>OY288258.1:53387205-55976372 GCA_958450325.1 Agrostemma githago | reverse complement strand
CTTGTGGGTTCGAGGAGAAAGAGTTTTTGGACTAATAATAGCTGAGTTTTGTCCGTCTTGAGAGGTAAGGACGTTTTACCCTTTTCACTTTTAAGTAAAGAGCATGTTCGGATCAAAATATATTTTATAACGGTTTTGTAAATTATTTCGTCGATCGCTAATATTTTTATAATACTCGTAATGTTTGGATATTGAACTTTGTGACATGAGTCACACCTTGGTACTGTTTTGGTAAAACTTTTGGTAACTTATAACAGACTCTGGGAGTTCTGTTGGTCTAGACGGTTTTAAGGTGCGTCTAAGGCGTTCCTGGGACTTTGTCCCGAAACTATTTTTGAGTGAGGATTGTCCGGCCCTCACTCGCTAGGGAGTTAGACTTTCTCCTTTGGCAGTTTCATCCTACTGGCTGTCCAAATGTGGGAGGTGCGCACTATTATGAGTCTAGCTAAGTACAGGTGGATACCTCTAGACCGTGCAAGGGTAGGACCTTGGCACACAGGTTGCGAAATATATATATATATATATATATATATATATATATATATATATATATATATATATATATATATATATATATATATATATATATTTTGGTTGGTTTGGTTTTGACTACTCTTTCATGGCATTTTGGTATTTAAATGGTGATTTTAACTCCGATTTCAGTTTACTATTATTATTATTATTATTATTATTATTATTATTATTATTATTATTGTTATTATTATTATTATTATTATTATTATTATTATTGTTATTGTTATTATTGTTATTATTATTATTTCACGATTTATTTTCTTATTATATCTTTTACTCAGCTCTGCTGACGTCCTTTTGTTTTGGGTCGTTCCCCCGCTGGAACCTGTACCTATTTGTGTTTTTGGGTACAGCTGATAGGTATACTTGATTGCTGCATGGGTGCATTCTGGTATCGGGTTGTGCTGAGCGAGGAAGAATTTTTTTATTATTTACCAAACTATTTACATTATTATTGGATTTATGGGTTACTATTGTTTTAAACCGTTTCGGATTTTGTAAGACTTAAAGACTTCCGCTGCAACGTTTTCAATTTAATTAGCTATCCGATTCCTATTTTATTTATTTATTATTTATCTTTTTCCTTGCACTTGGCTCCGTAAGCTAAGTGTGGAGTAACAGCTTTGAGTTTTCCGTTTTTGGGTTATTATTTTGGTTGCGAAAATTTAGGGTTGTTACAGTTGGTATCAGAGCAATAGGTTTTCCAAAATGTTTTGCAAAATTTGAAATGGTTAAAAAAAAAACTTTTACTTTTAGAGAAAAAAAAACAGAGTGTTGGGTGGTTTGGGTGCATTGCATACGCATGATTTATACATTCATAATTTGTATATATATGATAATATTTTGTGCTATTACCCTTGCCTGAACTGTGAATGCTACTTATGTTATTATTTGTGATATTATTTGTGATAGAGCGATTTCATGTCAATACTTAATAGAACCTTGTTTATATATAGTAATCATGCCTCCACGAAGGGAAAATGAGAACAACAATATTGATATGACTGCTATGGTGACGCAACTTATAGCTCAGAACACAGTCCTTGTCGAAGCTGTGCAACAAATGACTACGGTTGCGCGGAATATGAATGAGAGGGTTGAGAATGAAAATTATCCTACACCTACTGTTGCTGGGATGTCTGAAGCGGTACAGAAGAAGAGGCCGCCATCTTTTACTGGGAAAGGGGATCCTACTGAGCTAGATAACTGGATTAGGGAGATGGAGAAAATTTTCTTGGTTGTTGGGTGCCCGCATGAGTTTCAGGCTAGGAATCGATGTTTTCTATTTGAATGAGGAAGCAGATATCTGGTGGCAGACTGTGAAAGATGATTTCATGAAACCTAAGAGGGTGAGAAATGCTAATGGTACCGTTGTACTTCATGATAAAGACTGGGATGACCTTAAAGACTTGCTCGAGGAAGAATTTTTCCCCGATCATGTGAAGAATCAAAAATTGGCTGAATTTGGGGATCTAAAGCAGACAGATGAGATGAGTGTGAAGGATTTTTACAACAAATTCATTGAGCTCAGCAGATTCCCTACGGAGTTGGTGCCAACTGAGCGAATTAAAGCGGCAAGGTTTGAGGACAAGTTAAATTGGAAGATTAAGGGTAGGTTTGCTGGGGAGACCTTCACTTCATTGAGGGATACTTATGCTAGAGCTATGAACATTGAGAGGAGTAACCAGAAAATGGAGGCTGAGTTGGGAACTAGTGTGACCAAAAAGAGGGAGTATCAGGGGAGTCAATCTGACACCGCAGCTAAGAGAGGAAATTTCCATAATAATAACAACCCTCATAATAAGTCTCGATCTTTTGGCAGGAATATGAAAGAAGAAGGGAATAACTGGAATGGTAAGAGTTAGGGGACAGACCAAGTTTTTACCAGACACTGTTACTGCAAGATATGCAAAGGAGATCACCCAGGAGTTGATTGTCAGGGAAATAGGGTGACATGCCACTGGTGTGGAAAATTGGGACACCGTGAGTTTGAATGTACTAATAAGAAGGCAGGAAGACCCCGTAGTGCACCATCTGCTAGTGTGAGTGGGAATCAGGGTAACCGATTTCAGGGTCAGGGAAGAACTCAGAGTTATGGTGGGTCTGCATCTAACAACACTTATAAGAACCCAACTCCGACTCAGGGCAACACTACAGCAGCTAGTAAGCCCGTAGGGCAAGTGAATGGCGCACAGAGTACTAAGAAGCCCACTGGGAAGCTCTATGTCATGAATAGAGAAGAAGCAGAAAATACTGACATCGTTTCGGGTAACTTTCTTGTGAATTCTATTTCAGCTCATGTTCTGTTTGATTCTGGTGCATCTCACTCGTTTATTTCAACTAAGTTTTTGGATAAAATGAATGTTGAATCTAGTGAAATTGTGGATTATGATTTTGCTATGCCATCTGGGGACTTAGTGAACTGTAAGAGAATTTTTAAGGATGTATCTGTGTTTATTGGTGATCATGATTTTAAGGCAAACCTGATAGAATTTCCGTTACCTCACTTTGATGTGATTTTGGGGATGGATTGGCTCGGTTCTCATCGGGCTAATATTGATTGTGCACAGAGTAAAGTTTCCTTGAGAGGGCCTAAAAATGTGAGAGTATCTTATAGGGGTCATGTAAAGGGTCCTAGAGTGAAACTTATTTCTGCTATGAAAGTGAAAAAGCATTTATCTAGGGGAGCTGAGTTGATTTTGTGTCATATAAGGGATTTGAGGGTGGAATATCCTGACTTGAGTGAAGTCCCAGTAGTGAGTGAATTTGTTGATGTGTTTCCTGAGGAAATACCGGGAATGCCTCCAGCTAGAGAAGTTGAGTTTAAAATCGACTTAGTGCCAGGAACGGGTCCAATTGCTAAATCACCATACCGAATGGCACCATTAGAAATGCAAGAGCTTAAGAAACAATTAGATGAGTTGATGGAGAAAGGGTATATTAGGCCTAGTGTGTCGCCTTGGGGTGCCCCTGTTTTATTTGTGAAGAAGAAGGATGGAACTTTGAGGTTGTGTATTGATTATCGGGAATTGAACCAAGTTACTATCAAGAATAGGTATCCTTTACCTAGGATTGATGATTTATTTGACCAGTTGAAGGGAGCTTCTGTTTTCTCTAAAATAGACTTGCGATCTGGGTACCATCAATTGAAGATAGCACCTGAGGATGTACCTAAGACTGCATTTTCCACTAGATATGGCCATTATGAGTTTACTGTGATGCCTTTTGGGTTGACTAATGCACCTGCTGTATTTATGGACTTGATGATCGAACTTTTAGGACTTACCTAGATAAGTTTGTTGTGGTGTTCATTGATGACATACTGATTTATTCGAGGAGTGAGGATGAGCATGAGGAACATTTACGTATTGTCCTGGGTACCTTGAGAGAGAAACAGTTGTATGCCAAATTTTCGAAATGTGAGTTCTGGTTGGATCAAGTAGCTTTTCTGGGGCATATTATATCTAAGGATGGGGTATCAGTGGATCTTGCTAAGATTAAAGCTGTTAAGGAGTGGCCTAGACCGAAATCTGTGACTGAAATTCGTAGCTTTTTGGGTTTAGCTGGTTACTACAGGAGATTTGTGAAAGATTTTTCTAAAATAGCTAGACCAATGACTACACTGATGAGGAAAGCCACAAAATTTCATTGGGATGGGGGATGTGAGGAGTCATTTCAGATTTTGAAGGAGAAGTTGACCACTGCTCCGGTGTTAGCCTTACCGGATGGGAATGAAGCTTATGAAGTTTATACTGATGCTTCTAAGAATGGGTTAGGTTGTGTTCTTATGCAGAATAGGAGAGTGATTGCCTATGCTTCTAGGCAGTTGAAACCTTATGAAGAAAATTATCCCACTCATGATTTAGAATTAGCAGCCGTAGTCTTTGCTTTGAAGATTTGGAGACATTATTTGTTTGGTGTACCCTTTAAGGTTTTCTCTGATCACAAAAGCTTAAAATATATATTCACTCAAAAGGAGCTTAATATGAGACAGAGGAGGTGGTTAGAGTTGATTAAGGACTACGAGGTCGAAATCCAGTATCATGAGGGAAAGGCTAATGTGGTGGCCGATGCCTTAAGTAGGAAATCTCTCCATACGATACAGTTAGTGATGAACCGTGATAAACTGAGGGAAGAGTTTGTGAACTTTGCGATCCAAATGGCGAAGCCAGGGACCCCATCTAATGTGTTATCTGTTGAGAGTGATTTGATAGGGGAGATTAGAGAATTACAGGTTGGTGATAAGTATTTGCAGGATAAGTTAGTGAATGAGCCTACTTTGTTCAGGCGCGATGAGAGTGGATTGATTAAGGTTCATGATAGAGTGTGTGTGCCTAACCACTGGGAGATAAAGGAAAGAATAATGACTGAGGCACATGCAACACCGTATTTTGTTCATCCTGGGGGTGATAAAATGTATGAGGACCTGAAATTAGCATTTTGGTGGTCCGGTATGAAGAAACATATTGCAGATTTTGTGTCTCGATGCTTGATATGTCAGAAGGTTAAGAGTGAACATATGAGACCCCAGGGGAAGTTGCAACCTTTAGAGGTTCCCGAGTGGAATTGGAGTTCAATCTCCATGGATTTTGTAGCTGGTTTGCCAAGGTCACAGAAAGGTAATAATATGATTTGGGTGATAATTGATAGGCTGACTAAGTGTGCACATTTTATTCCGATGAAAGATACCTGGAAGAAGAAGCAGCTTGCTGATGCTTATGTACATCATGTGGTAAGACTTCATGGAGTTCCTAAGGATATTGTGTCAGATAGGGATGCCAGATTTGTTTCAATATTTTGGGAGAAACTTCAGACAGCTTTGGGAACCAAACTTAATATGAGCACAACATTCCATCCAGCTACCGATGGGCAGACTGAAAGAACAAATCAAATACTTGACATGTTGCGAGCTTGTATCTTACAATTTCAGGGAGGCTGGGAGGATAAGTTATATCTTATTGAGTTCTCTTATAATAACAGTTATCAGGCTACAATTCAGATGGCACCATTTGAGGCGTTGTACGGACGCAAATGTAGAAGTCCGGTATGTTGGGGTGATATTAGTGAGCATGTGATTCTAGGGCCTCAGATGATCACTGAAATGGTTGAGAGTGTTAGGATTATACAGGACAGGATGAAGGCAGCTCAAGACCGTCAGAAGAGCTATGATGATAAGACTCGTAGGCACATGGAATTTGAGGTTGGTGACAAAGTTCTTTTGCGTGTCTCGCCTACTAAAGGAGTAATGCGGTTCGGTAAGAAGGGCAAATTGAGCCCGAAATTTATTGGTCCGTATGAAATTTTGGAGCGTATTGGCGAGGTGGCGTATCGACTTGATTTACCAGCTGATGTAGAACGAGTACATAATGTATTCCATGTTTCCCAGCTAAGGAAATACATCAGTGATCCATCACATGTGTTAGACCCGAAGACTATTGAGCTTGATGAGACTATGACTTACGAGGAGACTTCTGTTCAGATTTTGGATAGTAAGGTGCGTAAAACCCGTAGAACTGAGACAAGAATGGTCAAAGTTTTGTGGAATAATAACAATGTGGAGGAGGCTACTTGGGAAGTTGAGTCAGCCATGAAAGAAAAATACCCTCATCTTTTTGCCTAAGGTAAATTTTCGTGCTTCGTGGACGAAGCTTTATTTTAAGGGGGATAGAAATTATGCACGACTACTTTCTTTGCTACGTACTTTATTTTTGTTGGATTAATCTTTGTTGTGTGGTTTCATATTATTGCTTGTTGGTTACAAATATGAATCTATTGGTTATTGTTGGATATTGGTTTTTC
This sequence comes from Agrostemma githago, assembly GCA_958450325.1. Classification (NCBI taxonomy): domain Eukaryota; kingdom Viridiplantae; phylum Streptophyta; class Magnoliopsida; order Caryophyllales; family Caryophyllaceae; genus Agrostemma; species Agrostemma githago. The sequence goes on along the minus strand of OY288258.1, from coordinate 55,970,039 downwards.
GTTAATTCTTGAAATACTTGTTTACTTATATTGGTGGTTTATTTGTGCTTTATGCACGTTTTACAAAAATGGTTGAACTTGGAAAATTTCAAAACTTTGAAAATATTTATTTATTTTACCCGGCATGCTCTTAGCTTTCTAAGTGACCCTTTTGAGGATTGTGAGAATTTTGTGGATTCAACTCTAGTACTATCTTGTGGAAATAGGTGATCTTACCTTGTGGAATTAGGGGTAGTGAAGTTGTGTTACTTTGGAATTGAGGAATTAGACCCTGGTGGATTTTTGGAGAATTTAGAAATGTAAGTTATCTTGAGGTTGTGCTTGTTTTGGTGGAATTTGGAGATAGAGAGTAAACATTTTATTTTGGATATATATGAGGAATTTTGGCGAATTTTGGATATATGGAGTGAATAATCATTTTTGGGATACATATGAGGAGTGTGAGACCTTGTTTTGAGGACGAATTTAAACTTCGAGTACGAAGTTTTGTTTTAAGGAGGGAAGTCTGTAACACCCCGTTATTTTCCGAGTCAATTATAAGGCGTTACCTTTCTAATTTATTTAAATCGGATTTTTAAGTGGGAAAAATATTTTCGAGGTCTTATAAAATTAAAGTATTTTGGTCGTCTTATAATAACCGGTTTTGATTTTCTTAAAATGGAACGTTATTTTATAAACCGACTTTGTATCGGGTAGAAAATTTGGGTCAAATACAAATAATAAAAAAAAAAAGACTAAACCTATTTAAAACCACACCGTAACTCACATTCATCCTACAATCTCACAATACACCATGTTGACTTAATCCCTCCTCTCTGCCGCACAAGTCCCGTCTTCCCCCGATTTTCGATTTTCCTATCAATTATTCGAAGCTGTAATTTGGTCGTGATCCTTGTCTCGCCACCGGTATTTTTCCGTTTCGACTCAGCACACTACCCTTCTCCTCCCTCTTTTGCCTTATCTCAATTGTAAGTTTCTACCTCCTTAATTTTAATCTCTCCCATATTTGGTGTTAATTCAGTTTCTGTTTTGCTCAATTTTAGAACCAAATTTTAAAATATTATGAGGATTATTGAATAGGATCTTGTAGATTTCATGGGTCCGTATTATTAATGTTGAATTCCGGGTTCGGTGTCTCGTTTAAGAGTGGATTAGGGCGTTGGTCCTGTGCGATTTGTGAGGAAGAAAAGGATGGGTAATTTGAGTATGGTGTAGGCTTAGTAAGAGGAGTATAGGGGTTTTCTTGTGTGTGATGATGCGTGCAGTGACGATGCAGGAGGAGTTGTGTGTTGAGTGTGCTGAAGGGGAGATGTAGGCAGAATTATTTCAATGCCACATGATTGGGGGTATTGTTATTACAATATTTATTAGAGTTGATTTTTCGGTTGAGTTCTCTATCACGTGGAGTTTAATTTATTTATCGAGGTAGCCGATTTTTGGTCAAGTAATTTGGATCGAGTGATATTTTACATTATCGAGTGAGTAAATAGTTAGTGTCTTGAGATTGAGTGGTTTCAATAGTATAGATGGGTATTATATAGGTTGGACCGTTTTAATGTTAATTAGTTATTGAATTATATTTATATTATTATTGTAGCTTGTGGGTTCGAGGAGAAAGAGTTTTTGGACTAATAATAGCTGAGTTTTGTCCGTCTTGAGAGGTAATGACGTTTTACCCTTTTCGCTTTTAAGTAAAGAGCATGTTCGGATCAAAATATATTTTATAACGGTTTTGTAAATTATTTCGTCGATCGCTAATATTTTTATAATACTCGTAATGTTTGGATATTGAACTTTGTGACATGAGTCACACCTTGGTACTGTTTTGGTAAAACTTTTGGTAACTTATAACAGACTCTGGGAGTTCTGTTGGTCTAGACGGTTTTAAGGTGCGTCTAAGGCGTTCCTGGGACTTTGTCCCGAAACTATTTTTGAGTGAGGATTGTCCGGCCCTCACTCGCTAGGGAGTTAGACTTTCTCCTTTGGCAGTTTCATCCTACTGGCTGTCCAAATGTGGGAGGTGCGCACTATTATGAGTCTAGCTAAGTACAGGTGGATACCTCTAGACCGTGCAAGAGAAGGACCTTGGCACACAGGTTGCGAAATATATATATATTTTGGTTGGTTTGGTTTTGACTACTCTTTCATGGCATTTTGGTATTTAAATGGTGATTTTAACTCCGATTTCAGTTTACTATTATTATTATTATTATTATTATTATTATTATTATTATTATTATTGTTGTTATTATTGTTTCTTTTCCGTCTTTTATTGCTTGTTTTCCCTTGTTTATCCCCTTCCCCGTTTACACTTTTGTGTCACGGTGTCATGGTGGCCTTCGAGGCCTTGGTAGTTATTGCTCCCGACTCTCGATGACGTGACTACATCGAGAGTCATTTCAAAATCCAAATTTTACAAGGTTTTCACCCTTTTTTTTAGGATTTAGTCGGATTTGGGCGGAATCCGGGCTAGGTGACTTGATTACACCTAGTCCTCCCCTCCCATTTCCTTTTATTCCTTTCTTTTTATTTTCTTCCCCCATCCATATCTTTTCTCGTCTGGGCCCATGGTGACTTGACTACACCCCGGCCGGACACATTCTACCCTTTCTTCAATTTTATCTTTGATTTTTAGCTTTATTTTCGTATTTTCTTTTCTTTTCTTTTGTGTAACTACGATCGAGCATGAGGACATTGCTCGGTTTAAGTGTGGGGGAGCGATATTCTAGCGTAGTTAGTTTTATTTTCGTAGTTTTTCGAAAAAATCTTTGAAAACCCTAAAAATTCGAAAAAAAATTCACAAAAATCAAAAAGATTTTCTTTTGTGTCTTTTCCTTTTGTGTCATTGTTTCGTATTTTTGTTGTGTTGTGCATGTTTTGCCTCCCTTCTTCCTTATAGGTTGCTTAATCACCGTTAGCTTTGGAGAGCTTTCAAGACATCCGATAACATCTCTTCACCCCCTTTTCCTCTTTGTTCCTTGTGGAGTTTGGAGGAGATTTGTGATGTTGGGTGCTCGGGTGGAGCTTTGTGCATACTTGTGGTTGATTTGGTGACTTGTTTGGAGATTTGGGGTGGTGTTTGTCTCGTTATATGTTTGTTATGTTTTGTTTTTGTTTCCTTTGTTTCTTTTCCTCTCGTCTTCGTCATGTCTTTGTTTTGTGTTGTGTAGTGTGTCATGCGTGTAAACGATTTTCGAAAACCCGGTTTAGAGGCTAGGGTGCAAGTGTTTATTTTCCCTTTCTAGTAGTATGAATCGAGTCTTGGACTTTAATCTAGTAGAATGACCCTAAATCAATAATTTCGTTGGTCCTTTACCTCGAGTCCACCTAGCTTACTAGGGATTTACTACGGGATTTGCATTTTGACCATTATGACCACCCACGGTGTGAAAAGGCCTTGGTTGCCGAGTCCCGTCCCTTAGGTGACCGTGGTTGAAATTGTTTGATTAGTCCAAGTTTCTCCCCTTTTTGTGGGTTGGAAGGGAAGGACGCTCTCCAACTTACCCATTCCCCTACCTCCTACACATATCCACACAATAAACTTGCAATTTGTTGAACTATCTTTCTTAGTTGCAAAGAAATGCCTATCAATCAAATCAAGCCAAAAGGGCAAAGAAAAGAAAATGAAAGAAAGAAAAGATTGAAGAAGAAGAAAAGGCACAAAAAGCCAAAAAGAAAATAGAAAAGAAGAAAAAGAAATGGCATGGCAACACATAAAGCAAAAATGCAAAAGAAAGAAAAATGCCAAAAGAAAATCGTCTCACAAAAAGAATCCCCACATCTCAAAATAAGCCTTTTACCGACTATTGCCGTGAAGAGCCTACCAAAGAACCGAGTCCCTAGGAAGGATGATAGCGGTAATGGTCGGTCTTCCCTCATTTTGCAATATTTTCCACCTTTTTACTTGGACTAACTGGGCGGTTTCGGGCATGGGACGACCCTCTTGGCTCATCGCTAAAGGGGCGGGGTCTCATTTACCTACAGTGTCGACTAACACCATGGTTCATCCTTTTTCCGTCCCGCCGATCGTCCCGTAGTACGTCTTTAGAAGGTTAGGAGGACCTAGGTAAGTTACCAACGTTTTTATTGCTTTGTCGTCATACTATTAGGGTTTAGTTCATCTCGATTTGTATGATTAGCTTGGGAACGTTGTCACTTTCCTTGAGTCCTAAAACCGGTGCTTCTTTCACCGCTTGTTTGAGGGAAGCGGTATTTGTTTTTCTTTGGGTGCAACCTTGTGTTTGTTTGTGTGCTTGTTTGTTTTTGTGTCTTGTGTCCGGTTGCATCCACAGTTTTGTCGCAAGACCCCACTTGCCTTGCGGAGTGCACTTTTCCTCTAAGTGTACTCGCGTGAGTTGAAAGGGCATAGGGTGCGCTAATACCCACTCGGCTAGTTTAGTAGTTAGTATGTGCTTACTCGAGGGCGAGTAAGGGTTAAGTGTGGGGGAGTTGATAAGTTTAGTTTGTAGTGCCTATTTTGTTGTGTTTTGGTCCCGTTTTCCTTGTGGAATCGCTCCTTGGGAGCGGTTTTTGGGTTACTTATGCTTCCTTTAGTTCGTTTTAGGTTCCCGAGACCATTTGTAAAGAATTGGAGCGAATCCGACTCGATACATACACTTTTTGGAGCCAACGAAGTGAAGGAACGATCACTCGATGCCTTGGATTCGACCCCGAGACCTTGGGACCCAATTCCGAGCCTCTTAGACTCGATCCCAAGCCCCGAGAATTGGTGAGAAGCCCACGAGAACCAAGGAGGGACCAAAAAGTTCATATTGAAGGCCTACAAGACTCATCCCCGACGGGAATGGCCTCATCCCGTCCGGGATGAGGTGCACAATTGCGTAGCTGCTGTGATAGGTCCATCCTGACCGGGATGACCTCTTTCCGGCCGGGACCGACCACTTCCCGACCGGGACCACCTCTTCCCGGCCGGGAAGGCCCAGCTGCAACCCGCGTCAACTCCTTTCTTCTCCTTCACTCTTGTAACCCTATATATACCCTTCCTCTTGTAATCTTATGAATGTTCTTCACTACCCATTAAACCCTAGACTACTTTAGCATAGATTAGCTTAGATTAGAGTATATTAGTCGGTAATTAGTCCTTAATCTTAGTTTAGTCTTGTATTAAGGGAAATCTTGAAGAATCCATCCAAGATTGACAACCTTGGTTGATGTATTTGGGTTTTCTTATTAATACAAGTTTCAATCTTCCTTTCATCTTGTTAGTAGGTATAATCTTCTTTTCCCTTCTCTTAATCTTGTTTTATCATTAAAGTTTGAATCTTTGTTCATTATATTGTTCATTGCCCATTGTTTTCACTAGTTTCATTATGTATGCCATGATTCTTGTTTTGGTTCTTCTTGTTAGTGTTAGTTTTAGTTTAGATATGGTTGAGTAGTACTCTTGCTAGGGTTAGTAGGGGGATTTGGGTGTTCAATGGATGATTAAGGGTTTGTTGGAGATGTTGGTGGAAGTTTTGGGTTTCCTCTTGGTTAGATGCATGGAACATGTTTGATGAAATGCTTGAATGACATGTAGATACATATGCTTGTTTTTCTTGCCTTTTCTCTTGTGGGTGGTGGTTTGCTCGTGGGTTTGGTTCCCTCACTACGTAGCGAGAGCCCAGTGAGGACGACCCCTAGGTCGGTCTACGTAGCGAGAGCCCGGACGTGACCTAGGCTACGAAAGCACGCTAGTAACCCCGTTTGTCATGTGTGTCGCTAAGATGGGTTCTATCAAGAACCTCTAGGTCGGTCTACGTAGCGAGAGCCCGGACTACACCTAGATTACCCGACTACCCCTCCACCTTAGCTCTTCCTTGACCATTCCATCATCCCTTGAACCCGACCTAATCCTAGCCCGTTTCCTTTTTTTTCTCCGTCACCTTAGTCTTAGCCTTCTCCCCTCCTTATCATCCTAGTTTAGCTTAGTTCGTTGACCTAGTCTCGTATTTGGGCGACCTTAGTCTAGACGCCTCTTACCGTCCCCGTGGATTCGACCCGACTTGCCCTATCTACGTGTTAGGAATAGTTGGTTATTATTGACGGTGGGGACCCACGGCAAATCCCTACCATCAATTTGGCGCCGTTGCCGGGGACGGTGCTAGTTTAGACTTTGTTTTCCTAGTTACTTGACTTTGTCTTTTGTTTTGTGTTTTTCTTTTTGTCCCTTTGCTTCTTGTGTGTGTGAAGTTTATTTCTTTCTTGTCTAGTGCCCAAAAAGCACTAGACTTCTCACGTTTGCTCCTAGTCCACAGTTTTTGCCTAGAGGTGGTCGCCATCCTCTTCTTTACAACTCAGAGCCGCATAAACGGACAGTTGCTAGATTGAGAGGTTTCCAACCGGGTACAAGCCAAGATTTCGAGCAAGCATGAGGTTTGATCTAAACTCCCCACACTTAGGAGCCAATATGAGCTACTCCTCTCCCTCTGTGGACCAAGGGTATGACAAGACATCCCTCTACCACTATCAAGCTTCTTGGGGTAATCAAGACACTAGTGGGTACGAACTTCAAGGATATGGAAACGGCTACCAACAAGTGAACGCTTATCAATCATATGATCATGGTGGCTATTACTCGAGCAATATTGTGAACCCAACATGTTTCGTCATGATTCACCGTATGGAAGCCAATTTTCCCAAAACCCACCACATTACCCTTCACCTCAACCACAATATGAACCCCACGACCCACAATACTACCAATCACCTCAACCTCACTACCAACAATATGATGCCCCACTCCTTGGGTATCATCAAGATTTTCAAGAAGCATTACAAGACCCCAATGACCACCAATCGCCAAACTTGGAGTTGTATCAATCGATTCTTCAATTGCAAAGGAGCAACCAAGAAATGGCCATTCAAATGCAAAAGAATCAAGATGAATTCATGGCCCATTATCAAAGGGAAAACGAGGCGATGGATGCTCGATTAAATACGTTAACGGTTAAAACCTTGATGTTTTTATCCCGAACGTCACAACTAGATGAAGGGTGCCCACTTGAGAAAGGGGAGCAACCTAATCACGAAGCCGCCGATGTAGTTCCTTTTGAGAGCAAAACTTGCTTTGAAGAACCTCAATCGTCTACCCAAAAAGAGACGAATGAGGATATGACCCTTGGTGAAGGCAATGTCGGTAAAGAATTGGAGGAGGATAGTGAGTTGGATGAGTTGGTGGAGTTTGTGAAGTTGTTGGGTGAAATTGATGAGCTCAAGTTGCCCTCGTGCGATAATGTAGAAGAACATCAAGAGCCCCTTGTATGTAAACCAAGCAATGGCTTGGAAGAGATTGAAACCGCCGGTAGAAGTTTCAATTCTCTCCTCCAAGATGATGTGGGGACAAGTGATGAAGATGGGGAACCACAACTTGAGGAAGGTGTTGGGATGTGCAACAAGGAAATGGGGTCAAAGCCGTTTTTTGTGCCTCATGATGAAGACTTGAAGCTTGCTAGTGATCGGAGATGATGCTTAGGGAGGAAGAGGTCGGTAAAGCTCGTAGGATGGATAGACCCCAGAGACAACATGAAAGATGACATTGGGTCTTTTGAGGACTACTTCTTGCCTCCACCTTGGAGGCCGTGGAGGATAGCTTGGCTCGAGCACTCTTTGGGTCGTCTTTATGATGTCGGTCGTGCGTTTGACTTGCTCCTCCAAGCCCTTGAGGGCTATGGTTGAAGAATGGGAGTCCACCATCCTCGGTTTGACGGAGTTCCTAAACAACCATCATGTTGTATATTCCCCTTTCTCTCTTCTCTTTAGTTTTTGTGTTTGTAATTGTGTTTTTTATGATTTTGTTTCTAGGATTTGTTTGTTTTTATGGGATCCTTGTAATTTTGGTATTTTGATGAGCGATGTGAGGGAGAGATTTTGATGATTGTTTTGAGCTTATTTGATAGGTGTCAAGTGAAGATGAACCGAAGAGAGGAATGGTTGTGGATAGCGCTTGGATTTTGAGTTAGGGAGTCGGTTTTTGAAGCTTTGGATGAGCTTTTGGGGTTGTGGAGAGTTGGAAGACTCTTCCCGGCCGAGAGGAGAGCATCCCGACCGGGAAGGAGCCATCCCGATCGGGATGAGGGTGCAAGAATTTGAGCTTCCTGGAGCATGATCCCGACCGGGATGGGAGCTTCCCGACCGGGAAGGACATTTCATCCCGACCGGGACCATCCATCCCGACCGTAATGGTCCCCTGCTTCCCTTTTTGCCTCTTCTTTGTCGTGTGAGCCCACCCAACCAATTTATACCCCCTCCCAACCTCCCTACCTATCCTTGCACATACCATATGACCCATGTACCTCATTTACATACCCTCACCTCATTTTCTCTTCACTTTACACCGAGATTCACATCAAATCCTACCCCTTCATACCTTTACTACCTCAACCATGCGTTATTATCAAGTTTGAAGCGGGATGACAATGACGAAGACAAGCAAAGTGCCTATATTGATCTATGAGACGATGGAGCGAGTGAGTTGCTAACCTGTGGGTTCGGCAACTATCCTTTCTTTTCCGTCTTTTATCGCTTGTTTTCCCTTGTTTATCCCCTTCCCCGTTTACACTTTTGTGTCACGGTGTCATGGTGGCCTTCGAGGCCTTGGTAGTTATTGCTCCCGACTCTCGATGACGTGACTACATCGAGAGTCATTTCAAAATCCAAATTTTACAAGGTTTTCACCCTTTTTTTTAGGATTTAGTCGGATTTGGGCGGAATCCGGGCTAGGTGACTTGATTACACCTAGTCCTCCCCTCCCATTTCCTTTTATTCCTTTCTTTTTATTTTCTTCCCCCATCCATATCTTTTCTCGTCTGGGCCCATGGTGACTTGACTACACCCCGGCCGGACACATTCTACCCTTTCTTCAATTTTATCTTTGATTTTTAGCTTTATTTTCGTATTTTCTTTTCTTTTCTTTTGTGTAACTACGATCGAGCATGAGGACATTGCTCGGTTTAAGTGTGGGGGAGCGATATTCTAGCGTAGTTAGTTTTATTTTCGTAGTTTTTCGAAAAAATCTTTGAAAACCCTAAAAATTCGAAAAAAATTCACAAAAATCAAAAAGATTTTCTTTTGTGTCTTTTCCTTTTGTGTCATTGTTTCGTATTTTTGTTGTGTTGTGCATGTTTTGCCTCCCTTCTTCCTTATAGGTTGCTTAATCACCGTTAGCTTTGGAGAGCTTTCAAGACATCCGGTAACATCTCTTCACCCCCTTTTCCTCTTTGTTCCTTGTGAAGTTTGGAGGAGATTTGTGATGTTGGGTGCTCGGATGGAGCTTTGTGCATACTTGTGGTTGGTTTGGTGACTTGTTTGGAGATTTGGGGTGGTGTTTGTCTCGTTATATGTTTGTTATGTTTTGTTTTTGTTGCCTTTTTTTCTTTTCCTCTCGTCTTCGTCATGTCTTTGTTTTGTGTTGTGTAGTGTGTCATGCGTGTAAACGATTTTCGAAAACCCGGTTTAGAGGCTAGGGTGCAAGTGTTTATTTTCCCTTTCTAGTAGTATAAATCGAGTCTTGGACTTTAATCTAGTAGAATGACCTTAAATCAATAATTTCGTTGGTCCTTTACCTCGAGTCCACCTAGCTTACTAGGGATTTACTACGGGATTTGCATTTTGACCATTATGACCACCCACGGTGTGAAAAGGCCTTGATTGCCGAGTCCCGTCCCTTAGGTGACCGTGGTTGAAATTGTTTGATTAGTCCAAGTTTCTCCCCTTTTTGTGGGTTGGAAGGGAAGGACGCTCCCCAACTTACCCATTCCCCTACCTCCTACACATATCCACACAATAAACTTGCAATTTGTTGAACTATCTTTCTTAGTTGCAAAGAAATGCCTATCAATCAAATCAAGCCAAAAGGGCAAAGAAAAGAAAATGAAAGAAAGAAAAGAATGAAGAAGAAGAAAAGGCACAAAAAGCCAAAAAGAAAATAGAAAAGAAGAAAAAGAAATGGCATGGCAACACATAAAGCAAAAATGCAAAAGAAAGAAAAATGCCAAAAGAAAATCGTAGAATCCCCACATCTCAAAATAAGCCTTTTACCGACTATTGCCATGAAGAGCCTACCAAAGAACCGAGTCCCTAGGAAGGATGATAGCGGTAATGGTCGGTCTTCCCTCATTTTGCAATATTTTCCACCTTTTTACTTGGACTAACTGGGCGGTTTCGGGCATGGGACGACCCTCTTGGCTCATCGCTAAAGGGGCGGGGTCTCATTTAACTACAGTGTCGACTAACACCGTGGTTCATCCTTTTTCCGTCCCGCCGATCGTCCCGTAGTACGTCTTTAGAAGGTTAGGAGGACCTAGGTAAGTTACCAACGTTTTTATTGCTTTGTCGTCATACTATTAGGGTTTAGTTCATCTCGATTTGTATGATTAGCTTGGGAACGTTGTCACTTGCCTTGAGTCCTAAAACCGGTGCTTCTTTCACCGCTTGTTTGAGGGAAGCGGTATTTGTTTTTCTTTGGGTGCAACCTTGTGTTTGTTTGTGTGCTTGTTTGTTTTTGTGTCTTGTGTCCGGTTGCATCCACAGTTTTGTCGCAAGACCCCACTTGCCTTGCGGAGTGCACTTTTCCTCTAAGTGTACTCGCGTGAGTTGAAAGGGCGTAGGGTGCGCTAATACCCACTCGGCTAGTTTAGTAGTTAGTATGTGCTTACTCGAGGGCGAGTAAGGGTTAAGTGTGGGGGAGTTGATAAGTGTAGTTTGTAGTGCCTATTTTGTTGTGTTTTGGTCCCGTTTTCCTTGTGGAATCGCTCCTTGGGAGCGGTTTTTGGGTTACTTATGCTTCCTTTAGTTCGTTTTAGGTTCCCGAGACCATTTGTAAAGAATTGGAACGAATCCGACTCGATACATACACTTTTTGGAGCCAACGAAGTGAAGGAACGATCACTCGATGCCTTGGATTCGACCCCGGGATCTTAGGACCCAATCCTGAGCCTCTTAGACTCGATCCCGAGCCCCGAGAATCGGTGAGAAGCCCACGAGAACCAAGGAGGGACCAAAAAGTTCATATTGAAGGCCTACAAGACTCATCCCCGACGGGAATGGCCTCATCCCGTCCGGGATGAGGTGCACAATTGCGTAGCTGCTGTGATAGGTCCATCCCGACCGGGATGACCTCTTCCCGGCCGGGACCGACCACTTCCCGACCGGGACCACCTCTTCCCGGCCGGGAAGGCCCAGCTGCAACTCGCGCCAACTCCTTTCTTCTCCTTCACTCTTGTAACCCTATATATACCCTTCCTCTTGTAATCTTATGAATGTTCTTCACTACCCATTAAACCCTAGACTACTTTAGCATAGATTAGCTTAGATTAGAGTATATTAGTGGGTAATTAGTCCTTAATCTTAGTTTAGTCTTGTATTAAGGGAATTCTTGAAGAATCCATCCAAGATTGACAACCTTGGTTGATGTATTTGGGTTTTCTTATTAATACAAGTTTCAATCTTCCTTTCATCTTGTTAGTAGGTATAATCTTCTTTTCCCTTCTTTTAATCTTATTTTATCATTAAAGTTTGAATCTTTGTTTATTATATTGTTCATTGCCCATTGTTTTCACTAGTTTCATTATGTATGTCATGATTCTTGTTTTGGTTCTTCTTGTTAGTGTTAGTTTTAGTTTAGATATGGTTGATTAGTACTCTTGCTAGGGTTAGTATGGGGATTTGGGTGTTCAATGGATGATTAAGGGTTTGTTGGAGATGTTGGTGGAAGTTTTGGGTTTCCTCTTGGTTAGATGCATGGAACATGTTTGATGAAATGCTTGAATGACATGTAGATGCATATACTTGTTTTTCTTGCCTTTTCTCTTGTGGGTGGTGGTTTGCTCGTGGGTTTGGTTCCCTCACTACGTAGCGAGAGCCCGGTGAGGACGACCCCTAGGTCGGTCTACGTAGCGAGAGCCCGGACGTGACCTAGGCTACGAAAGCACGCTAGTAACCCCGTTTGTCATGTGTGTCGCTAAGATGGGTTCTATCAAGAACCTCTAGGTCGGTCTACGTAGCGAGAGCCCGGACTACACCTAGATTACCCGACTACCCCTCCACCTTAGCTCTTCCTTGACCATTCCATCATCCCTTGAACCCGACCTAATCCTAGCCCGTTTCCTTATTTGTTTTCTCCCCTCCGGGAACGGCGCCAAATTGATGGTAGGGATTTGCCGTGGGTCCCCACCGTCAATAATAACCAACTATTCCTAACACGTAGATTGGGCAAGTCGGGTCGAATCCACGGGGACGGTAAGAGGCGTCTAGACTAAGGTCGCCCAAATACGAGACTAGGTCAACGAACTAAGCTAAACTAGGATGATAAGGAGGGGAGAAGGCTAAGACTAAGGTGACGGAGAAAAAAATAAGGAAACGGGCTAGGATTAGGTCGGGTTCAAGGGATGATGGAATGGTCAAGGAAGAGCTAAGGTGGAGGGGTAGTCGGGTAATCTAGGTGTAGTCCGGGCTCTCTCTACGTATACCGACCTAGAGGTTCTTGATAGAACACATCTTAGCGACACACATGACAAACGGGGTTACTAGCGTGCTTTCGTAGCCTAGGTCACGTCCGGGCTCTCGCTACATAGACCGACCTAGGGGTCGTCCTCACCGGGCTCTCGCTACGTAGTGAGGGAACCAAACCCACGAGCAAACCAACACCCACAAGAGAAAAGGCAAGAAAAACAAGTATATGCATCTACATGTCATTCAAGCATTTCATCAAACATGTTCCATGCATCTAACCAAGAGAAAACCCAAAACTTCCACCACCATCTCCAACAAACCCTTAATCATCCATTGAACACCCAAATCTCCCTACTAACCCTAGCAAGAGTACTACTCAACCATATCTAAACTAAAACTAACACTAACAAGAAGAACCAAAACAAGAATCATGGCATACATAATGAAACTAGTGAAAACAATGGGCAATGAACAATATAATGAACAAAGATTCAAACTTTAATGATAAAATAAGATTAAGAGAAGGGAAAAGAAGATTATACCTACTAACAAGATGAAAGGAAGATTGAAACTTGTATTAATAAGAAAACCCAAATACATCAACCAAGGTTGTCAATCTTGGATGGATTCTTCAAGAATTCCCTTAATACAAGACTAAACTAAGATTAAGGACTAATTACCGACTAATATACTCTAATCTAAGCTAATCTATGCTAAAGTAGTCTAGGGTTTAATGGGTAGTGAAGAACATTCATAAGATTACCAGAGGAAGGGTATATATAGGGTTACAAGAGTGAAGGAGAAGAAAGGAGTTGACGCGGGTTGCAGCTGGGCCTTCCCGGTCGGGAAGAGGTGGTCCCGGTCGGGAAGTGGTCGGTCCCGGCCGGGAAGAGGTCATACCGGTCGGGATGGACCTATCACAGCAGCTACGCAATTGTGCACCTCATCCCGGACGGGATGAGGCCATTCCCGTCGGGGATGAGTCTTGTAGGCCTCCAATATGAACTTTTTGGTCCCTCCTTGGTTCTCGTGGGCTTCTCACCGATTCTCGGGGATCAGGATTGAGTCTAAGAGGCTCGGGATTGGGTCCAAGGTCTCGGGGTCGAATCCAAGGCATCGTGTGATCGTTCCTTCACTTCGTTGGCTCCAAAAAGTGTATGTATCGAGTCGGATTCGCTCCAATTCTTTACAAATGGTCTCGGGAACCTAAAACGAACTAAAGGAAGCATAAGTAACCCAAAAACCGCTCCCAAGGAGCGATTCCACAAGGAAAACGGGATCAAAACACAACAAAATAGGCACTACAAACTACACTTATCAACTATACAACTGAAAGTGTGTGACCTTGCAATTTTGAAAGAACATTACGCACAAAATGAGTTGTTCTTTTTTTTAATTAAAATGTTTTTACAGTCATTTTTTTGGATAATGAAGATGAATAATTTTATAAATACCAAACAAAAAGAAGGTATGAAAAATAAAACAAGCATGAAGATTAAGATGATTAAACAAGCATGAAGATGAAGATGATTATGAATGAATTTTGAAGATGAAGAAGGGAGAGTTTGAATGACGTACTATATATAAAAAACATATTCATCTTCATTATACAATATTATGAGTGTGACTATACAACAAGGCGAATGTGACTATACAACAAGGTGAGTGTGGCTACAAACCAATGGGTGCACAGCTGCGTGGTTTTAATTTTTAAAGGTGGAAGGATAAGTGATTTTGCTATAGAACTCGCGTGATTAATTATGAAACCAGAAAATAGCGATGAAAATATATTTACATTGGACAAAGTCCATCCATTACATATAGTACGTCAAACATAAAAACATTCTAACCCACCAAACATTATTTACACATAGTACGTTCATCCTAAAGCAAACATTTTATCTCACATAAACACACAAGAGCTTAACGATGGTCTCCGGTACGTGCGCAACAATACATTGTCCAATTACGTGGTCGGTCGCTGTATCTTCCACGACCTTCTTCTTCCCACCGCCCCTTTTACCAACATTCCTCTTTCCACCAACTATTTTGCTGCAACAAAACACACAATCAATCTAAATCACACAACACAACTGAATATGTGACTACAATGACTCTACAATTGCATGATTGTACAGCATAATGAGTGTGACTATACAACTTTAACTATGTGACTATACAACATAAACTGTGTGATCCTACAACATAATGACTGATCCTACAACATAACGAGTATGACTATACAACTTCAACTGTGTGACTATACAACATAATCTCTGTGACTATCCAACTAAATTATACTCGTACTTATTTATACATCAATCATCATTAGCAAAGATGATTACATACACTAATCACCGCAAGAACTTGTGTGATTCTACAATATAATGAGTGTGACTATACAAACTAAAGTGCGTGACTACAAAACTGAAACCGTAAAATGGAAAATAAAAGTCATACAGTCAATTATTCTTCAATCATCATTATCAAAGTCACATTCATAATTAGAAAGATGATTATACATACGAATCAGAGCAAATTATTTAAACATTTATTAAATATTCAACTTTCATTCATCCATATTCAACCTTCATTTTATTTTGTGAATAATGAAGATAAATAATATTATAAATACCAAAAAAAGGAAGGAATGAAAAATAAAACAAGCATGAGGATGAAGATGATTAATTATTTTAAAGATGCTCTAAAAAGATAAAAACAAATACCTGAAAATCGTCGAGGTTCGGAAGTAGGGATTTGACGAACGTGGAAACTTGAACGTAGATAAAAAAATACCTGAAAAAAGTCACACACTTTAAGTTGTATAGTCACACACTTTAAGTTGTACAGTCACACTCAGTATGTTGCATAGTCACACTCATTATGTTGTAGAATCACGCAGCTGTAGAATACCTTGGGATTAGGGTATCATGCGTTTAATCATCTTCATTTTCATGCTTGTTTTATTTTTCATACTTTTTTTTGAATTTATAAAATTATTCATCTTCATTATCCACAAAAAAAATGAAAGTTGAATATATATGGATGAATGAACGACTATGACTTAAAAAAATGAAAATATCTAAACATTCATTAAATATTCAACATCCATTCATCCATATTCAACCTTCATTTTTTTTGGATAATGAAGATGAATAATTTTATAAATACAAAAAAAAGTATGAAAAATAAAACAAGCATGAAGATGAAGATGATTCAATGAATGATACCTTAATCCCAAGGTATTCTACAGCTGCGTGATTCTACAACATAGCGAGTGTGACTATACAGCATAATGAGTATGACTATACAACTGAATATGTGACTACAATGAGTGTACAGCTGCGTGATTCTACAACATAATGAGTGTGACTATACAGCATAATGAGTGTGACTTTGCAATTCTGCAAGAACATTACGCACTAAATGACTTGTTCATCTTCATCTTCAAGCTCCATTCATCCCACAAAAAAAGAACAACTTCATCTTCGAACTTCATCTTAAAGATGAAGTTGTTCTTTTTTTTGGATAATGAAGATGAATAATTTTATAAATACCAAAAAAAAGATATGAAAAATAAAAAGAAGCTTAAAGAAGATGAAGAAGATGAAGATGATCGAAGATGAAGATGAAGATGAAGATGAAGCTAAAAAAATGAAGATGATCAAAGTTTATGCATAAACATACCTTGGTAATTATCCGTCATGTTGTGTTAAAAACGGAGTATGATCGGAGTTGTTGACGGAGTATGGTCGAAGTTATTAATGGAGCTTATTTGATGGGGTTTTGTTAAAGAGAGATGAATTGAATTAGGAAAATGAATTGAAAAGGAGGGAAGTAATGAAGAAGGGAGAGTTTGATTGAGGAGAGAATGTTTCCCTCTCTCCACTGCTGCGAAGTGTGATTGAGGGGAGGGTTGCTTCCCTCTCTCCACTGCTGCTTGTCAGTTTGTTGTCTCCTTTCCTTTTTTTTTTATACATCATCAAGCCATTCATTCAACCCAAGATCAAGGGTCAACAACACAACCTCCCAACTTCCCACTTTTCACCAAACTCCCTTGATCCCTTTTCTATATATATATATATATATATATATATATATATATATATATATATATATATATATATATATATATATATATATATATATATATATATATATACACTCACACACACTCATACACATCAAACTATACATGATTATCTGTAAAAAACATTTCTCACATCAATAATATCTTACATTGATATTTACATACTAGTGTACTGTTGAGGTATGTAGCTTCGTGGTTCATCAATGGAGGGTACATGAGTATTTCATGTTCAAATGGTTTCAGAACATCTAGGTCTAAGCATACTCGATTTCTCCATTTAAGATAGAATCGATCTAATTTCTCAATCGATCTCCTACACTATATGTTTAGCTTCAAATCTCTTAAATCGCTTTCAATTTCTGCTCCCATTATTTTGTTCATAAATTGTCAAAGTTTGATCGAATTATACACTCTTTTTTCCAGTGAATTGATTGTTCTTGTCATAATTAGGAAAAGTCATTGCTTGTTCTTCCTTGATCAGAGATCATTCATGATTCTAGTTTTTGTTTTTACTGCATAATTCTACAATTTCAGCTCATTTTTGCGATTTCTTCGTCTTTATTATTCTATAAACATCAAAATCCATTGAAATCTGTCAAATTTTACACAAAATAGAATGTCTTATTCGCGCGAATCCTCTGAAAATTCGTATGATGTATATGATGATCCATTTTACCTCACTAGTGCGGATCAACCTCATCTTTCTCTGGTTAGTACCATGTTTGATGGCATTGGTTTTCTTGTATGGAAGCGTGATTCTTTAATGGCTCTAGCATCAAAGAATAAGGAGAGTTTTGTCATTGGTACATGTGTTAAACCTGGAAAAAATGACAAAAAATACCATCAGTGGTTGAGATGTGACTTACTTATTATCAAATGGATCCTAAATTCTTTAGATAAGAAAATCAGAACTAACATGATGTATGTGAGCACATCCAACAACTGTGGAGTGATTTGATTGAAGCTTATGCTCATTCTAATGGTTTAGAACTCTATCATCTTAAGAAAAACCTCAATGACCTAGCTCAAGAAAACAAACCTTTGGTCGATTGGGAAGAATTGGATGATCTTGACCTTGTTCCTTCCTTCACTTGTCATGCTATTGACAAATGCACATGTCAGTTGCTTAAGCGGCTTCTAAAAAGAGAAACTTATGCTAAAGTCATTCAGCTTTCAATGGGTTTAAACAGTTCTTATTAGCAAGTTAAGCCTCGTGTCCTTACTATGGATGATGTACCCACCATCGGCAAGGTTTTAATTAGGCCTTTTGCAGACTGTTGAAAAAAGAAAAGCAGATCAGTGAATCTACTGATTTGACTCCTAAAGCAAATGCTTATGCTAGTTTTAATTCCAAAAAATATACTCCAAATTGGAAGAGGGCCAAAACTGATGAGGCAGATAGCAAGAGCTCAAACCAATGTACTCACTGTACTAATAAAGATCACACAATATTAATTGATGAATGTTTTCAACTTCAGACCTGTTCTTTATGTAATCTGCAAGGACACATACGTGAACATTGCTACAAGCTAAAGACACTGAAGGTAGCACAAGCCAAAAGAGGAGGTCATGCTCAGGGGCGGACCTAGGGGTGCGCACAGCACCCCACGTGCGCACCCTTCGGTTTTCATTTTTTTTTTATTAAAAAAACACTGATGCTTAGTACTTGTATAATTTGAGTGAGTATTATGTAACCAAAATTGTTGTGGCGCACTGGTAATGACTGTGGCCATTGGTCTACTGGTGGGGGTTCGAATCCCCTGAAGCTCATTTTCTTCCCTCCCATCATTCCTCTTTTTAGGATATTTTTTCCCATCTCGATGAGTTTTGCTTTATTTTATTTTGTCAATTACGGAGTGTTTGTTAATTTAAATATAACTCCAAATTGTGGACTCCAATTTTGGATTTTTTAAAAATATTACTTATTTGTTGGTTTCACATTAATTCTTTATTTGGGTTATACGTATTTGAGTATTTTGGATATTTTTTATGTCAATTTTTGGGTTCTGTTTGTACTAAAGGGTTGTAAAAAGAGAACTCGGTCTACAATTAATTGAATATATTCATTCTCGATTTAACAAATATATATACTCCGTGTATAATAATTCTCAATCGTTTAACCCTAACTTTGGGATTTTTATTCGTTGGTTTCCCATTATTTCTTTAGTTGACTTATAAATTTCATAATGTCACCTATTTAAAATTAGTTTCAAAAAATTTAGTAGGATTTTACTCCATGTTTAATAATTATAGTTTATCTAACAATATTAATTATGTCACGGATTGATGAATTTCTGTTTTTTAATTAATTACGTTATAGTATCTGCAAAAAAAAATTAAAAGTGAACCCCCTCGCTAAAATTTCTGGGTCCGCCACTGGTCATGCTAACACCCACAAAGGAGGAAGAGGAAGATCTGATCTAGAAGAAAAACCAATAAT
The DNA here is from genome assembly GCA_958450325.1 of Agrostemma githago. Taxonomy (NCBI): domain Eukaryota; kingdom Viridiplantae; phylum Streptophyta; class Magnoliopsida; order Caryophyllales; family Caryophyllaceae; genus Agrostemma; species Agrostemma githago. The sequence continues at coordinate 55,951,059 of OY288258.1, read as the reverse complement.
GTGGACACTACACTCTACGAGGATCAGGAGAATGATTTTGATTTTACTCCAACCATGACAAAGCAGGACTATCGTAGTGTTCAAGAAGAGGATCTGGTATCTGGACTGGTGGATAGCATTACAGATAGGGATATGAAGAATATTTCGTAGGGATTCCCTTCTCACCAAGCAAATACCACATACTATGCAAGTTTTTCAGGTAATTCTGATGTTCACAATTCTATTTCTAGTGTGTTCTATCATTGTCATACCTTTAGTTGGGTCATAGACACTAGTGCCTCTGACCACGTGACTGGTAATTCACCCCTACTGCAAGATAATCATGTTTTGGAGAGAGATATACTTGTATCACTTCCTGATGGAAGTACTAAGACTGTCCAAACAATTGGTACTATGCATTTAACCAAGGATATAACCTTACATAATGTATTTTTTGTACCTGATTTCAATCAAAGTATGTTGTGTATATCAACTCTATTGCACAACACTGACATGAGGATTATATTTTTTTTCCACATGAATGCTGGTTTCTGGACAGTACAAGTAGAATAATTCTGGCAAAAGGAAAGAAACAAAGTGGCCTTACAGAATTTCACAAACATTTGAATGTAATAACATTACAGGTGGTAATAATGTCTCTACTATTACTACTACTAGTAATTTTTTTAGCTCAAACTGATGTAGTTTTACTTCATAATCGTTTGGGACATCCATATCTGGATAAGATGAAACATTTGGGAATTACTAAGCAGTTTAAAGATTTAATCCAATGTGAAAGTTGTATTATGTGTAAACATCATGCTCTTCCATTTAAAAGAAGTGATTCTTATGCTACACTTTGTTTTGATTTAGTACATATGTATGTATGGGGTTCTTATAGAGCACCTACCATGAGTGGAGCAAAATCTTTTTTAACAATTGTTGATTATCATTCCAGGGCAACATGGACTTACCTACTTCAAAACAAACAACAAGTGTCCATCCTTATTAAACACTTTCTGTCACATGTCACTACTCTGTTTGGTACTCAAGTCAAAGTAATTAGAATTGATAATGGGACTGAATTTATTCAGGGACCATGTTTTGAAATGTTTAGTGAGAGAGGTATAACACATCAGACTAGTATAGCTGGTATTCCATAGCAAAATGCTAGGGTTGAGAGAAAACATAGGTATTTGTTGGAAACTGCTAAAGCTTTAAGAATTCAATCTCATTTGCCTTTGAAATTTTGGGGAGATTGTATCTTAATAGCCACTTACCTGATAAACAAGATGTCAGTAGCCTTGTTGAAGTGGAAAACTCCACATGAACTATTGTTTCAAAAAAAAAAAACCAGGTTATGAGAGCCTTAAGGTGTTTGGTAGCGTCGACATTTGCGTCGGACTATCCGACGCAGCAAAATGTTGCGTCGGACTTGCATCAGATAATCCGACGCTATTACCTTTGACTCAAAAGTTTGACTCTCAAAGGCCGCGTCGGAGTGTTGGACGCAAATCCGATGTAAATTGAGTGACGTCGGATTATTCGACGCAAAAAACCCGCCTTGCGTCGAAAAACTACATCGGACATATTGTGTCGGCAAGTCCAACGCAACATCAATTTTGCGTCGAATTTCAAGATTTTGCGTCGGATTTGTCTGCCGCAAATTGAGTTGGATTTTTGTAGTGCTCTAATATCTTGGAAAACCAAGAAGCAAAAGACTATAAGCAAGATCTCAGCAGAGGCAAAATATAGCTATATGTTCTATACAAGAAGTGAGCTAGTCTGGATGGAGAGGTTGCTAACTGACCTAGGAGTGGTAGTACCAAGACATGTAGTGCTATACTGTGATAATAAAGCAGCACGGCACATTGCGCAAAACTTAGTGTTTCATGAAAGAACAAAACACTTGGATATGGATTGCCATTATGTAGGAGATATGGTACACCAAAATTTCTTGGTTACACAACATGTTAAGTCAAGTATGTCGTTAGCAGATTTATTGATAAAGGCGCTGTTGGGAGCTCAGCAACACCACTACTTAGCAGAAATGTTGGGAATGAAGCATTTGACAAGAAGTTCAGCTTGAAGGGGGAGTATTGAAGTAATGACGTGCATTCTCACCTCAAGCTAACTGACAGCTCATCACAACTAACTATACTGTAATTCTATACACATACTCCTTACATCAAGATGATTTTTTTTAGGATTTTGGGATAAAGGTTATTACTCAATAGTTACGAAGTATTTTGGAAACTTCTATATTTCTTAATTTTTTTTTTTTTTTGAGCGAGAAGAATAATTCATTAATAGAAAGTCAAACGGCACTTACAACGTATACCGATCTCAAGACATGATCTGACAATTCGGCATGACCTCGTATCGCTATCTTTTTGCAGCTTTTGTTGAGGGGATCCTTCGTTTGATTCAAAACTTGAGAAAGCTTACCTTCTATTGGCCTCAAAGATCGATGACAAATTACTTGTAGACATTGAATAGACGTGCGACGAACCATCAACAAACTACCCTTGTCAATAAGAATAAAACTACGCCCCATAACAACGTAAGGGACCGAAGCCTTAAACAAAAGGACAAGAACCTTGAAATAAAGGACGAAACTCCCATAAAAAGAGAGACTTTTATTGAATAACATATTGATTATCAAACTAAGAAGTAAAAACTAATCAGTCTTAACTTATTAGTCTTAACTTGACTTACTTCTAAATTTTACACTTATTATGATGAACAACAACCACAACAACAACAAAACCTTAGTCCCAAAAAATTTAGGGTCGCCAACATGAATCAGAATCTGAGGTCGTCAAGTCGTTATCCCCAAACAAATAAAATAAAATAAAAGCGAACAAAGAAAAAAAAAATAATAAATACCGTTTCAAAATCAATTCGAAAGCACTAATAATATTATTTTTTAAAGTTTAGAAAACTCAAATTAAGTATGGAAAATTTTGAAACAAAATAAAGAATTAAGAATAAATAAAAGAGCAAAAGAGTCCTCAAAAATCCTCTGTCACCCGAGTCCTCTCCCTCCACTTTGTTCTGTCCAACGACGTATCTTCACCAATCCCAAGGAACTTCATATCGTTCTCCATCTCTCTCATATTAGGATGAGGAAATATAAAGCTAAAATTTGTTATGTGCGAATAAGGAAAGTAATGAAAAACCAACACCGAATCGACTTTACGCTTTCCTAATAGAACAATTCGACCCTTATTTCAGCTTTCCTAATTGAACAATTCGACCCTTATTTCAGTGCAGGGTGGTACCAAATTTTCTAATGAGATAAGACGGTGTTATTCTGAATTTGCACAGAAAACAAAGATATAACTATGAAGTATTTTGTGCAGATTTTTATTCTGTTTTCTGATTTTGATCAAACCACTATTATATAGAGTTTGAAGGAGCAGGGATACGAGTTGAAGAGTTGCGACTCTTCATAAATTCCCACCAAAAATTGTTCATATAGATTAAATCTGTTCAAATAGATTTGGCGCCAAAAATTCGCCGTCATAGTATACCGTATGAACCTGGTACCGTGAATTCGCAATTAATTATATATAAGTGTACAATCCGTACTTTTTTTTTTTGATGAACGAGGGAACCCGCAGCCGCTACGTTTTTGGTGCGCACTCCGTACTTCCCCCGAACCTATATTATACTCCCTCCGATTACCTGTGTTCTTCCCCTTTCTTTTTGGGGAAGAAAATAAGGAGGGAGTAATTATATTAGTAGAATAATGAGAGGTGGAATGAAAAAGTAAGAGAGAGAAATATTATATTAATTAAATGAGAAAAAGTGGAATGAAAAAGTAGGAAAGGGGAATATTATATTAATTAAATGAGAAAAAGTGTGGTGGAAAAGTAGGAGAAATGAATATTATATTAATTAATAAAGAGGTAAAACTTTCCTTAAATGGAAAGAGGGAAGAAAATCAAACTCAGCCCAAAAAGGAAATAGGGAAGAACACAGGTAATCGGAGGGAGTATTATATTGAATTCACACATCCGTAAACCCAAACCCGAGTACGCGTAAAATGAACCGGTATTTACACTTAAATCACCAACAAAATTATTAGTCATTTTAAGAGTAAAATGCAAATTTTTATTACTTCCGGCTTTTAATAAATTTTTCAATAATAATTTTTTTTTTTTCTCATATACGAAGTATTTAAGAAATTAATGGGAAGAACACGAAAAAAACAGTGGATACATATTTAGCCATTAATTTACAAAATAAACTAAATTTTGTAGTTCGTGACCGTGAGTGTAGGCGTGTAGCATGCCATATTTGTAGTTTTGTAGATGCATTAGGTTGTTGCTTATAATGGAGGTAGAAATAAATATGGTTAGGAAATGCGGCATTACAGACATCCCGTTGTCACGGCATGTATATGAACATGAATAAATTATATATGTGATTGATGGAGAAAGATAGTGACATTGTGACTATGTGCATTAAGATAATGCCTAATGGTTAGGTTTATACTTATGAGTTCATCTTCTTTACGACGGATATATTCGTTATAAAATTAAAACGCATTAAGTAAATGTCACTTGAGTAGATAAGGACAATTGTTTACCTAGATCCCACCAATTATATTTTTGTTTTATCCTAGTTATTTGATATCTATTTGACTCATTATACGTTTGTGACGAATATCCGTCACAAACAAAAATTTGTGGAGTATCAGACTGCTTTTGTAACTAGATTAATAAAAAGCTAGTATCAAAGTTGAAGGCTAAATTGAGTAGTATATGACAAGAGTATTTATGTAATCCCTCCGATCATTATTTTTTTCTTCATTTCATAAAAATGCTTCTCATAGAGCGAAAAATAATGACCGGAGGGATACATATAAAGTGTAAAAACTACTCGCTTTGTTGCATCTATTTGTATTGTATACGTTTTTTTTTACTTATAAATATAAGTGAGGAGAGTCTTCACTATACGAGTAACTTCTACGGAGTAATATATAGGATAAATCATACTCCGTACGTAGTAGTTAGATAAGAATGCAAAATCTTGTTTAAATTTTTTAATTTAAACAAATTATGAATATCAAATTTTATACTTGTAATAATAATGTATAAAATATGAGGTGCGTTTGAGTAATAAATAAATACGGAATATATAGTAATAAAAGTCAACGAAAAACTCTTTTAAGACTTAACATAATCTATCCGATAATCTTAGCTAAAATTATACTCTCTCTAATTTTATTTTATTTTTTCATTTCAATAAAATACTTCTCCTATAATATATTCAACGAATATGGCAACCATTAAAACAAATGACGAAAGTATTACGGATTAGTCCACAACGTTCTCAGTTGTCGTTATCCTACAATTTAGTTTTGGACATGTCACGCCGGTCTCATGGAATCACCGCGCTTTCCCCTCTTTATAATAACTTAAAAAATCTGTCATCACATGTAATCAACTTACGAAACGCCAAACAAGTCAACGGAGAAATATAATGTGGGTGGATGCGCCCTTACATGTTGTCCATCTAGTTTGATTTACCATTTTGAATAGCTTTTACACTCGTGTAATCTTCTGTTCCGTGAGACGACCTCACGATAATTATGCAAATTATATCCGTCTCAAAAAAGACGGACCGTATCTTGAATTATGCGTCCACATTCCTTTGTCTTTTGCTTCCCCTATCCTAGTGTTACCATCTCAAAAGCTTAGCCTGTCGAAAAGTTCTTTCTCTTCATTTAAGGACTAATGAAACAAACTAAAGTCCCAACTGTTTCTATAACGGTCTCGTACTCAACATCGAAGACAATGACAAAGCGCTAGTTTAACTTCGCAAGTGCATAAAATTAGACGAGGCCACGGTTATCACAACACACATCTAGACGATATTAATTACCATCACTATCGACCGGGGAGGAGCAGCAGCAGCAACGAAGGCAAAGGTGGTACATTTGTGCATATTGGCCACAAATAATGATTCCAACTTTGCAGCTTACGCCGATATTAATTTGATGAATCCATCAAATTCATAAAGACAGTCACAGTATTATAAAGTGATGATTGACAGAAGCATGAACTATAATGTGAGCATGGATTCATAGGGGTTATTTCAAAGGTGAAAATTCATACAGTACATTATATTATGGAGCATTACCTCAAGTAATGCAATCGTCAATCGAGTGACACAAATTATATGTATTGTATAATGAATCTACTAAACAATTATATATGAAGCCTTACATACCTCCGACGACAGTAACAAACTCAGCCTCTGCTATGGCCTATCCGAATTGTCAGCACCAAAAACTTCTCTCAACAATTCAACCAGATGATGGCCTGGTTGACATACGATGATACATGAATGAACACCCCCCGTCTATCCAAAGTCTATATCTGTATTCCATACATCACCTTGTTTCACTTATGCCCCTTATCAACAACAATCCTAAGTATCTCCAAAAAATTCCAAGAATCTATTTACATTGATTTGCTTGAAATGCTTCCGAAGAAACTATTGAAGATATAAGCTGTTGGAGCCTTTTAGCTCCAGGGCCTCCTTGCTTCACCTTGTCGGGATTCCCGACTCTAGCACAGCGTGGCTTACCCACACACCAACGTCCGGGAGTAACACTTCCGTTCTTACGGTCAAGTAATTCAGCATCTATTTTATCCAACACGGGATCGTCTTGCCTGAATTTCCGACCAAATGCAGCATTGCTGTTAATCATCTTTTCAGAGTCATTCAAGGTGAGAGTGTGTGGATGTTGCCTTGGAGGAACATCCCAAGCAATGTAATGAAGGTCGTGGTTCACAACCGTTTTTGAAAACTCTGGTGTATTGCAAATGACAGTATGGAAGTAGCCTTCCGGGGAAGAGACGAAGTTTGTGTAGTACATGAGCAAGGTTCTAGGCAGGTTGTCCCATCCCCAAATCATATACTCTACAAATTCATGTGAAAGAATCATCCATGCTGAACCTGTAAATTGGCGTACATTAATTTAATTTATGCTATCACAAAGCAGCGGTTATCACTTACAGTATCAATCAAACACAGACGAATGAATTCAAATCCCTAAGCCTTAATTAATAGCAGTTGCTAGAAGGGAGAAGAACTGACCAGTGAACAGCTTAAATGCTGTAGGCAAAGTTCTTTTAGGTTGTACCCAAAAAATATCTGATTTTTTAGTAGAGTAAAGCCCGGGATCTATCATCAAAGGCAAAGCTCTTCCACCCCTGCATCACAAATTTAAGTATCACATAATCTTCTCAAAATTGAGAACGTTTTCATAACAGAATCTACAGCAGGCAGAAACAAAATACGGAGTGCATTACAATTGAACTTACTCTTTCCAACCTAACTTGCCGGTGTGCTCAATAAAGTTTAGCTTCCGATCCAATTTTGAAAATGTGAATATAAGATCTGCAAGAGTTTATCAGGGATCAATAACACATAACATCGTTCCACCATCCTTACTGAGGAAAAAACAGAGTTAAAACTAACCATCCTGGGTGACTAAAGGATAGTCAGAAGCACTGAGATTGATAAACCAATCCCAATCATCCTTATACTTCTTCAGGAAAATGGCACAAGCATGGAGTGTGGTGGAAACCATGGTCGGCCCTCTATACGTAACAATGTTAGCCTTAGTGATCATATGCACATTCCCAACCTTGAGAAAAAGGGGTTCCTGATCAATCCAAGCAGCAAGCTCAAGTCTTTCCTGCGGCGGAGACTCCAAGTCCAAGTGCACAAGGTACTGATTCCTCGGGTGGTACAAGGCACGAAGCGTTCTCCACAGCTTGGTGGAGTCACCCTTAGAGCCGGAAATCAAGTAAGCAAAGCGAGGGAGAGGGGGAGGGGGAGGGGGTGAGGGAGAACCTTTGGGGATGGCGTTTTCGACAAAGATGGAGTTGGTTTGATTGGATGATGACGTAGAATAATGAGAGATGAGGGCATTGATGGTGTGCAACGAAGAAAGTAGGCCCATGTTGAAACATGTTACTACAAGGAATACACCTATAACTAAGCTAATCACAAGGGGGAATGTCCATTTCTTCTCCATGTTAAATGGCAAGCTTGTTTCAAACCCTTTCATGGCTTCAAACTCTCTATATTTCCCACAACATAACAAAACTTACAAAAACCCTCTTTAATTCAATATCATAATAGTAGTCCCCCAATAATTAAATCCTCACTACCATAAATTCTTTGAATCCAACACTTTTGACTTGTTTATTTTTTTGGCCTAAATTGTCATCAGCTACAATTCAAAACATACCATTTACAGCAATCTGCAAAAAAGATGAAAACCAATGATTATTTTAAGAAACAAATCTCAGCATAATCAGATACATACTCCCTTCATCCGTCCCATTCATTTGTTTGTTTTTGATTAAAATACTCATCACAACAAACTTAAAAGGCAAATAAATGAATAAAACGGAGAGAGTAGATACCAACATCTGGGGGGGGGGGAAGAAACTAGTGAGACTCACCATTAACGGTCAGCTAAATAAAGAATTAAAATCAGCAATGGATGTAATAATATATTTGAGAGGAAATATATGAGTTAGAGGAAGATGAAAACATACATCAGATTATATTAGCAGTAAATACTAAATAAATGAATTAGGAGGAGAAACAGAAAACAGAATCTAGACAAAATTTAATTGAAGATATGAGTTACGACAAGGCATTTAATAAAGGAATTAAGTAGAGCAATTACATTAAATGAAGGAAGGAGCACCCGTTTTGCAGTAAATAGCCCATAGCAAAACAACAAACAAACAAACAAATAAATAAATAAATAAATACCCAGAAATAATAAATAAATAAATAAATAAATGAAATAATAATAATATTGAAACAAGTCTGAGATGAAACAAGTCCGACCTTATTATTATTATTGAAAATGATGAGGATGATGATAGAAAGCTAAAATCTGTAAAGGATGGGTGTGATGGAGAAGAAGACAGACCTACCTGGTTGTGAAGATTAAGCTCAAAGATTGAAACAAGTCTAGGGAGGGAGCGAGCGAAGGGAGACAAAAAGAGAAAATAATTAATGTAGAAATAATATTGTAATAATATTGATAAGAGAGGGAGATCTAATAAAGGTGGGAGAATTGAAGGAGGAAAGGTGGGAGAAAATAAAAGAAGAAGGATGGATGTTTGATGTTTCAATGTTTTTTCTCGTTATTGGGTTCGATCTCAAAGATTGGAGAGAGAAATTAGAAGAAATGTTGTGATGAACAACAACAACAACAACAAGAACAAGAATGCATGTCGTCTAATTAAATCTCGTTTTCCTTTTGTCAATGTCACATATACTCGTACTCATACCCATACCCATACTCATACTACCTAGCTCCTACGTACGTACGTACTACATACGTTCTACTAGTGACCGTAAATAAGTGTATAGGCCGGGAGAGGAGGGTGAACATAACTCACAGTAAGATCTTACTTCGGATGAGGGTAATTAATTGACTGGATCGATCCATTTCATAATGAATTAAAAATAATCTTACTTAAAAAATAAGACAAAGGGGCTCGAATTCACGACCTCCATGATCATTTTAAGTGTTTTATCCATTGAACCACAATACCAATGAAACTAAAATGAACTAAAAAATGGAGGAAGTATCGATGGACTAGTGATCATGCTAAGTGAAAATGGAGAAAAAAATATATAGTCTCTTTTGGGGAAACAATTACTTCCCTCATCCCCAAGTAATGTATTACGGGTAATTGTTCCTCTCCATTCTCTCTTTACACCATAAAATACCACCACTAACAATAACTCTCCTTCCCTTTCTTGATATTTTGAGTTTCGTTACCCTCAATTTATTACCTCCATCCCAAGCGAATCGTAACACAAATGAATGTGGTTAATAATAACCTATGGGGGTGGATGATACGGAGTAGTAACTTGAATCGTGAGGGTGGTAGGACTTTGAATTTATGAGTCTGCATTTTCTGTTTTCTTATACAAGACCTCAACTCAAGACTCAATTACCTTGACTTTTGTCATTAATCATTCACTAAATTCCCTTTTTTTAATAGACTAGACTAGATAGATGTGACCTTAAGTTCTTCACGGGATATTATTGGGACCTACCAAAATCATGACATTAACTTGGAGTAATACCATTGGCATTAGACCTGGCGAATGGGTCAATGGGATCAGGTTGGGTCGGGTTCCTCGCGAGTTATAAAAATCGGGTTGGATTATTTCGGATTTGGGTCATTTTTGGATTTGCTATTTTCAACATTTTTAGGCATATCGACTCGTTTTCTATAATAATAGTCGGGTCAGTTACGGGTCAAACTCGGATCTTCAGATCGGATGTCGGGTTCGGATTTTCTTATTCGAGTCGGGTCATTCGGACCGGGTCAATTTTGTCAGGTCTACATGTATGACTCCTATTGCATAGGAAATATGGGTATATATTCCTACTCCCTCCGTCTCACTAAGAAGTTTACATCCACTTTATACTATCTTTCGTTCAAATAAAGATTTACACATACTTTTTGTGATGAAGAAAGTGAACCATGTAGCTAGGTAAAGGTTTTGTTTGAACTAGGGGAATATAAAATAACTAAGATATAGAGAGAAGTGAATTTACTTTTAATATTATTAAAAGATAAAGTAAATAGTATAGACCTACCCATAACAAATGAATGATACACTCAAAATACAAAAGTATAAACTATAGACCGGAACAGATGGAATAGTATATAAATTAAGGGACAACATCATCCATCACCAATTGGTTTTATGACTTGAAACTTCCAAATACCATGTTATGTACTTTTCGGATCGACTGAAATTTAGTTTAGCTGTGATGAGTTGAGCTTATAAAAGTTGAGCTAAAGTTATTGACGTTCAGATGAAGTGATATATAGAAGTAAGACTGATGTTGAACTTATAGAAGTTGAGGTGAACTTGTAGGAATCGAGTTGAATTTGTTAGAGTTGAACACTGCTACAACTGTTGTCTACTGTTGTTGTTATTGTTGTTGTTGTTGCTAATAATAATAATAATAATAATTTCCACCACCCTTCCGGTCGAACTTATTGCTCAATGCTCACCCCCTTAGTGCGTCGGTGTATGTTGTTTTGGACATGATTCAAAGTCTCCCGCGAGGCACGTCATGTGAGAGGGATGGATCACGAGCCCAACATTTACTGGATTGTCTGAGTGGTGTTGCTATTGTCATTTCCGATGATTTGATTGCCTATATCACTTGGGTGGTCAACCTTTTTCTCGAGGGGAATGTCCTTAGGTTTTGGGTGAATATATTGTCAATGCTCCCCTCACTCCGCTCATTAAGCCAGAAGGTGGTGTTTGTCTGATCGTCGTGAGCACTATCTGGAGATGTCTTATTTCTAAGGTTGGTGCTTACTTGGTTGGACCATATTTACATGCTATTTTGAGACTTCAGTTCAGGGTCGACATTTCTGGGGGGGGGGGGGGGGGGGGGCTTGAACCGCCTGGTGGAGGATCGTGATGTTATGTGAGCGTTCCATACTAATGTAGCACATGTTCGACGTTGGAAAGTTGTCATCAATTCTTGATGCATCAGGATGCGTTTTGGAGCCTTTAAGAACCATTTCCGACACGTGAAATGAGATAATAGGGTCGTAACGATGTTGGATTTTTTCGAAACTACCTGTAACTTGACTATGACCTGAATGTGAACTTGGGATGTCGTGTTCGACCTGTAGCCTAGTTAATGCTTGACTTTGAATTTATTTTAATATAACGATCGATGCTTTTTTACGCCTGATTGCCTTTGTTTGATCAATGTAGTTGGAGATGAGTCTTTGGTCATGCCTTTCACCGTCGCCTTGAGAGGTGCGCGCATGCAGAGCGCTGAGGAGGTACTTCCGAGTAACATTTAGAGTCGAGCTAAGGAAAATTATCTGAAACAACGTAAAATCGTAGTATGTAACAGTATCATCATCAAGTGTTGGGCAGCGACTTGAATTGATACTCGATACAAATCGAGTTGACGAGTTGTCTACAGACCCAAACCCTTTACTACTTCACCCTCCCCCACCCCGAACCACCATGGTGATAAATCCCCCATTGATCACCACTCCATGCGCCACCTCTTCCCCACTAGTTGCTGACGTTACTACCCCACAACCACCACTACCTACCCCTCCATCCTTGGTAGCACCGACACTGACACGGACACAGACATAGAGAAGTATCCGACACGTGATATGACATTATATTATACGTAGTAAGTTTTATAGGACACATACACATGGAAAAAAATATGCATGTTTAAACAAAAAAAACTGAACTAAAATATAGGCTTGGTTACTTACACTATCGCAATTATCGTAAAAAAAAAAATTTATAGTCTTATAATATAACTGTGTCCATCACGTCTCCGAATATCATGAACCGTGTTTGAAACATGTCCAAATAAATTTAAAAAATTGGGCACCATTTTACAAGTGTCCGACACGTATTGTATTGTGTCGATATCCGATGGTGTTCGACACGAGCACATTGATTAGGAGAAGTGTCGGTGCTACCTAACCTCCATCCAATGACCATCCCCTTCCTTTGCCCTACAACACCAACCCTACAATGACCACCCCTCCCCTTTCACCGTCATCGTGCCTCCTACACACCCGATCTCCTACAACCATTATACTCATCCCTAATTATATAGAGTAGTATAATAAACGCTAGTTTGAGGAAATAAATTGAATAAATCAATAGAAGAAGAAAGATAATATAATTGATTAAGTATTTTGATTTAAACTTTCTAACTACGGCATTGATTAACAAATCGGAGTTCATAAGAAGTCATGGGAAAAAAATCGATTGATTTTAGGGATAAAATAGTACTCCCACTTTTAACTTTTTAAGTAGAAAGTATAATTAGGCTCGGTTCTTTTGGACTGAAATTGACTGAACTTAACTGAACTTAATTTAACTGAAACTGACTGAAATATAGAGACAAAATATGTCTCGTGGAGCTGAAATGAACTGAAACTGACTATAAGTCCAAAAGAACAGGGCCTTAGACCTAGGTTATAACATGGAAACAAGAATTAAGAAAAAATTACGACAATTTTGATAAGATAGAGTAAAACTAGGTTATCAAAAATAAATTGTTTCATAAATTGTGTAATGACTTGAAGTAAAATGGTGACGACTACGTGAGAACAAAAAATGTAGATAACCGAAGATGTCTGGCATAGTAGTGGTTAAGGTCAGGTGCTCTAGGCCAATAGAAATCTCCTTATTGTAATGCGACTAAATGCATTTTTCGTTAAAAATAAAAATAAAAAATGAAGATAAATGTTGGATGAAGATGAACATGTGAGGTGGGCATAACTGCGTAGTCCACAGTGAAGAAAATGAGCATGATATGTCGATTTCCCGCCATGGCTGCTGCGGCCATGCGAAAACATTCGACATCAAGGAGAGCTATCCTTACAAATTTGATTTCTCATCACAACTTTAACTCTTCCCACTTTTCCCCCCTCTCTTCCTCTTTCTCTTCCTCTTCACCTTCTCCTTCTTCAGGTAACTTCAATTCATCCATCCGTCTTCCGCTTTTATTTTTTATTTATTTATTTATTTATTTTTTATTTTTGGGTATTTCTATCACTTTTATTCTATTGCCCCTAGAAACTATTGCTATGTGGTACTATAAAGTTCCAACGATTAGTGGGCATTGTTCAATGACATTATTTGTTGAATTACGATGTGATTGGGATAGCAGTGTTATACTGGAGTAATATTCTGTTAACATGTTAATAGCTCATGCTTTTAATGTGTTCGATGAAATGCCATTGGGTGTAATTTGATTCCAACCACTGGCGGACCTGGAATGACTATCCGACTCCTTAGTTCCACAACTGCTTCCGAATTCTGATTTTTATAATGATTTTCGGGAACTAATTCAATACGGAGTACTATATAACATGCTGTTATTTGTTGGTGAATGGTCTTAGGTAGTACCCGTGCCAATAGTTCCAGTTAGAGCTGAGAGACGTGGTGTTTGTTGGCTGAGGTTTGGAATGTGTTGGATGGAATGTCATAGAGTAAAAGGATTAAATAAGCTCGGAATCAAGGGAATTTGAAAATGCATGTACGCTGTGTAGTTGTAGTTGAGATATTGTTGAGGGACGGAGCGAATTTTGGTCATCACAGGCAGAACCCAAGACAGCCGAGATACTTTACTGTTTAGTGCCTCAACTTGGTAGACTATTAGCTGTAACAAAGATGACCTTTCTTGTAGGCTTAGGGTGGAGTACATCATTCATGTAATACACACCAGTAACATCATTAGCATCAATAGTTGCATGGAGAATGTTTTAAAATTCACACCCAAGAATCTTAGGAGGGGAAGAGCGCAAGGGACGGAGGAATGTGGACTTCTAATACAATTTGGCCTCAAATAATGACGGGGGTTCATGAACCTTAATGTGAGACAAAAGGATTGTGTTGTTTGTGAGCACAGTATGTTTTATCCTAATCTGTATCTGTTCTGTTTTATCTGCTGTATGCTAAAGACTTTGTTTGGATAGATAAAAATGGAGGGAAACCAATTGTTTGGTTAACTCTTTGGAAGAGTTGTTAAAGGAATGGAAACATGGTCAAGTACTTTTGCAAAGAAAGTGAAACAACGACGGGCAGACTTATTATAGATATACATTGTAGGAAGAGCGTCATATTTGACGGGTTTTACAGCAATTTGGCCTTTAAGATGTGTATTACATACAAAAACGTAAATTGGAATGAATTGACTTCACAATTCAAGCTATGGCTACCCATCACTGTTATCGTCAATTGGTACCACGTAGTACTTACTACTTGGTTTTGGGTTTTTGTTGAGCCAAGATCCTCTCCACCCAGTTCTATCCACTTTCCCTTTTTCTTACTTATGGATGTGTCTGATTTTGTCAAACTGGTGGAAACAAAAAGAAGAAATCTATTTGTATTCTGTTGATTCAGACAAGGATGATTAGTATGTGAATTTGACGTTGTAGGAAATTGATTTACAATCATTGACAAGTAATGGAGAGGATAATGGTCTGGTTCTGGCTGCGCTGATAAATGGCTATGTGGTATGCAGTCTGCACTTTCAGGCCATTCTGTTGATAGTACTTGATACACACAAGGAAAATTAGTATCCAAAGATTTGACCTCATAGGAAGGATTCGGTTTATTTACAGGTTATGAAAGTAGTCCACTTTCAGGGAAAAAAAAGTGATCTGTTGAGCACTTGATTGTACACAGCTACATCACATTCGCTCCTGATAATGTGTGCTATATAAGTTTAGGCAAGTGCCTATATACAATACCACTTACCAGAGGCTTTAGTGAAACTGTACTCTGTAGTTTGTATGACAAGTTTGCTTACTCTCATGTGGTCAAGACCTGGGCTGCATATGATTTCCTTACAATCTATGTCGTGTTTGCAGATATATGCCACTTAGCACAAGCTACAAAGAATACAGTTGATATACTATTAAAAGGGGTTAGTGACAGAAGTCTTGTTGAAGAAATCAAGCATATTCTTGAGATGGTATTGCATTGCTTCTTTTTAGTTTATACCATCTGGATAGCCCTATATTTGAGGATTGTTTGATTGGATCATTACTCAATTTTATTGAAGGCTAATCGGGCATCATTGAGAAGAGAAATCCTGCACACAAATTTTCTTACCCCTCCAACATTGAACGAGGCTATGGCGGTTTTGAGTAAACTAGTTGACGTGAATGCTTATTCTAATGGAGGATATCCAGAGGTCAACTCCTTTGAAACACCAATGCGAGTCTTCATTGTCAATTGAAGGTCTTCTTCTAACATATTGTTAACTAATCTCAAATTTGTAGGCCGAAAGGTGTCGACTTTCAGTTGGACATGCAGAAATTCTTACTACACTTCCTGATACCGTTGCCGCTTTGAGGTAGGCTGTACTGAACTTAATGTCTTGACTCTTACCTGTTTGGTAGCGAAAGGTCCTATCTTTAACTGCACATACTCCTATATTGGTTAAAGCTACTTTGTCTAGCATTACAGGGAACTTTGGGTTTCAACCTCCTACACATGGTGATTTCCTTGGCTCAATACTTGGCACAGGAATTGCTAGGGAAAAGCTTGGAGATATTATCCTTCAGGTATGTTATCCAGTTCACCTGACAAGTGTTTCCATATTTGCTATTGATGACAGCCGGTGATAAAATCTTATTTACCCTATTGTTGTTGTCTCATATTTTCTATTATTCAGTTCTAATGACTATATTTGATGACTTTATTTTCCTTTTATAATCTTATTTCTCAACTTGTGGGCTTCTTGACCCGTGTATTTATCTTTGATGGCTTAATTATAGAATATATGCATATGAACTTATGGCCCAATTTTCCCAGTTACAAATTCAAACCCAATATAATATCATGGTGTGGTAAATTCTTTCTATTTTGTATTTCTTTTTCTCTCGCGGTGATATATTAGAAAGTAGGTTAGAGAAAACATTGAGTCACACTCATGTTTGTGATAAAATCCGCACCCTCGGATATGACTTGGAAATTCCCCGAGTCAAAAGTCAAAGTCAATAAGTCAAAGAATCGATAAGAAAAAGTCATGAAGTAATATTCGGAAAGTCCAAAGTCGTAAAAGTCAAGGGTTCGATACAAGGAAAGTCAACCAGTCAACGAAGTAAAACCCAACAATAATATTGGGCCAGAAAGTATCCAAGCTCCGAAATGGGCCGAGGACAGCCAACTACTCAAAGAAACCCTACCCCAAGCACAAAGACCCAGTCCAACAACTAACTCCCTAAATTTCAGGGTGGTGCCACCAGAGCAGGAGAAAAGTTAGGAGGAAAGGAAGGCAACGGTTAAGGAAGAAGGAGTTATAAGCGCAATAGAGGGGTATAAGAGAGACGGTCAATCAATCTTCAACATGAGGCACTCCAAGAAAAACACAGTAGCAAAATCTCTCATAACTTAATACCGTCAAAATATTTGTATTATCTTTCGTACTTCGTTCCACTCATTCATAGTAGAAGTTTGGCGGGATTCCGACTCCCCCCGCGGTTTTTCCCACATTTGGGTTTCCGCGTCACCAAAACTCGAGTCCCTTTGCTTTCTTTCATTACGCTTTCATTTGCTAGATTCGATTCATCTCGCTAACTCGTAAAGGGCTAACCCGATCGCTTTAACCCACAACTTAATCTTAACCCGGTAAAATTTTACCAAAACAATTTGGCGCCCACCGTGGGGCAAAGTGATTGTTTGTTAGCCAAAATTCTGCAGAGATTCAACCTATTGTCATGTCTGGATCCGATCAAAACCTTGTTGGTAGCCAAGATGCCTCCACTCAGTCTGCTGGAGGGACACCATTCTCAGGGGCAGCAAGTCAGCCCATCACACCATCCACTCAGGCGACTCCTGTCAGTCTGACAGCGGGACCTGCACCGACAACCTCCAAACCACCTCAAGGACCCCCGATGTCAAAAACACTCAGATCTAGTAAGGAGGGAGCGCCATCTAAGACGCCGGCTCATGGAGGGTTGTTTGGAGATGCGCTCAGGATTCCGTCAGCCTCAGATCCTGTGATGGAAATACTTCAGGGGATCAATACTCTGCAGCAAGCGGTGAGGACCCTGCAGAAGGATAATCGTGACATCAGGGCTCAGATAAAAGCAGTGTCAAGGCCACCATCTGCTCCAATTCAGTCACCACCAGAGATCCTGCCTCTGATATCTGGAGGAGAGCCAAGCCTCCACAGAGAACCCCCCGTCAGCGGGCAAGCATCGAGGGCAATTCCTCAAGAGGTGGTCACTAGGCTGGATCTGGAGCTATCACCACCCGTCCAAACCATTGCGCCACAGGGGCTAGGCTACCTGACCCACGGGCCCACATCCGACAGATCGCGCGTCTCAGGTAATCTCTTCCCCGGCATTGAAAACCGAGAAACTAACGCGTTATCTCTTACAGGTACCCCGGTCCATCAGGCGCTAAGATGGCAACCAACGCAATCGCCAGGAATGTATCCCCTGTCCAGCAGCCAACCTTCTGGAGGAGCATGGGCAGCACCCGCTCCCAACCAGCAGGCACCGGAATGGCAACCCAGGCCTGAAACAATTGCATTCCCTTCGCCGCCTCCTCCTCCAAACAGTCTGCACCTTGGGGGACCCCAAACAGGAAGTACACCTTTCAGTTTTCTTCCCCCTGCTTCTAACCCTCTTGCAGGAACTAACAGCGCTGCAGATCAGTAATCCCAAGAATTGAAGGAGCTGAGGGAGCTGATCAACAAAATTCCTGGAATGCCACGCCCCCTGGAGAGAGCATCCAGAGACAGCTATGCAGACTCACCCTTCACAGACGACCTGGCCTGTGTCGCGGTGCCCAAGGGCTTTGTGCCACCAGCCATGACGCTTTACGATGGCACTGCAGATCCCATGGATCATATCAACCAGTACAAGCAGAAAATGATGGTGATAACCGCCACAGGGCCTCTGAAGGAAGCTTGCATGTGCAAGGGGTTCGGCTCCACCCTCTCAGGAGCAGTCCTGCATTGGTTCGTTGGCCTGCCAAACAGAAGTATCGCTTCCTTTGCTGATCTGGTTAACTCCTTCAACCAACAATTCGCCAGCAGCAGAAAACCGGAGAAGCAAACTAGTGATCTATACAGGGTGGTACAGAGAATCGATGAATCTACGCGAGATTTTCTCAACAGATTCAACAAGGAGAAAGTAACTATCCCCAGATGTGACGTAGCCACTGCCATCGAAGCCTTCCGTCAAGGGCTACTCCAAGACTCAGATCTCTACAAAGATCTCACTAAGTATCCTTGTGCTACATTCGAGGATGTGCAAACCAAAGCATTGGCAGCCATTAGGCTGGAGGAAGATTCGGGCCCTAGAAGAGCTACCTATGGATCTGAGCATGTCTCCAGGAAGGCACCAGCAGAGAGGAGAGGCGAAAGATCTAAACCCTACGACAGAAATGTTCACAAGATCTCAGAAGACAAAGATTGGAAGGAGAACCCAGGACTCCCACCTAAAATCAGCGAGTACGGGTTCTCCACCAACGTGTCCGGTCTGCTCAGGGCCCTAAAGGAGTTAGGGCGCAAAGTCAGATGGCCCAGAAGACAGGAGTACGCCAACGACCGACGGGACACCAGCAAGAGATGTGAATTCCACGATGATATTGGGCATTACCACCGAAGAATGTGTCCTCCTCAGGAAGGAAGTGAAATATCACTATGACCAGGGAAATCTGGATCACCTGATATCAAGGAGCTCCAGCAGAGTGAACGCGGCAGACCAGGTGTTACCTTCGCCCCCTCCCCTGTGCACCAGAATCGTCAACGTGATCACAGGAGGATCAGAATTGAGCGGTCTGACCTATTCAGCAGCTAAAAGACACGCTTCCCAGTCCAGAGGAGACAAACCAGAACATTCCTGTAGAATCAGCTGCCCAGACCTCCCCGCTGTCACCTTCGACGAATCCGATGCGGAACCATCTCCAGAATCCCACCATGATGCCCTAATCATTACGCTCTCCATAGGAAACTGCACTGTGAGGAAGATACTGGTGGACACTGGAAGCTCTGTCAACCTCATCATGTTGGAAACCTTGCAAAACATGGGGTTCAGTGAGGAAGACCTGAGCAAAAGGGCGGTTCCCCTCATAGGATTCAGTGGGGAAACTAAATACTCCCTTGGAGAGATTACGATTCCCACTTATGCTGGAGGGGTAAACAAGCAAGTGCGGTATTTGGTTATTGACGGTCCGTCCACCTACAACGTGATCCTGGGGAGACCATGGATACATGAAATGAAGGCCATTACATCCACCTACCACCAGTGCCTGAAGTTCCCCACACCTTGGGGAGTGCAGAAGATCAGTGACGACCAAAGAGAAGCCAAAGATTGCTACAGAGTGGCACTGAAGAAGACGGCGAGTCCCCCAGCATAGCAATTACAGAGTCTTCACCTACCCCTGCAGGAATACCTTGAACCCCCTCAGGCGGAGGTAGATGAAGTAAACCTAGACAAACAACACCCAGAGCGGAAAGTGTTGATCGGCTCAGAATGCACAGGTAACATCCGACAAAACCTTATTGAATTGTTGAAAACTAACATGGATTGTTTTGCGTGGTCCCATGATGATATGGTAGGAATAGATCCGAATATCATAACTCACAGATTAAGCGTGGACCCGAGCTACAAACCAATCCAACAGAAAAGGAGGAAGTTCGCTCCAGAGAGGAACCAAGTCATAAACCAGGAGGTGGATAACCTGCTGGCTGCCGGAAAAATCAGAGAAGTAAAATACCCAGAGTGGCTGTCCAACGTGGTAGTAGTCCCAAAGAAGAATGGCAAGTGGAGAGTGTGCGTCGACTTCACCGACCCGAACAAGGCGTGCCCAAAGGACCCATTCCCCCTGCCACACATAGATGCCATGGTAGATGCCACAGCAGGTCATGAGATGCTAACTTTCCTCGACGCGTGGAGTGGATACAACCAAATCAAGATGCATCCAGCAGACCAGGAGAAAACTGCGTTCAGATCCGAGAGAGGTATCTATTGTTACAATGTTATGCCCTTTGGTTTGAAAAATGCAGGATCCACCTACCAGAGGCTGGTTAACATGATGTTCAAGAAACAAATTGCCAAAACCATGGAGGTATACATTGATGATATGGTCGTTAAGTCCAAACAAGTAACACAGCACACGGCACATCTGGAGGACGCTTTCAACACCCTCAGGGAGTACAAGATGAAGCTAAATCCTTCCAAGTGCACGTTCGGAGTATCCTGTGGGAAATTTTTGGGGTACATGGTCACCCAGAGGGGAATCGAAGCCAGCACAGAGCAGATCAAAGCCATCCTGCAACTGGAGTCTCCACAGAAGCCGAAGGATGTGCAGCGATTAACCGGAAGGATTGCCGCCCTGAACAGGTTCATCTCCAGATCCTCAGATAGGTGCCGCTTATTCTATGATATCCTGAGGAAGGTCCAAAGATTTGACTGGACGGAAGAGCACGAGAAAGCGTTCAAAGAACTAAAGCACTACTTGAGCACTCCACCACTCCTATCAAAACCGGAGCCTGGAGAACCACTTTTTCTATACCTTTCAGTGACTGAGGTGGCGGTTAGTGCAGTGTTGGTAAGAGAACATGATGGAGCACAGCATCCGGTCTACTACGTCAGTAAGTCTCTGCTTCCTGCAGAGACCAGGTACACGTCCCTTGAAAAACTTGTACTTGCGTTAGTCACTGCGTCATATAAACTGCGTCCCTATTTTGAATCACACATTATATCTGTAATAACAAATTACCCACTGAAAACCATTATGAGAAAACCTGAGTTGTCAGGTAGGATGGCGAAATGGTCCATGCACTTGAGCGGTTTCGACTTAAGATTTGTCCCCAGAACAGCAATCAAGTCCCAAGCCCTAGCAGATTTCATATCCGACTTCAGCCCGACGCTGCAGACGCAGGCAGAGAAAGACATCGTCCTTCTGGAGGAAAACAAGAGTGAACAGGTGTGGAAACTCAACGTAGATGGTGCCTCGAACATGAGAGGATCTGGAGCAGGGCTGATACTCAGGTCACCCCAGGGAGATCTCATAGTTCAAGCAGTCCGATGCGAGTTCCGAACAACAAACAATGAAGCAGAATATGAAGCTTTGATCCTGGGTCTCCAGTTGTCCCTAGACCTTAAAATCAAGCAGCTGGAGGTGTACGGTGATTCCCAACTGATAGTCAACCATATGAACGGTTCATATGCCGCAAAAGACTCGAAAATGATGGCTTACCTTGAGGTGGCAAAAGACCTCTCCTTAAGGTTCGCAGAGTTCTCAATTAACCAAGTCCCAAGGAAGCAGAACGTAGAAGTCGACGCCTTAGCAACTCTGGGGGCAACCTTCAAACCAGGAGAAGTATCCACCATACCCATAGTCCATGTACTGGAACCAGCAATCCGGAGAAGCGCGCAGGAGCAGGGAACACCAGAAGGAGGTTCACCAGGTCAAGGGCTGCAATGGTTTCAGGAAGCGAGGATCTATAGCAACACTGTAGAACAGGAGGAGACCTCTGACTGGAGAAAACCCTACAAAGATTGGCTGCAGAACGATATTCTGCCAGCAGAAAAAAGAGAAGCGCGAAGTTTCAGAATGAAAGCGTCAAGATATACACTCATTGATGGCGTACTATTCAAGAGATCGACCGCTGGGCCATACCTAAGATGTCTAAACCAGGAGCAAGCAGAGATGGTAATGCATGATCTCCACAGCGGAGAATGTGGAAATCATGCAGGGGGCAAGAGTCTATCCAACAAAGCACTCCGCCAAGGTTACTACTGGCCAACAATGCGAAGGGACGCCAAGGAATATGTTAAAAAATGCGATGCCTGCCAAAGACACGCACCGGTCAACCACCAGCCAGCAGAACCGCTACATCCAATTATCTCTCCTTGGCCCTTCATGAAGTGGGGAATGGATATTGTAGGTAAATTGCCAAGAGCACCAGGAAACAGAGTCTTCATGCTCGCAATGACCGACTACTTCTCCAAGTGGATAGAAGCAGAAGCATTCCCTCAGGTGACTGAGAAGCAGGTTATATCCTTTATTAAACGTAACATTATCTGCAGGTTTGGAGTTCCCTCAGAGATCATCTGCGACAATGGGTCTCAATTTATTGGCAATAAGATGGAAGCCTATTGCGCCAAATGGAACATTGCTCTCAACAAGTCTACTCCCAGAAATCCACAATCCAATGATCAAGCAGAATCCAGCAACAAAATCGTGATGGATAACCTGAAGAGAAGGCTGGAGGAAGCAGGGGGCAGATGGGCAGATGAACTCCCCCTGGTACTGTGGTCTGACAGAACCACACCTAAGGTGGCTACTGGGCAGACACCCTTTAGTTTGGTCTTTGGTGCTGAGGCGGTCATTCCTGCAGAAGTAAGGGTACCCACCCACAGGTATGGCTGCACAACAAAAAAAGGAAACCAAGTGGAAATGGCAAACAGTTTAGACACCATAGACGAGCTTAGAACTGATGCTCAGATCAGAATGACCTCCTACAGACAAACTACAACAAGAATGTTAAAGTCAGGATCCTACAGGAAGGAGACTTGGTCCTCAGAAAAGTATTCCAGAACACCAGAAACCAACAAGCAGGGAAATTTGCTTACAACTGGGAGGGGCCCTACCAGGTGGAGAAAGTAGTTGGAAATGGAGCATATCAACTTATGACCATGGAAGGGGAAATCATCCAAAAACCTTGGAACATAATACACTTAAAAAAGTACTTCTTCTAAGTAAAAGTCACCAAGAGCAAGGGCCGTTGTCGCCAGAGCTGAGGCATTCAATCTGCCAGGTACGCCTCCACCAGAACCCAGGTTCAATCTCACTTATCATTGCTTTTAAGCCTACTCTATCTTTTAAGCCCATTTCTTTTCAAGGTCTTTCTTTTAAGCCTGCTATATCTTTTAAGCCTACCCTGTTTACAAAGTCTTTCAAAATTTCCTTCCAAAACTTAGCTCATTTTCATACCTCAAAATTCGACTCGATTATCATGAAACTTAAAGGGAGATTCTTGTTGTTTCTTCAAATCCAACCATTTGAAACCTCCTTTCTTTTTTGTGTATTTTTTGAGACGCAATTTTTTAAATTTTTTTGAAGTTCCTCTTACATGTTTTCATCTTACTCTCTCTTTATACCACCAAATTGAATTTCTTTTTTACACGATCTCATTTTATCCTCAATTTAAAATTAACGATTAATCTGGTGGAGCGTATAACTTCCACAGAAGGCGTGCGTCTTGTGCTGAATGCCTACAACCAGGGCAATACAAGTCCCCTGCGCCACTCAGCACCCACGCAAAGCGTGACACCTCTGACTGAGTGGGCATACTAAACCCCAGGCCACCAACCATCAGGGTCGACCATACGGACAAAGGCATGCATACAAACAGCTGACAGCAACCAAACAAACAAAACAAACACCACAAGTAAACAAAACGAGTACCATAGAAACAAGTCTAAAATGATTCTGCTCCCTTGAGCAGAAAAAAGGTTCAGACATTCTGCTCCCCTGAGCAGAATGAGAATTCAGGACATAACAATTTTTTTTTAACAAAATATTTTTGTTTTCGCCACACAGGGCTAGAGAAAACAAAAGATAAACAGGCTGAACAGCCTAGACATCATTCTCCGGGGGAAGAGAGGCAAGGGGCACCACCACAGCAGCATCATCAGTGGTCACCATAGGACCAGGCGTCTCTTGAACTGCTGGAGGGGAAGTAACCGACTCCTCCACTGCTTCCCCTTCCCCATCAGCCAGCACCTCCAGATCGAAGCCATGGGGAAACTCCACCTGCATCCTCTCCTTCAGAGCAGCCAAATCCCAGTGCACGTGCTCCCCCTGGGCGTGAGCTTCAACCATCTGGATCTCAGTGCTCAGGGCTGACCAGCTGAGAGCACCGACCATCTGCTCCTGCAAAGCTGCCACTTTCCCCTGAAGATCAGAGTTGGTATCTTGGACTTTGGCAAGCTCAGCCTTCACCCCCGCAGCAACCTCCTCCCATTGCTTCTCCTCTTCAGCAAGTTTCCCCCTGACTTGGTCCAGCTCTCCCCTCAGCTCAATGGCCTCCTCCTTAGCCGCCTTAGCCTCCTCCTCAAGCTCCATGACCTTCTCCTTGGCTTGAGCAGCCTCCTCCATCAGACGGGCATTGTCCGCCTGGAGACGACCCCCAAGTCTATAAGGCGCGATATACGGGCCTTCACAAAGATAGCCATCTGAAGAGTCTGAATAGAACGGCAGCAGTCAGTAATGCAACTCGAAGCTGGAACAAATTCAGAGCCAAAAAAGACAGAATTACCTCAAAGCCATGAGCCACGATATGGGCCGCGGTCTCAATCAGAGGATCCTCGGCCATCACAGCCTCAGAACCTGGGAAGAGGAACTGGTCCAAGACAGAAAGATCTTCCAGGCCCCTGATGACCCCAAAATTCCGGGGAAAGGTCATCGTGATTTCATCAGAGCTGCACCCAGCTGAATGAGGAGCAGAAGGCTGAGGAGAATCAGGCACATGAATCACATGTGATTTCTCCGCCGAGTCCGCCTGAGTTGGAGGGGAGGAGCTGCGTTTCCTCTTCGAACTAGTCGAAGGAGCAGGAGAGGAGCCAGTAACCTTCCGGGATGAAGAGCGGGTAGCCATGCTCTTTTTCCTGACCCGGTCCAGGGTCATGGGAGCCTTGGCACTGCCTGAGAAGAGCGAATATACCACATGAACCTCAAAAAAAAAAAAAAAGTGAAGACAAAGCAAGAATCTACTCAGCGATTCTCACCAGAAGACATTGTGTCGTCAAAAGGGGAACAGGCACCGCCGGCGGAGGGAACGAACAGATTATTGAAGGAGAGCTGCTCGGAACTTAAGTCGGAAAGTTTGGCAGCGAGGTCGATGATCGACGTTATTCCCTCCGGCTGTTGAAGACCTGCAGTATGAAACTAATAAGGACCATAAGTGTGCGAGGAACCGAAAAGCTAGTGATACGATGAATACCTGCAACAGGCGCCCATTGAGAAAAGAGATAATCACAGGAGGGAGAGAGAGAATCAGCCTTCACAAAGATAAAGCCTTTGAACCACCCCGTATCAGGAGGGTTAGGAGGGAAGATTATGCCAGGGAAGTTTTTATCCTTGATGCGCATCGTCACCTGACCATTCCCCAGGGGCCTTACCTGGAATGCGGCACAGATGTCGAGTAGCGAAAAGTCCTTCTGATGGCGGCGATTTAGAACACAGAAGGATAGCAACACCCTCCAGGTGTGAGGGGCGAGTTGGCATGGGGCAAGCTTATAATGGGTTAGGAGTTCCTGAACAATTGGGGGAAAAGGAAAGCGAAGGCCCAAGAGGAAGGGGTAAGCATACATGCAGACCCATCCAGGAAGGACGAAATCCGCCTGCTGACCTGAGGAGGGAAGGTAAATCTCAACCCCCTCATCGAAGCCAAAAACCCCCCTGACAAAGGAAGGGTCCACATCGGCGAAGAAAGAGTCGCAGGAGTGAGTTTTGCCTAATTTGTTAGAAGGAGAAAAGGCCATCGCCGGCGACGACGGGGCAGGAGCCGATGATTTACCCTGGACCGATTTAGACGCCATAAAAGAAAAGAAAAATAACAAACGAAGACGGAGGATCACCGGAGCAAAACGGGAGTGTGAAGTGCGACGACGGCGAACAACGAAGAATGAAGAGGTGGGATGATTCGAATTTTGAAAAGGGGATTTTGGGATATGAGTGAAGTGAGAAGGATGATAGTAAATGAGAGGGGAGTTAGGAGTGGGTAGAGTAAAGAGAGTAGGAAGTATGGGGAAACGCAAATAATAATGAGAGGGAAGAATAAAATCATCATGAGGAAGGAGAAGAGTCAGTTAGGGAAACGAGAAGTGACAGACTCAAAAACAAACTCTGTGGAAGAAAGTTGTCATCAGAACTAAAACGTCAAAACGCAAACGGAAATTCCCGCCTAAGATGAACTTAGTCGGAAATTTGGGGGCATTTGTTTGAGATAAAATCCGCACCCTCGGATATGACTTGGAAATTCCCCGAGTCAAAAGTCAAAGTCAATAAGTCAAAGAATCGTCAAGAAAAAGTCATGAAGTAATATTCGGAAAGTCCAAAGTCGTAAAAGTCAAGGGTTCGATACAAGGAAAGTCAACCAGTCAACGAAGTAAAACCCAACAATAATATTGGGCCAGAAAGTATCCAAGCTCCGAAATGGGCCGAGGACAGCCAACTACTCAAAGAAACCCTACCCTAAGCACAAAGACCCAGTCCAACAACTAACTCCCTAAATTTCAGGGTGGTGCCACCAGAGCAGGAGGAAAGGAAGGCAACGGTTAAGGAAGAAGGAGTTATAAGCGCAATAGAGGGGTATAAGAGAGACGGTCAATCAATCTTCAACATGAGGCACTCCAAGAAAAACGCAGTAGCAAAATCTCTCATAGCTTAATACCGTCAAAATATTTGTATTATCTTTCGTACTTCGTTCCACTCATTCATAGTAGAAGTTTGGCGGGATTCCGACTCCCCCCGCGGTTTTTCCCACATTTGGGTTTCCGCGTCACCAAAACTCGAGTCCCTTTGCTTTCTTTCATTACGCTTTCATTTGCTAGATTCGATTCATCTCGCTAACTCGTAAAGGGCTAACCCGATCGCTTTAACCCACAACTTAATCTTAACCCGGTAAAATTTTACCAAAACAACTCATTCCATCACCTTTCCCCCCTAGTGATGATCTACTTCTCAAAAGAACATTCAGAAATCATTTCTCTTTTCCTGATTTAAGACAAGCAAAGTTCTCTTTCCTTATATTCAACTTACAATATGCTCTTTTCTCTTTATGGCGTGACTTTAAGATTTGTAGTGATAATAGGTTGCTTGCTTGATTTTACAGGGAGAAAAAGGTGCTCAGGTTCTTATTGTCCCGGAGCTTGTTGACTATATCATTTCATCACTGACCAAGGTAACTAGAGTTCAACATGTATCAAACTCTTCCTCATCATCCGCAACAACAAAAGAGCCTTAATCCCAAAATGATTTTGGGGTTGGCTGATAGGACTCATCTTTTAAAACCATAACTGAAAATAGGTACATTGATAAATCAAGCATGTTAAGTCGCTCTATCTCTGCTGAAATTGATAGTCAAAGTTCTCGTTGGTTGGGGACAATAAATTTGGGATGGATAACGTGTTAAGTCTCACTATTCTGTACTAATATACTGTTTACAACACTAAGATAATTGATGATCATGTCTGAAAACTCAGGTAGGTAATGTTCCTGTCTCTTGCACAATGGTACCATTGGAAGCACTGGAACATGAGCCTCCAAGGTTGGATCTGTTTCTTTTCTATCATTGACTTGTGTTAGACTCAGTACATTGGGTGTAAATTGGTAACTGTCTGAGGAATGCAGATTAAAGACACTGAAAACTGTGGAATCTTCACTAAGAGTTGATGCAATAGCCAGTGCTGGCTTTAAAATTTCTCGGTCCAAATTTTCTGAACTCATAAGGTACATCGTCTCTCTATTCAATTTGTCTCATAAGGTCAATATGTATTGGGTGGTGAACATTCGACGGATTTGATCTTAACCCTTGACATTGTATCACATTGCCGTATCTACCTTAGTACCTTTCATCCGGGTCTGGGGACACTACAAAGTCGTCACATTTGCAAGGCCTGGAAATATTGCGCCTTTTAATTGTAAATTCAAGAGAGTTTTAATAGGCAGTTATCATATGAGTCTTCGATACGTCAGCTAAATATTAAGTTTTTTTTGTTAACTTGTTATGAGTTTATTATTGAGCAATTAAGATCCGCTAGGGGTTTTGTTTCACCTGATGATTAATTCCCTTGATGCCCTTTTTTGGCTCCAATGAAACACTGTTGTCAGGAGTGACATTCATCTTCTCGGTGTTGGTCATGGATCATTACGATATGCGGGAAAACAACTCTACCTGAATATCTTGAGCCAAGATCAAATTAGATTCGAGAAGAACAAATGTTGTCACTCTTTCTGTGTGGATCACATTTTTACTTATTATCAAAAATTTATACAGCTTTAAATTTAAATATATCCCTTTTTTGTTGACTAGTAAATGAGATGTTTGCATTAACCCGAGCTGCACAACAATACTTTCTTCACTCCTTTTTCTGTGCGCATCACTTTCAACCTATTTTCAAATTGTTTACACGACTTCATATTTTTAGGTTTATTGCTGATTGCAGTAAAGGAGACGTTCGCATTAACTGGAGTACTGTCACAAAAAATGGAGCAACATTGAAAACTGGTGACATTGTTTCTGTCAGTGGACAAGGGAGACTGAAGGTATGTCTTAAGGCAATGGAAGTATTAAAATGTTAGCTGTTTACATTTCCATAGCAATTACAGTACTTACTGCTTCAAAGGCTCATGGTTACTGTGAGTTAAACAGTGACATAGCTAAGAACAGAGAGCTGTAGGGTCTTTTGCATAAAGCTTCAGTTTCAAGTGTTAACTGCCTAGTCACAACTTTAGCAGGGTATTATCTGAAACCTGCAGATCCGCATGCATAATCCAGGTACTTGTGGTGTCGGATGCACATGACCTTACCCTATAGTAATACAGCTAGAGGAGGCAATTTCATGCCAACTAATAAATATTTGAAAATTGCATTTGACTGGCGGTTCAGTTAACCAATCTGATTTACTCCATATTCCATTGTTAAAAAAACAAAAGTGTTTGACTTCATTGGTTCCAATGGAAGTGGGAATGCAGTTCTTATGATTATTAACCGAAATCTTGTGGAATTTTTAATCATATTGCAGATAGGGGAGATAAACACAACAAAGAGGGGACGATATGCTGTTGAACTCATGCGATATCTCTAGTAACGTAGGGAGCCAGTGATCATTAGGTTCAGTTGATTGTAAGTTGCCTCGATGAGGCTGTAGCGTACTAGTATAATTCATAATCAGAGTACAACTTGTTTCACTTGTTGATTTTTCTGAAATGGGTGAATGAATGGTATCCAAGATAATTGATGAAATCAAGATGCGGTGAATTTCCTATTATCATGCATTTAGTATTTAGCATCAAACCCTCGAATCTTAAGTCGGTTATCATTTTGAGACAGTTAATCATCGAGGAAACTGCAAGTTAGAGTGGATCATTTGCAGGCAGAGTCTTAAAGGTGAGAGTCTGAAGATTTCGAGGTCCTTGTCTCAATTCACTCTTTTCTTCTCCAGTGTCTATATGTATTGCATTTAGTATATAACCTATATGTATTGCATTTAGTCTGAAGATTTCGAGGTCCTTGCATTTAGTATATATATATATATGGATTGCTAGGATAAAACCTATATGTATGTTATGTTATATAGATTATACTTACTTGGAATTGGTATGTTATTTGTTGGAATAATTCTCACGACGATATTTTTCGTAAGTTAGTAACTAATGCCAGATTATGAAGAATAAATCCATTGCTTAGGAATTAGGATGATCTAATCAGTAAGCCTGCCTTCTGTATTTGTTCATGCAAGGGTTATGAGATTGGACAACACAATCAATCAGAGAAGGCAAACTTGATCAATGAGGTAAACATAAGTTTTATAATACTCCGATCCATCCATAATAATAATAATAATAATAATAATAATAATAATAATAATAATAATAATAATAATACATTGTAGTAGTTCTTTTCTTCACATTGTTTTTATGATAAAAAATATTAGGATACCGTAAATGTGACACACAGAAAATTACAGAAAAATAAAAAACAGGATTTGGAGGTACAATAATGAGAAGTGAAATAAAGTTTGTAGTAGGTTCAGTTTGTAGTTTTATGTAGTATATATATATAAGAGAAATAATTAAAGTTAACTGAGGTCACGGGCGCAATGGGTGATGTAGGTGCAACCCCTCCTGTAAGGGTTTGCCCGGACGTTACCACGGCAGTAGTAGTACGACTGCCCTGGTCGCTGGCATGGGACTCTATCCCTCCTCAACACCTCATTGCTGATGTACCTGTTTCATTTTCATAACTCCTAGTATTTCAGTACGTAATATTTGGTGAAGCCATAAAAACTGGTTATTAGGAGCTTATTACATTGCGTAATGAGTATCTTAAAATTTTGTTTTGAGAAATAGAAACATGATATGTAGAGTGTACCTTCTTCTACCACGCAACTGACGGCGGCCGCTCTCAGAGTCTAGCATATGTTCCTCGTCATCACCAATACATTCTCCGACACGGCCATTGCAGGTACCTGTGTGGGTGGAGGAGAGATCACCATCATCTCCGGAGCTCAAGCGAGTCATACCCCAGGTGGCATCATCAATTGACTTGGCCTCCGCCAGAACGACCAAAGCCAGGAGAAGAACAATTACCCACAACTTATTACTCGTAGTAGTAGCCATGCAAAAAGAGAGATATATTCCCTTTCGTAAATTGAAAAAGAAAAGGGGAGAAGAGAGGAGAGGATGATAAAATGTGTTAAATCATATATTGACGACTACTTATTATGATTTATTATTCTTCCCTTCTTCTCAGCTAAAGGTAGGGGAGACCAAATAATATACCCCAGGATAAGTTGTGGCAACGAGAAATTTCTGGGGATCAACGAACACCTAATCTATTGTTACTCATATTATCTATTTTTATTATTTTTGTCTGTCAAAACCTATTTTTGGATTCTGCCCTCTAATTTCTTGTTAAACTTTTTTTTTTTTTTTGATAATATTATCGGAGCACTGTGTACGATTGTAGAGGCCTTAATTTACGACTCCAGTATAACTGTTTTTCGGGCGAAAGGTTCTGCTACAAGCAACCAATACTACCTTGGTCGAACCGTATTAGCAAACGGGTCAATGCCTAAGTGAGCCAGAGTCGGAAGTAGCACGTGAGGTGGACTAGTTTGAGCTAAGTATTTTCTAGAGAAAGATACTCCCTCCGATTCTTTAGATTCGCAACATATTCCATATTTGGCAAATTCATTAGGTTTGCTACATTTCCAATTTGGGTTTTATTTTTCTTATAAAATGACCAACATACCCTTCACTTTTTATTATTATATTCCAAAATATTCACTAACTTTTTACCCATCTAACTTTTTCTATTATTATATTGTTTATTCTCACAATAACATCACTTATAAGTGGCCCACACTTACTATTCTTATTTTTAGTGTGAACAGTAAATGTTGCGAACCTAAAAAATTGGAGGGAGTAGTATTGAAGAAATATATACTACTCGTACTTCTTTGTTCTTATTCTTATTCAAATTTATTTTTGGAATTCGTGGAGGTAATTTATAGGACAAATTGACGTGGAAGGTAAATGAGGAGATGAGCATCAGGGGTTTGGCGTCTATCGAGAAATCGCTTCCGAGTTACGTCTGAACGTACTTTTATTCTGTGGAGAGTGCCTGGCTCATGGCCACGGACTTGCGGCCCAAGATGGCAAGATAATGGCTATTGGTGGCTATAATGAGCATATTGCTTTGAGCATATTTTTTTTTGGTGGAAGTGAGAGTAACTTATATTAAATCAATTTCCGCCAATGCGAGAATCGCATCCGGAAAAGAAGTTGAAAATACAGACTTCTCTCCACTTCTCGGACAAAGACGGGCAACATGATGTGCTACCGTATTTCCCTCGCGTTTCACATGTGACCAAGAACATTGAACAAAAAGAGATCTAAGGAATAGGAGGTCCTCGACCAGTAGACCAAAAACTTCTCTAGACGTACGCCCACGCTTGACCGCATCCACCACTATTCGGGAATCGCTTTCCATAACAGTTTGGGCGAATTGAAGACGATGTGCCCATTCCAGCCCCCATTCCAAAGCTTTGGGCTCAGCTACCAACACATCCCAACCTGGATTGCACCATTTACAAGCAACGAAGATCATTTTCCCCGCACTATCCCGCCCGACCACACCAAGACCGACATCATCGTTTGCATACACAGCTGCATCGGTATTAAATTTCACCCATCCCACATCCGGTTTACTCCATTTCACTTGGCTCGCAGGGTGGATAGACGGTGGTTGAATTCGTCGCTCATGGGCATATCGATCATACTCCTCTGCCATTAGTATCAGGCTACTCATCACAGCACTGGGGCAGGTGGGTTGGTCTCAAAAGTCCGGAGGTTCCTTATGTACCACATCGCCCATATCATGGCTAACAGCCGAGTCTGGGACGCGTCCTGGACCTCTAAAAGCAGCCAAATCAGTCTCCGTGTGAAAGAGGAACAAGGAGCAGCAGCTATGAGGGTGTGGAACTCGCTCGCTTCCCATATTGGTTTCGTCCAACTGCACTCGAAAATAGCATGGTAAGTCGATTCAGTCTCCTGGTTGCACAGGCCACATAATGAGTCGGGTATACAATGGCGTCTAGCCAAGTTAGCCCTCACTCCTAGTGTATTAGAGCAAGCTCTCCACAGAAAGTGGGCAATTTTTGGCACGGTTTTCAGCCCCCAGATTATCTTCCACACTCTGACTACATCCGGGTCATCCGTGTTCAGGCTAGCTGGGGCAGCAGAATTCGCTCCTAACCAGTAAGATGAACGAACACTAAACTCTCCGTCATTGCTAGGCCACCAAAAAAAACTGTCGGAAGGAAGGCGTCGACTGAGAGGGATACGGAGTATTAACCGAGCTTCATCCTGGCTGAAAAGTTCTCGCACAAGGGTCTCCTTCCAGCAGCTCCTTGACGAATCAATTAATTCGGCCACCTTCATGGACGGGTTTACTTCAAGATTTGGGTGTAAAGCTCGGGAACCTCCTCGTCCCGACACCCATCACAGTCCCAAACGCCAATATCATGGCCATTTCCCACCCGCCATCGTAACCCATCAAGTAGGACCGGTTTCGCGTTCCAAATACTCCGATAAACAAAACTGGGATCGTGCCCACGTCTCGCTTCCAGTATTGAGCTATTCTTATAGTACCTGGCACGAAAGACTTGACTCACAAGAGAATCCGGTTTAGTAAGGAGCCGCCACGCTTGTTTGGCTAGTAAAGCTTGGTTGAAAACACTAAGATTTCGGAAGCCAAGGCCCCCTTCCCTCTTAGGTCGACACATTTTATCCCAAGACCACCAATGTATCTTTCTTTTAGACTCCGTCGATCCCCACCAAAATTTAGCAATTATACCGTGAATTTCCTGTATAAGCCCATCCGGGATAGAAAACAGACTCATCATGTAAGTCGGGATTGCTTGAGCGAGAGATTTGATGACAATCTCCTTACCCGCCTTAGACAACAATCGTTCCTTCCAACCCTGCAATTTTTTCCATATGCGGTCTTTGAGGCCCGAAAAAATCGCCTTTTTCGATTTCCTGATGATAGTTGGCAACCCCAAATATTTCTCATATTTGTCCACCTCACGGACGTCGAATATATAACCCCTTAATTAAATTTCGATGAGTTTCCGTAACCTTCTTGCTAAAAACGATTTCTGATTTAGAATAATTAATTTTCTGCCCCGAGGCTCTCTCAAACAAGCTAATAATATTAGCCAACGTCGAGCACTCCCTTATATTAGCCCTAGCAAAAAGGATACAATCATCAGCGAAAAATAAATGAGAAATCCGCGGCGCCCCTCGACAAACCCTGGCCCCATGGATTTTTTGACCTGAAGCAGCCTGTCGAATAAGATGCGAAAAAACGTCAGCACAGAGAAGGAAGAGGTATGGAGAAATCGGGTCTCCCTGCCGTAGGCCCCGGGTAGGAGTCACAGAACCCATAATCTTCCCATTAACACGGAAAGCGTGTGACACTGTTGTCACGCACTGCATAACTCGCCCGCGCCAGCGCTCCGAGAAGCCTAATCGAGTCATCACGGCCTCCAAAAACCTCCATTCAATCCTGTCATATGCTTTGCTCATGTCTAGCTTGAGGGCCACCGTACCATCCTTCCCTTCCCCACCCCGTTTTCTGGCATGGAAAGTCTCAAAGGCTATGAGAGCATTGTCGGTAATCAACCTTCCCGCAATGAAGGCGCTTTGGTTCTCAGACACGAGGCCGTCAAGAAAGATTTTTAAACGATTGACCAAAAGTTTGGAAATCACCTTATAAATCACATTACATAGGCTAATCGGCCTAAATTCTGTCATTTTCCGGGGAGACCCACACTTTGGTATCAATACTACCACAGTCTTGTTCACCTCGCTCAGGTCGATATTTCCACCCCACCACCTGCGGACAAACGTACAGACGTCCCGGCCCACGATCTCCCAGAATTTTTGAAAAAACATAGCATTCATACCGTCCAATAACCCCGAAGCTTTATTTGGATGCGTTTGGAACAGGGCATGGCGAGCCTCCTCCTCCGAGACATCTTCATCTCGGTTGTCACAAGGCAAGAGACGCTGGCTATTGCTTCGTCCATGTTAACCGGGTCACTCGAGGCAAAGAGATTTGAGAAGTAGTCAGAGACTACACGTTGTATACCCTCCTCGTCAGTACACCAGGCTCCTGTTTCATCTTCAACTCCGGTGATCATGTTCCGCCGACGTCTCTGTTTAGCTTTATGGTGGAAATATGCGGTATTCCTGTCCCCATCTCGAAGTTCATTCGCCTTGGCTCTCGTATATGCCAAAAGGTCTCAACCTGGTGACGAAGTTTGGCCGTCTCAGAAGCAAGTCGCTGACAGTTCAGTAACATGTCGGCAGAAGCGGGTTTTCTTTGCCAGTAACTCAGTTTCTCCTCCGCTTATTTCAAACGCCTATTCACGTCACCGAATTTCTGTTTCGCCCAGGAGCAAAGTCGTGTTGAGCAATGACTTATACGCTCCAGAATGCTATCCCCATTCGACGAATCCCAGGACTCACGTACCACCTCGCCACACTGAGAGTCCGAGAGCCACAATGGTTCGAACCGAAACGGGCGTCGTCGACTTCCTCCCTCCTGAACTACCCTCGGTCTGATCATAATAGGCGCGTGGTCGGATGCAAAAATTGGAAAATGAACGACTTCCATGTTCGGTAGCAGCTCCTGCCAATCACTAGTTGCTATAGCTCGATCCAACCTCTCTCGTATAAAGCAATTTATGTTTCTCCCTCGTTGCCAGGTGAACTTGTTTCCGGTAAAGCTCAAATCTTGGAGTGCACATTCGTCAATAACATCACGGAAAACATCCATGCTGCGCTCACTTCGAAGACGGCCCCCTTCTTTTTCGTCCTGACTTAATATTTCATTAAAATCGCCAAAAAGAATTAAAGGAACCGTAGAAGCATAACGAATTCTTCGAATCATCTCCCAAGTCTTGTGTTTGTTCTCCTGTTCCGGCCGCCCTCCATAGTGTCACCCCATCCTCGTCCTTAATTTCCACAACCACATGGTTATAGTCATATGAGACAAGTACCGCATTTATATCTCTCCACCACATGCCAATCCCACCCGATCTTCCCCTACTATTAACACAAATGCCATCCCTAAACCCACACTTACCCCGTATCGCAGTGAGATCACTCCCACTCATCATCGTCTCCATCACGAAGACGATGTTTGGGCACTCCCTCCAGCAACGCTCGGTGAGGGAGCCAATCGTCAGGGGATTGCCCAACCCCTGACAGCTCCAGCTTAAGATTTTCATTGTGTTCGCGGTGTTGGTCATCGCCAGTCACCGCTACTTGAATGTGTGTATCCATCTCTTCGACCTCACCTCGACTCTTCTTGTGAGAAGAATTGGTTGCCTCCTCCTGCTCATCATGAGAAGTATCTACTGACATTTTGCGTTTCACTCCCACCGGCCCCAGTACAACTCCCACCTCCTCCCTAGTAACACCCGCACTCCCTTTTGGTCTAACGACTTTCAAGAATTTTCGGGGTTTTAAGATGCCTCCTTGGACCGTCTCCTCCTGACTTATTGCTTTGAGCATATTGATTAAGAGAGAATGGTTGATTAAGAGATAAGGAAGATGATTAAAAGAAGAGAACCGTCAATATTAACGTTTTTTTTTACGAAAGTTAGGTTTGGTGCCTTTCAACAAATAAATGTAAATTAAGGTGGTTTTGGGCAAAAAAATTAAGGGATTTTCTACGTGGTACCCCTGAACTTTTTACTTTTCTAGCTTATACTCCTACCCTTTTTACATGTACACATGGTACCCTTGTACTTTACTAAAACTTTCTTTGGTACCCCTAAACTTTATTATTATCTTTATTGGTACACCTAAACTTTTTTTCCGTCATGTTTTGGCAACAAATTACCTTTTTATGCTCAAGATTAAAAGTTAAGTGCATCTAACATACCTAATTAACTTATAATTAAACTTAAACTAACAATTTTGTACGTGTTTGCAGTTTATACTCCAGATCTAAACGAATTATATTTTTGACGTTATATTGTCAAATCAAATGATAACACATCAATTAAGCTCAGTTACTTGTTAATTATCTAAGTTAAATGATTTTGAAGTCTTAATTCTAAGCTAAAAACATAATCTAATGACAAAACTTGATGGAAAAAAAAAATCGGGGCGCTAGTTAAATTAATAATAAAATTCAAGGGTACCATGTATAGAAATAAAAAAAGGTAGGGGTACCATGTAGAAAAGCGAAAAACATAGGGGGTACCGCGTAGAAAATCCCAAAAATAAAACTATAGGTGCCTTTTTTGCAGAAGACATAAATGTTAAGTGCCTTCTCACAAAAATCGCACAAAAAATACAACACTAACCTACCTTGCCCAAATTAACTCAATCAACTTAAAAGGCTAACAAAATTTTTGTATAATACTTAAATTGTAATTTATCCCATAATAAGAAAGTTTAATGAGTGATGAAGGACAATTTTCTTGCGTTAAATAAAATATTATTGTAATACTTATAAAATACTCCGTATTATATTAGAGAAAGTACTAACAAAGAATTATCATTTTAATATTTAAATTATGAAAATAATTGAAAATGATTTTGTATGTACCAATATAATAATATATTTCCTCCGGACACTATTTTTTTTTGCCTGCTACCTCATTATTTTTGAGGAATATTTTAATGAAATGAGACAAAAAATAGTATATAGAGGGAGTATTTTAGAAAATGAATACTCGTAATACTTATACACTGTTGATATAAAAATGAATAAATTTATATATTTTAGAAAATGAATAATATTTATATATAAGAAAATTAATTATAATAAAAATATGAATGATTATGAAGATCCTCAATATGTAATATATTTATACTATAATTTTGACAACAAAAATTGGAGTGGTGTAGTTGGTATATAAACATGAATGTCATGTGTTAAAGTTACGTTGGAGTTACTCGAAGGGAAAATATAAAGTATTGACTGAAATATTCAACCAATAAAAGTGTGAAATATGAGGGATTCAAGTATTGAAATGAAGGCATTTGTGCAGTAATCCAGAAATTGATTGACTCAAAGCTTTGGCCTTTGACCTTTGACGATAGAGAAGATAAGAAAGTCAGCCCATTATGTGAGCTTACCAACCTTGTTTCTTTCTGGATTGCATTCATTTACGTGACATTTCTTCAGTACCATTTTTTTGACATTTAGTAGTACGTTGTTACCCTTTTTCCAGTCACTCATTCTTTGTTTTCCCTACTCCATTACTCTTAAAAAGTAGTGTTGTGAATACCATTATTTTTCTTCTAGGATTGTACGTTAACAAACTTTGGAAGTTGTTGGTTGAGTGCAGATCTCTCTCACACAGACACAGTGGAGGCATGAGAGCATGGGTGACTGGGTATGTGATTCCTTCATTTAATTTGCAGTCACATGGGTATGTTTGAGTATACTTAGTTGTTGCATTGCTGTTAAAAAAGCTGTTGCTACCCAATTCCCAAATGCTGGTCATGAATCCTCTGCCGAAACCGCTTATCTTGGTTTGCTTTGTATCTCTTCTTGTTGTTGTTGTTGTTGGGTTTGGAACCCTAACACAGGCATGTGATTCTAATGATCTTTTGGCATTAAATCAGTTTCGTGGTGATCTTACAGCTGCTGGGCAGATATTGCCAACTTGGGTTAATAAGGGTAACAACTTAAGTAGTAGTTGTTGCACTTGGGAGGGTGTCTTCTGTGATAATCATAATGGCAGTTTACCTACAACTACAAGTAGAGTAACCAAGTTGGTCCTAAGAAAAAAGGGTCTTCAAGGGCTTCTTTCATCCTCCATTGCTCACTTACACCACTTGGAGACGCTTGACCTTTCATTCAACAACCTTCATGGCACTTTACCGCCTGAGATATTCTCGACTTTAGGGCGTCTCGTTTACCTTGATGTCAGCTATAACCGCCTCTTCGGATACATTCAGCCTGCCTTTTCTGGATTAAATAATAGTAATCTTCACGTCTTGAATCTTTCTAGCAATTTCTTTAATGGCTCGCTTCTTGATTTTGGCCTCTTTCCTCATATGGCTGTGTTCAACATTAGCAACAATTCTTTCACTGGGCAACTCCATTCTCGAATTTTTAGTTCGAGTAAGATTAGAGCCGTTGATGTATCCATGAACCGTTTCACGGGTTTTCTTAACAGCTTTGAGAACCGTAGTTCATCTCTCGTCCAGCTTTACGCTGACTACAATTTATTCTCTGGTGAATTTCCAAGCTTTATCTATGCAATGCCTTTGCTTGAGCAGCTATCGATATCTTTTAACAATCTCTCTGGCAAAATTAGTGAAGAAATGAGTAGGCTAGTGAATCTTAGAACCTTCATTGTTTCATCCAATCATTTTTCTGGTGCTTTCCCTGATGTGCTCGGTAACTTCACCAAGCTAGAGCAATTAAGTGCATATACAAATTCATTCTCCGGCAAATTGCCTACTAGTCTGTCTCATTGCCCCTCGCTTCAAATTCTTGATCTTAGAAATAATTCTTTCTCGGGTAACATTAACATTGATTTTACTGCTGTACCCAGTCTCTCTGTGCTTGACCTTGCCAATAATCATCTCCTTGGTTCAATTCCAACTTCGATTTCTAGCTGCAAGAAACTAACAACTTTGAGCATCGCTAAAAACGAGTTGACAGGCGAGGTCCCTCAAAGTTTTGGGACCCTACCATCTCTTTCATTCCTCTCTTTGTCAAACAATACCTTGTCGAACGTGACAGGGGCACTAACAGCTCTTCAGCAGTGCAAAAATCTTACTACTCTTATTCTCACTAGGAACTTTCATGGGGAAAATATCCCGGAAAACCTATCCGGGTTTGATAACTTGAGGGTCCTGGCACTAGGTAACTGCGACCTTCATGGTGAGATTCCAGATTGGCTGTTGAGTTGCAAGACATTGGAAGTCCTTGATTTGTCGTGGAATCACTTAAATGGGGGCATTCCTTTGTGGATTGGGTATATGGAAAATTTGTTCTACCTAGATTTCTCCAATAATACACTTTCAGGAGAAATCCCGGAAAGTATGATGCAGCTTAAGAGCCTGATTTCTCCACAAGGCAGCTCACCCGATGGTTTTCCATCCAATAGTATCCCGCTGTATGTAAAAAGGAACCAGGGTGCTTATGGGTTGCAGTATAACCAAGTCTCTAGTTTTCCACCTTCCATATACTTGAGCAACAATAGAATAAGCGGGACTATATCACCGGGTATAGGAAGGTTGGAGCAACTTCTTGTGCTGGATCTTAGCAGGAATAACATCACAGGCACGATCCCTGAATCAATGTCACAGTTGCACAACCTCGAAGTCTTGGATTTGTCTTTCAATTATCTTCATGGGTCAATACCTTCATCGCTGAATAATCTCACATTTCTTTCGAAATTTAGTGTGGCACATAATGCTTTAGAGGGACCTATACCAACAGGTGTCCAGTTCGAGACCTTTCCTAACTCGAGTTTTGAGGGAAACGCAGGCCTATGTGGGTCGACTCAAGATCCTCCTTGTACTAATGCCGCTCTTGTACCAGGAATCCATTCATTCAGTAGTAGCGGAAAACGCGGGAGAAAAACTATCCTTGGAATATCGCTTAGTATTGGTGTTGGTATCGCCTTGCTTATAGCCATCATTTTGATGAAAATATCCGGAAGGAGAACCAAATTAACAATGGATTATCTAGATGAGGAGAGTGGCCGTCCTCCGAGGATTTCTGAAGGATCTGCTGTTGCAAAATTGGTGGTTTTCAAGAATGATTCGGATTGCAAGGAGCTAACGATTGGGGCGTTGCTGAAATCAACTGATCAGTTCAGTCAGGCAAACATAATTGGTTGTGGGGGATTTGGCCTTGTTTATAAGGGATCCCTCCCAAATGGGAGCAAGGTTGCTATCAAGAAGCTTTCAGGAGACTGCGGCCAAATGGAACGCGAATTTCGTGCAGAAGTCGAAGCTTTATCAAAGGCACAACACAGGAACTTGGTTTCCTTATAGGGGTACTGTGAATTTGGAGATGACAAATTGTTGATCTATTCCTATATGGAAAACGGAAGCTTGGACTACTGGTTGCACGAGTGCATCGATGGCGCTTCTGTCCTGAACTGGACTGTAAGATTGAGAATAGCCCAAGGCACGGCCCATGGGTTGGCATACCTTCACAAGGCATGTCAGCCCAACATAGTCCACCGCGACATCAAATCAAGCAACATTCTTTTGAACGAGAAATATGAAGCGCATTTGGCAGATTTTGGGCTTTCAAGACTATTAGTACATCCTTATGATACTCATGTAACGACCGATTTGGTTGGAACTCTAGGGTACATTCCTCCTGAGTATGGTCAGACACAGACTGCAACCTTCAAAGGGGATGTTTACAGCTTTGGGATTGTTTTATTGGAGCTTTTGACTGGTCGGAGGCCCGTTGAAGTATGCAAAGGGAGAAATTGTCGGGAATTGGTTTCATGGGTTTTCCAAATGAGAGCCGAGAAGAAGGAAGCGCAAGTGATAGATGCAACGATCTGGGAGAAAGACCGAGAAAAACAGGTGGTAGAGGTCCTCGAAATAGCATGTAATTGCTTGAACAAAGATCCAAGGCAAAGGCCGTCTATCGACCAAGTTGTATTATGGCTAGACGCGGTTGGTTAGACATGACAAAACTAGCTTCATCTAATCCCTAAGTTGGCCCAAAGTGCATAATATACCCCAAAGCAACCAGATTAGATGACCCTTTTGCCAAAGCTGTAACTGGCAGCAGCTGTTATGATGCCATAAGTTTGTAAAGATAACCCCCATTGTCCTATATATACTCTTTTACTCTCTTTTTACTGAGTAGTCTCCTTTTGTTTGTGGAAATTTTACTGTATACTCCACTTGCTTAGCTTTGATTAAAATACTCGTCACAAATATTCCCTCGCATCCACTCCAAACTATCCATTTAACTTTTGGGGGTCTACGAGATGACACTTTGACCGTACTTTTCTTCATTTGTATATACTCCGTATCTTTTTTGTTGACAATATTTTTTTCGTGAAATTTACTTTATAATAAATATAAATATGTTTGTGTTATATTTAAATTATTTTTATTTGATTTTTTGTTATTGATGTCAAAATCTAGCAAGTTTGACTTAAAAAGTGTAGGTGTAGTTTGGAGTGGATGAGAGGGAGTAATATAAAAGTTAACAAATGGTCGAGACAGAAAATGTACCGGTTTATAAACATTTTGGTTACCTTAATATGACATTATCATGTCATTTTTCCTACTTTGCTTCTTACTTTGTTAGTCACTTAATCATTCTATGTAATGTCTACGCGAATGAAAACATGACTTTAGATGGGAAAAACGAAAGAGACAAAAAAAGGGGGAGTTTGGCTCAATCTCAAAGAAGATTATGGAAGTATTAGTAGTGCTATTTTGTTGGGTATGGTGATGCGAAATTTCCGTATTATTTAATTGTGTCCTAATACATCTCAATTTTAAATGGGGATAGTGGATTATGTTTGAAATGTAGAACACTACGTCGATAGTAACTGTATATGTTCGTCAGAGTCTGAACTAAACTGAACGTGTTTGAACTGAATTGAATTAAATTGAACTTAAAATCACTGATCTGAACTGAAAGTGTGATTATAAGTTCAAAAGAACATGACTTTAATCCCACCGAATAGTTTACACTAGTTTATACACAAATACCAATGTAAGAAGGGAGGAAAATTACCTTTAATATTGTTAAAAGATAAAGTTGAGAGTAAAGTATACCCAATAGAAAAAGTAAATTATTGCTTGACACTTGCATAAGAAAGCGTAAATTATTGACAGAGACAAATGAAGTAATGAACACCGGTAACAAGGCTTGGCCTGGAGGACAAGTGAATGTCTTAGAGCAACCACATTGGAAGAACCATATAAAGTTCTTCCTATGGTCATTTCATTTTACGCCATATTCTAAGGGAGAACTTTATGTCACAATTAAAGAACTTTAAATAAAGTTGTTAAATAATTTTTTCTCCATTAAATCAAATTAAAAAGAATTATTTGATTGATATTCTTCCTTTGTTTTAAGGATAAACTTGTTCTTAAAATCAAATCAAAATTTTCAAAATAAGGAGCAACTTTATTTTACCATGCACAAACTTTTCTAAATAAAATTTTTGTGGGTAACAGAATTGAAGTTTGAAATGAATTATTATTGACGTCGAAACATCTAATTTATACAGGCTACAAGATACTATGCAATCTCGAGATTCTAATATCAAAGTATTTACGGATACAATCAACTAATAAAGTGCAAGTAATACTTACAAATATATGTTACAACTATCAATATAATAGTGTTGCTATAATTACTAAGATGTCAGAATATGCTTGATATAGTTACTGCATTTAACAAGATGACGGAATATTACGATTGGATGTCGTAATATTGTTGA
This sequence comes from Agrostemma githago, assembly GCA_958450325.1. Taxonomy (NCBI): domain Eukaryota; kingdom Viridiplantae; phylum Streptophyta; class Magnoliopsida; order Caryophyllales; family Caryophyllaceae; genus Agrostemma; species Agrostemma githago. The sequence goes on along the minus strand of OY288258.1, from coordinate 55,907,749 downwards.
TACGCTCCCGCAAGACAGACGGTCGGGCAGAGAGGCCTGTCTTGGATAGTAACAAGGAAAATTGAGATTTTGATAACGGTTTGGTAAGGACATCGGCCAACTGATCGGAACCATTGATGTGTCGAACTCGGAGGACATTCTTCATGACTTGTTCACGGACAAAATGAAACGAGATGGCCGTGTGTTTCATACGTGAATGAAAAATCGGATTGACAGAGTAGTGAGTTGCACCGAGATTATCTGTAAAGATGACCGGGGTAACAATAGGCGTTACTCCAATTTCACTGAGCAAACCACGAATCCAAAGTAACTCGGCAGTGGCGTCGGCCACGGCTCGAAATTCGGCTTCGGTGGAGGAACGAGAAATAGAACGTTGCTTTTTTGAGAACCACGTTAACGGATTATTACCAAGAAAAATAAAAAAACCAGTAGTAGAGATGTAGTCGTCTTTATCACGAGCATGATCAGCATCACAATAAGCATGTAAATTGAACGGACTTGATTTGAATAATTGAATACCATGGTTTAATGTACCTTTAATATAACGAAGGAGACGTTTCAGAGCGATCCAATGATCCGAGGTCGGGTGGGTAAGGAATTGGGCAAGTTTGTTAACGGAGAAGGCTATGTCGGGTCGAGTAAGGGATAGGTATTGAAGGCTGCCAACAATCGCTCGATAGGTTGACTCGTCTTCAAGAGGTAAGTCACGTCGTTGAGTAAGCTGCATTTCTGGTGTGAGCGGGGTAGAAACAGGATGAGAGTCGATCATATTATATTTGGTCAAGATATCGGAGGTATATTTGGTTTGATTTAGGTGTAGGCCAGTGGATGTAGGTGTGACCTCGACTCCCAAGAAGTATGACAGGGGGCCGAGGTCCTTAAGAGAGAAACGGAGAGAGATGGCATGTATAAATGAATCGATAAGAGTGGGATGGGACCCAGTAACAATGATGTCATCGACGTAGACAAGCACATAGAGACGGGAATTTGAGGCATGACGGAAAAATAAGGAGGGGTCGGAAATGGATTGGGTGAAGCTGGAAGTAGTGAGGTAGGTACGGAGTTCAGTATACCAGGCTCGGGGAGCTTGTTTCAGACCGTAGATGGCTTTGGTTAATTTGCAGACGTGGTTGGGGTGAGCGGCATTGACAAAACCCGGTGGTTGTGTCATGAAGACGGTTTCGGTGAGAGAACCTTGTAAAAAGGCGTTGTTTACGTCAAGTTGTCAGAGACCATGATTGGGTAATAGCGAGGGTAAGAATAAGTCGGATAGTGATGGGTTTGATTACAGGGCTAAAGGTTTCCGAGTAGTCAAGGCCATGACGTTGATTAAAGCCTTTGGCTACAAGGCGGGCTTTATGTTTGTTGTGAGAACCGTCGGGATTATATTTGATTCGGAATATCCATTTACACCCAATGATGTTTTGAGCTTGGTCAGGAGGGACTAAGGTCCAAGTGTTATTGTTGGTTAAGGCATCGTATTCCGCCAGCATAGCTTCCCGCCAAAGCGGGTCAACGAGAGCTTGTTTGACGGTGTTGGGTGTCGTGTATTGGCTAAGCGTAGTGGCTACGTTAGCGTGAGGTGACGTAAAGTATCGAAGGTTGGGTTTGGTGATGTTATTGGTGAGTCGGGTTATGGGTCGCGTTGCAGGGCGGGTAGGCCCAACGGGTTCGACAGGCACAGTGGACTCGGTAGGAGTGATAGTAGAGTGAGAATCAGGGGAGGGGGTGTCGGGAGCAGAAGTATCGGGAGAGGTGTGGGCAGGGGAATCAGGGGCAGGAGAAGTAGTGTCAGGGGAGTTTGTGGGTGAGTCGAGCAGAACAACGGAGAAGGGAGTGGATGTGGGTGAGGGTGAGGTGGCTGGTGGCGCAACTAGGGAGGTATATGGATATTCATGTTCGATGAACCGAACATGACGAGACGTATAAAGACAGTTTGAGACTGGTTCGAGACAAAGGAAGGCACTTTGTGTAGTAGAATAGCCGAGAAAGACACACAGAAGGGATCGGGGTTCCATTTTGTGACGGGTATAGGGTCGGAGCCAAGGAAAACAAAGACACCCGAAACTATGTAATTTAGTGTAATTGGGATGAGATTGAAAAAGACGAAAGTAGGGAGTGTCATAGTGAAGTGTGACGGTCGGGAGACGGTTAATTAAATAGGCTGCCGTCGTAAAGGCGTAAGGCCAAAACGACGTCGGTAATTTAGCGTGAGTAAGAAGGGAGAGGCCCGTTTCAACTATGTGACCGTGACGGCGTTCCGCAAATCCATTGTGTTCTGGAGTGTGAGGAGGAGTCGTGAGATGGGAGATACCGTGATCTAATAAGGCAGGAGTGAGTTTTTGGAATTCTCCGCCATTGTCGGAGTAAAAATGACGAATCGGTTTATTAAAATGTTTTTCGACTAGTGCCTTAAATCGAGTAAAAGTGATAAAAGTGTCAGATTTTCGTTGAATCGGAAAAAGCCAAATATAATGTGTGTAATGATCAATAAAGATGACATAATATTTAAGGTTATCGGGAGACGGGACTGGGGCGGTCCAGAGATCGGAGTAAATTAAATCTAACGGTGCGGTAGATTGTAAGGTGGAAACTGAAAACGGTAGCTTATGAGCTTTATTGACGTGGCAGGAAATACAATGCGGAAAATGAGAAATACGTAAATTAAGCATTTTATTGAGACGGATAAGCGTGTCTTTAGACGGATGACCAAGACGATGATGCCATTCGGAGGATACGGATGATACGGCTAGGGCGTGTGGTGGAACGGAAGGCGTCCATTCATATGCACCGTTTTTAAGAGGTCCTTGGAGAAGAACCGCTCCCGTGACTTGTGCCTTAATAACAAAATAAGAAGAAGAGAAAAGAGCAATTGCGTTATTATCTTTGCAAAATTGCGGAATAGACAACAGATTACGAGAAATTAACGGAACACATAAAACATCATTGAAAAACAGAGTATGAGAGAGAGAAGAAACGGTGAAGGAACCTATATGGGTAACAGGAAGTGCGGAGCCGTCACCGATGACAATGTCGTTGGGACCATTGTACGGTGTGTGTAGTGCAAGGGTGTCGAGATCGTTAGTAATGTGATGGGTGGCACCGGTGTCGAGGAGCCACGGGTTTGGGTTAGCCGGGGTAGGAAGTGAGACAGTGTGGGCTTGTGGGTGGGAACGGTTAGGGGTGAAGGGCTGGTTGTTGCGTGGTGGTCGAGTAGGGAAAACAACCATCGGGTAAGCGGCCGCAAAGCTACGACAGTTCGAGGTGACATGGCCAGGAGTGTCACAAAAGTGACAGCGACCCTTATAGGGTTTCGGGTTAGGGTTGGTCGGGTTATAGGTGTTGGCAGGGGTGTAGGAGGAAGGTTCAGGGCGGGTGCGGGGTGTAAATGGACGATTGGACTGACGGTTCTGGGCAGCTTGAGCGGTTGGCTGAAAGTGGGTCGGGACGGGAGGTGTGGTTAAATTAACGGTTAATTCGTGTTGGATGAGTTTTTCGTGAAGGTCATCAAACGATATTGGGGTATCACGTGCTTTAACTACGTCGATGACGGATTGATACTGGGACTTGTCAAGACCGTTGAAAACAACGGTGAGGATATCCTCGATATCCATGGGTCGGTCTAGTTGGGCTATATCATCCGTGCAAGACTTGACGGCTTGCATGAATTCGGTAATAGTACCGTTGCCTTTCTTAAGGGAGTGTAGACGTGCCTTTAGTTGAAGTTTTCGGCCACGGGTGTTGTTGGCAAAAGTTCGGGCAAGGATGGACCACGCCTCGTGAGAGGTAGTGGCATGGGTGATAAAGGAGGCAACGGAGGAAGACAGGGTTCCTACGAGGGCTCCTAAGATAAATTGGTCTTGACGGGACCAAGTGGCATGAGCGGGATTCGGGGAGGTGGTCGGTTTGGCTTTGGGATCGTTGGCAGGGGGTGGGACGGTAATAGTGGGTTCGGGTTCCGGGTTGGTGCCGTCGAGGTAGGTGAAAAGACGAAGACCATTGAGATGGGCTCGGATTTGGAATGCCCATTGTCGGTAGGTAAGAGGATCGGAAAGTTGCACACAATTTTGAAAATGAATAACGTAAAGTGGTTTGTTCGGTTCATCGGTGTTTTCGATTTGAATGGAGGGTGCCATTGTGACGGTATGGGCGTGGGATTGCAAGGGGTGGCGGGTTTGTTTAGGATCGATAGAAATGCTCTGATACCATAACAGAATTGAAGTTTGAAATGAATTATTATTGACGTCGAAACATCTAATTTATACAGGCTACAAGATATACTATGCAATCTCGAGATTCTAATATCAAAGTATTTACGGATACAATCAACTAATAAAGTGCAAGTAATACTTACAAATATATGTTACAACTATCAATATAATAGTGTTGCTGTAGACACCCGCATTTTGACTGCCACGTGTCTATGGTAGTCTCCGAAAAACACCCGATGATGATCGGACGCAAACGTGACTTGGTATACTCGGATTTGGGCTCGGAATCAATAATATCCGACATGGACTTTTAGCGGAGTAAAAATCTCACAAAACAAACCTCAAATTCAGGCCCAGTGAGTCGTTCCGAGTCAAATAAGACTAATTTGGGCCAAAACCGACACCAAAGATAAATCCCATCTTTTGGCGACCGGGTCAAAACCCGGTCAAAGACGAAACCGTCTCACAAATCAGCCACATTCGTTCTCGAAAGCTGGCGCAAAAATCAGAATTCAAAAACAAAACAAACAAATCAATCAAGGATAATCTTTCCTTATTTATCTCACCCAATTGATCCACTCGATCGAGTGGATTGACCCCACTCGGTCGAGTAGAGCGTCTTAAACCCGGGTTTGGCCCGTTTGCAAGGGCACTCGATCGAGTGCACTAGGGCCACTCGATCGAGGGCCCCTATGTCGTGGGAAACGCCTATAAATACCGCTTCACTCCCATGCATTTCACAACTTTTTCAGAACTTTTACCCTACATTCACCCTACATTTTCAGCCACAACTCACCATACACATCGAGCCTTAGGAACCCTAAGCAAACATACCAATCCCGAGCCCTTTGTCCCTCGGAAACCGACGCAACACACACACACACCACAACTCTCGTACATCCTCGATACTCCGGCGTCCCGTCGCTATTTACGAGTCCATTTCCGAGGCCTATACCTAGCATGTATGTTGAGGGTGTCCTAAACCCCATTTCGATCCCTTCTATCTCGTCTCTTTGTCATTTATTTTATCGTATCTTTGTATAGTAATCGTAATCGTAGTAACACTAACACTAACACTACGCTAATATTATTATAATTTTCGCATTTTCATTTTTGTATCATCTTTTTTATTACTAATATCGTTATTATATCGTGTATACGTAAACTAGTATCAAAATCCGGTTTTAAATCCGTTTGACTACGATGTTTGCCTAAAATCCGTCTAATCCCTTTACGAGCAACAACGGAGGTGGAGCCCTTTCGAGGAGCCCCGCCCCAACGTACTCAAGGGCGTGACGCGATTGCAAACGGTCGTAGTTGAACGTATTTAATTCCATTTCTATAATTAGTGCGGAACCCGTTGACACGAAAATCGACATCATATAACTCGAAAGAGTTGATTCCGATGTCGTGACGTAGAGGGAAGCATTTCGTCACTAATTCAAATTTTCTAGTATAACGATAAACGTTTTCCTAAAACTCCGATAACGGTATTATAATCGTTCATACACGATTATGGTACCGGAGACCAAGTTAAATACGAATCATGCGATATTCGTATTTGATTTGGCCAACCATCGATTTCAAGTCATAAAACAAAACGAGTTATCACTCGTACAGGGTCTACTCGACCGAGTACATATGCTACTCGATCGAGTAGCACCCATAAAAATGGGCAGTAGCCACGTAAAAGGTGCACTCGACCGAGTCACACCACGACTCGGTCGAGTGGGTCCTGTAACCCAGAAAACCGAGGGCTTGGACACACATTCCAAGCCCCGCTCTTTTATCGACTTCGGTCATCACGTGTAAAGACCATCACGTGACATTCCTATTTTCAAAACCATGCACATCACGACACGTAGAACGACTTCGATCAGTTTTTGACATGATAAGTCGGGACAAGACTACGGGATATGAGATCGGGCTAGCAATATGCCACAGTCTCATGTTTCCGTCCTTCGTTTAGTACACAATATAATGTGTATGGTTTACATAATGTGTATTTAATCGGGGTAATGTGTATTTAATCGGGGTTAGTCCATTTACATATTTCGCGGTCCAGTTTACATACGGGTCCGTTCCTGTCATTGTATTGCGTTATTTTTATTTCGTTTATTATTTTTACGTAATGTTGTATTGTGAATTCCGGGTTGTATTTCCGCCCGTGTAACTTGTACGTTATTTCTATTCATTTTCGAGATTTATTTATTTACTTGCTTTACGCTTTATAAATGAACCTCGCATACTAAATTACTTCGACCATAGTTAAGATGCATTAAATGACGTAGTTAACGCAAAATTCACATGCTTAGCTCAAAAACGCTGTTTGCATATCATTTAATTATTTTACTAGCGCGCGTACACGAACACGAACGGTGTCTTAGTAGAGGCCGCCATGTGCGGGCGGGGTTGGGTGTCCTTAGTGGGCTTCCCAACACGTACCCTCACCCCTTACTCAGAACCTTTGGTTTCCGGATGTCCGAAACCCTTGGCGCACGAGAGTCATTCTATATGCGAAAGCCAGTGTAAACGGTATCGATATTGCAATGCAAAGGGACGGGCCCCATAAACTCTGAAATCGAAGTGGGCTTACTTTGTGTATAGCCCATGACGACATAGAGTGGGCTTGTATGGTTCCGAATAACCACAAAATTCGGTGGCGACTCCATTTTGACTTAAATTTCGAACCCGAGAACAATCTTACCACGAGATTCATTCGCCTACCCAAACCCGCGCTTCGCCGCGTCGTGGTGGACCTACGTCATGTCCACAGTTGCTATAATTACTAAGATGTCAGAATATGCTTGATATAGTTACTGCATTTAACAAGATGACGGAATATTACGATTGGATGTCGTAATATTGTTGATAGTGGGATCATATGCTTTTTGGAGTAGTTTTTTTAGGTAGAGCAGATGCTCTCACGACGTCTCACGAGTCACGAGGTACAATAAATTGTGAAGGAAACTGAGTTAAAACATGATACGGAGTAAGTAACAGAAAGGATCTACGAAAAAAAGAAACAGAAGAAATAGTACAGTACAGTACAGGACATAATAAAGATGTAAAAATTAAAGCTATAAACCTAAAACCTAGTACAACTAGGTACAAAGTTTCGTACTTTGTAGTAACAAACATGAATTATCCTCTTCAGTCCAAGTACGTCTCCATTACATCAGAATACATTCCTGCCTCAGGATTCCGATATTCCGGAGGGTGATGGTCAAGAGAAGTTGAAGAGCCGGAGGACGTCATTCTGGCCGGCAATGTAAAGCTTCTCTTGAACTTGTTTTCAAGATTCTTCCTCATTTGATCTTGATGATTGTCGAGGCTTAAGAAATCATTCGGGTTGGAACTAGGGCCTTCCGAGTTTGAGTTTGAGTTGGGGTCCTCCGTTTTGGGACCCATGTTATCCGGGTTGAACAGGAGCTTGGCCTCATCTGCCCGGCCTGTTAGGGCACTGAAGAAAGAAAGCCCATTGGGCCATTTAATGTCCGACTCATGCTCCCCCATCATTTCAGCAGGCATCCTATTCTCGGCACCATGAGGCATCAGAAACATATGGGGCTCCTCTTTTGCATGAGGGTACCGTTGTTGGAAATTTGGAGGCGGCGCGAGCATTGCGGCTGGAGACGGGATGGGCCGTGGGCCCCAGTTGAATAGTGGAGGCGGCCCTAAAGTTGAGGCCGGCTGCTTTGCGGGGTGAGGGGACGATGATGAAGCATTTCTAGTTGATGAGAATAGTTGGGAAAGGTAAAACCCAGACTGGTATCCCAGGGATTCAAAGGTATGCCTCATTCTTAGAACAAAATGAAGGTCTTCAGGTATCTGAAACACACAAATTATAATTACGATTTTTTTTATTTAATTAAGCTATTAACATGTGTTCACTAAAAACTGTAACTATAATTATACCCCGTAACTATCAAGGAATTAGCTTTTTTTTTTTTTGAGGGGATTCAAGGAATTAGCTTATACTGTACTATTATATCTCCTTTTTCTCTACTAAATTTTTTGCAGTGTTTCGTAATAATAAATTCTCATACACTTGGGACACGTGAATTAGTACTGAATAACCAAGAAGGCATCTTGGAATCTTGGAGACCAGACTGCCCAGATTTCTGTGCATAAATACTTGCTTATCATAATCTTTAATACAGTACTGTTTAAAAATGATTAAAAATATCACCTTTAGTTATAAAATTTAATTAATCAAGCCAAAAAAGCTAATTAAAGGTAGCTTGAATGATGTACCCACCCCATAATCTATTGCCGACCATTTCATTGTAAATCGTAAAATGAACGGATGAGGTTTCCGACACTTTCTTAAGTGCAAAGGACCCTACAGTATATTTTAAGATTGGGAACTAACTACTAAGATGCAGATTTAAAAAAATGAATGATGATTAAACGGCGGAGAGTGAGGAGTTAGATCGGCGACTCACAATCTTGCAGGATCCTAACTGGAGAAGTCCATGACCAGCTTGAATTACAGCAATGGTCTGTGGATAAGATCGAGGACAATAGTATAACATTATATATACTGTATGAAACCATAAACTTATGATAGATTTCATGATAAACGTGTCGATAATCAGTCGTAGTTCATAACATTATTTTTGAAGTTGTAGCTTGAAACCTTATGGTTTAGTTTGAAACTCTTACTTGTATCCCAGATTCGAATTGGTCAGTCCATTCAGGAGGAAGCTGCAATCAGCCACATGCAGTTCAAAAGTTAAGATTACATCAGTCATCATATAAACAATACTCCGTAGTAGTACTTAATATGCCTTCAGAACATAATAATTAAGAGAATCGGCGCAATAACAAACTTTTTATACATCTTGAATAATTGAAAACTAAACTTTCTAGTCAAAGAAGGGAAGAGGGTCCCAAGCGAAGTATTAAACTGTATGTAGCTAAGATCTTTGCACTAGTTTCTACTTGTATTTTATAATCGGAATCAATTTTACAACCAGAATATTTATTACCCCAGCTTACCTGCCCCTTGCATTGAAAACATTAATAAAAAGATAAATTAGGGAGGCCGGGATTTAGATACATACAGCATCGAAGGAGCTCTGCCAGTAGTTTGAAATATTTGGTTCACATTCTGAAGGCTCTTTGAAAACCCATTTGTGACATTTATCTGAAGCAACCTTTCCCATTAGCCTGAAAATTTTCAGAACGATTAAATATCATACACAGCACCAGCGAAACAATTTCAGAATAAAGATTAATGATCTGCAAAATTCAACATATTCTGCTGATATACAACTATTATATGCATAATGAGGCTCAGTAAATATATAAACCAGTGAGCAAGCTAAAGAATCAGGCCTGAAACTTTTTTCTGCAACGTAAGTGTATGATGATAGTCAATTTTGTTTGGTGTGAAAGGAGTAAGAAGGGCAGTTAAGACTTGTGATGCCGACTGATTTTGAAGCCTGAGACATGATATGAGAATATATACTATCATTGATTTTACGAGCTAAGCTAGTGCATGCTAACATCTGCAAATAAGTTTGTTTGGCAAGTGCAAAAACCATTCCCTTCTCCATATTTTTTTGTTTTTTTCTCGAGATGGAGATGAAAATGGGTGAATAATGGAGTGGGAACAATACATAACAACACCTACCCAGTACCCACCCTTCTCCATAATTATATAACTGAATGGACATCTTGCTGAAGGACTTTCTGACAGGATCTTCACCATCAATCTCCTCCAAGCATTCTGCAACTCTTCCTCGACAAAATCCGTCTTCCCACATCAACATCCTTCACCATTATATTGATTTCAAATTAGTAGTCGACATTTACAGATTTCATCAAAAAGATACTAATAATTTTAAAAGGTGAGTTAAAGGAAAATGATGTTCAAAAAATAAATTCCACCAAGTCGTCACCTTGTGAACTCACTCATAGGCAAAATTATTCGAGTAGCAACTTGACTAATAACCCCCTATTATTCAAGTTGATTAACCACTAAAGCATCAACTTTAACAATAATTACCAAGCACTCAGAATACTCCCACCATCTCGGTTATTTGTTGTCCTTTTATATAATTTGTGAGGCGTATAAAATAAAATAATACTCCCTCCGTATCTATAATATTGTCGACTTTCAATATAATACTCCACCCATATATTAAAAATAGTGGACAAACATATATATATATATATATATATATATATATATATATATATATATATATATATATATATATATATATATATATATATATATATATATATATATATATATATATATATATATATATATATACACACGGAGGGTGTACAAATTAAGGATAGACATGAGGCAATAAAATGTTACAGCCCATTTTATATTAGTAAGCAATACTTTTCCATAGTAGTAGAGCAAATCAATGATTGAGCGGCCTTAGATTGGGGGTTCGATTCTGATGTGCGACGTGGTGTACAACAAATCATTGATTGAAAAAAAGGTTGAACAAAATAATCTGGTAATCAGATAGTAACACACACACAAGAGATGACTCAAAATGACTAAAAATCAATGAAAATGAGTATGAAAGAAAGAGAGCAGTATTATACTTACAAGCTGCCATTATCATCTCCGACTTTGCAACCATTTCCACCCCTAACTCTCCTGCAATGATAACAAGAGACAAAAAAAAAGGGGGGTTGAGAAAACATCAAATCAAATCAAATCACTAATAAAAATCTCAATCTTTTATTTGTTGGGTTCAAGTAGTACTAGGTATGGGGTTTGCAAGAGAGACAAAAATAACACACTAAAAACAGGTGGGGTTTCTCTAGAGAGAGAGAGAGAGAATATGCAAGCAAAACAAAACACACACCCAAAAAAAAGGTGGGATTTTCACAACACCCACTATAATAACTTCCCTACAAGTACAAACCCATCCATCCATCCAAATCAAATTGTTAACAGAAATAAGAGAGGATAATAATAGTAGTAGTAGTAGTAAAGGAAGGGAGGGGGAGGGGAAGGGGAATGATGTTGTAGAGAGAGGAGAGAGTAATACGGGCGAGGACGGATGGTCCAGAAGACAGAGTAAGTCCAGTCTGAGTTGAGGCAGACACCTCTGAGGGCCTCATGAAGGGCCATCATCCCTACTGCTTCTTTGCTCCTTTCTCCTCCTGTTGACCCCACCATTCTCTCTCTCTCTCTCTAGGGGGGTGAAATTAAAACACTTCTACTTCTACTTCAACTTCAACTTCAATGCGCACACACGCACTCTACCCTTCTATATGACTCACTCACGACTCCTCTATGTGAGTGTGTGAGTGTGTGAGTAAGAGTGAGGGAGTGAGGGAGTGGAAGGGAAAGATTTGGACCAAAAAGAATTGTTGTTTTATGGTTGGGGTTTCGTTTTTTTATTTATTACAAATAGAATGCCAACAAACGACTCATTTCTTTACCAAAATACTCCACTACTCTATCAACCACAGACCCCCACTCCTTTCTTCATCTCCTCCTTTTTTTTTTTTTAATCTTCTTTACTCTTTCCCCTTTTGTTTTTATCCTCTTCTTTTTAAAAGGGAACCCAACTGTGAACGAGAATCTTAGATTAATCTAAATCATACGTAATTTTATTTTAATATGAAGTACGCCCTCATTACTCCCGTCTTATAACCCATCACCGGCTACCTAAAGAATCGGTTCCTCTTCTCCTTTCCTTTTGGTTTTTAATTAAAGTCTTTCCCCCTCCCTCGTTCCTCAGTACACTTCTCCCCTCCTTCCTATCTATCTAATTTCTCTGTCCCAATGAATTGTTTATCTATTCCATATTAGGGCGTGTTAATAAGTTCTTTACCTTTCTATTTTAGGAATGTTATTTATACTAATTTTATCCTCCTTATGAATTTGGTTCCACGTGTCACCTCATCATTGGACCTCTTCCCCTTTATGCCAAAAGCAAAGGCAAAAAATTCATTGGGATGAAGGTAATATATATATATATATATATATATATATATATAGAGGTGGGTTCCGGTGAGGCAGGGTAACTCCTTACACCCATTGAGGCACAATCTAAACCATTAAATTAAGATGAGACATACATCCAAATAAGTGTTATATACACTAAAAAGATTCATTATATACGTTATTAAACTCACTATATACACACACTTAAGAACTCAATATATACAGTAAATAAAATGTTATATACACTTAAATAAAAAAAATGTTATATACACTCAAATAGTTATTGTGTACACCAATTAATCAACAATGGAACATACATCAAAATAACTGTTATATACACTAAAAAAAACTCATTATATACGCTATAAACTCACTGCATATATATACTTAAAAACTCAATATATACAGTAAAATAATTGTTATATACACCCAAATAATTAATATGTACATCAGTTAATTAACAATGGAACATACATCAAAATAACTGTTATATACACCAAAAAACTCATTATATACGCTATTAAACTCACTACATATATATATATATATACAATTAAGAACTAAATATATATACAGTAAAATAATTATTGTTATATACACTCAAATGGTTACTATGTACACCAATTAATCAACATATATACACTGAAATAATTGGCATATGTACTTAATTATTTGATATAATAGAATAGTTATATACCTTAAAATAGTAATTATGTACACTGAAATTGTTTTTATATACACCAATTTTATTTTAAATTCCGAATTTTTTTTTTCGAAAAAAAAAATTTTTTTTTTGGAAAAAAATATTCCGAATTTTTTTTTTTTTCCGGAAAAAAAAAAAAAAATTCCGGAAAATATCGATTTTTTTCCCCGGGAAAAAAAAATTTGGGGAATTTTTTTTTATGTATGATTTTTTGTTTTAATCTTAGCCTTTAATTTGATTTTAATCTAATGGTTGAGATTTTGCCTCAATGGGTGCGGCGAGTTGAGCTGCCTCAAAGGATCCTAAATCTATATATATATATATATATATATATATATATATATATATATATATATATATATATATATATATATATATACATACAGGTCCGGCCCTGATGGTAGTCCAGTGGGGCGAAGGCCTAGGGCCCAAGGGAAGAGAGGGCCCAATGCTAGAAAAAAAAAAAAAAAAAAAATTTACACAGCAGAAGCAGCCAATAGCCCCCAACAGTGTGAAGTCATTATCAGTTTATGTCACCAATATCAAAATTTCCCCAATTACGTAAGATCTTCCCAATTCCTCTTCCCAATTTTAAAACTCTAATTCATCCTTTCCAATTTTCTCAAAATCATTCTTACTCCCTAAATTTTCAATTCCAGATGACCACATCATACAAAATATTTCTAGGGTTACTTACTGTACTGTGTCTTTCTGTTTCATCCAATCATCCATATAAAAAAAATTCAAAGATCTCTGATGATGTCTCGCCGTACTTCGCCACCCTGACCACACCGTCGCCCGTCGGCCGCCTCCTGTCTGGCTGCGTCCGGTCCTCCACGGCTCCACTCTTCCTCATACAAGGGTGTCCTTAACTCCTAAATCTTTTTTTCCCCTCTTTTCAGAGTTATTACTTATTAGTTCTCATTATTTGATTGTTTCTTTAATTTTTGGGTTGAAATTCTTGTTGAATGTTGATTTGTTGGACTTTGTGGTTGGATTTGTGATTTGTGTTTATGAATTTATAATTTCTGTTTTTGTATGTCTTTTTCAAGTTGTTTAATTGTTTATCAATTATCATTTGGTCAGTAGTTAGGTACTCAATTAATTAGGACTTAGAGTTACTCTACTTGGTTGGGATTTGTGTTGAAGTTACTATTTTTTTGTGGTTTGACTTGTGTTTGTAATATTGCCTAAAAAACATCTATCCGGAAGTGAAAAAAGAAAAAAGAGAAAACTTGCCGATGAGCTAATAAAATCGCAACAAGGTGCTATTGATAGATTCGTTGTTAGAAATGTGGTCAATGAAAACTTAGGTAACTTAAATGAAAGTTTGAATAATAATAGTAATGAAAATAATGTAAATAGCAACCACAATGATTTTATTGGCGATGACGAGATTCATGAGAGTAGTGTTGAAAATGAGTCTAATATGTCAAATGATGTGCCAAATACATCCAATATTTTTGTTGATATTTATGATCCTATGAATTGGACTAATCTTGATAACAAGACAAGAGATATCATAATTGAAAAGGGCCCTATAAGAGAATCTAATATCGACTTTCCTCTTGATGATAATAATAGACATTTTTCTTATGCTTATTTTTCTCGAAAATTGAACAATGGTGAGATTAGTGATAGAAAATGGTTGGTTTATTCTAAACATGTGGACAAGATATATTGTTTTTGTTGCAAGTTGTTTAAATCTATTAATAATAAAAGTTCGTTAGCAAATAATGGTTTACGTGATTGGAAGCATATTAGTGAAAGACTCAAGCAACATGAAAATAGTACCGAGCATATGAATAATATGTTTACGTGTAATGAAACAATAGTAAGACTAGAGAAATGTGAAACGATTGATAAAAGCTTGCAAGAAACAATTATGAAAGAGAAAGATAGATGGAGGCAAGTGATACTTAGAATAATGTCGGTTGTTAAATGTCTTGCTAGTCATAACTTGGCTTTTAGAGGATCTAATGAAAAACTATATCAAAATGATAATGGTAATTTCTTAGGTTTGAGTGAAATGATTGCGGAATTTGATGTGGTAATGCAAGATCATGTTAGACGGATTCAAAATCAAGATATTCATTATCATTATCTTGGACATAAAATTCAAAATGAATTGATCTCTGTTTTGGCCCATAATGTGAAAACTTCTATAATCAAAACTATCAAAGAGGCAAAATACTTTTCTATAATCCTTGATTGTACCCCTGATATTGCTCATCAAGAGCAAATGACTTTATTAGTACGATGTGTGAATATGTCAACTGAAAAAATAAAAATTGAAGAATATTTTTTAGAATTCTTGGAGGTGAATGATACATCTGGATTAGGGCTTTTTATTGAATTACAAAAGGCTTTAAAGTCTATTGATCTTGATATTGATAATGTAAGAGGTCAAGGTTACGATGATGGTTCCAATATGAAAGGGAAGCACCAAGGTGTACAAAAACGTCTACTTGAAATTAATCCGAGTGCATTATATATGCCTTGTGCTTGTCATAGTTTGAATCTTGCTCTCAGCGATATGGCACATTCTTGTATTAGAGTTGTTTCATTTTTTGGAATTGTTCAACGCATGTATGCATTATTTTCTGGTTCTTCAAAAAGATGGCAAATTTTGCTTGATAATATTCCGGAGTTTACTTTAAATTTTTTATCTAATACTCGTTGGGAGAGTCGAATTAAAAGCATTAAAGCTACTCCCTCCTATTCACTCTTTTCCTCCCCAATTTTTTTTGGGGGGAAACCAAGGAGGGAGTATAATAATAATAAAGAGTGGAGATAAAGTAAGAGAGATGAATAGAAAGTGGGGTATGAAGTGTAAAAGGTGGGGTATAAAGTGAAAAGGGGTTGGGTTTAGGTGTGGAGGAAAAGAATAAAGAATTGAAGAAAAAATAAAGAATGATTAAAATTATTTCCAAAAAAGGAAAGTGGGAAGAAAACCAAACTAAGCTCAAAAAGGAAAGTGGGAGGAAAAGAGTGAATAGGAGGGAGTATTAGATTTCAAGCACCCGAGTTAAGATTGACTTTGTCAATTCTATATGATTCTTGTGATAATGATGCAAAGTCAAAGAGTGAAGCAGAGAGTATGTATAATGCACTTGGGAGTTTTGAGTTTTTGTTTAGTATGGTTATATGGTATGAAATTTTATTTGTCATAAATAAGGTAAGTAAGAAGTTGCAATCTAAGTCCATGTGTATTGACACCACTATAGTACAAGTCGAAGGTATAATATCGTATTTTGAGAAATTTAGAGTTGAAGGCTTTTATTCTTGTATGGATGAGGCTAAAAGAATTGCACTTAGTATGGATGTAGAGCCTACTCTTCCGACAAAGCGTCGTGTTATTAGAAAAAGACATTTTGATGAAACTAATCAAGAAGATGAACATAATCAATCACCTGAAGAAGTATTTAGACTTGAGTATTTTTTGGTTGTTGTTGATATGGCAATTACTTCTTTGAAAAGTAGATTTGAGCAACTACAAATTTTTGAAAGTATTTTTGGGTTTTTGTTTGATTCAAACAAGTTGAAGTCATTAGATGAAAAGAAATTGAAAGAATGTTATGTAACTTTTCACTCTACTTATGCATCTGATGTTGATTTAAATGATTTTTATTTAGAATTGAAAGTTTTGCAATCGACTTTGCCTAATACATTAATGTCGGCTACTGAAATTCTCGAGTTTGTCAAATCTGCAGATTGTTACCCAAATGCTTCAATTGCTTATAGAATTTTTTTAACAGTTCCAGTAACTGTAGTATCAGCTGAAAGAAGTTTTTCGAAGTTGAAGCTTATCAAAACCTACTTGAGATCATCAATGACAGAAGAACGGTTGAATAGTCTAGCAATATTATCAAGAATTTTTGGAAAACGTTGATGTTGACGTTGTCATTAAAGATTTCGCGTCTCAGAATTCTCGTAGATCTAATTTTTTATGATTTCTTAATATATGTATTGATAATGGCATAAATTTTTGAACTTTAATTTTTTGAGGGGCCCCGTTTCAATATTTTGCCTAGGGCCCCTGGAAGTTCAGGACCGGCCCTGTATATATATATATAGAGGTGGGATTTGGTGTAAATACGCTAACAATTCGATCCGTTAGATCTTGCAAGATCGACGGTCGAGATTAATTCTCAAAAGATAACAAAACCCCCAAATTTCCATTAGGTGTTTCTCTCTCCTCCCTTTCACTCTCCTCTCTTTAGGGTTTAGTAAACTCCAAATTTCCTCTGAAAAATTTCTCCCAAAAATTGATCATATCTTTCAAATTGAAACACCTAATTAAACAGAAAATTGTTCAATCGTATGTTCCAATTGCTCAATTATAAGATTTGATTATAGATTACTTCATTCAATTCATTCAATTTTCGGAAATTCGTTCAATTCATTCAAATTTCAAGAAATTTTATACGAAATTCGTTTTTGATGAGCATGAATTTCACTAAGCATGAACCTATTATTGATAAACATGAAGGTAATATCGTTATACTTCAATACATATTTGTTTTTGAACGCCTATTCGTTTTTTAAGGTAATTTATCACGACATATATTCGTTTTTGAATTACTATTCGTTTTTGAATTCTTCCAGAATTCTTTATGATGAATATCGATTTCAACATAGAAGACATGAATCAACTTGAAGGTAATCTCAAAAATTTTAGAGTACTTGAATATATATGTTGGAATACTTGAATATGTATGCTAGAATACTTGAATATATGTTGGAGTAACTGAGTATATATGTTGGAGTAATTGGAGTACTTGAATATATACGTTGGAATACTTGAACATATATTTTGGAATACTTGAATATATGTGTTGGAATAACTGAGTATATGTCTTGAAGTAGTTGGAGTACTTGAGTATATGAATCTCAAAATTTAATAGAGTACTTAAATATATGTGTTGGAATACTTGAATATTTATGTTGGAGTAACTGAGTATATGTCTTGGAATAATTGGAATACTTGAGTATACGTATACATTGGAGTACTTGACTATATGTTTTAGAATACTTTAATTTATATATGTTGGAGTACTTAAACATGTATGTTGGAATAACTGAATTGGAAGGTTAAAATAGGTATTTGAATCTCCGAAATTTTAGAGTGCTTGAATGTATGTTTTTGCATAATCTTGAATATATGCACACCAATTCTTGTTTGTGACGGTGATATCCGTCACAAGTTTGTGACGGGTCGTATATGTGATATCCGTAAAAAAAAATTGGGTTTACGAAATTATGTTAAATGGTGATTAAATATTCGTTTAGTAAGCTATAAATTAAAGTAGGGAAATTAAACTTTAATATGTTATATATATTTTTTGAACATAGAAAATGAAGAGAGTTGAACGGAAATGGATGTACGAGGGAAGACTTGATAAGAAGAGATGTCCAACAGTCGAATTTTTGAGGGGTGTTGAGTCATTTGTCGAGGTCGCTAAAAAGTCGGTCGACTACACATCGAGGGGGGAGGTTAGGTGTCCGTGTACTAAATGCAAGAACCTAAAATTTCTTGAGGTCCTTGTAGTGAAGGAACATGTCATCTATAGTGGTTTTTCACCCGATTACTATTATTGGATTTGTCATGGTGAGTCATCTCAGTCTGAGGGAACCGAAAACCATCACGATGAGGGGGGATTGAGAGGTATGATAGTTGATGTTGTGGAGTGCAACTTGTTTAACTCACCTAACCCACGAGACTCACCCAACCCACAAGATTCACCTAACCCACAAGAGCCTAACTGTCGAGCGAAGGCGTTTTTTGACATGTTGGAAGCTTCGGAGAAACCGTTATATGGAGGGTGCGATGTGACTTTGTTAGAAGTCGCGTCTATGGTAGTTAGCCTTAAATGTGAGTTCAACCTGCCCTTTGCTTGTGTCGATGGTATTGCTGCCTTGCTCGAGAGAGTTATTCCAAAAGACAATATCATGACCCGATCATTCTACACAACCAAAAAGGTTGTGAAGGGACTTCAACTCCCGCATCAAAAGATTGACGCTTGTCCAGATGGGTGCATGTTATTTTGGAAGGATGATGCGATGCTTGATGAATGTAGGAGATGTGGTAAGGGTAGGTATAAGATGGTCGAGGGGGATATTGTTTTGAGAGGTAGAAAAGGGAAAAGTAGTGTCAGGGGTAAGAAACCAATCCCAATAAGTCAGCTTACGTACTTCCCTATTGCACCTAGGCTTCAGAAATTGTACGCCACAAAAACCATAGCTGAGCAAATGCGGTGGCACAAGGAGGACATTAGGGTACTAGGGAAGATCTGTCATCCGAGTGATGGTGAGGAGTGGAAGCGTTTTGATAGACTACATCCCCACTTTGCGTTAGAACCCCGAAATGTAAGGCTTGGGTTGTGCACTGATGGATTTGCACCGTTCGGTCAATTTGGTAAATCGTACTCTTGCTGGCCAGTGATGATCACACCTTACAACCTACCTCCTTGGTTGTGTTTGAAGCAACCTTTCATCTTCCTATCTCTTATTGTTCCCGGACCCAAAAACCCGAAAAACCATTTGGATGTTTACTTGCAACCTGTTATTGAGGAACTGAAACAACTGTGGGAGGTAGGGGTGGAAACTTATGATGTCTCTCTGAGACAAAACTTTCAGTTGAAAGCAGCTTTGTTGTGGACTATAAACGACTTTCCCGCGTACGGTATGCTCTCGGGGTGGTCTACTGCGGGTCAGAAAGCATGTCCGTGTTGTATGGGTGAGAGCAAAGCTTTTTATCT
Organism: Agrostemma githago; assembly: GCA_958450325.1. Lineage (NCBI taxonomy): Eukaryota > Viridiplantae > Streptophyta > Magnoliopsida > Caryophyllales > Caryophyllaceae > Agrostemma > Agrostemma githago. The sequence goes on along the minus strand of OY288258.1, from coordinate 55,888,138 downwards.
TCCAAATTCTAGTAAAATAAGTTGGTTTGACTGTCATCGGCAGTTCCTACCAGAAGGTCACCCATATAGGAAGAATAAGAAGGCGTTCAAGAAGGGTGAGGAGGTGCTTGACGACGCACCTGATCGACTCCCAGGAGATGAAATATGGGAGTTGATTTCTGATTACCCGTCTACTGTTGACGGAACCGAGCAGGAGTTCAAAGATCTCAAGAAGTTGAAAAATGGTTGGTTTAAACGTAGCATATTCTTCGAACTACCATATTGGAGGACTTTGTTAATTCGTCACAATTTAGATGTGATGCACATAGAGAAAAACTTCTTCGAGCAGTTGATTCACACGGTGATGGATGTGGAGGGGAAGAGTTGTGACACTACAGGCTCCCGGCGAGATGTAAAGAATTTTTGTGACCGTCCTCAACTGCACATAAAACGGGATGGGTCGAAACCAAGGGCCTTGTTCACACTTGACAAGGCTCAGAGAAAGGCGTTGTTGGAGTGGGTAGAGAAGTTGAAATTCCCTGATGGGTACGCCTCCGACTTTAAACGCTGTGTTGATCTTAAGAACCTGAAGCTTCAAGGGTTAAAGAGTCACGACTGTCACGTTTTCATGGAGAGGTTGCTTCCGGTGTCACTAAAGCACCTTCTGCCACCGACGGTGTGGAATTCCATAACTGAGATATCTCAGTTCTTCCGAGATTTGTGTTCCTCTACAGTATCAGTTGAGGACATGTCTCGGCTCGAGGATCAAATTCCGCAGATAATGTGCAAACTTGAGATGATCTTTCCACCGTCATTCTTTAATTCCATGGAGCATCTACCTGTCCACTTGCCCTACGAGGCTAAGGTTGGAGGACCTGTCCAGTATAGATAGATGTATCCATTTGAAAGGTAAGTAACTTTTAGTAACTTCGTTTAAAAAAAAATAAGCCTAAATAATTTGTATTGATTGAAATATATAACTTGTTTATTTAGGTTCCTGAACCATTTGAAGAAGAAAATTGGTAACAAGGCTAGAGTAGAAGGTTCTATTTGTAATGCATATTTGACAGAAGAGATTGCAAACTTCTGCTCCCTTTACTTCGATAAAGATGTGCAAACAAAAACCAAGAACCTGAACCTAGGACATTCGGTGTCCATTGACCCGACTATACCCGAATTTTTTCAAAAGAAGGACGATGAAGGAACTTCATCCGTTGAGGGTTCTAGGACACTAGATGAGAAAGAGTACAACCGAGCGCACCTTTACCTACTTTCGAATTGTGAGATCTTAGAGCCTTATGAGAAACAATTTGTAGCTGAATATGTCGCTGCGAACCCTGCCGTGAACCCTGATGACGTTTGGAGTAAGCACGACGAACATTTCCCGAAGTGGCTCAAGGATCACGTAGTTGCCTTAGACATACGTGATGATTTGGTTAGAAGTTTGTCATTCGGTCCAGTGCGAGTGGTTAAAACCTGGAATCGGTACTCGGTGAACGGGTTCAATTTTCACACATTCAACTATGGGAAGAACAAGGCTAGATGCAATTTTGGCGTGAGTGTGTCATCTCTTGATGGTGATGAGTACTATGGTATTTTGGAGGATATTTTTGAGTTGTGTTACGCTGGCAAAGAACGAGGGTATAGAGCTGTAGTATTCAAGTGTGAGTGGAAAGACAGCTCCGTGAACGGGACCCGAGTGCATGAACGTTACAAGATTGTGGAAGTTAATCACACAAGGAAATATCCTACGTACGATCCGTTCATACTCGCGCATCAGGCGAAGCTAGTCTATTTTGCTCCTTCTCCTTACACGAGAAATGACAGAAATCAAAGTCAATGGTGGGCAGTCTTTACGACTAAACCACGGGGACAAATAGATAGTTCTCTGTTCCAGGAAGATGCGGCTTCAAGTGGTACACGCTTATCTTCTATTGAAGAGAACCTTTTCTCCGTACAAGATCAGAATGAAAGGGCAGAGGAAGATTTTGAGGATGACGATGATGATGGACAAAGAGAGTACATGGTCACGGATGTTCCGGAGAACCTTGAGGAGGATGACGGACACGATGAAGAGAACTCAGAGGACGATCAAGTTGGGGGCTCGGAGACCGAGGAGGAGGATCAGACTGAGGAGGATGAGGCTGAAGAAAATGACGACAGCGACGGTGACTACTAGAGTTGAAGTATGTTTAAATGTTTACATAGTTAAGTTATTTTGATGTTTACTATAGTAGGCTATTTTACTTGAATAAAGTTAGAATGAAATTGTTGATGACATGGCTAATTGTTGTTAACATTGTTTAATTTTTTGACAGGTTAATATAATGGCAGGCGGTAGATCGACTAGGAGACGTGGTGGGGGTAGTAGGTCTGCTCACACGTCCACCACTCAGCAGGAGGACGAGGAGGTGGTCCCCGAAACGGGACCGGAGCAGACCGCTGAGCAGGAGGAGGAGGAGCAGCAACAGGGGCCGGATGAGGTGCTGGAGAAGGACGAGGAGGGGCGGTATGTTCTCAAGCCAACAGGCACATGGTAATATAATCTAACTTGTTGATTATTCTTTTGTAAATATTCATTTTTGTACTACATTTTGTATGATTGACTGCATATATGGTTTTCTCGACTCGGTGCAGGTTTCTGCACAAAGAGGTCGTCAAAGGCTGTACCAACAGCTTCATGGTCGACAAAGGGCAAGGGTATGCTAATTGGTCTCAGGTACCGGCTGAGATACGAGAGTGGTGGTTCAACCAGTTCAAGGTACGTGGATTGTTTTTGCTCCCGAGTTTTTATTTTATAATTTGGACTTTGTAAATATTTTTCATACTACTTATTAATCTGTCTTGACTGTATAGTTCAAGTTCAGCTGGGCCTTAGAGTTTGATGGTAGGGTCTGGGAACGGTATAATGAAACGTGCACACGACGTTTCGCCTGTGTGATGAATAAACGACGTACGCGGGGGACTCCGTTGAAGGACCTTAAAGGTGTTAGTTATTTTTCTTTGGGTAATCAATTTTAACAAATAAACAATCTAACTTCAATCTTTCACTGTATTAAATAATATATTGGGTCGTCATATTTTAGGGGAGGCGTTGGAGAGATGGATTGCCTACCACGATCAGAAAGAGTTTAAGGTGAGGTCCGAAATTGCCCAAAGGAACAAGTTGGCGAACTATGACCATGAGGGCCAAGCAAACCCGACACATCATCGGGGTTCTCAGTCTTCTTTCACTCGTGTCAAGAGAGTATGATTTCCACTAATTAATACCGTACTCTTCCTTGAATAATCGTAAACTACGTTTGCATAATTTATATTTGCCTAACTTTCGTACTCATTTAATAGCTGCGTGCTGAGCTCGGGAGGGAGCCAACCGCGGCGGATGTATTCTACGACATGCATGGACAGACCGATGAAACAGGGACTACCTTCAAGTCGAAAAAGGATCAGGCGACCTGGGTGAGTACTAAATCGACTGTAGGTGGTGGATAACTATCTTCAATAATTTCATCTAATAATAACTTAAATTGAAATCGTTCTTCTGTACGCAGGACGCCTACCAACAAGAGATGGAGAGACTCGAGGCTGATCCTGATGTTGAGGAAGTCAACCCGAACGAGACTTGGTTCAAGATCGTCAAGGGTTACAGGAAAGGGAGTGTGTACGGTGTGGGAAATGCACACGGTATGTACTTCAGACCTCCCACATCGCGTCTGAGCACCTCCACACAAATGGAGTACACGCCGGCCGGATCTCAGCAGCCCGATCCGGAGAAGGAGCAAATGAAGGAGCAACTGAAGGAGCAGGCGGAACACATCAGGAAAATGCAGGAACAGATGGCCATGTTTCAGGCCATGTTCGACAAATGCAACCAAGGTCCTCCCCCACCCCCTCCAGACGACAGAGACCCCTTTAGCGGGGGTGGCGGTAACTCTGGTGCTGCAGCTAGCTTCACAGTTAGTTGATTGTTTGTTGTTGTTGTTGTTGTTTTAACTGTATCTTTGAACTACTTTACACTTTTGTACCTTCAAACCGTACGTTAAATCTGTTTATATAAGTTTTTTCAGCATAAATGAGTCGAGAGATGAACTCTTTTGGTTGACTGAGCTGGAATGTGGTTGAGGTATTGTGGATAGTCGACGTTTGTGGTTGAGTTGTGGTTTATTTTGCAGGTTTTGGCTAAACATTGAACGCATGTTTACGGTCACGCAACAGCGTAAATAGCGTCCGATAACGGACGTCATAGCAGACGCCAGGGGAACCTATACTGGCGTCCGACTGTGGACGCGAGAAGTACGTGGGTGGCGTCCACAATCGGTCGCCAGATTCAAGCCCCAGGCGTCCGACTGTGGACGCCACTCAGAGACACATGGCGTCCACAGTCGGTCGCCAGCCTGGCGTCCACTGTCGGTCGTCATTTGTCCTGGCGTCCAATAGTGGACGCCCGTTTTAAAAAAGGGCGACCAGGCGTGGCTTCTGCTTTCTGGCGTCTGTTTGCGGACGCCCGTCGCCTTATAGCGTCCACTGTCGGTGCCCACCAGGTGGACGCCGAGGACAGTTATTTTTGTAGTGAGACATGGCAAAAAGTAGAATACTTGGTAAAAGCAAATGGGTTAACTTTACTCCACCAACATGAGTGCTATTCGACCCGTTGTAAGCCCGTCACAAGGGAGACTTACTCATATATGCATTAGAGTACTTGAGAATATGCATTAGTGTACTTGAATTTGAATATTGGAGTACTTGTATATGTTTGCAGACATTCAATCAGTTGATAGCAACAATACCAAGTTCACAACAATGCTCAATACCAACTATTGAAAATAGCACGAATTCTCTATGCTTGACTTGGACTCCGGGTGCCAACGACAATTGGATAAGGACGGTAGAAGATGAGTTCATGCCTAAGATCAGATGTTTCAAAACTCATGAGGAATTGAATAGTTTTTGTAATTCCTTACATGTAGTTTCAATCAACAATTAATGTTGGAGTAGTTGTTGTCGAACATAGGAATAACTGCTTATAAGCATTGGAATAACAACGACATTAGAGTAATTGAAGATTAAAAATTTATTGATTCAATGAACTAGTAAAATGTTTGAGTAACTGTCGTCGAACATAGGAATAACTGCTTGTAAGCATTGGAATAACAACGACATTAGAGTAATTGAAGATTTAAAAATTGATTGATTCCATCAATTGGTAAATGTTGGAATACCTATTATCAAACATAGGAATAACTGCTTGTAACATTGAAATAACGACATTAAAGTAATTGAGGATGAATAATTGATAATTGATTCAATAAATAATTTGAATGATTGTTGGAATAATCAACAAAACATGTTGGAGTAACTGCTTAATCCTATACGTGTAATTACATATGGGATACGACAATTAAAATACGACAAGTTCGACCATTTTGAAATGCGTCTTTCTGATATTCCGACACGGTAGATGTTTTGATATCTCTGAACTTGTGTTCTTGCATTGTTTCTTTATCTTCGACTGTTGTAAAACAGTATTAGTCGGTGAAAAAAATTAAATATGTATGTTGGAATACTTGAATATATGTGTTGGAGTAATTGAGTATATATGTTAGAGTAATTGAATATATATGTTGGAATACTTGAATATATGTGTTGGAATACTTGAATATATGTGTTGGAATAACTGAGTATATATTAAAGTATTCTAGCGCATATATTCAAGTATTCCAAGACATATATTCAAGTATTCTAATGAACGCATATATTTTGCATAAAATTGAACGAATTTCTGGAAAATTAAAACGAATTCAATGAAGTAATCTACAATCTAATCTTACGATTAAGCAACAAGAACTTACAATTGAGCAATTTTTTCGGAAAATTGAGCAATAGGAACGAATTTTCTACAAAAATTGCAATTTTAATCAAAAATTGAATGAATTGAATAAATTTCTGGAAAATTATAACGAATTAATTGAAGTAATCTACAATCTAAGATTACGATTAGCAATAGGAACTTATAATTGAACATTTATTCGGAAAAATTCAACATTTCAATTTTTATAGCGAAATTTGTAGAGGAAATTTGGTTACATGAGTATCAAAGAAAGAGAGGAGAGAGAAAAGAGAGGTAAGGGATGGACTTTGGGAAGGTTTTGTTCTCTTTTGAAGATTAAATCTGAGCCGTTGATCAAGTTTTAGATCAACGGTTCAGATTGTTAAGATGTTTACACCAAATTAGTGTGTTTACACCAGATCCTATATATATATAAACATAAAAGGTCTTTCTTTTGAATAACTTATGATGCCCTCTATGCATGACACGTGGTAGGCCAGAAAAAAAAAATTCTCCCTCTTACAACCTTTTGACGCCTAACTTATGCTCATTTTCCTTCATCTCACCAAAAAAATCTTCATCCTTCCTCCGTTCCAAAAGATTCTTTCTTTTGAGTCACTTATGAAACCCTCTCTATGCAGGACACGTGGTAGGCCAGAATTTTTTTTCCTCTTACAGTCTTTTGACGCCTAACTTATGCTTCTTTTCCTTCATCTCACCAAAAAACCCTCCTCCTTCCTCCGTTCCAAAAAGTTTTTGCATTTGATTTTTGAGCACTGTTCATAAAAGATGGAAATTGTCGATATAGCTTCTACTCCCTCTATCCATTTTTAATCTTCTTACTTTCCTTTTTGAATTGTCTATCTTTAAACTTCCTACTTACAATATTTCTTGTTTTGATTGATTTTTGTGGGCAATATAATTTCTTACCCACATTTTCTCTCAACTTTCATTTTTCACCACACATTTCACCCCATCCTTAATCTTTGTGTCCACTCCCCCATGAAGTTTAAATTTGAATGGAAGGAGTAATATATAAGATAAAATATTGTCATGTAGGATATTGTTTAAATTGTCTAATCGAGTGCGTTATAAATATCAATTTTTTAATAATTTTTAGAAATAAGTAACTAAAGATATGAACAAAAGAAAACGTACATTGACAAGTGTGAAAAAGTAAACGCAAAGAATCAAATGGAACAAAAGGAGTATATTCAAATTGATTCAACAAGATTTGGAGGTGTGCCTTTACCAGATTGGCCCGTTTCTTATTTAGTAGAATCAATTTGTTTTTCCCTTACATTTATAGTTGAGGTTTACACAACTTCGTGTAACAAAAAAAAACTATAATTAACAATTTTCACTATTTTTACAATTGATCTCTACGTTGAAAACAAATGCTCACAAAACAAGGTGTTGTAATAAAGAAAGGTCGCATATATATACCATTGCTAGACTCGTGAATTTCACGGGCACGAAAACTAGTTTCCTCCTACAAATGATACACCACCGTTGGAAAAAAAAAAGATTGAACATTTCGAAACTGAATTAACCATATTAATTAACCCATTTAAAATGTGTCCAAAATCAAGGATATGACAACTAAATTTTTTCCAAAATCAACTCCATTGAAATATTATTGACAGTTGACACCCATATTAATTAATTAGAAACCTAAATTTTTTCCGTCGTCAATGGCGGCACAAGCACCTTTTGTTCTTGTTGTATTATTGAGCATGTTATTCATAAAAACCTTGTTAACATTAAAAGGGGTATTGATGCTGAAAATACGCTGTCATGGCGGGAGAGGAGTGACCTGTACATGCACATGGGTATGAGCGACCCGTGCATATTGGCAATTGAGAGAGACCATTTGTGCTTGATCCATTTGACGCCATGACAAGTTCAAGGAAACGAACCTAGAGCTCTGATACCAAATTTGTTGTAAGTTTTGTGTAGTTTTGTGAACAACAAAGAACAATGATGAAGAGAAGGGAGAATTACTTGCATTAATCAATGAAACTACAATGCTTAAATAAGGAAATTGTGAGTGAACTAACTCCATAACTCACGTCTAATAAGATAGTGCCTGCAAACTAGTATCACCACTTGATTAATGCTTCAACAAAAACAGGAAACTAACACACTAACATGCTCCTAACAAACTGAACAAAAACAGGCCATAATCCATGATCTACAGAAAAGACCAAAAAGTTCGAATTCACAACTAATAACATTGATTCAATTGACGCTGACTTGGCCCAACTACCCCTTTTTTTGAGGCCTTGACTTAGCTAGTTCCTACATTGTAGGTTCGACTTCTTACTTGCTTGAGATATTCGAAGTATTTTTCAATACCTACCTTTACTTTAAATATTGTAAACATCAATCTTTTCCACGAACATCTGATGTTTGGCCTGAGTCAGACTTTTGGTGAACAAGTCTGCATTCTGATAATTTGTGTTGCAGAACTTCAATTCAACTTTCCCTTCACTGACTATGCCTCTAATGAAGTGGTGTTGTATCTCTATATGCTTGGTCATGGCATGGTATACAAAATTCTTGGTCATAGCTATAGCATACATGTTATCACATCATATCACAGTAACTTCTCCTTGCCAGCAATTTTCTTAGCCAAACTGTTTGTCTTCTTAGTGCACCTTCTGCTACATACTCTGCCTCACTTGTTGATAGTGTGTGTCATGTTTCTTTGAACTCCATGTTATAGCACTTGAACCTAATGTGAATATTGATCCATATGTGCCTTTCCCGTCATCAAGACTTCCTTCCCAATCACTATCAGTGTAGCCAACTAGACTACAGTTTTCAGAGTGCTTATACTAGATCCCCTTCTCTGTTGTTCCTGCAGTGTACCTCAAGAACCTCTTTGCAGCTCCAAAATGCTATTTTGTTGGACTATGCAGGAACCTGGAGACTACACTCACATCGTATGCAATGTCTGCCTAGTGTGAGTGAGGTAGTTCAGACCACCCACCATGTTTCTGAACTTCTTTTCATCTGCATTGCCAGTGCCATCCTCTCTTTGAAGCTTCTCATTCATATTTGTTGGTGTGATGGCTATATCACAATTCTCCATCTTGAATTTTTTAAGCAAATCACTGCCATACTTTCTCTGAGATACTGAAGTTCCTTCTTCAGTTGATTCACCTCTAACCCAAGAAAGCATGTTAGCTTTCCTAGTTTAGTCATCTCAAATTCTTCCATCATGGTCTTCTTGAATTCACCTAGCATCACTTGAGAAGAACTACATAGATTATATTATCCACATAAACACAGTACATATTATCAAGAAGCCATCATTAAATGTCTTCCTAATGTATAAAGTTGGCTCATTTTTACTTTTTTCATAGTCATTCTTTACAAAGAAGGCATCTAACCTACTATACCAGGTCCTAGAGGCTTGCTTGAGCCCAGATAGAGCCTTTCTCAACCTGTAAACCTTGTGATCTTCTTTCTTTTTGACAAAACCCAGAGGCTGCTCTACATAGACCTCTTTCCGAAGATCTCCATTCAGGAATGCAGATTTGACATCAAGTTGATAGACTGTCAATCTGAGTTGAGCTGCTAGAGCCAGAATACTCTGATTGTTTCAAACTTTGCCACTAGTGAAAACGTCTCTTCAAAATCAATGCCCTTCATTTTAGCATACCCTTTTGCTACTAGCCTGGCCTTGTACTTTAGACATTATTGAGTTAATCAGAATGCCTGACCTTCAAAATCAATGCCCTTCATTGAGTTAATCATTTTGGTAGACATTTAGAGTGCCACGTGTTAATCATATGTAACACCCGGACCTAAACCCAGGACCGCGGTAGTTCGCTAGACTTTGTACTGGTCCCACAGACCAACCCATGCACATCCCGGAAAACAATTCAAAGAGGTCACCCAGCCTACGACTTCTATCAATAAAGCATGTCTAACAGGCCCGTCCCAAGGGCAGCGCAGTAGACGCAATGGAACCGGGCCTCCAATTTTTTGGGGCCTCAATCCAATTATGATTAGTTCTATAACTCTAATATAAGAATCTCACGAAAAAAGGGTTTGAATCGTTGTTGTTGGAGTGGTAGTGTCATGGACCTATACTAGGTAGATCTTGGGTTCGAAACCCAATGTGTGCTTTTTTCCATTTTTATTCTTTCCCTATCTTCATTTCTTTGCTTTTTTCTTTTTTATTCTTTCCCTATTTTCATTTTTATTCTTTCCCTATTTTTGATTAACCTCTGTCCGCATTACTGCTCATTTGTATTATTTCCATAATTTTAAAATTTTTGTCTACGTTAGTGCTCTTATGTTTCGATTTTCGTACATGTTAATTTAGAATAAACTAAAGATAATTGAAGCTCAAATTTAAGTCACTTTCGTAAATCTCGGTAACATATTACAGAAATTTAAGTTATAAATCTCTAAAATTTATATTTTTCACTCTTTCCGTCTCGATTCATTATCCTTTGATTAAATTATTCCTCACAAATAATATAAAAAGACAACAAATGACCGAGACGGAAGGAGTATAATTCTTTAATTTTTACTCTTTCATTTCCGACAAAAGAAAGTTGTCGTTAGTTTGTTGTGTTTCTTTATAATTTTGGTATAAAAAATCCGACCACGTGTAACAAAAGGGTCTCATTTTTTATTTCGCTCTAGGCCTCTCTTAGCTTTAAGACGACCCTGACGTCTAACTGTGGAATTCTTTTGCATGAGATTAGTAAAAAAGTACACCTGGTTAATATGTGTAGTATTTCAAATCTCTTTTAAGTAAAACTAACAAATATGACCTTTTCACATCATACATAAAAGTTAATATTTTGATCCGTTTTAACATTAAAATGAGTATATCTATCACAGGTGAGACCAACTAATTAATTAATTATTTTATTCAAGTGGACACTCGACACCTTCCATCCATGAGAGAGAATAAGGGCGAAACAATAAAATGGATGATTCAAATTTACGGTTGACGGTGTATCAAAATCTGCGTTCCATTTGCAGGCAGTACGTAGAGCGAGTCACCTGTGTGCTGTTTGGGGAGAGAAGTGAGTGGGAGAAAAAGAAGGAAGGGGCCCCGCAAAGATACGGTCGTGAGACAGGGGGGCGGTCAATGCGGAGGAAGCATAGCTGCATCACTGCATACAATAGATTAGATTAGGTGTGTGGAGATTGACAAGAATATTCAGCCTACTTATCCCTTAATTCCACGCATCACGCTCACTTTCCCCTTCCTACTTTTATTCATTTTCTTATTATCACTAGTGGACTAGTGGTTTGCTCCACAGTCTAGGCCTTCCTCCTCCAACAAGAACGGTGGGCGAGTCCAATTATTTGATTCGATTTGTATAATTTGATCTGAAAAAGTTTTTATTTGTGTTTCATTATAGTGGATTTGGTAAACGGGTCAATCAGATCGGGTTTGGGTTGGGTAAGCATCAGGTTAGATCACTTTCGGGATATCAAAATCGGGTTGACTTTGGGTTGGGTGGTTTCATTTCGGATTCGGCTCATTTATGGGTTTGCTATTTTCAACTTTTTTTAGGGATATCGACTCGTTTTCTATAATAAATGTCCGGTGAATTTCTGGTTAGCTCGGATGAATTCGAGTTACGGGTCAAACTCGGGTCTTTAGTTCAGGTGTTGGGTCGGGTCAGTTTTGCCAGGTCTACATTCGAGTATTCAGTTATCGGATGGTCTCCCTTTTCATGAAAGTATTCGTCTTAGAAATAAAACAGGTCAAATAGTCCCCCATTAGTTAGATAAACAAACATTTTGTTAATACATACATACGCAGGCACATGGATTTTGTGTTTTCCACTATATTTGAGCCGTCATAAATTTATGACGGATACACCTGTCTTAAACCATAATCTACATAAAAATATTACTCCGTAAAAGACATGTTAATTTGAGTGACAAGTGGCAGTGTAAGATAACCGACGTGGATAATTTGTCACTCTCATGATGTAGCAAATGAATTATTTATGTTTTTATATCCTCTATTGATTTATGATCTAACCGTCGACGGTTAATGATCTAACCGTCATTACTACGTCATAATTATGAAATTAACCCTTCATTTAACCAAAAAGAAAAAAAAAACTCTTAATATGTAGAAGTGGATTAACATTTGGACGTTATTAGTCCACTTGGTCATAATGTACTACGACTAAGCTAAGAATTAATCCAATTATTTTTATTAGTTGTTACGTTCAAGTTTGTGGATTTATATACTATTAAAGATGACTAATACGGAGGGAGTACTCAATATACTAATATGTTTAGGGCAAAAAAATAGTGGAGAGGCTCCTACGGGAATTCCACAGGAAAAATAACTAGTTTGTATTCAAACTTCTAATTTAGGGTAAATCGCTGATTAGTATTTGACCCAAAATCGAGCTAAATATTTTGCTTCATTCGCTCCCCACCCAGACAGTGGCGGACCTATTGTTTTTGTAGCTAGGGGGCACAAAAATAATTCTCGACTAGTATTTTACCCAAACCAGTAAACATGAAACTCAATCACCCGATCCGTTTGTTATCTAGCACAACATTAAATCAAATACTCCTCCGGTTTTAAATAATTGCCCAATTTCATTATAATAATCCTCACATTTTCTTTTAACCAAATGGGACAATCATTTTAAATCGAAGGGAATATTTGCAAAGTGTCATAAGTAATTTATACTATTATATAATCATTTGCACGTGATGGTACAATGATTAGTGTAAATGTACCTTACACGGATCGATCTAAATATCGGACGAGAAAAGGTAACCTTACAATGAATGGACTAGGAGTTTGCTCTCCTGAGATGGAATTTATATACGTCTTACTTGGTTGGGAGGGATCGGCACATGATGGTCGTATTCTCCGAGATGCTATCTATAGGCCAAATGGATTAAAAGTGCCTAAAGGTAAATGATTTTTAAAAAATATGCTTAACATAATTAAACTTAAATTAGTGATTATATAATAAAATAGTTTTTTGACGTTTTAAGGTTGTTATTACTTATGTGATAGTGGCTATACTAATGGAGATGAATTACTTGCACCATATAGATGTCATCTTTATCATCTTAAAGAATGGAATAACAAGCTAGAAACGTTATTGAATGATGCTTCGGGTTACTCAAGGGAAGATGTGGGATACTTAGAAGTCCGTCTTGGTTTAGTTTAAAAACAATGGTCGTATTGTACTTGCATGTGCTTTGTTACATAATTTGGTGAAGAGATACATGTCTACTGAATCATTTGATGACGATGACTTTTATGAAGAAATTGAGAGTGATGGTGACGGAAGTGATGATGGCGATGTTGTGGAATACATAACCTCGATTAATGTATCCAACTCTTGGACAAATTGGAGAAATTCATTAGCAAAAAACATGTTCAACACTTGGAGAGCTGGAAACTGGATGAACTAGTTTGTATTATTTGGATTTTATGTCATGTTTGAACTGATTTTAGTTTCTATAATTTAAGTTGAACTTGTTTTATTTCATACGAAGTACAAATTATGTCTTATGTCTTGTATAAACTTGGTGAACATTTGACTTATTTAATATCATGTTCAAGTGCTTAGTTTAAATTAGTTGTGTACTTCTGTGTTAGCTATTTTATGTTGTTGTCATTTTAGTAGGATGGATGAAAATGCTTTTAGTGGAGGTGGAAGAGGCAAAAACAAATGTTTTTGGACTAAAGAATAAGATAATGCTTTGGTAGTTGCTTTGTCTGACTTGAATACCGATCCACATTAGAAATGCGATAATGGATTTAGGAATGACTACATGATTCGGTTAGAGGAGGTCATTGACAAGGCTATTCCTGAGTGCGGTTTGAAAGTTATACCTTACATTAACTCTAGGCTGAAGACGCTTGTGACCGAATTCAAGGTCATGGTTCAAATGTTAGGCACAAGCGGGTTCAAATGGGATGATGAGAGACAAATGATTTCTGTGGAGAGATCGGTCTATGAGGAATATGTCAAGGTACGATTGTTTTGTGTATATAGATTTTGTGATCAAGTTTCAATCTATTTTATTTCTTAATTTATTTAAATTTCATTTGTTCATTTTTTAGACACATCCAAACTGCAAAAAATTGTATGGGCACATTTTTCCTTACTTAAATGCCTTGCTGGAGATTTACGGCAAAGATTATGCTACTAGGAAACAAGCCGAGGGTTTTGTTGAAGCTATTGATAATATGGAGAAATTCACTGTCATGCAAGTTATACTTGATTCAAGTGATGATGAAGTTACTAATGCTAGTGACAATGGAAACCAGACAGCGGAGTCTACTCCTCTGTTGAAAAAAGTAAAGCGAGAAAACGGTTCATGGGGACGAAAGAAAGAATCTGAGAGTATTAGTAATTCTGAATTAGCTAGCTTATAAGCTTTTATGAAAGATATGAATGTTCATTTATCTACCATGGTTAATGCAATGTCCCGTACTGATGAACATGGGCAACAAATAACTGAACGTGACCAACAAATACAACAAAATGGTGAAAAAGTTCTTGGTGAACTACTTGCTTTGGATGATGTAACTCCACAACAAGCTTTGGAAGTAGCTCAAATCTTGACTGCAGAACCAAACAAGCTGATGATATTCTTCAAGTGTCCTGATGCTTTGAAATGCATATTTGTCAAGAGTCTTCTTGATAAGAATTAAGTGGTGTTTGAGTTTACGAAAGAGTAGACCTTGCATTTTATTTTATTTTTTATTTGAACTCTTTATATTTCCTTTATAGGATAATAATTTTTGTTTAGAATATTTCGTGGTTTTTGAAGTTGGTATCGACATTAATAACATGTGATTTTTTTAGTTGATGATTAGAGTGTCACTGAAAATAAATTTGATGACAATAACATGTTTTGAAAAAGTAGTGAAAAATAATGATTTCAAAATAATAATGAAAAAACAAGGTTAAAAATAATGAAGAAAACATGTTAAAAAAATTGTAAAACAATTTGATTCCTAATTTGATAACCAAACAACATACAATAAAGGGAATCAATGCAAGGGCAATATGTTTCCTTCAGGATTAAACCAAACAACAACTTAAATTGAGAGTAATCTCTTTCTTTTCCCCTTGTTTCTCTGTCCTAGTTTCATTCCATTTTCCCTTTGCAAACCAAACGACCCTTAGTTGTTTCCAAAATTGAAAAGTTGGGTTTTGGAGGGAAAATTTGCATAGTGTTATTCTCTTAGTAATAAGAGGATGTTGTGCTTCGAATAAGATATTATAAAGGGTTCGAATTGATTATGAAATAAACTACAAGTCTGATAGTCTACCATATATAGTTTTGACATCCGTTATAACAAAAATGTTATCTTGAGATGCATCGATGCAGTGGCAGACCTAGGATTTTTCACCTATGTGGCACTATTTTTTCCCCGATATTTTTTACATTTTTAAACTATTTTTACGATATTTTTTTCTCTATAATTAATGAACAAATGAGACCTGTCAAAAAATAAAAATCCCGAAAATGACCTAAGTGACCAATAAGCTGACCGAAAATAACTAAATTATTAAAAATCGGAATTACTTTTTCATATATAATTGCATCTTACTTAATCATCCCTAAAAATTTCTAATTATACCTATATTGCTCTTTTCTAATCTAAAGAGAATTGAGTACTTTATGCATATTCTAAATCACTTTTTAATCCAAATTATTTCTTAAATCTCGTCAATTCTAAAAATCGATAAATCATTACTTGAGAATTCGCTAGGGATTGTAATTCAATAATCGATATTTTAATTGAAAATTGAAAATTAGGGTTTAATTGATATTTAGCTTAATCTTTCTTTTATAAAGTTAGGGTTTAGGGTGGCCGCCGGTCGGAAGGTGGTGTCGTCGGAGTTTGGAGGAGGGAGGTGCACCGGCGGTCGGAGGATGGCAGCGCAATGACTGGGGTGGTATGGGTGGTGTGGGTGACAAGGGTATTATGGTTTGGTTGATTTTTTTTTTTTTTTTTTTTTTTTTTTTTTTTTTTTTTATTTCTAATAGTTGCATTGTTATTTTGTAATTAAATTTTTATCATAATTATCGAATTAATTTTTTAAAATTTTTTTAATTCTTTTTTTTACCATATAATTTTATTCTCGTATATATTACACGGAGAAATTATTTTTATTGTAATTTGATTTTGCCATGAAATTGTGTATTTATTAATTCTCGTATTAGTAATTAAAATAAATAATTATTTCCAAAAAAAAAAATTAACACTAATCATTTTCCCAAAAAATCTTGAAAAATGGTGTAGTGGAGGGAGGAGATAAAGAATTTTTGTCTCAAAAGTACTATTGGGTTTGAATCCTTCCATTTGTGGGAAAGACAAGTACCTAGACCATTGCACTATCACCACTATAATGTTAATTGATCATACACAAACCTACTTATCCTCTACCCTTTAAAAACAGAGAGATTGGAGTTACTGTAGCTTAGCTAAAGTAGCTACAGTAAACCCTAAAAAAAGAAAAAAAACATATAAATAGTGTACTCCTTCTTTCGCCACTCTCTTCCTCCCTATTTTCGATCTCTCTACTCTTCCTATTCTTCTTCTCTTTCTGTTTCTCATCTTGCATTTGATTTTCTTTTTTTTTTGCTCTTCATTTTTGTTTTCTCTTCGTTTTGGTTTCTGAATTTAGTTTTTGGGTCTCCGAATTTCATTGTGTTGCCTTTGCATTCCTTTTTTGGGTGGCTTCGAGTTTCATTTTGGGGTTCCTGATGTTACTTTTTTCACTTTCAGGCTGCCGATCTAGGATTACAGAGCTCGTTCTTCTCCAGTTCTTAGGGTTCCTTTGCCCTTGCTTATTTGATTTCCGGATTTTTTGCCTTCAATTTCGTTTTCTGTTTTCTGATTTTGTTATGCTTTTTGGCTATTTCCTTTTTTGGTTTCTGATTTTGTTCTTTTTCCCTTTCAGATTATGGATCCGGAGATTATAGGGCTTCTTCTTCTCCAGTTTGTAGGGTTCTGTATCCCTTGATTTTCGTTTTTTATTTCTATTTTTTTTCTATATTCTCGTTTTGGTGTTCCTCATCTTCGGTTTCCACTGCTGATTTGGGCTTCGGGGGACGCCGCCGACGTTTGGGAATCCGTTGGTGCCGGCACAGATGTTTGTGAAGGTCAGTGAATTTCGCCTGTTCACTTTCGGTCGTCGGTAACTGTTTCTGGGTGTTTCGTGCCTCTAACATATTCGTTTTCCGCTTTCCATTCATTAGTCGGCAGCGGTCGCCGCGGATCGGGCCACCGTTGACGGCGGCCCCGCTACTTCTCATTGATTCGCGTTTATGTTGCCAGTGATTGTCGGCTTGCCTTTCTGGTTTCCTTTTTTTTTCCGCTGATTTTCGCTGCGGGGTTCCTCACGTAGCGCTTTTTCCCTTTCAGGTTGCGGATCTGTGATTATAGGCTCTCTTCTCTTCAACCTGCCTTCGATTTTGCTTTTCTTTTTTTCCTAATGCTGGCTGTTTGCCGTTTCAGGATGTGGATCTGGGATCATGGAGCTTTTGATTCTCCAAGTTTCTGGGTTTTGTTTATGTTTTGGATTCTTGTTTCCTTTTTTTTTTGCTGCTGGTGCCTTCTTGCCGTTTCAGGATGTGGATCTCACGGTTTTGCTGACCTTTTTTTTTTTTTTTTTTTTTGTGAGATTTCTGTTTGGATTTGATGATGGGGTTTTCATGACCTGATGTTTTCTCTGCATTTTCAGATTAGTTTTTTTTAATGAAGTTTCGATATTTGATTGATAGGGTTCTGATGGCGCACTGTATTGATGTTGCTCTTTTTTCCTTTCGTTTCAGGTAAGCTGATGGCTCGCAGAGTTTAGTTTTGTCGGGGTTTCGGATGATCCAGGTATTATTTGATTTGTTTACTGTTTTTTTAGGGTTTCTGAGTGTTGGGTTCTTCTCCGATTTTTCTGTGCTGGGAATTGATCAGTTTTTTTATTTGATTGTAGGATTTTGTGATTTTCCCTTTCGTTTCAGGTAAGTCGATCGATCGCAAAGTTTGGGTTTTTAGGGTTTGGGATGCTCCAAGTATTATTTGATTTGTTTGGTGTTTTTTTAGGGTTTCTGATTGTTGGGTTCTTCTTTGATTTTTCTGTGCTAGGCATTGATCTGTTTTGTTGTTTTGATTGTGGAATTTTGTGAGATGATGAAGAATAGGTGGGAAATTCAGGAGAGCGCCATGGTAGGAGGACGTGAAGAGATGAGAAACCCAGCTGAGGGTCCGGTTAGTATATCAGGTCAGAAAGGTCTGATCATATGCCTGAAACCGAGGTTCTTGTCTGATAATCTCACTATGTCAGTTAGGTTGCAAAAAAAGGTAATTTCCGTTGAATATTCTAACTATTTACCTTAGGTTTCATACTTTTTTGGTATGATTTGGCCGTTAATATTTTTGTTTGTTTCTAATGTACAATCGAAATTGATATAGTCGACATTCGTTAATATTTTTCGGTTTCTAGGGTTTCAGTTGCTTCTTTCGGGCAAATCAGAATTCTGTTGATGATGATGACGTTGCTTCTCATAATCAGGTGATTTTGTTTGTTCATTTCTGTTTTTAGGTTGCTAAAGTTTCAAACTTTCCTGGGTTTCTGTTGTTATTCCCTGATTTTGATTTAATAGAGTGGATCTTAGTTTCTGTTTCTGGGTTGATAGCAGCCCTGTTTTGCCATTTGGGGAACTCTATCTCGATAATGTTTTTTTGTTTGTTCACATCTTTTGATTTATATCATCTAAGTAGTTAGATTAGGGTTTTTGGGAACATCTAGGTGATTTTTTGAATTGTCCATGAATAATGACAACCTTCTTTGTTTGTTTTCGGTTACTCTTTGGATAGTGACAATGACTCCACGATTTCTGCTGTGTGTTACTTTTCATCTGTGTATTGATTATGACACTGATTCACTTTTGTTGATTTCGATTGTGCAGGATGCGCTCCCAATGGAAAACTGCTGATTTAGGCTGATTTAGACTTTCCAATGCTGATTTAGCCTTCGGGGGACGCCGCCGGCGGTCGGAAATCCGGTGGCGTTAAAAAGAGAGAGATTGGAGTTACTGTAGCTTAGCTACAGTAGCTAAAGTAAACCCCTAAAAAAAGAAAGAAAAAACATATAAATAGTGTACTCCTTCTTTCGCCACTCTCTTCCTCACTATTTTCGATCTCTCTGCTCTTCCTATTCTTATTCTCTTTCTGTTTCTCATCTTGCATTTGATTTTTTTTTTTGCTCTTCATTTTTGTTTTCTCTTCGTTTTGGTTTCTGAATTTAGTTTTTGGGTCTCCGAATTTCATTGTGTTGCCTTTGCATTCCTTTTTTTGGGGGCTTCGAGTTTCGTTTTGGGGTTCCTGATGTTACTTTTTTCACTTTCAGGCTGCCGATCTGGGATTACAGAGCTCGTTCTTCTCCAGTTCTTAGGGTTCCTTTGCCCTTGCTTATTTGATTTCCGGATTTTTTGCCTTCAATTTCGTTTTCTGTTTTCTGATTTTGTTCTGCTTTTTGGTTATTTCCTTTTTTGGTTTCTGATTTTGTTCTTTTTCCCTTTCAGATTATGGATCGGAGATTATAGGGCTTCTTCTTCTCCAGTTTGTAGGGTTCTGTATCCCTTGATTTTCTATTTTTTTTTTCCATTTTTTTTCTATATTCTCGTTTTGGTGTTCCTCATCTTCGGTTTCCACTGCTGATTTGGGCTTCGGGGGACGCCGCCGGCGTTTGGAATCCGTTGGTGCCGGCACAGATGTTTGTGAAGGTCAGTGAATTTCGCCTGTTCACTTTCGGTCGTCGGTAACTGTTTCTGGGTGTTTCGTGCCTCTAACATATTCGTTTTCCGCTTTCCATTCATTAGTCGGCAGCGG
Source organism: Agrostemma githago (assembly GCA_958450325.1). NCBI lineage: Eukaryota > Viridiplantae > Streptophyta > Magnoliopsida > Caryophyllales > Caryophyllaceae > Agrostemma > Agrostemma githago. The sequence continues at coordinate 55,868,456 of OY288258.1, read as the reverse complement.
TCGCCGCGGATCGGGCCACCGTTGACGGCGGCCCCGCTACTTCTCATTGATTCGCGTTTATGTTGCCAGTGATTGTCGGTTTGCCTTTCTGGTTTCCTTTTTTTTTCCGCTGATTTTCGCTGCGGGGTTCCTCACTTAGCGCTTTTTCCCTTTCAGGTTGCGGATCTGTGATTATAGGCTCTCTTCTCTTCAACTTGCCTTCGATTTTGCTTTTCTTTTTTTCCTAATGCTGGCTGTTTGCCGTTTCAGGATGTGGATCTGGGATCATGGAGCTTTTGATTCTCCAAGTTTCTGGGTTTTGTTTATGTTTTGGATTCTTGTTTCCTTTTTTTTTGCTGCTGGTGCCTTCTTGCCGTTTCAGGATGTGGATCTCACGGTTTTGCTGACCTTATTTTTTTTTTTTGTGAGATTTCTGTTTGGATTTGATGATGGGGTTTTCATGACCTGATGTTTTCTCTGCATTTTCAGATTAGCTTTTTTTAATGAAGTTTCGATATTTGATTGATAGGGTTCTGATGGCGCACTGTATTGATGTTGCTCTTTTTTCCTTTCGTTTCAGGTAAGCTGATGGCTCGCAGAGTTTAGTTTTGTCGGGGTTTCGGATGATCCAGGTATTATTTGATTTGTTTACTGTTTTTTTAGGGTTTCTGAGTGTTGGGTTCTTCTCCGATTTTTCTGTGCTGGGAATTGATCAGTTTTTTGTTTTGATTGTAGGATTTTGTGATTTTCCCTTTCGTTTCAGGTAAGTCGATCGATCGCAAAGTTTGGCTTTTTAGGGTTTGGGATGCTCCAAGTATTATTTGATTTATTTGGTGTTTTTTTAGGGTTTCTGATTGTTGGGTTCTTCTCTGATTTTTCTGTGCTAGGCATTGATCTGTTTTGTTGTTTTGATTGTGGAATTTTGTGAGATGATGAAGAATAGGTGGGAAATTCAGGAGAGCGCCATGGTAGGAGGACGTGAAGAGATGAGAAACCCAGCTGAGGGTCCGGTTAGTATATCAGGTCAGAAAGGTCTGATCATATGCCTGAAACCGAGGTTCTTGTCTGATAATCTCACTATGTCAGTTAGGTTGCAAAAAAAGGTAATTTCTGTTGAATATTCTAACTATTTACCTTAGGTTTCATACTTTTTTGGTATGATTTGGCCGTTAATATTTTTGTTTGTTTCTAATGTACAATCGAAATTGATATAGTCGACATTCGTTAATATTTTTCGGTTTCTAGGGTTTCAGTTGCTTCTTTCGGGCAAATCAGAATTCTGTTGATGATGATGACGTTGCTTCTCATAATCAGGTGATTTTGTTTGTTCATTTCTGTTTTTAGGTTGCTAAAGTTTCAAACTTTCCTGGGTTTCTGTTGTTATTCCCTGAATTTGATTTAATAGAGTGGATCTTTGTTTCTGTTTCTGGGTTGATAGCAGCCCTGTTTGCCATTTGGGGAACTCTATCTCGATATTGTTTTTTTGTTTGTTCACATCTTTTGATTTATATCATCTAAGTAGTTAGATTAGGGTTTTTGGGAACATCTAGGTGATTTTTTGAATTGTCCATGAATAATGACAACCTTCTTTGTTTGTTTTCGGTTACTCTTTGGATAGTGACAATGACTCCACGATTTCTGCTGTGTGTTACTTTTCATCTGTGTATTGATTATGACACTGATTCACTTTTGTTGATTTCGATTGTGCAGGATGCGCTCCCAATGGAAAACTGCTGATTTAGGCTTTCCAATGCTGATTTAGCCTTCGGGGGACGCCGTCGGCGGTCGGAAATCCGGTGGCGTTAAAAAGAGAGAGATTGGAGTTACTGTAGCTTAGCTACAGTAGCTAAAGTAAACCCCTAAAAAAAGAAAGAAAAAACATATAAATAGTGTACTCCTTCTTTCGCCACTCTCTTCCTCCCTATTTTCGATCTCTCTGCTCATCCTATTCTTATTCTCTTTCTGTTTCTCATCTTGCATTTGATTTTCTTTTTTTTTTTTGCTCTTCATTTTTGTTTTCTCTTCGTTTTGGTTTCTGAATTTAGTTTTTGGGTCTCCGAATTTCATTGTGTTGCCTTTGCATTCCTTTTTTGGGGGGCTTCGAGTTTCGTTTTGGGGTTCCTGATGTTACTTTTTTCACTTTCAGGCTGCCGATCTAGGATTACAGAGCTCGTTCTTCTCCAGTTCTTAGGGTTCCTTTGCCCTTGCTTATTTGATTTCCGGATTTTTTGCCTTCAATTTCGTTTTCTGTTTTCTGATTTTGTTCTGCTTTTTGGTTATTTCCTTTTTTGGTTTCTGATTTTGTTCTTTTTCCCTTTCAGATTATGGATCAGAGATTATAGGGCTTCTTCTTCTCCAGTTTGTAGGGTTCTGTATCCCTTGATTTTCTATTTTTTTTCCTATATTCTCGTTTTGGTGTTCCTCATCTTCGGTTTCCACTGCAGATTTTGGCTTCGGGGGACGCCGCCGGCGTTCGGGAATCCGTTGGTGCCGGCACAGATGTTTGTGCAGGTCAGTGAATTTCGCCTGTTCACTTTCGGTCGTCGGTAACTGTTTCTGGGTGTTTCGTGCCTCTAACATATTCGTTTTCCGCTTTCCATTCATTAGTCGGCAGCGGTCGCCGCGGATCGGGCCACCGTTGACGGCGGCCCCGCTACTTCTCATTGATTCGCGTTTATGTTGCCAGTGATTTACGGTTTGCCTTTCTGGTTTCCCTTTTTTTTCCGCTGATTTTCGCTGCGGGGTTCCTCACGTAGCGCTTTTTACCTTTCAGGTTGTGTATCTGTGATTATAGGCTATCTTCTCTTCAACTTGCCTTCGATTTTGCTTTTCTTTTTTTCCTAATGCTGGCTGTTTGCCGTTTCAGGATGTGGATCTGGGATCATGGAGCTTTTGATTCTCCAGGTTTCTGGGTTTTGTTTCTGTTTTGGATTCTTGTTTCCTTTTTTTTTGCTGCTGGTGCCTTCTTGCCGTTTCAGGAAGTGGATCTCACGGTTTTGCTGACCTTTTTTTTTTGTGAGATTTCTGTTTGGATTTGATGATGGGGTTTTCATGACCTGATGTTTTCTCTGCATTTTCAGATTAGCTTTTTTTAATGAAGTTTCGATATTTGATTGATAGGGTTCTGATGGCGCACTGTATTGATGTTGCTCTTTTTTCCTTTCGTTTCAGGTAAGCTGATGGCTCGCAGAGTTTAGTTTTGTCGGGGTTTCGGATGATCCAGGTATTATTTGATTTATTTACTGTTTTTTAGGGTTTCTGAGTGTTGGGTTCTTCTTCGATTTTTCTGTGCTGGGAATTTATCAGTTTTTTGTTTTGATTGTGGGATTTTGTGATTTTCCCTTTCGTTTCAGGTAAGTCGATCGATCGCAAAGTTTGGCTTTTTAGGGTTTGGGATGCTCCAAGTATTATTTGATTTGTTTGCTGTTTTTTTAGGGTTTCTGATTGTTGGCTTCTTCTCTGATTTTTCTGTGCTAGGCATTGATCTGTTTTGTTGTTTTGATTGTGGAATTTTGTGAGATGATGAAGAATAGGTGGGAAATTCAGGAGAGCGCCATGGTAGGAGGACGTGAAGAGATGAGAAACCCAGTTGAGGGTCCGGTTAGTATATCAGGTCAGAAAGGTCTGATCATATGCCTGAAACCGAGGTTCTTGTCTGATAATCTCACTATGTCAGTTAGGTTGCAAAAAAAGGTAATTTCCGTTGAATATTCTAACTATTTACCTTAGGTTTCATACTTTTTTGGTATGATTTGGCCGTTAATATTTTTGTTTGTTTCTAATGTACAATCGAAATTGATATAGTCGAAATTCGTTAATATTTTTCGGTTTCTAGGGTTTCAGTTGCTTCTTTCGGGCAAATCAGAATTCTGTTGATGATGAGGACGTTGCTTCTCATAATCAGGTGATTTTGTTTGTTCATTTCTGTTTTTAGGTTGCTAAAGTTTCAAACTTTCCTGGGTTTCTGTTGTTATTCCCTGATTTTGATTTAATAGAGTGGATCTTAGTTTCTGTTTCAGGGTTGATAGCAGCCCTGTTTTGCCATTTGGGGAACTCTATCTCGATAATCTTTTTTTTGTTTGTTCACATCTTTTGATTTATATCATCTAAGTAGTTAGATTAGGGTTTTTGGGAACATCTAGGTGATTTTTTGAATTGTCCATGAATAATGACAACCTTCTTTGTTTGTTTTCGGTTGCTCTTTGGATAGTGACAATGACTCCACGATTTCTGATGTGTGTTACTTTTCATCAGTGTATTGATTATGACACTGATTCACTTTTGTTGATTTCGATTGTGCAGGATGCGCTCCCAATGGAAAACTGCTGATTTAGGCTGATTTAGACTTTCCAATGCTGATTTAGCCTTCGGGGGACGCCGCCGGCGGTCGGAAATCCGGTGGCGTTAAAAAGAGAGAGATTGGAGTTACTGTAGGTTAGCTACAGTAGCTAAAGTAAACCCCTAAAAAAACAAAGAAAAAACATATAAATAGTGTACTCCTTCTTTCGCCACTCTCTTCCTCCCTATTTTCGATCTCTTTGCTCTTCCTATTCTTCTTCTCTTTCTGTTTCTCATCTTGCATTTGATTTTCTTTTTTTTTTTGCTCTTCATTTTTGTTTTCTCTTCGTTTTGGTTTCTGAATTTAGTTTTTGGGTCTCCGAATTTCATTGTGTTGCCTTTGCATTCCTTTTTTGGGTGGCTTCGAGTTTCGTTTTGGGGTTCCTGATGTTACTTTTTTCACTTTCAGGCTGCCGATCTAGGATTACAGAGCTCGTTCTTCTCCAGTTCTTAGGGTTCCTTTGCCCTTGCTTATTTGATTTCCGGATTTTTTGCCTTCAATTTCGTTTTCTGTTTTCTAATTTTGTTCTACTTTTTGGTTATTTCCTTTTTTGGTTTCTGATTTTGTTCTTTTTCCCTTTCAGATTATGGATCGGAGATTATAGGGCTTCTTCTTCTCCAGTTTGTAGGGTTATGTATCCCTTGATTTTCTATTTTTTTTCCTATATTCTCGTTTTGGTGTTCCTCATCTTCGGTTTCCACTGCTGATTTGGGCTTCGGGGGACGCCGCCGGCGTTCGGGAATCCGTTGGTGCCGGCACAGATGTTTGTGAAGGTCAGTGAATTTCGCCTGTTCACTTTCGGTCGTCGGTAACTGTTTCTGGGTGTTTCGTGCCTCTAACATATTCGTTTTCCGCTTTCCATTCATTAGTCGGCAGCGGTCGCCGCGGATCGGGCCACCGTTGACGGCGGCCCCGCTACTTCTCATTGATTCGCGTTTATGTTGCCAGTGATTGTCGGTTTGCCTTTCTGGTTTCCTTTTTTTTCCGCTAATTTTCGCTGCGGGGTTCCTCACGTAGCGCTTTTTACCTTTCAGGTTGCGGATATGTGATTATAGGCTCTCTTCTCTTCAACTTGCCTTCGATTTTGCTTTTCTTTTTTTCCTAATGCTGGCTGTTTGCCGTTTCAGGATGTGGATCTGGGATCATGGAGCTTTTGATTCTCCAGGTTTCTGGGTTTTGTTTCTGTTTTGGATTCTTGTTTCCTTTTTTTTGCTGCTGGTGCCTTCTTGCCGTTTCAGGAAGTGGATCTCACGGTTTTGCTGACCTTTTTTTTTTTTGTGAGATTTCTGTTTGGATTTGATGATGGGGTTATCATGACCTGATGTTTTCTCTGCATTTTCAGATTAGCTTTTTTTAATGAAGTTTCGATATTTGATTGATAGGGTTCTGATGGCGCACTGTATTGATGTTGCTCTTTTTTCCTTTCGTTTCAGGTAAGCTGATGGCTCGCAGAGTTTAGTTTTGTCGGGGTTTCGGATGATCCAGGTATTATTTGATTTATTTACTGTTTTTTAGGGTTTCTGAGTGTTGGGTTCTTCTCCGATTTTTCTGTGCTGGGAATTGATCAGTTTTTTGTTTTGATTGTGGGATTTTGTGATTTTCCCTTTCGTTTCAGGTAAGTCGATCGATCGCAAAGTTTGGCTTTTTAGGGTTTGGGATGCTCCAAGTATTATTTGATTTGTTTGCTGTTTTTTTAGGGTTTCTGATTGTTGGCTTCTTCTCTGATTTTTCTGTGCTAGGCATTGATCTGTTTTGTTGTTTTGATTGAGGAATTTTGTGAGATGATGAAGAATAGGTGGGAAATTCAGGAGAGCGCCATGGTAGGAGGACGTGAAGAGATGAGAAACCCAGCTGAGGGTCCGGTTAGTATATCAGGTCAGAAAGGTCTGATCATATGCCTGAAACCGAGGTTCTTGTCTGATAATCTCACTATGTCAGTTAGGTTGCAAAAAAAGGTAATTTCCGTTGAATATTCTAACTATTTACCTTAGGTTTCATACTTTTTTGGTATGATTTGGCCGTTAATATTTTTGTTTGTTTCTAATGTACAATCGAAATTGATATAGTCGAAATTCGTTAATATTTTTCGGTTTCTAGGGTTTCAGTTGCTTCTTTCGGGCAAATCAGAATTCTGTTGATGATGATGACGTTGCTTCTCATAATCAGGTGATTTTGTTTGTTCATTTCTGTTTTTAGGTTGCTAAAGTTTCAAACTTTCCTGGGTTTCTGTTGTTATTCCCTGATTTTGATTTAATAGAGTGGATCTTAGTTTCTGTTTCAGGGTTGATAGCAGCCCTGTTTTGCCATTTGGGGAACTCTATCTCGATAATCTTTTTTTTGTTTGTTCACATCTTTTGATTTATATCATCTAAGTAGTTAGATTAGGGTTTTTGGGAACATCTAGGTGATTTTTTGAATTGTCCATGAATAATGACAACCTTCTTTGTTTGTTTTCGGTTGCTCTTTGGATAGTGACAATGACTCCACGATTTCTGATGTGTGTTACTTTTCATCAGTGTATTGATTATGACACTGATTCACTTTTGTTGATTTCGATTGTGCAGGATGCGCTCCCAATGGAAAACTGCTGATTTAGGCTGATTTAGACTTTCCAATGCTGATTTAGCCTTCGGGGGACGCCGCCGGCGGTCGGAAATCCGGTGGCGTTAAAAAGAGAGAGATTGGAGTTACTGTAGGTTAGCTACAGTAGCTAAAGTAAACCCCTAAAAAAACAAAGAAAAAACATATAAATAGTGTACTCCTTCTTTCGCCACTCTCTTCCTCCCTATTTTCGATCTCTTTGCTCTTCCTATTCTTCTTCTCTTTCTGTTTCTCATCTTGCATTTGATTTTCTTTTTTTTTTTGCTCTTCATTTTTGTTTTCTCTTCGTTTTGGTTTCTGAATTTAGTTTTTGGGTCTCCGAATTTCATTGTGTTGCCTTTGCATTCCTTTTTTGGGTGGCTTCGAGTTTCGTTTTGGGGTTCCTGATGTTACTTTTTTCACTTTCAGGCTGCCGATCTAGGATTACAGAGCTCGTTCTTCTCCAGTTCTTAGGGTTCCTTTGCCCTTGCTTATTTGATTTCCGGATTTTTTGCCTTCAATTTCGTTTTCTGTTTTCTGATTTTGTTCTACTTTTTGGTTATTTCCTTTTTTGGTTTCTGATTTTGTTCTTTTTCCCTTTCAGATTATGGATCGGAGATTATAGGGCTTCTTCTTCTCCAGTTTGTAGGGTTATGTATCCCTTGATTTTCTATTTTTTTTCCTATATTCTCGTTTTGGTGTTCCTCATCTTCGGTTTCCACTGCTGATTTGGGCTTCGGGGGACGCCGCCGGCGTTCGGGAATCCGTTGGTGCCGGCACAGATGTTTGTGAAGGTCAGTGAATTTCGCCTGTTCACTTTCGGTCGTCGGTAACTGTTTCTGGGTGTTTCGTGCCTCTAACATATTCGTTTTCCGCTTTCCATTCATTAGTCGGCAGCGGTCGCCGCGGATCGGGCCACCGTTGACGGCGGCCCCGCTACTTCTCATTGATTCGCGTTTATGTTGCCAGTGATTGTCGGTTTGCCTTTCTGGTTTCCTTTTTTTTCCGCTAATTTTCGCTGCGGGGTTCCTCACGTAGCGCTTTTTACCTTTCAGGTTGCGGATATGTGATTATAGGCTCTCTTCTCTTCAACTTGCCTTCGATTTTGCTTTTCTTTTTTTCCTAATGCTGGCTGTTTGCCGTTTCAGGATGTGGATCTGGGATCATGGAGCTTTTGATTCTCCAGGTTTCTGGGTTTTGTTTCTGTTTTGGATTCTTGTTTCCTTTTTTTTGCTGCTGGTGCCTTCTTGCCGTTTCAGGAAGTGGATCTCACGGTTTTGCTGACCTTTTTTTTTTTTTGTGAGATTTCTGTTTGGATTTGATGATGGGGTTATCATGACCTGATGTTTTCTCTGCATTTTCAGATTAGCTTTTTTTAATGAAGTTTCGATATTTGATTGATAGGGTTCTGATGGCGCACTGTATTGATGTTGCTCTTTTTTCCTTTCGTTTCAGGTAAGCTGATGGCTCGCAGAGTTTAGTTTTGTCGGGGTTTCGGATGATCCAGGTATTATTTGATTTATTTACTGTTTTTTAGGGTTTCTGAGTGTTGGGTTCTTCTCCGATTTTTCTGTGCTGGGAATTGATCAGTTTTTTGTTTTGATTGTGGGATTTTGTGATTTTCCCTTTCGTTTCAGGTAAGTCGATCGATCGCAAAGTTTGGCTTTTTAGGGTTTGGGATGCTCCAAGTATTATTTGATTTGTTTGCTGTTTTTTTAGGGTTTCTGATTGTTGGCTTCTTCTCTGATTTTTCTGTGCTAGGCATTGATCTGTTTTGTTGTTTTGATTGAGGAATTTTGTGAGATGATGAAGAATAGGTGGGAAATTCAGGAGAGCGCCATGGTAGGAGGACGTGAAGAGATGAGAAACCCAGCTGAGGGTCCGGTTAGTATATCAGGTCAGAAAGGTCTGATCATATGCCTAAAACCGAGGTTCTTGTCTGATAATCTCACTATGTCAGTTAGGTTGCAAAAAAAGGTAATTTCCGTTGAATATTCTAACTATTTACCTTAGGTTTCATACTTTTTTGGTATGATTTGGCCGTTAATATTTTTGTTTGTTTCTAATGTACAATCGAAATTGATATAGTCGACATTCGTTAATATTTTTCGGTTTCTAGGGTTTCAGTTGCTTCTTTCGGGCAAATCAGAATTCTGTTGATGATGATGACGTTGCTTCTCATAATCAGGTGATTTTGTTTGTTCATTTCTGTTTTTAGGTTGCTAAAGTTTCAAACTTTCCTGGGTTTCTGTTGTTATTCCCTGATTTTGATTTAATAGAGTGGATCTTAGTTTCTGTTTCAGGGTTGATAGCAGCCCTGTTTTGCCATTTGGGGAACTCTATCTCGATAATCTTTTTTTTGTTTGTTCACATCTTTTGATTTATATCATCTAAGTAGTTAGATTAGGGTTTTTGGGAACATCTAGGTGATTTTTTGAATTGTCCATGAATAATGACAACCTTCTTTGTTTGTTTTCGGTTGCTTTTTGGATAGTGACAATGACTCCACGATTTCTGCTGTGTGTTACTTTTCATCTGTGTATTGATTATGACACTGATTCACTTTTGTTGATTTCGATTGTGCAGGATGCGCTCCCAATGGAAAACTGCTGATTTAGGCTGATTTAGCCTTTCCAATGCTGATTTAGCCTTCGGGGGACGCCGCCAGCGGTCGGAAATTCGGTGGCGTTAAAAAGAGAGAGATTGGAGTTACTGTAGCTTAGCTACAGTAGCTAAAGTAAACCCCTAAAAAAAGAAATAAAAAACATATAAATAGTGTACTCCTTCTTTCGCCACTCTCTTCCTCCCTATTTTCGATCTCTTTGCTCTTCCTATTCTTCTTCTCTTTCTGTTTCTCATCTTGCATTTGATTTTCTTTTTTTTTTGCTCTTCATTTTTGTTTTCTCTTCGTTTTGGTTTCTGAATTTAGTTTTTGGGTCTCCGAATTTCATTGTGTTGCCTTTGCATTCCTTTTTTGGGTGGCTTCGAGTTTCGTTTTGGGGTTCCTGATGTTACTTTTTTCACTTTCAGGCTGCCGATCTTGGATTACAGAGCTCGTTCTTCTCCAGTTCTTAGGGTTCCTTTGCCCTTGCTTATTTGATTTCCGGATTTTTTGCCTTCAATTTCGTTTTCTGTTTTCTGATTTTGTTCTACTTTTTGGTTATTTCCTTTTTTGGTTTCTGATTTTGTTCTTTTTCCCTTTCAGATTATGGATCGGAGATTATAGGGCTTCTTCTTCTCCAGTTTGTAGGGTTATGTATCCCTTGATTTTCTATTTTTTTTCCTATATTCTCGTTTTGGTGTTCCTCATCTTCGGTTTCCACTGCTGATTTGGGCTTCGGGGGACGCCGCCGGCGTTCGGGAATCCGTTGGTGCCGGCACAGATGTTTGTGAAGGTCAGTGAATTTCGCCTGTTCACTTTCGGTCGTCGGTAACTGTTTCTGGGTGTTTCGTGCCTCTAACATATTCGTTTTCCGCTTTCCATTCATTAGTCGGCAGCGGTTGCCGCGGATCGGGCCACCGTTGACGGCGGCCTCGCTACTTCTCATTGATTCGCGTTTATGTTGCCAGTGATTGTCGGTTTGCCTTTCTGGTTTCCTTTTTTTTCCGCTGATTTTCGCTGCGGGGTTCCTCACGTAGCGCTTTTTACCTTTCAGGTTGCGGATATGTGATTATAGGCTCTCTTCTCTTCAACTTGCCTTCGATTTTGCTTTTCTTTTTTTCCTAATGCTGGCTGTTTGCCGTTTCAGGATGTGGATCTGGGATCATGGAGCTTTTGATTCTCCAGGTTTCTGGGTTTTGTTTCTGTTTTGGATTCTTGTTTCCTTTTTTTTGCTGCTGGTGCCTTCTTGCCGTTTCAGGAAGTGGATCTCACGGTTTTGCTGACCTTTTTTTTTTTTGTGAGATTTCTGTTTGGATTTGATGATGGGGTTTTCATGACCTGATGTTTTCTCTGCATTTTCAGATTAGCTTTTTTTAATGAAGTTTCGATATTTGATTGATAGGGTTCTGATGGCGCACTGTATTGATGTTGCTCTTTTTTCCTTTCGTTTCAGGTAAGCTGATGGCTCGCAGAGTTTAGTTTTGTCGGGGTTTCGGATGATCCAGGTATTATTTGATTTATTTACTGTTTTTTAGGGTTTCTGAGTGTTGGGTTCTTCTCCGATTTTTCTGTGCTGGGAATTGATCAGTTTTTTGTTTTGATTGTGGGATTTTGTGATTTTCCCTTTCGTTTCAGGTAAGTCGATCGATCGCAAAGTTTGGCTTTTTAGGGTTTGGGATGCTCCAAGTATTATTTGATTTGTTTGCTGTTTTTTTAGGGTTTCTGATTGTTGGCTTCTTCTCTGATTTTTCTGTGCTAGGCATTGATCTGTTTTGTTGTTTTGATTGAGGAATTTTGTGAGATGATGAAGAATAGGTGAGAAATTCAGGAGAGCGCCATGGTAGGAGGACGTGAAGAGATGAGAAACCCAGCTGAGGGTCCGGTTAGTATATCAGGTCAGAAAGGTCTGATCATATGCCTGAAACCGAGGTTCTTGTCTGATAATCTCACTATGTCAGTTAGGTTGCAAAAAAAGGTAATTTCCGTTGAATATTCTAACTATTTACCTTAGGTTTCATACTTTTTTGGTATGATTTGGCCGTTAATATTTTTGTTTGTTTCTAATGTACAATCGAAATTGATATAGTCGACATTCGTTAATATTTTTCGGTTTCTAGGGTTTCAGTTGCTTCTTTCGGGCAAATCAGAATTCTGTTGATGATGATGACGTTGCTTCTCATAATCAGGTGATTTTGTTTGTTCATTTCTGTTTTTAGGTTGCTAAAGTTTCAAACTTTCCTGGGTTTCTGTTGTTATTCCCTGATTTTGATTTAATAGAGTGGATCTTAGTTTCTGTTTCAGGGTTGATAGCAGCCCTGTTTTGCCATTTGGGGAACTCTATCTCGATAATCTTTTTTTTGTTTGTTCACATCTTTTGATTTATATCATCTAAGTAGTTAGATTAGGGTTTTTGGGAACATCTAGGTGATTTTTTGAATTGTCCATGAATAATGACAACCTTCTTTGTTTGTTTTCGGTTGCTTTTTGGATAGTGACAATGACTCCACGATTTCTGCTGTGTGTTACTTTTCATCTGTGTATTGATTATGACACTGATTCACTTTTGTTGATTTCGATTGTGCAGGATGCGCTCCCAATGGAAAACTGCTGATTTAGGCTGATTTAGCCTTTCCAATGCTGATTTAGCCTTCGGGGGACGCCGCCAGCGGTCGGAAATTCGGTGGCGTTAAAAAGAGAGAGATTGGAGTTACTGTAGCTTAGCTACAGTAGCTAAAGTAAACCCCTAAAAAAAGAAATAAAAAACATATAAATAGTGTACTCCTTCTTTCGCCACTCTCTTCCTCCCTATTTTCGATCTCTTTGCTCTTCCTATTCTTCTTCTCTTTCTGTTTCTCATCTTGCATTTGATTTTCTTTTTTTTTTGCTCTTCATTTTTGTTTTCTCTTCGTTTTGGTTTCTGAATTTAGTTTTTGGGTCTCCGAATTTCATTGTGTTGCCTTTGCATTCCTTTTTTGGGTGGCTTCGAGTTTCGTTTTGGGGTTCCTGATGTTACTTTTTTCACTTTCAGGCTGCCGATCTTGGATTACAGAGCTCGTTCTTCTCCAGTTCTTAGGGTTCCTTTGCCCTTGCTTATTTGATTTCCGGATTTTTTGCCTTCAATTTCGTTTTCAGTTTTCTGATTTTGTTCTACTTTTTGGTTATTTCCTTTTTTGGTTTCTGATTTTGTTCTTTTTCCCTTTCAGATTATGGATCGGAGATTATAGGGCTTCTTCTTCTCCAGTTTGTAGGGTTATGTATCCCTTGATTTTCTATTTTTTTTCCTATATTCTCGTTTTGGTGTTCCTCATCTTCGGTTTCCACTGCTGATTTGGGCTTCGGGGGACGCCGCCGGCGTTCGGGAATCCGTTGGTGCCGGCACAGATGTTTGTGAAGGTCAGTGAATTTCGCCTGTTCACTTTCGGTCGTCGGTAACTGTTTCTGGGTGTTTCGTGCCTCTAACATATTCGTTTTCCGCTTTCCATTCATTAGTCGGCAGCGGTTGCCGCGGATCGGGCCACCGTTGACGGCGGCCTCGCTACTTCTCATTGATTCGCGTTTATGTTGCCAGTGATTGTCGGTTTGCCTTTCTGGTTTCCTTTTTTTTCCGCTGATTTTCGCTGCGGGGTTCCTCACGTAGCGCTTTTTACCTTTCAGGTTGCGGATATGTGATTATAGGCTCTCTTCTCTTCAACTTGCCTTCGATTTTGCTTTTCTTTTTTTCCTAATGCTGGCTGTTTGCCGTTTCAGGATGTGGATCTGGGATCATGGAGCTTTTGATTCTCCAGGTTTCTGGGTTTTGTTTCTGTTTTGGATTCTTGTTTCCTTTTTTTTGCTGCTGGTGCCTTCTTGCCGTTTCAGGAAGTGGATCTCACGGTTTTGCTGACCTTTTTTTTTTTTTGTGAGATTTCTGTTTGGATTTGATGATGGGGTTTTCATGACCTGATGTTTTCTCTGCATTTTCAGATTAGCTTTTTTTAATGAAGTTTCGATATTTGATTGATAGGGTTCTGATGGCGCACTGTATTGATGTTGCTCTTTTTTCCTTTCGTTTCAGGTAAGCTGATGGCTCGCAGAGTTTAGTTTTGTCGGGGTTTCGGATGATCCAGGTATTATTTGATTTATTTACTGTTTTTTAGGGTTTCTGAGTGTTGGGTTCTTCTCCGATTTTTCTGTGCTGGGAATTGATCAGTTTTTTGTTTTGATTGTGGGATTTTGTGATTTTCCCTTTCGTTTCAGGTAAGTCGATCGATCGCAAAGTTTGGCTTTTTAGGGTTTGGGATGCTCCAAGTATTATTTGATTTGTTTGCTGTTTTTTTAGGGTTTCTGATTGTTGGCTTCTTCTCTGATTTTTCTGTGCTAGGCATTGATCTGTTTTGTTGTTTTGATTGAGGAATTTTGTGAGATGATGAAGAATAGGTGAGAAATTCAGGAGAGCGCCATGGTAGGAGGACGTGAAGAGATGAGAAACCCAGCTGAGGGTCCGGTTAGTATATCAGGTCAGAAAGGTCTGATCATATGCCTGAAACCGAGGTTCTTGTCTGATAATCTCACTATGTCAGTTAGGTTGCAAAAAAAGGTAATTTCCGTTGAATATTCTAACTATTTACCTTAGGTTTCATACTTTTTTGGTATGATTTGGCCGTTAATATTTTTGTTTGTTTCTAATGTACAATCGAAATTGATATAGTCGACATTCGTTAATATTTTTCGGTTTCTAGGGTTTCAGTTGCTTCTTTCGGGCAAATCAGAATTCTGTTGATGATGATGACGTTGCTTCTCATAATCAGGTGATTTTGTTTGTTCATTTCTGTTTTTAGGTTGCTAAAGTTTCAAACTTTCCTGGGTTTCTGTTGTTATTCCCTGATTTTGATTTAATAGAGTGGATCTTAGTTTCTGTTTCAGGGTTGATAGCAGCCCTGTTTTGCCATTTGGGGAACTCTATCTCGATAATCTTTTTTTTGTTTGTTCACATCTTTTGATTTATATCATCTAAGTAGTTAGATTAGGGTTTTTGGGAACATCTAGGTGATTTTTTGAATTGTCCATGAATAATGACAACCTTCTTTGTTTGTTTTCGGTTGCTTTTTGGATAGTGACAATGACTCCACGATTTCTGCTGTGTGTTACTTTTCATCTGTGTATTGATTATGACACTGATTCACTTTTGTTGATTTCGATTGTGCAGGATGCGCTCCCAATGGAAAACTGCTGATTTAGGCTGATTTAGCCTTTCCAATGCTGATTTAGCCTTCGGGGGACGCCGCCAGCGGTCGGAAATTCGGTGGCGTTAAAAAGAGAGAGATTGGAGTTACTGTAGCTTAGCTACAGTAGCTAAAGTAAACCCCTAAAAAAAGAAATAAAAAACATATAAATAGTGTACTCCTTCTTTCGCCACTCTCTTCCTCCCTATTTTCGATCTCTTTGCTCTTCCTATTCTTCTTCTCTTTCTGTTTCTCATCTTGCATTTGATTTTCTTTTTTTTTTGCTCTTCATTTTTGTTTTCTCTTCGTTTTGGTTTCTGAATTTAGTTTTTGGGTCTCCGAATTTCATTGTGTTGCCTTTGCATTCCTTTTTTGGGTGGCTTCGAGTTTCGTTTTGGGGTTCCTGATGTTACTTTTTTCACTTTCAGGCTGCCGATCTTGGATTACAGAGCTCGTTCTTCTCCAGTTCTTAGGGTTCCTTTGCCCTTGCTTATTTGATTTCCGGATTTTTTGCCTTCAATTTCGTTTTCAGTTTTCTGATTTTGTTCTACTTTTTGGTTATTTCCTTTTTTGGTTTCTGATTTTGTTCTTTTTCCCTTTCAGATTATGGATCGGAGATTATAGGGCTTCTTCTTCTCCAGTTTGTAGGGTTATGTATCCCTTGATTTTCTATTTTTTTTCCTATATTCTCGTTTTGGTGTTCCTCATCTTCGGTTTCCACTGCTGATTTGGGCTTCGGGGGACGCCGCCGGCGTTCGGGAATCCGTTGGTGCCGGCACAGATGTTTGTGAAGGTCAGTGAATTTCGCCTGTTCACTTTCGGTCGTCGGTAACTGTTTCTGGGTGTTTCGTGCCTCTAACATATTCGTTTTCCGCTTTCCATTCATTAGTCGGCAGCGGTTGCCGCGGATCGGGCCACCGTTGACGGCGGCCTCGCTACTTCTCATTGATTCGCGTTTATGTTGCCAGTGATTGTCGGTTTGCCTTTCTGGTTTCCTTTTTTTTCCGCTGATTTTCGCTGCGGGGTTCCTCACGTAGCGCTTTTTACCTTTCAGGTTGCGGATATGTGATTATAGGCTCTCTTCTCTTCAACTTGCCTTCGATTTTGCTTTTCTTTTTTTCCTAATGCTGGCTGTTTGCCGTTTCAGGATGTGGATCTGGGATCATGGAGCTTTTGATTCTCCAGGTTTCTGGGTTTTGTTTCTGTTTTGGATTCTTGTTTCCTTTTTTTTGCTGCTGGTGCCTTCTTGCCGTTTCAGGAAGTGGATCTCACGGTTTTGCTGACCTTTTTTTTTTTTTGTGAGATTTCTGTTTGGATTTGATGATGGGGTTTTCATGACCTGATGTTTTCTCTGCATTTTCAGATTAGCTTTTTTTAATGAAGTTTCGATATTTGATTGATAGGGTTCTGATGGCGCACTGTATTGATGTTGCTCTTTTTTCCTTTCGTTTCAGGTAAGCTGATGGCTCGCAGAGTTTAGTTTTGTCGGGGTTTCGGATGATCCAGGTATTATTTGATTTATTTACTGTTTTTTAGGGTTTCTGAGTGTTGGGTTCTTCTCCGATTTTTCTGTGCTGGGAATTGATCAGTTTTTTGTTTTGATTGTGGGATTTTGTGATTTTCCCTTTCGTTTCAGGTAAGTCGATCGATCGCAAAGTTTGGCTTTTTAGGGTTTGGGATGCTCCAAGTATTATTTGATTTGTTTGCTGTTTTTTTAGGGTTTCTGATTGTTGGCTTCTTCTCTGATTTTTCTGTGCTAGGCATTGATCTGTTTTGTTGTTTTGATTGAGGAATTTTGTGAGATGATGAAGAATAGGTGAGAAATTCAGGAGAGCGCCATGGTAGGAGGACGTGAAGAGATGAGAAACCCAGCTGAGGGTCCGGTTAGTATATCAGGTCAGAAAGGTCTGATCATATGCCTGAAACCGAGGTTCTTGTCTGATAATCTCACTATGTCAGTTAGGTTGCAAAAAAAGGTAATTTCCGTTGAATATTCTAACTATTTACCTTAGGTTTCATACTTTTTTGGTATGATTTGGCCGTTAATATTTTTGTTTGTTTCTAATGTACAATCGAAATTGATATAGTCGACATTCGTTAATATTTTTCGGTTTCTAGGGTTTCAGTTGCTTCTTTCGGGCAAATCAGAATTCTGTTGATGATGATGACGTTGCTTCTCATAATCAGGTGATTTTGTTTGTTCATTTCTGTTTTTAGGTTGCTAAAGTTTCAAACTTTCCTGGGTTTCTGTTGTTATTCCCTGATTTTGATTTAATAGAGTGGATCTTAGTTTCTGTTTCAGGGTTGATAGCAGCCCTGTTTTGCCATTTGGGGAACTCTATCTCGATAATCTTTTTTTTGTTTGTTCACATCTTTTGATTTATATCATCTAAGTAGTTAGATTAGGGTTTTTGGGAACATCTAGGTGATTTTTTGAATTGTCCATGAATAATGACAACCTTCTTTGTTTGTTTTCGGTTGCTTTTTGGATAGTGACAATGACTCCACGATTTCTGCTGTGTGTTACTTTTCATCTGTGTATTGATTATGACACTGATTCACTTTTGTTGATTTCGATTGTGCAGGATGCGCTCCCAATGGAAAACTGCTGATTTAGGCTGATTTAGCCTTTCCAATGCTGATTTAGCCTTCGGGGGACGCCGCCAGCGGTCGGAAATTCGGTGGCGTTAAAAAGAGAGAGATTGGAGTTACTGTAGCTTAGCTACAGTAGCTAAAGTAAACCCCTAAAAAAAGAAATAAAAAACATATAAATAGTGTACTCCTTCTTTCGCCACTCTCTTCCTCCCTATTTTCGATCTCTCTGCTCTTCCTATTCTTCATCTCTTTCTGTTTCTCATCTTGTATTTGATTTTCTTTTTTTTTGCTCTTCATTTTTGTTTTCTCTTCGTTTTGGTTTTTGAATTTAGTTTTTGGGTCTCCGAATTTCATTGTGTTGCCTTTGCATTCCTTTTTTAGGTGGCTTCGAGTTTCGTTTTGGGGTTCCTGATGTTACTTTTTTCACTTTCAGGCTGCCGATCTGGGATTACAGAGCTCGTTCTTCTCTAGTTCTTAGGGTTCCTTTGCCCTTGCTTATTTGATTTCCGAATTTTATGCCTTTAATTTCGTTTTCTGTTTTCTGATTTTGTTCTGCTTTTTGGTTATTTCCTTTTTTGGTTTCTGATTTTGTTCTTTTTCCCTTGCAGATTATGGATCGGAGATTATAGGGCTTATTCTTCTCCAGTTTGTAGGGTTCTGTATCCCTTGATTTTCGTTTTTTATTTCTATTTTTTGTTCTATATTCTTGTTTTGGTGTTCCTCATCTTCGGTTTCCACTGCTGATTTGGGCTTCGGGGGACGCCGCCGGCGTTCGGGAATCCGTTGGTGCCGGCACAGATGTTTGTCCAGGTCAGTGAATTTCGTCTGTTCACTTTCGGTCGTCGGTAACTGTTTCTGGGTGTTCCGTGCCTCTAACATATTCGTTTTCCGCTTTCCATTCATTAGTCGGCGGCGGTCGCCGCGTATCGGGCTACCGTTGACGGCGGCCCCACTACTTCTCATTGATTCGCGTTTATGTTGCCAGTGATTGTCGGTTTGCCTTTCTGGTTTCCTTTTTTTTTTTTCCGCTGATTTTCGCTGCGGGGTTCCTCACGTAGCTCTTTTTCCCTTTCAGGTTGCGGATCTGTGATTATAGGCTCTCTTCTCTTCAACTTGTGTTCGATTTTGCTTTTCTTTTTTTCCTAATGTTGGCTGTTTGCCGTTTCAGGATGTGGATCTGGGATCATGGAGCTTTTGATTCTCCAGGTTTCTGGGTTTTGTTTCTGTTTTGGATTCTTGTTTCCTTTTTTTTTTGCTGCTGGTGCCTTCTTGCCGTTTCAGGAAGTGGATCTCACGGTTTTGCTGACCTTTTTTTTTTTGTGAGATTTCTGTTTGGATTTGATGATGGGGTTTTCATGACCTGATGTTTTCTCTGCATTTTCATATTAGTTTTTTTTTAATGAAGTTTCGATATTTGATTGATAGGGTTCTGATGGCGCACTGTATTGATGTTGCTCTTTTTTCCTTTCGTTTCAGGTAAGCTGATGGCTCGCAGAGTTTAGTTTTGTCGGGGTTTCGGATGATCCAGGTATTATTTGATTTGTTTACTGTTTTTTTAGGGTTTCTGAGTGTTGGGTTCTTCTCCGATTTTTCTGTGCTGGGAATTGATCAGTTTTTTGTTTTGATTATGGGATTTTGTGATTTCCCCTTTCGTTTCAGGTAAGTCGATCGATCGCAAAGTTTGGCTTTTTAGGGTTTGGGATGCTCCAAGTATTATTTGATTTGTTTGCTGTTTTTTTAGGGTTTCTGATTGTTGGCTTCTTCTCTGATTTTTCTGTGCTAGGCATTGATCTGTTTTGTTGTTTTGATTGTGGAATTTTGTGAGATGATGAAGAATAGGTGGGAAATTCAGGAGAGCGCCATGGTAGGACGACGTGAAGAGATGAGAAACCCAGTTGAGGGTCCGGTTAGTATATCAGGTCAGAAAGGTCTGATCATATGCCTGAAACCGAGGTTCTTGTCTGATAATCTCACTATGTCAGTTAGGTTGCAAAAAAAGGTAATTTCCGTTGAATATTCTAACTATTTACCTTAGGTTTCATACTTTTTTGGTATGATTTGGCCGTTAATATTTTTGTTTGTTTCTAATGTACAATCGAAATTGATATAGTCGACATTCGTTAATATTTTTCGGTTTCTAGGGTTTCAGTTGCTTCTTTCGGGCAAATCAGAATTCTGTTGATGATGATGACGTTGCTTCTCATAATCAGGTGATTTTGTTTGTTCATTTCTGTTTTTAGGTTGCTAAAGTTTCAAACTTTCCTGGGTTTCTGTTGTTATTCCCTGATTTTGATTTAATAGAGTGGATCTTAGTTTCTGTTTCTGGGTTGATAGCAGCCCTGTTTTGCCATTTGGGGAACTCTATCTCGATAATTTTTTTTTGTTTGTTCACATCTTTTGATTTATATCATCTAAGTAGTTAGATTAGGGTTTTTGGGAACATCTAGGTGATTTTTTGAATTGTCCATGAATAATGACAACCTTCTTTGTTTGTTTTCGGTTGCTTTTTGGATAGTGACAATGACTCCACGATTTCTGTTGTGTGTTACTTTTCATCTGTGTATTGATTATGACACTGATTCACTTTTGTTGATTTCGATTGTGCAGGATGCGCTCCCAATGGAAAACTGCTGATTTAGGCTGATTTAGACTTTCCAATGCTGATTTAGCCTTCGGGGGACGCCGCCGGCGGTCGGAAATCCGGTGGCGTTAAAAAGAGAGAGATTGGAGTTACTGTAGCTTAGCTACAGTAGCTAAAGTAAACCCCTAAAAAAAGAAAGAAAAAACATATAAATAGTGTACTCCTTCTTTCGCCACTCTCTTCCTCCCTATTTTCGATCTCTCTGCTCTTCCTATTCTTATTCTCTTTCTGTTTCTCATCTTGCATTTGATTTTCTTTTTTTTTGCTCTTCATTTTTGTTTTCTCTTCGTTTTGGTTTCTGAATTTAGTTTTTGGGTCTCCGAATTTCATTGTGTTGCCTTTGCATTCCTTTTTTGGGTGGCTTCGAGTTTCGTTTTGGGGTTCCTGATGTTACTTTATTCACTTTCAGGCTGCCGATCTGGGATTACAGAGCTCGTTCTTCTCCAGTTCTTAGGGTTCCTTAGCCCTTGCTTATTTGATTTCCGGGTTTTTTGCCTTCAATTTCGTTTTCTGTTTTCTGATTTTGTTCTGCTTTTTGGTTATTTCCTTTTTTGGTTTCTGATTTTGTTCTTTTTCCCTTTCAGATTATGGATCGGAGATTATAGGGCTTCTTCTTCTCCAGTTTGTAGGGTTCTGTATCCCTTGATTTTCGTTTTTTATTTCTATTTTTTTTTTCTATATTCTCGTTTTGGTGTTCCTCATCTTCGGTTTCCACTGCTGATTTGGGCTTCGGGGGACGCCGCCGGCGTTTGGGAATCCGTTGGTGCCTGCACAGATGTTTGTGCAGGTCAGTGAATTTCGCCTGTTCACTTTCGGTCGTCGGTAACTGTTGCTGGGTGTTTCGTGCCTCTAACATATTCGTTTTCCGCTTTCGATTCATTAGTCGGCAGCGGTCGCCGCGGATCGGGCCACCGTTGACGGCGGCCCCACTACTTCTCATTGATTCGCGTTTATGTTGCCAGTGATTGTCGGTTTGCCTTTCTGGTTTCCTTTTTTTTTCCGCTGATTTTCGCTGCGGGGTTCCTCACGTAGCGCTTTTTCCCTTTCAGGTTGCGGATCTGTGATTATAGGCTCTCTTCTCTTCAACTTGCCTTCGATTTTGCTTTTCTTTTTTTCCTAATGCTGGCTGTTTGCCGTTTCAGGATGTGGATCTGGGATCATGGAGCTTTTGATTCTCCAAGTTTCTGGGTTTTGTTTATGTTTTGGATTCTTGTTTCCTTTTTTTTTGCTGCTGGTGCCTTCTTGCCGTTTCAGGAAGTGGATCTCACGGTTTTGCTGACCTTTTTTTTTTTTTTTGTGAGATTTCTGTTGGGATTTGATGATGGGGTTTTCATGACCTGATGTTTTCTCTGCATTTTCATATTAGCTTTTTTTAATGAAGTCTCGATATTTGATTGATAGGGTTCTGATGGCGCACTGTATTGATGTTGCTCTTTTTTCCTTTCGTTTCAGGTAAGCTTATGGCTCGCAGAGTTTAGTTTTGTCGGGGTTTCGGATGATCCAGGTATTATTTGATTTATTTACTGTTTTTTAGGGTTTCTGAGTGTTGGGTTCTTCTCCGATTTTTCTGTGCTGGGAATTGATCAGTTTTTTGTTTTGATTGTGGGATTTTGTGATTTTCCCTTTCGTTTCAGGTAAGTCGATCGATCGCAAAGTTTGGCTTTTTAGGGTTTGGGATGCTCCAAGTATTATTTGATTTGTTTGCTGTTTTTTTAGGGTTTCTGATTGTTGGCTTCTTCTCTGATTTTTCTGTGCTAGGCATTGATCTGTTTTGTTGTTTTGATTGAGGAATTTTGTGAGATGATGAAGAATAGGTGGGAAATTCAGGAGAGCGCCATGGTAGGAGGACGTGAAGAGATGAGAAACCCAGCTGAGGGTCCGGTTAGTATATCAGGTCAGAAAGGTCTGATCATATGCCTGAAACCGAGGTTCTTGTCTGATAATCTCACTATGTCAGTTAGGTTGCAAAAAAAGGTAATTTCTGTTGAATATTCTAACTATTTACCTTAGGTTTCATACTTTTTTGGTATGATTTGGCCGTTAATATTTTTGTTTGTTTCTAATGTACAATCGAAATTGATATAGTCGACATTCGTTAATATTTTTCGGTTTCTAGGGTTTCAGTTGCTTCTTTCGGGCAAATCAGAATTCTGTTGATGATGATGACGTTGCTTCTCATAATCAGGTGATTTTGTTTGTTCATTTCTGTTTTTAGGTTGCTAAAGTTTCAAACTTTCCTGGGTTTCTGTTGTTATTCCCTGAATTTGATTTAATAGAGTGGATCTTTGTTTCTGTTTCTGGGTTGATAGCAGCCCTGTTTTGCCATTTGGGGAACTCTATCTCGATATTGTTTTTTTGTTTGTTCACATCTTTTGATTTATATCATCTAAGTAGTTAGATTAGGGTTTTTGGGAACATCTAGGTGATTTTTTGAATTGTCCATGAATAATGACAACCTTCTTTGTTTGTTTTCGGTTACTCTTTGGATAGTGACAATGACTCCACGATTTCTGCTGTGTGTTACTTTTCATCTGTGTATTGATTATGACACTGATTCACTTTTGTTGATTTCGATTGTGCAGGATGCGCTCCCAATGGAAAACTGCTGATTTAGGCTTTCCAATGCTGATTTAGCCTTCGGGGGACGCCGTCGGCGGTCGGAAATCCGGTGGCGTTAAAAAGAGAGAGATTGGAGTTACTGTAGCTTAGCTACAGTAGCTAAAGTAAACCCCTAAAAAAAGAAAGAAAAAACATATAAATAGTGTACTCCTTCTTTCGCCACTCTCTTCCTCCCTATTTTCGATCTCTCTGCTCTTCCTATTCTTATTCTCTTTCTGTTTCTCATCTTACATTTGATTTTCTTTTTTTTTTTTGCTCTTCATTTTTGTTTTCTCTTCGTTTTGGTTTCTGAATTTAGTTTTTGGGTCTCCGAATTTCATTGTGTTGCCTTTGCATTCCTTTTTTGGGGGGCTTCGAGTTTCGTTTTGGGGTTCCTGATGTTACTTTTTTCACTTTCAGGCTGCCGATCTAGGATTACAGAGCTCGTTCTTCTCCAGTTCTTAGGGTTCCTTTGCCCTTGCTTATTTGATTTCCGGATTTTTTGCCTTCAATTTCGTTTTCTGTTTTCTGATTTTGTTCTGCTTTTTGGTTATTTCCTTTTTTGGTTTCTGATTTTGTTCTTTTTCCCTTTCAGATTATGGATCAGAGATTATAGGGCTTCTTCTTCTCCAGTTTGTAGGGTTCTGTATCCCTTGATTTTCTATTTTTTTTCCTATATTCTCGTTTTGGTGTTCCTCATCTTCGGTTTCCACTGCAGATTTTGGCTTCGGGGGACGCCGCCGGCGTTCGGGAATCCGTTGGTGCCGGCACAGATGTTTGTGCAGGTCAGTGAATTTCGCCTGTTCACTTTCGTTCGTCGGTAACTGTTTCTGGGTGTTTCGTGCCTCTAACATATTCGTTTTCCGCTTTCCATTCATTAGTCGGCAGCGGTCGCCGCGGATCGGGCCACCGTTGACGGCGGCCCCGCTACTTCTCATTGATTCGCGTTTATGTTGCCAGTGATTTACGGTTTGCCTTTCTGGTTTCCCTTTTTTTTCCGCTGATTTTCGCTGCGGGGTTCCTCACGTAGCGCTTTTTGCCTTTCAGGTTGTGTATCTGTGATTATAGGCTCTCTTCTCTTCAACTTGCCTTCGATTTTGCTTTTCTTTTTTTCCTAATGCTGGCTGTTTGCCGTTTCAGGATGTGGATCTGGGATCATGGAGGTTTTGATTCTCCAGGTTTCTGGGTTTTGTTTCTGTTTTGGATTCTTGTTTCCTTTTTTTTTGCTGCTGGTGCCTTCTTGCCGTTTCAGGAAGTGGATCTCACGGTTTTGCTGACCTTTTTTTTTTTGTGAGATTTCTGTTTGGATTTGATGATGGGGTTTTCATGACCTGATGTTTTCTCTGCATTTTCAGATTAGCTTTTTTTAATGAAGTCTCGATATTTGATTGATAGGGTTCTGATGGCGCACTGTATTGATGTTGCTCTTTTTTCCTTTCGTTTCAGGTAAGCTTATGGCTCGCAGAGTTTAGTTTTGTCGGGGTTTCGGATGATCCAGGTATTATTTGATTTGTTTACTGTTTTTTAGAGTTTCTGAGTGTTGGGTTCTTCTCCGATTTTTCTGTGCTGGGAATTGATCAGTTTTTTGTTTTGATTGTGGGATTTTGTGATTTTCCCTTTCGTTTCAGGTAAGTCGATCGATCGCAAAGTTTGGCTTTTTAGGGTTTGGGATGCTCCAAGTATTATTTGATTTGTTTGCTGTTTTTTTAGGGTTTCTGATTGTTGGCTTCTTCTCTGATTTTTCTGTGCTAGGCATTGATCTGTTTTGTTGTTTTGATTGTGGAATTTTGTGAGATGATGAAGAATAGGTGGGAAATTCAGGAGAGCGCCATGGTAGGAGGACGTGAAGAGATGAGAAACCCAGTTGAGGGTCCGGTTAGTATATCAGGTCAGAAAGGTCTGATCATATGCCTGAAACCGAGGTTCTTGTCTGATAATCTCACTATGTCAGTTAGGTTGCAAAAAAAGGTAATTTCCGTTGAATATTCTAACTATTTACCTTAGGTTTCATACTTTTTTGGTATGATTTGGCCGTTAATATTTTTGTTTGTTTCTAATGTACAATCGAAATTGATATAGTCGACATTCGTTAATATTTTTCGGTTTCTAGGGTTTCAGTTGCTTCTTTCGGGCAAATCAGAATTCTGTTGATGATGATGACGTTGCTTCTCATAATCAGGTGATTTTGTTTGTTCATTTCTGTTTTTAGGTTGCTAAAGTTTCAAACTTTCCTGGGTTTCTGTTGTTATTCCCTGATTTTGATTTAATAGAGTGGATCTTAGTTTCTGTTTCTGGGTTGATAGCAGCCCTGTTTTGCCATTTGGGGAACTCTATCTCGATAATTTTTTTTTTGTTTGTTCACATCTTTTGATTTATATCATCTAAGTAGTTAGATTAGGGTTTTTGGGAACATCTAGGTGATTTTTTGAATTGTCCATGAATAATGACAACCTTCTTTGTTTGTTTTCGGTTGCTTTTTGGATAGTGACAATGACTCCACGATTTCTGTTGTGTGTTACTTTTCATCTGTGTATTGATTATGACACTGATTCACTTTTGTTGATTTCGATTGTGCAGGATGCGCTCCCAATGGAAAACTGCTGATTTAGGCTGATTTAGACTTTCCAATGCTGATTTAGCCTTCGGGGGACGCCGCCGGCAGTCGGAAATCCGGTGGCGTTAAAAAGAGAGAGATTGGAGTTACTGTAGCTTAGCTACAGTAGCTAAAGTAAACCCCTAAAAAAAGAAAGAAAAAACATATAAATAGTGTACTCCTTCTTTCGCCACTCTCTTCCTCCCTATTTTCGATCTCTCTGCTCTTCCTATTCTTATTCTCTTTCTGTTTCTCATCTTGCATTTGATTTTCTTTTTTTTTGCTCTTCATTTTTGTTTTCTCTTCGTTTTGGTTTCTGAATTTAGTTTTTGGGTCTCCGAATTTCATTGTGTTGCCTTTGCATTCCTTTTTTGGGTGGCTTCGAGTTTCGTTTTGGGGTTCCTGATGTTACTTTATTCACTTTCAGGCTGCCGATCTGGGATTACAGAGCTCGTTCTTCTCCAGTTCTTAGGGTTCCTTAGCCCTTGCTTATTTGATTTCCGGGTTTTTTGCCTTCAATTTCGTTTTCTGTTTTCTGATTTTGTTCTGCTTTTTGGTTATTTCCTTTTTTGGTTTCTGATTTTGTTCTTTTTCCCTTTCAGATTATGGATCGGAGATTATAGGGCTTCTTCTTCTCCAGTTTGTAGGGTTCTGTATCCCTTGATTTTCGTTTTTTATTTCTATTTTTTTCTATATTCTCGTTTTGGTGTTCCTCATCTTCGGTTTCCACTGCTGATTTGGGATTCGGGGGACGCCGCCGGCGTTCGGGAATCCGTTGGTGCCGGCACAGATGTTTGTGCAGGTCAGTGAATTTCGCCTGTTCACTTTCGGTCGTCGGTAACTGTTGCTGGGTGTTTCGTGCCTCTAACATATTCGTTTTCCGCTTTCCATTCATTAGTCGGCAGCGGTCGCCGCGGATCGGGCCACCGTTGACGGCGGCCCCACTACTTCTCATTGATTCGCGTTTATGTTGCCAGTGATTGTCGGTTTGCCTTTCTAGTTTCCTTTTTTTTCCGCTTATTTTCGCTGCGGGGTTCCTCACGTAGCTCTTTTTCCCTTTCAGGTTGCGGATCTGTGATTATAGGCTCTCTTCTCTTCAACTTGCCTTCGATTTTGCTTTTCTTTTTTTCCTAATGTTGGCTGTTTGTCGTTTCAGGATGTGGATCTGGGATCATGGAGCTTTTGATTCTCCAGGTTTCTGGGTTTTGTTTCTGTTTTGGATTCTTGTTTCCTTTTTTTTTGCTGCTGGTGCCTTCTTGCCGTTTCAGGAAGTGGATCTCACGGTTTTGCTGACCTTTTTTTTTTTTTTTGTGAGATTTCTGTTGGGATTTGATGATGGGGTTTTCATGACCTGATGTTTTCTCTGCATTTTCATATTAGCTTTTTTTAATGAAGTCTCGATATTTGATTGATAGGGTTCTGATGGCGCACTGTATTGATGTTGCTCTTTTTTCCTTTCGTTTCAGGTAAGCTTATGGCTCGCAGAGTTTAGTTTTGTCGGGGTTTCGGATGATCCAGGTATTATTTGATTTGTTTACTGTTTTTTAGAGTTTCTGAGTGTTGGGTTCTTCTCCGATTTTTCTGTGCTGGGAATTGATCAGTTTTTTGTTTTGATTGTGGGATTTTGTGATTTTCCCTTTCGTTTCAGGTAAGTCGATCGATCGCAAAGTTTGGCTTTTTAGGGTTTGGGATGCTCCAAGTATTATTTGATTTGTTTGCTGTTTTTTTAGGGTTTCTGATTGTTGGCTTCTTCTCTGATTTTTTTGTGCTAGGCATTGATCTGATTTGTTGTTTTGATTGTGGAATTTTGTGAGATGATGAAGAATAGGTGGGAAATTCAGGAGAGCGCCATGGTAGGAGGACGTGAAGAGATGAGAAACCCAGTTGAGGGTCCGGTTAGTATATCAGGTCAGAAAGGTCTGATCATATGCCTGAAACCGAGGTTCTTGTCTGATAATCTCACTATGTCAGTTAGGTTGCAAAAAAAGGTAATTTCCGTTGAATATTCTAACTATTTACCTTAGGTTTCATACTTTTTTGGTATGATTTGGCCGTTAATATTTTTGTTTGTTTCTAATGTACAATCGAAATTGATATAGTCGACATTCGTTAATATTTTTCGGTTTCTAGGGTTTCAGTTGCTTCTTTCGGGCAAATCAGAATTCTGTTGATGATGATGACGTTGCTTCTCATAATCAGGTGATTTTGTTTGTTCATTTCTGTTTTTAGGTTGCTAAAGTTTCAAACTTTCCTGGGTTTCTGTTGTTATTCCCTGATTTTGATTTAATAGAGTGGATCTTAGTTTCTGTTTCTGGGTTGATAGCAGCCCTGTTTTGCCATTTGGGGAACTCTATCTCGATAATTTTTTTTTGTTTGTTCACATCTTTTGATTTATATCATCTAAGTAGTTAGATTAGGGTTTTTGGGAACATCTAGGTGATTTTTTGAATTGTCCATGAATAATGACAACCTTCTTTGTTTGTTTTCGGTTGCTTTTTGGATAGTGACAATGACTCCACGATTTCTGTTGTGTGTTACTTTTCATCTGTGTATTGATTATGACACTGATTCACTTTTGTTGATTTCGATTGTGCAGGATGCGCTCCCAATGGAAAACTGCTGATTTAGGCTGATTTAGACTTTCCAATGCTGATTTAGCCTTCGGGGGACGCCGCCGGCAGTCGGAAATCCGGTGGCGTTAAAAAGAGAGAGATTGGAGTTACTGTAGCTTAGCTACAGTAGCTAAAGTAAACCCCTAAAAAAAAAAAAAAACATATAAATAGTGTACTCCTTCTTTCGCCACTCTCTTCCTCCCTATTTTCGATCTCTCTGCTCTTCCTATTCTTATTCTCTTTCTGTTTCTCATCTTGCATTTGATTTTCTTTTTTTTTGCTCTTCATTTTTGTTTTCTCTTCGTTTTGGTTTCTGAATTTAGTTTTTGGGTCTCCGAATTTCATTGTGTTGCCTTTGCATTCCTTTTTTGGGTGGCTTCGAGTTTCGTTTTGGGGTTCCTGATGTTACTTTATTCACTTTCAGGCTGCCGATCTGGGATTACAGAGCTCGTTCTTCTCCAGTTCTTAGGGTTCCTTAGCCCTTGCTTATTTGATTTCCGGGTTTTTTGCCTTCAATTTCGTTTTCTGTTTTCTGATTTTGTTCTGCTTTTTGGTTATTTCCTTTTTTGGTTTCTGATTTTGTTCTTTTTCCCTTTCAGATTATGGATCGGAGATTATAGGGCTTCTTCTTCTCCAGTTTGTAGGGTTCTGTATCCCTTGATTTTCGTTTTTTATTTCTATTTTTTTTCTATATTCTCGTTTTGGTGTTCCTCATCTTCTGTTTCCACTGCTGATTTGGGATTCGGGGGACGCCGCCGGCGTTCGGGAATCCGTTGGTGTCGGCACAGATGTTTGTGCAGGTCAGTGAATTTCGCTTGTTCACTTTCGGTCGTCGGTAACTGTTGCTGGGTGTTTCGTGCCTCTAACATATTCGTTTTCCGCTTTCCATTCATTAGTCGGCAGCGGTCGCCGCGGATCGGGCCACCGTTGATGGCGGCCCCACTACTTCTCATTGATTCGCGTTTATGTTGCCAGTGATTGTCGGTTTGCCTTTCTAGTTTCCTTTTTTTTCCGCTTATTTTCGCTGCGGGGTTCCTCACGTAGCTCTTTTTCCCTTTCAGGTTGCGGATCTGTGATTATAGGCTCTCTTCTCTTCAACTTGCCTTCGATTTTGCTTTTCTTTTTTTCCTAATGTTGGCTGTTTGTCGTTTCAGGATGTGGATCTGGGATCATGGAGCTTTTGATTCTCCATGTTTCTGGGTTTTGTTTCTGTTTTGGATTCTTGTTTCCTTTTTTTTTGCTGCTGGTGCCTTCTTGCCGTTTCAGGAAGTGGATCTCACGGTTTTGCTGACCTTTTTTTTTTTTTTGTGAGATTTCTATTGGGATTTGATGATGGGGTTTTCATGACCTGATGTTTTCTCTGCATTTTCATATTAGCTTTTTTTAATGAAGTCTCGATATTTGATTGATAGGGTTCTGATGGCGCACTGTATTGATGTTGCTCTTTTTTCCTTTCGTTTCAGGTAAGCTTATGGCTCGCAGAGTTTAGTTTTGTCGGGGTTTCGGATGATCCAGGTATTATTTGATTTGTTTACTGTTTTTTAGAGTTTCTGAGTGTTGGGTTCTTCTCCGATTTTTCTGTGCTGGGAATTGATCAGTTTTTTGTTTTGATTGTGGGATTTTGTGATTTTCCCTTTCGTTTCAGGTAAGTCGATCGATCGCAAAGTTTGGCTTTTTAAGGTTTGGGATGCTCCAAGTATTATTTGATTTGTTTGCTGTTTTTTTAGGGTTTCTGATTGTTGGCTTCTTCTCTGATTTTTCTGTGCTAGGCATTGATCTGTTTTGTTGTTTTGATTGTGGAATTTTGTGAGATGATGAAGAATAGGTGGGAAATTCAGGAGAGCGCCATGGTAGGAGGACGTGAAGAGATGAGAAACCCAGTTGAGGGTCCGGTTAGTATATCAGGTCAGAAAGGTCTGATCATATGCCTGAAACCGAGGTTCTTGTCTGATAATCTCACTATGTCAGTTAGGTTGCAAAAAAAGGTAATTTCCGTTGAATATTCTAACTATTTACCTTAGGTTTCATACTTTTTTGGTATGATTTGGCCGTTAATATTTTTGTTTGTTTCTAATGTACAATCGAAATTGATATAGTCGACATTCGTTAATATTTTTCGGTTTCTAGGGTTTCAGTTGCTTCTTTCGGGCAAATCAGAATTCTGTTGATGATGATGACGTTGCTTCTCATAATCAGGTGATTTTGTTTGTTCATTTCTGTTTTTAGGTTGCTAAAGTTTCAAACTTTCCTGGGTTTCTGTTGTTATTCCCTGATTTTGATTTAATAGAGTGGATCTTAGTTTCTGTTTCTGGGTTGATAGCAGCCCTGTTTTGCCATTTGGGGAACTCTATCTCGATAATTTTTTTTTTTGTTTGTTCACATCTTTTGATTTATATCATCTAAGTAGTTAGATTAGGGTTTTTGGGAACATCTAGGTGATTTTTTGAATTGTCCATGAATAATGACAACCTTCTTGTTTGTTTTCGGTTGCTTTTTGGATAGTGACAATGACTCCATGATTTCTGCTGTATGTTACTGTGGACATGACGTAGGTCCACCCCGACGCGGCCACGCGCGGGTTTGGGTAGGCGAATGCACCTCCATATGAGAATGGATCGAATTGAAATTTAAGTCGAAATGGAGTCGCCACCGAATTTTATGGTTATTCGGAACCGTTCGAGCCCACTCTATATCGCTATGGACCATACACAAAGTATGGCCCATTTCGGTTTTAGAGTTTATTGGGCTCGTCCCTTTGCATTGCGATACCGATACCATCTATACCGGTAATCGTGTAAAGAATGACTCTCGTGCGCCAACGGTTTCGGGCATCCGGAAACCGAGGTTCTGAGTAAGGAGTGAGGGTACGTGTTGGGAAGCCCACTAAGGACACCCAACCCCGCCCGCACATAGCGGCCTCTACTAAGACATCGTTTGACTTTCTAATATGCGCGTTAGTGATTCGGTGAAATGATATGCAAACAGCGTTTTAGCTAAGCATGCGAATTAAATGTGAGCTACGTCATTTTAATGCATCTAATTTATTGTCGAAGTGATTTAGCATGCGAGGGTTCATTTATAAACGGTAAAACGTAAATAAATAAAGCAAAAGCAATAATAAATCGATTACAAGTTACACGGGCGGAATACAACCCGGAATTCACAATACGACGTACAGTAATATAGAATACATAATTGAAATGACAAGCAATAATTACGAACGGACCCGTGTATAAATTAGACCGTGAATTTGTGTATATGGACGAACCTTAATTAATTACGCATTATATTACATATTAATCAAGGGACGGAGGTTCGAGACCTAGGCGTGGTGCTAACCCGATCTCGAACCTCGATGCCTTGTCCCGACTTATCACCTCGAGAAATGGAGTCTAAATTAATTTATACATCGGATACGACTAAGGAGTCGCCGACATAAAATCAATAGTGTGAGACCGTCGATCAAAATCGTTTTAAGTGTCGTGACATGTGTGAGTTTTGAAGAAATGAGGGTCACGTGATTGTCTTTACACGTGATGACTAGAGTCGTAAAAAGGCGAGGCTCGGAATGTATGTCGAGGCTCTCGGTTTTCAGGGTTACAGGACCCACTCGACCGAGTCGTGGGCTGACTCGGTCGAGTGTGTCATTAAATGTGGCTACTGCCCAAGATTTTGGGTGCTACTCGATCGAGTAGCTTACGTACTCGGTCGAGTAGCCCCTGTACGAGTAGTGACTCGTGTATTTTTATGCGTTTAAAAAATCGATGATTGGCCGAGTTAAATAAAAATATTGACGATTTAAATTTAACTCAATTTTTCGGTATTATAGTCATGTTTTATATGACTTATAATACCGTCATCGGAATTTTGTAAAAAAACGTTTATTAGTTTGAAAATTTTGATTAGTGACGAAATTAGGTCCCTCTACGTCACGACATCGAAATTAATCCTTACGGATTATGAGATGTCGATTTTCGTATCAACGGGTTCCGTACCAATCTTAGAAATGGATGTATACGCGTTCAACTACGAATGATCGGGATCGTGTTAATAAACGAACCATAAAAATAATCATCGTAATTAAACGTGTTTGGATCCGAGCTTTGAAATTATTACGTAGAAATATATATATATATATATATATATATATACACACGGTACATAATATTATAATAAAATGATAATAACGATAATTAAATGCAAAAAGTAAAAATATTAGCGTTAGTAATGTCGTTACTATCGACTAAATATAATACTATAAGCATAAGTATAAATATACATAAAAGAACGAGAAAAAGGATGAAGAGGGAAAAGTTGGTGTTGAATTGTCACACCCTCAACCTACATATTCTTGCTTCTCGGGATACGGTTCGTCAAATGGCGGCTATGGCGCGGGAACGTCGAGATATGTAGGAGGAGTTGACGGTGTGTAAGCGCGGGGTTTGTGTGTATCGTGATGGTGCTTAAGGGTGTAGTTATGGCTGAAAACGAGTATAGTGGAAGTAGTGTAAGTACTCTTGAAAAGTTGTAGGTGTATGATTGTGTCGAGATCAAAAAGTTGTTCTTTGTGTCAAAGATTGACGGGTATTTATAGGGAGCCCCGACATAGGGTCACTCGACCGAGTGGCGCGGGTGCACTCGGTCGAGTGCCCTCGTGAATGCACCTGGACTGGTTTTTTGAGGCTTCACTCGATCGAGTGGTCAATCCACTCAACCGAGTGGATCAATTTGGCCGGGTTATTTTGGGCGTGATTGCCCTTGATTTACTCTTTGATTGATTATGTTTGATTTGGCATTAATTTGGGTTGATTTGGCTGATCTTGGCTGATTTCGAACGTATCAGGTCGCTTTTTTGTGTCGGGTTTGTCTTGACCGGGTTTTGACTCGGTCGCTAAAAGACGGGAATTATTTTTGGTGTCTGTTTTGACCCAAATTAGTCTCATTTTGCTCGGAACGACCCACTGGGCCTGAATTTGAGGTTGGTTTTGTGAGATTTGTATCCCGTTAAAAGCCCATGCCGGACATTATTGATTTCGAGCCCGTATCCGAGCGCGTTAGAACATGTTAGCGTCCGATCATCATCGGGTGTTTTTTGGAAATTACCATAGACACCTGGCAGTCAAAATGCGGGTGTCTACAGAGTCCCCACTCTGACTGAGGCTTGGACAGGGCGAAAGTCAGAGTAGCTACCAAGTCAATTAAGACCTGGTAGACTTCCGGTCGGGTCGTTTATAGTCCGTTAGACTCGCGTGAAGGGCTCGCCAGCCATAAGTTAGAAATCATACCTGAGCTGATGATAATAACTCCGTGGGGAATCGGACTTGTAGCATAAGTCCTGGGTGCGCCTATATGTGGGTCCATCCCGTACCATTCCGGGGAAAATGCCGCCTTGGGCTTCCGCCGGGGAGATTTAGAGGGTTGCATACCCCTGTTTGAGTCGTACCTGTATAAGTCACATAAAATGTATGCAACACGTAGGTAGCAAAAATGACTCGCGCTGGGGAATAAAAATTTGGATGATGGGAAATTTTTTGAAAAAAAGGTTAGAATGTTTTTTTTTTTTGAATTTTGACGGACTGCTCGGGATGACTAAATTCCTGTGTCTGTGAGGAAGAGTCATGGATCGGGCATGTATGTCTAGGCCCGCTTGGGCCAAGGAGGCACAGCTGCAGGAGGGTGCACCAGGGTTTTGATGTTATAAATACATCACCCTGGCTCCTCTTTTTGTCACAACTCTCAAAAGCTTCATCTTCTCCTCAAAAGAAAACTTTATCCCTTTCAAGAAAAAAAAAGCTTTATCATGGCTATCGACCGTCTGATCAACATGCTGCAAGATTGGGGACACCGTTTTAGGGATGCGAGTAAGGTAGCCTTAAGGCAGTCGGGCATATTTCAGTTGTTCACGTTTCGTCAAATGCACGTGGACCGCCATTTCCTCGATGCCTGTCTGACCTTCTGGGATGACACTTACCACGTTTTCGCCTTCCCTCGAGGCGAGATCTTTCCTCTCCCTGAGGAAATTGCTGCCATAGGAGGGTGGAATCCATTGCTCCGTCCCGCCGTTCCTTTCTCAGTTCGGGACCCCAGAAGGAAACTACGGGAATTTTTGGGGCTCTCCCACGCTGAAGTATCCCGCATGCTTGAAGGGGATACCGTTTCTCTGCTTGCCTTAGCTGAGAAGTTCATGAACCCGTATGACATCCGGGTTACGCCCATTCATAGCCATAGGGCGTTCGCCTTCTGTATGCTGCACGTGTATGCCTTCGAAGGCCATATGGACCTGCTGTCTTGCATGGGTAGCGTTCGTCTTCTTGTCATTGCTGACCTTATGGAGACGGAGTGTAGTCCCGCATCGTTGATCACGGGGGAAATTATTCAGGGCTTGGACAACCGAAAGAGGGATGAGTCAGCCCGTTTCACTGGGAGCACCCGTCTGCTGCAGGTATATATCGCTTTTCGATTTTTTTTCCGACCTTTTTTTTTTCGATTTCGCGATATGCTGCTACAGGGGGCACTCGACCGAGTCACCCTGGCACTCGATCGAGTGCCCTCGTTAAGGGTCTACTGCCTCGTTTTAGGGGTGTCACTCGATCGAGTGACCCCGGCACTCGATCGAGTGCCTTCTGGCGAACCTCCGAATTGTTCTGATGAATGTTGTGTTCTTTTCAGCTTTGGCTATTTGAGAGGTTGTCAAAGATCGAGCCTCCTCCCAACCCGAGTCAATATTGGTTCAACCAGGTGATGACAAGGAGACGGCCTACCGACTCGTCCTGCCTGACTACCCAGAAATTTTGGGAGGAAGAATTAACATTCCATCGTAGTCCATTGATACGATGGGTGGTTCCATGGTGGCCAATTTATGCTTGGACGGGTCTGGCGTCTGGAGACAAGGCCCGCTACCTGGTGATTCTATCCTTTAGCCATACAGTTCACCTCTATCCCGACCGCATACTCAGGCAGTATGGGTGGACTCAGCGCATCCCGGAGAACGAGGCAGTTGTGAGTGCACCTACCCAGCTGACCGACATTATGTGTGACACCTGGATTCAGAGGTGGTATACTCGAACTACTTGGTCCGTTCCCAAGTCACTTCATTCTACCTGGGTGTCTTATTCTTACGAAAGGTGGACCAAAGCCGAGACTGCCGAAGCTCGTGCTGCTCTGAAGGTTGATGAGGCCTTCGACCTGCTTCGACGGGATAAAGTTAAAGATAACAGAGACTTTTTTGCTGAAGGGGAGGTTCAAGCTCCGATAGTCCGTCTGAGGCCAAGTCAGAGGAGATGAGCTAGGACTCGAGCTAGGGGGTCCGACGCTAGAGGTGCACGGGGGGAAGTGAGCCCCCAGACAAATTTGGAGAGGAGACCTGGGGCCAGGCCTTTAGTCCAGGACCGACTTGGTCCTAAGGACAGGTTGCCAGAGCACATACGGGCTCGACTTGGGCCCGTGACAATAGCTGAAGATCCTCTGTCGAAGAAGAGGACTCGGGCCAAGGAGGTTCCCATGGTTATTCGGGAACGATCTTCCCCACCCCGGCGTCCTCGGGCTCCTCAAGACCCGAAGGATAAGGGCAAGGGAAAGATGCCCGGATACTAGTCTCCTGCTATTATTATTTAGATATTATTACTATTTTTGTTGTGTGTTGTTTTTTTTGTGGCTTTTTCGTGGCTTTTGTAATTTTGAAATACCGAGTTTATCGGTGTTTTTTTTTGGAATAATAAAAAGTATTATTTTAGTGAAACCGTTTCTGTCTCTTTTTTCGTTATTGTAGTGGTTGTGCCCTTTTGAGGGGTTGCCTACGTATCCACAGTTAGTGGAATCAAACCAAACGTAGTTCAGGCGTAGATTTTGTTGCAATTTCGAAATACACCAAGACTATGAGTTCAAGATGTGCGACAGTAGGATAAATAATCCTAACTTATTGACTTGCTTATAAATTTTGAAAAAAGGTGTTTTTAAATAACTTTTGCAAATGACATTTGAGATAAGGTTTAGGGGTAGTAGCGCTTCAGCTGGTCTAGGTTGGTTGGGTTGACAAATTCGTTCCCATCCAGGTCTGTCAGCATTACGGGTCCTCCTGATAGAACCTTCTTGACTAGGTATGGCCCAGCCCAATTGGGTTTGAATTTTCCCCTTGGGTCGACCGGTAGTAAGGCACGAACCGATTTTAGGACCAAATCCCCTTCCTTGATGTTCCTGGGCCTGACTCTCTTGTTAAAGGCCCGCTTGATTCTTTTTTGGTATATTTGGATGTTATTGAGAGCCCGTGACCGTCGTTCGTCCAAGAGAATTAACGAGTCATATCGAGCTTGAACCCAATCCGCTTCGGGCACTTGGCTTTCTAGTATAATTCTGAGAGACGGTATTTCCAATTCGACCGGCTGGACTGCCTCCATGCCATACGTTAAATAATATGGAGTTGCCCCAGTTGCAGTTCGGATCGACGTCCGGTACCCCCAATCCCGATAGTTATCAGCCATCCTTTTAAGTATGGTGACAATTGTTTTATTGGCAGCTTCTACCGCTCCATTTGTTTGGGGACGGTAGGGCGAAGATGTATGCCTCTGGATTTTGTATTTTGCTAGCAAAGTAGCAGTTTCGGCTTGGAAGTGGGTCCCGTGATCACTGATAAACTCGTGTGGGATCCCGTATCGGCATATTACTTTATTTTGGATAAACTTGGCTACGTGCTTGGCGTTCAAGACACGGTATGATTCGGCTTCGACCCATTTGGTGAAATAGTCGATAGCTACCAAAATAAAACAGTGACCTCCTGTCCCGGAAGGGTTCACTTTCCCAATTATGTCAATCCCCCATGTCGAAAATGGCCATGGCGAGGTCATGGTGTACAGTAGGGACGATGGCATGTGTTGAACATTACCAAAAATTTGACAATTATGGCAGTGTTTGACATATGATTGACAGTCGGCCTTCATACTTTTCCAGTAGTATCCGAGCCTCATGATTTTTCGGGCTAACATATGGGCGTTCATATGCGGACCATTTTCACCGTCGTGTACTTCAGCCATCACTTTTTCGGCCTGTGTTTTGTCGATACATAGGAGTAAAGCCCCATGTGCCGTCTTTTTGTATAGCTGACCGTCGTCCGTACGTATGAATTGGGTGGCCAGTCTTCGCAGGGCTTTCTTGGCCCGATTTTCAGTTCCTGGTGGATATTCTCCCGTAGTCAAATAGGTTAGAACAGCCTGATACCAAGGTTCTGGATAGGTGATCTCGATATCTTGAATGGCGTTGACATACGCCGGCTCGGACCGTCTTTCGACACAGATTTGCATACTGGGCATATGTTCCGGGATGTTTAGTAAGGATGCTAATTTGGAAAGTGCGTCCGCGAACTGATTTTCTTCACGCGGCAGATAGATATATTCTACCTTCTGGAATTGCTTCTCCAGAACCCTTACTCGTGCTTGGTAAGCCACGAGATTGGCGTTCCGAGTTTTCCATTTTTGAAGGGCTTGATTGATGACTAGGGACGAGTCCCCGTGAACCCGGAGATTTGTAATTCCCAAATCAGCAGCCGCTTGCAACCCGTGGATGCATGCTTCTTACTCGGCCGCATTGTTTGTCACATCAAAGTCTAATTTGATGGATAACAGTGTGTGCTCCCCTTGTGGTGATATAAGGAGAATACCGACTCCGAACCCTCGAAAGTTGGATGCTCCATCGAAATACAGATCCCAAGTTTCGGTGTCAGTATGGAATATGTCTTCGTCAAGAAAAGCCCAAGTATCGGTATGGTCTTCTTCAGATATCGGGCTGTCGGCGAGGAACTCGGCTACCACCCGGCCTTTGATGGCTTTTAACGGTACAAACTTGAGGTCAAACTCAGCTAGCATTAAAGTCCATCTGGACATTCTTCCACTAAGAATGGGCTTTTCGAACAAGTATTTGATTCGATCTATTTTGGACAGAACATGTACCTCGTGACTGAGCATGTAGTGTCTGAGCTTTTTAGTGGCCCAAACCAGAGCTAGGCACGTTTTCTCGAGCATTGTATACTTGCATTCGTATTCCAGGAACTTTTTACTGATGTAGTAAATAGCCCGTTCTTCTGAATCGACTGTCTGGGCCAGCATAGCCCCCATGGCTGTCTCAGTCGTTGTTAAGTATAACGACAGAGGCAAACCGGGTTGAGGTGGCATTAATACTGGCGGAGCAGACAGGATCTCCTAGATTCTGTCAAAAGCCATTTGACATTTATCGTCCCATAGTATCCGTTCCCCTATCTTCAGTTTCTTGAAAATGGGTTCACACACCATGGTTAGCTTTGAGATAAACCGGCTGATGTATTGAACTTTCCCGAGAAACTCCCTTATTTCTTTCTCGGTCTTGGGTGGTTGCATCTCGGTGATGGCTTTGATTTTAGCTGGGTCGACCTCGATGCCGCGTTGGCTAACGATATGGCCCAGTAATTTGCCTGATGTTACCCCGAAACTGCATTTTTGAGGGTTCAACCTCATATTGTATTTACGCAATCGGGTGAAAAAATTTCTTAGGGCGGCAACATGCCCATCTCGGTTTTTAGACTTAACAATCATGTCATCGACATAGACCTCCACTTCCTTATGCATCATGTCATGTAACAGGGTCGTGGCTGTTCGTTGATAAGTGGCCCCGACATTAATGAGCCCAAATGGCATAACTGTATAACAATAAGTACCCCATGGTGTAGTGAAAGTGGTTTTACCCATATCTTCTTCTGCCATCTTGATTTGGTTGTATCCGGCATACCCGTCCATATATGATAGAAGAGCATGATCCGCCATGTTGTCCACCAATATGTCGATGTGTGGCAACGGAAAATCGTCTTTTGGGCTAGCCTTGTTAAGGTCTCGGAAATCTACACATACCCTAACCTTGCCGTCCTTCTTGGGTACCGGCACGATGTTCGCAAGCCAGTCTGGATATTCAGACACTTGTATAAAGCCTGCTTTGAATTGTTTGTCTACTTCTTCTTTGACTTTGAGAGACCACTCGGGCTTCATTCTTCGAAGCTTCTGTTTTACCGGTTTGCATCCATCTTTGATGGGTATGCGGTGTTCAGCTATTTCCCGATCTATCCCCGGCATGTCCTTGTAGGACCATCCGAAGACATCCTTGAATTCTTGGAGGAGGTTTGTGAGTTGTTGTCTCTCTTCGGGACCTAAAGATAACCCTATCTTAAGTATCTGGGGCTCTAAGGTTGTTCCCACATTGATAGACTCGGTTTCTTCGATTACCGGGTTTCGGGACTCCCTCTGTTCTAGCTGCTCGATCAGATGCGGAGGCAAGGATACCTGTTCATCGGGTTTCTCAATGTCATTGCAAAAAATATTTTTGAAATTGGAAGTATTTTGAAAATAAGACAAGTCATAAGCGGAGCGGTTTTCGTTATTATTGATAGAAAATTTGGAAAACGGCTCGAAGAGAGCAGCCATCTGATCATTGGTCAGAGGCGGGATTGGGAGTGCTTTCGGGACAGACCCCGAGGCTCCAGTGGCAGTGACTATAGGGAGGGGGGTTACAGTTTGGACTCTAGCACCAGACCCCTTAGACTCGAATACAGACTCAGACTCGGACTCTGACTCAGACTCAGACTCAGACTCGGAATCGGTGTTCGGCATGTCTCCTTCCCCGGTGGTCAGCTTGTAGGCTCGACCCTGGCTGTCGGTCCACTTGATGGTCTTCCACCAGGCTCTTTTCCCAGTATCAGCGCCGACTTCCGAGATCAGCTTTGAAGGATCGAACCTGTTGCGTCGAAGGATCAGGTTCACCAGATCTTCCTTGGGGTTCGGAATAGCTTTGTCTTCCCCAAACAAGAGCCCCAGCACGGGCTCGGCATTGTCAGTACCCTCCTTGGATTCGGATTGGATGAGGGCAAATATGTCATCTGGAATGTAGTTGCATTCCCGAGCTAGTTCAGTCTCGGGATATGTGATAGTTGGTTGATATAGGCCAACTTGGATAGCCCCGAATACCGGTGTGACAAAATAGTCAGCCAACCTTGGGCTATAAGGGCCCAAGTAGGTACCCTTGATGATGTTGCAAGCTTTCTCAATGCCTGCTCGGACCACATTCCCCGGGGTTATAGCATACCCCAGACCGAAGTGAGATTCTCCATCATTTAGGACTTCAATAATCTTCCCAGCTGGGAGATATGGCCTCGAGGTAGCCCCCGGTAAATACCCCAAATTTTGCAGCATTGCGTCAATGCTTGTGGTGAAATAGGGCCTGAAAAGGTACTCTTCTTCAATCATCCCCACAAAATCGAATCCCCATAGGTCGGTGCGGTCCGTGGCGTTACAGCTAGCCACAGTCATAGGGGTTGCTTCTAGGGTGATAATGCCGTCTTGCAAGGGCATTTTGATCTTTCGGTGAAGAGTAGAAGACACCGCCTTTACAGCATGAATCAAAGGCCTTCCTAGGAGTAGATTGAAAGAGGAGGTGACATCGATCACCTGGAATTCTAGCTCCTTTTCAATTGGACCCGTTGTAATTGCTAATTTAACGGCCCCAGAAACCGCCTTTGGGCTTCCATCGAAAGCTTGGATAGTGTGGGCGGTTGGTATGTAGTCGGCCTCGGTGATACCGAGGGCTTTGGCAGTCCTTAAAGGGAGGACATTCACAGCAGACCCGTCGTCGACTAGGGTCATTGGTAGGTACTTACCCCGGCAAATTACCGTGATATACAGAGCCAGATTGTGAGAGGCCCCGAACGGTGGTAGGTCAGCATCCGAGAAGGTGACTACTGGGCCTTCTTCTTTGGACTTGCCCTTGAGGTAGGGCAAGATAGTGGCTACCATTTCAGTAGGGGTAACCTGGGAGTCGACCTTAATCTGATCGAGAGCCTTTGTAAGTGCCTCTCGGTGTTCTTGTGAGCTAACCAAGAGTTGCCATATAGTGAGGTCAACTCGGGTTCTCTTCAATTGTTTGACAAGAGCCGTATCGGTATTTGGCTCTTCAATGGCTTCTTCCGTCCTGGCAAGTTCAGTGACGGTTGCTGGGACTGAGATGTCCCTGGAGCTAGAGGCCGAATAAGGACGACCGGCGGTGGTGAGGTGGTTACTGGCTAAGGTCTTGGACTTAGCCCTCCGGATCTCTTCGGGAGTGATAGGGACAGTTTCCCCTTTGGTGAGGTACACATCTTCCTCATCATCGAACCAGATTCCATTGATTTGTGGGATGAAAGGAGAGATAAGGTGAGAACAGTCGATCACCTCACCGGTGAAGATAGCATGACAACTAAAGGGGTTGTCCTTGTTGCTTGGCTTGTCCCCGGGTAACGGTATTTTCCCGCTCTCAATTAAATCCTGGATCAGATGCTTCAGCTTCCAACATTTCTCGGTATCGTGCCCATTGCCCCGATGATATTGGCAATAGGCTTGGGCATTGTAGCCTTTGGTGCGTTTTTCAACTGGGACTTCAGGAATTGGGCCTATCGGTTGGATCAGGCCCTTGGAAGATAGCCTTTGTAAGGCATATGTATAGGTAGTCCCTATATCAGTGAATACCCTAGAAGGAGTAGTTCTTTTGGATGAGGCATCCAAGAGATTAACCGTGTCGAAGATGCTTCGGGTTGCGACCGGAGGCTTGGTAGTGGATGAGGAGGCTCCTTGATATCCCTTGCTAGGGGCCTTAGTCAGGCTCTCTAGTCTTAGATCGTCTTCAATTCTCATGCCCATTTCAGTAAGAGTGGTGAAATTGGGTATGACTGCATACCGGAGGTGGACCCGGTAGGAGGGGAGAAGGTTCTTGACAAAAGCCTCCACTAAAGTCTTCTCACTGGGCTTATCGACTAGTTTCACACTTTCAGCCCTCCAACGTTGGAGGTATTTGGTAAAGCCCTCCTTAAGTTCTTGGGCCATAACCTCTAGAGACCGCATTGTGGTCTGGATCTCGGTGTTGTCAGCATAGTTCCGAGCAAATTTCGTAGCCACATCATCCCATGTCGAGAACTTCTTGGGATCTAGCCTGTAGTACCAGGCCTTTGGGTGTTTTTCTAGAGATGCAGCGAAGAGGTTTTTGAACATGGAAGAGTCCACTCCCTTAATAGCCATGAACTCCTTGAAGGCCCGTACATGTAAACGGGTCTTCAGTCCCTTCGAACATGGGTAAGCCCGTAAGATTCAGGTTTGCGGGCAGTTTGTCACTTACCGGCGAGTACTCCCGACTATTTTCCCGGTGAATATTGTTACTTCCAGTTAGGTGGACTTGTTCTTCCAATCGGCGAACCGAGCTAACTAGTTCAGCTAGGGGTTCCGTGACCCCGGTATTTGGAGTTCTTTGCTCCACTGTAGCCAGACGAGTGATGATAGCAATTTGCCCGGCCCTCATTTCATTCAATTGGGCTTTGATCTCGGCCTGTTTGTCGACCATGGCGTCCACAGAGGTTTTCAGACTGCCTAAAGTAGCTTCCATCCTGCGAGTGTGCCTGGTTGCCGGTGGCCTGTCTGTAAGAACACCGCGTAATCAGAAACTGAACCCGGACCTTGGAACCAGAATAGTACATCCCGAGCAGGGAAAAGACTAAAACGACTTGAAAGAGACTCTTAGACGGGTGACTCGTGGATGACGGGCTTTCCTTAGGATTTGACGGGTGGGCCGAATCCTGTTTGAAGGAAGGTCAATGTGAGACGTCCCCAGACATTGGACTCAAATGTGTAGACGGGCCCTCCTTTGTAGGAGTATGTCCTACGTAGGTGGGCCTTGCCTTAGTCTAATAAGGCGGACTGGGATAGGGAGGAAACTCGTGATGTAAGATCGACAAAGTTTCGACGCTAGAGACCTCGACTACTTACGACATGACCCGACACTGCTAAATACGGGAAGTCCTAAAGAGAGGAAGGTTTGAAAAGGATTGTTTTTGGAAAGTCCGAGAAAGCTCGGGGAAAGGCCCGATTTTTTCAAGAAAAATCAAAAAGGGCATCGGGCCTCGGTTTTGAAAGTTCGAAAATGCTTTTTTTTGAGTTTTGAATTGGGCAGATGATTGGATGATACTAAAACAAAATACCTAGACCATCCAGTAGAAAGAGACCCTAAATAGTTCCCCAAGTAAGTCCGCCCACCAAACCCAAGCCCCATTTCCTAGATTCCCCAGAACCGAAGAACGAGAATCTCAACAACCCAACAATGGAATGGGAACCCAGAAAATCGATGCTCAGACTCCCCAGAACTAAAGAACAGGAATGGTAGGAAGCCGACAACAGAGGCCAAGATATGAGTGCGTGAAAGCAAAAGTAGGAAATTGCAACGGGGAACCAAATGAACTCGAGAGTTTAGGAACACGAAGACATAAATTAGCAAACACAATTAGCAGAGTGTCAGTCGCAGGGTCGTGCTCAGCATCCGGATACTGAGGGTCCCGAAAAAGCTAGACAATCCACACTCGACTGGAACTCTAGCAACCGAGGCCAACGGCCGAAATAGAATGCGCATCAGAAGCAGCGGCACCGTCGTGAATGTTGCTTCGATCCG
This sequence comes from Agrostemma githago, assembly GCA_958450325.1. NCBI lineage: Eukaryota > Viridiplantae > Streptophyta > Magnoliopsida > Caryophyllales > Caryophyllaceae > Agrostemma > Agrostemma githago. The sequence goes on along the minus strand of OY288258.1, from coordinate 55,825,245 downwards.
TGGCCATTACCAGCGACCCCGAAATGGACAGTGGAAAACGAAGATGCTGAAAGCAGGAAACACCCAAACACAGTTACCGACGATCGAAAGTGAACAGGCGAAATCAACTGACCTGCGCAAACATATGTGCCGGCGCCAACGGATTTCCGCACGCCGGCGGGGTCCCCCGAAGCCTAAGCCAGCATTGGAAAGCCTAAATCAGCTGTTTTCCATTGGCGAGCACATCCTGCACAATTGAAATCAACAAAAGCGAATCAGCGTCATAATCAATACACAGATGAAAAGTAACACACACCAGAAATCATGGAGTCATTGTCACTATCCAAAAAGCAACCGAAGACAAACAAAGAAGGGTGTCATTATTCATCGGCAATTCAAGAAATCACGTAGACGTTCCCAAAAACCCTAATCTAACTACTTAGATGATATAAATCAAAAGATGTGAACAAACAAAAAAAATTATCTTGGTAGAGTTCTCCAAATGGCAAAACAGGGCTGCTATGAACCCAGAAACAGAAACTAAGATCCACTCTATAAAATCGAAATCAGGGAATAAAAACAGAAACCCAGGAAAGTTTGAAACTTTAGCAACCTAAAGACATAAATTAACAAACAAAATCACCTGATTATGAGAAGCAACGTCATCATCATCAACGGAATTCTGATTTGCCCGAAAGAAGCAACTGAAACCCTGGAAACCGTAAAACCTAAGCGAGCGGATGGAAGAACCTGCGCATGAGAAGTAGCGGGGCGCCATCAACGACAGGCCGATCCACGGCGGCCGTCGCCGACTTAGTGGACAGCGGAACACGAAAATGTTAGAGGCACAAAACACCCAAAAACAGTTACCGACGACCGAAAGTGAACAGGCGAAATTCACTGACCTGCACAAACATTTGTGCCAGCACCAACGGATTCCCGAACGCCGGCGGCGCCCCCCGAAGCCCAAATCAGCAGTGGAAATTGAAGCGTCAGAAGCAAGACTAACCAAAAAGCAGAACAAAATCAGGAACCCCATGAACTGGAGAAGAACCAGCTCTGTAATCCCAGATCGGCAGCCTGAAGGTGAAAAAGTAACATCAGGAACCCCAAAACGAAGCTCGAAGCCACAAAAAAAAGGAATGCAAAGGCAGCACAATGAAATTCGAAGACCCAAGAACTAAATTCAGAAACCAAAACGAAGAGAAAACAAAAATGAAGAGCAGGAAAAAAGAAAATCAAATGCAAGATGAGAAACAGAAAGACAAGAGAATAGGAAGAGCAGAGAGATCGAAACTGTAGGAACACGAAACAAAAGTAGGAAACTGCATCGGAAAACCAAAGGAACGCGAAACTTTAGGAACACGAAGACGGAAATTAGCAAACACAATTACCAGAGTGTCAGACGCAAGGCCGTGCGCAGCATCCGGATGACGAGGATCCCGAAAAAGCTAGACAAACCACGCTCGACTGCAACTCTAGCAACCGAGGCCAACGGCCGAAATAAAATGCGCATCAGAAGCAGCGGCACCGTCGTGAATGTTGCCTCGGTCCGTGGCCATTACCAGCGACCCCTAAATGGACAGTGGAAAGCGAAGATGCTAAAAGAAAGAAACACCCAGAAGCAGTTACCGACGACCGAAAGTGAACAGGCGAAATCAACTGACCTGCGCAAACACATGTACCACTTTCACGGGGGGTCAGTTGATTTCGCCTGTTCACTTTCGATCGTCGGTAACTGCTTCTGGGTGTTTCTTGCTTTTAGCATCTTCGCTTTCCACTGTCCATTTAGGGGTCGCTGGTAATGGCCACGGACCGAGGCAACATTCACAACGGTGTCGCTGCTTCTGATGCGCATTTTATTTCGGCCGTTGGCCTCGGTTGCTAGAGTTGCAGTTGAGCGTGGTTTGTCTAGCTTTTTCGGGATCCTCGTCATCCGGATGCTGCGCACGGCCTTGCGTCTGACACTCTGGTAATTGTGTTTGCTAATTTCCGTCTTCGTGTTCCTAAAGTTTCGCGTTCCTTTGGTTTTCCGATGCAATTTCCTACTTTTGTTTCGTGTTCCTTTCGTGTTCCTACAGTTTCGATCTCTCTGCTCTTCCTATTCTCTTGTCTTTCTGTTTCTCATCTTGCATTTGATTTTCTTTTTTCCTGCTCTTCATTTTTGTTTTCTCTTCGTTTTGGTTTCTGAATTTAGTTCTTGGGTCTTCGAATTTCATTGTGCTGCCTTTGCATTCCTTTTTTTGTGGCTTCGAGCTTCGTTTTGGGGTTCCTGATGTTACTTTTTCACCTTCAGGCTGCCGATCTGGGATTACAGAGCTGGTTCTTCTCCAGTTCATGGGGTTCCTGATTTTGTTCTGCTTTTTGGTTAGTCTTGCTTCTGACGCTTCAATTTCCACTGCTGATTTGGGCTTCGGGGGGCGCCGCCGGCGTTCGGGAATCCGTTGGTGCTGGCACAAATATTTGTGCAGGTCAGTGAATTTCGCCTGTTCACTTTCGGTCGTCGGTAACTGTTTTTGGGTGTTTTGTGCCTCTAACATTTTCGTGTTCCGCTGTCCACTAAGTCGGCGACGGCCGCCGTGGATCGGCCTGTCGTTGATGGCGCCCCGCTACTTCTCATGCGCAGGTTCTTCCATCCGCTCGCTTAGGTTTTACGGTTTCCAGGGTTTCAGTTGCTTCTTTCGGGCAAATCAGAATTCCGTTGATGATGATGACGTTGCTTCTCATAATCAGGTGATTTTGTTTGTTAATTTATGTCTTTAGGTTGCTAAAGATTCAAACTTTCCTGGGTTTCTATTGTTATTCCCTGATTTCGATTTTATAGAGTGGATCTTAGTTTCTGTTTCTGGGTTCATAGCAGCCCTGTTTTGCCATTTGGAGAACTCTACCTCGATAATTTTTTTTGTTTGTTCACATCTTTTGATTTATATCATCTAAGTAGTTAGATTAGGGTTTTTGGGAACGTCTACGTGATTTCTTGAATTGCCGATGAATAATGACACCCTTCTTTGTTTGTCTTCGGTTGCTTTTTGGATAGTGACAATGACTCCATGATTTCTGGTGTGTGTTACTTTTCATCTGTGTATTGATTATGACGCTGATTCGCTTTTGTTGATTTCAATTGTGCAGGATGTGCTCGCCAATGGAAAACAGCTGATTTAGGCTTTCCAATGCTGGCTTAGGCTTCGGGGGACCCCGCCGGCGTGCGGAAATCCGTTGGCGCCGGCACATATGTTTGCGCAGGTCAGTTGATTTCGCCTGTTCACTTTCGATCGTCGGTAACTGTGTTTGGGTGTTTCCTGCTTTCAGCATCTTCGTTTTCCACTGTCCATTTCGGGGTCGCTGGTAATGGCCACGGATCGAAGCAACATTCATGACGGTGCCGCTGCTTCTGATGCGCATTCTATTTCGGCCGTTGGCCTCGGTTGCTAGAGTTCCAGTCGAGTGTGGATTGTCTAGCTTTTTCGGGACCCTCAGTATCCGGATGCTGAGCACGACCCTGCGACTGACACTCTGCTAATTGTGTTTGCTAATTTATGTCTTCGTGTTCCTAAACTCTCGAGTTCATTTGGTTCCCCGTTGCAATTTCCTACTTTTGCTTTCACGCACTCATATCTTGGCCTCTGTTGTCGGCTTCCTACCATTCCTGTTCTTTAGTTCTGGGGAGTCTGAGCATCGATTTTCTGGGTTCCCATTCCATTGTTGGGTTGTTGAGATTCTCGTTCTTCGGTTCTGGGGAATCTAGGAAATGGGGCTTGGGTTTGGTGGGCGGACTTACTTGGGGAACTATTTAGGGTCTCTTTCTACTGGATGGTCTAGGTCTTCTGTTTTAGTATCATCCAATCATCTGCCCGCCTAGGTTTCTGAGGTTTAGTTTGTGGAGAAGTTATTTGACATGGATTTGCGTGGCTATGGTGTGTTTTTTTTGGGGTGGTTCGGACTTCGGCTACTGCTCACGCTTTTGCGTTTGACACTCAGGTGACTGTGTCTGCTGATTTATGTTTCTGTGTTCCTAAAGTTTCGATATTTTCTGGTTTTCTGTTGTAATTTCCTGCCTTTTGTTTCATGTGTTCATAACTTGGGCTCTGTTGTTGGTTTCCTGACACTCCTGTTTTCCGATTCTGGGGAATCTGAGGATGGGGTTTTTCAGTTTAGATTCTTTTGTTGGGTTCCTAACGTTCCTGTTCCTCGGTTCTAGGGAACCTAGGAAACGGGTCCCGGGTTTGGTGGGGTAGACCACCCGGGGAACTAAGTCGGGTTTTTTTTTTTTGCTGGATTCTCCACCTGTTTTGTTCTGTGTCATCTACTCATCTTCCTGCCTTGGTTTCTGAGGTTTGTTTGTGGGAAAGTTGTTTGGTGTGGATTCGTGTCGCTTTCGTGTGGCTATTTCCAGGTGGCTCGGCATCCGGCTGCTGCTCATGGTCGTCGTTTGATGCTCAAGTGAATGTGTTTGCTAAATTCTGTTTTTGTGTCCTTGAGGTTTCGGTGTTCCCTGGTTTCCCGTTGTTATTTCCTGCTTTTGATTTCACGCATTCGTATACTGGCCTTCGTTGTCGGCCTCCTAACATTCCTGTTCTTCGACTCTGAGGAATGTGAGGATTGGGTTTTTATTTTTATCATAATCTGCTTCTCGGTTGCTAATATTCCTCTTTCTCGATCCTGGGGAATCTAAGCAACGGGTTTTGGGTTCGGTGGGGTGGACCATGTGGGCGGCTATTTAGGGCTCCTTTTCTTCTGTTCTGTGTCATCTACTCATTTGCCTGTCTAGGTTTCTGAGGTTTTGCCCGTGGAGAAGTTCTTTGATATCTCCGCTGTACACCGAGCTGTGGCTTTGGTTATAGTGCTTTCGTCTGCTACCTACGCAGGCTGTTTGCTTATTCTGTTCTTAGTTGTTACGTGCATTCCATTTTGACAGGCACTGTGTACCGTTTTTTTGCTGGTCGGTAGGGTGTACCTGCTGTCCCTTCCCTCTCGTCCACCTTGTCATTTTCAGTACATTATCGAGTTCCCTGCATGGTTTTGATACTATGATCGGTCTGCATCCATTTGGTGCACTGGTGGTTTTGATGCAGAGTTTTTTGGCCCTCCGACTTTTAAGACTATCCTCTTCTAGGGAGTTCAGGTAATTCGGGTCCTGTCTACTTCTGCATTTGTTTTTCTCGCTCACCTCTTTTAGAGATTATTTCTGCACTACCTGATCTGCAGTTGGGCTTGAAGTTTGGGACTGCGGAGTCGGAGGCCATTATTATTCGCGTTTGCCCCGTCAATTCAGAGAAACTGCACTGCAGCTAGTGAAATTTACCTTTTGTCTGCCGGTTTTAAGCGCAGACACGACATTGTTGTGCTCTTTGTGCGTTATCCTAGCTCCGTATGTCTTACAGTTTCGCTTCGTGCAACCCAATCGGCCGCCAGGCTGTGCTGGGTGTCTTCTCCTGTGTCGGGAGGGGATTTGTTACTATCGTCTACTTACAGTGTATTACGTATTTCACTTCTCCCAGTCCTGTGACCACAACGATGCCCAGCGTACTGTAGGTGGGAAGCAATGGGCTATCTTCGTCTCACCTCACTCTGTCTTCTTGGTTCCAGCTGCACTTCGGGCGGGTATTCATACTGAAGAGAAGGTGAAGGATTCAGGCAGATTGGATCTGACTCCTGCGTTGAGCAGGAAGGGTGCGTCGCGCGGCCCTACAGCACGTGCGCCGTACGGCGAGGAGGAGGACTGGCGGCAGGTTGTCAGTGGAGATCACCTGGTTACGGGAACGCAGAAGGTGAGACAGGGATTTCACCTTGTGCAGCTTGTATGTATCTTCTGCATTGACAGATGCTGCCGCTTGGATTCGGAAAATACGTTTGTGTGAAGTCCAGGTGGTCTTTAGGTGGGCCTCTTGCTCTGTAACTCTAATGGTGTGTCCTGCACCAGGAAAAACGACGTCAGAACTCGGACGAGAGGACTAGGTCTCCCCATTCCTTCTGTTTGTAGATCGATTTTGCATCTGGAGGGACGCTGACGTCGATTGCAGAAGCTCCGGTGCTGATTATATGCTTCCCCACCCAGGTTTTGAATGTCGGTGGTTAGAGAAAAAAAAAAACCTGCCCATGCCGCGCGGTTTCGATTGCCTGTACGCGTCTTCAAGTGTTTCGTGCACGCTCACTTCGTCCACAAATGCCACGCCGACAAGGTTAAGAGCTCGTGCAACCGAAGTGAACTTAGATCAGTTGCTTAGTTGTTGTTCTATGCTAAGGACTACAATACCGATTTCGCTTTTTCCTGACAATGTATTCGTAGCCGGTGCACCCTCAGAGATTTTCATGTTGGCCTTGCAGTTCAGCGCCTATTGTTTTTTTAGTCTGCCTGTGGACTTGGTTTTTCGACACTTGGTCCCCTTAATATTTTCTGTACTGTTCATTTGAGAGGGGACACCAGGGGTCGGAAGTGTGAGGTCCACTATGACCTCCGGTTTCGCCGGTACAGTCCGTTCGTCCATCGGCTGTGTCCCAGAACTGCGAACGCTGTCTCGGCCCGCACTTCATGCACCCACCCCTACCACAGCCTGTGGTCTGCGTTGCCCATGCAAACATCATCTCCCGCACTACGCGTAATCATGCCACCCACCGACCCTGCACATTCTTTGCACTTCGTCACTTTTTCCGCTTCGAGTCACGCCCGCCACCGCCAGTCACTAAAACGCATGGCACCTGCGCCAACCGTGCACATCTTTGCACTCCGCCAATTTCTCCGCTGCACGTCACGCCAGCCACCGCCAGTGACTGACACGAATGGCACCCGTGCTTGCCCACGCGGAGGCACGAACCCTAACCGCACACATCCCGTCTTACCCGACCCGACCGCCGCACGTACCCGATGGACTGGCGTCGCACACACTTGGGTCTTGGGAGGTGGATCCACGATAGCCAGATCAGGAGGAGAGCGCATCAAATATTCCCGTGCTCAATAGTGCCGCGCCCTAGATTTGGAGACCAAATCTTGTCACAATTCATAAGGCCCATTCCCCTAACAGATTGACAAGTATTTAACAAATGCCCTTTGACGCTGACCTTGTGCATAGGTAGGTGCCTTAGGGCCCTTTGTGTGGGAATGTGTCTTATTGTCCACGGACTCTACATTTCGTCTTGGGCTCTCTTCGGTTAGGCACTTTTAACGCTTACGTTATGTCGAGTCGTGTGCGGCTTGGGCTGGGTCAATAACAGGTTACGCAAGTTCTCGGGTCGTAGATTCCTTGCGTTCAAAGATAAATAATTTCGCTTTCTGTTTGTTATATGTTCGGACTGTAGGTGCTAATCTGTGAAACCATAAATAGATAAAGTGACGAAAAATGCAGGATTCGAGGGTTTTTACGAAAAGTAAAGTTACTAATTAATCATGTCAATCAGTTCGTGTGTAATTGGCTCTGTGGCATTCTGCTCCGGGTGTCATTCGGTTATATTATTTTCTCGTGCAGCTATGGCGGGAGTCGAACTGAGTTTGGTTTCGGGTACCATTCGATGTTACTCTCGTCGGGTGGTACGTAGTTTTCAATTCAAACATGTTCGGCCACTTTTTCATGTTCGGGTCTACTCTCGAAAGTCTACTTTCGTGTCCACACGAACCCACCTGGCAGGAGACTCGCACCAGTACGAAACCTGTCACTCGTCAACGTAGCACATGCCAGAACTCACTGAAATACGGGCGCGTTGCCCCTTAAGCCCGCGTGCGAACGGAGCTCCCTCCCCCCCCCCCCCCCTCCCTCCCAATACAAGCGACCTCGTTTTTCATGTTCGACCAACGCGTTATAGGTAACGCATCAAATACAATAGTTAGCCCACAAGCTCCCAAGCCCATCACATCTTGGTGGAAGACGTAGGCATGTGTATAGGTAATGATAACAGTGGTGCATTAAATGCGGTGAACAATAACTGTATTTCAAAAAAGTCACTTCCCTAGCCCCTTTCTAAGGTATAATAATAACAAGTTTGTGAGCCACGTATTGTAACTGTCTCATATTTGACGTCCCCTTGCCCTTGGCCAGGCCCATTTGTGACTCTAACAGTGAGGCTGCGCGTCTCGTGTCCCGGTTTGCGCGGCTATACCCTGCGATGCGCTCATTGCGACAGCCCCGTCCTTGCACACGAACACGGTCACTGACGAACGCTACTTCGACTGGTGCCGCACATCGCGAATCCTGTGCCCACGAGCATCATCGGGCCTTACGCCAAAAACACTAAAAAAATGCGCACACGAATTAAAAAAAAATGTCCCAAGTGCGGGCCATAAGTATCGAGGACCGCAGCTTTGGACCTCAGTCCACTCGGTCCTCTTGGCCCAGACCCCGACTGCTTCTCCTCGTCTCAACTGCTCGACCCCCCGAGACAGCAACCCACGTCGCCACCGAGTAGCATCAAGAAACGGGAAACCGGTCCGGGAAACCAAACTCCCTCCACAACTGCACGCACATACTGTAAACAGAAGACGAAAAGTCACTGCCACTTATTATTTCCTGCTGTGCCTGCTTATGGGATGACATCGTCATCTCTCACATTTGCCCATGCTATCAGTTAAGTGGCCCTCTCAGCCACTGAACTTCCCTCACAAACTCCACTTCCCCGAAAACTCCTCGGTGATCAGCGCAGGAAAAAGAGAGCGCCAGTTCTTTGAGACGTCCTCGCCACCGACGGAGAGAGAAAGAGAGTGTAAGTCTTCCGCCGCTTTCGCGCCTTCTGATGCGCCGAGTAATTCCTGTACTTGCCCGCTTGTCTTGCTTGCCATGCATGCCGTTTAGATTTACTGCCATAAGTTCCTTTTCCTTTTTGTTGTCTTCTTGTTTCTGGTATTTGTCGACTTAGCTGCTCTGTTTTCTCGACTCCCCTTCTACGTTGTCTTCATGGATTCATGGAGACTTACCGACCTTGAGCTGGGATCATTGCTGCATTTTCTTTAGTTTTTTCGCCGGTAGAGAGCTGTATTGATGTGCCGTCTTTCCTTATGTTGGCTACTCAGTCGTATTTCTGCAAACGATCAGTAATAATAAATTAGGCAGGCATTATGTGATTGGGTTTTGACTGGTGAATGTATCGCTTGTTTATTTCCTCTTTTGGTTGTCGCAGGCTCAGGTGATCCTGGAAACAGTTGTTGCTCTTAAGGAAAAGGTATGTATACCAGTTTCCGACTGCTTTATTATGTTGCGCCATGAAACCTCCACTTTGCTAGAAAAAATGTGGGGACAATGTAGTGTGGCCTTGGAGGTCTACCGTGCAATTTTTTGTTTTGTGATGTTCCATACTCATGCGTTCATGACAGAGGAACCCTCACCCTATTCTTTCTGTTTTGGCCTCATGTCCCCCTTTGTGGTTATGCCTGATCTTAGATCACCACTTTTTCCCTGTCGTCCGAAAGTGGCAGCAACAGCAGCTCTGCTGTCACAAAACCAAAGTGAATCTAGAACTGTTCTCTTTGATTTTTTGGGTTTGGGTTTGATATTCGCAGTGTTTCTTGGTGCATTCTTTGATTTTGTTGGTCATTTTGTGCTTGTGTTGTTTTCTTGTTCTCTGTTTGCATTTTTGTGTGATGGGTTCATTGGTTTATTCACTTGGCATTTCAAATACTTTGGTGGCCATGAATGGGGTTTTAAGATCAGTTAAGTCAATGTAGAGTGTGTCTAGACCTTTAGCCTCTGCCTCTATGTAAGCTGTTTGAACACGGAAGTAAACCGTGTTATTTAATAAACATTGATGTAGATTGCTTTATCATGTATGTCATCATCCTTCTTCAGTTCTTCTGCAGTAGGAAATGCGTTTTGGCTTTTCTGGGGTCTCGTGTCGCCAGACCAGAAGGGAACCTGCTTGACCTGGTACTGATCCTTTTTTCTCACACCAGACAATGCTCCACAGGTATCTGGAATCTACTATGGTGAAGTACTTCTGCAGGGGCTGGTTGATAAACAATTTGGCGGAGGACAAGGCGGCGGCTTTGGCGGACATCAGGGGACAAAGGATGGAGCGTCTGGCGTTCATTTACGGTCATCAGCACGAGTAGATGTCCGCGGCAGTCCGTCCTTTGCGGCTGCTGCTGTCCTTTGGAGCGAGGACTGCATGGACAACATCTTCAGCAAGCTCCAGAGGTCCAGCAGAGCTGCCATGGCGGTGGTCTGCAAGAGGTGGGCGCAGCTGTTTCTTTTGCGCCCAGACGCGCCTGGATGGCGCGAAGAATACCGCCGCACCCTCAGGCGAGAGCGCAGAAGTGGCGTGACGACTATCACTAGAGGTGATGATGTGGTCTCGTGCAGATGTAGGTGCTACCTTACCGACAACATGATAGCCAGGAGAGTGCTGCACAAGCTCCAGGCTACAGGAACGGACACGCGGCACTTAGAAGTCACTGACAGCACCCCCCCGAAAACGGGGATGACTACTTTGGGGACATTCCTGCAGACGCGTTTGCCAGAGCATCAGAAATAGCTCTCGCGTTGCTAGGCACGGGAGATGCTGTGGTCATCGATTAGCTCGGTCTTGGGGGGCTAACGTAGTTATGTGTACTGTGAAAAATGTAGGCGCCCCGTTTTTTGGAACTGCCTTTTAGAGGTCGTAGAGTGTCCTCCACAAGAAAGTGATTGTCACAACTTCGGCGCACTTCCGCGTAAAAGGATTCATAGGGCCGAGGACATAGTGTCCAAGCTGCTCGAATGGGGAGAAGTTTGGTATTCTTAGGCTGCAAACAGGGGGTTCAGCTGTCTCTGCTTTTGCTTGGGAGCGTTTTGTGATGAATACTGTGTACTATACCCTGTTTCCCTGCCACCTCGGTGTCTTAATGTACTATCGTAGATTAGTATGTTCTCGGCGTAGGGTACGTTCATGACTCTTTCCCGTCTTAGTTGCACGGTGATGATTATTTATATATGTACCTAATTTATAGGGGTCACTCGTCTTTTACCATACAAGCACACCTCGCGCTACACCTCCAGGAAACCAGCGCAGCGTCCCCGCGCAGTTCCCATAGCGGTCCCTGCAAGTCCGGTAACGGATTCTCACCTACCGACTAACTCCTCGGAAACTGCGCGCATCGCGCGCGACCCCGCGACTAGTTTCTATAAAATTTGAAAAATAGTTTTTCCTCATCTTTCTCCTCAAAAAAACCCTACTTTTCCTCCTCAATCTGGGCCTCCATCGATAATTAATCGATGGTAAGCCCCAAAAATTGTTTAGATCTCAATTACTAGTTAACAAATCTTATTCAATAAAAGTCTCTCTTTTATGAGAGTTATTTTTCGTCCTTTATTTTAAGGTTTTTTCCTTTATTTCGATGTTTCAGTCCTTTACATTAGTATAGGGCTTAGATTTCAAGAACTATGTGCAAGATCATGAGAGCAATGGAATCCCTACGTACGACGATATAATTGAGGTCAGATCTCTATTTATTATTTGTCAAAATAGAGAAAGTTCATCATCATGGAGGCTATTTCATCAGATCTATAGATTCCTTCGCGAAATGTTGTGTCAATAAACAGCGATATATTGAAGGCTATGCAGAAGCGCATTATTCTAATAGTGATCTTTGTGTCAATGATGTTCTTTATTTATTTTTCACAAATCTGTATTTTGTTCATTTTGACATCGTTTGTAGATGTCGGATGACTTATTATTAATGATATCGATCTTCACTTCAAAAAAAAATACTTATTTCTAAATGGATTGGGAGCCCCCTAGATCCGCCCCTGCATCGATGGTTGAAATGGGTATCATTTTGTCCCGTAACCGTGTACATTCTCAATTAGACTTAGACCTCGCATTGTCATTATCTAACCAACCATACACGCGTGAGCGCCTCGCCAAGCCGGACATTGGGCTTGGGTAGAGCACCTGTGGTGTGGACTGAACAGGATTTTGGGCTTGAGGTTTATTGGGCTAGGTATTAAACTTAACCATAGCATGCATCATCTGTCCTCCACCGCATGGCTGCCCTTGTCCTTTCCTACACCAGTGCATGATGGCCCATTCTTGCTGTCTTGGGTCAGCCCATTTAATGTGATATGCCTATAAATACCATCTGATCTCCAGCATTTGGGATTATCAATTTTTCACTTCCATTCTCTTCTTCTACTCCCATAACATTTGTAAAGCATTCTGCTCATTTCAGAATAATGTATGATATCACATAAATTTGGTAGGTCTCATCTACAGTCTAACTTGGTAGGTCTCATCTACGGTCTAACCTACACGAGCGGTTGTACAATGTTGATGAGTCAATGTGTACAAGTAGACGAGACATATCCCCCAAAATATATAACAAATGTCGTTGGTTTCACTCAACATATATAACAAACCCCCAAAATATGAGTAGTATAGGTAGCAGGTGGAATCTTTGCTTGGTAATTAAATCCTTAGTTTTACAATCATGAAAACAAAATAACAAATGTACATAGAATTGATCGATCTGATCTGAGTGGGATGGAGCGAGACGACATACAGATGAATGAATTGAAAATACAAAATGTATGTAGAACGAAGATGGAGCGGCTTGGAAGCTTGAAGCTTCAAAAAGGGATCTTGTCAATAAACCAAGTGAAGACACTAATAGGGAACTTTATGAAATCCATGGCTGTATTCGAAAGGTCCGCACAACACTTCAAGCGTGGGCAAACGTATGTCAACAATGCCCTGTACGTAACCACACAAACAACTTATTCACTAAAACGGTATGTCGGTATCAACCGTTAAACTATCCAATTTCGTAAAAAAAAATTATTCATTTTTTCTTTCATAAATAAATTACTAAGTACTCCGTGTATATATATTACTACCTCCATCCAATTTTAATCTTCCTACTTTCCTTAAAAGGTTGTCCATCTTTAAACTTCCTACTTACAATATTTTCTCTTTTGGTTGATTTTTGTGGTCCATATCATTTTTGACCCCACATTTTTTCCCAACTTTCATTTTCCACCACATAATCTACCTCACTCTTAATTATTGTGCCACTCCCCCCATGAAATTTAAAGTTGGATGGAGGGAGTATTATTGAAATTGACTGTTTAATTCAAACATTAATTTTGTCAAGGCAAAATTACACATTAGATTCTTTTATAAACAATTTTTTTAAAATTACGGTCTTCTAAAATTATTTTCAAAAATTATTACTCTCTCCACCCCATTAAGATTTTACCACTTTCCTTAAAAGAAAACCCCGCTAATATTTTCCCACTTTAAAACTTTCCTTATTCATCCAATATACTCTCTTTTTATTGGTTACTTTTTGTGATTTGATTTCTTGAACCCCACCAAACAATTTACCACTATTCATTATCGATTTCTTAATCAATGTGCCATATTGAAGTTGGAACATCAATGTGGGGAGGAGGGAGTATATTATAAAACATTTTTGTTATATTTTGGTACATAAATGAGTAAAAAAGACTAATTGAATCGAAAGAAATATGAGTATAACACCAAAGGCAAAGCATATACTCGTGTACATAAATTATTATCCATTATTTACATTAAATGTTAGTAAAACACTCCATTTTTATTGACTTAATTATCATTTTTACTCACCAAAGATTATTTATGGTACCAAAATATAACAAAAATGTTTTATAAGATATAATGTGTAATTTTTTGAAAATAATCTTATAAGTTTGTAATTTCAAAAAAGTGACTTATAAAAAAAAGGTGTAATGTGTAATTTTGTCATTTATCAATCACCCACTAATACTCCCTCCGGATACTAATTTTTTGCCACATTTCATTAAAATACTCGTCACAAATAATTACAAAGGTACAAGTGCACAACCATTTTTAATTAGTGTTTATTTTGACTACTTTTTCAACGCAAACATATTCTCGAGTACAATATATCCAATCTATCTATCTATCTAGTATCGTGTTAACGCATTCACATTAAATGTAATATTGACCCAGCTAGGTCACCAATAATTGAGCGAGGGAGATGACACATGCATACGTCCACAAATTCATCATCAACAATCAACAATAATAATGGAGCTAAGCTATCTAAGCTAGCAGGGTAGGCTATCTGTGATATTATATATGTACACGTAAATTAATTTGTGTATTTGTGATACTGGATAATAGCATGCTGCTAATATAAGCTCAATTATAAACATGCATATATGTATGACTATGTAGTCCGGATATAAATAGATGAGATGGAGATGTAAGTAAGTAAGTAAGGTACCCAAGAATCCAAACAAGGGCGCCAGCAAGAGATAGGAGGACCCCACAAATCGCAAATGGAACACTAAGCACGAATGCTATTGGCCTGCAACCTCTCTTCACTTCCTCTTCTTCTTCTTCTTCCTGATGATCATCATCTTGATGGTGCTGATGATGATGAACTTCTACGATACTTTCTTTTGTCATTCCCAATATACATACACCAGACAGATCGATAGATAGATATAGATAATTGGTGAATCGGCTTAATTGTTTAATCTGATCTGTATGATCTCTTCTCCTAGTTCTCCATTAAAAGGGAGGAACGATGAAAGGGAGCTAGGGAGACAACAAAGAGCTAGGAATGAATGAAGGAGATCGATAAAGTAAATCAAGAATTTTGCAAACAAATAAAACCTCTCCTTTTGACTTACTTATTTCCTTCCTTCATACCACAACATCAACTATTCACCTTTATGGCCTTACTTGTATTCTACGGACTCAAATTATTATTATTATTATTATTATTATTATTATTATTATTATTATTATTATTACTACTACTATGTCGTATAACTGTTCCTTGCTTCCTAATCGATCCGATGGAGGTTGGTGTTGCACGGCCGACATAATAAGCTAACGAATAGCTAGATAGGCTGCGTTTGCACCATACTATCTCTTATCCAATCCAAACGTAATAAGAATCCTTTTTTTATATAAAAAATGGATCCATGTTACCTTTAGATTGGATTGGAATAGAGTAAGACTCCTTGGCAAAACTAAATGGCTAAATGGGAGTGAGTACACACCAATAATTGAAGGCCTTATATTGCTGTGGCCTGTGGGTTGTGCCATACTCACATAATGTAGGTAGGGAACATATTAGAAGCAAGTCTATTGATAGATCTTAAGCTAAATCCATAAATGAGAATTATTTTCCCCTTGATTGTAAATTTATGAACAAGTTTTTCTAATATGTCCAAATTTTATATGAATATTGTTTTCACATTATTGATAGTAAATTAATAAAAGTTTTTCTAAGCTACGTAGAGTGACATTTACCCATATAGTAGTCGCATGTTAATGTTGGAAAATTATGAGAATATGAAGACAATATATGAGCTTGAATTCCTCCATTGTTGATGTAACTTGAGTGAAGAAGACTCTGGAGAGAAAAGTTTGTTAGAGGTTTTGTGGTGTAAAATTGATGTAATAATGTGTATTGTGATGAGGATAAATTACAGCCAAGTATGCTCTATTTATACATAAAGTAAACGTAACTAGCTCCACGTCAGCAATCTAATCTAACCACCTACATATGTGCATAACCCCCCTTCAAGCTGGATTGGATGTAATGCTATAAAACCCAGCTTGGCAGAAAAGAACTGATGGGAAGAAACTCCCAAGGGTTTAGTCATGATATCCGCTAGTTGTACACCAGTCCTAATGAAAGTAGGATGAAGAAAACCTTCGAGATACTTGTCACGAACAAAATGACAATCCACTTCCAAGTGTTTAATTAGTTCTTTCATGAAAGATAGGATTCTGAGTAATATGAACTGCAGCCTTATTGTCGCAAAAAAGAGGCACGGCAGTTGTGTTTGAATATGTAAATCCTTGAGCATAGCCACCAACCAGAGCAACTCAGCAGATGTATAAGACATACATCGATATTCCGCTTCAGCACTACTACGACTCACCGTCTTTTGCTTCTTTGTCTTTCAAGAAATGAGAGAAGAGCCAAGGAAAATAGCATAACCGCTTACAGCTCTACGACTGAAAGCACAAGTTGCATAATCAGAATCGCTATAAGCAACGATATCTAAAGGATTATCCACCGGATAAAACAAACCAGTATTGATGGTGGCCTTCAAATAAAGATAACACGAGTTGCTGCTTGCATATGAGGCTCCCGAGGCTCATGTATAAACTGACTTAAATGTTGAATTGAGAAAGAAATATCTGGTCTGGTTAGATTGAGGTATAGAATTCGACCAATCAGACGCCTATAAGGCTCTGGATCTGCTAACAGGGCTTCAGAATCAGTGGAGAGCTTGAGACCCTTTGCCATGGGAAAATCAGCTACTGTAGCATCCAACATATTCATATCAGTGAGAATGTCCAAAATATATTTCCGTTGATTGAGCATTATTCCACTATCATTACGGGCCATTTCCAAACCCAAAAAATAACGCATCAAACCAAGGTCCTTGATTGTAAACTTAGAATCCAGACTCTGTTTAGTGTGCAGAATCCCTTCCGCATCATCTCCTGTGAGTAAAATATCATCAACGTATACCAACGCCACCATAAAACCTTGAGGGCGAGCTCGAGTAAACATCGAGTAGTCTTCTCTTGATTGATCGAAACCAAGAGATTTGAGGTATTTCGTCAACTCTTTGTTCCATTGCCTTGACGCCTGTTTGAGCCCGTAAATAGATTTTTTTTAGCTTACAAACTAGACCTGGAGATGCCTTTGAATACCCTTCTGGAACAGTCATATAGATCTCTTCATCAACATAACCGTGGAGAAGGGCGTTATTTACATCAAGCTGATGTAAGGGCCAATTACGAGCGGCTGCAACCTCAAGCAGACTCCGTACTATAGTGAACTTAGCAAAAGGGGAAAACGTGTGTTTGTAGTCCTTATTTTTTATTTGATTGTAACCTTTCGCAAACAAACGTGCCTTACACCGCTCAATGGATCCATCTGGGTTGGGCTTGATTTTAAATACCCATTTCGATCCAATGGCTTTGTGCCCATTGGTAATGGTACTAAGTCCCATGTCTCATTAGCTTCAAGGGAAGTAAGTTCTTCAGACATAGCTGCCTCCCAATTCGGGTCAAATCGTGCTTGAGCATAGGTAGCTGGTTCAGGAATCTGTAGCACAGTCGCGAGAGAAGTAATATAATCCCTGAGGTCTTGAAGAATTTGTGTGTGGAAAGAAACTGAAGATGATTCAGGAACCGTTTGAATAATATATTGGTCTCCTGGGATATGTGGAATTGTAGTGTGTGTATAGGTAACTTGAGGGAAAAATGGAAATCCTTCAATTTAGTCGACACTTGTTTCACTCTGGTGGATTTTCTCAGAGGTGGAATAGGAGAGACATGATCATTTAATGCAGATGCATCAGTAGATGTAAAGGATGAAGGCTGGTTGTCAGAAGATGCTGAAACAGTATGAGGAATATTATGAAGAGAACCTTGTGAAGAGGAAAGTTGATCAGCATTAAAAGGAGAAACATGGGGTGTACTGTCACCAAGATTTTCAGGTGTACTGCCACCAAAATTGACAAGCGTATTGTCTCCAAGATTTCCAGGTGTACTGCCACCAAAATTGATAGGCATACTGTCAGTAAAATCCACCAGATTAGAAGTATTAGTACCCGTCTGTTGTTGAACTGAAGAAATGCATCTGAATGTGGACAAAGATTCTTTGAAAATTACATCTCTATTCACAAAAACCGTATTAGATGTCAGATCATACAACTTATACCCCTTTTCACCATGAGGATATCCAATGAAGATGCATTTTCGTGCCTTAGGCGCAAATTTATCAGTGTTGGTGATGGGCATTGTAGCATAGCAAAGCGACCCAAACATTCTTAATTCTGTAATATCAAGAGGAGTTTTAAATAAAATCTCAAAAGGTGATTTCCAGTTAAGTATGAGAGTGGGCATTTTATTGATAAGATAAGTAGATGCCAACACTGAATCACCCCAAAATCTCAAAGGTAGGTTAGTATGAAGCATTAAAGCCCGTGATGTCTCAATCAAATGACGGTGTTTACGTTCTACTCTCCCGTTCTGCTGCGGTCTACCCACCACACTCCTCTGATATAAGATACCCTCTTGCTGAAATAACTGATGACAGTAGTTTTGATCAAACACTGTTCCGGGATCAGTGCGAATAATTTTGATTTTTGATTGAAATTGAGTGGAAACCATCCTAATAAAACCCAGAATAATCTGAGGCACTCGATCCTTATGTTTCAAAAGATACATTCATGTACATCGTGAACAATCATCTAGTATAGTAAGAAAGAACCTTGCTCCTCCAATACATGGTATCTTGTAAGGACCCCATAAATCCATATGGATCAAGTCAAAACAACGAAGAGCATGAGAAATACTTCTAGTAAACGGCAACCTGTGATGTTTAGACAAAACACAAGTTTCACAAAAAAAAATCGCGCATGTTTACAGTATCTCCAATTACATGCTTCAGCTTATCGGCTGATGTATGCCATAATCTAGCATGAATTAATTCAACATCACTAAGATTGAGAGCCGAATTAACTACAAGAGCATTACATCCCAATTTATTAGATGCAAAATCTTGAGACTGTACTGTAGAATCAGCGTAGAGTAAGTAGAGGCCTCCACTCTTCTTCCCAAAAGCCTTAGTGACCTTACTTGAAAGGTCCTGGAACAGGCCCAGATCTTTAGAAAAGGTCACTTGTAATGATGAATTTTCTAATAATCGACTCACAGGTAATAGATTTTGCTTGAAGTCTTCAATAAGAAAGACATTCTGTAAAATAATGTGAGCATTCAGTCTCACTTTGCCTGCCTTAGAAGCAAGCTTAACAAATCCATCGGGAAGGCCTACCCTTATGGGTTTCTGCAGTAACCGTACATCATATAATAAGGATTGATATGGAGTCATATGATCAGATGCTCCAGTGTCAACAATCCATTCATATACAGAGGGATGTAATTGAGAATCAGTGAGATGCAAATAGCGAACTGTACCTGCCGAACAGATTGTGATGCCTTGATTATCTGAGAAGGACTTGAGAATTCATTGGTAGATCAAGTTTGCCATTTCATTTATCATACCATGGTCCATGCCAACTTGTCCATGACCACCTCCTGAT
Organism: Agrostemma githago; assembly: GCA_958450325.1. Classification (NCBI taxonomy): domain Eukaryota; kingdom Viridiplantae; phylum Streptophyta; class Magnoliopsida; order Caryophyllales; family Caryophyllaceae; genus Agrostemma; species Agrostemma githago. The sequence goes on along the minus strand of OY288258.1, from coordinate 55,806,220 downwards.
GTACCTGCAGCATTTGCTCTCTTCTCATAGTCAAAAGGAGTGGATTCTTCATCCTCATGTTCCTGCACAATGTCCACATTATTTGCAGTCCTTCTATAAGAATTCTGAGCATTTTGTGCCTCATATGTCTGGAATCCTTTTCCCTTATACTTCTTGCTGTTCGGGTTAGAAAAGCAGTATTCAGAGACATGCCCTTTCTTTTTACAGTGGGAGCACGTCTTGAGTTTGTGGCAATTGTCAACATCGTGCCCTTTCTTAAGACAATGAGTACAGAACTTATCCCCAGTTTCTGACTCAATTTTAGGTCTCTTACCCCTGTTTCCCCCACTTGAATGTGCAACATAGACACTGGTTTCAGCCAAGATATCAACAGCCTCACTAATTTGCTTTTGTCTCTCAACCTTTTGAAGCAAGGAGAAAGCCTTGTTCAGAGGGGGTAGAGGTTCCATTGTCAATACAGTGGTCTTAACACCTTCATAGCTAAAGTTAAGCCCCATAAGAAAGTGAATTAACTTTGTTCCAGACACCCTATCAAGAATTCTTTTAAGCAACTTGCAAGTGCAAACATCCATTGCTCCACAAGTGCAAAGGGGAATAGGGTCGAGACTATCAAGTGTCTCCCAAGTGCGTTTCAACTTACTGTAATACTCGACAAGAGGTGCATTAACCTGTGTTGTGTCACTCAATTCTTTTCTCAATTGATAAACCTCAATACTATTGACCTGTCCGTATCTTTCATTGAGTTCAGTCCACAAATCCTTAGCACTCCTAGCATATTCGACAGTTTCACGGATTTGTCTAGATAAAGAATTCAGAATCCATTTGACCAACATATAATCACATCGAATCCATTGATGATGTGTTTTATCAAATTTAGTAGGTTGTTTGCAAGTTCCGTCAACAAAACCGTCCTTGTTTTTAGCAATTAACGCAATGTACACATCGTGTTTCCAAGATATGAAACTAGTTCCATTAAACAGAATTGAAACAAGTTGAAGTGTGTAGACACCCGCATTTTGACTGCCAGGTGTCTATGGCAGTTTCCAAAAAACACCCGATTATGATCGGACGCAAATGTGTTTCTACGCGCTCGGATACGGGCTCAAAACCTTTAGTTGTTGGCTTAAGCACTTACGGAGTAAAAATATCACAAAATCGACCTCAAATCCAGGCCCAGTGGGTCGTTTCCAATCAAATAAAGCTAATTTGGGCCAAAACCGACACCGAAAATAAAACCGACTTTTAGCGATTGGGTCAACCCCGGTCAAAGTCGTTTCCGAGACACATAAAAACAGCCACATAAACATCAAAAGTCCAGTCCAAATGCAAAAAACCCACAAAATATCCAAAACCACGGTCCAAAAAAACTGGCCCGTGCACTCCAGCTAACCCACTCGATCGAGTGCTCAGCCCACTCGATCGAGTGCTCAGCCCACTCGATCGAGTGGGCCCTCATTCAAGCCCGGCTGCAGACGCTTGGGCCACTCGACCGAGTCAAGAGGCTACTCGGTCGAGTAACCTTAGCCGGAGGAGCATAGCTATGCCTATATTAACACCTCCATGCACACACTTCAAGACAACTTTACAACTTTTTCGAAACCCTAATTCTACCCTAATCAACCCTACTCATATACATTCAAACCCTAACCCTAGTACTTAGGAATCAAAACCTAACCACCACAACTTAGCCTACATCTTGATACTCACGAGCAAGCCACATCTACCGAGTCCCGTCCGAGAACAAGAACATGTAGGTTGAGGGTGCCAAATCCCGGTTTCTCTTTTCTCTTTCTTTTTCTCTTCGCGCGTCGTCTATATCGTCATCATTGTCCCATTTTTTTATTTATTTTTTATTTTTATTTTATCGTCATCATCGCACTCTAATATCGCTAATAATTACTAGTATAAAATACTAAAATACTCGTCAATTCGTGTCGAGCGTGAGTGATGACGGGATAAGAAAACCCGAATATACAATGGTATTGCACCCAGCGTTGCCGGTCGATTATCCCGACACCCCGATCGCTTGATTGTTAAGACGAGTTAACGTCAACCGTAATTTTCCTATTTTTCGCATCATCATTAATCGCATATTTCGTCAATTCTAAAGCTTTTTTCAAAACAATTACTTTTTAATTAAGGGTCGAAACCTTTTGATGCGGATCCGACATCACACAATTCGTAAGAATTAATTATGATGTCGGGATACGGAGGGAATCAAGTCGAGTTTTTTAATTCAAGTGTCGATCACTTAGATTCGATACCAATTCAATAATTGGATGTCGAATCTAACGATTTAGTCAAATAAGTTAACTAACGCGATTTCTCGTTGATGCTAAAATAGATGTCAAACAATTCGCAAGAATTAATACGACACTATAAGCGCGGAGGGAACTTATATCGTTTTGGTTAATTTAAAACGACTTATAACAATTCTTTTTTTTTACCTCGCTCTAATATCCGATGTCGATTCAATAATCGCACGTTGGATATATATGACGAGTATCTTACACACGAATCGAGCATAAATTATACAATATTTATGCCCGATTCAGCAAAATCAATGATTTATCAAAATCCGAATCGAGCATAAATTATGCAATATTTATGCCCGATTCGGCAGAATCATCGAATTAGCAAAATCAAAAGTAATTTCGAAATCGATAACAAAATTGCGAGCGAACCCTAGTTCGTACAGGGGGCACTCGACCGAGTGCCTAGCCCACTCGGTCGAGTGGCACCCCAAAAACAGAGACAGAAGGGTTTTTCGACCTCCACTCGGTCGAGTCTCGCAATGACTCGGTCGAGTGGCAACATACTCGGTCGAGTTCGTCAATAACTCGATCGAGTAGGGTCTAAAATACGGGACAGAAGCTTTTTCCGGGGACCACTCGGTCGAGTCCTCATATGACTCGATCGAGTGGCCTATATCACGACCAATACCGTGAGTCCTATAACACTCCTCTAGTCTCGATAACGTTTTTTTCGTGACTTAGGTCAACACGTGTCTAATCTATCACGTGAAACATCACTTTTCAAAACCGTGCATCATTCTATAATTTGCAAACCGTTATTATCGTTATACCGTTACTAACAAGTTTGTTATTTTTCTTGTCAATTTATTGTTTATTTTATTGTACTAAAATGAACACACATGCTAAAATTCAACTTCGACGTTAGAATTAGTTGCATTAAATCGACATATAAACCCTTTCAATTTCTCGCATGATTAGGGAAAACAATGTTTGCATAACATTTTCATCGTTCAACTAACGCGTGTATTAGAAAGTCTTTCGATATCTTAGTAGAGGCCGCTAATGTGCGGGCGGGGTTGGGTGTCCTTTGCTTCCCAACACGTACCCTCACCCCTTACTCAGAACCTCGGTTTCCAGATGCCCGAAACCGTTGGCGCACGAGAGTCATTCAATACACGATAACCGGTAGCGACGGTATCGGTATCGCAATGCAAAGGGACGAGCCCAACAAACTCTGACATCGGAAATGGGCCGTATTTTGTATACGGCCCACTACGACATAGAGTGGGTTCGAACGGGCCCCAACTCCCACAAAGTTCGGTGGCGACTCCACTTCGATTTAAATTTCAATTCGATCAATTCTCATATGGAGATTCATTCGCCTCCCCAAACCCGCGCGTGGCCGCATCGGGGTGGACCTATGTCATGTCCACAAAGTGATGGCTGATCAGACGAGGAAAGATAAAGCGGATCATCAAAGCAAGAATAATTGTTTGAAGTAGCAGAGTTTTGAGTTTCAATTGTCATGATCAATGAACAAGAAACAATGAATTCACAGTAGAAAATCAGAGTAGTCGAGAAAAAACGCCAGAACTTCAATCAATTGTACGAAACAATCAATTAGCACAGCAACAATGGAGAACGAATCGAAGTGCAGAAGAAGAAAAAAATGGAGAGATTATACCACACGTTGATGACGCGTGAGGAAGACGAATAATTCTTCAATAGAAAAAAAGAATCACAGGAGCAACCCGCTCTGATACCATATGAGCTTGAATTCCTCCATTGTTGATGTAGCTTGAGTGAAGAAGACTCTGGAGAGAAAAGTTTGTTAGAGGTTTTGTGGTGTAAAATTGATGTAATAATGTGTATATTGTGATGAGGATAAATTACAGCCAAGTATGCTCTATTTATACATAAAGTAAATGTAACTAGCTCCATGTCAGCAATCTAATCTAACCACCTACATATGTGCATACAATACAATTAGATATTGAAGATGATACTAATTATTATTTGTATTGCTCATTAAAGAAGACACACATAATAATGCTCATTATATAGTAACAACTACCCTAACCATCTCCTAAACTTAAGCTAATTAATAGGATTTATTGACTCAGTAACTCACTAAACATACTGTTTAATCTATGCTAGCTAGAAGTGCCTAGCTATTTGGATGGCATAACTAACAATAATCAATCTAATACATAAATAATAATACTCATAATAATAATAATAATAATAATAGTAATTAAATAATAATATTTAAATTTTGAATCAATATTCCAACACACTCCCTTAATTCAAAATTTGTCTACTTAAAAATTGATGGAGCACTTCTCTCCAATAATCTTCTAATATGTGAAGCACCTCTGTTCACTTGTGATGCACTTCTCACCATCATCTTAATGGTGCACATAATCACCATCTTTCATTTGGAGCACGTCTCTCCAATACTTTTATAACTTGATAGAGTACCTCTCTCTACCGGATCACTTATGGTGCACTTCTCACCATTAGAGCAAGATTTCTTCTTCGGCAACTTATGCCATATTTGCATTTTCTTCGGACCAACAATTCTTTGCCAAATGACCATATTTTTTGCACTTGTGACATTGGGGTTTGCCTTTATGCCAACAATCTTCTTCATCATGACCAAAGTTTTTGCAGTGGTTACATTGGACTCCCTTTCCTTTTTCCCTTAAGGCCTTAGATGATTTTTTAACAAACAATGCTCCCTCACCTTTTTCATATTCATCTACTCTCATGGACCGCCTTTGATCAACGACATTAAGAGCATTAAATAACTCTCCTAAGGTGATTTTTGAAAGATCTTTTGAATCTGTAAGTGAAGAAATTTTAGACTCATAAATTTCAGAAATTGAGACTAAAATTTTATCAATTATTCTTTCATCGGGAAATTTTTCACCAAGAAGCCTAACTTGATTGACAATTGACATAAGCTTACTCACATATTCTTTTATGGTCTCATTTTTATTCATCTTTTGCACCTCAAATTCTCTCTTGAGATTCAATACTTTCATTAACTTTGTTTGCTCATTACCTTCAAATTCTTGTTTTAGCACCTCTCATACTTCTTTGGGTGACTCACATGTCATGATACTCGGAAAAATATCATCGGACACCGCGGAATGGAAATAAGAGAGAGCTTTCGGCTTCTTTGCGTTATCCTCATCGAATTTTTTGATTTGGTTCAAAGTTGAATCTTGTGGAAGAGGGGTAGGATCAATATCACTACTCTCAATGACATCCCATAAATTCAAAGCTTTCAAATGAGATTTCATTTTGAGAGCCCAAGTTTGATAATTTTCTCTCTTAAGGATGAGAATCAACAAAGGCAAGTTATTTGATGTCATTTATTTATTTTAAGCCCTAGGAATGAACTTAGGCTCTGATACCAAATGTTGGAAAATTATGAGAATATGAAGACAATACAATTAGAGATTGAAGATGATACTAATCTATATAATAATATAAAAAGACAAACTAAGAAGTTTACTTTCTAATAAGCCGACACGTGGCATGACTACAAGCCAACACGTGGCATCATTATTGAAGAGTAATATTATTTATCGCTACGGAAGATTAACAGTTGGTGACTTCGACCTTTAAAAATATTTTTTAACTTATCTATCTATATAATAATATAAAAAGGCAAACTGAGAAGTTTCCTTTCTAATAAGCCGACACGTGGCATAACTACAAGCCGACACGTGGCATAACTACAAGCCAACACGTGGCATCATTATTGAAGAGTAATATTATTTATCGCTACGGAAGATTAACAGTTGGTGACTTCGAAGTATCTTTGTATTTTTATCTGTGAATATAATCAAAAGATAATATGTTCCTATAAAAATATTTTTTAACTTATCCTATAAAAAGGCAAACTAAGAAGTTTCCTTTCTAATAAGCCGACACGTGGCATAACTGCAAGCCAACACGTGGCATCATTATTGAAGAGTAATATTATTTATTGCTACGGAAGATTAATAGTTGGTGACTTCGAAGTATCTTTGTATTTTTATCTACAAATATAATCAAAAGATAATATGTTCCTATAAAAATATTTTTTAACTTATTCTAATTATAAAATACCAAAATTTAGAATTTAGCATGTTGCTTTTAGAATGACGACATTAATCACACAAATGACATTTATACTCTTCCCTCCTAATTAGTTTCTAATATATTTTTTAACTTAATAATAAAGACGATAACGATAATTAAACACATAACTAACGATGTTAAAAATTTAAGCGAAAAAATATCAATTGATAACCAACGACGGTAATTAATGAGATTAACAATAATAAGACACATAATTAACATTTTACAATTAAACGATCATGACGTAAACGATAATTAAACAATTATTTAACACTAAATTTAATCATTTGCATAAGTTTAAAAAATATTTAGACAAATGATAATTAAACAAGTAATTAACGATTTAAAGATCTAATTTACGTCTATTATAAATATTAATAAAACCCCAAACATAAATATTAATAAAACCCCAAAAATTGTCCTAGACTTCTTCGAGACTATAGAACACTTCGAGGCTAGAACAAAGGGGATATAAATTCTTCTCAACATAAAACAAACACGTCCCGTGCGTTTGCACGGGTGAAAAAACTAGTTATTATTTGTATTGCTCATTAAAGAAGACACACATAATGCTCATTATATAGTAACAACTACACTAACCATCTCCTAAACTTAAGCTAATTAATAGGATTTATTGACTCACTAACTCACTAAACATACGGCTTAATCTATGCTAGAAGTGTCTAGCTATTTGGATGACATAACTAACAATAATCAATCTAATACATAAAATAATAATAATAATAATAATAATAATAATAATAATAATTAAATAATAATATTTAAATTTTGAATCAATATTTCAACAGTTAAGGTATCCTCGTTAAGAAAAAAATTCCATAAATAATCATCTAATTATGATATTTATGAGTTTACAATTTTATTTTATTTTTGGATTTATTTTATTATAATTACTTCTTTAATAAAAATCATATCATATGTTTATTCGACAGATGTTAACTAAACCTTTAATGAAAAAATGGTTGGTTCACTACAACAAAATAACCTCGGGTAATTAATTACCCGAAGAAATTGGGGAGAGCTTGAACTTGATACTCTTGGGTTGAAGAGCACAAGTTTTAACCACTAGACAACACATTGCGAGCATGTCTCTTTGTTGAATACAAGCAAGCTCCTCTCCTTTTTAATTGTATTCAGTTTGGACCCCATTTGGACTCGAAGGTCCGGAATCCTAATTTTTTTTCAATATTTTTCTTTAAAATATTATTTAAAATTCGATCTAACTGGTCCAACAAAAATTTGGAAAAGAGTGCAAATAGTGCAAATTTCGATCCAGCCGATCCGGTCAAAAAAATTCTACAATTCGGATTCCGATCCTAACTAGTTCCGATTTGATTCGATCCTGATGAATCGGTGCACAGCTCTATGGCTCTGTGGAGTAGTAGCTACCCTTTTAACATAATGATTATAAATTCAAAATTTTAATAGCAAAGTAAAAATAATTTAGTAAATTACTACTCCGTATAATTACTTCGGGTGATGCACAAATTCAACGTTATCGGGTGACACCTATCACAGTTTCCAATTTAACAGATACCTCCTAAAACATTTTTTTTCCAAATTTTGAGTAATATTAAGACCGCTCAACACAGAATAAAACTCATCTTGCCCAGACCTGCTCCTTTTACCCCTTCCATTGAATCTTCTGACGACGTTCGCCTTATGGACATAAAGAAAGGTCGATCTCTCATGATCATTGGTCCCGGCACACTTTGCTCTAGAGCCTCTATTCATACTGACGCAGCGTGGAAAGGTTCTCACTTGGCTGCAGGAGGTTGGATCGTTCATACGCCTCCGGGATCCTTCTTAGCCAAGAGGTTTTTGAGGTTTAACGCTGCTTCCCCCTTCAGGCTGAAGCCCTTGCTCTCCTTCAGGCAACCCTTTGGGCGCGCTCGCAAGGTCTCCTTCATATCCATCTCTTCTCTGACTGCCTCAACCCGGTTCAAGAAATTGGTGGTCTTACATAAGCTTCACCTTTCTCTCGTAGGATACTTGACAAATTATTTGATGTTTTTGCTTCTTTTCATTGTGTTTATGTTTCCTTTGTTCCACGAGGCCTATGTCCTAGCGAACATGGGTTGTACATGTTAAGGCTTCATCTTTCTTTCTTTACTGGCAAAAAAAAAATAAAAATAAAAATAAAACTTAGAATTTTAGTTGAACACATGATCACTGAAATCTATTGTTCATTTTGCAAGGAAAAACACACCTAAAGAAGATGGTAAAAATAAAACAAGAGCATTAAGTTAAGCTACAAGTTTTTGCAAATCATTCACAAAAGTATCAATATAGCCACTCATAAACCCTTGGCTACAAATGGTATCCCTCCAATTTGCATGATTCTTCTTGAGCAGACAACCTAACTCACTCTTTTCATCCATAACTGACGTAATTGCCTTACACAGACTCTCCTTAGACACCCACCCATTCTCCCTTTTCTCCACTTCCACAGCCACCTTAAGCTCCCCTGCCATTAACCTTGTGTTGAGTATTTGATCACCCAACTGCGGCACCAACACTACCTGACTCCTGGCTGTCAGAGACTCCCACATCGACCCAAACCCGCAGTGGTTCACAAAGCACCCCACGGACGGGTGGGCCAGTACGAGGGGCTGCTGGACCCACCCCCCCGTAATCACTCCTCTCTCCCCGACTCTCTCCTTGAACCCCTCCGGCAAAGCCTCCTCGATGGTGGCGCACCCGGTCGGAGGCTTCACCGCCATGAGGAAGGGTAAGTGGGTCATTTCAAATCCGAGGACCATCTCCTGGAACTGATCCTTCTCCAAGATGAACTGGCTCCCGAAGGCACAGAATATGACCTCCCCGGGGCCATATCGGCCCAGCCACTCGGCCCATGGGGCATCAAGTGCCCCCCTGGCGGGGCCGGTCTCAGGCAAGACCGGCCCCGTCAAGAAAACGGGTTTGTTGTATTGGGTGCCCATGTAGTCGCAGAAGGGGCCCTCAATCTCACGGCACGTGCGTATAGCAATGGCGTCACAGGACGCGACAGCCATACTCACGCGCTGGTAGAAGGTAAGGCCGCTGCCAAATTCCAAGCCGATGAAAAGAAGGCTGCGAGCCTCGGGGCCGTGGAGGACGACGTTCTGGGAGGGGTAGCCCGGGGGAGGCCGGGCAACGTCGTCCTCGGTGATGGGCCTATCAGGAGCCAAGTTGCGAGCGGGGACAACAGCAATAGCAAGCGAAGCAGCGCAGACGACCTTGTAGCACACGGTCTTGATGTTATACCGGGACGCAAGCTGAGGCAGCCAGTGAGCCATGTCGTAGAAGAGGAGGTCGACCGGGAGGAGGGTGGGGAGGACAGCGCTGAGCTGGGGGCGGGTGAGGTCGAGGGCGGTGGCGAGGTGGGTGTTGAGGTGGATGGGGATGTCGGAGGCGGTCTCAGTGCCCGGGGGAAGGGGGTCCACGTGGGGGACGGTGATCGGGTGGAAGGTGATAAGAGAAGGGTGGAGGTTGAGGAGTTCGAGGTGGAGTTTGGCCTTGTTGGGGAGCAGCAGGGTGGTGTTGTGGCCTCTTTCGGCGAGTTTGTTGGCCAGATGCAGAAACGGAGTCATGTGTCCCATCGCGAACCATGGAAACATCACTACATGAAGTTTTTTCTCCATTTTCATCAATAACACTATATATATATATATATATATATATATATATATATATATATATATATATATATATATATATATATATATATATTATTACTCCATCATGTCTGATCTCCTGCTACCTGCTATTAGCTTCTTTACTTTTGTTAATTGGAAAGGAGATGACACTGTTAGTTGTTATTAGATCACGATTCTTAAGGTGTATGTATGCATGTAGCTCTTGACTATATACAGTGGAGTATATAAGCTAAATATAGTATGTACGTAGTTATTCCAAAAATAAGCTTCGTTCTTTCAACATTCGGTGCCGCGGTTCACAAAACAACTCTCCTCACTCTTCAGTGCTTGAAATATTGGTTCACAAATACGATATTATCACAAATACCTAAGAAGCTTATGATATCAACAGCAGCAGCAACAACAACGATAATAATGATAATAATGTATTTGAGGTAGTACTATGGAATTCAGTTGGCAAGACTCGAGACATTAAAATTTGATGAAATCTTAGAAAAAAAAGCAAAACATTAAAGTTTTCCATCAAACTTATTGAGCATAGGAAAAAAAACTTATTAACCCATTTTTGTTACAATCCATTGATGTAAGTTTCCAGGTTATCATGTAAAAAGTCGAATTAAAATTAAATTGTAATGTAGTTTACAAAATCCGAGCTAATTAACAGAAGTATTGAACCAATAATGTTTCAAGGTAAACCTAAGTTTGTAAATAATGACCGTAATTCATTATACCAATACAAAAACATGGACAATCATATCCATACGAAGGGGTGCTCGCTCAAGTCATAGAAAACAACCTAGATGAGTAGATTCTACGCCTATTTGTATGCCTTGTCGAACCAAACACTGTCGCATTATAGAATTTGCCTTCATACAAAAAGATTGAGTTCTCCATGACCATGAGCCTTGCAAAGCCACATTACAGAATTTGCCTTTATACCCAGATTCTATGCCTCGAACAAATGATTGAATTTGCCTTGATAATAATCCCCCCTTCGGTTCTTAAATCCCGTACTTCATTACTTAGTGGCATGTCCTCACCTACAAACAGAGTAATTAACCAAACGGAAAATGATGTTGAGTTAACAAAACCAACTAAACAGATAACAATGTGTAACATATCTTATTCCATATTTTCTGCAAGTATCCAATCCCATATTAGTTGTAATCTGCTTAGACTGGTAGTTGTCTAAATCTATCGCATCTAGTTTAATTTTAGTATGCACTACAAGTTTAGTTAGTTAGAATTAGCTTACGTTCCGTGATAGTTCAACCATATCAACCAAAGCCTTAAGATGATGGTTGATACCCTCTTATATGTTTATATCTTATTAATTATTATGCCCACTCACTCGAATGTCCATTGGACTTAAAGAGAACAGCACAGGTCCCTTTCGTGTGCTGAAATTCCATTTGTGAGATTTCTTGAGGCTCTCAGAATTCGAGAACGGGAACTGGGGCCTTTGAGAACGCGGCCTTTGGTCTGGCTATGATACTGATAATTGAACCATCTCAACCAAAGCGGTGAACATTGAGGTCCACTAATATGTTTATATCCTATTTTTCCGTTTATGTTAATACTTTGCATAGTCCATAATACGAGTAGCACGTATGCAGTCATTCTTCTCTAACATATCTATCACAGTCAGAATATGACCTCAACAACCAGTCTTTTGAGATTATACACTTTCGGTTGGTAATACTAATAATTTCTTACATTTCCACCAAAAAAAAGAGATTATACACTTGTAATGCTTGGCCCATGACTCAAAATGACTCATAGAATCTAGTCCCTATACTAATCATTTTCACCAAAAAAAAATAAGATAAAATTTTGTAAGTGCGTATATAAACTAGGGGGTAAGATCCCCTTTCGTGTGAATAAATGAGCTTTTTGTACGGGTTTAATACTCCGTACTATTGTGATATGGTCATGAAAATAATGCCATGACCCGATTAAAGTTTGTAATGAATCGACCAAGATCCGACCCGTCTATCCCTAATGATAGCTATAATATATGCTCAATTCATACTTTCATTACAATCACAAACTTAAATGAAATTGCGCGAAGGAGCGATACCTGATGCGATTTTTGAAAAGAAAATCTACAGACTCAAGATTGTCAAGTTTCCTTTTAGCAGTTATACTCATAACTGCACCATCTGCTAACATACGCAGCACCACTCTCGCTATGTTTTTGGTGTCGTCAATTCCAAGGTGATGACTTCCTAACAACGGTATCTTGAGTGAATTCAACATGGTCCTCATTCCTGTGGCCTGGCACAAGGTAGCAAAGTAGCAGAAAATCAGGGGGGAAAGGAGACTAGGACTACAAGTGAAGAAAACAAGTATTTGAGTTTTGGACGTGAGTTAAGCCCCGTTCTTTTTCTCGTTTTCAGCTCCGGTCAATAATGTCCATCCTTAAACAATATAGTTAAGGTAAGTCTAGCCTAATTAATTTTAGATTGTCTTAGTCAATTCAATGCACTTAGTTCATTTCAATTTTGTTCAACCTTATTCGATTAAGTTAAGTTACATTAAAATACCTTTCATTTAAATTCAATTCAACTCCGTTCAGCCGGAAAGAGCGGGCCTTTCATGACCCTTAACTTACACAGTACAATCTACCTAAATTGGAGGGGTAAGAGAAGTCAAATGTACAAAACCTTAATCCTGTACAAAGTACAAATGACCCATAATGAAATTGAGTCAAATATTCCATTGGATGATCTCCTACTTCACACTTCACAGTCAAAAAGCAGTACAATCAGTTAAGTTGACCTTTTTGCTTTATTCCATCACAAACTCATAATCCAAACCCAAAGAATATTGAGTCTTTTTCTTGAATCAAACGCACCAATGTTACTCGATATTTCACTTAACCGCCGCATTGTGTATCTGATACGTATCGTGTTCGAAACGTATCAAGCCATACGGCACGACACGACACTTTTATACTCATTTTAGAACAAAAATATGAAAACTTCTACAAAACAGTTGTATTCGATACTCTGACACCGTATGATACTTGAAGACAAGTCAGATAGGAAAATAAAAGTAACCTAGACCTGAAACTTACCTTCCGATTGTAGAAATTCAAGAAGATGTCTTTTAAGTTTATCCACTCTAAAAAATAAGGAGGAATCTTCATGCCACATACTTGGCACTGCTGAGGAATTTTTGTTTTTATGTCCCAATTGCCACTGTATGAGTGTAAGAATTACTGACAGTTTAAAACATATGTCAACCCAGGTAAGCATGAGAAAATGTCCACCTCAAAAGAGAATAATAAAGAGTAAAAAGACTTGCAATCAATCTGCCAGACACATGACCTGTGAATATGCTAATCTTAGCAGAGATAAATTCAAATGGCAAAAAGAAAGTCCTATGGTAGATGGGAATGAAGACAAGGTTCGAGATTAGTGGAGTGATTTACGAAACCGCAAAACAAAAATTCATGAGAATTAACCACGTCCTACTAGTATATAGGCACTAACACATCCTGGTTCCAATTATTCAGAGAGCAATAGTCAGCCCCACACTTTTGATAGTAAAGCAACTCAAATGTAGTACCGGCATTACATTGGTGAAAGGAATCACACCTCAAATTCTAACTCACATCTCCACGGAGTGAGTTACAACAGGTCTAATTATCTTGTTTTCAGCACCCACTAAGACAATATCCTCACCATAACTGATTACAGTTAACAGTCTAAATCTTGAGTACATACCCAAAGTTAACATAATCAAAATGAGAGGACATAGTTGGTGTTAGTAAATGATAATTTTGTTAAATGTTGAATCTTGTGTTTTAATTCTTGTTGTATGTTGGATCAACATGGTAATTTCCATAGTTAGTATTACCCATATTTTCATTAAATAACTTCAACCAATAAACAAGAATGAATAGTATCATACTATCATGTTTAATGTTGGATTAAGTGCTTTGCGTACTATAACCATGATCTGTGAGTAGTCTCTTTACTAAGATTGACCTATTCCAGCATGCTTAATTTATGTAATTGATTTTCATGATACAAGTTGTTGTGGTGAATTGGGGTTAGTTGAGGGAAATCTTCTCAACTTTTATCTCATGTGGCGGCGTTAGCTCTAAACTCTTGATCATCAATAGCAACAAATTATATTTAAGAAGTTTCCTAACCACCTTGATTTCTTTTGCTAGTCCGGGTAAAACACGGGAGCAAAAAGACATTGAGAACATCCTCTACCTTTGATTGGAATTCTCTCGACAGGAGTGGGAGGGCAAAGATGAGGACTATAGTGTAACCTTAATCCTCTTGGCTCGAATTTAATACCATGGGAATGGACTTGATGATAGTTTTTGAACGCTTTTACGAAGCCAGTAGAGATGTATTTGAAATATTTATAATGCTTCCCTTCTAGGTTCACCACTTAACGACTTGTTGGTTAGGAATCATCGCACAAACAATACATGTTAGTGGATAGATAGGGCACTAGGCTTCATATTTAATTATATCTCATATTTCATCTGCTTGTCATTGTTCTAGTTTAATTACATTTCTATCACCTTATCCTAGTTTATTAGTAATTTACACCAGCCACCCAATTTGATCAATCTAGCTACACTCATACTCCATAGATAAGAACAGATTAGTAATCACAAATGCTCCCCATGAATACGACCCTCTAAGTGCTACAACGACGCAGTCCTGCACTTAAGAGGTTTTAAAACACACCAAACATAGATGCCTAAGAAGAGTGATAACTTTTCAAAACAAGCTTCTGACCTTTGAGTTACCAGACGAAGACGCTACCCAAACCACCCTCTCAATTATAGTAAAAATTATAAACATGATAGTGTCTGACCCCAAATGACGTCTACAAAAACAAGAAACAAAACTCACCAAGTTACAAAAGCAGCTCTGCGTAGTGGTCCACCAAGTTCCTTCTCCCACAACTGATGGCCAGTGATCCAAGCCTCAAATTCTTGAATTACTTCGCCAAAAGGCATAGCTGTATCGTGCCAAACACTACAAATTTATAAAGACATAATTAAATCGAGCAATTACAACGAACATAGTATTAACTATTCAGGCTGAACAGCTTAAAGACTAATCCTCTTCAACCTAACTGTTTATCAAGGAACCATCAATTAATTTCTCAAATGCCACAATAACCAAAGCCTCCTAATCCAAAGTTCTAAATGCTACTCCCTCTATTTCACTAAGATCTTCTTCCTTCCATATTGGACATTTTCTCTAAAATCTTCTTTCCTTTTTCACGCAAAATACATGGCTAATATTAACCATTTTCTTACCCCACTCAACGTCAACAACATATTCTCCAAAAAAAATCCATAATTAATCACAATCCATTGCCAAAGTGTTTGCTAAGGAACAAAACCATCTAAAAGAATCATGATTTTGCCAAAAGAGACCCTACATCATGCTTCATGGACAGTTTATTTCTGTAAATTTATAGCTTACCGAGAGACTCCCAGTTTGCCATATTTTCCTTCGATATATTCTTCTATTCTTTTCTCACTCATATTGGAAGGCCTAACAAACCTGCAGTGTATGTATAAATAAATAAAATAACCACCAAAAACAAGCCACAGGCCAAAGTATGCACAAGAGAAAACAGTGAAACGGCAATTATTTACTGTTTTCGGTGATGGTAATTTAAGGTTACACTTGCAATCGATCAAACCTGTGGAAGAAATCGACAACTTGCAATGTTTTGGCATCAATTATTACAACTGGGAACTCAAGAATCTCAACTTTTCCTTCTAAATCGAGCACCAACAGGAAATCAATATTTTGTGGGCGAAACTTATCGGATTTAGCCATGTCCCCTTCAAGTGACACAGAGCAACTATGATCGAATTTGTCTAAATGAACAGGATCATCCATCTGCATTCAAATCAGTATTTACGAACTATTAAATTTATAGCAAATTGTTCATCAGATTAAACGTGGAATTTTCAATCAGTCAACACAAATTTCACTAAAGACCCATAGACAATCTCCTAGTGTCTTCAGCATATGGGAAACCTCTAATTGCATACATCCAAACACCTTACGACACCATACATGTGAGCCATTCAGACACAGTAGTAGTTGTGTGTATATAAGTAGGTTGAAGGCAATTCTCTTCTTGGGACTGAGGAGACCAGCTCCTGTTGTTTTACCCAATGATTGACTACATCTGAAACAATGATTATTAGTATACATTGAATTTAGGCAGTCCAACTTCCTAGGTAGACAGTTCATTTCAGTAACTCCGCAAAATGGGTAGTCGCGTTCTGGCGAGGGTTTGAGCAATTTGCTTAACAACTAATTAATTATAGATTAAGTAGTCCCATAATTCCGCCAAGTCCAACAAAATTAAACGAATCTCCATAATTGCTCTACACCAAGGTAACTCTTGAAAAGGGACAAATCTTAACTGAGACAGGTTCAGTCTTATTCTCAAAGACTCAAACAAGGTTATCAAGATTATCTCAATTAGAGAGCGGAACGCTATAATTCACCTTATGGCTACTTCAGAACTACCAAATCTTCAAAAGACCATTGATAAAAGTGCGCATTTCAAGGATTGGTTTTCTACTTTGGAATAGTAGGCCTTAAAGATGATTGGTAGAGAATAAACTGCAATAATACAAATTATCATCAATGATGCAATAGTAATGTCATGAACAAAATTACTATTGATTCAGACTTGCAACTGATGCTCTCTAACAATGATTTTAGGATAGAAGTCAAGGGATTATGCATTACACTGAAGCACAAATTGTTACTCGTATATTTCATGGCATTTCAAAAGAAGTACGGTAACACAAATAATCATGTGCAAAGATGGTTGCACCACAAGGACATCGACTGTGGTGGTTGGACGTAAGCAACCTCGGCCAGGAGTTAACAGTATAAAAAAGACAGCTTTTGGAAAACACATGTCCCGCCTTGAGAATGATATGGAATAACAACCACGGAATATTTCACTTGCCGCCTTAAAAAAGGCAAGAACTGGGTAACAAAGAACCCCTTGATACAAAGGGGTGTTAAATTTATCCCAAAAATATTTATATAGAATAGAACAGTTCTACCCAATACATTACGGAGTATATTGCAACCACAACAAGTTTACACTTAGGCTCGCTTGGGATGAGAGTAATGAATTTGGGGTGGGTAATTGAACTAAAATGAACTAGAAAATGGAGGAAGTAGTGATGAAGTAGTGATCATGCTAAGCAGAAATGGAGAAAAAGAGACAAATATAGCTTCTTTTGGGGGGAAACAATTCCTCCCCTCTCCCCTCAAGTAATGTATTACCCCATATGAGGTAATTGTTCCTCTCTCGGACCATCACCCCCTCTTTACACCATAAAATACCACCACTCTCCTCCATTTTCTTCCAATTTTGAGCTCCATTGCCCTCAATTCATTACCTCCATCCCAAGCGAGTCCAAACATCTCCAATGGTTTAAAAAAAAAAAAAAGAATTACTTGGAATTTTTGTAATTTTTCAAGGGCGCTGTGTACCATTGGAGTTGAAAAAATAAGACCTGCTCCAAGCTTGACTTAAAAGACGCTTAGTTCTTATTGGATGATTAATGTAGATAGTGGGTGTAAGTTTTGCTTTCAAACATGTTCCCCTACCTTTGGCTCTATCCAAACACAGCTAAGTGTAAATCGGGAATCGGAGAAAAAGAGGGTAGCATAATTGGAAATGGAATTGCAAAACAAGAGATTCTAGTATCATAAGCATACTGAATGAAGTAGACATTTTATCAAACATGTAGCAAGCAACAGAGAGTGGGAAGAATAAGGCTTACCAAGGTACACTTGCCTTGAGTATAGTACAAGCACATAGGTTTCCAAGTGGGTTCTAGAGTTACACTTTCGAAAGAAGAAGAAGAAGAAGAAGAAGAAGGAGTGGAATGTTGGGAAGAGAGGGAAGGTGGGAGAGTGAATCTGCGTGTTGAGGTAATTGCAGGGATAATAATGGGAATGGGAGTAAAACTACTAAGTAGGGATACGGATACGGATGAGGAGTATAGTAGTACTGAATTTCTGCCAATAAATGCCCTTGAAAACGCCATTGTAGGAGCTCTGCTGTTACTTGCAACTAAATAAATTCAGAACCACTTGGACCTCCCTCCCTATCACGTTCACGGCTATCACCATGACCCGGGTCAATTGGGTCCAGTTCGGGTCGGTTGGGTTCGGCTCGGGTAACTTTCGGATTTTGAATTTGGGTTGACTTCGGTCGGTCTGAGTTATTTTGGATTCGGGTCATTTTCGATTACTCCCTCCAAACCACCATCATTTACCCACTTATTATTTTAATCCTTCACGAATAAAAGTGGGTAAATCATCGTGGAGCGGAGGGAGTACTATTTTCAACTTTTGATGGATACTAGCCGGACTTGTTAGTGACGTTGATAAGAATATAAATTTGGATGATTGGATAAATTAGTGAGACTAAACAACAGTAGAGAGTCAGTTGAAGGTAAGAGTATGCCTAATAATAAATGAATACTCACATACGTGAATAATATACGCGGTAAACGTCAAATTAAATTATAGTCATTATATATGGTGCATTGTAGTTAGAATGAAAGACTAATTAAAGTACCTCGTCAAAATTGATTTTTTTTTTTTATTATATTCTTTATTTAAATTTTAAAAATAAATCGAGTCTCAGGTGGATTAGGATTTTTTTTCATATACAAATTTTTATATTCTTTATTTAACTTAAAAAATATATTAAAAAACTTGGACCAATCATATTGCTCGAAAAGTTCATGCTTAGTAATATATATATTGATTAATTCGTTTTCTATAAAAAATAGTCAGGTTAATTCGGGTTATGAATTGACTTATTCAAGTCGGGTCAGTTTTGCCTGATTTGTATCTAATACCTGTTTTCTATCTTTTTTTCCTAACTAATAATTAGCAGTTGAATTTATCCTTTCTTTTTTCATGTTTTCCATCTTATTACCGTCTCATCCTCTCATTATTTATTTCTATTGCTCTTCCACCCTTCTATATCTATATCTATATATATATTAATTGAAAGCATCCTTTGTCACGTGGCAGCATGAATGCATTGAATGGATGATGTGGCACAATTCTATATCATTGACTTAAATAGAAATCATTCACTTGATTTATTTATATAGATATAGAGTATAATACAATTCGTTGATTTAAATAGAAATAGAAATTATTGCAAATAAGAATTACTGTATACTTCAGAGTTCAATATAAACCAAATTCATTTACTCAAACGAAATTATTTATATTCATTGAAAATACTAAACTTATTTTTTAGTGTAACTTTTTAAATTTTCATTTAAAAGTGACAATTAATTCTTTCTCTAATTTTTTAATCTATATATCAATCCAATGCATATCATAATCACGACACTATAAAATATTCTTGATTTTTTTCCCTAAAATCAAGATTAATAACCTTTCACTCCTAATATCATGACACTTACTTATTTAGAACATAAAATTATAATTGTCATATTAATTTTTAATACCGAAATTTGCAAATATTAAAAACATCTACATATTTTTTAATTGATTTAACTAATTAATCATGTACATATATATCGTAAATAGAATAACTTTCTTAAAGAAATGAAATATGTGTAGGTATTATGGTATATCTATCTAATATACAGTACCATATAAGATTAAAAGTTCAAATATTTTAAATTGATTATACCTACCTTTCAAACGGGTCGTGCGGGTTGGGTTTGGTCAGAATATGAGTCGGGTCGTATCAAGTCAAACACGGGTCACAGGTCGGGTTATGGTCAGAATATGGATAAGAAATAGTTCTGAACACCTTTTTTTAACAGTTTTTTAGTCAAAAAATATTCTTAGTATTAAATTATTTTTTATTTTACAAACATTATTACTATATTCTTCAATTAATAATTTTATTTTAAAATAATATTAAAATTATTTTATTATTAAATGATTAAAAAGAGTTATACGGAGTATTAAATTGAATATTTGTTTATCTTTGTAATTTAAAATATTAAAAGTATTAATTTTTTTTAATTATAAATCCAAATACACCCTCTGTTTTTTAATATAAGTCATTTTCACTTTTCGAGATAACTCCTTCTCTCTTAAATATCTCTCACAATATAAGAAAAAATACTATGAAATGTATACTCATTTGAAAGCTCTTTTCGTAAGGAAATTTATGGTGCAATTTTTAAATTTTTTGGAATAATATATTCACATAAAAATTAAAGTCAAAGTCTCACCTCGAAAAAGTCAAATGTCATATAAAATACGGAGGGAGTATAATATTTAAATATTAATATTTTGTTAATTTTAATAAATTCCGTTAACCCAACGGGTCGAGTTTCGACTCAAAATTAAATGGTCATAACTGTACGGGTCAAACAGGTTCATGACCCTAAAAAAATGGGACTAGCGTGTTACGTCAAGTTTTGACAGGTCTAATTATATCAAATATACTCCGT
This sequence comes from Agrostemma githago, assembly GCA_958450325.1. Taxonomy (NCBI): domain Eukaryota; kingdom Viridiplantae; phylum Streptophyta; class Magnoliopsida; order Caryophyllales; family Caryophyllaceae; genus Agrostemma; species Agrostemma githago. The sequence continues at coordinate 55,785,677 of OY288258.1, read as the reverse complement.
ATCAGATATAAAGGAAGAGCGAAAGGAGAACAACGGGGAGGCGGACAACCGTGGGGAATAGGACAGGGAGGATGGACGACACCAACGGGGAGTAGTTAAAATCAATGTAGATGTAGAAGTGAACGGGGGCGTGGAAGTCGCGGTGGGTGTAGTTTTTGGGCATGAGATGAGTACAGTCTTGTGGGAGCTGAAGCATCGTAGACAACTTAGTTGGGAACCACACGTGGCGGAAGCGGTATATATATATATGTGAATGTTGCACATACGGAATACCATGAACACGTCTTTCTGATACACAGTTGTCCTCACATATATTGTACAAACGGGACAATTATTTAAAACCGGAGAAAGTACACTCTTTAAAGTGCTTATAGAGTATATCTCATCCATATTTTTAATCTTCTACTCCTATATACTCCGTATATATCAATTGAATGCATCCACTGCTGACATGGCAGCGTGGATGCATCCCTTCGCTGACATGGCGGCTTTACATGCATATATTATATATGGAAAGAAATTCTACTATAGTATTTAAAACACCCTACTGTAATATATATAGATATCATCTCATACGAGTATTTATATGAATAATTTGTATTTATATTATACGAGTACTCATACGAGTATAATTATATAATTATTCATATAAAATATAAAATTTATGATAAATTATTATTAATTTAAAATCCTATTTAACATCTTAAAATTCCGTAATCTATATTACTAAAAAACATAATTGGTAATTGTTAATCATTCTATATATATATATATATGTATATGTATATGTATATGTAACATCCCGTTATTTTCTGAGTCAATTATAAGCTTGACCTTTCTACTTTTATTTAAATCGGGTTTTTAAGTTGGAAAAATATTTTAATATCGTTATAAATATTAGAATATTTTGGGTCGTCTTATAATAAATCAGTTTTGATTTTCTTTAAGTGGAAGTTTGTTTTATAAACCGACTTTGTATCGGATTCGACTTCGAGTCAAACACGATAAGGAAAAAAAAAAAAAGGAAACCTATTAGTAAATCCTCTCTCTATATATATATACACCCTTGTATCTCTTTATTCATTCATTTATCCCGCTTCTTTCATTCTCTACCTCATCTTGCCGCCTTTTTCCATCCTTGTTTCCGGGTTGCCATCTTTCGATCGTATCAAAAGAATCGATTCTTCATCCTTAATTACTCTAGCACGTTTTACGTTCTTCTTCATCAAATTGTAAGTATCGATTTTTATTAAAGATCTTTATTTGTTTTCCTTATATAAATATATATAAATTGAGTTTTGTGAGTAATTCTATAGTTTACTAAATTTATGGAAATAGGGGTTTTGTATATAGGTTAGACCCATTTTAATACCAATTAGATTAATGAATAAAATTATATTGATTGTAGCTTGTGGGTTCAAGGAGAAAGAATTTTTGGATTAGTATTAGCTTGGATTGTCTGTCTCGAGAGGTAAGGACGTTTTGACCTTTTCACCTTTAAGTAAAGAGCAGGTTCGATTTAAATTATGTTTTTGAAACGATTTTATAATTATTTTGTCAATGGTGAAATTTTACGATATTTTTTGTAATATTTTGGATATTGGAATTTTGTGACACAAGTCACATATTGGTATTATTTTGGTACAATTTTTGGTGGTTATAACAGACTCTGGGAGCTCTGTTGGTCTATGAGGTTAAGGTGCGTCTGAGACGTCCCTGGGATTTCGTCCCGAAACTGAACTCCTGGCCGAGTTGTGTTAAGTGGGGGTTTTCCGGCCCCCCACTTGCTAGGTAGTTAGACTTCCTCCTTTGGCAGCCTCATCCTACTAACTGCCCAAATGTGAGTAGTGCGCACTATAGTAAGTCTAGCTAAGCATAGGTGGTACCTCTAGATCGTGCTAAAAGGGTAGGACCTTGGCACACAGGTGGAGACAATATATATTGATTGGTTTTGGTTTTGACTACTGTTTTCACAGTACTTTTGGTTTGGTATGACACAATGATATTTAACTCTGATTTCAGTTTACTACGTATAAATTATAATTATTATTGTGTTATGTTTTGTTATAAAATATTTTTACTCAGCTTTGCTGACGTCCTTTTGTTTTGGGTCGTTCCCCCGCTGGAACCTGTACCTATTTGTGTTTTGGGTACAGTTGATAGGTACAATTAATATGCTGCATGGGTGCATTTGGTTCGGGAAGCTGAGCGAGGAATAATTTTATTATTTAATGTTTACCTCCAAACTATTTATATTTATGTTGAATTTTGGGTTGAAGTTGTTTTAAACCGTTTTGGATTTTGTGGGACTTAAGTCTTCCGCTGCAACGTTTCTATTTAAATTAACTATCGAATTTATATATTTTTTTTAATTCTTATAATATTCTTTTGTCTTGCATTTGGCCTTGTGAGCTAAATGCGGAGTAACGGCTTTAAATTTTCCTATTTTATTCTTTTATTTTGGTTGCGAAAATTTAGGGCTGTTACAATATATATATATATATATATATATATATATATATATATATATATATATATATATATATATATATATATATATATATATATATATATATATAGAGTAAGGCTCTTATGAGTCCTTCTCTATATATGAGTCCATGAGTCCTCATCTCATCCATTGGATGAGATGAGGATGGATGGACAAGATGCGTTGCATTAAAAAAAAAAAAAAAAAAAAAAGATTTACGTTCCTAAAATAGCTCCCAAGAATTTAGGAAACAATAACCCACTTTATCACGTTCATTCATCATTCATAACGCTCATTCATTCATTCAACCGTGAAAAAAAAATCCTTTCTTCATCACGTTCATCCATTCATTCAATCAATACTGTGGTCGAAAACGCGTTACAATGGATTCAATGACACCATCATCTTCTTCAACAGTTGATGGGCAATTGATCGAGTATAACAATGGTGAGTTTCAATATTTCTTTGACGTCAATTTTCATTGTTGCTATAACTTTCATGTTTGCGTTATTTTTTGACGTCAATTTGGATGTTGATATTGCTTTCATTGTTATTTCATTCATCATCGTTTCCTGTCAATAGTTAGTTGCTCTCTCGATCTTTACAGATTCCAGGGTTTTAATTATGTTTCTTATTTAGGTTTTGCATGATGTACAATTAGTAATACCGTTTTGTTCTGTATTAAGGAAGAAACGTCATTGAAGTAACATAACGTCTGAGTCACAATAACACTTAATTGTAATTACAGTAACACATTGAACGTTTAGAAAAAGGATTTTGATGATGATGTTAAAGTAACGTACTGTATTAGTTAGAGTAACAAGACTTGTCAATTGAAGTAATACATTGGTTTCATAGATGTAACGTTGTTTTATTTTTTTGCAGGTGGCATTGGCAAAGAAGCACAAGGTGATATTTTATTCATTTGATTAATCATGGATTAATAACAGTGGTTCATCGCTCTTGTTTTAGCATAGATTCTAGATTTAGCGTATGCTTCATTGATACTACCGTTTTGTTTTGTATTAACGTAGAAAAGTCATTGAAGTAACATACAATCTGAGTTACAGTAACACTTAATTGCAATTACAGTAACACACTGGACGCTTAGAATAATGGTTTTGATGATGATGTTAAAGTAACATACTATATTCGTTACAGTAACACAACATATGAATTGATGTAACACACATGTCCCATGTAACGTTGTTTAATTTTGTGCAGGTGGCATTTGCCAAGAATCGAATGCACAGGAATGGTGCAGAGATGTTGGTGAGGCTTTCACTCCGTACATGAAGCAAGTATTCGGAACAATCGAAGAGGCGGTGGAGTTTTATAAAATCTACGTTTATTGGCACTGTTATTGTGTTTCAGTAGACGCAAAAGCACATGCACGAATGGTGTAGAGATGTGAGTGAGCGTTTCCTCCATATATAGGGCAGATCTTCAAGGATGTGGATGAGACAGTAAACTTCTATAAAATCTGCGAATTGGCTTGTGGATTTGATGTGAGAAGGTTCACAACAAAAAGATGGCGCGGTGGTTAGATTAAATCAAAGTTTCTGATGAAGATAATGAAAAAGAGGACGAGGAGGATGAAGAAGAATCAGAATTTTAAGTAGGACAGTATATTGTTAGAGTAACATACATTATTCGTTAGATTAACATACTTAATGTGTTACAATAACACAGATTATGAGTAATAGATGTGAAACATTGGAATTGTAATGAAGTTGATTTAGTTGGAACTCTTGTACCAATTTTTGTTTTGGAATATCCTTAATAAAAAACAAATATTATTCTTTTGGTTAATTGGAACGACTCCTGTGTATGCAAGAGACTATTATATGCAACGGAACAGATTTTACGAGTTAGAGTAACACACTTCATGAATTACAGTAACACATTGTATGAGTCAAAGTAACACAATCTATGAGTCAAAATAAACAGCGTCAAAACGGAGAGTAAATTATGCGGGAGGATTTGTAAACTGGAAAAAATTCATTTTGAAGAAATGTGTTGTGTGAGAGAAAGAAGATCAGTGAAAAAAAAATTAATAGGAGAGAAGATTTGAGTACATAATTAGAGAGGAGAGAGAGAAAATAAAATATTTGCAAAGATTTTGTCAGTTATTTCCTTAATTGACAAAACAAATCCTAACCATTCATCTATCTCTAGTTTAAGGGTGGAGATGAGGACTCACGGACTCAATTATGATGAGTGGACTCACTTGATCTTTACTATATATATATATATATATATATATATATATATATATATATATATATATATATATATATATATATATATATATATATATATAAAAGTAAACAAAATGATGTAAATGTTACATAAAATGGATTAAGTTGAAAACGTGTATATATGTATATATGTATATATATATATATATATATATATATATATATATATATATATATATATACACGTTTTCAACTTAATCCATTTTATGTAACATTTACATCATTTTGTTTACTTTTATTATTCATATAATATATATACTCCAACATTTACGTTAAAGTATCAGTGTTAATTTTAACATTTCAAATTTCACATTATTAGAAATATTAAATATATTAAAAAAAAACATAATATTAATTTTTTGTTTGATAAATATTTAACATTAAATATATTAATATTAATATATTGAAGATCGTAAAAAGTAATATTTTGGAGCATCGATATATTATTTAGCACATATAATATTCCCACTTAATATTCTTGCTCTATACGAAATACATAAAAGATTATACGGAGTATAGTTTATTCGATTGGATAAAGATAAAGTACATTTCCAAGGTAAATATTTTTTTATAATTATTATAACATTTCTTATGCTTAATTAATAGTACTCCCTCCGTTCCATTTGATTTCATACGTTTTTCTTTTACATCCGTTCTATTTTCATTTAGAATATTCATGATTTTTATTTGAAATCAAGATTATGAACCGTTCAACCATAATATTCCGTTGCTTACTTATATATATATATATATAAAACTGAAATTTGCAAATATCCTTATCAACCACGGTTAAGTGTCTGAAAATTAACATTAGTTAACGTGTTTTAACCCCTCAACAAATAAAGTTGGATCGTAATATGTAAATCTATCAAACGGATCCAACGGGTCGGGTCATGGGTCGGGTCATCGGACTGGGTCCAAATACGGGCCGGATAAGTTATATGTCGACTTATACGGGTCGCGGGTCGGGTTAGGGTTAGAAATAGTTTCGAACGCCTTTATTTTTTACCAACTTTTTAAATCCAACAAAAATATTTTTAATATTACATTTTTATTTATTTTAATATTATTATTATTATTATTATTATTAATTATACTCTCTAATAATAATGTTTATATTTTAAAAAATATTAAATCCAAATTTTAAAATTATTTCAGTATTAAATGCTAAAAAAAGTTGTATTAAATTGAATATTTGTAATTTAAAATATTAAAATCTTAATTATAAATCGAAATATAATACTTAAATATAAACATTTTAATAATTTTAATAATTCTCATTGACCGAACAGGTCGAACTGGTCGGACCGGGTTTTGACCCTAAATTAATGGATCATTTTGGGTTCGGGTCAAGCGGGTTGCTGGTCGAAAAAACGAGTTCATGACCTTAAAAAGGGGATCAATTTTTTTTTCTTTTATCTAAATTTTGGGAGTGATAATTTAATATTAAAAATTGACTTTTTGAACTTAAAAGCGGTTGGGGTCATACGGGCTGAGTTCAAATACGGGTCGGTACAAATATATAATTCATATTATACGGGTCACAGGTTGAGTTAAGGTCATAAATAGTTTCGAACGCCTATATTTTTTTACTAACCTTCTAAGTCGAATAAAGATATTTTTAATATTACATTTTTTATTTATTTTAATAGTATTATTATTATACTCTTTAATAAATGTTTATATTTTTTAAAATATTAAATTCAATTTTTAAAACTATTTTAGCATTAAGTGATAAAAAAAAGTTGTATTAAATTGAATACTTTAAATTTTGTTTATATTAAAATTTAAATTATAAATCCAAATATAATATTTAAATATAAATATTTTATTAATTTTTAAAAATTTCGTTGTTCGTACAGGTCGGATCGTGTTTTTACCCTAAATTAACGGCTCATTTTGGGTTCTGGTCAAACGGGTTGCGGGTAAAAAAAATGGTTCGTGATGACCTAAAAAGAGCTCGATTTTTTATTTATTTTATCTACTTTCGGGAGAGATAATTTAATATTCAAAATATATGTTTGGACTTAAAAAGTCGGTAAAAAAATAGGTGTTGGAAAATATTTTGGACCCATATTCTGACCCTAACCCGACCCATGACCCGCATAGCCTGACTCATACTCGATTCGACCCGTATTCTTACCCGACCTATATATCAATTTAATATATAACACAATTATATTAAACAGCCCGTGAATCTTCACGGGTGGTGAAACTAGTTCGTTCTTATACGAGTGTAGACCCACACATTTGCTAGGTGTCTATAGCAGTTTCCAAAAAAACATCCGATGATGATCGGACGCGAACGTGCTCTACGCGCTCGGATATGGGCTCAAAACCGTTAGTTTCTGGCTTAGATATTAACCAACAATCTTTTGAGACTTAATTTTTTTTCTAAGACTATATAGTTAAAGTAAAATTAATCCGCATCGAAAAATTAAGATGGGATGAAATTCCATATACTTCCTCCATTTTCTTTTTATCTTCCCAATTTCCTTTTCGGTCCACTTTTTTTTTTATCTTCCCATTTCATTTCTTTCTTTTTTGGTCCATAATTTTTACCATACTACCCTTACTATTTACAACACTTTCCATCTTTATTATTTCCTATTTACCCACCCTTACCATTCTACCCTCACTATTTTTTAAATTTATTATTTTATATTCAGTATAAAAAAAAGTGTGCAAAAGTAAATTGGAAGATAAAAAGAAAATGGAGGAAGTATTATAAATAAGAGTAATCATTCGTATAAATAAAAGTTTTTAATTAGACTATATATTATCTTAAATAGACTTAACTAAAATTATCTACATTGAAAAATTATAATAAGTTTTCTGCTATATATAAAATGTACCAAAAAAAAAAATCGATTATATAAACAAAGAGTAATCGTCTGTCCTTTAACTTAAATATAAAAACAAATTCTTTTAAGTCTTAAAAATAGTTCTTTAAGAGTAATCGTGCGTTTTTAGGATCAAAACCCGTCGAACACGTCAACCCGCTGGATTGATAACGTGTAATTATTTTTATTAGGATATTAGTATATATGTGAGTATATCATATTTAAAATAATAACTAAAAAAATGACTCCGTATTAACATTAATATTGTAAACTAAAAAATAATAATTTTATACGGAGTATAATTCTTATACTTGTTACATGATTAATATTAAAAATATAACTTTTTACATGAAAACAATAGTACTAATTATTGAATTTAATTACGTTATGATAATATTTTTCAATTAATTGAATTGATCTATTGATAGTTAAATAAGGGCTGTTATTGTATGTGTTGATATTACACGCACAATTTTAGGCAAGGTTAAAGAAGGGGTTGAAATTAGGCGGGAAAGTTGAAATGATTATTTTGCCCCTTGATTTTTGTTTTAGTAAACAGGGGATAGGGGATTGATTAAGTTTCTTATTAGGTATATCATCCGCCTAAATAATAGGGAGGGAGCACGTGATATTATTCTGGGAAGACCTTGGTTATTAACGTTGACTCTGTGACTCTATTAGTGACCGAGACCTGAGAGCTTCGTGTATAGGGTTTATACGAGAAAACCCCCAAATTTGTGTCGAGCTTTAGTTAGAGTTTATCAATGGCTTCCAATTTCATAGCTCTGCGCCACAGATCTCACCGTGTACATCTCAAATCCAATCAAACCCTCTTCAATTTCTCTCGCCTCTACTCCTCTTCTAACGACGATAGTGACGGTAAAAAGTCTGGTAAACTCTCCAGTTTCTCATCTTACTTTTCCCAAATCAACCCCAAATCCCAACAGTCAGTAGACGGAATCCGGAAAAAATTGTCCGGGCATCACCATAACCCATCGGACGCCCCTCTTCAATCGCACTCATTTCAGAATTTCAAACTCAGCAATGCGTTAAGCACTAACCCTAACCCTAACCCTAGTTTATTGAGGGGGAATAATTTTCAGCTTAGCTATATTAAGGAGAGTTTGCAGCATATTCAAACCAACAAAGGCAATCTGGGTGACAGTAGTAATAATAATAATGCGAAAAACCAGTCTTCGTGGAATAATTACAGGGGGAGTTTGATGAAGTCGGGGGTTGGTAATACGAGTAAGAGTAGGGTGTTTGGTGGGTCGCTTGATAGTTTGCCGAGTGGGACATTTGGGAAGGAGCTATCAGGTGCTAAGGATGAGTCGTCGAAATTCGAGTTGGCTAAGCCGTATAGTCATGCTGAACTGGGTAAGAAATTGAAGGAATTGAGGCCGGACCTCTTCCAAATTAAGAAGAAGAAGACGAAGAACAAGGATGGGGAGGAGGAGGAGGAGGAGGAGGGTTGGTTTTCATTCTCGGAGTTGCAGGGCAGGTTGGGTAAGCTTAGGGAGATTGAAGATGAGAAAGAGAAGGAGAAATCCACCAAGCAGATGGACGGGAAGGCTTTTCGAGAATTGAGGCTCGGTCTTAAAACTATTCAGAGTTCTAAGGATGAAAAATCCAAGGCTGGTGAGACTGTTTTTTATTTTATTTATGTTTATTTGATGTGAATCGATATAGTTATTTTATGTTGTATATATATTGATTGATTTGTCGGGAATTAACTTTTCTTTGCTTAAGATTGTACATGGCGTGTTCTTAGTCGACTATGGAGTGGTTTGTAGGTCTTAATATTTTAACAGTGGCTTCAGCAAGGGAATATTATGTCCTTTTAGATGATGTGCAAGGTTTTGAAGTTAAATATGTAAAATAGGAAGTTACAGTATATGGGATGTCAAGAATATTTTGTAGGTGTTCATTTTTTCATTAACAGCTACTTGATGCTAGCTACAAAACCCTTATCTTTTGGCATGTTATGTTTGATAGGGAGAATACAAGGACCTTAGAAAAACCCTGTCTTTTAAATGCTAAATTTATAGTCTTTTTTCCTTCCCATTCCCTAGTTATTAGATGTGCAAGGATCATTTGTTGTACGTAGGTAGTCGGAGTGGGATCTTTCTATTGGTATTTGCATTGGATGTATGATTATTGTTGTTGTTGTTGTTGTCGTCGTCGTCATCGTGGTCGTCGAACAATTACTTTTGAGTGGTTTTCAGTCCAAACTTTTGAGTGGTTAAATGATTTATTAATGACATCTTTCTTTCTCCAGCTCTGAAAATGGATACATCTAGTGAGGCAGGTCTCATGCAATCTCTTCCTCAACCGCCTAAGGAACATTTAATTGAAAAAGTAATAATTCTTCCCCATATGTATTTCATTGTGATTTTTTTTTTCTGGTTTTTCGGATATTGCTTTCTCCATTAAATCATGCTTCGTAGTCGTAACATGCCATAGGTGGCTGGTTCTTCCCTAATAGCTTCTCGATTGAGAACTCAGTTGATCATGATTTGACGAAATTTTGTGTATTTGTGAAAAATATTGCAGTACTTCCATCCCGATAACATGTCTGCTGCTGAAAAATTGAAGATCGAGCTGAAAAAAGTGCGAGACGAGTTCAAAATGTCTGAATCTGATTGTGGATCAACGCGTGTTCAAAGTATGCAATCTAGTTTGCGTGTTCTAATTTTGTTAGCCTAGACCTTTCTTATATTGAACAGTGCTTGTTTGATGCTTGATAATCTGACAGCCTTACCAGGCTGGTGGGCATGAGGTTGATAGTTACAGTGGAGTAATTAATATCATAGAGTAAATAATCTTAGTTACTTTCTCTTGTATTCATGTAGTCCACTGTATATTTGAAGAGTTAGTATTGCATACTTTCCCCAGTTACATGGGTGTAAGTCAGGTAGTTATTTATTTATTTTTATGTGTGGCGGTAAGCAAATGTGGCTTGGTGTCATCTTTGGCTGGGAAGGAACTTATAATTAACATTTGGGATATGTAACCTATTTCCTTGCCGTGTGCTTCTGAGGGGGTTTAAGTAAACCTACACAAATTGATCACCTTTTAAATGACTAGTTTTACTCTTAAATGACGAATGCGGCCCTGACGAGTGATGACATTTTTTAGTTATTGGGTCAAGTCTAGGTTTCAAGCCCCTACTCCGGGAACCTACAGAGATGGTCTCACGGTAACTTTACTGGGAGTCCTCTCACAAAGAGGTAGTTACTAATTTAGTATCCACCTCGTGTTACGTCTTATGGTTACTGTGAGACCATCTCGTAGGAGGTTTTTGTGAAGAACCTATCACCCACTTATACCCAACCCTAAATCACTAGGATCCACAGTATTAAGGTGCAGCTTTGTGTGATCATATGAAATTATGAATGGCATCTTGGTGTAACCAGTAATGAGGAATTTAATATTGTTCTGTGATGGAGGATTTGTGTTTAGGTGGCTTGATACATACTTTTTCCCCTTCACAAAGATGTTCCACATTTCCTTTTTGGATGTTCCTCTTTCCCTTCGTTTATAATTTGTGGTTTTGGACACCATAATCCCATATTCTTTTTCTACTTCCAATTTCTTGTACATATTATTGTGCTTATTTTTTGTGCAAAACAAATGTAGAACAGCGTCGACTATTTTGTTACATTTTTTACATTCAAAGAAGCATGTGCCATTTTATTCATTTGTTGGAATATTCTTTATAACAGAAGTAATTTATATTCCCTTGCAGTTGCCCAATTGACAACGGAGATTCACCACCTCTCTTCCGTGCTGCACAAGAAGGTAGACACATTTATACAAGATATTCTCTTTTATCTGTCTAACGCACCTTCCTTGATCTGAAAACTGTATCCTCGACAGAATAAAGAGTCTTTGACAACAGCTGTATTAATCCATATCTTTGTTTGGTTTTGCCAAGGTTTCGTATTATTGAGCTTAATGCTAATTAACTTCGGGTTGTTGAAATGTAGGATAAACATTCCCGTCGGGGACTCCAAGCAAAAGTGCAACAAAGAAAGAAACTGTTGAAATATCTCAAGAGAACTGACCTGGACGACTATTACTTTGTTCTTTCTAAACTTGGACTACGTGACAATCTTGATGACAAATATGCTTTCTAAACTTGGACTAAGTGACGATCCTGGTTAAAAAAACTAGGTCAATATCACGTTGAATATTTGGAGAATAAAATCTTCTCTTTTAGAATTTGTGCCCCTCCAGAAGTTTGTTATAGGGTTTAAGTAGCTCTGATAGGGAAGTTAAATCCTGTGCACAGTGGTGTGAGTGATCTGGGCTTACTTGCTGGTTCAGTAAAAAATCGGCTCAAAGATTAATAGCATGCTTGAGCTCTAATTTATACTCAATGATGCATTGGAGCAACATTATGTACCCAGGGCAATCTAATTTTTCCTTCTTTTTTTTATACAAAGTGATGGACCTGAAAATGTCTCTCATTTTTTTTTTCAATTAGTGAATTTGTCAAACCTGTGCCCTCGCGGGTGATTCGAAAACACTATTTTAAATGAATAACTAGTATGATACTCATGAAAATTCACGGGTTGCCCCGTTTTTTTGTTATTTCAAAAGGCAGGAAGTAGAGCTGACAAACCGGGTCGGGTCCATCTCGATGGCCCGGTCCGGCACAAAAATAAGCACGACCCGTCCCGGCATGGTGATGACGCGGCGAAAAGCATGGGTATGGCACGACCTGTCCCAAGTTGGGTTGCGATGCCATTTTGAAGAAAAGTATGCGTCTAGGCACGGCCCGGCACGAGGCACGGTTGAGCCGACACGACTCTAAATCCCAAAAAATGAAAAATCTTTAAAATTTGATCGGGCACGACGCCTGGCACGACTTAGGCATGACCGGATAGGGCTAGGAACCGTGCTTCGGCGCATGTTCTCAGAGTCTGACACTGCCCGGCACGGCACGACATGGTGGACATGCCTGACACGACTGAGTCGGGCTAGACGGGCATGAAGCACGACCCAACACGTCGGGTTTGCCAGCTCTAACTGGAAGGCGAAATTAGTCATCAATTATTCGAAGAAATGTGGTCATCCATCAACGTGTAAATAGGCGTACGAAATAAATATAAACATAGAATACGTTGAAGTGTTTGTAGTAGAAGTCCATTTTTTTCAATGAAAAACATAATACTCCCTCCGTCCCACTAAGATTGTCCCGTATTCCTTTTTGGGTAGGTTCTTAATGATTGTCCCATTTCTCAACTTTCCTTTTTAGTCTATCCTTTTTTACAACTTCGTCCTTACTAAGACAAAGTATTTACCATTTTACCATTCCATTAACCCACACCACCTCACACATCACCCTATAAAGTAGTCATGATTGCCTATATACTCAATCGTCACACCATTTTCTTAGTTATCGTGCAAAAGTAAACGGGACAAACATTTTGGAACGGAGGGAGTATAGGACAAATCACCGTGGAAGGGAACGTTATGAAAATATGGTTTGAAAGAAACCAGTTTCTTTGTTGGCCCATCGACTCCATCTCAACATGAAAATATATTATTATATTGGTAGACGATACATTTTGAATTTTATTGTTAGACACGGGTTATAGAATAATAATGTCGTCCATAATAGGGTTGAAAAAGTTACCATTACAACTAACTTAATGAATTTTGTATTAAAAATTTCTACCATGCGTAAAAGTGAACATTTATAAAAATATTTCATTTGTGTTACATTGGCAAAACCATACGTCGTACCTTTCTCATAAATAATTTGTACCATTCACATTTCGATACTAATATATGAACCTCAAATATCGAAATTTACTCACATATTGAAATATACTCACAATATTCACATATCGAAATATACAAAGAAAGTATGAAGTAGGAAATTATGGAAAAGATATCTATAATATCACATATGTATATTATATGAAAATATTGGAGGATAATGTAAGGAGTCGTTTGGTTACTCATCTATTTCCCGGGAAGTGCATGATCCCATGAATTGTATTTGCAGGGAGTTGTTTGATTGCTCATTTCATGGGAATTAACATTTCCCAAGGAATTACAATTCCTACGTAATGTGGGAAGTTACTCACCAAGCCCCCTTGGTGTGTACAACTTCCCGCATGAAGTTATTTCCCATATGACAACCAAACAATATTTTTGTAATTCCATGAAATACAAATTCATGTGAATTTAAGTTTCCGGTAACTTCATCCTCACATAGTGAATCAAACGAGCCCTAAATATAGGAGGAGTATATTTAGTCAATAAGGTAGGACGATTTGTAGGTGTTAGTTTCCCAATTATGTGATATTATTTTCATATTAGGTACAGGCCCGTCAAATAATATTTAGTGGCCCTGTTCTAAATATTTTTTGGAGGCCCTTCAATCACCGTTTCCAATTGTTTTAGGTTATTTTGATAAATAATAATACTCCGTAGTATTATAATAGACCCACAAATTGAAGTTAGCTTTCAAATTTTTAGATATAATTGAGTTTCATGAACGACAAATATTAACGAAGTACTACTATTATCCAATACTCCATATTTGAGATTTACGATTTAAAATCCATAGACGGTACAAGGATTACTTCATTATGATAAAATGATTACTCCCTCCCATCCATTCAATGGTTTACATGGAGGGTTTCACAAATTTTAAGGAAAGTAGTAAAAGTAAGGGTATTATTGGTAAATCAAATGGTTTTATGGGGTCCACCAAATTTAAAGTAAAGAAAAAGTAGTGGTATTTTGTGTAAATAGAGGAAAGATAAGAGGGTTATATGGTAAAGTCTTTTGCCAAAAGAGGAATGTAAAGAATTGATTGGATTGTCCATTTATAGTAAGTGTAAAGAATTGAATGGATGGGAGGGAGTATTACTTTGTATAAATTAATAAATCATCCATAAATTATCGAGTAATTAAAATAGATATGTATATTAATGGTAACCTTTAGACGTTAAGAAAATGTAACACACATTAAAAAAGTCGAAAAGATAAGAGCACAAAACTTTGCATGTCAGGGGATTCGAACCCCTGACCTCAAGCACTTAGGTTACCTTTTGGTTCAACATGGTACCACTACACCTCTATCACCTTTACTGTCTTTTTATTACTTATATTATATTTATACATTGTTTTAACCTGACGAGGCCCTCTAACAAATTGGGCCCCTGTTCTTAGAACAGGCTCAACAGGCTGTTAGACGGGCCTGATTAGGTAGTGAATGTGTGTGTGTGTGTGTATATATATATATATATATATATATATATATATATAGAGAGAGAGAGAGAGAGAGAGAGAGAGAGAGAGAGAGAGAGAGAGAGAGAGAGAGAGAGAGAGAGAGAGAGAGAGAGAGAGAGAGAGAGATCAAATAAGTTCACCACATGCAATTAAGTCTATATTAACATTCAGCACTGTTATCACTTCAAGTGATAAAGTGCAACTTTAACATTCATCTCGTGTAACTTTAAGCACTTTTTGTGTAACTTTAACACTGGAACTTATGAACTTATAAGAGTTGTTGGCCTTATGTGAACCTATCTCTCTCTCTCTCTCTCTCTCTCTCTATATATATATATATATATATATATATATATATATATATATAGAGTAAGGCTCTTATGAGTCCTTCTCTATATATGAGTCCATAAGTACTCATCCCATCCATTGGATGAGATGATGATGGATGGACATGATTCATTCTACAATTTGCAATAAAAAAAAAGAAAAAAAGAAAAAGAAGGGAGATACTGCTTCCTAAAATAACTCCCATAATTTTAGGAAACAATAATATCACATTCATTCACCCATTCATTCATTCACGTTACCACGTTCATCAAACCTAAAAAAAAAACGCTTCCAACATCGCGTTCATCCATTCATTCATTCAAAATCTGTGTTCGACATCACGTTACTATGGATTCAATGATCGCGAGATCATCATCAACTGTTGATAAGCAATTCGTGGAGTACAACAATGGTGAGTTTCGATATTACTTTCATGTTTTGCGTTAATTTTATTCATTTCATTCATCATATATTCATATAAACGATTCATTGCTCTTGTGTTAGTATAGATTGCAGATTGTTAGGTTTATTATTTAGGTTTTTTTTTCATAATCTTCAATGATTATTATTTAGGTTTTTCATAATCTTCATCAATTGTTATGCTTTCATTGCCATGGAAGTCATTAAGATGCTCCATATTATTGGATTTTACGTTCATAGTATGATTTTTTAAAGATCTGATCATTATATGATTTTTTCGCACAAACATATATATGGAGTTATTGTAATGCACATAATGTGTTACTTTAATATAGATCATCTGTTATTTTAATGTCTAACCCTGTGTATAGACATCTTCTGTTAATTGAATCTCGTGTTATTTTAATGCATTTCATCTGTTACTTTAATTCTTGTCATCTGTTACTGTAATGCGTTGGAGTAACAAAGGATTTAGAATACTGCCATATTAAAAAAATACTGCTTCCTATAATGATGTAACATGATTGCCATCAAAATAGGAAACAATATCAAAGTATAACGTTCTCATTCATACTCTTATTCATAGCAGTATACATGTTTATACTGTCATTCATACTCTCATTCATACCTAATGTATTACAGTAACACGTTTGAAGCATTAGAGTAACATGTCATCGGATTTAGTTATTAATGTTTTGGTTAGAATACCGCCATATTTCAAGTTCTGATTGTTTGTTTGTCGCCACGTTGTTCTTGTTTTTGTAGTAGACGTAAAAGCAGAGGAATGGTGCAAGGATGTGGGTGAGAGTTTCACTCCATACATAGAGCAGATCTTCAAAGATGTAGATGATAATAAGAAGAAGAAGAAGAAAGAATCATTAGGAAACGTCATGTAAGTCATCGTTTGACGATGAAGAAGGAGAAGAAGAAGAAGAAAAAGAACCAGAAGAAGAGGATGAAGAAGAAGAAACACAATTCTGAGTAGGACAATATATTATTAGAGTCCTTAGAGTAACATCCTTTATTGGAGTAAAATGAGTTAGAATAACATACATTATGCGTTAGAGTAACATACTTAATGAGTTACAGTAACACAGTTTATGAGTGTAATTTGATTTCCAATATCCAGTTCTTAGAGTAACATGTGTGAAACATTGGAATTATAATGGAATTTTATAATTTTTGTTTTGGAGTACCCTTAATAGAAACATACATTATTCTTTTGGTTGATTGGAAGTCATGTTTTTGCAAAAGACTATTATGCAACGTAACAGATTTTATGAGTTAAAGTAACACAGTTCATGAATTAGAGTAACACATTATATGAGTTAAAGTAACGGTTTTTGCAAGAGACTATTATACAACGTAACAGATTTTATGAGTTAAAGTAACACAGTTTTATGAGTTAAAGTAACACAGTTCATGAATTAAAGTAACACATTGTATGAGTTAAAGTAACATAGTTTATGGATTATGGCAGTAACATAGTAACATACGTACAATGACAGTAGAAAAATGATGATTTTTTGGTGAAGATGAAAAAACTTAATTTTGAAGAAACTTGTTGTGTGAGAGAAAGAGACAATTAAAAGATTGAGAAAAGAGAGAAAAGATATGCATTGAGATAATTAAGGAAGGGAGAGAAATGATATATTTACCAAGATTTGTTATTTATTTCCTTACTTCACCTCAAGCAATCATAACCATCCATCTTCCACTTGATCAATGGTCCAAGATTGGACTCATGGACTCAATATATATAGGAGGACTCACTTGATCCTTCATATATATATATATATATATATATATATATATATATATATATATATATATATATATATATATATATATGTAATCCTGGTGCTTTGCAAACTAATCAATTCAATATTGGAGTTTTCCAACTTTCATGCTCATATTTCTTTATGGTATCTGAGCGTAAGGTTGAATATCACAAAAAAATATATATAACAAAATTAAAATCTCGCCCATAAGGGTGTTGCCTAGTGGTTAAAACTTGTGGTCATTGGCCCAAGGGTCTCAGGTTCAAGCCCCTACCAGACAAAGGCACGAAAACCAAGGTTATCCCTACCAGTTCTCCTCTTTACCTTCATCCATCCGACAATCCAAAATGCTGACACATATCATTTTTGATGGTGACAATTATGATCTATGGGCCCCCGCGGTGCGTAATGGCCTGGTTTGGATGCGAAAAACAAGTTGGGTTTCGTTGAAGGAAAGGTAAAAAAGCCATCTGACGAAAACGAAGAAGATGATGTCGAGTCAGTGGCTTGGAGACAATGCAATGCCATGTTGAAGGCATGGTTGCCGAATGTAATTAATTCTAAATTACATCCAAGTATTGCTTTTGAGCAGACCGTCTCAGAAGTATGGGAAGAATTGCAAAGCAGGTATTCCGCCGGCAATGCACCAAGGGTGCATCAATTAAAGGAAGATCTTGCAGATTGCAAGCAAGGGAGGCTGGCTGTGGTGGAATATTATACGAAGTTAAAGACAATTTGGGACGAACTTGCAAATTATAGCAAGATTCCAAATTGCACTTGCGGAGCAGCGGTTGCAATGGCTAAGGAACGAGAGGAGGAGAAAGTCCACAAGTTTCTGATGGGTCTTGATAAGAATCTGTAATCTCTTAGAAATTTTAACGCAATATAGTTACAGAAATACTAAGAGTTGAGATTAAAATATACTGACAAATTACAGCTTAATAAAAGAAATGGTAAGTCAATACAAGATCACTTTTTACAAAAAAGCTAAAAAGAAAATTCTCCAAACGGGTTTATACGAATTCATAAATTACATGAATGAAGAAAGAGTAGGATCCATGCTACTCGCTAGCTCACACCCAAAACCCAGCAGCAAATACCTGTCAGGTTATAAACATAACAGCCACATTATTGGGGAGTAACTCGGACGTTCTCCCAGCCATATTATATCATATGGAAAATAATAGAATTATTATATCAGAATATTTAAAAGGGAAAACTGTTAAAACAATATAATTAAAATAAGTTTTCGGAAAAACTTAAAGCACTTGCCAACCTGCAAGTCAAAATCAATCGATAATAATAATATTCAAAAATGGCGTTATGGATAGAATTAGTGTAGACGGCTAGACTTTCACCAGGATAATACTTGAAACTAGATTCGAGAACTTTAGTCTTAACACATATCAGACTTTAGTCTCTAACTAGACAACTCAACAATAACAGTGTACTTATTTACAAAGATATTTAATAATTTGTTTTCTATATTTAGTACTCACTCAATTCAAATCCAAAGTGTACATTTTTTTTGACACTATTCACAACTAAAGAGAATTTTCGATATTCTCGACAATCTGTAAGACAAAATATATTCATGTGCGATCTTGTATGATTCATCTTTATGAGTAGGTCAAAAATATCAAATTTTTATAATTTTTGTTAATGTAAAATGAAAGATATCGATGGTGCAAAATGCGCATCGACAATGTGCAAAAGAATTTGGATTTGAATGGAGGGAGTGACAAGTGAATTTTGAAGCAAAAAAATTAGGAAGTTTTTGTTAGTGCTCCCTCCATCCCGATCAATTGCTGTCATTTGATTTTGGAACAAAGACATAGAAAATTGGAATGAGGCACTTAGTAAACGACAAATGTATGAAATGGGGTGTGAATAATCAAATTTCACATGAATGCCTTTAAATGGAAAATACAACAAATAATCGAGACACTTAACAAAAAAAAAATAGTACAACAAATGACCGAACTAAGTGAGTATATATTTTACAATACCACAAATCGACAAAACCATGAAAGAATAAGTCTTTTTCAAAGAAAAAAAAAAGAATAAGTCAGTCAGCTGGGCATGGGGTGTTGCGCATGGGGTGTTGCACAAGAGACTAATTGTTCCTCCAATCATGATCATGGTGTTACTCTGATTCAAATTGGAAAAAAAATAAATAAAAAAAAACAAGAGGGTTGATACGTAATAAGGGGTAATAAGCTGATGACAAACTTAATTTGCCTTTTGATTTTTAATGAGACGCACGGTGTCTCCTCCGTAGACCTACTCATCGCAATTGTATTATATACAAGGTTGACTATGGCCATCGTAACTGACAGCATGTATTGTCATTCTGATATGGATGGATGGTGTTTTGTAGCAGCAGCAGCAGCATCTGCAATTCATACCATGGCCAAGGCCATCATATCGTAACTGACTTGATAACCAAGAGTTTCAACCTTGATGAAGACAAGGCGATGATTCTTCAAAACAAAGCTCAACTTCTGGCTGCCAGAGCATCTGATATTACTTCTGAGCTCCACGTGGCTGACTTGCAGTTTGGAAAGAAACGGATGGAGGAGAGAAGTCGAACTCTGGTTAAGAAATGTCCGAGAAAAGAAGTTGGAGATTGACACCCTTAGCGAGGACGTGAAAAATACGAGACTCTTTTATCAAGAATAAAGACTAGATACATTTGTCTCTATGTCCAAATACGACTCACTCCTTGATTCTGATTGATTCTACAATCAATCTCCTTAATTATGTAATCATATCACTTAATGCTTGATTATGCAAATCATGTAATAAACGTAGTTATCTTTCCTAGCTTAACTTTAGTCTAGGTTCACTTTGTAAACTAGTATATATTTGTGTATCTCTTGTATGTTAAAATTTTTGAAATACAAATTCTTTTTGCAAAGTATAGAGCTCAGGAATAGCATAGGACGAATCTCAAAGGAGATTGAAGAACTAATGGATCAAGGTCAGTTCCGTAATGATATGGCCTTACATTGGATGATTTTAACAGCACTAGATTGCCATTGGTGACTTTAGAAATAGTGGGTCAAATGTTCGTACAAAACATCAAAACAATTTGGGCATTGCTTGGAGATGATAAGGTGCATAGAATTGGAATTTATGGGATGGGAGGTGTCGGAAAATCATCACTTTTGATTCACATTCATAATATGCTCTTGGAAGAGATCAAAGAATTTGGGGTGATGTTTATTGGGTAACTGCAACTCAATGTAGCGTAAAAGAGTTGCAAACCAAGATTGCTAAATCATTGGCCTGGGTTTGTATCTTCCAAGTGATGAAGGTCCGAGGAGGAGGGCGGCCATGCTATGTACCTTTTTGTCAAGGATTGGGAAAATGATTTTGATTCTAGATGACTAGAGGAGCTAGGTGTTCCTCTTTCATCGACTATTTGTAAGATTGTTATCACTACTCGCTCTCTAGACGTGTGTCATAGGATGGCGTGCCAAGAATATCTCAAGGTAGAACCTCTCTTAGAGGGAGAAGCATGGTGCTTATTTATGGATTGTCTTGGAAACTACGAAACACTTTCAGGTGAATCTACAGAAATTGCTAGGTTGATTGCCAAGAAATGTGGTGGCTTACCACTTGGTATAAGGACCATGGCTCCGGCCATGAATGGAACAATGCTCTGCAAGAGCTTAGGAAACCTCTAAGAGGGCAGGACGACATGGAAAACGAGGTATTCCCAGTACTAAAGTTCAGTTTTAGTCATTTGAACGATATCAGGTTACAAAAATGTTTTCTGAGCTGTGTGTTATATCCGGAAGGTTATAGAATACTCAGAGAGGAACTGATCGATCTTTGGATTTCAGAGGGATCGCTTGAGGAGACTGAATCCAGGGAAGAGCAATTTCGCAAGGGGCATACCCTCTTGAATAGGCTCGAAAATTCCTGTTTATTAGAAAAAGACAATTATAATGGAGAAAGATGTGTGAAGGTATTAGCATATATTCTCGTAAATATTATTCATCCAATGTGAATAAATTTAGTTTGTCCTTTTATCTTCACGTCTTTATGTATTACTCCCTTCCGATTCTTTAGATTCACAACATATTTCATATTTGGCAAATTCATTAGGTTTGCAACATTTCTATAATAGGTAGGTTTTTGTTTGTGTAAGCTTTTTACTTTATTGGTGAGACCCACCATCTCCACTCACAACCTTATTATTTGTGCAAATAGGAAACGTTGCGAATCTAAAGAATCGGAGGGAGTACCATTTATTTGTTGTAATTATGAGTCATTAGTTTGATGTATCAGCTTACCTAGTTCGTTGTATCTGGCTCCCGGGAATCGGTATTTAACCCGAACTCTGTTAATGGAAAAGGGAGCATAACCAAAAACATCTTTGTCATTCTCTTAATTACTTTATGGTATCAGAGCAGGATTGACAATCCTGATAATATTTTTTTTATCTTTCAATCATGGGAGACGATAAGAAAAAGATCAACTATACCCCAAATCCTATTTATGCTCTCGCTTCAAACGATGGTCCGGGTACTGTCATTACACACGTTTCTTTCAAAGGAACCAACTATGGAGAGTGGGCAAAAGCGCTTCGGGTTTCGTTGGGAGCAAAACGGAAGTTGGGTTTTATTACTGGAAAACTCAAACAACCGGAAGAAAGCTCTGATGACTATGAAGATTGGTGTACGGTAAATTACATGATTGTCTGTTGGATTTTTAATTCCATCGACACCAATTTACGTAAATCAATCTCATATCGTGAAACGACATATGAATTGTGGGAGGATATTCGCCTTCAATTCTCGTTGGGAAATGGAATAAAAATATATCAAATCAAATCCGAAATCTCGGATTGCAAACAAAAAAATGGAGAAACTATCATGGACTACTACGCAAGATTAAAGAAATTATGGGACGAAATCAGTGATTTTGATGCTCTGCCATCTTGCAGTGTACCGGATGCAAATGTGGGTTGAACGAGACACTTCGTAAGCGGCGAGAAAATGACCAGGTGCGTGAATTTTTGATGGGGCTTGAGATATATTATGCCAATGTTCGTTCTGGAATTTTAGGGATCGAGCCACTAGCGACCATACAAACTGTGTACTCCCGACTCGTGCAAGAAGAAGAGGTACGTCTGCTCACAGAGCGCAGGTCCGAGACGCCAGCAAACATGGCATTCGCTGTGGCAGGACACACCTCACAAGGGTCCAAGTCAGGGGGGGTCAATCGAACCGTTTTCAAGTGTACTAACTGTACAAGAAATGGACATCTCGAGGACCGTTGTTGGTGGAAACACGGGTTTCCGGAAGGAAGAGGGCCGCGACGCAATTCCGAATCCCGTACTAATGAAGACCCAAATTTAACACAGCCCGTCAAAGTAAATATGGTAGTCGGTGAAAATTCGGCAAATGCTAATCTGGTTCGTTTGAATGGTAAGAAAGATCATACTTGGATCATTGACACCGGTGCATCGATCCATGTATGCTCTACCGCTGAATTATTTATTGACCGACGAATCGTAGTACCGATTCGTGTGGGTCTTCCCAATGGTGTCACCTTAGAAACTAATGTCGTGGGTACTGTGGAAATTAATGAGAACCTTATTCTCACTGATGTCTTGTTGGTGCCAGAGTTTAGTTGTAATTTATTGTCGGTTTCCCGACTTTTATCATCTCGTAATTTGGGTATTCATTTCACTAACATTGAATGCGTTATACAGGACCGTATCTCGAAGACGAGGATTGGAGTGGGTGAGCTAATCAACGGACTCTACTGCTTGAAAATGAAGGGTTCGACTCGTGTTAATGTGCTCACCGGAAAAGACAATATTGAATTATGGCACAAGTGCCTTGGACATCCGTCACATCAAGCAATGGAGCTCCTGCCTCATATTTCTTCGTCTAAATTTGATTCGATTCAGCCATGTGATATTTGTTTGCGTGCCAAACAAACTCGGAGTGTTTTTCCGTTAAGTAATAATAAAGCTGAGACTTTGTTTGAATTAATTCATTGCGATGTTTGGGGTCCGTATCATCCTAATCGTTCGTGCAACTCGAGGTATTTTTTGACTATCGTCGATGACTATTCTCGTTGTGTTTGGCTTTACTTGATACGTACCAAGGACGAGGTTGCTACTCTCTTACTCAATTTTTTTGCTTTAATCGACCGTCAATTTGACAAACGAGTTAAAATATTGCGTAGTGATAATGGAACTGAGTTTAAAAGTTTAGCAGCACATTTTCGTGATACGGGAATAATTCACCAAACAACTATGGTAAAAACACCCCAACAAAATGCTAGGGTCGAAAGGAAACACCGACACATTTTGAATGTTGCTCGAGCATTACGATTTCAGAGTCGACTACCACTTGATTTTTGGGGAGAGTGCGTATTAGCCGCGGCTTTTCTTATTAATCGGGTTGCCTCTCGTGTAATTAATGGAAAAACTCCCTTTGAAATGCTTTATGGGAGGGCTCCGAGCCTAGAGTCCGTTAAAGTATTTGGGTGTCTATGTTACGCTAAGAATCTCAACCCTCGGGACAAATTTGCAAGTCGGAGTAGACGATGTCTATTTCTTGGATATCCGTTTGGCAAGAAAGGCTGGAATTTATTTGATCTCGACACAGGAACTTATTTTCAGTCACGTGATGTGCGTTTTTTTGAGAACATATTTCCGTTTGATGATCCGAAGGAATTGCAATTACTGCAATCTTGGTATGAGACAGACATCTCTCCAGTCTCTGTTTATGCCAAAGATGCAGCGGATGGTTTTGGCTATCCTTTTGATGATGCAGCTGATGATGCAGTTGATGATGCAGCTAATGATGCAGCTAACTCTAACACAACAACGCCTCACAACCATATTCCTAAAAGTACTGATATTTCTGAAAATAATGCTAGTCCTACTAATATTGATGATGCTGTTATTTTGACGGACTACAGACAGAATAATGGGGCTGATGAAAATACGTCCATTTTAGCTGACGAAAATACGGTTCGGGGTGATGGTAATGATGTATTAATTCCGACCGAGAATGAGGGACAAGTTCATGATCATGACACGATACCTGAAACAGAAGAATTGGGTCGTGGTCGGCGTGTCAAACTCGATAACACTCAACATCGTGATTATGTTCGATGGGAGCACATTAATGAGCACATTAACACGACGTTAACTCCTCCCACTACGCCACCCACGCCTCTCCCCGTCTCAGGTACTCCTTATCCTATTGCGCATTTTGTAAATTGTGATACTTTTTCTGTTAGGCATCGTAACTTTCTTGCAGCTATTATGACTGAGACGGAACCTACTTCCTTCAAAGAAGCAATGCGTGACTCCAAATGGCGTAAGGCCATGGAAGAAGAAATTGCGGCTTTGGAGTCAAATGGTACTTGGACGGTGGAAGATTTGCCACCGGATAAGACAGCTATTGGTTGTATGTGGGTTTTCCGCATTAAACATCGATCAGACGGGACGATAGAACGCTATAAAGCTCGATTAGTAATTCTTGGTAACCATCAAACAAAAGGTATCAATTTTCTAGAAACCTTTGCTCCAACCGTCAAAATGGTTACCGTACGTACATTTCTTGCTATCGCTGCTATCAATAAGTGGGAGTTACATCAGATGGATGTACACAATGCTTTTCTTCACGGAGATTTAGCTGAAGAAGTTTATATGCGTCTTCCTCCCGGTTTTAGTCGTGGTTTAACCGGTAAGGTGTGTCGACTCCGAAAATCGCTATATGGGCTCTGTCAGGCCCTAGATGCTGGTATGCGAAATTGTCTTCCGCTCTACGCACTTATGGCTTCTCAATTAGTCCATCTGACCATTCTTTGTTTGTCTATCGTCGAAATGGAATTATTTTGAATACTCTCGTCTACGTCGACGATTTGGTTATTTCCGGTAATGATAATACAGCTATCTCATATTTTAAGGCATATCTTGGTCAATGTTTTCATATGAAAGATCTAGGTAAGCTAAAATATTTTCTCGGAATTGAAGTCGCTCGAAATTCAAGTGGCATATTTCTTTGTCAACGAAAATATGTTATTGATCTCCTAACAGAAACTGGGCTTCTTGGGGCCAAACCTGCAAGTATTCCTATTGAGGAGAATCACCATTTAGCTTTAGCTTCTGACCCACCTATGTCTAATGCTGAACAATATAGACACCTTGTGGGCAAGCTTATCTATCTTACTATTACTCGACCCGAGCTCAGTTATTCTGTGCATATTTTGTCCCAATTTATGCAGAACCCTACTCAATCTCAGTGGGATGCTGCTCTCCGTGTTGTTCGTTATTTAAAGGGATGTCCTGGTCAAGGTATACTTCTCTGTTCCGACAAGTCTATGGCTCTCGAAGCTTATTGTGATTCAGATTATGCGAGTTGTCCCCTAAGTCGTCGGTCTTTGACTGCATATTTTATTTTTCTCGGGGGCTCTCCCATCTCGCTAGCTACGGTTTCTCGTTCTTCTACGGAAGCGGAATATCGAGCAATGGCCTATGCTACCTGTGAGATTTTGTGGGTCAAAGGATTGCTTCACAGTTTAGATTTTGATCATGATGCACCTATTCCCCTTCATTGTGATAACCAAGCGGCTATACACATTGCCAATAATCCCGTGTTTCATGAACGGACCAAACATATCGAGGTCGATTGTCACTTTGTTCGTGATGAGATCACTCGTGGCGTCATTAAACCCGCCTATGTTCATACCAAATCTCAGCTGGCTGATATTCTTACGAAGGCTCTTGGTCGACAACAGTTTACGACACTTCTTGACAAGTTGGGCGTTACGGATCTCCACGCTCTGACTTGAGAGGGGGTATTAGCATATATTCTCGTAAATATTATTCATCCAATGTGAATAAATTTAGTTTGTATTTTTATCTTCCCGTCTTTATGTATTACCATTTATTTGTTGTAATTATGAGTCATTAGTTTGATGTATCAGCTTACCTAGTTCGTTGTATCTGGCTCCCGGGAATCGGTATTTAACCCGAACTCTGTTAATGGAAAAGGGAGCATAACCAAAAACATCTTTGTCATTCTCTTAATTACTTTAGAAGGTGCACGATTTACTAAGGGATATGGCAATCAGCATCACAAAGTGTTCCCCTCGCTTCATGGTCTATCCTAGAGCTGAGCTAAATGAGTACCAAATGAGGATGACTGGCCTGAAAATATCGAAAAAGCTTCATTTGTTCATAATCATATTTCGGAGATTCCATCAGGAGTATCACCTAACTGCCCCAACCTTACTACTTTATTGTTCCAATGCAATCCCTTGGAAAACATCTCTGATTCTTTTTTTACGCACATGAAAAGCCTTAAGGTTCTTAACTTGTCTTTTACAAGAATTAAGAGAGTACCAGAAAGCATATCCAATTTGGAAAATCTTTCTGCAATTCTGGTCAAAGGTTGTTGGAACCTAACATATGTGCCATCATTGACCCGGCTTCTGAAACTTAGAGAATTGGATTTTCGGCACACAAGGATCAAAGATGCACCTGATGGACTAGACCGGCTTACTAACCTGAGACGTCTTGACTTGTCTCAAATCAAAGAACTTTCAATCCCATTTAGCAGGACTCTTCCTGGGCTGTATAACTTGCAGGTTTTCAACCTCTCTCGAACCCTAAAAGGAAAACACCTTACGGGTTTAACTTACCTTGAGAGAATACATTGCAGGTCAATTTTTGATATGAATGATCTACAGACTCCTTTGTTGGAAATAAGGGTATTCTTCTGCCAAGAAACATCCAGTTCTTAGGAATCAATGATTGTCAATTCCTCGAAAGAGGGCTGATCGATGTTATACCCACCTTACAAGCAGCAACAGAACTAAGGGTATGCGAGATCAGGAACTGTGAAGGAATAGGCTATTATCATTATCATTATCTCCTGCACCAACTCCACCACAAATTTTTATCCATTTTCAAAAGCTGCATATCTATAGTAGCCCGAGAATCAAGAAGTTATTCCCGGTTGCATTGCTAGAACAGCAACTACTGCCAAACTTGAAAGAAATTGAGCTTGTCAACTGTCCGAACATGACAGAGATTATATCAGCTAATGAAGGGAATATGGGGTGTAAGACAGGTTTAGTTTCACTTCCAAAACTGAAGACATTCCAGAGTTAGAGAGTATTTGTAGGGGATTGCTGCTTTGTAGTTCTCTCAAGAACATAAGGAAGAAGAGTTGCCCAATGTTGAAGATGATTCCGCTTTCACTTCCTTTGCTTTGTGACTCTTCTGATGCCACTCTCCATCATCTTCCTGTTGATATCGACTGGTGGTCATCACTCGACAAGAGTTACCCTAAAGATGTGAAGCTCCTCCGGCGTGCCCTCACCAAACATTCTTGTCGAACCTCAGTCTTGGAACTTGTAAGTTATGAGACTTCATTTTCACATGTTGCTCACAAGTAGAAATCTACTCCTGGAATACTCATATTACGTCACCTTCCAAGTTCCATCATTCTTTTTTTTTTCCAAATATATGGGGCGTCATACTTGGTGTTTGTTTCATTTTGAGGGGGCTTGGTTCGTGTATAGGTATGAATTTGCAATGAGAATTATGACAATGTGGTATGAGGTTGGAACTTGATTTCTCGCACTAATGTTTGTTTCAAATTTAGTTGGTATCGAGTTGAAACTTGACTAGTATCAAAAATCGTAAAAAAATGCACATTTAAAATAATTGTTTTTTTTGAGAAATGATAAATCCAGCCTAGGGAGATATTACTTGTATAAGAAATTAATAGAGGAAATAGCCAAACACCACATACCAATCAAAGATGGGTGTAAATCGGTTAAACAAAAACTCCGCAGAATGAGACCCGAATGGTCTCTCAAAGTTAAAGAGGAAGTCGACAAACAGTTCAAAGCCGGCTTCATACAAGTGTCTGAATATCCGGACTGGTTTGCAAACATCGTACCGATACATAAAAAGAACGGTAAGGTGTGCGTATGCGTGGATTTTCGGGATCTTAACAAGGCGAGCCCGAAAGACAATTTTCCCTTACCACACAAAGATATATTGGTAGATAATATCGTTGACCATGCCCTTCTATCCTTTATGGATGGATACACCGGGTACAATCAGATCAAAATGGCAGAAGAAGACATGAGCAAGACCACCTTCACTACACCTTGGTGTACTTACTGCTACACCATCATGTCATTTGACCTCATTAATGCTGGGGCAACTTACCAACGGACCGCTACAACCTTATTACATGATATGATGCACAAGGAAGTAGAGTTCTATGTAGACGATATGATCGTCAAATCCAAGAGCCGGGACGAGCATGTCATCGCCCTAAGAAAGTTCATCGTGGATACGTAGGTAGCCTCTCAAAAGGGCGCAACCACTGCAATCTAGAAAAGGATAGGAACGGTTTAAGTAATAAACTTCCTTTATTTATTACTAAAAACCCGATAAACTCGAGAAATTACAAAGCATTCAAAATTTCAAAATTCAAAAAAGCACACGACACTACGAAAAAGTAATAATAATACTTAAATAATAAAAACTAAGGACTCGGGTATTCAGGGCATCTTGCCCTTACCCTTATCCATGGCCTCTTTGGCCGTCCACTGACGACGAGGCGGAGGTGAGCGTTCCCGAATCACTACGGGAACCTCTTTGGTCCGGAATCGTTTCTTCGAACTCGAGTCCTCAATCACTTCAATTGGCCCAAGTCGGGCCCTCACACGTTTAGGCAAACGGTCACGTGGGCCCAGTCGGTCTCTGGCCGCCAGTCTTGGCCCAAGCCTCCTCTCCAAGTCAGTTTGGGGGCTCAACCGCCCCCGCACGCCGCTAGCACCAGCCTCCCTAGTTCGAGTCTTAGTTTGTGACTTAAGACCCGACTCCAATCGAACCAGAGTAGCAAGAGTCTCTCCTTCGTCGAAGAAATCCCTGCTGTCTTTCGCCGTCTCCCGGCGAACCAATTCAAAGGCCTCATCAACCTTCAAGGCCTTGCGGGCCTCCTCCGACTCCTTGGAAGTCCAGTTCCGATATGAATTGGAAACCCAAGCGGAATGGCGAGGGTTGGGTATGGTCCAGATGGCACGGGTGTACCACCGCTGTAACCATGTATCACACATAGGGCCCGTCAATTGGAGTGAAACGCTAATGATAGCCTCAGTCTCAGGGATTCACTGAGAGGAACCGAACTGCCTCAGAAGGCGGTCCGGATAAATATGGACTGTCCAGTCGAGTGAAAATACCACCAGGTATCAGGATTGGTCCCTCTTAGCCAGTCCCGTCAGTTTCGATAGGAACCACCAAGCGACAGTCCACCTGATCAAGGGACCACCGTGGAATACTAGCTCCTCATCCTAATAAGCTCGATTTATGTGATGATTCGAGCTTATCCGTCGCCTCCTCAAGCTAACTTGGCTGCTATGATAATTGGGTACGTTCATAGGAGACTCCATGATCGATAGACGCTCATACAACCAAATCTAACGGGAGAAAATACACAAATTTCCGTAAGCAAACATGTGGTTCGCCAGAGGGCACTCGATCGAGTACCATGGCCGACTCGATCGAGTAGCCCCTCTGGAAATAGGAATGTGATCTTTAACGAGGTCACTCGATCGAATGACGGGTCTACTCGATCGAGTGACTCGCATACGTCAAAATTTCGCGTAAAAAAAAAAGCGAGACGTATACCTGCAAAAGACGGATACTACCCGTCAATTGACGGTTCGGATCGACTCTCCTGACATCGAGACCCATAATGATCTCTCCCGTTATCAGCCAAGCCGGGCTGTGACCCGTCTCCATCTAAACAATTATGCCAATCAGCCTCCATCTGTCCCTCGAAGACATATCGGTGCAACATACAAAAAGCAAAAGCCTTGCGCCTGTGAGAAGCGGCAATTCTCACGTCCTTGGTGTTCATAAACTTTTCAGCTAGGTCAAACAGGGAAACAAAATTTCCTCGCACCATCCGGTCTCCCGGTCCGTCTCAGCATGAGACAGACCTAGAAATTCCCTCAACCTCCTCCTTGGATCAGGATAGAACGGAGGAATGGCAGGACGAGCATTAGGGCACCAACCGCCCACAGTTGCAATTTCTTCAGGAAGAGGAAATACCTCTCCTCGGGGGAACGCAAAAACGTGATGGGTAGTGTCCCAAAACATTAGGCAGGCATCTAGGAAGTGTGAGTCTATCCTAAGATGCTGCAACGGGAATAAAGCCGAAATACCCATCTGGGTCAGTGATCGCCTCCCAATCAGATCGGTCGTTTAGCGAAGGACGGGGGATCAAACGATATTTATAGACTCGGAATAACACAAAAACTACTAGAGTAATCGTGGTAAGTCGAGGTCGGTCCACAGGGAACGAAGTGTGACATAAGGTTTGAAGTGTCGTGTTTGATGTCTAGATGGGGTTTTTCTAAGGGTCGAGTCTATACTAGAGGAATGTCTACGATGATAGCTAGAGGTAATCAATGTAGGAAAAGGTGTTAGCGGGAAGTCGGGATTAGGTACTTGGAGTCTAAGAAGGTCGTAATCGAGTTTTTGTCGCAACATTGATAAAGGAGAATGCCACCTTTCGGTTTCTTCGCCTAACTCACCTAAAAACCCGCTTTCGCGGCGAATAAGGGTAAGTCTCTAGATATGGTAATTTCTACCCCGAGTTTCCCCATATTGATAGAAACTAGTCAAGGTCGGTCTAGTTGGCCTGACTAAAACAACAATGACATAACAACCATAAACAAGATAAACCAACCAACCAGAAATCTACTAAACCCCCAACAAGAAAGCATAATGGAGAGACAATAAAACCATAAGCAAGCAAGCAACCATAAACCCCCAACCAGAAATCTAACAACCATAAGCAAGCAACCCACCAACATCCCTATATTCAAATAATCCAAGTCCTCATCCCTAAACCCCCAACAAGAAATCTACTCACTAATCATAATGGAAGACAATAAAACATTAACTAAGGAGAAAATCAGTACAACATGCATATTAACTAGATCTAAGGAAACTAACATCACTAATATGATCTAAACAAGACAATGAGGATAAAACTAACATAAAAACTAAGCTAGAGATTAGAGAGTGGAAGAGAAATATACCAACTATGAAGATCTATAAGAAATAATAAGATTAAATGAATAAAGATTGAATCTTTGATGAATAAAGTGAAGAACTTGTCACTAATTCTTCAATAAACCCAACAAATCTTCAAATAAAACTTGGAATAATCTTCTACAAACTTGTAATCTAGAGAATTGTTGATGGAAACTATGTAGATCTACTACTAATTACTATGTAAGCTACTAGAATTATGGAGGATTTCTACAAGAATACTACTACTAAGAAGATGGTGTAACTACACTAATGGTGGATGGTTGTGGATATAGTGAGTATGGTGTAGATACCCACATTTTGACCGCCAGGTGTCTATAGTAGTTCCCGCCAAACACCCGATGATGATCGGACGCGAACATGCTTTAATGGACTCGGATATGGGCTCGAAATCATGGACATTTGGTTTAGGCTTATTACGGAGTACAAATCTTACAAAACCAACCTCAAATCCAGGCCCAGTGGGTCGTTTCGAGTCAAATAAGACTAAGTTGGGTCGATTCCGACACCAGGGGTAAAACCGTCTTTTAGCGACCGAGTCAAAACCCGGTCAAAAATATTCTCGAGACACGCGAGTCAGCCGTGACACCTCACGTGGCTGATTCAGTCTCCAATACCACGAAAAATCAGCTTCAAAAATATTAAACAAATCCGTTTAAGGATAGAATTTGATCTCAAGTAGGAATTCTATCCGAAAACCGAATCAGATACCGACCGAGCTCCAAATACTCGGCCAAACCCCCCCATTCAACCGAGATTTCCTTGCTTCCTCCCCAAGCAACGGACTTCTCGTTCCTTTCAACTTCTTACATTTCCTATCCAAACCGGTATTTCTTGTTGTCCAAGCAAGATACCTCTCCTAAACCTCTGCGCCTATAAATAGGACCCTCCATTCAACATTGAAAGGGATAGTTGTTAGTCATACACATACATCCTCGACATCTAGCAAAAATAATCTCGACATACATCCGAAGGAGCACCGAAATACTGTCAAAATACCGACGAACCCGACCCCACCATCCGGCCGAAACCCGTCACCTCACACATAAAAAAACCGCACCATCCTAAACTCATCCACATCATCTCGACGCTCCCGTGCCTAAGCCACTGTCCGACAAGCTCTATACCGAGAAAACAAAGCATGTAGGTTGAGGGTGTAAATCGAACCCGACTCTTCTCCTTTCTCTCCTTCTCCACGTTTTTTTTCTTTCTCTTTCGGTCGTGTCGTCGGTCGTATTTTAATATGGGTCGTTCGTCACATATTTTTTTATATTTCTAATAATCGATACTACAAAAACTATTTTTACATATAACGTTCTTAAGATACGATATCGATTCTCTAATCGAATATCGTATCTAACAAGAACTAAATTAATTAAATCTCGTTGATGCTAATAAAATCGTTACATCTTTTTTTTAAACAAAATACAACGATTTTAACGCGGAGAGAATTAACATCTTTTTTCGTTCAAATTCTTTTTTTTCACTTTTCGTTCGAAACAAACTTTTTTTAAAAAAACCTTTTCTAAAATCATTCCGACTATTCGATATAGATTTCATAATCGAATATCGAATACGACGAATATCGAAAATATAAATCGAGTATAATTAGTCCATATTTGTACGCGATTTATAAAAATTGACGGTTTCGACAAATGAAAAAAGCGGACAGACCGCCACGCGACTCGCGCGCCTGTCAGGCGACTCGCGCGGTGGCCTGGTTCGCCGAGTCTTCTTTTTTCGTTTCCTCGCTTTTCTATTTTTTATTCTTTTCGGATCTTACATAAAAAGCGACTTTCGCGACATATTTCGATAAATACTTTTTCGACCTCGGTCAACATGTGTTAATCCATCACGTGTCATTAAATCTTTTTCAAAATCATGCATATTATTTATTTATGTCTTTATTTAATTTATTCAATCGTTACTAACTCGTTTTCTCGTGTTTGTAGCAATTTATTTATTTCTATTGTTTTATTAGACTAAAACGAACCTCACATGCTAAAATAACTTTGACGTTATTAGTTTAACATGCATTAAACGACTTAGCAACCCATTTTATTTTTCTCACATGCTTAGGAAAATAATGTTTGCATATCATTCAACCGTCGAACTAACGCGTGTACACCAAAAACGAACGATATCTTAGTAAAGGCCGCTAAGTGCGGGCGGGGTTGGGTGTTCTTAGTGAACTTCCCAACACGTACCCTCACCCCTTACTCCGAACCATGGTTTCCGGATATCCGAATCCATTGGCAACGAGAGTCATTCAATACACGATATTCGATAATGTCGGTATCGGTATCGCAATGCAAAGGGACGAGCCCAATAAACTCTGACATCGGAAATGGGCCGTATTTTGTATACGGCCCACTACGACATAGAGTGGGCTCGAATGGTTCCGAATAACCACAAAATTCGGTGGCGACTCCTACTTCGATTTAAATTTCAATTTGACCATCTCATATGGAGATTCATTCGCCGCCCCAAACCCGCGCGTGGCCGCGTCGGGGTGGACCTATGTCATGTCCACAATTTGGCGACTCCGCTGGGGATCAACTGATGAGTCGCTTACCATCGGCATCCCTAGGGTGAGACTCGAAAAGAAATCGTTCGAATAGTAATGTACACGTTTTAGTTCAATGGTTCATGCATAACCCAATTCTTTCCCGGGCCGGTTACTTGTGACCGACGTCCCACTATACCGCGGTGCATTCCTAAATGGGTGCACTAAAGACTTCGATGGCGGAACTCGCATGGGTTTTACGGCAGGTTCTAAGACCAACTCGGCTTAGGAAGACCGTCCTGATTTGCGAGAAAGCTATCGTCGTTGGTATAGACCCTATTCGACCGACCGAGACTTAGATTAAGAGCATACATGGCGTCATTATACTGTTTCCGTGACTACATGCTACTTGATCCGTGTCTCGTCTTTTGAAAAACCGTCGTTTTCAAAAACTTGCATCTTTTTCGAAAATTATCCATTTTCAAAACCCGGAAAGCTACCGAATTTAGGACTTATGATTTTGACTCAAAATAGCCTATTTTCTAGCCAGTATGCTGTCCAAACTTTGTCAAAATTTCGAAATCTCGGCCCGATAACCTTTTTTCGATTTTCAAAAAAAAATCGGGCCATCCTATCCGACTTTGCTCGGGTTTTTCAAATCCAAATCCTCTTTTCAAAGCTTTCTTCTTCTTAGGACTTCCCGTATTTAGTAGTGTCGGGTCTTGTCTTAAGTTGTTAGAATCTCTAGCGTCGAAACTCCGTCGATCCTACATCACGAGTTTCTCCTCCATCCCGTCCGCCTTATCTATCGAGGCACGGCCCAGCTGCATAGGACAAACTCCTACAAAGGGAAGCCCATTTACACAATCGAGTCCAAACTCTGGGGATTTCACACACGGATCTTTCTTCGAACAGGACTAGGCCCACTTTGCCAAAACCCAGGGAGAGTCCACCATCCACGAGTCACCCGTCTAGGAGTCGGTCTTCAGCCCCACTCGGGGGCTACCCTTTAGCGGAGCGATCAACCACGGTTGCTCTAAGGATCAGGTCTTACACGTGTTGGCTCACGTACCCCACTTTCGAGTCACTTAGATGTCACACCATTTGAGTCCTATCAAAGCCTTTAGTCTCACTCGGGGGCTGTCCTCCACCCGAGCCGTCAACCACGGACACCTTAAGGGGTACCCTACGTTCATCTTGCACCGTCGTCCTTATGATGCCTTCTTCGTGTCATACCTATGCTACGAATACTCGAGTCACCTATGGTTAGGTCACCATGGTTGGTCCAAGCCCGCGACACGGTCAAACACGGTCGCCCCCATTTTCGGACTCACCCTTCCGCATCTCGAGTCCAAGTCACGGTCGTTACTTTGTCTAGGTCAACGTTCGGGTTTCCCGATCCAAGAGTCTTTGTCATCCCGTCACCCCGGGCCATGTTTAGTTTGACACCTTCTCTTGCACTTGCGCAAGGCCGAGTTTAGGCGAGTTCTAACACCTGTCGTCTCTTCCGACCAGGGACCCAATCAACAAGACACTACCTAACCACGACAAAGCCCGCGCTATCGAGAAAGGGGATATCCAAGGAAGCATGCTTATGCTATCTTGCTCCATTAACAATATCTTCTCAAAAATCAATACCGCCCTAGATAACCTAAATGCCAGGGTGACCACCATCGAAGAAGACCTTGTAAGAACCGGATCCCGTCTAACACAGCTAGAGCGGGTAAGGCAGCCAATCACCCAACTGGGCCATTTGAAGGGTGAACATTCTTACGAAACTGTCCGATACCCTCAAGATGGCAAGACCGAGAGAAGTAACCCTCAAGTCACCTCTCCGAAAATCAATAACCAGTCAGAAGTAAGGACATTTACCCACTTGGATATGTCCTACACTGTCACTTTCCAGAGGTTGGTTTCGAAGGGCCTAATATCACCTATAGGCCCAACGGTTGACCCACCTTCAGAAAGGCGCTCCAAAGCATGGAACGCCGAGCATTACTGCAAATTCCATAGAGGGAGGGGACATGATACAGAGCTGTGCTGGAAACTGAAACACCTTATCCAAGATTCCCTCGATGCCGGGAGGACTCCCGTTTTGGAAACATTATCACTTGCAAAGCCCCTCATGGACTACACAGGGCCCGGTGACCAAAGCATCCAATCTACCTCCAATGCATCCAAGAGTCCGGATTTGATTTAAGTCCGAGTCTGAGTCCGTGTCTAGGATATATTATTCCAAAGTCAGAGTCAGAGTCAATTGTATTCTCTCATCTTTCCAAAATTCAATAAAATCAGCTTTTCTATTTTCTCATATATACTTCCCTTATGTGTTTCCGAGAACATGATGAACACCGTCATACACTGTGAGCACATGCACGTGACTATAGGCACATCTATAATGACTGCAGGAAACCGAGCCCGTGTTTTCCTTTTACCTATTCCATGTCCGGTATAGAAAAGCCACATGACTACCCGTAGCAGGAGCGGCATCGAATCCTATGACAAATCTAGGTAGTCTCCTAGTTTGGGTTCAAGACGGGAGGCAAGCCCATTTTCCACAATAAACACCCATCCAACAAGATCAACCAATCCCTACCTCAGGTGTTAGTGTGACAAAAAAAAAAAAAAAAACTGGACGAAAAAAAAAAATCAAAAGTCCAAGAAATAAAAGAAAAACTGGACGAAAAGAAATCAAAAGTCCAGGAAGAAGCAAAAGGCCAAAAAAAAAAAACAGGCCGTTATCAAAAAAAAGAGAGGCACCCATGACCGAGGTTAAGCGGTCAATCCAAATGAAGAATCCCACGACCGGGGCTAAGAGGTCAACCCAAAGAATTAAAAAACCCATGACCGTAGCTAATGATCAACTTAAGTGAAACGGTCAATTCAAAAATTATCAAAACCCATACCATCAAATAGGGGAAAAACAATCAAGCTGGTCAGCTAACACCACATTTAGCCTTTCCACATTACAACCCTCAAGATCTTCTCGAGACCCAGGCCAGAGACAGCTCGGAATTTTGAGGATTCAAACTCCATAGGATATCCCTAACCATTAGGGCCAGACATGGAAACCAGATCCCGCATTATCAAAACCTATCCCAATCAAAGTTCGAGCCATTTTACTCGACTTCCCCTTTACATAACAAAATTCACAATCACCATACAAAGCCTCGAGAGCAAAACTCGTTAAAATCCTTGAGAGCAAAACTCGTTAAAATCCCTGAGAGCAAAACTCGTTAAAATCCCTGAGAGCAAAACTCGTTAAAATCCCCGAGAGCAAAACTCGTTAAAATCCCCGAGAGCAAAACTCGTTAAAATCCCTGAGAGCAAAACTCCTTAAAATCCCCGAGAGCAAAACTCGTTAAAATCCCCGAGAGCAAAACTCGTTAAAATCCCATTTCAATTCTTCACATCCAGACCAGTTACCAACCCCAAACACGGGAACTCAACTTGCAGTCGGCATAGAACATGCGCAAATAGCTCACACCACCTCTGGGGGCTACCCCGGAGAACGCTCACAGTCACAGGATCAATATCGTAAATATTCTAGCCCTTTGATCAAGGCATCATTGGGAGCACACCTAGCCTAACCATCGCTATGGCTAGTTACACACCAAGCCATAATAAACTAGGCACCATAATATATCTTTCGACACTGAACTACGGCTTGGTTTGATTTCACTACACGTGAATACGTAGGCAGCCTTTCAACAGAGGCACAACCATTCACATTGACACAAATTCAAAAAGCGCCATCATTCCGGTCACGACACTGTCATGTTCTCAACAGTTAGCTTTGTCATTCTGGGGGCTTCTCTTAAGCAGAAAACCTCCATCCACTCACAAAATCCAGATAAATTCAAAAAAATCTAGCCTCCTTTCTATAGTATGTCCTAGTACTCGGCTCAGTCGAAGACGAGAATATGTCAGGACTCGAAGCAATACCCACTTTTGGAATTTACCCTAAAAATAAAAAAAGATCCAAAAGAGCATTAGACTACAGCGTTGCCACTGCTAAGTCTTGCAGAAACAGTCTCATGACATATCTTTCCCGTTCCGAGGATTCGACCATGTTGCCACTCGCCTAGGCTACGGAATAGCGCAACTTAAGAGTCTTGTCATCTTAGGTGGCCCATCCCCTACCGAGTCACGGTCCAACCCTTAGAGAGTCCAGTGGTGTCTGTCAACTCGTCCTCTCGCGTCCGGAGTCGAGTCTGTCGGTATATCTCTCTCTTCAAATTCTCACTTTCAAATTTGCAAAACTTAGCCATTTGAGAAAATCCCTTTCCTAGTCACCGCGGAAATAGGAATTTTTATCATACTTCATCTAGGCATACAGGCCTAACCAGAGGATTTTAGGAGTCCGTGTCAGAATCCGATTAGGAATCAAGTCATCCCAAGCTTTCTTATTTCCAAAAAATTCAGAAAATTTCGGCATTTCCAAATTTTCAAAAAAAAATTCAGCATTTTCTTTTTCAAAAAAAATCAAAAATCATTTCCTTCCCCAGCGTGAGACGGTGTTTTATCTGAATATTACATGCAATTTACAGACAGATATCCCAGGACTCCCGAAGAATTCTCCAGTGGAAAAGCACAAGCGACATTTTTTTTTGGATGTATCCGTAAACAGATACACCCGTAGCCTCCAATGCAGGCTCCCGCGTAATTCTAAGATGGGATGTGTCTGTAAACAGACACACCCATAGCTTCCAAGGCAAGCTCCCGCGCAATTCCAAGATGGGATGTGTCTGTAAACAGACACACCCAAGACTTTTTAGGAAAAGTCCCCGCGACATTATTGACATCTATCCAGGTATGATTTCTATCTTATGGCTGGCGAGCCCTTCACGCAAGTCTAATGGACTCTAAACGACCCGATCGGATGTCTGCCATGTCTTAATCCTCGATTGGCCTGGTAGCTACTCTGACTTTCGCCTTGTCCAAGCCTCAGTCAAAGTGGGGGCTCTGTAGACACCAACATTTTGACCGCCAGGTGTCTATAGTAGTTCCCGCCAAACACCCGATGATGATCGGACGCGAACATGCTTTAATGGACTCGGATATGGGCTCGAAATCATGGACATTTGGTTTAGGCTTATTACGGAGTACAAATCTTACAAAACCAACCTCAAATCCAGGCCCAGTGGGTCTTTTCGAGTCGAATAAGAGTAATTTGGGTCGATTCCGACACCAGGGGTAAAACCGTCTTTTAGCGACCGAGTCAAAACCCGGTCAAAAATATTCTCGAGACACGCGAGTCAGCCGTGACACCTCACGTGGCTGATTTGGTCTCCAATACCACGAAAAATCAGCTTCAAAAATATTAAACAAATCCGTTTAAGGATAGAATTCGATCTCAAGTAGGAATTCTATCCGAAAACCGAATTAGATACCGACCGAGCTCCAAATACTCGGCCAAACCCCCCCATTCAGTCTTGATTTCCTTGCTTCCTCCCCAAGCAACGGACTTCTCGTTCCTTTCAACTTCTTACATTTCCTATCCAAACCGGTATTTCTTGTTGTCCAAGCAAGATACCTCTCCTAAACCTCTGCGCCTATAAATAGGACCCTCCATTCAACATTGAAAGGGACAGTTGTTAGTCATACACATACATCCTCGACATCTAGCAAAAATAATCTCGACATACATCCGAAGGAGCACCGAAATACTGTCAAAATACCGACGAACCCGACCCCACCATCCGGCCGAAACCCGTCACCTCACACATAAAAAAACCGCACCATCCTAAACTCATCCACATCATCTCGACGCTCCCGTGCCTAAGCCACTGTCCGACGAGCTCTATACCGAGAAAACAAAGCATGTAGGTTGAGGGTGTAAATCAAACCCGACTCTTCTCCTTTCTCTCCTTCTCCACGTTTGTTTTCTTTCTCTTTTCGGTCGTGTCGTCGGTCGTATTTTAATATGGGTCGTTCGTCACATATTTTTTTATATTTCTAATAATCGATACTACAAAAACTATTTTTACATATAACGTTCTTAAGATACGATATCGATTCTCTAATCGAATATCGTATCTAACAAGAGCTAAATTAATTAAATCTCGTTGATGCTAATAAAATCGTTACATCTTTTTTTTAAACAAAATACAACGATTTTAACGCGGAGAGAATTAACATCTTTTTTTCGTTCAAATTCTTTTTTTTCACTTTTCGTTCGAAACAAACTTTTTAAAAAAAAACCTTTTCTAAAATCATTCCGACTATTCGATATCGATTTCACAATCGAATATCGAATACGACGAATATCGAAAATATAAATCGAGTATAAATTAGTCCATATTTGTACGCGATTTATAAAAATTGACGGTTTTCGACAAATAAAAAAAGCGGACAGACCGCCACGCGACTCGCGCGCCTGTCAGGCGACTCGCGCGGTGGCCTGGTTCGCCGAGTCTTCTTTTTTCGTTTCCTCGCTTTTCTATTTTTTATTCTTTTCGGATCTTACATAAAAAGCGACTTTCGCGACATATTTCGATAAATACTTTTTCGACCTCGGTCAACATGTGCTAATCCATCACGTGTCATTAAATCTTTTTCAAAATCATGCATATTATTTATATATGTCTTTATTTAATTTATTCAATCGTTACTAACTCGTTTTCTCGTGTTTGTGACAATTTATTTATTTCTATTGTTTTATTAGACTAAAACGAACCTCACATGCTAAAATAACTTTGACGTTATTAGTTTAACATGCATTAAATGACTTAGCAACCCATTTTATTTTTCTCACATGCTTAGGAAAATAATGTTTGCATATCATTCAACCGTCGAACTAACGCGTGTACACCAAAAACGAACGATATCTTAGTAAAGGCCGCTAAGTGCGGGCGGGGTTGGGTGTTCTTAGTGAACTTCCCAACACGTACCCTCACCCCTTACTCAGAACCATGGTTTTCGGATATCCGAATCCATTGGCAACGAGAGTCATTCAATACACGATATTCGATAATGTCGGTATCGGTATCGCAATGCAAAGGGACGAGCCCAATAAATTCTGACATCGGAAATGGGCCGTATTTTGTATACGGCCCACTACGACATAGAGTGGGCTCGAATGGTTCCGAATAACCACAAAATTCGGTGGCGACTCCTACTTCGATTTAAATTTCAATTTGACCATCTCATATGGAGATTCATTCGCCGCCCCAAACCCGCGCGTGGCCGCGTCGGGGTGGACCTATGTCATGTCCACAATTTGGCGACTCCGCTGGGGATCAACTGATGAGTCGCTTACCATCGGCATCCCTAGGGTGAGACTCGAAAAGAAATCGTTCGAACAGTAATGTACACGTTTTAGTTCAATGGTTCATGCATAACCCAATTCTTTCCCGGGCCGGTTACTTGTGACCGACGTCCCACTATACCGCGGTGCATTCCTAAATGGGTGCACTAAAGACTTCGATGGCAGAACTCGCATGGGTTTTACGGCAGGTTCTAAGACCAACTCGGCTTAGGAAGACCGTCCTGATTTGCGAGAAAGCTATCGTCGTTGGTATAGACCCTATTCGACCGACCGAGACTTAGACTAAGAGCATACATGGCGTCATTATACTGTTTCCGTGACTACATGCTACTTGATTCGTGTCTCGTCTTTTGAAAAACCGTCGTTTTCAAAAACTTGCATCTTTTTCGAAAATTATCCATTTTCAAAACCCGGAAAGCTACCGAATTTAGGACTTATGATTTTGACTCAAAATAGCCTATTTTCTAGCCGGTATGCTGTCCGAACTTTTTCAAAATTTCAAAATCTTGGCCCGATAACCTTTTTTCGATTTTCAAAAAAAAATCGGGCCATCCTATTCGACTTTGCTCGGGTTTTTCAAATCCAAATCCTCTTTTCAAAGCTTTCTTCTTCTTAGGACTTCCCGTATTTAATAGTGTCGGGTCTTGTCTTAAGTTGTTAGAATCTCTAGCGTCGAAACTCCGTCGATCCTACATCACGAGTTTCTCCTCCATCCCGTCCGCCTTATCTATCGAGGCACGACCCACCTGCGTAGGACAAACTCCTACAAAGGGAAGCCCATTTACACAATCGAGTCTAAAGTCTGGGGATTTCACACACGGATCTTTCTTCGAACAGGACTAGGCCCACTTTGCCAAAACCCAGGGAGAGTCCACCATCCACGAGTCACCCGTCTAGGAGTCGGTCTTCAGCCCCACTCAGGGGCTACCCTTTAGCGGAGCGATCAACCACGGTTGCTCTAAGGATCAGGTCTTACACGTGTTGGCTCACGTACCCCACTTTCGAGTCACTTAGATGTCACACCATTTGAGTCCTATCAAAGCCTTTAGTCTCACTCGGGGGCTGTCCTCCACCCGAGCAGTCAACCACGGACACCTTAAGGGGTACCCTACGTTCATCCTGCACCGTCGTCCTTATGATGCCTTCTTCGTGTCGTACCTATGCTACGAATACTCGAGTCACCTAGGGTTAGGTCACCATGGTTGGTCCAAGCACGCGACACGGTCAAACACGGTCGCCCCCATTTTCGGACTCACCCTTCCGCATCTCGAGTCCAAGTCACGGTCAATACTTTGTCTAGGTCAACGTTCGGGTTTCCCGATCCAAGAGTCTTTGTCATCCCGTCACCCCGGGCCATGTTTAGTTTGACACCTTCTCTTGCACTTGCGCAAGGCCGAGTTTAGGCGAGTTCTAACACCTGTCGTCTCTTCCGACCAGGGACCCAATCAACAAGACACTACCTAACCACGACAAAGCCCGCGCTATCGAGAAAGGGGATATCCAAGGAAGCATGCTTATGCTATCTTGCTCCATTAACAATATCTTCTCAAAAATCAATACCGCCCTAGATAACCTAAATGCCAGGGTGACCACCATCGAAGAAGACCTTGTAAGAACCGGATCCCGTCTAACACAGCTAGAGCGGGTAAGGCAGCCAATCACCCATCTGGGCCATTTGAAGGGTGAACATTCTTACGAAACTGTCCGATACCCTCAAGATGGCAAGACCGAGAGAAGTAACCCTCAAGTCACCTCTCCGAAAATCAATAACCAGTCAGAAGTAAGGACATTTACCCACTTGGATATGTCCTACACTATCGCTTTCCAGAGGTTGGTTTCGAAGGGCCTCATATCACCTATAGGCCCAACGGTCGACCCACCTTCAGAAAGGCGCTCCAAAGCGTGGAACGCCG
Organism: Agrostemma githago; assembly: GCA_958450325.1. Classification (NCBI taxonomy): domain Eukaryota; kingdom Viridiplantae; phylum Streptophyta; class Magnoliopsida; order Caryophyllales; family Caryophyllaceae; genus Agrostemma; species Agrostemma githago. Next base: position 55,742,486 of record OY288258.1, on the reverse strand, counting down.
AGCATTACTGCAAATTCCATAGAGGGAGGGGACACGATACAGAGCTGTGCTGGAAACTGAAACACCTTATCCAAGATTCCCTCGATGCCGGGAGGACTCTCGTTTTGGAAACATTATCACTTGCAAAGCCCCTCATGGACTACACAGGGCCCGGTGACCAAAGCATCCAATCTACCTCCAATGCATCCAAGAGTCCGGATTTGATTTAAGTCCGAGTCTGAGTCCGAGTCTAGGATATATTATTCCAAAGTCAGAGTCAGAGTCAATTGTATTCTCTCATCTTTCCAAAATTCAATAAAATCAACTTTTCTATTTTCTCATATATACTTTCTTTATGTGTTTCCGAGAACATGATGAACACCGTCATACACTGTGAGCACATGCACGTGACTATAGGCACATCTATAATGACTGCAGGAAACCGAGCCCGTGTTTTCCTTTTACCTATTCCATGTCCGGTATAGAAAAGCCACATGACTACCCGTAGCAGGAGCGGTATCGAATCCTATGACAAATCTAGGTAGTCTCCTAGTTTGGGTTCAAGACGGGAGGCAAGCCCATTTCCCACAATAAACACCCATCCAACAAGATCAACCAATCCCTACCTCAGGTGTTAGTGTGACAAAAAAAAAAAAAAAAAAAAAACTGGACGAAAATAAAATCAAAAGTCCAAGAAATAAAATAAAAACTGGACGAAAAGAAATCAAAAGTCCAAGAAAGAAGCAAAAGGCCAAAAAAAAAACAGGCCGTTATCAAAAAAAAGAGAGGCACCCAAGACCGAGGTTAAGCGGTCAATCCGAATGAAGAATCCCACGACCGGGGCTAAGAGGTCAACCCAAAGAATTCAAAAACCCATGACCGTAGCTAATGATCAACTTAAGTGAAACGGTCAATTCAAAAATCAAAACCCATACCATCAAATAGGGGAAAAACAATCAAGCTGGTCAGCTAACACCACATTTAGCCTTCCCACATTACAACCCTCAAGATCTTCTCGAGACCCAGGCCAGAGACAGCCCGGAATTTTGAAGATTCAAGCTCCATAGGATATCCCTAACCATTAGGGCCAGACATGAAACCAGATCCCGCATTATCAAAACCTATCCCAATCAAAGTTCGAGCCATTTTACTCGACTTCCCCTTTACATAACAAAATTCACAATCACCATACAAAGCCCCGAGAGCAAAACTCGTTAAAATCCCCGAGAGCAAAACTCGTTAAAATCCCCGAGAGCAAAACTCGTTAAAATCCCCGAGAGCAAAACTCGTTAAAATCCCCGAGAGCAAAACTCGTTAAAATCCCATCCCAATTCTTCACATCCAGACCAGTTACCAACCCCAAACATGGGAACTCAACTTCCAGTCGGCATAAAACATGCCCAAATAGCTCACACCACCTCTGGGGGCTACCCCGGAGAACGCTCACAGTCACAGGATCAATATCCTAAATATTCTAGCCCTTTGATCAAGGCATCATTGGGAGCACACCTAGCCTAACCATCGCTATGGCTAGTTACACACCAAGCCCTAATAAACTAGGCACCATAATATATCTTTCGACACTGAACTACGGCTTGGTTTGATTTCACTACACGTGAATACGTAGGTAGCCTTTCAACAGAGGCACAACCATTTACATTGACACAAATTCAAAAAGCGCCATCATTCCGGTCACGACACTGTCATGTTCTCAACAGTTAGCTTTGTCATTCTGGGGGCTTCTCTTAAGCAGAAAACCTCCATCCACTCACAAAATCCAGATAAATTCAAAAAAATCTAGCCTCCTTTCTATAGTATGTCCTAGTACTCGGCTCAGTCGAAGACGAGAATCTGTCAGGACTCGAAGCAATACCCACTTTGGGAATTTACCCTAAAAATCAAAAAAGATCGAAAAGAGCATTAGACTACAGCGTTGCCACTGCTAAGTCTTGCAGAAACAGTCTCATGACATATCTTTCCCGTTCCGAGGATTCGACCATGTTGCCACTCCCCTAGGCTACGGAATAGCGCAACTTAGGAGTCTTGTCATCTTAGGTGGCCCATCCCCTACCGAGTCACGGTCCAACCCTTAGAGAGTCCAGTCGTGTCTGTCAACTCGTCCCCTCGCGTCCAGAGTCGAGTCTGTCGGTATATCTCTCTCTTCAAATTCTCACTTTAAAATTTGCAAAACTTAGCCATTTGAGAAAATCCCATTCCTAGTCACCGCGGAAATAGAAATTTTTATCATACTTCATCTAGGCATACAGGCCTAACCAGAGGATTTTAGGAGTCCGTGTCAGAATCCGATTAGGAATCAAGTCATCCCAAGCTTTCTTATTTCCAAAAAATTCAAAAAATTTCGGCATTTCCAAATTTTCAAAAAAAATTTCAGCATTTTCTTTTTCAAAAAAATCAAAAATCATTTCCTTCCCCAGCGTGAGTCGGTGTTTTATCTGAATATTACATGCAATTTACAGACAGATATCCCAGGACTCCCGAAGAATTCTCCAGTGGAAAAGCACAAGCGACATTTTTTTTGGATGTATCTGTAAACAGATACACCCGTAGCCTCCAATGCAGGCTCCCGCGTAATTCTAAGATGGGATGTGTCTGTAAACAGACACACCCATAGCTTCCAAGGCAAGCTCCCGCGCAATTCCAAGATGGGATGTGTCTGTAAACAGACACACCCAAGACTTTTTAGGAAAATTCCCCGCGACATTATTGACATCTATCCAGGTATGATTTCTATCTTATGGCTGGCGAGCCCTTCACGCAAGTCTAATGGACTCTAAACGACCCGATCGGATGTCTGCCAGGTCTTAATTCTCGATTGGCCTGGTAGCTACTCTGACTTTCGCCTTGTCCAAGCCTCAGTCAGAGTGGGGGCTCTGTAGACACCCACATTTTGACCGCCATGTTTCTATAGTAGTTCCCGCCAAACACCCGATGATGATCGGACGCGAACATGCTTTAATGGACTCGGATATGGGCTCGAAATCATGGACATTTGGTTTAGGCTTATTACGGAGTACAAATATTACAAAACCAACCTCAAATCCAGGCCCAGTGGGTCGTTTCGAGTCAAATAAGAGTAATTTGGGTCGATTCCGACACCACGGGTAAAAGCGTCTTTTAGCGACCGAGTCAAAACCCGGTCAAAAATATTCTCGAGACACGCGAGTCAGCCATGACACCTCACGTGGCTGATTCAGTCTCCAATACCACGAAAAATCAGCTTCAAAAATATTAAACAAATCCGTTTAAGGATAGAATTCGATCTCAAGTAGGAATTCTATCCGAAAACCGAATCAGATACCGACCGAGCTCCAAATACTCGGCCAAACCCCTCCATTCAGTCGAGATTTCCTTGCTTCCTCTCCAAGCAACGGACTTCTCGTTCCTTTCAACTTCTTACATTTCCTATCCAAACCGGTATTTCTTGTTGTCCAAGCAAGATACCTCTCCTAAACCTCTGCGCCTATAAATAGTACCCTCCATTCAACATTGAAAGGGACAGTTGTTAGTCATACACATACATCCTCGACATCTAGCAAAAATAATCTCGACATACATCCGAAGGAGCACCGAAATACTGTCAAAATACCGACGAACCCGACCCCACCATCCGGCCGAAACCCGTCACCTCACACATAAAAAAACCGCACCATCCTAAACTCATCCACATCATCTCGACGCTCCCGTGCCTAAGCCACTGTCCGACGAGCTCTATACCGAGAAAACAAAGCATGTAGGTTGAGGGTGTAAATCAAACCCGACTCTTCTCCTTTCTCTCCTTCTCCACGTTTTTTTTTCTTTCTCTTTTCGGTCGTGTCGTCGGTCGTATTTTAATATGGGTCGTTCGTCACATATTTTTTTATATTTCTAATAATCGATACTACAAAAACTATTTTTACATATAACGTTCTTAAGATACGATATCGATTCTCTAATCGAATATCGTATCTAACAAGAACTAAATTAATTAAATCTCGTTGATGCTAATAAAATTGTTACATCTTTTTTTTAAACAAAATACAACGATTTTAACGCGGAGAGAATTAACATCTTTTTTCGTTCAAATTCTTTTTTTTCACTTTTCGTTCGAAACAAACTTTTTTTAAAAAAACCTTTTCTAAAATCATTCCGACTATTCGATATCGATTTCATAATCGAATATCGAATACGACGAATATCGAAAATATAAATCGAGTATAAATTAGTCCATATTTGTACGTGATTTATAAAAATTGACGGTTTTCGACAAATAAAAAAGCGGACAGACCGCCACGCGACTCGCGCGCCTGTCAGGCGACTCGCGCGGTGGCCTGGTTCGCCGAGTCTTCTTTTTTCGTTTCCTCGCTTTTCTATTTTTTATTCTTTTCGGATCTTACATAAAAAGCGACTTTCGCGACATATTTCGATAAATACTTTTTCGACCTCGGTCAACATGTGTTAATCCATCACGTGTCATTAAATCTTTTTCAAAATCATGCATATTATTTATTTATGTCTTTATTTAATTTATTCAATCGTTACTAACTCGTTTTCTCGTGTTTGTAGCAATTTATTTATTTCTATTGTTTTATTAGACTAAAACGAACCTCACATGCTAAAATAACTTTGACGTTATTAGTTTAACATGCATTAAACGACTTAGCAACCCATTTTTATTTTTCTCACATGCTTAGGAAAATAATGTTTGCATATCATTCAACCGTCGAACTAACGCATGTACACCAAAAACGAACAATATCTTAGTAAAGGCCGCTAAGTGCGGGCGGGGTTGGGTGTTCTTAGTGAACTTCCCAATACGTACCCTCACCCCTTACTCAGAACCATGGTTTCCGGATATCCGAATCCATTGGCAACGAGAGTCATTCAATACACGATATTCGATAATGTCGGTATCGGTATCGCAATGCAAAGGGACGAGCCCAATAAACTCTGACATCAGAAATGGGCCGTATTTTGTATACGGCCCACTACGACATAGAGTGGGCTCGAATGGTTCCGAATAACCACAAAATTCGGTGGCGACTCCTACTTCGATTTAAATTTCAATTTGACCATCTCATATGGAGATTCATTCGCCGCCCCAAACCCGCGCGTGGCCGCGTCGGGGTGGACCTATGTCATGTCCACATATGGATGGATGCCTTGAGCAACAAACTAGGGTAACATATATATAATGATCTTTTAATGGGTATTTAACCTAAAGCTCAAATCCAACTTTTTGCTCCATTAGTGAGACAATCACCCTTAGCATCTTCATGGAGTGAAACTTTGCCCTGCGGACTTGACGATAAATCCCACTGGGTGAAATTTTCGCCCGGTGAGATTTTCTTCTTTTTTGCGGTTTCCGGCTCTTCTCTCCATCGGGCAAAATTTCACCCGGTCAGTTTCGCCCGGTGGGGAGCCTCGGAAAATCTTCGGGAGGCAATTTTGCCGTCGGGTGAAATTTCGCCCGGTGGTGTCTCACCGGGTGAAATTTCGCCCGGTCATTTTTCTGGCCTCTTTTCTTGTCTCATTATTCGTCGTATGATTGGATGGCTTTAAACTTTAAGTTGTGTCCTTTGCTCTTTGGACGGTATTCCTTCTCTTGTGCTCGTGGAAGCTCAATCGTGATTTCGGTGCCAAATCCTATTAAAATGATAGAAAAACTACCAAAAATACGTAAAACGCACAAGAGAGACGCTAATGCGAGAAATACGCAAAATATGGCGATAATCGCACTCAAGACTCGCAAAACGAGGGAAAAACGGGTCTAAATGGGAGGAAAAACGGTCTAAATTTAGCACACAACAGTCAGCTGAACTTTTTCCTCGTCCCGAAAGCACTGAGACCATGCCAGAAGTATCGCAGTCAAATGTTCGATACCCATAGCAAATACTCGGATCTTTTCTTGAAAGTCTAAAGAATTTTGGGAAGAGAATATGGAATTTGAGTTGAGATACAAAAGAATGAAGCAGGAAGTCCTATATTTATAACAGAAAACCCTGATAGCATCTGCAACTGTCATGCCTCCTTAGCCCAAACAGGCTTGCCCGTGCAGGCCCGATCCCAGACTTCAACCCCTTTCAAAAACTGATACAGGAATCGAGTCATCCTGAGCATTCTTATTTTACAGATTTTCGTAAAATTCAAAAAATTTCAAAATCTTCAAAAAATCAAATTTTTATTTCCCCAGCGTGAGCCAGTGTTTCGCCTAAATGTTACATACAAATTGTTATGTGTCAGCATACAGGTACACCCAAGACTTCAAAAGCAAGTCCCCACGCAGCTTCTTTACTCCCCAGTGGAAGACCAAAGACGGTGTTTCTCTTGGAATGCTACATCCAAAATACGATGTGTCTGCATAGAGGTACACCCAAGACTTTAAAGGCAAGTCTGACTCCCCACGGAGCTATCATCATCAGGACAGGTATGATCACCTGCTTATGGTTGGCGAGCCTGGCTTTCACGCAAGTCTAATGAACTATAAACGACCCGACCGAAAGGCTGCTAGGTTGTAATCCTCGATTAGCCTGGTGGCTACTCTGACTTTCGCCTTATCCAAGCCCCAGTCAGAGTGGGGGCTCTGTAAACACCCGCATTTGCCTGCTAGTGTCTATACCAGTTTCCGACAAAATACCCGATGATGATCGGATGTAAACATGACTTAATGCGCTCGAATATGGACTCAGAATCAATAGTATCCAACGTGGGCGCTTAGCGGAGCACAAATCTCTCAAAACTGATCTCAAATCCACGCCCAGCGGGCCGTTTCCAATAAAATGAGACTAATTGGAGCCAAAACAGGCACTGGAAATAAAATAGTCTTTTTACGACCCAAAACCCGGTCAAAATTCGAAACTGACCTTGCATGCTTCTAGAAACAAGCAAAACAACCAACAAAATCAAATTCAAAAAAGGGTCAAAATCCTTCCTTAAAAACGCTCCACCCGCCTAACCCACTCGATCGAGTCATCTACCCCACTCGATCGAGTAGGCCTTCAAAAATCAAACAGGCGCCCCTTTTAGAGCCACTCGATCAAGTGCATCTAGGGCCACTCGATCGAGTGACCCTTAGCCGGGGGGTAAATTCTATAAATACCCCCCTTGGCTCTTCACATTGCAGAATTTTTCACCCCATTCAATCACCACATTTTGCATACATTTCAACCCTACACACTAGCATTCTCTCTTGTCATCTCGAGATCATCGTACACACACACACACACCCTGAGACCGATCCTCCCAATAACCAAGAAAAACCATCTCTACAACCACACACACCATAACTCCCCTACATTCACGACACTCCCGCGCACACGCCGCTACTAGACGAGTCCGATTCCGAGACCATTTAAGCATGTAGGTTGAGGGTGTTGCCAAACCCCATTTCTTCTCTTTCTCCCTTCTCCTGTTCGTCTATACATATATATACACTAATTATTATTAACATTACTAATCATTAATACTAACATTTAATTCATCGTTTACTAACATTTATTTTAGTGTTACTAACTTTTATTTTTCGCAATCTAACATCATTCTGTCGTAATAATAATACCGCGTATATATATATATATATATATATATATATATATATATATATATATATATATATATATATATATATATATATATATATATATATATATATATATATATATATATATATATATATATATATATATATATATATATATATGAGTCCTTATATATATTTGAGTCCCTAAGTCCTTGTACCATCCATTGGATGGTAATACAATGGATGGATTGAGATTTGTATTAAAAAAGAAGATATTGTTTCCTAATTTGAAGAACATAACATCCAACAAAATAGGAAACACAATCAGTATTTCAATAATCATGTGTAAGGCGTATTCATTAGAGTAACACGTTGTAACATTGGAGTAACACAAAGTATCTATTAGAGTAACACGTTTGTAACGTAGTAACACAAAGTATCTATTAGAGTAACATGTTTCTAATCAATATATATATGTATATATATATATATATATATATATATATATATATATATGTATATATATATATATATATGTATATATATATATGTATATATATATATATATATATATATATATATATATATATATATATATATATATATATATATAGAGTGGAGTTCTAATAAGGCCATGACTAATTTTAAGTGCATAAGTCCCATTGTTGACCATTGGATAAGAAATGATGTAGGGTTGAGATTAGATCTAAAAACATAAATTTTCATCCTAATTCACACTTGTTATGCATTTACTACCACCCATAATCTTTTCTCTCTCCTTCCACCACACTAATTAATTAACTCCTAATTAACTCTTCTACCTATAACCAATAACTCCTCACACTAATTAACTATTTCTCAAAAAAAAAAATTAACTATTCTACCAATAATATCTTCTCTCTTCTTCAATTCCATACAATCATAATTTTAAAAAAAAAATCAGATTTTTTTAATTACTCTAATTTATTCTCTTCTTGTTTTGTTTTGATTTTATCTTCATCGCCATTCATTTTGTTGATTAGTAGGAGTTTTTTTTTAAATGATTTCAAGTGAATGATACACGAACATGATTGGAGTTACAATATATGATCTGAAGTTGCAAAATATATGAACTGAAGTTACATGATATATAAACTGAAGTTATAAAAATATATGAAATGATTAGAATTGAAGTTACAAAAAATGGATTTGAGTTACAATATATGATCTGAAGTTACAAAACATATGAACTGAAATTACAAAACATATAAACTGAAGTTACAAAATATGTAAAGTGAAATTACAAAAATATATGAACTGATTAGAATTGAAGTTACAATATACGATCTGAAGTTACAAAATATGTGAACTGAAGTTACAAAATATGTGAACTGAAGTTACAAATATATGGACTGAAGTTACAATGTACGATCTGAAGTTATAAAATATGTGAACTGAAGTTACAAAATATGTGAACTGAAGTTACAAATATATAAAAAAAGCAAGTCATTTACAAAGCTCGTCCGGTCTTCATCTCCATTTTTAATTCTTCCTCTTCGTCTTCATCTCCATTTTTAATTCTTCCTCTTCGTCTTCATCTCCATTTTTAATTCTTCATCTTCATCAGAAATCTGCAATTATTAATTGAAAAACATATACTATATTAATTGAAAAACATTTAATTAAAAAATTAAGACGGAAACAATTTCAATGACAAAAAAAAAGAAAATCGAGTAAAAGGACAATAAAAATCAAAAACATAATGAAAAAAATATCAATTAACATATAATATTGAAAATAAATGAAAAAGGTGGAAATATGAAACGAAATCAGCCTAATACACACAAATATTGAATATGAAATAAAACCCACAACAATACACACAAAAACCCCTAATTTTTTTTAATATTAAACGAAATCAGCCTAACAGTACTTTAATCTGATTTTAAACGAACTTCGATTCTAAATCTAAAAAACCCTTGATTTTTATGATTTATAAGGAATTTCGATTCTAAACCTAAAAACCTCTAATTTTTTTTTTATTTTAAACTAACTTCAATTGCAAACATAAAAAACCCTAACTTTTTTTATTGTAAACATAAAAAACCATAATCTCAATCCGAAATTAATAGTAAGATTTCAAATTAGGGTTACTCAAATTTTAGATTTATGTTTCAAATTAGGGTTACTCGAATTAACTCGAATTTCAATATGCGAAATTAACAGTAAGATTTACCTGAAATGAAGAAGTGTAATGGAGATGAAGAACTGGAGGTGCTTCGACGGAGATTAAAGGGAAAACAAATGGTGGAGATTGAAGAACAGTAGTGATGGAGACTGAGATTGAAGAGGAGGAGTTTGGTGGAGTAGTAATGGAATCGTGGAGATGGGTTGGAAAGAGAGAGAACAAAGTAAGTAATTGTGAGGGGAAAAAAGAGGTATGGAAAAGGTAAACATTGCTTTTATTTTTTTTAAATAATTATATATATCAACAAATCTAAGCCATCCATCTCTATTTAATCTGATGGCTGAGATTGGAACTTAGGACCTTACATATATAAGTGGAGCTTATATGATCTCTCCTCTATATATATATATATATATATATATATATATATAGATTTAGGTTCATGTGATAACCACTCCTTCAATGAGAACCATGAGAACTATAATATGAGTCATTAGATCATAGTATTCAATCTCATTCGTTGGATCCTTCAAAATTCTTCAATCCCATCAATTAATCACAAATGCTTGATCCTTCAACCCGTAAGGTCGTAACTCCTTCTCCTTCTACAAAATTCTTCGACCCATAATCCTTTAATCCATAATTTTTCAATCGACCATTGAATCCGATTTTCAATCCATCAATTTTTCAATCAACTTTTTTTAAATCCATCAATTTATCACAATTGGGTATTGAACCTCAGTAACCTAAGTAACTTTTAATTACGGTATTTTTTTTTAAATTAATTATTTTATGAGTTAAATTATTCGATTAAATTCATTATTTCATTATATAGTAATAGTATTATCGTCGGCAAATATAATTGCAATAATCCAGCTATCGTTTTTTTTTTTTCCAAATTTCCTCATTAACTTGGGAGTTCATCTAAAATATTGTCCTTTAATTTCCTTTTGTACGGATTTTATATGGAATATAACATTTCTTCTTCAAGCCCTACTCGATTGAATTTCCCTTTTCAATTTTAGCGTCCTATTTTTCAATTTTAGCGTACCGTACCCTTTCTAAAATTTATCGTGCCCTTTTTCAATTTTGGCGTACCCTTTTGAAATTTCAGCGTACTCTTTTTCAATTTCAATTTTACTGTACCCTTCTTCAATTTTAGCGTACTTTTTTCAAATTTTAGCGTACCATTTTTCACTTTTAGCGTACTTTTTTTTTCAATTTCAATTTTAGTGTACCCTTATTCACTTTTAGCGTACCCTTTTTCTATTTTAGCGTATCCTTTTTCAATTCAATTTTAGCGTACCCTCACTTTTGAATTTTAGCGTACATTTTTTAATTTTGGTGTACCCCTTCTCAATTTTAGCGTACCCGTTTTGGTGTACCCATTTTGAATTTTAAGAAGAAACGTGGCTACATCGATCCAATCTTCAATTGTGAAAAACTGAAAAGTTATTAATCCGTACATAACATTGAGGTGCTACTTGAACTATAATTGAATAATTGTAGTCCGTAAGATATATAGAATGAATAAAGTAGTTTATAGGCGGACCGTGTATATCTGAAGTTCCTAAATTGACCGTGTATATTTCGTTATTGAGTGCTCCGATTTAAGTCACAGAAAAGACGGGTTTAATTACTTAAAAATATACTACTCTTACTTAAATGAGACGAATAGATTTGCCTTAAAAAATACTACTCTACGAGTACTCTTTACTTAAATGCTTGGGACTTAAAGAAGATGAATAGCAGAAAATTTGGTTTACCTGAAGTTGTCGCCGAAATCATCCGATATTCTAATTATAACCGAATCCAATTCGACTCGAAACTAACCAACCATTCGAAAATGTAGTGTATATCCTACTCTGTAATACCCAAATTGAGTCGGGCCAACTCAATATTAATCTATCAATCGACTCAAAGATAAGTGATACTCAACATTACAAATTTACAACAGAGAGAGACTCGAACTAAGAACATCAAAATAGAATGAATAATTGAATAATTGAACTAATTAATGGGGGAATGAGACGTATATGGGGAATGAGGCGTATATTGAATAATTGAATTATTCAATTGAATAATTGACAACCCAGGGGGAATGAGGCGTATATGGGGAGAAGATGACAACTATTAGTTGGTTTTCCAGGTGTCATGTTCCACCAAGAGGAAGGGAATAATTGAACTATTTAGTAGGTCTAAATGGTTCTCATAGTTCTCATTGAGGGATAGGTTCTCACCCGATCTTGACTCTATATATATATATATATATATATATATATATATATATATATATATATATATATATATATATATTAGGCTGTTTTCGAGCGATCTCATTGGTCCGTTCAATCAAGCCTCAAATTAGTATCATAAATAATAAAAAAAATCAATTAGAGAATCTTTTGATTATTACAATATATATTTAATTTATTATATTAATGTGAAAACTTTTAGAGTTCATTTTTTTAAAACATTATCGTAAAATAAATTATAAAAATGAAATAATTAGATTCGTGTTAAAAAATGCTTTCATTAGAGTATAAATTTCATATCATTTGTTTCACATTATGTGATGAATTTACAACCTATAACAGTTTTAAAATTATCCCACATCGACAAATTACAATATGATAATGAAATTTTATGTTATAAATAAAGAGTAATTCGTTCTTCGATATCTACCAAAAGTGTTTTGAATCTCAAAAAGAGTTTATAAGACTATAAACTTAAGTAATTATCTTACATCGATATGATGAAATTTTATATTATAAATAAGAGTAATCATTCATTAATATCGACCAAGAAAAACTTTTAAATTATCCCACATCGAAACATTATGATGGAGTGATGGAATTCTATATTATAAATATTAGTAATCATTCAGTTTTAAATATCGATTAAAAAACTTTTGATATATAAGACTGCAAATTTAAAATGATCCAATATTTACAAAATTACAGTGAGTTGATGAAATTCTATATTATGTATTTTTTTTTAATCTTAAAAAGAGCTGATGGAATACTATAAACTTAAATAAATTATTTCACATCGAAAAATATGATAAGTTGATGAATTCTATATTATAAATAAGACTAATCATTCGTTATTAAATATCAATCAAAAAAAAATTTTAAGTCTTAAAAAGTCTCTTAATAAGACTACAAACTTAAGTAAAAATAATCTCACATCGAAAAATTATAATAAGGTGATGAAACTTTATATTATAAATAAATAATACTCCGTAGTAACCATGTGCTCTTAGATATTAACCAAAAATATTTTGAGTCTTAAAATATATATTAAGACTATAAACTTAACTAAAACTATGTCACATTTGAAAAATTATAAAGTTTCATCAAACATAAATCTTTTGAGTCTTAAAAAAGTTGTCAAGACTGTACACTTAAATAAAAAAAATTATAATAAGGTGATGAAATTCTATATTATAAATAAAACAAAAAAAAATCCTTTACACATCAACGAAGTTAAGTAATTCTCCTCATCGAAAAATTATGATGAGCTTATGAATTTGTACTAAAGAAGAGTAATCATCGTTTTTAATATCAACCAACAAAAAAACTTTTGTTTTTCTAAAAAACTATGATGGAATTCTATGTCATTGTTTTTAAAATTATGATGAAGTCATGAATTTGTAGTCTTGAGTTTATAAAGGGTCTTAATAAGACTACAAACTTAAAATTATCCCAAATCGAAACAATTAAAATAAGTTACGATAATGATTCTATATTATAAATAAGACTACAAATTTTAGTTAAATTTATCCCACATCGACAAATTATAATAAGGTGATGGATTTTTATATTATAAATAAGACTAATTATTTGTTCTTAGATTCTTAGATATCAATCAAAATCTTTTGAGTCTTAAAAAAACTATTAAGACTATAAACTTTAAGTAAATTATCCCACATCGAAAAATTATACCCTCTCTTTTGAGTCTTAAAACACTCTTAAGACCATAAATTAAGTAAATTATATCTCACATCAAAAAATTATACTTCCTTCGGTCACTATTTTTTGCATCATTTCATTAAAATATCTCTCACAAATATTAAGGTCCCTCACAAATATTAAGGTAATGGAGAAAAAAATAGTGAACGAAGAGAGTATAATAAGACGATGAAATTCTATTATATAAATAAAAGTAGTAATTTCTCCAAATTATGATGAGGTGATTAAATTCTATATTATAAATAAGCGTAATAATTCGTCTATGAATAAAAGTTCTTAACTAGACTATATCTAAACTTAAATAAATTTAAGTAAATAATAAGGTGAATTATTATTAATATATAAATAAGAGTAATCATTCATCCAAAATATATAATAAGATAATCCATATGCTTATACTAAAAGTGGAATATTTTAAATGCTTAAATACAACCCTATGGGTTAAATACCGACAAAAAATCTTTTGAATCTAAAAAAAGCTTTTAATATACAAGACTACAAACTTAAAATCATCCCACATTGAAAAATGTGATGAAATTCTATACTTCGTATTATAATCAAGAGTTAAAAAGAGCTTAAATTATAAGCTTAAGTAAATTGTCTCACATCGAAAAAAAATTGACGAGCTTATGGAAGACTATAAACTTAAATAAATCATCCCACATCGAAAAGTTATGATAAGTTGATGAATTCTATATTATAAATAAGACAAATCATTCGTTCTTAAATATCAATAAGAAAACATTTAAGTCTCTTAATAAGACTACAAAGTTAAATAAAAATAATCTCACATAAGGTGATGAAACTTTATAGTATAAATACGACTAATCATTCGTTCTTAAATATGAATAAAAAATTCTAAGTCTTAAAAAGTCTCTTAATAAGACTACAAACTTAACTAAAATTCTAATTGACTCATTGGTCCGTTCAATCAAACCTCAAATTAGGAAAGTATCATAAATAATAAAAAAAAATCAATTAGAGAATCTTTTGATTATTACAATATATATTTAATTTATTATATTAATGTGATATTTTACAATTCTGACGTGAAAACGTTTAGAGTTCATTTTTTTAAAACATTATCGTAAAATAAATTATAAAAATGAAATAATTAGATTGGTGTTAAAAAATGCTTTCATTAGAGTATAAATTTATATCATTTGTTTCACATTATGTGATGAATTTATAACATATAACAGTTTTAAAATTATCCCATATCGACAAATTACAATATGATAATGAAATTCCATATTATAAATAAAGAGTAATAATTCGTTCTTCGATATCTACCGAAAGTCTTTTGAATCTCAAAAAGAGTTTCTAAGACTATAAACTTAATTAATTATCCTACGTCGAGATGATGAAACTTTATATTATAAATAAGGGTAATCATTCGTTTTAAATATCGACCAAGAAAAACTTTTAAATTATCCCACATCGAAAAATTATGATGGGGTGATGGAATTCTATATTATATTTATAAATATTAGTAATCATTCGGTTTTAAATATCGACTAAAAAACTTTTGATATATAAGACTACAAATTTAAAATCATCCCATATTTACAAAATTACAGTGAGTTGATGAAATTCTGTATTATCAACAAGAGTAATGATGTATTTTTTTTTAATCTTAAAAAGAGCTGACGGAATACTGTAAACTTAAATAAATTATTTCACATCGAAAAATATGATAAGTTGATGAATTCTATATTATAAATAAGACTAATCATTCGTTATTAAATATCAATCAAAAAAAACTTTTAAGTCTTAAAAAGTCTCTTAATAAGACTACAAACTTAAGTAAAAATATTCTCACATCAAAAAATTATAATAAGGTGATGAAACTTTATATTATAAATAATATTTCGTAGTAACCATGTGCTCTTAGATATTAACCAAAAATATTTTAAGTCTCAAAATATATATTAAGACTATAAATTTAAGTAAAACTATCTCACATTTGAAAAATTATAAAGTTTCATCAAACATAAATCTTTTGAGTCTTAAAAAAGTTGTCAAGACTATACACTTAAATAGAAAAATTATAATAAGGTGATGAAATTCTATATTATAAATAAAACTCCCACATCGACGAAGTTAAGTAATTCTCCCACATCGAAAAATTATGATGAGCTTATGAATTTGTCCTAAAGAAGAGTAATCATCGTTTTTAAATATCAACCAACAAAAAAACTTTTGTTTTTAAAAAAAAACTATGATGGAACTCTATGTCATTGTTTTTTAAATTAATGATGAAGTCATGAATTTGTAGTCTTGAGTTTATAAAGGATCTTGATAAGACTACAAACTTAAAATTATCCCACATCGAAACAATTAAAATAAGTTACGGTAATGATTCTATATTATAAATAAGACTACAAATTTTAGTTAAATTTATCCCACATCGACAAATTATAATAAGGTGATGGATTTTTATATTATAAATAAGACTAATTATTTGTTCTTAGATTCTTAGATATCAATCAAAATCTTTTGAGTTTTAAAGAAACTATTAAGACTATAAACTTAAGTAAATTATCTCACATCGAAAAATTATACCCCTCTCTTTTGAGTCTTAAAACACTCTTAAGGCTATAAACTTAAGTAAATCATTGTTTTTAAATATCAACCAACAATATTTTGAGCTTAAAAAAGTCTTAATAAGACTACAAAATTAAAATTATCCCACATTGAAACAATTAACATAAGGTACATTGATGATTATATATTATAAATAAGACTACAAATTTTATTTAAATTATCCCACATTGACAAATTATAATATGGTTATGGTTCTATATTATAAATAAGACTAATTATTTGTTATATCAATCAAAATCTTTTGAGTCTTCAAAAAAAAAACTCTAAAGACCATAATAAGACGATGAAATTCTATGGTGATAAAATTCTATATTATAAAAAAGACTAATCAAATAAAAGTTCTTAATTAGACTATATCTAAACTTAAGAGTAATCGTCTATCATCTAACATAGATATAAAAATTCTATATCATAAGTGAGTAATCTTATGGTTTTAAATATCAACCAACAAATTTTCGAAAATTAAAATAAGGTGATGATTCTATATTATAAAAAAGAGTAATCGTGCTTTTTTTGGGTCTTTAAAGCATATGTTAAAACTATAAAACTTTGAGTAAATTATCCTATATCAAAAAATTATGATGAGGCGATAGAATCAAAATAAGCTCTTAAGACTATAAACTTAGTTGAAATTAAGTCTGATTACTAATATCATGTAATCATCTTATTTATTAGTATAATGATATAGATTGATCAAGTTTCTTATTTAACGAATATACATCATAAATGTAATTAAGCCAACTAACCCGTGCAACGCACGGGCTTTAAAAATTATAATAAGGTGAAACTTAAGTAAAACTATCTCACACCTGAAAAATTATAAAGTTTTATCAAACAAAAAAAATTTGAGTCTTAAAAAGGTTCTTAAGACTATACTCAAAAGACTAATTATAAGTCTTAAAAAAAGATACAATTAAAGTATATAGTTAATGTATAATTATCCCGCATCGAAAGTAAGATGGTGGGATGAAATTTTATGTATTATAAATAAGAGTAATCATGCATCCGTCTATAAATAAAAGTTCTTAATTAGACTATATCTAAACTTAATTAAAATTATCCCACATCGAAAAATTATAATAAAAGATGATCAAATTCGATTATATAAGTAAAGAGTAATCATCTATCATCTAACATAGATATAAAAACAAACTCTTTTAAGTCTTCAAAATAGCTCTTAAAATTATAAACTTAATTAAGTAATTAAATTATACCACATCGAAAAAGTATGATGAGGTGATGAAATTGTATATCATAAGTGAGTATTCTTATGGTTTTAAATATCAACCAACAAATTTTGAGTCTTAAAAAGCTTTTTAAAAGGACTAGAAACCTAAAATTATCCAACATCGAAAAAATTGAAATAAGGTGTTGATTCTATATTATAAATAAGAGTAATCGTGCGTTTTTTTGGGTCTTTAAAGCATATCTTAAAACTATAAACCTTGAGTAAATTATCTTATATCGAAAAATTATGATGAGGCGATAGAATCTTATATTATCAATCAAAAAAATTATTCGCATTTATTCTTTTGAGTTTTAGAATAAGCTCTTAAGATTATAAACTTAGTTGAAATTAAGTTTGATTACGAATATCATGTGATCATCTTATTTATTATAATGATATAGATTGATCAAGTTTCTTATTTAACGAATATACATCATCAATGTAATTAAGCCAATTAACCCAAAGCCAACTAACCTGTGCAACGCACGGGCTTTAATCTAGTATTGGAGTAACACAAAGTATCTATTAGAGTAACACGTTTCTAACATTGGAGTAACACAAAGTATCTATTAAATTAACATGTTTCTAACGTTGGAGTAACACAAAGTATCTAATGGAGTAACACGTTAGTAACGTTGGAGTAACATTATTATTCATATGTTGAGTTAATAATTATGTTTAGTGTTGGGGGCATATAACTCTGAAATCAATGTAAGCATATTTGTATGATGTTCGTTAGAGTAACACCAAACTTTAGCCAGAGTAACACCAAACTTTAGCCAGAGTAACAGTTTTATAAAATAAGAGTAACACAAAATAAATTAAGAAGGGAAGAAGATATGCGGTAAATTATTTTTTTTAGTTCTATATAATAACAATTTAAAAAAAAAATGAAAATCTTAATTGTGAAGGATTGTGTGTGTGAGAAGAAAGATGATAATTATTTTTGATAGGAGAGATATTAAATGATGAGTAAATTAAGGAGAGAGAAAAATATTTACAAAATAAATTAGTTACTTCCTTTAATTACTCAAACAAATCACAACCATCAATCTCTCTAAAATCCAAGAGATGTGATGAGGACTCAATTTTAAGAGATGGACTCACCTGATTCCTCTTATATCAGGCAGGATCTGGTACATTTGTCAAATTTGGTACAATTTATCTTTTAATTGTGGCCATTAGATCTCACATGATCAAGAACTTAGATTAAAACTCTCTAAATACCCAAAGCATTTTTTTTTTTTATGATTTTTATAGTTATTTCGATGTACAAACAAGATTATTTTAATGAAGAAGCATAATTATTTTATAGTTAACTCAATTATTTACTGAAAATAATGTTATCAGGTTATTTCAATGTTGATACGTAATGATTCAATGTAGAAAGTCAGCTATTGTACTGAATAATTTGTGTTATTAGATTGAGATAAAACTCAAATATAATAAATTTTTGAATAATGTTATCTGATGTTACGTAGTTATTCCAATGTAGAAACTCAGT
This sequence comes from Agrostemma githago, assembly GCA_958450325.1. Lineage (NCBI taxonomy): Eukaryota > Viridiplantae > Streptophyta > Magnoliopsida > Caryophyllales > Caryophyllaceae > Agrostemma > Agrostemma githago. The sequence goes on along the minus strand of OY288258.1, from coordinate 55,723,511 downwards.
TATTATAACTCGTGTTATTGTATTGAGATGAAATTCAAATATAATTAACTTTATAATAATGTTATCTGATTTTACGTAGTTATTCTAAAGTAGAAACTCAGTTATTGTAATGAATAACTCATGTTATTATATTGGCCTGGGCTGACACTCAAATATAATCAGTTTTAAAATAATGTTATCTGATTTTACGTAGTTATTAGTCCAATGTAGAAACTCGGTTATTGTAATGAATAACTCATGTTATTGTATTGGGATGAAACATCTTACATATCATTGAGGTGCACTCAGCTAAAGACACTTCACTGAAAGGCAAAAATAAAGAGGCAGTTATTTACAGTACACAAAAATTTGAAGTACAATAATCATATATGTGCTATAGAATAACTATAAAAACACTATAAAATAACCATGGCTATAAAACATAGTAACTAATATAATGAAATAACTTCAAGAATAATATAGAATAACCGCAACAATAGTATAGAATAACTGGAATAACATAATAAAATAATTGGGTATTTCGCAGTAATAATAATGTTCCAAAACCAGAAATTCATGTTATGAAATAATATGTATTTATTTCAATGTGCATATTCAAGTATTTCATTGTTCATATTCAAATATTGCAATATTCATAATTTCAATTTTTAATCTTGTAATCAAAAATCCAGAAATTGATTTTATTGAAACAGGAGATTGACGAAATCACGAAACCACAGATTCAGAATCAAAAATTACCGCACTTCGCAGCAAAAGAATATGAATTACAAAAATAAAAAACGTTACCCAACAAACGATAGTAGAATCAAAATTACAAACAGTAGAATCAAAAACAGTAGACCGAAATCAAATCCCGAGAATTTGTTGTCATCCAACAATAGAACGAAATGAGGACTTATAACAAGAAGTATAAATAAAAATTGCAAATTATGATTGCTTGAAGATGACGTTTTTTTGAAATCATAACACGAAATTGAAAAATTACGAATTGAAATTAGATTATGAAATTGAAAAATTACAAATTGAAATTAGATTACGAAATTGAAAAATTGAAATCAGATTACAAAATTGAACAAATTGAGAAATAGAACAACAATTATGAAAAACAAGTGGGTGATTTGGTTGTAAATTTCTACAAATTGTAAGCAAATACCTGAATTGGACATGAATTTACCAAAAAAAAAGGGCATGAAATTGAAGAGGAGCACTTCATTTCTACACTAGCAAAATCATTTGTGAGTAATTTTGAATGTACAATTTGATTTTGTGAAGGATTGTGAAAGATTATCCTAGCAGAAATTAAGGTTTGCACGTGGTGGCTTTCGTGAGGTTAGGGATTTTCAATCTAGCGTTCAATTGAATAGGGCTTAGGGTTTGAGGTTTGACGTTCACCTTGATACAAGTTTTAATCTTGGCCCTTAATATAATTATATCTAACTAGTATAGATCCCGCGCATTAATGCACGGTACATTTAGCATTTTATATTTAGTACGGAATATTCCGTAATTACTTGTAAATATCTATTGGTAACTTATTAACTTTTCAAACTTATAATTTTTACATTTTTATTTGAAAAAATTATTTAAAATTTCAATGATAATTATGATAATGGAGTAATCTTATTTTAATGAACTTATTTTCTTTTTACAAAGCTGATAATACTTTCTCCGTTCCATTTGATTCTTACATTTGTTTTTTGATATTATTTATAAGTGAAGTAAAATGGTCAATAAAACTTCTAATATATAAAATAAAAGATAATCATGTGAGATCTTGTTTAAATTGTATAATCGAGGGCGTTATAAATATCATTTTTTTTAATAATTTTTAGAAATATGTAAGTAACATATATGAATAGAAGAAAATAAGCATTGAAAGTGTGAAAAAACAAACATAAAGAATCAAACGGAATAGAGAGGGTAATATTTTATAATTTTTACCTAACTATTCAATTAAAAGATTGTTTTATAATCACAAAACCAACAGACAGGAATCGAATAAATACATTCCTTTATATTAGGTCAGTTAAAATTTTGTTAACAAATTATTGTAGAAGATAACATAATAATTCAACTATTATTAGATAAAAAAAATATTTATATATTAAAATCAAAATTTGAAAGTATTTTATATAGTTTTCCCATCATAAATATAATATTTTATGCTCCGTATTTGTTTACGTCAACCCTTAGACTTCGATAGTTATTGTCACTTATATTTAGTTACAAAATTGAATCATAAATGTTTATTTTTTTTATTTCTCATAAATAAAGAGTAATCATTTTATTTTTTAAGAATTTACATAAATATTTACTTTAACTTGAATTTGAATATTATAATTATATGTGTGTGTGTGGACATGACATAGGTCCACCCCGACGTGGCCACGCGCGGGTTTGGGGAGGCGAATGAATCTCCATATGAGATGGTCAAATTGAAATTTAAATCGAAGTTGGAGTCGCCACCGAACTTTGTGGAAGTTCGGGCCCGTTCGAACCCACTCTATGTCGTAGTGGGCCGTGTACAAAATACGGTCCATTTCCAATGTCAGAGTTTATCGGGTTCGTCCCTTTGCATTTGATACCGATACCGACTTGATCGGATACCGTGTATTGAATGACTCTCGTTGCCAATGGTTTCGGACATCCGGAAACCGAGGTTCTGAGTAAGGAGTGAGGGTACGTGTTGGGAAGTTCACAAAGAACACCCAACCCCGCCCGCACATTAGCGGCCTCTACTAGGATATCGAATGATTTTTGAATACGCGCGTTAGTAATACGATGAATGATATATATGCAAACATTGTTTTCCCTAAACATGCGAGGAATTGAATGGGTTGTTAAGTCGGTTTAATGCATGAAAAATTAACGTCAAAGTTGAATTTAGCATGTGAGATTCGTTTTAGTATAATAAAACAAACGATAAAAAAAGATGAATTTGCTACAAAAGATGAACAAACGAGTTTGTATCGAATTGTAAATATAAATATAGCAAATATGATGGATATGCGAGATCGAGAAAATATTAGTCGAAATCTGAAAATATTGCTAAAAAGACGCTGTTTTGTCTAAAAAACGATGTTCGAGAAAATAATAAAAAACGAAAAAAAACGTGTCGCGTTCCAGCCAGCCGCGCGACTCGCCCGAGTCTGGCACGACTCGCCCGAGCAGGCTGCTCGCCCGGGACGCGCGCGACTCGCGTCCCGGCCTGTTTTCGAAATTGATTTTTTTGAAAATTCGATGATTTTATTAAATCGCGTACGAATATTGCACAATTTGCACTCGATTTAATATTTTCGATATTCGTCGTATTCGATATTCGACTATGAAATCGATATAAAATACTCGGAATGATTTTTTTAGAAAAGGTAAAAAAAGGTTTTTGTAAATCGTTTTTTAAAAATTAAACTAAAAAAACGATGTTTGACTCTCTCCGCGTTAAAATCGTTGTATTTTGTTTTAAGAAAATTATGTAACGATTTTTTAGCATCAACAAGATTAATTTAGTTCTTTTTGATACAATATTCGATTATAGAGAATCGATATCGTATTTTTAAGAACGTTTGTTTTATAAAAATAGTTTTGTAGTATCGATATTAGAAATAATAAAAAATACGATGATGACCCGTAAAAAGAAATCGACCGACGACGCAAAAAAAAGGGAAAAGACGAGAGAAAGAGGAAGAGAAAGGAGAGAAACAGGTTTGATTTTACACCCTCAACCTACATGCTTTGTGTACTCGGAACGAGGCTCGTCGGAATGTGGCTTAGGCACGGGTACGTCGAGTTAATGTCGGTGAGTTATGGTGGTTTTTTGGTTTGGACGTGTAAAGGGTAAGAGGTGGCCGGTTTCGTCGGATCTCGGATATACTATCGGTTTCTCGATGCTAAGTGTATATTTCTGAATCGTAGATGTGTGATAAAAAGTTGATGATGGATGATTGATTGGTGATCTTAGATGTGTTGTGCAAGGGGCCTATTTATAGGAATATTCCCGACCTTGGCTAGTAGAAGTGTTTGAGTTAGAACTACCGCTTAGGATAGGAAACGTGAGAAGCTGAGAAGAACGAGAATTCCGTTTACTTGGCAAAGAAGAAAGGGAATCTCGGCTGGTATGGGCTGCTCGGCCGAGTGTCCTAGCTCGGTCGAGTGTTTGATTCGATTTTCGGATAGAATTCCTACTTGAGATCGAATTCTATCCTTAAACGGAATTGTTTAATATTTTGTGTAGCTGATTTTTTGTAGTATTGGAGCTCGAATCAGCCACGTGAGGTGTCACGGCTGGTCCGTGTGTCTCGAGAATATCTTTGACCGGGTTTTGACTCGGTCGCTAAAAGACGGTTTTACCCCTGGTGTCGGAATCGACCCAAATTAGTCTTGTTTGACTCGAAACGACCCACTGGGCCTGATTTTGAGGTTGGTTTTGTGAGATATGTACTTCGTAAAAAGCCCAAGCCAAATGCCAATGATTTTGAGCCCGTTTTCGAGTATATTAAAGCACGTTTGCGTCCGATCATCATCGGGTGTTTGTCGGAAACTGCTATAGACACCTGGCGGTCAAAATGTGGGTGTCTACAGTGTGTAATGATTTATTTGTTTCCTTAATTAATTTGTTTAGGAAATTAATTGACACGTCATCATTTTGCTAATCTTTCCTATCCTCTTAGTATATAGGGGATGATGGACGAAGGTAGATAAATTGTATGAAATTTGACCCAAGGTAAAAGATCCTTCTTCTATATATATATATATATATATATATATATATATATATATATATATATATATATATATATATATATATATATATATATATATATATATATATATATATATATAGATCTAGGATCCTTTGAGGCAGCTCAACTCGTCGCACCCATTGAGGCACAATCTCAACCATTAGATTAAAATCAAATTAAAGGCTAAGATTAAAACAAAAACTCATACATAAAAAAAAAATCCCCAAATTTTTTTCCCGGGGAAAAAAATAGATATTTTTCGGATTTTTTTTTTTTTTCCGGGAAAAAAATATTTCGGAATATTTTTTTCCAAAAAAAAAATTCTTTTTTTTCGAAAAAAAAAAATCCGAAATTTTTTTTCCGAAAAAAAAAATTTCGGAATTTAAAATAAAATTGGTGTATATAAAAACAATTTCAGTGTACATAATAACCGTTTTAAGGTATATAACAATTCTATTATATCAAATAATTAAGTACATATGCCAATTATTTCAGTGTATATATGTTGATTAATTGGTGTACATAGTAACCATTTGAGTGTATATAACAATAACTATTTTACTGTATATATATTTAGTTCTTAAGTGTATATATATATGTACTGAGTTTAATAACGTATATAATGAGTTTTTTAGTGTATATAACAGTTATTTTGATGTATGTTCCATTGTTGATTAACTGATATACATATTAATTATTTGGGTGTATATAACAATTATTTTACTGTATATATTGAGTTCTTAAGTGTATATATGCAGTGAGTTTAATAGCGTATATAATGAGTTTTTTTAGTGTATATAACAGTTATTTTGATGTATGTTCCATTGTTGATTAATTGGTGTACATAATAACTATTTGAGTGTATATAACATTTTTTTATTTAAGTGTATATAACAATTTTTTTACTGTATATGTTGAGTTCTTAAATGTGTATATAGTGAGTTTAATAACGTATATAATGAATTTTTTTAGTGTATATAACACTTATTTGGATGTATGTCCCATCTTAATCTAATGGTCTAGATTGTGCCTCAATGGGTGTAAGGAGTTACCCTGCCTCACCGGAACCCACCCCTCTCTCTCTCTCTCTCTCTCTCTCTCTCTCTCTCTCTCTTATATATATATATATATATATATATATATAGGGGTAGGTTCAAATAAGGTCCACAATTTTTTTAAATCTATATTGAAGTTACAGATGACATACGCTAAAGTTGCATTTGTATATATATCAATTTTGAACAAATGCAACTTTAGCGTATGTCATCTGTAACTTCAATATAGACTTAAAAAAATTGTGGACCTTATTTGAACCTACCTCTATATATATATATATATATATATATATATATATATATATATATATATATATATATATATATATATATATATATATATATATATATATATATATATATATATAAGGGATCAAATAAGTTCACCATATGTAATTAAGTCTATATTAAAGTTACAGATGACATGCGTTAAAGTTGCATTTTTTCAAAATTGATATGTAACTATAACATTCAGCTCTTTTATCACTTCAAGTGATAAAGTGCAACTTTAACACTCATATCGTGTAACTTTAAGCACCTTTTGTGTAACTTTAACACTGGAACTTATGAACTTATAAGAGTTGTTAGCCTTATGTGAACCTATCCCATATATAGGTAGGTTCAAATAAGGGCAACAACTATTTTAAGGACATAAGGTCAAGTGTTAAAGTTACACAAAAAGTGCTTAAAGTTACACGAGATGAGTGATAAAGTTGCACTTTATCACTTGAAGTGATAAAAGAGCTGAATGTTATAGTTACATATCAATTTTAAACAAATGCAACTTTATCGTATGTCATGTCTAACTTTAATATACACTTACTGAAATATGGTGACCTTATTTGAACCTATATATATATATATATATATATATATATATATATATATATATATATATATATATATATATATATATATATATATATATATATATATATATATATATATATATATATATATATATATCAAGTGAGTCCTCTTTTCAATTATGAGTCCATGAGTCCTATTTACAACCATTGATCTAGAGGGGGATGAATGATGGTGATTGAGTTTAGTAATTAAGGCAATAACTAACATATTTTGGTAAAACTATAATAAAACCCTCTCTGCTCCTTTAATTCTCTCCAACTGTTGAAACACGTTACCTCACATTCAATATTTTCATTCAAACTTACCCGCCTAACTAAAACCCTTCACCTTCATCATCCCAAACACAATCGCTCAACTTCTGAATTTTTTCAAAACACACCCGCACATCATCCTCTCATCTTCAACTCAAGCAAAGCTACCTTCATCTTCATCTTCAACTTCACAACCAGACAAGTATGTGGACGCGAACAAGAAGAGGTGCGGTTGCGATTGGTGGAAAACGTAGACAAGTATGTGGACGCGAGACAAAAGATCATCGATGGTCCCAAGACCAAGCCAACAAAGGGTCGGAAAAAATGATGTGTCTAATGAATTATGTCACCTTCTTCTGATTATGAAATATTATGAATTATGTCACCTTCTTCTTCTGGTTGTGAATTTGTTCATTCTGTTACAATGATTGACTGTACCTGTTACTCTAAGTAACGACTGATGTTACTATGGGAATGAATGGAGTTTACCTAAGATACAAATGTGGTCTCATAATCAGTGTATTACACTGACGCATTATAACTGTTACTTTAATGAATAAATGATGTTACTCTAAGTGATTAATGATGTTATTCTTTGTCTCATGATTAAGTTTCATTGATATCAATGGTGTGGTCTCATAATTATTTTCATTGATTTTATCATCAATCACTCTGAGGCATTATATATGGTTCTTTAAAGAACGAAAGTTGTTAATTTGCTAATGAATGGTTCTAATCCAAGTTATCCTCAGTTACTTTGGTAATCATTTGTTTAAACAACGCTGATGTGCTCAGTTACTTTCATGGATTATGTTTGTTACTGTAACACAAGAAAGGTTTTACTCCAATAGATATGAGATGTTACTCTAACCAAATACATATGTATTAAATAAAATAGAGTTAATTTCATGGATATGAGATGTTACTTTCATGAATTATGTCTGTTACTGTAACTCAAGAAAGGTGTTACTCCAATAGATATGAGATGTTACTTTCATGGATTATGTCTGTTACTGTAACTCAAGAAAGGTGTTACTCCAATAAATATGAGATGTTACTTTCATGGATTATGTCTGTTACTGTAACTCAAGAAAGGTGTTACTCCAATAGATATGAGATGTTACTCTAACCAAATACACATGTATTAAATAAAATATAGAGTTAATTGCAACGTAGCACAACGCTATGTGTAAAAAAATGTCTACAAAATCAGTTATTCTTGTAAACCAAAAAAAATATATTCTTAGAATGACCAAAAATACAAGTATTCTCAAAACACTTGTTCCTCCTCCTCATCTTCCTCAGTGTCTTCTTCAGTTTCCCCATCTTCGTCAACATAAAACAAAACAATAAAATCTGTGTCTTCTTCAGTTTCCTCATCTGCTTCAACATAAAACAAAACAATAATATTAGTGAAACATACGTTAAACCTGGAATCTATACTAAAACGAGAGCAATGAACCATTTTTATTAATCCGTGATTAATCAAATGAATAAAATCCCACATTTTCCATTGTTGTCCCGTGTGTTCGCATCTTTGCCAATACCACCTGCACAAAATTGAACAGCGTTACACCCATGCAAATAATGTGTTACTTCAATTCCTAAGTTGTGTTACTCTAACGAGTACAGTACGTTACTTTAACATCATCATCAAAACCCTTTTCTCAACGTTTATTTGTGTTGTTGTAATTGCAATCAAGTGTTACTTTAACTCAGAAGGTATGTTACTTCAACGACGTTTCTGCGTTAATAGAAATCAACACAATAGTATTAGTGGATATAATGGAAAATATAAATAACAAACATAAAACTCTGGAATCTATAAAGATCGAGAGAGCAATTAACCATTGATACGAAACTATGATGAATGAAATGACAATGAAAGAAATATCAACATGAAAATTGACATAAAAAAAGAACGCAAATTGACGCACGATGTATCCATGGATAAAAATTGAATCAAAACGTGAAAGAAATATTGAAACTCACCATTGTTATACTCGATCAATTGCTTATCAACAGTTGAAGAAGATGACGCGGTCATTGAATCCATTGTAACGGGATTTCAAGCACATAATTGATTGAATGAATGAATGAACGTGATGAAGAAAGGGGTTTTTTTTTCAGGTTTGAATGAACGTGATGAAGAAAGGGGTCTTTTTTTCAGGTTTGAATGAACGTGAATGATGAATGAACGTGAATGATGAATGAATGTGATCAAGGGAGTTATTGTTTCCTAAATTCATGGGAGCTATTTTAGGAACGTAAATCTCCTTTTTTTTTAATGCAAATACTAGGATGCATCTTGTCCATCCATCCTCATCCCATCCAATGGATGGGATGAGGACTTAAGGACTCATCTAGAGTAAAAGACTCATAAGAGCCTTACTCTATATATATACAGAGGAGGATTCTTATGAGTCCTTCTATATATTTGAGTCCCTAAATCCTTCTACCGTCCCTTAGATGATAATACAATGGATGAATGAGATGGATTGAGATTTTGTATTAAAAAAACAAGATATTGTTTCCTAATTTGAAGGAGTGTAACATCCAACAAAATAAGAAACACAATCAGTATTTAAATAATTATGTGTAAGGCGTATTTATTAGAGTAACACGTTTGTAACATTGAAGTAACACAAAGTATCTATTAGAATAACACGTTTGTAACGTAGTAACACAAAGTATCTATTAGAGTAACACGTTTCTAACGTTGAAGTAACACAAAGTATGTATTAGATTAACACGTTTCTAACGTAGTAACACAAAGTATCTATTAAAGTAACACGCTTATAACCTTGGAGTAACACAAAGTATCTATTGGAGTAACACGTTAGTAACTTTGGAGTAACATTATTATTCATAATTTGAGTTAATAATCATGTTCAGTGTTGGGGGCATATAACTCTGAAATCAATTTAAGCATATTTGCATGATGTTCGTTAGAGTAGCACCCAACTTTAACCAGAGTTACAGTTCTATACAATAAGAGTAACACAAAATAAATTAAGGAGAGAAGAAGATATGCGGTAAATCATTATTTTTAGTTCTATATAATAACAATTTAATTTTTTTAAATGAAAATCAAAATTGTGAAGGAATATGTGTGTTAGAGACGGTAATTATTTTTTATAGAAGAGATATTAAATGATGAGTAAATTAAGGAGAGAGAGAGATTTACGAAATATAGTCACTTGCTTTAATTACTCAAACAAATCACAACCATCAATCTCTTTCTAATCCAAGAGATGTGGTGAGGACTCACAGACTCAATTTTAAAAGGTGGACTCACTTGATCCTTCATATATATATAGAGCAAAGATCAAGTGAGTCCTGTTTTTTTTTTGAGTCTATAAGTCCTATTTAGAGCCATTGATTTAGATGGGATGGAGGGTGGTGATTGAGTCTAGTAATTAAGGTAATAAATAACATATTTTGGAAAAAATATAATAAAATCATCTCTCCTCCCTTAATTATCTCCAACCACCTAACTCACTTGATCATGTTTGATCACATTCAATTTTTTCATTCAAACTCATCCGCCTAACTAAAACTCTTCATCTTCATCATCCCAAACTCAATCCCTCGACTTCTGATTTCTTTCAAAACACACGTCCGCTCATTCTTTCATCTTCAACTCAAGCAAGGCTACACACCCGTGTTACATTGACGTATTATAAGTGTTATTTTAATGAACAAATGATGTTACTCCAAGTAATTAACGGTGTTATTCTTTGTCTCATGGTTAAACAATGCTATTATCATCAATTACTCTGACGCATTATATATCGTTCTTTAAAGAACGACAATCGTTAATTTGGTAATGAATGGTTTCAATCCAAGTTATCCTCAATTACTTTGGTAATCATTTGTTTAAACAACGTTGTTGTCCTCAGTTACTTTAATGCATTATGTCTGTTACTCTAACTGACGAAAGATGTTACTCCAATAGAACAAAGATGTTACTCTAACTAAATGCACATGTATTAAATAAAATATAGAGTTAATTGCTACATAGCACAACACTAATAAAAAAATGTGTACAAAATCAATTATTCTTGTAAACAAAAAAAAAAGAAAAATATTTTTATCATGACCAAAAAGGCAAAAACACAAGTATTCTCAAAACACATGTTCCTCCTCCTCATCTTCTTCAGTGTCTTTCTCAGTTTCCTCATCTTCGTCGTCGTCATCCACTTCATCCTCTTTATCCTCATCCACCTTTATCAGTGTTGTCATGTGCATTCGCATCACTTCCAATACCACCTGCACAAAATTAAACAACGTGTTACTCCCATGCAGCCAATGTGTTACTTCAACTCTTATGTTGTGTTACTCTAACTGGTAAAGTACGTTACTCTAACATCATCATCAAAAACTGTTTCTCAACGTTCAGTGTGTTACTGTAATTGCAATTAAGTGTTACTGTAACATTAATACATATGTGTTACGCCCATGCAGCCAATGTGTTACTTCAGCTCTTACGTTGTGTTACTCTAACTGGTAAAGTACGTTACTCTAACAACATCATCAAAAATTGTTTCATAACGTTCAGTGTGTTATTGTAATTGCAATGGAGTGTTACTGTAATGTAGAGCGTATGTTACTTCAACATCGTGACCGCGTTCATAGAAAACAAAACAATATTATCAGTGGACCTCATTGAAACCCCAAATAACAAACATAAAACTCTGGAATCAATATCATCAATTAACCATCAATATGAATCTATGATGAATGAAATGACAATGAAAACAATATCAACATGAAAATTGACGTAAAAAGGGAAGCCAAATCGACATGAAATATCAATTAACCATCAATATGAATCTATGATGAATGAGATGACAATGAAAACAATATCAACATGAAAATTGACATAAAAAAAGAAGCCAAAACGACGTGAAAAAAATTTAATTTTTGTTAGTCGATCGCTGAATTAAAATTGAAGCAAAACGTGAAAGAATATCAAAACTCACCATTGTTATACTCGATCAATTGCTTTTCAATAGTTGATGATGATGGCGCGCTCATTGAATCCATAGTAACGGGATTTTGAACTCAGATTTGATTGAATGAATGACGGAAAGCGATGATGGAAGTTTTTTTTTTTTAGGTTTTGATGAATTTTGCAAGGTGAATGACTGAATGATGAATGAACGTGATCATGGGGTTATTGTTTCCTAAAATCATGGGAGCTATTTTAGGAACGTAATCTCCCTTTTTTCTTTTTTTTTAATGCAAATAATTGAAAGCATCTTGTCCATCCATCCTCATCTCATCCAATGGATGAGATGAAGACTTAGGGACTCATATAGAGTAAAGGACTCATAAGAGCCTCTCTCTCTCTCTCTCTCTCTCTCTCTCTCTCTCTCTCTCTCTATATATATATATATATATATATATATATATATATATATATATATATATATATATATATATATATATATATATATACACTTACTGAAACATGTCTACCATTTTACGGTTTCAGTTTTGTAGTCACACACTTTAGGTTGTATAGTCACACTCATTATATTGTAGAATCACACAAATTCTTACAGTGATTAAATGTACGTATGTAATCATCTTTGCTAATGATGATTGAAGTATAAATAAGTACGAGTATAATTTAGTTGTATAGTCACAGAGATTATGTTGTATAGTCACACAGTTGAAGTTGTATAGTCATACTCGTTATGTTGTAGGATCACAGTCATTATGTTGTAGGATCACACCGTTTATGTTGTACAGTCACACAGTTAAAGTTGTATAGTCACACTCAATATGCTGTACAATCATGTAGTTGTAGAGTCATTGTAGTCACATATTCAGTTGTATGTGTGATTTAGATTGATTGTGTGTTTTGTTGCAGCGAAATGATTGGTGGAAAGAGGAATGTTGGTAAAAGGGGCGGTGGGAAGAAGAAGGTCGTGGAAGATACAGCGATCGACCACGTAATTGGAGAATGTATTGTTGCGCACGTACCGGAGACCATCGTTAAGCTCTTGTGTGTTTATGTGAGATAAAATATTTGCTTTAGGATGAACGTACTATGTGTAAATGATGTTTGGTGGGTTAGAATGTTTTTACGTTTGACGTACTTGTTGTGTGCCAAATTTGGACCGTTTTTCCTCCCATTTAGACCCGTTTTTCCTTCGTTTTGCGAGAATAAAGTGCGATTATCGCCGTATTTTGAGTAATTCTCGCATTAGCGTCTCTGTTTTGCATTTTACGTGTTTTTGGTAGTTTTCTGTCTATTTTGATAGGATTTTCGACCAAAAACGTGTCCGAGCTCCTATGAGCATGAGAGAGAAAGGGAGATCGTCCGAAAAGCAAAGCACACAACTTAAAATCCAAAGTCCAAACCCGAGAGGTGAAACCTTGAGCGAAAAGGAAAAAGTATAGTCCATTGTGCATCTTCACCGGACAGGTCGAACTTCAAATGGATATATCTAGAGTTCTAGACCTCGGATCGAAGCGATTCTAGATGGAGGTGAAAGCTTATTTTCTTAGCTTTCCAACGACATATCACACGCCCCAATCGGAGATCAAACGAGAGAGTTATGGCCCTCTGAAGTCACAGGGCGAAATTTCACCCGATGAGAATTTGACCGGGCGAAATTTCGCCCGACGGTGTTCCTTCCCAGATTGCCATTTTGGACGAAAAGTTCATAGGGTGAAATTTCACCCTATGAGATGACCGGGCGAAACGACCGGGCGAAATTTCGCCCACCGGGTGAAATTTCGCCCGATGGAGAAAAGCGCCAAAAATGGCGATTCGAGAGGAAAATCTCACCGGGTGAAATTTCACCCGGTGGTGCTAATGTCGTCAACCGCAGGGCAAAACTTCACCCTATGAAGACTCATTGGGCAAAGTTGCATCTCAAAGGACAAGATCTCACTAATGGGCAAGGATTAGATTATGGGCTTTAGGTTAAATACCCATTAAGAGATTACTATATATATGTTACCCTAGTTTATTGCCCAACTTACCTCTCCATTGTGCTAAGGAGGGAAGACATTACACCACTCCACCATCCTATTACACCATCCATTAGTAATAGTTTAGTAGTATTCTAGTAGAAATCCTCCAAAATCCTAGTAGTTTACATAGTAATTAATAGTAGATCTACATAATTTCCATCAACAATTATCTAGATCTCAAGTTTGTAAGAAGATTATTCAAGTTTTATTTGAAGATTTGTTGGGTTTAATGAAGGATTAGTGACAAGTTCTTCACTTTATTCATCAAAGATTCAATCTTTACTTATGCAATCCTCTTATTTCTTATAGATCTACATAGTTGGTATAATTCTCTTCCACTCCCTAATCTCTAATTTAGTTTTTATGTTATTTTCTCATCATTATCTTGTTTAGATTTAATTAATATGCATGTTGAAATGATTTCCATGATGAATTGTGAGTAGACTTCTTTGTTGGGGAATTAGGGAGGAGGATTTGGATTATTTTATTCAAGGGATGTTGGTGGGTTGTTTACTTGTTAATTATTGATGTTAAGGTTTTTGTGTCTTTGTTGACTTAGAATCGCGACTAGGCCGACCTTGACTCATTTCTACCAATATGGGGAAACTCGGGGTAGAAATTACCTTAGATTGAAACTTACCCTTTCGTCGCGAAAGCGGGTTTAGGTAGGTTGGGTGAGGAAACCGAAAGGTGGCACTCTCCTTTTTAACGTTGTAACAAAAACTCGATCCCGAGACTATTAGACCCCATTTCCGAATCCCGACTCTCCCCAACACCTTTCCTACTTATTGACCCTAGCCTACGATCTCTCGACCTCTCGACCCAAAACCCCCCTTTCTCGACCCAATCACGCTTAGACTTTGACTCGACCGATTTTACCTAGCCCGTCCCTGTGGATCGATCCCCGACTTACCGCTACTACGTAGTAGTTAGTTGGAGTTTATAAATATTGTTTGACCGCGTTGGATAGGCGACGATTCGACGCGCATCAGTACTATATGTAAAGGATGAACTTTGTCTAATGTAAATATATCTTCATCACTATTTTCTGGTTTCATAATTAATCACGCGAGGTCTATAGCAAAATCACTTATCCTTCCACCTGTGTGACTATACAACATAATCTCTGTGACTATACAACTAAATTATACTTGTACTTATTTATACTTCAATCATCATTAGCAAAGATGATTACATACACTAATCACTGCAAGAATTTGTGTGATTCTACAATACGATGACTCTACAACTGCATGATTGTACAGCATAATGAGCGTGACTGTACAACTTTAACTGTGTGACTATACAACATAAATCGTGTGATCCTACAACATAATGACTGTGATCCTACAACATAACGAGTATGACTATACAACTTCAACTGTGTGACTATACAACATAATCTCTGTAACTATACAACTAAATTATACTCGTACTTATTTATACTTCAATCATCATTAGCAAAGATGATTACATACACTAATCACTGCAAGAATTTGTGTGATTCTACAATATAATGAGTGTGACTATACAATATAATGAGTGTGACTATACAATCTAAAGTGTGTGACTATACTTCAATCATCATTAGCAAAGTCACATTCATAATTAGAAAGATGATTATACATACGATTCAGAACAAATTATCTAAACATTCATTAAATATTCAACCTTTCATTCATCTTCAACCTTCATTTTAATCTTCGCAACAATACATTGTCCAATTACGTTGTCGATCGCTGTATCTTTCACGACCTTCTTCTTCCCACCGCCCCTTTTACCAATATTCCTCTTTCCACCAATCATTTCGCTGCAACAAAACACACAACAAATCTAAATCACACATACAACTGAATATGTGACTACAATGACTGTACAACTGCATGATTGTACAGCATAATGAGTGTGACTATACAAATTTAACTGTGTGACTGTACAACATAAACGGTGTGATCGTACAACATAATGACTATGATCCTACAACATAACGAGTATGACTATACAACTTCAACTGTGTGACTGTACAACATAATCTATGTGACTATACAACTAAATTATAACATTCATTAAATATTCAACCTTCATTCATTCATATTCAACCTTCATTTTAATCCATATTTAATCTTCATTTTTTTGGATAATGAAGATGAATAATTTTATAAATACAAAAAAAAAAAGTATGAAAAGTAAAACAAGCATGAAGATGAAATGATTGTGAAGGTATTCTACAGCTGAGTGATTCTACAACATAAAGAGTGTGACTATACAGCATAATGAGTGTGACTATACAACTGAATATGTGACTACAATGAGTGTACAGCTGCGTGATTGTACAACATAATGAGTGAGTGTGACTATACAACTTTAACTGTGTGACTGTACAACATAAACGGTGTGATCCTACAACATAATGACTGTGATCCTACAACATAACGAGTATGACTATACAACCTCAACTGTGTGACTGTACAACATAATCTCTGTGACTATACAACTAAATTATAACATTAATTAAATATTTAATCTTCATTCATTCATATTCAACCTTCATTTCAATCCATATTTAATCTTCATTTTTTTTTTTTGGATAATGAAGATAAATAATTTTATAAATACAAAAAAAAATATGAAAAGTAAAACAAGCATGAAGATGAAGATGATTCAACGAATGATACCTTAATCCCAAGGTATTCTACAGCTGCGTGATTATACAACATAGCGAGTGTGACTATACAGCATAATGAGTATGACTATGAAACTGAATATGTGACTACAATGAGTGTACATCTGTGTGATTCTACAACATAATGAGTGTGACTTTACAGCATAATGAGTGTGACTGTACAGCATAATGAGTGTGACTTTGCAATTCTGCAAAAACATTACGCACTAAATGACTTGTTCATCTTCATCTTCAAGCTCCATTCATCCCACAAAAAAATAACAACTTCATCTTAAAGATGAAGTTGTTCTTTTTTTTTTTAGATAATGAAGAAGAATAATTTTATAAATACCAAAAAAAAAGACATGAAAAATAAAAAGAAGCATGAAGATGAAGATGAAGATGAACATACCTTCGTATGATGATCAAAGTTACTGACGGAGTATGTTGGGTTAAAAACGTAGTATGGTCGGAGTAGTTGACGGAGTATGGTCGGAGTTATTAATGGTGATTATTTGTTGGGGTTTTGTTAGAGAGAGATAAATTGAAATGAGAAATGAATTGAAAATGAGGGGATTGAGAAGTGTATGAGGGAAGTAATGTAGGGATTGATTTGGGTGAAGGGATGTTTCCCTCTCTCCACTGCTGCTGTGTCAGTTTATTGTCTTTTTTTTTATTTTTTATTTTTTAATTGAACCCCATCCATCCACCATCCATCTTAGGATGAATGGATGGAGGGGATCAACACTAAGCAACTCTCCAAGAGTTACTAACTTCCCTGATCCTCCCTATATATATATATATATATATATATATATATATATATATATATATAGTATATATATATATATATATATATATATATATATATATATATATATATATATATATATATATTGTAGACACCCACATTTTGACTACCAGGTGTCTATAGAAGTTTCCGACAAACACCCGATGATGATCGGACACAAACGTGCTTTAATATACTCGAAAACGAGCTCAAAATCATTGGCATTTGACTTGGGCTTTTTACAGAGTACATATCTCACAAAACCAACCTCAAAATCAGGCCCAGTGGGTCGTTTCGAGTCAAATAAGACTAATTTGGGTCGAATCCGGCACCAGGGGCAAAACCGTCTTTTAGCAAGCGAGTCAAAACCCGGTCAAAGATATTCTCGAGACACACGGACCAGCCGTGACACCTCACGTGGCTGATTCGAGCTCAAACACTACAAAAAATCAGCTACACAAAATATTAAACAAATCCGTTTAAGGATAGGATTCGATCTCAAGTAGGAATTCTATCTGAAAACCGAATCGAACACTCGACCGAGCTAGGACACTCGGCCGAGCAGCCCATACCAGCCGAGATTCCCTTTCTTCTTTGCCAAGTAAACGGAATTCTCGTTCTTCTCAGTTTCTTACGTTTCCTATCCTAAGCGGTAGTTCTAACTCAAACACTTCTCCTAGCCAAGGTCGGGAATATTCCTATAAATAGGCCCCTTGCACAACTCAAAATTCATTCAGTAATATTCACATCGATTATTCATACACATACATCAACTCTTCACACATAAACATAAACTCCTTACACTTAGCATCGAGAAACCGATAGTACATCCAAAACCCGAAGGAACCGGCCCCGATACCCGTCACCCTTCACGTCCCAAACCAAAACCACCACAACTCACCAACATTAAACTCGACGCTCCCGTGCCATAGCCACATTCCGACGAGCCCCGATCCGAGTAAACAAAAGCATGTAGGTTGAGGGTGTAACCAAACCCGACTTCTCTTTTTCTCTCTTCTTCTTCTTCTTCTCGTCCTTCCCTCGTTTTTTCTTCCTTTTTTCGTCCGTCACTTTTTCTTACGGGTCGTCGGTCGTCAATTTTTTATGGGTCGTTAGTTGTTTTTTTATTTCTAATATCGATATTACTAAAACTATTTTCATATAACAAACATTCTTAAAAATACGATATCAACTCTATAGTCGAATATCGTATTAAAAGAATTAAATTAAATCTCGTCGATGCTAAAAAATCGTTACATCTTTTTACAAAAGACAACGATTTTAACGCGGAGAGAATTAACATCTTTTTTTCTCTTTTTCGTTCAAATTCTTTTCAAAACAATTTTACAAAACTTTTTCTAAAAATCATTTCGAGAATTCGATATCGATTTCATAATCGAATATCGAATACGACGAATATCGAAAATATTAAATCGAGTGCAAATTGGGCAATATTTGTACGCGATTTAATAAAATCATCGAACTTTAAAAAAAAAATCAATTTCGAAAACAGGCCGGGACGCGAGTCACGCATGTCCCGAGCAAGCAGCCTGCTCGGGCGAGTCGCGCCAGACTCGGGCGAGTCGCGCGACTGGCTGGAACGCGACGCGTTTTTCGCTTTTCATTATTTTCTCGAACATCGTTTCTTAGACAAAACAGGGTCTTTTTAGCAATCTTTTCAGATTTCGACTAATATTTTCTCGATCTCGCATATTCATCATATTTGCTATATTTTTATTCACAATTCGATACTGACTCGTTTGTTCATCTTTTGTAGCAAATTCATCTTTTTTTATCGTTTGTTTTATTATACTAAAACGAATCTCACATGCTAAATTCAACTTTGACGTTAATTTTTCATGCATTAAACCGACTTAGCAACCCATTCAATTCCTCGCATGCTTAGGAAAACAATGTTTGCATATCATTCATCGTATTACTAATGCGCGTATTTTAAAATCAAACGATATCCTAGTAGAGGCCGCTAATGTACGGGCGGGGTTGGGTGTTCTTTGTGAACTTCCCAACACGTACCCTCACCCCTTACTCAGAACCTCGGTTTCCGGATGTCCGAAACCATTGGCAACGAGAGTCAATCAATACACGGTATCCGATCAAGTCGGTATCGGTATCAAATGCAAAGGGACGAACCCAATAAACTCTGACATCGAAAATGGGCCGTATTTTGTACACGGCCCACTACGACATAGAGTGGGTTCGAACGGGCCCGAACTCCCACAAAGTTCGGTGGCGACTCCACTTCGATTTAAATTTCAATTTGACCATCTCATATGGAGATTCATTCGCCTCTCCAAACCCGCGCGTGGCCGCGTCGGGGTGGACCTATGTGATGTCCGCATATATATATATATATATATATATATATATATATATATATGTATATATATATATATATGTATATATATATATATAGAGAGAGAGTTGAGATCATATAAGCTCCAATGCATATGTATAAGGTCCTAAGTCTCAATCTTAGCCGTCGGATGAAATACAGATCAATGGCTTAGATGCGTTTGTATATATAATTATTTTTTAAAAATTTATTAAAAAAAGTTTACATTTTCCATGCATACCTCTTTTTCCCCACCCTCTATTTTCCCATCCTCATTCATTACTCTGATCTCTTGCTCATTTTTCCATCACAATTCAATATTCCAAAACTCTCATCTCCAAATCTCTCTTCATCTTTGATATCTTACCCTTCACCGTACAAAATTCTCCTCTTCATCAACCACTACTGCTTTTCGCATCTCTATTGTCGAAGCATCTCCATTGTCGAAGCTCCAAGTAATTGTC
The DNA here is from genome assembly GCA_958450325.1 of Agrostemma githago. NCBI lineage: Eukaryota > Viridiplantae > Streptophyta > Magnoliopsida > Caryophyllales > Caryophyllaceae > Agrostemma > Agrostemma githago. Next base: position 55,703,334 of record OY288258.1, on the reverse strand, counting down.
CAAGCATCTCCTTTATCGACATTTCTTCATCTCAAGTAAACTATACTGTTAATTTCGCATATGGAGAACAGTATTTCGAGTAACCGTAATTTGGGGATTTTCAGTGAAATTAGGGTTTTTTTTTTCAATTTGGGGGTTTTTGCGTTTAGTCGTGATTTCAAGGTTTACTTGCGAGTTTCTTGTTAAATTGGGGGTTTTCTATTTGGGTTTTTTGGTGTTTGATCAATTTTTGGTGGTAATAGTGTTCCTAATCAATATTTATGGTGTTTAATCAAATTTCTATGGTGTTTACCGATTTTTTTGGGTTTTTGTTTTATTGCATGTTTGATTTCGTAGTATCAATGTATATGTTTGATTTCGCCTTTTTGATGGGTTATCACGTTCATTCCGTTAGACAAGAAACTTTTTTTTTGTCAACTGTGTTCAGAAAGAGAAGTAGATGGTTGTTAAAATTTATCTCATCAATTCTCTCATGAAAATAAATAAAACTAAAAGTTACCTGATGAGTCTTAATAATCCGTGTTTTAATTGTTGAGTCTTAATAACGCGTTTGTGATTGGTTATTAGGTACTCCGTAGGAACTAACTTCGTATGAGTCTAAGAATTGAGCTTTGTGTTGTTGATAGTGTTGTAGTTGAAATTGAGGAGAATATATGGGACACGTATTATGAAGTTTATGAAGATGAGAGTTGAAGTTCTACGGTCTTGGAATTGAAGTTTCAAGCATATGGTTGAATATATGAGCAGAAGAAAAATGAACATTCCACCATTTAATTATGAAGTTGTAGACGTTGTGCATTGAAGTTGTAAAGAGAAGGACTTACAGTTTCAAAGTTATGTTCTACAAATCAAAGGGGCATGATGTTGAAATTTCAGAAACAAAGAGTTGAAGTTGTTAAGTTTTCGAACTGAAGTTGCAAGCGTGTGGTAGATTGTTTTGAATGTACATCAGTTAACTATGATGTTGTAAATGTAATGTACTGAAGTTGCATTGCAGCTGAATTAAAGGTCCAAACAAACTGTTATTTAAATATTGAAAGACATGCACTGAATATGTAAGTATACGTGTTTTGAAGTCTCAGAAGCTTAGAGTTGAAGTTTCATAAATTGAGAGTTGAAGTTGTAAAGAATTTGACTTAAAGTTCCAAGCGTGTCGTTGTATGTTTTTATAGAGAAATAATGTTCAACATTCCAGCAGTTATATATATAAAGTTGTCATTGTTGTGCTTTGAAGTTCTAAAGTTAATGAGTTGAAGTTATAAAGTTAGTTTGTTGAAATTATAAATACCGTAGTATTCGACGTTATGAAATAAAGATGAAAGTATGTGGGAGACGAGTTCTAAAATTTCAGAAAGTGAGAGTTGAAGTTGTGTAGTAATTGAATTAAAGTTTCAAGCGTACGGATGGATATTTTGTCAGAAAAAATTTCGAATTCAATATTTGAAGAAGACGCTATCATTCATAATTAAGTTTTACGGAACTATTGACGATGACACTTTTATTTAAAGAATGATTTAAATTTCGTATTCAATATTATATTTGAAATAGAATTTATGGAAAAATATTTGAATAAATTAGAATTAACAAGTGAATAGTGACATGTAGAAAAAAATAATACTCCTAAGATTGAAGCAACAATGGGTTAATAAGACAAATAATATGGTGAAGGTTAGTATTGGGATTTGGCTTGGTTGATTAATTGATGTGGTGGAGAAAAAAATGTATAGTTTTTATTTTGGAGTTTATTTTGGAGAGATGAGTCTCTCTCTCTCTCTCTCTCTCTCTCTCTCTCTCTCTCTCTCTCTCTCTCTCTCTCTCTCTCTCTATATATATATATATATATATATATATATATATATATATATATGAAAAGTGGGAAGTTGTGTTGTTGACCCTTGATCTTAGGTTGAATGAATGGCTCAGATGGATGATGTATTAAAAAAAAAAAAAAAAAGGGGACAACAAACTGACAAGCAACAGTGGAGAGAGGGAAGCAACCCTCCCCCTCAATCACACTTCGCAGCAGTGGAGAGAGGGAAGCATTCCTTCCTCAATCAAACTCTCCCTTCCTCATTACTTCCCTCCTTTTCAATTCATTTCCCTAATTCAATTTATCTCTCTTTGACAAAACTCCATCAAATAAGCTCCATTAATAACTCCGAACATACTCCGTCAACAACTCCGATCATACTCCGTTTTTAACACAACATGACGGATAATTATACCAAGGTATGTTTATGCATAAACTTTGATATCTTCATTTTTTTTAGCTTCTTTTCCATCTTCATCTTCATCTTCGATCATCTTCGATCATCTTCATCTTCTTCAAACTTCTTTTTATTTTTCATATCTTTTTATTTTTTGGTATTTATAAAATTATTCATCTTCATTATCTAAAAAAAAAGAACAACTTCATCTTTAAGATGGAGTTTGAAGATGAAGTTGATATTTTTTTGTGGGATGAATGGAGCTTGAAGATGAAGATGAAGATGAACAAGTCATTTAGTGCGTAATGTTTTTGCAGAATTGCAAAGTCACACTCATTATGCTGTACAGTCACACTCATTATGTTGTAGAATCACGCAGATTTACACTCATTGTAGTCACATATTCAGTTGTATAGTCATACTCATTATGCTGTATAGTCACACTCGCTATGTTGTAGAATCACGCAGCTGTAGAATACCTTGGGATTAAGGTATCATTCGTTGAATCATCTTCATCTTCATGCTTGTTTTATTTTTCATACTTTTTTTTTTGTATTTATAAAATTATTCATCTTCATTATCCAAAAAAATAAATGAAGGTTGAATATGGATGAATGAATGTTGAATATTTAATGAATGTTTAGATTTTTTTTTTTTTAAAGTCATAGTCGTTCATTCATCCATATATATTCAACTTTCATTTTTTTTTGTGGATAGTGAAGATGAATAATTTTATAAATACAAAAAAAAAGTATGAAAAATAATACAAGCATGAAAATGAAGATGGTTAAACGCATGATACCTTAATCCCAAGGTATTCTACAGCTACGTGATTCTACAACATAATGAGTGTGACTATGCAACATACTGAGTGTGACTGTACAACTTAAAGTTTGTGACTATACAACTTAAAGTGTGTGACTTTTTTCAGGTATTTTTTTTATCTACGTTCAAGTTTCCACGTTCGTCAAATTCCTACTTTCGAACCTCGATGATTTTCAGATATTGTTTTTATCTTTTTAGAGCATCTTTAAAATAATTAATCATCTTCATCCTCATGCTTGTTTTATTTTTCATTCCTTCTTTTTTTTTGGTATTTATAATATTATTTATCTTCATTATTCACAAAAAAAAAAATGAAAGTTGAGTATTTAATGAATGTTTAAATAATTTGTTCTGATTCATATGTATAATCATCTTTCTAATTATGAATGTGACTTTGATAATGATGATTAAAGAATAATTGACTGTATGGGTTTTATTTTCCATTATACGGTTTCAGTTTTGTAGTCACACACTTTAGGTTGTACAGTCAGACTCATTATATTGTATAGTCACACTCATTATATTGTAGAATCACACAAATTCTTACAGTGATTAGTGTATGTAATCATCTTTGCTAATGATGATTGAAGTATAAATAAGTACGAGTATAATTTAGTTGTATAGTCACAGAGATTATGTTGTAGAGTCACACAGTTGAAGTTGTACAGTCACACTCATTATGCTGTACAATCATGCAGTTGTAGAGTCATTGTAGTCATATATTCAGTTGTGTTGTGTGATTTAGATTGATTGTGTGTTTTGTTGCAGCAAAATAGTTGGTGGAAAGAGGAATGTTGGTAAAACGGGCGGTGGGAAGAAGAAGGTCGTGGAAGATACAACGACCGACTACGTAATTGGACAATGTATTGTTGCGCACGTACCGGAGACCATCGTTAAGCTCTTGTGTGTTTATGTGAGATAAAATAATTGCTTTAGGATGAACGTACTATGTGTAAATGATGTTTGGTGGGTTAGAATGTTTTTATGTTTGACGTACTATATGTAAAGGATGGACTTTGTCCAATGTAAATATATTTTCATCGCTATTTTCTGGTTTCATAATTAATCACGCGAGGTCTATAGCAAAATCACTTATCCTTCCACCTGTGTGACTATACAACATAATCTCTGTGACTATACGACTAAATTATACTCGTACTTATTTATACTTCAATCATCATTAGCAAAGATGATTACATACACTAATCACTACAAGAATTTGTGTGATTCTACAATACAATGACTCTACAACTACATGATTGTACAGCATAATGAGTGTGATTGTACAACTTTAACTGTGTGACTATACAACATAAACTGTGTGATCCTAAAACATAATGACTGTGATCTTACAACATAACGAGTATGACTATACAACTTCAACTGTGTGACTATACAACATATTCTCTGTGACTATACAACTAAATTATACTCGTACTTATTTATACTTCAATCATCATTAGCAAAGATGATTACATACACTAATCACTGCAAGAATTTGTGTGCTTCTACAATAAAATGAGTGTGACTATACAATATAATGAGTGTGACTGTTCAACCTAAAGTGTGGGACTACAAAACTGAAACCCGTAAAATGGAAAATAAAAGCCATATAGTCAATTATTCTTCAATCATCATTTGCAAAGTCACATTCATAATTAGAAAGATGATTATACATACGATTCAGAACAAATTATCTAAACATTCATTAAATATTCAACCTTCATTTTAATCTTCGCAACAATACATTGTCCAATTACGTGATCGATCGTTGTATCTTCCACGACCTTCTTCTTCCCACCGCCCCTTTTACCAACATTCCTCTTTCCACCAATCATTTCGCTGCAACAAAACACACAATCAATCTAAATGACACATACAACTGAATATGTGACTACAATGAGTGTACAGCTGCGTGATTGTACAACATAATGAGTGTGACTATACAACTTTAACTGTGTGACTGTACAACATAAACGGTGTAATCCTAAAACATAATGACTGTGATCCTACAACATAACGAGTATGACTATACAACTTCAACTGTGTGACTATACAACATAATCTCTGTGACTATACAACTAAATTATAACATTAATTAAATATTCAATCTTCATTCATTCATATTCAACCTTCATTTTAATCCATATTTAATCTTCATTTTTTTTTTGGATAATGAAGATGAATAATTTTATAAATACAAAAAAAGGTATGAAAAGTATAACAAGCATGAAGATGAAGATGATTCAACGAATGATACCTTAATCCCAAGGTATTCTACAGCTGCGTGATTCTACAACATAGCGAGTGTGACTATACAGCATAATGAGTATGACTATACAACTGAATATGTGACTACAATGAGTGTACATTTGCGTGATTCTATAACATAATGAGTGTGACTGTACAACATAATGAGTGTGACTGTACAACATAATGAGCGTGACTTTGCAATTCTGCAAAAATATTACGCACTAAATGACTTGTTCATCTTCAAGCTCCATTCATCCCACAAAAAATAACAACTTCATCTTCAAACTCCATCTTAAAGATGAAGTTGTTCTTTTTTTTTAAGATAATGAAGATGAATAATTTTATAAATATAAAAAAAAAGACATGAAAAATAAAAAGAAGCATGAAGATGAAGATGAAGATGAAGCACGAAAATGAAGATGAAGATGAAGATGAAGATGATGAAGATGAACATACCTTCGTATGATGATCGAAGTTACTGACGGAGTATGTTGGGTTAAAAACGCAGTATGGTCGGAGTAGTTGACGGAGTATGGTCGGAGTTATTAATGGTGATTATTTGTTGGGGTTTTGTTAGAAAGAGATGAATTGAGTTGAGAAATGAATTGAAAATGAGGGGTATGGGAAGTGTATGAGGGAAGTAATGTAGGGATTGATTTGGGTGAGGGGATGTTTCCTTCTCTCCACTGCTGCTATGTCAGTTGATTGTCTCCTTTTTTTTTTTTAATAATTGAACCCATCCATCCACCATCCATCTTAGGATGCATGGACGGAGAGGATTAACACAAGGGAGAGTTAGGGAGTTATTAACTTCCCTGATCCTCTCTCTCTCTCTCTCTCTCTCTCTCTCTCTCTCTCTCTCTCTCTCTCTCTCTCTCTCTCTCTCTCTCTCTCTCTCTCTCTCTCTCTCTCTCTCTCTCTCTCTCTCTCTCTCTCTCTCTCTCTCTATATATATATATATATATATATATATATATATATATATATATATATATATATATATATATATATATATATATAATTTGATGAATTTTTTTGACTTAATCAAACCTCATTAATTCTAAAATCAATTATGCATTACTTTCGACTTCACATATTTTCGACTAATTATTATTATATAAAATTAGAATTAAAACTAATGTAGTAGATAATCATATATTCATATCATATCTTCAATTAGAAAGATGATCATAATTATATTGTTACAAAATCTCTAATAATGCATGCACCTTTACAACTGTTTTCTGCATGCAAATGTTATATATCATGTTTTTGACTCTAGAAAAACTCGATAAATTATAATTACTCAGGTTTTTCTTTTGGCTTTATTGTAATTGTCGTGTTTAATAAGTTAATTACGTTTGGGGAAAGAGTAATAATTAAATTTTATTATCAACAATTATTTTGTTGGATTTATAGTATTACTTATATGGACTACAATTAATATATAATCATGTACGATCTTATTTTTATTTTCATAATGGAAAATTTTTGTCAAATCCAATTAATCGTTTACATTTAATTAATTAAAATAATTATAAATAATTTAAAAAGAAAATAATCGATATCTTACACTCTGTAACATGTATCGTATGTAAATCTCTTATAAAATGGTTTTACATTATTGAAGTTTAAAATCATAAATTGTTCTTTATTGAAGCTTATTGAATTGATTTCGAATTGGCTGTTTCGCGTGGAATAATATTATCCATTTTAAGTTTTAATCCATTAATTTCACGTCTGGTTGTTATTGATTATCGTCTAATAAGTGTAGATAATTACTTACTCCTATATTATTATTTTTTAAAAATAAATTAAATCTACATATAACACTCTATTACTATAAATAACAAAACTATATATGTGAACATTGTCTATATATTTCATCTCACATTTTCTCAATTATATTCCAAATTACAATAAGTTATACATTTACCAAAAAAAAAAAACTAAGAATTTAATAATTTCCCTAAGAATATATAATGGCATTTTCTAAATTCCAAATTTCTTTCATTCTTCTTGTCTCTTTAATCCTCATGGCTCGTATGAACGGTACATTCGATTTTAACTTACTATATATTCGTGATATTTTGTGCATGTAATAATTATCAAATATCGTCGTTTAATAATTTATGTAAATTAATCATATATCGCGTTATTTCTGACTCTAAAAACACTAGACATATTATATAATTACTTACGTTTTTCTTTCGGGTTTACTATGTTTTTAACACCAAAAGTAAACAAATTATCGGAACGGAGAAAAATTATATTTTCATATATCATGTTATTTCTAACTCTACAAAATCTCTAATTAATGCATGAGCCATTTACATTACAAATATTTTGTGCATGCAATTGTTATATATATTGCGTTTTTTCGGACTCTAGAAAATCTCGACACGTTGGTTTAATTATATATAATTACTTATTACATTCTTCGTTCAGATTTAAAATATTTTTCAAATCAAAAGTAAACAAATGATTAAAACAGATAATTTTCTGACTCTACAAAATCCCTAATGCATGCATGCGCCTTTTAACTTTACAACTATTTTGTGCATGCAAGGGTACATTATATATCGCGTTATTTCTGATTCTAAAAAATATCGACACATTATAATTAATTACGGTTTTTTTTTTTCATTAAATTCAGGTTTATTATGTTTTTTAAACTAAATATAAACAGATAATTCACGCATTTTTGATGCTACAAATATTTTGTGCATGCAAATGTTATATGTCACATTATTTCTGACTCTACAAAATCTCGACACATTATAATTAATTATGTTTTTTTCCTTTAAATTCGGGTTTATTATGTTTTTTAAACTAAATATAAACAAATAATTCCCGCATTTTTTACGCTACAAATATTTTGTGTATGCAAATGTTATATGTCATGTTATTTCTGACTCCACAAAATCTCGACTCATTATAATTCATTACATATTTTCTTTATATTCAGGTTTATTATGTTTTTTAAACTAAATAAAAACAAATTAAACAATTCGCGCATTTTTGACATTACAAATATTTTGTGCATGTAGATGTTATATGTCACGTTATTTCCGACTTCACAAAATCTCGACACATTATAATTAATTATGTTTTTTCTTTAAATTCGGGTTTATTATGTTTTGTAAACTAAATATAAACAAATTAAATAATTCGCGCATTTTTTACGCTACAAATATTTTGTGCATGCAAATGTACATTACATATCGCGTTATTTTTGACTCCACACAATCTCAACACATTATCATTAACTACATATTTTCTTTAAATTTGGGTTTATTTTGTTTTTTAAACTAAATATAAACAATTAATTCGCGCATTTTTGACGCTACACAAATATTTTGTGCATGCAAATGTTATATTTCACGTTATTTCTAACTCTACAAAATCTCGACTCATTAAAATTAATTACTTATGTTTTTCTTTTGGGTTTACGGTTTTCTAGGTATCGAAGGAATAACATGTACACAAGCCGGGACTTGCGAGTCTCAAGCAGAATGTGCATCGGCCTGCGCATCGGAAGGACTTCAACCAACTAAACTTTACTGTGCACCGGCCCATGGCGGTTCTCTTTCAGTTTGTAATTGTTGTGTTTAATATCAAAACCTAAATTTTCTAAAAAAAAATATCAAAATCAAAATTATTAATTTTAGTTAATTATATATACTATTATTAGTAAATTAAAAATAATTAGTTAATTTTTTTGTTTAATTTAAACCTAGTTTGTTGATTTTATTAATTATGTACTCGTATATATTACTAATAGTAATAATAATTAGATAATTTTTGCGTTTAATTTAAACATAGTTGTTTTGGTAAAAATTTACCGGGTCTACGATTTCGGTTGCGGGTTAAAGCGATCTTCCTATAACTATGGGTCGACGGAATCGGGACGGATCTAGCGAGCAAAGAATAATGAAAGAAAATGGACGACACACAAAGTTTTGGTCACAAAGAAAGGAATACAAGTAAATATTTTTTCTATGACTGATGGCCAGAATTTTGGTATGGTGTGTTCTTGGAGTTGGTGTACTTGGATGATCCCTCCCCTCTTCCTCTCTTCTATAAATAAAGTTAAAAAGCTTCTTTAAACATTTAATTTTTTGCCACGTGGCATGCATTAATGAGTTTTTTTTTAAAAAAAAATTATATTTTATTAAAATTTATTCTTATTAAATTTTGAATTGTTTAATTACATATGTGTGTACATTTTTATTTTTATTAAGTTCATATTTGATCACATTATTAAGTATCACAAACTTTTCGTTTACCCCATATTTAATAATTTGTTATAATAAATAATTCAATTTATTATTGTTATTTTTCAAAACTTTTACACTCATCTTTCATTACAAACAACTATTAAAAATAGTATTTCGTAAATAGTTTAACATCTTTTTTTAAAATAAGAATTTCCATTTTTTATGTTTTTTTTCTTTAACAAAATTAATATTTATTTGTTATTTTATGCCTCTTAAATTTAACATTTATTACATTATAAATTTATTATGTGTTTAGCTATTTTACTTTAATTATTAATAAATTTATTACTACTTACAATTTTTTAATCGCAAAAAAGATTTTGTTATGCATTTAATTTTTGCGCACGGGGCGGATGCTTTCATGTTTTTACAATATGATGTTTTACAAAAAAATTATCTTTTTTTTTAATTTTGTATTTTCTTATTATATATGTGTTGTAAAATTTTATTTTCATTACCTTCATATATAATTAATCACATTATTAAGGATCACAACAAATTTACATTATTTATAATTTATATTTACTAATTGATCTATATAATATATTCAAAAGACAACTTAAAACATTAAATTTTATTCCACACGTCAATTTTTTTTTAAAAAGACAATTGAAAAAAACTTAATATTTTACTTAAAGCATAAATTTATTTTTATTAATGAAAATGACTGATTTTTGAAAAAAAAATTAATCATTTGGAGGTTACACCTTTTCATCTACTTTTGCCTTAATAATCAAATTTAATATTAATAATTAAATTATATATTATGAAGAACTTCATTATCATCATTATATAAATAAAAAATCAGTATATTGGAGAGTTTGAAAAAAACTATTTGTATTTTGAGATTTCTTATTCACATTTCATTGGTTCTATTTTATAAATATTCTCTTCAGTTTTGTAATTGTTCTTCGTTGATTCTAATTTTAGTACGTACTAATTTATCTTTTTGCATTTGTTTTTGTTTAGTAAACTTATGTGAAGCCAATAATCAAGTCTGAAATTTCTCATTTTTCAGGTATACTAATTGTTATTTTAACTGATTTTTATATTGATTATTATACAAATACATTTAAAGTTAACTTTAAATCTCATGGATTTTGTGTTCATAAGAGTGTACTTTTATTTATATTCAAAATTGAAGAAAATTACAAAATATGATTGAGAAGAAGTTGCAAATTTAAGTGTTAATCAAAGTAGCATATTAAGGATTACAATTATTTAGGTAATGTATTTAATATTTTAGTCCAAAGGTAAATCAACAATAAAAAAAATAGTAAGAAAATGATAAACAAAACTTAATATTTCACTTAAGCATAATGTATTATTCATAAGAAAACGTAATAGTTTTCTAAAAAAAATAATAGTTTGGTTGTTTCGTCATTTAATCCATTTTCGTCGTAATGATAATCAATCAAATTTAATATGAATAATTAGATTATTTAGTATTAAGAACCTCATACTGAACTAGCTAATTTATATATTTTATTGCTTTACTATTAAATTTTTTATTGCATGCTTTATTTTATTTTTGCATCTATGAAATATAGTTAAAAGGTTTTCTTCCCCCATCAAATTATTTACTGAGTGACTTTTGTCTCTTTCATTAAAATATTAAAAAATATTAATCAAAACTTTTCATTTACCTTTTATTAAAAAAAATATATTATTAAATTTTTTATTAGATAAATTTATGATATATATATATATATATATATATATATATATATATATATATATATATATATATATATATATATAGTAAAACTTTTTTATGCATTTATTTTTTTTACTTAATTTTATCATTATCAAATTTTGATTTTTTTTATTAAAAAAAAATAACTTAATCATTTGGAGGTTACACATTTTCATCTATTTTTTTTCTTAGTAATCAAATTTTAATATTAAGAAAAAATTGCAAAGTGTTAATCAAAGTAGCATACTAAGGAGGACAAGTATTTGAGTCTAAATAAAGGTAAATCATCAATAAAATATATTAGTAAGGAAATGACAAACACAACTTAATATTTCACTTGAGCATAATTTATTATTTTTAAGAAAGCTTGATAGTTTCTAAAAAAATTAAGAAATCACAAACACAACTTTGGTCGTAATGATCATTCAAAGTTAATATGAATAATTATAATTATTTAGCATCAAAAACTTAATATTATAACTAAAAAAATAATAGGAGTATAAAACAATGAAGGGATACAAACAATTGAGATTTTTTTTACATTTCATTCGCTTTATTTTTGAACATTTCCTTCAATTTTGTAAGATACAGAGTATGAATTACCTACTAGCTTTATATGAATTCTGTAAGATCAATCATGACAACTTTTTTTAGCTGAATTATTTGACAACACTTGGTTAAAAATATATTATCAATACGATAAAAAATTTGAAATAGATAATCCCGTGATTTCACGGGCCACATACCTAGTTCCTTTTTATATGACCTCTCTTCCTGGAGTCTTCATTGCCCTTTAATGTGGAGCAATTATTTCCCTTGATTGTCTGATAACCGTTACGGCTGTTACGGTCAACTCTTCATTCTCCTCCTTCTCCACCTAGTATGTAGGAGGGTTTCCATGTTTGTAGGGGCAACTTCTACCTTTCTTTCTCGGTATGGGCTAGACTTCTTACTCCAACTGCTGGGCCTGTTTGGTTAAGCGGCCCATTGTTTTATTTCCTTCATAACTTATTCGGCCCATCGTTGTATATTGTTTCGGGTTCGCCTGTCTTGACGTATTTTCGGTTATTTTGACTTCTGTCTTGTGATCTTTGATTTTGACTTTCATCCATGGACCGTGAACCCTTTTGTTGTTGACCTTTGACTTCTGACATTTTGACCGTCCACTCGTAGCATGCCACGTTGATTTCGAAGGTGCAAATTTTTGGCCCGAACAAATGCCCCCAAATTTCCGACTAAGTTCATATTAGGCGGGAATTTCTGCTTCTTTGTAGATAACTTCTGGAGACGATCAACCGTCTGTCCTTCAAAAACAGACGCCCATACCCCCTAGTCTTTTGTTTCTACCCTTTCATCATTACTTGTCTTTTCCAATTGCCCCTCATTATTACTCACCCTTCCCAATTACTTCTTACCCCTTTTTACCCTAGTTATCCTCTCTCCATATTCCCCATCACTCCTATCCTTCCTCCAAAATTTCAAAAAAGAATCCCCATCTTTTTCACTCGCCACTGTTGTGGTGCCAAGTTTCTGCACTTCCTTACCTTGATTTTCAGGTGATTTCTTTTTTTGTAGTGGTCCTCTTTTCTTTCTTTCTTGTTTCGTTTCCTCCATTATGGCCCCCAAGTTTACTCATTCCTGCTCGAAATCCCTAACCCCTCTTTCGCCGTCGTCGTCTCCCTCGTCGTCCCTGTTATTATTTCCTTCTACACTTACCCTTAATCCTCCCCATTCCTGTAACTCTTGCTACACTAAGAGAGAGATCTTTCTGCCATCAGAGGGATTTTTGGCTTCCATGAGGATGTAATTATTCATGTTCCCCTTCGTGATCAGAGGGCGGATTTTTTCCGTCCTGGATGGACTTGCCTCTATGCTTACCCTTTTTGTCTAGGCCTTAAGTTTCCTTTCCCCGCGGTGATTCATGATTTTATGTCCTTCCATGGCCTTGCCCCCTGCCAACTGATGCCGCATACATGGCGCCTCTTGTTGTGTATCTGCGCTTTAAACCAACGATACCAAATAGGCATTACCTTGGGTGATGTCTCCTTTGTCTACCGGGCTAGATCTGTTGGGAATGGCCTGGTGACCCTTCATCTGCAGGAAGGTAGGGAATCTTGTATTTCCTTCCCTGCTAACCCTCCGGACGACAAATGGTATCGGCATTTTATCTTTATGAAGATTGATAGCATCTCCCCTCGTGCTGCCAGCTATCTCTTCTCTCCCTGGAAGCCCGTTGAAGGTATAAGTATCCTCCCTATCTCTGGATTTTCACTGCATGCTCACTCTTCTTACTGATACCGTGGTGCAGACTTGGGGGAGCCTGACTTTGATTCTGAAGATCCCGATTCTTCGGCTCGCCTCTTTGGTCTGGAACTTGAGTTTCGGTCTTTCCACCACCTAGTGAACCCTCTTGGGGATAATCCTTCTTCACTTTTCTCTTCAGGGGGAGATTCTGCTGACACCATGTCTTTAGGTATACTTCGTTTTTACGTCTGGCTCGGATACTTCGTTTTTACCGTGATTTGAGGTTTATCTTTTTGTCTTTTTCTTAAGAAATCCTAAGCCTCGAATGACCTTGAACCGACTAATCGCTTCTAGGAGGAAGAAGGCGGCCGCCAGGTCCTTGTCTAAGGGAAAATCCAGGTTCACTCCCTCTGCTTCTCCTGGAGCCAAAAGAAAACGCGCCTCCTCTCCATCTCCTGGAGACATCTCTGGTGGGAAATCCCCGGTAGCTGACACCTCTGCTCCTACTACTGACTCTGTCCCCCAGTCAGCAGACAACGCCTCTCCCGAGTTAACACTTAAGTTCCCAGCGGTTTTGGCTTCCTCAAATCTCCGGAGGACTGGGTGGCTTTGAATCAATTGTTATTTCCTCGCCTTGAAGCTGCTATGGACACGAGTTCTCTGGGGGAGCTGACTGACCTGTTAACAGGCAGACTTTTGAGGTATTTATTCCCTTGTCTATTGTTGGATGTGATTTCTCTGACTGTGCCCTGACTCGTTGAGGTCCTGCCTAGGTCTTGTAATTGGGTCTATATCTGCGCCATATCGTGCCCCGACTGGCAAGCGAGGTGGAAATTCTTACGGTTCAAAGGGACGATCTGCAGAGCACGGCTGATGGAGCCAAGGAGGAGGTCTCCAAACTGGAGGGGGATCTAGAGCAAGTCAGGAGGTTGTTGGCACAGGGGAAGAGCCGTCGTGAGGTTGTTGTTGGCGAACTATCTCGGGTTCAGGAAGCCAGTTCTTTTCTAAGGGAGAAGAACACTAAGTTGAAGCGGATCTTGATGGATGCTCTCAGTTGGGCGTCCCTGCAAACTCGAGTGGAGATGATGGAGGCTTACTAGAAGGGAGAACATGAATCCTGGGATTTATCAGCCGAGAAAGAAGAACTGGCGGAGCAGTTTCCTGTGGCACCTGACTTGGATGTTCTTGCTGACGAAGAAGGGGAAGTTGCGGGTGAGTTAGCTGCTTCCCCCCTCCCAGATCAGAGAACTGAGAGGACTGATGGAGTTGATCAGAAACACGTAGTTACTCCTGCTGTCGTGGAACCTCTAACCTCCCTGTCCCCAGAAAGAACTGGTGTCTAGGCTGCTTGATCCTCCTTTCTTGTTATCCGTTGAATCTGTTCTTTGCCCTATGTGGCACAAAAACACTTTAGTTTTCAAACCTCGTACCTGAATTCTCTTTGCTTTTGCCCTAAAGGGGGGGGGGGGTAAAGTGTTTATCTGAATACTTTGTGGTACTTAGTTTTTAACTGTTGATTGTAATCGTTTGCTCTCGATCGTAATTGTTTGCTTTTGATTGTAATTGTTTGTTGTAGTTTTGTCTTACTACCTTCTGTTGTATGCATGCCTTATGTTTGTATGGTCGACCTTTGATATAGTGGTGGCATGGGGTTTAGTTCGCCCACTCAGTCGGAGGTGCCACGCTTTGCGTGGGTGCTAAGTGGCGCAGGAGACTGTAATGTCCCGGTTGTAGGCACTTAGTCACAAGACACACGCCTCTGTAGAAATTGTGCACTCCACCAAATTAGTCACCAGTTCTTAGTTTGGGAAAACTGATAAAATTTGGCAAAGATGGGTGACGCAATATTTAAAGACATATGCGGAAGAAAATCGAATTTCGAAAACATATGAAGAAAGAAAATCAAATTTCCAAAATGTATGCAACAAGAAAATCAAACTTTGGTGCAAAAGAAAATTGAATTTTGACGACACATGTAAAAAGGAAATCAAAATTTTATCTGATTTTAAATATGCGGGAGAAAATTTAAATTTTGCAAAAAGAAAGTAAAGTAGACAGAAGAATGACCGGAAAATTTAAATATATGTTTGCAAGGTTTGATAAGATAAAACCTGGGTTCTGGTGGAGGTGCACCTGGCAGAATAGATGCCACGTTTTTGGCGGCTGTAGCCCATGTATTTGGCGGCAGTGGCCCAGATTGCTGGCGGCTGTGGCCCATTTAGAAGAAGTATTTCTTTAGGTGTACGATGTTTCATGGCTTTTGGATGATTTTCCCCTCCATGGTCATAAGTCGGTAGGCTCCGTTCCCAACTACTTTCTCTATTTGATAGGGGCCTTCCCAACTGTAGGCGAACTTTCCTGCTCGCTGGTTTCTGGTGTTCTGGAAGACTTTCTTGAGAACTAAGTCTCCCTCCTGCAGGACTCTGACTTTGACATTCTTGTTGTAACTTCTGGCGACTGTCTGTCTGTAGGAGGCCATCCTTATTTGAGCATTGGTCCGGAGCTCATCTATAGTATCCAAGCTGCTTGCCATCTCCACCTGGTTCCTGTCTTCGGTTATGCATTCGTATCTATGGGTGGGCACTCTCACTTCTGAGGGAATGACTGCCTCAGTACCAAAGACCAAGCTGAAAGGCATCTGTCCAGTAGCCACTTTAGGTGTGGGTCTGTCAGACCATAGTACCAAGGGGAGCTCTTCTGCCCATCTACCCCCTGCTTCCTCCAGTCTCCTCTTCAGGTTGTCAATCACAATTTTGTTACTAGACTTCGCCTGTCCATTAGACTGAGGATTTATGGGGGTAGACTTGCTCAGTGTGATATTCCACCTGGCGCAGTAGGCTTCCATCTTGTTGCCAATAAACTGAGATCCATTGTCGCAGATAATTTTTGAAGGAATGCCAAACCTGCAGATAATGTTGCGTTTAATAAAGGATATCACCTGCTTCTCAGTCACCTGAGGGAATGCTTCTGCTTCTATCCACTTGGAAAAGTAGTCAGTCATGGCCAGCATAAAAACTTTGTTTCCCGGGGCTCTTGGTAACTTGCCAACAATATCCATCCCCCACTTCATGAAGGGCCAGGGAGATATTACTGGGTGCAATGGTTCTGCTGGCTGATGGTTGACTGGTGCATATCTCTGGCAGGCGTCACACTTCTTAACATATTCGCTGGCGTCCTTGCGCATTGTCGGCCAGTAGTAACCCTGGCAGAATGCTTTGTTGGATAGACTCTTGCCCCCTGCATGATTTCCACACTCACCACTGTGGAGGTCATGCATAACCACTTCTGCCTCCTCTTGACTCAGGCACCTCAAGTACGGTCCAGCGGTTGATCTTTTGAACATGACACCATCAATGAGGGTGTACCTGGAAGCTTTCATCCTAAAACTCTGGGCTTCCTTCTTGTCTGTCGGCAGAATATCGTTTTGCAGCTATTCTTTGTAGGGTTTTCTCTAGTAAGAGATTTCCTCTTGCCCTGCTGTGGTGCAGATTCTTGCTTCCTGTAGCCACTGCATCCCTTGGTCTGGTGAGTTTTCTCCTTCCCCTGGCATCTTGTGTTCCTGCGTACCCTTCCAAACTGCTGGCTCCAGCACGTGGACAATGGGTATGGTGGAGACTATGCCTGGCTTGAAGGTTGCCCCCAGGGTGGCTAGGGCATCTGCTTCCACGTTCTGGTCCCTAGGGATTTGGTTGATTGAGAAGGCTATGAACCTAAGGGAGAGCTCCTTCGCCACTTCGAGGTAGGCCATCATCTTAGAGTCCTTTGCCGCATACGAAGCAATCACATGATTGACTATCAGCTGGGAATCGATGTACGCCTCCAGGCACTTGATTTTGAGGTCTAGAGCCAGCTGGAGACCTAAGATTGGAGCTTCATATTCTGCCTTGTTGTTTGTTGTCCGGAACTCGCACCGTACTGCTTGGACTATGAGATCCCCTGAGGAGACTTAAGAACTAATCCTGCTCCAGATCCTCGCATGATGGAGGCGCCATCTATATTTAGCTTCCACACCTGTTCGCCTTTGTCCTCCTCTAGGAGAAGGATGTCTTTCTGTGCATGGGTTTGCAGTGCTGGGCTGAAGTCGGATATGAAGTCTGCTAACGCCTGGGACTTTATTGTTGTTCTGGGGACAAACTTCAGATTGAAGCCACTCGAGTGCATGGACCATTTGGACATTCTTCCTGACAACTCAGGTTTTCTCATAATAGTTTTTAGTGGATAATTCGTTATTACAGAAATAGCATGCGATTCAAAATAAGGTCGCAGTTTATAGGATGCCGTAACAAGTGCAAGTACGAGTTTTTCAAGGGATGTGTTCCTGGTCTCTGCAAGAAGCGGAGACTTACTAACATAATATATTGGGCATTGTGCTCCTTTGTGCTCACGTACTAACATCGAGCTGACTGCTACCTCGGTTACTGATAAATACAGGAAGAGTGGTTCTTTAGGCTCTGGTTTTGACAGCAGAGGTGGAGTGCTTAGGTAGTGTTTTAACTCGCTGAACGCCTTTTCGTGCTCTGCTGTCCAATCAAACCTTTGGGCTTTCTTGAGTATATCATAGAACAGTCTGCACCTATCTGAGGATCTGGATATGAATCTGCTTAAAGCGGCAATTCTTCCAGTCAGGCACTGCATGTCTTTAGGTTTCTGCGGAGATTCCAGCTGGAGGATGGCTTTGATCTGCTCTGTGCTGGCTTCAATTCCTCTTTGGGTGACCATGTACCCCAGAAACTTTCCACATGATACTCCAAACGTGCACTTTGAAGGATTCAGCTTCATTTTATACTCCCTCAGGGTGTTGAAAGTGTCTTCCAGATGCGTCGTGTGTTGCGAAGCTTGCTTTGATTTGACGACCATGTCGTCAATATATACTTCCATCGTATCACCAATTTGCCTCTTGAACATCATATTGACGAGCCTCTGGTAGGTAGAACCTGCATTCTTTAAACCAAAAGGCATAACATTGTAACAATCACTAGTAGAATAAATACCATTGGAACCTATTAAAAGGAACCGGTTGTGAAAATAAGGGGTGCCTTAGATGACATAAAAAAAATTATATACCAATGAAACCGGTTGTTCACAAAAAAGAGGTGCCAAAGATATTGGGTAAAAAATTTGGATCCTAATAAAATGTTTTTGCACCTATTGTAAGTTGAACCGGTTCCAAAGATCCACTAATAGAACCTGTTTCTACACGTAGAGGTTCCAAAGAGCAGTAATTGAAACCCCAGTAACAACAAAAGGTTTCAAAGAGTAATAAAAAATAAAAGCCCCAGCCAAATAAAAAATGAAACCCCAGCTCACCAAAAAATTAGAGACCCCAATTAGAAATCCCAAAACACGCGAAGAAACCTGATCCTTATTCGAAGAAACCCTATCTGAAGAAGCTAAGACACTACACCACCTCCACGGCTCCGTCCCTAACCTAACCCCTCCCAACTGTCGCGCTCCTCCTTTCTCCTCAAACTTCAATATCTCTCTCCCAACTAACCTCCTTTCTTCTCCCATGGCGGCTGTGAAACCTTCGAGCTCGATCATGTCGATACATGCGCAACTCGAAGATGACGAACTTGCTCTAGCCAGCTTGCCGATGCAGCCACCATTGTCATTCGCAAGGTTTTCCGTAGCAATGTCGACATTCATTTAGAGTGATTGAAGGTCATACTATGCCGGTTACTAGTGTTAATTTTAACCCGGATTGGAGTTTGATTGTTTCGGGTTCTTATGATGGCAGTTGTCGGATTTGGGATGTTGCTACTTGTGCTTGTTTGAAGGTTTTGATTGATGTTGGTGTTGGTGTTTCTTTTGCTATGTTTTCGCCCAATGGCAAGTTTATTCTTGTTGCTAATTTGGACAATAATCTGGTAATTCCTTCGGTTTTCGATTGTTCTGTTGTTTTTTGATTGAATTGATTGTTTGGTACATCACCTTGTTCCATTGCATTAGTCCGCTAATTTCTCAGGTTTTCAATTTTTGAGCTTTTTCCGCAAATGTGCTGTGAATTTTTTTATTTAACTGCTCGTTTAGTACATCCCCTTGTTCCATTTGATTGTATATGCCGGAAGTTTATTCTTGTTGCTACATTGGATAATAGTCTGGCAATTCCACAAGTTTTCGATTATTGAGTTGTTTCTGCAATCAGGTTGTGAATTTTTGGAATTGCTACATTGGATAATAGTCTGCTAGTTTCTCAGGTTTTCGATTGTTGAGCTGTTTCTGCAATTGTGTTGTCAATTTTTTTTATTTGCTCGTTTAGTGTGTCCCCTAGTTCCTTTTGATTGTACATGTTTTTGGCAATACAGGAAGCTTATTCTTGTTGCTGCATTGGATAATAGTTAGTTTTCTCATTCACCCTCTTCAATTTCCAGCCTTTTCATTTGTTTAGTGTCACTATTAACCTTAATCTAATTCACCATGAAAGGGTGTATTATCGTTTCCTCGATATTAATGAGCTACTGATTTGGACAGGTCCTGTGACAATTGCTGATCTGAGAGCAGAGGAAACGATGGTTGCCAATCTTGCCATAATATCTGAGGAAGTTTAAGTCAGTTAAATTGACGGTCGGTTCGTTTGTGTTTAGTTCAATTATGATTCAGAAATATAGCTTGTTTATTGAAGATTTTTCAATATCGTTGTTATGAGAAGAGTTTGTCAATTGAGTTTTCTAAGTGTAGCTGATAATCATTGCAGGGGAAGGTATGGTCCTAAAAAAACTGATACTCAAGGGAGTGTTCTCTCTGCGTAATTTGCTGACTTGCCAGCACCAAAACTAAATGGGAGAAGATGCCAACATGTCCCGTGCCTATTATAATAAGGGAGAGAAGGGCTATCCCTATAAACGTATTATAATAAGTGCTCCTTCTGGTGTGGGCAAGAGTACATTGATAGACAAATCAGGCGATTAATTAATAGAAAATATGGAGGTTAGTACAATTTTATTTTTGATAGAACCGCTCACGTATCTACTATATCGTTCTCCTTTATCTATAAATCATTTTTCAATACTAAACATCATATCATAATAGCGTAATGGTAAGGTTGACAATTGACATGAACGCATGATTCTTATATATGATGATGTACGTAGGACAACGGAAGTTGTACATGCCACTGCCAAAATTACGAAAGCAACTCCAAACTTGTGTATTATTGTTGACGGAGGTAACTTATAATTATTACTCCATACATATACTCGTATTATTATTATTATTAATCATCAATTACATAATTTGTGTCTAGTGAGCACAAGTTAAGAACAAACGTAATGAGATTTGTAGGATAAAACATGCGGAGTATTTTAGTAGTTATAATGTTTTCTAATAAGTATATGTATGTTGTTGTATACTCTATGATAAATAGACACCGGTGGAGGTGGTCCTCTAATGCCCAAAGATTCATCAGAGAGTTGATAGGCGCTGGTGTTAAGGGTGTCTTCCTTGAGGTGAAATAATGCTTACCACACTATACTATATATACCAAAGTACAATCTTTTTATCATTGCACTAGTAACTAGCTAGCACTAATTTTGTGATACAACCTCTTCAACAGGATCAAGTGTGGCCAAAGAAGTGTGGTAACGTGCTTTTATTTTATCATCAAAAAAACAAACAGGGACAAATATAATTGGGATCTAACCAATATTATTGATTGGATCATATGAGAGTATACACTACTTCTAGAACAAACACCTATTTTCTCTTCTTTTCCTTGGAAGCTCCGATGACCAGCGCCATTATGAGTGCAAAAACTTTATGATGTGATTTCTGCTAACCATTTTACTCCTACACTCTCTGTTTGAGATTTTGGGGTTGCATTTGATTGATTCCTTTCCCACATGACACAATTTTTTGTACATCTCAATCTTCATTAACTAGGCTAAATTTGTACTCTTTTGAGTCTGAATTTGTGTGCTTTAAATTCTAGAAAGTATGCCATATTATTCAAATGATAATTGCTTATGTTTTCTTGTTTACTAGACCTTATATTAAGGTCGATAAAGTTTTGGAAAGTATTGAAGATGAAGCTGAGCGTATCTATAAAGATGGGCGTGGATTGCTTGTGGAATGTATATTACCACGAATATTAAGAAGGATTGCAGTATGTATGATGGGTAGGATGATGATATGTGGTCTAATTTTCAATTTGGTATTAATAAAAATATTGTATTTTCAATTTTGTGGATATCTTTTAATCAATTAATGTATCAGTTATATTGTTGAGGTGCATTGGTTATCTTTTATATATTTTTTGTGGAACTGAATTTGCATTTTTTTTTTTAAAAAAAATTAGCACCTTTGGAACCGGTTGTGAATTAAAGCAGGTTCTAATGGTATACCCTTTGGAACCGGTTCTGAATTAAAATAGGTTCCAATGATATACCCTATGGAACCGGTTGTGAATTACAATAGGTTCTAATGAGACATCTTTGGAACCGGTTGTGAAATACACAGGTTTTAATGATATACCCTATGGAACCGGTTGTGGTTACAAGAGGTTCCAATGGTATACCCTTTGGAACCGGTTCCACCAACAACCGGTTCCAAAGATTACCTTTGGAACCTTTCTCCAACCGGTTCCAAAGCTTTGGACCAAAGGAATCTGTGGCAGTAGAACCTATGAAAAAAGGTTCCAAAGGGTAGTTTATAACCGGTTCCAAAGTATAGTTTTCTACTAGTGAATAGATACCTCTCTCAAACATGAATGCTGTTTTCTCCTGATCTGCTGGATGCATCTTGATCTGGTTGTACCCACTCCATGCATCAAAGAAAGTCAGCATCTCATGACCTGCTGTGGCGTCCACCATGGCGTCTATATGTGGCTGGGGAAATGGGTCTTTTGGGCATGCTTTGTTTAAGTCGGTAAAATCGACGCACACCTTCCACTTGCCATTCTTCTTTGGGACAACCACCACGTTAGACAGCCATTCTGGATACTTCACCTCCCTGATTTTTCCAGCAGCCAGCAGACTGTCTACCTCCTGATTTATGACTTGATTTCTTTCTGGGGCAAACTTCCTCCTCTTCTGCTGGATTGGCTTGTAGCTGGGATCCACACTTAGCCTGTGGGTTATAATGCTGGGGTCTATACCTACCATGTCATTATGTGACCAAGCAAAACAATCCATGTTAGTTCTTAACAATTCAATGAGATTTTGGCGGATACTACCTGTGCACTCGGATCCAATCAGTACTTTCCGCTCCGGGTGTTGTTTGTCCAAGTTGACTTCACCTATCTCCGCCTGAGGTGGTTTGATATACCCCTGCAGAGGCAGGTGAAGGCTCTTTAATTGCTATGCTGGAGGACTTGCGGTTTTCTTGAGAGCCACCTTGTAGCAGTCTTTCGCCTCCTCCTGATCTCCACTGATCTTCTGCACTCCCCAGGGTGTAGGGAACTTCAGGCACTGGTGGTAGGTTGAGGTAATTGCCTTCATCTCATGGATCCAAGGCCTTCCTAGAATCACGTTGTAGGTGGAGGTAGGGCTGTTCATCAAACCACCCGGACCGGTGAAACCGACCTGCCCGGACCGGTTGGTCTAGACCGGACCGGCAGCCCTTAGGTCCGGTCGCCGGGTTCAGAATTTGCGTTAGCCGGTCACCGGTCCAGACCCGCGGTTTACCCGGTCTGGACCGGCTGTGATCAGAAATTCAAAAAAAAAAAATTATGCGAAGATTGCGAACCACTTAACCAGAAACAGAATTAGCAGAAATCCAGAATTATGAATTAACAAAGATCTTGATTGAGAAATATATGAGATTTTCAAATTTGAATGATACAAAATAATCCTTATATCTTAAACTACTCCCTAATATTAAGGAATGAAATATAATTAGTATATTTATTTATTAAGTTTACCTAAACAGACTAAATTACTGAAACTCTGAAAGAATCAAAGAAAACACACATATACATATACTCACATTTATCTTTTACTTCATATACTGAATTATCAATTACTGATATACCAATATACCTAATAGGCTAATACCTCCATTGGCTCCATATACGTTTACCTTTGTTTCAATTAATTCATCCTTTCTCAGTTTCTCTGCATCTTCTTTGTTCACCAAGAGACGCAAGAGTCCAAGACACCAAGTCGGCAAGTCGCATAGGTAATTGATTCATCGTTTCTCTGCTGTAGCCTGTATGTCGCCTCATCTTTTTACTTCTGCCTTTATCTGTTGTTGACTTGTTGTATACATATACGATTCATTATAAGAATTGTCATTATAAGAACTTTTTGATTCGTTTGATCTCTACCTTTCTCTTGTTCTGCCTCATCCTTTTGCTTTCTGCCTTTCTCTGCTTTCCATATACGATTCGTTTGATTTTGATTTTGTTTCTCTGTTCTTATTCGACTTCCTCTGTTTTATTATTAATAGACTACTAAGTACTACTCGTAATTAGATTAGTAGGATAATAGGAGAAGGAGTAAGATAAAGACATAAAGTAGAGAGCTAATGAGTAGAGAAAGCAAGTTAGCAAGGTAGGCAAATTGTGAATTTGTGACTGAGTTTAGCCTTATAGATGTATAGTCAATTAGTCAGTTAGTCACATGTCTGTGAGTCTGTCACTCTGTCAGTGTCATCATTTATGAATTAAAAAATTTGAGGTGTATGTAATGTCAGTATGTGACTATGTGGGGGCGGTGGGGAGTTGGGGACTGTGGTTTACTGGTTTGTGACTTTGTGTTTGTGAAATTGTGAATTGGGCATTTGGAATACATGGCCGGATCCCGGATGGCCCAACAAACAATTGAACAATCCAAGCTTCAAAATTACAAAATAATGGTCCAACGGGTCTAAGGGTCGGTCCCGGTCCGGGTGTGCATGCAAGCGGTCCGGTCCAAGGGTCACGCTTTTGAGACCAGCCGGTCCACGGTCCACCCCGGGTCGGTCCGGTTCTGGCCCTTTGAACAGCCCTAGGTGGAGGGTCCATCAATGACTAGGTACCGTACTTGTTTATTCACTCCTCCGGCATAAGTAGGAATGGTGATTTCTCTTAGAGAGTGCTTGGCTTCACCACTGAAACCTATCAAGGGAACCGCCTTCCTTGTTAGGTCCTTCTCGCTGAGCCCCATGTTCTAGAGGGTTTCC
This sequence comes from Agrostemma githago, assembly GCA_958450325.1. Classification (NCBI taxonomy): domain Eukaryota; kingdom Viridiplantae; phylum Streptophyta; class Magnoliopsida; order Caryophyllales; family Caryophyllaceae; genus Agrostemma; species Agrostemma githago. The sequence continues at coordinate 55,678,732 of OY288258.1, read as the reverse complement.
AACATGATGAGGTTCCCTTGACACATTCCGATCCTTCTGTGATCATATTGACAATTCTTGTACATATTGGAGTTGGAGAAGGCAATACTTGATCTGTTGCATTTATCCTGCTGGAGTTTCTGGACACGAGGTGGTCCAGGTTCCCTTGATCATACTGGAACTTAACCTCTCTCCTGAGCTAGACACACTCATCGGTGTGGTGTCCAATGTTGTCGTGGAATTCACACCTCTTGCTGGCGTCCCTTCGGTCATTGGTGTACTCCTGTCTCCTGGGCCATATGACTCTGCGTCCTAACTCCCTCAGAGCCTTGAGCACCCCAGCAAGGTTGGTAGAGAATCCATACTCACTTTGGGTGGTAATCCTGGATTGTCCTTCCAATCTTTCTCCTCGGAAACCTTGCTCACGTTCCTGGCGTAGGGCTTTGACCTCTCACCCCTCTTTTCCGTTAGCGCCTTTCTGGTGACGTGCTCAGAACCATACGCAACCCTTCTGGGGCCCGAATCTTCTTCCAGCTTGATGGCTGCCATTGCCTTGGTCTGCACATCCTCAAATGTGACACACGGGTACTTTATGAGATCCTTGTACAGATCTGAGTCCTAGTGGAGCCCTTGGTGGAAGGCTTCTATGGCAGTGGGCACATCACATCTGGGAATGGTTACTTTCTCCTTGTTAAATCTGTTGAGGAAGTCGCGCGTGGATTCCTCGAACTTCTGCACCACCCGATACAAATCACTGGTCTGCTTCTCTGGTTTTCTGGTGCTGACGAACTGCTGGTTGAAGGTATTGACCAAGTCAGCGAAGGAGGTGATACTTAGATTAGGCAATCCGACGAACCAATGGAGGGCTGCTCCGGACAAAGTGGAGCCAAACCCCTTGCACATGCAGGCTTCCTTCAAGGGCCCCGTAGCGGTCACCACCATCATCTTCTGTTTGTACTGGTTGATGTGATCTAGGGGGTCTGCGGTGCCATCATAAAGTGTCATGGCTGGTGGCGTGAAGCCCTTGGGTACAGCAACACAGGCGAGATCGTCGATGAAGGGTGAATTTGCGTAGCTGTCTCTAGCTGCTCTCTCCAAGGGGCGTGGCATTCCAAGAATCTTTTTGATCAGGTCTCTCAATTCCTTCAGTTCCTGGCGTTGCTGATCTGCTGTGCTGATTGCTCCTGCACCTGCATGAAGTCCTCCAAGGTGTTGACTGCTAGGAGGAGGAGGAGGAGGCAAAGGTGTTGCTGCTGTCGCGGATCCGGGCCGCCACCCCGATGCATGCTGGAGTGGGACTCTAGGTGGCCAGGTTCCTCCCGGATATAGGCTATTGTCGGGGGTCACCATACTAACTGGTGCTCCTTGCTGCCATCCAAATGCCTGCTGACTGGGGTTAGGCGTTGCCCCCTCTCCTCCTGGGGACTGGTTGTTGGACAGGGTGGTCATCTCTGGTTGGGTCGCGGGTCGCCATTCTGGTGTTTGATGGATAGGGGTACCTGCAAAAGATAACGAGTTAGTATCCTGACTTTCGATGCTGGAGAGAAGGTTAACTGCGGTACGAGATCTGCCGGGTGTAGGGCCATAGATCAGGTAACCCAACCCTTGGGGTTCAATGACTGGGCCCGGTGGAGCCAATCCTAGCTCCAGTCTGGTGACCAATTCGAAGGCGACTTCTCTGGTGGTCCTCTTGCCAGTTACTGATTCCCTATGGGTGCTGGGTTCTCCTCTATGCATCAGGGACAGTATCTCTGGTGACATATGGAGCGATGCAACTGGAGTCTTGTCTGCTGCCGAGATCCGAGCCTTGATTTCTTGGTTGTCCTTCTGCAGGGTTTCCACCGCCTGGCGCTAGGCATTGATTCCTTGGAGCATACTCTGCATCAGGTCTGGTGACCCCGCGCCACTGGAAGCTTCTCCCACGAATCCTCCTGAGGTCGGAGTTCTGGTTGGTATGCTCTCCTTCCTGGCCTTGGAAGAGCTGGTGACCCCAGAAGTTTTAGGCGTCGAAGGGGGCCTAGACGCCGATAGCGTGGGTTTCACCGTCAGACTGGTGGGAATTGCCAGGGTGAGGGGCGTGAGAACTGGCTCTGCTGACCCTGGGGACGATTCTGCTCCAATGGGCTGGGTCGACATTCCTTGACTTTTGGAAGGATTTTGGCCAGTTCCGGACATGGCGATACGGAATCGCTTCACTGTAGGATTTGGCTTATAGGAAATGATCACTTTGCTCCACGGTGGGCGCCAAATTGTTTTGGTAAAAATTTACCGGGTCTACGATTTCGGTTGCGGGTTAAAGCGATCTTCCTATAACTATGGGTCGATGGAATCGGGACGGATCTTGCGAGCAAAGAACAACGAAAGAAAATGGACGACACACAAAGTTTTGGTGACGCGGAAACCCGATGTGGGAAAAACCGCGGGGGGAGTCGGAATCCCGCCAAGATTTCACTATGAATGGAAAAAGAACGAAGAAAGGAATACAAGTAAATATTTTATCTATGACTGATGGCCGGAATTTTGGTATGGTTTATTCTTGGAGTTAGTGTACTTGGATGATCCCTCCCCTCTTCCTCTCTTTCCTTTTTATATGGCCTCTCTTCCTGGAGTCTTCATTGCCCTTTAATGTGGAGCAATTATTTCCCTTGATTGCCTGATAACCGTTACGGCTGTTACGGTCAACTCCTCATTCTCCTCCTAGTATGTAGGAGGGTTTCCATGTTTGTATGGGCAGCTTCTGCCTTTCTTTCTCGGTATAGGCTAGACTTCTTACTCCAACTGCTGGGCCTGTTTGGTTAAGCGGTCTATTGTTTTATTTCCCTCATAACTTATTCGGCCCATTGTTGTATATTGTTTCGGGTTCGCCTGTCTTGACGTCTTTTCGGTTATTTTGACTTCTGTCTTGTGATCTTTGATTTTGACTTTCATCCGTGGACCGTGAACCCTTTTGTTGTTGACCTTTGACTTCTGACCTTTTGACCGTCCACTCGTAGCATGCCACGTTGCATTCCGAAGGTGCTAATTTTTGGCCCGAACAATAGTTTATTAATTTTATTTAATTAATTATACAAAGAGTAATAATATTAATTAGTTTAGAATAATTAGTTTAGGGTTCATGTAAAATACATGGTTTTTTTAAAGAGACTGTCTTAGCAGTGACGATGATTTTCAGAACGTAATACAAATACAAAAATATATTACGAAGTAGTTTATTTAGGTATAAAACTAAATAAAGACTACCTAATTTTACAGAAAAATTAGTTTAGGGTTCTTGTACATACACGATTTTTTAAGAGACTGAGTTAACAGTGACGATGATTTTCAGAACAAAATACAAATACAAAAAATATATTATTACGAAGTAGTTTTTTTAGGTATAAAACTAAATAAAGACTACCTAATTTAACAGAAAAACGAGCGACTGTCGGATGTTATAGAATTAGTTACATTAGGAGAAGTCAATTATGAAATATACCAATTTTTCAACTGAAATTATCCGAATTTAAATCACGGGATGATGAATATTGATTATTAATACTTTGGTTTGTCGACAAATTATTGTATGAGACAGTGATATATCTTGTAAAACAATAACTTCATTTATTACTAATAAAAATAAATGAGTTGATTTTTTTATATAAAAGGACCGTTATTATACGATATATATGAGACAGTATTACACAATAACTATCGTAAATAATTTGAGTGATTATCATCAATAAAATTTTAAACTAGCTAGTGTTGTTTTCAAACACCTAACTTGGCAATAATATGAAAGCCCGTGCGATGCACGGGCCGATTTTTAGTGACAATGATAATAACACCAACTTTTTCGAGTAAAATAATAGATTCATCTTACGATCTTTTTAAGAAAACTATACCTAATCATAACTTTCGATGTGGATAATTTCGTACTTAAGTTTATACTCTTAAAAGTTTTTTAAGACTCAAGATTTTTGGTTGATATCTAAGGACGATCTTATTTATAGTATAGAGTATAAAATTTCATCACCTCATTATAATATATATTTCAAATAATAAACTCTATTATAATATATAGTGTAGAATAATAATTATATTTTATAAACTCTATATATAGTGAATAATAGGTTTATTATTGTTCCGGTAGGAATCAATAAAACCTGAATCGGATTCGGATCTAGCTCAAGTTTCGCGTCTCACTTCTCCTCCCCTCTATCGTCGGACCTTCCTTGCGGATCGGGTTTGTCAACTGCACAGGTAGCGCATAGGGGCCTCGGAGGTGTCCGAGGAAACCCTCTCTAATGTCTAAGTTAGTCCGTGTATGCGCTTAATGAACCTTGTTCGTGAGAAACAAGGTGGCGTTTTTAGACTGAGATTCTAGTGAGAGAAAGTTAATTACCTTTTTATGAGAGAACACAGAGGTATTTATAGGTTCCACAAGAGAGAGAGAGAGAGAGAGAGAGAGAGAGAGAGAGAGAAACAATGTGGGAGCGTGTGCCCCACACGTGCCTCTTACCTTAGGCTGGATCAGGAGGGTTTGCCCCACCCTTCTTGAGGTCAGGGAAACTGGGGTCCCCTATCCCCTCAGGGGAAGCTCATGAGAGCTCGGCTTGGCCGACCACTTCAGAGCCTGGTCTTGATGGAAAATGGTCGGAGCTCTCCAAGAGTGTGCCCCAGTGGGCCGGCTGGTCGGATCCGACCGGTGATTCAGGTGACGGGCTTTTTCACGGCTTGGACTTAATCGTGACCGGGTCAGACCCGGGTCTGAATGACGGGTCAGACCCGGGTCTGAATGACGGGTGACCCGGAGCAGATAGTTGACCCTATCAATTGCCCCTCGACAGCCGGGGGAGCAGGGCTCGCGTCGACTATCGACATTTGCCTGAGCAGGGTGGGAAGTTGATGCGTCGTTTCTCCCGCATTAAATGCAGTGTGTGTTCCCTAGGAAGATGTCTTTATTATTTGGGCAAACGAGGCGTCAGAGTATCCCCCTCATCATGATTGCATTCCCAGAAGATCCCTCGAGACATGCGCCTAAGGACACTTGATTCGTTCCGCGGGGACGGTTGGGACATCAATAAATGCTCGGCTTCCCCCCTCATGGCTATAAAAGAGGAACTTCACTTGGCTAATCTTCACAAGTCCTTGAACACCTTTATTGCTTCATTTCTCCTTCACAGCAATGGTCATGATAACTGATAAGATTTTTAAGAGGGGGGTCCTTTCGGATACTGTTAAGTATGTGGGGCCTGCCCCAAAGTTCAAGTATCCTCGACTGGTGCGAAGGATTATTGATCGGTGTAAGCTGATAGCTCGCCGGTCACCTTACGCGGCTGGGGCAAATGAGCTACCGGCGGCCATATGCCGTCCACGGCGAGTTTCTTTCTACATGAAGCCAAAGTCCGACTCCTGCACCTAGGTGGGAGGTTGCAAGTACAGGGGCTGCAGCCGCTGTTTCCCCTAGCTGAGGCCAGAGAATGCTGACCCTGACCTCCCTGACTTTGGGTCTTTTCCTACCCCCAACAGATTGAAAATTGACCTTGGCTACCCCGAGGGTACCAAGCTGGATAAGTTTGGAGAAGACGGGGATGTCAGTAGCCATGCCTTGGACGACAGCGAGGGTGAAGGTTACTCGTTAGGCCATGAGATTCTGAGGAGCGATGACGAAGGGGCTGATGACCCCATGGACACCCAGGCGACTAGGACTGGGGGTCTGACGATGGAGGCTGCAGCAGCCCTAGGGATTACTCCCTCCCAAGTTCTGACGAAGACTGAAGTTTCTTCTGAACCCCTACTTGACCGAGCTGGGCTCTAGGCACATTTTGCTTGTTCGTAGATTATTTTGAATTGTTTGATGACTTGTAATTTCGACCTCCGGGTGTCTTTCTTAATGAAGAAGTTATGGGTTTTGTTTTTGTGTTGTGTTTTTTTTTTTTTTGAATGTCCCTTGGATGACGCGATGTGACTCTTCCTCTTCCCGCCTTTTTATATTTTCAATAACTTGGGATGTGATGGATGGGTTAGTACATGGAGTGACACGTGTAAGGGTTTTATGGGGAAGGGCTTTGACAGAAGTACTGAGAATGGGGGGCTCTTCAGTTCCCTTCCACTATATAAGCCCCTTTCTTCCCTCATTCCCCCTTTTCACTCTTTCAACATCCAAAAACTTCATCTCCCTCAAATCTTCATCTTCTTTGTTTAAATCTTCCTTTTTTCGTGGAGCGATTTGACTGTAGATTGCTTAGGCGTCTTCCTCCGACAATTTTGAAGGTTTGAATAGGTTAGAACTCGAACCCTAGCTCTTTGCTTTTCCTTTTCCTTCTTGCCTATTTTAATTTCTGGAAAAAATGACGCAACACTGCCGCCAGGCATTGTTATTCCCTGGTCCATCCACCAGCGCCACAGTAGAGGATGACGAGGAGGTTTTTGTTAGTCGCCCCTCCTCCTCCGCTGGTCTAGGCGTCACTATAGCACATGCCCCACCTTTGACGGTGCCCACCAAGCTTCCTCTAGTAGATGAAAGCGGGGGCGCTACCTCTCCTGAGCCTGCCCCCTCTGAGGTCCCAGACACAGATTCTGAGGCTCTAGAGGTTGACCCTCCCACAATTGTCGGCCCCCTAAAGGCGAGGGTGCCTGGGGGCGTTTTTCTCCTGGATATGGAGAAATATAAAGTGCCTCTGCACATGTACCCAGAACCGGGGCCACGGGAGGAGCTCTTAATTAAAAATGCTGCTAAGGCCATAGCGAACTATTATGACTTCGAGCCGGAGTACTATGTCGTTATTCCTTGGGAGAAAGACGCAGTGTGCAACCCCTCTGCTGAATGCATCGCTGTTTATCACAAGTGCCTGGAGTTTGGACTCCGGTTTCCTCTCCATCCTTTCTTTGAAAATGCCTTCCAGCGCATGAACGTGGCCATTGCCCAGCTGACGGCAGTGTCCATCAGGACTTTGGTATCATACGCCTGGGTCTGTTTTTTTGAGGGATATGAGCCCTCTATTGACGTCATCAGGTTCATGATGGGCTTGAAGATGGTCTATTCGACGAAGGGTCCTTCGGGTTACTAAACAGGATGAAAGGCTATTTGCCAGTCTGGCCGGCATTGACAAGCGTGAAACACTGGAAGGACAATTTCTTGTATATCCGACGTGCAGGGGGTGGTCTATCCCTCGCCACTTTAGACAAAATGATCGTACTCGTCTGGAGACCCCCAAGGAGTATCACCCTGAAGTTGGAGGGAGGGCCCTAGAGGTGAAGCTAACCCCAGTGGAGAAGAAACTAGTTGCACTTTTTGCCTGGGAGAAGCAGGGCAATGTTGTAACCCCCACTAGGTGACTGCCCCCCCCCCCCCCGAGCTTATAGCGACTGATGAGTTTTTGACCCTTGTAGGGCTGAACCCTGCACGCGCTAAAGGTAGCTAGGGGTCTTCTTTCCGCACATCTTGTCCGATGGATGCCTCTTGTGTGCTAACTCTTGCTATTTTGCTTTGTTTTGGCAGATACCTACGGTGACTTCTGGACTATCAGGCATCTGCGCTCTTGGGCAGAGATTACAAGCTTGTTACCTCTCGCCCTATTGCTCCTGGGGAGGCGTGCCCATCGGCTGCCCAATGCGAGGGTTCCCCCCGGTCTCTCTTATGCTGCTGCAAGGCCTGCCCCGTCGGCCGAGGAAACTAAGGAGACCAGTCCCTCCCTTAACCAGGAAGAGGACAGATAAGAAGCTGGTAAATGTCGAGCAACTAATCGACTTGGAGGCTGAGGTCAGCACGCCTCTGCCCAAACGACATGCTCCCGAATTTCCCGAGACGCCGCTTGGGCCGGGAAATGTTGAGTTTAACTATGCCGTGGATAGTGTAGATGCCTCTGCCCTTCTTTCAGACTCTACGGCCGCCACAGTGAATCAAACTGCCAAGATATTGGGGCACGCCTGGTTTTCCAAACCGCCCAACAATTCCTATACCGATGCTCCCTGGTTTTCCAAGCATCTGCTGAGCTGGCAGCCCTCAACCGCCTGAGCAATGAGGAGCTGACCATCACTCCTGAGTCCTCCCTCTCTGACTGTATTATTGTGGTTGAGAGGGACACTGCCTTTATTGCCAACTTGAAGCTCAAACTAGCAGGGTGTGAGGGTGAGTTGCAGGAGGTCTGGCGTCAGTCGGCGGGCTGGAAGGAACAGGGGGAGAAGGCCCTGAAGGATGCGTCAGCTTTGGAGACTGAGCTGGGGCAGGTGAAGAAGCATTCAACAGAGCTGGAGGAACGCCTTAAAGATTTTTCTGATCGCTTATCCGGAGCGGAGTTTGAATTGTTGGCGGCTCGGAACATTCTGGAAACTCAGAAAATGGAGTGGCTGAAGGAGAAGGCGGAGATTGTGAAGGAGGCCAATGAGAAGGTGGATCAGGCCTTTGCTGAAAGCGCCAACTCATCCACTGACTTCTGTGTGGAACTCATCAAGGAGCTGATTCCGGATTTTGACGAAGATGCCTTCAACCAGCTGTACACTGTTAAGAACGATGCCAGGGTCAGCAAGCCTTCCCAGGAGGATCCTGATGGGTCGTTAGACCCTGCTCAGAAAGCGCCCCCTGCATAAGATTTAGGGCAGTCGTCCTCTGAGGCTCATGCCGCTATCCCTAAAGGACTTGAGCCTGGTTTCCCCTTCAGCGCCTTTTCTACCTTGCCTTTAATCTAACTTTGTGCGTCAAGCCGGAATGTTGCCGGCTGCCGATATTTGGTGTACTATTTATTTTCTTGTCTTTTGAACTTATTTATAACTTTGTCTATAAGTTCTGATGAATGCTTGCCTATCTAGACTTTGTTGATCCTCTTTTCTAAGTATTTGCTTTTTGTGTAAGGTTGAATGTTTATCACACCTAATCGAGTTTGGTGTCGATTCCTGGTCTGTCCCTAACTTTTTTTGCCAAAGTCAGGGGGCCTGCCCCCTGCTTGCCTAAAGGTTGGCAGAGGGACTTTTAGTGTTTGTTATATAAGATTGAATGTGTATCAGTCCTTGTTGGTTCGACATTGGTGCTCGGCCTGTCCCCGAATTTTAGTCGAAGTCAAGGGGCCTGCCCCCTGCCTGTTTGAAGGTTGGCAGAGGAACTTTTAGTGTTTTTTATACAAGGCTGAATGTGTATCAGTCCTTGTTAGTTCGGCATTGCTGCCCGGCCTGTCCCTGACTTTTTGCCAAAGTCGGGGGGCCTGCCCCTTGCCTGTCTAGGGGTAGGCAGAGGGACTTATTTTTGTTGGGGGGTCTATTTCATCAAGATTCTGCAACAGGGGGGGCCCTCCCCCTATTGCCCCTGCTCGTTTGTGTGTGAAGTGCAAACTGAATAGACAACAGGTATGAGTAGAAGGCAAATCTTTCATTCCTTGAAAAAACACTTGTAGACACCCGCATTTTGACCGCCAGGTGTCTATGGCAGTTTCCAAAAAACACCCGATGATGATCGGACGCTAACGTGTTTCTATGCGCTCGGATACAAACTCAAATCCATTAATCGTTGGCTAACACACTTACGGAGTACAAATCTCACCAAACCGACCTCAACTCCAGGCTCAGTGGATCAATCCGAGTCAAACAAGACTAATTTTGGCCAAAACCGACACCGGAATTAAAACCGACTTTTTACGATTGGGTCAACCCCGGTCAAAATCGTTTCCGAGACACACAAAACAGCCATACAATCCTCAAAAGTCCAAATCAAACACAAAACCCATCAAACACCCAAAATCAAGGTCCAAAACAATGGACCCGTGCAACCCGACTGGGCCACTCGATCGAGTGGGCGTATTTCAAGCCCGACGGCAGGCTTCACGGGACACTCGACCGAGTTAGCCCCATACTCGGTCGAGTAACCCTAATTCGGGTGCCCTAGCCTTGCCTATATAAGCAACCCTCATGCAACAACTTTGAACAACTTTTACAAACCCTAGAGCAACCTTACACACACATACTACATCTTTTTACAAACCCTAATCAAACCCTAGCAATTCGACACTAGCAAAACCCTAAACCTAGTTTTAGGAATCAATCCCGAGCCACCATAACTTAACCTACGTAAAACCTCGAAGACTCTTGTGTAGAAGCCACGGTTACGAGTCCGCACCGAGACAAGAACATGTAGGTTGAGGGTGTCAAAACCCTCTCTTTCCTTTCCTTTTTCTCTTCGTCGTCCGTCCCTTTTTCTCCGTCTTCTTTCCTTTTTTTTACTTATTTTCGTTGCGTCATAAAATCGATAGTACTACTAATATCAAAGCATTAAAATATTTATCGATTTGTGTCGAATAAGAAGGATACCGGGATAAGGAAGACCGCATATACAAGTGTACTGCACACGCGTCGTCGGTCGCTTATCCCGATACCCCGACTATTTGATTATTGAGATAAATTAACTTAAACAACAATTCGTTATTATTTCTCGTCACCGTCATCATTAATCTTGCATCCATCAATTTCTTTAAAATCAATTTTAATAAGGGTCGAAACCCGTTGACACGGATCCGACATCACAATCCCTAGGGATTTATTTCGATGTCGGAAAAGTCGAGGGAATCAAGTTTTTATTCAAGTAAAGCGTCGATTTTAGATTCGATACCAATTCCATAATTGGATATCGAATCTAACAATCAAGTCATATGAATTAGTTAACGTGATTTATTCATATCACGATAATTAAATTAAAGCGACTAAAATTAATTTATCTTTTTTTTATTTCACTCTCATATCCCATATCGATTCAATATTCGAATATGGGATACGATGAGTATTCAAATTTAGAATCGGGTATAAATTCAACAATATTTATATTCGGTTTAATAAAATCAACGATTTATAAAAAAACCCGAATCGAGCATAGGTCATGCAACACTTATGCCCAATTCGGTAAAACCGTCGATTCATCAAAAATCTAAAGCAATTTCGAAAATCAATATAAAATTGCAAGCAAATTACAATTCGTACAGATGCCACTCGACCGAGTGCCTTAGTCACTCGATCGAGTGACATCACACAATCGAGTCAGAATGCATGTCACGACCACCACTCGGACGAGTCTCACAGTGACTCGATCGAGTGGCCATGTACTCGACCGAGTTGATCAGTAACTCGGCCGAGTACGGTCTGTAGCACGAAACAGAATCGTCTTTTACAGGTCAACTCGGTCGAGTCCATCGACTACTCGATCGAGTAACCTCATAACGACTAAAACAATGAGTCGTACATTCTCCTATTTTCAAACTCGATAGTATTTTACGACTTAGGTCAACATGTGCTTAATTAATCATGTGTATACTATCTTTTCAAACCATGCATCTCATATTTGCATCTCGTTTACATCATTCAATTCAATTCATCATTTGCACAAACCGTTATTAGTTGTTATGGCAATGTATCGTTACTAACACGTTTGTTATTTCTTTTGTCAATTTAATTCTTGTTCGTTTATTGTACTAAATGAACCCGCATGCTAAAATTCCACTTTGACGTAGAATTAATTGCATTAAATTGACTTAGAAACCCGTTTCAATTCCATTCACATATTTAGGGAAAATACTCTTTGCATATCATTTTTCCCGTTTTACTAACGCGCGTATTGTAAGTCATTCGAATTCTTAGTAGAGGCCGCTAATGTGCGGGCGGGGTTGGGTGTCCTTCGTGGGCTTCCCAACACGTACCCTCACCCCTTACTCAGAACCTCGGTTTCCGGATGCCCGAAACCGTTGGCGCACGAGATTCATTCAATACACGATATCCAATAATGTCGACATCGGTATCGCAATGCAAAGGGACGAGCCCAATAAACTCTGATATCGGAAATGGGCCGTATTTTGTATACGGACCACTACGACATAGAGTGGGCTCGAACGGTTCCGAATAACCACAAAATTCGGTGGCGACTCCACATAGACCTAAATTTCAATTCGATCCATTCTCATATGGAGATTCATTCGCCTCCCCAAACCCGTGCGTGGCCGCGTCGGGGTGGACCTATGTCATGTCCACAATTTGGCGACTCCGCTGGGGATTAACTGATGCGTGACTTACCATCGGCATCCTCAGGGTGAGACTCGAATAGAAATCGTTTGACGAATACAATACGCGTTTTAGTTCTACGGTTCATGCATAACCCATATTTTCCCGGACCGGTACTCGCGACCGACGTCCCACTATACCGTTGATGTACTCCAATATGGATATGTCAAAAGGTGTCCATAGTCGGTTCGAGTGGGTTTCGCGGCATGTTCTAAGATCAACTCGACTTAGGAAGTCCGTCCCGATCAACGTCTAGACTATGTACACTGGTATAGACCCCGAGACTTAGTATAGAGCATACATGGTGTCGTTATAATGCTTGTGTGACTACGTGCTACTTGGTTTCCGAGTCGTTTTCAAAAAACCGTCAATTTTTCAAAATTGCATCTTTTTCAAATTATTCAATTTCAAAACCGGGGACACATACCGAATTTAGGACTTATGATTTTACTCAAAATAGCCTATTTTCTAGACGGTACGGTGCCCGATTCAAAACTCGAAAATACTTTCGAACTTTCAAAACCTGTGGCCCAATGACTTTTCGTCTTTTTTTTCGGAAATTTGGGCCATTCACCGAGTCCACTCGGTCCTTTTTCAAAAATCATCAATTTTCAAAACCTTTTTCTCCTTAGGACTTCCCATATTTAGCAGTGTCGGGTCGTGTCTTAAGTTGTCAAGGTCCTTAGCGTCGAAACTCTGTCGATCATACATCACAAGTTTCTTCCCTATCCCAGTCCGCCTTATTTGACTAAGGCATGGCCCACCTACGTAGGACATACTCCTACAAAGGAAGGCCCGTCTACACACTCGAGTCTAAAATTCTGGGGATGTCTCACGTGGACCTTCCTTCGAACAGGACTCGGCCCACATGCCGAATTCTAAGGAAGGCCCACCTTTCACAAGTCACCCCTCTAGGTGTCTTTTCCGAGTCAACCTTTTACAAGTCATAGCCCTATAACAAAAGGTTCACGATCCTTACGTCTAAGGGTCACTCGTCCGACACTCGAGTCTTAACAAAATTATCGATCCCACTTGGGGGCTACCCTTTAGCAGGGCGATCAATCACGGTTGCTCTAAGGGTCTTGTCTTACACGTGTCTCACATAACCCACCTTTGAGTCACTTAGATGCCACACCATCTGAGTCCTTAGTCTCACTTGGGGGCTATTCTCCGATGGAATGACTAATCACAGTCACTCCGAGAATCGTACCCTACACATTTGTCTTAGGGGAGTCTAACCCGAGTCAAACTGGGGTCGTCCCTCCTCTTGCGCTATTTCCTATGCCTTGGTGAGTTTGAGTTCCGAAGCAACCTCTCTGATTACGTGGTGCTCTTACAGACAGGCCACCCGAAACCAGATGCCAACGCAAGATGGATGAATTGAAAAACGCTCTGACCAAGATCGAGACCCAACTGGCTGCCATCCAGGCTAACCAAGCTACTTTATCCACCCGCCTCAGCACCGTGGAGAAAACGGCCCCAGTTGAAGGAGCTGAGCCCACTAGGCCCATAGCCGAGTTGATCAGTGTTGTTCGTAGGCTCGAAGAGCAAGTCTACTTATCGACGAACAACTCGATCCACACCGAAAATGCTCGTACTTATTCACCTTTGAATGACGAGCTACCTGCCAACCTCAACCTTACGAGAATTCCAATGTTTGAGGGTACTGGAGACCCGGTCTATCACATCCGGGCTTTCAAAGATTTCATGGCGGTCCAAGGGGTAAAGTCCACCATGTTTAAGCACTTATTCCCTTCCTCCCTCCAGAAGCACCCCAAAGCCTGGTACTACAGGCTCGATTCCAAGAAATACCCGACTTGGGATGATGTGGCAACAGAGTTCGCTCAGAACTACCACTACAAGAAAAATAGTCACCGGCGTCCACCTAGTGGGCACCGATAATGGACGCTATAAAGGGACGGGCGTCCACAAACAGACGTCAGAAAGCGGAAGCCACGACCGGTCGCCCATTTTCGAAACAGGCGTCCACTATTGGACGCCAAGGGAATTGACGACCGACAATGGACGGCATGGGTGGCGACCGACTGTGGACGCCAGGTGTCCCTGGGTGGTGTCCACAGTCGGACGCCATGTTCCTCGAGTTGGCGACCGACTGTGGACGCCACCCAGGGAGATTTCGCGTCCACAGTCGGACGTCATTTCAGCTGCTCCTGGCGTCCGCCATGGCGCCCGTTATTGGACGCTATTTACGCTGTTGCATGACCGTAAACATGCGTTCAATGTTTAGCCAAAACCTGCAAAATAAACAACAACCACAACTCTCAACCAACCACAAATGTCGACTATCCACAATACCTCAACCACATTCAAGCTCAGTCAACCGAAAGATTTCATCTCTCGACTCATTTATGCTGAAAAAACTTATATAAAAAGATATAACATACGGTTTGAAGGTACACAAGTCTAAACTAGTTCAAAGATACATAATCCGTATATACAGTTAAAACAACAACAACAAAAAACAATCAACTAACTGTGAAGCTAGCTGCAGCACCGAAGTTACCACCATCCCCGTTAAAGGGGTCTCTGTCGTCTGGAGGGGGTGAGGGAGGACGACCTTGGTTGCATTTCTGAAGCACGGCCTGAAACATGGCCATCTGTTCCTCAATTCTCTTGATGTGTTCTGCTTGGTCCTTCAGTTGCTGTTGCTGCGCTGTCAGCTGCTCCTTCATTTGCTCCTTCTCCGGATCGGGCTGCTGAGATCCGGTCGGCGTGTACTCCATCTGTGTGGAGGTGCTCAGACGCGATGTGGGAGGTCTGAAGTACATACCGTGTGCATTTCCCACACCGTACACACTTCCTTTCCTGTAACCCTTGACGACCTTGAACCAAGTCTCGTTTGGGTCGACTTCCTCAACATCAGGATCAGCCTCGAGTCTCTCCATTTCTTCTTGGTAGGCGTCCTGCGTACAGAAGAACGATTTCAATTTCAGTTATTATTAGATGAAATCATTGAATATAGTTATCCACCACCTACAGTCGATTTAGTACTCACCCAGGTCGCCTTATCCTTTTTCGATTTAAAGGTAGTCCCTTTTTCATCGGTCTACCCATGCATGTCGAAAAATATTTCCGCCGCGGTTGGCTCCCTCCCGAGCTCAGCACGCAGCTATTAAATTAGTACGAAAGTTAGGCAAATATAAATTATGCAAACGTAGTTTACGATTATTCAAGGAAGAGTACGGTATTAATTAGTAGAAATCATACTCTCTTGACACGAGTGAAAGAAGACTGAGAACCCCGATGATGTGTCGGGTTCGCGCGGCCCTCACGGTCACAGTTCGCCAACTTGTTCCTTTGGGCAATTTCGGACCTCACCTTAAACTCTTTCTGATCGTGGTAGGCAATCCATCTCTCCAACGCCTCCCCTAAAATATGACGACCCAATATATTATTTAATACAGTGAAAGATTGAAGTTAGATTGTTTATTTGTTAAAATTGATTACCCAAAAAAAAATAACTAACACCTTTAAGGTCCTTCAACGGAGACCCCCGCATACGTCGTTTATTCATCACACAGGCGAAACGTCGTGTGCACGTTTCATTATACCGTTCCCAGACCCTTCCATCAAACTCTGAGGCCCAGCTGAACTTGAACTATACAGTCAAGACAGATTAATAAGTAGTATGAAAAATATGTACAAAGTCCAGATTATAAAATAAAAACTCGGGAGCAAAAACAATCCACGTACCTTGAATTGGTTGAACCACCACTCTCGTATCTCAGCCGGTACCTGAGACCAATTAGCATACCCTTGCCCTTTGTCGACCATGAAGCTGTTGGTACAGCCTTTGATGACCTCTTTGTGCAGAAACCTGCACCGAGTCGAGAAGACCATATATGTAGTCAATCATAGAAAATGTAGTACAAAAATGAATATTTACAAAAGAATAATCAACATGTTAGATTATATTACCATGTGCCTGTTGGTTTGAGAACATACCGCCCCTCCTCGTCCTTCTCCAGCTCCTCATCTGGCCCCTGTTGCTGCTCCTCCTCCTCCTGCTCAGCGGTTTGCTCCGGTCCCGTTTCGGGGACCATCTCCTCGTCCTCCTGCTGAGTGGTGGACGTGTGAACGGACCTACTACCCCCACCACGTCTCCTAGTCGATCTACCGTCTGCCATTATATTAACCTGCCAAAAATTAAACAATGTTAACAACAATTAGCCATGTCATCAACAATTTCATTCTAACTTTATTCAAGTAAAATAGCCTACTATAGTAAACATCAAAATAACTTAACCATGTAAACATTTAAACATACAACAACTCTAGTAGTCACCGTCGCTGTCGTTATTTTCTTCAGCCTCATCCTCCTCAGTCTGATCCTCCTCCTCGGTCTCCTCGCCCCCAACTTGATCGTCCTCTGAATTATCTTCATCGTGTCCGTCATCCTCCTCAAGGTTCTCCGGAACATCCCTGACCATGTACTCTCCTTGTCCATCATCATCGTCATCCTCAAAATCTTCCTCTGCCCCTTCATTCTGATCTTGTACGGAGAATATGTTCTCTTCAATAGAAGATAAGCGTGTACCAGTTGAAGCAACATCTTCCTGGAACAGAGAACTGTCTATTTGTCCCCGTGGTTTAGTCGTAAAGACTGCCCACCATTGACTTTGATTTCTGTCAGTTTTCGTGTAAGGAGAAGGAGCAAAATAGACTTGCTTCGCCTGATGCGCGAGTATGAACGGATCGTACGTAGGATATTTCCTTGTGTGATTAACTTCCACAATCTTGTAACGTTCATGCACTCGGGTCCCGTTCACGGAGCTGTCTTTCCACTCACACTTGAATACCACAGCTCTATACCCTCGTTCTTTGCCAGCATAACACAACTCAAAAATATCCTCCAAAATACCATAGTACTCATCACCATCAAGAGATGACACACTCACACCAAAATTGCATCTAGCGTTGTTCTTCCCGTAGTTGAATGTGTGAAAATTGAACCCATTCACCGAGTACCGGTTCCAGGTTTTAACCACTCGCACTGGACCAAATGCCAAACTTCTAACCAAATCATCACGTATGTCTAAGGCAACTACGTGATCCTTGAGCCACTTCGGGAAATGTTCATCGTGCTTACTCCACACGTCATCAGGGTTCACGGAAGGGTTCGCAGCGACATATTCAGTTACAAATTGTTTCTCATAAGGCTCTAAGATCTCACAATTCGAGAGTAGGTAAAGGTGCGCTCGGTTGTACTCTTTCTCATCTAGAGTCCTAGAACCCTCAACGGATGAAGTTCCTTCATCGTCCTTCTTTTGAAAAAACTCGGGTATAGTGGGGTCAATGGACACCGAATGTCCTAGGTTCAGGTTCTTGGTTTTTGTTTCCACATCTTTATCGAAGTAGAGGGAGCAGAAGTTTGCAATCTCTTCTGTCAAATATGCATTACAAATAGAACCTTCTACCCTAGCCTTGTTACCAATTTTCTTCTTCAAATGATTCAGGAACCTAAATAAACAAATTATATATTTCAATCAATACAAATTAGTTATTCTTATTTTTTTTTAAATGAAGTTAGTAAAAGTTACGTACCTTTCAAATGGGTACATCCATCTATACTGGACAGGTCCTCCGACCTTAGCCTCGTAGGGAAAGTGGATAGGTAGATGCTCCATGGAATTAAAGAACGACGGTGGAAAGATCATCTCAAGTTTGCATAGTATCTGCGGAATTTGATCCTCGAGCCGAGACATGTCCTCAATTGATACTGTAGAGGAACACAAATCTCGGAAGAACTGAGATATCTCAGTTATAGAATTCCACACCGTCGGTGGCAGAAGGTGCTTTAGTGATACCGGAAGCAACCTCTCCATGAAAACGTGACAGTCGTGACTCTTTAACCCTTGAAGCTTCAGGTTCTTAAGATCAACACAACGTTTGAAGTCGGAGGCGTACCCATCAGGGAACTTCAACTTCTCTACCCACTCCAACAACGCCTTTCTCTGAGCCTTGTCAAGTGTGAACAAGGCTCTCGGTTTTGACCCATCCTTTTTTATATGCAGTTGAGGACGGGGACAGAAATTCTTGACATCTCGCCGGGAGCCTGTAGTGTCACAACTCTTCCCCTTCACATCCATCACCGTGTGAATCAACTGCTCGAAGAAGTTTTTCTCTATGTGCATCACATCTAAATTGTGACGAATTAACAAAGTCCTCCAATATGGTAGTTCGAAGAATATGCTACGTTTAAACCAACCAGTTTTCAACTTCTTGAGGTCTTTGAACTCCTGCTCGGTTCCGTCGACAGTAGACGGGTAATCAGAAATCAACTCCCATATTTCATCTCCTAGGAGTCGATCAGGTGCGTCGTCAAGCACCTCCTCACCCTTCTTGAACGCCTTCTTATTCTTTCTATATGGGTGACCTTCTGGTAGGAACTGCCGATGACAGTCAAACCAACTTATTTTACTAGAATTTGGAAGATAAAAAGCTTTGCTCTCACCCATACAACACGGACATGCTTTCTGACCCGCAGTAGACCACCTCGAGAGCATACCGTACGCGGGAAAGTCATTTATAGTCCACAACAAAGCTGCTTTCAACTGAAAGTTTTGTCTCATAGAGACATCATAAGTTTCCACCCCAACCTCCCACAGTTGTTTCAGTTCCTCAATAACAGGTTGCAAGTAAACATCCAAATGATTTTTCGGGTTTTTTGGTCCGGGCACAATAAGAGATAGGAAGATGAAAGACTCCTTCAAACACAACCAAGGAGGTAGGTTGTAAGGTGTGATCATCACTGGCCAGCAAGAGTAAGATTTACCAAATTGGCCGAACGGTGCAAATCCATCAGTGCACAACCCAAGCCTTACATTTCGGGGTTCTAACGCAAAGTGGGGATGTAGTCTATCGAAACGCTTCCACTCCTCACCATCACTCGGATGACACATCTTCCCTAGTACCCTAATGTCCTCCTTGTGCCACCTCATTTGCTCAGCTATGGTTTTTGTGGCATACAATTTCTGAAGCCTAGGTGCAATAGGGAAGTACGTAAGCTGACTTATTGGGATTGGTTTCTTACCCCTGACACTACTTTTCCCTTTTCTACCTCTCAAAACAATATCCCTCTCAACCATCTTATACCTACCCTTACCACATCTCCTACATTCATCAAGCATCGCATCGTCCTTCCAAAATAGCATGCATCCATCTGGACAAGCATCAATCTTTTGATGCGGGAGTTGAAGTCCCTTCACAACCTTTTTGGTTGTGTAGAATGATCGGGTCATGATATTGTCTTTTGGAATAAGGCCCTGTTCTTTTCGGCTGAAACAGGGCTGAGCTGAGCTGAGCTGGTCTGATAAGAGCTGAGCTGGTCTGATAGAAGCTGAGCTAGACTGATAGAAGCTGAGCTGAGCTGAGCTGAATTAAAAGAAGCTGAAACTAATAACTACTTATATAAATTATCTAATAATATTTTAAAAAATGAGAAAAAAATATAAAAAATTATAACACTAAATAATAATAATAATTAATTAATTAATTATAATAGTAGTAGTAATAATAATAATAATAATAATAATAATAATAATAATAATAATAATAATAATAATAATAATAATAATAATAATAATAATAATGTTAGTAATGATAATAACAACAACAACATCGTACTCGGTAACTACTCACTCCAGTTTATTTGATTTCTACTTTTGTTTTTTTTTAGTATTTGGCAATAGAAAATGTTATGTATATATATCTTTGATTACGTAATATACAAAATCTTAATTTTTCATATTCATAAATCTTAATACAATACAAATAATACTCATATGTTATATTGTGTGTGTGAGTTGTAAATATTTGAATGTAACATCTATTTCAAGAACTCAAAATATTATGGAGTGCATAATAATATTAATAATTATTAATAATGATGATTAAAAAAATTGAAAATAATAATAATAACAATGACAATGATGATGACGACAACGACAATGACGATGATAATAATAATTTTTTATTATTAACATTAAGAGATACAAGTAATAAAAATAACAACAACAACAATATTATTATCATTATTATTAATTTTTTATGAAAAGAAACTTGCATTAATATCGAAATGCAATAACAACAACAAGAAGAAAAATAATAATAATAATAATAATAATAATAATAATAATAATAATAATAATAATAATAATAATAATAATAATAATAATAATAATAATAATAATAATAATAATAATAATAATAATAATAATAATAATAATAATAATAATAATAATAATAATAATAATAATAATAATAATAATAATAACTTATTGTAATTTGTTTCGATCTTAATACAACTTCCGTTTCATATAAATAAATAAATAAATAATAATAATAATAATAATAATAATAATAATAATAATAATAATAATAATAATAATAATAATAATAATAATATTGTTATTATTATTATTGAAGTATTATTTTAGGAGTTGAAAATATTGGAGCTGGGCTGAAAATATTAGAGCTGAGCTGAGCTGAGTTGAGCTTATTGGAGCTGGGCTGAGCTGATACGAGCTGGGCTGAGCTGATAGAAGCTGAGCTGGTCTGAAACGGGCTGAAAATAAGCTGAAAAGAACAGGGCCTAACTCTCTCGAGCAAGGCAGCAATACCATCGACACAAGCAAAGGGCAGGTTGAACTCACATTTAAGGCTAACTACCATAGACGGGACTTCTAACAAAGTCACATCGCACCCTCCGTATAACGGTTTCTCCGAAGCTTCCAACATGTCAAAAAACGCCTTCGCTCGTGGGTTAGGCTCTTGTGGGTTAGGTGAGTCTTGTGGGTTGGGTGAGTCTCGTGGGCTAGGTGAGTCTCGTGGGTTAGGTGAGTTAAACAAGTTGCACTCCACAACATCAACTATCATACCTCTCAATCCCCCCTCATCTTGATGGTTTTCGATTCCCTCAGACTGAGATGACTCACCATGACAAATCCAATAATAGTAATCGGGTGAAAAACCACTATAGATGACATGTTCCTTCACTACGAGGACCTCAAGAAATTTTAGGTTCTTGCATTTGGTACACGGACACCTAACCTCCCCCCTCGATGTGTAGTCTACCGACTTTTTAGCGACCTCGACAAATGACTCAACACCCCTCAAAAATTCGACGGTTGGACATCTCTTCTTATCAAGTCTTCCCTCATACATCCATTTCCGTTCAATTCTCTTCATTTTCTATGTTCAAAAAATATATATAACATATGAAAGTGTAATTTCCCTAATTTAATTTATAACTTACTAAACGAATATTTAATCACCATTTAACTTAAACTTCATTTCTCTAACTAAGTTTCATTAATTTAATCACTAATACGTCAAAGTAAACCCAAATATCTTATTAATTTAGAATTGACCTTACAAAAATTTAGTAAACCCAATTTTTAATTTGCAAATGTCTTATTAATTTTTAATTGACCTTACAAAAATTAGTCACCGAATTTAATCACAATTTAATCCCAATTTAGAAAAACCCTAGCTAATTTATCAATGTAATACCAATTCAACCTAACAAAACACAACAATTCATGGCTTATCTCACACAGAAACAGCTTAAACAGGTCAAAAAAGGGTCAAATTTTCGGATGCAGATATCAAAATTCCGAAAGCGCCGCTAACACCTATTTACAACCCCGATCAGGGTAGAAGTGATTTCGGGCAAATCCGGCATTATTACGACACCTTTTGGTCCGTCCTAGGTCACACAAAACCTCACGGAAGGCCCTAGAGGTCATTCTAGCTCAATTCAACCAAATTTATCAAACCCTAGTCAAAATAGTGATGGGCAAAAATAATCTAACTAATCGAATTTGGGTTAACTAATCAACCTAATCGAGCTTGGCCAAAACTAATCAACCTAATCGAAATTTAGACCTAAACGAAATTAACTAACAAATTATCAATAAATAACGCTAACAATGAATAGAAACGAAGTAAACTAAGAAAACGTACCACAAATTAGGAATAAAGGATGAAAATTGGAGAGTGTATGCGATTTGGGTCGGCGAGGGAAGAGGGAGATTGTAGAGAGTGTTTTTTTTAGAAGTGAAGGGGGAGAGGGGGGTGAGCGGGTATTTGACGCCACATTCAACTCGACGGGCGTCCACTATCGGACGCCACATGTGGACGCCAGTTTGCAAAATATGGCGTCCGACAGTGGACGCCATTTGGGTTAAATGGCGTCCGCCTGTGGACGCCATTTGGGTTCAATTTTGTCCTCCCCAACTTCAGTCGGACGCCAA
Source organism: Agrostemma githago (assembly GCA_958450325.1). NCBI lineage: Eukaryota > Viridiplantae > Streptophyta > Magnoliopsida > Caryophyllales > Caryophyllaceae > Agrostemma > Agrostemma githago. The sequence continues at coordinate 55,656,467 of OY288258.1, read as the reverse complement.
GTTTGACGTCCGACTGTGGACGCCCGTTTGACTTTTCGGACGCCATTTAGGCGTCCATATGCCCAGGACGCCAATCAGGTGGACGCCCGGAATAGTTTTTCTTGTAGTGTACGCCGATAATATCGAGATCCAGACTACAATGCGTACTCTGGAAGTCATGGCCCAAGAGCCCAAAGAAGGGTTCACTAAATATCTTCAAAGATGGAGGGCCGAGAGTGTGAAGTTGGTAGACAAGCCCAACGAGAAGACACTAGTGGAGGCATCAACAACCTCCTACCTTCTTACCGCGTCCATCTTAGGTATGCCGGCATTCCAAACTTTGTCGTACTTACCGAAATGGGCATTAGGATTGAAGACGATCTTCGACACAAGGAAGATCTGGGTGAAGTTTCTACTAAAGGCTATACCGGGCATCAACTCGATTCCTTAGAAGCCGACGACTAATGACAACATCATCCGAGAGTCCAGATTCGATTTGAGTCCGAGTCTGAGTCCGAGTCTAGGATGTACTATTTCCTTCGAAGTCAAAGTCAAAGTCAAGGTCAGAGTCAGAGTCAACTGTATTCTGTCCTCTTTTTCAAATTTCAATTAAATCAGCTTTCAATATTCTTTCTCAGATATATTTTCCTTATGTGTTTCCGAGAACATGATGAACACCATCATACACTGTGAGCACATGCACGTGACTATTATAGGCACATCTATAATGACTGCAGGAAACCGAGCCCGTGTTTTTTTTTTACCTATTTCGTGTCTGGTATAGAAAAACCACATAACTACCCGTAGAAGGAGCGGTATCGAATCCTATGACAAATCTAGGTAATCTCCTAGTTTGGGTTCAAGACGGGAGGCAAGCCCATTTCTCACAATAAAACACCCCTCCAATAAGACTGACCAATCCCTACCTTAGGTGTTAGTCTGACCAGTCACAAAAAAAAAAAAAAAAAAAAAAAAAAAAAAAAAAAATTAAATTCGAAAGTCCATGAAAAAAAAAAGCAAAAGGGCCAAAAAAAAAAGCAGGCCATCATCAAAAAAATTCAGAATACCCATGACCGTGGTCAACGGTCAATTCCAGTGAAAGCCCCACGACCAGGGTACGGTCGAAATTATCAATACCCATGACCGTGGTCAACGGTCAACTCAAGTGAAAATCCTTTGACCGTGGTACGGTCAAATTCAAAATTATCCATGCAATCCAATAGTGTAGTAACAATCAAGCTGGTCAGTTAACACAACCCTCAGCCTTCCCACATTACAACCCTCAAGACCTTCCCGAGACCCAGGCCAGAGACGGCCCGGAATTTTGAGGATTCAAGCTCCATAGCATACCCCTAACAATTAGGGCCAGACATCGAAACCAGATCCCGCATTATCAAACCGGCTCTCGAAGCCTTAGCTCCACAGAACCGAGCTCCAGATTTCGAGTCGTCAAGGCCGTTTACTTCATTATCAAACTGGCTCTCGAAGCCTTAGCTCCACAAAACCGAGCTCCAGATTTCGAGTCGTCAAGGCCGTTTACTTCATTATCAAACCGGCTCTCGAAGCCTTAGCTCCACAGAACCGAGCTCCAGATTTCGAGTCATCAAGGCCATTTACTTCCTAGCACCACATTCCCAAATACATCAAATCCCGAGAGCAAAACTCGTTAAAATCCCCGAGAGCAAAACTCGTTCAAATCCTCGAGAGCAAAACTCGTTAAAATCCTCGAGAGCAAAACTCGTTAAAATCCCCGAGAGCAAAACTCGTTAAAATCCTCGAGAGCAAAACTCGTTAAAATCCCCGAGAGCAAAACTCGTTAAAATCCCCGAGAGCAAAACTCGTTAAAATCCCCGAGAGCAAAACTCGTTAAAATCCCGTCCCAATTCTTCTCATCCAAACCAGTTACCAACCCTAAGGATTCAACTTGCGGTCGGCATAGAACATGCCCAAGTAGTTCACACCACCTCTGGGGGCTACCCCGGAGAACGCTCACAGTCACAGGATTAATATCCTAACCATTCAAGCCCTTTGATCAAGACATCACTGGGAATGCACCTAGCCTACACCATCGCTATGGCTAGTTACACACAAAGTCCTTTTAGAATAGGCACCATAATACATCTTCCGCCACTGAACTACGGCTTGGTTTGATTTCACCACACGTGAATACGTAGGCAGCCTTTCAACAGAGGCACAACCGCCCACATTGACACACATTCAAAAAGTACTATCATTCCGGTCACGACACCATCATGTTCTCAATAGCTAGCTTTGTTGTCTCGGGGGCTTCTCCTAGGCAGAAGTTCTCCATCCACTCACAAAATCCAGATAAATCCAACAAAAATCTAGCCTCCTTTGTGTAGTGTGTCCTAGTACTCGGCTCAGTCGAAGACAAGAATCTGTCAGGACTCGAGGCAATACCCACTTTGGAAATGTATCCTAAAATAGGAAATCCAGAAGGACACCAGACTAAAACAGTCTCATTACAGGCTACTGCAATCCCCCCATAGCATATCTATCCCATTTCGATGTACGACTGTGTTGCCACTCGCCTAGACTACGGGATAGCGCAACTTAAGAGTCTTGTTAGGCGGCCCACACCCCTACCGAGTCACGGTCCAACCCTTAGAGAGTCCGGTCCGTGTCAGTCAACTCGTCCTGTCGCGTCCAGAGTCGAGTCTGTCGATAGGCCCCTCTCTTCAGATTCCACTTTGAAATTTGCAAAATTTAGCCATTTGAAAAAAAAGATCTTTTTCGACAAGATCAGATTTCAGTCTATTTAAACTGCGAATTTCTTTTCTACCCCTTTCCATTTTGAAAACCTAGCTCGTGATTGCTTTCAGGATTTCAAAAATTCAAACTTTCAAGCCTTCAAAAAGTCATTTTCCCCAGCACGAGTCATTTTATTACCTACGTGTTGCATGCATTCTATGTGACTTATACAGGTACGACTCAAACAGGGACATGCAAGTCATCAAATCTCCCCAGCGGCATTTTCCGGGATATCACGGGATGGGCCAACACACAGGCACACCCAGGGCTTACGCGACAAGCCCAAATTCCCCACGGAGTACGATCATCCAGCGCCGGTATGATTTCTGCCTTATGGCTAGCGAGTCCTTCACGCGAGTCTAATGGACTATAAACGACCCGTCCGGAAGTCTACCAGGTCTTAACGGGCTTGGTAGCTACTCTGACTTTCGCCTTGTCCAAGCCTCAGTCAGAGTGGGGGCTCTGTAGACACCCGCATTTTGACCGCCAGGTGTCTATGGCAGTTTCCAAAAAACACCCGATGATGATCGGACGCTAACGTGTTTCTATGCGCTCGGATACGGACTCAAATCCATTAATCGTTGGCTAACACACTTACGGAGTACAAATCTCACCAAACGGACCTCAAATCCAGGCTCAGTGGATCATTCCGAGTCAAACAAGACTAATTTTGGCCAAAACCGACACCAGAATTAAAACCGACTTTTTACGATTGGGTCAACCCCGGTCAAAATCGTTTTCGAGACACACAAAACAGCCATACAAGTCTCAAAAGTCCAAATCAAACACAAAACCCATCAAACACCGTAAATCAAGGTCCAAAACAATGGACCCGTGCAACCCGACTTGGCCACTCGATCGAGTGACCTACCCACTCGATCGAGTGGGCGTGTTTCAAGCCCGACGGCAGGCTTCACGGGCCACTCGACCGAGTTAGCCCCATACTCGGTCGAGTAACCCTAATTCGGGTGCCCTAGCCTTGCCTATATAAGCAACTCTCATGCACAACTTTGAACAACTTTTACAAACCCTAGAGCAACCCTACACACACATACTACATCTTTTTACAAACCCTAATCAAACCCTAGCAATTCGACACTAGCAAAACCCTAAACCCAGTTTTAGGAATCAATCCCGAGCTACCATAACTTAACCTACTTAAAACCTCGAAGACTCTTGTGTAGAAGCCACGGTTACGAGTCCGCACCGAGACAAGAACATGTAGGTTGAGGGTGTCAAAACCCTCTCTTTCCTTTCCTTTTTCTCTTCGTCGTCCGTCCCTTTTTCTCCGTCTTCTTTCGTTTTTTTACTTATTTTCGTTGCGTCATAAAATCGATAGTACTACTAATATCAAAGCATTAAAATATTTATCGATTTGTGTCGAATAAGAAGGATACCGGGATAAGGAAAACCGCATATACAAGTGTACTGCACACGCGTCGTCGGTCGCTTATCCCGATACCCCGACTATTTGATTATTGAGATAAATTAACTTAAACAACAATTCGTTATTATTTCTCGTCACCGTCATCATTAATCTTGCATCCATCAATTTCTTTAAAATCAATTTTAATAAGGGTCGAAACCCGTTGACACGGATCCGACATCACAATCCCTAGGGATTTATTTCGATGTCGGAAAAGTCGAGGGAATCAAGTTTTTATTCAAGTAAAGCGTCGATTTTAGATTCGATACCAATTCCATAATTGGATATCGAATCTAACAATCAAGTCATATGAATTAGTTAACGTGATTTATTCATATCACGATAATTAATTTAAAGCGACTAAAATTAATTTATCTTTTTTTTATTTCACTCTCATATCCCATATCGATTCAATAATCGAATATGGGATACGATGAGTATTCAAATTTAGAATCGGGTATAAATTCAACAATATTTATATTCGGTTTAATAAAATCAACGATTTATAAAAAACCCGAATCGAGCATACGTCATGCAATACTTATGCCCAATTCGGTAAAACTGTCGATTCATCAAAAATCTAAATCAATTTCGAAAATCAATATAAAATTGCAAGCGAATTACAATTCGTACAGATGCCACTCGACCGAGTGCCTTAGTCACTCGATCGAGTGACATCACAAAATCGAGTCGGAATGCATGTCACGACCACCACTCGGACGAGTCTCACAGTGACTCGATCGAGTGGCCATGTACTCGACCGAGTTGGTCAGTAACTCGGCCGAGTACGGTCTGTAGCACGAAACAGAATCGTCTTTTACAGGTCAACTCGGTCGAGTCCATCGACTACTCGATCGAGTAACCTCATAACGACTAAAACAATGAGTCGTACATTCTCCTATTTTCAAACTCGATAGTATTTTACGACTTAGGTCAACATGTGCTTAATTAATCATGTGTATACTATCTTTTCAAACCATGCATCTCATATTTGCATCTCGTTCACATCATTCAATTCAATTCATCATTTGCACAAACCGTTATTAGTTGTTATGGCAATGCATCGTTACTAACACGTTTGTTATTTCTTTTGTCAATTTAATTCTTGTTCGTTTATTGTACTAAATGAACCCGCATGCTAAAATTCCACTTTGACGTAGAATTAATTGCATTAAATTGACTTAGAAACCCGTTTCAATTCCATTCACATATTTAGGGAAAATAATCTTTACATATCATTTTTCCCGTTTTACTAACGCGCGTATTGTAAGTCATTCGAATTCTTAGTAGAGGCCGCTAATGTGCGGGCGGGGTTGGGTGTCCTTCGTGGGCTTCCCAACACGTACCCTCACCCCTTACTCAGAACCTCGGTTTCCGGATGCCCGAAACCGTTGGCGCACGAGAGTCATTCAATACACGATATCCGATAATGTCGACATCGGTATCGCAATGCAAAGGGACGAGCCCAATAAACTCTGATATCGGAAATGGGCCGTATTTTGTATACGGACCTCTACGACATAGAGTGGGCTCGAACGGTTCCGAATAACCACAAAATTCGGTGGCGACTCCACATAGACCTAAATTTCAATTCGATCAATTCTCATATGGAGATTCATTCGCCTCCCCAAACCCGTGCGTGGCCGCGTCGGGGTGGACCTATGTCATGTCCACAACACTTTGGACGGAGCCATCGACATTGTTTTTTGAGCGTTCTCTGTCAGTTTTAGGGAACTTTAAAAAGAAAAATTCCTACAATTTTGACTACACATAGTATTTCTTCAGAGTGTCCGCATTCAAATGCGCTACCAGCTCTTGACCTTCAGCGTTGGCAAGTCTGTGGGTTCCTAGACCCATGACCTGGGTAACCTGATAGGAGCCTTCCCAATTGGCACTCAGCTTGCCGTGTTCTCTTGCTTTCCCTACTGCCTGGGTCTTTCGCAAGACTAGGCGCCTACCTGAAACCTTCTTGTACTTACTTTTCTGTTGTAGACCTTTCTCATTCTCTGTTGATAGGCTGCGATGTTAGAACTAGCCTCCCGTCTTACTTCGCTCACCAGGTTGAGGGCCTCGGTCATAGCCGCTTCATTACTAGTCCTATCAAAAAATTGAGACCAGAGAGTCAGGATCCGTGCTTCAATGGGCAGCAAGGCCTCCGCGCCGTAGACCAGCCCGAAGGGGGTCTGTCCTGTGGACTCCTTCCTGGTAGTTCTTATTGACCGTAGGACACTTAGGGAGCTCATCCGCCTACCTTTCCTTGAGGTAATCTACCATCTTCTTCAATCCATTCAGGATCTGCTTGTTTGCAGCCTCTACCTGTCCATTGGTCTGGGGGTGGCATACAGCCGAGTAGGCGACTGTAACCCCATGACCCTCCAGCCAAGCCCTCAGGGGGTCGTTGTCGAATTGCCTGCCGTGGTCAAATACAAGTACCTTTGCCAGGCCATATCATGTAATTATGTTCCTCCAAATGACCTTTTGGACCGCCGGCTCTGTGATGTTCGGGACCGTCTCTGCCTCCACCCACTTGGTAAAGTAGTCGATTGCTATGATAAGGAATTTCATTCCCCTGGTTGCAATAGTGAAGGGACCTAGGATGTTCATTCCCCACTGAGCGAAGGGGATATATGGGAGACAAGATTGGCCGGAGGTCTTATGCTGGGGCGTATATCGCTGGAGCGAAGAGTTGACATTTTTTGCATTTTAAAGTTAAGTCTTTTGCTTCTGCCAGCATGGTGGGGTAGTAGTATCCTGCCCCTAATGCTTTGTGAGCAAGCGTTCTTCCTCCAATATGGTGCCCACAGATCCCTGAGTGGATACCATCCAGGACCTCGATGTCCTGTTCCACCCCCAGGCACTTGAGTAGAGGTGAAGAGAATGACTTCTGCTACAATTCTCCCTCAATTAGTATGTACCAAGCAGATTTCGACGACATTCTCCTTTGTTGTGCAAGGTTTTCTGGCAAGATTCCATTCCTTTTGAATCTGATGATTGGTGTCATCCAGTTCTAGGACCCTGACTCCCCTATCATACTGACCTACTGATGGGTTGCTGTTGATCTTTTCTGTATCACATCGACCCAGACTGACCTCCTGATGTCCTGTAGGCTAGAGCTTGCTATCTTTGATAAGGCATCAGCTCGGTTATTCTGTGATCTGGGAACCTGCGTAACTTAATAGGATTTCAGTTTTGAAAAATCTTGTCTAACCTTGTCCAGGTATGAAACCATGGTTAGATCCCTGGCTTCGTACTTCCCGTTGATCTGATTGGCAAAGAGCTGGGAGTCGGTGGCTAAGATGATTCTTTCTGCTCCTGCTACTACAGCCAGGTTGACGCCTGCCAGGACGACCTTATATTAAGCCTCATTATTAGATGTCGGGAAGGTGAATCTGAGGCCGTGCTCGAAGTCGACCCCCTCAGGGCTGGTTAGCACGACACCTACCCCCGCATCGTTGGCCGTGGACGAGCCGTCCGTGAATACCAACCATTCTCTGGCCGGGCGATCATCTTCCTCAGAATGGGAGCACTCGGCTAGGATTTCTGCCAGGGCATGTGCCTTGATGGCGGTCCTGGGCTGATAGGATATACCTAAGCCGCTCAGTTTTATAGCCCACTTTAGTAACCTTCCATATTTTTCAAACGTCTCAAGGACTTTTCCAAGGGTTGGTTCGTGAGTACGACAACTGGGTGTGCATCGAAGTACGGTCTGAGTTTCCATGCTGCAATGACCACCGCATATGCCGCCTTCTCGACCACCGGGTAATTCTTTTCAGCTACCCCAAGGGCATGACTTACAAAGTATATTTGCTGATGGGCCCCGGTCTCTTCCCTTAGGATAACTGCACTCACAGTTGAGTTGGTAACAACTTGTCCAGGAAGAGTTTCTCCCCTATCACTGGCCTTGCCAGGGTCGGTAGCTGCTTTAGATCCTCTTTCAGCTGTCCAAAAGCTTCCTTCTGTTCCGTTTCCCATTTCAATTGTTTGTTTCCCTTCACGATTTTGAAGAAGGGTGTTGATTTATCAGCAGACCTAGGTATGAACCGTGCCTGGGCGGCCATCCGGCCAGTCAGCCGCTGTATATCTCTTATTGTCTTGGGTTCTGGTAGATCCTGGATGGCCTTCACTTTTTCGGGGTTGGTGTTGATGCCTCGGGCGCTGACCAAAAATTTGAGAAACTTGCTTGACAAAACACCAAAGGTGCACTTTTTGGGGTTTAGTTTCATCTGGTAAGCTCGGAGTGAGGTGAAGGTTTCCTTTAGGTCCTCCAGATGCTCTTCATCCCCCTTACTATTCACAATGGCATCATCGACATAGGCTTTCAGGTTTCTGCCTTTCTGCTTTTCGAAGACTTGGTCCACCAGGCGTTGGTAGACGGCCAAATATCACATTAATGCCTTTAATCTCCAATCGTGTATAGCCAACTCCCCGGATGGTAGCTCATGGGGTTTGCACAGTATCAAATGAGGTCTCTCTCTCCTTCAGGATGGCATTGCCTGATTGCCAGAACGTCCTAGTAGAATTGATATTAACTCTGTTAGATGGGTCAATGGTTGTGCACCTCCTCCTGCTTCTTTCGGGGGTCACTAGAATTGCAGAACTCCTTGATGACCAGGGCAACTGGGACGTTTGAAAAATTAACTAACCCTATAATGCGGAATGGACGTCTAAGATTTTATGTTGCCAAATTCCTACGCGTGGCAGGGATGATCAATTCTACTGGCTCCTCACCCCTTCGGGGGAATTCTCCTCAAAAAGTGGTTATAAGCTTGCTCTAGATGCTTACTTGCATGGTCGCGCCCTTAACCATCTACCTAACGACAAAACTAAGATGTTCTGCATATCCTTTCTTTGGAAGCTTTGGGGACTAGCTAAATTGCGTGCTTTCATTTGGAAAATTGTCAATGATGCTTTACCAGTTGGTAGTGAATTTCATCGCAGGGGCATGTTGAAAAACAATTTATATGCTACCTTTGCCAGGACAAATGTATTGAAAGCTCATCTCATCTCTTCCGAGATTGTAAATTCGCGGAGAAAATTTGGCTTAGGTGTAACTTAGGAATAAGAACCTCTATCAACTCTCATATCAATCTCAGGGAGTGGATTATTGACTGGATTCTCTACCTTTCCAGGGATTATGAGAATCATTCCCGAACCCTGTACTTTGTTACTGTTCTTTGGATCTCTAGAAATTCAGCGAAGTTCAACAACACTCCCGACAATTGCCATGGTACTTTGAAAATGCTAAGCTACCACTTCTCGCTCTTCTTGCCCCCCGCTGATGATTTGGATTATGGGATTGACCTCCCTCTCTCCCCTTCTGCTGAAAGCCTTTTTTGGATAACCAACGCAAAGAAAGGATGTTGGTTTCCAGTCAGGGGGGCCAGCCTCATGTGACTTTAAAATCAAAATCTTCACTGATGCTGCCTGGAAGAACGGTAATGGCACGGCTGGGTGGGTGGCCTACACTCAGGAGGGCCTTTGTCTGGGGCGTTTCTCTAAACCTATCTGGGCCTGTTCTCCTCTCCAGGCAGAAGCTCTTGCTCTTTATGAGGCAACTCTTTGGGCTAAAGATGCGGGGTTTTGTCATTGCGCTCTTCTCTCGGACTGCTTAAATATTGTTATTCTATGCACGCAGGAGGACTTCTCCCCTATACTTAGGCGAATTCTAGAAAATCTTCACTCTCTTCTCTATTTATTTCATTGTCTGTCTATTGCTTTTATTCCTATGACCCTTAACAAGGAGGCTCATCATCAAGCCTCTTTGGAATTGCGGTGCTAATGGAACTTTCTGTCTTTCCTGGCAAATAAAAAAATAAACGAAGATTTTATTAATTATGAAAGATTCGAAACCAAAGAATTAAATAATTTACCACGAGCGAGAATTACAACTAATTGTCATGAAAACTGACAAAAAACGGAAGAAAAAAAAGAGGTTTGGTCGACTATATTTTTTGACCGCCGATAGGTAAGTCGAAAATTTTAGTTGACCCACGGAAGGGTTGGTCGACTAGATTTTTCGACTCACCCATCGACGGGTCAAAAAATCTAGTCGATCAACCCATCCGCGGGTCAACTAGATTTTTCGACTCACCCATCGGTGGGTCGAAAAATCTAGTCGACCATACACCCGTATTCGAATAGTTTTTTTCAAAAAAAAATTGCGTGACAATTTCCGAATAATAGAAAACGTAAATAACGAGAATCGATGAAAGAAAATTATTTACTACAAAATAAAGTCGTAGAATCGTAAATAAAAACCTGATTTTATTATCGAGTTTTAATAAACCGGTACTCTATAAAATGTAAATGTGATAATATTTCGAGCATTAATTGCAAGAAAGAACTAGTCATTTTACGTAATTACATATACTACCTATATAGGAAGTCGGCTTCGGTTTATTACGATAATCAAAAAAGACGGTTTTATTATCGAGTTTTAATAAACCGATAATCTATAAAAGGTAAAAGTAATATTGTTTCGAGAATAAATAGCGGGGACAAAGTCGTCATTTTACGTAATTAACGCCGACGGTAAAAAGTAGTTCCGGAAAAAAGAACCCCTTATAATTCCTAAGCTTGAAGTTTTATCCAATAGTTAGTCAACAAGAAACAACTCAAGTGAACAATAAACAAATAAATGCAACACACTTATTACTAAAAACTCAATTAGAAATGCTCATCTAAACGATGAAATGAAGATCAACCTATAGTACATACACAATTAAAAATAAATATAAAGAGTCAGCCTGAAAAATACGTGTTATTAACTTACAAAATAACTATTTGATGGATGTGAATCAGCCTGAAAAATCCATCCGTGTTTTTTTTTCCTTTTAGCATGCACATTTTAATTTTTGCTTCAATACAAGCTCAATTATTAAGTGTAAGAAACGAAACAAATGGGTAATTGAAAGTAGAGAATAGTTATTTGAAACATGGCAAACCTGTCTTTTGAGTTGGGACTCCCTAATGCTCGATCCGCTGCGATGGGAAAGCGCCGACCTGAAAACATTTCCTCTTTCATTTATTTCGGCACCAAACAGCTATAGCTATAGCAATAATAATTCGGAGAGGAAATGTATCTAATGTACCTTCGTAACATCGAAAAATAAAGCAATTTGCCACATAAAAAGCCCAAACCTGATCACAGAAGAAAAACAAATGAACAAATCACTTCATTTCATCAACATAAATACAACTAAACGGCATCTTTGCGCAGTTTTAACAACCTCAACGATCACTCTAAAATAGTCAAGTACAAATTTGAGGCACAAACTACCGAAATCAGGTAAATGTGTAGGGTTACAAGCCTTAAGCCCAAGGACCTATTACGAGTATTAACCGAAAAAGATAAAAGTAGATGGATAACAATTATACCTTATTTGCAGCGGAACAACATATTAATAAGAAGTATAATAAACCTAGAAATATATATAATCCCCACGGACAGAATAAATAATCTCCACGACAGAATATATAATCCCAACGGACGGAATAAAGCACCCCAAACGTGATGCCTCCTTTGGTATCCACACGGGTACGGAACTGCGACGTATATGCTAGTATAAGGGTTTGTGAGACCGTCTCACAAATTCTCTTTAGATCTCTCTTATAACTCTTTATAAGAAGAATACTCCATGTATATATATATGAGTCAATACTCTTAATTCCATATATGGTTCATCATATGAACCTCCTTATATAGGAGATGAGAAGGTAGAATTAGGTTATTTCCATAACTCTAATTACCATAATTAGATTATTAGTATAACTCTAATTATCATATCCCGACAACGCAGCTGGATCGGTATTACTACTGACCCGATATATTTAATATATCGATATATATTAATAATATCCCGTACACATTGTGTGTGACCCAATGGGCCAACTTAAGACTACCAGACAGGTAACTCATTTACATGTCAACCCGACATCGATCTCTAGCAAGGCATGCATATCGGATACATAGACTTAATTAAGCGGGTTAATCCGTAGGACAATGGACATAACTCTTTCAAAATGTTACTCATACGAGAAGGGAGGATAGTAGTTTGTGACAAATAATGTGCTAGTCATAGATCTAGCTTATGCATATCGATCCTAATATGAGAAACACATGTAAGGATTAGACCAATTTGTGCCTTAAAAACTGAGTGGATTCAAGATAACAAGAGTAAGCATGCATCTTACCATGATCAAAGACTCTTTGATAGTCCTTTCACATATCCGATTACTTTCTCGTCATTTTGAAACTCGAAATTCCATACCAACGAAACATAGCCGAAAACCTAAAACACCATGGCCGAAGTCTAGCAATAAGTGAAATGCGACAAGATTAGTAAAACAATTCAGCCATCATAAATGTACATACAATACTAAATAGTTCAAACAACATGCATAATCAAGCATCGAGTAAATTAACGCCTAATCTACAAATTGGCCAAACATTCCTAAGAATTCAAGAAAAAATACAAGGCAATTAATGAAAAGCCCTTATGATGTGAAATTAAAGGCAGACTCAATCAAACACACGAAATCTTCACAAAAATAGAGCAGATTTTCATTAAAAATCGAAAAAAGTAGAACGAAATTAAAGTATTAGGCCGCGAACCTGGAGATGAAGGAAGGTTGTGTTAGAATTAAATGCTTCAAAAGAAGCACACTTAGTGGTATTAACTATTCCACATGGAACATTTAATGCTTCTAAATTGTGTTTATATATGACCCACTAAAATGCCTTACTAGATGTGTACAAGTGAGGACTACGTACACCACACACGCGCGCGCGCGCTCTGAGCCGAGTCGGGCTTTGGGCTTTGGTAGAGCGTCTGCGGCGCACCGCTTGTGGTGACAAGTTTCCGGTGTGCATTTGTTGTTGTACACTGAACTCTTGCTCATGTTCCACTATATAATCTGCCAGTCCCTTCACTTCAGTCACACAATCAACATACACTCTCACTCTCATATTTCATATCTCTCTTTCTGTTCTGTTCCGGTTAAGTTATTGGCAAACGTTCTTGGCTGTTTTCATCCGTTCTCCACCTACACTGGAGTTACGGTTTGGTTGTGGAATCCTGAGAGTTGAGTGTCATTGAGGCCGTGTGTAGCAGACGGGGCATAAATCAACTTTACGACAATGACGTTCTTGTCGCGACACAATCTCTGTTCTCGTTCCAGATAAGATCTTACCTTCCTCTCCCTATCTCTACTACTACCATGATAACAATCTAAAGTTGATTTTATTTCGTTTTTCATCATGGTTGGTAGTCCTGTTAGTGCTGTTCTTTCTACTCTTCCTCCACCTGTTCTCACTTCCGTTCCTACTGCTATTGTTCATAACCCTTTCATTCATACCCGACATGTCCATATTTAGAACTTTTTGACGGAAAAAATTACCGTATGTGGTCGGATAAAATGGAATTTTTTCTAACTCAATTGGGGGTCGTTTATACACTTACTAAATCTGGGGCTCCAGTGAAATCGGGTAGAGATTTTGAAACGGATAATGTCACTTGTAGGGGGATGTTACTGCATTATATGACTTCTTCTTTGTATTTGATATACAGTAAGTTTAAAAAGGCTACTGAAATTTGGGATGCTCTCAAAACCAAGTATGGTTCTGATGATTATGGAACGAAAAAGTATGCTTGCAGTCGTTGGTTAAACTTCAAGCTAGTCGATGAGAAACCCATTTTAGATCAAGTTCATGAATACGAAAATCTATGTGCAGAGGTAAGGGCGGAAGGTATGAAAATTTGAGAAGTTTTTCAGGCTAATTGTTTATTAGATAAACTTCCGGTTTTTTGGGAAAATTATGTTCGTAGTATGAAACACAAACAAAAGGATTTTAATCTTTTAGAACTAGTGTGTCATATAATGATTGAGGAACAAAACCGTATACAGACTTTAGGTAAGCAAGCCGAACATTCCTCTTCGATGGCGAGCCTGACCGGGTCTAAAAGTCATTACAAGAGTAAAAAACGGGGTAACAAGTCTTCTAATCAAGTTCATGGGACTAGAAACCAGAATACCTTCAAACGGGATGGCAAAGGGGATTCTAAAGGTGAAGGTAAACGGGAATTTAAGGGAAATTGTTTTACATGTGGTAAACCGGGTCACTCAGCTAGATTTTGTCCCGAAGGCTTTTCCCCTGCTGGTAAACGAAACCCAAATAAATCTCATGTTAATCTTACTGAACAAGATGACGATATTATTGCTGCTGTTGTGTCATAAGTTAATTTAGTAAGCAATTTTTCCGAATGGGTGGTTGATAAGGGCGCTACAAGGCACATTTGCTCCAATCGGGATGTTTTCACGGATTATTCTCAAGTAGCGAGTGGGGAATGCGTATTTATGGGGAATTCTAGCACCGTGAAAGTACTTGGTAAAGGGAAATTCATTTTGAAGCTCACTTCCGGTAAGACTCTTGAACTTACTAACGTGCTACATGTTCCTGATAGTCGAAGAAATCTTATTTCTGGAGCTTTATTAAACAAAGCAGGTATCAAACTATCTTTCGAATCAGATAAACTTGTGCTCACTAGAAATGGGAATTTTGTTGGTAAAGGCTTTTTGATGGGCCGGATTTAGTCGTAGTTATTACGACGGTTTTTGTGTAGTTTTGTGAGCTTAATCGTGTGTTTTGTAGTGCATTGGTGTTATTTTGGTACGAGTGTAATACAAGCTTTTTGGAGGATTCTAATCTCGATCGTTAGTTGAGCCAAGAATGAATGACTCATGAAGAATTGGAGAGCCCAATAAAAGACACGGAGCGAGGAAGCAACGAAGGAAACTGTGAAGGCGAACAGACCGCCAGGCGAGTCGCGCGGGCGAGCGAGTCGCGCGGCCTCTATACGACTCGCGCGGAAGCCTGTTTCCGTGACGAGTCTCAGCTTTATTCCGCCTTAATTTATTTCGTTTTGAAGACTTTGTTTTATTTAGGAAACTTTGTATCTTTCTTTATTATGATTATTATTATTATTAGGAGACTAGTATTAGGGAAGGAAGGTGGGGATTATTCATTATCCACATCACGTTCAATTAGAAATTAGAAGAGGAAAACCCTAGCATGAAGAACTAAGTCCTTATTCTCGGATTAAGATTTGAAGCTTCTAATTAGTCAATTGTGAGACTTTAATTCTTCTTTATTCTATCTCTTAAGTATTGTTATTTCTCCGTTCATATTTGCATGATTGTTGAATGTTTAGATTAAAGTAGCTAATTAATCTTTGCAATTTTCAATCTATTGTTATTCTAGCGATTGAATCCGTAATTGTTCAAAACCGTTAGATAAAGTAACAATCTTTAGCCTTAATATTGGATGCGTTTCATCATATCTAGGTTAGAGAGAGATTTAACTTGTGATTCGAACTAATAATCGCGTGTTTTATTGGTCGTCACTTCTATCGTTCTCTATTCGTTAATGCTATTATTGAATTAAACTCAATCGCGTGTATTAGGTTGTTTGATAATTAGGTTATTTGATTATCGCGTTTCGAGTCAAATAATATTCACGTGAGATTCGGGATTTACTTCCCACGATAGTTTGCTCAAGAGTGAGGAGAAAGTTGTTAGTCTATGATCAATTTGATAATTAGTTGTGGAAAATTCATACCCGAGATTGTTTTAATCATCTGAACTCATTCATTATTAATATCGATTTCATTGTTTGCTTGTTAGTTAATTTTAGTTACTCAATCACCCAATCACCCCCCTTTCTTAGTTATTAATTCCTAGTTTTAATTCACGTAAATTACTTCGTCTTCCCTGTGGATCGACCCTTATTTCCCTACACTATTGTTTTAGTTTTGTGGTTATAAGTGCATAAATAGTATCTTTGGGAGCATACGACTTCGACTCACCACTTTTGTAATGGTGGATTGTTTGTATTAGACATAGAAGTTATTAATAAGAATTCGTCCGGTTCTGTTTATATTGCTGAGTCTGTTTCTTTATGGCATGCTAGATTAGGACATGTGAATGTGACCTCCATTAAAAACATGAAAAAGCATGATCTTATTCCTGACTTTAGCGACACAAATTTTGATAAATGTGAAATATGTGTCGAAGCCAAGCATGCTAAAACACCTTTTAATAAATGTGTGGAACGTTCTACTACGCTTCTTGAGCTGATTCACTCAGACTTAGCTGACTTTAAGAACACCACAAATAGGGGTGGGAAACATTACTGTAGACACCCGCATTTTGCCTGCTAGTGTCTATAGCAGTTCCCGACAAAACACCCGATAATGATCGGACGTCAACATGACTTAATACGCTCGAATACCGACTCGGAATCAATAGTATCCAACGTGGGCTTTTAGCGGAGTGCAAATCTCTCAAAACCGACCTCAAATCCAGGCCCCGTGGGTCGTTCCCAATAAAATGAGACTAATTTGGGCCAAAACCGACACCAAAAATAAAAACCGTCTTTTTGGCGACCGGGTCAAAACCCGGTCAAAGACGAACCCGTCACACAAATCAGCCAAATTCAGCTTCTAGAAGCTGGCGCCAAATCAAAATTCAAAATAAAACAAACCAAATCACAAGGTCAACACCTTCCTAAATTATTTCGATCTTCCTGATCCACTCGATCGAGTGGATTGACCCACTCGGTCGAGTGGAGCGCCAAAGACCGGATCAGGCCCGTTTTGCAAGGGCACTCGATCGAGTGCACTAAGGCCACTCGATCGAGTGACCCTAGGTCGGGGGGTGAAGCCTATAAATACCCCCTTAACCCCATTCATTTCACAAGCTTTTTCCATGCATTCTTAGTCTACATTTCTACCTTAATCCCACCATACTACACTACACTACAAGCCCTTAGCAACCCTAAGCAATACACACAAAAACCGAGTCCTTCGTCCCTCGAAAACCGACGAATCATCCATTACACATACACATACACATACAATCAAAACTCGAGATCAAAACTCGCCAAAGACCCGAGAGCATCCTCTCCCTAACCAAACACACCCTAACTCACCCTACATATCTCGACACTCCCGCGCACACGCCGCTACTAAGAGTTCGTTTCCGAGGCCATTTAAGCATGTAGGTTGAGGGTGTCATCAAACCCCATTTCTTTTTCTGCTTTCCCTTTTTTCGATTATATATATATATATGTATATTATTATTATTATTATTATTATTATTATTATTATTATTATTATTATTATTATTGTCAACCGCTAACACTAACCTTTAATTTTGTGCATACTAACTTTTTATTTATTCTTGTATACTAACATTTTATTTATGTATTCTAACACTAACTTTCATTTTTGTATACTAACACTTTAATTCCGTATTCTAACATCTAACATTATTATACCGTGTATATATACATACTAATATCAAAATCTCGGTTTCGAATACGTTTGACTATGACGATCGCCTAAAGTCCATCTAATTCCTTTACGAGTAACAACGGAGGTGGCGCCTTTTCGAGGAGCGCTGCCCCAATGTACTCAATGACACGATGTGATCGTGATCGGTCCTAGTTGAACGCATTTGATCCCATTTCGATAATTAGTATGGAACCCGTTGACACGAAAACCGACATCACATAATCCGAAAGGATTAGTTTCGATGTCGTGACGTAGAGGGATGCAATTTCGTCACTAATTCAAAATTTCTAATCTAAACGATAACATTTTCATAAAATTCCGATAACGGTATTATAATCGTATGCATACACGATTATAGTACCGGAAGCCAAGTTAAATGCAAATCGTGCAATATTTGTATTTAATTTGGCCAACTATCGATTTTAACCAAAAAAGCAACACGAGTTGTCACTCGTACAGGGGCTACTCGATCGAGTAGCACCCAAAAATCTGGACAGTAGCTACGCGTGAGGACACACTCGACCGAGTTAGACCATGACTCGATCGAGTGGGTCCTGTAGCCCAGAAAACCGAGAGCTCTAATGCAACATTCGAGCCTCGTCATTTTTTTACGACTTTTAGTCGACACGTGCATAATCAATCACGTAATTCTAATTTTCAAAACTCATGCATATCACGACACCTAAAACGATTTTGATCAACGGTCTCGCACTATTAATTTTATGTCGACGACTCTTTAGTCGTATCCGACACATAATTAATTTAGACTCCATTTCTCGAGGTGATAAGTCGGGACAAGGCATCGGGGTTCGAGATCGGGTTAACACCACGCCTAAGTCTCGAACCTCCGTCCTTTGATTAATATGCAATACAATGCGTAATTAATTAAAGTTCGTCCGTCTATCTAATTCACGATCTAGTGTGTCATTGTATACGGGTCTTTGTCGAGTCGTGTATTTATTTATCGCTCTTCTTATTCAATTCAATTATTCTATTTTATTGCTCGTTGTATTGTGAATTCCGGGTTGTATTCCGCCCGTGTAATTTGTAATTTATTTACGAGTTTTCTATTTTCGATGTTTGCCATTTATTTATTTAAATGAACATCACATGCTAAATCACTTTGACGTGAATCAAGATGCATTAAATGACGTAGCAAACCAATAATTCACATGCTTAGCCCGAAAATGTTGTTTGCATATCATTTAGTCATTTTACTAGCGCGCGTACACGAACACGAACGATGTCTTAGTAGAGGCCGCCATTGTGCAGGCGGGGTTGGGTGTCCTTAGTGGGCTTCCCAACACGTACCCTCACCCCTTACTCAGAACCTTGGTTTCCGGATGTCCGAAACCATTGGCGCACGAGAGTCATTTTATATACGAAAGCCGGTGTAAACGGTATCGATGTAACAATGCAAAGGGACGAGCCCCATAAACTCTGAAATCGAAGTGGGCTTACTTTGTGTATAGCTCATGACGACATAGAGTAGGCTCGAATGGTTCAGAATAACCACAAAATTCGGTGGTGACTCCATTTTGACTTAAATTTCGAACCCGAGAACAATCATACCACGAGATTCATTCGCCTACCCAAACCCGCGCGTGGCCGCGTCGGGGTGGACCTACGTCATGTCCACAATTTGGCGACTCCGCTGGGGATACCTGATGTACCACATGTCATCGGGGTTCCCAGGGTGAGAGTCGAAGAGAAATCGTTCGAATATTAGTGTGCACGCATTAGTTTAATGATTCATGCATAACCCATTTTTGCCCGGGCCGGTTACTTGTGACCGACGTCCCACTATACCGCGGTGCATTCCTACATGGGTGCGCTAAAGACTTCGATGGTGGAACTCGTATGGGTTTTGCGGCATGTCCTAAGACCAACTCGGCTTAGGGAGTCCGTCCGGATTTACGAGAAAGCCATCGTTGTTGGTATAGACCCTATTTTGACCGACCAAGACTTAGCGTAATGCATACATAAGTGTCGTTATAATGCTTGTTTGACTACGTGCTACTTGGTTTCCGTGTCAATTTTCAAAAATCGTCATTTCAAAATGCATCTTTTCAAAATATCCAATTTCAAAAAAAAAAACTCGGAATTCTGCCAAAAATTAGACTTACGATTTGACTCAAAACAAGCTTTTTTTAGCCGGCATGCTATCCATTTCAATTCGAATTTCCGATCCACCATTCGATTTTCGAATTTTCAAAATTCAATTTCAATTTTCAAATCTTCGTGATGCCATTCGCGATTTTCAAATCCTCGAGATTCCATTCTCAATTTGAAAATCTCCAAGATGTCGTTTTCGATTCTCAAATCTTCGGGATCTCATCTTCAATTTTCAAATTTTCGGAATTTTTTTTTCGATATTCAAATTTTCAAAATTCCAAATATTCAACTTTTCAAAAAACTCGGTCCTGTCGGCATGCTGCCAATTTCGAAAGACGGGACCGTCTCCCAATTTTTCAAAACGCGAATTTACTCGCAACCATTCTAACATTTCAAAATGCCCGGTCCTATTGGCCCACTACCAATTTCTGGACCGTCCTCTCAATTTTCAAAATTCAATCATCTTTTCAAAAACCTTCCTTATTTTAGGACCTACCGTTATCCGTGTGTCGGGTCTTTTCATAATATGTCGAAGGTCTATAGCGTCGAAACTCCGTCGATCCTACATCACGGGTTTCTTCCCCATCCTAGTCCGCCTCATCCCAAAGGCACAACCAACCAACACGAGTCATACACTCGTAAATGGAAGGTTCGTCCATACACTCGAGTCCTAACTAGAAAGTCCCACGCAATTTTTCCCACCGACAGGACGGTCCCCACGACCTTTCCTAGGGGAATTTTGCCTGTCTTTCGATCCGTTAGTCGAGTCATCCCAATTCAAATCCTTTAACTTAAGGGTCTACCCTAATCACATGGTCTATCCTTATTCAAGTCAAGTCAAGGGTCTCTAGCGTCGAAACTCTGTCGATCTTACATCGCAAGTTTCTTCCCTTACCCGTCTTTCTTTCCTCGAGGCCGAGTCAACCTTTTACAAGGCATAGCCCTGTAGCTAAAGGTTCGTGATCTTTACATCTAAGGGTCACTCGTCCGACACTCGAGTCTTAGCAAAACCTACAATCTCACTCGGGGGCTACCCTTTAGGAGAGCGATCAATCACGGTTGCTCTGAGGGTCATGTCTTACACGTGTTGTCTCACGTACCCCACTTTTGAGTCACTTAGATGCCACACCATCTGAGTCCTATAAGAGTCCTTAGTCTCACTTGGGGGCTATTCTCCGACGGAGTGATTAATCACAGTCGCTTCGAGAATCGCACCTTACATTTTTTTTAGGAGAGTCTAACCCGAGTCAAACCCGAGTTGTCTTTCCTCCCGCGCTATTTCCTATGCCTTGGCGTGTTCGAGTTCCGAAGCAACATTTCTGATTACGTGGGTATTCTCGCAGAGTATGGCACCCACAACCGGGAATAGGGACATGGAAAACACCATTAATGAAGTAAAAGCTTTGCTGGAAACAATGGTTAGTAAGCAGGCCATGTTTGAAACCCAACTAGGGTTCATAAGAGCCGACCAAGAGGCCTTGACTGCTCGTTTAACTGTCGTTGAAGAACAAGACCTCGATTATGGGTCGGTAAATACTGGGCCATTTGCCAAACTGATCAGCACGGTGCGTGAGCTCGAACAACAGTTCCATGCCTCCCAAGGGAATAACATTCATATTGAAAACTCCCGAGACTATACACCCATCAGTGAGAAACTACCAACAGATCTCAACTTAGAGGGGTTACCCATATTCGAAGGGACGGAGGATCCATTACTACACCTCCGAGCCTTCAAAGCATTTATGGCGATCAAGGGGGTCAAAGCCGACATGTTCATCAATTTGTTCGGCGCATCCCTCGGGAAATATCCAAAAGCCTGGTTTTATAGGCTTAATGTAAAAAGATTCCCCACTTGGGAAGATGTGGCTACCGAGTTCGCTAAAAACTATTCTGATAATACTGAACTTCAGACTACCATGCGGACTTTAGAAGTCATGGCCCAAGATCCAACAGAGGGTTTCACCAAATACCTTCAACGTTGGCGGGCTGAGAGTGTTAAGCTGGTGGACAAGCCCAGCGAGAAGACACTAGTGGATGCATTCATCAACAACCTCCTACCTTCCTACCGCGTCCATATTAGGTATGCCGGCATCTCAAACTTTGTTGTGCTTACCGAAATGGGCACTAGGATTGAAGACGATCTTTGACATAACGAAGATTTGGGTGAAGCTTCTACCGAAGGCTATACTGGACATCCACTTGAGTCCTTAGAAGCCGAAGACTACTGACAACCTCATCCAGGAGTCCAGATTTGATTTGAGTCCGAATCTGAGTCCGAGTCTAGGATGTTCTATCCCTTTCAATTTCAAAGTCAGAATCAGAGTCACCTGTATTCTGTCCTCTTTTTTTCAATCCAATAAAATCAGCCTTTTCAATTTCTCATATATGCTTCCTTATGTGTTTCCGAGAACATGATGAACACCATCATACACTGTGAGCACATGCACGTGACTATTATAGGCACATCTATAATGACTGTAGGAACTGAGACCCGTGTTCTCCTTTACCTGTTCCATGTCTGGTATAGAAAGCCACATAACTACCCCTAGTAGGAGCAGTATCGAATCCTGTGACAAATCTAGGTAGTCTCCTAGTTTGGGTTTAAGACGGGAGGCAAGCCCATTTCCCACAATAAATACCCCTCCAATAAGACTAACCAATCCCTACCTTAGGCGTTTAGTCTGATAAAAAAAACTGGACAAAAAATCAAAAGTCCAAGGAAAAAGCAAAAGACCAAAACAAAAGAGCTGGCCATTATCAACATCCCTCGACCAGATACGGTCAATCCCACGACCGGGGCTAAGAGGTCAACCCAAAAAAAAAACACACAAAAAATTCAAATACCCATGACCGTGGTCAATGGTCAACACAAGTGAAAGTCCCTTGACCGGGGTACGCAATTAAAAAATTACCGATGCACATACCATCAAATAGGGGAGAAACAACCAAGCTGGTCAGCTAACACCACACTTAGCCTTCCCACATTACAACCATCAAGACCTTCCCGAGACCTAGGCTAAGAGACAGCCCGGAATTTCGAGGATCCAAGCTCCATAGGATACACCCTAACCATTAGGGCCAGACATGGAAATCAAATCTTGCATTATCAAACCTACCCCAATCGAGGTTCGAGTCATTTTTACTCGACTTCCCCCTTTCCTACCACATTACAATACCTTACCCTCGAAGCCTTAGCTCCACAAAATCGAGCTCCAGATTTCGAAACATCAAAGCCACTTATTGCCTAGCACCACATTTCCAAAAACATCCAAACCAGTTACCAGCCCCAAACACGGGAACTCAACCTGCGGTCGGCATAGAATATGCCCAAATAGTTCACACCACCTCTGGGGGCTACCCCGGAGAACGCTCACAGTCACGGGATCAACATCATAACTGTTCCAGCCCTTTGATCAAGACATCATTGGGAACACACCTAGCCTACACCATCGCTATGGCTAGTTACACACAAAGCCCTAGCAAACTAGGCACCATAACATATCTTCCAATCCACTGAACTACGGCTTGGTTTGATTTCACTACACGTGAATACGTAGGCTGCCTTTCAACAAGGGCACAACCACCCACATTGACACAAATTAAAAAGCACCGTCACTCCGGTCACGACACGGTCATGTTCTCAACAGTTAGCCTTGTCGTCCTGGGGGCTTCTCTTAGACAAAAGTTCTCCATCCACTCACATAATTCAAATGACTTTCAAAACCTAGCCTCCTTTCTATAGTGTGTTCTAGTACTCGGCCCAGTCAAAGACAATAATCCGTCAGGGACTCGTAGTGACACCCACTTTGGGAATGTACCCCAAAAACAAAAATTCAAAAGAGCACTAGGCTGCAGCATTGCTAATACTAAGTCTTGTCATGCAGAAACAGTCTCATTACAGGCTACAGCAATTCCCCTATATCACATCCTTCCCATTTCGATGTTCGACCGTGTTGCCACTCGCCTAGGCTATGGATTAGCGCAGCTTAAGAGTCTTGTCGTCTTAGGTGGCCCACCCCCCTACCGAGTCACAGTCCAACCCCTTCAAGATTCTAAGTCGTGTATGTCAACTCGTCTTGTCACGTCCAGAGTCGAGTCTGTCGGTATGTCTCTCTTTTCAAATCCTTGCTTTGAAATTTGCAAAACTTAGCCATTTGAGAAAATCCTTTTCGACAAGGTCAAATTTCAGTCTATTTAAACTGCAAAATTCTTTTCTACCCCTTTCAATTTTGAAAACCTATCTCCTAGCACGTGAGTTGCTTTCAGGACTTCGATTTCAAAATGAAGCAAAAATCATTTTCCCCAGTGCAAACTAGTCTATAGATGCTAACTGCATTTCCTATGTGCTATCTTGTTATATACTACGCCTGTTATTTCTGCCTATGTATCTAACATTTCAGGTACCAGCTAGTGCTTCCCAACGGAACATCAAAGGCGGTGTTTCTCCTGAAATGTTACATCCAAGACGTGATGTGTCGGCATACGGGTACACCCAAGACTTCAGAAGCAAGTCCCTACGCAGCTACTTTACTCCCCAGCATGAATCGGTGTCTCTCCTGGAATGCTACATCCAAGATGTGATGTGTTGGCATACGGGTACACCTATGACTCCAAAGGCAAGTTCGACTCCCCACGGAGCTATCATCATAAGAACAGGTATGACCCTTTTCTTATGGCTGGCGAGCCCTTCACGCAAGTCTAATGGACTATAAACGACCCGACCGGAAGGCTGCCAGGTCGTAATCCTCGATTGGCCTGGTAGCTACTCTGACTTTCGCCTTGTCCAAGCCTCAGTCAGAGTGGGGGCTCTGTAGACACCCGCATTTTGCCTGCTAGTGTCTATAGCAGTTCCCGACAAAACACCCGATAATGATCGGACGTCAACATGACTTAATACGCTCGAATACGGACTCGGAATCAATAGTATCCGACGTGGGCTTTTAGCGGAGTGCAAATCTCTCAAAACCGACCTCAAATCCAGGCCCAGTGGGTCGTTCCCAATAAAATGAGACTAATTTGGGCCAAAACCGACACCAAAAATAAAAACCGTCTTTTTGGCGACCGGGTCAAAACCCGGTCAAAGACGAACCCGTCACACAAATCAGCCAAATTCAGCTTCTAGAAGCTGGCGCCAAATCAAAATTCAAAATAAAACAAACCAAATCACAAGGTCAACACCTTCCTAAATTATTTCGATCTTCCTGATCCACTCGATCGAGTGGATTGACCCACTCGGTCGAGTGGAGCGCCAAAGACCGGATCAGGCCCGTTTTGCAAGAGCACTCGATCGAGTGCACTAGGGCCACTCGATCGAGTGACCCTAGGTCGGGGGGTGAAGCCTATAAATACCCCCTTAACCCCATTCATTTCACAAGCTTTTTCCATGCATTCTTAGTCTACATTTCTACCCTAATCCCACCATACTACACTAAACTACAAGCCCTTAGCAACCCTAAGCAATACACACAAAAACCGAGTCCTTCGTCCCTCGAAAACCGACGAATCATCCATTACACATACACATACACATACAATCAAAACTCGAGATCAAAACTCGCCAAAGACCCGAGAGCATCCTCTCCCTAACCAAACACACCCTAACTCACCCTACATATCTCGACACTCCCGCGCACACGCCGCTACTAAGAGTTCGTTTCCGAGGCCATTTAAGCATGTAGGTTGAGGGTGTCATCAAACCCCATTTCTTTTTCTGCTTTCCCTTTTTTCGATTATATATATATATATGTATATTATTATTATTATTATTATTATTATTATTATTATTATTATTATTATTATTATTGCCAACCGCTAACACTAACCTTTAATTTTGTGCATACTAACTTTTTATTTATTCTTGTATACTAACATTTTATTTATGTATTCTAACACTAACTTTCATTTTTGTATACTAACACTTTAATTCCGTATTCTAACATCTAACATTATTATACCGTGTATATATACATACTAATATCAAAATCTCGGTTTCGAATACGTTTGACTATGACGATCGCCTAAAGTCCATCTAATTCCTTTACGAGTAACAACGGAGGTGGCGCCTTTTCGAGGAGCACTGCCCCAATGTACTCAAGGACACGATGTGATCGTGATCGGTCCTAGTTGAACGCATTTGATCCCATTTCGATAATTAGTACGGAACCCGTTGACACGAAAATCGACATCACATAATCCGAAAGGATTAGTTTCGATGTCGTGACGTAGAGGGATACAATTTCGTCACTAATTCAAAATTTCTAATCTAAACGATAACATTTTCATAAAATTCCGATAACGGTATTATAATCGTATGCATACACGATTATAGTACCGGAAGCCAAGTTAAATGCAAATCGTGCAATATTTGTATTTAATTTGGCCAATTATCGATTTTAACCAAAAAAGCAACACGAGTTGTCACTCGTACAGGGGCTACTCGACCGAGTACATAGGCTACTCGATCGAGTAGCACCCAAAAATCTGGACAGTAGCTACGCGTGAGGACACACTCGACCGAGTCAGACCATGACTCGATCGAGTGGGTCCTGTAGCCTAGAAAACCGAGAGCTCTAATGCAACATTCGAGCCTCGTCATTTTTTTACGACTTTTAGTCGACACGTGCATAATCAATCACGTAATTCTAATTTTCAAAACTCATGCATATCACGACACCTAAAACGATTTTGATCGACGGTCTCGCACTATTAATTTTATGTCGACGACTCTTTAGTCGTATCCGACACATAATTAATTTAGACTCCATTTCTCGAGGTGATAAGTCGGGACAAGGCATCGGGGTTCGAGATCGGGTTAGCACCACGCCTAAGTCTCGAACCTCCGTCCTTTGATTAATATGCAATACAATGCGTAATTAATTAAAGTTCGTTCGTCTATCTAATTCACGATCTAGTGTGCATTCATTGTATACGGGTCTTTGTCGAGTCGTGTATTTATTTATCGCTCTTCTTATTCAATTCAGTTATTCTATTTTATTGCTCGTTGTATTGTGAATTCCGGGTTGTATTCCGCCCGTGTAATTTGTAATTTATTTACGAGTTTTCTATTTTCGATGTTTGCCATTTATTTATTTAAATGAACATCACATGCTAAATCACTTTGACGTGAATCAAGATGCATTAAATGACGTAGCAAACCAATAATTCGCATGCTTAGCCCGAAAATGTTGTTTGTATATCATTTAGTCGTTTTACTAGCGCGCGTACACGAACACGAACGATGTCTTAGTAGAGGCCGCCATTGTGCGGGCGGGGTTGGGTGTCCTTAGTGGGCTTCCCAACACGTACCCTCACCCCTTACTCAGAACCTTGGTTTCCGGATGTCCGAAACCATTGGCGCACGAGAGTCATTTTATATACGAAAGCCGGTGTAAACGGTATCGATGTAATAATGCAAAGGGACGAGCCCCATAAACTCTGAAATCGAAGTGGGCTTACTTTGTGTATAGCCCATGACGACATAGAGTGGGCTCGAATGGTTCCGAATAACCACAAAATTCGGTGGCGACTCCATTTTGACTTAAATTTCGAACCCGAGAACAATCTTACCACGAGATTCATTCGCCTACTCAAACCCGCGCGTGGCCGCGTCGGGGTGGACCTACGTCATGTCCACAATTACTATATCACTTTTATGGATGATTTTTCTCGCAATACTAGGGTCTATTTATTAACAACCAAAGATGAGGCTGAAGAAAAGTTCATAGAGTTTAAAGCCGAGGTTGAAAATTAATTAGACCTTAAAATAAAACGAGTAAGATCTGACCGGGGAGGTGAATACAACGGTAATCCACTTAGTGACTATTGTAAGACCCATGGGATTATACATGAAAGGACTGCCCCTTATTCACCACAACAAAACGGTGTTGCCGAACGCAAAAATCGATCACCAAAGAATATGATGAATGCAATGTTGTTGAGTTCAGGAATGCCTTCTAATATGTGGGGTGAAGCAGTTCTTTATGCATGTCATGTTCTGAATCATGTACCTCATAAGAAAATAGGTAAGACTCCTTATGAGTTGTGGAAAGGATACAAGCACAATCTCAAATACCTTAAAGTGTGGGGGTGTCTGGCGAAGATCAGGATTCCAACGTTTCAAGGGAGCAAAATTGGACCGAAAACCGTAGACAGAATTTTCATCGGGCATGCCATGAATAGTGTCGCTTACCGCTTTATTCTTAAAGATTCGTCCGGTTTTGGGGCCATAAAGGAATCTAGAGATGCAGAATTTTTTGAGCATATTTTCCCTATGAAAACTAACTCTTTGGCTCCTGTTATTGCAGCGCGTCCCCCTACTCCTGCGGTGGTTCCCGAGGAACCTCGAAGGAGCAAATGATCCAGGACCGAAATCAGTTTTGGTCTAGATTTCGTGACCGCTTTCCTTGCCGAAACGAGTTTTGTTGATGAGTATGTTGTAAATGTTTTTATGCTCGAAACAGATCCTCGTACTTATAAAGAGGCTATGAGTTCCATTGATTCCACTTTTTGGCTTCAAGCCATTAATAGTGAAATAGAGTCTATCATGAGTAACAACACTTGGGTGTTAACAGATTTACCTAGGGGTTGTAATAAGTGGGTGTTTAAAAAGAAACTCAAACCTGATGGCTCAGTTGATAAATTTAAGGCCAGACTTGTTGTATGTGGTAATCGTCAAACGAAAGGTTTGGATTTCTTTGATACTTACTCACCTATTACTAAAGTGTCTACCATTAGGGCTCTAATTGCACTTGCATCTATCCATGATTTAGTCATTCATTAGATGGATGTAAAGAATGCATTTCTAAATGGCGACCTTGATGAAGAGATCTACATGAAACAACCAGAAGGTTTTCTGGCTCCTGGTCAAGAGAACAAGGTATGCAAGCTCATCAGGTCCTTGTACGGTCTGAAACAGGCACCAAAGCAATGGTATGACAAATTTGACAAAACTATCAGATCTAATGGTTTCACGGTAAACGATTCTGATGCATGTGTGTATTCTAAATATGATGATTCTGGTTGTGTGATAATATGTTTGTATGTGGATGATATGCTCATATTTGGAACAAACATGCATGTGGTAGGCGCTACCAAGAACTTTCTAAATTCGTGTTTTGAGATGAAAGACTTAGGGGAGGCCGATGTTATTCTTGGGGTAAAAATCAGTAGAACTAAAACAAGATTATGTTTGAGTCAGGCTCACTACACGGAAAAAATTCTGAGAAAGTTCAATCAGTTTGATAGTTTACCCCTGTCCTCACCCTATGACTCTAGTATAGATCTGGCTAAAATCCCCGGGAACAGTGTGGGACAAGAGGAATATGCCAAGATTATAGGTAGTGTCATGTACCTAATGAATTATACTAGACCCGATATTGCTTACGCAGTAAGCAGACTAAGTAGGTACACTCATAACCCCGGACAAGACCATTGGACGGCCCTTATTCGTTTGTTGAGATACTTGAGGGGTACTATGGATTGGGGTTTACATTTTGAGAGAACACCTGCTGTTCTAGAAGGTTATACTGATGCTAATTGGATAGCCGATTCCCCTAATATCCTATCTACTAGTGGTTATGCGTTTACACTTGCTAGTGGTGCTATTTCATGGAAATCGTCTAAACAAACTTGCATTGCCAAATCGACAATGGAATTTGAATTTATTGCTCTAGAATTGGCAGGACAGGAAGTAGAGTGGCTTGGGAGTCTGCTAGCTGACATTCCATTGTGGGGGAAGCCGACTCCATCAGTCTCCATGCATTGTGACAATCAAGCTGCAATTGGAGTAGCTCACAGTCAAACATACAATGGGAAAAGGAGACACATACGCCTAAGACATGGAATAGTGAGGAATCTGATCAAAGAAAATGTAATCTCAATTGAGTTTGTAAGATCCGAGAGGAACATAGTGGATCCTTTCACCAAAGGCCTTGGTAGAAAGATGGTGTTGGAGACAGCACGGAAAATGGGTTTAAAGCCCGTAAAGGAGTAAACTGTGATTGATACCCAACTTAGCTCAGCTAAGGTCAAATGCTGTCAAACGAAGTCACAGTGAACTCGAGTAATAATGTCACGACCATTTCCTTTTGTAACTGTTTTGCGTGACATATGTTTTATTTTGATATCTACTGTCTTGTGTTTTAAGGTTGAGCCTTGGCTCTTAATAAATTCATAGTCCTAAACGGATGGTTTGTGACAGTCAAACCTGATGAATTTACCTATGTGAATGTGGGAGATTATTGCTCTAAACCCCAAGAGATCCTTAGGTTTTAGGATCTCTAGAGGCATTCATCAATTACCAGGATTCATTTGGAGAGCACTTGGGAAGTCCAAGTAAAACACTTACGATATACAGTTAGCGTTCATGATGAGTTCATGGATGGTGCGAATACTAGCCCTGATTTGAGTACGGTAAGTGCGCAACTAACCTTTTTACCAACATCATTAGGAGGTTAAAGGCTTCGATCCACCTCTAAATGATGGTTCTAGGTTTTTGTACGCACTGGGTGTCAGTTAAAGTCCACAAGACACTGAACATCTAAACACTAAAACTCCGTTTGCCAATGATTTCTCCATTTTTTCTTCTCCTTTTGAATCATGTGGGGGATTGTTAGAGTTAAATGCTTCAAAAGAAGCACACTTAGTGGTATTAACTATCCCACATAGAACATTTAATGCTTCTAAATTATGTTTATATATGACCCACTAAAATGCCTTACTAGATGTGTACAAGTGAGGACTACGTACACCACACACGCGCGCGCGCCGAGCCAAGTCAAGACGAGTCGGGCCAGCCCGGGCTCGGGCTTGGCACTTTGGTAGAGCGCCTGCGGCGCACCGATTGCGGGTATTTTTTAGTGGTCGGATTACTGTTTTATTCCAGAAGCCTCTTTTCCTTTCCTTTAAACTCAGTCAAGTCTTATGTCATTCCTGAGACTGATTGTGTGCTTTCACAATACTGATTGGTGCAAGTTTTCAGTGTGCATTTATTGCTGTACATTGAACTCTTGCTCATGCTCCACTATATAATCTGTCATTCCCTTCACTTCAGTCACACAATAAACATACACTCTCACTCTCATATTTCATATCTCTCTTTCTGTTCTGTTCCGGTTACGTTATTGGCAAACGTTCTTGGCTGTTTTCATCCGTTCTCCACCTACACTGGAGTTACGGTTTGGTTGTGGAATCCTGGGAGTTGAGTGTCATTGAGGCCTTGTGTAGCAGACAGGACATAAATCAAATTTAGGACAGTGACGTTCTTGTCGCGACACAATTTCTGTTCTCGTTCCAGATCAGATCTTACCTTCTTCTCTTCCTATCTCTACTACTACCGTGATAACAGGTTGATTGGACAAAAAGCTGGAATGGAGTGAAGGACACAATTATGCAGGATTAATGGCGAATTTGTTTTTTTGGATTATTAGAGCAACCACAATGGTGTTCTTAGTCTTGGGTTTGTCACCAAGAACTTTATATGGTAAAGTTCTTCCATTGTGTACCACATTGAGTTTGTCAAAATAAGAACTTGGTTCTTATTTAAGAACTATTTAAGAACTTAGTTCTTACAATTTTCTATGCAACTAAAATAATTTGTTTAGAGAAAAAATATAATAATGGATCCCATCTAAGAACAATATGATAAGTTCTTCCATTGTAGTTAAAAGTTCTTAGATTGATTGAAATACAAAAGTGACATGGCATGGGAAGAACCTTATAAAAAGTTCTACCATTGTTGTTGCTCTTAATGGGGAATTGGAGAGTGGGGGATCAAGTTCCAAGGGGAAACCATTGGTTATTAATTTTTTTTAATGAAGTTAAGGACTCCGACTTAATTCTTTATGATTTATATATTAGGCAGCGGTAAAAACCTGTTAGGAAATAAGTGCCTAGCAATTGTCTTTTTGGACCTTGAATTGATTTGTTCTAATATCTTTCCTAAAGTTGATCTTCTTGTTTTGGTAACATAAGTTGGCCTTTGTTTTCTAATTGGTTTAGGTGAAATAATACTATATAAAAACTTGATTAGTTTCTAGGTTAATTAGGACAGAGAGATGATTTGAGAGCACAATATAGAGGGCTGATTTGTGAGGTTTTCTTAGGGAAAACTCAGTTTGTTCCGAGTCTCTTATATTTGGTGGTTCTATTGATCTAGTCTTCGTTGGAGACCGTTGGAGTTTGTTCGGATCTTGGTTGGCCGCAAGATCGTTTGTCCGTCGTCTCGTCGGTGAGTTCGTCGCAAGTCGAACTCAGTCTGGGTGGTCTCTTTCCAGTTTGAGATTACTATCTGGTTGGTAGAATTGGTAGTACTTCTGGCTTTAGCTGTGAGCTATTAAGCACGTGTATTACAGTCTACTGTTGTACTATTATCTCCACATAGTGAATTTGGTCTTCTTATCGGTGTGGACGTAGCCAGTGAGTTTGCTGGTGAACCACGTTAATCTGTGTGTCAGTTTATTATTGTTTGCTATTTGTTTTTTTTCTTCTCGCATAATTAACAAACCGTAGGTAACGGGACGCCTCCGTTACAACAAACTGGTATCAGAGCTTCAGGTTGTTCCGCTTCCGCTTCTGAGCTTCAGGTTCGGCTTCCGCTGAGTCAGGCGTTATTTGGGTTTGTTGAATTTTTGGTGAGAAGATGTCTGAAGCAACAATTTTAAAGGTTGAAAAATTCACAAGGAGTAATAGTTCCGGGTTGAAAGGCTTGGGTGAGGATGGTAGTGTTGGCGGTAAGGTGGAGTTTTCACCTGTACGGGTCGAACTACGCAATTCTGAAGACAAGCTATCAACGGTTGTTTCCGCTTCTCAACGAGGCGGGCTCCTAGGTGGAGCAGGACTCGTGTCTTGGGTGAAAAAGGCAGGACCCGTGTCTTGGGTGAAAAAGACAAGACCCGAGCTTTGGGTGGAAAAAGGCAGGACCCGTGCCTTGGGTTAAAAAGGTAGGACCCGTGCCTTGGGTTAAAAAGGCAGGACCGTGACTTGGGTGAAAAAGGCAGGACCCGTGTCTTGGGTGAAAAAGGCAGGACCCGTGTCTTGGGTGAAAAAGATAATCGAGATCTTGGGGAAGACATTTTGTGCTTTGGGCTAAGAAGCTGAAGCAGGTTGGTACTACGGTACTCGAGGGAAAGGAGAAAAATTACTATTGACTAAAGACCGTTGAAAGATGTTATCGTTCAGGTCAAGGTGGAGACTATTGGGACAAGTAGTGACTTGAGAATCGACTGTTCGAAGCTGCACTTTGAAGATTGGTTCGGGTTGGACAATTCTAGTCAAGGTGGAGATTGTTAGGAAATAAGTGTCTAGCAATTGTCTTTTTGGACCTTGAATTGATTTGTTCCTAATATCTTTCCTAAAGTTGATCTTCTTGTTTTGGTAACATAAGTTGGCCTTTGTTTTCTAATTGGTTTAGGTAACTAGTTTAGGTGAAATAATACTATATAAAGACCTGACTAGTTTCTAGGTTAATTAGGACAGAGAGATGATTTGAGAGCACAATATAGAGGGCTGATTTGTGAGGTTTTCTTAGGGAAAACTCAGTTTGTTCTGAGTCCCTTATATTTGGTGGTTCTATTGATCTCGTCTTCGCTGGAGACCGTTGGAGTTTGTTCGGATCTTGGTTGGCCGCAAGATCGTTTGTCCTTCGTCTCGTGGGGTGAGTTCGTCGCAGGTCGAACTCAGTCTGGGTAGTCTCTTTCCAGTTTGAGATTACTATCTGGTTGGTAGAATTGGTAGTACTTCTGGCTTTAGCTGTGAGCGATTAAGCACGTGTATTACAGTCTACTGTTGTACTATTATCTCCACATAGTGAATTTGGTCTTCTTATCGGTGTGGACGTAGCCAATGAGTTTGCTGGTGAACCACGTTAATCTGTGTGTCAGTTTATTATTGTTTGCTATTTGTTTTTTTTCTTCTCGCATAATTAACAAACCGTAGGTAACGGGACGCCTCCGTTACAACAAAAAACCATTGGTGATTTGGGTGCGTTTGGTTCGCGAGAAGGTATAGGGTTGGAATCAAGAATCAAACCAAGGTGGTATGGGGTTGGAACTTGATTCCCCATATCCGGTGTTTGGTTCGTTTTTTAGATGATTAGGAATCAAATTAGAAATTATAATTTTCGTAAAGTACTCCGTATTTAATAATCTAATTTTAAATATATTACACGGTAATGTTATACTAAAAATAAAAGAAAAATCAGTTAAAAAAATTAAAATAAATTTTATTAAAAAACCTCTCCCTCCGAGTTCCTATTATTGTCTCAAAAGGTTTTGGGGTGAAAAATAAAGGGGAAATGAGTGGCTAAAAAAAGAAGGAAGAAGAGAGAAAAATGAGAGAATAAATGTGAACCACACGTTGATGACTTAAAAAGGAAAGTGGGACAAAAATCAAACTCAGCCCAAAAAGGAAAGTGAGACAATAATAGAAACTCGGAGGGAGTAGTTATTTGGAATATGAAACCTCAATTATATTTAATACTAATTTCCAAGATATATTTTTAATATTTTTTATTAGTTTTCTCAATACAATATTTTAATTAAGACATTATACAAAAAAAAAAAAAAAAAAAAAAAAAAAAAAAAACGAAAAAATCAAATACGAGTACAAGTACTTTGATTCCAAGGTATGAGTCTCATACCCACCTCCTCCCTTGGGTATGAGAACCCATACCTTGGAGGTTTGAGGTATGGGTATCAAACCCATATTTTTGTCAACCAAACAACAGGTATAAGTTTGGTTCATTCTAAACTCATACTTTATATCTCTTTTTGGCGAACCAAACGCCCCTTAAATGATTTCTTTCTTATACAGTACATAAGAGACCATTTAATAATTAAGGAGCCGTTTGGTTGGAGGGTTTCAAGAAAGGGTAAGGGAAACAAGCTTACCGATTTCCTTTGTACCTGTTTGTTTGGGTCAATTAATGAAACTCTTTCCCCATTTGATCTATTAACTAAACCTCATATCCATCTAAATTGAAACCCCCACCCCCAAGGGTTTAGAATTTCCTTTCCCCTCATTACCCCATCCCTATATCTTCATCTTAACTTATAACGTTGTTCTCATAATTGCCGTTACACCTCATACCTCGCACCTTCGACCTCCAATCTTCCACCACCAACTCGACCCGCCCGACCCCATTTTTAGGGTCATAAACCCATTTTTTTCGACCCATAACCCGTTTGGCCCGAACCCATATGACACGTTAATTTAGGGTCGAAACCCAACCCACCTAGATCGGTCGACCCGTTGGGTCAACGAGAATTTATCAATATTAATAAAATATTAATATTTAAATATTATATTTGTATTTATAATTAAAAAAAATTAATACTTTTAATATTTTAAATTACAAAAATGAAAAATAGTATTCAATTTAATTAAAAAAAAATTAATCATTTAATGATAAAATAGTTATTAAATGATTTTAATTTTTTTTTAAATATAAACATTATAATTAAAGAGTATAATGATAATTCTATTTAAAAAAACATAATGTTAAATATATTTTTTTGACTTAAAAAACGGTGAAAAAATTAGGCATTCAAAACTATTTCTGACCCGTATTCTGACCCTACCCGATCTGTGATCCGTATAACCCGGCCATATACAATCCGACCCATATCCTGACTCGGCCCGAGACCTGACCTGCCTGACCCATTTGGATTTTATTCGATATGTGATTGTCATAATTAATTTTGTTGTTATTCGATACGACAAGAATATAATTTTTTTTTTAAGTTTTTTTTAAAAAAAAGAAACAAGCAGGAAAAAGTTGGTGAAAAATAATATAGTATTAAAAAAACAAGGAAAACCGATATAATATAGAAAACATAGTTAGTTGTAACCAAACAGCCACAAAGGGAATCGGGGGTAATATCATTCATTTCCAAGATTGAACCAAACAACAAGTTAAATTAAGGGTAACACTTTTTCTTTCTTCTTGTTTACCTTTCTTGATCTCATTCCCTTTCTCCTCTGCCAACCAAATACATAAGAGACCATCTAATAATTAAATGGTTTCTTTCCTATATACTCCCTCTGAGTTCCTGTTTTTGTTCTATTTTTCTTTTTGAGTTGAGTTTGATATTTGTTCTACTTTCCTTTTTAGGTCACAATATGTGGTTGACTTTTACTCTCCCATTTCTCTCCTTTCATCCTTTTTTTAGCCACTCATTTTCCCTTCCTTGATTTTCATCCCATAAGCAAACGAGACAATAATAGGAACTCGGAAGTAGTATAAGAGATCATTTATTCTTTATTAAAGGTTTCTTGCTTTGATGTAAGAAACCATTTTATGTTTACATGGTCTCTTCTTAGTGGTTTCTTTTGCCCATATTTGTAGTAGTGTTTCTACGTACTATGGTGATACAATTGAGGTCAGATCTCGGTCTACTATTGTCAAAAAGAGAAAGTTCATCCTTTCGAAGACTATTCCATCAGATCTACAAATTCTTTCGTGAAAGGTTGTGTCAATAAGCATCGATATATAGAAGGCTATATAAAAGTGCATTGTTCTAATAGTGATCTTTGTGTCAAAGGTGTACTGTTTTTTTTTTACAAATTTGTATCCAGTTCAATTTGACATCGTTTGTAGATGTCGGATGACTTATTATTATTGAAATTGAAATTCACTTCAAAAAAAAGAGTTCGTGAATCGTGAGAGTCAATCTCTCACTATTTTATCGAGCGATCCATTTCCGTAACCTCTGTATGTTGTTACTGTAACCTATTATCATAACTTACAACTACTCTTATAATGACTACTAGTTTCAGGGTCGGTCCTGAAAATTTTGAGGCCCTTGGTAATTGTTCAAATAATTTTATCGACTCCTTGTCCAATTATTTTTCCTTTTCTCACATCCAAAAAGACACGAGTATTTTTTAAGCATTATCAATACAATAAAGTACGAGTACCAAAATCAACACCAAAGCACAATTACGAATAAAAACACAACACAAAAATACGTCTACACATTATAGAGTGCAAATGATTTAGTTGAAATTACTGGCACTTTTAAGTTCGATCAATCTTATAAATAAATGCCCGCAAGGGTGAACTCTAGTATTTAAAATTTGTGGTCATCAATTCAAGGGTATCAGTTTCAAACTTTTAAACTTCGAGTTTGTCGCTTAAAGGGTGACTTACCTGGTGTGTGTCGTTTACAGACTATTTCGTGCACCCGAACGTTTACCCCGAGCACACCAAAGATAACGGCTGCGGGTTCCCCTGTCATCAAAAAAAAGTGAAACCTTTTATAGGATTTGCTTTTGTATTACTCCCTGCGTCCCGATCATTTGTTTGTCTTTGCTTTTGGCACAAAGAAAGGAGAGGAGAGAGGTCCAATTATTAAGTGACAGGTGGAACAAAGTGTATGTAGAGGTCAAATTACTCGTAAAAGTTCTATCTAAAATAGAAAGACAAACAAATGAACGAGACACCTTAAAATGAAATGGATAAACAAATGACCGGGACAGAGAATAATTTATACTCCCTCATATTTTCCTCATTTTCTTCCCCTTTCACAAAAATATATACTTCGTATCTCACATATACTCCATTAAAGAAAGGGAAGAAAATGAGGAATAAGATGGAGTAGTCGAGGTGGCAATCGGGTCATTCGGGTCGGGTCATATCGGGTTCGGGTCACAACAAGTCAGCATCTCTTTCAAGTCGAGTTCGGTTTAAGTCGGCTCACTATTGGGTCGGGTCACTTCGGGTCAACTGATCTGACGGGTCAGGTTGGATTTGTATCTGGTCTAGTCATTTTTCGAGATTTTTAAGTAAGTTTTGTTTTTTTTACTATTCTTTAGTTTAATTACTCAATCATTAAGTCTAACATATGAAATTAAACATTAAATCATTTTTATTTGGATCAATTTAAGAGATTGGTAGTGTTTTGGTCATAATCTTATCAGTTCGGGTTCAAATCGGGTCGGGTCGGGTTCAGGTCACTAGTTATCGGGATGTATTGGATCGGACCTCGGGTCGATTTCAGGTGACTACATTTTTAAATTCTAACGGATTGAATTTCGGACAAGTTGAATCGGGTTTCTCGGGTGAGGTCAGATTTTGCGAGCTCTATTAGCGATTGTCATCTAAAATATGGACCGTACTATTTAGTGTGAATTGCTTGTGGTGTGGATACTGGATAGACTACAGAGTATTTATGAAATGAACTTAGGCTAAGTTTAAAGGGAGTTTGAGTATGAGTCTGAGCTCAGATTTGTTGAGTCTGAGACTCATACCTGGATAATGTGGTTGGTACGAGTCTGAGGCTCAGACGGATGAAAGATTAAAGGGGGTCTGAAGTTGAGTCTGAACAAAAGTCTGAGTCTGAGACTTATACCTGGTTGAAGTGGTTGAGACGGTCTGAGACTCAGATAAGTCTGAAGTTGAGTATTGGATTTCAAAGACTCAACCTCAGACTCGTTCATTCAGTTCAGTTCAAATAAGTTGTTGTTCAGTTCAAATAAGTTGTTGTTATTGTTGTTGTTGTTATTGTTATTATTATTATTATTATTATTATTATTATTAATTATTATTATTTATTAAATATTAAAATTAATGACATTTTTATAAAAATTAATATTAATATAATAATAACAATTAATATTGTTTTTATTGTTATTAATATTATTACTATTAATTATTAATATTGATTATTAATATTAGTATTAGTATTATTATAATATTATTAATAATTAATAATTATTATTATTATTATTATTATTATTATTATTATTATTATTTATTACTATTATTACTATTGTTATTGTTATTGTTATAAATATTATTATTATTATAAAATATTCTTATTAATAATATTTTATTAAAAATACTATAATAATCATAATTAATATTTTTGATACAGTAATTAATATTATTATTTGTTGTTACAATAATAATTAATAATTTTTTTGTAACTAGTAAACTTGTTATTATTATTTCTGTATTTCAGGCTACTTTAGTTCAATTTGTCTCAGCTCAGTTCAGTTCAGTTCAACTTATTTTAATTTAGCTCATTTCACTTCATTATAAAAGAACATTATCAAAATAATTTTTATTAGATAATATAGTTGTATAGATGATAAAAAGCAAATTCGTATAATAAATGATAAATAATACTGCACGTAGTAATAAAAACGAATAATGAATTGATAGTTATTCCCGACCATACCAAACAAAACCCAGCTCGACCTGAACATGACCAAACCGACCCGAACCAACGATCCGACCCGGAAGTGATCCGCATCTGACCCAGACCCGACAACTAGACATGACAAAGCTGACTCGACCTGAAATGACCCAACCTTAATAAGCCAACTCGATTCCGATCTGATATCCAAACTAAATATTCTAGGTGGACTCGTAACCTGAATTGACCCGAGTAAACCAGAAATTGACCCGACTATTATTATAAAAAACGAGTCGATATCCCTAAAAAGATGAAAATAGCAAAGCCGAAATGATCTGGCCCGACCCAAAGTCAAGGCGAAACTCACCCAACCCAAACCCGACCCGGTTGACTTGTTTGCCAGGTTTATCGACAACCCAACCCGAACTCGACCCACCCGCCCGATTGTCACTTTTAATAATGACCACCTGGAAATAAATTTATTCGTATGTCACAAGCTTTATTTAACAATTAATTATTTAATTGTAATTATTCGAGTAATTAATCGAGTTATAAAATATACGTAGATATTGAGGTAAATAAAAAAATAAAATAAGTTATGTAGAAAGTTGACGTGAGATGATATAAATAAAAAAATAAAATAAGGTAGGTAAAAAGTTGATGTGAGATGAATAAAAAATAATATAAAATAAGGTAGGTGAGGGGAGAAAATCTGAGATGAATATGTGGATAAAGTGTAGTTTTGTAGTGAGTCTGAGTCTGAGTCTGAAGAATGAAAAGTGAGTGGAAAGATGAGGTGACCGAGTCTGAGAAAAAATAATGAATTTGTGAATAAACATAGTCTCATTCAAAAGATGGATGGCACTTTATAGTTTTTAACTTTTTACCATCAAAAGCAACAAT
Organism: Agrostemma githago; assembly: GCA_958450325.1. Taxonomy (NCBI): domain Eukaryota; kingdom Viridiplantae; phylum Streptophyta; class Magnoliopsida; order Caryophyllales; family Caryophyllaceae; genus Agrostemma; species Agrostemma githago. Next base: position 55,616,784 of record OY288258.1, on the reverse strand, counting down.
ACAATAATGCTTTGGCTAATTAATTTGATTGATATTTTAACCTTTGAATTTGGGCGACATAAACAAATGCTCAAATAGTACTGGTAGTAGCAAATTTATGATCATAAATACTCATAATAATACAGGAATAATAGTGTCAAATGATTGGGTTTGGGTTCACATGGGCAAGTTTACTCCATGCATCCATGACCATGCATAAGCTGCTACCACAATTATTATTATCTATGCATCCAACATCATCATGACTATAATTAATAAGTGAAACCAATTATTATTACTATAAAACAAGATAACCTTGGAGCTTTATACATAGCGGATACATGAATCTTGTGTATGCATACATGTGTAAGTGGATAACCTGTAAAAGAGAAAAGTCTTTTTAGTATCACACGATATTTATTTCAAGTAAAGCTTTTAGCTTTTAGGTTATTAGATTAGATTGGTTGAGCTGCTAATTAATTAAAAGCTGATCAAATAGTAGCCACATATACATGTACATAAGCCAGGCATAGATGGATCAACGACGTCGTCAAAAGGGACAAGTTGATGATCTCTTGGAGGATACTTGGTTCTTTGGGAACACACTACTGATACACCAAATCAAATCAACAAAGTCGTCACCCAAAAAAACTATTGTCAGGTCCAGCTCTGATCCCTGCCCTTCCTCAACCCAAACTACTCTCCATCTCACTCTCGTCTCACCCGCTAATACTGATCACGTCCCGCCTTTAAAAATGATGACCAATAATAATAACCTTCGTCGAGCGCCTTCTCTCCCGGTTTCCTTAGGAAAGGATACGAAATACTCATATAATAAGGATGAGCTTGTAGAAGAGGAAGAGGAAGATGATGAGCCAAGAATGGGTGACTTGATTAGGCAAGCCATGCCGATTGCAATGCAGCCCGTGTCGACACCAAGAAGACTGGACCGTAGTATGTCGTCTTTGCCTTTGCCGCCGTCTACCAGGGTGGTGGCTAATAATGAGGCTCTAAAGGATGGGATGAGATTGTATACGAAAGTGTCGGTAGAGGAGTCGTCGTCATCGCCATCGCTGGTTTTGCCGCAAGACAAGCTTATTATCAAGGGCCCTATTGCTGCTGCTGCTACTAAATTGACTAGAAGAGCATCTATTGACTCTTCTTTGCTGTTACCGCCTAAATCCAACTCCAAGGTATAAATCTCAGATCACTTCAATCATCTTCTTTTTCTTTTTCTTTTGCTTTTGCTTTTGCTTATATATATATATCATGCTATTTCTTCTCTACCATTTACGTTCCTTGCATAGTGTCTAGTCGTCAAACAACCAGCAATACACGTATTATTGATGTTATAACGGAAGAGAAAGACAAACAAATAAGAACGTAAAATCGAGAGACAGACAGATTTACGTGGTTCACTAACAACCTGTTAGCTACGTCCACGGGCAGAAGGAGGGGATAGTTTTATTAATTTGAGGAGAAGTTACAGATTTCAGACTGATATCATAATTTTTAGGATAGAGGTATGAGAGTTTATATACTACTCTCAACCTAAACAGAAACCCTAATCAATCAGATATTAATTAGGAAACATTCCTAATTAAACATATTCAGGTCGGGGAACCAATTCGAGATCCAAAAAGACAATTACTAGACACTTATTTTCTAACAATTAGTAATATCATGATTCATTTTCTAGGATGAGTACGAACGACGTTATCAATTCCCTAAATCACTGTTTTTTACGCGTGTATGTTTGACTGATTACTTTGATTATAGTAGTATGTTGGAAGTTATTAGATCAGAGTTCATCATGAGTACTAGTTACTGCGTTACGATGATAGTTAAGATGTGGTTAGTTTTTTTATTTTCAAGATATTTAATTCAGAAGATGAGATAAATAAATTGGCCTGGGGTGACACGATGAGATGAAGCTTCATTCGTCACTTGGCTGCTATTATATTCAAACTCTATTATTGTAGATGTGGCTAGCTAGATCAGTGTTACTTGGCTGCACTCATGTTTAGCCAGATATGTACGTAGTGTGGTGTCCACATAAATGGATGATATAGTACAACGCAACATCTAAACAGCTTATTATTGTATCCATCTTTGGCTACAACTGTGGAAATTTTATGTATTAAGAGTAATCCCTCCATCCGACTATTATATTCCCATTTATTTTTTGGGGAAAGTTTGTAAATTTTGACTATAAATTCCGTAAGCAGTATACAATTTTATAATACGATGTTCACATAATTACATTTGCTATCAAAAGATCTTTGTAAAATTATAACTCTAACAAAAATTAATGATGTATCGTGATGATAAAACGCAGTTAAAGTACCGTTTCGAAAACTGTGAAAAAGTAAATGCGAATATCATTTCTAAACTAACTGATTAATGAGATTCAAAAATTTGAAAAAAAAAAATCAATCAAATGCTTACATTTCAAAACCGTGTTATTAACGCATAAGGGTAGGATATACAAAATATCTTCCTTAATATATATAAATGATTTACGTAATTAAAATTTGAGAAAGAAAAAAATCAACAAAAAGCTAACATTTTTAAAACATGTTGTTAATAGTAGAATATATGAAATATTTTTCTTAATTAAATCATTGAAATGATATACGTAATGTTAGTTGTTTTCCTTAATTAACATATTGTAATGAAATTCAAATTATTGTGCAACCAGCCATATATAGAAATATAATGTTAGAAAAAATATAGAATTAAAGGTGATATTAAATTGCATACAGTAAAATACGACTACATATTGAGTGACTGAGTGATCATAAGGAGTATAATTTCTCTTCATAGTTAAAATTAATATACATATTTTTATTATTAATTGAGTGAGTAATTATATATGGAGTATATGTCTAAAATATGCTTAGTATAAAAAAAATAATAATAAAAGTAATATTGTTGTCGTAAATAAAGTTGGAAAGTTAAACGTCACATAAACCTGATACTGTTAAGTATCACTAAATATAAGTAATATAGAAAAATATGATTAAAATATTGTGACCCTAAATAAAGTTACAGAGTTAAACGTGGGGTAAATGTGATACGGTAAAATATTGCTACATATTGAGTGTTCATATATAATTTTTTTTTCTTATTTAATTTTCATATTTAATTTATTTCATCTATTTACATATATTTATTCGTATTTTTATTTCCATATTTTCGTATTTGAATATCACAGTGAAATTTGTTTATCTGAAAAAAAAAAAATCATAAAAGTCGTAACTATAGTCCGAAAATTAATTACCTAAGAATAAAATATAAAATTTGGTTGATATAAAAAAGTATAAAACATGTTGTTATAACGTATTTGATTATATATTTTAAATTATGATTAAATTGTCATTCATATGGTAATGAAACAATGAAAGATTAATTATTTATGCCAAGTTTTGTATGGTGATAGACACGTGACAAATATGGTCACTAGTTTCTACTTTAATATAATATCTCTCATTCACTGAATTCCTACCATTTGATTAAAATAATATTTCCATATATTTAATTCATGATAGAAATCCAGAAAAATGAGAGAGCTTATATGATTTGATTAAAAGGGTGATTATAATGTACAAGATTCAAACCCAAATTGTTGGTAGGTAAGTAGGTTGACCTTTCCAAGTAAGCTAATTGACTTCTGTTGCTCCGTATATGCTAACTTTTGGCCCTTCCCTTTTGGTGCATCTTGCTTTGTTAATTGTTAACTAAAGTAAATTGTGAGAAAATGATCCTTATGCAGTTATGCATGATCAATGACAATGAAACTTGCTTGCTGCTATAATATTCTATTTTTCCACAGGGCACGAAGCAAAATTCTAGCAACTCCAAGAAGAAAACACCTAAAAAACAGGAGCCAACCGAGATGAACATCATCCCTCCCTTCAAAATTGATCACTCCAATAATACCCATTCCCCAAACATGAAAATCAAGTCACAAAAGAGCTTAAGTGCTCTACAAAGTGAGGAATTGCGAGCTTTCAAGGACTTAGGCTTCTCATCCGACAATAAGGACGACTTGATCCCAAATGTAACCCAAACGACACGTCCTCCAGGCCTACAAAGAAAGGCTAGCTTAGATAGTAGAGTCAGGGATGCTTATTTCTCGGAGCCACCCCCGGTCTCTAACTGGGTCGATCCAAAGGCATCTTCCAGCCAGGATATGAAGGCCCAGATCAAGTTTTGGGCTCGAGCGGTTGCTTCCAACGTGCGTCAAGAGTGTTGATCCTAATTCCAACATACCCGTCAAATATTATACCACTCCGTATCAAAATAATAAAAGAAAACGTAAATTATTGTGTCCTGGCTAGAGTAATTACTACTCCATATTTGTTAATCTTTTTATCCAAGTAAGGTTTTAGAACACCCTTAATTCACAATGTTAAATAAGCTTTGTCTACGGTATCCCGACGCCCAACCCAAGCACTAACTTATTGATGTTAAAAGTCTCTAATGTTTATAATTTGCTTGTACTCCGTACTACTTAAGGCATTGTCGATAAATAATGGTTTGTTACAAGTAACGCGACTCCCAAAACGTTTTCAAAAGTATTACTTTCTTCCTCCACCACATCCGTAGAAACCATAACAAGCTATAATGTGGACTTATTCCATTCAAATAATTTCAAACAATATCATTTTCTTAAGTACTTTGGGTTTCACCTCTGCTTGATCCTTAAAACAATCACAAAAAAGGTATCGTATAGAAGTGGAATTAAAAGGTATCATATCCTAAACTAAATGTAAGACTTTTTGTGATAACACTGAAAATTATAAAATCAGTTGTACATGGAGCTATGTACAACTGATTGTATAATCTATTCACTGTGAACAACATTAAGAATGAATTAAGATTGAATAATCCAACTAAAAAACATATACACAGATCGAGTATAACTCGTACAGAAATATGAAGACTAATAAAGCAGGGCAGAAACCCGGAGAGCATCACAGCTGGGCTTCCTATTAACATCAATAAAATGCAAAAAGAGGACAGTGGCAATAGATGAAACAAACATAGGAATAGGACCAAACATCCACAGCATGAGTGTGACAGCAAAGTAGATGGCTCTTAAGCCAAGCTGCCAGAAAACGGCACCCTCGACCAAGGCATCCATCACATACCCTTGCGGTACCTCTGTGTTTGGCATGCTCAGTAGAAAGTTTACGTGCACGTACGCCCTCGCTGATTGTATGAACGACACGAATGCTATGATGAAGCACATCAGCATACATATGCACTTGATGGGTACCACTGACGCTCTTGTATCTCCGTATATCATTTTGGAGACAATCTGCTGGCTGTTTGAGGAGCTTCCCGTCCATGTTCCGATGAATGAGGCTAGAGCCAGCGAGATGGATGCCATGAATGTTGATGCTGATATTGTGCTGCTGATCACTGAGAACCCTGCTCCTCGACTCAACGGCTCTACCTGTATGCATGCGTGCAATTATAATATCAACAATGTCGTCTATTATTCCACATTAACTAGAATGCATGTGATCTTTGGTCACCCTGACTCTGCAATAATTATACGTCTGTAGACTGTAGTACGTGCGTGTTACCTTCATGATTTGCTGGACCCAAGCCTTTTTACAGTGATTCTCAAAGCCAAGAACAGTAGTCTCGGGATACCTCAAGTATTTGTACAGGAGGATGATATGGTAACCAAACATGATTAATAAACCACCTGGAACAAGGAACAAATCCAGGTACTCTTTATTCCACTCCATTATCATCATCAACTCAACTCAACTCAACTCTCTATGAATACTCGATCGATCAACGAAACAATTAATGTTGGCTAGTGTATTATGATATTGTTCAGGAACAAGCTAATTAAGGAAATGCAGGATAGTAGGAATGTTTGGTGATACAAATCACGTTGACATTTGCTAATGAGATACTAGCTAGAACGTTAGGCATAATATTGTTAAGCTAACATTAATAAATAATTATAGGGATGGATGGAGTATCATTTGGTATCATATCATCAACACGCATTATTAGATGGAACTAGCGATTATGTATATACAAAATAGTCAAATCCAGTGAGAAGCCTCTACTTGTTGAGAATCGTGGGAATCTTCATTAAATTTCAACCTAATCTTATTTGGAAGGTTTAGATGACACATTTACCATTAGTTTAGTTCGTACAAACACTTCATTTGGATATTATAATGGGTTATTTCATGGGAATAATACCAACTATGCGTGTGCTTCTTAAATTAATACAAATTATACGTAATCTATAACCTCGCTTTGCTACGAGTGATCGACTACCTGTTGAACCTCCCTTATTCAACTCTTTCTTTAACTCTTCTTCTTCTGATTCACATTTCGTATTCATTTCCGGCCATTGAAAAAAAAAATTCCGAAAATTCTATCTTCCATTTCTTTTGTCATTTAGTCTTATGGAAGCTATGAAAAAAAAAATTATTGTTATTTTGGCTTTCACGATGACTGCAACGGACCTAATAAAACCCTAGAAAGTTACAACAAGTCACTATGAACTGTAATAGCAAGTCATAATTTCATACATAACAAAGCGAGATTAATGAATGCGTAGTTCATATTAAAATGAGATTACGTATAATTTGAATTATACACACATATTTGATATTATTACCATGAAATAATCCTATTATAATAACTAACTTACTTTTTATATTAATAAAATATGTATTTATTATTTAATGTATAAAATTAAAAGTTAACAGTTGCACTAAAATGGCTTTAGATACACTGAAACATGATTTATGTACACTAAAAACTTTGAGTCCAAATTCTCTCCGTTACCTCCTCTCCATTTCCTCACCCATTTGCTTATAATACTATTTTTTGCTACTTTTCATCCACTTTAGATGATTAAAGTAACAACCGTTGGATCGTTCGAGAGTAACATCCAAACCGTTAATAAGTAATGGAGAGGGAGTAATGGAGAGAAGGTAATGGAGAGGATCCTTTTGCAAAAAGTTTAGGTACACGACGGCGTTAGGTACTCTAAAATTATACATACGCCTTCGTTTTCGTTATAGCTGAGATTTTTTTTACCATCAAAAATGTTATACAACCATTATATACGTCGAAGTAAAGTATAACGGAGTATGTCATTAAATTTTGAATAATGTATACTCGTATTATTTAAATGAAATTCTCAAGGCTCTTATCGATTGTGGTTCTCACTTGATCCATATATACAATGGGTTCTTATGAGTTGGAGTAGTTCACAGATATTTGTGAGTCCTTAATTAAATCTTAAAATCATCCATTAGATCTAAACTAATTGATTGATAAGATATTTAACCTCATTTGGGTATGAAATGGGTTAATTAAAACAAACAATGATTATGTTGCAGTTTCCATTTTTATACTGCAGTAGATTATACGGAGTTCTATACTTTTCACGTCGAATTAGGGTGTTCAGTTATCAACAATTGGGTATGAATTATTTATATACTCTTACCCGCCCCGGTTTAGGAGTCAGGCCTAGGCTACATCCGAGACGAGAAGAGTTCACTTACAAGACAAGAGGATTCTCTTCTAAAACCAATTGGCAATAGAGGGAGTAACCCTTGCTTTATGCTTTATAAGGTGGATCATCTTTCTCTCATCTTTCAATGTGGGACACATGTGATTACTTGGGTTTAGATGTCAATTCTCAACACCTTCGGTCAACATTTTTAGTACTCGTATTTTATACAATACGTAACTATGCTTAATTGTAAATTGTAATTGAGTGAATGTGCATTAAATGTCTCCTCCACTCCAACTAAGAACTTGTGCAAAACTTAAATGCGAGACCGGCCAATGATCACAATTATTCGTTTGGAATGTTAAATTTTTTTTGATCAACCACAACTATATTATGCTGGCATTCTTACAATTAAACCGCAAATTCACATGTACTAACAACTACTGTAAGATACAATACATGTTCAATACCCGCAAATTATGACAGGTTTTATTTATGAGAAAAACCGTGGAACATGCACTTCTTGAACTAAGCTAGCATTCTTCTATTACCAAAGTAGAATCATGTACGGAGTATTATCTTAAACTAGTCGTCATACTCGTGCATCGCACGAGATTATATTGTTTTATGACCTTTATAAATCGTAGTTCCGTCTTTTTGCCTCATTGTCCAATATTTATTTTATTATTTATACATTTTTTGTTTTGATTTCGTGTCTTTGTGAGTTTATTTACTTCCCCAAACATTCGTAAATTGTGAATAGAACAGAGTTTAGAAAGATTGAATGATCCAAGTTACGGAAATATATATGACATGTATGTTAAATGAATTATAGGGAAAAAATGTGGACTGAAAGTGTCGAAACATGCATCAAACATGTTGTCACCACAAGTGTAGTGAAGTGAATTAGACTGAAAGTGTGTTTGGTGTTTGTAAGAACGTAAGTAAGTGATTATTGGCGAAAATGAGATATAATGTTATAAGGTTTAATGCATAATAACTAATAATTCGTTTTTAACAACTTTTATTGGAGAACGTAATCATAATGAAGTATGACTTTGATCTTTCTTAGTTTTTCGCTCACATCTTTAGATGAGATTTTCAAATTTTGACATCTTTTCTTTCATGGTTTCTATTGTTACGGTTGCTTCTTTTATCATTATTTCAAATCTATAACAAATTTTGGGTGTGTTAGTTTTGTCCTTAAAATATAAACAATGTATTAATCGTAGCCGATGTACTCCCTCCATCCAATTTTAAACTTCATGGGCGAGCTGGCACAAAAATTAAGGGTGGAGTGACGTGTGTGGTCGAAAATGAAAATTGAGAGAAAATGTGGGGTCATAAACTATATTGACCACAAAAATCAATCAAAAGAGAAAATATTGTAAGTATGAAGTTTAAAGATGGACAATTCTTTAAGAAAAGTATGAAGATTAAAAATGGATAGAAGTAGTACATAATAATCCTCTTTATACTAAAAAGAGAAACCACTTCCCATTTTTTTTTAGAGCAGTGACAGGGTTCGAACCCACGCCCTTTGAGGAGAATCCCATCTTACCTAACCACTGAGCCAACTTGCTGACTGTAAGGAAATAGTAGAAAAAACATATACTACCTTTCAGAATTGTGGTTAATTGCGCCTCTTCATCTTCCCACTTCCTCATTAATTGATCAAATACATCTCGAAACCTGGTCAATTCCTCTTCACCTTTGTCAATTGGTAATTGTACTCATCCTCCTCGAAAATGCATCATCCATTCATCCCCCTCGAAAATCCGATTCTTCATCACTGATTCCTCTCTGGAATTTGTGATGCCATTTAATGCCGTCCCATCGTCTCCACAAGCCCAAAATTACTTCCGCCACAGGTACTATATATTGCTGTAACCCGGTTAGTGCAGTTTCCCTATCAGCCATCAAATCGTTTCTGAACTCCTCTGCTCTATCACTATTATTTTTCCCCGTTTTATCTATCATGTCTGATGTACGTTGTGAGTCAATTTCCACACTATGTGAGGGTGTGCGAGTGAAGGATCTAAATGTTAGGGTAATCAATAGATGGAATAGACTAAATTTTAATGACAAATCCGTCACCGACTCAATTGAGTTGCTGCTTATTGACAAGAAGGTTGTTTTCCAAGTAGTATCGATGTATAGATGTAGGCAGTGATTATGATTTACTACATTTGTGTGGACATGACATAGGTCCACCTCGACGCGGCCACGCGCGGGTTTGGGTAGGCGAATGAATTTCCATATGAGATGGTCAAATTGAAATTTAAATCGAAGTAGAAGTCGCCACCGAATTTTGTGGTTATTCGGAACCATTCGAGCCCACTCTATGTCGTAGTGGGCCGTATACAAAATACGGCCCATTTCCGATGTCAGAGTTTATTGGGCTCGTCCCTTTGCATTACGATACCGATACCGACATTATCGGATATCGTGTATTGAATGACTCTCGTTGCCAATGGATTCGGACATCCGGAAACCATGGTTCTGAGTAAGGGGTGGGGGTACGTGTTGGGAAGTTCACTAAGAACACCCAACCCCACCGCACTTAGCGGCCTTTACTAAGATATCGTTCGTTTTTGGTGTACACGCGTTAGTTCGACGGTTGAATGATATGCAAACATTATTTTCCTAAGCATCTGAGAAAAATAAAATGGGTTGCTAAGTCGTTTAATGCATATTAAACTAATAACGTCAAAGTTATTTTAGCATGTGAGGTTCGTTTTAGTCTAATAAAACAATAGAAATAAATAAATTGCTACAAACACGAGAAAACGAGTTAGTAACGTTTGAATAAATTAAACAAAGACGTAAATAAATAATATGCATGATTTGAAAAAAAAGATTTAATGATACGTGATGGATTAACACGTGTTGACCGAGGTCGAAAAAAAAGTATTTATCGAAATATGTCGCGAAAGTCGCTTTTTATGTAAGATCCGAAAAGAATAAAAAAATAGAAAAGCGAGGAAACGAAAAAAAAAAAAAAAAAAAAAAGACTCGGCGAACCAGGCTTCCGCGCGAGTCGCCTGGAGGGCGCGCGACTCGCGTGGAGGTCTACTCGGCTTTTTTTATTTTGTCGAAAATCGTCAATTTTTATAAATCGCGTACAAATATGGATTAATTTATACCCGATTCATATTTTCGATATTCGTCGTATTTGATATTTGATTATGAGATCGATATCGAATAGTCGGAATGATTTTAGAAAAGGTTTTGAAAAAAAGTTTGTTTTGAACGAAAAAAAAAATGAATTTGAACGAAAAAGATGTTAATTCTCTCCGCGTATAAAATCGTCGAAAAAAAATGTAACGATTTTATTAGCATCAACGAGAATTAATTAATTTAGTTCTTGTTAGATACGATATTCGATTAGAGAATCGATATCGTGTTTTAAGAATGTTATATGTAAAAATAGTTTTTGTAGTATCGATTATTAGAAGTAATGAAAAATATGCGACGGACGACCCATATTAAATACGACCGACGATGACACGACCCGTAAAAAACGTGAGAAAGGTGGAGAGAAAGAGAAGAGTCGGGTTTGATTTACACCCTCAACCTACATGCTTTGTTTTCTCGGTATAAGGCTCGTCGGACGGTGGCTTAGGCACGGGAGCGTCGAGATGATGCGGATGAGTTAAGGTGTCGGTTTTTTTGGACGTGGGAGGTGACAGATTCGGCCGGATGGTGAGGTCGGGTTTCGTCGGTATTTTGACAATATTTCGGTATTCCTTCGGATGTACGTCGAGATTACTTTTGCTAGATGTCGAGGATGTATGTGTATGACTAACAACTGTGTATATCAAGTCCCTTTCAATGTTGAATGGAGGGTCCTATTTATAGGCGCAGGGGTTTAGGAGAGGTATCTTGCTTGGACAACAAGAAATACCGGTTTGGATAGGAAATGTAAGAAGTTGAAAGGAACGAGAAGTCCGTTGCTTGGGAAGGAAGCAAGGAAATCTCGGCTGAATGGGGGAGTTTGGCCGAGTATTTGGAGCTCGGTCGGTATCTGATTCGGTTTTCGGATAGAATTCCTACTTGAGATCGAATTCTATCCTTAAACGTATTTGTTTCGAATTTTTTGGAGCTGATTTTTTGTAGTGATGGTGACCGAATCAGCCACGTGAGGTGTCACGGCTGACTCACGCGTCTCGAGGATATTTTTGACCGGGTTTTGACTCGGTCGCTAAAAGACGGTTTTACCCCTGGTGTCGGAATCGACCCAAATTAGTCTTATTTGACTTGAAACGACCCACTGGGCCTGGATTTGAGGTCGGTTTTGTAAGATTTATACTCCATAATAAGCCTAAGCCAAATGTCCATGATTTCGAGCCCATATCCGAGTCCATCAAAGCAGGTTTGCGTCCGATCATCATCGGGTGTTTGGTGGGACCTACTATAGACACCTGGCGGTCAAAATGTGGGTGTCTACAATTTGCTTTATATTTTGTTAATCTTTTTGCTGTTTTTCTATATTAGGATGACTTGGTCCAAGCTACTATCAAGAAATCTTTGATTAGCAAGTTCACGGACAAATTCATATTGAAGGAGGCGTACAACATCCGTAGTCTCACCGTGACGTCTAACACCGGATCAGAGCGGGCTACTTCCCATGCCGGCCTGTAGGCTCCAAGTTGAATTCTTGACAAGGGTTACTCATTTGCCCAAAAATTCATCAATTCCTTTCAACATATACCGCTTCGCGAGGTTTGAAGACATCGTCAATGGCAGAGTACCAATGAATCAGTACATAGGTCTCCATTATTCCTCCTTTTGCCTGCAGTTAATTACACACTGTCACTTTCCAAAAATTTCTGACCTTTGTCATGTTATGGAATGGTTAACTGGTTTTGCAGATATCGTTGGCAAGGTGTACGAAATTGGTCCAATGTAAGAAACGAAGAGGGCTTATAAGTGCAGAAAAATCAAGCTCGAAGATGTCGAGTATGTACCCTTATTGGATTCGTAATTTAGTAACTCTGTTTTCAGGCTTTGACCCATTTTGCGTGTACTTGAATTCTGTCAAGCATTAACCGCTTACTCTTTTCTTGGTTTACTCCAGTGGTGTTGTTCTTCTTTGCCCACTTTGGGCTCCTCATGCCACTGAACTCCCGGAGGTTTTGCAAGTTCTTCCGTCCCCGCAGCAGTCTAAAGTTGTTGTTCTCAGAGGTGTTGAGATGAGGTTGTTTGACAGTAAGCTACTTCTGCAGAATTGAAGTCATCTCCTCCCTTCTAACGCGAGTATTTAGTTAATTTGATATATACCTGGGTTGTTCATTTGATAGATGCCTGGATTGTGCAAACCACGTACAACGCCACAACTTTTGAGTTTAATCCAGCAATACCCGAAGTCGAAGCTTTTCAGGAGAGGTTTAACATTGCATTCTCCTTTTTACTGTACACCTTGAACTCTTCCACCTCTATCGTGATAATAGCTTTCATTCTTTTTAGTCTATCATCTCAAGCTCTTAGCAACTCACTCCAAATAATCGAGGAAGGTGCGGAGGAAGAGAGTTTCAACTTGCCCGTTGACGGTGTTCTGTCAATTTCACAGATTGTTGAAAACGAGAAGGTAGGATCCCAAACCGTGAAACATGTCACTATCACTTTCAGTTTTTCTATCTTTTCATTTTTTAACGGTGTTTAGTTCTTAACAACAGGCTGGGTCATTCTACACTGTCGCAACGATTGTCGACATAGATTCATTTGCAGGATGGTTCGCAGTTGCAGGTCATGCAGGACGAAAACAGTGAAGAACGACTGGGGTAGGTGGGTTTGCAAGAACACAGGGTGTGATGGAAGCAAAAATGGGTACATGAGTTGCAATTCGAAGTAATTCTAAGACTTGCACTGTGCAATTTGTATTTCCTTTATGCCCCCCAATATAGTATTTCCTATGTCTAATTATTTTTATATATTCGTCACAGATTTCAGTTGAAGTTTGTCGTTCAAGATTTCTCCGGGATAGAGTGTAATTTTGTTGTCTTTGATAATCAAGTGGAGCAGTTCCTTGATACCACGGCTATTGAACTTATTGCTAAGATGGAAAAGGTACGTATCCTCTACTAAACTATACCCCTTCATCTGTGATTCTTTCTTCTAGGTCAACGTCTTCATTCTAAATTTCCCATGAATGTTACTCTTAGGATGGAGAAGGTCATTCCATGCCCAACGAGCTTTCCATTTTCCTTGATCAACGTTATCTATTCAAGATAAAAATAGATGAGAACTTCAATGTCAAGCAATTTTCCAAGTCATACACTGTATCGTGGATGTCCGACGACGTTGACAAGATCCACAAGTGGCACATGACATACGAGCAAGCCCTTAAGGTATGCACACACTGATCTACATTAACATTGCAGTTAGTTATTTCGCGTTTATGAATGCCTCAATTGAACGCAACTTTCTGACGAGAATTATAATCTAGATTGAGATGGACACCTATACTTCGATGGCGAAGAATCTCTGGCGTAAGTCAACCCATTCAAGCAGTCAAACCAGGGAAGACGTTGTTCCAGAAATTTCATTGAGTGGCTCTAAAGACATTGACGCAACACCTACTGAACCACTGCACGAGCCGGTACTTTGCTCATATATTTATGCGACTGCCTCTAACTTTGTTTCTACAACACAAATCTCTTACGTATCACACCTCATCTAATTGTCTTCGTACTTTGTTTGCAATCAGGTCATCGATTGTGAGACCGCCTCAACATCATCTAGGATTACACCTTTGAAGAGGAATGGAGCCGCAGTCGAAGTGCAGTCCTATGATCTAGATGCCCTTGCAGAAGACGCTGCATCTGCCACTAAGCAGATCCTGTCGATAAAGAAGGAAAAAATAGCTTGACAGAATTGTTTTTTGTTTGTCTTTGGAAAACACTTTACCTAAGTCTCAGCTTTTACATCTTTTTAAATTTGTCTTCGGACGTTTAAACGCTCTTCACCATTTCACTGTGGTGATCTTATTTGCCAGTTGAGACATTATCATCTGCCAAATTATTTTGATAAGGACTATATTGTGGACCGTCTTGTGGACCTCCCAAGAAGCAACCCAACAATGTGGACCGTCTTGGTGATCCCACTGGTCGTCCATTGCTTCTTTGGTCATCCCTTCATTTTCAAACTCCCTTTGAAGTTTGTATGCCTGAAAATAGTTTGGCAGCCTCGCTCCGAACTCAACTACGACCGCCCTTTCGAAATCAAGCGTAGGCGATATACACGGATCTAACCTCACTACAAGAGATTAAGTTTGGGGCGACTGAGCTTAGCTACCGTCATCTGTAGCTAAAAAGAGACGCGCGACTGTTAACAGTCGCTAAGCGACTGTCGCTACAGTTAGTCGCATCTAGCGACTGATTTCAGTCGCTAAAACAGATGCGCGACTGATTTCAGTCGCTAGTTTTAGCGACTGATTTCAGTCGCTAGGTCCTCAATTTAGCGACTGATTTCAGTCGCTAGGTCCTCAATTTAGCGACTGATTTCAGTCGCTAAGGACGTCAGTTAGCGACTGAAATCAGTCGCTAAATGGTGTGACGTGGTAACATTTAGCAACTGAAATCAGTCGCTAAATAGAACATTTAGCTACTGATTTCAGTCGCTAAAGTGCCTGAAATAGACTGGTTATAATTATTATTATTCTAGCCAAAATCTGCGCAATAAAACAAACCAACAACCACAATACATCCCAAACATCATTCCAAACGTTGTTCCAAACGTTACGCAAGCTTCACACTAAAAAATGGGCGACCAAGTACGCAAACGTCGTGAATACACTAAATTAAAAGTGTTGTTACAAACTGTTTTTTCAACAAGCATTCAGAAACTACAAACTGTTTTCAATTACTCACCTAACAGGGAAACTAGCTGACGCACCACTACCACCCCCATTGAAGGGGTCTCTAGGATCCGGGGCTCGGGGAATGGGGCCGGAGTTACAGTTATACTGCTCCGTGCTCCTAAGGCGCTGTAGCTCTTGCAGAATTTACAGGTTAACTGACTCCTGCATCTTCAACCTCTCATCATGTTCCTTCAGCTTCTCGGCCATAGCATCCCCTCGCGCCCTTTCCTCCCGCAGTTCTGACCTCATCTCAGCCATTTCGGATGGCACACAGTCCGTCGAGGTCGCATGGCCCCCCCGAACATTGAGTGGTGTCCAGTACAGGGAATGAGCGTTCCCCGTACCGTACACCACTCCCTTGTGGTATCCCTCCGCGACTCTGAACCAAATCGTGCTCGAGTCCACACCTTCATTCTCGGGCGCTCTAGTGGCATCCAAATACGACGTCTGAAAGAAATTGAAGTCATGATTAGGTGGGTTGTGTGAAGAAAAAAAAGTAACAAAATCTTATGTTTGAAACTTACCCAAGTGTCCATATCCTTCTTCGTGGCGAATGTTCGACCCTCAGTATCGTCCCCCTTGCTCTTCATGTCGAGAAATAGTTGCACAGGCGGAGGGAATTCTCCGGTTTTCTTCTTTACCTGTTGACAGTACATGTACATTTCTCATTTATATTTATAATGAAAACACTAAATAAGAATCCAAAATAAAAATCAAAGGTAAGGAAATACTAACACTCATGGCCCGCTGGTGCATTGACTGCGACCCACCATAGTGGGTGCGCTCAGCAAAGCCCTCGGGGTCCCCTCCCCGCCTCTTGTTCTTTTTCGCCTGGACGGATCTTTTAATGAACTTCGGGTCGGACCGGACTGTTCTGAACTGTTGGATGGCGTCACCTACAATTTATACACTTTGAGATCAATAAGTATTCATTCGATATATACAACTTTCTATTCAAGTACTAACACTAATTGAGTAATCGAACCTTTAAGGTGTTTCTGTAACTTTTCATCGCTTGCCATCTTATACATCATGTCTCTAAATCTGTCGACCGCGACATCAATGTATCGGTCTCTCACAGCCACCTCGAGACCCTCATTGTAGAAGTGTTTCAACTGCAAGATCGTTTGTCGTCATTGTAATAGTAATCTGTAAACAGTAACAGATAATTAATAAAAATCAGAAATTGGTGTACCTTGAAGTTGGCAAACCACTTCTCCCGTTGCCACACAGGCACCTTCGTCCAACTCGTGCAGTAGGTAGTCAACTCCTTCATGAAGCTATCCTTCACACCAGTGATCACCGCACGAGTACGAAACCTACACCAAAGAGTGAAATAAGATGATGTCTCACCAAAAAAAGGAAATATAACGTCTCACCATGTCCTCTCCGGGCTAATAATCAGGCGCCCGTCGTCTGTATACTGAAGCTGTTGTTGCTGTTGTTCCGGTTGCCCATCGTTGTTCACCTCCGCCTCGTTCTCCGCCTCTTGATCCTCCTCCCGCCGGTTCTCCTCCTGGTCCTCCTGCTGCTGGGACCCCCTGTTGCTGTTGCTGCACCCACTACCATAACGAAGTCTGCTGCCCAACGTCATATCTGCAGACATATAATAGTAGAAAGTTAGAAATTGACATCATAATAATGCAGATTAACTATGTACAAAAAATATAACTTACTAAAACTATACCCTACTAAAAATCATCGTCACTGTCGTTGTCATCTTCCACATGCCTACTCGAACCAACGACATCCTCTTCCTCGTAATCATCTTCCTCCTCCTCGTCATTGACCTCTAAATCATTGGTGTCGTCCTCCTCCTCGACCATATCACTAGAAGCACCTTCCTCCTCCTCACCACCTTCATCGTCTTCAAAATCTTCCCCCACATCCACCTCATTATTGTCATCATCATTTGCAAACAGATTCTCATCAACTGGAGACAATGTTGTACCACTAGAAATGACATCCTCTTGGAAGAGGTCAGAGTCATAATGCCCCCGTGGCTTAGTTTTGAACACCGCCCACCACTGGTTTACAGTTCTGTCGTTCTTTGTGGTTGGGTAAGGCGCAAAGTACACTTGGTGTGCTTGTTGTGCAAGTATAAACGGATCGTACTTGGAGTATTTTTGGTATGATTAACTTCAACTAGTTTGTACCTTTCATGTACTCTAGTACCTTGCACAGAGTTGTCCTTCCATTCGCATTTAAATACCACAGCTCTATACCCACGATCATTTCCAACATAGCACAGCTCGAAGATGTCCTCCAATAGACCGTAGTAATCTTCACCCTCAAGTGACAACACACTCACACCAAAATTACATCTACTCGTACTGCTACCATGGGCAAATGTATGGAAATTGTAACCATTAACCGAATACCGGTTCCAAGTTCTAACATTCCACAAAGGACCTAATGCTAGACTCCTAACCAAATCATCCTGAATATTCTCTGAAATTACATGCTCCTTAAGCCATTTGGGAAACTGTTCCTCATGTTTATTCCAAACGTCATCAGCATGTAAATGTGGATTAGCAGCCACAAATTCAGTTACAAATTTCTTCTCGTACGGCTCCAAAACTTCGCATTTTGATAGCAAGTACAGTAGAGCACGATTGTACTCCTTCTCATCTAATGTCCTCCACCCGCCACCTGATGACGATCCCTCACCTACCTTACTTTGGAAAAAGTCTGGTACGTTGGGGTGAATCGTCGTCTCGGATATTTCTAGGTTTAGATTTTTGGCTTTGGTGTTCACTTCTTTCTCGAAATACAGAGAACAGAAGTTGGCTATCTCCTCTGTTAAGTAAGCATTACATATGGAGCCCTCAACCCTCGCCTTGTTACCAATTTTTTTCTTCAAATGGTTGAGAAATCTATGACAATCATCAAGCGACTATGTTATTATCAAATTATAGTGTCTAACGTTAGTTAGTGGGTAAAATAAGTAAGTAGTTGAAAGTTCTCACCTCTCAAACGGGTACATCCATCTAAACTGTACCGGTGCTCCCACTTTAGCTTCGTAGGGCAAGTGGACCGGTAGATGCTCCATTGAGTTAAAGAAGGAGGGTGGGAAGATCATCTCAAGTTTGCATAGTATCTGAGGAATTTGATCCTCCAAACGAGTCATGTCGTCATTTGTAACTGTCGACGAACACAAATCTCGAAAAAACTGAGATATCTCAGTGATAGGATTCCAAACATTTTCCGGCAACAGGTGCTTCAACGCCACAGGTAGTAACCGCTCCATGAACACGTGGCAGTCGTGACTCTTCAAGCCTTGGAGCTTCAGGTTCTTAATGTCCACACACCGACTAAAATCGGATGCATACCCATCAGGGAACTTCAGTTTCCCTACCCACTCTAACACGGCCTTTCTCTGAGCCTTATCAAGGCTAAACAAGGCCCTAGGCTTGGACCCATCCCACTTGATATGCATTTTCGGACGGTCACAAATTTTTTTCAAATCTTTTCGGGATCCTACGGTGTCACATGTCTTACCCTCTACATCCATGACGGTGTGAATCAGTTGCTCAAAGAAATTCTTCTCAATATGCATCACGTCCAGATTATGTCGGAGTAATAAAGTACTCCAATATGGAAGGTCGAAGAAGATGCTTCTTTTAAACCAACCATTTTTTAATTTCTTAAGATCTTTGAACTCTTGATCGGTCCCGTCAACAGTAGATGGGAACTCTGAAATCACCTCCCAAATTTCATCTCCATGGAGACGAATCGGTGCCTCATCTAGCACCTCCTCACCCTTCTTGAAAGCTCTCTTATTCTTCCTGTACATGTGACCCTCGGGTAGAAACTGTCTATGACAGTCAAACCAACTAATTTTGCTTGAATTACTTAGGTAGAATGCTTTACTTTCACTCATGCAACAAGGACACACTTTTTGGCCCGCCGTAGACCGACCACTCAACATACCATACGTAGGGAAATTGTTTATAGTCCACAAAAGCGATGCTCTAAGCTGGAAATTTTATTTCAACGACACATCATATGTCTCCACCCCTACTTCCCACAAGTGTTTCAATTCCTCTATCACTGGTTGTAAGTAAACATCCAAGTGGTTTTTGGGGTTTTTTGGGCCGGGAACAATGAGAGAAAGGAATATGAACGGTGGTTTCAGACAAAGCCATGGGGGTAAGTTGTACGGTGTGACCATGACAGGCCAGCATGAGTATGACTTACCGAACTGACTGAAAGGGGCGAACCCATCGGTACACAACCCAAGTCTCACGTTACGGGGATCCTCAGCAAATTCAGGGTAAATCCTATCAAAGCGTTTCCACTCCTCCCCGTCACCAGGATGACACATCTTCCCCTCTACACGAGTTTCTTCCTTATGCCACCTCATTTGTTCGGCAATGGTTCTGGTTGAATATAATTTTTGAAGTCTAGGGGCGATGGGAAAGTAGGTAAGTCGACTAAGTGGTATAGGTTTTTTATGCCTCGCAACACTCTTTCCCTTCCTACCCCTCAAAACAATATTCTCATCTACACTTTTGTATCTACCCTTCCCACATATCTTACGTTCCTCAAGCACGGCATCGTCCTTCCAAAAAAGCATACATCCATCGGGACAACCATCGATCTTTTGATGCGGAAGTTCAAGACCTTTAACTATTTTTTTGGTATTGTAGAATGTTTTGGTCATAATGTTGTCTTTTGGGATGAGTTTCTCAATCAATGCAGCGACACCGTCTACGCACCCAAAAGGTAGGTTATACTCACATTTAAGGGTCACTACCATAGACGCCACTTCTAACAATGTCACATCACAGCCTCCATATAATGGCTTCTCCGCAGCCTCTAACATATCAAAAAAAAGCTTTTGCTCGTGGGTTTGGCTCTTGTGGGGTTGGTTGGTCGTCGTTAGTGTACATGCTCTCATCATTGAACAAATTGCACTCAACCACATCAACAATCATTCCTCTCACCCCGCCCTCATTCTGATCCACCTCAGATTCCTCAAAAGCAGACGTCTCACCATGACAAATCCAATAATAATAATTTGGGCTAAACCCATTTGAGATAATATGTTCCTTAATCATAATATCGTACGAGAATTTGAGGTTCTTACATTTCAAACAAGGACACCTAAATCTACCCTCTGACGCGTATTCGGGAGGGATTTTAGCGAACTCAAGAAAACTATTAACACCCTCTAAAAATTCCGTTCTGGGAAGTCGTCTCTTATCTAATCTTTCCTCATACATCCATTTTCGTTCCTGTCGCTTCATTTTTTTATCTAAAAAAATTGAGACAATAACCACATACAAATTATTTCTTCTTAAGTAATTTACTAATATATACACACTACTCACATATTTCGTAAAATTCACAATTCACAATCCATCCATAATTACATCACTAAATCGACATAATTGTATTTCCACTTCCAATTTCCTAACACATCAAAACAACTCATTTCATTCAAATACTCAATCATAAACCCTAATTTTATACTAACAATCTATCTATTTCAAATTGGGAAACCTATTGGGCGATTAACATTTTAACTACACTAAATATTCCGAGAACTTAAAAACTATCCAACCCAATATCTAATTTATTTATATCTATAAAAACAAAAATTAATAAATAATCGAAACTAAATATAGATAGATGAACATACCTTAAGAAAAATGAGAGAATTGAAGAAGGAATTAAGAGGAAAGGAGGAGGGTCGAGTTTTAGTGAGAAGGGAGACGGATTTTAGAGAGAGGGAGTGAAATGAGAGAATGAGACGGGGGAGGGGGGCTGCTGGTTCATTTAAAAAAAATTACGACTTTTAGCGACAGATGTCTGTCGCGCGTCTTTTTTTTTTTTAGCGACAGATATCTGTCGCGAATCTCCTTTTTTGCGACTGAAATCAGTCGCTAAGTAACTGATTTAGTGACAGAAATCTGTCGCGCTTCCGGTTTTTTAGTGACAGATTTCTGTCGCTAAGGAAAATATATTTTTTTTTCAAAATCCGTCTCCTTGTCCAGCGACAAACATCTGTCGCGCGTTGTACTTTCAGTCGCTAAATAAGCAACTGAATTTTTCAGTCGCGCGTTGGTAGTAGCTACATGGAGTATTTCTTGTAGTGCCTACCCACATCATACCAAAGGTAGACTAGTCTCATTTTCAGAATGTGCAAATTCTGGCAGATATACCACCCGTCTTGCATGTCGTACGGCATGTTGTCGAGGATGCACTTAGGCGGCCACATCAACTGTCTATACATTTTGATTGATTAGAAAATGTAGGTTGTTGGGATCGTTTTTTCTTATTGATGTAGAGAAGCTAGATGTGCATGCAAGTTTAAGTTTTTTCTTAAATGAACTAAATGTAGTTGTCATTTTTACTTTGATTATATATTTGGTTGATAATAACTCTTCGACTTCCGGTTAGTCTATTTTTCTATGCTTATGCGTTTGTCGAACAAATTATTAACACAGACAATTCGTTCTAATTACGACACTTTTACACCGAAATTATACTATTAAGTTGCGGTGCCGTTAGCTTCGTGTCATTCACCGCATACTCGATGTTGAGTAGTGTGTTGCTGGGTTGATGTTGCAAATTACTGACGGAGGGGTAGTTTCTGGCCCATCGTTGGATTGGGTTACTCATACCTATGATTAGTGTGAGGAATCCCAGCAGGCCGATTTATTTGGGCCGTGAAAAATTCTTCTCCATTATCCTTCGAGCAACAAC
The DNA here is from genome assembly GCA_958450325.1 of Agrostemma githago. NCBI lineage: Eukaryota > Viridiplantae > Streptophyta > Magnoliopsida > Caryophyllales > Caryophyllaceae > Agrostemma > Agrostemma githago. The sequence goes on along the minus strand of OY288258.1, from coordinate 55,594,723 downwards.
AGTCAGCCCAATATACACGGGAACATGGCCCATCCCAAATTTTGATCCCTCACTCTTTTATGCAGCCCAAAACAGAAGATGATCAGCGTCTTTGCATACGTATCTGTTCCCAGCCCGCCCAACTAATAACGTTTGTCCTCTCAGTAATGGCGCGTGCAAAATGTTTAGCACCTCCAATTATGTAATCGTGTTGACATCGACACAGATAAGAAAAAACACGATAACAGTTTTTTGTGTAAAAAATCGTTCTATTTAATTATAAGTTACCCTAAACGAACCTCCCGGACAAACTTGAAATTATAAGAATGCCAAACGATATCATTATTTACCCCTGCAATGATTACTTGGCACATGTAGGTATATGTCGTGTTATCTGCTAACGATTGGGTAGGTGCTTGATTATATAATCTCCGCATTAGTAGTGATGTACGACGCGTTGACATCTCCCTCTTCGTTCATATGCTTACCTCTTATCTAATGAATCGGTTAAAACACTCACAACATGGAGTAGAAAGTTTATGATCAAGTCATCTCGAAGAGATTGCGTCATGCTTACTATATGTTGTTCATTGATATCGTACTGACTTAATTTTAGGTGTTACTTCATTCCACTTTTTATATAACTTAAAGCGAACAACCCGTGAGATCTTTCACGGGTAACACACTAGTTGTTCACTTAATTACCCCTTGTCTAGCTTTCTCTTCTCCTTTTTAATTTGTATGTTTACCGCAAGCTCTAGTTCTGTACGGATGGTACACTAAGGTTCATATTGAGGTTTGGTTGTAGGTCTAATCGGGTCGCTTTGGTTGTACATACACTTGGGTGTCACATTGAAGTTCATGCTCTGTAATAATTTTTGTATCCATTGTTGTAGGTGACACTTTTGATAAATTATGGAAGGGAAAGCTGAATGAAATGAGAAAATGAAGTGAGGTGGAAGTTGATGAGTTTTTCCTCTTTTCTCTCTTCTTTCTTAATTGATTGAGTTTTTTAATTAAAAAAATTGTTAATTGAATTGCCTCTGTTTTTTAACATACTCCTTTTTTTCATAATTTTGTTTGTCGCTTGGTTTAGTTGTTTTGCCCAATTAGAGCAGAACACATGACTTTATTAGAAGATAGTACTTTGTATTAGATAACTGATGGATGGGGATGATTTTTTTGAGTTTTAAATTTTAATAGAGTATATAGATAAGACGGTACTCTAACATCTCTCTCTCTCTCTCTCTCTCTCTCTCTCTCTCTCTCTCTCTCTCTCTCCCCCCCTCTCCCTCTCTCTCTCTCTCTCTCCCTCCATTTTTATCTCCCCTATTTTATACTTCCTCCGTTCAAGTCGAAGTTTTCTTTTTGCTTTTAGCACAAGTTTTAAAAAACTGATTGTTTATTATTAACGGTACAAACGTGTAAAACTTAAATATTTGTTTGATATTAAATGTAGGGTAGATAGTGACATTTATATAAATATATAAGGTTTAAAGTATTTGTCTAATATTAAAATAATGACTAAAATGGAAATGGGAAGCTTGAAATTGAACGTCCCAAAAAGAAATAAGGGAAAGTGATAAGCTTGCTTTGTAATGTTTATTTCGCGTGCTTTATTTCTTTTACTTTGCCGGAACCACTGTTGGGAGCGGTTTTGAGGCCACTTATGCTTCTTCTAGTGGGTTTTAAGGTTCTAAGGTCGATCATAGAGAAATTGAACGATTTCTTCTCGTTTTCGACGCTTAAAGAGCAAATGAAGTGAAGCAAGGATGACTTGATGCCTTAGACTCGATCCAGAGTCTCATAGGGGTCCACTTGAGACGATCCCGAGCACCGAGCCTCACACAAGAACCACCGAGCATCACATGAGAACCAAGGAAGAAGTATAGGAGTGTCACTAGGCCTACATGGCCGTGTCCTACACCTACATGGCCGTGATTGAAGATGCAAAAGAAGTCGGATAACTGGAGTGCAACACGACCATGTCACGAAGGACACGACCGTGTCGAGAATGGGTGACACGACCGTGTAGGTGAGTGACATGGCCGTGAGGGTCAGTGACACGGCCATGTCCCCCATATATGCAGCATCCGGTTTCGATTTCTCGCCTCCTCCCCTTTCTTCCTACGCTATAAATAGTCCCTCTTGTAATCATTTGTAATCACGAAACCCTAGATAGATACTCCATATATTAGCCTAATCTTAGATTAATCTTTCCTTAATCTTTGCTTAATTCTAGTTTAATCCTAGCTAGATCTTATGTAATTGAAGATCTTTGGAGGAATCCTTTATATATTAAAGGGAGGACCAATAGAAGTGAGGTGGCAGCAAGAAAATTGAGTATTTTGAAATAATTCACTCTCATTCATCCGTGATCAATTAGACAACTAATAATGCATGCAAACCAATAATACACCAAAAAGTATGTCAAGGATTGGGTTTTCACGGGATTCACAAACCATTTACCCATTAAAAACCCTAATTAAAAAGCCCTAAAGCAGTCATATAATTACTCTATAAAACAGATTCTTCAATAGTCAAAAATCATAATTACGCAACAGTCACATAATCACATGAGCGATTCCGCTACCGTGTAACAATCTATCAAATTTGTCTTCTAAAATGTCGTATGCTATTAATACTACCATTTCTACGTTATGTCAGGGTGTGAGGATGACCAATGTGGATGTCAGGGTAATATACAATTAGCAGAGGCCCGACTGTAAGAATATTTTATGATATAATAATATTACGGGATATGTAATATATATTCCCTATTATTATGCTAATATTTCTTCCTCATAATCACAATAATATCGGACTAAATAAGGAGTTTTTCCATATTTACTCGACCTTGATGGAAGGTCGAGATTACGATAATCTAAAACCCTAATAGGAAACTTGTCCTCTCTCTGCCTATATAATGGAGTCTTCCCCATCAGAAACTCTATGCGTATTATTAAGGTCAAACAACACCTATTATGTTATGGGACAAGGGAGAGAAACCGTACCTATTATTATTATTATTATTATTATTATTATTATTATTATTATTATTATTATTATTATTATTATTTGAAGATCATATGAAGACGTATTATTATTATTTCAAGTCGTCTTATTATCGTCTTATCACTTATGAAGTTGTCTTAAAGAGATCTAATATCGTTCGTATTAGATTTCGACTTATTCCGTAACGAGGTATGTCTTAATCTCGTCTTAATTAATCTTTTGTGACTTTCATGTTGTTCAAAGATTTATGAGAATTATGTTTTATTTATGTCATGTTAATAATATGCTAACACCGACTTCAACAATAAATCAATCATTCGTAAATATATCAGTCGTGAATCAATGATGAACGTACGAAGAATTTAACAATATTTTATTTGCAAAGAAATATGATGAAACAGATACATATGATTATATTTTAATGAATTATTTTTGAGTGATTGTATGATTGTACATATATTATAATGAATCAATATGAATGATTATATTTTTGCAGCATGTTATTCCAAAGAAATATAATTAATTCAATACATCCGATCAATATACTAATTATTTGAATTGTGTAATTAAGATATTTGGAATTACAAGTACGGTTTAATACCTTCAAAATTGTTGAACATGCTTTAAAAATTGATGAACAATCGAAGAATTTAACAGCATTCTTCGTGCGTCATTTATTTATAACTATGCGTCGAGATTACTTAATCTGTGACAATCAAAAAATTGATAAAGTTGTCTTAAAAATTGATTTGGTGTTTGTCTACTTTTTGTCCAAATATTAAATTAGAAAAGGATTAAGTGTTTGACTACCTTTTCTAATTTAGAATGAACTGTTTATCAATTTGGACAAAAGTAATATTTACCATTACTTTAATCGTATGATATTTAATATTTGGACAAAAGTTAACAAAGTCTAATATTTGGACAAAACTTTAATATTATTATTATTTAGTATTTAATATTTAACGTATGATATTCAAAAGTAATATTTGGACAAAAGTTAAATATCGAAATCCATATACCGTATGATATTTAATATCCGACACGAAAGTAACAAAGATTGTTTTTAAACATTTTTTACCTTCAACAAATCAAGTTATTATTTTTCATGGACTATCGCTTCAACGTCAAAAATCAATATTCCTGTCTTAACAACTTTAACATATACAATTAAAGTAGCGTAACGACACTGTCCCATCAACCGTGTGACATTCAAAAAACTAAAACAATAAAAAAATACAAACAACCCCGTGATGTTTCACGGGTCAATACACAAGTTATTCACTATTGACAACATTGAATATACTTCTTGGATTGATTTTATACAAGATTCAATCTTGTCTTTCATTTGTGTTTGATATAATTTATCTTCTCCCTAATCTCCCTCCTTTTTGTCTGGCTTGGCTTTGTCCGTTGGGTTCGCATTTTTCTCCAATAAAATCATGACACATTACTTAGTTAGAAGTTTTATTAGGTAGATAAAAGATGGAGAATGGTTTGTTTGATGTTTAATATAGTATATAGATTACAAAGAATTTAATTTTATGGGTAATTAGAGACTCATGCATGTATGAACATTCACTTAATCGCGTACTCCGTATTATTTAAATATTTTCAATTAAAGATTTTTTTAATTTTAAAATCTCTCAACTTTGAAAATTAATTTGAAATTGAGAAGCAATTAACATAATTGAGAAAAGTATTTTTCAATAATACGAGTAAGTATTATTTTTTTATTATTTTTTATTCTCACATTTTGTAATTCTTGCTTAAAAATACTCGTATACTATATGGATTAATATTAAGAATTTGAACTCATATTCTAAATAAATTATAAATAAATTCAATTATATTTTTTTTTTAATAACTATTTCTCTTTCATAATAATAAAATTCAGAGATTCACCTCATCCTTTATATATTAAAGGAAGGACCAAGAGAAGTGAGGTGACAGCAAGAAAATTGAGTATTTTGAAATACTTCACTCACATTCATCCGTGATCAATTAGACAACTAATAATGCATGCAAACCAATAATACACCAAAAAGTATGTCAAAGATTGGGTTTTCACGGGATTCACAAACCATTTACCCATTAAAAACCCTAATTAAAAAACCCTAAAGCAGTCATATAATTACTCTATAAAACAGATTCTTCAATAGTCAAAAATCATAATTACGCAACAGTCACATAATCACATGAGCGATTCCGCTACCGTGTAACAATCTATCAAATTTGTCTTCTAAAATGTCGTATCCTTTATATATTAAAGGAAGGACCAAGAGAAGTGAGGTGGCAGCAAGAAAATTGAGTATTTTGAAATACTTCACTCTCATTCATCCGTGATCAATTAGACAACTAATAATGCATGCAAACCAATAATACACCAAAAAGTATGTCAAGGATTGGGTTTTCACGGGATTCACAAACCATTTACCCATTAAAAACCCTAATTAAAAAACCCTAAAGCAGTCATATAATTACTCTATAAAACAGATTCTTTAATAGTCAAAAATCATAATTACGCAACAGTCACATAATCACATGAGCGATTCCGCTACCGTGTAACAATCTATCAAATTTGTCTTCTAAAATGTCGTATGCTATTAATCCTACCATTTCTACGTTATGTCAGGGTGTGAGGATGACCAATATGGATGTCAGGGTAATATACAATTGGCAGAGGCCCGACTGTAAGAATATTTTATGATATAATAATATTACGGGATATGTAATATATATTCCATATTATTATGCTAATATTTCTTCCTCATAATCACAATAATATCGGACTAAATAAGGAGTTTTTCCATATTCACTCGACCTTGATGGAAGGTCGAGATTACGATAATCTAAAACCCTAATAGGAAACTTGTCCTCTCTCTGCCTATATAATGGAGTCTTCCCCATCAGAAACTCTATGCGTATTATTAAGGTCAAACAACACTTATTATGTTATGAGACAAGGGAGAGAAACCGTACCTATTAATTATGAAATGACTTATTATTATTATTATTATTATTATTATTATTATTATTATTATTATTATTATTATTATTATTATTATAAACGGAACTTGTATTAAACACCAGAACAAATTACAAGAAGTTAGAGGGAAGCCGAGATACTATCTGGGCCCAAGTCGTATTATTATTACAAGAACTTATTATTATTATTATTATTATTATTATTATTATTATTATTATTATTATTATTATTATTATTATTATTATTATTATTATTATTATTATTATTATTATTATTATTATTATTTGAAGATCATATGAAGACGTATTATTATTATTTCAAATCGTCTTATTATCATCTTATCACTTATGAAGTTGTCTTATAGAGATCTAATATCGTTCGTATTAGATTTCGACTTATTCCGTAACGAGGTATGTCTTAATCTCGTCTTAATTAATCTTTTGTGACTTTCATGTTGTTCAAAGATTTATGAGAATTATGTTTTATTTATGTCATGTTAATAATATGCTAACACCGACTTCAACAATAAATCAATCATTCGTAAATATATCAGTCGTGAATCAATGATGAACGTACGAAGAATTTAACAACATTTTATTTGCAAAGAAATATGATGAAACAGATACATATGATTATATTTTAATGAATTATTTTAGAGTGATTGTATGATTGTACATATATTATAATGAATCAATATGAATGATTATATTTTTGCAGCATGTTATTCCAAAGAAATATAATTAATTCAATACATCCGATCAATATACTAATTATTTGAATTGTGTAATTAAGATATTTGGAATTACAAGTACGGTTTAATACCTTCAAAATTGTTGAACATGCTTTAAAAATTGATGAACAATCGAAGAATTTAACAGCATTCTTCGTGCGTCATTTATTTATAACTATGCGTCGAGATTACTTAATCTGTGACAATCAAAAAATTGATAAAGTTGTCTTAAAAATTGATTTGGTGTTTGTCTACTTTTTGTCCAAATATTAAATTAGAAAAGGATTAAGTGTTTGTTTACCTTTTCTAATTTAGAATGAACTGTTTATCAATTTGGACAAAAGTAATATTTACCATTACTTTAACGTATGATATTTAATATTTGGACAAAAGTTAACAAAATCTAATATTTGGACAAAACTTTAATATTATTATTATTTAGTATTTAATATTTAACGTATGATATTCAAAAGTAATATTTGGACAAAAGTTAAATATCGAAATCCATATACCGTATGATATTTAATATCCGACACGAAAGTAACAAAGATTGTTTTTAAACATTTTTGACCTTCAACAAATCAAGTTATTATTTTTCATGGACTACCGCTTCAACGTCAAAAATCAATATTACTGTCTTAACAACTTTAACATATACAATTAAAGTAGCGTAACGACACTGTTCCATCAACCGTGTGACATTCAAAAAACTAAAACAATAAAAAAATACAAACAACCCCGTGATGTTTCACGGGTCAATACACAAGTTATTCACTATTGACAACATTGAATATACTTCTTGGATTGATTTTATACAAGATTCAATCTTGTCTTTCATTTGTGTTTGATATAATTTATCTTCTCCCTAATCTCCCTCCTTTTTGTCTGGCTTGGCTTTGTCCGTTGGGTTCGCATTTTTCTCCAATAAAATCATGACACATTACTTAGTTAGAAGTTTTATTAGGTAGATAAAAGATGGAGAATGGTTTGTTTGATGTTTAATATAGTATATAGATTACAAAGAATTTACTCTTATGGGTAATTAGAGACTCATGCATGTATGAAAATTCACTTAATCGCGTACTCCGTATTATTTAAATATTTTCAATTAAAGATTTTTTTAATTTTAAAATCTCTCAACTTTGAAAATTAATTTGAAATTGAGAAGCAATTAACATAATTGAGAAAAGTATTTTTCAATAATACGAGTAAGTATTATTTTTTTATTATTTTTTATTCTCACATTTTGTAATTCTTGCTTAAAAATACTCGTATACTATATGGATTAATATTAAGAATTTGAACTCATATTCTAAATAAATTATAAATAAATTCAATTATATTTTTTTTAATAACTATTTCTCTTTCATAATAATAAAATTCAGAGATTCACCTCATAAAGTTGTAAAATACTACTCCATCTGTTTCTTTGATATCTTCCACATTTTCTTTTTCAACCATTTCTTTGATTTCTTCCACTTTTCTTTTTTTCTATCACACTTCTCTCTTACCTAGTGGCCCACTTACTTTACTTCTCTCTACTTTTACTTATTTTATTGTTTTTCTTAAGAAATGTGTCACTTTTAAGGTGAAAGAAATTATAGAAACGGAGGGAGTACAATATTAACTTCACTTCACTTAATTTAATTGAAGTCAACTCAATTAAAGAAGAATAAAGTGAATGTATTTGATATATGAATATAAGTTGGAAAGACTAGGGATAAGTGACTTTGAAATTTTGAATAATGAATTTGCATAATGTGTTTGGTAGGGCACTTCATTTTGCTAATTTCTTTATTTTCGACATCATTATAAAAAAAAACTGAATTTGGACATGTACACCGAAGAAACACTCCCACATGCAAAACTTCATACGGAGGGAGTAGTTCATATGCATATCGTTTTGGTTATGATTGTACTTTGTACCTAATTACTTCTATATTGGTCCCAACACGACTTCATGGCCCAAACTGTCTAGTGCTTGGTTTCTGAATTGATAAGATTGATTGTTTTTGAAAACGAGCCACAAGGTTTGAAATTCAGCCAAGCTATTATCTCCTTGCTCCTTCCTACAAGAATGAACTACACTTAATTAACTAGAGCCGCCTAAGAGAACATATTTCAAGTTTAGCTTATCAGAAGTTCGGAATATAAATCCGAAAGTGAAGCGTAAACGCGAGAAAAAAAGAGTTACAGAGTATAAAGCTCCTACGATCCCGAATCCTGTGGTGCAATTCAAACTTGATAATCAATCATATACAGTACTCTGTAGTTACAAATTACAATCAAGATTAACTGAATAAGAGTAACCTAAATCCCTAATTGTGTTCACATTCAAAGTTCCATAAAAAGACATAGCATATTCTATCTAATTGCTGGAGTACTCCGTAATCTAGTAGTACAACAAACTTTCCCAAACAATAGGGGCTAGGTAGGGAGGGAACATATTGAAAGTTGAAACTAACATCTGAACAACCCCCCAAAAATAATCAGTGGAATTTACAGGCTAACAATAGAATCAAACACCGGCCACGCCAAGACCACAAGTAGCCGGTCGATGCGGCTCAAACTTAGCCGTTGATCTTATTGGAGCGGACTTGCACCGTGTCAACACAAGTGGCTCGAACCCTGCCCCGGCATTAGCCAGTTTCTGCTCAATTAAGCTAGCCACGGAACCACCACTTGCTGGGAAGGATATTGAAGACCTGCCCGGGTGGGCGGAAGGGGGCAGCGGTGGCAAAGCGGCCACAGCCGCCGCCTTTGTCTTCTTATTAGAGGAGTTATCATTATCCCCAGCCGCCTTGTTATTGCCGTGGTTGTGGTGGCGGCGGACGAAGTCGGTCCCACAAACCCATGTTTCTTTAGACACCTCCATTGATAATTTTGGTTCACACATCATTAGCAGTAAACAATCTGGCAACATAGGCATGTTATTCTCCTTCTCTGTTGACTTCCTAGCTTTAGCTTCTCCTTTTTCTTGCACCTTTTTCCCTTGTTTTGATTCTGATTCTACTTTGGTTGACTCCTGTAAAGTTGAAGAATCTTCACCCCTCTCTTGACCCTCAATTTCTTGGTGTTCTTGACCATCTCCACACTCTTCTTCAAACTTCCCATCAACTAAATTCAACCTATCCTTGGATTCCACATTTTGCAAATCTCCCTCTTCTTTTACACTCTTCTCTTCTTCCTCAAACTCTTGTCTATTTTCCATGTCGTTGTCTTCGGCCTCCTCCAATTGTCGACTAGATACTCCCAAATCTTCAAGAATAAGCCCAACAACCTCACAGATTTCACCCATTTCCTCCTCCTCCTCCTTATTAATTATCCCAACCACTCCATCTTCCCTACTAACCTCTAATCTCTCAAACTTAACATTATGATTTTCTTCTTGAATCAAGTCAGGATGGTGATGGTGATGGTGATGGTGTTTTTGAGAAAGGGAAGCCATTTTGACAGGATCGGATCTACACCTCATCAACAACAAAGCATTCTTAGGAGGAACACAGATACTAACCCTGCTACCACCATCATTGTCATTAACATTATCATGACTAGTAATCCCGACATCATTGAACAAATCATCAAACTCCATATCATCAAAAATAGACCTCCTCCTTGAACAATCCCTCTCCATAACCCTCACATCCTCATCATTATCATTACCACCACCATTGACAACAAGCTCAACATCCCTCCTCACTCCACTCTCCCCATCATGTAAACTCACCATCCACCTAAACACGCCCCCACATGACGATGACGATGATGATGATGATGAACTCCCACCCTTGTTATTATTGTTGTTAACCCCATCATTATCATTATCATTAGAATTAGAATGAGTAAAGCAAGAAGATTTGCAAGGGATGAAGCAGGTGAAGTCCTTGAAAGGGAGATGGACCCACCTCTGGTTTCTGGGAGGGTGGGACCTACAAGCAAGCATCTTCATCTTTTCCCCATGTTTCCGGCTCTTCCCCCTCACTTGCCCAATGCACGTCACTTTCGGCGAACACGGTTCGCGATGGAACATAGCCCCAGATGGTCAACAAGGCAGTGGGATTTGGAAGAGTGAGATTGAGTGTGAGAAAATGAAGAGGTCACTTGTCACTTGTTGATGCTCTTGGTCTATCATGTGCTGCTCTCTCCATCTCCATTATTATTCATTTTATTTTCCTATATTAAATTAATTAGACAAGGGAAAAATAAGATACCAGTATTAGTATTTGTATTTGTATTTGTATTTGGGGTGGAATCGGATCAGAAGGGTGAAGAATCAAAGAAGAAAGGAGTAATATTGACCAAGTAAATGACAACGGAGGACATGTGATGTGATGTGTGTGTGTGGAGAGAGAGAGATAGAGAGATTGACTGAGCGTTGAGTAGCTGAGTGTGGAGTAGGGGATGTTTAGCTGGTTTTACAGAGAGGTCTACTCAAGTAGTCGAGTGTATGAAGAGAGGTGGATAGAGTGATAGACGAAGATAATTTCCTTCGAGAAATTTAGCAATAAAATGGGCGGCAAGTCTGGCTTGTGACGGATATATCACAAGTCTGCAACGGGTCAAATACTATTCATGTGATAGATAAGACAAAATATGGATAGACATTTCGCTTTTGAATTATCTACTTAAATAGATAGTATTTGACCCGTCGTACACTTGTGACGGATATGACCGTCAAAAGTAAGAATTTGTGTAAATGGGTGACTTCAAATTGTCAAATTCTACGTTGTAACCAAGAAAATATAGAGTATTAATTTATCAAAAATTTGTAATTGATTAAATAATATTTACTTTGTAAAATAAAGATCATAAATTTGGTAATATCCGAGCCAGCTTCGGGTCATGCTGGTTCAATTCGGATTACGGGTCAAACTCGATCTTCAGTTAGGGTGTCGGATCGACTTCAAGTTGGCTTATTCGAGTCGGGTCATTCGCGTAGGGTCAATTTTGCCAGGTTAGCTACTTAGCTGTGAACCCACTTCACCCACAAACGATGATGAGAATTAGACATTTAATTTATAAAAGAAGGTTACTTCACGAGTATGAAATAGAACATATCTTTTTTTCATAAAGTTCCATAATTAACGATATTACGAAGTTAAAAATAGGACAATTGGACCTAAGCAAAAAATTACTCGTACATGAAAAAAGTCAAAAAAAAAAAATAGTCGTAAACCTTTCTTATTGTTGTAGTACTCCGTGTTTATTTTTTGATGGATATTTGGACCCGCAGACTATCGAGATCCGCGGATATGGATCTAAATCTAGCCAACTTGAACCCGTTGGATATAGATCGGATCTGGATTCAGTATCAGAGGCACGAATCTGGATCTGGATCCACTTGGATCCGATCCTCGATCCAGACCCGACCCATTGTCATCCCTACTCCAAACTCACAAGTTTCATTACCCTTTTTTCATTGAACATAAACTCTATTTTGATTCATTGCCCTCTCATTCCACCAATTTACTCTATAAACTTGACAAATGGGTCAACCGGGTCAGGTTCGGGTCGAGTCAGATCACTTTCGGGTTAATTTTGGATCGGGCCGAATCATTTTGGGTTCGTGTCGTTTTTGATTTTGCTATTTTCAACATTTTTTTAGCATATCGACTCGTTTTCTATAATAATAGTCGGATCAGTTTCGGGTTAGCCCGGATCAATTCAGGTTATGGGTCAAACTCGAATCTTCAGTTCAAGATTTGGATCGGGTTCAAATTGACTTATTCGGTTCGAGTTCGGGTTAACTTATTCAGATCGGGTCAGTTTTACCAGGACTACTGCCATCCCAAATTTAAGGAACAACGCGTCCCTAACTTGTTTTAAACATTGCATGATGTAGTGAAATAAAAAGATTAATAACATTTGTTTTGTTTTTTTATTTAAAAAAAAAAAAAAGATTAAATGGAGTTAGATGCAGAAATGGTTGAGGTAATGATCATCTCCCAAGTCCCAACTAATAATGTTGGCATTGACCGAGGAACAATGTAGGGTGAATAGAGGAAGTAGTATTTGCATACACAAACGTGGCCAGTTCACCATCGATAGGCAATATAGCCAATTGCCATTTAGGAATGTAGCCAATACCAAAGAGATACGGAAGCTGGGAGTTGGGAGGGAGGGAGTATGGTAATTATATTAAAACAAATAAAAGAGAAAGAAGTGGAGGGTTTGTTTTGGAAAGTGGAATGGGATGGATGGGAGTATGAGAGTAGCGGACACTACGGCAGGTTGCTTAACCTAATTAAAACCTGTGGATTAAACAAAACAAAACAAAACAGAGATGGAGTATTGAGATTGATGGGGACGAGGAGAGACAAAAGTATCCAAAGGCCGCATCCACATCCATGTGACTGACGCCATCACATGTGATGTGAGTGGAACCCCATCTGCACTACCACTCCCCTCCCTCCCTTTATTTACGGACTCCTACACTCCTACGTTTCTTCATTCCCAGCTCCATGCCTACCCACGCGCCCCCATCGCCTCTACATCCCCAACTATCGCCCCAAAATTTATATACTCCCTGACCCTCCTATGTCCCCTGTGTGCTCCGAGTATACGTGCTTTATCCGGGATCGGTCCTGAATATCTGGAGGTTCTACACAAAATCGTAAAATGGAGTCTCCTCGCAGCGAACTTTGGAATTATTTTGCGTTGACACTTTTTTCCCCCCTAATACCATAGCGAAAATCAAAATTACGTTTCTAAATTCGCTATATTTTTCTTTTGCAAAAAAAAAAAATCAAAATTAGGGACGTCAATTTTGTTATATTACTCCCTCCGTCTTGTTCATTTGTTTGCCTATAATTAAAATACTACTCACAATGAATATAAAAGAGGGACAAATTAACAGAATGAAAGTAGTAACAATTAGATGGGTCCAAAAATTTTAAGGTTTATATCAGCTAAGATTTTTATAATAATTGAGGATATGTTTTGAATTATCAAATACTAGGTTAGTACCCGTGCAAAGTTGTACGGGCATAAATAAAATAATTACGTAGATAATCTTATTTTTGAATATTAAACCTTTAACCCAAATAGTTTTTAAAATGAAAAAAGGGTAGGCTAATAAAATCAACCTGAAACATCCATGCATGAAATCAATGCAAAAATACTCGTACATGTTTGACCTGTATATATCTTTTACTCCGTAACATATTATACGCATATCTGATAAATCGATATTTATGCGTATTTTTACCCCTTTAATATTATTATTTTTATGTCGTCTTTTGTAATATTTGAGTTAAAATGATTATTTTATATAAGTTGGGTTTATTATTAAACTTTCGATATTTTTGTGCTAAATTGAGTTTTTAATATGTATTTTAATTAATTAGTAATAACCCACATGGATTAAGATTGCGAGACTACTAAAATCGTATGTATTTTTGCAGGTCTGTCTTAAGACGACAATATCTCACTCATACGATGTCGGAATAATGCGAATCAAAATGCATTGGAAAGCTAAGTTCAAGATGAACAACTTTGTTGAAGATACCAAAATCAAATTTCATCATCTAATGGGTCGAAATCAAGCTTGAAACCATCATCCATTATGGAAAAATAAGAAAAGAAAATCCGGTGTAAAAAAGAAAGAAGAATCAATTAATTAAGGAAAGAAATAAATTCACTAAGACCAAATCAACACTATAAAAGAAGGCATTAGGACTTTAATGTAAGAGAGGAGGAGAGAACAAGGAGCCGCAAAAATACATACATAGGAATAGGGCGAAGGCCTTGGCCTTCATGGCCAAGGTCGGTACAAATTCAGCCGGATTTTAATGCGGGACGCGATCAATTCAACTCCTAATTTATCTAACGGTTGTATCTATCTATCTATTTATCTTATTTAGTTTATTTACGTTTAATTAGTTATTTGGTTTAATCTTTCAGTTATTCGAACATGTAATGTACCGATTATTGTCAAAGGGTTATGAGATTACGTTATTGTTTTAACGTTTAATTAGTACTTTGATATTCGTATGAAATTCACGATTTGATTGTTGTTTTCATGTATATTAATTTAGCTTGATCACCTAGATTGTTTACATGAGTCGATTGTTAAATTAATACTGTAGTTTTTTTAATTAGGTTGCAGCGTTCTGGTCTAATTTAAGTGCTAGAATTTTGTATGACAATTGAGTTATATTTAATTGCAGCGTTCTGGTTTTATATAATTCAATTGATGGGTATTCTTAATGCGACTAAATTTGCTAAGTTAATTCGTGTGTTCATGGTTAATTTGATGAATTTGGTTAGGATTAACCTTGCGTGCGTCTAATTAATTAAATCGATGATTAACCCGACTATATCTGTGGACATGACATAGGTCCACCCCGACGCGGCCACGCGCGGGTTTGGGTAGGCGAATGAATCTCCATATGAGAATGGATCGAATTGAAATTTAGGTCGAATTGGAGTCGCCACCGAACTTTGTGGGAGTTCGGGCCCGTTCGAAGCCACTCTATGTCGTAGTGGGCCATGCACAAAGTATGGCCCATTTCCGATGTCAGAGTTTATTGGGCTCGTCCCTTTGCATCTCGATACCGATACCGTCACTACCGGTTATCGTGTATTGAATGACTCTCGTGCGCCAACGGTTTCGGGCATCCGGAAACCGAGGTTCTGAGTAAGGGGTGAGGGTACGTGTTGGGAAGCCCACGAAGGACACCCAACCCCGCCCGCACTAGCGGCCTCTACTAAGATCTCGAATGACTTTCTAATACGCGCGTTAGTTGAACGGGAAAATGATATGCAAAGATTATTTTCCCTAAGCATGTGAATGAAATTGAAAGGGTTTCTATGTCGATTTAATGCAATTAATTCTACATCGAAGTAAAATTTAGCATGTGGGTTCATTTTAGTAAAATAAAATAAACAAGCAAAATTGACAAGAAGACAAACGGTTAGTAACGATATAACGAATAATAACGGTTTGCAAATTATTGAATGAAGTTGAATGATGTAAACGAGATGATGCATGGTTTGAAAAGATAGTAGTACACGTGATTAATTAAGCACGTGTTGACCTAAGTCATAAAATACTATCGAATTTAGAAAGAAGAATGTACGACTCACGGTATTGCTCGTGATGAGGCCACTTGATCGAGTGGTCGATGGACTCGATCGAGTGGACCTTTAAAAAAAGTTTCTGTTTCGTATTTTAGACCTTACTCGGTCGAGTTATTGGCCAACTCAATCGAGTACGTAGCCACTCGACCGAATCACTGTGAGACTCGGCCGAGTGGAGGTCATGAAAACATTCTGATTCGAGTTTTGGGGTGCCACTCGACCGAGTGGGCTAGGCACTCGGTCGAGTCCCCCCTGTACGAACATGGGGTTCGTTCGCAATTTTGTATCGGTTTTGAAATTGCTTTTGATTTTTGATAATTTGATGAGTTTGTTGAATCAGGCATAAATATTGTGAAATTTATACTCGAAACTTGTCCTCGATACTCGTCATATCCCATATTCGATTATTGAATCGATATGGAATACTAGAGTGAAAATAAAAGACAAAAATTGCTTTGAGTCGTTTTAGATTAACTATCGCGATATGAATGGATTTTCTCCGCGTTTAATAATGTCGTGATTCTAGCGAATCGTATGACAACTATTTTAGCATCAACGAAAAAATCGCATTAGTTAATTAAATTGACTAGATCGTTAGATTCGACATCCAATTATGGAATTGGTATCAAATCTAACGGATCGACACTTTAGACGAATTGAAAGGACTTGATTCCCTCGGCTTCTCCGACATCGAAATAAATCCCTAGAGATTATGAGATGTCGGATCCACGTCAATGGGTTTCGACCCTTATTGAAAAACTTGTTTTGAAAATTGTTTTTTTTTTAAAAATTGATGAATGCGCGATTAATGATGATGAAAACAAAAAAAATAACGAATTATTGTTTAAGTTGACTTGTCTCAATAATCAAGTAATTGGGGTGTCGAAATAAGCGATCGGCAACGCTGTGTGCAGTACACTTGTATATTCGGGTTTCCTTATTCCGACATCCTTCATACTCGACACAAATCGACAAGTATTTTAATGTTTTAATACTAACGGTATTATCAATATTATGGTGCGATAATGAAATAAAAAAGAAAAAACAGAGAGAAAAGAGGGACGAGAGAGAGAGAGAGAGAGAGAGAGAGAGAGAGAGAGAGAGAGAGAGAGAGAGAGAGAGAGAGAGAGAGAGAGAGAGAGAGAGAGAGAGAGAGAGAGAGAGAGAGAGAAGACGGGTTTTGCACCCTCAACCTACATGTTCTTGTCTCGGATAGGACTTGTAGCCGTGGCTTTAACACGGGAGTTTCGAGGTTTATGGAGGTTGAGTTATGGTGGTTAGGGTTTCGATTCCTAAAGCTAGGTTTAGGGTTTGAGTTTGATCTTGATCTTGATGAGGGTTGAAAAAGTTGAATTAGGGTTGAATTTGACGTCTTGAAAGTTTTTTTGTTGATTAGGGTTTTTGAAGTTGTAAAAAGATGTTTAATGTGTGTTGCATGAGGTTGCTTATATAGGCAAAGGTAAGGGCACCTTGGTGTCTAGGGTTTTGTGCCTTGACGGACTTGATTTGATGGCCCGTTTGGAGGTGGACCGTGGGTGAGCTACTTGGAAACGGCTTTGGCCGGGTTTTAATCCGGTCGCTAAAAGTCGGTTTTATTTCCGGTGTCGATTTTGACCCAAATTAGTCTTGTTTGACTCGGAATGATCCACTGGGCCTGGATTCGAGGTTGATCTTGTGAGATTTGTACTCCATAAGTGCTTAAGCCAATGACTAATGGATTTGAGCCCATATCCGAGCGCGTAGAAACACGTTAGCGTCCGATCATCATCGGATGTTTTTGGAAACTACCATAGACACCTGGCAGTCAAAATGCGGGTGTCTACAATATCATATGTTGCATGTCTCGAATATTGTTATGATTAAGTTTTTTATTTATGTTATGTTTATTTATTTTATTATTATTATTTTCAAACCTAACAAACCCCCCTTTATATATATTTATACTATTAAAATAATAAACCGTCTTAGATAATATCGTTAGTCTCTGTGAGATCGACCTCTACTTACCCTATCTACCGTAGAGTTAGTAGTGTTTATAAATTTAATGTTGACTGCGGAAACGACACGCATCAATATCTCGTACATTTGATACAATTATTGATTAGGTAAATTAGTTTTAACTTATGTTTTTTTAAATAATGTAAATTTTACCCTCAGTATAACTAACTTAATATAAAAATCATAACACAAAATATTTCAAGAAAATTGACAATAAAAAATAGACATCTAATTGGAACCGCCTCATGAAAATCAAAGTGTATCATTAAAAAATAAGTGATTGTTATCTCGTAAACTAATAATAAAATAAAATTATTTAATGTAACAAGTACCCATGTAGAGATTACGGAGTATTACTATAGAGTCGTGTAATATGTAAAATGTGTTATATTCTCCAATTTCAATATACACAGAGTACTACATTAGATGAAACTCACCTACGTTAATATTTTCATAACTAATACTCCGTATCCATTTTTTTTGGAAATTATAATTGGTTATTGATACTAATATATTTTGGGGTTATTTAACGACAATAATATCAACTATAGGGCATCTTCCCAAAATAATACCAATTTCAATAAATTTGAAAATAATACGTATTATTGGAGTACTTAAACAAGAGTAGTATAAGTGACTTTGTAGCCTGCTACATCAGGTCAACTAATTAATATTTAATCTGCTACTTATCTTTCATCCTCCTCCTTGGACCTGGATAACGGGTGAATCGTGTCGGGTCAATTTTGTGTCGGGCCACTTTCGGGTTATAATAATCGTGTTGACTTCGAGTCGGGTCAGATAATTTTGGGTTCAGGTCATTCTCGGGTTTGCTGTTTTCCACTTTTTTTGGGATATCGACTCATTTTCTATAATAATAGTCGGGTCAGTTTTGGGTTAGCTCGGGTCAATTCGGATTAGGGGTCAAAATCAGGTCTTTAATTCGGGTGTCGGGTCGGGTTCGGTTTGCCTTATTTGGGTCGGGTTCGGTTTGACTTATTTGGGTCGGCTCAGTTTTGTCAGGTCTACTCCTTCATCCTCTCTCTCCATTACCCTTCATGCTTCTTCATTTTTTTTTCTATACGTTTCGTTTAGATTAACGTGTTGATTTTTGTGTAAGATTGTGTTGTTAGCTATATTTGGTGAGGTTGAAGATTTGAAGGAAGAGAAAGACGGAGGACATTAATGACGTTTAATGCCCTGTACACTATGTAAGTGAAAAGGAGTGAAGTAATATGAAATAAATTAAAGGCGAAAAAGGAAGGTGAACGAGTTCTACCGCTAACTAGTCATCTATACTACTATGGTTTAACTAATCCAAAAATATGTATTATTATCTGATTTATTAAAATTGAAATTATTTTCGGTAGACGATGTATAGTTGGTATTATTGCCGTTAAATAAAATTAAATGTGAAAAAGAAAGGTGGAAGGGTTCTACAGGTAACCGGTCACCTATACTATTCTGGTTTAACTACTCCAATAATATGTATTATTCTCAGATTTATTAAAATTGATATTATTTTGAGAAGACGCCCTATAGTTGGTATTATTGTTGTTAAATAACCCTATATTTTATAGATATAATTTTTTTTTTTATCTATTTCATGTTATTTTATCAGTAATTATACCGATAGTTTACATTATACGGAGTATAAAAAAATGTTCAAATTTATATATATTTGTTTGTATGTTAGAAAATTGTGTAATAGGAATATTTTCGACAATATTTAATCTATATATGTTCGATTATCATATATATGGAAATAATTTCAATCGCAATAAACGTGATAAGTTGTTTTGTCCGCAGGTGTATACCTATCATGTTTTCAGATATTTTAACTCGTTTAAATAAATTATATTACTATCAAAATAATTTAAACTTGTGCCTATGTCGTTTTAAGAAAGTATATACCAAAATATCTCATTAGTATGGAGTATTGAATTAATATGGAAATGTGATATATTAAGAAAGTATTTTTTGGCGCCAAAAAACCAAATGTGTGGTGTCTGTATTATATATTAGTATAGATTCCGTAGTTAACATAGACAATACAGAAGAAATGACTAAAAATTAATTTAAAAAATTATACAAACATATAGATTATTTTAGAAAAAATTATAAAGAGCATGACAGGTTAAGAAGAAGGTTAAAAGGGTAGGGAAGAAAAACACTACTAAAAAAGTAGGCTTACATGGATTTTAACCCACATGCTATTGATTAGAAACCAAGATTTTAACCACTGATCCTGGACTATAATTCTAAACATTAAAGCGCTGAAACTATTTATATTCTAATTTTCATTCTTGGTATTGGGCCCTTTCCAGTAGTGGGCCCTAGGCTTCCGCCCCTTGTGCATTCCCTCAGGGTCGGCCCTGGGTTTATCGTTTTTCTACCATGTACGGAGTATTAAAAAAAGTCCCCTCTAGGTTTTTTTTTGGTGCTACGGAGAGGGAAAATCCAAAAAACAAAACGAGCAAAAAGAAACGACTACAAACTGCTAATTAAAAGGCACGAAAAGGAACATAGCGTGGCCAAGTAACTCCCCCCATGTCCGCTTGCAGTAGGTTGAACAGAGCCGCCGGAATGTCCACAAAATTGTGCACAACTAGGCGTTCCTCTTGTGTGGTACCATAGTTGGCGAGCCAATCCGCACATGAGTTAGCTTCCCGGTATATGTGGTGTATCTCAACACTCCAGTCATGATCGAATATTAGAGATTGACAAAGTTGGACCATATGGGAGTGAGCCGTCAGGAATGATGTCGTCTTCTTGATGAGGTTCACTATAACCAAAGAGTCCGTTTGGATAACTAGTTTCTTATAGCTGTTTTCTCTAGCAAGAATGAACCCTCGCTTAAGAGCCATGAGTTCTGCTCTAGTTACGGTGGCCATGCCCAAGTGTTCCGAGAATGCACTGATGAATTGCCCCGTCGAGTCTCCAAAAATACCTCATGCACCTGAGATTCCCGGGTTCCCTTTGGAAGCTCCATCGATATTTAGGACAATGTACTTCATCGGGGGTGAGATCCACCGGACTAGTACTTCCATGGACCGTGTTCTCGTAGACGGGTCTAGTATATCCCCCGTCTCTCTCGCTTTAAGTACTTCTTTTACTCTAGCTTGGAGGAATGTCACTTTATTCTCTAGTATCTCCTCCGTACGACCAAAAATACGATTATTTCTCCACTTCCATAACCACCATATAGACATAGCAAAGATGGTTGACCAATGTTCAAACCCCGGTGTATCTCGTTCATTTAGATTATTCACCACCCACTCTCGGATTGTAATGGTGCTACTGTAGAACACAGCCGGAGTTGTCATTTTTGCCCATAGAAATCGAGCAGACGGACAGTCTCGGAGAAGATGCAGTACAGACTCCTCCTAAAACAAACAAGTGCTACATAATGGATCATCTGTGAGCCCTCTCTTTGCACGGTTTTCGTTAGTAAGGATGCGGTTGTGCATCACAATCCACAAGAAGAGTCGGACACGTTGGGGTACCCATGTTGTCCAAGGTAGCCGCCAAGCACGGTCGGTCTCCGACTCCGGATTGTTCCTAAGAACGTGAACTGCAGATTTGATCGAGAACTTGCCCGAACGCATGGCATTCCAGTAGAATGAGTCGGGCTTTTCATCCTCCGGTACAACTTCATAAGACGCGATCGTCTTAAGGACATCACTTTCAAAATAATCTGCAAACTCCTTTAATTTCCATCCCGTAGAATTATCCCACATCTCATCCACAGTAGTGTCTTGTAGATGGAGTGGGATGGTCCGGGTCGCAAGTTCCTCAAGCGGAGTTGAAGTTGCCCAGCAATGTGACCAGAACATGGTCCGTCGACCATTTCTTATAGAAGTAATGCCCTTTTTGAGGGTCGGGAAAGCCTCTGTTATACCTTTCCATATGTTCGAGCAATTAGAAAGGCTCCCAAAAATGTCCATATCACACTGGCCCTTACAATATTTGTGATGGAGTACTCGCGCCTGTAGACACCCACATTTTGACCGCCAGGTGTCTATAGTAGTTTCCAAAAAACACCCGATGATGATCGGACACAAACGTGTTTCTACGCGCTCGGATATGTGCTCGAAACCATTAGTTGTTGGCTTAAGCATTTACGGAGTACAAATCTCACAAAACCGACCTCAAATTCAGGCCCACTGGGTCGTTTCCAATCAAACAAGACTAATTTGGGTCAAAACCGACACCGGAAATAAAATGGACTTTTAGCGATTGGGTCAAACCCCGGTCAAAGCCATTTCCGAGACACAAAAAACAGCCGTGCAAACATCAAAAATCCAACCCAAATGCAAAGCCCAGAAAATGCCTAACCCGAGGTCCAAAAAACCGGACCCTTACGATCCACCTGACCCACTCGATCGAGTGTTAGCCCCACTCAATCGAGTGGGCCTTAAGCAAGCCCGACTGCAGTCGCATTGGGCCACTCGACCGAGTCAGCGGAATACTCGGTCGAGTAACCCTAGACGGGGTGCAAAGCTTGGCCTATATATACACCCTCATGCATGCAAATCAACACAACTTTTTCACACATTGCAAAACTTAGCCTACATCTCGATACTCACGTGCAAGTCACATCTAACGAGTTCCGTCCGAGAACAAGAACATGTAGGTTGAGGATGCCAAATCCCGCTTTTCTCTCTTCTCCTTCTCTTCCTCGCGTCTTCCGTCTCGCATCGTCCGTCGTCATAGTCGTTTTTTTATGTTATTATCGCGTCTATAATATCGCTAATATCGTTAATATAAAACACTAAAATACTCGTCAATTCGTGTCGAGCGTGAGTGATGACGGGATAAGAAAAACCGAATATACAAGGGTATTGCACCCAGCGTTGCCGGTCGCTTGTCCCGACACCCCGATCGCTCGATTGTTGAGACGAGTTATTATCAACCGTAATTTTCCTATTTTTCGCACCATCATTAATCGCATATTTCGTCAATTCTAAAACCCTTTTTTTTTAAAAATTATTTTTTAATTAAGGGTCGAAACCCGTTGACGCGGATCCGACATCACATAATCCCTAGGGATTTATTACGATATCGGGAAGCCGAGGGAATCAAGTCGAGTCCGTCGTAATTAAGAAGTGTCAATCTACTAGATTCGATACCAACTCAATAGTTGGATGTCGAATCCAAATAATTTAGTCATTAAATTAAACTAACACGATTTCTCGTTGATGCTAAAATAGATGTCAAACAATTCGACAAGAATTAATACGACACTATAAGCGCGGAGGGAATTTATATTGTTTTGGTTAATTTAAAACGACTCATAACAATTCTTTTTATCTCGCTCTAATATCTGATGACGATTCAATAATCGCACATTGGATACGACGAGTATCATACACACGAATCGAGCATAAATTATACAATATTTACGCCCGATTCAACACAATCAACGATTAATCAAAATCCGAATCGAGCATAAATTATACAATATTTATGTCTGATTCGGCAGAATCGTCGAATTACCAAAATCGAAAAACAATCTCGCAATCAATAATAAATTGCAAACAAACCCTAGTTCGTACAGGGGGCACTCGACCGAGTGCCTAGCCCACTCGGTCGAGTGGCACCCCAAAAAACGAGACAGAATGCTTTTTCGACCTCCACTCGGTCGAGTCTCGCAATGACTCGGTCGAGTCTCGCAATGACTCGGTCGAGTGGCAGCGTACTCGGTCGAGTTGGTCAATAACTCGATCGAGTAGGATCTAAAAATACGGGACAGAAGCCTTTTTTCGAGGACTACTCGGTCGAGTTCATCTATAACTCGATCGAGTGGCCTTATCACAACAAATACCATGAGTCCCACATCGCTTTTCTACCCTCGATAAAACTTTTTTCATGAGTTAGGTCAACACGTGTCTAATCTATCACGTGAAACACCACTTTTCAAAACCATGCATCATCCCGTTTACGTCTTTCCATATTATATTATTCGCAAACCGTTATTATCGTTATACCGTTACTAACGAGTTTGTTATTTTTCTTACCGATTTATCTTGTTTATTTTATTGTACTAAAATGAACTCGCATGCTAAATTTAACTTTGACGTTAGAATTAGTTGCATTAAATCGACCTAGAAACCCGTTCAATTTCTCACATGCTTAGGGAAAACAACGTTTGCATATCATTTAACCGAACTACTAGCACGTGAATTAGAAAGTCATTCGATATCCTAGTAGAGGCCGCTAAGTGCGGGCGGGGTTAGGTGTTCTTTGTGAACTTCCCAACACGTACCCTCACCCCTTACTCAGAACCTCGGTTTCCGGATGCCCGAAACCGTTGGCGCACGAGAGTCATTCAATACACGATATCCGATATTGTCGATATCGGTATCAAATGCAAAGGGACGAACCCAATAAACTTTGACATCGGAAATGGGCCGTATTTTGTACACGGCCCAGTACGACATAGAGTGGGTTCGAACGGGCCCGAACTCCCACAAAGTTCGGTGGCGACTCCACTTCGATTTAAATTTCAATTCGATCCATTCTCATATGGAGATTCATTCGCCTCCCCAAACCCGCGCGTGGCCGCGTCGGGGTAGACCTATGTCATGTCCACAATTTGGCGACTCCGCTGGGGATTAACTGATGCGTGACTTACCATCGGCATCCTCAGGGTGAGACTCGAATAGAAATCGTTTGACTATTACAATACGTGTTTTAGTTTTACAGTTCATGCATAACCCTATTTTCCCGGGCCGGTACGCGCGACCGACGTCCCACTATTCCGTGATGTACTCCAATATGGATATGTCAAAGGTGTCCATAGTCGATTCGAGTGGGTTTCGCGGCATGTTCTAAGCTCAACTGGACTTAGAAAGTCCGTCCCGATCAACGTCTAGACTATGTGCACTGTTATAGACCCTTATAGACCGACCGAGACTTAGTATAAAGCATACATGGCGTCGTTATAATGCTTGCGTGACTATATGCTACTTGGTTTCCGTGTCGTTTTCAAAAACCGTCTTTTTTTTCAAAAATTGCATCTTTTCAAACTATCCAATTTCAAAACCCGGGACGTATACCGAATTTAGGACTTATGATTTTACTCAAAATAGCCTATTTTTAGCCGGTATTCTGCCCATTTCAAAACTCGGAAATATTTTCGAACTCTTAAAATCGAGGGCCGGTACTTTTTTTCGATTTTCGAAAAATCGGGCCCCTCCACCATTTTTTTCGGATTTTTTCAAAAATCCTTTTCAAAACCTTCCTCTTCTTAGGACTTCCCGTATTTAGCAGTGTCGGGTCGTGTCTTAAGTCATCAAAGTCTCTAGCGTCGAAACTCTGTCGATCTTACATCACGAGTTGCTCTAAGGGTCATGTCTTACACGTGTCTCACGTACCTCACATTAGAGTCACTTAGATGTCACACCATCTGAGTCCTATCTAAGTCCTTAGTCTCACTTGGGGGCTATTCTCCGACGGAGCGATTAATCACAGTCACTCCAAGAATCATACCCTACGCATTTGTCTTAGGAGAGTCAAACCCGAGTCAAACCGAGTTGTCTTTCCTCCCGCGCTACTTCCTATGCCTCGGTGTATTTGGGTTCCGAAGAAACTTCACTGATTACGCGGTATTCTTACATACAGACCACCGGTAACCAGACGCCAGAAAATGCAAGAAAATTTGGACCAATTGGCAGCCTCCCTAGCTAAGCTTGAAGCCCAATTGACGGCTATCAGGACCGACCAAACAACCCTTGCCACCCTTTTGAGTGCCCTGGAGAAGGGGACTCCTGATGCTGGATCTGAATCCATTGGGCCCATAGCTGAGCTGATCAGCGCCGTTCGCAAGCTTGAAAAACAGGTCTATTTATCAACAAACAACTCGATCCATACGGAAAATGCTCGCTCCTATTCACCTCTGAATGACGAGCTACCTTGTAACAACCCGGATTTTCGATGACTTAAAATAATAGATAATGCGGAAAGTAATCTAAGTCAGTTAACTAAAATTATATCAGAGTGTAAATAAATCCGGATCGCTACGGATCCTTACAACAAACGACTATTAATTACATAGTCTTGATTCACTTAGTACAGAATATAAATTTCATTTTTAAGCTAAACATTATTAAAATCTCTCGCTCGATTCCCCAACGTCTTAGACCTGCAAAAAAAATAATACAGTGGACGCTGAGCGGGACAGCAACCAAGCCGTTCATCTAACATCACTTCGAACACATAAGACAACCATGTGAATAACAAATAATATGCTTATAAAAATATTAAAGGATATCATATAACAGATAGTTTCCTGTAATTCAATTATCAACATGTGAGGTGATGAAAACGATAAAGTTTAAAAGATGGGACATTGGCAGCCATTTGATTTTTAAAATCATTTTTCACGTAAACAGAGAATAAACACACGAATCGTGGCTCCTAGTATCACCGCTACTCCATATTGGCTTGCATCTCACCAATAAAAGTAACCGTGTTACCAACTCGTAGACCGAACCGATCTTATGAGGTTTACATCTCACCCATAAGGCTCAATTGGGCCCGAACTTCTATTATATTATACGTTTATTCAGACGGGGCTCTTGGCTGAAATGAAAGCTGATGATTACATTCTCTGCATCACCAAGAGGGAACCCGCAGTTTTCAGAATCCTGTTCTGCCCCCGCTACCTAGGTGGTAATACTGATCAAGTACTTGTCTATATGTGCGCCACATACCCTACGCAGACTCTTGAACCGCAGAACTCACTGCTGTAGGACGACTACCTTAAACACTAGGTCGACTCTCGGACCGCAGCCTCCGAGTCTGCTTTTCATTACAAGTGCAGTCGAAACACCACGCATGGTAGAATCCAACACAAGCTATTCGTCCCAGACTCGCATCGTAAACTTTATATAAAAGTCGCCCGTGAACAAGTAGTACTTTATTTGGTGACCTTCAATAATTGGTCGGACTCATTTGAAACAGTCAAATCATCAAATACTTACTTTCAGTGTGACAACGTTACACTTTAATCCTCACGTGTCACCCGGAACATTATATCCCAAATATCGTATCGTATAATATTTTTTTTAAAATAGTAAATTCTTTAAAATGAAGTTTTATATAAAAATAAAATTTAAGGTATAATAATAATAAAATATTATTTTAAAATTTATTGTTTCTGAAAAATATAAAAGTTTATGAAAAATATAAATGAAGTCGTACTTAATTGATTTACAAAATTTGACGTAAAATCATGTTTTTAAATATTTATAAATGTCGTGTAAAAGATTCGAGATAAAATAAATCCATTTATTTAGAAAACGAAATTTATAAATTTTTACCTATATAAAAATAATAAGTGAAGTTTTATTAAAACAAAACATTTTGCAAGTTACTAATTTACTCTATTATTATAATATATAAACAAATATAAAAGTACTAAAGAAAGTTAAATATGACCAAAATTACAATTATATAAAATGTAAAGTACATAGAATAAACATACATAGCAAATAAAATATAATGAAAATGATATAAAGAAATTTTATTAATTTAAGTTCTTTTATTCATTTTCTCAATTTTCGTATAGACACAAATGCAAATGTGATAAATAAATTAAACAAGTGATAATTAAGTTGAGTTGAATTTAGTCGTAAATAATATATATAACACAAATAAAATATCACGTAACTTTTTTTTATATACATAAGTAATTTAGTCGTACAAACAAGCCTAAATATTTAAATAAGCAATTTATTAAATTACTAACACAATATACTTATATGTAAGAAATGTTGTTAGAAGAAAAGTTTGGTTACCTTAATGACTATTACGGAGTATTTATTAAAGTTATTAAGAATTAAGGTCGACGGGGTCAAAATATGGTCTACGTTAGGAAAGTCGTCTCCTCCCCTTATAAAGACATTTTCGGGTCGAAATGATTTGACCCAAATACGGTTGTAGAAAAGTGATTCCGTCAAACACTGGACTGCTCCTCATTCCCGATGCTTCAATTATAGAAAAACGAGGGAGTAAATATAGCATAGGAAGTACAAGTAGTACGTAATACAGTACTCCGTAGTAATGTAGTACGTAGATTAGTATGTAATAATGGTAATAGCAAGTAGTATACGGGTTAGTAGTAAGTATGTAGAGAGGACGTAGTAGTAGCGTAAGTAGTAATAGTATACGGAGTATTTATAGGTATTAAGGGAGGGAGTAGGGGGTGAGGGAGTGTAGAGTAGTGTAGATTAGTGTACTAGGTAGTGTGTAGGTGTAGGATTTATATCGTCATAGGTTAGGTGAGTATGTAGATTGTAGGTAATTCATGCATGTATGCAATTTTACGTGAGAGTCAAGTGGCCAACCCAAGTTTCTCGAGTTTCTGTCCGTTTGTCGTACAAATGTCTTTCTTTATTTCTTAAAAAGTTGAAATATAAGAATATGAGATTAAAATAATGAAAACCATAAAATATATTTTTTTAAAAACGAGTTTGTAAGACGGCAAGTAAAATAGACAGTAAATAGTTTTACGAGACAACAGTTTATAAGAAATTGTTATTATTATAAGAATTCTATAAATTATTAAATTTTTACGAGACGAAAAAATGTTAAAACGACAGGTCATTTATTTAGAAATAATTTCGAGTTTAAAACTTTATTTAACGAAAGATAAAAATTTTAATAATACGATAAATAAATTTCCAAGTTTTTATAACGGAATAGTTTTTAAATTAACGAAAATAAAATATTTTATTTACAAAAATAATTTTTCAAACGTTAAACTTGGTTTAAATAAATATTTAAAATTTTAATACTATTTGAAAAATATGGGGTGTTACATACCTGCCGACCTCAACCTTACGGGAATACCGATGTTTGAGGGTACTGAAGACCCGGTCCACCACATCCGGGCTTTCAAAGAATTTATGGCTGTCAAGGGGGTGAAGTCCACCATGTTCAAACACTTGTTCGCTTCCTCCCTCGAGAAGCACCCCAAAGCCTGGTACTACAGGCTCGATTCCAAGAAATACCCGACTTGGGATGACGTGGCAACAGAGTTCGCTCGGAATTATGCTGATAATACCGAGATCCAGACTACGATGCGTACTCTGGAGGTTATGGCCCAAGAGCCCAAAGAAGGTTTCACCAAATACCTTCAAAGGTGGAGGGCCGAAAGTGTGAAGTTGGTAGACAAGTCCAACGAGAAGACACTAGTGGAGGCGTTCATCAACAACCTCCTACCTTCCTACCGCGTCCGTCTTAGGTATGCCGGCATTTCAAACTTTGCGGTGCTTACCGAAATGGGCATTATGATTGAAGACGATCTTCGACATAATGAAGATCTGGGTGAAGCTTCTACTGAAGGATATACTGGACATCAACTCGAGTCCTTGGAAGCCGACGACTAATGACAACATCATCCGATCCGGATTTGATTTAAGTCCAAGTCTGAGTCCGAGTCTAGGATGTACTATTTCTTCCAAAGTCAAAGTCAGAGTCAGAGTCAGCTGTATTCTGTCCTCTTTTTCAAAATTCAATAAAATCAGCTTTTCTATTTCTTATATATACTTTCCTTATGTGTTTCCGAGAACATGATGAACATCGTCATACACTGTGAGCACATGCACGTGACTATAGGCACATCTATAATGATTGCAGGAAATTGAGACCCGTGTTTTCCTTTACCTGTTCCATGCCTAATATAGAAAGCCACATAACTACCCTTAGTAGGAGCGGTATCGAATCTTATGACAAATCTAGGTAGTCTCCTAGTTTGGGTTCAAGACGGGAGGCAAGCCCATTTTCCACAATAAACACCCCTCCAATAAGACTGACCATATCCCTACCTTAGGTGTTAGTCTGACCAACCGAAAAAAAAAAAACAAAAACAAAAAAAAAGAAAAAAAAAAGAAAAAAAAAAACTGGACAAGAAAAAATCCAAAGTCGAAGGAAAAAAGCAAAAGGCCAAAACAAAAAAGCAGGCCATCATCAAAAAAAAGAATTTAAAAACCCATGACCGTGGTCAACGGTCAACCCAAGTGAAAGTCCCTTAACCAGGGTACGGTCAATGCAAAAATCATCAATGCACATACTATCCGATTGGGAGAATAATCAAGTTGGTTAGCTAACACCACATCTAGCCTTCCTACATTACAACCCTCGAGACCTTCCCGAGACCTAGGCTAGAGACAGCCCGGAGTTTTGAGGATTCAAGCTCCATAGGATACCCCTAACCATTAGGGCCAGACATGGAAATCAGATCCCGCACTATCAAACCTGCCCAGTCGAAGTCCGAGTCATTATTACTCGACTTCCTCCTTTTCTACCACATTACGATACCTTACCCTCGAAACTTTAGCTCCACAACATCGAGCTCCAGATTTTGAATCTTCAAAAGCCACTTACTTCCTAGCACCACATTTCCAAAATCATCTAAACCAGTTACCAACCCCAAACACGGGAACTCAACCTGCGGTCGGCATAGAACATGCCCAAATAGTTCGCACCACCTCTGTGGGCTACCCCGGAGAACGCTCACAGTCACAGGATCAATATCATAACCATTCTAGCCCTTTGATCAAGACATCATTGGGAATGCACCTAGCCTACACCATCGCTATGGTTAGCTGCACACAAAGTCCTATTAGACTAGACACCATAATATATCTTTCAATCCACTGAACTACGGCTTGGTTTGATTTCACTACACGTGAATATGTAGGCAGCCTTTCAACAGAGAAACAACCACCCACATTGACACAAATTCAAAAAGCACCATCATTCCAGTCACGACAATGTCATGTTCTCAGCAGCTAGCTTTGTAATCTTGGGAGCTTTTTCTAGGCAGAAGTTCTCCATCCATTCACATAGTCCAAAGACTTTCAAAATCTAGCCTCCTTTCCGTAGTGTGTCCTAGTACTCGGCTCAGTCGAAGACGAGAATCTGTCAGGACTCGAAGCAGTACCCACTTTGGGAATATACCCCAAAACCAAAAAAGATCCAGAAGAGTACTAGTCTACAACATTGCCACTGCTAAGTCCTGCAAAAACAGTCTCATTACAGACTATTGCAGTCCCCCCATAGCACATCCTTCCCATTCCGAGGATTCGACCACGTTGCCACTTGCCTAGGCTACGGAATAACACAACTTAAGAGTCTTGTTAGGTGGCCCACCCCCCTACCGAGTCACGGTCCAACCCCTAGAGAGTCCAGTCGTGTCTGTCAACTCGTCCGGTCACGTCCAGAGTCGAGTCTGTCGGTATGTCTCTCTTTAAATTCTCATTTTAAAATTTGCAAAACTTAGCCATTTGAGAAAATCATTTTCGACAAGGTCAAATTTCGGTCTATTTAAACTGCAAATTCTCTCTACAAATCTCAATTTTTGAAAACCTATCTCCTAGCACGTAAGTTGCTTTCAGGACTTCGATTTCAAAATGCAGCAAAAATCATTTTCCCCAGCGCGAGTCATATTTGTTTCACCTACGTGTTGCATGCAAATTTTATGTAACTTATACAGGTACAATTCAAAGACCGCGCAATTTACATATCTCCCCAGCGAAAGGTCCAAGGTGGCATTTTTCACGGGATGGGCCCACATACAGGCGCACCCAGGACTTACACGACAAGTTCAAATTCCCCACGGAGTTATCGTCATCGGCTCAGGTATGACTTCTATCTTATGGCTGGCGAGCCATTCACGCAAGTCCAATGGACTATAAGCGACCCGACCGGAAGTCTGCCAGGTCTTAATCCTCGATTGGCCTGGTAGTTACTCTGAATTTCGCCTTGTCCAAGCCTCAGTCAGAGTGGGGGCTCTGTAGACACTCACATTTTGACCGCCAGGTGTCTATAGCAGTTTCCAAAAAATACCCGATGATGATCGGACGCAAACGTGTTTCTACGCGCTCGGATATGGGCTCGAAATCATTAGTTGTTGGCTTAAGCATTTACGGAATACAAATCTCACAAAACCGACCTCAAATTCAGGCCCAATGGGTCGTTTCCAATCAAACAAGACTAATTTGGGTCAAAACCGACACCGGAAATAAAATCGACTTTTAGCGATTGGGTCAAACCCCGGTCAAAGTCGTTTCCGAGACACAAAAAAAATCCGCAAAAACATCAAAAATCCAACCCAAATGCAAAGCCCACAAAATGCCTAACCCGAGGTCCAAAAAACCGGACCCTTACGATCCAGCTGACCCACTCGATCGAGTGTCAGCCGTACTCGATCGAGTGGGCCTTAAGCAAGCCCGACTGCAGTCGCATAGGGCCACTCGACCGAGTCAGCGGCATACTCGGTCGAGTAACCCTAGACGGGGTGTATAGCTTGGCCTATATATACACCCTCATGCATGCAAATCAACAAAACTTTTTCACACATTGCAAAACCCTAATTCAACCCTAATAAAACCCTAAACTCACACTTGCAAACCCTAACCCTAGCATCTAGTAATCTAAACCCTAACCACCATAACTTAGCCTACATCTCGATACTCACGTGCAAGTCAATTTATTTGGAGAAGCATCTGTGACGCAAGCACAAGTCATCACCCGATGCCTCGATACGTTTTGCTCGGCTTCTGGGCTCAAGGTTAGTCTCGCAAAATCCAAATTTTTTTCTCAGGTAACACTGACCAAACTACGAGAGACCTCGTAACGTCGACCCTCGCAATTGACAGCACGGAAGACTAGGGAAAATATCTGGGCATGCCCACATTCAATGGCCGTGTTACCAAGGCTGACTTTGAATTTATTATTGATAAAGTTGATAAACGACTTACTGGCTGGAAGGCCAAACAACTTTCTCTAGCAGGTCGTACCACCCTAGTCCAATCTACTCTTGCAACTATACCGGCATATGCTATGCAAACTGCCAGATTACCTCGGTCGATATGCGATAACCTTGATAAGAAGGCTAAACGATTCCTATGGGGCGGAAATGAGGAGAGAAATGCAATTCATCTCATCTCCTGGGACACAGTTACTAAAGAGAAAGAGCATGGTGGCCTTGGGTTACGCTCAATGAGACAGGTAAATTTCGCCTTTTATGGCTAAACTGGAGTGGCGACTCTTGTCTGAACCTAACTCTCTTTGGGCGTTGTCGACATGACATAGGTCCACCCCGACGCGGCCACGCGCGGGTTTGGGGAGGCGAATGAATCTCCATATGAGAATGGATCGAATTGAAATTTAAATCGAAGTGGAGTCGCCACCGAACTTTGTGGGAGTTCGGGCCCGTTCGAACCCACTCTATGTCGTACTGGGCCGTGTACAAAATACGGCCCATTTCCGATGTCAGAGTTTATTGGGTTCATCCCTTTGCATTTGATACCGATACCGACAATATAGGATATCGTGTATTGAATGACTCTCGTGCGCCAACGGTTTCGGGCATCCGGAAACCGAGGTTCTGAGTAAGGGGTGAGGGTACGTGTTGTGAAGTTCACAAAGAACACCTAACCCTGCCCGCACTTAGCGGCCTCTACTAGGATATCGAATGACTTTCTAATACGCGTGCTAGTAGTTCGGGTAAATGATATACAAACGTTGTTTTCCCTAAGCATGTGAGAAATTGAATGGGTTTCTAGGTCGATTTAATGCAACTAATTCTAACGTCAAAGTTAAATTTAGCATGCGAGTTCATTTTAGTACAATAAAATAAACAAGAAAAATCGGTAAGAAAAATAACAAACTCGTTAGTAACGGTATAACGATAATAACGGTTTGCGAATAATATAATATGGAAAGACGTAAATGGGATGATGCATGGTTTTGAAAAGTGGTGTTTCACGTGATAGATTAGACACGTGTTGACCTAAGTCATGAAAAAAGTATTATCGAGGATAGAAAAGCGATGTGGGACTCATGGTATTTGTTGTGATAAGGCCACTCGATCGAGTCATAGACGAACTCGACCGAGTGGTCCTCGAAAAAAGGCTTCTGTCCCGTATTTTTAGATCCTACTCGATCGAGTTATTGACCAACTCGACCGAGTACGCTGCCACTCGACCGAGTCATTGCGAGACTCGACCGAGTGGAGGTCGAAAAAGCATTATGTCTCGTTTTTTGGGGTGCCACTCGACCGAGTGGGCTAGGCACTCGGTCGAGTGCCCCCTGTACGAACTAGGGTTTGTTTGCAATTTATTATTGATTACGAGATTGTTTTTCGATTTTGGTAATTCGACGATTCTGCCGAATCGGGCATAAATATTGTATAATTTATGCTCGATCCGGATTTTGATTAATCGTTGATTGTGTTGAATCGGGCGTAAATATTGTATACTTTATGCTCGATTCGTGTGTATGATACTCGTCGTATCCAATGTGCGATTATTGAATCGTCATCAGATATTAGAGCGAGATAAAAAGAATTATTATGAGTCGTTTTAAATTAACCAAAACGATAATAAATTCCCTCTGTGCTTATAGTGTCGTATTAATTCTTGTCGAATTGTTTGACATCTATTTTAGCATCAACGAGAAATCGTGTTAGTTTAATTTAATGACTAAATTATTTGGATTCGACATCCAACTATTGAGTTGGTATCGAATCTAGTAGATTGACACTTCTTAATTACGATGGACTCGACTTGATTCCCTCGGCTTCCCGATATCGTAATAAATCCCTAGGGATTATGTGATGTCGGATCCGCGTCAACGGGTTTCGACCCTTAATTAAAAAATAATTGTTTTAAAAAAAAGGTTTTAGAATTGACGAAATATGCGATTAATGATGGTGCGAAAAATAGGAAAATTACGGTTGATGTTAACTCGTCTCAACAATCGAGCGATCGGGGTGTCGGGATAAGCGACCGGCAACGCTGGGTGCAATACCCTTGTATATTCGGTTTTTCTTATCCCGTCATCACTCACGCTCGACACGAATTGACGAGTATTTTAGTGTTTTATATTAACGATATTAGCGATATTATAGACGCGATAATAACATAAAAAAACGACTATGACGACGGACGACGCGAGACAGAAGACGCGAGGAAGAGAAGGAGAAGAGAGAAAAGCGGGATTTGGCACCCTCAACCTACATGTTCTTGTTCTCGGACGGGACTCGTTAGATGTGGCCAAAATAAGGTCGTCGGCAAAGAATAAGTGGGTAATGAACGGGCCACCGCGGCTAGTTTGAACACCAGGCCATTTATTGCCTTCGTGAGCATCGACAATAAGTTGGCCAAACTTTTCCATACACATAGTGGTATGGTGATAAAGGGCCGCCTTGTCGGATACCTCGAGTTGGTGTAAAAGTCTCGGTTCTCTCTCCATTCCACAGAACATTCAGACTCGTTGATTTTATGCATTCATTATGGTCCTAGTCATCAGAGCGGGAAGGTTCATGTCCCTCAAAGTGTGCTCAATAAATGGCCATTCCAGCTTATCTTATGCTTTTTCAAGATCAAGTTTGAGTACCATGTAGCCCTTCTGTCCCGTCTTGAGACGGAGAGTATGCAGGACTTCTTGGACAATAATAATATTGTCCGTGATTTGTCGTTGTGGGACAAAACTGGCTTGCATAGGGCTGATAAGTATTGGTAGTACGCGTTTCAGCCGATTAACCAACATTTTGGTTATGATCTTAAATGAGACATTGCATAGTCCGATAGGTCGGAATTGGGTAACCGAGTGTGGCCGGTCAATCTTAGGAATGAGAGCTAGAAACGTCTCACCTAAATCAGGAGGGATATCAGTAGTATGGAGTACCTGGAATATGAGTTTACAGAGGCTTGGGGATACCACATCCCATTGTGATTGATAGAATAAAGCTTGGAAGCCATCCGGTCCTGGTGCTCGATATGGTGACATTTGATTTAAGGCACATTGAACCTCACTTGTGCTGTAATCTCGGTCGAGAAGAGTTTTTTCTTGAGTAGTGATCTCCGGAAATTGGCCAATAATAAGACGCTCCATGTTGATACTAGTAGATGAGCCGGAGAAGAGGTTCTTGAAATAGTTTATCACCATGCTTTTAATGGCACCGTTGTCCCAAATCCAGTTGCCGTCGGTGTCTTGTAGTCCCTCAATTCCATTGAATTTTTTGCGGATAATAGTGCTAAGGTGAAAAACCCGTGTGTTTCTATCTCCGTCACAAATTGCCTCCATACGGGATTTCTGAACCATAGTAGTTCCTCTTCCTTGAGTGTGCAATCAAGTTCCGTCTTGAGTTTGGACTCGAGCTTCAAGAGGTATGCAGGGCCTCCTCTCGATATCTTTGTTTGCACTCCCAGTAGTCGTCTTTGGAGACTACGCTTACGTTCAAAAATATTATGGAAAGTGAGCTTGTTCCAGGTTTGTAACTCATCTGCAAACCGATGGATGAAAGATGAGAACGGAATGTCATTCCTCCATGTCGACTTAAAAAACTCCGAAAACTTATTATGACACATCCACGCTGCCTGAAACCGGAACAGTTTAAGCATTGTAGGAATCGGTGCAAAGCCATTGGTGCTAAGAAGGAGGGGGCAATGGTCCGATTGGTTTTGGACTAAATGCCTAAGGGATCCTTTCGCGAACATGAGTCGCCATGCCGAATTACATAAAGCTCTGTCGAGACGAGCCCATTGGCTCGTGTCAGGATTGGTACCCCGAGACCAAGTGTGGTTTGGCCCTGTGAAATCAATATCGTGTCACTCGTTACTATTTATCCAATTATTGAAGTTTGAGTATCTTCTTCTCATTGTATCACTTGACCCGGCCCGTTCCGTTCTAGCAAGGAGCAAGTGTCATTGAAGTCCCCCATAGCCAGCCACGATTTGTCATGTGAGCGTGTGAAGTCTTCAATTTCAGTCCAGAGCTCCTCCCTTTTAGTAGGGTCGGAGCTTGCATAAATGGCCGAGAAGAGCCAGGGTGGTTCACCCACACGAGATATTTCAACCGAGATATGTTGCTGATGTCGAACTAGAGGAGTTACTGTAACTTGGTTAGGATGCCAAAAGAGCCAAATTCCACCACTAAACCCTTCCGCTTCAACTCGGGTTCGACCTAGAAATTGTAGCTGATCGCAAACACGTTGGGCCGTGCTGCCACTTACTCTGGTTTCAACTAGAGCGAGAACAGCTGGTTTGTGGGTATGTAATAGTTCTTTGAGCATAGCAAAGAAGGTTGGGCTAGCTGCACCTTGTACATTCCAAGTCATGAGACTTAATCCGGGTAGATTGGAAACATTATTTGGTGATGTCGTATGATCCATAAAAGGGTTGTAAGAATTACGCGGGCAGAATTCCAGCGCATCATTGCTTATTCCCATTAAGGGAATGATCCATGGGGTCTGAGTGACCCTCCAGTTCATCATCAGCTCCGGAGCTGTGTATATTGAGTTCAACATCAATTCCGCCAGTATGCCCTGGTTCATGGCCAAGGAACAACATCGGGTTGGTATGGCAAGGGAAAGATGACGACTATGGGGCTAGGGGTAACAGATGGTAGTCGGTCCCTGGGAGGACGAGGGGAGTAGGGCCGAGCATGCTGAGGTTTAGCAATGGCGGACGAGGATCGGTTAAGGTGGAGATTAGTACGAGACTTGTGAGAATTTTCTTTTCCTGTAGGATGACTTATTTTAGGTCGAATATCATGAGATGTGGCTTTGAGTGGAATATTCACATTGTTAGAAGCATTGGTGTGGACATGACGTAGGTCCACCCCGACGCGGCCACGCGCGGGTTTTGGGTAGGCGAATGCACCTCCATATGAGAATGGATCGAATTGAAATTTAAGTCGAAATGGAGTCGCCACCGAATTTTATGGTTATTCGGAACCGTTCGAGCCCACTCTATATCGCTATGGTCCATACACAAAGTATGGCCCATTTCGGTTTTAGAGTTTATTGGGCTCGTCCCTTTGCATTGCGATGCCGACACCATCTATACTGGTAATCGTGTAAAGAATGACTCTCGTGCGCCAACGGTTTCGGGCATCCGGAAACCGATGTTCTGAGTAAGGGGTGAGGGTACGTGTTGGGAAGCCCACTAAGGACACCCAACCTCGCCCGCACATAGCGGCCTCTACTAAGACATCGTTTGACTTTCTAATATGCGCGTTAGTGATCCGGTGAAATGTTATGCAAACAGCGTTTTAGCTAAGCATGCGAATTAAATTTGAGCTACATCATTTTAATGCATCTAATTTATTGTCGAAGTGATTTAGCATGCGAGGGTTCATTTATAAACGGTAAAACGTAAATAAATAAAGCAAAGCAATAATAAATCGATTACAAATTACACGGGCGGAATACAACCCGGAATTCACAATACAACGAACAATAAAATAGAATAATCGAAATATATAACCAAAATGATAAGCAATAGTTAGAAACGAACTCGTGTATAAACTAGACCGTGAATCGTGTAAATGGACGAACTTCAATTAAATGCATATTATTTTATGCATTAATCGAAGGACGGAGATATAGGACCTAGGCGTGGTGCTAGCTCGATCCCAAATCCCGATGCCTTCTCCCAACTTATCTTGTCGATAAATTGGAGTCTAAATTAATTATGCGCCGGATACGACTATGGAGTCGTCAACGCAAGATTAATAGTGAGACCGTCGATCAAAGTTGTTTATGTGAAGTGTAATATATGAGTTTAAAAAAAGGATCACGTGATTGTCTTTACACGTGACGACTAAGTCGTAAAAAAAAAAGACGAGGCTCGAATGTTGCATTAAAGCTCTCGGATTTCTGGGCAACAGGACCCACTCGGTCGAGTCATGGCCTGACTCGGTCGAGTGCGTCCTAGAAGAGGCTACTGCCCATAATTTGGGGTGTTACTCGATCGAGTAGCCTATACACTCGGTCGAGTGGCACCTGTACGAGGTATAACTCGTCTCGTTTTATGTGTTTTAAAATCGATAATAAATCAAATCACATATAAATATGGCACGATTTATATGCAATTCGATCTTAGGTACTCATAATGTGTATATTATGATTACGAGTCCATTATCGGAGATTTTAGAAAAGATTGTGTAAAAAATCGTTTTAAATTGGACCAGGACAAAATTAATTCCCTCCGCGTTACGTCATCTTTAATAATCCTTACGGATTATGCGATGCTCGATTTAGCGTCAACGGGTTTTGTACCGATCCTTTGAAATGGAATTAAGCCCGTTCAACTACGTACTATCACGATCACATTATGCCCTTGAGTGCGTAGGGCGGTGCTCCTCGAAAGGGCGCCACCACTATTGCGTCTCGTAAAGGGATTAAACGGACTTTGGGCAATAGTCGTAGTTAAACGAGTTAAATCCGAATTTTGATAATATGTATATATATATATATATATATATATATATATATAGGTTCACATAAGGCCAACAACTCTTATAAGTTCATAAGTTCCAGTGTTAAAGTTACACAAAAGGTGCTTAAAGTTACACGAGATGAGTGTTAAAGTTGCACTTTATCACTTGAAGTGATAAAAGAGCTGAATGTTATAGTTACATATCAATTCTGAAAAAATGCAACTTTAAATATCTATTCTGAAAAAATGCAACTTTAACGTATGTCATCTGTAACTTTAATATAGACTTAATTACATATGGTGAACTTATTTGATCCTCTCTCTCTCTCTCTCTCTCTCTCTCTCTCTCTCTCTCTCTCTCTCTCTCTCTCTCTCTCTCTCTCTCTCTCTCTCTCTCTCTCTCTCTCTCTCTCTCTCTCTCTCTCTCTATATATATATATATATATATATATATATATATATATATATATATATATATATATATATATAATATATATATATATATATATATATATATGCGGTAGTAATATTATAACAAAATATAAATAACGAAAAATAAATGTTAGATTGTTAGATGCGATAAATAAATGTTAGAGTTAGATGCGAAAAAGTAAATGTTAGATGTTAGTAGTCATGTCGTTACTATCGACTAATTATGATACATAGACATAAACGTAAATGTACATAAAAAAACGAAAAAAGAAGGAAGGAGGAAATGTCGGTGTTGAATGCTACACCCTCAACCTACATGTTCTTGCTTCTCGGGATACGGTTCGTCAAATAGCGGTAATGGCACAGGAATCGTCGAGATATGTAGCAGGAGTTGATGGTGTGTATGTATGAGGTTTGTATGGAGGATTGTTTTCTTAGTTTTTATGAGTTTCGATCTCGGAATGTATGTAGACGGATGTGTGTATGGTGATGTCGAAATGGTGATGACTTGTGACTTAATGTGGCTGAAAAGTGTAGCTTTTGAAGGTATTTTTTGGCTTAGGAAAAGTTGGTAAAGGAAATTTTTTTTTTTTGAAATGTGATGGATTGATGGAGTACTTATAGGCAAAACCCCTCGACATAGGGTCACTCGATCGAGTGGCCCTAGTGC
Organism: Agrostemma githago; assembly: GCA_958450325.1. Classification (NCBI taxonomy): domain Eukaryota; kingdom Viridiplantae; phylum Streptophyta; class Magnoliopsida; order Caryophyllales; family Caryophyllaceae; genus Agrostemma; species Agrostemma githago. Next base: position 55,554,593 of record OY288258.1, on the reverse strand, counting down.
ACTCGGTCGAGTGCCCTCTAAGACGGGTCTGATCTGGGTTTTGAGGCTCCACTCGATCGAGTGGGTCAATCCACTCGACCGAGTGGATCAATTAGGGCGAGATATTTTAAGGATGATTGATTTTGATAGATCTTTGATTGTTTTTTGAATTTCGTTGTTTGGGGCAAGTTTCCGAAAGCGCACCAGGTCGTTTTTGTGTGTCGAGTACGTCTTTGACCGGGTTTTGACCCGGTCGCTAAAAGACGGGTTTTATTTTTGGTGTCGGTTTTTGCCCAAATTAGTCTTATTTTGCTCGGAACGACCCACTGGGCCTGAATTTGAGGTTGGTTTTGGGTGATTTGTATCCCGTTAAAAGCCCATGCCGGACATTATTGATTTCGAACCCGTATCCGAGCGCGTTAGAGCACGTTTGCGTCCGATCATCATCGGGTGCTTTTTGGAAACTGCTATAGACACCTGGCAGTCAAAATGCGGGTGTCTACAGAGCCCCCACTCTGACTGAGGCTTGGACAGGGCGAAAGTCAGCGTAGCTACCAGGCCAATCGAGGATTGAAACCCGGCAGACTTCCGGTCGGGTTGTTTATAGTCCATTAGACTCGCGCGAAGGGCTCGCCAGCCATAAGATAGAAATCATACCTGAGCTGATGATAATACCTCCGTGGGAAATTTGGACTTGTCGCGTAAGTCCTGGGTACGCCTATATGTGGGCCCATCCCGTGCTATTCCGGGGAAAATGCCGCCTCGGGCTATCTGCTGGGGAATTGGACTTGTCGTATAAGTCCCGGGTGCGCCTGTATATGGGCCCATCCCGTGTTGATTCGAGAGAAGATGCCGTCTTGGGCTTTCTGCTGGGGAGATATGTAAACTATGCGGGCTTGCTTCTGCAGCCTCGAGTCGTACCTGTATCAGTTACATAAAGCTTTGCAACATTTAGGCGAAACACGACTCGCGCTGGGGAATAAAATTTCGGATGATTGAAAAATTTTAGAATGCATTTTTTTTGAATTTTGACAGACTGCTCGGGATGACTAAATTCCTGCGTCTGTGGGGAAGAGTCATGAGTCGGGCCTGTATGCTTAGGCCCGCTTGGGCCAAGGAGGCACAGCTGCAGGGGATTCACCAGGGTTTTGATGTTATAAATACATCACCCTGGTTTCTTCTTTGTCACAACCCTCAGAACTTCTTCTTCTCCTCAAGAAAAAAAATTCATCTCTTTCAAGAAATTTTATCATGGCCATTGACCGTCTGATTGACATGCTGCAAGACTGGTCCCACCGTTTTAGGGATGCGAGCAAGGTAGCCTTAAGGCAGTCGGGCATATTTCAATTGTTCACGTTCCGCCAAATGCACGTGGACCGTCATTTTCTTGATGCCTGTCTGACCTTCTGGGATGACACTTACCACGTTTTCGCCTTCCCTCGGGGCGAGATCTGTCCTCTCCCTGAGGAAATTGCTGTTATAGGAGGGTGGAACCCACTGCTCCGTCCTGCCGTCCCTTTCTCAGTTCGGGACCCCAAGAGGAAATTACGGGAGTTTTTGGGGCTCTCCCATGCTGAAGTATCCCGTATGAATGAAGGGGATACCGTTTCTCTGCTTGCCTTAGCTGAGAAGTTCATGAATCCGTACGACATCCGGGTTTCGCCCATTCATAGCCGCAGGGCGTTCGCCTTCTGTATGCTGCACGTGTATGCCTTTGAAGGCCATATGGACCTGCTGTCTTGTATGGGTAGCGTTTGTCTTCTCGTCATTGCCGACCTTATGGAGACGGAATACAGTCCCGCGTGGTTGATCACGGGGGAGATGAGTTAGCCCGTTTCACTGGGAGCACCCGCCTGCTGCAGGTATATCGCTTTTTTCGATTTTCTCCTCTTTTTTTTTCTTTTGATTTTTTTTCGAATTTTTTTCTTTTGATTTTATTCGATTTTTTTTTTTGCGATATATTGCTACAGGGGGCACTCGACCGAGTCACCCTGGCACTCGATCGAGTGCCCTCGTAAAGGGGTCTACTGCCTCGTTTTAGGGGTGTCACTCGATCGAGTGACACTGGCACTCGATCGAGTGCCCTCAGGCGAATGCCTAGGCTGCTCCGGAATCCTCACGAGCGTTGCTTTTTCTTTTCAGGTCTGGCTATCTGAGAGGTTGTCAAAGATCGAGCCTCCTCCCAACCCGAGTCAATATTGGTTCAACCAGGTGATGACAAGGAGACGGTCTACCGACTCGTCCTGCCTTATTACCCAGAAATACTGGGAGGAAGAATTATCATTCCATCGTTGTCCATTGATACGATGGGTGGTTCCATGGTGGCCTATTTATTCTTGGACGGGTTTGGCGCCCGGAGACAAGGCACGCTACCAGGTGATTTTGAGCCTTAGCCAGACAGTTCACCTCTATCCTGACCGCATACTCAGGCAGTATGGGTGGACTCAGCGTATCCCGGAGAACGAGGCAGTTGTGAGTGCACCTACCCAGCTGACCGACATTATGTGCGACACCTGGATTCAGAGGTGGTATACCCGAGTTACTTGGTCCGTTCCCAAGTCGCTTCATTCAATCTGGGTGTCTCATTCCTATGAAAGGTGGACCAAAGCCGAGACTGCCGAAGCTCGTGCTGCCTTAAAGGTCGATGAGGCCTTCGACTTGCTTCGGCGAGAGAAGATCAAGGATAACAAGGACTTCTTTGCCGAAGGGGAGACTCCAGCCCCGATAGCCGGTCTAAAGCTGGGTCAGAGAAGAGGAGACAAGACTCGAGCTAGGGGGTCCGACGCTAGAGGTACTTGGGGGAAAGTGAGCCCCAGACAAACTTGGAGAGGAGACCAGGGGCCAGGCCTTCAGTCCAGGACCGACTTGGTCCTAAGGACAGGTTGCCGGAGCATATACGGGCTCGACTTGGGCCCGTAACAATAGCTGAAGATCCTCTGTCGAAGAAGAGGACTCGAGCCAAGGAGGTTCCCGTGATCATCCGGGAACGCTCTCCCCCACCCAGGAGAACTCGGGCTCCACGAGACCCGAAGGACAAGGGCAAGGGCAAGATGCCCGGATACTAGTCTCCGTTATTATTATTATTATTTAGATATTATTACTATTTTTGTTGTGTGTTTTTTTTTTGTGGCTTTTTTGTAATTTTGGACTACCGAGTTTATCGGTTTTTTTTTTGAATAATAAAAGTACTTATATTAGTGAAACCGCTCCCGTCTTTTCGTTATTGTAGTGGTTGTGCCCTTTTGAGGGGCTGCCTACGTATCCACAATTAGTGGAATCAAACCAAACGTAGTTCGGGCGTAGATTTTTTTTTGCAATTTCGAAATACACCAAGACTATGAGTTCAAGATGTGCGACAGTAGGATAAATAATCCTAACTTATTGACTTGCTTATAAATTTTGAAAAAAAGATGTTTTTAAATAATTTTTGCAAATGACATTTGAGATAAGGTTTAGGGGTAGTAGCGCTTTAGCTGGTCCAAGTTGGTCGGTTGACAAATTCGTTCCCGTCCAGGTCCGTCAGCATTACTGCTCCTCCTGATAGAACCTTCTTGACTAGGTATGGCCCAGCCCAATTGGGTTTGAATTTTCCTCTTGGGTCAATCGGTAGTAAGGCACGAACCGATTTTAGGACCAAATCCCCTTCCTTGATATTCCTGGGCCTAACTCTCTTGTTAAAGGCCCGCTTGATTCTTTTTTGATATATTTGGATGTTATTGAGAGCCCGCGATCGTCGTTCGTCCAAGAGAATTAACGAGTCATATCGAGCTTGAACCCAATCCGCTTCGGGCACTTGGCTTTCTAGTAGAATTCTGAGAGACGGTATCTCCAATTCGACTGGCTGGACCGCTTCCATGCCATACGTTAAATAATATGGAGTTGCCCCGGTTGCAGTTCAGATCAACGTCCGGTACCCCCATAGGGCAAAGGGTATTTTGTCGGGCCAGTCCCGACAGTTATTAGCCATCTTTTTAAGTATGGTGACAATTGTCTTATTAGCAGCCTCCACCGCCCCATTTGTTTGAGGACGGTAGGGCGAAGATGTATGCCTCTGGATTTTGTATTTTGCTAGCAAAGTAGCGGTTTCGGCTTGGAAGTGGGTCCCGTGGTCACTGATAAACTCGTGTGGGATCCTGTACCGGCATATGATTTTATTCTGGATAAATCTTGCTACGTGCTTGGCGTTCAAGACACGATATGATTCAGCTTTGACCCATTTGGTGAAATAGTCTATAGCCACCAAGATAAAACAGTGACCTCCCGTCCCGGAAGGGTTCACCTTCCCAATTATGTCGATCCCCCATGTCGAAAATGGCCATGGCGAGGTCATGGTGTACAGTAGAGACGATGACATGTGTTGAACATTACCGAAAATTTGACAATTATGGCAGTGTTTGACATATGCTTGACAGTCGGTCTCCATACTGTTTCAGTAGAACCCGAGCCTCATCATTTTTCGGGCTAGCATATGGGCGTTCATATGTGGACCGTTTTCACCATCGTGTACTTCAGCCATCACTTTTTCGGCCTGCGTTTTGTCGATACATAGGAGTAAAGCCCCCTGTGCCGTCTTTTTGTATAACTGACCGTCGTCCATACGGATGAATTGGGTGGCCAGTCTTCGCAGGGCTTTCTTAGCCCGATTTTCAGTTCCCGGGGGATATTCTCCCGTTGTCAAATAAATTAGGACAGCCTGATACCAAGGTTCTGGATCGGTGATCTCGATATCTTGAATGGCGTTGACATATGCCGGCTCGGACCGTCTTTCGACACAGATTGGCATACTGGGCATATGTTCCGAGATATTTAGTAAGGATGCCAATTTGGAAAGTGCATCCGCGAACTGATTTTCTTCACGTGGGAGATAGATGTATTCTACCTTCTGGAATTGTTTCTCTAGAACCCTTACTCGTGCTTGGTAAGCCACGAGATTGGCGTTCCGAGTTTTCCATTTTTGAAGGGCTTGATTGATGACTAGGGACGAGTCCCCGTGAACCCGGAGATTTGTGACTCCTAAATCAGCGGCCGCTTGCAACCCGTGAATGCATGCTTCGTATTCGGCCGCGTTGTTGGTCACATCAAAGTCTAATTTGATGGATAACGGGGTGTGCTCCCCTTGTGGTGATATAAGGAGAATACCGACTTCGAACCCTCGAAAACTGGATGCTCCATCAAAATACAAGTCCCATGTTTCGGTGTCAGTATGGAATATGTCTTCGTCAGGAAAGGCCCAAGTATCGGTATGGCCCTCTTCAGATATCGGGCTGTCGGCGAGGAATTCGGCTACCACCCGACCCTTGATGGCTTTTAATGGTACAAATTTGAGGTCAAACTCAGCTAGCATTAAAGTCCATCTGGACATTCTTCCATTAAGAATGGGCTTCTCGAACAGATATTTGATTGGATCCATTTTGGACAGGACATGTACCTCGTGACTGAGCATGTAGTGCCGGAGCTTTTTAGTGGCCCACACTAAATCTAGGCACGTTTTCTCGAGCATTGTATATTTGCATTCGTATTCCAGGAACTTTTTACTGATGTAGTAAATAGCCCGTTCTTCTGAATCGACTGTCTGGGCCAGCATAGCCCCCATGGTTGTCTCAGTCGTTGTTAGGTATAACGACAGAGGCAAACCGGGTTGAGGTGGCATTAATACCGGCGGAGCAGACATGATCTCCTTGATTCTGTCAAAAGCCGTTTGACATTTATCGCCCCATAGTACCCGTTCCCCTATCTTCAGTTTCTTGAAAATGGGTTCACATACCATGGTTAGCTTTGAAATAAATCGGCTGATGTATTGGACTTTCCCGAGAAACCCCCTTATTTCTTTTTCGGTCTTAGGTGGCTGCATCTCGGTGATGACTTTGATTTTAGCTGGGTCGACCTCGATGCCGCGTTGGCTAACGATACGGCCCAGTAATTTGCCTGATGTTACCCCGAAACTGCACTTTTGAGGGTTCAACCTCATGTTGTACTTACGCAGTCGGGTGAAGAATTTTCTTAGGGCAGCGACATGCTCGTCTCGGCCTTTAGACTTAACAATCATGTCATCCACATAAACCTCCACTTCCTTATGCATCATGTCATGTAACAAGGTCGTGGCTATTCGTTGATAAGTGGCTCCGGCATTAATGAGCCCAAACGACATAACTGTATAACAATAAGTACCCCATGGCGTGGTGAAAATGGTTTTACCCATATCTTCTTCTGCCATCTTGATTTGGTTATACCCGGCATACCCGTCCATAAATGATAGAAGGGCATGATCAGCCGTGTTTTCCACCAGTATGTCTATGTGTGGCAACGGAAAATCATCTTTTGGACTGGCCTTGTTAAGGTCCCGGAAATCCACACATACCCGCACCTTGCCGTCCTTCTTGGGTACCGGCACGATGTTTGCAACCCAGTCTGGATATTCAGACACCTGTATAAAGCCCGCTTTGAATTGTTTGTCTACTTCTTCTTTGACTTTGAGGGACCACTCGGGCTTCATTCTTCGAAGCTTCTGTTTTACCGGCTTACACCCATCTTTGATGGGTATGCGGTGTTCAGCTATTTCCCGATCTATCCCCGGCATGTCCTTGTAGGACCACGCGAATACATCTTTGAACTCTTGGAGGAGGTTTATGAATTGTTGTTTCTCCTCGGGATCTAAGGATAACCCTATCTTAAGCATCTGGGGCTCTAAGGTTGTTCCCACATTGATAGACTCAGTTTCCTCGATTACCGGATCTCGGGATTCCCTTTGTTCTACTGCTCGATCAGATGTGGAGGCAAGGACACCTGTTCATCGGGTTTCTCAATGTCATTGCAAAAAATATTTTTGAAATTGGAAGTATTTTGAAAATAAGACAAGTCATAAGCGGAACGGTTTTCGTTATTATTGATGGTAAATTTGGAAAACGGCTCAAAGAGAGCGGCCATTTGATCATTGGTCAGAGGCGGGATTGGGAGCGCTTTCGGGACAGACCCCGAGGCTCCAGTGGCAGTGACTATAGGGAGGGGGGTTACAGTTTGGACTCTAGCACTAGACCCCTTAGACTCGAATACAGACTCAGACTCAGACTCTGACTCAGACTCAGACTCAAACTCGAAATCAGTGTCCGGCATGTCTCCTTCCCCGGTGGTCAGCTTGTAGACTCGACCCTGGCCGTCAGTCCACTTGATGGTCTTCCTCCAGGCTCTTTTTCCAGTATCAGCACCGACCTCCGAGATCAGCTTTGAAGGATCGAACCTGTTGCTTCGAAGGACCAGGTTCACTAGATCTTCCTTAGGGGTCGGGATAGCTTTGTCTTCCCCAAATAAGAGCCCCATCACGGGCTCGGCATTGTCAGCACCCTCCTTGGATTCAGATTGGATGAGGGCGAATATGTGATCCGGAATGTAGTTGCATTCCCGAGCTAGTTCAGTCTCGGGATATGTGATAGTTGGTTGATACATGCCAACTTGAATAGCTCCAAATACCGGTGTGACGAAATAGTCAGCCAACCTTGGGCTATAAGGGCCCAAGTAGGTACCCTTGATGATGTTGCAAGCTTTCTCAATGCCCGCTCGGACCACATTTCCCGGGGTCACAGCATACCCTAAACCGAAGCGAGATTCCCCGTCGTTCAGGACTTCAATAATCTTCCCAGCTGGAAGGTATGGCCTCGAAGTAGCCCCCGGTAGATACCCCAAATTTTGCAGCATCGCCTCGATGCTTGTGGTGAAATAAGGCCTGAAAAGGTACTCTTCTTCAATCATCCCTACAAAATCGAACCCTCAGAGGTCGGTGCGGTCCGTGGCGTTACAGCTAGCCACAGTCATAGGGGTTGCCTCTAGAGTGATAATGCCATCTTGCAGGGGCATTTTGATCTTTCGGTGAAGAGTAGAAGACACTGCCTTTACAGCATGAATCCAAGGCCTTCCTAAAAGTAGATTAAAAGAGGAGGTGACATCGATCACCTGGAACTCTAACTCCTTTTCAATTGAACCCGTCATAATTGTCAGCTTAACGGCCCCAGAAACCGCCTTTGGGCTTCCATCGAAAGCCTGGATAGTGTGGGCGGTTGGTATGTAGTCGGCCTCAGTAATGTCGAGGGCTTTGGCAGTCCTTAGAGGGAGGACATTCACAGCAGACCCGTCGTCGACTAGGGTCATCGGGAGGTACTTACCCCGGCAAACTACCGTGATGTACAGGGCCAGATTGTGAGAGGCCCCAAATGGCGGTAGGTCGGCATCCGAGAAAGTGACTACTGGGCCTTCTTCTTTGGATTTGTCCTTGAGGTAGGGCAGGATGGTGGCTACCATTTCAGTAGGGGTAACCTAGGAGTCGACCTTGATCTGATCGAGAGCCTTAGTAAGTGCCTCTCGATGTTCTTGTGAGCTAACCAAGAGTTGCCATATAGTGAGGTCAACCCGAGCTCTTTTCAATTGCTTGACAAGAGCCGTATCGGTGCTTGGCTCTTCAACGGCTTCTTCCGTCCTGGCAGGTTCAGTGACAGTTGTCGGGACTGAGATGTCCTTGGAGCTAGTGGCTGAATAAGGACGACCGGCGGTGGTGAGGTGGTTACTGGCTAAGGCCTTGGACTTAGCCTTTCCGGATTTCTTCGGGAGTGATAGGGACAGTTTCCCCTTTGGTGAGGTACACATCTTCCTCATCATCGAACCAGATTCCATTGATTTGTGGGATGAAAGGAGAGATAAGGTGAGAACAGTCGATCACCTCACCGGTGAAGATAGCATGAGAGCTAAAGGGGTTGTCCTTGTTGCTTGGCTTGTCCCCGGGTAACGGTATTTTTCTGCTCTCAATTAAATCTTGAATTAGATGCTTCAACTTCCAACATTTCTCGGTATCATGCCCATTGCCCCGATGATATTGGCAATAGGCTTGGGCATTGTAGCTTTTGGAGCGTTTTTCAACTGGGACTTCAGGAGTTGGGCCTATTTGTTGGACCAGGCCCTTGGAAGACAGCCTTTGTAAGGCATATGTATAGGTAGTCCCTATATCAGTGAATACCCTAGGGGGTATTTCTTTTGGACGAGGCATCTAACAGATTAACCGTATCAAAGATGCTTCGGGTTGCAGCCGGGGGTTTGGTGGTGGATGAGGAAGCCCCTTGGTATCCCTTGCTAGGGGCGTTAGTCGGGCTCTCTAGTCTTAGATCATCTTCAATTCTCATGCCCATTTCAGTAAGAGTGGTGAAATTGGGTATGACAGCATACCGAAGGTGGACCCGGTAGGAAGGGAGGAGGTTCTTGACAAAGGCCTCCACTAAAGTCTTTTCACTGGGCTTATCGACCAGTTTCACACTTTCGGCCCTCCAACGTTGGAGGTATTTGGTAAAGCCCTCCTTAGGTTCTTGGGCCATAACCTCTAGAGACCGTATTGTGGTCTAGATTTTGGTGTTATCAGCATAGTTCCGAGCAAATTCCGTAGCCACATCATCCCACGTTGAGAACTTCTTCGGGTCTAGCATGTAGTACCAGGCCTTTGGGTGTTTCTCAAGAGATGCAGCAAAGAGGTTTTTGAACATGGAGGAGTCCACTCCCTTAATAGCCATGAACTCCTTGAAGGCCCGTACATGTAGTAACGAGTCTTCAGTCCCTTCAAACAAGGGTAAGCCCGTGAGATTCAGGTTCGCGGGCAGTTTGTCACTTACCGGGGAGTACTCCCGACTATTCTCCCGATGGATATTGTTACTTCCAGTTAAGTGAACTTGTTCTTCCAATCGGCGAACCGAGCTAACTAGTTCAGCTAGAGGTTACGTAACCCCGGTATTTGGAGTCCTTTGCTCCACTGCAGCTAAAGGAGCAACGATGGCAATTTGACCGGCCCTCATTTCTGTCAATTGGGCCTCAATGTCGGTTTGTTTGTCGACCATGGTATCCACGGAGGTCTTCAAACTGTTCAGAGTTGCTTCCATCTTGCGACTGTGTCTGGTGGACGGTGGCCTGTCTGTAAGAACACCGCGCAATCAGAAACTGAACCCGGACCTTAGAACCAAAATAGTACATCCCGAGCAGGGAAAAGACTAAAAAAAATGACTTGAAAGAGACTTTTAGACGGGTGAATCGTGGATGACGGGCTTTCCTTAGGATTCGACGGGTGGGCCGAATCCTGTTTGAAGGAAGGTCAATGTGAGACGTCCCCAGACTTTGGACTCAAATGTCTAGACGGGCCCTTCTTTGTAGGAGTATGTCCTACATAGGTGGGCCTTGCCTTAGTCTAATAAGGCGGACTGGGATAGGGAAGAAACTCGTGATGTAAGATCGACAGAGTTTCGACGCTAAAGACCTTGACGACTTATGACATGACCCGACACTGCTAAATACGGGAGAGTCCTAAGAGGGAGGAAAGTTTGAAAATGATTATTTTTGAAAAGTCCGAGAAATCTCGGGGAAAGGCCCGATTTTTTTCAAGAAAATCAGAAAGCGCATCGGGCCTTGGTTTTGAAAGTTCGAAAATATTTTCGAGTTTTGAATTGGGCAGCATACCGGCTAAAAAGTGGGCTAATTTGAGTAAAATCATAAGTCCTAAATTCGGTAGCTTTCCGGTTTTTGAAATTTGAATATTTTTGAAAAGATGCATTTTTGAAATGACGTTTTTTGAAAATGACACGGAAACCAAGCAGCACATAGTCACGCAAGCATTATAACGACGCCATGTATGCTTTACACTAAGTCTCGGTTGGTCTATAGAGGGACTATACCAGTGCTCATAGTCTAGACGAGAAACGGGACGGACTTCCTAAGTCGAGTTGAGCTTAGAACATGCCGCAAAGTCCATACGAATCGACTATGAACACCTTAACGTATCCAAGGCGGAATACATCGTGGTATAGTGGGACATCGGTCACCAGTACCCGGCCCGGGAAAATAGGGGTTATGCATGAACCGTAAAACTAAAACGCATATTGTATTTGTCAAACGATTTTTATTCGAGTCTCACCCTGAGGATGCCGATGGTTAGGCACTCATCGGTTAATCCCCAGCGGAGTCGCCAAATTGTGGACATGACGTAGGTCCACCCCGAGGCGGCCACGCGCGGGTTTTGGGTAGGCGAATGCAACTCCATATGAGAATGGATCGAATTGAAATTTAAGTCGAAATGGAGTCGCCACCAAATTTTATGGTTATTCGGAACCGTTCGAGCCCACTCTATATCGCTATGGTCTATACACAAAGTATGGCCCATTTCGGTTTTAGAGCTTATTGGGCTCGTCCCTTTGCATTGCGATACCGATACCATCTATACCGGTAATCGTGTAAAGAATGACTCTCGTGCGCCAACGGTTTCGGGCATCCGGAAGCCGAGGTTCTGAGTAAGGGGTGAGGGTACGTGTTGGGAAGCCCACTAAGGACACCCAACCCCGCCCGCACATAGCGGCCTCTACTAAGACATCGTTTGACTTTCTAATATGCGCGTTAGTGATCCGGTGAAATGATATGCAAACAGCGTTTTAGCTAAGCATGCGAATTAAATGTGAGCTACGTCATTTTAATGCATCTAATTTATTGTCGAAGTGATTTAGCATGCGAGGGTTCATTTATAAACGGTAAAAAGTAAATAAATAAAGCAAAGCAATAATAAATCAATTACAAATTACACGGGCGGAATACAACCCGGAATTCACAATACAACGAACAATAAAATAGAATAATCGAAATATATAACCAAAATGATAAGCAATAGTTAGAAACGAACCCGTGTATAAACTAGACCGTGAATCGTGTAAATGGACGAACTTCAATTAAATGCATATTATTTTATGCATTAATCGAAGGACGGAGATATAGGACCTAGGCGTGGTGCTAGCCCGATCCCAAATCCCAATGCCTTCTCCCAACTTATCATGTCGATAAATTAGAGTCTAAATTAATTATGCGCCGGATACGACTATGGAGTCGTCAACGCAAGATTAATAGTGAGACTGTCGATCAAAGTTGTTTAAGTGAAGTGTAATATATGAGTTTAAAAAAAGGATCACGTGATTGTCTTTACACGTGACGACTAAGTCGTAAAAAAAAAAAGACGAGGCTCGAATGTTGCATTAAAGCTCTCGGATTTCTGGGCAACAGGACCCACTCGGTCGAGTCATGGCCTGACTCGGTCGAGTGCGTCCTAGAAGAGGCTACTGCCCATAATTTGGGGTGCTACTTGATCGAGTAGCCTATGCACTCGGTCGAGTGGCACATGTACGAGGTATAACTCGTCTCGTTTTATGTGTTTTAAAATCGATAATAAATCAAATCACATATAAATATGGCACGATTTATATGCAATTCGATCTTAGGTACTCATAATGTGTATATTATGATTACGAGTCCATTATCGGAGATTTTAGAAAAGATTGTGTAAAAAATCGTTTTAAATTGGACCGGGACAAAATTAATTCCCTCCGCGTTACGTCATCTTTAATAATCCTTACGGATTATGCAATGCTCGATTTAGCGTCAACGGGTTTTGTACCGATCCTTTGAAATGGAATTAAGCCCGTTCAACTACGTACTATCACGATCACATTATCACCTTGAGTGCGTAGGGCGGTGCTCCTCGAAAGGGCGCCACCACTATTGTGTCTCGTAAAGGGATTAAACGGACTTTGGGCAATAGTCGTAGTTAAACGAGTTAAATCCGAATTTTGATAATATGTATATATATATATATATATATATATATATATATATATATATATAGAGGTAGGTTCAAATAAGGGCAACAACTATTTTAAGGGCATAAGGTCAAGTGTTAAAGTTACACAAAAAGTGCTTAAAGTTACACGAGATGAGTGATAAAGTTACATTTTATCACTTGAAGTGATAAAAGAGCTGAATGTTATAGTTACATATCAATTTTAAACAAATGCAACTTTATCGTATGTCATCTGTAACTTTAATATACACTTACTGAAACATGTTGCCCTTATTTGAACCTACCTCTATATATATATATATATATATATATATATATATATATATATATATATATATATATATATATATATATATATATATATATATATATATATATATATGCGGTAGTAATATTATAACAAAATGTAAATAACGAAAAATAAATGTTAGATTGTTAGATGCGATAAATAAATGTTAGAGTTAGATGCGAAAAAGTAAATGTTAGATGTTAGTAGTCATGTCGTTACTATCGACTAATTATGATACATAGACATAAACGTAAATGTACATAAAAAAACGAAAAAAGAAGGAAGGAGGAAATGTCGGTGTTGAATGCTACACCCTCAACCTACATGTTCTTGCTTCTCGGGATACGGTTCGTCAAATAGCGGCAATGGCACGGGAATCGTCGAGATATGTAGGAGGAGTTGATGGTGTGTATGTATGAGGTTTGTATGGAGGATTGTTTTCTTAGTTTTTATGAGTTTCGATCTCGGAATGTATGTAGACGGATGTGTGTATGCCTGTATGGTGATGTCGAAATGGTGATGACTTGTGACTTAATGTGGCTGAAAAGTGTAGCTTCTGAAGGTATTTTTTGGCTTAGGAAAAGTTGGTAAAGGAAAAGTTTTTTTTTTTTTTGAAATGTGATGGATTGATGGAGTATTTATAGGCAAAACCCCTCGACATAGGGTCACTCGATCGAGTGGCCCTAGTGCACTCGGTCGAGTGCCCTCTAAGACGGGTCTGATCCGGGTTTTGAAGCTCCACCCGATCAAGTGGGTCAATCCACTCGACCGAGTGGATCAATTAGGGCGAGATATTTTAGGGATGATTGATCTTGATTGATCTTTGATTGTTTTTTGAATTTCGTTGTTTGGCGCAAGTTTCCGGAAGCGCACCAGGTCGTTTTTGTGTGTCGAGTACGTCTTTGACCGGGTTTTGACCCGGTCGCTAAAAGACGGGTTTTATTTTTGGTGTCGGTGTTGGCCCAAATTAGTCTTATTTTGCTCGGAACGACCCACTGGGCCTGAATTTGAGGTTGGTTTTGGGTGATTTGTATCCCGTTAAAAGCCCATGCCGGACAGTATTGATTTCGAACCCGTATCCGAGCGCGTTAGAGCACGTTTGCGTCCGATCATCATCGGGTGTTTTTTGGAAACTGCTATAGACACCTGGCAGTCAAAATGCGGGTGTCTACAATTGGGTTTGTTGACTTGTAGAATATTTTCACCTAGGATACGGGAATCTCGTGATTTATGCTTGATTGGTGTATTCTTGAAAGGAGTCTTGGAGATATTATACTCAGGAATAATGTCCGCATCCTTAGGAGAGGAGTTGGTAGGAGAAATAATATCGCTATCCCGGGAAAGTTGGATGCAATCAAGGGATTTGGCCTCAGTTTGTCGATTTGGGAAAATGATTTGTTGAGTGGAAGTACTGGGTATTACATTTAGGTTGGGCTCTACGTGGCCGGGCATGAGGGAATTGGGGATGACTTGCCCTCTACGCAAAATCGTGGGTGGATCGGGTTGAGCATTAGGGATCAAATCCTCCCCGACCTCAAGGCCCTCAAATCTCGAGCTTGTTACGATAGGATTTTTGTTAAGCCCGTCACGGTTGGAACCCGTATTATTGACTTCGGTAGAGTGTTTTTTTTCATTCCCTGGGTCCACAATGGGTTTGGGGACCCGTCGGCGAATGGGTTTCCTTACATGAATCCACGACCCATAGGTCGGGTCTTGAGGTGGTTGTTGCTGTGGTTTCGACTGAGGTACAGCCCCTCCCTCCTCCTCTACTGCTGCCAAGATTTCAGTGGGTTCCTGAGCTGGGAATGTAGGGCACTTATCTACCCCGTGACAAAGTTTACCACATTTACAGCATATGAGTCGGAGTCCTTCGTATTGAATGTGCCATATTCTACCATTAAGGCGGAATTTGGAGAGTAAGGGCTTCGATAAATCGACTTCCACACTCATCCGAATGAATTGTCCTTGTTCCGCGTTAGCAGTGGCGTGATCAATGCGGACCAGAGTGCCAATCTTGTTGCCGATTTTTGTCAATACATCCTCATGGTAGTATTCTACGGATAGATTCGGTATCCGAACCCACGTAGTAAGGAATTGGATCGGCGTTTCAGTAGCGATTTAGGGACCCATCGGCGAATGGTTAGATAGTGGTCACTTATCATCCAAGGGCCCTGAGTGAGGACAAATTCAAAATCTTCGTTATTGGTGAAGCGAGCCACATAGTAAGAGCGTCCAATATCTGTTAGAATAAGACCTCCCTTGATGGCCCATTTCTTTTTTATTTGACGGAGAAGAGAGTAATAACCAATGTTTTTATCAAACATTTTGATAATAAGAGTATCCCGCCATTGCTGGCGAATTAGCCATTTTTCCTCTTTGGAGAGGTGAATGGTGGGGCACATTGGATCAGCATCCTCGAGTAATTTCGTTTCGTCCATGTCAGAATCTGATTCATAGATCTTGTTTTCTGAGACGATGAAATTGCTGCTACTGCCTAGTCGATTGACTCCAGCTGAAAGCGTCTCCTTGTAAGATGGGCGATTACCTTCTGGTAGAAGCGGAATGGCTTCACCTGGCACGGCATGGTTGTGAGGGCTATGCATTTTGCACTTTTTAGTGGAACTATCATCTTCATCATCCCCTTTAGGGTTGGAGGATGGGGAAGGGGTTTTTCTCTGGAGGGAATTCATTTCTCTTTAGTTTCTTATTGAGTATGAGTCCTCTAGGGTTTCTTTGGGAGGGAAGCAGTTCCTAGAGTTTGACTCAGGGCGATCCTTGTAAAAGACAAGGTTTTCTACGTACTTTCTTTTGATTTCATTGGATCTGGGGTAAGCTTGGGAGTCTGTGCCCTAATTAGCGTACAACTTCTTTTGCTTATCTTAGTACACAATCATGGAACATATTGATCAAGCGCAGCGTCTTTTCAATCTGAATGATGTCGGGCTAGAGACGGATGAGGAAGGGCGTGTGGAGGGACAAGGTGGTCATGAAGGAGCGGGGCTAGAATGGATCGCGGATGAGGAGGAAGTTGAGAAGGCGGAGAATACACATTGCATTGTTGGCAGGCTGTGGACGGAACGTCATATTAACCTTAAAGCTGTCATTGATACGATGTGTAGGTTATGGAGGAGGAACAAATGGGCAAATGGCCAAGATGAACGCTTCTTGGCAACAGTGCAATACACAATTTTTTGAAATCAAAAAGTAACATTATTATAAAATAGATGATAAAATGAATTCCTTGAGTATGACTCGGACGCACGAAAGGGATATTAGTTGGGTTACGACTGACAAATATATCGTGGTTATTTTTGTAAGGATGTATTTTTTTCGTGAAATGAAATGACAGCTTACTTCTAACAAAACAATAAATATGATGTACTGCGATTGATATTGTTGTGTTGTGTTTGTGAATAAAAGCATGAAATTTGAATTGAAGTAATTGTTTTTTTAGTTAATTACACTTTTTTCCGTTCTTTTGTTTGTACTCACAAATCTTGAAGCTTCTCAATTTTTTTTACGGAATATCAATCAATATCCGTGATTGATAATTTTCAACTTAATAAGGAATCAACCTATATGTTTGCAAATAGGTAACGTTGTGTAGTGAGTTCTTATATAGCATGTGCTTATACCGTTGACTCATCTTGAATGATGTCGCTCTGGCAAAAGTTCCAAATTGGTAATCAAGTAAATTTACGATCGTATTCTTTTCCTTTGTTAGAGACTTAGAGTATTGGTAATGGTGGATTGATCTTATGTTTTAAATTAAAATTTTTGATAGTTTTGAAAACTTAGAGAATACTACTATTACTGTTATTATTTGGTCCTATCACTAGGCCGAACCGGACACATACTGGTCCGGTAACCAGGTCAACGAAAAAGTGTGATTGGTCTCCCTTTCACGTGTTAATAATTTGAAACCGAACACTTAATGGCTCGGTAATAAGTTGATATTTATACGTATTTTTACCCCTTTAATATTATTATATTGATGTCGTCTTTTGTAATATTTGAGTTAAAATGATTACTTTATATAAGTTGGGTTTATTATTAAACTTTCGATATTTTTGTGCTAAATTGAGTTTTTAATATATATTTTAATTAATTAGTAATAACCCACTTCGATTAAGACTGCGAGACTATTAAAATCGTATGTATGTTTACAGGTCCAATTCCAGCATCTAATGGGTCGAAATCAAGCATGAAACTATCAGCCCATTATGGAAAAACAAGGAAAGAAAATCCGGTGTAAAAAGGAAAGAAGAAGATGTGACAAGATCATTTAATTAAGGAAAAAAATAAATTCACAAAGACCAAATCAACACTATAAAAGGAGGCATTAGGGCTTTAATGGAGGGAGAGAGAACAAGGAGCAACAAAAACACATACATAGGAATAGGGCGAAGGCCTTGGCCCTCATGGCCAAGGTCGGTACAAATTCAAGCAGATTGTAATGCGGGACGCGATCAATTCAACTCCTAATTTATCTAACGTTTGTATCTATCTATCTTATTTAGTTTATTTACGTTTAAATTAATTACTTAATTTAATCTTTCAGTTATTCGAACATGTAATGTATTGATTATTGTCAATGAGTTATGAGATTACGTTATTGTTTTAACGTTTAATTAGTACTTTGATATTCGTATGAAATTCACGATTTGACTGTTGTTTTCATGTTTATTAATTTAGCCTGATCACCTAGATTATTTACATGAGTCGATTGTTAAATTAATAATGTTTTAAATTAGGTTGCAGCGTTCTGGTCTAATTTAAGTGCTACACTTTTGTATGATAATTAAGTTATATTTAATTGCAGCGTTCTGGTTTTATATAATTCAATTGATGGGTATTCTTAATGCGACTAAATTTATTAACTTAATTCGTGCATTCATGGTTAATTTGATAAATTTGGTTAGGATTAAACTTGCGTGCGTTCATGGGATTAACTAGTTACCGATCTATTTGAATCTAATTAATTGAATCGATGATTAACCCGACTATATCATATATTGCATGTCTCGAATATTTTTATGATTAATTTTTTTATTTATGTTATGTTTATTTATTTTATTATTATTATTATTATTATTATTATTATTATTATTTTGAACCTAACAAACCCCCTTTTTATATATTTATACTATTAAATAATAAATCGTCTTAGATAATAACGTCAGTCTCTGTGGGATCGACCTCTACTTACCCTATCTACCGTAGAGTTAGTAGTGTTTATAAATTTAATTTTGACTGCGGAAACGACACGCATCACTCGGTCACCAGATCAACGAAAGAGTGTGAGCAGTCTCCCTTCCACACGTTAAAAATTTGAAAATTAGTTTATTTTTTCAGTCCAAAAACTCTTGAAAATCATACTCCCTCCTTCAAACATGGTCAATTATACGTACTTCTGACACTACTACTAATGCGGTGCATCAAGAAGTTTTTCAATATTTGTATTCATATTTCTATATTTGCGTAAATATTGTCTATTGTCATTGCTTACTATAGTTTTACTTTTTCATGTACATGTCATTATTCTCAACCAAGAATATTTGTAACTTTTTTGAATTACTTATTTTCAGTCCGTCGATTTCGATTTTGATTGATGTAAATTTTTTACTATTTAATCATTGTTGTCGTCACGATGTGTTTAATGCCACCGTGCAATTTGCACGGGTTATAAACTAGTTATTATTATTGAAATATTATTTTAGGAGCTGAAAATATTGGAGTTGGACTGAGCTGATAAAAGCTGAGCTGGTATGAAACGAGCTGAAATTAAGTTGAAAAGAACAGACCCTAAGTCTCAGTCGGTCAAAATAGGGTTTATACCAACACTGATGACTCTTTCGTAAATGATGCGCGTTGTCGCTAACACGCATGCAAACAATATTTATAGTCTCAATTAGCTACTATATAGCAGTGGTAAGTCGGGGTCGAACCTCAGGGAAGCAGTGAAATGTAATCGGTCAAGTATAGAAATAACTACGGTTGAGGTCTAAAAGGGGGGTGTGAGTAGAGGCAGGCTAAACTAAGCAAACGAATAATCAAGCTAGGACGAAGAAACAGTGATAAGGAAGGCGTTAGGGGGAGTCGGGAAGTCAAAACTAGAGACAAGGACGCAGGAATCATGAAAATCATCACAAGGTAAATAAAGGGAGGAGCCACCTTTTGATTTCCCTACCTGACCTAGCAAAAACCCGCTTTCGTGACGAAAAGGCTAAGGTCTCAAGACAATATTATCCAAACCCCGAGTTTCCCCATATTGGTTCGAGTGAGTCAAGCTAACTGAGTTGATCAGGCTAAGTCAACCAAACACAATAATCTCATACAAGACATATTACCACAAAATGTAACAATCTTCATAAAATCAAGGCCCAAATCTAGAGTTCCTCCTCCCCTAACCTCTAACTAAAATCTACTCACTAGTCATAACAAGCATAACAAAGTAAATAACAAGGAGGCTAAGAGGAAAGTAGTGCATATTGATCAAGAGGAATGAAAATTAATCTAACACAATAGAGAGGAAAATACTACCAAAACAATAACCAATAAGGAAATAAACAACAAGGCAAAATAATGAAATGAACACAAATACTAGAGAGGAAAATGAAGGAAATAAACAAAGGAGAGAGAAAATGAGAAAGTACCAACAATGAAGAACACCATAAAAGAGAAAGATAAAGACAATAATAATAAAGACAATGATGAAGCTTCAAGGCACCCAACAAGGATCTTGTCACATAACCCTTGTAAAACCTTTTGATCTTCAATGATAATAAAAACTCAAATCTTCAACAAAGATGATAACTTGATTGCCAAAATGAATCTATACTAATATATAATACAGGAACCACGCATTGGTTTTTTGGCGCCAAAACACACTTTCTTAATATATCAGAATTTCCATAACAATCTATATAATATAAATATCATAATAACTATTAATCCTAATTTTCATATTAATAAAATATTTTTGTATATACCTTCTTAACATGCCAAAGACACAAGTTTAAAATAATTTGATGGTAATATAATTTATTTAAACGTGTCAAAATATCTGAAAATAGAGTAGGTATAAATCTGCTGACAAATAAAACAACCTATTATGTTAATTGCAATTGGTATTATTTCCATAACAATCTATATTACTCCCTCCGTATCTATATGTTCGTCCACTTTTAATATAATACTCCACCCATATATTAAACAAAGTGGACAAACATATAGATACGGAGGGAGTATTATTATAATCCCTTATTCACTAAAACAAAAATCAAGGGACAATTTGATCTTTTTAACTTTCCCGCAAAAAGAATCTCCCAATATATATGTCAACTTATATTTAGCAATTACTATAAGTCTTTTATATTTTATTTTCTATTAAATATTTTAAATTAAATAGTGTTATTTTTATGTTTGGGTCAACCGGTCGCCTCGAGTTATATTCGGATCAGTAAGAATTGGGTCAATTTCAGGTTGAACCAGATTATTTGGACTCATATCATTTTCGGGATTGTTATTTTCAACAATTTAAAGCATAATAAACAATTTGCATCAGTTTATCGGTTAGGTGAGTCAATTCGAATTACGGGTCAAACTTGGATTTTCAGTTCGAGTGTCGGGTCGCGTCAATTTTATCAGGTCGAACCGTATAATAATGATCTCATTTCCTTTCTTTTACTTTCTCCTAATTTAATCTTAATCACTTTATCTCAATAGCTCAACATTTATAGCGAAAAAACAAATTACGAGTACTTATTTTCTATCTAAGAAAACTATGCTCTAAATTTCTAAAGTAAATGTCTAATTTTCATTTAAATTAACTGTCATAAAATAAGTCTAAGATTTTTTAAAATATTTTGCAATCAAACGTTTCATATTAGATGACGGTGAAAAACATCATACTTATTTTATTTTTGGTGTGAAAGAGGGAGAAAGCTCCGAGAATTTATTACTAGATGTTACACAGGAATAGTCACCCCAAAGATGTCCTCCATAAGGAGAGGACGAAAAAACATTGTACTTATTATCGTATGAGATTGATTCAACAGAATAAACATTATCTTAATAATATAACACTCTAATTATGTCGTACTATCAAGAATTTCTTTTATCATCACAAAATTTTAAGTAAACAACCGTGCATGTGCACGGGTTTACCCAATAATTCTAAAACTTTTACAAGAATGAATAGTGAGTACTGTAATAGCTATCTATTATACGGAGTATATATTGTTAAAACACATATTGATAAACATATACATAACTAATGTGACTTAAATATACCCGTGCATCTGCACGGGTTCTAAACTAGTAATTAACATAAATCAAAAGAGTAATCTTGATCTACTTCTATAATTCTTCAATGGAAGATTACAAAGGATGAAAATCTAATTAAGGAAACTACTAAAAACTATGAAGATGATTCTAAAAACTAGGAAATGTAAAGGTAGTGTAAAAGGTAGGTTGTTTAACGAAAACCTAGGGTTGACTATATATACATAATCTTAATGGATCTCATAAACTAAGGCCCAAATCCAATCTTCCTTTATTAATGAGACTTTTGCCTAATGCATCTTCATGTGGTGAAACTTCACCCTGCGAACAAAGGTCATCCACGAGCTAATACCGTCGGGTGAAACTTCACCCGGTGGTTTCATCCGATGAAATCTCTCTCCAGTTTGCCCATTTCGGAGCTCCTTTCCCGTCGGGCAAAACTTCACCCGATGGGTGAAAGTTTCGCCCGGTCATTTTACTCGGTGGTAAATGTTACTCGAAGATCTTCGGGGAGGTAAAACTGTCGTCGGGCGTAACTTCGCCCGGTGATATCTCATCGGGTGAAACTTCACCCGATGGTTTTCTGCCCTCGTTTCTAATATCTTTCTTTATCGATTGATCGGATTGCTTGAACTTTTAGTTTGCATGTTGCTTTTCGGACGATATTCCTTTCTCTCGTGCTCTTGGAAACTCAAATATGCCTTTGACCACAAATCCTATCAAAATAGATAGAAAAACTACCAAAAACACGTAAAACGCAAACGAGAGACGCTAATGCGAGAAAGACTAAAAATAAGGCAATAATCGCACTCTGGTCTCGCAAAACGGAGGAAAAACAGGTCTAAATGAGAGGAAAAACGGTCCAAATTTGACACACGTCAGTAAATCAGGACGGACTTCCTAAGTCGAATTGGACTTGGAACATGCCTTAAAACCCATACGAATTCGACCATAGATGTATTTAGCGCACCCATGTAGGAATGCGCTGCGGTATAGTGAGACGTCGGTCACAAGTAACTGGCCCAAGCAAAATCGGGGTTATGCATGAACCATCAAACTAAAACGCGTACTTTAATAACCAATCAATTTCTTTTCGAGACTCACCTTGAAAATCCCGATGACAAGTGGTACATCAGGTATCCCCAACGGAGTCGCCAAATTGTGAACATGACATAGGTCCACCCCGACGCGGCCACGCTTGGGTTTGGATAGACAAATGAATCTCGGGGTGAGATTGTTCTCGAATTGAAATTTAAATCAAAGTTGGAGTCGCCACTGAACTTTGTGGAAGTTCGGACCCATTGGAACTCATTCTATACTTAGGTGTACCGCGCACGAAGCACGGCTTATCTTATACTACTAGAGCTTGTGGGGTTCGTCCCTTTGCATAACGATGCCGGAGTCAAATTATCGAATATCGTATATCGAATGACTCTCGTTGCCAATGGTTTCGGGCATCCGAAAACCGTAGGTTATGAGTAACGGGTGAAGGTACGTGTTGGGAAGCCCACGAAGGACACCCAACCCCGCCCGCACATAGCGCCTCAACTAAGATATCGATTGATGTTCGTGTATGTGTATTAGTAAGATAATGAAAATGTGTGACAACCATTGTTTTAGGCTACGCATGCGAATTACGTGTTCACTATGTCATTTAATGCATCTTTAGAATTTGTCGGAGTTGAATTTAGCATGTGGGTTCATTTAAAAGCAATAAATGTCACGTAAGTAAAGTAAACAAACTTGAAATGTAGATTACAAGTTACATGGGCAGAATACAACCCGAAATTTACAATACGACAAGCAATTGTAATATCGAATTAGAAGCGGTAAACATAAACTATAAACAGACTTGTAAATAGAAAACGAAAACAAAAACGAATTATTGAATGATCGGACGGACTCCAATCAGTTACGCAATATGTTGCACATTGATCAGAGGGCAGAAGCTCAGGCGCGTGAACCCGTGCGCCCTAGATCTCAGGTGCAAGGGGTGCGCCCTGGATCTCAGGTGCAAGGGGCTCTGCGTCTCAAACTTCAAGCGCAAACGCTGGGGCGCCTGGATCAGCGACGTACAAGACCAAAGCGTGGTACTAGCGTAATCTCGAGGCCTTGAAGTCTCGTCCTGACTTATCCTAGTGAAGTCTAGTTGCCTTTATCTATCGAATATCGTGTCCGACTAAGAAGTCGTCGACATAGGATTAATATTGTGAGACATTCACTCAAAGTCACAAAGGGAAAGCGGTAATAGAATGAAAATGGATACGTGATGTGGATTTTGAAAGGAAGCACGTGATGGATGGGCACGTGTTAACTTGTGTCACGAGTGTAATTCCCTAGGTGAAACATTGTTTAACTACTTTAAAAGTCTATGATACCTCATTTTGGCCTCAATTGGGTACTCATCCTTAATCGTCTCGATTTATGATACGAACCGACATGTCGACTTAATACGAATATCGGAGCCTGCCGTATCGCGGCGTCATCGTCGGGTCTCGCGGACCGTACGACGCTCGGATTGACATCATTAGGTTTCGTATTAGTTCGATGTCTCCTTATGCATGACATTCGATTATAGAATCGACATCGAACATTTAATAGCAAAGATCGCAAACGATATCGAAAACATACAACGAATGGTTCTACAATCGCGTCATAGCCCTGGGATCAGGCGCACGCCATGAGGCACCCTGTTCCTCAAGCGTATGCAATGGCACGTCTCAATGTTCAGACTCCACCACCTAGCACCCCTTCGGGTTGTTATGCGGACTTTGGGCAGAAGCTTTCGTTGAACGAATTTGTTGTTAAAATGATCAATCTGAACTAATTAAACCCTTTGCATTATTCGACATCGACATTGGACCATGGGTCCATGATGTGCGAATTGGCGTCATGTGACGTTTACTTCCAGTGCGATATTCTTGTGTTCGGATTTCCTTCTTTCGTCACCATTCGTATTCGATACGTGAAAGGACGAGCATTTTAGCGTCGAATGATGTTAGTAGTTAGAAGTTAGGAAAGAAAAGTAAATGTTAGATGTGAATAACGAGATGTTAGTACAGTTAGTTATGATGATAAAAAGAGTTCAGAGTTTAGAATCGGAATTTGGACACCCTCAACCTACATGTCAAATACTTCAAAATACGAGCTCGTGGAGTATCGTCGTAGACATAGGAAGTGATTCAAGGTATATAGGAAGAGTTAAGTGTACTTGTTTGTGGTTTTGAGTATGTGTGGGAAAGGAAAAGACTCTCGCACTCGGTTTTTTTAGAATTCTGAAAGTCGTCCTTGAAATGGTGTATGAAGGGGGTGTATTTATAGAGTTGACGAGTTTTGCAAAATGTTTCTGATTTCGTGACTCGGGCGCGACTGGCCTTGCGCCCTTCAGGCACGACACTTGAAGCGCCTCAATTCTGAGGCGCGGGGGTGTGCACTGTTGAATTCGTGTGTATTGAAAGTTGCTCAAAATGCGGATTGATATCTGTGTTAGATGAGGAAGTTTCAGATTCCGTTTTGACTTGATTTGATTGCGTATTTGGACGTTGTTGTAGCTTATATTGTTTTCGGGTATCGACTTTGACCGGGTTTGACTTGGTCGACAAAGACGATTTTGCCCCCGGTGACGGTTTTAGCTCTAAGTAACTTTATTTTATTGGAAATGACCCATTGAGTCTGGATTTGAGGTCGGTTTTGAGAGATGTGTAACCCGCTAAGTGCCCACGTCGGATATTATTGATTCCAAGCCCGTATTCGAGCGCATTGAAACATGTTAACATCCGATCATCATCGGGTGTTTTGTTGGAGACTGCTACAGACACGAACATGCAAAATCCGAGTGTCTACAGTTTGGCCAATTTGTGATTTTGGACCGAAAAACATTTTGAAAAGCTTGGCCAAACACCTTCTACTCTACTAGAGCCTTACCGATAATGTACACTAAAAACTACGTAGTATTTGATAATCTTATCCTTAGAGTTCGGATATGAGTCTCAAAATTGGGGACCCTTAAGATCGAGAATAGGTTTAGGATATGCCTATGAATCTGGATCTAAATATAAGATAAGGTCAAGATTAGACCTGGCAAAACCCGATCCGACTCGACAAAACCGATCCGGGTCACCCGAGATCAGACCCGTTCGACAATCGACAATACTGAAATATCTTAGTGACCGAAATCGACCTGGTTTGATCTGACTCAATCCGATACCTGATTATATCCGACAGCCGATAGATTCCGAATTCGGTAACAACCGAGTCGATTAAACTCGACAAGAAAATACCCGACCCAAATCTGACTCGAATAACCGAAAATTACCAAAAATATACGTAGCCGAAAATATCCGATCCAAATCCAACTCAAAGATAAAAAAATTATCCAAAAATAGGTAACCGATATAACCAATCAGGTGACCCATAATGAATTCCTATGTATGGAGTACGAGTAAAATAGATTTATACTTCATTCATTGAATACATGCAAATTGGAAGTCAAATATACAAACATGGGAACATGGGGTGAAGGTGGGATTGTCATGTTTAGTATACTTAAGTAACTAACAGGCGGCTTGTATGATTTCGTATGTTTTATAAAACATATAAAGTTTACTTACATGGAGTTATACGAAACTAAGCTAGTAATTTATTATGTGTATACGGAGTATTTTTATTTGATATCGGGTTAACTCGGTTAAGATTAATTTGAATTTCGTGCCCATTTGACATAAACTACTACATGACATATTATCCGAACGAACCCGTTCCTAAAACAACCGCAACCCGACCAAGACTTAGCCGTTCTAACCCGATATCCGTACAGTACCATGACTCGAAACTACCCGACCGAATCCGAATCGACCCGCTAATTCAAATGAGCCGAAAAAATCCGATAATTTGATAATCCGAACCCGAGACAGCTCGACTCGAACCCGATCCGCCCCATCCGATTGCCACCTCTAGTCAAGATCCTACACTTTGTCGTTCGTAACATAGGCTTCACTTTGTTTTATACCATTAACCAAAAGAGTTTAGAATAGAAAAGTTCTTCATACACCTCTGTATCCATGTGGAGAATCGGAAAGACGTTTATTTCACCCCCAAGGCTCAAGCCATTAGACACTCGCCAGACCAGACCCCCTTGGCTACACTAAATAAATGAAAACGAGGTCAAACGTGTATTTCCTTGGGTTGAAATGAATACCCCACCAGGGCCAGGCTTGGGTAATTATTTTTTGCAGAATGCCAAAAAGACCGCATACTTCAGAAAGTCTAATACGAAGTAGTAATAGCAGGATAATAAAAGTCATGTATGTCCAAGTCTCTAACTATATCAATACCAATAACTAATAAATTATCCAGTATGAGCAGTTGTTACTTAGCAATTGGCCTGCATGTGGGGGCCTGCGGATCCTATACTTAACATGACTCTGAAGTCTATGATGCTATCTGTACTCTTGCTGTCCAAAAATGTAGTCCAAAATAGGAGAAGAAAATAAATCTAAAAAAAATGACACTGCTGCTAAAGTCCCTGAATCATTCCTTCATTTCCTCAGTCGGCAGCACAGTCGTTTCAGCGATTCCCATAACAGTCGACCCAATTTCAGTGCCATAATGTGCTTCTTCACTTTGCTGTCCCTCAAAAACAGTGATTCCATTCAATGCCACAGTTTTTGGTTCACTGTTTTCTGCCAGCTTATCCTCCTCCAGAATCTGGGTTACTACACCAGGCCTTGTGACATTTGCTTCAACACCTGATTGACTGCGTGATGTTGCAAAATTGAGACTTTGAAATTTATTTGGATCAGGTGCTGAACCCAGAATGTCACTCTCGTCCTTTTTCAGTTCGGGTACTAAATCAGGAATGATACTCTCCGACTTATCCGGTTCGGGTACTAAAGCATTTGCTGGATTGTCACTCTCAACCATTTCCATCGCAGGTATCAACTTCACAGTAGGAACTGGAATTTCTCCTGGATGATCATCCTCAACCTTCTTCAGAGCAGGGATGGGAATTTCGGTGGGGTTGTAGATCTCAACATTCTTCGAAGAAGGCGCAAGGATTTGCCCTGGATTGTCACTCCCAACCTTCTTCGGATCAGGTGCCGAGATTATGGCTGGATTGCTGATTATAACCTCAATTTCTTCAGGAACTGAGGTTTGGGTTAGAATCTCATTCACAGACACACTTTTTTCAAGAACAGAGATTCCGGTGGGATTTGCACTCACAGGCTCAATTTGTTCAGGAACTGAGATTTGGCCAGGATTGTCACTCACAGACTCCATGTGTTCAGGAACTGAGATTTGCGCTGGATTGTCACTCTCCATCTCCATTTGTTCAGGAACTGGGATTTGGACTAGATCATCACTCTCAACCTTCTTTTGTCCAAGCACTGAGATTTGGCCTGGATTGTCACTCACAGACTCCATGTGTTCAGGAACTGAGATTTGCGCTGGATTGTCACTCTCCATCTCCATTTGTTCAGGAACTGGGATTTGGACTGGATCATCACTCTCAACCTTCTTTTGTCCAAGTACTGAGATTTGGCCTGGATTATCACTCACAGACTCCATTTGTTCAGGAACTGAGATTTTGGCTCGATTGTCAATCTCAACCTCCATTTGTGCAGGAACAGGGATTTGGACTGGATCGTTACCCTCAACCTTCTTTTGTTGAGAAACTGAGATTTGGGCTTGATTGTCACTATAAACCTCAATTTGTTCAGGAACTGAGATTTGGCCGGCATTGTCACTCTCAACATTCTTTTGGTCAGGTACTGAGGTTTGGGCTAGATCTTCATCCTCAACCTTAATTTGTTCAGGAACCGAGATTTGGACTGGATTGCCACTCTCAACCTTCTTTTGATCAAGAATTGGGATTTGCACTGGATTGACATTGTCACCCTTCTTCGTAAAGGGTGCTGGGTCTTGGGCTGGAACGTCACATTCCGTTTTAGTTTGTGCAGGAACTGGAAGTTGTGCCAAATTATCACTCTCAACCTTATTAGAATCAGGTACTGGGATTTGTGTTGGATTGTCTCTCCCAACCTTCTCTGGCTCAGGTAATGGGAGTTGGGCTGGATTGTCATTCGCAGCCTTCTTTTGATCAGAAACTCGAACAGGAGTTTCAGTAACAGCAACATTAACAGGATGCGCAATCGAAGCAGAAACAGTGAACGGGGAAGGAGAGAATGGAACTGAAACTGCCCCGGCTGTTGGCATAACTGAAGGTCGAAACAGGGTTGGAGCCGGAGGCGCAATTGGAGATGGCATCGGAACCCGAATTAAATGTGGAGCGGGAGCAGAGATGGGAGCTAGCGTTGAGACAGGGGGTCGAATAGAAAGCCCAGCAGTAGCAGTTTGGCCGAGTGACAATGGGGAAACAATAGTAACAGGATTACTGGGATTTGGATTGGTCAACCCGAAAGTGGAGGTAGAATTGGAGTCTACTGCAGGTGTAGGACGATTCACAGGCACAGATGTTGATGCTGTTGCTGCTGCTGCTGCTGCATCATTAGCCGCATACAGCTGTTGCAGCCTGTAATCTGTCTCTGGTCTGCGACATATTTTTCTCAATGGCACAATTTCCTACAAAAAAAACACAATCAGTTATTTTATAGGCATCTAATAACCTGCAATCAGAGGCTACTCTGTAAAAGGTGCCATGCATTCAAGTTTCAGGTGATGGGGTTCTCACGCTGGTGGATGGGATGTTTTTACAGAGATTGGTTACTGTGCCGGTGCGGACAGCGTGGGGATGATGGGGTGGTCATGTCAAGGGTTTGACTAGCCCCGCTTTTAGGGCCATGAACCTGGAAATTCCGGTTTAGGGTCAGGTTTACAAATATGTGTTCACCCAATCATAGATAAAAGTAGAGATGGTAATTGGTAGGATCTAGGAAAGGTCCTATAGGACACGGACCCGACCCAATGTCTCATACGTCTAACCCAGACCCGACTCGGCCCCGAACTCATGTGGGTCACCCAATGGGTATTTTTTTGACTCGTGGGTCCGATATTTTTAATGTAAACAAAAAGTCACTAATTGTAACAACGTAAAAACTAACATTCAAAACGAAAAAATAAATGTTTGGAAGCTTAAAAATTACTAACGAAAGTTAAATGCTTGATATTTGTGACTTTCCTTTTTTCCTTTTTTAATTACTAGTCGCTTGCCCGTGCGCATATGTATATCAATTGCTTCGGTCAACTAATGTATGTTACTAGCTGATTTTGCTATTTTGTTTCTTCAATATCTAATGTTATTTTTTCACACCTATTATTCACAAGAGTAGTTGGTTAAATGGTGTGTATTGTTCGTGGTATGTGGCCCTTCTTCAATGTTATTGGTAGTACATGGAGTCACATTTGTCATTGTTGATGTAATGGGAAATGTGCAAGATACGTTTATTCATAGCAACAATTCGCATACAAATGAGTATTCGTATTTGATGTCCGTAACCAGGATTGTGAATTGCGCTTTACAGAACAATAGTAGATGAAGGGACATTAGGCTTATATTTTGAATGTGTATCAACGTGTAATTAAGTTGACTGCATTGATATTTTAATACATTCGACATTCGTTGTGTTAGCTTGAAAAGATATTTGCATTGGTTGATGCCTAACTCATAGTCTCATAACTGAACATAACAATAATCAATACTTAACTAATCTTAGTAACTCTAGGAGCATTCAAAAGTAATTAACATTGCATAAATGGACTTTCAAAATTGTGGATGAAGTACGCTATCAAAAACATGAAATAAACTTTCAAGCATTTTAAAAGTAAATTAAGAGTAGGTTTATGGAGAGACATAAGTAAAAAAGCAAAAAGCAAATTAAGGACTCACCCACCACAAAGCAAGCTAAGACAAATCAAAAAAGACCACTATTCATAAGAGAAAATACTATTCATAAGGCCCATTTAGAGGCAAACCTTTCTTTCTAAGAGCTCGCTAGGGATGAAGGTAATGAATTGGGGGGTTAATGGAACTAAAATGAACTAGAAAATAGAGGAAGTAGTGATGGAGTAGTGATCATGCTAAACAGAAATCCGAGAAAAAGAGACAAACATAGCCTCTTTTCGGGGGAAACAATTACTCCCCTCTCCCCCAAGTAATGTATTAACCCCATATATGAGGGTAATTGTTCCTCCTTCACCCCCTCTTTACACCATAAAGTACCACCACTCTCCATTTCCTTCTCATTTTGAGCTCCAACCCCCAATTAATTACCTCCATCCCAAGCGAGCCCCGAGAGTAAGAGATTATGGGATAGGGTATGGGTCTTACATGTGAGACTCGGTCCCATAAATATTTAGGACGACCCATGCCTACAGGGCCAAAAAAAATGGGACTCATACTACCTATTAGGTTAACACCCGACGAGTCTGGGCAGGATCTTGGACCCATTGTCATCTCTAGATAAAAGTGTGCACTATTTGTAGATTTTTTTTTTTTTGGTTTTAACACTATTTGTATATAGGACACAAGATCAATATAAATTGAAATATTAAACTTCATCTAAATATTTATTTTGAAGTTCCAGAATTAAGATAAATTACACTCAAAATGTAACTAAATATTTATGTTGCAAGTGGATTAAAAGTGTAATGAAATGGAGCTACAGAAATTCTGGACTTCTTGCAATCATTACTTCATTATCAAGAAGGATGAGTTGTAGTGTTCTAATGTGTAGGGGTCGGTTTCTAGCCACTTACATATACAAGTATTATCGAATGAAAGGATATTCACATACTATGGTAACAAAATAAGATTGCTAGTGTCAAGTTTGAAAAAAAAAAAATGTAACCTGTAGTATATACCTCTTCAGTTTAGGCTATTCCGCAGCGAAAAAACTGAAAGAGAGACCTATGAACTACTCTAGTATCATCAGCACGTGTCTGAGACTATGAAACAGTTAACAGCCACGAGTTACATTTCAATTTGAAGAGCAACTAAAGCATTATATTCCTTAATCAGATAACTGATACCCCGTATAATTTAGAAATATAAAGATTTGTTTCCAGAAGAGTTATAGGGTGGAATATACGATCTAGAAGTAATGTCACTTCACCCAGAAGTTTATTCAATATTATATCAGCTAGCTTCTGAAACGTAGTAAATAACAAACATAAGTAATGAAAACAGAGGTGGAGCAATACCTCAGACTGATCATGATCGTAGCGGACCAGAAACCTACAGCGACAGCCACGTACATCATGTCTTCTCCTTTGCGCATCAAGGACATGTGCATCAAAGTAAAGAGCTTGCTCTTTACCTTCCTGGAAAAGTATAGTGGAAGGACAAATGTCAAATAATAATGCCAGTCACACTGACTATCGAGATTTGTGACAATAGAAATTATTTGAAATGCCAGTTCTATTTTACTTTCGAGTTACTTCAGAGTATGTTATAATCTAATTTATGACATCTTGTTACTATAATTAACAGGATAGATACTTCAGAATGAGTAACTTTAACAATAAGTAACATTGACCTGAAAGCAGAGTATGAGATCTCCAGGACACACTACAACACACTCTGATGCTTCACATGGGAGAGATCGTTGCCTCACATGTTTTAGAACGTCAACCCACTCGTCTTCCTCTGGCCCAAATCCAGCAAAACGGACTAAAACTTCCTGAAACACATCAATTTGCAAAATCATAGGGGTCACAAAATGATGTGAAAGATTATAACACCACAAATAAACAAACTTGTCAAGAGCATATCATAGTTAAGCAATAGGAACTAGTAAAGAGTAAAGAGTAAAGATAAAATGGCTAATCTGTAGACAATTGAGGGGTGAAAAACTAGCATATCACTCAGCTGGTGGATTAACCAATCATCAGTCTATAATACTGCCAGCAGATTTTGTTATGCCCACCCTGAAATTCATTCCTAACATGATATCCGCAAGTGAAAGTCATTGGCTTGGTTTTACAGGTTTGGTGTAAGAAACTTGTAAATGGTGGAAACGTGTGAAAGCAGGCTCTAGAAAAAAAAAAGGCAAAGAAAATGACACAAGAAAGCTCTTAGAACGGATAAAAGAATCGCCTTCATTAACAAACAGTTCCCAGATTATTCATTTAAATACCGACAACCTTTCAAAACAGCACAATAGACAGATGTGTAAGAAGGATGTTTATTTGCCAGTTACTTGATCTATAAAAAAGATAGAAGACCTCTTCGTAAAATCAAATGTGGGAAAAAGGTGCAAGAAATAATATGTATCTCAAGCTATCAAACTTTGGCCTGCATCATATCCAATAACCAAATTCACAGAAACTCAAAATTGGAAATGCATGCCATTGGTTAAGAGGAAGAAACAAAAGCGCAAGATAACATGTCACAAAGAGCTAAGAATTATTTTTTCATCACCGTTAGCCTCTTCAAAGCGAAAGCTTCCTTTCAAGCCATCTCATTACCGTTTTTCTACTATTACATTACCCCTCACGTGATTTGAATATGTAGTGAATTTTTTGGTGAACAAAAGTACTCTATTCACGCTAGAGGCTCGCGTGGGATGGGGTAATTATTTGGGGAGTAATAGAGCTAAAATGAACTAGAAAGTGGAGGAAAGTAGTGATAGTGGGAGGTAGGGATGGGGAACATGAAGGTAATGTAACCAATTTGGGGAGGGGGGATGTACACCCTTTTACCATCTATCTATTACCAACAGGTCCACCACTCTCAGCTTAACTCATCCACCACTACCTCACCATCAAAATAACCTCAGCAAAGACACCACAACCAACCCCAATCCTACCACACTTTCCCATAACTACCTCCACATCCTCAGGATTTCACCCGGGTCTGCTTCTGATCCAGACCCCCCAATCCGACTTTGGGTACCACATTTCGTCATCCAATGTTGCCTCTCCCACCAAGCCCTCCTCGTCAGAGATAGACAGGGCATACGAGGTGCGGAGTACATGGAACTGTGCATGGAGACGCAAGAGTCAGGATGGAAGTTAAGCTAACAATAGTGGCACTATTTTCATGGGCAACACCATGCTTGTTGATCAAGTTCCAAACAACGCTCCAGTTCTTACATCAAGCTTGTTTCAACCGCTCATGCCACTCTGTGTGCCACTATATCATTGCTTTCTGACCTAAAGTAGAGTTACCTTGTTTGCTCTTATGCCTCAAAATCCACTCTCTAAAAGGTCATATGACTTTCATCTTTTCTATTCTCGATTACTTGAATTAGGGTCAACAACAAATGGGTCATTCAAATTAAGCACCTCATGTGAAAATTTCAAGGGAGTGAGCTTTTCGAAGTTATGTATAAATTAAAGTGAAGGACAAGAATAAAATTATGTATAAATTAAAGTGAAGGACTAGAACAGAATTTTTGACAGTTGGATGAGTTGGGCAGAAAAATGAAAAATAGTTTTAATATGGCACCAAAATGATGATTATTTTACTTCAAAACATTATATTAGTACAACACTCTCTAAATCCCTACACTTGGGTACTACATGTGAGCCTGTGAGGTATTTCAACCAAAAGTAGGGAATTGGATTGAGCAATGAGCATAAGGAGTAGTAACTTATCTCACATGCAAAATAAGATTCCTGAGAAGACAACGAAGGACATCCGACAATTGAACATTATCAGTAACATTTAGGAAAAGAAGAAAAACTTGAACGAGAAGGTAGGAGCCATCAGAATACTTACTGGACTAGGAGTATCCATATTCCTTTGAGAAAGAAATAATTGAACATCATACCTGAAGAACAAAGACAAAAAAAAACAATAATTAGTGGATGAAAAATTATCAAAGAGGATGAAATATAAATTTTCAATTTGGGGAGGATGTTAAAAATTGAACAGCAGGATTCATTTACCATGCACCATCCCTAGCAGATTTGGCTTCAAATTCCATTATAGGAGTTTCTGAAGAACTTCTAACCACATGAGGACCTACAGAAATGATTAAACTTGCTTGGTCACACTGAGCACAGCATACGAAAGTTACAATTATGTCAACGAATTGTGGGGCAGAAAATGCATGACATAAACACAAGACAAACAGATTAAAGCTCTACTTAAGCAAACAAATGATAGGAAGACGCTTGTCAGCAGAAACAATAACGAACAAATTCGAGTAGATGACGAAAAAGCGAAGATGTAACAACAAATCAACGTGATTCTCCCAAAAAAAAACAGGTAGCATGAAATGAAAACTGAAATAGAGGGAAAGTTTGGATCAATCAAATTTAACACATGTCAAAAACCTTGATAACAAAGGTTGCAGATCCCGCAACCCTATAATCAAATTCAATTTATATTTAAGGTAGATTGAACATAAATGAGAAAATCTAGTAGATCTTATTTTAAATCAGAATTTCATTTCATTTCTTTCATACTTTT
Source organism: Agrostemma githago (assembly GCA_958450325.1). NCBI lineage: Eukaryota > Viridiplantae > Streptophyta > Magnoliopsida > Caryophyllales > Caryophyllaceae > Agrostemma > Agrostemma githago. The sequence continues at coordinate 55,520,030 of OY288258.1, read as the reverse complement.
TTTTTCAAACGAAGAGGATTACAGATTCTAAATTGAGTATCTTACATGGGAAGATACGGGTGAACTAAAAGAAAGAAGGAATCGTGAATCCTACTTCAATGTATGTATCTCTCAAAAATAGATTTGAGTAGTGGAAACTGCTGAAATTACTTATCGACGATATACCTGATTTGATATGAACCTTAAAAATTGCCATGGTGGTGGTACCAGTGGTGACTTTGATTAGGTACAGAGAGCAAATATATTCTCTGATATGAAGGCAAACGAAGACCCAAGCCTCATTCAGAATGAGAAAAAGAAATGTTTTAAGGGTGACGGCGGACAAGAAAAGGTGAAATTAATTGAAAGGTTAGCTAATTAGGCAAACTATAAACCTGCTCTTAAATGGGTAGGAGTACATTAATTCCCTTTTTTAGCTTTGAATCATTACAAAAGCCTGGGGAGGGAGTTGCACCGAAATCCCACTATTCCATGTTCTCCATTTCTTCCATCGCCCTCCCTTCCCCACCATCCATGTACACCACTGATAATTCTTTGATACAAAATTTAAAGACAAACCATTTGCCTCCAACTACTTCAAATCAACGTGCAAAGTGATTACAAAAAATTTTAAACAGTGACAAGCCAAAGGATCAAAAGCTTTCACCAGAAAAGGATTATAAATAGAAAAAACGTGACAAGGACAACCGTGCTAAACAATCGGTACCCCTAATATTAAAGATATATAGCAACAAGCAACAAAAAAATCCTTTGACCAGACAAAAAAATGGATTAATCACTACCCGAAAAAAACAGAGAATAGCAGTCAGCTGACATAAAATTACCAATAAAGCAAAAAGCAGTGCCAATATCTATTACTAAAACATAGGATGAAAAAACTTCTACATCCATCTTACTCCCTCCAATTCTTTGGAATTTCAACAATTACTTTTTGCACAAGGAATAAGGTTCTGAGTGTGGATGGTGGGTCTCATTAAAACATCTTCACTAACAAAAATATGTCTTTTATGGAAATGTGGCAATTCTAGTGAAACTACTTAAAAGGAATATGTTGCAATTCCAAAGAACAAGAGGGAGTATCATTCTCCAAGAATACTCAACGTGAACCTCACCTAATTCAAATATCTCACTAGCACAAATGTTCAATAAAGAAACAACCGTCCCCATTGAAGCGACATCCATTAACTTTATAAGAAAATTATCTAAAAACAGCCAACCATCAAAGCTCATAAACTATGGCAATTCTTTCACGCTAGATATTCTGATTTTGCAATAGTAACTCAGATTCTGAGAAAATTCGGCATCAATTATTAATAAACATCTCGCTCAAGATTTATAATTTACACTACTATACTAATATCGTGAACACAACCATTGTTACATTTTACCTTAATACCCTCTCATAACTTCTTTTAACGACTACTAGTACATATTTTTGAAGTGAGGGTATGTATGTCATTATTTAATGGTTTTAGACTAATTTATTTAGTGTAGAATTGCTATACATAACACAAGTTGTGGTATGAATTAAGGATAATCATCTTATTTCCATAAACACAAAAACCCTAATAAAATAACCTTAAAGTATCGTATTTCACGTAATGTTTATCAGGTAAGGCCCATTGTATTTGCATAACTTTCTGCATATCGGGTAATTCTATTTCCTCATTTAGCTTCCATGACATAGCAATTGTAAGGAAGTGGAAAAGGGAGGAAAATAGCCCGACCTATTATTTTGAAACAATAATTTTTTGAGTTATGAATCGTGAACCGGAAGTCTATTTCAAAATTGACTTCATAAACAAGAAGATAGCTAAAAAATCTATAAGTCTAATTCTGCCGCAGGATGATCCATTAGAATCTACTTATGTCTGATGGAAACTTACATATAATGTGTAGCATAAGACGTAAAAAGGAAATCGAGAAAAGTTTTTAAAGTCAATAACATTTCCACACATGAACATGAACATTACCAAACTAAACCACATATACAGAGAGGGTACATAATAAGTAGATAACTTCCTGAATCCTACATTTGACAATAAGCTGTGCAAACTCTTTAACATCTTAAAGCTACAGGGAACGATGAGCAAAGAACGCTTAGGAGCAAACTGGCACTACCTGAAGAAACAGCCATCTGTCGGGGAACAGAAGGTACATTTCTAACAGGAGTAACATCGTCTCGAGCAACAGGTGAGGAACTTGGCTTCCCAGGTGACTCTGTTGATTTTGCTCGCAGCGCATACCTCCTATTTTGGAACCAGTTCCAGACCTTACCATGTAAAGAGGATCAGAGTGAATAGAGTTTCTGGTGATTGTAACAAGGTTTTTAAGAGATTAAGACTCATGTTACCTGCTTCATTTGGACAACTGTCTTCCCAACTCGCTCTGGCGAATTACTAGAGTCACAAATTAGTCAATACCAATCACAATTCAATAGTATATGTAATAGCTTATACATTTGATACTAGAAACAGACCTGAATCTTTGGGCAAGAGCCACAAGAAGGTCTCGGGGTGGCACATGGCCCTCATGCTTTTTCAAAAGGGCTTCCATTTGAGCGACCTTAGAAAACAGGAAAGAGATCAGAACATATACGTTTAAGTGTTGTCTTCTTTTCCAAATTCTCGCCCTTTCAACCCATTAAACATGAAGTAAAAACAACTATATCATGGATGCAACTACATACTAAACACAAAAAATTATAGATTCGTAGTATATATAGGATAAACACCATGAAAAATACCAAAAGTTGAGTTCATCATCCACCAAGAAAAATATACTACGTATTACATTAATGATGAGTTTACGTTACATGTGGTAGAATGGCGGCAATGGCCTATGTTTCATTCTATAGTACAATTGAAGGCAATCAATTGACCTTTTCATTTCAAGCTAGTAATACCGAAGTGACCGAAAAAGGTATCCTAAATTCTGCGTGATTTTAAAGTAAGTAGCATGTTACTTCGTGAAATACTTAACAACCAAATTATTCCTTCCTACGCAAATAAATTCTACCATCATTACATATTTACATATACAGAAATCAAATGCCTGTTTTAAGCAAGTACTATCATTAATTAGGGTATCACGATTGACGGAGAACTTCAACAAAGCAGAAAGACCGCATGCATCCATATCACACACACAACTGACTCGGTGGATGTTGTCCTTTGCGATTCTAAATTATGAGATGACAATTATTCGTAGCTTATGAACTCTTAATTTATTAACTTAAAAAAAAACATGAACCTCGGAGAAAACTGAAACCGAGAGAAATCTTGTGAGATAAAAATCTGAGGGACAAATGAAATCCCCAACAAAATGAAAAGTAGGATGCCAGGAATCGACAACGGGAATCCTGATTGCCGAACAACCAATAAAGTCGTCATAAAGTTGCAAATAAACACAAAAACCAAATGCAACGATCCAAAACATCAAATAAAAAACATATAAATAAAACCCCGCGTAAAAAACCTAATTTTAATCGGTGAAATTATCAACTACTAACCAACAATTGGTACACGACCCAAATTTAGGAGTGAGTGCTTAAAGAGAAGGAATCAACAAAAGAGACGATCAGAAATACAAAAAACGGAATGACATAGGAGGGGGAAAGAGAGATACCTCTACAGGGTTGAATCGAAAGGAAGGAGCGCCATTGCTGGGAGGTCGACCCATGCTGAATTAATCCTCCAAATCTTGTCTTGTTGCTTGGAAAATGAAATTGATTCGTATGAGGATGAGGATGAGGATGAGGATGGTGAGAGGGTTGTTCTGTTCAATTGAGTTGGGAAACCCTAATTTTCAGAGTGTATTTTTTCAAATAATGTTGGAAGAGACCCAGGATTTAAATACCTCCGGCCAAATATCGAGATTTGCCGCTTCATTTGCCCACTTCACTTCTCTCCGGCAAACTCCCACTCCTCCTGATTTTTTTCCTTCCACGACCATACGGACTAGTTTTTCTTCGTATCTTCTAATCGGCCTCTAACCGTGACCTAATGATCATTAGACCGTCTAATACTCCGTTAAGTAGCTTAGTTGGCAGCTGACTGGGACGTGACATGGCAGAGAACTGACTTTCACATAAATACTCATTTTTCCTCCACTTTCCCCAAATTTTCCCCCACTTTCCCCAAATTTTCCCACCATTCCATCAAGTACTTCATTTTATACATGAAGTTGGTACTTATTTCACTTCACTTTGTTCATCTTCCTTACATCTTCCCTTTTCATTTTTACTCGTATATGTTATGATGTCGTCATCTTCATTGTCAAGGATTGACGGTCTTCAATTGAAAAATTAAGCTTGCAATCGTTGTGGGAAAAATGTCGTCATCAAGATTTCCGGATCAATCAACAATCCAGGGAGATATTATTTCAGATGCTTAGATTGCAATCAGTTTGTTATGTGGATGAATGAATATCATACGAAGCCAAAAAAATCTCTAAATTTAAGATCTGAAATTGAGGCTGATGATGCATCAACCGAAGAATTGATTATTACTGAGCAACTTTTGGGTTTAAAGGAGGAGATTTTAGGGTTGCAGAAAGAGAAGATGGAGTTAATTAGGGTCATCAAGTTTTATTCAAAATTGTTTGCTTGTATGATGTTGATGATTATATTAGCTATTGTAATGAAGTAACTGACATAAAATGTAAGCTTGAATGACTATGATTTGTTATCATAATGATCCAATTTTCAGAAATTTATAATATTCTTAATTTCTTATCAAATTTGTACCCAAAACTACTTGTCTCGAACCCGTGTCGTGAAGCCTGAAATGACCCTGAATTTTGCCGTGTCGAACCCGTGTCGGCGAAGCCTGAATTTTGCCTGTCAAATAGTTCCGAGACAAATTAAGAAAATTGAAGACATTCAAAGATGCAATTTCTGTCGGGATTTGTCAGTAATGTTGTTCCTAAACTTTAGCAGAAATAACAGTAGCTTTCAATAGCAGAAATAACAATAATGCATTGCACCAAACCACGTCACGATATAACACACAAATCGATTTCAAAGACGTAAACAGCAGCCATGATCTGGCGTAACAGCAGAAAAAACGCAGCAGGAGCAGCTTAATGCAGCAGCAGGCAGCAACGTAATATAGCAACAACAGCAACGTAATACAGCAGCAACAACAACGTAATGTACAACAGCATCAACGTTATACGGCAGCAGCAACGTAACAGTGTAACAACAACAATACAACAGAAGAAATCCAGCAAGCGTATACAGAAGAAACACGAGAGGAAGAGCAGAAATACAGCCGCAGAAATACATTAGAGGACAATCTATTAGATAAGCATAATTCATTAGGGAAAAGCTTTACAAATATGCAAATTATCCATAACAAACGGTTGTCTTGAAAGAACCTTAAAAGGTTTCATAGGATCCAAAATGTACCTAACATGTAATTTTTGGTTAGACAATTACAAAATGATCAACCGTTAAAAGGTTTGATTACAAAAGCTTATGATCAATTACGAAAAAATTGCCTTTAACCAATTCTGTTTTCTTCCCCTTGCTTGTAGATGCTTACTTTGTTCGCTTCTTCTTGCTTGTAGATGCTTCACCTTGCCCACTTTCTTCTTGAGTATCCTGAGTGCTCATTATATATCTCTCTAACTCATTCAAGGATTGGAACGTTTCTGAAGTTGGTGTCAATTTGAGTCAAACCTTGCTTCTTTTCTGTGAAGTTTTTCCTTGCAATTCTTGCCTTTATCTTGCTGTATATCCTCATTTGCAAGTCTTCGAATTGTGGCCGAGGCATCTACATTTCTTACATCTAATGGTTATGAACCTCTTACTTTTCCTTGGTTCTCCGGGTTCACGCCTTCTATTTCTAGAGGGTCTTCCTATTGCTCTTTTTAGAGTGGGGGGTTCCAAAGATGGTACATCAAATGAAGGCCATTGTTCCACATTAGGTATTGGGTTTATAGTCAAAGCATAGGTGGCTTTGTATTTTCTAACTGAGAACCATTCACTTACAAAATTAGCAGGTTCCATGTCCGCAAATAAGATGGCTCTTATAGCATGCTTACATGGGATGCCACTAATCTCCCCACAAGCGCATGTTCTATATATTCTTTAACGAAACATGTAAATGAGCATCACCATCGTGAACCTCATACTCACCTCTATGCTTTGAAGAGTAAGCACGACACATCCTTGAGTCTCTTGTTAATACTCTAATCCTCTCCAATATATTTGGACAAACTCCTTCATTGGGCCAAGATTCAGCAATGTGTTGTCTTGTAGAATACCTTACCATTGTCATCCTTCTTATTCCTGCCATTCATTCAAAGATTATCAATGTCCGTTAACTAATAAGAATTGACTAAATTGCAATACCAAACAATAAGCAGATTTGTGCAATTTTTGTAATCCCCTATAAATTCTAATGCAAAACGGTGGCGGAATCACTATTGAGTTGGGATTAACACACTGATAACTAAATTTTAATAATGAAAAGGTAAGTCAGTACAACTGCCACTTTTATAAAAAAGGGCAAAAATTTAAAATCCTTAAAAATGTTAAACATACAAACCATAGTATGAAAATAAATTCAACGGTGCAAGACCAAATGCCGCTCGCTAGCTCACACAACCCGAACAGATAATACCTGCCATGTTATAAACATAACAGCCACAATTCAGTGGGGGAGTAACGACGACGTTCTCCCAGCCATATTACATGATATTAATGCACAATTACTACTATATCAAAATAGTTGAAAAATGGAAAACATTTAAAATGATACGGTAAAATAATTCGAAATGATTGTCAACCTGCAAATCCATGTCAATCAATAAAATAACGGCGCTATGGAAGTCAATCAGTGTAACGGAATAGACTTTCACTAGGATCATACTAAACTAGGTTCGAGAATTTAGTCAAAATAAATTAGACTTCAGTCTCTAACTAGGCAACTCAACTATAACAGGACTGCGTGCAGCGAGGTCCTGGCTTAAGTAATGTACACCCCTCCTGGACACCAACCGTAATCCAGTTCAACCCGACGGCGACTTACACGATGCGATATCTAAGTTTAAGGTCAAAATATACACACTCCTGAACACAAACCATGCTCAGTTCAACGACCAATGTGTCTCTAACTAGACACACCAGCTTTATAGTTGATGGCAAAATGTATACCCTAGACTGTATTATTCTACCCGTACACTTATCCTTATTCCATAACTCCAAAACAAAGCCGTTGACAAAACGTTCTAAAAAGGAAACTTTCTAATATAGGAAACTTTCTGATTTAGGAAACTTTCTATTTTTAGGAAATTTTCTCGGAATAACAATACGATGAAAATAACGTTATAGAAAAATATCGAGAATAGTAATTTACTCTAACTATAAAGTAAATATTATTAATTTCGCAAACTACTACTTTCGGCCTTAACAATTTTTAAGTTCTAAATCGAGTATAAATTGTTTATAAGAAATATCGAAATACTTCACAAACGTATTATTATTATTATTATTATTATGAATTAGGGTGTTTCGAAAATATATAAAACTAAAATTCCCTAATTATTATTAGTTTCGACGGAACGAGTATAAAATAATGTTTTACGACAATCATCTTTATAAAAGTAATTTATTTAACCTTCTTTATTTTATTAAACATTTAAATTATTTTTGAATAACATAAAGGGTGACTTAAGATGAAACGGTTAAATTTTTAGAAGGTTCGAAATTGCTGGAAAATTAAATAAGTTGCTGTAAAATCGTGTTTTAACGGTTATTCACGATTTCGCTTAAAAATTGATTCTATCATTTAAAAGCTTCGAAAAATAGTGTAAAAATTACGATAAATAATTAAAACTAATATTTAGACAATCTGTCCAGAAAATAATTTTTTTCAAAATCTGGAAACTCGTTTTTAAAGGCTTTTACGGAAAACGCGTTAATAAACGTTAACGATTAAAAATAAAAGCTAAATTCAAAACGATTTGTGCACGGTTGTTAAAAATCATAACTTATCAAGGAAATAAAAATTTTCCAGAAACTTTTCAGTTTTTAAGAAAAAAAAAATCCAGAATTAAAAAAAAATAGGAAAAACCGTCTTTTAATCATCGGTTTCGTTTTAAAAGGTTAAATAACTATTTATCGCTCTTTTTATTTTATTAAATCTCGAATGTCACTAAAATAATTATTTTGTTAGAAAATATCAGAAACTTTATTTTGAATCGAGAATTAAAAATAAAAATCAAAAATTAAAAGGAATATTCGGTTTTAACGATAAACGGTGTTTTAGGACTATTTATTTTTTTCACCCACTTATAAAATTCGAAAAATTACGAAAATTTACAGAAAATTAAATTTGGTCAGAATGTACGTACACAAAAAATTTCAGATTTAAATACGTAATTTAGGCATTTGAACATTAAATCGGTTTTAAATCAATTTTGTACGAAATCGGTTAAAAATCCATTAAACGACTCAAAAACTCGAAATCTGTAAAATTTATTTTTTTGGCAGGAACTTTAAAATTATATTAGTGTATCGGCCAAATATTATGATTTAATAACTATTATAACCATTTATTCACTAATCTCGTAAAAACGAACATAACAACGAAATAATTGAAAATTAACGATTCTAAAACTTTTAAATAAAAAAAATTAATGACATACTATAATAGCCAAACAAAAACTTAAATTCTATACATGTAACTACGACAAAATATCAAGCAATACCGAGATCGTCGTGTTACCTTAATCAAGATCTGAGTCAATAATGTACTCGTCTTCCTCGGGGTTGTCTCGAAAACCTATAAAAAAATATAAAAAGGTACAAGACCCTTATTAGCGTCGTAAATCGAGAAGTAGGAAGGAGGAATAGGGGTTTCGATGATTACCCTTGAATTAAGATGAACACGGAATGAAAAGAATGATCGAAAACGGAAAAAAAATTGAAGAACAGTGCACTGTTGTTGTTTACGTTTTTTTTTTTTTTTTTTTTTGAGTAGAGGAGAGGAGAACGTACATTGTAAAGAGGAATATGGTTGGAGTTTAAAAGGGGTTGGGTAACTGCCAAAAGACGGTTAAAGGGGTAACTAGTAATAGGATAAAGAAGGAAATAGAGGAGTCGATTTTGACTCTCAACCGACTACGAAAATATCTCAGTCTGCTGAGGGAAACGGTCGGGTCTGCTACAATCTGAGCCCGATTCGCGATTAAAAAATAATAATAATAATAATAATAATAATAATAATAATAATAATAAGACGGAAAACATATGAGAACGTGTTTATGAGAAAGAAGTATTAAAATCACGTTTCGAAAATAATTATATACGAAATCGCGTAGAAAAATATTAAATAGCAATTTCTCGAGATTAATTAAAATTCTCGCGAACAAGGAAATTAAAATTGGTTTTGAACGAAAATTTATTAAAGTGTTATACGAAGATCGAAATTAAGCTGGATGAAAAATAACGAGACTCGATAAGAGTCGATTTAATCGCAACGGGACGGATATCAAAGTTGTAAATTTTACGGGTGTTACAACCCTCCCCACTAAAAAGAAGTTTCGTCCTCGAAACTGGAAAAGACGGAAAGGAAGGAATCGAGATTACCTTACTCGAAGAGATGAGGATGTTTGGCTTGCATCGCCGCTTCGGTTTCCCAAGTTTCTTCTTCGAACTTGTTACAGCGCCATAAAACCTTCACCAAGGGTACAACTTTATTCCTCAAGCGCTTCTCTCGTCGATCAGTAATCTTCACAGGTCTCTCCTCGTATGTCAGGTCAGGTTCTACATCAACAATTTCTGGTTCTAGAACGTGCTCGAGGTCACTAACATACCTCCTCAGCTGAGATACGTGAAAAACGTCATGAACTTTGCCCATCGAAGCAGGCAACTCTAGCTTGTAAGCCACTTCACCTACCTTCTCGATCACGGGGTACGGTCCAATGAACTTAGGACTAAGTTTGCCTTTGATCCCGAATCGTTTCACCCCTTTCATCGGCGATACCTTAAGAAATACCAGATCACCAACTACAAACTCCAGAGGTCGGCGGTGGACATCCGCATAGGATTTCTGACGATCCTGAGCAGCTTTCATCCTGGAACGAATTAATTCCACTGCGTCAACGGTCTCGGCCAGCAGATCAGGACCCAAAGTCTTCACCTCACCAGGTACGTCCTAGCACAACGGGCTACGACACTTACGACCATACATTGCTTCAAACGGGGCCATCTTGATGGAAGCATGATAACTGTTGTTGTAGGAGAATTCCACCAATGGAAGATGTCGGATCCAGTTATCCTGAAAATCCAACGCACAAGCCCGTAACATGTCTTCTAAGGTCTGAATCGTCCTCTCGGATTGACCATCGGTAGCGGCATGAAAAGCGGTACTCATCAACAATTGACTTCCCAAGGCACTTTGTAATGCCTTCCAGAATTTAGAACAGAACCTTGGATCTCGGTCGGACACGATCTCGAGTGGAACACCGTGATGACGGACCACCTTGGCAATATAGACTTCTGCAACCTTCTCTAGACTCCAAGTGTCACGAATAGGAACAAATCGTGCACATTTGGTCAAACGATCTATTATGACCCAAATATCGTTTCTTCCATTTACGGTTCTCGGTAATGCCACTACAAAATCCATGGCTACACACTGCCACTTCCACTCTGGAACAGGGAGCGGTTGTAGCATACCAGCAGATTTCTTATGTTCAAACTTAACCTGCTGACAAGTCAAACACTTGCTCACAAATTTGGCAATGTCGTCCCTCATGAATGGCCACCAGAAATGAAGCTTCAAATCCTTGTACATTTTACCACCTCCGGGATATACAAAATATCTCGACTTATGAGCTTCAGTCAAAATCTGCTTCCTGACTTCCACCTCATCCGGAACGACCCAACGGTCCCTAAACTTCAGAGCTCCACTAGAATCCACAGAGAAATCGAGAGCTTTACCCTGTTTCATCTTCTCACGGATACCGGCAACGAGAGGATCTTCCAACTGTTTATCACGAATCTCCTGAAAAAGAGCTGGTTCAGCAACTAAGGCATTGATCCGCCCATCAGAACCTTCGATAACCACATCAATTGTCATCTTTGCGACCTCTCGGGACAGATCTTCAGAAATGCCAGAACATGGAGTTAAGGAATGTAGGATCTTTCTGCTAAGAGCATCTGCAACCACATTGGCTTTACCCTCGCAGTACACCAATTCAAGATCGTAATCGTTCACCAACTCTACCCACCGTCTCTGTCTCGCATTAAGGTCTTTCTGCGTAAAGAGATATCGTAGGCTTTTGTGGTCAGTATACACCTTGCACCTTACTCCATAGAGATAATGTCGCCAGACCTTTAGAGCATGAACTACAGCAGCTAACTCAAGATCGTGGGTAGGGTAATTCGCCTCATGAACTTTTAACTGTCTAGAGGCATAAGTGACTACCTTACCACCTTGCATGAGAACACAACCCAAACCATGCTTAGAAGCGTCACAATAAACTTCAAAGTTAACACCTTCCTCGGGTAGGGTCAAAACTGGAGCAGTAGTAAGCCGTCTCTTAAGCTCGGAGAAGGCATCTTCACAGGCCTGGTTCCATAGGAACTTAGACTCTTTCTTAAGCAACTGAGTCATAGGACAGGCCACCTTAGAGAAATCTTGAACGAATCTTCGGTAATATCCAGCAAGACCTAAGAAACTTCGAATCTCACCAACATCTTTCGGACTTGTCCAATTCTCGATAGCGGAAATCTTAGCCGGGTCCACTTTAATACCGTCTTTAGCAATGACATGACCCAAGAGAGCCACTTCGGAGAGCCAAAATTCACACTTAGAGAACTTAGCATACCACTTTTGATCTCGCAGGATGCCAAGAATGATCTTAAGATGCTCGGCATGCTCAGCCTCGGATTTAGAATAGATTAGGATGTCTTCAATAAAGACAACAACACACTGGTCTAGATACTCCCGGAACGTTCGGTTCATCTGATCCATGAATACTGCAGGAGCATTGGTCAGTCCAAAAGGCATAACTTTGAACTCATAGTGTCCATACCTCGAACTGAAAGCCGTCTTGGGAATATCTGATTCACGGACAGGGATTTGATGATAACCCGATCTGAGATCGATCTTGGAAAATACAGAAGCGCCCTTAAGTTGATCGAAGAGATCATCGATTCTGGGCAAGGGATATTTGTTCTTGATCGTAACCTTGTTAAGGTCACCATAGTCAATACATAAGCGCATAGTACCGTCTTTCTTCTTTACAAACAGTACAGGAGCACCCCATGGAGATGAACTAGGACGAATGAAGTCCTTCTCAATCATATCATCCAACTGTTTACGCAATTCTTGCAACTCAGCTGGAGCCATTCTATAAGGAGCCTTGACAATAGGGCCAGTACCTGGTACGAGCTCGATGGTGAATTCTACATCTCGCTCAGGGGGAATACCAGGTAATTCCTCGGGAAATACATCTGCATATTCACTGACTATGCGTACTTCCTCAAGTTTGAGTAATTCTGCAGTTACAGTCACCGTACATAAAAATGCTTGGCAACCTTTTCTCTGCAAACGAATAGCTTTCATAGCAGAAATGATCTTGATATCCTTCTGGCGTCGACCACCACGATAAGTAATACGAGAACCACTAGGAGTCTTCAGAAAAATCTTCTGGTCTCGGCACTGAAATCTTGCATCATAGAGGGATAACCAATCCATGCCCAAAATAACATCGAACTCTGCCAGAGGAAACTCGAGAAGAGTTGAAGGAAGGATAATACCGGCAAAAAGAATAGGAACAGCTTGATATGCTTTAGAACAAGCAACGATTTCACCAGAAGGAAGAGTGATAGAAATAGGCTCGGCTTGGGAAGGAATAAGAGATAATTTCGAAGCAAAGCTGGAGGAGATAGCAGATATGGAGGAACCAGTATCAAATAATATAAAGGCACTAACACCAGAGATCGTAAACATACCCGTAACTACGTCAGGGTTAGCCTCAGCGTCGGCTCGGCTCATCAAGAATATGCACCCCTTTCGAGCAGGTGTGGTGACAGCATCGCTGGTTGCAGCCTTCTTCGAACATCTGGTCGAAATATGTCCCGGTTCTCCGCAGGTGAAACAGACGATGGGAGAGCCGTCACAGTTCTTGCCCGGGTGGAAATCCTTCTTGCATTTGAAGCAGGCAGTGCTCTTCTTGTCTTGAAATCGGGAGTTAGAGTTGTTCCTTTTTCCTGTAAAACATATGATGTGATTCTGATATGTAACAAGATAAGAAGAAAGAAAACAAAGGAATATTTCAGACCTCCAGAAGAATGAAATTTCTTCGATGAAGAAGAGGTGTTGCCAGAAGATTGGAATGGTCGCTTGTAACCAGCAACAGTGGTCTCCATTTTCTTGACTTCCTTCAGTGAGGACTCGGTAAACAGCGCGGCATTGTAGATATCTTGTACAGTCTCCAAATCCCTGGGAATATTGTGCGCAATGTCTGCTCTGAGCCCCTCTCTGAAATAAAAGGCTCGATTGTCCTCAGTTTGTAGCAGGCCTTCAGCATAATGCGCCAGGAAATGGAATTGTTGCGAGTACTCAGCCACGGTCATGTTGTTTCCTTGGACAAGATTGCTGAACTCCCTCATTCTTTGCTTCTTTAGCTCCTTGGGATAGAACCTACGCTCCAACAGGATCTTGAATTGAGCCCAACCAAAACCCGGAGTCTGCAAGGTAGTTGGGCCAACTAGGCTCCACCATCGATCGGCTTCATCAGACAAGTAAAGCACGGCCAGACCCACCTTCTGGTCCTCGGGAGCAGAATAAATCCCGAATTGCCTCTCCATCAACCGGAACCAACGATTCATGACTTCAGGATCTACAGAGCCGTCGTAAAATTCTAACTTGCTCTTGGCCATTCCTTCAGCTGCGTGCGAGAAGCTAAAGGGTCGCTGGTTGTTTGCGTTCCTGTTGGTCAATTCCTGGAGTGTTTGCACCATCGCATTCATGTTGTTGATAAACGCAGCATTGATGTCATTCTGGTTCGTTCGGCCGTTCATCTTCAACCACAAAAGAAACACATAATCAATGCTAATCATTGAGTTCAGGAACATATAAACTAAACAAGTAAGTCCTTATTTTGGTTTCTACCCATCTCTCACTAATATCTTATTTAATGTTTAACCAATTTACTGATATTTTTCCTAAAATCATGTGTGAGCGTCGGGAGCAACGATGCTTTGATACCAACTGTAATCCCCTATAAATTCTAATGCAAAACGGTGGCGGAATCACTATTGAGTTGGGATTAACACACTGATAACTAAATTTTAATAATGAAAAGGTAAGTCAGTACAACTGCCACTTTTATAAAAAAGGGCAAAAATTTAAAATCCTTAAAAATGTTAAACATACAAACCATAGTATGAAAATAAATTCAACGGCGCAAGACCAAATGCCGCTCGCTAGCTCACACAACCCGAACAGATAATACCTGCCATGTTATAAACATAGCAACCACAATTCAGTGGGGAGTAACGACGACGTTCTCCCAGCCATATTACATGATATTAATGCACAATTACTACTATATCAAAATAGTTGAAAAATGGAAAACATTTAAAATGATACGGTAAAATAATTCGAAATGATTGTCAACCTGCGAATCCATGTCAATCAATAAAATAACGGCGCTATGGAAGTCAATCAGTGTAACGGAATAGACTTTTACTAGGATCATACTAAACTAGGTTCGAGAATTTAGTCAAAACAAATTAGACTTCAGTCTCTAACTAGGCAACTCAACTATAACAGGACTGCGTACAGCGAGGTCCTGGCTTAAGTAATGTACACTCCTCCTGGACACCAACCGTAATCCAGTTCAACCCGATGGCGACTTACACGATGCGATATCTAAGTTTAAGGTCAAAATATACACACTCATGAACACAAACCATGCTCAGTTCAACGACCAATGTGTCTCTAACTAGACACACCAGCTTTATAGTTGATGGCAAAACGTATACCCTAGACTGTATTATTCTACCCGTACACTTATCCTTATTCCATAACTCCAAAACAAAGCCGTTGACAAAACGTTCTAAAAAGGAAACTTTCTAATATAGGAAACTTTCTGATTTAGGAAACTTTCTATTTTTAGGAAATTTTCTCGGAATAACAATACGATGAAAATAACGTTATAGAAAAATATCGAGAATAGTAATTTACTCTAACTATAAAGTAAATATTATTAATTTCGCAAACTACTACTTTCGGCCTTAACAATTTTTAAGTTCTAAATCGAGTATAAATTGTTTATAAGAAATATCGAAATACTTCACAAACGTATTATTATTATTATTATGAATTAGGGTGTTTCGAAAATATATAAAACTAAAATTCCCTAATTATTATTAGTTTCGATGGAACGAGTATAAAATAATGTTTTACGACAATCATCTTTATAAAAGTAATTTATTTAACCTTCTTTATTTTATTAAACATTTAAATTATTTTTGAATAACATAAAGGGTGACTTAAGATGAAACGGTTAAATTTTTAGAAGGTTCGAAATTGCTGGAAAATTAAATAAGTTGCTGTAAAATCGTGTTTTAACGGTTATTCACGATTTCGCTTAAAAATTGATTCTATCATTTAAAAGCTTCGAAAAATAGTGTAAAAATTACGATAAATAATTAAAACTAATATTTAGACAATCTGTCCACAAAATAATTTTTTTCAAAATCTGGAAACTCGTTTTTAAAGGCTTTTACGGAAAACGCGTTAATAAACGTTAACGATTAAAAATAAAAGCTAAATTCAAAACGATTTGTGCACGGTTGTTAAAAATCATAACTTATCAAGGTTAAGAAAAAAATAAAAATTTTCCAGAAAATTTTCAGTTTTTAAGAAAAAAAAAATTCCAGAATTAAAAAAAAATAGGAAAAACCGTCTTTTAATCATCGGTTTCGTTTTAAAAGGTTAAATAACTATTTATCGCTCTTTTTATTTTATTAAATCTCGAATGTCACTAAAATAATTATTTTGTTAGAAAATATCAGAAACTTTATTTTGAATCGAGAATTAAAAATAAAAATCAAAAATTAAAAGGAATATTCGGTTTTAACGATAAACGGTATTTTAGGACTTTTTATTTTTTTCACTCACTTATAAAATTCAAAAAATTACGAAAATTTACAGAAAATTAAATTTGGTCAGAATGTACGTACACAAAAAATTTCAGATTTAAATACGTAATTTAGGCATTTGAACATTAAATCGGTTTTAAATCGATTTTGTACGAAATCGGTTAAAAATCCATTAAACGACTCAAAAACTCGAAATCTGTAAAATTTATTTTTTTGGCAGGAACTTTAAAATTATATTAGTATATCGGCCAAATATTATGATTTAATAACTATTATAACGATTTATTCACTAATCTCGTAAAAACGAACATAACAACGAAATAATTGAAAATTAACGATTCTAAAACTTTTAAATAAAAAAAATTAATGACATACTATAATAGCCAAACAAAAACTTAAATTCTATACATGTAACTACGACAAAATATCAAGCAATACCGAGATCGTCGTGTTACCTTAATCAAGATCTGAGTCAATAATGTACTCGTCTTCCTCGGGGTTGTCTCGAAAACCTATAAAAAAATATAAAAAGGTACAAGACCCTTATTAGCGTCGTAAATCGAGAAGTAGGAAGGAGGAATAGGAGTTTCGATGATTACCCTTGAATTAAGATGAACACGGAATGAAAAGAATGATCGAAAACGGAAAAAAAATTGAAGAACAATGCACTGTTGTTGTTTACGTTTTTTTTTTTTTTTTTTTTGAGTAGAGGAGAGGAGAACGTACATTGTAAAGAGGAATATGGTTGGAGTTTAAAAGGGGTTGGGTAATTGCCAAAAGACGGTTAAAGGGGTAACTTGTAATAGGATAAAGAAGGAAATAGAGGAGTCGGTTTTGACTCTCAACCGACTACGAAAATATCTCAGTCTGCTGAGGGAAACGGTCGGGTCTGCTACAATCTGAGCCCGATTCGCGATTAAATAATAATAATAATAATAATAATAAGACGGAAAACATATGAGAACGTGTTTATGAGAAAGAAGTATTAAAATCACGTTTCGAAAATAATTATATACGAAATCGCGTAGAAAAATATTAAATAGCAATTTCTCGAGATTAATGAAAATTCTCGCGAACAAGGAAATTAAAATTGGTTTTGAACGAAAATTTATTAAAGTGTTATACGAAGATCGAAATTAAGCTGGATGAAAAATAACGAGACTCGATAAGAGTCGATTTAATCGCAACGGGACGGATATCAAAGTTGTAAATTTTACGGGTGTTACAATTTTGGCAGTGGGTAAAAGATTTGAGAGAATATGAGGACATTATTTTCTAAATTAATGCATTTAGTCCTTTTCCGAAGCCACCAATCATAATAACAAAAGATCTTCAAGATCATTATGCTAA
Source organism: Agrostemma githago (assembly GCA_958450325.1). NCBI lineage: Eukaryota > Viridiplantae > Streptophyta > Magnoliopsida > Caryophyllales > Caryophyllaceae > Agrostemma > Agrostemma githago. The sequence goes on along the minus strand of OY288258.1, from coordinate 55,502,548 downwards.
GACCCATCTCAAATTTCCAAGTTAAATTAGAAGGAGAAAGATAATGCATATGTCCAGGTTAAGATCTTCAGCCATCATTTTAATGCACATGTGTCTAGGTAGAAACGTGTAAATTATCATTGATTAGAGAAAGATAACCAACATGGCCAACTTTACTTTAGGACAAATTGGCAGTAAGAGTTGACTTAAGAAATGCTTCAACAATGTCACTGTCAAACAAAATATTTTGGTGAACAAACAGATTTTGAGTTTGTCTCGCACTCTCACATGACATACCATCTCGTGTAAGACTCACTGTCTGCAAATACTAATTAGTAACCATGCACTGAAGATGACTCAAAGTTAAATCAGCCAAAGGCTCTACCTGCAGTCCTCAGAAGTAGGTCATAAAGAATGCTCATATAATTGAGAATGCTCATATATATGCACGAATATAGTAGATCAGAATGCAATAAAAGTAGGTACATAAAGAATAGTTAAATGTACCTTCAAGGAGACTTAGGACAGGGTTACACCTATGAACGCCTAAAGTGTTGTTGAAACTTTCAACAAAATTGGATGTGTTCTCATCAGCAGAAAGTTTAGGGTCAAACTTGTGTTTTGCCCATTGATCTTTGCTTCCCAAGTCAAGAAACCACCTAGCACAACCTCTACCTGCAATTCTCACAACATACTCCAAAGCTTTCTTGAATGTGTACTCAGAATATGCATTGACCACTCTCCAAAACAACTGGCGCATCAACAGTCCGGGATACTCGGCCTTGAAGTTTTTACATAAATGTCGCGCACAAAACCGTGTTGGCGCCTCATGCCATATATGATCAAGTGCGGGTTCTATACCCTGTAAATGACAAGGAGTATTCTTATACAACTAAGCATATTCAAGAATAATGTTATTCAAAAGTGGGTAATAATTACAAAAGTAAGCAATGTACCTTCTGCCTATCAGATATGATAGTCCATTGACTGTTGTCAATCTGTGTGAGAGTAGTTTTCAGGGGATAGAAGAAGAAAGACCATCTGTCTTTATTTTTAGAGTCAACGACACCAACTGCAACAGGGAAGAGCTCATTGTTAGCATCAAGAGCTACTGCTGATAGTAAAACGCCCCCATGGTTGCCCTTCAAATGTGTTCCATCAACCCCAATCAATTTCTTACATCCCGATATTAGCCCAACGAACTGGGTTGTGAATGACACAAAGATTTTTTTAAGCTGAAGAGGCGCCTCCGGATTTTCTGGAGGGGTCCAAGAACAATGTCCTATACTGCCAGGATTAGTAGACTTCACCATCTCACAATAACTTGCAATCAACTTGTAGGACTCATCATGTCCTCCATTTATTTCTTGCATAGCAATCTTCTTCATCTTGTACAATGTTGATGTCTTCAATTCAAGTCCATATCTGGCCATGAGAAGGTTGTTAAGAGACTTACCAGATATGTCAGGAGCTGCCCTAATGTCATCTACCAATTTCCTTGCTACCCAAACACTGTTTGCCATAGGATTATGTGTTCTGACACCTTTACAACCATGATCTGGTTTTCTAATGTACTTTATGGCCCATGTTTTCTCATCCGGGAGTACACTTGCATGAATTCTCCATTCACAGTTGACAGTCGCACACTCAGCCGTGTGCCTCGTACTATCAGCCTTCTCAACAATAACATAGAAGCCTTCTTCAATGCAGAAATCTCTTAGTACATCTTTGAAGTGATCTTTGTTCATAAAAAGCAGCCATGGTTTAAGCCGAATGACGCCAAACTCATTATCTTCCTAAAGTTCACCATTCTCCCAACACTTGGACGAATATCCATCTCCATCTCCTGTCCACTTAGATTCTTCAAACGCCACATACCCATAATCAATTGACTCCAGGATGGAAGTTACAATGTTATCCTCTAGAACTAAATCAGTTAACTCATTATCTCCATCATAACTTTCCTCACCATCTGGTTTGTATGAACCATCTGAGTCTGGCTCTCCAGAGTCAGAATCATACTGAACCCTCAACCCTCTTGTTAACATTTTGTTACTGCATTCCCCAGGTTCTGGACCTCTTCCAACCTTAGGAGTATGTGCAATTTCAGAGGTTTTTGTTAACGAACCAACTCAACCAAAACCTTAAGGCGATGGTTGAGGTCCGTTACTCGAATGCCCTTTGGGCTTGAAGAGTGGTTAGTGCGCACCGACTCCCCCGTAACGTGTGCTGAGTTTCCACTAGAGAGTTCGAGATATTGGGGGCTCCCAGGGTTCGAACTCGTGACCTCTGGCTCTGATACCATGTTAACGAACCAACTCAACCAAAACCTTAAGGCGATGGTTGAGGTCCGTTTATATTCTATTAGTTTTTTTTTGAAGTAATCACTACAGGAGTTTCAGGAAGACGAACACTCACTTGGCTCAACCTTTGACTTCTCCTTGGAGAAGTGATCAAAACATTTGTCGTAGGTTGTAATGCTACATCAAGTGTCATTGTCTTAGGTTGACTCATAGTCGTATCTAAAGTTGGGATTTCAAGTTCAGCTTCTTCTTCTTCTTCTATGATAACCGAAGTTTGCCTCAGCCTCTGACTCCTCCTTGGGGATGTAATAAGAACGTCACTAATTGTGTGTTGAGGTGATAAGGGTTGTGATGGGTTTCTCCTGACACTCAATTTCTCCCTCCGAACAACCTTTTCTGACATTTGAGGAACCATTTGGAATGTCGGACCAACTGCTGTGTTTTGTGCACTAGCGGTAGAGATAGTTTTTGTGCTAGTTCGTCTTAATGTTCTAGCCATTGATAAAGCAAGCAATGGAAGGGGTTTTGTCTGAAGCTAAAAAAATATCAATCACTTTTTTCCCCTCAAATCGACGGAACATTAGCATTAAACCCTCATCATCAATCAAAGTATTAGAAATCGATCGATGGATGTAATGTAAAGAAGGGTTTTCAGGCAAAACCAACCCATGCTTCTCTTCTTCTTCGTACAAGTCATTGATGACATCAATGAGTAAGCACATATCAGTGTCATCTACCTTAACATGCACAAATTGACTCTTGTAAATCATTCTCAACATTATACTCTCCATTCTGCACATACTAATAATCATAATCAGGTAACAAACAACATAAATATAATGAGAATCAATCAACAACGAAATTCCACTAAATACACAAAGAAGCCATCAATGGTCATCTCTAACCAAAACCCTACAATATATCATGATAATCATGCATTTTCGTGTACAGTAATTAACTCAAAATTAAAGACAAACATCATGGTTTTTGAAAATTACTGTAATTGAAGAGAAACTTTACCTGGAAATTCAGAGACTGAGAGAGCATAAGAGTGTTTTGGTGAATTATGAAATTAATTAGGGATTTTGGAGTAGAATGATAATGAGTAGAGAAGAGTAGTGGAGAAGAGTGGTTTTGTTTTTTGAATTAGATGAAGAGAAAGGTTAAACGCTTATTTCAATTTATTCCTTTATTTTTTTAAATTAAGAGTCAATGCCATGTCTAGGGGTGTTCACCGGTCCGGAACCGGACCGGACCGGACCAGACCAGACTGGACCAGACCCGGTTGGACCGAAGACCGGCCAAGTGCCATTGCCAGAACCGAAGTCCGGACAGGATATGTGTCAGACCGGACCGGGACCGGGACCGGACCTGTCAGACCGGTCTTAACCCGGACCGGATCGGTCGACCCGACTGGCGCGTAAATGGTTGTAAGTTTTTAACTTGTAAGTTGTAACTTGTAAGAATTTGGTAAGATGCAATGTGCCAACGTATAATGTTTACACATGAGTACGTAATCAAAATTGAGAAGTAAATAGCAAAGTCCAAGATAAAAATAAAATACGAAACTAATAATGTATGCTTAAAATTTAATAATGTTGAGACTAATAAAATCTTCGAATCTTTGAGGTCGTCGGTCTTCAAAGCTGGACAACGACATCTTCTTCATCGACTATTGTCGTATTCGTCAAATCTATATAAAATTAAATTGACAACTTATGTTAGGAAAATATTAAGTAAGTCGGCAATATGAATAATAATGTATAAATTTAATAGAAATAACTAAATAAGCGTATAAGTTCGGAAATACCTTTTTCAAGTTTTTCAAGTTCTTCTAACTTCTCTTCCATGTTTAGCCCTTTATCATTTCTTGGCCTAATCCAATCTTGTGCACATAAGAGTGTTTCAACAATCTTAAATGACATAAAATAATAAATTTTCGTGGTTAAAGTCTTGAATAGACATTCAAAGAAAATTAAAAGAGCGTAGAAAAAATAAATAAGAACTAAAATGTCTAAATATATATTACCTTTGGGGTCAATGAGCTTCTAAATGGTGATAGATGTCAACGACCGGCACTAAAAGGTGACTCTGAAGCTACAGTAGAAATAGGCACTGCTAAAACATCACGTGCTAAACGTGACAAAATAGGCCGGGTACCGAGGAGCGTTCAGTTTCCACCATGTCAACACATCATAAACTTGTTCGTGGTCCCCAAGTATTTCGTCCAAATATCTATCAAGCTCGGATTTTGAATACCCACCATCCGACCTTGTCCTCCGAACTTGGCGTTCAGTAGCTTTTTTGAAATTTAAAGAATCATCAAGTCCAACACTACTACCCACACCATGTGTACTCTCATCATTTTGAGGAGCCAAAGGAGCATATAATCTCATATACTCATCAAATAACCCCATTGCTTTAGCATGCACTAGTTTGCTCATTTCTTCATCTTTAGGCGCACCATAAACACTAGTGAAAGCAAACTTCAAACCTACTAACTTAACATGCGGATCAAGAATAGCTCCCATATAAATCAAGACATTCATCTTCTCAACATCTCCCCAATACTCGTCAACTTTCTTTTTCATAACACATTATGACATAGCTTTAAAGTCATCATCATCGCTAGTACTAAATTTATTTAACTGATGAAGTGCACGAGCAATGAAAAAGAAACTAGAATCACTAGTCACATACAATGAAGCAGAAAATTTTTCAGTCAAAACTTTAAACTCCTTCAAAAATTTCATCAATGATTCAACCACACCCCAATCATGGTCACTAGGAGCACCAGAATGTTCTACCTCAATAGGATTCCCAAATTCATCAACATCATCTGAACCTGGACCAAGTTCATTTCCTAAAGGGTTAACTGGAACATTTACATCACCAAATACATCCTTAAATTTCAACGCGATTTCCAACATATCAAATGTAGAGTTCCATCTAGTAGGCACGTCAAAAGATAATGACTTCTCAGATTGTGTATACCTCTTTGCAACATCCTTAAAGAATTTCACTCTAGCAGGAGAACTTTTAACAAGTTTAACCGCGTACCTAAACCTACTGATTGAGTCTTTGTTCTTTTTCAAACCATCCCACACAATAAGGTTGATAATATGGGCAACACACCTTATATGCAAATAATCCCCCTTCCCAACTATATTAGGCTTATTTTGAAGAATTTTTCTTAGTTCCAAACAAGCAGTGTCATTAGAACTAGCATTATCAACGGTCAAAGTAAAGACTTTATCATCTAAATCCCATGATTTGAAGAAACCATCAAGAAGGTTTGCTATATCCTCACCCTTGTGACTATAGATAGGACAAAAACAAATGATCTTCTTATGCAACTTCCAGTCATTGTCAATTTAATGAGCAGTTACACACATATAGTTGATTTTCTGAATGCTAGTCCATGTATCAGTGGTAAAAGATACCCTTTGACATGAAACTCTAAGACACTTAATTAATTTAGTTTTCTCATTACAATAGAGTTGATAACAATCGCGAGTTATAGTGACACGAGATGGGATATGAAATGTAGGGCAAGTCACATACATAAGACGTTTGAAACCAGTTTTCTCAACAAACCGAAAGGGTAAGTCGTCCACTATGATCATGTAAACAACTGTTTCTCTAACCTCCTCGAGATTTAAAACCCACCCTTTCAATTGACCTTCCCCGTCATTTTCACTCCTATAAAAAATTAACTGAGTTTGTTTCCTTTTAGACTTGTTTGTAAGAGCATCAGGATTAGCGGGGCATGCAAGCCAATGATTTTTTACATTTTTGGAACCATCGGCTACAAAAATTTTATTTTCACAATAGATACATTCAGCTCTTTGCTTACCTTCCTCGTCGTCATACTCACGAAAATGCACCCAATAAGCAGCTCGCCTAGTTTTACCATCGATGTATTGGCGTCATGGGACTTTAGGCCTGACAGGCAATAAGGCTGTTTCTGATTTTGTCTGAGAAACATTTATATTCTCGTCAACACGGACGTCAAAGTCTGATGTGAGGGATGCACAAGTTCACGGCAACTCTTGTGTTAACGCCTCTTCCAAATCAGGTTCAAGTCGTCTTTTTTTCGAAACCGAGCTCCTCATTATTCTAAAATAATAAATAAACGAATAATTAAAATAATATTCAAACAATTACAAATTAAAACTATTAAAAAGGTAAATAACTAAAGTGTAATGCAAATATACAAATAACTAAATTGTAATGTAAATAACTAAAGTGTAAATAACTATCAACTCATCATTATTCATTGTATATTTGTCATGCAAATTGTCAAATTGTGAGAGAAGTAGTCAAGTAGAGAACAGGAGAGCAGGAGACTTAGAAATTAGAATAATAAATTAATAACTACAACCTACAAGTCTACAAAGGCAATAAAGCAGTAAGCATATATGATAATATGATATACCTACCCGGCTAACCCTACGTCCCAACTTACTAGTTACTAGACTTACTACTTAGACAGAAGTCACAACACACAACTGATACAAGTACACAACTCAGAAGTCAGAACAAATAAAACTTAGCAGTCAGCAGACTCGACACAAAACAAAATACAAATAAAACTAGACATGATTTACTAGACAGGAATCAAACAAAATACAACAGTTCAACATTGAACAACTTAGGTTACGACTTTCAGCAAATAAAAATAAAATCAAACATTCAACAGGAATCAACACTGCTTACGACTTACGAGTTACGATTTACGAACAAAATACAAAAATACTTGTTCCTGTTTTGCCGTTTCGAAGTACTGATGCCGTGATGCAGATGAATTGATGATGATTGGTGAATGATGATAGCAAGTAGCGAGACTAGCGACTTAGTGACCCAGCGAGGAGCCAAGGAAGCCTTCAGGGCATTTACGTCAAGAACTCGGTTTACCCTCAAAGTGGCCTCAAGATTCAAGAACTTAGGTATTTAAGAGGATGTTAATGTATTACGTAAAATAGTAGTATATAAGTATATTAGTAAGCAGTAACTTAGTAATTAGTATAGTATTTTGAAATTTGAATTATTTAGAAAATAGAATTTATTTAGGAAATATGACTGGAAGAGGAACCGGGGATCGGACCGGTTATGGATAGGTCCGGGTCGGTCTGGACCGGCCGGTCCGGTTCGGTCCGGTTGGCCCGATTTTTGAACAGCTCTAGCCATGTCATATATGTCAAAGTTAGTTCTCTGCCATGTCACGCCCCAGTCAGCTGCCAACTAAGCTACTTAACGGACTATTAGGTAGCGAACTTTCAACCAATGACTCCCCCCCTTCCGGACAAGGCATTAGACATTCTCCCAATCCCGTTAGGACTAGGTTCCCCTCGGATTTACTAACTCGAGTCACAAGACCGATTCACTCACCTTTGAGGCATCTAATCTTTCTTATAGCCCTAATTAGGAGTCACCTACGAAATTAAATTAATTGAAACAAGACCGGCTTACCGCTCGTACCTCCAGAGTCAACGAAAAAAAAAAGCTAAGGTAGCTAAAGTAAGTGGTATTCTTTATAATTTATTGGTAACTTAAATTTAAAAGAGACTTAAAATACCATTTATTACTAAATTAATTAATCAAAGTCTAATCGGGAGGAAAAATAAATGCATACACAATTTTAAAACGAATTTTTAAGTTAGTAAAAATTAAAGTTAGTTAATATTATTTATTATTTTGAAAAAAAAAAGTTAGATTAGAATTTGTCGTCGACTTCCCTATTCTAGTTAGTCGAATAAAAACAAAGAGTTTTTTTTAAACAATAAGCTCCATTTATTTAAATTTTTCCACTTTTTTTCGCAAGAATTAAATTTTGCATTTTTTTCGTAAGAATTAACCACTCCCCCACACTTAAACTCGACATTGTCCTCGATGTCAAAAATAGACATTGAAAACTTAAACTTTAAGCATATAATATAAAAAAATAAGATGGTGGAGGGATTTAGCGGATTTCAATTATTCGGTAGTTGGTGATATCATGTTACTTGGACACAAAAATATCATTGTTCCCTTGTTTTTGCATGCTCCAAGCGAAATAATCAACCCGACACCAACTCAAAAGTCCTTTTATAATCTGCAAAATATAACATCGACCAAGTAAGTGTAGCACAAAGGAAACAAAACACACATATCATCAACAGGGAAAAAAAAATATATAAAAAAAATCTATAATAATCAAATTAACAAATTAACGATTTTTTTTGGGCAACCGACACTATTAACATCCCCTTACAAAGGTTGCGAAACTCAGGGAGGCACTTAAGCCAACTCAACTAATAAAACAAAAATATACTAGTAATAATAATGGTAATCATAATAAGCAGATAACGTCTAAGACAATAAACAATTAGTCCCCGGCAACGGCGCCAAAATTTGATGTGTGTCGTTTCCGCGGTCAAAATTAAATTTATAAAGACTACTAACTCTATGGTAGATAGGGTAAGTAGAGGTCGATCCCACAGAGACTGACGTTATTATCTTAGGAAATTTATTACTCCCTCCGTATCTATATGTTCGTCCACTTTGTTTAATATATGGGTGGGGTATTATATTGAAAGTGGACGAACATATAGATACAGAGGGAGTATTTAATAGTATAAATATTTTATAGCTTTAGTATAAGATTTTTGTCCATATCTTGTAGGTTAACTAGTTTGAGAATGTTTGTTTTCGTAATAGGTGGATGATTAGTGTATTTCCCCGTCGTCTTGATGAGGGTGACGGTGTTTTCATTTTGTGATGCAAACATTTCTTGTCTTTGTGTGCTTGATTGAATGTTTGTGTCAAAAGTTTTGTGCAAGACCCAACTTGCCTTGCAACGGGACCTATCCTCATGGTATGTCGTTGTGAGTTGAAGGGGCGTTGAGTGCGCCAATACTCATGCGGTTAGTAATAGTCTAGTGGTCGAGTGATGCTTATATTGTGCATTCACCCCTTGTAGCCTAGGCCCTTATCTTTGCCTTTGTCGCGTTTACTCGAGGACGAGTAAATGTCTAGTGTGGGGAGGTTGATAACTCCGTTATTTACTATGTTTCAACGCCTTCTAGACATTCATTTGGCCCCGATTCACCGTGTTTTCGTAAGCATTTTAGCTATTATCGTCTAACTTCAGTGTTACACGGGTTTTTGTGTTTTTCTTTGGTTTTCAGGCGTTCCCGTGTAGAAAACGGTAGAGCTGATCAAATGGCCCAAGCCCGACGGCACAACCCGACCCGACCCGATTTTGTCAAGGGCTTGGACCATCGTGTTGGCCCAAAAAAGCCCGAAGCCCGACCCGATCTTAGCCCGATATAAATTCTGGGCCGGGTATGGACCGACCTTAAAGCCCGAATTTTGGCCCGGCCCGAATGTTTTTTTAAAAAATATAACATAATTTATGTTTTTAAACTTTTAAACTTCTTTTATGTGGAAATTCATGTGTTTTTTATCACAATTTTTTTTAACAAAAAAAAGTCGTGCAATTTTTGTATGGAAGTTTATATTTTTTATGTGTTCATAGTTATTATACACGGACACTAATACCGTATATATGTGTGTGCGTGTGCGCGTGTGTGTATTTGTACTGTGATATGTTAGTGTGACACATAATAATACGAAAAATTGTCCAACACCAAAACTATGTGTGAAATGTCTAATCGAGGACTCGAGGCAAACTTTGTTCATATTTCTAACACGGAGTATTAATATATCTTTATGTACTCTAGTCGTCTAATTAATTTCGAGTAAGTTTTAGTAAAAAAGGGTTTGTTTATTAGTCGGGTCGACTGCGAGCAAAAAAATCGATTAAATGTCGGTTAATTTGTGCTAATAAATATTTTTTTTAAGGTGACGTAAACATTTTTTTAACTTAATCCCGAATAATCGTTGTGACCCGATTGGGCCCGAAAAGTCCGCAAGCCCGAAAAAACCCGAATGGGTTGGGCCTTACAAATTGGCCCGTTTGGGGGGTCCGACCCGGCCCGACCCGGCCCGACCCGCTAGATGGGTTGTAATTTTATGGTAAAGCCCGGCCCAAACCCGGCCCAACTCGGCCCATGATCACCTCTAGAAAACGGTGAAACCCGGGCGAACCCGAGCAAAAGGGGACACATGGACCGAGTTCGAGCCTAAACAAGTGCATAGAAGATAAAAAACGACGAAATATAGGAAGAATGAGTTAAGCACGGTCGGCCGTGCGTAACTCTGGCAGGCGGGTAGTGACCGTGCGCAACTGATCGGGCGCAACGCACCGGCCATGCGCAACTTCAGATTTATATTTTTCTCCGTTTTCGACCCAGTTTTTGTGTAACCTAATTACGACGTATAAATGTTGTGTGCTAAATTTAGACCGTTTTTCCCTCCATTTAGACCCGTTTTTCCCTCGTTTTGCGAGTTTTGAGTGCGATTATCGCCATATTTTGCGTACTTCTCGCATTAGCGTCCCTCTTGTGCGTTTTACGTGTTTTTGGTAGTTTTTCTATCAATTTTGATAGGTTTTGCTACAAAAATCACGATTGAGCTTCCACGAGCACAAGAGAAGGGAAAACCGTCCAAAGAGCAAAGCACACAACTTAAAGTTTAAAGCCATCCGATCGAACAAACGAAGAATGAGACAAGACTCGAGCCAGAAAAAAATGACCGGGCGAAATTTCACCCGGTGAGACACCACCGGGCGAAATTTCACCCGACGGTAAAAATTGCCTCCCGAAGATTTTCCGAGCTTACCCACCGGGCGAAACTGACCGGGCGAAATTTCGCCCACCGGGTGAAATTTCGCCCGATGGTGAAGACGTGCCGAAAACGCGAAAAAAGAAGAAAATCTCACCGGGCGAAAATTTCACCCGATGGGAATTACTGATGAGTCCGCAGGGCGAAGTTTCACCCCATGGAGATGCAAAGGGAGATTGTCTCACTAATGGAGCATGAAGATGGATTTGGGCTTTAGGTTAAGGATCCATTAAGAGATTACTATATATATATATGTTACCATAATTCATTGCCTAAACTCACCTCTCCATTGTGCTAAGGAGGGAAGACATTACACCACTCCACCATCCTATTACACCATCAATTAGTAGTAGTAGTAGTAAAAATCCTAAAAAATTCCTAGTAGTTTATATAGTAATTAGTAGTAGATCTACACAATTCCCATCAACAATTGTTTAGATCTCAAGCTTGTAGAAGATTATTCAATGTTTGTTTGAAGATTTGTTGGGTTTATTGGAGGATTAGTGACAAGTTCTCCATTTTATTCATCAAAGATTCAATCTTTATCTATGATATCTTCTTATTTCTTATAGATCTACATAGTTGGTACAATTCTCTTCCACTCTCTAATCTCTATTTAGTTTTTGTGATATTTTCTCATCATCATCTTGTTCAAATCTAATTAATATGCATGTTGTGATGAATTTCATAATGAATTGTGAGTAAATTTCTTGTTGGGGAGTTTAGGGATGAGGGCTTGGTTTATTTGAATATAGGGATGTTGGTGGGTTGCTTGCATGTTGGTTTATCTTATATATGGTGGTATGTCATTGTTGTTTTAGTCCGGCCAACTAGACCGACCTTGACTAATTTCTATCAATATGGGGAAACTCGGGGTAGAAATTACCATGACTAGGGACTTACCCTCATTCACCGCGAAAGCGGGTTTTTAGGTGAGTTTACCAATATTGTGACAAAAACTCGATCCCGACCTTCTTAGACCCCAAGTACCGAATCCCGACTTCTCCCTAACGCCTTTCCCTAAATTGATCACCTCTAAACCATCATCGTACTAATCCCTCTAGTATAGACTCGACCTCTACAAAACCCCTCTTCTAAGACATCGAACACGACACTTTAAACTTCACAACACACACCGTTCCCTGTGGACCGACCTCGACTTACCACGATTACTCTAGTTGTTTTTGTGTTATTCCGAGTCTTACAAATATCGTTTGATCCCTCGTCCTTCGTTAACGACCGATCCGATTGGGAGGCGATCAAAATGGCGCCGTTGCCGGGGAGCGGCTAATTGTTGTGTTTTTAGTTGTTGTGTTTGATTCTTTTCCCTTCTCTCTTTTCCCTAGTACCGCGAGGTGCTAGGAGTCTCACCGTTTAATTGAGTTTTATGCCCAGGAACACGTCATCGCCATTGTGGTTCGATCCGGAACCGGAAAGGACTTTTAGAGCATTGCGTTTTCGAGGAAATAACTCAACCACCATCATTCCACATCCTTCATTATCACCTCCTAACCTTAATCCCATCCTTCCACATTCACCTTCTACACCTTCTACATCACTTAACCCCACTCCAAACAATCCTTCCATACCCTCTACTTCACAAAATTCACCACCACCACCACCATCACCGAAAACACCACCACCAATTCCATCCCCTCCAAATTCTCCAAATCCACCAAATTCTCCAAATTCTCCAAAATTTCCAAATTCAAATCCACCATCACCACCAATCCAACTAATGACGACTCTAGCTTCGCATTCTCAACTCACACATGAAGAAACACCATCTCCCGTCGATTTCGGAGAGATTTCCGAGAACTACGAATTGAAAGCTTCTTTAACCAATGCGGTCCAACAAGATACATTTCATGGTTTTTCTCAAGAAGATGCTCAAGAGCACATCGCTTCATTTAAAGAAAAATTAGTAGGAGCACGTCTCAATGGGTTAACTTCATGCCAATTGCATCGCTTATTATTTCCGAAGACCCTAAGAGATGGAGCTCGTAGATGGCTTCAAGGCCATCCCGCTAATACTTTTACAACATGGGCTCAACTATCTAATGCCTTCTTGGAGAAATATTTTCCGCCGTCAAAGACTAATCAATACCGCATGGAGATACAAACCTTTAAACAAGATGAATTTGAAAGCCTAAGTGAGGCTTGGGAAAGATTTAAAGATTTGTTGCGCAAATGTCCACATCATGGAATACCCGATTGGCTAACTACCCAAACATTTTATAACACCCTTTCATCGAGAACCAAGGAAAACCTCAATTCGGCCGCCGGAGGAGATTTCTCTTCTCTCACCGATGAGGCATCTAAAAATCTTATTGAGAAGATGGCAAGGAGTGATTCTAGAATGGGTCAATCGAGGGATTCTAGAAAGAAAGTTGAAGTGAATTCATCTACGAGTTCTAATGAATTGAAATTCCAAACGGAACTTGAAGAATTGAGAAGGAGAATGGATGCCATGAATTCTAAGCCCACTCCTAGAGGTATTTACCAAATTCAAGGGAGTGTTCCTCCAAGGCAACCATCTCCTCCAAAGTTATTAACATGGGAAGTTCAATGTGATCATTGTGGCAATCATGGCCACGACTCTAGCTCTTGCATTCCTAATGAAGAAGTCTATGTTGAAGAGCCAAATGAAGTTCAAACTATACAAGTATATGGGCAAAGACCTCAATTTGATCCCTTTTCTAATACTTACAACGCCGGCACAAGATTTCATCCTAATTTTTCTTATGGAAATCAAAATGTTCAAAACCCGATGCCGCGCGCCCAAGGGAGTCAAATGAGGCCATTCAATCAAAGTCAACAAAGGCCTTTTAACCAAGGACCTCCAAAGATGCCCCCATATATGCCTCCTCATCAAAGGAGCAACTTCAATCAACAAGGTAGCAACTTCCATGTTCCCAACAATTACAACAATTACCAAAATCAACATGGTAATCACTTTAATCATGGATACAATCAAGGGTTCCAAGGAAATTCTCATGGTAACCAAGGTTACAATCAACAATCATTCAATCAACCCTCTCAACCTTATGGCCAATCAAGCAATTCTCAATTTGGTCAAGGAGGACCCTCATGGGAGAACTATAATGATTTGCAAAGAACCGTTGGCCAACTATGGAATGAACATCAAGATACCAAGGCAAGGCTAAAAGTTTGGGAATCACAAGAAGCAACAAAAGCCTTAGCCGCACCAATTCATCCACCCCATGGTTTGCCCGGTCAACCCCAAAACCCAAGAGATCCTTCACACCAAGCAAATGCCGTGATTTTGAGAGGTGGCAAAGAACTTGAGGACCCATATAAGAATTTGAACTTGAACACCAAGACTACCCCATCTAAGGTTAATCAACCAAGTGCACCACAAGAATCATCTCCCTCTTCCCCCAAACAAAACCGGGGAATACAAGCGGAGTTTGATATCCTCCAAAATGCGGAGAATGAACTAAAAGAACAAAGAAAGAAGAAAGAGCAAATGGAAGCGGAAGAAGCCAAAAGAAAAGAGGCGGAGCGATTAGCCGAAGAAGAAGAAGAGTCCAATGTTCCACCGCCTCCCACTTTTGTCCCTCCATTGCCTTTTCCCGAGCGAGCTAAGCCACAAAAAGAGAATGCTCAATTTAGCCGTTTCGTGGATATGTTGAAGAAAGTAGAGGTAGCTTTACCTTTCACCGAGGTAATTTCTCAAATGCCCCTCTATTCTAAGTTTTTGAAAGATGTCTTGACTAAAAAGAGAACCTTAGAGGACAAAGAATGTGTCTCTCTCACGGGTCATTGTAGTGCCATTCTTATGAACGAAATGCCAAAGAAACTAGATGATCCCGGTAGTTTTTCCATCCCTTGTCGGGTAGGAAATGTTGTTGTTAATCAAGCTTTATGCGACCTAGGGGCTAGTGTTAGTTTGTTACCCTATTCTATTGCTAAGAGACTTAGTGTGGGGGAGATGAGACCCACTAGCATGTCGATTCAACTTGCGGATAGGTCCGTCAAGTACCCACTTGGGATACTTGAGGATGTACCCGTTCAAGTTGGCAAATTCTTCATCCCCTCCGACTTTGTTGTCATGGATATGCCCGAAGACACTATTACCCCCATTATCTTAGGTCGACCTTTTATGGCTACCGGAGGCACTATAGTTGATGTCAAGAGTGGAAAATTGTCATTTAACATAGGGAACGAGTCGGTAGAGTTTTCCCTTTCTCAAGCTCTTAAACAACCAATGATTGAACAAATGAATTCCATTGAAGTTATTGATAGTTTGGTTGAGTATAGCTTGATAGATGATGATAAGCAAGAAGATGAACCATTTGACTCTCCACCTCTTGAAGAAGAATGTTTGCATGATGAAAAGGTAGAACCACTACCGGTGGGTAAGAGTATGGTATCTTCTCCTCCTAATCTTGAACTTAAACCACTCCCCTCTTCCCTCAAATATGCTTTTCTTGAAGGAACTAATTATCCCGTTATCGTCAATGCTACCCTTGATGGACCTCAATTGGAAAAACTTTTAATTGTTTTGAGAAAGCACAAAAAGGCCATCGGGTATAGCATTGCCGACCTCCAAGGCATAAGCCCAAACGTTTGCATGCATAGGATCATCCTTGATGATGACCACCGTCCTTCGGTAGAGGGTCAACGTAGGTTGAACCCCACCATGAAAGAGGTTGTCATGAAGGAAGTCCTCAAGTTGTATGAGACTAACATTATATACCCAATAACCGGAAGTAAATGGGTTAGCCCCGTACAAGTTGTGCCGAAAAAAGGAGGAATGACGGTTGTTAAAGGAGAAAAGGGTGAGTCGATTTCTACTAGGACTATTACCGGTTGGCGCATGTGTATAGACTATCGTAAATTGAACATGGCCACCATAAAAGATCATTTCCCCCTTCCCTTTATTGATCAAATGCTTGAAAGATTGGCACATCATTCTTATTTTTGTTTCCTCGATGGTCATTCCGGATTTCTTCAAATACCTATTCATCCCGATGACCAAGAGAAAACCACTTTTACATGTCCCTATGGCACCTATGCTTATAGAAGGTAGAGGTGATCATGGGCCGGATTTGGGCCGGGCTTTGCCATAAAATTACAGCCCATCTAGCGGGTCGGGCCGGGTCGGGTCCCCCAAACGGGCCAATTTGTAAGGCCCAAGCCCAACCCGTTCGGGCTTTTTCGGGCTTGCGGGCTTTTCGGGCCCAATCGGGTCACAAAGATTGTTCGGGATTAAGTTAAATTTTTTTTTTTGCGTCACCTTAAAAAAAAAATTTATTAGCACAAATTAAACAACATTTAATCAAGTATTTTGCTCACAGTCGACCCGACTAATAAACAAACCCTTTTTTACTAAAACTTACTCGAAATTAATCAGACGACTAGAGTACATAATGATATATTAATACTCCGTATTAAGAAATATAAACAAAGTTTGCCTCGAGTCCTCGATTAGACATTTCACACATAGTTTTGGTGTTGGACAATTTTTCGTATTATTATGTGTCACACTAACATATCATAGTACAAATACACACACGCGCACACACACATATATACGGTATTAGTGTCCGTGTATAATAACTATGAACACATAAAAACATAAACTTCCATACAAAAATTGCACGACTTTTTTTTGTTAAAAAAAATTGTGATAAAAAACACATGAATTTCCACTTAAAAGAAGTTTAAAAGTTTAAAAACATAAATTATGCTATATTTTTTTTAAAAAAATTCGGGCCGGGCCGGGTCAAAATTCGGGCTTTAAGGTCGGCCCATACCCGGCCCAAAATTTATATCGGGCTAAGATCGGGTCGGGCTTCGGGCTTTTTTGGGCCAACACAATGGCCCAAGCCCTTGAAAAAATCGGGCCGGGTCGGGTTGGGCTGTCGGGCTTGGGCCATTTGATCAGCTCTAATAGAAGGATGCCATTTGGATTGTGTAATGCGCCGGGAACATTTCAAAGATGTATGATGGCTATTTTCTCCGATTTTATTGAAAAATCCATGGAAGTTTTTATGGATGATTTTAGTGTCCATGGTACATCTTTTGATTCTTGTCTTGAAAATCTTGATCAAGTGTTAGCTCGATGTGAAGAGTATAGACTTGTTTTAAATTGGGAAAAGTGTCATTTTATGGTTGAACAAGGTGTTGTCCTAGGTCATATTGTTTCTAACAGAGGAGTTGAAGTCGATAAGGCGAAAGTCTCCGTGATTGAGAAGTTGCCACCACCTACGAATGTCAAAGGGGTGAGGAGTTTTCTAGGTCACGCCGGTTTTTATAGACGATTTATTAAAGACTTTTCCAAGATTGCTAAGC
Source organism: Agrostemma githago (assembly GCA_958450325.1). Taxonomy (NCBI): domain Eukaryota; kingdom Viridiplantae; phylum Streptophyta; class Magnoliopsida; order Caryophyllales; family Caryophyllaceae; genus Agrostemma; species Agrostemma githago. The sequence goes on along the minus strand of OY288258.1, from coordinate 55,485,218 downwards.
CTTTGACTTCTTTGCTTATGAAAGATGCACCTTTTGTTTTTGATGACTCTTGTCTTGAGGCCTTTTGCAGGATAAAGACCGCTCTCACTACCACACCGATTATCAAAGCTCCCGATTGGAATCTTCCATTTGAAATCATGTGCGACGCATCCGATTTTGCCGTTGGTGCCGTTCTAGGTCAACGGGTTGATAAGAAGCTACATGTGATTTATTATGCAAGCAAGACCTTAGATGAAGCCCAATCGAGGTACACCACAACCGAAAAAGAGATGCTTTCCGTTGTCTATGCCATGGAGAAATTTCGAAACTATGTTACCGGTTCCAAAGTCATTATTCACACCGATCATGCGGCGATTCGTTACATCATGTCCAAAAAGGAGACAAAGTCCCGACTCTTTCGATGGGTGCTCCTTTTGCAAGAATTCGACATTGAGATTAAAGACAAAGCCGGATCGGAGAACTTGGTAGCGGATCATCTTAGTAGATTAACGGTAAGTAAAGAGAGCAATGAAGAAGATGGTATCCCCATCAATGAAGCTATGAGAGATGAGGCCTTGATGGCCGTTGAAACTATTACACCTTGGTATGCCGATATCGTCAATTTCCTAGTATCTCATTTTATTCCGGACGATTATTCCAAGCAAGAGAGGAAGAAACTACGTTATGAAGCCCGACGTTATTGTTGGGACGAGCCTTATTTATTTCGCCGATGCATAGATGGAATTTACCGACGATGTGTCACGGCCGAAGAAGGATATAATATTGTAAAGCACCTTCACTCGACATCTTATGGTGGACACTTGGCCAATCAAAAGACAATTGCCAAGGTTCTCCAAAGCGGGTTTTGGTGGCCTTCCATGTTCAAAGACATTCGAGCTTTCATTCTCACATGCGATGCATGCCAACGAAGTGGCAATATAACAAGAAGAAATGAGATGCCCCTTCAACCTATCTTGGAGATTGAATTGTTCGATGTTTGGGGCATTGATTTCATGGGTCCGTTCACATCCTCTTTTGGTAACAAGTACATTCTAGTCGCGGTTGATTATGTCTCAAAATGGATCGAGGCCGTAGCTTCCCCCACCAATGACTCCAAGGTTGTAATCAAGCTTTTCAAGAACGTAATTTTCCCAAGATTCGGTATGCCTAGAGCCATAATTAGTGATGGAGGCTCTCATTTTAGGAAAGATACCTTTGAACACCTTCTTAGGAAGTACGGTATCACTCACAAGATGTCCTTAGCCTACCACCCTCAATCAAATGGACAAGCCGAGATCTCCAACCGTCAAATCAAGGGAATTTTAGAGAAAGTTGTTAATACACACCGAAAGGATTGGTCATTAATATTAAATGACGCCCTTTGGGCATTGAGGACGGCTTACAAAGCGCCGATTGGAACCACTCCTTATCGTCTTGTGTATGGTAAAGCTTGTCATTTACCGGTGGAACTAGAACACAAAGCCAAATGGGCAATCAAAGAGCTAAACTTCGACGAGAGTGTTGTAGGGAATAATCGCCTTCTCCAACTACAAGAATTGGAAGAACTAAGACTTGAAGCCTACGAGAACTCGAAGATCTACAAAGAACGAACTCGCCAATGGCACGATTCTCGAATTCTTCGTAAGGACTTTTTCGTTGGTGATAAGGTATTACTCTTCAACTCTCGCTTTAAGCTCTTCCCCGGTAAGTTGAAATCAAAATGGTCGGGTCCATTTGAAGTGACCGGAGTGCAACCATATGGATCGATAAAGATATCTAGCCCGGAAACCGGGAAGTTTATGGTTAATGGGCAACGTTTGAAGATTTATCATCCCGGTCATATTCGTGAGACCTTTGCTACTATGAAGTTTGGTGAGCTCCCATCGGGGAGCGTTGTTTGACCCCCTCTCGAAATTGATGTAGGTTTGGTGGTATCCTCAACAACCACCTTGTATATATGTATCATATTTCTCTGAGTTTATTAGTTTTGTTAGCTTGAGAAGATTGATTGAAAATTGGATTTCACCATGGAGCATAATTTGGATGAAGATCAAGCTTTTGGAGAAGTTATGGAGCTTAAATCGAATACCACAAGCATGTTTGTGGGAATTATTGATTATGTAATGTAAGTCGAGTCATATATTTGAATCTCAAGGTGACTATTGAAGAGCCATGAAATGGCAAGACGGAAAAATGCAGCAGGAAGACCGCCGGGCGAAACTTCGCCCGGTGAGACTCGACCGGGCGAAATTTCGCCCTACGGAAAAGTTGCCAGAATTGCCGAGATCGAAGAAGTTACCACCGAGCGAAATTTCGTCCGGTGATATTTTGACCGGGTGAAATTTCACCCGGTGGAAAAAGACGGCAAAACTGATTTTCACGACGAAATGTCGTCGGGTGAAATTTCACCCGATGGTGCCCGACCGGGTGAAATTTCACCCGACGGTGTGACTTGGCCAATCACCTACACTTTTTACTCACTCACTACATTTTCATCTCCCTCCAACAATTTACCTCAACATAACTTTCCCTCCAATCATTTTTATACCAAATTTTTACCACCAACTTTAAACTTTCACTTTACCTCCTCAAACACCCTTATTTATACCATCTTTTTCACCTCACTCATCATTTCACCCTTTCAACCATCACAAATTCATTACACCACCTTCCATATACCATATTCAATCTCCATTCATAACTCCATTCCATACTTGGGTGAATATTTATTTTGGGTTTTTGAAGAAGAGGAAGCTAAGTTTCGGGATTATTCTTGCAAATTCTTACTATGGAGACAAGAGCTCAACGAGCGGCGCGCAAACAAGGTATGGCCTCAACTTCTAAACATTCATCTTCTAGGCCTAAACTTTTACCGTGTCCAAATTCACCCCTTGCTCGTACCTTCTTTGATAAAGACTTTCAGAGTACGAGATGGCCTTGTCCACTCACAATGAAAATTCTAGGAATTAAGAACGATATTATAGAGTTATTGTCGAGAATTGGTACTAGTAAACTCCTTGGTTTTGTGCCCGTCACAAACAAAGACTTGACTTGTGAGTTTCTAGGTAGTTTTACAATCGATAACCCGACCACACCTAAAGAGTTCAAATTTAATTTGTTTGGTAGAAATCACTGTTTAAATATTTCCGACTTTAGCTTAGCTCTAGGTTTGCCATCATCGGGTACCGGACTAAGTAGACCCCTAAGTGATTCGCGAAGTAGTGCGATTAGGAGAGACTTGTGGAGGCGCATAGCGCCGGGTCAACGTGATTTCGAACCCAATTCTAATTTTACCGCTGAAATCCGTAACCCAGCCATTCGTTATTTTGCTGAAATCCTTTCACACTGTCTTTTGCCTTCTACCGAAAATATCATTAACCTTAATGTGTGTGTCTTACAATTGATATGTGACTCTTTACTCGGTAACCCTTATCCCCTTGACCTACCTATTGTCGTGGTGTTACACTTTCATCAAATTATCATTGACCAACGCCCCTCTGTCGACGGTGGTGGTCTTGTGACCATAATAGCAAGAAATTTGGGTTATTCGACCGACCATCTTAAACTACATGACCCCCGTGTCTGGCTTAACGAGGCTTATTTCCCTACTTGGATATTTAATGTGCCTGACCATCGCCTCGTTTCTCTTAGCCATGACCGTGCCTTAATTGTCCCCTGCAAAAACCGAACCAATATTTATAACCGTCACAATTGGGACCTACCTCCAGGTCCCTGTGAATTCTGACTGAACAACTCGGGGGATGTAGGAGTTTGGGAGTATGCCGGTGACGGAACTCCCATGGCCTCCTTTGCGTCCAATGACTATTCAGACTAGACCCCCTTACAAGAGTCGGTAGATAATTTGGTTCGTTTGTGTTATGGGTATATATGTGTGGTTTATGTCGGTGAGTCTTAATCATTTTCAATTGCATGTGAACTAATGTTGTTCCTTATTCCCTGTCCCATCATTATAATCATTGTGATCATTTTATCTTGAACAAAATCGCAAGTTATCCCACCGTTCCATCAAATGATTTTTGTGGCCGTCGCGGCCTTGGTATTGCTCCCGGTCTCTTGGCGATGTGATTACGCCATTGACCCTTTTGAAAAATCCAAATTTTTAAATCAAAATTTTCTCAATTTTTCTTAATCCGGGCTAGGTGACGTGACTACGCCTACGCCCAATTTTTCACCCTCTCATTTTATTTTCTTTCATTTTCATTTTCTTAGCCACTTGGCTAGGGTCTAGGTGATGTGATTGCACCTAGGCCCGCCACTATCTTATTGTTTTCTTTATTTTCTTTTCATTTTCTTCTTCTCAAATTTTCGAAAAACACAAAAACATTCAAAAAATTATAAAATCCAAAAACATTTGAAAAAAAAATCATAAAAATCAAAAAAGATTTTTCTTAATTTTCTTTTCCATCTTTTTCGTTCTTCCCTACTCGTCCATTGAGGACAATGTACAGTTTTAGTGTGGGGGAGGAGTCTACTATCTTTTATTTTTCAAAAATCTTCTCAAAAATCCATACAAATTTGAAAAATTCGAAAAATCAAAAACATTTTTTTTTTCTTTTCTCTTCTTGTTTCTTGCTATGTTTCGTGTCCCGTGTATGGTCTTGTTCTCTACTCTTACAGGTAATCACCACCTTAATAGCGCGAATTAAAGAGATTAAGAAAGCATCCGCTTGGTAACTTCCTTCCTTCTTTCTTCTTTAATTTTGTAGAGGAGCTAGGTTGTTGCTATTGGAGGCTCTCGAAGTTGAGCATTTTGGTGTTGTGGTTTATGCTTGAATGTTGATGGAGTATGGAGTTCATGACTTTACTTGTGTTTTCTTTTATTTGTTTTTCCTTTTCGTATATTTTGTTTTGTTTTGTTTTCGTATAGTGTGTCTAGGATTAAAGCTTTTCGAAAACCCGATTACAAACTTATAACAAGAGTTTACATTCCATTATAAATAACCCATTGTAGATTTTGGACCTTAGTCTAGTAGAACGACTCTTAGGCAATGAATTTGTTGATCCTTTAGCTTTGAGTCCACCTTTTCTACTAGAGAATTACTTCGGGGTTTGCATTTGACCACCTCGACCACCCATGGAGGAGTTAGGCCTTGGTTCCCGCATCCCGTTTTCTAGGTGACCTTGCTCGAATGACCATTGCACCTTTAGTCCAAATCTTTTCCATCTTTTGTGGGTTATCCGGAATGGCGCGCGTTCTCGATTACCTATTTTTCCTCCACCTATACATCATCACAATAAGTTTACACAAAAATAACCTCCAAAGCTTGGTTACAAACCACATCAAAAAGCCAAAAAAGGGCAAACCAAAGCAAGAGAAAAAGGACACAAAAATATGAAAAACAAGAAAACAAAGGAGAAGAAAAGGAGCTTCAAATGAAAAATCAAATTATCAAAAGTGTCTCCTTCAAAAAAAAAAAAAAAAAAAAGCCCTTTGATCGATTCATCATCGTGAAGTGCCAACTAGAGGACCGAGTCCCGAGGTCGGAAGATAGCGGTGATGAGTTGATCCATCCCAATAATTGTAAACACTCCACCTTTTTATTTGGGCTAATTTAGAAAATTCGAGTTTTGGAACGACCCTCTTGGCTTAGCCAAAGAGAGCGGGACTGCACTTACCTACAGTGTCGAACAAATCCATGGTTCACTTTTTCCACTCCATTATACGCCCCGTAGTACCCCTTTAGAAGATTAGGCAGACCTGGCTAAGTTATCAACATCTATATTGCTTAATTGTCATAGTATTAGGTTTTGGTCCTTGTTTACGTGGGTCATTTATCTTGGAAGTCTATTGTTGTTTTAGGTAAGTAATCGGTGTCTTTCCCCGCCGTCTCGATGAGGGATTCGGTGTTTTATTTTTGCTTTGGATGCGTCTATTCTTTCGTGTTATGTGTTTTTGTGTGTTTAGTCGCATCCACCATTTTGAGCAAGCCCCAAATTGCCTTGCATGGGAGTACTTTACCTCATGAGTATTTCGATGTGAGTTGAAGGGACGGAGCGGGCCCGTTAATTGCCCCGTATCGGCTTAGCATAGTCTAGCTAGTAGTAGTAGTTTGTAATTTCTTTTTGGGTCTTTGCTAGAGGACGAGCAACGGTTTAGTGTGGGAGAATTGTTGTGTGCTAAATTTAGACCGTTTTTCCCTCCATTTAGACCCGTTTTTCCCTCGTTTTGCGAGTTTTGAGTGCGATTATCGCCATATTTTGCGTACTTCTCGCATTAGCGTCCCTCTTGTGTGCTTTACGTGTTTTTGGTAGTTTTTCTATCAATTTTGATAGGTTTTGCTACAAAAATCACGATTGAGCTTCCACGAGCACAAGAGAAGGGAAAACCGTCCAAAGAGCAAAGCACACAACTTAAAGTTTAAAGCCATCCGATCGAACAAACGAAGAATGAGACAAGCCTCGAGCCAGAAAAAAATGACCGGGCGAAATTTCACCCGGTGAGACACCACCGGGCGAAATTTCACCCGACGGTAAAAATTGCCTCCCGAAGATTTTCCGAGCTTACCCACCGGGCGAAACTGACCGGGCGAAATTTCGCCCACCGGGTGAAATTTCGCCCGATGGTGAAGACGTGCCGAAAACACGAAAAAAGAAGAAAATCTCACCGGGCGAAAATTTCACCCGATGGGAATTACTGATGAGTCCGCAGGGCGAAGTTTCACCCCATGGAGATACAAAGGGAGATTGTCTCACTAATGGAGCATGAAGATGGATTTGGGCTTTAGGTTAAGGATCCATTAAGAGATTACTATATATATGTTACCCTAATTCATTGCCTAAACTCACCTTTCCATTGTGCTAAGGCAACGGCGGATCTAGAGGGGGTGATGGGGGTGACATGTCACCCCCATTATTTTAAAAAAAAAAATAATAAAAAAAATAAAAAAAAAACCGGAAAATACGTGAAACTAAAACAGTAAACACAAGTAAATAACGTGCCATCTTCAGACTTCAGATCTTCTATTTTGAGTATCTTCAAAGTTCAAATTTTTTTCCAAATTTCAACTCGGCAACAACTCTTCAAGATTTCAACCTACAATCAACTCAAGATCTCTAATTCAATTTTTCAATTGAATCCATAAAGGTATGTTTTTATCTCTTAATCTTGTTTATTTGTACAATTGTACTTCTTTTGGATGAACCCATGTATGATGCTTGAGATATTGAGATTGACAAATATGAACGAAGGGTAAAGTTGAATAGATGGAGTCATGGACTCATGGAGATCAGGAGATGAGTATTGAGTGATGAGTGAACAGTGAAGGTGATCTTTGTTTGTGAGTTATGACTGTATTGTGAATGAGAGTAGCTGACTATGTGTGTTTGTGTATTGTGAATTTGTGATTTCTGAAATTAATTGGGGAATGGGTATGGGTTAATGGGGGACAGCTCACGCACATGGCACATTCTGACAATGGCCAATAAAGCAATATGGCACTATGGCAGGATAAATTTTCATCCTTGAGCCTTGCGCCCTTTTCCATTTGATTTTTAAAAAAAAATCGAAATTGAATTGAATTAAACTAATTTGAACTAAAGTATTGAATTGATCAACTGATCAAAATTTAACTGATTTGAATTGAACTGAATTAAAGTATTGAACTAATTGGAACTGAATTGATTAGACTGAAATGATTTGAACTGAATTGACTTGAATTAAATTAAACTTAACTAAACTGAGACAAACAATTTGTGATAATATTTCAAGTAGTTACCTTCTCACTTACTTTTCAAAATTTTAATTATAGATGAAGAAGAATAAATTGAAAACTGGACTCATATCGGATTTTTTTGGACGCAAATCACAAAAATCGTCATCATCATCTTCACCACATGTAAGTGATCTTGAAGTTGAGTTTGATAATCAAACACCCCCTATTCAAGAAGAGACGATTGATCAAGATTCTCCTTCTGATCAATTTCAAATTCCGCCCCAAAATGAAACAACAAATGATCGAATTAATATCGAAGATGAATTTGTTTATGATATTGATCTTCTACCGCAAGACCCGGGAAAGAGATTTCCTATCTCATCTTACCCTCTTAATGATCAAGATTTGGTGAGGAGAAAATTCATAGCAAAAGGGGCTTGTCAACCACGTAATCATGATTTCCCTCAAACTAATTATGGTAATGAAACTAAACCACGTATGCTTAGGTTTCAGTCTAATTGGTTTGACAGTTATCATTGGCTTGAATATAGTGTGGAGAAAGATGCGGCATTTTGTTTTGTGTGTTACTTGTTCAAGGATAAAACCACATATCCCGGAGGTGATACATTTGTGAGTGATGGATTTAGAAGTTGGAACCGAGCAAATGAGAGATTTTTGAAACATATTGGTCCGAGTGTTAGTAGTGCTCATCGACTAGCTCAAGAGAAATATGATTTTTTTGTCAATCCAAAATCTTCAATTGTCGAGAACTTTAATAAGACAACCAAAGAAGATAGTATTCTTTATAAAGCCCGTTTGACACATTCACTCGATTGCGTGAAATATCTTTTGCGTCAAGGGTTAGCGTTTCGTGGACATGACGAAAGCAAAACTTCAAGCAATAAAGGAAACTTTCTTGAACTCTTAGACTGGCTTGCAGAAAAGGATGAAAATGTTAATAAACTCTTCAAAAAGTCTCCCAAAAACGCGATAATGACTTGTGGAGATATTCAGAAAGAACTTATCCATGCTTGCGCCAAAGAAACTACTAGCCTTATTCTTCGAGTTAGGTGATGATTATTTTGGTATCTTAGCAGATGAGTCTAGCGATGTATCTCATAAGGAACAATTGGCTATTTGTTTACGTTTTGTTGATAAAAAAGGAAGAGTGTGTGAACGTTTTCTTGGGGTGGTGAAGGTGGATGATACTTGTTCTTTGTCAATTAAGAAAGCGATAACAAAGATGATTGTGGATAACAAATTGAGCATGTCTAAAGTTCGGGGTCAGGGTTATGATGGGGCCAGTAATATGAAGGGTCACATTCATGGTCTTAAAACATTGATCATGAGTGAGACTCCGTCTGCGTATTATATTCATTGTTTTGCCCATCAACTTCAACTGACACTTGTCGCCGTTGCTAAAGATAATCACGACTGTAAGTGGTTTTTTGAACAAGTTGGTTTTTTGTTAAATCTTATGGGAGTTTCTTCTAAAAGAAAAGAAATGCTTCGAGTAGCTCAAGCTCAAAAGATTGTACAAGGATTGGAAGTTGGTGAAATATCAAGTGGACAAGGTCTACATCAAGAATTTTCGTTACCTCGACCGTGTGATACTCGCTGGGGATCATATTATAGAACAATCTTGAATATTATTACCTTATATCCTTCCATCTTTGAAGTCATTCTTGATATCGGGAAAAATGGTCATAATGATGATCGTCTAAAGGCGCAGACGGTGATGCTTAGTTTTGAGTCATTCCAATTTATCTTTATGGCTCGGTTGATGCTAGTTATATTTGGGTATACAGACGACTTATGCAAAGCTTTGCAAAGGAAGGATCAAGACATTGTGAATGCTATGAGATTTGTTCAACTGACTAAAGAAAGATTACAAAAGGTAAGAGATGATGGTTGGGAACATTTTCTTAGCACCGTTACTTCTTTCTGTTCAAAAAATGATATCGAGGTTCCTGATATGGATGATTATTATGTTCCTCCTGGAAGATCAAGGCGTTACTTTGAGAAAGTTACAAATCTACATCGGTTTCGGATTGATATATTTTTAAGTATCATTGACTTGCAACTTCAAGAGTTAAATAATCGATTTGATGAGGTGAATATGGAGTTACTAATTTGTATGTCTTGTTTTAGCCCCATTGATTCATTTGTGGCTTTTGATAAGGAAAAGATACTTAAGCTCACAACGTTTTATTCCGAAGATTTCTCAAGTACAGATTTGCTAAGACTTGAGTATCAACTTGATCATTTTATTGATGATGTGCGGAAAGATGTAAGATTTGAAGGTTTGAAAGATATTGGTCAAGTTTCTATGATGCTTGTTGAAACAAATAAGCATGCTTCATATGGACTAGTATACCTTCTTATCAGGCTGGTATTAATACTTCCCGTGGCAACTGCAAATGTGGAACGAGCTTTTTCCGCAATGACATATGTGAAGAACAAGTTAAGAAATAGTATGGGTGATCAACTATTGAAGGATTGTTTAGTCACATTTATCGAGAAAGATGTTTTCCGTCTAGTGAAAAATGATGATATATTAGATAGTTTTCAACGCGAGAAAACGCGTCGTGTTTTATTACCTCCTCGCTCTTAGTGTAAATTATATTTTCAATTAAACAATTGAATTCCTGATATTTTTACGTTCTAATTTATATTTTTTAGATTTTATATTTTTGCGTTTTAATTTTACGCGCCGTGTTTTATATTTTTTACGTTCTAAATTTTATATCACCCCCATCCCGAAAATCCTGGATTCGCCACTGTGCTAAGGAGGGAAGACATTACACCACTCCACCATCCTATTACACCATCAATTAGTAGTAGTAGTAAAAATCCTAAAAAATTCCTAGTAGTTTATATAGTAATTAGTAGTAGATCTACACAATTCCCATCAACAATTGTTTAGATCTCAAGCTTGTAGAAGATTATTCAAGGTTTGTTTGAAGATTTGTTGGGTTTATTGGAGGATTAGTGACAAGTTCTCCATTTTATTCATCAAAGATTCAATCTTTATTTATGATATCTTCTTATTTCTTATAGATCTACATAGTTGGTACAATTCTCTTCCACTCTCTAATCTCTATTTAGTTTTTGTGATATTTTCTCATCATCATCTTGTTCAAATCTAATTAATATGCATGTTGTGATGAATTTCATAATGAATTGTGAGTAAATTTCTTGTTGGGGAGTTTAGGGATGAGGGCTTGGTTTATTTGAATATAGGGATGTTGGTGGGTTGCTTGCATGTTGGTTTATCTTATTTATGGGGGTATGTCATTGTTGTTTTAGTCCGGCCAACTAGACCGACCTTGACTACTTTCTATCAATATGGGGAAACTCGGGGTAGAAATTACCATGACTAGGGACTTACCCTCATTCACTGCGAAAGCGGGTTTTTAGGTGAGTTTACCAATATTGTGACAAAAACTCGATCTCGACCTTCTTAGACCCCAAGTACCGAATTCCGACTTCTCCCTAACGCCTTTCCCTAAATTGATCACCTCTAAACCATCATCGTACTAATCCCTCTAGTATAGACTCGACCTCTACAAAACCCCCCTTCTAAGACATCGAACACGACACTTTAAACTTCACAACACACACCGTTCCCTGTGGACCGACCTCGACTTACCACGATTACTCTAGTAGTTTTTGTGTTATTCCGAGTCTTACAAATATCGTTTGATTCCCCGTCCTTCGTTAACGACCGATCCGATTGGGAGGCGATCAATAAATAGTCTAATTCTCACTTTGCCTCTCAAGCTTTAATCATTTCCTAGATCTACTTTTGAATTTCTTGAGTTTTCTAGAGAGAAGTTGTATTTTTCTTTGAAGATCTTCATCCTCTTTGTTCAAGATTCAAGCTTTAATTAATTTTCTTTTATTTTTATTATTCTTCCTTGTCTCTCTATCATTTGGGTAAACTCTAATCCTTAGTTTAATTTTGTCTTTCTTTGTCATTTCCTCTTTTTCTTAGTTTTTACATTTGTTGTTTGTTTACTTAGCTTATCTTTGATACAATTCCTCCGTTCATGTTTGTATGTATGTTTTGTTCATCCTATTAGGATTCCCAAATTTGACCACTTTTGCATGATTAGTAGTAAAATTCAATTATTAAGAATGTTCATAGTTAAAGATTCCACCTTTACTCTTACTTCCACTAATTTAGCCATGATTAGTGAGTAGTCACCCACCAGGGGTCGATGAAGCCTAAATTCGCCTAAATTGCGCCTCTTGTATGTTTTGTATTGATTGAATTGGGTGATTGAGTGAAGTGTTGTTGAGGATTTTGGATTATCTTAGTTTAGGGGTTTGAGACGGTCCTAGTCCCTTGGTCATCGATGGGAGTCGATTAGGATGGGTAACCGGTTTGACCTCTTTATCTTGCCTTACCGTACTAGATCGAACACGGGAGTGGTGTCTAGCGTGGTATCCTTCACACTAGTATGCGTACCCTTTTGACTTGAGTCGGTTTGGGATTTATCACGGGAGTGACCCTCGGATTTGACTTTAGGATTCCGTCTTACGAACCGAGGAGGGAGGTAAACGGGGAAATTAGTCGGACAGGAACCCGGGAGGGAGGTAGCCGACCTAGAACGCATACAACTTCGCCCTTGACCCCGATTCCTTCGATACTCGTTATATTTTGGTGTGAATTAGGTGGATTGAAGCGACATCGTTCCCTAGTCCCTTTTTATTCTTGATCAATCGTTATTCCTTTAGTTATTGCTTTTTCTTATTTTAGTTTTATCTTCCTTTTTGTCATTCCTTATTTTAGTTATCATTTATTCATCTAGTTTTAGTTTATCATCACCTCATTTCTATCGACTTAGATAAACACTTAGAGTTAAAATGATTAGGACTCACTACACTCCTTGTGGACCGACCCTTTCTAATGCAACGATCACATCGTGCGCTTGTGAGGTATTTAAAACCCCAACAACTTTACATTTGTCTCCACGCTTGCAAAGAGGGTTACATTAAAGGTTGTGAACCCATCTTGGGTGTTGATGGCTGCCATTTGAGAGGTGCTTACCCTGGCATGCTCCTCACCGCAGTTGGGATTGATGGTAACAACAAAATATACCCAATTGCTTGGGCAGTGGTGGAGGTTGAGAACAAGGACAGTTGGACATGGTTTTAAGAGTTACTAATGTCTGATTTGGGGAAGGCTAATGGTAAGGGGCTGACCATAATGTCTGGTAGGTAAAAGGGCTTCCTAGATGCTCGATCTTTCTGACGTTGTCCTAAAGAGCAACATAAGGTACTGTGTCAGACATATTTGGGTCAACTTCAAAAAATGGTGGAGTAGTCCATTGTACAAGGAGACCTTCTGGCCAATGCTGCAAGGACATTAACTAAGGTACTTATCATTTTCTTAGTACTTATTCATGTTGTACCTCTAGTTATACTAACATAGTGCATTGTTTGCAGGGCGATTTCACCAAAGAAATACTAGGACTGAAGTTCTTTTCTGAAGAGGCATAGGCTTTCCTGGATTAAATTTTCCCAAGAAATTGGTCAAGACATGCATTTGATACCCAATGTAAGTTAAATATGGTCCTCAACAACATATGTGAGGTGTTCAATAATGTTATGATGGAGTGTAGGGACAAACTGATAACACGCAAATTTGGACCGTTTTACCTCCTATTTTCACTCGTATTTGACTCGATTTTGTGTGCTTTAACGTCAATATAACTCATTTTTTACTATATTTCGAATTTCTAGTTTGAATTTGGTTTTTTCGTATTTATCGTCTTTTTCGTAGAATTTCGTACTGCTTTTGTGTGTTTTTGTCTTTTAGGTACGTGTTCGTGAATAAAGGGGCGAATTGAAGCGAGAGGAGCCAAGTCAAGAGATCGAGTCAAAACCCCAAGTCAAACCTGACTTTGACCCAACCTATTTCACCTATTTCCCTTAATCAAACCATCCTCCACCAACACAAATCAACCCACATCTCATTTCCCATATCAACATATTGGCCCAATTACAATCCAACCCATCACATATCACCCAAACCAACTCATAGTCAAGGTCAACTTGACCTTGACCTTGACCCATTACCCAAATCCACCAACCCAATTACCCAACTCAACCCATATTCGCCAACCCAAATACCATAGTCAAGGTCAACTTGACCTTGACTACCTCCATCAATTCAAACCTCCTTCACCTCCAACCATCACTTTCACCGGCCACCATAACACTCCACCACCACCTTAACGCACCACCACCGGACCTCCCACATCTCCGACGTACTCCCCTCCATTAACCACCACGACCCACCACCCTCACCTACAACCTCCATATCCGACCTCTGTTCGCCCTCCAACCACCGGCAACCACAGACCCTACCTCTAACCACCGGCAGCCACCACTAGACCCGACCTCCATTCCTTATCCATCAACTCGACCCCCTTCTCCCTCCTTCACCACTAACCACCGAAAACCACCACCCTAAGGCTCCATCTTCACATCTCCCCTTCGTCCTCCTCCACTGCCGGCGTACAACAACCATAGCGCGGTAGCCATTCTCCACCATGAACCATACGCACCCTCCCTCCGTCTCGACATAGCGTAGCAGCAGCCGAACCAGCGCCGGCGAGCACGGCCACCAGCAGCAACCGCGACCCCCTGCTCGCCCTCCTTCCTCCGAACAGTAACAGCAGCGCAGCGGCCCAGATCTCACGCGGCCTCCGGATTCCGACGAACAACAACACGACAACTTGCTCCTCGATCCCGTTCTTCGGCGAGTATCGCCGACGTCGACACCAACTCCGGTGTCGACCTGGTTCTACCCAGATCCGGAGTTCGAGAATAAAAACCGTCTTTTGAATGAGACTCGGAGTTATTGAATCGAAATGGTTGGGGTGAGTTAAAATGTTGATGTGTGGACGGTGAGATCTAATTTGGATCGAGAATTGATGTGTGGACGGGTGAGATCTAATTTGGGTCGAGATGCAATTGAAGTGCAACGGGTGAAACCATAAAGTGCGTGGGGTTACGAAGTGATCGGGCGAAATTAAAATGACCGGGCGAAATTGGGAAAACCGCGGGGCAAAGTTTTGCCCGGTGGGTTAAGTATGCAAAACCGCAGGGCAATATTTCACAGGATGAGAATGATAGGGTGAATTTTAGTTGATGGGCATTTGGGCTTCCATTATTGGGCTTAGAAGACTAGGGTTTTGATCTCTTTTTTCTCTCCTCTATATATATGTAACTCCTCATCATTTGAGGAGGAGGGGCACAAATTCCACCACAACACCACAACACTACCTAAGCTAGTAGATTAGTAGTAGATTATTATTAGTAAATTATTATGAGCTTATTAGTAGATTAATTAGTAGGGTAATTTTTGGAGGGTGACAATTCAAAAATCTCCACCTATTCTAGATCCAATTAATTGTTATAGAAGACTTATCTTTAGTGTAATCAAGTTTTAATATTTCTTCCTCTTGAAAGTTTTATTGAAGATTCTTGGGGGTTATCAAGGAATTAGTGACAAATTCCTTGTCATCTTTATCAAGCTTCTCCTTATTTTATTGCAATCCTCTTTATTATTATCGTTTTCCTCCATAGTCGGTATATTTCTCTTCCTCTCCCTAATCTCTAGTTAGATTTAATTTCGTTCTAGATTAATCTCTCGTCTAGATTTAATTTAGTTGTTATTTTCCTTAGATTTAATTGTTATGCTTGTTTTAGTTGATTTCTCCTTAGTTATTGATTTATTAGTTTTCATTATGAATAGTGAGTAGATCTCTTGTTAGGGGTTAAGGGAGGAAGATTTTGGGTAATTCGAATTGAGGGATGTTGGTGGGTTGTTTGCTTGTTGATTTATCAAATTTGAGTTTTCGTGTCTTTGTTGACTTAGAGCGTATGGCTAAATCGACCTTAACTCACTCCTATCAATATGGGGAAACTCGGGGTAGGAGTTACCTTGACTTGAGACTTATTCTTTCGCCGCGAAAGCGGGTATAGGTGGGTTGGGTGAAGAAACCGAAAGGTGGCTTTCTCCCTTATCGACGTTGTGACTAAAACTCGATTCCGAGACTCTTAGACCCCAATTTTCAATTCCCGACTCCCCCTAACACCTTTTCCTTATTAGATTACCTTTCCGTAGTTTATAGCTTTTTAGTGTTGACTAGTGTAGACTTAACCCAAAAAACGCAAAAATAGACTCCGAACACTTTTTGACTTTGACTTGACCGACTTTACCTAGACCGTCCCTGAGGATCGATCCCGACTTACCGCTACTACGTAGTTAGTTTTTCGAGTTTATAAATATTGTTTGATCGTGTTAGATAGGCGACAATCTGACGCGCATCAGAAACCAATTTTGACACAAAGGGAGTGGATGAGGAAATATGAATTGAACAGATTTTGTCAGAGGAGGGAAATGGGAGAGAAATATGAGGGAAGAATGATGTTATATGTGACAAAGTACCTTAAGTTTGCTAAGAATAATGCTAGGTTTTGCACTATTGTTTAGTCATATGTTGGTGAGTTTGAAGTTGAGTATAGAAACGACACTACAACTGTAAGCTTGAATGCGAAAACATGTTCATGCAACCAATGGACCCATATGATCATCTGTACTCATATCATCATCTGTCTTTTACTGAAAAGGATGTACCCATATGACTTTGTTGACAAAGTTTACTCAATAGGGAGGTACACTTTGGCTTACTCAACCTCTATCCCACCTATGCCTGGGGTCAAACATTGGAGGACACTACTATGCCAGAGCCACTCCTACCACCACACAGAACCTTACCTGGAAGACCTAAATCAAAGAAAAGTAGAAGAGAGGTTGGGGAAGTTGATGAGCAAGGGGTTAGACAGGGCAAGAGAGTGAACAAATGCAACAACCGTGAGAGGGCTTCTAGGGGTAGGCTATTTGGAAAATAGTGAATGGGTAAGAGAGACAAGGAAGCTGCCAAGACATTTAGGGGGAACAGGGAAGCTGCAACATTGGTTTATATTAGTCCTCCATCACTACTCTTGCATCATTCGACATTCATAAGTCCTCCTCCTACATCAGTCAAGGTCATTTACTTAGCTGTCAAACCATCACACATTCAACATTGCTACTTCCCAATGTTAGTTAGAGATTAACCAATGAAAGAGGGGTTTGGCTTGGGCAATTAATGTTGCCACAGAAATAACCTATCAATAGTAGGACTCTCTACAATTCAATCTATAAATAGGTCCTCAATTGCATTCTCAACAACCACAATTCCACAAATTGAGAAAAAAGAACCTAAACTAAATTTGGCAATGAATGAAGTGTACTACACCGGTCCTTATATAGTTGTGCTTGTAGGGATGCCGTCTAATGTCCAGAATCGCCAAGTTGTGCAGAACATTCAGTAGGGTTATGGATTGTCTTCAACGCAGAGGGTACCAAGTGAAGAGGGTCAAGTCTCTGTGGAATAGCGCTGATTTTCGTGGGATTGTGTTGCTCACTTTTGGGAGGTCTGGAAATGACAGTATGTCGGCATTCAAGCTAGAAAGAATGTTTCAACTGAAATGAAGGGGAAAGGAGGAATGGAACAATGGCATGAGGGGTGGGGGGGAGGGGTGGGGTAGGGACCGTATGCATGGGTTGCTACACATGCTGATAAGGCAATGTTTGATAGGTATGCTACTTACAGACCCGCACCATACATGTATCAACGTGTAGCGGAGCTAGAGGCTGCAAATGAATCAATCAATGTATGTGTGAAGAGTTTATGGATCCCTAAGTACCTAAGAGGGGGAGGGGGTGAATTAGGTACCTTTTAAAATTTCAACTTAATCTTTATTGATTAAAGTAAGTTGAGTGGAAGTAGAAAACAATTATGTGAAGAAGTACTAGACTTAACATACAACGGACAATCAGACTGTTACGCTTTGTCTTAGCAAGGAGTACGGCTACAGAACAAAGCCACAGTATGAGCGACTGTTGTCAGACTGTATTCGATTCGCTTAGCAAAATGAGAAGCTACAGACGAATGTCACAGTATAGGCGACTGTTGCATGAAAAGAAATAGCACAACTAAAACTAAGTTTGAAGCTTGAGCAAATAAAAGAAAAACAAAATAACATGCTTTATCGAAAGATGCAGCGGAAAAATAAAGAACACGATAAAACACGATATTTTTGAATTGGTTCGGCCAACGCTCTAAGGGCCTACGTCCAATGCTTTTCTTATTGCTTTTCTTTAGAAATCTACTCCGAAATCAAAAGACCCTTACAATGAAAAGCGACCCATAACCTACTCCGGTTACGACCAACAACCTACTCCAGTTACGATTTGAGTTTACAAGACTACTCCGTCTCTAACTCACCAATGACCTACTCCGGTCACGACCAATAGCCTACTCCGGCTACGACTCTTAATAACTTAGAAAGTTACAAAGATTACAATTGAAAACCGAGTTAGACAAGAGTGTGTGTGATTCTGTGTGACAGTGTGTTCGACTATGACTTGAAATTACTGAAGACTTTCTTTTTCGAAAAATGATTTGCAAAATGCTTTTAAGATAAAAATCTTTGAAAACAAAATGCAATAAATGAAGTCTTAGTTTGAAAGCCTTGAGAAATAAATGAGGCAAATGAGTTTCTTTTATAGTAGATGTGGAAATGGGTAAAAGAATGTGCCTCATTGAAAAATCCAAAGGTTAAAAGGAAACCTTTGACTTTGTTAAAAAAGAAAGCTTTTTCAAAAAGAAAAGAAAGCATGCTTAAGGTTTGCCAAAATTGAAGGTAAGGTGTTAACTTGAAAGGTAATACTTGAAAGTAGAAACAATTCAAGTTCACTTTCAAAAGTGAAGAACCATTTTTGGAAAACCTTGGAGAAGAGGTGCATTGTTTTACAAGAAACCAAACCATCCCTTTTTCTTAAAGAAATCAGACATTTCCAAAGTCAATTTAAATTTGTAAAAAGATTTTTCTGAAGATTTAACTTTTAAAATCGATTTTTTTGAATCATTAAGAGCTGTCGAACGATGTAACAGTCAGTCCAACTGTTACATACTGCTGTACCGAAAAACACACACTTTGCCATTCATAGTGACTATGGACTTAGACTCGATTCTATTCTCTTTTCTTGAAGTTCTTGATCTTTATCTTGGGTAGCTTTGGCTTGTCTTGATATCATCATTCTTGAATTAGCACATTTGATAATTATATCACTAATGACGATTAACCTATAAGATTAAACTAGAGCACAAGTTAAATAGGCATTGTCATCATCAACAAACCCAACAAATTCTCCCTTTGATGATGACAAGCCTAAGCAAAAAACTTAATGTCCCAAGTTCCCCCTCAAAAGGTTAGTCTATCAAGATTAGTAATCACATAGTAAAGGGTTTATAAGCTTAGAAGGAGAACTAACAATACTTAGACAAAATATTAGATATAAGAACTAAGAACTATCAAGGAAGGATCAAGAATTTGTTCTTGAGAACATGTGTTTTACCTTTTCCCTCTCTTGGCATCATCAAAGAACCTGTCATAATTCCGGACACAGTAGAAAACACATATAACATAGGCTTATAATATTGCGAAAAAAAATTAAAAAGCATCCAGAGGGCAACAGTCAAAGGACTGTTACACAGAATCCAGAAAAGCAAATACAAACCATTGTCTTTAAAAGATACTAATAAAAATAGTTTTTGATTTTTTAAAAGAGATTAATTAAGAGGAATCAAAATCCTCATCATCATCATCAACATCGGTATCCATTTCACCACTTTTTCCCTTCACCAAAGTCGAAATTACCCCGATATTGCCTTGCATCTCATCCATTCTCGCATTCAATTTATCCAACCGACCCAAAATTTCAGCGCAAACCCGACAAATTCAATCAATAGAGAATAAGCAGTTGTGACTTCTTTTGAACCTTTTTTTTTTGTTTGATCAGGTGATAGAGGATATAGTGTTGAGAGATTGATATTTTGCCTCTATCATTGTTGAGGATTAGGGTTCGGATAAGATTTTGTAATTTAAGTGTTGTAGGAAGATGAATCTGGACAAGGAGGAAGGTTAGCCATGACTTTCATTTGTTCCTTTTGAATATGAGGAGTTAGTATAGATTTGGAATTTTTGGAGCTTCTTGGAGGCATGGAGATGAAAAAGAAAGAGTTAAAGAAGGTTAAAGAAGGTTAAAAAGAAGATGGGATGTAACAATGAAAAGAGAAGAAGGCTACTGACATACGTTACCTTTTTCGTTTTTTTTTTCGAATTTCAAATTTCGATTTTTACGTTTTCTTTTTCTTTTTTTTTCTTTTTTTTTCGAATTTCAGATTTCGATTTTTTCGTTTTTTTTTCATGTCAGCCAATTTTACAACTTCAATAGAAATAGATATGAGATAAAGAAGATAGTTGAATAAGGGGAGATAATTAATATAGGGAAGGTGAATTTGATATGAGAAAGGTAATTATTAATATGGGGGAAGGTGAGAAAATATGGGGAAAGTGAATATGGGGAAGGTAATAGTGGTAAAGTAGGAAAGATGATGATGGGAAAGAAGAGGGAAGAGATAAAGAGGAAAGAGAAAAAAAAAGATTTTGAAAAAGAGAGAGAGAAAAAGATGGTTAGTTGTCAAACATTGGGAAGGTAAAAAATTAAAAAAATGAGTAAATGTGGCGTGAAGAAGAGAAAAAGAGGAGAGAGGGAGAGATTTTTTGGGTAGAAGAAATATTTGTAGGATAATAGAAGGTACTCCCTCCTATTCAGTGTTTTCCTCCCCAATTTTTTTTGGGGGGAAACCAAGGAACTAATAAAGTATAATAAATGATGGAGATAAAGTAAGAGAGATGAATAGAAAGTGGGGTATGAAGTGTAAAAGGTGGGGTATAAAGTGAAAATGGGTTGGGTTTAGGTGTGGAGGAAAAGAATAAAGAATTGAAGGAAGAATAAAGAATGATTAAAATTATTTCCAAAAAAGGAAAGTGGGAAGAAAACCAAACTAAGCTCAAAAAGAAAAGTGGGAGGAAAACACTGAATAGGAGGGAGTATAATTTAATAGATATTGTATGGAGGATATTTTGTTAATATGTGGGATATTAGTTTTATTTTTTGACAACTTACCAAAAACAAAAAGACAATGGTTAATAAATACAATTCAAAATTCATCACATAAGAATGCCAATTAATTAAATTAAGTAAGATTAAGGACTAAGTCACATGCATAATCACTAGAATAAGAATTATAAGTTCAATTAGCCAATCATACGAGGTAATACGATAAGTACACGTAATCAATTAGAAAAATTAATCAAACCAATTTCGAGTCGAAACTTCTCAAATTGGTCTCTTGCTAGTGACTTAGTAAATATATCGGCAATTTGATCTTCGGTATTGCAAAAATTTAACTTAATGTGACCCTTTTCTACGTGATCCCTAATAAAGTGGTGACGAATATCTATGTGCTTAGTTCGAGAATGTTGAATCGGATTTTTAGATATGTTTATGGCACTTGTATTATCACACATTAAAGGAATAGAGTCATAAATCATACCAAAATCGACAAGTTGTTGTCGTACCCATAATATTTGAGAACAACAATGAGCGGTGGCCACATATTCACTTTCGGCCGTGGAGAGAGCAACGATGTTTTGCTTCTTCGAACCCCATGAAATAAGACATGGACCTAGGAAGGTAGCGACACCCGAAGTACTCTTTCGATCGACCGAACACCCCGCATAGTCTGCGTCCGAGAAACCTACAAGGTCAAAAGGACAACTTAAGGGGTACAATAGATAAAGCTCTCGTGTTCCAACCAAATACCGAAGAATGCGTTTTAAGGCTTTAAAATGGGATTCTTTGGGATTTGCTTGGAAACGAGCACACAAACAAACACTAAATAATATATCGGGACGACTTGCGGTTAAATAGAGAAGTGAGCCTATCATACCTCTACACACTGATTCACTAACATTATTACCACTTTCATCCTTGTCCAATTTGGACGATGATACCATCGGTGTAGTGTATGGCTTAGCATTGGTCATCCCGAATTTAGTTAGCATCTCCTTAATGTACTTTTGTTGGTGAATCATAATTCCTTCTTTTGATTGCTTGATTTGAAGACCGAGAAAGAATCCGAGTTCACCCATCATGCTCATCTCAAACTTCGATTTCATTAGATTAGAAAAATAAAGAGTAAGGAGTTCACTAGTTGCTCCAAATATAATGTCATCGACATATACCTGGACAACCAACAGTCCATCCGACTGTGACTTTATAAATAATGTTTTATCCACCGAACCTCTACGAAAACCATTTTCAAGCAAAAACGTTGACAAGCGATCGTACCAAGCTCTCGAGGCTTGTTTTAAACCATAAAGTGCTTTGTCAAGTTTAAAAACATGTTCGGGATAATCATTATCTATAAAACCCGGAGGTTGCTCCACAAAGACATCTTCCTCTAAATAACCATTTAGGAAAGCGATTTTAACATCCATTTGAAAAAGTTTGATGCTTTTGTGAGCTGCAAAAGCTATTAGGAGCCTTATGGCCTCAAGTCTAGCTACCGGTGCATAGGTTTCATCATAGTCGATACCTTCTTGTTGATTATAACCTTGCACCACTAGTCTAGCCTTGTTCCTTACGATTTCACCGGAATCGTCTAGCTTATTGCGAAAGACCCATCTAGTACCAATGACGGTACGATTAGAGGGCTTAGGGACAAGATGCCATACCTCATTCCTCTTGAATTGAACAAGCTCTTCTTGCATTGCTATCAGCCAGTCGGCATCAGTCAGAGCGACTGTGACATTGGGCGGTTCGATTTGAGAAACGAAAGCGTTGCAAGAGTACAAATTGTTGAGGGCCGATCTTGTCTTTACTCCAGATTTCAAGTCACTAGTCAGATTTGAGAGGGGGTGTGAGCTTTGATGCTTCCACTTCCTTGGAATGAAAGTATCTTCCTCCTCGACTGTAACAGTCCTTCCGACTGTTGCTTCATGGCTGGGAGTCGATGCTTCCACACCAGATTCTAAGGACTCCTCTGGTCCTTGGGCATTAGCTGCTGCTTCACCATTATCTCCTTGAAGGTTACTTTCAGGAGGATCATTAATTCCCCCTGAACTTGTGCCTTCGTCTTCAGGTAACAGTCTGGCAGACTGTTGCTCAGCAGCTCCGTGAAGCTCATCTTCAAGTGTGTGTTCTTTTCGAGCAAGGCCTATTTCGAATTCTTCATCTTCTTCATCAGCATGTTGTACCTGCTCAAAAAGACTAGTTTCATCAAATATGACATGCACACTTTCTTCGATCATCATAGTTCTTTTGTTATAAACTTTGTAAGCTTTACTATGATCGACATACCCTATGAACACGGCTTCATCACTACGGGGGTCGAATTTTCCTAAGTTATTTTTACCATTATTATGCACAAAACACTTGCTTCCAAAGCATCTAAAATAGGAATATTCGGTTTTCTACCACGTAGCAACTCATAGGGAGTCTTATTTAATATACTTCTAACCATGACTCTATTATGAATGTAGCAAGCGGCGTTTACCGCTTCGGCCCAAAGATTTCTAGGTAGCTTACTACATAACAACATAGTTCTAGCCATGCTTTCAAGAGTTCTATTCATGCGTTCTACGACGCCATTTTGTTGAGGTGTTCTAGGGGCCGAAAAGTTGTGATCTACTCCACTATCATCACAATAAGCACCAAAAGATAAGTTCTCGAATTCGGTTCCATGGTCGGTTCTAATTGACACAAGTTTTAGATCAAGTTTGTTTTGAAACCTTTTTAACCATATTAGAAATTCATCAAAAGCTTCATCTTTGGAACTTAAAAATAATGCCCATACATATCTAGAGTAATCATCAACAATCACCAATACATAGCGACTACCACCTCTACTACGAACTCTCATAGGACCACACAAATCAATATGCAACAGTTGCAGTGGTCGTGACGTGCTGACTATCTTTTTGGATTTAAAGGAGCTTCTAACATGTTTGCATTTAGCACATTGATCACACATTTTATCAAATTCAAATTTCATGTTAGGGAAACCATCAACAAGATCAAGTCTTCTAAGTGTATTAAGAGTTTTAGCACTAATATGTCCAAATCTTTTATGCCATAACCACGGGTCATTTTTCATTACGCTCATGCAAGACATAGTTTGACCATTTAAAGTATTCAAGTCGGTTAAATAGACATCTTTGACACGTCTACCTTCAAGAACAACTTCACGGGTAGTGCCATTCAAAATACGACACAAACTAGTACTAAACTCAACCAAATTACCACGATCACATAATTGAGAGATACTTGGAAGATTATGTTTCAAACCTTTGACAGGCCGCTCATTGTCGACACAAACCAATGAAGACTTACCAACCTTTCCAAGTCCTCTGACTTCACCTTTTTTGTTGTCTCCAAAAGTTACCGTGCCACCATCATACGCTTCTAGTGAGAGGAATTGGCTTCTATCACCCGTCATGTGACGAGAGCATCCACTATCAAGATACCAATCACGGCGTCCCCTCACCAAGCCCTACACGAAATTAAGAGGAGAGTTTAGGAACCCAAACGGATTTGAGTCCCTTAGTTAAAGCATCCTTAATTAATTCCTTTCGTTCCCATGTCTTGTTAATAACTTTAATACCACGATCAATACTTTGATTCCTTTTCTCACAAGCATTGAGAAAATGACCGGTTTTACCACAATGATGACAAATGATGTACTCCGGAAGTGCTACATATTTTCTTTTCCTAAAGTCTCTTTTAGTGGGGTTGGAGTTGTGAATTTTACAATCATGACGCCTATTCCATTTGAACCAAAGCCCCTCTTTTTCACGACACAAGTTGTCATGATTAGTAAGAAAATTTAGCACATTTTGACTTCCTTCCCAAGTTTTGTGGACTCTTCTAGCTTCAACAACTTCATTAATAGTGTCTTGAATAGAATGAGTGAGACTCTCATTTTCCTTAATTTTTTGTTTGAGCAATTGTTCGGATGTGATACACTTAGCTTCAAATTGACGCAAACTCTTGTCTCTTTGTTCAATTAAGCATTTAAGGTTGAGATTACACGCCTCTAAGTAGAAAATTCTAGCACTTGAAGATCTAGACTCTAGAGTATCATTACTAACAAGTTTCTTTTGGAGTTTCCTCAACTCTTCTTTAGTCATATCGAGATCGACCTTGAGGTGTTCATTCTCTTTGGTCAATTCAATAGTTTGGGGGTTAGGAGACTCATCGGGAACAGTAGGTTGGGTTGTGACAAATTTAAGATAAAGCAACTCTTTAGACAATCCTTTGTTGACCTTTCTCAAATTTTTTAGCTCGTTTTTAACATCATCAGTAACGGTCACACTGTCTGTTGCTTTAAGTATTTCTTTAAGTTGAACATTCTCAATTGCAATTTCCTCAATTTCTTCTTGCATAGCAAGAGACCTTTTAGTTTGAGAACGACACTTATCAAAAAGACTATCAAGCAACTTGCAAACTTTTTCTTTGGAGTAAGTTCTAACTTTAGCCTTAAGTCTTTGTACCTCATTATCGGAGTCGGAATCTGAGTCATCGGGATTGGCCATGAGACACCTAAGATGTTCAACTTTGGAGTTATTGACCTTAGTAGTGACACACACATTAGCATCTAACTCCTCATCCTTGGGTTTGTCATCTTCTTCCGAATCGGACATTCCCCAAATAGCGGACATGACCTTACTTTTATATTCCCTTTTAGCTTTATCGCGTTTATCTTTAGAGTGAATATCATTCCATTTAGGACATTCTTTGATTTGATGAGTTTTATCACCACATTTAAAGCATCCTATGGTTGACCTAGGTCGTTTCTTAGGGAATCGCTTCTTATTGAAATTGTTATTAAACTTACGATTTCCTTGACCATTTACCATACCAACAATGTTCCTAGTGAACATGGCAAATCCGTCCTCTTCGTCCTCATCCTCATCACTTGAGGAGGACTTGAGAGCAAGACTCTTTCCCCGTTGGTTATCACTAGAACGTTTCACAAGGTTTAGTTCGTGAGCCATTAATGATCCCATTAGTTCATGAAGAGTCAAGGCGGATAAATCTTTAGCTTCCTCTATGGCGGTGACCTTTGGTTGCCATTTATCGGTTAGACTACGAAGGATTTTTCTAATGATGTCTTCGGACTCAAAATCTCTTCCTAGACTTTTAAGCTCATTAATGATACAAGAAAAACGACTCGATAAGCTATTTATGGGCTCGTCTTTTGACATGTGAAACATTTCATATTGTTGCATGAGAAGATCAATACGGTGTTTTTTAACTTGAGACGTGCCCTCATAAGCAAGCACAAGGGAGTCCCAAATCTCCTTAGCCGTAGGACATCCACTTATACGACTCACTTCTTCCTCACCGACACACCTTTGAAGTATTGACATAGCTGTAGACACCCGCATTTTGCCTGCTAGTGTCTATAGCAGTTCCCGACAAAACACCCGATGATGATCGGACGTAAACGTGACTTAATACGCTCGAATACGGACTCGGAATCAATAGTATCCGATGTGGGCATTTAGCAGAGTGCAAATCTCTCAAAACCGATCTCAAATCCAGGCCCAGTGGGTCATTCCGAGTTAAATGAGACTAATTTGGGCCAAAACCGACACCGGAAATAAAAACCGTCTTTTGGCGACCGGCTCAAAACCCGGTCAAAGACGAATCCGACACACAAAAACAGCCTGATGCGCTTCTAGAAATTTGCGCCCAAATACAAAATTCAAAAATAATCAAGAGTCAACTATTTCCTAAATTGACTCGATTCCCTTGATCCACTCGGTCGAGTGGAGCGTTAAAGACCGAATCATGCCCGTTTTGAAGGGCACTCGATCGAGTGCACTAGGGCCACTCGATCGAGTGACCCTTAGGTCGGGGGGTAAAGCCTATAAATACCCCCTTAACCCCATTCAACTTTAAGACTTAACTCAAATGAAGAGTCCCACGACCGGGGCTAAGAGGTCAACCCAAAAAAAAAACAACAACAAAAACAAAAAAATACCGATGACCGTGGTCAACAGTCAACTCAAGTGAAAGTCCCTTGACCGGAGTACGGTCAATTCAAAATTATCGATGCCCATACCATCAAATAGGGGAGAAACAACCAAGCTGGTCAGCTAACACCACACTTAGCCTTCCCACATTACAACCCTCAAGACCTTCCCGAGACCTAGGCTAAGAGACAGCCCGGAATTTTGAGGATCCAAGCTCCATAGGATACACCCTAACCATTAGGGCCAGACATGGAAATCAGATCCCGCATTATCAAACCTACCCCAATCGAGGTTCGAGTCATTTTTACTCGACTTCCCCCTTTCCTACCACATTACAATACCTTACCCTCGAAGCCTTAGCTCCACAAAATCGAGCTCCAGATTTCGAAACATCAAAGCCACTTATTGCCTGGCACCACATTTCCAAAAACATCCAAACCAGTTACCAGCCCCAAACACGAGAACTCAACCTGCGGTCGGCATAGAATATGCCCAAATAGTTCACACCACCTCTGGGGGCTACCCCGGAGAACGCTCACAGTCACGGGATCAACATCCTAACTGTTCCAGCCCTTTGATCAAGACATCATTGGGAACACACATAGCCTACACCATCGCTATGGCTAGTTACACACAAAGCCCTAATAAACTAGGCACCATAACATATCTTCCAATCCATTGAACTATGGCTTGGTTTGATTTCACTACACGTGAATACGTAGGCAGCCTTTCAACAAAGGCACAACCACCCACACCCACAAATTCAAAAAAAGCACCGTTATTCCGGTCACAACACTGTCATGTTCTCAGCAGCTAGCTTTGTCGTCCTGGGGGCTTTCTATTAGACAGAAGTCCTCCATCCACTCACATAATCCAAATGACTTTCAAAACCTAGCCTCCTTTCTATAGTGTGTCCTAGTACTCGGCTCAGTCAAAGACGAGAATCTATCAAGGACTTGAAGCAACACCCACTTTGGGAATGCATCCCAAAACCAAACAAAATTCAAAGAACACTAGACTACAACACTTCTATTGCTGAGTCCCGCAGAAACAGTCTCATTACAGACTACTGCAATTCCCCTATATCACATCCTTCCCATTTCGATGTTCGACTGTGTTGCCACTCGCCTAGGCTATGGATTAGCGCAGCTTAAAAGTCTTATCGTCTTAGGTGGCCCACCCCCCTACCGAGTCACAGTCCAACCCCTTCAAGATTCTAAGTCGTGTCTGTCAACTCGTCATGTCACGTCCAGAGTCGAGTTTGTCGGTATGTCTCTCTCTTCAAATTCTCAATTTAAAATTTGCAAAACTTAGCCATTTGATAAAATCCTTTTCGACAAGGTCAAATTTCGGTCTATTTATACTGTAAAATTCTTTTCTACCCCTTTCAATTTTGAAAACCTATCTCCTAGCACGTGAGTTGCTTTCAGGACTTCGATTTCAAAATGAAGCAAAAATCATTTTCCCCAGCGCAAACTAGTCTATAGATGCTAACTGCATTTCCTATGTGCTATCTTGCTATATACTATGCCTGCTATTTCTGCCTATGTATCTAACATTTCAGGTACCAGCTAGTGCTTCCCAACGGAACATCAAAGGCGGTGTTTCTCCTTAAATGCTACATGCATCGCAAGTTGTCATGTGTCAGCATACGGGTACACCCAAGACTTCAGAAGCAAGTCCCTACGCAGCTCTTTACTCCCCAACATGAGTCGGTGTTTCTCCTGGAATGCTACATCCAAGATGTGATGTGTCGGCATACGGGTACACCTATGACTCCAAAGGCAAGTTCGACTCCCCACGGAGCTATCATCATCAGGACAGGTATGACCCTTTTCTTATGGCTGGCGAGCCCTTCACGCAAGTCTAATGGACTATAAACGACCCGACCGGTAGGCTGCCAGGTCGTAATCCTCGATTGGCCTGGTAGCTACTCTGACTTTCGCCTTGTCCAAGCCTCAGTCAGAGTGGGGGCTCTGTAGACACCCGTATTTTGCCTGCTAGTGTCTATAGCAGTTCCCGACAAAACACACGATGATGATCGGACGTAAACGTGACTTAATACGCTCGAATACGGACTCGGAATCAATAGTATCCGACGTGGGCATTTAGCGGAGTGCAATTCTCTCAAAACCGATCTCAAATTCAGGCCCAGTGGGTCATTCCGAGTCAAATGAGACTAATTTGGGCCAAAACCGACACCGGAAATAAAAACCGTCTTTTGACGACCGGGTCAAAACCCGGTCAAAGACGAATCCGACACACAAAAACAGCTTGATGCGCTTCTAGAAATTTGCGCCCAAATACAAAATTCAAAAATAATCAAGAGTCAACTATTTCCTAAATTGACTCGATTCCCTTGATCCACTCGATCGAGTGGATTGACCCACTCGGTCGAGTGGAGCGTTAAAGACCGGATCAGGCCCGTTTTGAAGGGCACTCGATCGAGTGCACTAGGGCCACTCGATCGAGTGACCCTAGGTCGGGGGGTAAAGCCTATAAATACCCCCTTAACCCCATTCAACTTTAAGACTTGACACAACACAATAATTCTACCCTACATTTCTAATCTAATCCATCTCCATCACTTCAATACTACAAACCCTAAGCAACCTTAGTAAAAAAACCGAGTTAGCATCCCTCGTAAAACCGATACACACACATACATGCAATCAAACTCGAGATCAAAACTCGCCAAAGACCCGAGAGCATCCTCTCCCCAACCATATACACCCTAACTCACCCTACATATCTCGACACTCCCGCGCACGCGCCGCTACTACGAGTTCGTTTCCGAGGCCATTTAAACATGTAGGTTGAGGGTGTCATCAAACCCCATCTCTTTTTCCCTTCTTCTTTTTCGTTTATTTTATATATATATATTTGTATTATTATTATTATTATTATTATTATTATTATTACTAACCTTTAATTTTGTGCATACTAACTTTTTACTTATTTTTGTATACTAACATTTTATTTATGTACTCTAACACTAACTTTTTTTTATCGTTTACTAACACTTTAATTCCGTATTCTAACATCTAACATTATTATACCGTGTATATATACATACTAATATCAAAATCTCAGTTTCGAATACGTTTGACTATGACGATTGCCTAAAGTCCATATAATTCCTTTACGAGTAACGACGGAGGTGGCGCCCTTTCGAGGAGCGCCGCCCCAATGTGCTCAAGGACGTGATGTGATTGTGATCGGTCATAGTTGAACGTATTTGATCCCATTTCCAAGATTAGTGCGGAACCCGTTGACACGAAAACCGACATCACATGATCCGAAAGGATTGGTTTCGATGTCGTGACGTAGAGGGATGCAATTTCGTCACTAATTCAAAATTTCTAATTTAAACGATAACGTTTTCATAAAAATCCGATAACGGTGTTATAATCGCATGCATACACGATTATAGCACCGGAAGCCGAATTAAATTCAAATCGTGCAATATTTGTATTTAATTTAGCCGACCATCGATTTTGGAAAATAAAATGAAACGAGTTATCACTCGTACAGGGGCTACTCGACCGAGTACGTAGGCCACTCGATCGAGTAGCACCCAAAAATCTGGACAGTAGCTACGTTAAAGACACACTCGGCCGAGTCAGACCATGACTCGATCGTGTGGGTCCTGTAGCCCAGAAAACCGAGAGCTCTAATGCAACATTCGAGACTCGTCATTTTTTTTACGACTTTTAGTTGACACGTGCATAATCAATCACGTGACTCTCCCCTTTTCAAAACCCATGCATTTCACGACACGTAGAACGACTTTGATCGACGGTCTCGCACTATTAATTTTATGTCGACGACTCTTTAGTCGTATCCGACACATAATTAATTTAGACTCCATTTCTCGAGGTGATAAGTCTGGACAAGGCATCGAGGTTCGAGATCGGGTTAGCACCACACCTAGGTCTCGAACCTCCGTCCTTTGTTTAATACACCATATAATGTGTATTTAATCGAAGTTCGTCCGTTTGCACAACTTACGGTCTAGTTTATATTTATTATATACGGGTCCGTTTCTAGTTAACGTCTACCACTTCCTATTCGATTATTCTATTTTATTGCTCGTTGTATTGTGAATTCCGGGTTGTATTCCGCCCGTGTAATTTGTAATTTATTTACGAGTTTTCTATTTTCGATGTTTGCCATTTATTTATTTAAATGAACATCACATGCTAAACAATTTCGACCATATTTAGATGCATTAAATGACGTAGCAAACCAATAATTCACATGCTTAGCCCGAAAACGCTGTTTGCATATCATTTAATCGTTTTACTAGCGCGCGTACACGAACACGAACGATGTCTTAGTAGAGGCCGCCATTGTGCGGGCGGGGTTGGGTGTCCTTAGTGGGCTTCCCAACATGTACCCTCACCCCTTACTCAGAACCTTGGTTTCCGGATGTCCGAAACCATTGGCGTACGAGAGTCATTTTATATACGAAAGCCGGTGTAAACGGTATCGATGTAACAATGCAAAGGGACGAGCCCCATAAACTCTGAAATCGAAGTGGGCTTACTTTGTGTATAGCCCATGACGACATAGAGTGGGCTCGAATGGTTCCGAATAACCACAAAATTCGGTGGCGACTCCATTTTGACTTAAATTTTGAACCCGAGAACAATCTTACCACGAGATTCATTCGCCTACCCAAACCCGCGCGTGGCCGCGTCGGAGTGGATCTACGTCATGTCCACAATAGCCTTAGAATTTTTCTCAACAATTTTAAAGTCATCTTCATCATATTTAGACTCATCTTTAAGTTCGGTAGACTTGCCATCGGCACTAGACACTTTGATTTTAATTGGACCCTCTTTAATAATTTTCCAACATTGATAATCGATACTTTTGATATAGTGCTCCATTTTTAGCTTCCACCAACCAAAATTCTCACCGGTAAAGACCGGGATCTTGGAGTGTTTAGCAGAATCCATATCGAGGAATCAAACTCTAGGTAGTTAGCCTTTAAAAGAGTACGAGGCTCTGATACCAATTGAAGAGTTTATGGATCCCTAAGTACCTAAGAGGGGGAGGGGGTGAATTAGGTACCTTTTAAAATTTCAACTTAATCTTTATTGATTAAAGTAAGTTGAGTGGAAGTAGAAAACAATTATGTGAAGAAGTACTAGACTTAACATACAACGAACAGTCAGACTGTTACGCTCTGTCTTATCAAGGAGTACGGCTACAGAACAAAGCCACAGTATGAGCGACTATTGTCAGACTGTATTCGATTCGCTTAGCAAAATGAGAAGCTACAGACGAATGTCACAGTATAGGCGACTGTTGCATGAAAAGAAATAGCACAACTGAAACTAAGTTTGAAGCTTGAGCAAATAAAAGAAAAACAAAATAACATGCTTTATCGAAAGATGCAGCGGAAAAATAAAGAACACGATAAAACACGATATTTTTGAATTGGTTCGGCCAACGCTCTAAGGGCCTAGGTCCAATGCTTTTCTTATTGCTTTTCTTTAGAAATCTACTCCGAAATCAAAAGACCCTTACAATGAAAAGCGACCCATAACCTACTCCGGTTGCGATTTGAGTTTACAAGACTACTCTGTCTCTAACTCACCAATGACCTACTCCGGTCACGACCAATAGCCTACTCCGGCTACGACTCTTAATAACTTAGAAAGTTACAAAGATTACAATTGAAAACCGAGTTAGACAAGAGTGTGTGTGATTCTGTGTGACAGTGTGTTCGACTATGACTTGAAATTACTGAAGACTTTCTTTTTCGAAAAATGATTTGCAAAATGCTTTTAAGATAAAAACCTTTGAAAACAAAATGCAATAAATGAAGTTTTAGTTTGAAAGCCTTGAGAAATAAATGAGGCAAATGAGTTTCTTTTATAGTAGATGTGGAAATGGGTAAAAGAATGTGCCTCATTGAAAAATCCAAAGGTTAAAAGGAAACCTTTGACTTTGTTAAAAAAGAAAGCTTTTTCAAAAAGAAAAGGAAGCATGCTTAAGGTTTGCCAAAATTGAAGGTAAGGTGTTAACTTGAAAGGTTATACTTGAAAGTAGAAACAATTCAAGTTCACTTTCAAAAGTGAAGAACCATTTTTGGAAAACCTTGGAGAAGAGGTGCATTGTTTTACAAGAAACCAAACCATCCCTTTTTCTTAAAGAAATCAGATATTTTCAAAGTCAATTTAAATTTGTAAAAAGATTTTTCTGAAGATTTAACTTTTAAAATCGATTTTTTTTTTAATCATTAAGAGCTGTCGAACGATGTAACAGTCAGTCCGACTGTTACATACTGCTGTACCGAAAAACACATTTTGCCATTCATAGTGACTATGGACTTAGACTCGATTCTATTCTCTTTTCTTGAAGTTCTTGATCTTTATCTTGGGTAGCTTTGGCTTGTCTTGATATCATCATTCTTGAATTAGCACATTTGATAATTATCTCACTAATGACGATTAACCTATAAGATTAAACTAGAGCACAAGTTAAATAGACATTGTCATCATCAACAAACCCAACAATGTGCAACAATTGATAGTGTATTAAGGCCATTGTACCCCTAGATGGGATGACTGCTAGATAGAATGTATCAATGGTGGATGGAATGAATGAAGGAATGACTGTAATGGTGGATGCTAGATGTTCTAATAATTTTTTTTTTCTATTATCATACAAAATGGCTCTATTATATAGAGCTTGCATACAATCCGGAAGTTCATTACATTAAAAGGATCACTACAATCCACAACTACATTACTATAGACTCACTCTACTAAGCAAATAGGATACCGAGTACAAGCATTACACAAACAACCAACAAGAGAATGACAACCCTTTTCAAAATTGCATTCCTCTTAGTCGCCAACCTCAACATTCCCTTAACCTCATCATTCCTTCTTGCAGTTAACTCAATACTTGTTGAAGCAATGTCCCTCGAAGTTTTCATAACAGAGATCTGCATTCCCAGAAACTCCTTATCCATCCTCAATTGCCTAATCACACCCTTTGCCAATCAATTTGAGATTTGTCAACCCACTTGAAGTAGGAACAACCTCGAGTATCAAGTACCATGTTATACTCTTTGCAACATTTAAAGCGTCGATCGGGATTGGTATCTGTCTAAGAGGTGAGTAGTGTAACTTCATTACCACATAGACATTTATCATCTCCAGCTGATGACTGCACCCCACTTTGGATGGACGCAACTACAATTAACAGAACTCATTCAGTTAATTGGTATTAAGTTAACTGCAAGAAGAAATGATGAGGTTAAGGGAGTGTTGAGGTTGGCGATTAAGAGGAATGCAATTTTGAAAAGGGTTGTCATTCTCTTGTTGGTTGTTTGTGTAGTGCTTGTACTCGGTATCATATTTGCTTAGTAGAGTGACTCTATAGTAATGTATCTACGGATTGTAGTGATCCTTGTAATGTAATGAACTTCCGGATTGTATTTAATCTCTATATAATAGAGCCATTATGTAAGATAATGGAAAAAAAGAGATTTTATTAGAACATCTAGCATCCACCATTACAGTCATTCCTTCATTCATTCCATCCACCATTGATACATTCTATATAGCATTCATCCCATCTTGGGGGTACAACGGCCTTAATACACTATCAATTGTTGCACATGCATCGATTGATTCATTTGCAGCCGCTAGCTCCGCTACACGTTGATACATGTATGGTGCGGGTCTGTAAGTAGCATACCTATCAAACATATATGACCCTATCAACATGTGTAACAACCCATGCATATGGTCCCTGCCCCCATGCCATTGTTCCATTCCTCATACCCCCTTGATTTCAGTTGAAACATTCTTGCCAGCTTGAATGCCGACACGCAGTCATTTTCAGACCTCCCAAAAGTGAGCAACGCAATCCCACAAAAATCTGCGCGATTCCACAGAGATTTGACCTTGTTCACTTGGTACCCCCTGCGTTGAAGACAATCCTTAACCCTACTGAATGTTTTGCTCACTACTTGGCGATTCTGGACATTAGATGACGTATATCCCTACAAGCACAACTGTATAAGGACCGGTGTAGTACACCTCATTCATTGGCAAATTTAGTTTAGGTTCTTTTTTTTTCTCTTCTAGTTGGTTTTGAGAGAGAAAAAAAAGAATATGCAAGGATCTTTTCATCGTGTGCTTTGTCATCTTAGAGCATCTCCATCCATCATACATTCTCCATTCTTGAAGAACAATGGAGAAAAATGGTTCTTCCATCCATCAATGGATAAACCATTCTTCATGGAGAATAGAAGATATTCATTCTTTTCCGAAGTGGGGAATGAAAATCGTGGGTCTCGATAATAAAAATATTGATGTTAAAATAAATTAAAGAGTCCATCATTTTCCATCATTCTTGGAGAAGAATGAAGATACGGGCTTCCTCCACCCATGAAGAAGACATTCTCTAAGAAGGAAAATTCTTTTTTATCCGTCCAAACAAATGGTGGGAGGAGAGGAGTACTGGGACCCACAAACAAGTTTATGTCATAATGTTTATTTTTTTCAATTTTTTTTATTAAAACGACATTGTTTTGGTATCGAAAAATATCAAAATGTGTTACGTTCGGACCCACTGGATAATAGAAAAATTATTCTTGGATGGAGGATTCTTTTTCATTCTTGGGTAGTCATGCTCTAAATGAATGAGTGGAATAGTGAAATGTGTTGGGAGACACTGGAGAATAGAAATTTCATTCGTGGATGGAGAAGTTCTTTTAGGATGGAAAAAGTAAGATAAAAGTAATGAGGTGGATGAGATGGGTTCATCCAAGAATGAAAAAATCATTGTTGGATGAGGATGCTCTTATATATGGGCAAGAAGTTTAGGATTCCTTCATGTGCAAATTATCGTTGAGTGCATCCAACTCGTTTGGCAGATAGCGGAAGTGGAAGACATAAATCATAGCATGGCACCTTCTCTTTCAGACTTTATTTTTGTTGTTGTGAAAGTGCTAATTTTCACTGTGTATCTATTAAATATGTATCGCGAACTCTGAATACTTGGGCACACACCCTTGCACAAAGGGCACGTCTCGAGTAGAAGAGGGATATTTTTACCGTTGGCAAAAAAAATTATGCTTGGTAACAAAAAGACGTATACAGTATAATGGGTTTTACTAGTGGCATGAAAGGGATAGGAGGGGCAGGCAAGGCAGGATGCGTGAAGGGAGGAAGCCAGGGTTATGAAATGTTATTCCCAAAGATAGGAGGGGCTTTGTTTGTTTCTGTATTTAGAAGTTGTTTAGTTGGTAAGGAGGAAAGTGGATTAATGAAAGAATAGAAATGATAATGGTGGGTTGACTTGAGTGGGAATGGGAGTGGGAGTGGGAGTGGGGCAAGTGAGTTTCACTTTCACATGAGAATTGAATCGGAGTTTGTACTTGCTTGTCATCAGTGATCACCCTCGCTCTGCTAGATCTGCTGCACATGCATGGATGATCTGATGGATACATTTTCAAGTTGTGTGAGGATTGAATCCCACATGTCCTGCTGTATTTGCTTTCACTAATTACTTTCCTCCACTATATATGGAAAACCTAACAATGCCTTTATAATTATTACGGAGTACTAATTCATAAACATAAAACCCCCACCCATGCCATGACTGTAGACTGTAGTAGGAAAGTTCCTTCTTCTCTGTCCTTGAGCCAGCGACAGCGTCACTCAGTCAGAGTTTAGATTTTGGAATAATGGATCAACTTTAAATAGATCATCCTCATCGAGTTTCAGGTTTATTCATTTGAGTTACCAGTCTTACCAAACATTATTTCGGGTAGCCAGTAGCCACAAAGTACTCCGATACTTAACTACGAGTACTAAGTACAGTTAGCATATAAGTATTATATAGAGGGTGAGGGATCAATACTTTAACACTCCCTAGTATGTATGAGTAGAGAGTGGAAGAGTACATAAAGAGGAGGGCAGTCACCAGTGACAGTGAGTAGTACTCCTGGATTAATAGGACTCTGTCACAAAGCAGTCAGTGAGAGTATTAGTTTAAAAGGGTAAATAAATGTAGACGTCTGCTGTGAGTTGTGAGTAAGTGACTCTATCTATGCATTACTACTACTGTACATCAGTAGTTGAAATAATTGAGTGGTAAGCAACAGCAACTACGTATGGTATTGGTATGGGAGGAGTTCTCTAGGAAGAGAGATGCCCTGCCCACAAGGACAATGCTGTAGAGCAATCAATGTCATCACAACCACTCCCACATAACACCCAAATCCCCCACCACCACCCTATTTACTCACTACTAATCCATTCACGTCTACTTAACTGTGTATATGGAGTCGTCTTATTCCATCCTACGTTTGATCAGAATAAACGACTAATTAAGTTAGTTATTGCAAGACCACCGTCATAGAAGAGGAAACTTAACCGCGGGAACAACAACAACAACAACAACAACATGGTGAATTTGCCTTTTTTATTAATGAATTCCTGAAATGGTTGTGCAAAAGTAACAAGATGTACCAACATACTGAGTCTACTACTACTGATACTGACATCCACTAATCCATCAAATTACCCACCATTACCATTACCATTACCATTACCATTACCATTACCATTACCTCCTAACAACATCCCAATCTCCCCCAAATCTATTTTTCTTCTTTTCGTATATAATAATCCACATATATCTACATATACAGATCTTTTCTTCCTCCTACTCTGCATCTAATAATCCAACACGCCGGTCTAACAGGAAAATTACGGGAATGACGGAGGACTGAGCGATGGGAAATGAATGAACCAATGAATTTTAGA
Organism: Agrostemma githago; assembly: GCA_958450325.1. Taxonomy (NCBI): domain Eukaryota; kingdom Viridiplantae; phylum Streptophyta; class Magnoliopsida; order Caryophyllales; family Caryophyllaceae; genus Agrostemma; species Agrostemma githago. The sequence goes on along the minus strand of OY288258.1, from coordinate 55,447,747 downwards.
AGCTGATAAAAAGCTACAGTATATTATCCCTTTGCTTCCTCTGCCATTTCCATCTCAACGTGTCTCCTCCGGACTTTTAAGGGTCCTAACTCCCCAACAGTCTGCTGCTGCTGCTGCTGGTGGTGGTGGTCAGAGAGTTTGGTTTACGGAACGGGTTTTATGGATAAAGCTTTTACAGCCGCTCGCTCCCATGTTAAAAACTATAGTGTCTCACCGTAGCTTGCAACACATCGTTTGTTGGATTCACAATCTCCTTAACCCGGCTACCATTCTTGTATATTTTCATTGTTGGTACTATCCTCACGCTTTCAGCCTCAGCTACATCTGAACTCCCCTCCACGGATACCTACAATCAACAAAAGCATAAGAAACGACACTGCGATGTACTCAAAAAATACTCAACACACTCAATCTGTGCTCACCATTTATACATGTATTCTATTTTGGTCCATCTCGGCCTATGATTCCTATTTCGATAGGTTGTTCCCCCCTCCCCATTTATTTACCCATTATTACACTTCTTACATTCCCACAACTCCAATCACAGAAGACGTCTTACCTACTTGCACGTGTTTGCATATGAAATCAAACAGAAAGCGAACACAACATACTAGAAGAAACCAAGGGAGTATCTGCTAGCTTAATCAAGCCTTAAGGATAATGCGAGGAAGGTAATAACTCACCTTGAGGAAATTGATGAAAGGATACTGACTACATAGGGTATCCAATAAAGAAGATATTCGTTGGCATTCTGGATTAGAAGGGCTTCCAAAATGGACGACAGACACACCTGCCATTTCATAAATTCAATATCATAAAAAAAAAAAAAAAAAAAAAAAAAAAAAAAAGGTCAACAGAAAATTTACAATAATCAAGAAGAAAGAACACCTGGTGAGGATATAGTAGCTCTAAAGTGATCAAGGCCCGTGATTTCCTCCACTTCACCACCAAACTTCATGTTATAGACCTCTTCGCCACGAGATTTCTTCAACGCAACTTGCGCATGGAATAAAGACTCAGCAACTTCATTATCTTGAGGAAGTTGTTTTCTCAAAACTTCATAATCTCTAACAGCCTCAGCCCATCGTTCAAGCTATAGTCAAAATCAAATAACATGTTCACAAATTGTACAATGCCTTTGAGTACAGAGATGCCCATTTCTCATATGAAACTATCTCATGATAAGATTATCGTGTGACCATCCCATATCAAGGGGTGATCAAGACTTTATTTTGCCTTTTTCGGTTAGCGGGTGAGCTTTTTAGTTTTAATATGTTGGTCTCACACTAAACTACAATAAAATGGCTACTCGGGAGACTGACTGAGGGAGATAACCCTACTTTGAGGAAACTAGACCTGTCTTTCTACCTTATTGTTTGAGGCGGCTCTTCGAAGAAGGGCTTTGGTGTAATTAGGATGGATACGAAGCGCACTGTTGCAATCTTCAATAGACTTCTCCCACATCCCAATCTTATACCAACAAGCAGCTCTATTCCCATAAAGAACAGAGTTTGAAGGATCAAGTTTGAGCCCTTCACCATAAGCTGCACAAGCTTCTGTAAACCTTTCAGAATTGAAAAGATCATTTCCACGAGCTCGAGCTTTTGCCACAAGTCTCACGGTATTAAGCAGTTTTGCAATTTCAACACTCCTAGGGTCAATCTTCCCGGCCTTCTCAGCAAGGGCTACTGCATTCTCAAACCTGCAAGACATCCATCAACTTTTCTCAATTCCCTAAATCAAGCTTCTAAGTGTTCCTGCTTTGGAAGAAATAAGACTTCTGCTACTTACCTTCCTAGTGCCATCTCGATTTGGGCTTGAACGTAAAAGAGGTAAGCCTCGGAAAGCATTCCGAAAAACTTACTATGTGAGCAGCAATGTGGAGATGGGTCGATGTTGGGTGTGTTTGACAGAATACTTTCAACATCATCAATTTGCTGTAGTTTTAGTAAAGATTCTGCTCTACATAAGAACAGCTGCAATTCAATGGAGAAGAATAGCTTCAGTATAAAAGTAAAGACATCCCGAAAAGATGATTTTAACAACGTCAATACTCCCTTCACCCCATTTATATCATCTTATTCGCTTTGGTGGTCAAACAATGACAACTTTAATTAACAATATACAAAAGCTACAGCTTTTCTAAATTGATGACATGGAAACACTTGTTTAGATAAATAAAACTCGACAAACTTACATTGTGCCTCATATTAATTTGGAGTTCTTCATGGTCAAAGTCAAATGCGGACGATAAAGTGAGATGATGTGGTACATAAAGCTTCCAATTACCTGAGGAGAATAGTCAGCTCCGGCAGAGATGGCAGCATCTCCTTCCCGTAATGTGCTTTTCCAATCTCCACTTCTCCGTGACTCAAAGCATTTATTTAAATGTTTTTCAATGACGTGCAACTTGTTGAGTTCTGTCGGGTCAGGTTGTTGGCCGGCATAACACAGGTACCTCTTGGCAACCTCTACCTGTCCTAACCTAAACCGACCAAGAAAAAAGAGTTATATATCTACTTATCATAAGCTACCGATGCATAAACAAACTCCGAGTATTACAGAAGTACCATGAATACACGTTGCATACAATAAAATACCAATGATGGAGGGGAAAATGACAATGGGTTATCAAAATTAGAAACCTAATTGGCGAATGTAGAATTCAAGAAAAGTTATGGGAACCACCATGGATAAGGACCCAAAAAGGCTGGACCCTTTCAATATAAGCAAGATTGAACAATGTGCAGAAATATCTTGCAAGGAGGTCATCATGTGACAACCCACCAACATAAAGATGGAGGTGTGTGAATCACAATCCGCCAACAAATTCACAAATTGACTAGCCCTAAATTAAGCATTGATAATGACAACCACCAACCAACCATAAGAATCTATATACATTTTTGTTTCTTTTGATAGTGTGCGTGTGTGAAAGAAGATACGACCTAACGTTACAGACAGTCAGCTTTTATCAATATGCCGAATCGTCAATCGTCATAGGTTAGAAGCTACATTTCTACTGACAATGTCTGTCAAAGGAGAATGCGCCACAAGGTAGTCACTATGACTGTTTTTAGCAGATGAAGTTACTGATGACAGAGCACTTCAGGCCACTAATAGAGTAATCCATTCCATATAGACAATTCAATCAGAAAACCAGCCAAATGCGTCTCCTATCATTTTGAAAACGAAATCAAAAACTTGATAGAGTCACCCATCAAAGTCTATCATATACAGAAACTTGAATAAAACATAAATAGTAAATCATAATGCAGAACGACATTTCATTAGAAAGCAATGGACCAGTGCAACCCCAAATAACAAGAATCCTGGTAGCCAAATCTAAAACCCAGAATCAGTAAATCAAAGAATCAATCAAACCAAGAATACAAATTGCAGAATCACCAAAAGAAGACGCGGGGATGAAATCTTGATCCATTAAAATACATAAAAACTGGAAATGTAGGCAAGAGAAGGGCCTCACCTAATAAGCAAAGATGCTAATCTGTTGTGAGCTCTTCCATAAGCAGGATCCAGCCTAACAGCCTCCTCACACTCCCTCACCGCCTCCCCAACCCGGCCCAAACCCGTCAATGCTGCTGCCCGATTACTCCGGTAAGCAGCATTGGCCGGCGAAATGGCGATTGCCCGGTCATAAAACAATAGCGCCTCCCCAAAATGGCCTCTCTTGTAATGCTCGTTCCCCACCCTCTTCAACTCCTCAGGCTCCACACTCCCCGTTCCCCTCTTCACCGAACCACCACTGCTGCCACCAGCCACCACATTCCCCCTTACCGTCTCCCCCAAAGTGCCACCGCCACCAACCACCACATTTCCCCTTACATTACCCACACCGACACCGCCAGCGGATATTGATCCTGATCCGGTGGCGGAGGAGGAGGAGGAAGACTTGCGGGCAGCTCCGCCTGCCCGCATTATGCTCCCGTGACCGTAATTCACGGTCCCAGATCCCAGCACGTCAGGCTTGCGGGCAGCCTGCTGATGATAAGGCTGCCCGGCGGCCTTGGGCCTGCCCGACGGGCAGATGATGTTCCCCGTCGGCAGGACGTTCAATGGCGGCGAGTTCACCGTTCCACCGGCACTCTCATTCATCATCGAGTGGGACCCACTGGAGCCTGACGAGTCGGAGCGCCTGTGACCCGGGTTAGCCCGAGCGGGGCGGGTATTGGGGCTGATACTGGTGGTGGTGGACCCGGACAGCGTGAGCTCCCCGGAATGGCCCTTGGAAGCCGTACCCGGGTGAGGCCGACCCGAAAAGGAGCCGGAGGAGCTAGAGCTGCTGCTGGTAGTGTGGGATTGGGCGGGTGCAGCTGTCCGTGTTCGGGTCCGGAGCGGGGAAATGGGCGAACCCAGATCGAGTTCTCGGAAATCGGGCTTATCGTGGGAGAAATCGGACTTCTTGAGTCGATCTGATAGAGTTTGTAAGTCATCGTTCGACATTTTCTTTAATTGATTGATTCTTGTATGACAAAGATATGAGCTAGTAGATTGATTAAAGAGCAATGTAGGCAGAGTTGTTCAGCGATGGTGAAGATTGACTGAAACAATGTGATATGAATAAAGAGGAAGAACCCAGAGAATGAAGGGAAAAGGGATTGAAGAAGAAGAAGAAGAAGAAGAAGAAGCAATGGAAGAAGGGAGGGATCTCGTGAAAGAAAAGGAGAAAGCAAAGAATGTGAGTGTAATTAAGCAAGTCAAAAGATAATTAAAATTAATATAAATGGGTAGTGAAGTGAAGTGAAGTGAAGTAAATAAGGGGGAAGTAAAAGTTGATGAGTGATGACTGATGAAGTGATGAGTGATGAGTGATGAGATGAGAAAGAAGGGAAAAAAAGGCGAGGAAGGATATGGAGAAGGTTTTAAGGGTTTTTTTTTAATTATTAGAGTATGTATCGATTGTGACGGATATATCCGTTATAAATCAGCGACGGGTCAAGTAATACACGTGGTTAGATGCACAAGATCTAGGAAGAGTCGGTCTCTCAATAATTTATTGAGAGATCAATTTTCTGTATCATTTTATGTCTTATTTGTATATTTTATTATTAAATAAATTTCTAAATGACAATTTTGTTTTGTACGGTACCTATTTTATGCTCCCTTCGAGTTTGTATCATTGACACGTATCCTCTTTTGAGCTGAGTTTGATCTTCTTTTCATCTTTCCATTTAAGAAAAGTTTTTTCATCCGACATTATTATTTTATCCTCACTACTTTCCTTATATCACACCAAAGATCTTTCATTAATTAATATAATATTTATCTCTTATATTTTTTTCAATCTACTTTTCTAATTCAACTAATATTTTTCATCTCCCTCTTACTTTTTCAATTCACTGTCACTTTTATTAATATACTGAGCAATATACTTTTGGCCATAATTTTCACTCAAAAATCAAACATGTTAATCATAGAAACTCAGAGGGAGTACAAGTGTACAACAAGAGTACCCACCCTTCATATTTGTATACTCTTTTATGTTAAGCGTATCTATTTTTATTAGGTTTGGAATCACTGTTATCTCCATTTATAATTGGTTTTAGTCTCTCAATAAATTTATCACTTTTTATTTTAGGCTACAAATGTGTGGTTCACATTTACCCACCTATTCCTCCCTCTTCCTCCGAACTAGTCATTTTTCATTTATTATTTTTCACCCAAAAACAAATAGGTAAATCATAGGAATTTGGAGAGAGTAACAAATTATTTGTCTTTCTTTATCAGAATGGATATTATTTGACTCGTCACAAGTTTATGACAGAAATTAAAGTTACAAACAAGAATTTGTCTTCTTATTATTAGTATAGAACCCGTAAAAATATGCGGCTTATATAGATTATCATTTATAAGATACTTTTTTGTTTGATAATAATATCAAAATAATAATGTTTTTTTAGAATTTTTATAAAATATATTTAAGTTTAATATTAGTTTGTTATATGATGATATGACGATTGCGTGGTCACACGTCAAAACTTTAATAAGGGGTATAAATGTGTGATTAAATAAAATAAAACCCGGATATCGATTAATATTTTATGCGTAAGAATCTTTATACATCCTTCATTTTTTTAACTTCATATCCCCTTAATATATAGGTGAAGTATTATATTAAATTACGAATATATAAACAAAAATGGGGGAAGTATATATTTTTTAATGTTCAAATGCCGAGAATTTAATGCTTGAAATTACCAAAAATAAAACTTGGGAATTATGTTTAGCTAATCAAACTTTTCTAGCAAATAAAGTACAGTATAATTCATGGTTCAAAATAGTGAATTTATACATATACTAGTGTGTTACCCTGAAAAATTTCACGGGTTGTTCGCTTGTATTTATATAGAGATTTGAATGAAGTAACAACTAAAATTAGATTATTCGTTAAGAGACTATAAGTTACTTTAAGTGTTATTAGGTAAGCGAAAACATGAACAACATTTAGTAAGTATCACGCAATCTCTTCGAGATGCTTTGATCTTGCACTTTCTACTCCCTGCTGAAAGTGTTTTAACCGATTAATTAGATAATAGGTCAGTATATGAACGCATGGGGAGATGTCAAAACGCCCTACATCATAACTACTCCGGAGATTATAGAATCAAACATCATCCCAAGCGTTAACAGAGAACACGACATCTGATTAGTTGTACAAAGTTTATTTCGCACAGGTAAATACTGATATCGTTTGAAATTCTTATAATTTCAAGTTCGTCCGGGAGGTTTGTTTGTTGTAACTTATAATTAAATAGAACGACTTTTTACAAAAACACCTTTTATCGTGTTTTTATTTATCTATCTCGATGTTAACCCGATTACAAAATTGGAGGTGCTTAACATTTTTCACGCAACATTAATGAGAGGATAGCGATAATAGTTGGGTGGGCTGGGTAGTAATGCGTACACCTTTGCCGATCCTCTTCTATTTTGGGCTGTAGAAAAGAATGAGTCATCCAAATTTGAGATGGGCCAACTGCCAATGTAAACTCGGTTGACTGTTGCAGTTCGAAGCTCGTTTGGGCCAAGGAGAAGCTGGAAGAAAAATATATTTGGATGGCAGAATTTGCAACAGTAGTCCGCATGTGTAATAATCGACATCGAGTAACGCATAGTGACATGTAATTTAAGGTACCGTAATTTGTGACGGGAATTATACCGTTAAAAACGTATCGTAGTAAAATGAAGGGACGATGTTAGTAGTATGGTCGACAATCACAAAACCTCGTCCCGATAGTTGTGTGCGTTAACCTGTACTACGTTATACTCCGTATTGCGTTACATGTTGATACTCATGATTACACCTACACTTAAAAAAAATTACGGAACTCGGACTGCATATACCTCCGTAATATCTACCCACATTTACCTTCACCTTTAAAATTAGTGTCATCTAACCACATTCAACTCCACCTTTTCATTTACCAAGGGTAAACCACTTAACTTCACTCAACATTTAAATTCTATACATCAAGGAAGGAAAAACCTCATTACGTCGAGTTGCTGCTAATCAAACGAAAATGTACAGACAGTTGATGTGGCCGCCAAAGTGCATCCTTGCAAACATGTCGTACGATGTGCAAGACGGTTGGTATATCTACCAAAACATGCACATTTTGAAGATGAGACTAATATACTTGGGGTATATCGCCAAACCTTGATTACGAAAGGGCGGTTGTAGTTGAGTTCGGTCCTAGATTATCAAACTACTTGAAGGCGTTCAGGCTTCAAAGAGCGTTCGAAGATTTCGAGATGACCAAGGAAGCAATGGTCGACCAGTGGGATCATCAAGCCGGCCCACATTCCTGGGTTGCGTCGTGGGAGGATGAGAAGTACCTCTCGACGGACACGGACTACCGTATGGTGCCCATCTGGTGCCGTTATGTTGGAACGTACTTGGGGGAGGCTGAGGACTATGCTCACTACAAACATGTTATCGACGCTTTGAACGAAATCTACCCGGACTTCTACAACGATTAAGTGCATAGGAACGGACGTAAGTTAATCTTGATTAAGTTTCTCTGTATATAGATTGTTTTTAATTAGTTATGGAAATGCTCACTACGAACATGTTATTGACGCTTTGAACGAAATCTACCCGCACTTCTACGACAATTAACTGCATAGGGACGGGTTGTAAGTTATTTTCGATTCAATTGCTATGTACATTGCTGGTTGGTAAATAGTTTTAGAATGTAACTGGCTTGCATGTTACGAATTTGGTACTCGGTAATCTGCGATTTTGTTTACGGTGTTGGTAAAAATTCTGCTTGTGAATTTTAGGCTAAGTAGTGCGTTTGTTGGTCAGTATTTCAGGTCGATCACTAATATACAATTCAGCGTCATCGCAACTTTGTCATGGTGTCGATAGTCTGAATAGAATGCGACCAAACGTTGCAGGTTAAAATAGTAATTGGGAACTTAAACATTGTGTTTTGGGGGTAATAATAAGTAGTATGAAGTTGTACTTAATAAGTAATACTAACGGAATCTCGAGGTCGTCCGTAAGTTGATTAACTAATTAAAAATATGGATATATATTTGAACGTATACGAATAAAATTATAGTCTAGTAAATTAATTTAACGAACAACGTATGACTGGAACTCATCGTGTCACAAACTGATGGCAAATATGAGTTTATCACAAAGTAGTTTAAATAGTCAAGGACAATAATGAGTTCGTAAGTGCTCAACACAAAAGAATTCGTAAGGTTCGCTTCAACGTAACGGTGCTCATCAGTTGGGATACGACTAAATGGCGTACCATAATACTACACAGTAGCACTGAAAGTGTAATATAACAGCTAATATCGGGAACATTTATTAGACGCACCGTAAATTTTTGTTACCGTACGACATAACGTAATAGATATACAACGGAATACGGTCTCCAAAAAACGTTACTGTATACGTTTGCACTGATGAAGAGAAAGATATTAGGGTGTACAAAGCTTATGCAGTAATAATTAAGAAAATTGATAGAAACGAAGAGTAATGATGACAACTTAACTCAATTGGCAAGCAAAGGGTTATTTTTTCAGACGGAAAACACATTAACTTCCCCACTTACTACTACTGCATTAACCATTTGCAGTAATTATGACATCACACTCAACTTCCACCACTTAATAACCGTATGAGGCAAAATCTTTAGCATGCAAAGATAAAAAATACCTACACATCTATAAATGAGTTGTTCTCAAATATTCGATCATTCCCAAATCGAATTCACTCTTCAACTGAAAAATAAATTAGAAGCGAAGAGAAATAAAAAATGGTATCAATGGCAGAGAAATTAGTGTACCCACCGACCGTCATCATTCACAATCTACCCTAAGAAATTGTGGGCGACGGGGCGATCATTGGCAAGAGTTTCAGCTGTGTGAGGGATGAACTAATAAAATTGGGATACCCTGTTAGGAAAATCTTCCATGTGTGGAAAGTGAAGCCTGGAAATTTCTAGAGGGCTATTGCAATTGAGTTTTTTAGTGGCGAGCATAGGTACATGAGTGCTTTCAGACTGCAGAAGTGCTTTGAGAGAGTCGGAAGGGGGAGATCGGACTTCAGGAATACTTCAGACGGAATGTCCGGTCCTCACCTGTGGGTCGCAACTACTGCAGACAGAGGACTGGTGAAGGAGGGAAGACACTGCATTTCTGTTTCAGCTGATTGGAAAATGCTGGGTTACAGAGACGCGGACACGGACAACCTATCAACGTACGTGTGCGTGTTCAATCTGCTGAAACAACACTGCCCCGGATTCTACGTCTGAAAGGTAACTCCTCCTAACTCAATGCAATGAACTTTTCTGCATAATCTACTGAACTATCTTACTCAATTAACTATTGAACTCTTGGTGGTCTGTTATTTTGTTGTTATATATTCAACTGTCTATAATGGATTATTGCACCTCGATCCGGTTTGTTGGTATTTTGTTTAAACTGTTTGTAATCCTGAATATTTTATCTTGAATCGTGAACTTCCTACAATTATGTTAATATCTGAACAATTTCAATCTGATGGGCATGCTACAACTGTGATTGAATCCTGCCATTGGTATGAATTGAACTTTCTAGTACTTGTGAACGGTGAATGTTTGCAGGCGGGATTTGTAAGCGGGTACAACAAACAGTACATTCTGGGGGTATGTAGGAATTGTAGGCCGAATAAGCGATACATAAACCGGTTCTACATCTTATCAATCAGCGCACCGGTTTTCCCATCCTTTGCGTAGTTTACAACATAGCTGTCATCTAGTGTTTGAGAAAATCTCTTTATACACGACATTTGTTGTGGAGTTTGTGTCGAAAGCATCTTCGTCTAGGATAAGAAATTTTAGGCCCCTCTTAGTCGTTACCCTTGATAACGCGACATAAAGCTGCCCATGGGTGAAAACAGGTCACTGTAAAAACAGACCGACATTAGATAGAGACTGACCCTGGCTTTTGTTCCTGGTCATTGCGAAACATACGACGATTGGAAACTGCCTCCGTTCGAATTGAATGGGGAACTTAGTCTCATCTAAAGGTGACAGTTTAATTCTTGGTATGTATACCATTTCTCCTTTTCTGACCCCTTATATAACCTTGACTTCGAGTACACGATCACCGAGTTTCGATATAACTAATCTTGTCCCGTTACATAGATCGTTTGCTTGGTCTAGATTTCTCAAGAGCATTACTATTGCTCCAACTTTTAGACATAACCGGTGGTTTGGCAGCCCCGACGATCTTATCGTGTTTAAATATTCAGTAGAGTACAGCTCTAGAATGGCACGGCAGGTTGCACCACGGCTTATCTCGTCTGAGCTTAGGTACACAACTTCGTCTCCGGGTAATATGGACAGTACATAAGCGTTAACCTTCTCAACGACATCGTGAGTAGGAGCAAGCACAACTCTTTCCTGCAGGTAATCAGTGTCCTCATATTTTTTTTAGCAAATCAGGATATGTGCTACCAACAATTGCTGCAACGGAATCTGCACCAGGATGGATTAGAAACTCGTCTGGTATTTTTATGGTTGCTACACCGTCGTTAAGATCCCCTTTGAGACCATCACCTACATTCAATATCCATTCTGAGAACTCCCTAATTTCATCAACTTCGTCTCTAGAGCGATCAGACTGAAGCCGCATATTTGTATTCAACCGAAGGACCTGCAAAGGGATATGACAATCGGTGAATATGATATAATGTAATTTCGAGTTGGGTATACGAAAGAGGTAGCATACACGACTAACAAACAAAGAACGGAGTTGACAGATTTTACCTTCACATCTCTCCAAATAGGAGACGAACAAATTGACGCATAGACAATATCCTGTCGACTACCCTTAGGAACAACTGGTAGGATTTGCCTAAAATCTCCACCTAGAACAACGACCATGCCTCCGAATGGCTTCTCCGCAAGCGACGGGTTGACAAATCTCGTGATATCCCTGAGACTTCTATCAAGGGATTCAAAACAATATCGACTAACCATTGGGGCTTCGTCCCACATAATTAGCTTCGCTTTGATGAGAAGTTCAGCTAGGTCGGACCCCGGCTTAATTCCAGGACACATTAACTTCTCATCAACATTAATGGGTATACTAAACCTAGAATGGGCAGTGCGGCCCCTAGGCAGAAGGGTGGCCGCAATACCGCTTGAAGCAACAGGAAGTACAATCTGTCCCTTGCTTCGCAAATCAGCGCAAAGAGTTTTCCAGATAAAAGTCTTCCCCGTTCCACCGTGGTCGTATAGGAAGGAAAAAAAGACCACCACTGCCAGACTCGACTGCACCGATAATTGAGTCGTACACTGATCTCTGTTCAGCGGTAATAGTAAACATATAGGATACGTGCTCGGATTGCATAAGGGCACGGTCGTACAAAAGTTCATCAGAAATTAACCTATTCAAATCTACACGAAATAGGTCGTGATCATGTTGTGGCATATTCAGAAATTTTGAAAGGGAGCTGCCGTTACCGAGAAGTATAGATTCAATTTCAGATAAAGCGTAATTTTTCAGCTGGTCATCAGTCATTTGCAAATCTGTGATCAGAATGCAGGCGATGAGATCCAAACATATATGTAAAAATCAGTGTCTCCTTTCAAAAGTTACAAAAAAAAGATAAAAAAAATTACTGGAGAACATCAGGACGGAGGATTATCAGGGCCGAGAATAACTAACCAAAATTGAGGAGTTCCTTCCGTCGCCTGGATAGGATGTCATCGTAGAGATGGTGCCAGGTCTTCTCCCAAACTTCCTTTGGTTTAACCAAACTTCCGGAAAAGAGAAGGGTGGCAAACATGTTCCTTAAATACACACCACTGCCCCAATAGTTGGCTTCCTCTATGGCGTCCACATACTGCCTGTCGTCACCGAGTAAGCCTAAAGCATAGCACACATCCTTGTAGGTTTCATATACAATACCCTTGACAGTACGAATGTCCGAATAACATGTTGGACCACGAACGAAGTTGAATAAAAGCCTCATATAGTATCGTTCTCCACCATTTGGCGACATATGATACATTCTACCTAAACTGAATACCCTCTTACGGGGGGTCCAACACCTACCCTCCTTCTTCCAAACATACTTGGTGGGAAACTCGGAGTATGTCAAACCTCTCGATTCCAAATGGTTTGCATTGTACTCCAACCAAGCGGTGAATTTTGTTCTAGCACAGTTGGATCTTGCAACGATTTCTTCCAGAGGATCATCATCATTGTATACGACATTCTGCTCGTTCGGCATATGGTACTCGATACGAAGGACTGGAGGCGTCCTATAATGAATATCAAAGGAGAATATACGCCAGGCGGCCTTGCAAGGTGAAACGTACCGACAATCGTAGTACTCCTGAATGTGATCTATTTCGTCGGGGTTCGTCCTAAAGGATGCACCGACAGTTACCCTATCATAACCCTTATTCACATACTTGAATAGATATTTAATGGATAGTGCCTGGTTACACCACTCGACATTAATGTGGGCATGGTATCTTGTGAGCAAATCGGCATTATACGGAACAACAAATCCATTGTGAACGCTTACACCACCCTTGTTCAACTCTAATACCGTTGTCCCTCCTCTGGTACATTGGGTAACCGTCACCATCAACAGTTGTGCGTTCACAAAACGCCTTCGGAAATCTTTTAGTACATACATCGCCAGCCATGCACGGTGACTTCGGATTGGCGAGGCCGCAGGGACCATGAATCATTAAATCCTTAACTACCTCATGTAGGGATGAGTTGTCCAATAGATCAGGTATCTCCGTAGAAATAACGGAGTCGACATCAGCTGCCTACGGGAACTTGTTATCCCTTTCGAGAAATAGCAAGATGTGTGCGTGGGGCAAACCTCGCTTCTGGAACTCAATTGTGTACACAACTGAAAATCAGAAGTGAATATTAATATCGAAAAAAAAATACATAAAAAAACTACTTAAAGAAGGGGCAGTGAAAGGACAGAAGAGTATACCAGTCCTGGTCCGTCCAAAGACGTGATTATCCTTCAAGTCTTTCATTAGAAGTTCCAACTTCTGCTTGAATACACGGGAAACTATATCGGGTCTGTCCTCAGGCTGCAATCCTCTGTTCTTTACGAAACGGGTTATTTATGGCCACTTAGGATTGCACGTAAAAGTAATAAACAAATCGGGATAACAACACCAACGACATATTGTCATCGTATCTTGATAAGTCTCCCTCATATAACCTTTACCTCCAACAAAACTTGACGGCAGAATGTACTTGACACCTTGGGACGATGTGTCTGTTTCTCCATTATCAACTGCATTACTCAACTGCTTATAATTGGCAGATCTAAGTTTAGGCTGATTGAACTTCAGGTAGGTTATTCGTTGGGATTCGACCATGGTGTATCCATCGACAATCAATTGTTGGAATAACCAACCTTCCTGCAACAAAGCGTTTGGTTCAACGTGAGATGAACGATCCTGCAGACGAAATGCAAACCACTCTCTCAATGTTGTCTTGACATGGGCAGTTTCTGGATTACGACTGGAATCGATGGAAAGCTGGCAATGCTTGATTCCTAGCCAATAACCGTCCTCTCCATGTGGGAAAAATAATGGGTACTAAAGTGCTAGATAGGATGGGTGAAGTTCAGATATGCGTTGCAGACGACCGCTCCTTTCGACAATGACAATGTCTCTGCTCTCAATGGTCTCGTCAATGTCACCGACTATAAGCGCATCTACTTCTGACACTGAGGGAAGGTTGTATGTGCGACCATCTGTATGACGACCACCGATAAGTCGTAGCCTAACCTCAACGCTGTCCTGCCGGTTCAATATGGTATCCCTAGCCATTCGAAATGACTTAGCGAGGGGATTGTATTCATCAATCATGGCCCTCAAATCAAGCATAAGGGCGTCATCAAACCTATCAACTCTTCCAGACTGGCCCCTAGAAGGTGGTACATTTTCAAATTAATTTTTTTCACAACGACATTTAAAAAAAAAGAAACCACGGAATTTAACAGAAAGGGATGTTGTGGACTATTACCTAAAAGCTCGTTTTCTGTTGTTCACTTCGTCACCAAGATCCGAACAAACTCCAACGGTCTTCAACGAAGACGAGATCAATAGAACCACCAAATAATATGGACTCGGAACAAACTGAGTTTTTCCCTCAAGAAAACCTCACAAATCAGCCCACTATATTGTGCTCTCAAATCATCTTTCTGTCCTAATTAACCTAGAAACTAGTTAGGTCTTAATATAGTATTATTCCACCTAAACTAGTTACCTAAACTAATTAGGAAACAAAGACCAATCTTTCCTAAAACCAAACAATCTTATGTAACAACATTGTTACCAAAACAAAAAGATCAACTTAAGGAAATATTTTAGGAACAAATCAATTGAAGGCCTAAAAGGACAATTGCTAGGCACTTATTTCCTAACAATCTCCACCTTCACTTGAATTGTCCAACCCGAACCAATCTTCAAAGTGCAGCTTCGAACAGTCGATTATCAAGTCACTACTTGTCTCAATAGTCTCCACCTTGACTTGAACGATCACATCTTTCAACGGTCTTCAGTCAATAGTAATTTTTCTCCTTTCCCTCGAGTACCGTAGTACCAACCTACTTCAGCTTGTCAGCCCAAAGCACAAAATATCTTCCCCGAGATCTCGATTGTCTTTTTCACCCAAGACACGGGTCTTGCCTTTTTAACCCAAGACACGGGTCCCGCCTTTTTTCACCCAAGGCACGGGTCTGCTCAACCTAGGAGCCCGCCTCATTGAGAAGCGGAAACAACAGTTGATAGCTTGTCTTCAAAATTACGTAGTTCGACCCGTACAGATGAAAACTCCACCTTACCGCCAACACTACCATCCTCACCCAAGCCTATCAACCCAAAACTATTATTCCCCGTGAATTTATCAACCTTTAAAATTGTTGCTCCAAACATCTTCTCACAAAAAATTCAACAAACCCAAATAACGCCTAACTCAACGGAAGCCGAACCTGGAGCTCTGATACCAGTTTGTTGTAATGGAGGCGTCTCGTTACCAACAGTTTGTTGACTACGCGAGAAGAACAAAACAAATAGCAAACAATAATAAACTGACACACAGATTTACATGGTTCACCAGCAAAATCATTGTCTACGTCCACACCGATAAGGAGACCAAATTCACTATGTGGAGATAATAGTACAACAGTAGACCGTAATACACGCGCTTAATAGCTCACAGCTAAAGCCAAAAGTACTACCAATTCTACCAACCAGATAGTAATCTCAAACTTGAATGAGACTACCCAGACTAACTTCGACCTGCGACGAACTCACCGACAAGACGAAGGACAAACGATCTTGCGACCAACCAAGATCCGAACAAACTCCAACGGTCTTCAACGAAGACGAGATCAATAGAACCACCAAATAATATGGACTCGGAACAAACTGAGTTTTTCCCTCAAGAAAACCTCACAAATCAGCCCACTATATTGTGCTCTCAAATCATCTCTCTGTCCTAATTAACCTAGAAACTAGTCAGGTCTTTATATAGTATTATTCCACCTCAACTAGTTACCTAAACTAGTTAGGAAACAAAGGCTAATCTTTCCTAAAACCAAACAATCTTATGTAACAACATTGTTACCAAAATAAGAAGATCAACTTTAGGAAATATATCAGGAACAAATCAATTGAAGGCCCAAAAGGACAATTGTTAGGCACTTATTTCCTAACACTTTTAAAGTTAGAGTGATATTCTCTTAGACCCATAAGACCGTCTTGAACACATAAGCTTAACACATGACAAGCACATCGAACATGTAACAAACTACCATCTAAAAATACATTTTCTAAGTTAGTCTTTAACAAGTTAGCGCAAAATCATAGACGTGGCATTATCGAAAGTAACAATTAATATTTTAGATCTAATTTCATATTTGTTTATCCCTTTCATAATAATGCTTAGTATATTATTGGCGGTATATATGCAGAAATTCTAATTTAGCAAATTGTAGAATTCTTTTTTGCATAACTCAATCTTGATCTAGGCAGTGAGATGTTAAGCATATATATGAAAAGTGGTAACTGGAATCTCATCCATCGGCCGTTAATGATATTCTGGATGTATTATTTCTTAATTGAGAAATAAGCTCCATTTTCCACTCCATGTATTGTTTCATTGATTTATTTTTAATGCTACGCCAACTCGTTTCCGTATAAGCCGGTTGGTTGGTTTTACATATCCGTTAAAAGATGGGTGTTCATCTAGAGCAAAATGTTTTTCTGTTTGAATTATAATTCTAGATAATTCGTCGGCACATACATTATAATCATAGGTATAGTCTTGTTGAGAACTGAGTCTGTTTACAAATTGGTCAAGAGATGTTTGACCTAGTTCTTTTGGAACACATTTTTTTGTGTGTCGTGATAGGTGACCGGTACCGGATGCGCTTATGCCACATAAAACTTTGTCACATACATTACAACGAGCCTTACTTTTATCTTTACTTTTAGTAAAACCTTGTCATACATAACTTGTCGTAGCCTTTGCATTTAATATAGTCATGTCTTTTTCTCTCATCCATTCAACCTCAATACTGGGTTGTTTAGTTGTTTGTTGGACTTGTTCGGATTGTGGAGTTTGTGTTGTGAATTATGGCCTGATATATGTAGATGAGTTGGGTGTTGACGTGTATTGACTCGGTAATGTTATAAATGGTGTATACGGCAAATGTGTGTAAGGCGGGGGTAGCGGTAGTCTCCCAGACATTGTTTGGTCATCCAAATTAAATTGGTAAGGTTGTTGGGACCCTTGGCCGGTTTGATCGAAACCGTAAGGGATCGGGGTCGGGGTGTCGTATTGCGTTCCTTGAAAGTAGAAAGGCGGGAAACCCGACCATTGGTTGGGGTTATGGTGGTGGATCGCATATTGACCCTGTCCGGGCTGTCCCTTAAATACCCCGTTATTTTCTGAGTCATTTATTAGGTGTTACTGCTCTATTTTATTTAAATCGGGTTTTAAGTTGGAAAAATATTTTCAATGTCGTTATAAATATTAAAGTATATTGGGCCTTTAGTAAAATGGGTTTTGACGTTTTTAAAAAGTGAAACGTTATTTATAAACCGCCTTATTTTCGGATTTGACTTTGAGGGAAAAAAACTAAATTATGTTTAAAACTCTAGGTATCCCACCACAACCCCACCATCATTCATTCATTCATCCTTGTGCCGCACGCACTACTACCTTTCCTCTCTTTCTACCCCGTTTTCAACTTTTGATCGTCGTCAGAAAATCAGTCATTGTTCCTTGCTTACACCAATGTTTTCAGATTCGTCTTGAACAAAATTGTAAGTACTTTAATCTATTAATTTCTTTATTTCTTACAATTTGTGGAACAAGCCTAATACATGTCTAAACATCTTAAATCTCGATTCTTGTTTTCTAAAACCTTGGTCACAGTATTTTCTTACTAGTATTGTCGGGATGTGGCGTGAGTCCTTATTGGATTGAAATATTGGGTCAATTTTGAGAGTAGTAATGGAGGGGCGATATGTACATTCTTGTATTTGGTTCATTCCTAGTCATGGTTCTTACGGAACATGTTTGGTTGGTTAATGATGTAAGGGTGTTTCAGGGCATTCCGATTTCCGTTGTGTATAATCGTGAACTGTTGGGGATGGAGTATCACTGTATCATGTTTGGCGTCATAAATTTATAAGAACAATGGGATTTGGCTACGTACTACTACCTACTTTGAAATGAATGGAAGGAGTATACGGAAATAATGGTTTGTATGACAACATTAAAGGTTTGGGAAGAGTTTGTAAAGTGAGGTTTAACAATTATATCGTAATCCTAATAAGTCAACAGTAGATACTAGTTAGCTAGTTGTATGATACATACTAATAGCATGAGAATGAATAAAGAGATTAATGAAGGGTTATTGTTATTCATTAGTGTTTGGTACGTGGATTGGAAATTTAGAGTTCGGGATGAGATTTTGGTGGGACAAGATTAGATAGTACTCCCTCCGTCTTTTATGTTTCTTCCCCCTTTTTAAGATTTGTGAGGAGTATTTTATTAAAACGGGAAGAAACATAAAGGACGGAGGGAGTAGTACTCAGTGGCGAATCCAGGATTTTCGGGATGGGGGTGTTATTTGTTTTACTAATAGCGCATAAAAAATGTCATCAACTCGATTTTATAGTTAAAAACTGATAGACGCTCATTTTGTCTCACCTCAGTTCAGTTCATTTTTATTCAATTTAAATTAATTTAGTTTAAATCGGTTTAGTTCTATTTTATTCAATCAAATCAGTCTAGTTCTAACTTCTAATAAGTTTAACTCAGTCCAGTTCAGTTTAAATAATTCAGTTCAAAATCCAATTGGTTCAGTTTAGTTATTTTCAGTTAGGTTCATGGTACAGAGCATAGACTAAATCCATCTTAACAGACTACACTAACTTAAAAAAGTAACCAAATTCCAAAATAACTTAAAAAAGTAACCAAAATACTAAAAAATATTTGAAAACTAAAAAGAAAAATCCTCAAACCATGACTTAAAAATTAAAAGTATAGATTGTTATAGAACAAATATGGTAAGGATATCGGGTTAGTATCTTCTTACCATAATACTTAGATGCATTGTGTTCCTTAGCCCTATATATAGAGGTTCTTCCCCATGTAATCAGATACACTTCTAATAACAATTACTTTTCTTCTCATAACACGTTATCAGCACGTAGCTCAATAACACTTTCACGGTAATTATCTACCACGCTGCCGTTGAAACTCGTTCTTCATTATTGTCGTATGTCTTGGTCCGTTTATTTGAGTGCACTCCACGTGCAACTCTTTACCTTTCTTCCTCTTTATTTTTTTTGTTTGTAATTTTTTTTCTTCATATTATTTGTCCTTTTATTATTATTATTATTATTATTATTATTATTATTATTATTATTATTATTATTATTATTATTTCTTTTGGTTCTTTTGCTCATCTTATAGGTGCCTCCAAACAATATATTTGGTCTATTTTTGACACTGTATTTACATTTATTGTATGGCCCTAAGAACAAGTATAATAACATGGTTGTTATATTTATTAATCATCTTCTACGGAATGTCTTTTGTGTGTTTTCAATTACGCACACCTTTAATCCGTATATCCCCCTTGACAGTCTTTATACTCAATATTCATTAGTTATAATTCCAACTATTTCAATTTACCATTCCAATTTATCGGTAAATTATTTCATCTACGTGATGATTAATAGGGTTATTTAATCGGAATAATACCAACTTTGGGTGGTATTCCATCAATAAAACCAATTTTAATTAATACGGGAATAAAACCAAGTATGAGACATATTACACGAGAATGAAATATGCTTACCTGCTACCGCCTATACCCGTTAACATTACCACTAACACAAATTTTACTGGCACTTTGAAACTCCCAAACTTTTAACCTCATTATCAACCTCATTATCACTTTTAATCTCATTTACTCGCAAACTTTAAACTTCATCTTCTGAATTATCCATTCTCATCAATTCAAAACGTCTTCTTCATCCATTCATCACTTCAGTCGTGCTTCGTCGAAGGTAATTTTTACGGAACTTTTATTTTTTTTATCTTTCTCAAACTTTTGTCAAACTTGGTCGAAGGTAATTGTCATTAATTTTGTCGAAAATCAATTTTCAGGGGTATTGTCAGGTTCATTCCTCAATCTTGTGGTTCGACAATGTCAACGGTTAGTATTTTTTTCATTTCCCCTAAATCGATTTTTCTGGGTTGAAATTAGGGTTTTCGATTTGTTTCGATTTTTCTGGGTTTAACGATTTTCGATTTTTTTGGGTTTAATTTGGGGGTTTTAAGTGTTCAATTAGTATTGTTCTTTTATAATTGGTTTAATTGAAATTGATGAGTTATCCATGGATTTGGAGAAATGATGGTTTAGGAGAGAGAATTTGATTTAGGGCAAGGAAGAAGATGAAGATGAGTGTTAATTAATAGCATGGGACCCACAAAACCGACTTCATCCGGTCATTTAAGAGACAATTTCATTCTCGTGTAACATGTCTCATACTTGGTTTTATTCCCGTATTAATTAAAGTTGGTTTTATTGATGGAATACCACCCAAAGTTGGTATTATTTCTGTTAAATAACCCTGATTAATATTGAAATTACAAGAATAAGAGTAATTAGGTGTACTTTAGGCTTATGGTTGGCAACTTTTATACATTCTAGGGTTTTATTCATACCCAAATAAAGTTGAAACCATAATTTTCCATTACTTATAGTATTATTTTTACTTTTACATTTTTTTTATTCCATCCATGTTAATTCTTTACTTTTATTTTTATTTTTCGCTATCTATGTCAGTTCTTTAACATATTAGTCAACTTTAAATTAAAAAAAAAAACAAAAAAAACAAAAAAAAAGTGACTATATGTGTATGCGTACATTATTATTATTTGTGCATGTACCTTTTTTTTTATTTTCATTCCTTCCCTCCATAACAATATCCACCATATTTTCATTCCTTTATTACAAGATTTTGTGTATATATATTTATATTTACCTAAATAAATATGTGATTTTTTTTGTTACCATATTTAATTTTATCTTTCAATATAGATTTTCTTTATTAAATAATTTTGGGTTTTTCTACGTTGTACCCTTCTGTTTTTTCGTTTTCTACCATATACCCCTCCTGTTTTCTAAACTCTCACTTATACCCCTGTATTGATTTATTTCATTAGACGTGGCCTAATTACAATTATTCTACTAAAAAACCCTAATTAATTTTCATCTCCGTCTCCTATGTTTTCTCTAATTCTAATTTTGCATGCATAATTTTTGATTTTTTTTCTTTATTTTATCATAATTATTTCACTCTTTATTTTAAGTGCAACATTAATGCTTTGTTTGTTAATGTGATTAAATTAATTTTGTTAGAAATCAGTAAAATATTATTATTTTAAGTTAAAGAATAAGTTGGGGTGAAAGTGGAGGAAAATCAATTAGGTAATAAAGAATAAGAAGTTGATGTATAAAATAAGAAAAATGGGGAAAATTAATGAAATGGAGGAAAAGTTGGGGAAAAAAAAAGAATACAAGCCAAGGTCGTCAAAACTGGTTATGTCGTAGCCTAGAATCACTCTCATGTCATCTAATTAACGGAGCATTAGACGGATAATTGTGATTAGGTTACGTTTTATGAAGTTAATCAACTACAGGGGTATTAGTGGGAGTTTTGAAAATAGGAGGGGTACATGGTAGAAAATGGAAAAACAGAAGGGTACAACGTAGAAAAACCCAATAATTTTTTATTGACATCCCATTTTTATTAGATGTCGAACCTTTTGAAGCTCGATTTTACTGCTTTGGACATATCTGATTGATGTGGACATTGGATGCTGAAATGCACCTAAATGCTTCATCTCTTGGCAAAAACCATCGAAAAGGACAACAAAGAATCCCTTGAGGATCGCTCTAAAACATTAATTTTTCTCCGTCGTCATCTCGATGAATCATTAAAGGCACAATATCTCACGGTGAAAAACCCGTACACTCTATGGAAAGAATTACAAGGTCGTTTTGACCATCAAAAAACTGTTATTCTTCGACGTGCGAGATTTGAATGGATGCTCCTTCGTTTACAAAATTTTAAATGTGTCACTGACTATAATTCAGCACTTTTTCAAATTGTCTCCCGTTTGAAATTATGTGGAGAAACTGTCACTTATTCTGATCTTTTGGAGAAAACATTTTCCACTTTTCATGCTTCAAATGTGGTCCTGCAACAACAATATCGCGAACGCCAATTTAAAAAATATTATGAGCTCATCTCTTCTCTTTTGGTTGCTGAGCAAAACAATGAGTTGTTAATGCAAAATCATCAAAATCATCCCAGTGGCTCATCGCCTATTATTCCTGCCCCAGAAGCGAATGCTAGTATTTCTGAAAAGGGTGAAAAAAAGGCATGAACATTCTCTAGGTCCTAACAAACCCGTTTATAAGAAGACCGGTGGTCATAACTCAAATCAAAACAAGGGAAAGAAAAATGACTCTGTATGCCATAAATGTGGGTCGCATGGACATTGGGCAAATTCTTGTCGTATGCCGAAATATCTAGTTGCTCTCTATAAAGCTTCTATTCAAGCAAAAGAGGCAGAAACAAATTTTGCGGAGTATGAAATACCACCAAATAATAGTGTCCATCATGATCTTCCCGATTTCAAGACTCATCCAAATGACAATGAATTTGAGGATATTGGTTCTTTCCTAAATGATGTTTGAGTTTTTTTATTATATTACGAGAATGTTGGCTTTAAATAAGTGACAATGATTGTCACATAGTTAGTCGATGTTTTTTTTACTTAAGTTAAAACATCTTTTTTTTTTTTCATGTGTCGTCATTACAATTATCAAACGCTGATTTATCTAGTTTATCTTATTATTATTTACTTTATTATTTATTTTATTTTTTTCTCTCCAGATTATTTATTATTATTTTTTTCTTTAAGGTCATATGGATTTTGCTAACAGGATGTTGCAAACAAACAGTGAAGATATATGTCTTGTAGACAACGCAACAATACATACAATTATTCGCAACAAACAATTTTTCTCACATTTAACGTTAGCTACAACCAACGTTAGTACAATATCAGGGACATCTAACCTTATCGAGGGTCATGGAAAAGCATTATTAATATTACCTAATGGTACGAAAATTAATATTCAAGATGCCCTATATTCAACAAAATCTGAACGAAACTTGTTGAGTTTTAAAGATATCCGTCTTAATGGATATCATCTCGAGACAAAAATTGAGGATAACACAGAATATCTATCCATTACTTCCATCATTTTAGGGAAGAAACAAGTGTAAGAAAAACTTTTTGCTTTACCTTCTGGATTATATCATATTATCCTTATTGAATCACATTTTGTGAGACATACGGAAAATGTTGATCCTAATATTTTCAAACTTTGGCATGACCGGCTAGGCCATCCAGGATCAACAATGATGCGTCGAGTTATAGAAAACTCGCATGGACATCCTCTAATGAATATAAAAGTATTATTTATTAATGATCGTCCTTGTGAGTCTTGTTATCAAGAAAAATTGATAATTAGACCATCTTAGATGAAAGTTGGTATCGAGTCACCAATTTTTTGCAACGGATTCAAGGCGATAGTTGTGGGCCAATCCATCCTTCATCTGGACCATTTCGTTATTTTATGGTCCTAATTGACGCTTCAACACGATGGTCCCATGTTTGTCTACTTTCGACTCGTACTGTTGCGTTCGCTTGACTTCTCTCACAAATAATTAGATTACGGGCTCAATTCCCAGATTTTCCTATCAAAACTACTCATATGGATAATGCTGGTGAATTTACATCTAAAATATTCGATGAATATTGCATGTCAATTGACATAGACGTCGAGCATCCGGTTGCCCACGTGCATACCCAAAATGGCTTAGCAGAATCATTTATTAAACGATTACAATTAATCGCTTGACCACTAATCTTAAGGTCCAAATTACCATTTTCAACATGGGGTCATGCAATATTACATGCCGCAACACTAGTACGTATCCGGCCAACGAGTTATCAGCAATACTCACCGGTTCAATTAATTTTTGGACATCAACCAAATATCTCTCATCTTAGAACTTTTGGTTGTGCGGTCTATGTTTCTATAACTCTACCTCAAAGAACAAAAATGGGTCCCCAACGTAAACTTGGAATATATGTTGGCTATGAGTCTCCATCTGTCATTAAATACTTAGAGCCTTTAACAAGAGATGTTTTTAAAGCACGATTTGATGATTGTTAGTTTGACGAGTCAAAATTCCCGACATTAGAGGGAGAGAAGTTTAAACTTGAGGAACGTCGTGAAATTTCCTGGAATACACCAACATTAGCCCATTTTGACCCCCGTACAAAGCAATGCGAACTTGAGGTTCAAAGAATCATACATTTGCATAATATTGCAAATAGATTACCTGATGCATTTACCGATATGGGAAGGGTAACAAAATCACACTTAAAATTGTTTTGAGCGGTACAAGGGGCTCGTTGAATCAAACTGAGTGCTACTAGGGACTCATTAAAATTGAATTGAATCGAGTGCTACTAGGGACTCGTTTAAAATTGGTTTTGAGCGCTACAAGGGGCTCGTTTAAATTAAATTGATTGCTACACTAGGGACTCGTTTAAAACTGTTTTGAGCGCTACAAGGGGCTCTTTTAAAACGGTTGTGAGCGCTACAAGGGGCTCGTTTAAAATTTTTTTGAGCGCTACAAGGGGCTCGTTGAATCAAACTGAGTGCTACTAGGGACTCATTAAAATTGAATTAAACCGAGTGCTACTAGGGACTCGTTTAAAATTGGTTTTGAGCGCTACAAGGGGCTCGTTTAAATTAAATTGAGTGCTACTAGGGACTCGTTTAAAACTGTTTTGAGCTCTAAAAGGGGCTCTTTTAAAATGGTTGTGAGCGCTACAAGGGGCTCGTTTAAAATGGTTTTGAGCGCTACAAGGGGCTCGTTTAAAATGGTTTTGAGCGCTACAAGGGGCTCGTTTAAAATGATTTTGAGCGCTACAAGGGGCTCGTTTAAAATGGTTTTGATTCTGAGTGCTACCAGGGACTCGTTGATTTTGAATTGGCTTGAATTACTTTTAGCATGCTTTGGGATTCAATTAAGTTTGCAGGTTTAAAATTTACTTGGGATTCGTTGGGTTCGTGGGTCTTGAATTTGTTTTTCGAATGCTTCAGGATTCGTTCGAATTTGCTTTGTTCAGATTTGTTTTTTTTAATGGTTTAGAATTTAATCGAATTTTCTTTGGTCAGATTCATTGCTTGGGTTGTTATGTGCTTTGGTATGAGTGGTCTTGTTAGCTAGTGGTTTTCGTGTTCGTTTATTGCTAGGGGTCGATCTCGACTAGAGGAGGTTTTAAGGCTTGCTTTACGAGTTTGAATTTACTCCTAATTCCCTCGATTTGTACCTAAGACGGTGTGGGCTCGTCCGGTTAGATTTCCGGCGGGGATTGAATGGAGGTTGGCTCAGGCAAAGAGCATGTTGAGTCACTACTCGTCGGAGAATGTGCTGGTGAACCAGCTGCGCATTGAGGATGTAAGTTTCCTTCTTACGACTTGTTTTTACTTAGTAGCCCCCAGGATTAGGGTTGTTAAAAATGTCGTTTTTTTTATCGTTTGTTTTGTCCTATGGTTTAGTGTTTGCTTTCATTTTGAACGGTTCGCTTTTCTTTTAGTTGGCCTATTCGGCTGATGCTGTTCAGCCCCCAGACTTCCCTTTGACACTGTTTGGGGTCGATGTGGCTGGGGTAGCCTTTACAGAGCCTCTTTCCCCGTGTTCCGCTAAGGAGATGGAGGCTAGGATGGAGTGGTGTGAAAGGGCATACCGGGTAAGTTTTGGGGTTTGCCTTGAGCTCGGCTCTTGAGGGTTAGGTTTTGTGTGACTAGTTTGCTCGGTTTTACTTTTCAGGTTTCATCGGCTTGCCATCAGCGGTTGTGGCAGGCTGCCAACTGCTTCAGGGTCTATGCTTCGAGGGTCTCCCGTGATACTTTGGGACCTTGATCGGTAAGTGCGTGTACCTAGAGTTGGCTCTTGGATTGTTTGTGTGTTTTCCTCAAGTGCGAGTTATGTTTGTAGGACATTCCCGATATGGTGGGACGGATGGAGACTCGAGTGACCGAGCTTGAGGCAAAAGCGGTTGAGGCGCGACAACTTCTGCAATCTCGGGCCGACGAGATTGCTCAACTTAAGGAGCGGCTGGCTCGGTCTCAGGGCGAGACCTCCGTGCAGGGTAAGGCTAGGCGGCATCGGGTTCAGATGGAGAGAGAGGCTGAGGTTGAGGCTACGGGTCGTGCTACGGGTGCTACTGAGGATGTTGGAGGGATTCCCAAGACAGCTACTCTAGATATGCTGTCGGGGATGGATGGTAGTGAGTCTCCTCTCCTGGATTTAGAGGATCTAGGTTTGGACGATAACATTGGTGGGCTTGTGGTAGCCATAGGCGTAGCTCCTAGGGGTCCTCCCCGGTTTGTGAACTCGATTTAATTTTTTAGTATTTGAGTTGTTTTAGTTTAGTCTTTGCGTTTTTGTTTTGTGAAAGGCTGACCTAAATTGACATGTAATCACTCCATGGTTCTTTTATTCGTGATTTCATCGTAGTTTAGGACGTTTTAAAATGCGTTGGGGTTGCATGAGAGTACGAAAGCGGTTTTTCGTATTTTTGAAATGTGTTAGTTTGAGCCGGGAGTTGGATCAGATAGAACGTCGATTAAAACATTTTGACTCGAGATGGACGAAACGTAAGAGGTCAACGTGCTATGACCGAGTGCACTAGAATGCAAATGTAGTTGTTTCGACATTCATAATGAGGCGGAATCCAAAATCTAGGCTACCTTTGAAAAAAAAGTTAAACCACTTTTTTGTATATTCAAAATAATGTCGTACTGGGCTTACAGACACGACTTGACAACAACCGTTAAAAAGGCTACACCACGCCTAGGTGGGGTAGCTTATCCCCCTAAAAGGAAAAAATGAAAACACATCTAAGTCTGGTGGATCCGATGGACGAAATGTACCGTCCGTGTGGACCTTTCATTCTTGTGCGGGCATTTTGGCTTTTGGAAAAGAGGTTTAGCTACTTCAGGATGTCATTCCTGATGTCCGGGGTTGTCGAATGTGAGAGGAAGGTTAAGGATTGTGGATATGATTGTACTACACGATTAGGAAGTTGTGTGGGCTAATGTCGCTAAGCGCCCAACCGAAGACAGCATTACCAATCCTAGTATTCGTCAGTTCATCTAAACGGGTCGGGACCGACAAGACCCATATTGAAAATGCGAGTGAGGAGGAGAAGTGAAATTGGCTGGGCTCGCTTTCGGCTAGAGAGGTGGAAGCTTGCACTAGGAGGGTCAATGGTGAGAGACTCAAGCGAGCACACCCGAATGGCAAGAGAAAGAAAAAAATGGACCGGTAGAGCCCAGCCTTTTAGTACTATGTTGTATTTATTGATATTATGTGGCGTATTAGTACTAGTTTTTTGTAGGGTTTTGCTTGACACGTTGTCATTTTCCGGGGTAGCCGGATTTCAGATGCTCGATGTAAATGGCCTCGACAAAGGCTTCATTTAACTGATTTTTTTTATTAATGAGAAGCACAATTTTTTTTTTGGTGGCTCGCAACTTGATTCTTCATTTTACCCGGAGCGCCCTTTCAGGTTTTCACTCTGTCCTCGGCTGATCTTTTTTGCTCTTTTTTTTCTCTTTTTTTTGTTGTTTTTTTTTTTTTTTTTGTTTTTTTTGTACGACGGCTCGCAACTCGTTTCTTCATTTTTCCCGGAGCGCCCTTTCGGGTTTTCACTCCGTCCTTGGCTCGTCGTTTGTGCTTCGTCATTGGAATCACTCGTTAACTAGAGCGTGGAAAAAGGTTTCGGTTTGCATGTGAATCGAGTAATCAATTTTTTTATTTGGTTGGTTGTACCCAAAGAAGGGTTGCCTACGTACCCGTGTTTAGACGGAATCAAACCATGTTCGTAGTTCTTTCATAGATGTGAGTGATTTTGCTTTAGACTCGTTATGCCAATTATCGTTGTGAGATGTTTAGAGTGTTTCGCATGGGTTTTCACCCTAGCTAAAAATTAATGTGAAATGGTCGGGTGTGACCTCACTACAAGAAATACTTCATATAGCTACCGTTCACGCACTGAAAAATTCAGTCGCTTATTTAGCAACCGAAAGTAAAACGGATTAAAAGGAAAAAGTAATTACCCGTAGCGACCAAAATCGGTCACTAAATAAAAGTACGCACCGATAAGTAGCGACTGAATTTTTAAACGCGCGACCGATTTCGGTCGCTATGGGGTCTGAATTTTTTTTAAAGCAACGAACACCCCCCTCCCCCGATCACTTCTCTCATTTCACTCTATCTCTATAAAAATCGTCTTCCCTCTCTCTAAAACTTGCCCCCTCCTCCTTTCCTCTTCATTCCTTCTTCAATTCTCTCATTTTTCTTAAGGTATGTTTATCTATCTATATTTAGTTTTAATTATTTGTTAATTTTTGTTTTTATCGATTTAAATAAATTAGTTATTGGGTTGGATAGTTTTTTAGTTGTCGGAATATTTAGTGTAGTAAGCATGTTAATTGCCCATAGGTTCCCTAATTTGAAATAGGTAGATTGTTAGTATAAAATTAGGGTTTGTGGTTAAGTAGTTGAATGAATTGAGTTGTTTTGATGTGTTAGGAAATTGGAAGCGAAATACAATTATGCCGATTTAGTGATGTAATTATGGACGGATTGGGTGCAAATAGTACTATGTTTAGGTGAATTGAGAATTTTACAAAATATGTGAGTAGTGTATATATTAGTAAATTACTTTAGAGGAAATAATTTGTATGTGGTTATTGTCTCAATTTTTTTAGATAAAAAAATGAAGAGACAGTAACGAAAATGGATGTATGGGGAAAGATTGGATAAGAGACGACGTCCCACAACGGAATTTTTAGAGGGTGTTAGTAGTTTTCTTGAGTTCACTAAAACCCATCCCGAATACGCGTCAGAGGGTAGATTTAGGTGTCCTTGTGTGAAATGTAAGAACCTCAAATTCTTGGATAGTATTTTGATTAAGGAACATATTATCTCAAATGGGTTTAGCCCAAATTATTATTATTGGATTTGTCATGGTGAGATGTCTGCTGTTGAGGAATCTGAGGTTGATCAGAATGAGGGCGGGGTGAGAGGAATGATTGTTGATGTGGTTGAGTGCAATTTGTTTAATGATGAGAGCATGTACACTAACGACGATGACCAACCAACCCCACAAGAGCCAAACCCACGAGCGAAAGCTTTTTTTGATATGTTAGAGGCTGCGGAAAAGCCATTATATGGAGGGTGTGATGTGACATTGTTAGAAGTCGGGTCTATGGTAGTGACCCTTAAATGTGAGTATAACCTACCTTTTGGGTGCGTAGATGGTGTCGCTGCGTTGATTGAGAAACTCATCCCAAAAGACAACATTATGACCAAAACATTCTACAATACCAAAAAAATAGTTAAAGGTCTTGAACTTCCGCTTCAAAAGATCGATGCTTGTCCCGATGGATGTATGCTTTTTTGGAAGGACGATGCCGTGATTGAGGAATGTAAGATATGTGGGAAGGGTAGATACAAAAGTGTAGATGGGAATATTGTTTTGAGGGGTAGGAAGGGAAAGAGTGTTGCGAGGCATAAAAAACCTATACCACTTAGTCGACTTACCTACTTTCCCATCGCCCCTAGACTTCAAAAATTATATGCAACCAGAACCATTGCCGAACAAATGAGGTGGCATAAAGAAGAAACTCGTGTAGAGGGGAAGATGTGTCATCCTAGTGACGGGGAGGAGTGGAAACGCTTTGATAGGATTTACCCTGAATTTGCTGAGGAACCCCGTAACGTGAGACTTGGGTTGTGTACCGATGGGTTCGCCCCTTTCGGTCAGTTCGGTAAGTCATACTCATGCTGGCTTGTCATGGTCACACTGTACAACTTACCCCCATGGCTTTGTCTGAAACCACCGTTCATCTTCCTTTCTCTCATTGTTCCCGGCCCAAAAAATCCAAAAAACCACTTGGATGTTTACTTACAACCAGTGATAGAGGAATTGAAACACTTGTGGGAAGTAGGGGTGGAGACATATGATGTGTCGTTGAAACAAAATTTCCAACTTAGAGCATCGCTTTTGTGGACTATAAACGATTTACCTGCGTATGGTATGTTGAGTGGTTGGTCTACGACGGGCCAAAAAGCGTGTCCTTGTTGCATGAGTGAAAGTAAAGGATTCTACCTAAGTAATTCAAGCAAAATTAGTTGGTTTGACTGTCATAGATAGTTTCTACCCGAGGGTCACATGTACAGGAAGAATAGGAGAGCTTTCAAGAAGGGTGAGGTGGTGCTAGATGAGGCACCGATTCTTCTCCAAGGAGATGAGATTTGGGAGGTGATTTCAGAGTTCCCATCTACTGTTGACGGGACCGATCAAGAGTTCAAAGATCTTAAGAAATTAAAAAATGGTTGGTTTAAAAGAAGCATCTTCTTCGACCTTCCATATTGGAGTATTTTATTACTCCGACATAATCTGGATGTGATGCATATTGAGAAGAATTTCTTTGAGCAACTAATTCACACCGTCATGGATGTAGAGGGTAAGACATGTGACACCATCGGATCCCGAAAAGATTTGAAAAAAATTTGTGACCGTCCGAAATTGCATATCAAGCGGGATGGGTCCAAGCCTAGGGCCTTGTTTAGCCTTGATAAGGCTCATGGAAAGGCCGTGTTAGAGTGGGTAGAATAACTGAAGTTCCCTGATGAGTACGCGTCCGATTTTAGTCGGTGTGTGGACATTAAGAACCTGAAGCTCCAAGGCTTGAAGAGTCACGACTGCCACGTGTTCATGGAGCGGTTACTACCTGTGGCGTTGAATCACCTGCTGCCGGAAAATGTTTGGAATCCTATCACTGAGATATCTCAGTTTTTTAGAGATTTGTGTGCGTCGACAGTTACAAATGACGACATGACTCATTTGGAGGATCAAATTCCTCAGATACTATGAAAACTTGAGATGATCTTCCCACTCTTCTTCTTTAACTCAATGGAGCATCTACCGGTCCACTTGCCCTACGAAGCTAAAGTGGGAGGACCGGTACAATTTAGATGGATGTACCCGTTCGAGAGGTGAGAACTTTCAACTATTTACTTACCCACTAACGTTAGACACTATAATTTGTTAATAACTTAATTGCTTGATGATTGTCATAGATTTCTCAATCATTTGAAGAAAAAAAAATGGCAACAAGGCGAGGGTCGAGGGCTCCATATGTAATGCTTATTTAACAGAGGAGATAGCCAACTTCTGTTCTCTGTATTTCGAGAAAAAGTGAACACCAAAGCCAAAAATCTAAACCTAGAAACACCCGAGACGATTGACCCCAACATACCAGACTTTTTTCAAAGTAAGGTAGGTGAGGGATCGTCATCAGCTGGCGGCTGGAGGACATTAGATGAGAAAGAGTACAATCGTGCTCACCTGTACTTGTTATCAAACTGCGAAGTTTTGGACCCGTACGAGAAGCAGTTTGTAACTGAATTTGTAGCTGCTAATCCACATTTAAATGCTGATAATGTTTGGAATAAGCATGAGGAATAGTTTCCCAGTTGGCTTAAGCAGCATGTAATTTCAGAGAATATTCAGGATGATTTGGTTAGGAGTGTAGCATTAGGTCCTTTGTGGAAGGTTAGGACTTGGAACCGGTATTCGGTTAATGGTTTCAATTTCCATACATTTGCCCATGGTAGCAGTAGGAGTAGATGTAATTTCAATGTGAGTGTGTCGTCACTTGAGGGTGATGATTACTACGGTCTATTGGAGAACATCTTCGAGTTGTGCTATGTTGGAAATGATCGTGGGTATAGAGCTGTGGTATTTAAATGCGAATGGAAGGACAACTCAGTGCCAGGTACTAGAGTACATGAAAGGTACAAACTAGTTGAAGTTAATCATACCAAAAAATACTCCAAGTACGATCCGTTTATACTTGCACATCAAGCACACCAAGTGTACTTTGCGCCTTATCCAACCACAAAGAACGACAGAACTGTAAACCAGTGGTGGGTGGTGTTTAAAACTAATCCACGGGGGTACTATGACACTGACCTCTTCCAAGAGGATGTCATCTCAAGTGGTACAACATCGTCTCCAGTTGATGAGAATCTTTTCGCAATGGATGATGATGACAATAATGAGGTGGATGTGGGGGAAGATTTTGAAGACGATGAAGGTGGTGAGGAGGAGGAAGGTGCTTCTAGTGATATGGTCGAGGATGTGGACGATACCAATGATTTAGAGGTCAATGACGAGGAGGAGGAAGATGACGACGTTGAAGAGGATGTGGTTGGTTCGAGTAGGCAAGTGGAAGATGACAGCGACAGTGACGATGATTTCTAGTAGGGTATAGTTTTAGTAAGTTATATTATTTCAACATAGTAATTTGCATTATATATTTTGGGCAAATTATTTCAATATTATGATGTCAATTTCTAACTTCCTACTATGTCTGCAGATATGACGTTGGGCAGCAGACTGCGGTATGGTAGTGGGAGCAGCAACAGGGGGCAGCAGCAGCAGGAGGACCAGGAGGAGAACCGGCTGGAGGAGTATCAACAGGAGGATAATGAGGAGGAGGTGAACGACGATCAACAACCAGGATAACCAGAACAGGATCAAGGGCTTCGATATACAGACGACGGACGCCTAATTATTAGCCCCGAGAACACATGGTGAGACATTATATTTCCTTTTTTGTGAGACATCATCTTATTTCACTCTTTGTTGTAGGTTTCAGACTCGTACGGTGGTGACTGGTGTCTCGGACAGTTTCATGAATGAATTGACTACTTATTGCACTAGTTGGACCAAGGTGCCTCAGTGGCAGCGGGAGAAGTGGTTTGCCAACTTTAAGGTGCACCAATTTTTTTTGTTTTATTAATTATCTGTTATTGTTTACGGATTACTAATACAATAACAACAAACGATCTCGCAGATGAAACACAAATGGAACAAAGGTCTCGAGGTGGCTGCGAGAGACAGATACATGGACGTCGCGAAGCCGAGGTACAAAGACAACATGTGGAAGTTGGCGAGGGAGGGAAGGGCACACAAATATCTTAAAGGTTTGATTACTCAATTAGTGTTCGTACTTGAATAGAAAGTTGTATATATCTTCAAAACGCTTATTGATCTCAAAGTGTATAAATTGTAGGTGACGCCATTAAACAGTTCGAAGAAGCCCGCTCTGACCCGAAGTTCCTTAAGAGATCCGTCCAGGCGAAGAAGAACAGGAGGCGGGGAGGGGACCCCGAGGTGGAGGCGGAGCGCACCCACTACGGTGGGTCGCAGTCGATGCACCAGCGGGCTATGAATGTTAGTATTTCCTTACCTTTGATTTTTATTTTGGATTCTTATTTAATGTTTTCATTATAAATATAAATGAGAAATCTACATGTACTGTCAACAGTTGAAGAAGCAAACCAGATAATTCCCTCCGCCTGCGCAGCTATTTCTCGCCACGAAGACCAAGGGGGACGACACCACCGGTCGATCATTCGCTACGAAGAAGGACGCCGACATTTGGGTAAGTTTCAAACATAAGGCTTATTTACTTTTATTCTTTTCAACTCTCCTAATCATGACTCCAATTTCTTGTAGAGATCGTATATGGAGGCCACTAGAGCGCCCGAGAATGAAGGTGTGGACCCGAGCGAGATTTGGTTCAGAGTCGCGCAGGGATACCGGAAGGGAGCGGTGTACGGTACGGGGAACGCTCATTCCCTGTACTGGACACCACCCAATGCTCGGGGGGGCCATGCGACCTCGACGGAATATGTACCATCCGTCGTTGAGGAGATGAGGTCAGAACTACGAGAGGAGAGGGCACAACGGGCGACTATGACTAAGAAGGTGAAGGAGCGGGATGAGAGGCTGAAGATGCAGGAGTTCGTTAACCTGCAAATTCTGGAAGAGCTACAGCGCCTTAGGAGCACGCAGCAATAGAACTGCAACTCTGATCCCGTTCCCCTACACCGAGATCCTAGAGACCCCTTCAATGGGGGTGGTAGTGGTTCTTCAACTAGTTTCCCTGTTAGCTGAGTAGATTAAAAACAGTTTGTAGTTTGTGAATGTTTGTTGAAAACAGTTTGTAACAACACTTTTAATTTAGTGTATTCACGACGTTTGCTTACTTGGTTGCCAATTTTGGAGTGTGAAGCTTGCGTAACG
This sequence comes from Agrostemma githago, assembly GCA_958450325.1. Taxonomy (NCBI): domain Eukaryota; kingdom Viridiplantae; phylum Streptophyta; class Magnoliopsida; order Caryophyllales; family Caryophyllaceae; genus Agrostemma; species Agrostemma githago. Next base: position 55,413,376 of record OY288258.1, on the reverse strand, counting down.
TTTGGAACAACGTTTGGAATGTTTGGAATGATGTTTGGGACATATTGTGGTTGTTAGTTTGTTTTATTGTGCAAATTTTGGCTAGAAAAGAAACAAATACAATCGGCCTATTTCAGGTAAGGCAGTGACTGATATCAGTCGCTAAATTTTTCATTTAGCGACCGACGTCAGTAGTTGTAGGACGCTCAGAGAATGCCACGTCACACCCCTTAGCGACAGAAATCAGTCGCTAATCTGACGCTCTCAACGACTGAAATCGATCGCTAACATTAGCGACTGAAATCGGCCGCGCGTAGGATTTAGCGACCGATTTCAGTCGCTAGATGCGACTATCTGTGGCGACTGTTTCTTAGCGACTATCAACTGTCACACGTCTCTTTTTAGCGACAGATGACGATGGCTAAGATCAGTCGCCCCAGACTTATATTCTCACTACAAGAATAACTGTCCTCGGCGTCCACCTGGTGGGCACCGACAGTGGACGCCATAAGGCGCAGGGCGTCCGCAAACAGACGCCAGAAAGCGGAAGCCACCCCTACTCGCCCTTTTTTGAAAGTGGCGTCCACTATTGGACGCCAGGACGAATGACGACCGACAGTGGACGCCAAGCTGGCGAGCGACTGTGGACGTCATGTGCCTCCGAGTGGCGTCCACTGTCGGACGCCTGGGGCCTGAAGTTGGCGACCGACTGTGGACGCCACTCACGAACATCCGGCGTACGCAGTCGGACGCCATTATAGTGTCCCCTGGCGTCTGCTATGACGTCCGGTATCGGACGCTATTTACGCTGTTGCATGACCGTAAACATGCGTTCAATGTTTAGCCAAAACCTGCAAAATAAACCAAAACTCAACCACAAATGTCGACTATCCACAATACCTCAACCACATTCAAGCTCAGTCAACCAAAAGAGTTCATCTCTCGACTCATTTATGCTGAAAAAACTTATATAAACAGATTTAACGTACGGTTTGAAGGTACACAAGTGTAAAGTAGTTCAAAGATACAGTTAAAACAACAACAACAACAAACAATCAACTAACTGTGAAGCTAGCTGCAGCACCAGAGTTACCGCCACCCCCGCTAAAGGGGTCTCTGTCGTCTGGAGGGGGTGGGGGAGGACCTTGGTTGCATTTGTCGAACATGGCCTGAAACATGGCCATCTGTTCCTGCATTTTCCTGATGTGTTCCGCCTGCTCCTTCAGTTGCTCCTTCATTTGCTCCTTCTCCGGATCGGGCTGCTGAGATCCGGCCGGCGTGTACTCCATTTGTGTGGAGGTGCTCAGACGCGATGTGGGAGGTCTGAAGTACATACCGTGTGCATTTCCCACACCGTACACACTCCTTTTCCTGTAACCCTTGACGACCTTGAACCAAATCTCGTTTGGGTTGACTTCCTCAACATCAGGATCGGCCTCGAGTCTCTCCATCTCTTGTTGGTAGGCGTCCTGCGTACAGAAGAACGATCTCAATTGAAGTTATTATTAGATGAAATCATTGAAGATAGTTATCCATCACCTACAGTCGATTTAGTACTCACCCAGGTCGCCTGATCCTTTTTCGACTTGAAGGTAGTCCCTGTTTCATCGGTCTGTCCATGCATGTCGTAGAATATATCCGCCGCGGTTGGCTCCCTCCCGAGCTCAGCACGCAGCTATTAAATTAGTACGAAAGTTAGGCAAATATAAATTACGCAAACGTAGTTTACGATTATTCAAGGAAGAGTACGGTATTAATTAGTGGAAATCATACTCTCTTGACACGAGTGAAAGAAGACTGAGAACCCCGATGATGTGTCGGGTTCGCTTGGCCCTCATGGTCACAGTTCTTCAACTTGTTCCTTTGGGCAATTTCGGACCTCACCTTAAACTCTTTCTGATCGTGATAGGCAATCCATCTCTCCAACGCCTCCCCTAAAATATGACGACCCAATATATTATTTAATACAGTGAAAGATTGAAGTTAGATGTTTATTTGTTAAAATTGATTACCCAAAAAAAAACAACTAACACCTTTAAGGTCCTTCAACGGAGTCCCCCGCGTACGTCGTTTATTCATCACACAGGCGAAACGTCGTGTGCACGTTTCATTATACCGTTCCCAGACCCTACCATCAAACTCTGAGGCCCAGCTGAACTTGAACTGTACAGTCAAGACAGATTAATAAGTAGTATGAAAAATATTTACAAAGTCCAGATTATAAAATAATAACTCGGGAGCAAAAATAATCCACGTACCTTGAACTGGTTGAACCACCACTCTCGTATCTCAGCCGGTACCTGAGACCAATTAGCATACCCTTGCCCTTTGTCGACCATGAAGCTGTTGGTACAGCCTTTGACGACCTCTTTGTGCAGAAACCTGCACCGAGTCGAGAAAACCATATATGCAGTCAATCATACAAAATGTAGTCCAAAAATGAATATTTACAAAAGAATAATCAACAAGTTAGATTATATTACCATGTGCCTGTTGGCTTGAGAACATACCGCCCCTCCTCGTCCTTCTCCAGCACCTCATCCGGCCCCTGTTGCTGCACCTCCTCCTCCTGCTCAGCGGTCTGCTCCGGTCCCGTTTCGGGGACCACCTCCTCGTCCTCCTGCTGAGTGGTGGACGTGTGAGCAGACCTACTACCCCCACCACGTCTCCTAGTCGATCTACCGCCTGCCATTATATTAACCTGTCAAAAAATTAAACAATGTTAACAACAATTAGCCATGTCATCAACAATTTCATTCTAACTTTATTCAAGTAAAATAGCCTACTATAGTAAACATCAAAATAACTTAACCATGTAAACATTTAAACATACAACAACTCTAGTAGTCACCGTCGCTGTCCTCATTTTCTTCAGCCTCATCCTCCTCAGTCTGATCCTCCTCCTCGTTCTCCGAGCCCCCAACTTGATCGTCCTCTGAGTTCTCTTCATCGTGTCCGTCATCCTCCTCAAGGTTCTCCGGAACATCCCTGACCATGTACTCTCTTTGTCCATCATCATCGTCATCCTCAAAATCTTCCTCTGCCCCTTCATTCTGATCTTGTACGGAGAATATGTTCTCTTCAATAGAAGATAAGCGTGTACCACTTGAAGCCGCATCTTCCTGGAACAGAGAACTGTCTATTTGTCCCCGTGGTTTAGTCGTAAAGACTGCCCACCATTGACTTTGATTTCTGTCATTTCTCGTGTAAGGAGAAGGAGCAAAATAGACTTGCTTCGCCTGATGCGCGAGTATGAACGGATCGTACGTAGGATATTTCCTTGTGTGATTAACTTCCACAATCTTGTAACGTTCATGCACTCGGGTCCCGTTCACGGAGCTGTCTTTCCACTCGCACTTGAATACTACAGCTCTATACCCTCGTTCTTTGCCAGCGTAACACAACTCAAAAATATCCTCCAAAATACCATAGTACTCATCACCATCAAGAGATGACACACTCACGCCAAAATTGCATCTAGCCTTGTTCTTCCCGTAGTTGAATGTGTGAAAATTGAACCCGTTCACCGAGTACCGGTTCCAGGTTTTAACCACTCGCACTGGACCGAATGCCAAACTTCTAACCAAATCATCACGTATGTCTAAGGCAACTACGTGATCCTTGAGCCACTTCGGGAAATGTTCGTCGTGCTTACTCCAAACGTCATCAGGGTTCACGGCAGGGTTCGCAGCGACATATTCAGTTACAAATTGTTTCTCATAAGGCTCTAAGATCTCACAATTCGAAAGTAGGTAAAGGTGCGCTCGGTTGTACTCTTTCTCATCTAGTGTCCTAGAACCCTCAACGGATGAAGTTCCTTCATCGTCCTTCTTTTGAAAAAATTCGGGTATAGAGGGGTCAATGGACACCGAATGTCCTAGGTTCAGGTTCTTGGTTTTCGTTTGCACATCTTTATCGAAGTAGAGGGAGCAGAAGTTTGCAATCTCTTTTGTCAAATATGCATTACAAATAGAACCTTCTACCCTAGCCTTGTTACCAATTTTCTTCTTCAAATGATTCAGGAACCTAAATAAACAAGTTATATATTTCAATCAATACAAATTAGTTAAGCTTATTTTCTTTTAAATGAAGTTACTAAAAGTTACGTACCTTTCAAATGGGTACATCCATCTATACTGGACAGGTCCTCCAACCTTAGCCTCGTAGGGCAAGTGGACGGGTAGATGCTCCATGGAATTAAAGAATGACGGTGGAAAGATCATCTCAAGTTTGCATAGTATCTGCGGAATTTGATCCTCGAGCCGAGACATGTCCTCAACTGATACTGTAGAGGAACACAAATCTCGGAAGAACTGAGATATCTCAGTTATGGAATTCCACACCGTCGGTGGCAGAAGGTGCTTTAATGACACCGGAAGCAACCTCTCCATGAAAACGTGACAGTCGTGACTCTTTAACCCTTGAAGCTTCAGGTTCTTAAGATCAACACAGCGTTTGAAGTCGGAGGCGTACCCATCAGGGAATTTCAACTTCTCTACCCACTCCAACAACGCCTTTCTCTGAGCCTTGTCAAGTGTGAACAAGGCCCTTGGTTTCGACCCATCCCGTTTTATGTGCAGTTGAGGACGGTCACAAAAAATCTTTACATTTGCTCAGCTATGGTTTTTGTGGCGTACAATTTCTGAAGCCTAGGTGCAATAGGGAAGTACGTAAGCTGACTTATTGGGATTGGTTTCTTACCCCTGACACTACTTTTCCCTTTTCTACCTCTCAAAGCAATATCCCCCTCGACCATCTTATACCTACCCTTACCACATCTCCTACATTCATCAAGCATCGCATCGTCCTTCCAAAATAGCATGCACCCATCTGGACAAGCGTCAATCTTTTGATGCGGGAGTTGAAGTCCCTTCACAACCTTTTTGGTTGTGTAGAATGATCGGGTCATGATATTGTCTTTTGGAATAACTCTCTCGAGTAAGGCAGCAATACCATCGACACAAGCAAAGGGCAGGTTGAACTCACATTTAAGGCTAACTACCATAGACGCGACTTCTAACAAAGTCACATCGCACCCTCCGTATAACGGTTTCTCCGAAGCTTCCAACATGTCAAAAAACGCCTTCGCTCGACGGTTAGGCTCTTGTGGGTTAGGTGAATCCTGTGGGTTGGGTGAGTCTCGTGGGCTAGGTGAGTCTCGTGGGTTAGGTGAGTTAAACAAGTTGCACTCCACAACATCAACTATCATACCTCTCAATCCCCCCTCATCGTGATGGTTTTCGGTTCCCTCAGACTGAGATGACTCACCATGACAAATCCAATAATAGTAATCGGGTGAAAAACCACTATAGATGACATGTTCCTTCACTACAAGGACCTCAAGAAATTTTAGGTTCTTGCATTTAGTACACGGACACCTAACCTCCCCCCTCGATGCGTAGTCTACCGACTTTTTAGCGACCTCGACAAATGACTCGACACCCCTCAAAAATTCGACGGTTGGACATCTCTTTTTATCAAGTCTTCCCTCGTACATCCATTTCCGTTCAATTCTCTTCATTTTCTATGTTCAAAAAATATATATAACATATTAAAGTTTAATTTTCCTACTTTAATTTATAACTTACTAAATGAATATTTAATCACCATTTAATTTAAACTTAATTTCTCTAACTAATATGTCAAAGTAAACCCAAATGTATTATTAATTTAGAATTGACCTTACAAAAATTTAGTAAACTCAATTCCTTAAAAAAATTAGTCACCGAATTTAATCACAATTTAATCCCAATTTACAAAAACCCTAGCTAATTTATCAATATAATGTAAACCCAATTCAACCGAACAAAACACAACAATTCATGGCTTAGGGCACACAGAAACAGCTTAAACAGGTCAAAAAATGGTCAAATTTTAGGATACAGATATCAAAATTCCGAAAGCGCCGCTAACACCTATTCACAACCCCGATCAAGATAGAAGTGGTTTCGGGAAAATCCGGCATTATTACGACACCTTTTGGTCCGTCTTAAGTCACACAAAACCTCACGGGCTTAAACCAAATTGATCAAACCCTAGTCAAAATAGTGATGGGCAAAAATAATCTAACTAATCGAGTTTGGGATAAACTAATCAACCTAATCGAACTTGGCCTAAACTAATCAACCTAATCGAAATTTAGACCTAAACGAAATTAACTAATAACTATCAACAAATAACCCTAACAATGAAGAATATGAACTAATTAAATTAAATAGAAACGAAATAAAGTAAGAAAACATACCGAAAATAAGGAAGAAAGGATGAAAAATGAGGGATTTGGGTCGGCGAGTGTAGAGGGAGAAGGAAGAGGGCGATTTTTTTTTTTAGGAAATGAAGGGGGAGAGGGGGGGCAGCGGGTATTTGACGCCATACTGAAGACAGATGGCGTCCGCTGTCGGACGTCACATGCGGACGTCAATTGGCGTCCGACAGCGGACGCCATTTTGCCTAAATGGCGTCCGACTGTGGACGCCTTTTGTCCTCAACTTCAGCCATCCTCATCTTCAGTCGGACGCCAAGTCCGGCGTCCGACAACGGACGCCCGGTGGACTTTTCGGACGCCATTTAGGCGTCCACATGCCAAGGACGCCAATTAGGCGGACGCCTGGGACAGTATTTCTTGTAGTGTCTTGTAGTGCCCCTTGAAAGTGACAATTACCGAGATACCGTGTTTGGGTCAAGGTGACTGGCTTGGATGGTTTTGGAATGTGGAGCTAGGTAGTAAGTGGTTTCGATAGATCAAAATCTGGAGCTTTATTTTTGTGGAGTTAGGGATATGGGCTAAGGTTTCGTAATTTGGTAGGAAAGGGGAAGCTGAGCAAAAATGACTCAGACTTCAATCGGGCGGGATTTAAATTACGTGGGATCTGATTTCCATGTCTGGCCCTAACGGTTGGGGTTATCCTATTGAGGTTGAATCCTCAAAATTCTGAACTGTCTCCTAAAAAGTGTCTCGGGAAGGTCTTAAGGGTTGTAATGCAGGGAGGCTAGTATTTGGGTGCTAGTTGACTGGTCTGTTCATTTTTCTTTTCCTTCCTTCTTTTTTTGTTTTTTTTTGTTCGGACTTTGCACTTAAAGTCGAGTTGAGTGATTGGGGGTTTCATTTTGACCGTTGAGTTTGCTCTTGATTATTGAATTGGGCCGGTTTAGCTTGGCTTTGTTTTCACTTTTTCCTTTGGCTCCTTTTGGCCATTTCAGACTTCTTTTTTTATATGTCAGACTAGCACCTATGGTTGGGGTCGGTCTTTATTTGAGGGATATTTATTGTGGGAAATGGGTTTGCCTTCCGTCTTTAATCACAAGCTAAGAGACTATCTAGGTTTGTCATAGGATTCGGGAACACTCGTTCTAAGGGATAATTTGTGGTTTTCTATACCAGACATGGAATAGGTAAAAAACGAACACGGGATCTCGGTTCTTGTAATTCTTCGTCGTTTTGAGGTATGTTTTATTATTATCGATAAATGGCATAGTACCGAGTCGTAAGCGAGAAATGTATGTTTTAAATCAAGCGATTGTCGAGGCGCATTATAAAGGAAGAAAAGTTCATCCCTTTTTATTGATAGTAATAAGCGGGCTATGCGCCCGAGATATTGTTTTTGGAGAGGTGGAGGACAGATCCCCTCGCACCTCTTGACTCGGAGTAAAACAAAAGACGTTTGTTACTCTATTAGGTCTAGGCACTAAGACGAACCAGACTCTGACTCGGACACAGGCTCACTTGTCTCGGCGGATGCTCTTCGGTTGTCAGGATCTTCCTCAATATTCCGGGCATTCTCCTCTATAGGGTCGAGGTGGGAACATCCATCGATGGCATTGCCGAAGACTGCGTGAATGCTAATAGGGTTTGTGGTATTGTTTGGTTTCTCGGGTGGAGGGAGAGAAATGGTCCCGTTTTCGATCATATCTTGTATGATATGTTTGAGCCGAAAGCAAGATTCAGTATCATGCCCGTTACCTTGGTGATATAGGCAATAAGCATTAGGGGTCCAAATTTTGCTTCGTTTGCTGACTGGTGGGTCCAGAGTGTAACCCAAAAGTGAGAGTAACCCTTGAACGACTAGGCTCTTAAGAGCTTCAGTGTAAGATGAGTTGATTGGGGTAAACTTTCTTGGTGACCTTCCTACTTTGTTGGGTGTGGTCTTGTAAGGTCTTGGTGACCCTTCCGTATCGACTTTAGGAAGCTTCGATCGGGTGGAGCATTGGGATAATCTATCCTCGGTAGGCTTTTGGGCATGGTAATCACTCAGGTTAGCGTTTGTATCACTTTCGGTGTCTCTACTCACAAGAAAATTGAGGCGGCTATCGATGTAACGGACGGATAAAGTCAAATGGGTTACCGAAGTATGGATGTTGCGAACCAATTTGGTTAGGGTATTGACATCGTTGCGGATGCTTTCGATGGCGCTCAAATCTACCGACATGTTGGGGAGTGATTCTAGTGGGAAAGGATTAAAAGGTCAGATCGGATCCACCGGATGACTTAGAGACTCGAAGAATGCTCCTAGTAGAGCGACACGGGAATGGGACCCTTGACTTGCGCGTGCATACGTTCATTTGGTTTAGGGACTCAGGCGTTTTTAGACTCTCGGTGTATTCGGCGAAACGCCTAACGAATTTTAAATCTCTGTAACGAGACGATTTGACACAAGCCTCGGGGGTGAGGCTTAAAGAGGACTTCAAGAAATGAGACGACCCAAAACGTAAAACCCCGAGTAGAGGCAACCTTAGTAACTAACACAGACAGTTAATCACACGGTTGTACGACGTAAGAAGTTGATCGTGATCCCGGCTCAGGGCCAGAGATTTTTTTTTTTAAAATAACCGATACTCCCGAGGAGAGTTTTGACAAAGATGATTTTGTAAAATTAGGGAGACGATGGTGTGGGTACATCGTTTGTGACCTGGAAGTGCGTTGCTATCTGTGCGTCGGGAATCCGACGATAGCAAAAGTGTAAATGTTTCTTTTTTTTTTGAAAGGAACACGGTCCTTAGGGGAATCGGTTTTGAAAATAACGAAGTGACGCTTTTATCGAGACTACTATTAATTAGCTAGTTCGATATTTATAGCGGATGCGTGTGGTGTTTTAAAGGTGTGATTAAATTCTTATCGAAGAACTTAGGTGACAAATAGTGTTTTTGGAAAAAGTTTTTAAAACTAGTGACCCACGTTCGTCAGTTGCATTAACTAGCATTTGATGTTGGAGAGTGACGTGTTGCGAAAGGCGTTTCGAGGATGTAACCGTTTTGGATTCCTTGGCTTCATTAATTGAAGCTTCGGTTGTGTTAACGGTATGTGTGTAAAAAAAAGAAAAATATTTATTTTTTATTTTTTGAAAACAAGAATGTAACCGTTTGGTGTACTTTGATCCCATTAATTGGGAGTTTCGGTGACACTAACGGTATTTGTTGTTTGACGGGTTTTACTTTGGCCACGTGATGACGTTCGAAAATATATTTTGTTTGAAAATGTTGAGCGTGAAATTTGTCATGACGACAGCATCTAAAAATGTTTTTTTTTAGAAGTCGTGATTTGCTCGGAGTATCGTTGTTTAAAAGGTTGTTTCGAAAAGATGAGGTATATATCTTTTTTTTCGTAAACGGAATTGGGTGCGGTTGAATAATGTTGGCGTGGTTGAATCCAGTTTTTAGTGTCTTATTTGGGTTGGATTGTTCAAACACGCTACACATAACTAGGAATGCATATACTCATGCAGGATGCAGACTCGGGTAGGTTAGGGTAAGCTACCGGCCACGAATAGTCTTTCCTTAGGCATTGACAATGATCTGGGGAGACGAGTGTCATACCTTTCGTTCGGAACTATCCGCTTATTATTCCTGCGGGGTACGCGTTAGGCGGCCGGAGCGTCAACCGAGGATCTCTCCGCGTGTCCCTAAGATCTTACCGCGAAGAGGTCGATTGGTCCTCATATCGGTTAGGGTGAGCTTTTTTGGGCCAAAACCTGTAGTGACCACAACTAGGAACTAAGACATGAGCTTCACCGACCTCGTTCAAGTTACACCACCACTGGAAACTTGTTTCCAAATCCCCAGCGGAGTCGCCAAACTGTGGACGTCCGTCCGCACCGCCCGGCGCCCCGCGCAGGACTGATCCGGTTTTTCAACGTGCGACGGCCACCCACGCGGCCCTCTCCCTGCCGGGGGTCGGTCCGATCTCGCATACGGGCGATGTGTTGGACCTCGATTTGGATGACGATCCGGACTTGTACTAGACGGGTGAGGATACCCGTGTTTCCGTTTGGGAATCGATCGAGTCGTGGTTGCAAATGTTTAAAGGTCGTTTTGTTTGGTAAGGCGACCTTTTTATTGAACTGAAGTTGTCGTTGATTTGTGGAGTCGCCACCGAGTCAATTATTGGGACTCGGAAACCGTTCAAGTCAACTTTGATCTCTTGCCGGCTCAAAGTTGAATGGCACGGGGCCTAAAGATAAAGACTTGTACCCTTAAGCACTCCATGCCTGGAATGACTCTCATTGCCAATGGTTTCGGACATCCGAAAACCGTCGATTCTGAGTAAGGGGTGAGGGTACGTATTGGGAAGCCAACATCCGATAGATGTCAACACCCAATCCCGCCCGCAGTATAGCGGCCTCTACTAATCAATCGGTGGGCTGATATCCTAGTTCTGTTGTTGTGGCGGAAGTGTTGTAACATCCCTTGTGTTAACCCTACACCTTTTGTTACGTCGGTTATTTAAGGAGAAGTAAGCTTTGTCGTCAAAGTAGTTATGTTTACATTCTTTGCATGCGATTTCACGTGACAAGCAGGCCATGAAAAGATGCAAGTAGGAGAGTAGAGAGTACTAGTATTATACGTATTAGCAAATCAGTTTTAACATGATAATACGGATATTAGTCATTCTCGTGGTATACCTTACCTGGTATTCTGCTTAAGATGCGTCGGCTCGGTATTAGTGGAGATGCATCAAACCTAATAGGCGAGCACCGAGACTAATATGGAACCCGACCATCACTTTGTTCAATTTTAGTTGTTTTACGTTTTGAATTCCGTGTTAGGTGATTTAGCATGCGATTATAAGGTCATAAAAGCAATAAATCATATGAAAAACTGTAAGTGCGAATGTAAGTAAATCACATAGTGAGGAGTTGCACCCTCGGAGTATACACTAAACGGGACACGATGCATAGATAGTTTTGAGAACGAATCTCGGAATTACTCGGGTCTATTTAGTGTGTTTTAGTATTTGCGGTTGAAGTTGGGACATTACGTATTTTAGTAGACGTTTGTGGGCCTAGTGCCCACATCTAGTGTTGTCGTAGTGCATAATAATAGAAAGTGCGAATATGGAAAGTTTTGTTTAGACGGAAACCTAGTGACGATACGACTTCGACAAGCGGATCCTCCTAGCTTGACCAGTTATTCCGGCAGAGTTCCGTTACCGTTTGACCTTCCTGCGGCTACTCCGGCAGAGCTTCGTTACTATTTGCTAGTTCTGCGGCTAATCCGACAGAACCTGTGTGCTAGACTCGAGCTAGTCGAACACAGGCACCTCGGGATCGAGTGGAGTGCTCGAAGATGAGGAGTAGCATCGATTTCGCTTTATCGGAACTACGATCGAGTGGATCGTTTGCCTCGGGTGTCGGAGTGCGAGCCCTTAGCGAGAGAAAAGAGAGGGAAGAACGAGTTGTGTAGAAGTAGGCACGAACTCATGATTGTGTGTCGAATGAATGAGGTGAGGGGGGTATTTTTAGGTTTTTTCGGTCCTCGTCACCCATATGGACGCCCGGGGTCATGCGGCTCGGTCTTCAGGCGCCTGGTGTGAGGCAGTTCAGTCTTCAAGCGCCTGAGCTTGGCTGTCGAAGTTTTGAAGATCCGATATCAAAACTTTCCAAAACGGAGAAGATGCACATCTTAGGTTATCTTGGAGGTTAAGGCTTCCCATAAACCTAGTGTGTCAAGCGCCGAGTGGGCTTCGGGTGCGTGTCCCGAGGTTCGCTCGGCCCGACGCGTTCACTCGGGTTTGACTTTGCATATTTCGGGACCGATTCGGGGCCCCGGTATCGTAATTGACTCTAATTTGTGTCGACGCGACCATAATGACATGACTAAGCCTGCCTTGATGTTAATTTAATCTTTCCGAGTAATTATTTGATCCGTACTATAGAAAAACTATCTAAAACATCGCAAACTCGCGTCGTGTTGCAGTCCGATCGTCATCGGGTGTTTGTCGGGCACTCCTGCAGCCACCAGGTCCAAATCTGGGTGTCTACAGAAGCACACATGACATTAAATTATAGAAGTAAAAACATTACAGAAAACTAAAATTTAGTTCAGCTACATGACAGTTCAAGTTAAAGATAACTACTGAAAACTACTTTACATCATAATTAAAATAATAATTAATCAGTTATTCTGAATTTTTAAAGCTTCCTTTAATGTTGACTCCTGATCTAATGTAAACTACAAGTTAAATTGGTGGAATATATCATGTACCTTTGTGGGATTCTGTATCTGTCTTGGTTCGTTGGAGGGGGCTTCATCAACAATAACCGCAATTTCTGAATTTTCCAGCACCACAACTTGGTTACTGGTAGTTGCATTGTTAACAATAGGTGTTTGGGTCGAACTCCCACCAACCATAGTAGCTCGATCAAGATCGATAATGGTCTTCCATTCAGATATTTCTGCGTTTTAAGAGTGACAAATAAGAAAATTAGATTAAACTTGTGGAATATAGAAATATAAAAATTAGTGATGTCCTTACTTCTTGCTCTTTCGGAATCTTTGATGTTGATTTTTGGAACTAATTTTGTGACAACGAATCTGGAAGGGGAAAACTGAGTATTTAAGAAGGTTGAATTTGGTAACTCCTGCACACTAGTTTAGTGGGAGGTTGGTGAAACAATTACAGTTTTAAGGGTGTGGTGCAGTTGAGAGAAGTGATTTTTTTGAGGGATTTGTGGGATGAGAAGTTATAGAGTGCTAGAACTACCCATTCATGTGACGGTTTATGGAATAAGTTGACAAATGTTTTTTTTTTTTGCGTAACCGTCAATTAAGTAGACAGTTATAGGAGGTTTTAAATTGCCACATCAGCCGACACATAAGCTCCACCTCATCACCCTAATCATAATCCTATGTGGCGCAATATGGAGCCTTAAAATGTTGTTACTTTAAACCTAGGTTTCACAGACACCGACACGGACACGGACACAGAGACGTATCGGACACGGGACACAGCGTTCGAAAATTTATAGGACACGGACACGGAAGGAAAAAAAATAAATATACATATTTAAACAAAGAAAATTCTAAGATTTTTATACCTAAAATATAGGTTTGGTTACTTAAACTATCGCAATTATCGTAAAATAACAAAACAAAAATTAAAGTCTTATAAACTCAAAGTTAAAATCAAATCTTAAAAATTTCAAATAATTATACTACTATAATATACTCCTAATAATTAATTAGTTAACGTTTATAGTATCAAGTAACCCTATAAACATATAATTGTTGTCTTATTAAAGTCCACAAATTCATAAACAACGCAAAGTGTGTCCGATGAGTCTTCAAATAGTATGAATCGTGGCCGACACGTCTCAAAATAACATGAAACGTGTCCGACACGTCTCTAAAAAAATTAAAAAAACCAGACACGTTTTTTCAGGTGTCCGAGATGTATTGCCGTGTGTCGGTGTCCGACACGACACGACGGTTTGGAAGAGTGTCCGTGCAACCTAGCTTTAAACAATAAAGGATAGTAAATTTGGTCTCCTTATCGGTGTGGACGTAGCCCGTGATTTTGCTGGTGAACCACGTAAATCTGTGTGTCAGTTTATTATTGTTTGCTATTTGTTTTGTTCTTCTCGCGTAGTCAACAAACCGTTGATAACGGGACGCCTCCGTTACAACAAAAAGAATCGCTATGTACTTGAACAGTTGTCACTGGAGGCGTCAAGATTGGCGTAACTATTGTAGAGAAAACGGTGTAAATATAGAAAAATCCCCCCCAGAAAATAACACGAGGTGGAATTCAAATGTATATAATGTTGAAGGCTTGTTTAGCGTATAAGGATCATCTAACTACTTGGTGGAATCGTAGTTGTTCCATCGACCAATTTTTGATGATGATTGGACAAAAATTGAAATGTATATTGACCTATTGTGTGCCTTTAGCGTGACGACCAACACCTTTTCTCATGTACATAGGCCTACTGTCCCTTATTTTTGTTTGTAAACTTATTAGAATCGCCTCTATTTTCAAAAAATATCGAGGCAAAGATGTTTACAACACGTTTTTACCCGTCATAGAGGCCAGGTGGCTAAAATATTGGTCTGATATTCCTATCACCAATGTATTTACAACCCCTTTAGACCCTAGGTGAAAATTTGAGGGTGCGATGAACTTTTTTTATGCTTATAAAAAATTAATGAACATAGATTTTGACTTAGACGAATATAAAATAGAGATTAGAAACGAAAATTTTAAATTATTCAACGTTTACGAGTCTATTTACGGTAACAATACTCGTTCTACTCTATCAGTTGCAGATACTGGTAGCAGTACAATGATGGATCCATGCTTTGGCGATGTCATGAATATAATTTAATGTCACAAATAATTCTTAGTAGAGGATCTTCAAAGACAGCTGATCTGGCGAAATATCATATGTACATCACGTATAAATGTTTCCGCAATTACGAATGTACCTCAATACATGGCCTAGATCTTACGGTTTGGTGGAGAGAACACAACAAGTTCTGTCGGTGATGTCCGCTATGGTGAAGGACTTTCTCTGTATTCAAGTTTCATCTGTTGCATCCGAACGTTGTTTCAGTGCCGCTAGGAGGGTGTTAGATGATAAACATACATATTTGGGTTCCGACAACCTCCGAATGTACATATGCTTTAAAGATTGGATAGATGCAAGAGAAAGAAAACAAGGCGAGGAGATAAAAGATAGTGACAACGACTCCGACGAAACTATCACCGAATTTGTCAACGCTTAATCAATTTGTAATATATTTTGTTGGTTTAAATAAAGGAAAGTAAATTAAAAGTGAATTACATTTTTTAATACAACCTGAATAAATTTTTAAAAATTTATTTTGTTGGGTTAAATAAAGGAAAGTGATTAAAATATCTATTACTTTTATATGATATAATAATATTATAGGATATTTAATATATCTTCCCAATTATTATGATAGTATTTATTTATTCCCTAATAATTGTGGTTTTATCGGTAATTGAGTCTCTAAGAGAGATATCGTCACAATAATATCTTCACTTTTGATGGAAGGTCGAGATTAAATTAAACTAAAAACCTAATAGGAAATTGCCTCTATCTGCCTATATAATAATAGAGTATTCTCCGTCGAAAACTCTATGATGCGTATGAAAAATTATGAAGAAACAACAGTATGAAAAACTAATATCGTTCGTATCTTTTGTGACTTTCATGTTCAAAGATTTTGGGGTTTATATTATGTTATAATATGTTATAAGATTTTTATATAAATGATGATAATTTTAATTCAGATTATTAATCTTCAATATTAAGCGACATGCATGCATGTATATAAAATTATAATCCATCCGTATCTATATGTTCGTCCACATTTTTTTAATATATGTGAGGGGTATAATATTAAAAGTGGGTGAACATATAGATACGGAGAGAGTATATCTATAATTTTTAATTATAAATTGATATGAATATAAATTATATACGTCTCAAATTTATATATTTTATTTAAACACGAGATAAATGCACCTCATAATATATACATGTCAAATAATAATGTTTAAAATTATTTGTAATAGGTTTATAGTCTTTTTATAAATAATAATCATTCGTCCTTGAATATTAGCTAAAAAAATTTGAGTCTTAAAAATGCTATTTTAATCAACATAATAATATATAAACATACTCCATATTAAGTAAGCCTAATTATCTCTACCACTATCCCGATATAATATGAAACAAATTAAACTTATAGCATATTATTAACATGATATAAACCCCAGAATCTTTTAACAACAGGAAAGTCACAAAAGATTAATTAAGACGGGATTAAGACATATCTCCTTACAAAATAAGCCAAAATCTAATACAAACGATATTAGATCTCTATAAGACGACTTCATAAATAATAAATAAGATGGTTTAAAATAATTTTCAAATAATAATACGTTGGTTTCTCTCTTCTCCTGTAACGTAATAACTGTTATTTCTTCATAATTTGTCATACGCATTAGCATAGAGTTTCTGATATATAATTTGTTTCATATTATATGTATGTATTTACAAAAGAAGTAACCAAATTTACAAAATGAAAGTAGAATAAAGTTCGAGTTCGATACTAATATCCCGTACACAAACTATTTACTCATACTAGATTCGCTAAACCATCAAATGAATACTCCCTCCGCTCAAGTTGAACTTACCCATTTCTCTTTTTGACATTATTCACAATCAAGGATAACTTTCGATATTCACGACAATCTATTAGAGAAAATATATCCATGTGGGATCTTGTTTGATTCGTCTTTAAAAGTACATTATTAATATCCAATTTCCATAATTTTTACTAATATGTTATGAAAGATATTAGCAACGCAAAATGCGTATTGGCAAACGTGAAAAAGCAAAAGAAAAGGTTGGACTTGAAGGGGGAGTAGCAACGCAGCCCAGGCCAACTTGAAATCTTGTTGCTAGACGCCTTCTCCGTCTTGATCCAATGGTCGATTATTTTCAGTTCTTTTGATCTTTGATCCTTTAACCATTCCGGATGTCTTGGACCCAAATCCAAACAATGGGAACCTGAAAAAAAAAGGTCGAAAGATCGAGTAATTGAATTATTTACCAACATAATAAATCTCTACATCTTTTAATAATGAAATTTAATGTCATTGTTTACGATAAATAAATAAAACCAAACACAATTAACCTTCTTTAGTGGTGATTGCGACAACACTTTCTGATAAGTCCTCCAAGACACTGTTAAAATCAAAAAAAAAAATTATGGTAAGTAGATAAATAAATATTCAAAATAATTCTAACGAATCTCAGATACGTTAAATGAATAGATAAAGAAAATAGAAACATAAGATAAATACCTGGAGCCACTATATGGGTCCATTAAGCCATTAGAAAATATTATATTGGTCGTGAAGTTCTTTAACGCCGATCATTAGAAAATATTATGTTGGTCGTGAAGTTCTTTAACACCGATCTTAGATCCTAATATCAAATATATATTTAGCGTAATTATTAAAATAATTCACCCATTGAGCATCAAAAACCCACTTCTTATTAATTTCTCCCTCTTCTTCAATGCATTATTCCTCACTTGTACTAATAGTGGCTCTACTAGTTGGTCCAGTCGTCGTCACGACGATGGCTGACCTACGTTGGTATATATGACCAGCCCCTGGACCACTATGGTTTCAGGGAAAACCGGTCTACTACCTTTCGCCAACGAGTTTATATCGACCGCTCGTACGTACACGAGTGGTCAAAAAATGATTCAATGCCCGTTTTGGTCTTCCTCGGTGGAGAAGCGGACATCAAGCAGTGGCTTGGGGGTGACATCGGGGTGCTTACGACGACCGCCTAAAAGTTTCGAGCGTCATTATTAACTGATAAACTAACTAACAAGTACTCGTATACAAAATAGCCAAATAAATGTAATCAAAATCATTAATAAAATTCTAATTACAAACTTCATATTACAAGTTTAATACAAAAATATACTAAATCACAATACAAACTTATATTAAGCCCAACGCAAAAATATATTAAGCTCAGTACAAAAAGGACCCCCGACGATGGCTGACCTACGTTGGTATATATGACCAGCCCCTGGACCACTATGGTTTCAGGGAAAACCGGTCTACTACCTTTCGCCAACGAGTTTATATCGACCGCTCGTACGTACACGGGTGGTCAAAAAATGATTCAATGCCCGTTTTGGTCTTCCTCGGCGGAGAAGCGGACATCAAGCAGTGGCTTGGGGGTGACAGCGGGGTACTTACGAAGACCGCCTAAAAGTTTCGAGCGCCATTATTAACTGATAAACTACCTAACAAGTACTCGTATACAAAATAGCCAAATAAATGTAATCAAAATCATTAATAAAATTCTAATTACAAACTTGATATTACAAGTTTAATACAAAAACATACTAAATCACAATACAAACTTATATTGAGCCCAACGCAAAAATATATTAAGCTCAGTACAAAAAGGACCCCCCCCCCCCCAATTTCACACAAATCATTCTAATCTTCTTATAATCTTATTAATATTCTACATTTCTACGATTCTACTATACTAATTATCAATATATAATTATTCTATTAATCTTATTCAAAATCTTAAACTAACCTTATAACTATATAAGTTATAAAAATTATTATACTAATTTTAATATTGATATTCCGGGGCTTAATTATGAGATTGAATTATTGATTTGATCGCATCAGTTTTTTTTGGCATTTTTGGGTTTTTGGGCTATTTATTACGGAGTATATTCGAATATTGATATTCGATCGCTATCTCCGGAATTCTCCACCCTTTGTTTGCATTTTCTAGCTTAATCTCATTTACTTTAATTTTTTTTTTATTAGTTAACTTACAAATAATTTGTTAATCCATTAATTTGTTAATTAAAATAAATTGCTAATTGTTAATTAAGTCATTAATGAAATTGATAATTAACTTGGTAATCTTATTGTTAATTAGCTTCGCTCAAATTGTTAATTATATTGTAAAACCCGCTCAAGAAAATAAATCATGTCGGAATCACATCACACTGAGTCTGGGTCAAAAAGAAGTCGATCACATCAAGGTAGCGTAGAACAACCCTCTTGTTCACAAACACCATAATCGGAGGCAAATGGACTGTAACAGCCTTAAATTTTCGCGACCGAAATAATAAATCGAAAACGGAGAACTCAAAGATGTAACTTCGCACTTAGCTCACAAAGACAAGTGCAAGGAAAATAAAAAGATATAAATCAACAGAAAAAGAAATTTGATAGAAAATAATTGAAGCAAAGTAAAATTTCGATACTTGATTAAATGAAAACATTGCAGCGGAAGTCTTAAGTCTTACAAAATCCAAAACAGTTTAAAACAACCTCAAACCAATAATCCAAAATATAAATATATATATGTAAATAGCTCGAGACAAAGTTTAAACAATTAAAAACCTTCCTCGCTCAGCAAAACCCGAAACCAGAATGCACCCATGCAGCATATCAAGTGTACCTATCAACTGTACCCAAAATCACGCATGGATACAGGTTCCAGTTGGGGAACGACCCAAAACAAAAGAACTTCAACAAAGCTGAGTAAAAGTATAAAATAATAAAACGTTGAATAATGATAACAATAATGACATAGTAATAAATACTCCATCCGTTCACTATCTTTTGCCCCGTTTCATTAAAACACTTCTCACAAATAATGATGAAATGGGTAAGAAATTATGAACGGAGGGAGTAAACTGAAACCAGAGTTACAAAGTCACCATATTGATACCAAAACACAATACTTTAAAAACCAAGTCAAAACCAACCAAAATATATTTTCACCACCCGTGTGCCAAGGTCCTACCCTTGCACGGTCTAGAGGCAACCACTTATACTTAGTCCGACTTATATAGTGCGCACCTCTCGCACCTGGACAATCAGTAAGATGAGGCTGTCAAAGGAGAAAGTCTAAATACCTAGCAAGTGGTGGTCGGTTACCCCACTCAAATATAACTCGGGCCAAGAGTTCAGTTTCGGGACGAAGTCCCAGGGATGTCATAAACGCACCTTAAACCAACTAGACCAACAGAGCTCCCAGAGTCGGTTATAACCTCCATAAATTTTACCAAAACAATATATACCAATGTGTGACTCGTGTCACAAGTTCAATATCCAACATATTACGAGTATCATAAAAATTCACCATTGGCAAAATAATTTATTTACAAACCGCTTTAAAAATATAATTTAAACCGAACATGCTCTTTACTCAAAAGTGAAAAGGGTAAAACGTCCATACCTCTCAAGACGGTCAATCCAAGCTACGATAATCCAAAAATTCTTTCTCCTCGAACGCACAAGCTACAAATACTATAAATGGTTCAATAACAAACCAATTCATATAGAACCGAGTCTATCCCAATATAACTACTTAGTACTACTATCTAATCTTGTCCCACCAAATTCTCATCCCGAACTCTAAATTTCCAATCCACGTAAAAAACACTAATGAATAACAATAACCCTTCATTAATCTCTTTATTCATTCTCATGCTATTAGTATGTATCATACAACTAGCTAACTAGTATCTACTGTTGACTTATTAGGATTACGATATAATAGTTAAACCTCACTTTACAAACTCCTCCCAAACCTTTAATGTTGTCATACAAACCATTATTTCCGTATACTCCTTCCATTCATTTCAAAGTAGGCAGTAGTAAGTAGCCAAATCTCATTGTTCTTATAAATTTATGACGCCAAACATGATACAATGATACTCCATCCCCACCAGTTCACGATTATACACAACGGAAATCGGAATGCCCTGAAACAACCTTACATCATTAACCAACCAAACATGTTCCGTAAGAACCATGACTAGGAATGAACCAAATACAAGTATGTACATATCGCCCCTCTATTACTACTCTCAAAATTGACCCAATATTTCAATCCAATAAGGACTCACGCCACATCCCGACAATACTAGTAAGAAAATACTGTGACCAAGGTTTTAGAAAACAAGAATCGAGGTTAAAGATGTTTATACATGTATTAGGCTTGTTCCACAAATTATAAGAAATAAAGAAATTAATAGATTAAAGTACTTACAATTTTGTTCAAGATGAATCTGAAAATGTTGGTGTAAGCAAGGAACAATGACTGATTTCCTGACGACGATCAAAAGTTGAAAACGGGGAAGAAAGAGAGGAAAGGTAGTAGTGCGTGCGGTACAAGGATGAATGAATGAATGATTGTGGGGTGGTGGTGGGCTACTTAGAGTTTTAAACATAATTTAGTTTTTTTTCCCTCAAAGTCCAATCCGAAAATAAGGCGGTTTATAAAGAACGTTTCACTTTTTAAAAACGTCAAAGCCCGTTTTACTAAAGGCCTAATATACTTTAATATTCATAACGACATTGAAAATATTTTTCCAACTTAAAGCTCGATTTAAATAAAATAGAACAGTAACACCTAATAAATGACTCAGAAAATAACGGAGTATTACAGAGACATCCTGGGTAGGGTCAATATGCGATCCCACTACCATTTAACCCCAACCAATGGTCCGGTTTCCCGCATTCCTACTTTGAAGGAATGCAATACGGCACCCCGACCCCGATCCCTTACGGTTTCGATCAAACCGGCCAAGGGTCCCAACAACCTTACCAATTTAATTTGGATGACCAAGCAATGTCTAGCAGACCACCGCTACCCCCGCCTTACACACATTTGCCGTATACACCATTTATTCCATTACCGAGTCAATACACGTCAACACCCAACTCATCTACATATACCAGGCCATAATTCACAACACAAACTCCACAATCCGAACAAGTCCAACAAACAACTGAACAACCCAGTATTGAGATTGAATGGATGACGGAAAAACAAATGACTATATTAAATGTAAAGGCTACGACAAGTTATGTATGACAAAGTTTTACTAAAAGTAAAGATAAAAGTAAGGCTCGTTGTAATGTATGTGGAAAATTTTTAAGTGGCTTAAGCGCATCTGGTACCGGTCACCTATCACGACACGCAAAAAAATGTGTTCCAACAGAACTAGGTCAAACATCTCTTGACCAATTTGTAAACAGACTCAGTTCTCAACAAGACTATCTATGATTCAAATGCAAGTGCCGACGAATTATCTAGAATGATAATTCAAACAGAAAAACATTTTGCTCTAGCTGAACACCCATCTTTTAACAGATATGTAAAACCAACCAACCGACTTATACAGAAATGAGTCGACGTAGCGTTAAAAATAAAGCAATTAAACAATACATGGAGTGGAAAATGGAGCTTATTTCTCAATTAGAAATAATACATCTAGAATATTATTAACGGCTGATGGATGAGATTCCAGTTACGACTTTTCATATATATGCTTAACAGCTCACTGACTAGATCAGGATTGAGTTATGCAAAAAAGAATTATACAATTTGCTAAATTAGAATTTCTGCATATATACCGCCAATAATATACTAAGCATTTGCCCAGATATATGATGATCGGAAACCAACTATATAAGAAAGAGGTGTCGGCACCCATTCGGAGGTGCCTAAAGCCCAGAGAGGCAGCGGAAGTGCTGGACGACATCCATTCTGGAATATGCGGGCACCACATAGGTGGACGAAACCTAGCTCATAAAGCTGTGAGGGCCGGATACTATTGGCCGACCATCTTGCGCGACGCCGGAGAACTAACGAGGAAATGTTGCAACTACCAGATCCACTCACCCGTAATACATGCGCCGGCAAGAGAGCTACAGCTGATCCTGAACCCAATACCCTTTGCGCAATGGGGGATGGACATCTTGGGGCCTTTCACCACGGCATTCGGAGGTAGGAGATTCCTGATAGTAGCTGTTGACTACTTCTCGAAGTGGATTGAAGCGGAAGTCGTCCCAAATATAACCGAACCGGCTTTAAGAAAAGGGATTTGGCGTAACGTTGTAACCAGATTCGGAGTGCCGAAAGTTTTGGTCTTTGATCATGGGCGTCAGTTCGACAACCCACCTATCAAGGAATGGCTAGGAAGCATAGGAATCGTTGTGGCCTACTCCGCCGTCTGCCATCTCTATACCAACGGCCAAGCTGAGTCAGCCAACAAGTAGATCCTCAATGGGCTAAGACAAATGCTGGAAGACCTCAAGGGAAGGTGGGTTGACGAGCTCCCCAGCGTCCTCTGGTCCCTCAGGAGTACTCAGAAGGCAGCCACCGATCACTCGTTATTCGATCTTGTCTATGGAGCGGAGGCTTTGCTCCCAATAAAGGTACCCGTGCAATCAGCCCACGGCTAATATTTCCTAGGAGACGCCAACGAGACGGCTATGGCTGAAGCCCTAGACCTGGTAGACGAAACCCGAGAAGAGGCACACGTCAACCTTGTAGAGTACCACCAGCGTATGAGGAAGGCGTATAATAGGCGAGTGAACCATAGAAAATTTCAGCTGGGAGACGTTGTTTTAAGAAAGACGACAGCAGTTGGAAAGGCCGGCGAGCACGGAAAACTCAGCGCAAATTGAGAGGGTCCTTATGAAATCACCCAGATCATGGGGCCAATCACTTTCAGGCTCAAGGACAGTGAAGGACGCGACCTACCATCGCACTGGAACGCGGACACCATCAGACGATACTACGTCTAGGTGCGTGTGAGCCCATGTTTTGTCTTTTGCCGGCAGGGGACGCTCAGCATTGTCGACGGCCCTGCCTTTTGCAAGTCGAAACTTCTAAAAAACTCTCGAATAGTTTGATATGAATGTTTTTTTCTTTGTCATCTACTTGCTCCTTGTTCATTACTCTCTCAAGCAACAAGCATGGGCAATAAGGGGAGGAATCCCTATTCAACTTAGCATAAAGAGTAGACACCCCACCAAAATTGGCTAAGGTCCCCCATCCATAGAATGGGGGCATAAGCCCAAGTCCGTCTGGATGTCATAGCTCAAGACGGCAATGAGTAGGGTCCCCCATCCATAGAATGAGGGCATAAGCCCATGTCTGAAAATAACTAAATACAGAACAAAGAAATGAAGCATAAAAGAAAACAGGAGAATGCATAAAATAAAGACGCCTTAGGCGTAAAAGTTAAGGATTATAAAGACGGAAAGTCCGAGTGTTAAGAGCATAAAATAAGGCGATGATTATTCAAATCGGCAGCCGTCCCTAGAAGGATCAAGTACACCTACTACGAAAGAAAAAAGAAAGATAGACCCATAGAATATGTGAAGCAGTGTCATGCCACTGATCGCCAAAAGGGGTAGGTGATGAAGATCCACAGAAAGCCTCGGAGGGGAGCCGACGATCCTGCCGAATCGCCAGCTACACCAACATCCCTAGAGGCGCAAGAGGCACAGGAGGACGACGGCCCGCTTTCCTATTTGACATGAGAAGGCGGCCCAGCAGTAGCCTCCCCTGTAACAGCAACGTCCTCATTACTCTCGTCAGCATCGTTAGCGTTCTCAGCCTCCAACCTCTCCGCGTCTAGGCGTTTGTAGATGGCGTCATACCGAGCCAAGTCAAAATCCAGATCCATCTCCGCCAAGGTGTCACTAGTGAGGCCAGACATCACAACCTGACCCTCTTCATAGCCGACGCCAAAAGCCTCATTAGCCTCCATCTCCATGGAGGCGAGCTTAGCCCCAGTCTTCTCTCCCTCGGCCTTCAGAGAGGCGTTGAGCTCCTGGGCAACAACAAGCTCCCCCTTGACCAGAGTCACCTCATGGGTCGCGGCCTCCAGCTGCTTTCTCAGACTGTCACTCTCCGCCAGCTATCTGCTAAGGTTTTCCCCCTCCGCCAACACCTTCTCCTTCGTCGCCTACAGTGCTTGGCGGTTCTCCAATGCTTGACGGTGCGCACTGGCTGCCTCATCCTGAGCTGCTTTAAGATTAGCATCAGCCTCTACCGGAGTCGCCTTGAACCTAGACTCGACCTCCAGCCTCTTTTCCTCAGACTCCTTAAGTCTGGCCTCAACCTCAGCGCGCCTAAGATCAGCGGCTTGGAGGTCACCCTTCAGGGAGTATAGGACCGAGGTGTAAGGGGCAAGCTTCAACAAGGAGTGGCCTATCATACGGAAAACGTCAAGCGCCTCAGAAGCCTGGCGATGATTGGCATCAAACTGGGTGTGCTGAGTGATCGCGAGTTGGCGCTGGTACCATCCCTAGAAACGTCGGGAACCACGTGGTTACCACCCGGCGCCGCGCCTCCAACTTCTTCAAAAGTCCTGAAAAAGTCGGAAAGAGTGGGCCCTGAAGGAGAAGGAAGGGCAGCGCCTACGATAGCCTCCACGTCCTTCTAAACCTCCTTATCAGAAGACACCACCAGACCCTCGGCCGCCTGCAAATTGCCGGCAAAACTTTACTGCTGCATAACTTGACCCTAGGGTACTCCAACCGACGAAGCGTCCATTTCCAGGTCAATAACCTGCTCCTCAGTCACTGGGGGCAAGGGTGCCTGAGCCACCGTCACCACAAGGTTAGGCTCCCGAGGCAAAAAAGTCACCGCCTCGAAGCCCTCCCGCGTCTCCTCAGGGTCGGCTCGACTAATCAGGGTGGTCGCCATATTCCCAGAATGGGTCGAGCTCCGAGTCGTCGGACGTTTTGATGGCACCACATCATGGGTGGATTGTTTTCTCTTAGACTTTGCAACCTTGGCTTTGGAGTAATGCATGAATGAGGGACGCTCGATTTCGGGAAGGTCAGGACGGCAGGAAAGAGGAGCAAGCTGGGAATCAACTCCCAAAAGCTGAAGTTCCTTCGGCGACCAAGTGACAGTTTTGTAATCACCTGCAAGAGATAAATAAGGAAAGACATAAAAAATCAATAGTGAAGCGAAGTGGGCAAAAGAGCATAAACACCCCCAACTACCTGGGTTGGGAGAGCTACACATTCCCAGTCTTGTCAGATACGCATTAGACGAAATCATGTCAAAGGGGGGAAGCCAAATGACATGCAGTGCTTTTTCCTCTTTACCAACCCTCTCCACCATCGCCTTGAACAGGTCCTTGACGGTCACTATATCCCGTGCCAAGGACGACTCGTCTAGGATGGCACACTGACGGGTCCCACTTCGTGGTCCTTCTCCATGTAAGGATGGACCCGATCTTGGAATGAATGGGGAAGGGCCAGACCTCGGCAGACCGGACATAAAAGAACCTACCCTTCCAATCATGACAACTGGAGATAGTAGGATAAACGGTGACATAGCTTCCCAGATGACACATCGCCCAATAACGGGAAGACGGCGGGGATTTCAGGAACATGATGGACCTAAAAGCGTCCATGGTAGGATGATACCCCCTGAACAAACAGACCCAACAAAACGAAACAACGTAACGAATGGCCTGAGGAGTTAACTGACTTAAACCCACATTCATTCTAGCCAGCATCCTCCCAATGAAGAAAGGGAGGGGAAACCTCAAGTTAAACTTAAGGTCCTCAAGATATACCGCCACTTGTCACGACGGAGGATTGCACGTCGTCTACCCTTCCCCCTGCAGCTCGTAGACGTACCCCTCTCCTAAGGGGTACAGAGTCGCCGCTCTGGCCATCAAACATTCAAACCCCCTTCCAATACGCTCTGCCGGCAGGCAGATTCGATAACGATGGGTGGAGATGGTTGGACCTCTGAGGCTACCCCAGGATCCGTCTTACGGCTCCCCCACCTAAGACAGTGAGGAGAAGGCTCATCCGTGTCATCATTCTGTGGACGAGACGGTGAAGCCCCGACTACCCCTGTTTTAGCCGACCCCTCCCCTACGATGAAATGCTTTGAGAAAGAAGGAAGAACGGCGTGAAGAGCGACCGGAGACAACACGTAGTCAGCCGGCTCTTGCGCCTAGAGGTGACAATCGGGTTGGCGGGTCGGGTTCGAGTCGGGTTATATCGGGTCGGGTCATTATCGGGTCATGACTGTCGTCGGGTCGGGTTCAGGTCAGTTTCTGGTCGCTTACGGGTCGGGTTAGTCGGGTCAACTTTTGTGTCGGGTTCGGGTCGGGTCGGTTTCGGGTCACTTCCGGGTCGGGTCATTCGAGTTGAGATGTCGGGTCATTCGAGTTTGGGTCGGGTTCGGGTCATTCCCGGGTCGGGTCACTATCGGGTTCGGGTCATTATCGGGTCGGGTCATGTTCTTCCGGTCAGACTAGGTTTTGTTAAGTCAGGTCTAGTTTAAAACATCAATTCATTATACGGGTTATTTTTTATTATTATTTATCATTTATTACAAGAATTTGGTTGTTTATTATCTATGAAGTATATGACTATATCATCTGATACAAATTATTTCCAATTTTCACTGTGTTTTTCAATAGTTTTGGTAGACACAAAGTATTATATATGAAAACCATATGTAACAAAAATAAGTTGTGATTAAAGATTAAAACCGTAAATACTACGAACGATGGATTTTATAAAATATGTCTTGGAGTGGATATTGGATGAGTCAGGTCGAGTTTGTATCGGGTCAGGGTCAGATCGGGTCAAGTCTTGTCGGATCAATAATTAGCGAGTTGACTTAGGTTTGATTAATACATTTTAAAACAATTTTTATTTAATATTTAAAAGTTATTTATTTGTTTTTTTTAAAGATGTTCAATTAAGAATATCTGAAGAACAAGACTAAATAATATTTTAATTTAAAATTATTTTTTGGGAAATTCCCACTTGTACTCTCTAAGTTTTCACTTTTCCCAGTTGTACCCTTGCGTATAAGCAATTCCCAACTGTACCCTCGAACTCTATTAATTACTCTTAACCGTGACTAAACTAGAATTTGTCGTTAAGTATGGTTGTTAAGTGCCACCTTGTAGCCCTAATCTAATGACATGGCTAATGACATGGCTAGTGACATGTCGGTCTACTTGGCTTTTGTCCTCATTAATCCCTAATTCACCGTTTCCCCCCAATTCTTTCCCTCCAATTCTCAATCTTTTTCCTCCCAATTTTTTTTCTATTTATTATCTTCTTACTTTTACTTATTTACCTCTACAAACACTTCTCTTTCTATCTCTCTCTCACGCTAACTATGAAAATGAAGACATTTTAGCAAGTCTTGAAGCTATTAGTGATGAATTTCTAGGATTGAAGATGCACTTGAAAGAATTGGTGTCAACTATGAAGGGTTTGAAGTACTTTAATGTTGCATTACTCATATTTGTTGTAGTACTTGCTTTAGTACCGCATTTCTCCTACAAATATTGCAAACTTGATTTCGAAATTCAAGTCTTTCAATGTGGTTATTTCTTACCCAACTTGTAGATGAAGATGACATAATGCAAAATAAGAGAGAGAAAAATGAGAGAGTGAGAGAGAGAAAGAAATAGAAGTGTTTTTAGAGGTAAATAAGTAAGAGTAAATAGGAAAAAAAATTGGGAGGTAAAAGATTGAGAATTGGAGGGAAAAAATTTGGAGGAAAAAATTGGGGGAAAATGGTGAATTAGGGATTAATGAGGACAAAAGCCAAGTAAAACGACATGTCACTAGCCATGTCATTAGATTAGGGTGCAAGGTGACACTTAATCCCAATACTTAACGGCAAATTCTAGTTTCGTCACGGTTGAAAGTAATTAATAGAGTTCAGGGGTACAGCTGAGAATTGCTTATACGCAGAGGTACAACTGGGAAAAGTGAAAACTTAGAGGGTACAAGTGGGAATTTCCCTTATTTTTTTATCTTCATTGGATCACATCAGGTCAGCTTTTGGGTCGAGTTATTTTCGGGTCGGGTCAGCTTTCGGGTCGAGTTATTTTCGGGTCGGGTCATCTTTCGGGTCGAGTCGGGTCGTGTTGGGTCAGATAATTTATCGGCTCATTTCGGATTACGGGTCGTCTCGGGTCGGGTCGGGTCCGGGTTTGGGTCGGCCTGAAGCGGGTCGTATCGGGTTACGGGTCATCATCGGGTCGGGCCGGGTCGGGTCATGTCACTATATTTTCGGGTCAGATAGGGTCAATTTTACTCGGGTTTCGGGTCGGGTCAGGCTTGCCAGTTCTGCTTGCGCCGGCGAATCAGACGCCCCTCTCCCCTCCTCAGAGGGAGTAATCCCTTCCTCAAAGCGGATAGTCCGACGGCGGGTAGACATAACGGGGGAGGGGCAAGAGAAGAAAGAGACGAAGAAAGAGGATTCAGGGAAGGAGAACTGGCCTAAGGAAGGCCGGCGACAGAACAATAGCCGGCTGAAAGAAAAAGCTCGAAAGCAGCTGGTGAGGCGGAGGAGGAGAACTAAAGATTGACAAAACAGGAAAGAGAGAGATAAGGAAGTTTTGGTAAAGGAAAAGGAACAATGAAGGGAGGAAGCCCCTATTTATAAGAAAAGAAGTGTCAGCCTCAAACCTACCAACCTCCTACCCAATGTCAATCATTGAAGTCGAAAAGACAAGCATGGAAAACCGCAAAAGCGTACATAGGAAGTTGCAAAATTAAGCGGGAAAAAGGCGCATGAAATTCAAATAACAAGCATTTCCGTTAAACTTGGGGAGTACAAAGCAAAAGCACACATTGAAGGACAGACGTCAAAAGGTTACACGGGGGTCGGGACCCCGTACAAACACCCGTCAATCGAAAAGAAAAAATTACCATTACTAAAGTTAAGGGGCACAACGCCACCCGAAAAGCTAACCACTAGGGCGGCTGACTGCCGCCACCAAAACAAAGCCATTATGGCCGCCAGAAAATACATGCCTTGCCGTTCCCCTACGCCCAAAAACATTAGCCGCCTTCACCAACAAAATGAAGCGCGACTACATCACGCTCAGCTACCTGGAAGGTGATGTCCATACGCCACCCAATAAGCATAAGCAAACTGCTCCCAAAGAGCCTCCTCGTCTAATTCATCCCTCGGGATGGGAGGAAGAGAGTGAGAAGCAGGAGGGCTCGCCGGGCTTATCGGCGAAAGGGGCCCAGACGAGTAAGGGGGGGGGGGGGGGAAGAGGCCCTACGAGGTGAGGAAGAATAACCGTCATCTTCGTCCTCCGACTCGAGGAAGCAGTAGTCACTGTGAACGTGGGGACGACGGGATCCCCACCGGGCAAACCCGACAAAAGGACGGCTGGCATGAACCGGTCGACGATCCCCTCTCGCCTGGCCATCCAGACGAGCACGACGCCTAATGGGCCTTCTTAACGAAGAAGGACGATCAGAGAAGCTAGAGCGTAGGCGAGGGCGCCTCACCCTATTAGGAGAACCAGCCGGCACATTCGAGGAGCTGGCGTCAGATATTTTGAAGAAAGGGAAAATCAAGGAGTGAGAAGGAAGTTGGAAAGCATAAAATGAGACAAAAGTGGCAAGGACACCCCCCCCCCCCATTTTATAAGCCAAAGAGGGGCATTAATGATCCTCAACCACCCTAGGCGTAATGATTACCTAGGAGGCTCTTCATTGGGCAAGGAAAATTTCACTGTTTTCCAATGAAGAAGATGAGGGGACATCCCCTGAAGATCACCCATCCAAAGCATGCAGCCAGAAAGAGCCGCCGACTAACCTTGATGATGAGACATCAGCCTCATGCCAACGGCGGGGCAATTGATGGGGGGCTCACTTTAGCCGACCAGCTTTAGTCGGCCGACGCCTCCCCTGACATGTCCTCGTCGGCCGGGGAGGGGGCCTACTGTCCAGGGCCCCACCCAGAAACCTTGTCGACCATCAATGTTAGGACGACATGCTCGCCATCCAGAGGACCTCGAGCCTATAATTATGAGACCATCTGCCATCAGGCAAGAGGTCACAAGATTGAGCCACAAGAAATCACTTATCTCAGTAGAATTGAGGTAAACACCTAGCCTTAGACCAAAGATCGTCATAAATCCCATTACTGGCTTGAGTGCCGGAGAGGCAACCTCGGATAACCTCGGAGGCCCTTGTGTGTTGCCTGTGCAGATCCCATACGACGGGACACCCAACGACGCAGGTCCAGGAATACCCAGCCGCCCAATACCAGCTGGGAAGAAAGATAGTTTGTATCCCAAACAATCCTCATATCCTTCCTCTATTTACACAAAATGCCACTACTTTTTCCTTACTTTAAGTTTGGTGGACATATAAAACCATTTGATTTACCAATAATACCCTTATTTTTACCAGTTTTCATATATTGATGAAAAATCTCATGTCAAGGATTGTTTGGATGAGAGAGAGAGTAGTCATGTGAAATCTTTTTTAAATTGTCTAAGTCCATCATGAATATTAAACTTTTATACTCATTATTAAAAATATATAACTAAAGATATATAGACAAAAGAAAATGTTCATTGGTGTACGTGATAAAACAAATGTATGAAATTGATTGGAACGGAGGGAAGATTTAATTGTATTTAGCATCTTAAATCAGTTTAGAATAAATTGGTATTGTTATTACTAATTTTTCTTTTTTTGTAAAAATTAATTACAAAAAATGACTTGCTTAACAGGTAACCAGAAACTCTTGAAGCAAATCCGCTAAGAGCACGAATTGTGTTTTGTGAAGGAGATTAGCATGGAAGTGTAGTAGGATGATGTGGTGATCGTCTGTAACACCCCTGATTTTATAAATTTAAATTAAAATAAAATTTTGTTCGTATTTTTATTTTTACGATTTAACTCGTAATTCTCAAAATTATTATAAAACGAATTTATCGTTTAAATCGTTTCAAACTCCTAAAATCCTATTTGTCTCGGAAACTCTTCTTATATTTAAAACATATTTTTATTTCTATTCCGATTCATTTTATACAATTATTTAATTCTTATCGAAAATCAATTTCGACGATTTAAATTCTAAATTCTTTTTATTTATTTATATTTAAGCTCGAATTTCTTTTTTCGGTTCGAAGTTCATTTATTTAAAATTTCGTCAAAACATTTATTATTTTTCTTCGAGAAATCAATTTAATTCACTTTATCGAAAATTTATTATTTATCGGGATATACTATTTCATCGTCTAAATTATTTAATTCTATAAGCTTCGTTTTCGTCTCGAATAACTCATTTTATTTTACGGCCCGATTATTTAATAATTTTGTTAACTCTTTTAAATACGTTTCGTGGGTCAGTCAACCTATCGTTCCGGGATTCGTTTAATCGGCTTTTCTACTCACTTTAATTGAGTTGGATCATTCCCCATACACGTACCCCCCACTTAATTTTTTTTTCAGCTATTCTTTCCCCCTTCCCACCTATTAAATTCAGTACATCCCGTTTTGCCTTTTCTTGTGCACCGCTTCATACATCTCCCCCATTATTTTCGTTTTCTTCTCCTTCTCTTTCTCTTTCTTCTTCTTTTCTTTTCCGTCTGCTGTACGTTACTGCGCTGCTGCTGTTGCGCTCATGCCTGCCATCTGTTTCTCCATCGTTTTTCCTCCTTTTCCTCTGTCTCTCCGCTGGTGCCGCTGCTCTGTTTCGCTGCTGCCGCTGCTGTACGTTACTGCGCTGCTGCTGCTATGCCTTTGCTGATCGTTTTCTTTGCCATGACCGTTCCTTTCTCCTCGATTTTGACTCCGACGATCTGACCGACGCCTGAACTCGTAAGCCTTCAATTTTCGTCATCTACTCTTCCATTTTCCTTCGTTCCCCTTGTCTTCTCTGTTTTCTGTCTCTATTGTTGTTCGGTGTTACTGTTGTTGCTCTCGCTGCTGTTTGTCGCTGCCGTGATATTGTCGTGCTTCTCTGCTGTTTTTCGTCCTTCTCCTTTCCTTATTCTTCTTCAATTGCTGTTGTTTATCGCACCAGTCTTTCTTCTCCTTCTTTCTATTTTAGTTGATATGCTGATTACTGCTATTTGTCATTATTGTTACTCTTCTGTTCGTCGATTGTTGCTCGTTTCGATTCAATTTATTGCCGCTGCTGTCTGCTGTCTGCTGCTATGTTATTCGTACGGCTGCTGCTGCTCTGGACTCTTTCTGCCGTTGCTATAGTTGTTAGTACGTTAAGTTAATGGTCTGGGTTTACTTCCGCTCTCATCATTGTCGGTACCCATTCTTGCTGCTATTATCGAGTTCCACCGTCTCTGCTGGTTCGTGGTTGTTATTGAGGATATTCTTGCTGGTTTTGTAATCGGTTTCCGGCTACTCTTTCTGTTCGTGTACTCTTGTTTCGTCGTGTTCACTGTAGTTTGCTGGTGTACGATATTCATTTCGATGCCGCTGATGTTGTTTTGTCTTGCTGCTGTTCTTCCGCTTCTTTTCTTCCTCGTTTCTTCTGCGTTTGTCGTTGTTGTTGTGGTTGACATTGCTGCTGTTCGTTCTGTTACTGGTTTTGCCGGTTTTCGAGGTTGTCGTTTGTGCTACTGTTGTACTGCTGGGCGTAGCATGCTGTCGTTTTTGTTGTCGTTGGATTTCTGTTCTGCTAGTTGTCCTTCCGTCGAGGTTCCCACTGTTGTTTGCAGCCCTCTTCATCCTATTTTTCTTCTCTTATTCACCATGGTTCTCGTTTTACTCGAAGTCGTGTACCCTTCTTTTCCTCGTTCTCTTCTTTCCCTTCTCCGTATTCTCATTATCCAAATCTCGTTCTCTTTCA
This sequence comes from Agrostemma githago, assembly GCA_958450325.1. Lineage (NCBI taxonomy): Eukaryota > Viridiplantae > Streptophyta > Magnoliopsida > Caryophyllales > Caryophyllaceae > Agrostemma > Agrostemma githago. The sequence goes on along the minus strand of OY288258.1, from coordinate 55,380,155 downwards.
TTTCGTGAAGGCCTCGGAGTTTTATTGAATCGGCTTTCTGATCTAAGGTTCGAGCTTGGTCTAATTGGGAAAGACAAGTACGTGATCACTCGGTTTCGGCTCCAGGTAACTTTAGGACGTTACTCGATTTTATATCGTATGTTTGAGTAGTAGTATGTAGTAAATATTTTAACTTTGGTTTTCTAATTTTAGCTATTTATTATTTGCTGAAAATATATCTTTAAATCGTGCGTTTTATAAATATTTTACGAGTTTCGATATCGTTTTATAAATCGTTAGTAATTTTATTATTTACGATCGTTATAATATTTTGTTGGTTATCGTGACACTAGTAATTAAATAATATCGATTTCATATTTTCGTCTTATTTTGTTAGATTATAATTTTAACTCAAAATCGTATTTTTATATTATAATCGAGATTTGTATGCTCGTTCAATATATTAATTTTCATTTTACGATTTATACTAATAAATGAGAAATTAGTCGTTTTAGTTTTAAATATATTTTTAGTCGAGACTATTTTCACTAATAATTTCCGATTGACTATTTTTATTAAAATCCATATTATTTATTAATAAAAGCTATTTGTTAAAAATAATTTAAAATCTTTGTAAATCTCATTTCATTTATAAAACTCGTCGACTCGATTAATTTTGATATCATTTTTCATAAAACATCTATTTTCTAAAATTTATAGTTTTAACTCGATTTCCTAATTATTTATAAAATACTGTAAAATGACTTTTTATATTTCATTTATATTTTGAGTAACGAATTTAGAAATATATTAAAGTTACGATAACGACGATAATAATAATAGAATGTTAATTTCGTTGGAAATGCTATTTTTATACATTTTCACTTATTTCAATAACTTCCGTATTTTCTATAAGACTATTTCTATTTCTATTTTAAGTAAGTTTCTAAAAATAGTAAGTTTCTATTTATAGAAAGTTTCCCTCATAATATAAAAAGTTTATTCCGTTCATGTCCATATTATTTATAATGATTATATCTCTTGAATATCGATAATGGCTGTTTTGGTGTTATGGAATAAAGTCAAGTGTGGGGTTAGAGTAATATAATCTGGGGTTTACGGTTTTGCCATCAACTATAAGGCTAGTGTATCAGGAATCGGTACATTAGTTGTTGAACCGGGTGACAGGTATCCCGGGAGTTGTGTACATTTTGACCTTAAGCTTAGGCCTCGCAGTAAGTCGCCGTCATAAGTTGAACTGGGTGACAGGTAATCCCGGGAGGGGTGTGCATTGTCTTAAACTAGGGTCACGCATTTATAAGTCGCCGTCCTATTATGGTTGAGTAGCCTAGTTAGAGACCGATGTTTGATTTGTTTGAACTAGGTTCTCGAAGCTAGTTTTTAGTATTCTCCTGGTGAAAGTCTGACCATCTACACTGAATATTTCCATAACGCCATTTTGAATATTTTTATTATTATCGATACATTTTGGTTTGCAGGTTGGCAAATATTTGAAGTTTTCTTCTGAAAACTTGTTCTGATTTTATTGTTCCAATATTTTAAGATTTCTCCGAAAGCTTATTTTTATTATATCATTTAATGTTTTCCATTTTAATTATTTTGATATAATAATACTATTATTTTTCCATATGATATAATATGGCTGGGAGAATGTCCGAGTTACTCCCCACTGACGTGGCTGTTATGTTTATAACATGACAGGTATTTGCTGCTGGGTTTTGGGTGTGAGCTAGCGAGTAGCGTGGATCCTACTCTTTCTTTATTAATGTAATTTATGGATTTGTATAACCCGTTTGGAGAATTTTATTTTTAGCCCTTTTGTAAAAAGAGGCCTTTGTATCGACTTACCATTTCTTTTAATAAGATATAGTTTGTCAGTGTGTTTTAATCCCAACTCTACAGTGTTTCCGCCACTGTATCGCGTTAGAATTTCTAGGGATTACATCGTCTACCCGACTACCAGAGAGGATGATCCATTGTCCAACCCATCCCATGATTAAGACCCTATCGTCCAACTACGGAATACCATTCTAGATTTCTAGACACCTTTATTCTACTACGAAACTACGAAGTACACTTTTTCCTATCGATGTCTTAATATACTCGATAACTAAAGATGAAAGTATATGGAAAATATGCTCCAAATTCGAACTTTTTATTTTATTTTATTTTTAATACGACTAAGTATATACATTTCGTTATAGAAAAAAAAATTCCCACCTTTAGTCCTACAAATAGAATGTTAGATTAAAAAAAATAACAGGGTAATACAGTAAACATGATGTTTATAGAATACTGTAACTTTTGGTGCTTGGATAAATGTAGAGTCGCAAGGAATGCTCTCCTTAGAAAGTATTTCGTCCCTTATTAGCCTAGGGTACCACGAAATCGATCCGAGGATAAAACTACACCGACCTTTGTATCTTAGGCAAGAAAACAAAGAAACTTTACTGTTAAATTATATAAGTTTGTAGAGTAGTAGAATTGTTATTTTTCTTGTGTTTTTCCAATCACAGTACATCTATATTTATAGATAGTGAAAAAACATGAATTGGAATGTTTCAATTATGAAAAGTCAGATACCTTTTCACAAAATCACAAATCTGAGAAGAGCGGTCAATAAGCATTATTTAGCACAATTTAAATCTGGCGAATTTCAATTGTATGCAAAAACATGCAGTTTGCAGGACAGGCTGGACAACCTACCTAGTAGGTCTATACCTTGTCAATTTTTCCTATAGGCCCAATTTCTTACAATTACTTTGTAATTTTTGGCCCAAATACAATTGACCCCACATCAGATTTTCTTCTCCTTATTCATCTCGTAAACTCGATATTTGTTTATATATGAACGTGCAATCCACACTCTCGATTCATATTATAACATTACGAGTCTACATATAATCCTACTACGAAATCCAATTATACTTAAACGACCGATGACACTTAAATCACCAACATAGAAGCCCCTCAAGTTGTAGGCAAATTCTTGTTTGTGATGGGAATATCCGTCACAAACGTGTAACGAGCCAAATAATACTAATCCCCTATATATTAAATCAGGAACCACTTCCCAATTTTCAAGAGCAATAAAATGCTTCAATGTGAAATAAATCTCAATTTTTAATCAATTGCAATTCAAGCAATTCCAATTCCAATTCCTTAATTCAATTGCAATCAATTCTAATCCTCTTAATCCAACCACCCAGATCATTAATTACTCCTCCTAAAAACTCTGGCCCTCGAAAATTTCCACCGTCTTTAAAATCATCTATTCAAAATCTATCATTAATTACTCCTCCTAAAAAAGGACTCTACGTTTCCACCGTCTTCATTTCCCAAGCTTCATAATTAATTCTTGCTTCTACGCGCATATCCCTCATATCTTTTAATTGAATCTATACAAGATAGTATTCAACTAAACTTTCACTCACCTTCATTTACAGTATACTCCGTAGTCTTCTCCTTAAGTCCTTGAAAGTTGAAACCCCATTGTTGCACATCTTGAGAAATACAGTGAGTTTAATACATCTTTAACCCAATCGAATCATCCCATATTTGAAGCTCCTCTAAATTATCATTCATCTTAAGAGCATCACCTATAACCTCCGCTCCTTTCGATACGATATTTAACTCGCAAAACACGATTCCCTTCACAGCACAATCCCTTTTCAGGATTTATGACAACTCCCTTAAACAATCAGTCGCAAAATGGTCAAGTGAGATCATTTTTCTTGGTGACATTTCGTCGAACAGGTGATGTGTTTTTGGCTAAACTTCAGGTTGAAGATCAATTTGATGGTGAGTATTATTTTTGTGTTTCTTTTGTAGATCAAATTTGATGGTGAAGATCAATTTGACGTTGATGGTGAAGATCAGGATTTTTGAAGATTATTTTGAGTTTAGCCAAAAGAGAAGACGGTACAGTGAGTGAAAGTATAGACTTTTTTTTATGTTTTTTAATTTAGAACTTTTTTTGTGTTTACAGGAATAAGAACTTTATTTCTTTTCACTTATTTTAGTTATGATTTGATGTTTTGCTAGTTATGTTCTGGGTTTTCATATTTGTTTTCATTTTGAATATTTTGTACTCCGTAGGTGTGAAATGCTTTCCTGGTGCAATGCGGAAGTGGTAAAGTTTTGCTTTAACCTTTTTACGTTAAGAATTAGAATTGTAGCATTATTTTTATCGCTAAAGACAATAAAAAAAAGTTGACCATTTTTTCTATATCGCAGATTTATTGATAAACGAGTTAAATGAAATGTTTCACATCATGATTAGATAGTCTTTGTATACAATTGAATCGTTTGATGCGTGAGACCGTCTTTAAATGTAATTATAATTTGTGAATCAAATTAAATAAATCTCTAACCACCCTCATTAATTATTAATATAGTCAACTAAACAATATTTTATTGTGTGATTAATTTTTTCATGGAAACAAGGATGCAACTAATATAACACAATCCGCCGTCATTGTCATATGATGATGAGCTCTAATGATAATAATATTGGGGAATTTCACAACTTATTATTATCACAACATTAACCCACAGGTCTGTTCTTCAATAATAATGAATCTAATGATTTATATGAGTTCAAAATCATTAGATACCTAATAATAATAATAATAATAATAATAATAATAATAATAATAATAACAATAATAATAATAATACGAGTTCTAATATATTAATATATGAGATATATTTAATCCCGTGATTTATCACGGGTATCACATAGGAGTATATGTTTATCATACACTCTTTTAAGTTTATACGGAGTATCATTCTACTTGCTCTTTCACATTTGTTGTCTATTGTTCAACACTATATGTCCTGTATACAAAATAAACGCTTTAATCCCGTGAATTTTCTCGGATATTTCACTATTAATATTAATGGTAAGAAAAATTTCACGGTTTTGCGGTAAGAGTGTTATTGAGCAATATTCAATAAAGGTAAAATTTGATTTACGAGTAACTAATAAAGCTTTTATATAACCCAATTCTTCATCCTTGATAAGCACTGTTTTACATTAAGTGTGTCACATTGTGTTATATCTTCTTCTTCTTCTTCTTCTTCTTCTTCTTCTTCTTCTATGTTCTGTATTTCGTTTTTATCAATAATATGGTAATTAAAAAGAATCACTAAGTTTGATGATACTAACTAATCTATTTTATTTGTTGAACATGGTAAATATTATTCACGTGGATAATTAGAGATATGAAACCAAAAAGTGAAGATATAAATAGCACATTCATGCTATTTTGTTCCTCCGCCTCCTAAGCAATATTCACGCTATAAAGATTATTTGAAAACATTAATTATACGGGTTGGATTTACGAGTGACTAATAAAACAAGCATTTGAAAAAAAAAACAAAATGAAATTTTCTAGAAAAACAACCAAATCTTGATTATAGGGAGTACAACCTTGAAAACATGAAATTGCATTTATACAACCCAATTCTTCATCCTTGACATATAAGTACCGTCTTCGGGTCAAATACGGGTTACGGATCGGGTTTAAAGGGATTTCGTGAGAAAATGGTTTATTAACGCATGTTACAAATATTAACTATAAGGGTCGGGTTTATACGGATTTCGAGACGGGGTACGGGTCAAATACGTGTTACTATTGCATTCACGGGTTAATAACGCATATTAATCACATTACTTATACAAGTCGGGTTCAAAGGGATTTCGGGTCAAAGCGGTGTATTAACGCACATTAAAAACATTAATTATAGGAGCTGGATTTACAAGTAACTAATAAATTAAATATTTGAAAAAAAAGTGAAATTATCTAGAAAAACAACCCAAATCGTGATTATAGGGAGTAGAATCCTTGAAAACATGAAATTGCATTTATATAACTCAATTCTTCATCCTTGACATATGAGTACCGTCTTCGGGTCAAATACGGGTTACATGGAAATCATTTATACAGTTTAGGTTTGCTTTCGGGTCAAATACGGGTTACGGACCGGGTTTAAAGGGATTTTGTGAGAAAATGGTTTATTAACGCATGTTAAAAATATTAACTGTAAGGGTCGGGTTTATACAGATTCTGAGACGAGGTTCGGGTCAAATACGTGTTATTATTGCATTTACGGGTTATTAACGCATATTAATCATATTACTTGTACAAGTCGGGTTTAAAGGGATTTCGGGTCAAAACGGTGTATTAACGCACATTAAAAACTTTAATTATATGGTTTGATTTACGAGTAACTAATAAATGAAGCATTTGAAAAAAAAAAAAACAAAATGAAATTATCTAGAAAAACAACCCAAATCGTGATTATAGGAAGTAGAACCCTTGAAAACATGAAATTGCATTTATACAATCAATTCTTCATCCTTGACATATGAGTATCGTCTTCGGGTCAAATACGGGTTACACGAAAATCATTTATACAGTTTAGGTTTGCTTTCGGGTCAAGTACGGGTTACGGGCCGGGTTTAAGGGATTTTGTGAAAAAACATGGATTCGGGTCAAAACGGTTTATTAACGCACATTAAAAACATTAATTATACTGGTCGGGTTTATACGGAATTTAAGTGCTTTGACTAATACGTGTTTATACGTTTCCAATAGGGGTTGGGCTCATGGGCTAATTCAAGAATGAGGGATCGGAGTAACAAACTTTGACTCTAATTCATTGGAAACGTATTGCGATTTGATTTTTTCTTGATGTTGTTCGTAGGTAGTATTGAGTCCCCGAAAGTTAGAAAGCTGAGGGTGCTTCAAGACGTGTCCTTCCCGTGTTATTTTTATTTTTAGTAAATATCATAAAACAACCCGTTGATTTTTCACAGGTGTTACACTATTATTTGTTTACATACTTTAACTTAGTTTTTGTAGATACGATGTAACTAATTTGAATAACATTGCAAATATCAACAATATAAGAGTCAAAATTGTCATACGGAGTATTAAATAAATTGTATTTCTTTTACGGATTGGTTTGAATCTTATTCATAACCGCTTAGTCAAGTCTACATTATGTTGTCTTTGAAAACACACAACAAATAATACTTTTCACACGATTAGAAGTGCACTCATTTATAACGATATATTTTTTAAATAATTGTAGATAAGATTTCAGTATAATTAATACGAAGTAAGTAATACAGAGTAACATTTCACTATAATCAAACGAAGTCAAAATATTCATTTTAACTATTTCATTATAATCAAACGATATTCAAGACGGGTCAACAAAGTATGAAATAATTTTATTGTACTTTAATTTTGCTTATGAGTAGATTTAATTGTACTTTATTATAATTAGTAAAGTATGAAATAAAGAATAAATTATTTTATTCTATCAACAAAATTATCCTTTTAAGACGAATATGTTTTTCGATCTTTCGTACTATTAACCCACATATTGACGATCACACTCTTTTTCGTGATTTAAAAATCAATCTCGCTTTAAATATCAATAAAAATGGGCAACCCGTGAAATTTTTCACGGGTAACACACTAGTTTGGGTAAAAAAGAGAAAAATCCATGTGCTACTTTTAAGCCTTGTCTTTTCTAAACAAATGATATTATTTGATCCGTTATTGATTTGTGTAACAAGGGACACTTACTCCAAGTTATAATCATAAGGAAGCCCCAATCATAAATTCAGTTGTTGGTTGGTTGGGATTAGCTAACTTTTATCTCTCAATAATTACTCATATAATCCTCTTCCTTGAAATAATGTGTGGGCAATTGTAGCTGCTCCTTATCGAATCCGGATTATTATTCATTTCTTATCCATTAGCTTCCCACAAAACTCCACTGTCACAAATTGGTTTTACATTAGAATATTAGAATGAGTCAAAAAAGACTTAACTCGACTCATAAGAGCTCTCCTACCCTATCCATAAGGTTGAATGTTCTACTCTTACGCGCTCATTTCCCTAATATTTGAACTTTCCAAGGTTTATTAATTCCATTTTAAGGACTTTAAAGAGCCAAGTGAAAAGTTTTATTTACAAAAGCTGATTATCGAAAAAGAAAAGTTGGTAGTTCATCAATTTTAATGACGCCCGCTGTAAAAATAACCGACTACTGTATCATACTCATAATCTCATAATCTATGTTCGGACACATATCAACACGAAAGTGGTTCCTTAGAATGATATAATCGCAGTTCCAGTGAAGCTGAAACTAAGGATAGGAGTATCATGCTATGATGCGATGTGGTCACTTGATACAACTTCATAAAATCTACAGCTAACCAATCATGTTTGTATACCTTCAAAAATACTAGCTGATCTAGAATTCTAGATGTCCAAAAATGAAGGGACCGTGTCACGCCAAATCAGCTCAAAGTTTGGTTACGAAGCACTCACAAAGAGGGATCGGATCAGTCATCTGTCAGAGATATACAGAGAAAAAACAGAATATGCTATTCTGCGACGACAGTAGGGCTTCCTGAACACTCTTCCTTTTTATGAAGCTCCCCCATTTTCGTCTCCGGGCTGCAAAGTCCTGCATTCCATATTATATCAGTACAATTTTGAAATTAATCTAACCCAAACATGACCCACTTGAATCTGAAATGATCCGATAAGAGCACATAAACCAGAGACCCGTCTGTAATAAGACTTTAGAAGATGGGTGGCAACAGGCAAGCTACATGATGAGTACTCCAATTCCATTCGACGTTCTTGATTTCTTAAATAATAACGCGTTGTAAACACAAAAGGAAAAGGACCATTGAGCACCGGACACATTCTACAGGCTAGAATACAAACCTGAACATTTAGGTATATCCCACACAGCAATGGATGTTGATGTACACTCTGAAGAACATAACTCATGATTGTTCTCATGGTTGACATTCATCGCAAGCATCCAAGAACCAATCGTAACATCCTCGTTGCTAAACATCCGGAAACTGAAACCACAACGGCAACAAAATCCACAGTACACATTTGTTAAAATCCAGGGAAAAAGGCAATCACTTTGCATTATTTGCGGATGACCCGTGCTTAGACCTGTCAAAAACTGACCCGACCCGAAAACCCGACCCGAAACCGCCCGAAAAAAACCCGAAAAAACCCGCCCGAAAATGACCGAAACCCGAAAGTGACCCGACCTGATAATAACCCGAATATATTGGGTCAAAACCCGCCCGAACCCGTTACCCGCCCGAAAATAGATAAATTAAAAAAATATTGCTATTATACAATAAAGTTTCTCAAAACACTAAGAAATATTTTTTTTTTTCCTCAAAATTTTAAGAAATAATATTTATGTATACATCTTTAAAATCATATTTTTATCAGATGATTATTATAATGAGAAAAAAATCAATAAATCGAGTCAATGTTCATCATATATATTCGTACTTCTTGTAGAAATAAAATATCAATGTAAATTAAAAGATATATTAAATAAAACATGTTTATTCTCACTAATATCATATATTAAATGAGATGATTAAAAAAATTAAGAATAAAATTGTATTTTATGATTAAAAAGTAAAGAAAATTAATGTTTTTAAAGTGCGTTAATAACCCGTATTTGACCCGAACCCGACCCGAAACCCGTATAAACCCGACCCGTATAAAACCCGTATTTTTCAAACCCGAAATACACCCGACCCGTATTTTACCCGAACCCGAAATGACCGAACCCGAAACCCGACCGCCCGACCCGTTTGACAGGTCTACCCGTGCTCGACCTCTAGAATGAGCATTTTTTTAAATCTTGCAGGCCCAGTACAGTTAATGTACTAAACGCATTAATTTCACCTAATTATTAAGACTCTAGGTGAGAAATAAGATACGTACGTCAATTTTCTAGTACTCCACATTACTCCTATACTTTTCTCGTCTCATGTACTTTTCTTAGAGACTGCAGCTGGTTCGAAAGAAGATTTGTCCAAACAAAAATGATTATAGGACTACTAACTATAATCCCCAAGCTGCTTTTAGTAGTTTGATTATAATAGGACTGCAACAGGTATTTTTATCTCGCCGACCCCTAGTATTAACTTCACCTAAAAGAAGAACCGCTACTTCCACGGCTGATGTCTCCTGTAAATATCATAGTTTATCTAACAAGAAATATTATAGTAGTCAGTATAAGCCCCAAGCACCTAACTTAATTTTTTCTTCTTGAAAGTAGGGGTTCTCTAATTTTAGAGGATAGAAGTTTGGTGAAAATATAATCAGATAGCTCAGAAATGACTGTCAGTCTATTAAGATATGGTTAACAGGTCAGAAACTATTGCCATATTCGACAAAAGTGTTTCAGTTTTCAACAAAGATTCCAGGTGGCAAACTGGCACCATTAAAGTACAAGTAGTTGATGAAGCAAACTTGCCTGTCATTTCTCAAGGCAACCAAGGTCCTAACGACTTTAGCAGAGAGGGCGTATATGGGACCATAGGCATGGAGAAAATACTCTTTCCCGAGTAGATGGGACAGTGGTTCATACCTGCACAACATAACAAAATAAACTAATAAAGACCAAAGAAATACATAATAAAAGCAAAGTTAATGAATGAAATACATTAGAACCAAAATTTTCAGGATGAATGCTCCCTACCATCCATTCTCGTCACCCAAAAATATATAATTATCAAAGTTTAAGCCTCCTAAACTACATAACAGATGTGAGTTATTTTGTACTATTTACTGTAGCACAAGATTTCAGCATAAAGAATTCGATAGCTAATCAGATATGCCTGTCATTCTGAGCTAATTTTACGGGCAATGTCATCGGCAAATAATGATATAGTATCTGGCTTCAGTTCAACCAAGAATTGCTACTAAAAATGCAGGTTCAGTTCTGCTTTTATATATGCTTTTTTTGAACAAATTTAAGACATGGATGAGCCAGAGGGAGTAATACATAGCATCCTTACCTCTAACATAAGTCATCTCAAAGGGAGTAACATAATAGCATCCTTACCTCCAACATTATTCATCCTTAACTTAACTACCTTAACCCAAAAGTGGTTTCATTTAATGTTGCACAAGTGGTCAACACAAAAGAAAAAGGATAACATCTCAACAGTACACCACTTACCATTTGAGTTTTGGATCAGTGAATACGGGTCCCTTTTTCATGCATCCTATGTAAGTTTGAGGGTTAGACCGCTCTTTTGCCAACAAGAGTGAAAGGCGATCTACCAACACAACCAATACATTTACTATCAGCAATCAAGGGGATGCAATGAATGTGAAACAAGAGACCAAGTCGCAAAGATAGTTACCCGGCCTCAGATATATGTCATCATCTGCTTTTACGTAAAATTCAGAGTCAAACAGGGCATATGCGGCTTTGAAGTAAGCCAACCTGTAGAAGAAACTGTTGTGAGTGCTACCTCAGATGGAAACGACACGAATACATATTGACAATTGTTAGCACTAACGTTTTGTATGGGAGCTTACTATACTCTTCCTCTATATCTAATAGGATGAAATCATCATGCCGAGCAACTTCCTTTTTAAGTACAGACATTTTCCACTGGGCATTAGTCCTGCCAATAATAAACCTGAAAGCTAGACCAGTAGCTTCTTCCAATCTGCAATGATGATCTCATTTAGAAACTATAACATACTTACGAGTTACGACAAAGACTACCAATTTTAGTTGTATGCAAGACGAAACTATCAACATAATGTTAACACACATTAAACAGCAAAGTACCATAGATAGGCCAGGAGAGTGAGGTAGCTACCAGATTTGCTTTAAGGAGTATTCTGTTCATTTTTTTCCTTCCCTTCCCAGGTATACTTTATAATAATTTGATATAATATGCCAGCTTTTCATAAAATATAGTCGAGTCCAACACTTGGATACGCACTCTCGTGTCAGATAGTTCTAAACGAGTCCTGCAACATACAGTAGGTTCTACAAAGGATCACTGAACAAAGAACATCATTCTCCTTCACCCCAATATGCTGAAAGTTTGGAAGTCTTTCACTCGTCACACTTTTTAAGTCGGATGACAGCCCTTGTGATACAACAATAGCACTAAAGCTCTCACGCCCGAGTTTTAACACTCCAACAACTCAAATCAACTAGTTACCAGTTGATCTAATTGCTCAAACATCCCTCTTAGATAATGAAACACTACGTCCACCACATGTTAATCAAACATCATCAATGGTGATGAAACATTTCCCTTAACAAAACAAAACTATGAGATCATCAAATCGAGTTCACAACAAAACAGTCGGCTGAGTAGTAGTATGGTATACTCGTACATAATTTCTAAAACTATTTAGCTAAACTTCATAAATAATGAGTATGGCTTTTATGGTAACAAAATACAGTAAAAAAAAAAGAGATTATAAAAGGAGGGGAGGGAGCAACCTTTGGAGGCCATCACGATCAGAAGGCAACCAAGTCTGTCGTAAAGCGCGGCGACGGCCAACAGATCCAAACCCAGTAAAAATCCCGACAAATCCCATCACTTTATGCCTCTTAATCAATACAGAGCCATTGTCGTCACTGCTCTTCTCTACTCTTTCCCATACAACAGAGACTGATCTGGGTTGTGTAGAATTACAGTGTGGACCCAAAAGGGTCCTCGAAATTGCAAGGTAACCGAAGATTAGTAGAGTGATTAGGATGAGGATGCAGATGATCTGGGAAGTTGGTTTACGAGGAAAGTAATGTGGCGATGATGAGCGGTAGCTGAAGATTTTGGGCCCTTTTGAGGAGGGCATTTCTGAAGAGAAGGAAACAGCAACAAACAACAAATGGAGTCAGTCACGACATCATCGAATGCTTCATTTTTACAGTAAGCTTAGTAATAATTTAGATGTGGTAAAGCAATCGTGGTTGATCACCATTCGTCAACCACGATCTGTGGACTCACACACTATCAAATGCCGGTTTGACACAGATATGGGCCGTCTTTACATTCACGCATCAATTAGCAGTCGGGCCTTTTGTAATTTTTTCATGTCCGACAGCTTGGACCTGGGTTCAATGGACGGGAGCACGAGCACTCATGAATACTCTACTTTAAGAAAACCAATTTCCATTGTTACCCGCTAAGTTATACCTAATTTTTTACTACTTTCTCCGATTTTTATTTATCTTTTCATTTAATTTTTAGGTGAAAAATAAGAGTGTAGGGATGTGTGACTCAAAAGAGAAAAGGATGAGAGAGAAATGTAAGGGTAATTCTAGACCACATGTTGATGAACCAAAATAGAAATAGGGAAGAAAGAGTGTTTCAGCTCAATAAGGAAACATGAAAGATAAATAAAAATCGGAGTGAGTATTCATACCCACGTTTCCCAAAGTATACTCCTCGTTTTCTCCAATCAATTCATCACCACTTTTTCTTTCCCCGTTTCTCTCGTTTCCTCTATCAATTTACCATCATGATATTTCTTTTACCCGAATATCTCTTTTCCTCAATCAATTAACCAACTATCTTCGTCGGTCGTAACTCTAACCACCATTTCCACCGCCTTACCTCCAATCACCACCCTAACCAGGGTTTAAGTAGAAAAAATATCACTAATATAACATTCAATTCAATGAATATATTAAAAGGTAAATTATTAATAAAAACAACACACTTAATTGTCTCTAATACAAATTATGATTTGTTAGGGCTTAATCTTATTAGGGCCTAATTAGAATTTGAATAAGAAATTAGGGTTTCAAAAAGAAATCGAATACAAAATTAATCAATAAAAGTAATGTTTATTAGTAAAAACCAAATTACGCTTATCGAATACAAAAGTAAAATTATTTAAAAAAACAACAAAATTACTTGTTTTATGTGTGATCCACTCTCTCACCCTAATAATATTAATATTAAGTGTACAGATAATACTTCTCTCACTAGGAAATAATCTCCTCCTTCTCTCTACAAAAAAAACCCAAAACAAAACCCTAACTGACCACCATCACAGCCGCCACCACCCTCTCCCCTTCCTATTCCTTCAATCTTTGCCGGAGATGGGGCTAAAAATTAGCTCCATCTCCGGCCACTCGATCGATTTACACCTTTGATTTGCCGTTCATGCTAATTTTCCCACTGTTTCTGTGTGTTGGGTCCGTTTTCCTGCCCCTCCTGTTTTTGTGTTCCATGTGTCTCGGTCTGAGTTTCGGCTAGGCCGATCCCCTCGATCGTCTTCAGTTACGTCCCGTCATGCGCCACCCCCTTCTCCCGGTTGTTGTCCTTAGTCTCTTCTTACGTTGGTTTTCGGCGGCGGCATCCGATTCGATCGCCGATGGTCTGTCTTGTGGTCTTGTGATGGTATGATGTTTGTTTTCCATCTACCTCTTTTTTAATCAAAAAAAAAAGATAATGATAAAGAAAAGTGTTTTTTCAATCAAAATGATTTCTTTTTCTGGTCAATTCAATTTCTTTTTTAGTGTCAAGGTTGTTGTTTCTCTTGCATGTGGAATTTTTCTTCAATTTTTAGAGATGTCCCCCCATCCCCTCGACCCCCTTCCCCATCTCGAGTAAGTTGTTGAATTTTTCCGTTGTTCTTCTCTTCTTTGGTCCGGTATTGTCTTGCATGGCTGGCTAGGTGATCCCCCTTCCCTCACCCCCCTCCCCCACCGTAGCCCTATGTAAGACTCTATGGGACTCTCTCTTCCTTTTATGGGTCGTTTTAGGTTTAGGGTGATGAGGGTTTTGGATTTCGATTGGGTGCTTTGTTGGTTGGTTGCGTCTGACGGTCGTTCTTGTCGTTCTTTTCGGGTGTTTTTGGATCGTGCTATTCTGTCTCTCGACCTTTTTCTCTTTCTTTTCGTGGGCGATGACTTACTCTTAATACATGTGATCAGTGGGATTGTTTCTTGGTGTGGTCTTTTCATTGTTGTTAATCGATCGGTGTTTGGTTGACTTGGAGTTAAGTTGGATTTGGTGTTGTGTGGTTGGGTGTGGTGGTGGATTTCAATCTAATTTTATGAGTTCTGTTAGTATTATGATGTTACTTTCGTTCTTAATAATAATGAAGACTCTAGGTCAGGTTTACGTTGGTTTCACCTCGGAGGTCTACTCTTTGGTGTCTAAGAGCACGAATATGGGTGAGGGATGGTTCTCATTTCCGCCCGTTGGTTGGCTTCTCCTTTTGGATCAATGGTCTTTTATCCGATTTGTTCAATCTTCAAGAAGCAGGAGTTCTATCTCCATCTGGGACTGGTCCTTTGACCTGTTCTTCCCCGTTTCCTTTCTACGTCCTAGTGGCGTAAGTGCAGCTTGTTATTGCTACTTATCCGGTCAGAGGAGCATGCAGTCTATTGGATTGATCAACCAAGACGGTGTGAAGTGTGCTGATTCCCGTGTCCATTCTACTGCTCATTGCCAACTTGTTGATCTTGGGCGTTTAGATGCTTTATCTTTTAGTCCGCTATTAGTATATTTTACATTAATGTTTTATTATGTAGTATTTCGACTCCTAAACAATAGAGCGGAGACCTTAATGGTTAATGCTCTAAATTTGTTGTAGGATGGTTTGTATCGTTGGCAAAAAAAAAAAAAAAGTGTGATCCATAATCGTAAAGTTACCGAAAAATTTAGTTAGTTTTTGAAGGGTTGAGAAAAGAAGTAAATGTTAGTTTTGAGAGATGAGAAAAGGGTAGCGAAGGAAAAAAAAATAATGAAAATTGAGTAAGAACCAGTTTTTTCACCCGTGCAAACGCACGGGACGTGTTTGTTTTATGTTGAGAAGAATTTATATCCTCTTTGTTTTAGCCTTGAAGTGTTATATAGTCTCGAAGAGGTCTGGGACAATTTTTGGGGTTTTATTAATATTTATATAGTCTCGAAGAGGTCCGACATGGGCTTTTAACGGGGTACAAATCACCCAAAACCAACCTCAAAACCAGGCCCAGTGGGTCGTTCCGAGCAAAATAAGACTAATTTGGGCCAAAACCGACACCAAAAATAAAACCTGTCTTTTAGCGACCGGGTCAAAACCCGGTCAAAGACGAACTCGACACACAAAAACGACCTGATACATTCTCGAAACTTGCGCCAAATTCAAAAATCAATCAAAATCAATCAAGATCAAATCAAGGCCAATCACGCCTAAAATTTTGCGGCCTAATTGATCCACTCGGTCGAGTGGATTGACTCACTCGATCGAGTGGAGCCTAAAAAAACCGGTCCAGGTTCATTCGCCAGGGCACTCGACCGAGTGCACTAGGGCCACTTGATCGAGTGCCCCTGTGTCATGGGTTCCCTATAAATACCCCGTCAATCCTAAGCATTACACAACTTTTACCTTTACCAAACTTTTACCCCTTCAATTTCAGCCAACTTTACACTACAACACCCTACATTTTGCAACACCATTCTCGACATCACGATACACACAAACCGAGCCATACATACACACCATCAACTCCTCCTACGTATCTCGACGTTCCCGTGCCATTGCCGCCATTTGACGAACCATATCCCGAGAAGCAAGAACATGTAGGTTGAGGGTGTGACGATTCAACACCGACTTCTCCTTCTTCATCCTTTTTCTCGTTCCTTTTTTATGTACATTTATATTTATGTTTATAGTATTATATTTAGTCGATAGTAACGACATGATTACTAATACTAACATTTTACTTTTTTTTCAATTATCGTTATTTACATTTTATCATAATATCGTATGTACCGTGTATATATATATATATAATAATTTCAAAACTCGGATCCAAGCACGTTTGACTACGATGGTCATTTTTTTTAAGATCCGTTTAATAATGCGATTATGATCATTCGTAGTTGAACGCGTATACATCCATTTCTAAGATTGGTATGGAACCCGTTAACACGAAAACCGACATCACGTAATCCGTAAGGATTAATATTGATGTCGTGACGTAGAGGGACGCAATTTCGTCACCAATCAAAATTTCAATCTAACGATAACGTTTTTATAAAATTCCGATAACGGTATTATAATCGTATGCATACACGATTATAGTACCGGAAACCAAGTTAAATACAAATCGTGCGATATTTGTATTTGATTTGGCCAATCATCGATTTTAAACCCAAAAAATAAACGAGTCACAACTCGTACAGGGGCTACTCGACCGAGCACATAGGCTACTCGATCGAGTAGCACCCAAAAAACTGGGCAGTAACCACGTTTAAAGACGCACTCGACCGAGTCCAACCACGACTCGGTTGAGTGGGTCCTGTAACCCAGAAAACCGAGACCCTCGACACACATTTCGAGCCTCGTCCTTTTATGACTCTAGTCATCACGTGTAAAGACAATCACGTGACCCTCCTTTCTTCAAAACTCACGCATATCACGACACCTAGGACAACTTTGATCGATTTTTCGACGTGATAAGTTGGGACAAGGCAACGAGGCATGGGATCGGGCTAGCATTACGCTCGGGTCCTATGTCTTTGTCCTCCGTTTAATGCACAACATAATGTGCATTTAACCGGGGTTCGTCCACCTACACAAACTTACGATCTAGTTTATACACGGGTCCGTTTATAATTATTGCTTGTCATTTCGATTATATATTTTGATTGTTATATTTTATTGTTTGTCGTATTGTGAATTCCGGTTGTATTCCACCCGTGTAACTTGTAACCGATTTATTGCTTTGCTTTATTTATTTACGTTTTACCGTTTTTTAAATGAACCCTCGCATGCTAAATCACTTTGACGTGAATCAAGATGCATTAAAATGACGTAGCAACCCATTCAATTTCTATATCTTGTAAAACGTTGTTTGCATAACATTTCACCGGATTACTAACGCGCATATTAGAAAGTCAAACGATGTCCTAGTAGAGGCCGCTAAGTGCGGGCGGGGTTGGGTGTCTTTAGTGGGCTTCCCAACACGTACCCTCACCCCTTACTCAGAACCTCGGTTTCCGGATGCCCGAAACCATTGGCGCACGAGAGTCATTCTTTACACGATTACCGGTATAGATGGTATCGGTATCGCAATGCAAAGGGACGAGCCCAATAAACTCTAAAACAGAAATGGGCCATACTTTGTGTATGGTCCATAGCGATATAGAGTGGGCTCGAACGGTTCCGAATAACCATAAAATTCGGTGGCGACTCCATTTCGACTTAAATTTCAATTCGATCCATTCTCATATGGAGGTGCATTCGCCTACCCAAACCCGCGCGTGGCCGCGTCGGGGTGGACCTACGTCATGTCCACAATTTGGCGTATTTACCGGGGGCTACCTCAAGGCCATATCTTCCAGCTGGGAAGATTATTGAAGTCCTGAACGACGGGGAATCTCACTTCGGCTTAGGGTATGCTGTGACCCCGGGAAATGTGGTCCGAGCGGGCATTGAGAAAGCTTGCAACATCATCAAGGGTACCTACTTGGGCCCTTATAGCCCAAGGTTGGCTGACTATTTCGTCACACCGGTATTCGGGGCTATTCAAGTCGGCCTCTATCAACCAACTACCACATATCCCGAGACTGAACTAGCTCGGGAATGCAACTACATTCCTGATGACATATTCGCCCTCATCCAATCTGAATTCAAGGAGGGTACTGACAATGCCGAGCCCGTGCTGGGGCTCTTATTTGGGGAAGACTAAGCTGTTCCAAACCCCAAGGAAGACTTGGTGAACCTGATCCTTCGAAGCAACAGGTTCGATCCTTCAAAGCTGATCTCGGAGGTCGGTGCTGATACAGGGAAAAGAGCCTGGAGGAAGACCATCAAGTGGACCGATGTCCAGGGTCGAGTCTACAAGCTAACCACCGGGGAAGGAGACATGCCGGACACCGATTCCCAGTCTGAGTAAGAGTCTGAGTCTGAGTCTGAGTCTGTATTCAAGTCTAAGGGGTCTGGTGCTAGAGTCCAAAATGTAACCCCCCTCCCTATAGTCACTACCACCGGAGCCTCGGGGTCTGTCCCGAAAGCGCTCCTAATTCCGCCTCTGACCAATGGTCAGATGGCCGCTCTCTTTGAGCTGTTTTCCAAATTTACCATCAATAATAACGAAAACCGTTCCGCTTATGACTTGTCTTATTTTCAAAATACTTCCAATTTCAAAAGTATTTTTTGCAATGACATTGAGAAACCCGATAAACAGGTATCCTTGCCTCCGCATCTGATCGAGCAGCTAGAACAGAGGGAATCCCGAGACCCGGTAATCGAGAAAACCGAGTCTATCAATGTGGGAACAACCTTAGAACCCTAGATGCTTAAGATAGGGTTATCCTTAGATTCCGAGGAGAGACAACAACTCACAAACCTCCTCGAAGAGTTCAAAGATGTCTTCGCATGGTCCTACAAGGACATGCCGGGGATAGATCGGGAAATAGCTGAACACCGCACACCCATCAAAGATGGGTGTAAGCCGGTAAAACAGAAGCTTCGAAGAATGAAGCCCGAATGGTCTCTCAAAGTCAAAGAAGAGGTAGACAAACAATTCAAAGCGGGCTTTATACAAGTGTCTGAATATCCAGACTGGGTTGCAAACATCGTGCCGGTACCCAAGAAGGACGTAAGGTGCGGGTATGTGTAGACTTTCGGGACCTTAACAAGGCCAGCCCAAAAGACGATTTTCCGTTACCACACATCGACATACTGGTGGACAACACGGCTGATCATGCCCTTCTATCATTTATGGACGTGTATGCCGGGTACAACCAAATCAAGATGGCGGAAGAAGATATGGGTAAAACCACTTTCACCACGCCATGGGGTACTTATTGTTATACCGTTATGCCGTTTGGGCTCATTAATGCCGGGGCCACTTATCAACGAACAGCCACGACCTTGTTACATGACATGATGCATAAGGAAGTGGAGGTCTATGTCGATGACATGATTGTCAAGTCTAAAAGCCGAGACGAGCATGTTGCCGCCTTAAGAAAATTCTTCACCCGACTGCGTAAGTACAACATGAGGTTAAACCCTCAAAAGTGCAGTTTCGGGGTAACATCAGGCAAATTACTGGGCCATATCGTTAGCCAACGTGGCATCGAGGTCGACCCAGCTAAAATCAAAGCCATCACCGAGATGCAACCACCTAAGACCGAAAAAGAAATAAGGGGGTTTCTCGAGAAAGTTCAATACATCAGCCAGTTTATTTCAAAGCTAACCATGGTGTATGAACCCATTTTCAAGAAACTGAAGATAGGGGAACGGGTACTATGGGACGATAAATGTCAAACGGCTTTGACAGAATCAAGGAAATCCTGTCTGCTCCGCCGGTATTAATGCCACCTCAACCCGGTTTGCCTCTTTCGTTATACCTAACAACGACTGAGACAACCATGGGGGCTATGCTGGCCCAGACAGTCGACTCAGAAGAACGGGCTATTTACTACATTAGTAAAAAGTTCCTAGAATATGAATGCAAGTATACAATGCTCGAGAAAACGTGCCTAGCTCTGGTTTGGGCCACTAAAAAGCTCAGACACTATATGCTCAGCCACGAGGTACACGTCCTGTCCAAAATGGATCTGATCAAATACTTGTTCGAGAAGCCCATTCTTAATGGAAGAATGTCCAGATGGACTTTAATGCTAGCCGAGTTCGACCTCAAATTGGTGCCATTAAAAGCCATCAAAGGCCGGGTAGTAGCCGAGTTCCTCGCCGATAGTCCGATATCTGAAGAGGGCCATACCGATACTTGGGCCTTTCCCGACGAAGACATATTCCATACTGACACCGAAACATGGGACTTGTATTTTGATGGAGCATCCAACTTTCGAGGGTTCGGGGTCGGAATTCTGTTAATCTCACCCCGAGGGGAACACACGCCATTATCCATCAAGCTGGATTTCGATATGACTAATAACGCGGCCGAGTATGAAGCATGCATCCACGGGTTGCAAGCGGCTGCTGATTTGGGAATTACAAATCTCCGGGTTCACGGGGACTCGTCCCTGGTCATCAATCAAGCCCTTCAAAAATGGAAAACTCAGAATGCCAATCTCGTGGCTTACCAAGCGCGAGTAAGGGTTTTAGAGAAGCAATTCCAGAAGGTAGAATATATCTATCTCCCACGTGAAGAAAATCAGTTCGCGGATGCACTTTCCAAATTGGCATCCTTACTAAATATCCCGGAGCATATGCCCAGTATGCCAATCTGTGTCGAAAGACGGTCCAAGCCGGCATATGTCAATGCCATCCAAGATATTGAGATCACCGATCCAGAACCTTGGTATCAGGCCGTCTTAATTTATTTGACAACGGGAGAATATCCCCCGGGAACTGAAATTCGGGCCAAGAGAGCCCTACGAAGACTGGCCACCCAATTCATCCGTATGGACGACGGTCAGTTATACAAAAAGACGGCACAGGGGGCTTTACTCCTATGTATCGACAAAACACAGGCCGAAAAAGTGATGGCCGAAGTGCACGACGGTGAAAATGGTCCGCATATGAACGCCCATATGCTAGCCCGAAAAAGCATGAGGCTCGGATACTACTGGAACAGTATGGAGGCCGACTGTCAATCATATGTCAAACACTGCCATAATTGTCAAATTTTCGGTAATGTTCAACACATGCCATCGTCTTTACTATACACCATGACCTCGCCATGGCCATTTTCAACGTGGGGGATCGACATAATTGGGAAAGTGAACCCTTCCGGGACGGGAGGTCACTGTTTTATTTTGGTGGCTATCGGCTATTTCACCAAATGGGTCGAAGCTGAATCATATCGTGTCTTGAACGCCAAGCACGTGGCCAAATTTATCCAGAATAAAATCATATGCCGGTACGGGATCCCACATGAGTTTATCAGTGATCACGGGACCCACTTCCAAGCCGAAACCGCTACTTTGCTAGCGAAATACAAAATCCAGAGGCATACATCTTCGCCCTACCGTCCTCAAACAAATGGGGCGGTGGAGGCTGCTAATAAGACAATTGTCACCATACTTAAAAAGATGGCTGATAATTATCGGGACTGGCCCGACAAAATACCCTTTTCCCTATGGGGGTACCGGACGTCGATCCAAACTGTAACCGGGGCAACTCCATATTATTTAACGTATGGCATGGAAGCAGTCCAGCCAGTCGAATTGGAGATACCGTCTCTCAGAATTCTACTAGAAAGCCAAGTACCCGAAGCAGATTGGGTTCAAGCTCGATATGACTCGTTAATTCTCTTGGACGAACGACGGTCTCGATCTCTCAATAACATCCAAATATATCAAAAAAGAATCAAGCGGGCCTTTAACAAAAGAGTTAGGCCCAGGAATATCAAGGAAGGAGATTTTGTCCTAAAATCGGTTCGTGCCTTACTACCGGTTGACCCAAGAGGAAAATTCAAACCCAATTGGGCTGGGCCATACCTAGTCAAGAATGTTCTATCAGGAGGAGCAGTGATGCTGATGGACCTGGACGGGAATGAATTTGTCAACCCAGCCAACCTAGACCAGCTGAAACGCTACTACCCCTAAACCTTTGCTCAATGTCATTTGCAAAATTATTTTTCTTAAAAAAAAAAAACATCTTTTTCAAAATTTATAAGCAAGTCAATAAGTTAGGATTATTTATCCTACTGTCGCACATCTCGAACTCATAGTCTTGATGTATTTCGAAATTGCAAAAAAATCAACGCCCGAACTACGTTTGGTTTGATTCCACTAACTGTGGATACGTAGGCAACCCCTCAAAAGGGCACAACCACTGCAATAACGAAAAAGACAGGAACGGCTTCACTAATATAGTACTTTTATTCCAAAAAAAAAAAACGATAAACTCGGTAATTCAAAATTACAAAAAAGCCACAAAAAAAAAACACACAACAAAAATATTAATAATATTTAAATAATAATAATGGAGACTAGTATCCGGACATCTTGCCCTTGCCCTTGTCCTTCGGGTCTCGTGGAGCCCGAGGTCGCCGGGGAGGGGAAGAGCGTTCCCGAATGATCACAGGAACCTCTTTAGCCCGAGTCCTCTTCTTTGACAGAGGATCTTCAACTATTGTCACGGGCCCAAGTCGAGCCCGTATATGCTCCGGTAACCTGTCCTTAGGACCAAGTCGGTCCTGGACTGATAGTCTGGGCCCTGGTCTCCTCTCCAAGTTTGTCTAGGGGCTCACTTCCCCCCAAGCATCTCTAGCGTCGGATCCCCTAGCTCGAGTCCTGTCTCCTCTTCTCTGACCCAGCTTTAGACCGGCTATCGGGGCTGGAGTCTCCCCTTCAGCAAAGAAGTCCCTGTTATCCTTGATCTTCTCGCGCCGAAGCAGGTCAAAGGCCTCATCAACCTTCAGAGCAGCACGAGCTTCGGCAGTCTCGGCTTTGGTCCACCTTTCATAGGAATAAGACACCCAGGTAGAATGGAGCGACTTGGGAACAGACCAAGTTGCTCGAGTGTACCAACTCTGAATCCAGGTGTCGCACATAATGTCGGTCAACTGGGTAGGTGCACTCATAATTGTCTCGTTCTCCGGGATGCGCTGAGTCCACCCATACTGCCTGAGTATGCGGTCAGGATAGAGGTGAACCGTCTGGCTAAGGGACAAAATCACCTGGTAGCGCGCCTTGTCTCCGGGCGCCAAACCCGTCTAAGCATAAATAGGCCACCATGGAACCACCCATCGTATCAACGGACCACGATGGAATGTTAATTCTTCCTCCCAATATTTCTGGGTAATAAGGCAGGATGAGTCGGTAGGCCGTCTCCTTGTCATCACCTGGTTGAACCAATATTGACTCGGGTTGGGAGGAGGCTCAATCTTCGACAACCTCTCAAATAGCCAGAGCTGAAAAGAAGAAGCAACGCTCGTAAGGATTCCGGAGCAGCCTAGGCCTTCGCCTGAGGGCACTCGATCGAGTGCCAGTGTCACTCGATCGAGTGACACCCCTAAAACGCGGCAGTAGAACCCTTCACGAGGGCACTCGATCGAGTGCAAGGGTGACTCGGTCGAGTGCCCCCTGTAGCAGTATATCGCGATCGAAAAAAAAAAAGCGATATACCTGCAGCAGGCGGGTGCTCCCAGTGAAACGGGCTGACTCATCCCTCTTTCGGTTGTCCAAGCCCTGAATGATCTCCCCCGTGATCAACCACGCGGGACTACATTCCGTCTCCATAAGGTCAGCAATAACGAGAAGGCGAACGTTGCCCATACAAGACAGCAGTTCCATATGGCCTTCAAAGGCATACACGTGCAGCATACAGAAGGCGAACGCCCTACGGCTATGAATGGGCGAAACCCCGGATGTCGTACGGGTTTATGAACTTCTCAGCTAAGGCAAGCAGAGAAATAGTATCCCCTTCAATCATACGGGATACTTCAGCATGGGAGAGCCCCAAAAACTCCCGTAAGTTCCTCCTAGGATCCTGAACTGAAAAAGGGACGGCAGGACGGAGCAATGGTTTCCACCCTCCTATAGCAGCAATTTCATCAAGGAGAGGACAGATTTCGCCCCGAGGGAAGGCGAAAACATGGTAAGTGTCATTCCAGAAGGTCAGACAGGTATCAAGAAAATGACGGTCCACGTACATTTGACGGAACGTGAACAATTGAAATATGCCTGACTGCCTTAAGGCTACCTTGCTCGCATCCCTAAAACGGTGGGCCCAGTCTTGCAGCATGTCAATCAGACGGTCAATGGCCATGATAAAATTTCTTGAAGGAGATAATTTTTTTTAAAGGAGAAGAAGAAGTTTTGAGGGTTGTGACAAAAAAGAAACCAGGGTGATGTATTTATAACATCAAAACCCTGGTGCATCCCCTGCAGCTGTGCCTCCTTGGCCCAAGCGAGCCTAGACATACAGGCCCGACCCATGACTCTTCCCCACAGACACAGGAATTTAGACATCCCGAGCAGTCTGTCAAAATTCAAAAAAAAAAAATTTCAATCATCCAAATTTTTTATTGCCCAGCGCGAGTCATTTTACTACCTACGTGTTGCATACATTTTATGTAACTTATACAGGTACGACTCAAACAGGGACATGCAACCCTCTAAATCTCCCCAGCAGAAGCCAAAGGCAGCACTTTCACGGGATGGGCCTACATACAACCGCACCCAGGACTTACGCAACAAGTCCAAAATTCCCCACGGAAGTATTATCATCAAGCTTAGGTATGATTTCTATCTTATGGCTGGCGGGCCCTTCACGCGAGTCTAATGAACTATAAACGACACGATCGGAAGTCTACCAGGTCTTAATTGACTTGGTAGCTACTCTGACTTTTGCCCTGTCCAAGCCTCAATCAGAGTGGGGGCTCTGTAGACACCCGCATTTTGACTGCCAGGTGTCTATAGCAGTTTCCAAAAAACACCCGATGATGATCGGACGCTAACGTGCTCTAACGCGCTCGAATATGGGCTCGAAATCAGTAATGTCCTGCATGGGCTTTTAACGGGGTACAAATCACCCAAAACCAACCTCAAAACCAGGCCTAGTGGGTTGTTCCGAGCAAAATAAGACTAATTTGGGCCAAAACCGACACCAAAAATAAAACCCGTCTTTTAGCGACCGGGTCAAAACCCGGTCAAAGATGAACTCGACACACAAAAACGACCTGATACATTCTCGAAACTTGCGCCAAATTCAAAAATCAATCAAAATCAATCAAGATCAAATCAAGGCCAATCACGCCTAAAATTTTGCGGCCTAATTGATCCACTCGGTCGAGTGGATTGACCCACTCGATCGAGTGGAGCCTCAAAAAACCGGTCCAGGTTCATTCGCCAGGGCACTCGACCAAGTGCACTAGGGCCACTCGATCGAGTGCCCCTGTGTCGTGGGTTCCCTATAAATACCCCGTCAATCCTAAGCAGTACACAACTTTTACCTTTACCAAACTTTTACCCCTTCAATTTCAGCCAACTTTACACTACAACACCCTACATTTTGCAACACCATTCTCGACATCACGATACACACAAACCGAGCCATACATACACACCATCAACTCCTCCTACGTATCTCGACGTTCCCGTGCCATTGCCGCCATTTGACGAACCATATCCCGAGAAGCAAGAACATGTAGGTTGAGGGTGTGACGATTCAACACCGACTTCTCCTTCTTCATCCTTTTTCTCGTTCCTTTTTTATGTACATTTATATTTATGTTTATAGTATTATATTTAGTCGATAGTAACGACATGATTACTAATACTAACATTTTACTTTTTTTTTCAATTATCGTTATTTACATTTTATCATAATATCGTATGTACCGTGTATATATATAATAATTTCAAAACTCGGATCCAAGCACGTTTGACTACGATGGTCATTTTTTTTAAGATCCGTTTAATAATGCGATTATGATCATTCGTAGTTGAACGAGTATACATCCATTTCTAAGATTGGTATGGAACCCGTTGACACGAAAACCGACATCACGTAATCCGTAAGGATTAATATTGATGTCGTGACGTAGAGGGACGCAATTTCGTCACCAATCAAAATTTCAATCTAACGATAACATTTTTATAAAATTCCGATAACGGTATTATAATCGTATGCATACACGATTATAGTACCGGAAACCAAGTTAAATACAAATCGTGCGATATTTGTATTTGATTTGGCCAATCATCGATTTTAAACCCAAAAAATAAACGAGTCACAACTCGTACAGGAGCTAATCGATCGAGTAGCACCCAAAAAACTGGGCAGTAACCACGTTTAAAGACGCACTCGACCGAGTCAGACCACGACTCGGTCGAGTGGGTCCTGTAACCCAGAAAACCGAGACCCTCGACACACATTTCGAGCCTCGTCCTTTTATGACTCTAGTCATCACGTGTAAAGACAATCACGTGACCCTCATTTCTTCAAAACTCACGCATATCACGACACCTAGGACAACTTTGATCGATTTTTCGACGTGATAAGTTGGGACAAGGCAACGAGGCATGGGATCGGGCTAGCATTACGCTCGGGTCCTATGTCTCCGTCCTCCGTTTAATGCACAACATAATGTGCATTTAACCGGGGTTCGTCCACCTACACAAACTCACGGTCTAGTTCATACACGGGTCCGTTTATACTTATTGCTTGTCATTTCGATTATATATTTTGATTGTTATATTTTATTGTTTGTCGTATTGTTTATTCCGGGTTGTATTCCGCCCGTGTAACTTGTAACCGATTTATTGCTTTGCTTTATTTATTTACGTTTTACCGTTTTTTAAATGAACCCTCGCATGCTAAATCACTTTGACGTGAATCAAGATGCATTAAAATGACGTAGCAACCCATTCAATTTCTATATCTTGTAAAACGTTGTTTGCATAACATTTCACCGGATTACTAACGCGCATATTAGAAAGTCAAACGATGTCTTAGTAGAGGCCGCTAAGTGCGGGCGGGGTTGGGTGTCCTTAGTGGGCTTTCCAACACGTACCCTCACCCCTTACTCAGAACCTCGGTTTCCGAATGTCCGAAACCATTGGCGCACGAGAGTCATTCTTTACACGATTACCGATATAGATGGTATCGGTATCGCAATGCAAAGGGACGAGCCCAATAAACTCTAAAACCGAAATGGGCCATACTTTGTGTATGGTCCATAGCGATATAGAGTGGGCTCGAACGGTTCCGAATAACCATAAAATTCGGTGGCGACTCCATTTCGACTTAAATTTCAATTCGATCCATTCTCATATGGAGGTGCATTCGCCTACCCAAACCCGCGCGTGGCCGCGTCGGGGTGGACCTATGTCATGTCCACACATTGTCGTTCCACTATATTGTTTACCATTATATTATACACAAAAAATAAGGTAGAGAGAACGAAGAATACCTTTTTTTGGATAAAACATGTAACTCTCCGTGGATTCGATCCTCACTTCCATAATACATAATTATTGTCTGGATACCTTGGGTTTATCTTTGACGAGTTTCTGATAGCTCGAGTTAAGAGGAGTAAGTTAAGCATGGAGGCTGGTACTTCAGGCACAAAGGGAGGCTTAAAGAGACAAAGGAGTAGCCGTCAGTCAGCAGCTAGCTAAGGCTGGCCCAAATGACAAGGAAGAGTTTGATCGGGTCACCAAGAGAGGCTACACTTACTCTTAATACGAGAAGGGTGCCTCATAGAGAGGTTGGAGACGAGGACAAGGATCCCTCGTACTTGGACCCATAGTGGCCAAGGTCCGGGATAGAAGCCAGCTGGTGTTGCATCCAGACTTGCACGCATCTTGTCGTACTATGAATCACCCAGTAAGCATCTTGTTCCGGTAGGAAGCAATCAGATTCAAATCGGGTTTAGATCTTGGATGGGTCACGCTTTGGTCTTTGGCTTTGTCCACACTTCTCACTTCCTTCCCCCCGTAGAGTTTGATCTCCTTGATGTGCGGGTCGCCCTCACCTGTACAAGGAGAAAACAAGGCCTTAGAGTTATCCGAGGGACCCTCTCCGATGCCTAAATCAGTCTGAGAATGCACTTGGTGGATCTTGTTCGTGAGGAACAAGGTGTCATTTTTAGAGAGAGAATTTAGTCAAATAAAGTTAATTACCCCCTTAATGAAGAGACATTAAGGGGTGTTTATAGGTTTCCCTAGAGAGAGAATGGGCACGTGACTGGGGCGTGTCCCCTTACCTTAGGCAGGGGTCAGAGGGTCTGCCACGGAACATATCCTCGGGGTCGGAATGACCGAGGGTCGTGGATGTTCTGGAAGATTAGGGTGGATTAAGGCTCGACCGACCCGACCAGGAGTCGGGCCTCGAGGCCAGGCCGAGGCTTGTGGAGCCTCCTTGCCGGCGGGTTCCAGAGGATCGGCCGGATGGGTCCGGTCTGATGCCCCGATGTCAGCCCCGAAGGCTCCGGGCCTTCTCTGGGGTAAAAAGGATCCGGGTCCAAGATCGACGGATAGTGGTCAACAAGTTGCTGATCCCGTCAATTGCTCTCGGCAGCTGGGGGAAAGCTCTTGCTGGCTATCGATGTTCGGTTGATCAGGAGGGAGTCCGCCCCATCATCTTCTTCCATTAAATGTTTTGTTCATTTCCAAGGTGGATTGCTTCATATTCTTGGGGTGCCCGGGGCGTCAAATTATCCGCCATTGCAATGATTTCTCCTCTTCCCTTGAGATATACATCTTGACGACACGTGGCGCCGATCTCAGGGATGGTTAATGCACCATTAAATGCCTTGAACTCCTTTTCCCTTTGGTATAAAAGGGGTTCGTAAGTGCAAGGACCTCCCCACTTTTCTATTTTTTTTTCATATCTTAGCTCTTTATTTTCTTCTTTAGTAGCCATGACTTGGATATGTGGACGCTCGCCCGCACTGCCTGGCGCCCTGCGCGCGCCCGCGGGAGACTCAGGTCGCGGCGGCCATCCACGCTGTCCCGTCGTCCTGGGGCTGGTCCGATCTCGTGTACGGGGCGATGTGTCAGACCTCGATTTGGTTGACAATTTGAATTGTACTAGACAGATGCGGACATCCGTGTTTCCGTTAGAATCGATCGAGAGTTGGTTGTAAATGTTTAAAGGCCGATATGTTTGGTAAGACGACCTTTTAGTGAACCGAATTCGTTGCCGATTTTTGGAGTCGCCACAGAGTAATTTTGGGAACTCAGAAACCGTTCAAGTCAACTTTAATCCTTAGCCGGCTCAAAGCTGAGTGGCATGAGGGCCTAAAGATAAAGACTTGTACCCATAAGCATTCCATGCCAAGAATGACTCTCATTGCCAATTGTTTCGGACATCCGGAAACCGTAGATTCTGAGTACGGGGTGAGGCTACGTATTGAGAAGTTAACGTCCGATAGACATCAACACACAATCCCGCCCGCACGTAGCGGCCTCTACTAATTAATCGGTGGGCTGATAACTTTGTTCCTTAATTGTGGTAGAAGTGCGATAACATCCGTTGTTTTAACCCTATGTCTTTGGTACGTCGGTTGTTTAGAGACAAGTAAGTTTATTGTCGAAGTAAGTGCTTTACATTCTTTGCATGCGATTTCACGTGACAAGCAGACCATGAAAATATGCACGTAAGAGAGTAGAGAGTACAAGATATTATACTTACTAGCAAGTCAGTTTTAACGTGATAATACAGATATTAGTCATTATCGTGGTATACCTTACCTGGTATTCTGCTTAAGGTGCGTCAGTTCGGTATTAATGAGGATACGTCAAACCACGTGTGAGGGGTGAGCATCGGGACTAATATGGAACCCGACCACCGTTTGTTCAGTTTTAGTTTGTTTACGTTTTGAATTCCGTGTTAAGTGATTTAGCATGCGACTATAGTCATAAAATCGATAAATCATACGAAAGCGGTAAATGCAAAATGTAAGTAAATCACATTGTGAGGAGTTGCACCCTAAGAGTGTACACTAAACGAGACATGATGCGTAGATGATTGAGAATGAATCTCGGAACTACTCGGGTTTAGTTTAGGGTGTTTTAGTGCTTATGGTTGAAGTTGTGGACATTACGTATGTTTACGACGTACCATGGACCTAGTGTCCATACGAGTCCGAATCGACGCTATCAAAGTGCATAATAAAGAGCACAAAATGTAAATTTGGGTTTAGATGACAACCTAGTGACGATACAACTTCAAAGGCGGATCCTCCTACCTTTCCTACGGAAAACCCGGCAGAGCTCCGCTACGGTGTTATGGGGTGGCTAGTCGAACACAGGTGCCCATTTTCGTTCGAATCGAGCCAAGGACTCGAGGAACTACAAGGATTAGTGTTGATTCGCTTATCGAGAACAAACGATCGAGTGGATCGTTCTTAGAGTTGGAGTGCGACGCTAAGTTAGAAGGAGAAGCTTGCAAAGAGAACGGGAATTGAGAATTGAATTGTGTATTGAAATGAGCGCAATAGAGGGTATTTATAGTTTTTCTCGCCGTTCAAATCAACTAATCAGGCGCCTGGTGGCTTGCGCACCAGAAATGGGATGCCTGAGTGTGTGCGTAGGAATACTCAGTCGCCCAGAGGGGGCGGTTGGAGTTTTGAAGATCCGATTTCGAAACTTTCCAAAACGAAGATTATGCATATCTTAGGTTTGTTTAGAGGTTAAGGCTTCCTTCTTAACCTAGCGCGTCAATCGCCGGGTGGGCCTCAGGCGCGCGTCTCGAGGTTTGCTCGGCCTGACGCGTTGACTCGGGTTTGACTTTGTGTGTTTCGGGACCGATTTGGAGCCCCGGTGTCTGAATTGACTCTAGTTAGTGTCGACGCGACCGTAATGACACGACTAAGACCGTCTTGATGTTGAATTAATTTTTCCGAGTAATTATTTGATCCCTTCTATAGAAAAAATCATCTAAAACAAAGTAAAAATGTGTCGTGTTGCAGTCCAATCATCATCGGGTGTTGGTCGGGTGCTCCTACAGCCACCAGGTCAGAACTTGAGTGTCTACAGAAGCCCCCACTTTGACTGAGACTTGGAAAAGGCGAAAGTCAAAGTATAGCGGCTCAGGTCAATCGAGGATTACGACCTGGTGGCTGTCTGCTCGGGTCGTTTTAAGTCTGTTGCTGACCCCATCAATTGACCTCAGCAGCTGGGGGGGAGCTCTTGCTGGCTTTCGATGTTCAGTAGATTAGGTGGGAGTCTGCCCCATCATCTTCTTGCATTAAATGCTTTGTTCATTTCCAAGGTGGATTGCTTCAGATTCTTGGGATGCCCGAGGCGTTAGAATATCCCCCCGGCCTTGCAATGATTTCTCCTCTTCCCTCGAGATATGCATCTTGATGACACGTGGCGCCGGTCTCAGGGATAGTTGAGGCACCATTAAATTCCTTGAACTACCTTTCCCTTGGGTATAAAAGGGGTTCCTAAGTGCAAGGACCTCCTCACTTTTCTGAATTTTTTTTCATATCTTAGCTCTTTATTTTCTACATTAGTAGCCATGACTTGGATTGTTGATAGAATCTTCAAGAGAGGGGTTAAGATCAAAACTATAAGATATGTTGGTCATCCCCTCTAATTCTGGTACCCTCGGTTGGTCTGAAGGATCATTGACCGGTGTAAACTGGTTGCATGTCGGTCACCCTTCGCTCCTGGCTCCAACGAGTTGCCCGCAACCCTTCGCCGTCCCAGGAAAGCTTCCTTCTTCATGAGGCTGAGGCCTGACCCCTGCACCCAGGCTGGGGACTGTGACTATAGAGGCTGTCGTCGGTGCTTCCCCTGGCTGAGGCCATAAAATGTTGATCCGGACATTCCAGATTCTGGGTCCTCCCCTTTGACTCCTGCCACCCCTCAAGACGAGGGAAATCAGTGGAGTCCTTGGCCCTCGCCACCTCGCTCCCCTGCAGCGGAGCTCACTTATGCGGATGTGAATGAACTGCTGGCCTTCTTAAAGAAAATAAGGGACGACCCTGACTATCGTCGAGATCTTGAGCATGCTAAGCTTGGTGATTCTAGGGATGGCGATGGCAGCAACGCTTTGGACGGTGGTGGAGATAGGGATGACACAGAGGAGGATGAGGAGGATGGGAGTGATTAAGAGGGGGTATATGACCCCATGGACATCCCCGACGACTGGGACTGGGGTCTGATGGCGATGTCCCCGACAAACCTAGAGAGCATCCATTCCCGGACTCTGATGGGGGGAGTAGTGGGGTCAAGGACTGGGGTCCTTCTTGTCCTTTCCCCAGCTGAGCCGCTCCCCAGACATAACTTAGCTTTTTTAACTTATTTTGGATGTGTAATGGTCTTGTATTCCGACCCTTATGGGTCTCTCATTAATGGAAAGATAATCAATTTGATTTTTTTTCTTTTAGTCTCCTTTTTTGTGCTACTTTTGGTGACGCAATATGTGTCTTCAGTTTTGTCTTTTCGTATTTCGACACCTTGGGATGTGATTGGTAGGCTTGTTCAGAAAGCGGCACGCGTAGGATTGTGCAGGATTGTGTAGGTAGTAAAGGGCTTTTAGCCTTCTCTCTATATACACTCCATTATCCCATTAATTTCCTCCCTCGCTTTTGCAAACAACTTCCCATCTTCATCTTCTTCTTTCATCTTCTTCATTTTTCTGGAGCGTGCGTCTGTCCCCATAGTTCAAGCATTCCACCTAAGCAGTTTTCGGAGATTTGAATAGGTGATATGGCTAAAGTCGTATTACCAAATCAAGATTATCCTAGTATTACTAACAAGATAGTCAGTGGTAAGTAGGGTATCGCATCCGCAGGGAGAAGGTCAAACTGTTAGAAGCTATGGCGATTCTTAATTGCTCAAACGGTTGGTTTGATTGATTTAACTAAAGCTAGAAGTACGTAAACAAAATATGAATTAATCAATTAAAAGAAAATATATGGCTATGGGTTCACAATGAGTAGACAAATGATCATGCAAGAATAATCGATAAACATACAAACATGCTAGCTGGCTATAATACGTCCTCTCGGATCGAAATCAACCTAGGAAGACACTAACGGGCTCTCGCTACTTATTAGGCTTCCTACCGAATCACATGCGGGTCTAATCTCAACTCGGCTCTCGCACATGAACTGAAATTTTCCTAGTTCGATTAACAAGTTGTGGCTTTTAACAAATTAATCGTCTTTTAGAGCATGTTAACAGGGCACTATCATATATATGAATTCATCAAATAATCAACAAGAACTTAAATTCTACTCATCGATTCCCCTTGACCCTAGTAACGGAATTAGCTACTCATAATTAGACTGACACGAACAATTGATAATGAAACGCATAATGATTGATATGGAAAAAGGAAAACTAATAAAATCAATACTAGAAATGGAAATAGACAATCAAGAACATAAAAGATGAATACGAATTGAAACTAATTGAAATGATTACCGATTGAAAATTGTAGCAAGAATAAGAGTAAATCTTCCAACTAGAGAATTAAAAGAGTAATATTATTCTAATACTAGGCTTAGGGTTCTTAGGAAATGAAAAAAGTCCGTTCAAAACTAATACAAGGCATTCCTATATAGCAAAAGAAAGGAGAAGCTGAAAAGACACTACAGCTATGTCGTCCCGAATCGGGATTAAAGTCGTCCCATGGGATGAGGGTCGTCCCGAATCGGGACAGCTGAAAAATCCAATATTGCTCAATTTCCTTTATTTTGCCGTGAATAAGAAGATAGGGACGGACCTCGGGACCAACAAAAAGAACTCCTCTAGTCTTCTAAACTTCATGATATGGTTCCAACTCGACTCGGGATCAATCCATGACATCCACGCAACCTCGGTAGCAACACCTAGCTTGTGTATAAATAGTCACCGACCTCCATGTGAGCCATGATGAAAGGGACAAGGCATCAATATCGCCTATTTTCCTACGAAACCAACAAAACACTACAAAACACACTAGAGGAGAAGATTAGTTCCCAAAACCGCTCCTAAGCGCATTTAACACGATAAATACATGGGAAAAAGAGGATAAAAGCATATAAAATATTAACACATCAAAATCCCCCAAACCGAACTCTTGCTTGTCCTCAAGAAAGCATCATCAAACATGACAAAACAAGAGCGGTGAACAAAACCAAGTATCCCCGAAATGACAAATCCCATTGACAAGCTCTAGCAAGTTCACAATTCAATCTCAATTCAAACACGGGATGCAAGATAAGCACACATGGTTTAGAATTACATGGCAAAAATATGAGGAAGACAAGTACTAAGACATTTCAACTTTTGCATGATCCTTATTGACATCGGACTCCTCACGGGTTCAATCTTCACTCATTTTGTGAACGGGTAGTATATTGTGAGAACACTCACCTACTACAACTCATAAGAATGCGCCCGCGACGTAGGATGGTAAATATTCCCAATTTCATTGACAATTTATCACAATTTGCACAAAAGAAGCTAAGAAAAGGACAAGAGAAGGCTCGGGTGAAGGGTGGAAGGTGGACAAACGTTATGGACATGAGAAGCTAAAGGTTAAACTAGCAACAATCCAAACGCGCTAAGAATGCTCAAACCACGGCAAACACCACTTAGACATTATTACATCAATACAAAACAACATATGTATCGGAATATAACTTCAACTAACATCACTTCCCAATTCATTAACAATTATAAACAACTTGGAAGTAACATTATCTTTTCTTTCACTTTTTCTTCTTGTTTTTTTTCTTTTTATTTTTCAAACTTTTTTCAACATTTTTTCTTCTTTTTCCTTTAACTTCATTTTTCATTTTTCCACAAAAGAAACCTCAGGAATCAACAATCCCGGAAAAACAATTCTCACATTATTATCAACATTCGCCACAATAACCTTAATGAGCACCCATAACGCATCCGACAATTACTAGCTTAACAAGGTAGACATGATATTTGTAGCTAAATATTGTGGGATATAAAAATAAGCATGTGGGCTCAAAAGGCTAAGATATATTATGTGAGAAAACAACGATATAGCTTCAAGTGCAAACTGATCAAAAATATCACGGAAAATGGAACAAAAACCATTCATCTGCGTGATTATGCAACACATACTACGAGGAGACCTACTCTCACCTAAAGAAACGATCGATTAAACATGAATCAATCCAAAAGGCTCTAAAACTCACATTTTGTAGCTTACCAACGTCAAGGATGAAGTATACTTTGTCTTAGTCTCATCATCACACACAAAAATGCCAAAACATCACCAAAATGTACAAATCCTGATAACCAAGCTTAAAAGGAGAAATGAACGGAAAACCGCAAAGCTATGCAAGGGGATAAGCACAACGGGATAGCAACAAACCCAACAACTAATTTTTTGAGATTTTTTTTTTGAAACCAAATATAATACAAGACTCGACACAATTCCCCCCCTCAAAACAGACTATACAATGTCCTCATTGTAGCTTAAAACATTGCGTCCACAGCACCACAAAGCCACAAGAGAACCAAGTCAAAGGAGAGAGTCATAAACTGAAATAAAATAAAGAAAATAAAAAGAGAAATACCTATTTACAAAGCTGGGTCTCCCCCAAACCGGCAACAACGGAGGGAGGATGGTGGCTAGAACGCCACCTGAATCAGTCAACCATGACATCCGCGTCGGGGTTAGTGACCCCGACTTCAGTGTCTAATGCATCACCCCGAGAAGTACCAGTACGAACGTTGCCAGAAGCAGAATTATCAACCTGGGACCATGAATACCAACTAGGATGCTCGTCAGACTCATGTACCCAACCTCGCCTCGTGGCTTCAGCATACCAAGGGCGTAGGGCATGAGCTTGGTCATTATGAATTACCCGTAAGTAGGCCATGACGTCGGAGAATCCACTCGTGTCAGATGGAGTAGTGGAAATAAGAGTGGACGAGGGAGGATCCTGGGGCTGTGTCGGAGCAGGACGCCTTGCATACGTAAGCACGGGTTGAATTACCCCTCCGATAGGTAGGCGATAGGAAGGAGGTGTAAAATCGGTAAGGGTTGCTAGGGGCGCGACTTCAGTGAGCCGTTCTAATTGGGGCAAAGGCTGTCGGGATGGTAAAGCAATGGAACCCGAACCGTCAATAAGCCACAGTTGTCGTTCCCCCTCAATCGGACGACACCAAGGGAGCGATTGTAGGTAGTTAAGGTCAATGTATGCACGTCCCTCGAGTGGTTTTAGACCATCTTCCGTAAATGGCGTCCACCCTAAAGCTAAATGAGTAATGAGCCCGCCTACACAAATTGCTTTCGTCCGAGTACTATGTGCTTGGGATTGAAGGTGCGATGCAAAGTAGTAGGCAATATTGATGTTGAACGGAGCTTGACGTTGCACATTGAGGTAGGAGCCTAAAAATTCAAGCTCGGTGAGTCGTACATTACGGGGTTCCAGCCTCCCTAGGATAGTGGAGGCAACGAAACGCTGCCAAACGCGGACTACCGGGTGGTGGATAGAAACACTACGAAGGTGACTATAGTCCTCAAAATCAGCCCCTCCTAAACAACTCCAAAGCACATGAGCATCAAATGACTCAGGGGCCGATAATTGCAAGTGACATGCAAGTCCGAAAAGCTCACAAAAGTCCTCGAATGAACGATCATAGCCCACATTAAGCACTCGAAACGTGATACGGTAAGTGTCATCTTTTCGCTTCGGCTTGACAAAGTTGAATGAGCTTAGGAACTTCAAAGTGAGACATGCATAAGTGGAATGAAACATAGAGAAGAATGATTGCATCCCAACGCCCTCGAAAAGGGCTCTAGTCTGGTCAAGAATGCCTAGAGTAGTAAGCATCTCACTATCTAAGAAGATTGTGGGTCGAATGGGGAGCTTCTTTAGCCTTTGGTAACAAAGCCATTGTGCTTCGGAACCAAAAATGATGGTTGGGTGGTCGGGGTCATGCCATAATGGCGGACTAGGTGCATCGGTAGAGGGTTCCTCAACCCCCGAACGACTAGAACTAGGCCTCTTAGTCCCCCTTTTAGCCTTTGCCATTGTGAAAGCTAGGTCGGAAAAAGAAGCTCAGACTTAAGGACTCAGAATCGAGATAGGCTGAGAACCCAAAGAAATCGAAACAACACAGAATCAGAAGCATAGCACAAAAATCCCAAAATTCCGTCCTACAAAAGAACCCAAAAATAGAGATCGAAAAATCGCAAAATTGGTGCACCAAATAAGTCGAAAAACAGCAATGAAGTGCTAATTAACCTATTTAACTGACCAAAACCATGAAAAATCAATCAGGAAAATCGATGCTCATAAACCCTAATTATGTGAATTGGTGAAATTGAAGCAATTAGGGAAAGAAAACACCTGAATCTTGTGAGAATTGACACAATCAGGAAGTTCTCGATCAACTGCACTAGCAACTCGCCGGAATCGACCCAAAAACGCCCTAAATTCCGACCAAAACGCCTGTTCGCGCGACGAAATCCGTGACGCCTGTTCAGAATCGAAATCCGTGAAGCGAGAAGGATTAGCAAGAGTTCACGCAGAAAGTCGGATAATGAAGGAGGATGATAATGAAGGAGGATGATAATGGAGAAGGAGGAGGATGAAGAGGGGGAGCAGTAGTACGTAGGATGGGTTCTTTTGTATTGCTTTACGTTTTTTTTTTTTTTTTTATTCACTTGATGCCTACAGATATATCGTCCCGAATAGGGACGTGCTCCATCCCGATTCGGGATTAATCTCAATACAACTCGGGATGCGCACCACTAGATGGGACGAATTTCGTCCCTTTCCTTCATATGCTCGCACTTTCTTCTTTTTTTAAGTGAATTATGGTCCCTATTAGGAACCACCATCGTCCCTAATAGGGACCACAATCAAATCATCTAGGTAGGCAAATCTCCTTATAAGCATTACGTGACTTGAAAACCTGAAACAACCTCAATAAAACTATGTCAAATCCCTCCCTCACATCACTCAAAGTTCTAAATATAAAAAAAAAAAAAAAAATACATACAAAATCGGGCTGCCTCCCGGTAGCGCTGGTTTATAGTCCCGCACGACTTGAGTACCTCAAATCAGAGAGATGGGTGAGCGGGATGAAGTTGAATAACTTCAATCGCCCCAATGTGAGCTCCTTCCTTGTAGATTTTCAAATGTTGGCCGTTCACTTTAAAACGTTCACCCGAATCATTCTCAATTTCGATCGAGCCAAATTTGCCAACTTGGGTGACGGAAAAAGGACCGGACCAACGGGATTTGAGTTTTCCGGGGAACAACCGGAGTCTAGAGTTGAATAATAATACCTTATCCCCGACGTTGAATTCACGATCAAGGATATGCTTGTCATGCCATCGCTTGGTGCGCTCCTTATAAACTCGAGCACTATCATAGGCACCAAGACGGAATTCCTATAACTCATTCAATTGCATGAGTCTCCTCTCCCCACTCAAATGTGGATCCAAGTTAAGCTCCTTGATCGCCCACCAAGCCTTGTACTCAAGCTCGACGGGCAAATGGCATGACTTGCCATAAACCAATCGGTAAGGGGAAGTACCAATAGGCGTTTTAAAGGCGGTACGATAAGCCCATAATGTATCATCTAGCTTAGAGCTCCAATCCTTTCGAGCTTTTGACACGACCTTCTGGAGAATATACTTGATTTCCCCATTAGACACCTCCACTTGCCCACTCGTTTTAGGGTGGTAGGCAAGACCGGTACGATGAGAGACACCGTACTTAGCAAGTAAAGCATCAAGTCGCTTCTCATGAAAATGGCTTCCACCATCACTAATAATCGCCCTTGGAACACCAAAGCGGGGGAAAATGATCTTTTTGAACACAGAAATTACCGTTCTAGCATCATTAGCAGGAGATGCTACCGCCTCCACCCACTTGGAGACATAATCAACCGCAACCAAAATATATCGGTTGCCCTTGGATGACGGGAACAGGCCTTGATAGTCTACACCCCAGACATAAAAAATTTCTACCTCGAGAATCCCATTTTGAGGCATCTCATGCCTCCTAGAAATATTATCGGTCCTTTGACATGCGTCGCAGGACATAATAAAAGCTTGGACATCCCGGAATAAGGTTGGCCAATAAAAACCCGACTGGAGGACCTTAGCCGTGGTTCGGCTCGGTCCATGATGGCTACCATATGACGATGAATGACAACTCTCTAGAACTCCTCGAACTTCCCATTGAGGGACACATCGACGGAAAATACCATCGGCACACTCCTTAAATAAATAAGGGTCATCCCAGAAAAATTGTCGAACATCAAGTAGAAATTTTTTCTTTTGTTGATAAGAAAGATCAGAAGGTAATACCTTGCCAACTAAATGATTAGCATAATCCGCATACCAAGGTCCTTCGCTTTCATCGGTAGTTAAGGCCATGAGAGAATCATCGGGAAAAGAGTCATCTATGGGGATGACAACTCCTTCCTCCTCAACTCTAAGCCTCGATAAATGGTCCGCCACGGCATTTTCCGCTCCCTTCTTATCCCGGATCGATAAATCAAACTCTTGGAGGAGTAAGATCCATCGAAGTAGTCGGGGCTTCGCTTCTTTATTAGCAAGGAGGTACTTAAGAGCCGCATGATCAGTGAAAACAATGACTTCCGATCCAACCAAGTAGGTTCTGAATTTTTCCAAAGCATATACTATAGCTAGCAATTCCTTCTCGGTGGTTGCATAATTCACCTGAGCATTATCAAGTGTTTTGCTAGCGTAGTATATAGCATGCAAGACTTTGTCCTTCCTTTGGCCCAAAATCGCTCCCACAGCATAATCACTCGCGTCACACATTATCTCGAATGGCAAATTCCAATCCGGTG
Source organism: Agrostemma githago (assembly GCA_958450325.1). NCBI lineage: Eukaryota > Viridiplantae > Streptophyta > Magnoliopsida > Caryophyllales > Caryophyllaceae > Agrostemma > Agrostemma githago. The sequence continues at coordinate 55,340,125 of OY288258.1, read as the reverse complement.
ACTGAATAATCGGAGCAGAAATGAGGGCCTTCTTAATCCTGTTAAAAGCTTCAACACACTCATCAGTAAAGTTGAAAGGGGCATCCTTTAGGAGCAATTGTGTAAGTGACTTAGCAATTTTGGAAAAATCCTTGAAAAAGCGGCGATAAAATCCCGCATGACCAAGGAAACTTCTCACTCCCTTTACATTAACCGGCAAGGGCAATTGCTCAATCACTTGCACTTTTGCTTTATCCACCGGAATGCCCTTTTCGCAGACCACATGACCCAAAACAACACCCTCAGTGACCATAAAATGGCACTTCTCCCAATTCAAGACCAAACTGACCTCGACACATCGGTTTAAAATGGTATCCAAGTTAGCTAAACAAGCTGAAAAACTCATACCATACACACTAAAGTCGTCCATAAACACTTCCATAATGGACTCGATGTAGTCGGAAAAGATGCTCATCATGCATCTTTGAAAGGTGGCGGGTGCGTTACATAGCCCGAATGGCATCCTGCGATATGCGAAAGTGCCATCGGGACAAGTAAACATGGTCTTTTCTTGATCGGCGGGGTGTATCGGGATTTGGAAAAATCCCGAATATCCATCTAAATAGCAAAAATACTTGTGAGAAGCTAGTCTCTCAAGCATTTGGTCGATAAAGGGCAATGGGAAATGGTCTTTAAGTTTAGCGGTGTTCAACTTTCTATAGTCTATGCACATTCTCCATCCCGTCACAATTCGTGTAGGGATTAACTCATTCTTCTCATTCGGGACCACAGTAGTCCCTCCCTTCTTAGGTACAACTTGTACCGGACTCACCCACTTTGAATCGGGAACCGCATAAATAATTCCCGCATCCAACAATTTCATAACTTCCTTTTTAACAACCTCTTGCATATTCGGGTTCAACTTACGTTGACCCTGGACACAAGGACGATGACCTTCCTCAAGATTAATTCTATGCATACAGAAATCGGGACTGATTCCCTTCAAGTCATCAAGACTATACCCCAAAGCTTTCCTATTTTTCTTTAAAACAACTAACAAATCAGAAAGTTGTTGCTCAGTTAAATTAGCACTTACAATCACGGGGAAGCTCTCGGTATCGTCTAAAAAGGCATATTTTAGGTGAGATGGAAGTGGCTTATGCTCCGGAACGGTTATGTCAATAGCAAATGAGGTGTGTACAATGTTGGTTACATCGGCACCTTGCTCCCCCGTAAGCATCCTTCCCTCCAAAGCAGCTTCTAAAGCATCAACGACAGCAGAGTCAACGGAAGCGTCACCTGCACACGCTTCCAAGCATATCAGAACTTCTAAGGGGTCTCGTATAAGGGACGCCTCCATAGAATCATGAACTAAAACATCGACAATATCAATCATGCAACAAGAATCCGTTACAATCGGGTTCTTAAGCGTACTATCTAAGCAGAAAACAATGGTGTCTCCACCCACTTCCAAAGTCAATTTACCGTTCTTGACATCGATCACCGCGCCGACAGTGTGCAAAAATGGCCTTCCCAAAATTATGGGAATTTGTGTGTCCTCGGCCATGTCAAGGACGATAAAATCAACCGGGATAAAAAAATTTCCAACTCTAACGGGCACGTCTTCTAAAACTCCCAAAGGGCGTTTTATGGAACGATCTGCCATCTGCAAAGTGACACTAGTACACTTAAGAGGACCCATATTAAGTTTTTCACAAACGGAGTAAGGCATGACACTTACACTAGCACCTAAATCACATAAAGCTTTATCAATCGATAAGGTGCCTATAGTGCAAGGAATCGAAAAACTACTGGGGTCCTTTAGCTTTGGTGGGGCTTTGTTCTGTAAAAATGCACTACACTCTGCAGTAAGAGCGACGGTTTCTACCTCACCAATGCTTCTCTTCCGAGTCAAAATGTCCTTCATAAACTTGGTATAAGATGGGACCTGCATAATGAGCTCGGTAAATGGGACCGTAACCTGCAAGTTCTTCACAACCTCCATGAACTTGCCAAATTGGGTAGTCTCCTTACGATTCTTCAATCGACCCGGAAATGGTACTTGGATTGTTGGACTAGTCGAAGTGGGAACGGGAGTAGTGGGTGGTGGAACTTGATCTTCACTTGGAGTTTCCACAATAACATCCTCACTGACATCTTCCACTAGAACCTCCTCCTTCTCGGCCGGTGCATCGTCCTTAGGCATCGACGGACCCTCATAGTGTGTGCCACTACGAAGAGTGATCGCATTAACCGTATCATGTTGTTGATCACCTTGAGAAGGAAGTTTACCTTGTTGACGCGTTGCTTGTGACGCGGCAAGGTGTCCCACTTGGTTCTCCAAATTCTTGATGACATTATCCTTAGCTTGATCATTCTTTTGCATTTGTGCCATCATAGAGTCCTGGGCCTTGGCCATCATCTGCATCATATTACGAAGCTCAGCCATTTCATTAGAACTCGAAGAAGAAGAAGAAGAATTACCTTGAGCTTGTGCGGAGGATTGGCCAAAATTCTGCCGACTAGTACCGAAATTCTGGTTAGTATTGCCAAAATTTTGTTGATGTTGACCCGAGTGAGGTCGCTGCTGAAAATTTCCCTGATTTTGGAAATTCCTTTGATTACCAAAATTCTGCTGGTTCTGAAAATTCTCTTGATTATGGAATTGCTGCTGGTTCTGAAAATTTCCTTGATTCTGGAAATTCTGCTGATTCTGGAGATGCTGCTTTGGTGGGGGTACATAAACCGGTGTAATAGGCGGGTTCAAGACATTAGTACTCCTGTAAGACAAAAGAGATGCATCATAGCCCGGTTGGTTCATATATGGAAAACGTGGGCGCATAGAATGGAATGCATTCACCTGTTCTATGGAGCCTAGACAATCCTGAGCTTGGTGGTCCGTGGCACCACATCGCATACATGCATACTCTTGCATGGCATGTACTTGATGCATGCCTCCTCCCCCTTGAGAATTTGACACTTCAAATGCATCAAATCTCTTAGCCAAAGCGGCTAATTGAACGGCCACGGCATTAGAGGACCCACCTTCACCGGAATTTGATCGAGTATTACCACGTGGATTACCCCATCGGGAGTGATGAGATGCCATCTCTTCTATTGTTTGCCATGCCTTATCATCATCCACGTTACATTGGAATCTCCCATTACATGCCGAATCAAGTGTACTCCTGCAATCATCATACAACCCGTTATAAAATTGGTTACAAAGGAACCAAACCTGAAAACCATGGTGCGGGCATTCCTTCACAAGCTTCTTGAACCGCTCCCACGCTTCATGAATATTTACGTTCGGAGTTTGACGAAAATTGGTGATTTGACTCCGGAGCATGTTCGTCTTTTGTGGAGGGTAATAGTGCTTGTAGAAGGCAAGGGCAAGAGAATTCCAATCGGTGATCCCCTCGGTGACTTTATCAAGGTCCGTTATCCACTCCCTAGCGGAATCCCGTAGTGAGAACATGAAGAGCATCTCCATGACTTCTTCTTGAGTTACCCCAACCGGAAGTGGAATCGTGGAGCAATAATCAGTAAAAATCCTCATATGCTTGTGAGGATCCTCCTTCGGGTCACCACCAAATTGATTCTTCTCCACCAAGGTAATAAAGGCAGGGCGAATCTCGAATCTACCTTGGGTGATAGTTGGTCGTTTAACCAACTTAGGAAGAGCAGTTTGCTCGGGCTCCGAATGACTAGAAAGCTTCGGCATTTTTATAATCGGAGGGGGTGGTAAAATGATCTCGGACTGAGATTGATTTTCTTCTTGAAAGGACTGATTCTCAGCTACGAATTCGGTATGAGTAGCTTCCAAAGTCTCGAGATCAGAAGCTGCAGAAATCTCTCTCCAAAATTGTCGTCGCCTGCGAAAGGTTTTCTCGGGTTCAGGATCGAACGGAGTAAGCTCTGATGACCGGAAAGACCTGGGCATAAGCAAAACTACAATAGGAAAGTGAGATCAATCTCAAGGAGTTTTAATTCCTTGAGACAAAAGAGAGCAAAAAAGAAACAAGCTAAAAAACATGAAAAACCGTCTCCCCGGCAACGGCGCCAAATTTGATGTGGCTAAAGTCGTATTACCAAATCAATATTATCCTAGTTTTACTAACAAGATAGTCAGTGGTAAGTAGGGTATCGTATCCGCAGGGAGAAGGTCAAACTGTTAGAAGCTATGGCGATTCTTAATTGCTCAAACGGTTGGTTTGATTGATTTAACTAAAGCTAGAAGTACGTAAACAAAATATGAATTAATCAATTAAAAGAAAATCTAGGGCTATGGGTTCAAAATGAGTAGACAAATGATCATGCAAGAATAATCGATAAACACACAAACATGCTAGCTGGCTATAATACGTCCTCTCGGATCGAAATCAACCTAGGAAGACACTAACGGGCTCTCGCTACTTATTATGCTTCCTACCGAATCACATGCGGGTCTAATCTCAACTCGGCTCTCGCACATGAACTGAAATTTTCCTAGTTCAATTAACAAGTTGTGGCCTTTAACAAATTAATCGTCTTTTAGAGCATGTTAACAGGGCACTAGCATATATATGAATTCATCAAATATTCAACAAGAACTTAAATTCTACCCATCGATTCCCCTTGACCCTAGTAACGGAATTAGCTACTCAAAATTAGATTGACACGAAATAAACAATTGATAATGAAACACATAATGATTGATATGGAAAAAGGAAAACTAATAAAATAAATACTAGAAATGGAAATAGACAATCAAGAACATAAAAGATGAATACGAATTGAAACTAATTGAAATGATTACCGATTGGAAATTGTAGTAAGAATAAGAGTAAATCTTCCAACTAGAGAATTAAAAGAGTAATATTATTCTAATACTAGGCTTAGGGTTCTTAGGAAATGAAAAAGGTCCGTTCAAAACTAATACAAGGCATTCTTATATAGCAAAAGAAAGGAGAAGCTGAAAAGACACTACAGCTATGTCGTCCCGAATCGGGATGGAGTCCGTCCCGAATCGGGATTAAAGTCGTCCCATGGGATGAGGGTCGTCCCGAATCGGGACAGCTGAAAAATCCAATATTGCTCAATTTCCTTCATTTTGCCGTGAATAAGAAGATAGGGACGACATCCATCCCTAGGGACGGACCTCGGGACCAACAAAAAGGACTCCTCTAGTCTTCTAAACTTCATGATATGGTTCCAACTCGACTCGGAATCAATCCATGACATCCACGCAACCTCGGTAGCAACACCTAGCTTGTGTATAAATAGTCACCGACCTCCATGTGAGCCATGATGAAAGGGAAAAGGCGTCAATATCGCCTATTTTCCTACGAAACCAACAAAACACTACAAAACACACTAGAGGAGAAGATCAGTTCCCAAAACCGCTCCTAAGAGCGCATTTAACACGATAAATACATGGGAAAAAGAGGATAAAAGCATATAAAATATTAACACATCAATAGGTTAGACAACTTGACCTTCCTTTTCCTTTTTTCCTTTTTTCTTCTTCCAATTCTAAAAAAAGTCTGAAAAGAATGATGCAATCTCGTCGGAAGTCGTTATTATTCCATGACCCTTCTTCCGATGTTTTTGGGGGTAGTGATGGGGAGGGGGACTATGTTCGTCGCCTGCCTACCTCTGAGGACCAGGGTGTCACTGTAGCCCAACTGCCGCCTTCGGCGGTGCCTATGACACACCGGGCTGTAGACGGAAGTGGGGGAGCGAGCTCTCCTAAGCCCGCTCCTTCTGACGTCTCAGATTCGACACAAAGATTCTGGAGGCCACTCCGGTTTCCGTGGCCGGTCCTTCGAGTGCGAAAGTGGTTGGGGGTTCCTACCGTCTGGATAAGGTCAAATATAGGATCCTCCTGCACCAATAAAATTACATCAGCAATAAAATCACGAACAACAACGGTTATGTTCTCACAACTAATTACATCAAATAAAATCATCAATAACGATTGAGAGAAACACGGATAAATTGACGATAATAAACACGTATGAAACCTGTCAGTTGATGAATTGATGATTGACGAAACGATGCCTGATCGATCAATGGTAGCGCAACGAATAACCAACTTTGAGAAGAAGATTTGCGTTGAATATAGTCGTGCGGATGATTGTGATGATGATTGACGAAGATGAGGATATTACCTTGATGCGCGGATGAATCAAGATGATCGACAAAGATGTATGGTAGCAGATGAAGATGATTGATGAGCGGATGAAGATGTTAATTATATTACAATTACCTAGGTTTAGATGAATATAATAAGCTTGATGTGGGGCAGTGGTTATGTGATTGGAATATTATTAGCTATCCATATATCCGCCCAAGAATAATTGTTGTTTTGGGAGAAGATCAGTACGTGGGAGCGGTTTCTTAATTTATTTAAATTATTAATAATTATTTTACAGTTCTTGCATGAAAGAGTCAAGATTGATAATTAGGTACAAAATATGGTCGACTCTTTATAAAAGTGTCAACCTCAAAGTGTCTAGAAAATAAGGAGTTTTTAGTAGTGATAGGCTCCTGAGCTTCTTGCCCGATGGCTGTCGAGTGTCTGACCCCACCTACAGTTGGCCAGCCTTCAGTTGCTGCTGTCTTCACTACACCCTCGACTGAGGAGGCTAGTGGTCAGGTCTCTTCCCTTGTTAGGAAGAGGAGAGACAGAGCTGATGACAGTAGAGCAGCTAATTGACCTGGAGGCTGAGGTCAGTAGGCCCGTGCCCAAGCGTCGTGCCCCAATCCATTTGATTCGCTGATTGGACATGGCAACTTTGACTGGAACTTCACCCTCAACAGCGTCGACGTTTCCGCCCTTCTTTCCGACTCCCCTACCCTTACCTAAACTGCCAAGGTGTTGGCACAGGCGAGTGCCCATGCTCAAACCCTCCTCTACCGGTGTTCTATGGTCTTCCAGGCTTGGGGGCCATTAATCGCCTAAGTGATGATGAGCTGACCATTCTTCCTGGGGCTCCCCTTTCTGAACGACTGACTGCGGTTGAAAGGGATCCCTCAATCATCTCCACTCTTCGGTCCAAGTTGGCGAATCAAGAGCGTGAGCTTGAGGAAGCTCGCCGTCAGTCTGTTAACTGGAAGGAGCAAGGGGAGAAGGCCTTACATGAAGCGTCGTGGTTAGAGACCGAGTTGTGGGAGGCGAAGAGAGAGTCGGCCCAGGTGAAGCAGCGCTCCTTGGTGTTGGAAGAACAACTCAAGAGCTCGGAAGACCGGCTATCTAACAAGAAGTCTGAGCTGTCGGGGGCTCGAGGAAAATGCCAAGAGCTGGAGGCACAACAGGAGGTGTGGCTGAAGGAGAAGCAAATCATTGTGGATGAGGCCAATGAGAAGGTGAAGAAGGCCTTCAACGACGGGGCCTCCACAGCCAGCGACTTCTGCGTGGAGTTCATAAAAACGATGGTGCCGGACTTTGACGAAGCTGCCTTCAATGAAAAGTACCTTTAGATGGATGAGGCTAGGGTTGCTGCACCATCACAAGATGCGCCCGACGAGGCATCGGGCCCCATCCAGGATGCACCCTCGTCATAAGATTTAGGGCAGTCGTCCTCTCAAGGCTCATGCCGCTACCCATCTGAGCGTTTCGTCACTGCTATTTCTCGCCCCAGTGGATAGGCCAGGGTCCTGCGCCCACCTTCAACGCTTCTTATGTTTCCTTGTATTTATTCTAACTTTTTGTGCACACCGAGCCCAAATGTGGTCGGCTGCCATTCTATGTAATTTTCACTTTCCTTTGTATCTCTAACTCTTATGGACCCTTTTGTTTTGGTGTTTAATCTCAGTGCTTCTTTTGTTTACCGTGCTTATTTCTTATCTTGCATCTGACTGTGTCCCCTGCCTACCTGGAGGTAGGCAGAGGGGCTTTGTTTATTTATACAAGGCTAAGTGTGCCTTAGGCTTTGTTGGTTTGGTTTTGACACCCGACATGTCCTTGACTTCTAGCGAAGTCCACGGACTGTGCCCCCAACCTGCCTGGAGGTAGGCAGAGGGACGTTGTTGGGGTGTCCATTTTACCTGATCTTTACAACAGAGGCTCCCCCTATTGCCTCCTGCTCGTTTGTTTGTGAGATGCAAGTCGAACAAATAACGACTATAAACAAAAGGCAGATCATTTCATTACTTTGAAAACTATTGTTAGATAGAGCCATCGACATTGTTACTTGACCGTCCTTCGCCTTTTAGGGAATCGAAAACAAAATTTAAAAAAAAAAAAAAAGATTACTCTAAACGCAATACTTCCTTAAGGTGTCTGCATTCCAGTGCGAAGCCAGCTCTTATCCCTCGGCATTGGTGAGTCTGTATGTGCCGGGGCCTAGGACTTGAGTGACTTGATAGGGGCCTTAGTTTGCCATGCTCTCTAGCCCTGTCTACCGCCTGAGTTTTTCTTAGGATAACGTCCCCCACCTGAAAGCTTCTTTCGCTTACCCTTCTGTTGTAGGTTGTTTTCATTCTTTGTTGGTATGCCGCTATATTTGCATAGCCCTCCTCCCTTACCTCACCTACCACGTCTACGGCCTCTATCATTGCTGTTTTATTATTGGCTCTGTCAAATAGTTGCGACCTAAGGGTTGGGACATGAGCCTCGATGGGTAAGAGGGCTTCAGCACCGTAGATTAGACCATAGGGGGTCTGTCAGGTGGACTCCTTTCTAGTTGTTCTTATGGATCAGAGGACACTGAGAGTTCGTCTGCCATCTCCCTTTCAGATCATCCACCATCTTTTTCGGGCCATTCAAAATTTGCTTGTTGGCCGCCTCGGCCTGGCCGTTGGTTTGCGGATGGCATACAACGGATTATGCGACAGCAATCCCGTGTCCTTCTAACCATATTCTCAGCGGGTCATTGTCAAACTGATACCCATAGTCGAACACCAATACTTTAGGCAGACCATGGCACGTAATGACGTTTCGCCATATGACCTTCTGAACGGCGAGGTCGCTTATGTTGGGGACCACTTCTGCCTCCACCCATTTAGTGAAGTAATCAATTGCCACAATAAGGAATTTTCCTCCTCCTATCGCGAAAGTGAAGGGACCAAGGATATCCATCCCCCATTGAGCGAAGGGGATGGGAGACAGGATTGGTCGCAGGTCTAGGGCTGACGCATGTATTACAGGTGCGAAAAGTTGGCATTTCCTGCATTTTGAGGCTAGCTCTTTTGCATCTGCCACCATGGTTGGCCAGTAATACCCGCCTCGCAGAGCTTTGTGGGCGAGGGTCCTCCCACCTATGTGGTGTCTGCATATTCCTGAGTGGATGTCGTCTAAGACCACGACGACCTGTCTGCCCCCAAAAAACTGAGTAGATGCGAATAAAAGGACTTTCGATATAACTCATCGTTGATCATTATGTACCATGTTGCCTTTGAAGGCATCCTTTTTCGCAAGGCATAGTCTTCTGGTAACGCGCCATCCCTTTTCAATCGGATGATCGGTGCCATCCAGCCCTCGGGCCTGGATTCCTCGATTGTGTTGATTTGCTGAGAGTCGGAAGTTGATTTCCCTTTTACTACGTCGACCCAAACTGACCTTCTGATGTCCTGTAGGTTAGAGCTTGCTAGCTTGGATAAGGCCTTAGCTCGGTTATTTGGTGACCTGGGGACCTGCCTGACTTCATAAGATTTGAGTTTTGACAACTCCTCTTTCACTTTTTCCAAGTATGAGACCATGGATCAAGTCATTGGCCTCGTACTCCCCATTGATCCGATTGGCAATGAGTTGGGAGTCTGTGGCGAGGACGATCCTTTCTGCTCCGGCGGCCAGGCCAGGTTGATGCCAGCCAACACGACCTCATATTTTGCTTCATTGTTTGACGCGAGGAAGGTGAATCTTAGCGCATGTTCAAAAACGACCCCTTCTGGGCTTGTCAGTACGACCCCTGCCCCCGCGCCGTTGGCTGTGGATGACCTGTTGGTGAACACCAACCATTTTCCGGCGGGTGGGTTTGACGGGCACCCCAATCGGATCGGTCGTTTAGCGAAGGAAGGGGGGTCAAACAATATTTATAGACTCGGAATAGCACAAAAACTACTTGAGTAATCGTGGTAAGTCGAGGTCGGTCCACAGGGAACAGAATGTAGTAGTATTGAGTTAAAAGCGACGTGTTTGGTGTCTAGAGGGGGGGTTTCTAAGGGTCGATTCTACACTAGGGAAATGACTACAAATTAGGTAGGGGTGATCAATCTAGGGAAAGGTGTTAGGGGGAAGTCGGGATTCGGAACTTGGAGTCTAAGAAGGTCGAAATCGGGTTTTTATCGCAACATTGATCAAGAGAGAATGCCACCTTTCGGTTTCTTCACCCAACCCACCTAAAAACCCGATTTTGCGGCGAAGAAGGGTAAGTCTCTAGTTATGGTAATTTCTATCCCGAGTTTTCCCATATTGATAGAAACGAGTCAAGGTCGGTCTAGTTGGCCGGACTAAAACAACAATGACACAACAACCAATAACAAGATAAACCAACAAGCAAGCAACCCACCAACATCCCTTAATTCAAATAATCCAAGTCCTCATCCCTAAACCCCCAACAAGAAATCTACTCACTAATCATAATGGAAAATAACAAAACATTAACTAAGGAGAAAATAGCTACAACATGCATAATAACTAAATCTAAAGAAACTAACAACAAAACAATAAGAACTATGATCTAACAATTACCCACTAAACTATGAAGGAGATAAGATCTAACAAAATAAATTAGAGAATAATCTAAAACAACATAAATAAAATCTAGAGAAACTAACAACACTAAGATGATCTAAACAAGACAATAATAAGAGAATAACATTAAATCTAAACTAGAGATTAGAGAGTGGAAGAGAAATATATACCAACTATGAAGATCTACAAGAAATAAGAAGATTGCATAAATAAAGGTTGAATCTTTGATGAAGAGAATGAAGAACTTGTCACTAATTCTTCAATAAACCCCACAAATCTTCAAATAAAACTTGAAATAATCTTCTACAAACTTGAAATCTAGAGAATTGTTGATTAAAATTATGTAGATCTACTACTAGATTACTACTAGAATTATATAGAATTACTAAGAATACTACTAGATTGTTCTATTAATGGATGGTGTAACTACACTAATAGTGGATGGAGTAGAATGGTTGTTTATGATGATGATGCCTTGGGCAACAAACTAGGGTATATATATATATATATATATATATATATATATATATATATATATATATATATATATATATATATATATATATATATATATATATATATATATATATATATATATATATATATATATATATATATATATATATATAGTAATGCCTTAATGGGTCTCTTAACCTAAAGCCCAAATCCAACTTTTTGCTCCATTAGTGAGACAATCACCCTTTAATCTTCAAGAGGTGGAACTTCGCCCCGTCGTGCATGGACCAACACCGCCGGGTGAAACTTCACCCGGTGGTTTCACCCGGTGAACTTTTTCCAGTTTTACGATTTTTGGACACTTTCACCATCGGGCAAAATTTCACCCAGTGGACGAAATTTCGCCCGTTGGAGAAGCTCGAAAAATCTTCGGGGAGGCAATTTACCGTCGGGCGAAACTTCGCCCGGTGGTGTCCCACCGGGTGAAATTTCACCCGGTCATTTTTCTAGCCTCTTTCCTTGTCTCATTCTTCGTCGTATGATTGGATGACTTTAAACTTTAAGTTGTGTGCTTTGCTCATTGGACGGTATTCCCTTCTCTTGTGCTCGTGGAAGCTCGATCGTGATTTCGGTGCCAAATCCTATCAAAATCGATAGAAAAACTACCAAAAACACGTAAAACGCACAAGAGGGACGCAAATGCGAGAAATACTCAAAATATGGCGTTAATCGTACTCAAGACTCGCAAAATGAGGGAAAAACGGGTCTAAATGGGAGGAAAAACGGTCTAAATTTAGCACACAACAGGGTCGTCTTCTTCTGAGTGGGAAGATTCGGCAAGAAAGTTGGCCAAAGCCTGTGCCTTGATGGTGGCTCTGAAATGGTAAGTTATGCCGAGGCCACTAAGCTATATGGCCCACTTTAGTAATCTTCCTGACTTTTCAAATTTTTCCTGGACCTTCTCCAGAGGTTGGTCCGTGAGCACGGTGATAGGGTGCGCATCGAAGTAGGGTTGGAGCTTTCGAGCCGCCACTACCATAACATACGACGCCTTTTCCACCATGGGATAGTTCTTTTCGGCCTGCCCGAGGGCGTGACTTACGAATTAGATAGGCTGTTGCGTCCCGGCGTCTGCTCTAAGTATGACCGTGCTTACCGTTGTGATGGTAACGATAATGTATAAAAACAGTCTTTCCCCCGTCACTGGCCTAGCTAGGGTCGGTAGCTGCTTGAGGTGTTCTTTCAGCTGCTCGAACGCTTTCTTTTGTTCGGACTCCCACTTGAACTGCTTATTACCCTTTAAAATCTTGAAAAAAAGTGTTGTTTTATCGGTCGACTTGGCTATGAACTTCGTGAGGGCGACAATTCAGCCGGTCAGTCGTTGAATGTCCCAGATCGTTTTTGGTTTGGGTAAATCTTGGATAACTCTGACTTTTTTGGGGTTGGCGTCTGTCCCTTGGGCACTGACGAAGAACCCAAGGAACTTTCCCGACTGGACCTCGAAGGTACATATTTTGGGATTCAACTTCATTTGGTATGCTCGGAGCGAGGTAAAGGCTTCCTTCAAATCTTCGAGGTGCTGCTCGTCCCCTTTACTCTTCACTATGGCTTCATCCACATACGCCTCCAGATTTCTTCCTTTTTGCTCCTTGAAGACCTGGTCTACCAGGCGCTGGTATGTGGCGCCTGCGTTTTTTAGGCCGAAGGGCATCATCTTATACATGTATGTACTAGCACTTGTGATGAACACGCATTTCACCCTGTCGGGACCCCACAGATAGACTTGATGGTACCCTGAGAAGGCATATAGGAAGCTGATCGTTGAATGCCCGCTCGTTGTGTCTACCAGCTGATCGATTCTTGGCAGAGGGTAACAATATTTTAGGAAAGGCTTATCGCCCCGAACGCGAGATTAGATCAGCCCCGGGACGCGAACGAGCATATCGACGACGAGCCGTGTGGGTGGCCGCCGGGACAAGGTCCCGCACGGGTGCACGTGGGGCGAGCGGTGTAGGCGAGCGTCCACACAATTCAGCCAAGAACGACAATATCCTAGTACTAAACCTTTCGTCCTTATCCGAGAAGTAGGTCGAACTTAAAAAGTACCACAACCACAGACGAGCATCACGCGCCGCCGTGTTAGGCTCCCAACCCTCCAAAACCGCCACTCTCTCGAAGTGGTCTGTAATATTTGAACTAGCCAGAGCTTGGAGAGAGCCATAAGCAGAAGGCTCTAAGAAATCTCCTATCCAACCTTTCACCTCAGCACTATCCAGCTGAGGTCCCTCGGAAGCCCACCTGATCGCTTACCTACCCCAAGATAATCCCGTGATTACCCCGAAATCCTCCAACGTCACACCGACCTCTCAGAACGACATATGAAATGTCGAGGTCGTGTCGTGAAAGCGATCCACCATTGGCATAATCACTATCAGGTTGCTCTTAGTATGTCAACCGACCAACCGAGCCCAGTGCTCGACTACGAGACCCAAGACTGTCCCCCTGGCCAACTTCTTAGCCTCAAGGCTCAACTTCTGCAAGTATACCTCGAGGCATGTCGTGAACCCCGAGAAAGTCCTCATAGAGCATGGGGTTTGCAAGTCGTGGCAACATGGGAATATAAGCAAACCTTACAAATAAAAACCGACATCGAAACCAAAAGGGTACTAACCTTGCCGCTGATAGTACGGTTTGACACCTGTAAGTCCAGACGGAATACCAACTGTCACCCGTTCCAATCCCTAGCCCAAACGAGATCCACGTAAGCCACTTCCTTAGGCTCGTCTATCGGCCTAGGCACCCGTTGCCTTCTGTGGACATGACATAGGTCCACCCCGACGCGGCCATGCGCGAGTTTGGGCGGCGAAATGTTTCTCATGTGAGATAGTTCTCGGGTCGAAATTTAAATCGAAATAGGAGTCGCCACCGAACTTTGTGGGAGTTCGGGCCCGTTCGAACCCACTCTATATTTCGATAGACCGTGCACAAAGTACGGCTCACTTTGATACTAGAGTTTGTGGGGTTCGTCTCTTTGCATTACGATACCGATGCATCGGGTATTGTTATCGAATGACTCTCGTGCGCCAATGGTTTTGGACATCCGGAAACCGAGGTTCTAAGTTAGGGGTGAGGGTACTGTAGACACCCACATTTTGACCGCCGGGTGTCTATAGCAGTTTCCGACAAACACCCGATGATGATCAGACATAAACATGCTTTCACATACTCGAATATGGGCTCAGAATCATTGGCGTTTGGCTTGGGCTTTTTACGGAGTACATATCTCACAAAATCAACCTCAAATTCAGGCCCAGTGGGTCGTTTCGAGTCAAATAAGACTAATTTGGGTCGAATCGGACAACAGGGGCAAAACCGTCTTTTAGCGACCGAGTCAAAACCCGATCAAAGATATTTTCGAAACATAAAAACCAGCCATGTCATCCCACAAATCTGGCTTGAGGTCGAACACTACAAAAAATCAGCTACACAAAATATTAAATAATTCCATTTAGGGATAGAATTCGATCTCAAGTAGGAATTCTATCCGAATACCGAATCAAATACTCGACCGAGCACAACATACTCTGCCGAGCTCCCCCAATTTCATCCGGATTCGTTTCTTCCCCACCAAGAAACGGAATTCTCATTCCACACAACTTCTTACTTTTCCTATCTTAATCGGTATTTCTTATCATCCAAGCTCTCCTAGCTGCAATCGAGGACCTCTCCTATAAATAGGACCCTCCCATCAATCATTCAAAGGACATCTATCTACATCCATCATCGACACATAAAAACACACACAATTCACAACAACATAATTCCCGACACACATTCATTAGCAATAGCATACACACACATAGCATCGAGCAACCGATATTACAACCCGAGATCACGCCGCTTTAGCCTTACAACCGGCCGCCTCTAACCCGACACCCTACATGACCAAAACCACCATAACTCACCGACATTAACTCGACGCTCCCGTGCCTAAGCCACATTCCGACGAGCCCCGTTCCGAGTATACAAAGCATGTAGGTTGAGGGTGTTACAAATCCCGACACTCTCCTTTCTCTTTCTCTTTCTCTTGGCCTCCTTCTCGTTTTTTTTAGCGTCATCGTCGGTCCTTTTTTATTATGGGTCATCGTCGCATTTTTTTATTTTTAATATCAATACTACAAACTATTTTCATATAAAACAAACGTTCTTAAAATACGATATCGACTATATAGTCGAATATCGTATCCAAAAAGAACTAAATAAATCTCGTTGATGCTAAAAAATCGTCCTTGGCTTTTAAAAACATAATACGACGATTTTAACGCGGAGAGAATTAACATCTTTTTTTTTAGTTCGATTTCTAAACGATTTACAAATAAACCTTTTTTATTTATCTTTTCTAAAAAACTATTCCGAATATTTGATATCGATTTCATAATCGAATATCGAATATAACGAATATCGCAAAATTAAATCGAGTATAAATCATGCAATATTTGTACGCGATTTAATAAAGCTATAAATTTTCCGAAAAACAATTTCGAAAACAGCCCGGGACGCGAGCCGCGTGCATCCCGGGCGAGCCGCCTCCTTGCGCGAGTCGCGCTCTCCCCGAGTGACTCGCATGATCTCCTGAAAACGTGGCACAAATCAATTTCGTTCTAATTTTTCGAATATCGTTTCTTTAACGAAACAACGATTTTTTTACATATCTTTTCCTTGACCTCGGTCAACACGTGTTAATCCATCACGTGTCATTAACTTTTTCGAAATCATGCATATCATCATATTTATATAGTTGATTCGATTTACAAACCGTTACTAACTTGTTTGTTCGTGTTTGTAGCAATTTCTTTTCTCATCATTTGTTTTATTAGACTAAAACGAACCTCACATGCTAAAATACAACTTTGACGTTAACTTTTAGATGCATTAAATCGACTTAGCAACCCATTTCAATTCTCGCATGTTTAGGAAAAACAATGTTTGCATAACATTCATCGTATTACTAACGCGCGTATTTTAAAATCAAACGATATCCTAGTAGAGGCTGCTAAAGTGCGGGCGGGGTTGGGTGTCCTTAGTGGGCTTCCCAACACGTACCCTCACCCCTTACTTAGAACCTCGGATTCCGGATGTCCGCAACCATTGGAAACGAAAGTCATTCAATACACGGTATTCGATAATGTCGGTATCGGTATCAAATGCAAAGGGACGACCCAATAAACTCTGAAATCGGAATGGGCCGTATTTTGTACACAGCCCACTACGACATAGAGTGGGTTCGAACGAGCCCGAACTCCCACAAAGTTCGGTGGCGACTCCAACTTCGATTTAAATTTCAATTCGATCCATTCTCATATGGAGATTCATTCACCTCCCCAAACCCGCGCGTGGCCGCGTCGGGGTGGACCTATGTCATGTCCACAATTTGGCGACTCCGCTGGGGATTAACTGATGCATGACTTACCATCGACATCCTCAGCGTGAGACTCGAATAGAAATCGTTTGACTAGTACAATACGCGTTTTAGTTTTACGGTTCATGCATAACCCCATATTTTCTCGGGCCGGTACTGGTGACCGACGTCCCACTGTACTATTGATGTAGTCCAAATTGGATATGTCAAAGGTGTCCATAGTCGATTCGTATGGATTTTACGGGATGTTCTAAGCTCAACTCGACTTAGGAAATCCGCCCCGATTCTCGGATAGGCTATGTTCACTGGTATAGACCCTTTATAAACCGACCGAGACTTAGTATAGAGCATACATATTGTCGTTATAATGCTTGCGTGACTATATTCTACTTGGTTTCCGTGTCGTTTTCAAAAACCGTCATTTTTCAAAATACATCCTTCCAAAAATATTCAATTTTCAAAAATTCGGAAAGCTGCCGAAATTTAGACTTAAGATTTGACTCAAAACAAGCCCATTTTCTAGCCGGCATGCTATCCATTTCAAAATTCAAATTCCCGATCCACCATTCGATTCTTCGAAATTTCAAAATTCTATTTCAATTTTCAAATCTTCGAGATGTCATTCTCGATTTTCAAATCTTCGAGATGCCGTTTTCGATTTTCAAATCTTCGGGATCTCATCTTCAATTTTCAAATTGTCGAAAATTCTTTTTTTTCGATATTCAAATTTTCAAGGTTTCAAATATTCAACTTTTCAAAAACCCGGTCCTATTGGACCACTGCCAATTTCAGGACCATCTTCTCAATTTTCAAGGTTCAATCATTTTTCAAAACCCGGGAAGTATACCAAATTTAGGACTTATGATTTTACTCAAAATAGCTTATTTCTAGCCGGTATACTGCCCATTTCAAAACTTAAAAAAAAAAATTTGAAACTTCAAAATCGTGGCCCAATGACACTTTTCCGATTTCCGAAAATCGGGCCATCCACCGTTTTCTCGGGGTTTTCTCCAAAACTCCTTTTCGAAAACTTCCCTCTTCTTGGGTCTTCCCGTATTTAGCAGTGTCGGGTCCTGTCATAAATCGTCGAAGGTCTTTAGCGTTGAAACTCCGTCGGTCTTACATCACGAGTTTCCTCCCTATCCCAGTCCGCCTTATTTGACTAAGGCAAAGCTAACCTACGTAGGACATACCCCTACCAAGTAAAGCCCGTTTACACACTCGAGTCCGAACTAGAAAGTCTGACCTTTCCCTCTAACAGGACGGTGCCCACTACCTTTCCTAAGGGAATTTCGCCCGTCTTTCAATCCGTTAGTCGAGTCGTCCTAATTCGAAAGTCCTTTAACTTAAGGGTCTACCCTAATCACAAGGCCATCTTCATTCAAGTCAAGTCGAGGGTCTCTAGCGTCGAAACTCTGTCGATCTTAGATCACAAGTTTCTTCCCTTACCCCGTCTGCCTTTCCTCGAGGCTGAGTCAACCTTTTACAAGGCATAGCCCTATAACAAAAGGTTCGTGATCCTTACGTCTAAGGATCACTCGTCCAACACTCGAGTCACCTAGGGTTAGGTCATCACGGTTGGTTCGAGCACGTGGCACGGTCAAACACGGTCGCCCCATTTTCGGATTCACCCTTCTGCAGCTTAAGTCTAATTCGCGGTTGTTACTTGGTCTAGGTCAACGTTCGGGTTTCCCGATCCGAGAATTTTAGTCATTTCTGTCACTCCGGGCCATGTCTAGTTTGACTCATTCTCTTGCATTTGCGCAAAACCGAGTTTAGGCGAGTTCTAACACCTGTCGTCTCTTCCGATCAGGGACCCTATGAGTGAGGCGCTACCAAACCACAACAAATCCCGCGCCGTCGAGAAAGGGGATATCCAGGTGAGTATGCTTATGCTGTCTTGCTCCATTAACAATATCTTCTCAAAAATCAATACCGCCCTAGATAACCTAAATGCCAGGGTGACCACCATCGAAGAAGACCTTGTAAGAAATCGATCCCGTCTAACACAACTAGAGCGGGTAAGGCAGCCAATCACCCAACCGAGCCATTTGAAGGGTGAACACTCTTACGAAACCGTCCGATACCCTCAAGATGGCAAGACCGAGAGAGGTAACCCTCAAGTCACCTCTCCAAAAATCAAGAACCAGTCAAAGGAAAGGACATTTACCCACTTCGATATTTCCTACACCGTCGCTTTCCAGAGGTTGGTTCCGAAGGGCCTAATACTACCTATAGGCCCAACAGCCGACCCACCTTTGGAAAAACGCTCCAAAGCATGGAACACCGAGCATTACTGCAAATTCCACAGAGGGAGGGGACACGATACCGAGCAGTGCTGGAAACTGAAACACCTCATTCAAGACTTCCTCGATGCCGGGAAGACTCCCGTTTTGGAAACATTGTCACTTGCAAAGCCCCTCATGGACTATACAGGGCCCGATGACCAAAGCATCCAATCTTCCTCTCATGCATCCAAGAGTCCGAATTTGATTTAAGTCCGAGTCTGAGTCTGAGTCTGAGTCTAGGATATACTATTTATTCCAAAGTCAAAGTCAGAGTTAGTTGTATTATGTCCTCTTTTTTCAAATTAAATAAAATCAGCTTTTCTATTTTATACTTTCCTTATGTGTTTCCGAGAACATGATGAGCACCATCATACACTGTGAGCACATGCACGTGACTATTACAGGCACATCTATAACGACCGCAGAAAATGAGACTCGTGTTTTCCTTTACCTGTTCCATGTCTGACATAGAAAGCCACAAAACTATCCTTAGCAGGAGCGGTATCGAATCCTATGACGAATCTTGGTAGTCTCCTAGTTTGGGCCCAAGCACTAGTAGAAAAAACACCTACTGCGTCGCTTTAATTACGTCGGTTCTAAACATATGCGACGCGAAAATGAGTTTTGCATCGATTTTTTGTCAAAGCGACGCATTTAAGAGAGGTGTTTGCGTCGGTTTTCCTTCAAAAACGACGCATTTCCCCAAATATGTCGGTTTTAATTATATAACCGACATATTTTTTTGGTTTTTTTGTGTCGTTTCGAAATAAAAATGGTGCATTTCATATATTGCGTCGCTCGTACTTAAACGATGCCATAAACAATTATCAATTGCGTCGATGTTAACATAGAATCGATGCATAATAAATTTCATAAATATAGAAAAGGGTAAATTTCCATTTAATATGTACATTATTGTGAAACATAATAATTAATTTCATAAATATAAAAAATAGGCCCGTCTCAGGTGTGCGATCGGTGCAGCCGCACAGGGCCTTCAAAATTTTGGGTCCCAATTCTGGTAGTAACGTTCATATATTAGCTTTTTTATGCAAGAATGTACATCGTAGACTAGTTGTTGAGTTGGTATAGAAAATGAAAATGACCCTCTAGGGGAGTAGGGCTCAAATCCCTTTATGATCATTTTTCTGTACAAGCTAGTTTCTATTATTTCCAAGTGATTTAGTTTTTCATTCTAATTTACAAAATGTTTATTTTCTTTATCTCAAACAATGCATCCATAACATCGATCAATCGCTCAATCTAAAAATATGTATTGATTATTTATTCTAATATCAATATTTTATTCTCCCATTCCATATATAGGGTACTCGTCAATTAAATCGTCAATTAAATCGTCTATTGATATCATCGTCAATCTTTGATTTCAATATTCAACTAATCGATAACTTTGATTATCATTCTAATAAACATACCTCCTTAGTTAATTTTAGCAACTTCATTTATAACTAAAATAATACATTTAACTGATCTAAAATTAAATACAGATTTTTTTTTTGAAATGTAGAAACTCGAAAACAAAAAAAATTATCTCCGAGAAATTCGACATCTTTTTTAAACTAGTAGGGAGTATTTTTATTGCTCTTTATGAACATATAGGCTAGGTCAATTATATTGGCCCAAAATATTTTTTAAATCTCGGTGGTCCACGTAGCTTAGGGACCCACTGAAAAGTCCGCACAGGGCCTCCGAATTCTCTAAAACGCCCTGAATTAAAAAAAGGATAAATTTTCTTTCAACAAATACGTACATTATATTTGTGATATATACTAATTTCATTAATAAAAAGAATTTTTTATTTTCTTAATATATTGGTTGTGATAATAATAATTCCATAAATTAGAAAAAAAATGATAAATTTTCTTTTCCAATACATTATTTATGTGTATTAGGATTTTTGGACTTATGGTTAGACCTTACATAACTGACCTGACATGTATAAGCCAATTCAAAGCAGACCCGACACCCGAACTGAAGATCAAAGTTTGACTTGTAACCCGATTTGACCTATCTAGACCCGAAACTGACCCAGGGAGGAGACTCATGCTCAAGTCTCTCTTTGGTCATTTTATTTCTTCTTATAAAGGCCGGTAATTTCTGCTAATTGAATTCTTTTGTACATGTTAGTTTCTATTATTTCAAAGTGATTTAGTTTTTCATTTTAATTTATTAAATGTTTATTTGCTTTATCTCAAATTATGCACCCACAACATCTATAGCCCAATCGAAAAATAATGCCTTTTACTCATTCCGTCCCAGTCAGTAGTTCAAAATTTTCTCTTTTGGGTGTATCAGTCAATAATTCAAACTTTTCTTTTTGAAAAAATTTTATCCTCTATTTTTTAATTTTTAATAAACAAACATTAATTTTTCTTTCACTACCTTAACTTTTGTCCATAGAGCAAATGTAAACAATGAGTACCTCTATTTTATGATAACCTCTTTAATTTTCGTCAACCCACGCTTTAATTTTCGTCAACCCACGCTACAACTTCACTTCTCCCTCATACACAAAACGAACCATAAACTCTCTTTTCCCCTATCCCCCATCATCTTCCTTTCAATCCAACAATGGCGACCCTTCATCCTTCCTCTTTTCTCTTTCGTGCGCCTTCATTTCTTCGATTCCTTGATTCGATTTTTCTTTGCTGATTTTCAGTTGAATTGAATTGAACTAGATGGAGGCGATAAAATTAGTGTCAACAACTGGGTATTACCGCCCATTTACTTCTGTGAATGGAGGACTGGTCAAGTCCAATAGCAACCCCATCACCATCTTATCTTCACCTTCATGGACTCCCTCTTCAACTGCCCCCCACTCTCTTCTCGTAATTCCTGCTCTGTTGGTACTACCCTTCTTCTTCTCCTTCTCACTTCATTTTTGTCAATTCAATTCAATTACCACTTTTCCTTTGTTTTGTTTTGTTTTGTTTTGTTTTGTGTGTGTGTGTAAGTAAGCAATTAAGTAAGTATAAGATGTGCTGGTGTTGAATTGTGAAGTTGTGATAAGGGTAGTGAGAGCTGTGGGGAGCAGTGAATTCAATGGTCGTCAGTGGAAGAGATGTTAGAGGCGTGGCGGGGTTAGTAGTCATAGCCAAATGCTCGGGTAGCTTACTGCTGGCCTTGAATCTGCTTGATTTAAACTTCGCGGCCAAGGTCTTCTTTCTTCTTTCATCTTCTACTAAATTACTAATGATTCCAACCTCCTCCAACTATATACAATATACTATTCAATAAACTCGTGATAATACAAATATATCATATGAAAATTACAAACGATATCAGAATTAACCAAGTACAACTCATATGCTGTTTGATTATCCGTATTTTCTTGATTAAATGATATTCGGTACTTAACTAGCACTCGCCTTTGTCCCACAAAATCATTCCACACCAACCCAAGATTTAAGCCCAATTCAAGTGGCCACACAAAATGAACTAAACTCAACACAACTGAACCGAGATAAATGAACATGGCCTTAGCTTTGAATGCATCTATAAGGTTTTGTATGTTAAAGGCATTTAGGAGCAAACTGAGCAAAGTAAGAAGCGACTAGTAATTAGGGGTAAAGCTTTGCACTCCATATATGACAATCTTACTCTTTGTTGTCTATCGTGTTTAATTATATTTTTTTAATTGTTTTTCCCGACAGCATATTGGAATCGCTTCATTAACAGTTTCCTAGTACAAGTTAAATACACGAGTTCATCAGTATTCACTTTATAATTGATTTGAATTCCAATTGATATGGAGTAGAATTTAGTAGAGCTACAAGCCTACAAAATAGATTTTTGTGTTAATCATTTTTAATGGAACTTAAGAAAGATGATGCGTCTGTTGTTAGGTTGAGCTTAATAAAATTTCATATTTATTCAACTTTTAATGTATATAATGAACTTAGCCAGACCTTCTTTCTCTCTATTGTCTATACTCTTTAGACGTCTTAACCTGAGAAAAGATTGTGAAACCCATGCGTGATATCCGAGAGCACTGTTGGAAGCAGAGGTGAGTTTCTAGTAAACTACTATCGACCATTTTCTATTACATATTTACACCTTTGTCGCTAACATCTGCCTTGTGGTTTACCATGTCAGTCGCCTCCCTGTTATGAGAAGATTTGTTCAATCTGTGACTGATCAAGCCGTTGGAGTTGGTTTGATTAAAGGAGTGAAACTCGACCAACAATTAGTAAAGGTACTTTTGCCGAACTATTTTTTAAAATAATAATGCTTGTTTATTCATCCAGCAGAACCTGTTTATTTCGTCATGCACCTACCCTAACTGAAGGAACAAAATTATTCCCCTGAAAAGTGAAAACCTAGGAAAATTCCACCCTTGATACAGAAGCATCACACTGATCGTAAGCTATTAACTTTATACCGACAGGTTTTTCTTGTTTTGAAAAAAGAGTGGCTAAAATTAGGTCTTCTTGTTACAAATTATATCCTATTGTTCAATTGAAATAATTAGTTGCCACTCCATTTATCCTAATAATTAGATGTCACTCCATTATGTCATGAAATGGATGTATGACATAACGTTCTACTACTCTAAACGTCCGGAGAAAAACTTTGAGGAGGTGGTTATTATTTTAATTGGTTTTGATAAATGTATATCATTTCTGTTTTTTTTATGGTAACCTCTTACTATATAATAGTATTCGCCAATGTAGGTAATCTCAAATTCAACCATGTCAATAGAAGATATGGATATGGCTAGAGAGGTTTGGGCTGCCGATTATTTAAAGAACATGTAATACGTTCGTTTGTGTGATTATTGTTTTGATATATTTTTAGATGCATTCTTTGACACTATTTTGTAATGAATAATTTATACGGAGTAATATTTTGCATTTGATGAATTAGTGGTTGATTGAAGTTCTATTGAAGGTATTTAATTGAGAATGGTTAGTGTTATGAAGAGGTGTTGCCGAAAATTAGGTAGCAAATATTTCATTACATAAAGGTGACTTATTGCATCCTTTGATACAATCTGCACACACAAAAATGTCACTAATTGTGCAGCTTCTAACAAAAAATGGCGCAAAAAAATGCGTCAGTTATTACAAAAATTGGATGCAAAAGGTCATTGATTGCGTCGGTTCATTTGATATAATCGATACAAAATAGTCACTAATTACGTCACTTGTAACAATAACGAAGCAAAACCACACATATTGCGTCGGTAATAAATATTTTTTGCGTCGACAAAAATTATCAATTGCATCGGTTGTAACAAAAACGAGGCAAAATGCTTATCAAATACGTCGGTTGTAGTACTTTTTGCGGCGGTTGTTTGGGTACAAAGTGACACATTAATTAAGTTTATGCATCGTTTATGGATAAGAACCGATGCAAAAAGGAATACTTTTTGCGTCGGTTTCAAACCGCCGCAAGGTAAAAGCGTCCCCTTGATAGGCACCGCTTCAATAACGATGTAAAAAGACCATTTAGAATCGACGCGGTAGGGGGTTTTTCCACTAGTGAAGACGGGAGGCAAGCCCATTTCCCACAATAAACACCCATCCAATAAGATCAATCATCTCTACCTTAAGTGTTAGTCTGACCAACAAAAAAAGGTCCAAGAAAAAAGAAAAACTGGAAGAGGAAAAAAAATCAAAAGTCCAGAAAAAAAAAAAGCAAAAGGCCAAGACAAAAAGCAGGCCATCATCAAAAAAAAAAAAAAAAAAGGAATCTGTGACCAAGGTTAAATGGTCAATCCAAGTGAAGAATCCCAAGACCGGGGTTAAGAGGTCCACCAAAAAATATTCAAGAACCCATGACCGTAGTGAAAACAATCAATTCAAAATTATCAATACTCATACCATCCAATAAGGGAGAAACAATCAAGTTGGTCAACTAACACCACATTTAGCCTTCCAACATTACAAGCCTCAAGACCTTCCCGAGACCCAGGCTAGAGACAGCTCGGAATTTTGAGGATTCAAGCTCCATAGGATACCCCTAACCATTAGGGACAGACATGGAAAGCAGATCCCGCATTATCAAAACCTATCCCGATCAAAGTTCGAGCCATTTTACTCGACTTCCCCTTTACATAACAGAATTCACAATCAGCATACGCAAACCCGAGAGCAAAACTCGTCAAATCCTCGAGAGCAAAACTCGTCAAATCCCCGAGAGCAAAACTCGTCAAATCCCCGAGAGCAAAACTCGTCAAATCCCCGAGAGCAAAACTCGTCAGATCCCCTAGAGCAGAACTCGTCAGATCCCCGAGAACAGAACTCATCAGATCCCCGAGAGCAGAACTCGTCAAATCCCATCCCAATTCTTCTCATCCAAACCAGTTACCAACCCCAAACACGGGAACAAAACTTGCGGTCAGCATAGGACATGCCCAAATAGTTCACACCTCCTCTGGGAGCTACCCCGGGGAACGCTCACAGTCACAGGATCAATATCCTAACCATTCTAGCCCTTTGATCAAGATATCATTGGGAATGCACCTAGCCTGCACCATTGTTATGGCTAGTTACACACAAAGTCCTATTAGACTAGGCACCATAATATATCTTCCAATCCACTGAACTACGGCATGGTTTGATTTCACTACACATGAATACGCAGGCAGCCTTTCAACAGAGGCACAACCACCCACATTGATACACATTCAAAAAGCGCCATCATTCCGGTCACGACACCATCATGTTCTCAACAACTAGCTTTGTCGTCCTGGGGGCTTCTCTTAGGCAGAAAACCTCCATCCACTCACAAAATCCAGAAAAATTCAAAAAATCTAGCCTCCTTTCTGTAGTGCGTCCTAATACTCGGCTTAGTCGAAGACAAGAATTTGTCAGGGACTCAAATAAGCACTTACCTTGGGAATATATCCCGAAACCAAAGAAGATCCAAAAGAGCACAAGTCTACTACTAAGTTCTGTCGTACAAGAACAGTCTCGTTGTAGACTACTGCAACCCCGTATAGCATATCTATCCAATTTCGATGTTCGACCGTGTTGCCACTCTCCTAGGCTATGGAATAGCGCAACTTAAGAGTCTTGTCATCCTAGGTGGCCCACCCTTTTACCGAGTCACGGTCCAACCCCTCGAGAGTCCAGTCGTGTCTGTCAACTCGTCCTGTCGCGTCCAGAGTCGAGTCAGTCGGTAGGCCTCTCTTTTCAAATTCTCATTTTAAAATTCGCAAAACATAGCCATTTTGAGAAAATCCTTTTCGACAAGGTCAAATTTCAGTCTATTTAAATTGCAAATTTCTTTTCTACCCATTTCAGTTTTGAAAACCTATTTCCTAGCACGTGAGTTGCTTTTAGGACTTCGATTTCAAAACTAAGCAAAAATCATTTTATTCCCCAGCGCGAGTCATATTTGTTTCACCTACATGCTGCATGCAAAATTTTAGATAACTTATACAGGTACAATTCAAGACCGCGCAATTCACATAACTCACCAGCGGCATTTAACGGGATGGGCCCACATATAGGCGCACCCAAGACTTATACGACAAGTTCGATTCCCCACGGAGTTAGCATCATCAGCTCAGGTATGATTTCCAACTTATGGCTGGCGAGCCCTTTTACGCAAGTCTACTGGACTATAAACGACCCGACCGGAAGTCTGCCAGGTCTTAATCTTTGATTGGCCTAGTAGCTACTCTGACTTTCGCCTTGTCCAAGCCTCAGCCAGAGTGAGGGCTCTATAGACACCCACATTTTGACCGCCAGGTGTCTATAGTAGTTTCCGACAAACACCCGATGATGATCGGACGTAAACATGCTTTAACATACTCGAATATGGGCTCAGAATCATTGGCGTTTGGCTTGGGCTTTTTACGGAGTACATATCTCACAAAATCAACCTCAAATTCAGGCCCAGTGGGTCGTTTCGAGTCAAATAAGACTAATTTGGGTCGAATCCGACATCAGGGGCAAAACCGTCTTTTAGCGACCGAGTCAAAACCCGGTCAAAGATATTTTCGAAGCATACAAACCAGCCATGTCATCCCACAAATCCGGCTTGAGGTCGAACACTACAAAAAATCAGCTACACAAAATATTAAATAATTCCATTTAAGGATAGAATTCGATCTCAAGTTGGAATTCTATCCAAATACCGAATCAAATACTCGACCGAGCACAACATACTCGGCCGAGCTCCCCCAATTTCAGCCGGATTCGTTTCTTCCCCACCAAGAAACGGAATTCTCATTCCACACAACTTCTTACTTTTCCTATCTTAATCGGTATTTCTTATCATCCAAGCTCTCCTAGCTGCAATCGAGGACCTCTCCTATAAATAGGACCCTCCCATCAATCATTCAAAGGACATCTATCTACATCCATCATCGACACATAAAAACACACACAATTCACAACAACATAATTCCCGACACACATTCATTAGCAATAGCATACACACACATAGCATCGAGCAACCGATATTACAACCCGAGATCACGCCGCTTTAGCCTTACAACCGGCCGCCTCTTACCCGACACCCTACACGACCAAAACCACCATAACTCACCGACATTAACTCGACGCTCCCGTGCCTAAGCCACATTCTGACGAGCCCCGTTCCGAGTATACAAAGCATGTAGGTTGAGGGTGTTACAAATCCCGACTCTCTCCTTTCTCATTCTCTTTCTCTCGGCCTCCTTCTCGTTTTTTTTAGCGTCGTCGTCGGTCCGTTTTTATTATGGGCCATCGTCGCATTTTTTTATTTTTAATATCGATACTACAAACTATTTTCATATAAAACAAACGTTCTTAAAATACGATATCGACTATATAGTCGAATATCATATCCAAAAAAAACTAAATAAATCTCGTTGATGCTAAAAAATCGTCCTTGGCTTTTAAAAACATAATACGACGACTTTAACGCGGAGAGAATTAACATCTTTTTTTTAGTTCAATTTCTAAACGATTTACAAATAAACCTTTTTTATTTATCTTTTCTAAAAAACTATTCCGAAATTTGATATCGATTTCATAATCGAATATCGAATATAACGAATATCGCAAAATTAAATCGAGTATAAATCATGCAATATTTGTACGCGATTTAATAAATATATAAATTTTCCGAAAAACAATTTCGAAAACAGTCCGGGACGCGAGCCGCGTGCATTCCGGGCGAGCCGCCTTCTTGCGCGAGTCGCGCTCTCCCCGAGCGACTCGCGTGATCTCCTGAAAACGTGGCACAAATCAATTTCGTTCTAATTTTTCGAATATCGTTTCTCTAACGAAACAACGTTTTTTTTACATATCTTTTCCTTGACCTCGGTCAACATGTGTTAATCCATCACGTGTCATAAAATTTTTCGAAATCATGCATATCATCATATTTATATTGTTTATTCGATTTACAAACCGTTACTAACTTGTTTGTTCGTGTTTGTAGCAATTTCTTTTCTCATCATTTGTTTTATTAGACTAAAACGAACCTCACATGCTAAAATACAACTTTGACGTTAACTTTTAGATGCATTAAATCGACTTAGCAACCCATTTCAATTCTCGCATGTTTAGGAAAAACAATGTTTGCATAACATTCATCGTATTACTAACGCGCGTATTTTAAAATCAAACGATATCCTAGTAGAGGCCGCTAAAGTCCGGGCGGGGTTGGGTGTCCTTAGTGGGCTTCCCAACACGTACCCTCACCCCTTACTCAGAACCTCGGATTCCGGATGTCCGAAACCATTGGCAACGAAAGTCATTCAATACACGGTATTCGATAATGTCGGTATCGGTATCAAATGCAAAGGGACGAACCCAATAAACTCTGAAATCGAAATGGGCCGTATTTTGTACACGGCCCACTACGACATAGAGTGGGTTCGAACGAGCCCGAACTCCCACAAAGTTCGGTGGCGACTCCACCTTCGATTTAAATTTCAATTCGATCCATTCTCATATGGAGATTCATTCACCTCCCCAAACCCGCGCGTGGCCGCGTCGGGGTGGACCTATGTCATGTCCACAATTTGGCGACTCCGCTGGGGATTAACTGATGCGTGACTTACCATTGGCATCCTCAGCGTGAGACTCGAATAAAATCGTTTGACTAGTACAATACGCGTTTTAGTTTTATGGTTCATGCATAACCCCATATTTTCCCGGGCCGGTACTGGTGACCGACGTCCCACTATACTATTGATGTAATCCAAATTGGATATGTCAAAGGTGTCCATAGTCGATTCGTATGGGTCTTACGGGATGTTCTAAGCTCAACTCGACTTAGGAAGTCCGCCCCGATTCTCGGATAGGCTATGTACACTGGTATAGACCCTTTATAGACCGACCGAGACTTAGTATAGAGCATACATAGTGTCGTTATAATGCTTGCGTGACTATATGCTACTTGGTTTCCGTGTCGTTTTCAAAAACCGTCATTTTTCAAAATACATCCTTCCAAAAATATTCAATTTTCAAAAATTCAGAAAGCTGTCGAAATTTAGACTTAAGATTTGACTCAAAACAAGCCCATTTTCTAGCCGACATGCTATCCATTTCAAATTCGAATTCCCGATCCACCATTCGATTTTTCGAAATTTCAAAATTCTATTTCAATTTTCAAATCTTCGAGATGTCATTCTCGATTTTCAAATCTTCGAGATGCCGTTTTCGATTTTCAAATCTTCGGGATCTCATCTTCAATTTTCAAATTGTCGGAAATTCTTTTTTTTCGATATTCAAATTTTCAAGGTTTCAAATATTCAACTTTTCAAAAACCCGGTCCTATTGGCCCACTGCCAATTTCAGGACCATCTTCTCAATTTTCAAGGTTCAATCATTTTTCAAAACCCGGGAAGTATACCAAATTTAGGACTTATGATTTTACTCAAAATAGCTTATTTCTAGCCGGTATACTGCCCATTTCAAAACTTTAAAAAAAAAATTCGAAACTTCAAAATCGCGGCCCGATGACACTTTTACGATTTTCGAAAATCGGGCCATCCACCGTTTTCTCGGGGTTTTCTCCAAAACTCTTTTTCGAAAACTTCCCTCTTCTTGGGTCTTCCCGTATTTAGCAGTGTCGGGTCCTGTCATAAATCGTCGAAGGTCTTTAGCGCCGAAACTCCGTCGATCTTACATCACGAGTTTCCTCCCTATCTCAGTCCGCCTTATTTGACTAAGGCAAAGCTAACCTACGTAGGACATACCCCTACCAAGGAAAGCCCGTTTACACACTCGAGTCCAAACTAGAAAGTCTCACGCGACCTTTCCCTCTAACAGGACGGTCCCCACGACCTTTCCTAAGGGAATTTCGCCCGTCTTTCAATCCGTTAGTCGAGTCGTCCTAATTCGAACGACTTTCGTTCTAGTATATTTTAGTCAACGGGTTTCGTTCTAGCCCGATTTATTGATGATTATTTTAGAATAATATTTTGAAAAAAATGATGTCGGACATGCATGTTTAACGACGAATCAACGCGGTCCATTACGCCCTTAAGTGTTTAGGGCGGCGCACCTCGAAGGGCGCCACCTCGAATACGACTTGTAAAGGGATTAAATGGACTTTGGACGGAATTCATGGTTAAACATTTTCGACAAGAAAATTCGACCGTCGTCACAAACTAAGATCCTCGACATTTTAACATCATAATTTGGCCTTTAAAGCCTACAATCATTAATTTAGCCTCATCGGATGTTGCTCGGATCGTTTTGAAAATAGTTTTTAGAATGTAAATAGACGATAATTAAATGTTAGGAGTTATATATAGAAGGATTCATAATATATAGATAGAGGACTCATAAGAACCCTCCTCTATATATATATATATATATATATATATATATATATATATAGAGAGAGAGAGAGAGAGAGAGAGAGAGAGAGAGAGAGAGAGAGAGAGAGAGAGAGAGAGAGAGAGAGAGAGAGAGAGAGAGAGAGAGAGAGAGAGAGAGAGAGAGAGAGAGAGAGGGGAGGGTTCTTGTGAGTCCTATATATTTTAGTCCCTAAGTTCTTCTATCATCCATTGGATGATAATTCAATGGATGGATGAGATGGATTGAGATTTTGTATTAAAAAAACAAGATATTATTTTCTAATTTGAAGGAGTGTAACATCCAACAAAATAGGAAACACAATCAGTATATATTTCAATAATTTTTTGTGAGGCGTATTTATTAGAGTAACACGTTTGTAACATTGAAGTAACACAAAGTATCTATTAGAATAACACGTTTGTAACGTAGTAACACAAAGTATCTATTAGAGTAACACGTTTCTAACGTTGGAGTAACACAAAGTATCTATTAGAGTAACACGTTTGTAACGTAGTAACACAAAGTATCTATTAAAGTAACACGCTTCTAACATTGGTGTAACACAAAGTATCTATTTGAGTGACACGTTAGTAACGTTGGAGTAACATTATTATTCATATGTTGAGTTAATAATTATGTTCAGTGTTGGAGGTATATAACTCTGAAATCAATTTAAGCATATTTGCATGGTTTTCGTTAGAATAACACCAAACTTTAATCAGAGTAACAGTTCTATACAATAAGAGTAACACAAAA
The DNA here is from genome assembly GCA_958450325.1 of Agrostemma githago. Taxonomy (NCBI): domain Eukaryota; kingdom Viridiplantae; phylum Streptophyta; class Magnoliopsida; order Caryophyllales; family Caryophyllaceae; genus Agrostemma; species Agrostemma githago. Next base: position 55,308,775 of record OY288258.1, on the reverse strand, counting down.
TAAATTAAGGAGAGGAGAAGATATGCGATAAGTTATTATTTTTAGTTCTATATAATAACAATTTAATTTTTTATAAAATGAAAATCTTAATTGTGAAGAAATATGTGTGTGAAGGATGGTAAATTTTTTTTATAGAACAAATATTAAATGATGAGTAAATTAAGGAGAGAGAAATATTTACCAAATATAGTCACTTGCTTTAATTACTCAAACAAATCACAACCATCAATATCTTTCTAATCCAAGAGATGTGGTGAGGACTCACGGACTCAATTTTAAAAGATGGACTCACTTGATCATTCCTCTATATATATATACACTCACACACACACACACACACAAGACGAGGAGAAGGGAGAAGAAGGAATGTCGGGATTTGTTTTACACCCTCAACCTACATGCTTTAATCTCGGAATACGGGCTCGTCTAATAGCGGCAAAGGCGCGGGGGCGTCGAGATATGTCGGATGAGTTAGGGTGTGTATGGTTGTGGAGACGGTGCTCTTGATTGTAACGAGTTTTCATCTCGAAATGTGTTTGTATGTGTATGTGTATGTGTATTTGAAGGTTGAAGATGTGTAGGATGATGAATGAATGCTGTGTGAAAATGTGTAGGATTGTGAAAAGTTTGAAAAAGGTGGTGAATGAATGAATGTGGAGGAGTATATATAGAGCTCTCCGCGGTTTAGGGTCACTCAATCGAGTGTGTACAACCGAGTGAGGCAAAATAGGGAAAGTTAAGATATTTGTGGTTGACTTTGATTTAGTTGACTTTTTTTGTTTTGTTTGCTTTTGACTTTGTATTTGGATGTAGCGTGAGGCTGGTTTCGTCTCGGGTTTTGACTCGCTCGTAAAAACGGTTTTATTCCCGGTGACGGTTTGGCCCAAATTTGTCTTATTTTATTGGAAATGATCCACTGGGACTGAATTTGAGGTCGGTTTTGAGAGATTTGTACTCCGAGAATGGCCCACATCGGATTCTATTGAGTCTGAGTCCATATTCGAGCGCATTAAAGCATGTTTACGTCTGATCATCATCGGGTGTTTTGTTGGAGACTACTATAGACACAAGAAGCCAAATGCGGGTGTCTACACCTTCTTTGAACCGTCACTGGCAAAACCCATCTTTTAACTCGATCAAAGTTCTCCTCATTTATCGCCCCAGGCTTCAGCTTAGGCAAAGGAACACTTGACCGCTTCTTGCGAACCATCCTAGAGGTCAAAGAACTCGAACTGGGAGCCTCACCGGTCTCACCAGCAAATGGGACCTCATCGGAAGGTCCCGTACGATCTCCAGCTGCAAAACAAAACGAAACAAGCATCCCAAGTCAGGTCAGGACGACCAAAACATGTCAAAATATGTCCAAAAATTACAAGCAAGCAATCAAACTTCCGAAAAGCCCCCTAACACCCATTTTCGACCACAATCACGATAAAAGGGGTTTCGAGAAAATCCGGCATCGTTACGGTCTCATTTGGTCCCTCGTAAGCCTCACGGTCTCACACAAAATGACTTAGAGTGCATTTCGGGTCACGAAAATTGACATGCAAGTTACCCACAATATCGCAAGCAAGAAGCTAGCAAGTTTATAGGAATTAAATACGGTAACAATCGGGAAAACGGTTCATAAACCCTAGCATTTCGAATTTTGGTCATAGGAGGCCATTAAAGGACCTTAAAGCTTCTACTTCAAGCAAATAACTACTCCTACAAGTTCAATGTTACCCTAATTCGAAAATGGAACCAAGTGCAAGCATCAAAATATAGAAAACCGAAACACCCAAATCGATTTCTAGGATTTAAGCAAATTCAATTCAAATTCATGCTAACCAAGTTCAAATCGACAATAGGTGAGTAAGGATACTTACTTGGGGGCGACATTGTCAAGTTGAGCAAAAATCGAGCTTAAATCGGTCAAAAATGGCGAGAAAGCGAGAGGGAGACGAAGAAAGGGTCGCTTCTGAGTTCGGACGAAATAAACCAAACACACTCCCTCTTCGCGTTCTTATAACAAGTCAATAAAACAAGCGTTCAGCTGCACCAGCCCAGGTGCTAGAGAATTGGGGCGCTGAGTGTGATGCGTCTCAGTATTGGGTCACCTGAAAGATTGCGCCTGACTCTTCAGCTTAAGACAGAACCAGGTTAATCCAGAGCAAAAAAGAAACAATGGCAAACCACGTTAACCTCCCCGACGGAGTAATCAGCTGCACTATCATCCCTAGCGGCTCCCCGGGGGAACATCCCATAAGCTGGCATAACCTGTTACGCAAACCAATAAAAATTCCCAGCGGTACCCATCGATTCAAGCTACTCTCCGATACTGGATTCAAATAGCAAACACCTCAACATTGCAAAAGCAAATTAACTACCCCCAACAAAACCTCAATCCAAACAAACGAGCTACATCCCCAACGGAAAAGCCGTGAACCTAGAATTCAAAGATCAAGATACAAAGAACAAGCAAAAACAAAAAGCACGAAGCAAAAGTAATCCAAATGAAATTACGCACTCACCAAGGGTTTATACGACGGTCCAAGGAAGGATCAAAATAATAATACATTTAAGCACTCGCCAAGAGTTTACGCAACAATCCCAGGAAGAATCAAAGTACAAAAAGAATTATCAGGAGCATATGCAAGCACTCATCAAAAAGTAAAGTTCAGGAATAGTTGGAATCTATTCAAAAGGATACAATATGCAAAGTCCAGGAATAGACAAAATCTATTCCAAAGAATACAATATGCAAAGTCCAAGAATAGATAAAATCTATTCGAAAGAATAAAATTATACAAAGTGCATGGTAGACGGAATCTATTCCAAGAAAGCAATTATGCAAAGTCCAGGAATAGACGGAATCTATTCCAAAGAATATAAACATTTAAAGTCTAGGAATAGATAGGGTCTACTCCAAAGAATACAAGTATGCAAAGTCCAGGAATAGACAAGATCTATTCCAAAGAATACAATCGCACAAAGGCGAGGGATATGTGAAATCTATCTCAAAGATACAGTTACAAGGGTCAAGGACAGACTCAAGCATGAGGTTTATCTCGAAGATCGAAGCACTAATCAATTACAATAGAACTTCAAACATAAGTCAAGATAAAAAAAAATCCAGATCAAACTTCAACAAGCAACCGGAGGTGAAGAGGTCGGGTATGATTTCTAAACCTTGGCTGATGAGCCTTAGTACGTAGTCTAATAGACTTAAAATGACCCGAGAGAACAGCTACCAGGTTATTGTTGTTGTTGTTGTTGTTGTTGTTGTTGTTGTTGTTGTTGTTTTTATTATTATTATTAGGGTTATTTAACAACAACAATACAAACTATAGAGTGTCTTCCCAAAATGATATCAATTTTAATAAATCTGAGAATAATACGTATTATTGGAGTAGTTACAAAAGAGTAGTATAGGTGACCGGTTACATGTAGAACCCTTCCACCTTCTTTTTTCACCTTTAATTTTTTTAACAACAATAATACCAACTATAGAGTGTCTTCTGAAAATGTTAATAAATCAGGGAATAATACGTATTTTTTGAATAGTTAAACCAGGGTAGTATAGATGACCAATTAGCGGTAGAACTCATTCACCTTTCTTTTTCGCCTTGAATTTATTTCATATTATTTCACTCCTTTTCACTTACGCAATGTAATAAGCATTAAATGTCATTAATGTCCTCCGTCTTTCTCTTACTACAAGTCTTCAAGCTTACCAAATCTAACTAGCAGTACAATACTACACCGAAATCAACACGTTAATCTAAACGAAACGTATAAAAAAAACTAAAGAAGGATGAAGGTAATGGAGAGAGAGGATGAAGGAGAGAAATAAGGAGTAGACCTGTCAAAACTGACCTGACCCGATAAGCCAAACTGAACCCGATGTGACACCCGAATTGAAGACCTGATTTTGACCCGTAATCCGAATTGACCCGAGCTAACCCGAAATTGACCTGACTATTATTATAGAAAACGAGTCGATATCCCTAAAAAGTCGAAAACAGTAAACCCGAGAATGATCCGAACCCGAAATTATCCAACACGACCCGAAGTCAACCCGATTATTATAACCCGAAAGTGGCCGACCCAAAGCTGACCCGACACGGTTCACCCGTTATCCAGATCTAAGGAGGATGATGGAGGATAAGTAGCAGGTTAAATATTAATTAGGTGACCTAATGTAGCAGGTTATAAAGTCTTTTATACTACTTTTGTTTAACTATTCCAATAATACGTATTATTCTCAAATTTATTGAAATTGGTATTATTTTGGGAAGACGCCTTATAGTTGGTATTATTGCCGTTAAATAACCCTTATTATTTTTATTTTTATTTTTATTTTTATTTTATTTTTGCAAGAATTTATGACTCTTTATTCGTTATTAAGGGAAAAGAAAGAGCTTAGGCTTACAAAAAAAATATCCCCTAATATGTACAATGCACATATTCAACTTTACAATTATCAATATCTTCTAATATCAACCTTTCTGCTCTTAAGTCTAGCAAAAATGTCAAACTTGATCTGTTTCAACAGATGATTAACACTTCTTTCCGTACTGTCAAATATCCTTGCATTCCTCTCACCCCATATCAAATAAACTGCTCCTGCAATTGCTGACATGAACCAGTAGTTCTTCCAATGCTTCTTAGAGTTTCTAGTCATACTCCACTTCAGTTATGTAATGTAACAGCAGCTTCTATTATATGTTGGCATCCAGTCCAACAACCCCAACCAAATCTGCTTAGTATAATCACGTTCAAAGAATAGGTGTGCATGACTTTCAGCATTTTGCTTGCACAAAACACACCTATTCACCACCTAAATGCCCCTTCTATACATATTATCCAGCGTAGCCAACTTCCCCTGACCTGCAAGTGATGCTATAATGTCATGCTTAGGGATTACAATAGGACTAGCCATCCCTTCCAGCCATATCAGTTTCCTTCTTTTAATTTTGAACCATTTGTAAGCTAGATCTGCACAAAATTTGCCATGCTTGGTCCAGCTTTTAACTAGCTAGTTGAGTAGCTTTATCCTCCTCCTTCTTAACCTAGAAAATAGCATCTCTAACGTGCAACACACCCTTGAGTGTGCCAGTATGAAACTCCTTCTGATGTACTGTCCAGATGGACTGCCACCCAGAGAATAAGCTTTTATCCAACTACACCAGAGACCACCCTGGTTATGAACAATCTTCCAAAGCCAATAACACAAAAGAGCCTTGTTCCATGCAGTGAGATCTTTTGCCTGAAATGCTTCCTCATCCCAAGGTCTACAAGCACTTGCCTAGCTCTTGTATGTCATACTTCTCTTCCTAATTTTCCATGTCCAGAAATAGCTTCTAGACAGTTTATCAATCTTGGTCATCACATTAGCTGGAATCAAAGTGTTGGCACTTCAATAGTTCATCACACCAAATGTTATTGATTTAATCAGCTGCATCCTTCCTACATAAAACAAGCAGTTTGAGGACCATGAGTTCATAGATTCCTGAACTTTTTTAAACAACCTTGAGTAATGCTCCATTTTGTTGACCACATCATTAAAGGGAATCCCTAAATATTTACAAGGGAAAATCCCCTCTTGAAACCTGACACCTCCAGGATCTGGTTCTCCACCTCCTTTTTATGCGCCCAAATTATATCTTTGTCTTATCCTTATTAGCTTGCAGTCCTGCCTCACCAACAAACCTATCTAGGGTGTAAGTGATAGCTTGAACTGAGGGAACATCCCCTCTTATGAAGATCATGAGATCATCATCAAATATTATGTGATTAAGATTCAGTTTCCTGCACTTAGGATGCAAAGAGACTTGAAGAAGATGATCAATTGTCCTTAAATGTCTTGATAATACTTCCATACTAAGGACAAAGAGGTAGGGTGACAAGGGATCACCTTGCCTCACCCAACTTTTCCCCTTGAAAAATCCATGTACTGACCCATTTACCTTCAATGAAAACCAAGACCCTTCGATGCACTCAATGATCCACTCTACTAATCTAGGAGGAAAGTTGAACCCCTTCAGCATAGCTTCAAGAAAAGGCCATTGCAGAGAGTCAAATGCATTCCTGAGATCGACCTTCATAAGACATCTAGGTGTAAGGAACTTTCTGTCATACCCCTTGATCAACCCTTGAGATAGAGTTATGTTCTGATGAATGCTCCTGCCTTGTACAAAAGCAGTTTGCTCCATCCCAACTGTCTCATGTAGAACCACCTTTATTCTATTTGTCAATAAGAGCCTGCTAATTGTTTTATAGAAAACTGATCAACAAGAGATAGGTCTAAAGTCTAAAACAGACTGACAGACCTCTTTCTTTGGTATAAGAGTGACAATGGTAGTATTAGCTTACTTCAATAGTTTTCCTTTGTCAAAAAATTCCAGTACTGCCTCACAGAGATTCTGCTTAATTATGTGCCAAGCTGCTTTAAAGTAGCATACAGTAAAACCATCAGGCCCAGGGCTTTTACCTGAATCCATTGAAAAGATCACCCTTCTTATCTCATCCTCAGTAGGGAGACTAAGTAATGCATTCCACTCCTTCAACAAGACTACCCTTCCCCTGGACAGAATGCTATCCTCAGGTGGATTTACCTCAACATCTTTCCCAAGTAGGTGCTCATAGTACTCCACAAATCCCTTAACTACCTCAGCCTCTTCTGATCTTACATGACCATCTTTATCAACTATTTCTCCTATCACCTGCTGCATCCTACGCTCCTTAATTCGAGCATGAAAATAAGAGGTAGCAGCATCATCAAGCTTAATGTTATCCATTTTTGCTCTCTGATGCAAGATGCTAATTTTATCCTATTTCATAGCTACACAGCTTGAAGCAAGCTCCCTTTCCTTCTAAATCCATTCTAGTGACGAAGGAGTATCCTGCAGTTGATTTTGACAATACTCTAGTTCCTTCTTTACTTCTTTTATTCTTTGCCCCATACTAGAAAAGTTTCCTTGTGTAGTTCTTTTAAGCTAGTCTTGACATTCTTTAGCTTACAGAAGAACTTATACCTAGCTGTTCCATGAACTCTTTTAACCCAAGCCCTCTTTACAGTATCAAGAAAAGATGGGTGTTTAACCAAGCAATTAAGAAAGGTAAATCACCTACTATGGACCTGCTCATCAAACATCTTCACTACAACTGGTGAGTGATCAGATATTCCTGATGGCAAATAAAGAGCATAGGAGTCTTTATGATCAGCAGCCCAATTAAGATTAAGTAATTCTCTATCCAGCTTAGTCCACACCCATGAGTTAGGGTCTTGCTTGTTTGTCCAAGTGAAACTACATCCTTGGCCAACCAGATCTTGAAACCCACTAGAGGTGATACAATCATTGAAGTCATCCATATCAGCCTCATCAGGCATAGCACCCCCACTTTTTCATCTCTATTCCGAATAATGTTGAAATCCCTATGAGCAATCCAACTATGAACCATTTCACTTAGAGCAACCAGATGTTCCTACAAATCAGACCTTCTACACCCATTATAAAACCCATATACAAAAGTTGCATGAAATTCCTTCCCATAAGCAAAATGTTTAACATGGCAATGTATAATCTGTCCATGTATCAGGACATGAGTAATCTTAACAATATTTGGATTCCAAATAACCCAAATTCTCCCATTATGGTGACAACTATAATTACTCAGGACACCATACTTACTAAATTTCCCTTTCGCTAACTTGGCAGCCTTATTAACTTTAATTCTGGTTTCAAGAAGACCTAGAATCTCAATTCCTCTAACCCTCCTAAGATTAAGAACTTCATTTTGCTTGAGGGATTCATTAGCTCCTCTAATGTTCCAGGAGGCTATTATCATTATTGTAAGTCAAGTGGAATAGGTTCCACTAATGGAGGAATAACCTCCTTCAAGTCTATCAAACTATCAGAATGCAGGATCTCATACCTGTTTGAAGAAAGAATCTCCCCATAGTCCACCTGCTTCACTGATCCATCTGAACTCACCCTGGAGCCCTTCACCTTAAGGCCTATCCCACTGCATCCTTGACGCCTTACAACTGGAATGAAAGCAGCTTCAGAACCAAGGGGACAACCTGGCCTTGCCCAATGCATCCTGAATCAGAGTGTGTCCCAACCTGTTCCTCAGACTGCTCCAAACCAATTGAGCTAGCGCTTAGCAGATGGGGTCCTGAGCCAGTGATAATCAAGCCTCCAGGGGGTTCCACCTCAAGGGATCCTTGATGCTTTACAACTGGTAGGACAAGATTCATCTCATCCCCCGTTGAGGTACCACTTAACTCTTGAGGTTCCAACTTCTTTGGTGAGTATCTTTGCTTCAAAGTTGCAGGAGCATGGACAAGCTTAGAAGCTTGCTTCTCTTTCTTGCACTTAGCTTGAACATCCTCTAATTCCCACATCTTACACAATAATACGGTAACCACTGATACTCAACCCTCTTAAGTGACCTTCTAATCAAAGGAAGATTCAATGAAATGGTTCTTGGGAGTTCTTGTGAAACATCCACCTCCACTAAAACCCTTGCAAATGACAAACGCTCTTTGAATGTGGTAGTGGTAACAGCAAACATTGGTACCTCAATTTTACTTGCCATTTTACTCAAGACTGATTCAGTCAAGAGGTAAGGGTCAAGATCTGGAAAATAATCCAAGTCGGCACAACAGAAATCCTATCCATTTCCAAAGAAAAACTCGGACTCCATTGCTTGAGAATCAAGGGGTTCTTACCACACATCCATGGCCCTCCTCGCAGAATAGCATTCATGTCTTCCTTACTCTTGAACCTAAATGAAAACCAACCTTTCTTGAAGTATTGGACCACCGACAATGCAACATGATTCCAATTTGTCAACACAAATTCTGAAATTCCAATTTGTCAACATGATTCTACTTAGTCGTAGGTCGAGCACCAATGACGTTTCCCATCAGCGTGTGTTGCCAAAATTTTAATTACTCCTCAAAATCTTCTACGTGAATCTCCACCTCCGTAGAATCAGCACTATCTTTATCAAAGAACATCCCCATTCCCATTTTTGCTTTCTTGACCTTCTTTGACCATGGCGTATTCGTTGATATCTTCTGTAACTCAGAAATTAGAACTTCTGGACCATCTTCCCCTTCCTTTGTCAAATCCCTGTTTTCCCCCAAATCAATTTCCGATCGAGCTTTCACAATTCCATTCCCAATTACTTTGGATTGATTGATTCCCACCGCAATTTGAGCTGCCTTGAAAGCTGAGTTGATTAGATCATCGACCGAAGGGCTCCCCTGCTTCGCGCTTTGCTGGGTTTTTGAATTCTCCAACTCCAGGTCTCCATTGTTGCCAACCTGAGAGCCATTAGACTCCATAACAGTTTCTTGATCAATTCGTGACTTGTTTTTAGGTGGCCTCCCCCTCCCCCTCCCCCGACCAGTACCCGTCGTGCTCATGGTTCATTAATGGCGGTTATCGTCGTTTTTTCGAGAAAGATTTTCTATCTCTAGAATCTAGAAAGAGAGAGTTTATTATTATTATCATGTTTTTTTATCATTTTTTTTTTGGTAAAGTGTTTTTTTATCATTATTATTATGTTTTTTTTATTATTATGAATCAAAACAAGCTTTACAAAAAATTAGTTGGCAACCGAGAAACAAAAGAAATAGGCCTTTTGTTCGTTGGACATGGGTACAAAGATGGGTGTTTCCGAGACAGGTCTCGGATTATTCTCGACGGGAACAGAAATAGAATGACAAATAACAAAACTAGACTCTAGAATCGACGGAGACTCAGATCAGATTCAAACTCAGACTTGGACTCCTCTTTTGCGAAAATTTCTCCTTCGCCTATGATCAGCTTGAATTTTCACCCACGTTCAATTCGTTGACCGATGTAATAGACTTCTTCCATCACCATTTCTTTTTGCATTGTCGCCGCTGATTATAAGTGCGGTATGGTTGAATTACTACCCTAGGTGCGAGACGCCCAAGGTGTCGTAACATGGATTTTGGAAAACTTTTCGATGAGATATTATTTGACTTTAATTTTAAGATGTATATACCATAATTTTAAGATGTATATACCGATTTAAGAGATATAGTACTCGGTTAATTAAATACCCTAAGACCTATACTTTTATTATATAAGTTGATCTTCCTAGCTTGTAATGCAACTATCCGTCTTATAAATAAAATGGGTTAAATAAATTATCTTTTAATTACATAAGACAAACACTTTGTTTTTTTTTTTTTTGAAGTGCAGATCAATTTCATTAATGATAAACCATACGACATCTACAAACGATATCAAATTGAACTGAATACGTATTTGTAAATAATAAATAAAGAACATACTTGAGACAGACATCGCTATTCGAATAATACACTTCTGCATAGCATTGTATGTATCGCTGTTGATTGACACAACATTTCGCGAAGGAATCTATGGATCTAATGATATAGTTTTCAAAAGAATAAACTTTTTCTATTTTGACAAATAGTAGACCAAAATCTGACCTCGACACTTTATTAATACATAGACACATAAATTTTATATTTTCCATTATACTTGAACCTTGATATTATATTATGTTATCATCCCGAAAACACACCAAAAAAGGGAGGTTTTACCGGTCAAATGGAAGAGGTGGAAACCATGATCTAATGATGAATCAAGCAGGAGATTGTGTAAAAGCTAGATACGAAGCAACCAATGAAGAGATTAATCGCATGCATATGTGGAAAGTATAACTCCCTTTTGCTCTCTTCCTATAAATGTGAAATAATGAGGAATCAATGTATGTCACAAGGCATGATGGGACAATATGTAGTGTGTCTCACCACCGTGTTATTAGTTTATTTATTATAATCTTGATTATCTTAATAATCATTAACTTTGCGGCCAGTGGAGTCTACTGCCCTGCCCTGCCCTAAAATAAAACTTTCTATTTGGAGCCACTAATTTGAATAACTAACTTTATCTAAGTGCACAAACTAAAAAGATGTAGGACTGCATGCTTAAGGTTTTCCCTAAACTAGGCTCTTATTATATATGCCTAAATGACCCACATAAATATTAAGAACTATTCTATACAAAAAGAAGGAAATCATTTTGTAGGTCAAGTATTTTATTCCTAGGATGGTGGTGAACTGCCTCAATCAGTCAAATCCCAATCAATTTGGTGATGAATGCCATCCTACCAATTAGTTTATCTCCCCAAAATTTTAGGTTCATTATAAATATTCGATAGGGTAGTCAGGTACTCTATCCCATCTATTCACTGTTTTGAAAAATAGGATTATATACTTGGTTATACAATGATATTGTACAACCAGGACAAAGTTGTTGAACTTTGTGTATATTTATTGAGCTTATAAAAGTTTCTGAGCTGAATTATAAGTTTTTGAACTTAAACATTTATGTGATTTAACTCGACAACTTTACAGAAAAGCTCAGAAAGTTTACAGCAAAACTCGAAATCATTGTGATAAAACTCAAAATCTTAAAACCAGTTGACTGGTTGTATAATCCTCTAATTGCACTATTTTAGATGAGATATTTCACTACTTTTAAAAAAAAATAGAGTAAAAAGTACTATTATATTGGTAAATCACTTTTTTCGTTAAGAGAGCGCGAAGAGTAAATTGTAAGTTAATGGATAAAAGTTTTTTTCGTTTATAATTTAGCATGTTTGAAGCATTAAACAAACAAAATATATACTTGAGAAAGTTGATTTGTATGAATTAAACAAAAAAAAAAGGATAAATAAGGAAGTGTTTAAACAAAAAAACAAATAGTTTGTTAAGGATCGTTTATTAAAGGGACACATTTTAACAAATTTCTCCACTAATTACTGTTCAAAACTTACCACAAATGATCTTCGTTGTATAAGAATCATAAACAATTAATGAAAACCGCTTCTTCAAGTTGAATCTTATGTCATACCAATATACCATTGACCCTTGATGGCCTTCATAGCATATATATTTCTCATTAACATATATATTGAGCACTACCTGTACTTATGCAAAAGTATAATGAGTTTTGGCATCAGACATCTAATCTGCATATTTGTTTCGATTGATAAAGATAGTTGTTTATTAAATCATTACTTTTGGCAATAGGTATCGACTAATTATCAAAGATAACTATCAATTGTTCGATTAATTATTAATGGTTTTGCTAAACTATTAACGTCTCAATAGGGTGCTCATTCTTCTGATTGCTTGCGTGTAGTTCCTATTTTTGGGTTGAGGCAAACTATGAATGATACTCCCTCCGATTCTTTTTTTTCCTTCCTACCTCATTATTATATACCTCACATATAATAGGGGGTGGGAAGAAAAAAAAAAGAATTGGAGGGAGTAGTACTTACCATAGTGTGCTGAACTATCGACTGGGTGTTCCGTTGTTCACGGTGTGCAAGCCTTGCTTTGCTTGTTCTCGATGTTTGAGATCTTTGTCGGTAAGAAGGTTGATATCGGTTAGTTGAGGGCATAACAAGCCCCTTCGACCTGCAGATTTGTTACTTTATTCTTGAGACATGCAAGGAACGAGATGTGTGTCAATCTGATGAGCTCTGATCTTCCCCCTTAATGAACTCAATCCGGGATGTCTTTTTTTGTGTTCGATCTTGTTTTTGTTGATGCTACTCAGTGTAAGTGTGTCAACTGTCAAGTATCGGGATTTGTATGCACGTTGGTTGGTTAATTATGGGTTTCTACCCTCCTACTTTTCTTCGTTGGGAGAGCTATATGTGGATGTTATTGTCTTGCTCAAGCGGATTTAAAATACTTTGTGTCTCAGGATGCCGAGGTTCGCGTAACTAGTTTCATTTTTACTAAACTTAACTTTGCTATTGCTAAGGCCTAAGGGCGGCATGAGAGCGCGCACAAATGTCTCGGGTACCCGCTAATTTTCTTTAAATTTGATTTTATCTCCAAGAAAAAACTATAATAATAATAATAATAATAATAATAATAATAATACAAACTTGATCAAAACTTGAACCGTATCACAGTTGGTCTCTCTTGTGACGGTGACGGATATATCCGTCGCAAGCTTAAGACGGGTCAAGTTGAGGGGATAAAAACAATTATTTATCTAGGTCCCACCAACCTTACTTTTGTCTTATCCCTATTTGATATCTATTTGATCCGTCTTACGTTTGTGACAAACAAGAAATTGTGATCTTAGAAACGGGTTAGTTTAGGGTAATAAAAGTTAAGTCGTCCGTACTAATTAAAGCAAAAGTTGGTGATGAGATGAAAATATTTTAAGAGCAAAAGGAAAGGAGGGATAGTAATGAAATGGATGTACATGTGCAGATGTAGGTATTTATATGGAAGGAATCGAATAAAAGTAGTAGTTATGTTTGTCCTATGATCCATAGATATGTCAGCTAAGCAAATCAACAGAAAGATTTAGTTAGTTGTAGGGTATATCTGTACTGTTGGTTTGTCTTTAAGGCCGTTTTTTGGCTTAATAGCGACTTCTCAGTTCCAGCTACAGGCACTCCCAACTCCCCCTTTACTACCCTTTCGCCTCTCATCGCCGTCATACGACAACCTATATAGTATATATTAGTATTCTACTCCTAGTATTATTCAACAAGATCACAACTCCATAACCTATAGGGTGGGAGAAAAAGCATGTGAGATGCGGCTTTTCGTCCTATATGCACATTATTCACATATTATTGCAAGATTTTCTTTTTTTAGGCAACAATAAATATATACGGAGTATATTAAACCCGTGTTACAAGACAATGGTCCGGTTTGGCAAATAGCAATAATAGATTCATAACAGTGGTTAACAATAGCAGAATACGGTTAGCTGACTGTATTAGTAGGTTTGATTATCAAATTAAATTAGCAGAATTAAGAAATAGTGTTTGGTAATTAGCAGATTATGGAAGAATCGAGTTGTTTTCAGGTATAAATTCAATATGTTGTTTCAATATGCTCCTATTAGCAGCATATTCAAAAACAATAGATTCCGATCAATATGCTATCGCAATATAACGTTTACCAAATACATGAAATTAGTAATTTGATGATCAATCTACTATTTAGGCCGGAAACTGCTAATTTTCTTCCAATATACCGTTTACCAAACAGGGCCAATGTAAAACAAATAGGGATTTACTACAAGAGAGATTATTAGATTCTTCTCACCCTTTCCATGTTTTCTTGTTAAAAGAAACATGAAGAGTATTGAAAAAGATGGAGATAGAGAAGGTTGTACAGAGAGAGGAGTAGGTCGAGTCTTTCATTCTGGGACTATGTCTATGTGAACGTTTATATCTCTCTCTAAAATCAAGCTCTTGTGCCTGCAAAGTATGAAGAATGTGGATGATGGACATCGGCTGAGAAGAATCGTTTCGGAAATAATATTATGACGATTTTTCCAAATTGCAAACAAGGTGAGCGGAAAAGAAAGACGACATGCATGGGATGTCCTCATTGCCCGAGGCCTGATGAAGAAAAGAAATTTCTGAACCAAGATGGGAATAAAATAGGAGGCTTGATTCCTAATGGACCATTTAGCCAAATACACTTAGACCATCCCCAAGCAAGTGGATGGGCGAGGTCATGACCCCCTACGTCATGCTAAACATCAATTACATAAATACTAATTAGTATGACTCAAGGGAAGAAAAGGTCCTGGGATGACCCAAGGACAAGGTCATGACCTCTACCTTTTCCATTACCTTACATGTGGCACATTATTATTAGTTGCCACAATTAATAAGATCAATTTTATTTATTTTCTTCATGCAAAGGAGACAAATTTAATTAAATATAAATAATAATTGAAAATATTACGAAGTATAAAAACTCAATAAACTAAATTGTTTTATTTTTTAATATGAGTTTAATATTCAACTATTTTGTTAACTTCATTTTTTTCCTATCTTAATATATAGGAGTACAAATTATTATGAAAACATTAAAAAAAATCATGTTTTAAATCATCTACCGAGCATATTAATTATCAATAGAATCATCCTTCACGTTTTAAAATTATAACGTCATTTTTTTTCTAATATTTGAAATAAAATTAAAATACTTGTTTGATTGGAATAATTATTATTTATTAAGATATTTAGAAAATAAAAAAAATTAACTTAGTTACGAGTACTATTTATTATTAATTGAAAAGGTAGGAGAGAAGTTTTGGTGACGTGAAGAAGTTGGAAAATGAGAAATAATTTGGGTGATGACTTACATCGTGATCTTCTGGATGGGAGAGTGCACTTGGGTCAAGATAAATAAGATGAGATTAAGAGGAAAAATGGGTGGTGACCTAATTAGCTTGACGCTTGCTTGGGAATGGTCTTACAAACATCGGGTAATAAGAATCTGGTTGTCTTCGGGTCGGGTCGGGTCAGATCATGTCGGGTTTGGGTCATTTCCGGGTTTGTTATTTTCGAAATTTTTATAATAATAATAATCGAGTCAGTTTCGGGATAGTTCGGGTCAATTCGGGTTACGAATTAAACTTGAGTTTTCAGTTCGAGTGTCGGGCAGGTTCAGATTGACTTATTAGGGTCAGGTCATTCTAATCGGGTCAATTTTGTCAGATCTATTTACAACCACTCTTATTGGGCCCTTGACATTATATTCTCCCGTCCTAGTGGTAGTAGTAAGTAATACTAGTATGGAGTAGTAGTCATAGTGGTAGTAATTATTAAATAGTATGTATTCCTTATCATCCAAATAATTCTTTACGTTTACTATAAATATACAATCCAATCAAATTTTTACAACACTCTTTTGTCAAAAACTTTTATCTTATAATTTTCATATCATTCATCTATTTACAAAAAAATGTCAATATTTTTTCCTTACTTTAAGTTAGTTTAGACACTTGGACCCATAAAATTATTTGATTTATCAATAATACCCTTAATTTTATGCATTTCTTAAAAGTGGTGAAATATTATTTGTAAAGGATTGAATTGTTGGGAGAATTGAAATTAAGTAATAGTAGTAGCTGTAGTAAGTAGTACTCCCCCCATGCTATCAGTAGATAATTTATGTTTGCTTTATACACAAAAATTAAGGTGGAAAAGTTAGTGAGAGAGATTTATGGTTAGAATGCAAAACATATTAAAAAGTAAAAAGTAGAATGCAAAACTTATTAAAAAGGGAAAGTGTGAACTATTGACTGACACATCCAATAAAAGAACCCAAAAGAAAGTGTGAACTATTTATTGATCAGGACGAACGCAGTAGTACAACTAGGTAGTAGTTTTAGTGGCAATTAGTAGTAGGTGGAAAACGATATGGAGTAATAGTTGATAAAAAACTTCTTTTGCGGCGGATTGACCGCCGCAAGTCCATCGCAACACACAATGTTTATGACAGACTTGCGATGACAAGTCTGCCGCAAAAAAAAAATTACTTTTTTAGATTGTCCACGGTCGCATTATTCCGCCGCAAATCGCCACATGCATATACAATCGCGGAGGACAATCTGCCGCCATTTTTTTTACGTCAAAATAATTCGGCGATATTTTTGCGACGGCCTGTCGGTCGTGATAACGATTTCGCGGTGGATTTTAGTGATGCGGCGGAAAACTCAGCCGTGAGATTTAGCTGAGTGAGTAATTTTACTGTTACTATGTTTTGTAAGAAATTTTATCCTATAATATTTATATTTTAATCTAATTTTTTTAGAGAAAATTGACAATTTATACCTTCAATAACTTCAATTTTCAAACTTTATACCTTAGATATTTTTTTTTTTAAAACTTATGCCTACTTAGCCAATACATAATACATAATTTAATCCATAATTCAATCAAAAAACTAACGGATTCCGTCATACTTTAGTTTTAAGTTACAAAGTCTGTTTATCCTTTTACAATTATATACTTATTCAACGTAGTTAATATTTCACTACCATCTAATTCATCATCATGTATTTCTTTTAATTCATCAAGCAATTTAAAGTTATTTAGTTTAGGGGTGAGCAAAAAAGCGAAACTGAATCCAAATCCAGTTTTAAAAACCCGAAAATCCGGATTTTTGAAGTTGTAAACCGGTTCGGGTACCCATACCGGTTTTGTTAGTGAAAAACCGGGTCGGGTTTGGTTAATAATTTTAAAAACTGGGTACCCGATTTTGAACCGGTTTACACTTTTAACCGAAAAGAAAATAAAATTTGATAATTCAAATTAGTGAAACCGGTTCAAAAAACTGATTTATAAAAAAAATCATATTTTGAAAAAAAAAACCGGTTCGGTTTCGATTTGCAATATGGAAAAAAAACCGGATACCCGATTCAAACCGGGTTTGTTTCGGTTTGGGTACCCGGTTTTGCTCACCCCTAAATGTTACTAAAATAAGGGTAAAATGGTCAATTAGTAATATCCCATTAGTTTTGTGACGGAATTTGGATTAAGATATGTATTATAAAATAAAATAAATTAGTAGCATAAATTTTGAAAAAAAAATATCTAAGGTCAAAGTTTGAAAAATAAAGTTATTGGAGATATTCGTATAAGTTATTAATTTTACATTTTTTTTATGATTATTTAGTCAGGTTAATAATACGAGTATATGCGTTAAATATAAAATTTTTCAATAAATATGGGTGTTGCTCTTCGCAGTATACATTTTCCTTGATGTAGTACCGTTTTATCGATTTTGCCCCTCTCATTTTTACTTGATGCAGTACATTTACTTTAATATTTGATAAAAAGTATTTTTTTAAAAATTATCAACACAGTAGGTTTCTTTTATCACGGAATAAATATGTTTTTTTTTTCAATTTTGACGCAGTACAGGAATAAGAAGAAAAAATGACAGGACACAAGTCTCCGTACAAAACAATGAAAAAGTAACCTTCAAGACTACTAAAATTTGCTTTCTAACCCTCAGTATATACTCAATTCATAACTGTACTACACTATTCGATTGCATACTTCCAATTTAATACGCAGTATTAAAATATTAAATCCAAGAATTGAGTTTCTAAACCAAAAAAATTGAAAGTATAGTATTTGCTAGAACCCTACTTTCAATAACAATGAACAAAAAACCGATTATGTTGAACTTTGAAACAAAAAATCCTAGTTTCAATAATTAATGATAATTAATGATTGATGCATGTTCTTCAATCAAAATTGTATCCATGATCTATTAAATTTGATAAATTGAATGAATGTGTAGTTAGATTTGGAGGTATTCAATGATAATGGAAAAAAAAAAAAGTTTTTAGGGTAAGGGTAGAAAGGGTGAGAGAAGAATGAAATTAGGTTTGTTTTCTGATAAAAGTATGCAATAGAAAAATATGGGTAAAAAGTACTGCATCGAGTAAAATGCGTACTGCGAAGAGTAACTCCGATAAATATACCTATTTTTGGGTTAGGGTCACGGATCGGACAAGTTCTGAGCCTAAATATTGGGTCTGTTATCGGGTCGGGTCAATTTCATGGTAGGTCATTTTGGACGGTTACTTTCGGATTATTTTCGTGTGTTTTTGGGAGGTTTTTTTTAGGTGAATCATTTTTTGACAGGTGGAGTCATGAGCCTATGATAATAGGGTTTCCCCACTACTGTGAAGGCCGACACACAGGTTGGCCAGATATGCTTACTTATTACAGTAGTATCGTAGTACAAGTTAATTAGCTCGCCTACAGTAGTAGGCTACTCCATAGAATATGATCTAAATAAGATTTTTAACACAAAACAATTGTTAAACATTGAGATTTGGGATCGGCTTAATGGTCCCTAATTTCGTTAATTATGCTCACAAGGAAAGTAGCTGACTACACGAGGGCTGTTTTGACGGCTAATCTCTTTGATTCTTCTGAAATATCTCACTGTAATTTATTGTGAAAAATATTAATAGAAATATAATAATATAATAAGGGAAAAGGCCCATGGTACCCTCGAATTATGTCACATTACACATGGTACCCCTACTTTTAAGTTTGTTCCCATGGTAACCTTGAGTTTTATAGTATAGTTCCCGATTTGACCTTACCCAAATTTCTGTCATGACGCCGTTAAATTATGATCAAAATTAATTATAGTTGTTCCCATGGTACCCTTAAGTTTTCATAATTGTTCTCATGGTACCTTAAGTTTTTCATAATTGTTCCCATGGTACCCTGAAAGGAAAGCAACGACTCATTGAAGCAAAGCAACGACTACTTTACTAAACTAGCCGTTACACAAGTGCTTATAAATTCACTTCCCTTTCTATTTTGGCAGAAAAAGAACAAACAATCCACACTTACTCGCTCAACCTTTTCACCTCTTTCTTCACTTGTATAAAAAAATGGAAAAAATTGATTTTTCCGGATGATCGAGCATCAAGGTTCTGCCAAAATAGAAAGGGGAGTGAATTTATAAGCTCTTGTGTAACAGCTAATTCAGTAAACTAATCGTTGTTTTGCTTCAATGAGTCTTTACTTTTCTTTCAAGGGTACCAGGAGAACAACTATGAAAACTTAAGGGTACCGTGGGAACAACTATGAAAACTTAAGGGTACCATGGGAACAACTATGAAAACTTAAGGGTATCATGGGAACAACTATGAAAACTTAGGGGTACCATGAGAACACCTCTCTTTTTGAAGAAAAGTAGTTGTTAATTTCGGTCATAATTTAACGGCGTTATGAAAGAAATTTGGGTAAGGGCAAATCGGGAACTAAACTATAAAATTCAAGGTTACCATGTGAACAAACTTAAATGCAGGGGTACCATGTATAATGTGACATAGTTCGAGGGTATCATGAGAAATTTCCGTAATAATAATAATAATAATAATAATAATAATAATAATAATAATAATAATAATAATAAGTTCTCTAGTCATCTATTATCTTCTCATTTGATTATTTTATGTCCACCTAAATTAATATAAAGTGGGAAGATAATAGATGGTTGGATGAAGTAATAATAAAAGTAACTGCATTATATGTGACAATTTTTACAATAAATTTATCGTGAGATCGTTTTATAGAAAAAAAATAGTTATTTTTCGTACATATGTAGTTATGGTACAAATTATAGGGTATGCATGAAAGTCAATGAAAATATGGAGCATTTTTGGTAAATATTTAAAGCGTCTTATGTAGAGCTAGTGTACCCCTTATAAATTGCACGGATTTTTTTTTTCCGTAAGTGAAGGAATTAAACGATATATTTAACTGAGTATGTACTAATTAATCACATCTAATCTAAAGACCAAAAAAATCCAAAATTTGAAATTTACTCATATTTGGTGTTTGACCATTCAAATATTTTACATCTAGTTGTTGTGAGTTTATATCTGTGATAACTTAAAATGAATCATTAAACCCCATGTTGATCACGGCCTAACTACATTGTTTCATCTAAATCCAACTTGTTTAGCTAGTCTTTGTTATAATTCTTTTTATGTAGAAGAGTACAACATATGAATCCTTGGGTTGTCTCATTTTTTATAGCCAACAAACAATGACACAACTCGAAAATACGATACGGACTCGATACAAAATTAATGGGTTTAGGTTGAGGCAAGGTAACCCATGTGTGTATGTGTGTGTATGTATAGTATGTGCGGACGTGCGGTTAAAACAAACACGACACGAGATTTAATTGAGGGGATTTGGGTTGAGATCTCAAAACACGAATGACTTGTTTATTAAATTAGTTAGTCTAAAAAAAATCATTTGTCACATAAATCTGTTTATTCATTACAGATATTAACATGACACTAAAACACGACACAAAATTAGGTTTGGGTTGAATTGTCGTTGAGAATTAATGACCCATTTATATAAGTGGGTTGAGACTCAACTCAAGTGTACTATTTACATGGATAAAGTATCCATAAGTAAAATGTAAATATTTTACACAATTACACATGCATTAGAAAACTACATAGATAATATAGGTATATATATATATGTATATTTCTGTCAATTAATAAATAATAACTGATCTACGGGTCGTATTATCTATCTAATTTAAAGTATACCGCAATGTAATGCCTTAAAGGAAGATAGAGATGATGCTTTGTAGTCATACTGTATTAATTATCATGTGATCTGCCTATCTAATTAATTAACAATCTATTAAATAGCACAAGTAATATAGTACTGTATTTGTTGCTGGCCGAGCCCATGTTACTATCACCTTTGTTGGCGTATATAAGTAGACTATTTCCCATTTCATAGTTTCCACATTCATTCTTGATTTTCAAATTTATTTGACTAATTTTAATTAACCAACAAAAGACTATCATCATTTCCATATCGTTTTGTTTTTCAGCCAATTCCAATTCCAATCCAACTTCACTCCTTACCATATCCAATCTAAAGGATATATATATATATATATATATATATATATATATATATATATATATATATATATATATATATATATATATATATATATATATAATTTCATACATATATAAATAATGACTAGGCAAACAAGTAAATCTACGTCATCGTCGTTTGTATGTGTTATAATGTTGATTGTAGGCTTATTATACATAAGCGTAGTAGATGCACGGGTTTATAGGAGTATCCTTCCCCCTAGAAAAATCAGTAGTAGTGATATAAATCGGGTATTTGAAGAGCTTGGATACGATGAGTCGAAGCTTGAATATTACAGCAGAAGGTCAATGCAAGAAGACAGGTATGCCCCGGGAGGTCCATCCGGCCAACATCACTGAACTGAAGCGGCTCCATCATCTTGGAGCGGCCGTGAGAAACAGATTTATATTTAGCGAATGAAGATTGATCGAGTTTTTGACGTTTGAAACGATATATGCAAGCGCATGCATGTATGATAGAGTTGTTGTTTTCCATTTTTTATGATCCATGGTGGTAACTAGATAGTGAATATATAGTTCCTTTTTCATGGACGTATATGGTTGCTCTTGCTCCTTGTAAAATTAAAACATGATGGCTAGCCACTGGATGTACACGACCAGTTGATGTTTCATTAGTTCCGGTTTTCATTTAATAATAACTAGTTTTGTCCCGTGCAAATTGTACGGTTGACATTAAAAAGATATACAGAGTATAAAGTGAAGGTCACAAAAACCTTTGCTAAAAATATGAATCCGTGTTACAATAACCCAAGCATCACGACTTAATAGTTCTCAAAAGAGAGGAAATGAACTCAAGAAGCCGGAAGGCATCGAACTCAGAACATTTGCATTGGCTTCTTTCTATCTACCACTTCACCAACGTGAGTTGCTTAAATTTAGTTGATTCTGTATTATTCATTTGAACCAAGCACTTAAGATGACAGATACATACAGCAAGTGTCGAGCAACGAAAACGTAATAATATACTTCAATACTTAATCGGAATATATGGTCTGGGAAATACGGAGTAATTGTGAAGAGTATGATATATATAAAAAAAAGGTGTTGCTCTTCGCAGTACACGTTTTACTGTCACACTACAATATTTCCAATTTTGTCTTTATCATTTACCTCCTCTCAAATTCCATCTTTTCTTGCTCTTCTCCATTTTCATCTCTCCTCTTCTTCCCAACTATCTATTTACTCGGTACATATTCTTTTAACATTGAAGCTGTATATGTATATTGTTAACACAATAATTTGTTGACACAACACATTTTTTTTTTTAAAAAAAACATCATTCATACTACATAAGTAAAAATAATATGGTTGGACAAAAAAGAATCAAGAAAAAAAATTCAATAATAAAGTTTATAATTGCTCTTCATTCTAACCCATATCCATAACCTTACGAATTGATAAATTGAATGATTTGCATAGTTAGAATTGGAGGGAATCGACAATAATTGAAAAAATTGGACGATTTCTAAAGCTCTAATTTCATAAATAGGGATAAGAGGATGATCCTATGCTTTCTCGAAACATCTCAACCCTCCAATGCTTTCGAACTTTAATTTTCTTCTGTTAAATCTGTGAAGAAGTTGCTTCAGATTGTAGCTATGATCCCTCACATCCATCCATTGCATCATAGCAACCATATCGCTCTAGAATAAATTCACTTTTTCTTGACTGTTACTCCCTCCATTTTTTATTTATTATCTCATTTTTCTTTTAGGGATTTTGTTTAATTAGTTACCCCCATTTCTCCTTATGAAAATATATTTATCATTATTTTTCTCTCATCACATGCACCCTATCATCAATTTTCTCTTACATTTTCATTTTTTCTTAAGATTTGTGTCAAACTCATACGGACTAATCAAAACAAATTGAGAAAGTAATAATTACTTTTGTTTTTATTAATAATTGCGGAGTATAATTTTTTTTTTTTATTAATCCCTCATATTAAGAGTAATATATTTTCTCTTTCCTTTTTGGTTTAGTTTGTCTTACCTTTTTTTCTTTTTGAGTTGTAATTTTAATCAATTATTTATTCTTCTGTGTATTCTTTATTATTTTCTTTACACACAAACTCCACCATATTTTTCATTTTTTTCCTATTTTAATTAATTCATTTTTTTTCTTAATTTTCGTGCACAAAAAAGAAGGGAAGATTAATCTTAATGGGAGGGAATATTTAATTTTATTACGATGAGTAGTGAGTATTAGTAATAGTATTAATTATTATTATTTATTTATTTATTTATTTATTTATTCAGTTCAATTAAATTAAGTAAGTTAAGTTCAGACTCATTCAGCTCAATTCAGTTAAGAGTTAATGCTAAAATAAGTACCTAAAGTTTCATTTTTTTTACGGTTAAGGGTCTAAACTATATAACTTTACGGTTAAGGGTCTCAAAACTAACACCGTTAATTAGACATGTCAAAATTTTACTCGACCCACAAACTCGACCCGCCCGACCCATTTTAGGGTCTTGAACACGTTTTTCGACCCGTAACCAGCTTGACCCGTTAATTTACGGTCGAAACCCGCTCCGACCCATCCGACCCCGTTCGGTGAACAAGAAATTATTATAATTAATAAAATGTTTAGATCTATATATTATTATATTTGATTTATAATTATAAAACAAATACTTTTAATATTTTAAATTACAAAGATAAAGAAATATTCAATTCAAAATAATTTTTTTATCATCTACGACTTTACGAGTAATAACATAATTATTAAAATGATTTTAAAAATTAATTTTAATATTTTTTTAAATATAAACATTATAATTATAGAATGTAATAATAATACTATTAATGTAAACAAAATTTTAATATTAAAATAATTTTTTTGACTTCAAAATGGAAAAATAAATAAAGAATTAGTTGTTCAAAATATTTTTTGACCCATATTCTGACCCTAATTTGATCCGTGACTCGTATAACCCGACCCGTATTCTGACCCGGCCTGAGACCCAACCCGTTTGTCATGCCTCTAGTCAATTCACTTTTTATAAATCCTCAAAATATACAACGGGAGAATTTGTATACTTAAATTATTCTCATATTTGACTTTAATTCATGTGATCAAGGGTTATGACAATTTCAAAAAAAAAAAAATTGGGAACAATATGTAATATGCTACCGTTTACAATAGTTTTTGTTTTCGGTTGAAGTATTTTTTTGGATTAATGAAATATTATTTAAAGTAATTTTTTTTCATGTTTTTGGCATTTTCAAGTATGAGTATCAATAATGATAATATAAGTATGTAGTAAACTACACTTAACATCAAAAAGTTAACGGCGTTAGTTTTGAGACCCTTAACCGTAAAGTTCAATAGTTTAGACCCTTAACTGAAAAAAAAGAGGAAACTTCGGGTACTTATCTTACTATTAACTCATTCAGTTAATTTCAGTCGAAAAGAACCAAATTTAAATTTTACAAATAAACAATTGGGTGTTGCATATCACGATTTTTTTACGATTCCATGTTAAACTGAATTTAGTGGGTCGGCACTCGTCAATGGCTAAATATGGAAAGATCCATATGTCCATTCATATTGAGGTGCATCAATTGGGCCGACTTATAGAAATTATTGAAAATGGACTGAAAAGCATCCTATTAATTTGGGCCGAGATTCTACAACCCACAAACCTAACCCTGATTGACTATGAAATATATCCATCCCCGTCCCCCTACTGACAACCCCAAACCCTAATGCACTGATTGAGTCATGCTCACCCTAGCTCATACCCTCACTCTCAGCCTCTCTATCAACACCCATTTAACCTAATATTCACATCATCAACCTATATATCATGTTCAAATTATAATGCTCTAATATGCAATCACTCTGAGTTGTCGTGATTTTATGTACATGTTGATGTTCCGTCGCGTTTTCCGGCTACTTGTGCGTTCTTTCGCCTTTTAAGGTCACCGTGGTGTTACAAATGACGGTCACTCTGATCGGATTTTTTAGTCTATGTCGTCGTTTCCTCGGCGTTTTTCCGGCATTATTTTTGTAATGAACAAAGTGATGCACTACTTCACCACTTTTTTTTCTCCCTAAACTCGGTATAAACATCTAACCCACTTCTTTTTTATGATTAATTTGAAATTTGTGAAATTGAATATTTGAATCTTGAGAATGATGGGTTTGGATGATTGTCACTTACAATCTTGAGAATGATATTATTTTAATGTGATTTATTAATTATTTTAGTAGATCTTCCAATTTAATTTGAATCTAATTTATAAATTATTATTTTTTTGTGTTCATTTGAAATTTCTTTTTTGCATGTTTCTTAACATGACAATAGTTTTTATTTTAACATGTTCTAGTAATTAAATTTATTTTTTTGGGTCTATAATGATGTTTCATTTGTTGATTTTATCATGGTGATATATATGTTGATTTGCTAATGTCCCTTGATCTGTTTTGTTGATTTTATCATGAATTGATTTAAATTAAGTTGATAGGTATATGAATCTTAGTTGTGTTTTATTTGTTTTCGTTGTATTAGTTTAGTGTGTTTTGTTTTGTGCTATTTGTTTTGTTTTTCTTTGTTCTTGATTTGCCATCATTCTCTATTATCAATACTCATGATTAATAAATTTTTTTCCTTGTAGTATGTTGTTTGCCAGATTTTTTCTAAAGTGATTTACGAATCAATGTTTTTTAATATGAACAATTGTGTTTTGTGATTGCATCCTACTTCTATATGATTTTTTTTAAAGTGATGGTTTCTGATTAGAATGATAGTAATATTTTAAAAGAGTTATGCATTCTTCTAAGAATTTAAGAAATGTTTCAATTCATTTAGAAGGAAATAATTAACATTGCAATTCCTTTACTAACAAACAATAAGTAAAATGAAACAATTGCTGGATTGAGCATGATTGAGCATGATTTCAGGATGCTTGTTGATTTTGAATGCATACGCATATTGAATTGGTTGTTGTGAAAGAAGCGTGGTTCAATGCAATAAAGCTACTCGGTACTTTGTATTTACATTTCTTTTACCTTGTATTTTATTGTGTAAGTGCTAATATACAACTTTGGTAGCTGAAATTTATTTAAGTACATTAATTGGTATGTTTGACTCTCTTATTCAAGAAATCTATATATTGACAGAAATATGCTTTAAATGAGAAAATTAAAATAAATATGTTGATATAATCATAAAATATGAACATTCAGTTTATAGAAAAACTCTTTTCTGGTAAAATATCACTTAGTAGTCATCATCTTTAACTTCTCTGTCAATGATGAATATTGCATGCATGCTTCATATTTTTACAAACGTGTAAAAGTAACGTAGTTTTACATTGCTATTTGTTTGTAGTCTTATACTATTGTTTTGGCTGTACTTTTAAGTGAATGTAATTTGGATGTCTCGATCTTGTTATGTATTTGGACTGTTTCAGCTTAACGGACTGATTACTTGTGGACTTATTTTTTTACTGCTACTGTTAATTTTAATCCGTTGCACATTCTATCTTTAATGTGTTGTGCTGCTGTCTGTCTTTGGCATGTTTATATTTTGATGTATTATTTTATTGGGTGTTTGAAATAATTAATTAATGGGAAATAGTGACACTATACTAAGCATTTGCTTCTAAATGAATTTAACTCATTGTTCCTCCTCTAATCATCTTGTTTACTTGCTTCATTGATTATTTTTTATTGGGTGGAAAAACAGTATTTCATGATGATCATCAATATTGTCTTATAGGACTAACTAAATGAGCATACTAAGTCGGAAAAGTTAGTACCTAGAAATTTTAGAATAAATAATTAAAAGTTTGCTAACTTGGGACTCAAAGAAATTAAACACAAATACTTCAAATTGAAAAATAGAGTCAATCAAAACCTTAGTGATCTATACTCCGTGGATGTTTTTCCATGGCCCGTCTTCCTTTTTTTGACGCATTTGTTTGTGCATCTATTGTTGTTTGCTGCATCCTCGTTTGATTTTTCCTTTATTTTCCGTCGGATTGTTAGTATAGAGAAACATTTAAAAGCGGCTTAACGATGTAGACAAAAATTGAAAACTTGGATATAACATTTTGTTAGTATTATTCTTGGTTATGTTAATTGTTGTGTCTAAGAAGACTGATTTTTCTGATTAACAACATGCATATGTGCAACAAAATTAGAATGGTTAAGGGGGTAAAAATAACAGAAATCAGATTTGTTTGCTAAATACTCCGTACTTGTTTGTTCTTTGGTAGATTCCATTCTTTGATTTTGTTTCTACATCATTTGTGTTGTTTGAGACCATTATTCCTGAGCATCTATGCATTTTGTTATCAGGATGCATTTTCTAATCAATAACCTGCATATATATAAAATAAGAATGAATGAATGAGGGTTGAAGCATAAAAGAAATTAGAATCAATGCGTGTTAAATCACACAACGTGAACTTGTTTTTTGCATATCTGTTCCATTCCATTTGTGGAACAATACACTCTATTTTATTAGAGTGTGAATAAGTTAGAACAACTTTACAACAATGAAGTTCGGAAAATGAGTCACCTATTTTGGAAATTAACTTGATATTGAATACGTAGTACATCTGCTTGATGCCTTGGTTATCCTCAATTTTTTATGCATTGAATGTTTTCCCTCGTTTTTGTTTGATTGCATTGTCTATTGTATCTTACCGATTATTATAAATGCAGGTGCAGTTTTAAGCTTTTGACTTTGACAAAATTGAAGAAATCGAATAAGCATGATAGCACATACGGAGTAATTAGTTATCAACCAAAATCATCACTTCTTTGGAAATGAACTCCTTTCTCGGGTGATCCTGCTCGACTTGAGATTTGTGCTTCGTTGGCTTTCGTACCTATTTGCGGATCACCGTTGTCGTGATTCGAACCACATTCATATTATCCGTGATTTCAGAAATTGATTTTTGTTGAAATAGAAAAGCATAATTTGGGAATTAAAGGAGTATGCCATTGTTAATTTTTTCAAGTTCAATTAATGAACTGATTGATGAATGTTTATTTAGGATTTATTAGCACAAAACTGTGTAGGCAGTATTTTTGTTTTAGATTGTAAAGCTGTAATTACTTTTTTAAGGGATAAAACTTCCCACTTTTCCAAGTGGTGGGCAGTTAAGCAAGAATAGGGTGGTTTTATAAAAAGAAGTCATCCGTTGTGGTTAAGTAACCGCCAGTAATTATTCTTAACCGCATCACTCTTACTGCTTCATTTTATTGTTAATTGCTCCTTTTGCGTGACACATCAGCGCCACCTAAGCGCCGCATAGACTTATGCTGGCGTGACTTAATATGAGGCCTCCAAATGCTGCTGCTTTATATAATAAGGGATAATAATAATAATAATAATAATAATAATAATAATAATAATAATAATAATCCCTATCTATATAAAGTAATGTCTTTCAAAGCAACCACATTCATTCTCACCAAAAAAACGCATACGTGCCAATACCACAAATATTTGGAGAATAAAATAATCATTTCTCATAACACTAACTACCTAAATGAAGTTTGTATAAAAATAACTACCAGTAAAGTTGAAATTAATAATTATGACTTAACTCACTTAATTCTACAATAGTAAGTTACAATTTATTTTAGTTAAACTTTTATTATGGCTTATTAATTTTTACTCCCTACATAAAATATTAATTACGCTTTTATTGCATCTAATGCTTAAATAATATTTTGATAATTATACTTATTTTTATTGTATTTGATTAATTTAAAACATAAATTTTTTTAAAAAATAAAGCGACCAATATAAACTAAATAAGCGAAAATAAAAAATAAAAATATGTAAGTAATAAAAGAATATCTTAGGGATCGTTTGGTTGTCCTCTTAAATCATGGGAAGTAGAACTTCCCATGAATTGATAAATTGAGATGCTCTTTGGTTGTCCACTTCCTGGAAATTGACACTTCGCAGGAATTGTCACTTCCTCCATAATGAGAAAGTTACTCAGCAAGCCCCCCTTGGTGGGTAGAACTTCAAGTTATTTTCCACATGGCAACCAAACAATATTTTTGTAATTCCTATGAAATACAAATTCACGTGAATTTAAGTTCCCGGTAACTCCAACTTCCCATGGTGAACCAAACGAGCCCTTAATCTGAATTGACTAGATTTTCAACAAAATATACGAAATAGATGATATCTTACCGGGATCTTTCCAAAATTAACTAAAATGTAAAACTTTTAATGATTAGCAAAACAAAAATAAAAAGGAAGGATACTCGATCTATCTATCAAATCTTGAAAACATGAAGATAAGATGAAAAGTTTAATATTTACATAAACAATTATTGTATAACATAAACATAAAAAGACATATCGTATATAACATAAAAAACCAAAAAAAAAGATCTACCATCTCCATCTCCTCTTCAAATTAGACAACTACCGTATAAAAAAGAACTACCATCTCCGTTTCAAATTAGATCGTAATATTCTACTGATAAAAAACCAAAAAAAAAACTTTAAAAAAAAATACGAGTAATAACTACAGTAAATTTGGACTTTCAAATTTTTTAACAAACAAAATAGAAAATTGTAGTTCAAATGAAATAATTTACAAAAATAGAAAAATAGGGATGTAAATTGTACCGTATAACATAGAGAATTATAATTAAAATTGAAATAAAACAGGTCCGGTCCGTGAAAAAATTGGAATAAAACAGGTCTGTACAAATTTTGCACTGGGTAATAATAATAATAATAAGGACGCGGATTCAGAAATTCTCTATCTCTCAGGACGCGGGAGCTCGTGCAGGTGCTTTTATTTTTACCCGACTTAGTTTTTCTATTGCTAAGGGAGTTGGTGCCCAGATAGTATCTCGGCTACCCACTAACTTCTTGTAATTTGTTTCGATCTTAATACAAGCTCTGGTTTTATAATAATAATAAAATTTAAAAATAAAAATAATAATAATAATAATAATAATAATAATAATAATAATAATAATAATAATAATAATAATAATAATAATGGGGACCACAGCCTCCTCTCGTGCCAGGGGGTCCATCAAGGTGACCCTTTAGGTCCTTTCCTTTTCTCTCTGGTCCTGCATCCCTTGGTTTGTAGGATCAGGGATTCCTTTGATCTTTGCTTTCAGGCTTGGTACCTCGATGACGGTACTATTGTCGTGGACATGCTTGTTGTGGAGAAGGTTCTTCAGATGATTATGGAGGAGGGCCCCCGTTCTGGCCTCCACCTCAATGTTGCGAAGACGGAGGTTTTCTGGCCTGTTGAAGACCCGAGAAGCAGGTCTGCTGGTGTTTTCCCCACCTCTATTGCCCGACCCTTGCATGGTGTTAAGGTCCTTGGGGGACCGGTCAGCGTGTGCCCAGCTTTCAGTGGTGCTCTTGTCTCGAAGAGGGTTGCTCGTACTGTAGAGCTCATGGATTTGGTTGCTACAATTGATGATCCCCAATGTGAGTTACTTCTTCTCCAGGCGTGCACAAGTATTTCTAAGTTATACTTTGCTTTGCGCACTTGCTCTCCCCTTGCTTTTGGGTCGGCCCACCTTTCTTTCGACACTGCGCTCCGTTCCAGTCTTGAGCGTATTGTCACGGCGTCCGGACCCGGTTTCGGGGAGTGGCAGTGGCGGCTGGCCACCCTCCCCTTTTCCCTTAGGAGGCTCGGTGTCTTTGCCGCCTCTGATGCCCTGCACTTTGCCTTCCTCGCTTCTCGACTCCAGTCTGCCGATTTGCAAGCTAAGCTGCTTCATCCCTCCGAGATCGCCTCCCCTGGATTTGCCTTTGAATCTGCCTTGAGTGGGTTTGTTGAGGCTACCGGTTCTGACTATTTGAGCAACCCCTCTGAGATCGCTGCCCCAAAACTTATGAAGAAATTGGCAGATATATATTTCACGAGGGTTGCTTCAGCGGCGGAATCTGTTTTCTCCTTGACTCCTCGACAGGTTGCCCTGTGGAAATCTCAGCAGGGGGACTATTCTTCTGACTGGTTGAGGGCTGTCCCTATTACTGGGTTTGGGCAAACCATGAACGGTCGGACGTATCGCAGTGTGCTTAGTTACCGCTTGGGAGTCCCTTTGTTTTCGCTTTCCGGGACTTGCTCTTCCTGCTCCAGGGTCCTCAGAGAGGATACTTTTGGCGATCACGCGGTTTCGTGTGCTGGTACTGTGGGGATTAAACATCGCCATAACCTTGTCCGTGACACACTGTTGGATATTTGCTTTCGGACGGGGATCTCTGCGGGTAAGGAGGTGGAGATTGGCCTCTGCGACGATAACGACAAGCTCTTGCGACCTGACGACCTTCTGCTCTACTCGTGGGACAGGGGGCGTGATGTTTGTGTCGACCTGACTGGGTCCTCTCCTTTGACCCAGTCCGACTTGACTTCTTTTGAGCCCGCACGGGCCGTTGCTGATGCTGCTCGTCGTAAGTGTGCCAAGTATCAGGCACGCTGCACGGCCATTGGGTATGGTTTCTTTCCTTTCTCCTTCTCCTCTCTTGGTGAGCTCGACACGGAGGCTGTCTCTCTGCTCCAACGGATTCGTAAATTCGCTATGTCACATGATGCTGGAGCGCGTGCCGCAGTTCATATTTTCACTAGAATTAGTTTTGCAATTGCTAAGGGAGTGGGGGCCCAGATAGTATCTAGGCTCCCCTCTAACTTCTTGTAATTTGTTCTGGTGTTAATGCAAGATCCGATTTTTATAAAAAAAATAAAATAATAATAATAATTCCTGGGATAGGGGACGTGATGTTTGTATTGATCTGACTGGGTCCTCTCCTTTGACCCAGTCCGGCTTGACTTCTTTTGAGCCTGGACGGGTCGTTGCTGATGCTGCTCGCCGTAAGTGTGCCAAGTATCAGGCACGCTGCACGACCATTGGGTATGGTTTCCTTCCTTTCTCCTCTCTCGGTGAGCTCGATATGGATGCTGTTTCTCTGCTCCAGCGGATTCGTAAATTCTCTATATCACAGGATGCTGGAGCACGTCCCGCAGTTCATATTTTCAGTAGGATTAGTTTTGCGATCGCTAAGGGAGTGGGGGCCCAAATAGTATCTCGGCTTCCCTCTAACTTCTTGTAATTTGTTATGATGTTAATGCAAGTTCCGTTTTATAATAATAATAATAATAATAATAATAATAATAATAATAATAATAATAATTATTATTATTATTATTATTATTATTATTATTATTATTATTATTATTATTATTATTATTAAAAAAAAAAGTTCAGTTTTCTTGTAATTTGTTCTGGTGTTAATGCAAGTTCCGTTTTTATAATAAATAATAATAATAATAATAATAATAATAATAATAATAATAATACGTATCATGGGCGATTAGGGCTACCCACCCTAATTTGCCATCTCTGCCGCCCGTCACCACCACAGCGCCGCCTTCCACCACCATACCGACCTCACGTCACCACCACAGCGCCGCCTTCCACCACCATACCGACCTCATGTCACCATAACCTCCTCTACTTCTGCGTGCGTGCGATCTGGGGTGTTTAGGGCTACCCACCCTAATTTGCCTTCGTCTGCCGCCCGTCACCACCACGGCGCCGCCTTCCACCACCATACCGACTTCACGTCACCATAACCTACTTAGGGCTATTGCTGCGTGCGTGCGTGTTGCAGCGTTTTGGGTTGCTGGTGCGTGCGTGTGTTTTGCCGCCCATCACGACCCCGACTTCTGACTTCACGTCACCGCCATACCGACCTCACGTCGCCATCATTCTGGGTTTGTCGCCGGCCACCGTACCGTTTGGGTTTTGGGTTTGTCACCATACCTTTTTGGTCTCCGTGTTGGACTTTTTCGGCTCCGTTCCAGCGTCTGTGCGTGTTCGCCGGCGCCTGGTGTTCCTGCACCGGTGACCTCTTCTGCCGGTACCGGTAACGGAGGGTCTTTACGTCTGCCTTTGGTTGGTTGTCTCTCTTTCCGTTTGGGTTTTTCTTTTGTTTCCATTCACGTTTTCTTTTTGGTTGTTTTTGCTCGGGTTTCGGTTGCTGGTGGTTGGTTGACTTTGCTGTTTGGTTTGCTGCTTTGGGTTTTCTTTTTCGTTTGCTTTGGCGTGTCGATCTCTTCTATCCCATTATGCCCAACCTTGTACGGTTCCACTGTCCTTTCGTAGGTAACTGTGAGTGTAAGGACGGTTGGGGTAAGGGACTTGTTCGAAGCTCTTTGATCTACCACCTCCGTGATTATCACTGTAGGGGGGAGGCTCAGGCGGTCACGCGTCAAGCTCTTACTTCTTTACCTGTTTTTTTAGCTGCTGAGACTACGTTTCGTCGGATGGGTATTTGGTTATGTGGGGTTTGTTTTAGCACTAACACTCATAACAAAGGGTGTAAGCACAATGGGGAGTCTGTTGGGGCCCCTAATTACGGTGATGGTGTTATCCGTTTTGTCCTTTACGGCTTTCCCCAACCATCTGCCCCTGCTGTTTCGTCGTCTAGTCCTATTGTTGGCCCTCCGGATATTGGGTTTAACGTGACTTCTCTTGATCGCTTGTTAGCCAAGGGGTTACGTACTGTTAAATCCATTCCTCCTAAGTGTCGGTTAGGTTTTTCTCGGATTCTTAGGGGGGCCCTCGACGATGTGGCTGCCTCTCCTTGTGATCTATCTTGTTGGGTCACCTTACTTGCGTTGCCCCTTTGCATACTTAAGTCTTTCTCTCCTAGGAGTAATCTTGAGTGTCGATCTGTTATTCGGCGGCAACGTCAGGAGGAGAGTATTTCTAATGCCATTCGTTGTTGGGGGGGAGCCGGGTGGTCGTTTGTTGCTTCTGCAAGATTCTTTGGCTGAGGTTGCTCCTTCTTTTAGTGTGAATGAGGACCTCGACTTGAGTGACCTCAACATTAGGCAGTGTCGGAGGAAGATTTGTGACGGACATTACACTGCTGCTGTTCGAGTGCTTTCTTCCTCTGGTGTCGCTCCTTACTCGGATGACACTCTTGTGGCTTTGAAGGATAAGCACCCCATTGTCCCTTCTCCCATCTTGCCACCTTTGCCTGGTCACCACCGTTCCCTTACCGTGTCTGCGCCTGTGGTTCTGGATATGATTAGAGGTTTCCCTCGTGGCACTTCTTGTGGGAGGGACGGTTTTCGTGCCCAACACCTTTTGGATTGTTTGAGTGGTGCTGCAGTTGCTGTTTCGGATGATTTGATAGCATTTGTCACTCGGGTGGTTAATCTCTTTCTCGAGGGCAGCTGTCCGCAGGTCCTCGGGGAGTACATTGCTAGTGCTCCGCTCACCCCGCTTGTTAAGCCAGGTGGGGGTATTCGTCCTATTGCTGTTGGTACGATTTGGAGACGACTTGTCTCTAAGGTTGGTGCTTTCCGGATCGGTCAATCACTGAGTGGCTATTTTTCTGGTCTTCAGTTTGGTGTTGGAGTATCCGGTGGGGGTGAGGCTATCTTGCATTCCTTGAACAGGCTTGTTGAGGACCAGGGTGATGAGGTGGGTCTTTCCATGCTCTTGGTAGACTTTCAGAATGCTTTCAACATGGTCGATCGTGAGATCATGTTGCGTGAGGTTCGTTGTCACTGCCCTGTTCTCTCTCGGTGGGTGGAATTTTGTTATTCTAATCCTGCCCGGTTATATTTTGGTGGTCACAGCCTGTGGTCTTGTCAGGGGGTCCAGCAGGGTGACCCTTTAGGTCCTCTGCTTTTTTCTTTGGTGTTACATCCATTGGCTTGTAAGATTAGAGACTCCTTTGATTTGAGGTTGCAGGCTTGGTACTTGGATGATGGCACTATCATCGGGGATACCTTGATTGTGGGGAAGGTTCTGGAGTTGATTGTGGCTGATGGTCCTCGTTTGGGGCTTCACCTTAATGTCGGTAAAACCGAAGTTTTCTGGCTTATGGAGGATCCTAGGAGCAGGCTCCCGGGCGTTTTCCCCCCTGCAATTGCCCGACCTATGCGTGGTGTCAAAGTCCTTGGCGGACCTGTTAGTGTGTGTCTTGAGTTCAGTAGGGAGCTTGTGATGAGTAGAGTGTCTAGAACCATCGCGCTTATGGATTCTGTCGCTCTGCTTGATGATCCGCAGTGTGAGTTGCTGTTGCTTCGGGCTTGTACCGGTATTTCCAAACTTTATTTTGCTTTACGTACTTGCTCACCCACTGTTTTTGAGTCGGCTAAGCTTGCTTTTGACGGGGCACTTCGTTCTCATTTAGAACGTATTGTTATTGCGTCTGGGCCCGGTTTTGGCGAGTGGCAGTGGCGACTTGCCACCCTTCCCTTTTTTTTGGGGGGGCTTGGGGTGTACGCCGCTGAGGATGTCCTCCATTATGCCTTTGTGGCATCTCGGTTGCAGTCTGTGGGTTTGCAGGCGACGTTGCTTCGTGCTACAGGTGTCTCGGCTTCTGGCCCGGCTTTTGATGCAGCCTTGTGTAGGCTTAAGGAGGTTCTGGGTTCTGTTGTGTGTAATCCTTGTGAGATCGCTGCCCCCAAACTTATGAAGTCTTTGGCAGATATATATTTCACGAGGGTTGTGGCTACTGCAGAATCAGTTTACTCTTTGACCTCCCGCCAGATTGCTTTATGGAAGTCTCAGCAAGGCCGTCATGCTTCTGATTGGCTGCGGGCTGTCCCTATTTCTGGGTTGGGTCAGACTATGAATGGGCGGACATACCGGTGTGTGCTTAGTTATCGGTTGGGCATTCCTTTGTTTTCCTTGCCTGGGCCGTGTTCTGCCTGCTCTCGGGTTTTTCGGGACGACATTTATGGGGACCATGCAGTGTCATGTGCGGGAGTTGTTGGTATTAAGCATCGGCATAACCTCGTTTGTGACACTCTATTGGATATCTGCTTCCGGTCCGGGGTCTCAGCAGGTAAGGAGGTCGATATTGGCTTGATCGATGACCATGACAGATCCTTTCGTCCTGCGGATTTGCTCCTTTATTCGTGGGACCATGGACGTGACGTTTGTGTAGATCTTACCGGGTCTTCTCCTTTGACCCAGTCCGGGCTTTCCGATTTCATGCCAGGTCGTGCTGTGGGTGACGCTGCTCGGCGCAAATGTGCTAAGTATCAGGACTTATGTGTGGGGCTTGGTTATGGATTCTTACCTTTTTCCTTTTCTTCGTTGGGGGAATTGGAGGCGGATGCTATCGCCTTACTCAAGAGAATTCAAAGATTTTCGATAGCGCAGGATGCCGGAGCGCGCGCCGCTCCTTTTATTTTTACTAGACTTAGCTTTGCTATAGCTAAGGGGGTGGGGGCCCAGATTGTATCTCGGCTGCCCACCAATTTTTTGTAAACTGTGTTTTGATTCATCAATAAAATTCGAGTTTATAATAATTATAATAATAATAATAATAATAATAATAATAATAATAATAATAATAATAATAATAATAATAATAATAGGGTTCGTAGACATTATATTGTCAGCCTTTTGCCTCCACTTAAAATCTCATTTTCGCCTTGATCGCGTCCCAATCGGATCGGTCGTTTAGCGAAGGACGGTGGATCAAACAATATTTATAGACTCGGAATAACAAAAAAACTACTAGAGTAATCGTGGTAAGTCGAGGTCGGTCCACAGGGAATAGAATGTGACGTTAAGTTTAAAGCGGTGTGTTTGATGTCTAGATTGGGGTTTCTAAGGGTCGAGTCTATACTAGAGAAATGTCTACGAGGATAGCTAGGGGCGATAAATCTAGGGAAAGGTGTTAGGGGGAAGTCGGGATTCGGTACTTGGAGTCTAAGAAGGTCGGAATCAAGTTTTTGTCGCAACATTGATAAAGGGAGAATGCCACCTTTCGGTTTCTTCACCCAACTCACCTAAAAACCTGCTTTCGCGGCGAAGAATGGTAAGTCTCTAGCTATGGTAATTTCTACCCCGAGTTTCCCCATATTGATAGAAACTAGTCAAGGTCGGTCTAGTTGGCCGGACTAAAACAACAATGACACAACAACCATAAACAAGATAAACCAACAAGCAAACAACCCACCAACATCCCTTAATTCAAATAATCCAAGTCCTTATCCCTAAACCCCCCCAACAAGAAATCTACTCACTATTCATAATGGGAGACAACCAAATATTAACTAAGGAGAAAATGACTAAAACATGCATATTAACTAGATCTAAAGAAACTAACAACACTATGATAATCTAAACAAGACAATGATAAGAGAATAACATAAAAATTAAACTAGAGATTAGAGAGTGGAAGAGAAATATATACCAACTATGAAGATCTACAAGAAATAAGAAGATTGCATAGATAAAGATTGAATCTTTGATGAATAAAATGAAGAACTTGTCACTAATTCTTCAATAAACCCAACAAATATTCAAATAAAACTTGGAATAATCTTCTACAAACTTGTAATCTAGAGAATTGTTGATTGTAACTAATAGATCTACTAATAGATTATAGAGAACTACTAATAATACTACTAGATTGTTTTTCTAATGGATGGTTTTTCTACACTAATGAAGAGGTGAAGTGATGGATGATAGTGAGTATGATGGATTATGGATGGATGATTGTGGATGTGATACTACACTAATGAAGGGATATGAGGATGCCTTCGCCAAATCCTATCAAATTGATAGAAAAACTACCAAAAACACGTAAAACGCACAAGAGGAACGCTAATGCGAGAAGTACTCAAAATATGGCGATAATCGCACTCAAGACTCGCAAAACGAGGGAAAACGGGTCTAAATGGGAGGAAAAACGGTCTAAATTTAGCACACAACACGCCTCTGCATGGAGATATGAATCATGCATGCTTGGTCGGTTGCCCTGTTGAACCTAGCTTGAATTTTAGACTAAATTTAATCTATTTTTTATTTTATTTTATCATTAATTTAAAAAAATGAGAAGAGAATATTCATTTGAATTGAGTAAAAATAGTATAATTAAGTGATTGATGAATAATGATACCGCCGGAATAAGGAGAGAAAAAGACAGTTCCTAGAATGAAAACATTAGTTTCCGCAACATGCAGCATTTCAGAGATATCAACATCACTCGTCTATTCAGGGGCGAGTCGGCATGTGTTAATGGGGTAGCAAGTGCTACACCATTAAAAAAAACTTAAATGATTTATTTTTTTCTATAACATTAATCTCTTATATACTTTGAAAATAACTCTCATAATAAATTTCGCTCTAAAATGCACCTAACAAAAAAAATGCTTAGATATATTTATAAAAAAAATTGTCCGGAGAAATTAATGAATTTTTCTTTTTACAAACAACCACAATTTTTTTACCACGAAATTTTTGATATCGTTTAAAAGATTTATTTTGTTTATTAAAATAACATGTTTTTATTTTTGGAACAAAATTTTGTGAATTACAATTTATCAATTTTTTTAAGTGAAAAAAATGTACAACAAAACCATTTTTATTTGAAAAATACTTCGTAAATGAATTATTTTTCATCCAAATTATCACAATATTTCTAAATAAAATTAGTTTTCATTATTTTTGAGTATTATTGTTACTTACGTTAGACTTAATGTTGTAAAAGATAGAATGTCATCATCAAGCTTAGTCCACTTATTTCATGCTTAAGGGTCTTACATATAGATCAGTGATATTGCCAATTGGAAAGTATTACTGCATCTTTCTCCTTTTGTTAGAGGTCAAGTGGTCAACTATATTGTATCTTAGTGTTGGCTCTACATGTGGGGTCAACTGGCAACATCACTGATCTATATGTAAGACCCTTAAGCATGAAATAAGTAGACTAAGCTTGATGATGACATTCTATCTTTTACACTCCCCCTCAAGATGAGAGTGAGGTTTTGCCAGAACTCCCATCTTGTTGAGTAGCTTGTGATGCTGTGACGTAGAGAGGGGCTTGGTAAAAACATCTGCAAGTTGCTTGTGCGAGGGAATATATGTTGGTTTGATGACACCCTCAGAAACTTTGTCACGGATGAAATGACAGTCGATCTCTATATGCTTAGTTCTCTCATGGTAGACAGGATTAGCCGCAATTGATATAGCTGCTTGGTTGTCACAATTGAGGATAACTGAAGATGAATGCTTAATGCCCAAGTCTTTTAGCAATGTTATGATCCATGTTACTTCACAAGTTGTTAAGGCCATTGCTCTATATTATGCTTCTACTGAGGACCTAGCCACAACCCCTTGTTTCTTTGATTTCCATGAGATTGGCGAGTTTCCAATTAGAACACAAAAACCAGTGGTTGATCTTCTTGAATATGGGCAGGCAATCCAATCTGAATCGCAATAGGCAGTAAGTTTAGCAGTAGAGGTGTTAGTGAGGTGTATACCCTGATCTGGAGTATTTTTGAGGTATCTAAGCACTCTCCTTGCTGCCTGCCAATGATCAGTTGTGGGTTGATTCATGAATTGACTTAAGATCTGCACGGAATATGCTATATCAGGCCGAGTGATTGTCAAATAGATCAACTTTCCTATTAGGCGCCTGTAGATGTCAGGCTTGTGCATAGGGGTTCCTTTACTTGGTTCAAGTTTGGTGTGGGCGTCAAGAGGGACCTTCAAGGGCCTTTCATTTTGCACATTGAACTCCTTGAGCATGTCCTTGACATATTTTTGTTGAGAGACAAACATGCCTTGTTGTGTGTGGGCAATCTCCAACTCTAGGAAGTAGGAAAGCATGCCCAGATCCTTCATGTGAAAGACAAAACTTAGGATAGATTTTAACCCATCAATTTCCTTCTTGTTGTTGCCTGGGATGACCATGTCATCAACATACACCAGGACAGCTGTGATGGATGTGCTTTGCACTTTAACAAACAGGGAATGATCTGAAGTAGATTGTTTGAAACCAGAATTGACTAGTGTGTGGGAGAGTTTTTCAAACCATTGCCTCGGGGCTTATTTCAGTCCATATAAGGACTTCTTCAGTTTGCACACCAAAGGGCTAGTGTTCTTGTGAGTAGCATATTGAGTAGCTTTTATTCTGTCACCATATCCTGTGTAGCCTGGAGGGAGTTCCATATAGACCTCTTCCCTCAACTCTCCATGTAAGAATGCATTTGTGACATCCATTTGGTACAGTTTCCATCCTTGCATAGCAGCGATAGCAAGTAAAGCTCTCACAGTGGTCAATTTTGCCACAGGAGCAAAGGTTTCATTATAATCTATACCTTCCCTTTGTCTACACCCTTGGATGACCAATCTTGCCTTGTGTCTATCCAAACTTCCATCAGGCTTGAATTTCAGCTTGTACAGCCATTTGCAGCCGATGGCCCTTTTTCTTGAAGGTAAGGTTGTGACCTCCCAAGTCTGGT
The DNA here is from genome assembly GCA_958450325.1 of Agrostemma githago. Taxonomy (NCBI): domain Eukaryota; kingdom Viridiplantae; phylum Streptophyta; class Magnoliopsida; order Caryophyllales; family Caryophyllaceae; genus Agrostemma; species Agrostemma githago. The sequence goes on along the minus strand of OY288258.1, from coordinate 55,268,216 downwards.
TCATTTCCAAAGCTTCCAGCTCATGGTTCATGGCTTTCACCCATTCTGCTTGTGTGATAGCTTCATTGAAGTGTCGAGGTTCCTTACTTTCTGAGATTTGATTGACCAAAGTTGCAAAGCTTTCATGGACAGTAGTATCAGTCACTTTTCTGATTTCAACTACACTGACCTTATCATTCTTATTTTGTGCATTTATCACAAAGTCCTTCATCCATACATGAACTCTTCTTTCTCTGTTAGATTTTCTCTGAGGTTGCTGAGGTTCTTCAGTTTGGCTTTCCTCATTGTTCTGTCCCTCGACTCGCTCATTCAACCCCATCATGTCATCATCATTCTCTGAGTTGTTTCCAGGTTCTTCCATCACATTAGAGTCATCACAGGTGGTGATAATATCTCTTGTTGGCATGGTAATGGGAGTGGGAGACATGTACTTGTTGCTCCCCTTTTCAGTAAAAGGGAATACATGCTCATGACAGGTCACATCCCTGGACACAAATCTCCTTTTTGTGACTAATTCTTGCACCTTGTAGCCTTTTTTATTAGCCGGGTAGCCCAAGAAGACACATGGAACACCCCTTGCTTGAAATTTATCTTTGTGTCTATCTAGGTTATATGCAATGACCAGGCATCCAAATGCCCTTAGATGTCCATAATCTGCTTTTGCTCCATGAATCAGCTCATATGGTGTTTTATTATTTCTAACTGAAGATGGCAGTCTGTTGATCAGGTAGGCTGCAGTTAGTATACAATCTCCCCAATAGTGTAAGGGCAGACCTGAATGAAACCTCAATGCCCTGCCGATCTCAAGTATGTGCCTATGCTTTCTCTCAACCACTCCATTCTGCTGAGGTCTGTCAGCTATACTGGTTTGATGCACAATACCATTGTGAGCAAATAGCAGCCTACATTGGCTGTCATCAAACTTAAGGGCAATGTCTGACCTAATCACTTTAATTTGCTTGTTAATTTGGTTCTTCACATAATTGTAGAACTGGCTTAGGTACTCAAAAGCCTCTGATTCGTGAGCCAAGAGATACACCCAAGTTCCTCTCGAATACTCATCAACTATAGTCAAAAAATATCTAAACTTTCCTTTATATATGACTCTATAGGGTCCCCATATATCTATGTGAACTAGGTCAAATGGTTGGTCAACAGTGGACTTACTAAGATTGTAAGGGGATTTGGTGTGTTTTGCCATGGGACAAGATAAGCACAAGGTGCTTTCTTGTTCATTTGGTTTGATGTGGATGTTTGAGATATGTTTCAATTTGCTACATGGTGCATGTCCTAGTCTATTATGCCATGAAGAGTAGGATGAACTAGTTGCCATTGCATTAGAAGATGAATTTTGATTACAACCAATGAGTTTTGCTTCTAATGACTCTGACTCAAAAGATTCATTTTTAGGATTACATAAACTAAAAGACAGACACCTAGACTCAGTGTTCTTTAGGCTTGTCTTGACAAAAGCTTCTCTTGAGAAGTTGGTTTTGGCTTGAAGACAGGTGGGGTTGAGGTAGTATAAGCCACTGTTGACTCTTCCTAGGACCTTTCTTTCACCTCTATCATAGTCCTGCACCACACAGTGAGTGTCATAGAAGATTGTGTAACAATTGTTGTCTTTGATAAGTTTCTGAACTGACACTAAGTTTTGTTTGAACTCAGGTACATATAGAACATCCAGGAGCTTAAAACCATTTTTCAACACCACATCTTCTTTGTGTGTGACATTAGCACTTTCTCCATTAGGTAGATTTATCTTTGCCTCTTGTCTTATGGTTTGAACATTAGTTAATATGTCAATTTGATTTACCATATGATCAGAGGCTCCTGAGTCTACTATCCATTTATTTGTGAGACTTTCACCTTTAAGGTTATGACTCATACCTCCATAGTTGCATTCCTGTTCATCCTCACTGTCTTCCCCTTTCTGGTGACCTTTGCTGCTTCCTAGTACCATCTTGAGTAGGTTCTCAAGCTGCTGTGTTGCTGCACTGATAGCCCCAGCCAGTCCTTGGTCTTCTGTCACAGAGTTTGCAGAAGCATATCTCTTGTTTCCCTTGTTTGCTCCATGGAAATTTCCGTTCTTTCCTTGGTTAGGCCTTTGTGTTCTGCCACCATTCTGACTCTTACCATTGTTTTGCTTTCCATTTCCCTTCCTATTTTTGGGATGCCCTACTGGATAACCTACAACTTCCCAACACATTTCACTTTTATGGTCGTTTCTGTTGCAATGTCTGCAATTATCTTCTGTCTCCTCCCCCTTGCTCATAAGGGCTATCATTTCAGGCATCTTCCCTTCAGTTAGGTTAGCTGCTTGTGCTTCCTCTTGTAGCATTATAGAGACAGTGGTTTCCACATTTGGTAGTGGGTTCATCAGAAGAATGGTGCTTCTCAGAGACCCATACTCTTTGTCCAATCCATTCAAAAACTGAAAGAGCCTCTTTTCTTCATCTTGCTTGTGCAGAGCATTTAAGAATGCTCTAACTTCAGCTGTAGAGCCCTTAAGTGGTGACAGCCCACTCATATTTTCCAATTCATCCCAAACTATTTGTAGTTGGGTGTAATACTCTTCAATGGATCTCTTGTTTTGGTTTATCTCATAAGTATCCTTGTTTAATTTGAACTTACGAGCACCATTAGCCACCGTATACTTTCTTTCAAGTGTTTCCCACACCTCCTTGGCTGTTTCACCATACATAATGATGAGTTTGATTCTTTCACTCACATTTTGTAGGATCCACGAAATGATAAGGTTGTTTCCAACCACCCATGCTTCTATCTTCTCCTCGTTAGTTTCAGGCCTTGTAACCTTACCTGTCACATACCCTAACTTCCTCTTCGCAGACAAGGCAAGCTCCATTTGGCGTTTCCATGGAGTATAATTCTCAGAGCCACTCAGAATAGGTGTAATTCTGAGGGTTTGAGTGCCATCTGCAGGATTGTAGTACAGTGGATCTGTTGAGGAGTCGTTGTTGATTACTTCATCAGTGCCAGGCATGGTGAAAGATTGTTAGAGGGCCCTTTTCCAGGAACTAGCAAGGAGGGTGAAAGAGAGAAGGAGATTTAGAGGTTTGGTAGAGAATGAAGCATCAAAAGCTCAATGCTCTGATACCATATTGAATATTTATGTTTGAGCTTTTGTGAATGTAAGACATGAACAATGAATGCAATCAATCAGTCCATCATTGTGGTTATTGTTGTTCTAGCTTTTCATTTCATTCTGCTTCCTTGCTTTAACAGATTAAGTGTAGGCTTTATATATAGCCTTACACCTTGAGCTAAGCAAAGTAGCTGACCCCACATATAAAGCCAACACTAAGATACAAATATAGTTGACCACTTGACCTCTAACAAAAGGAGAAAGATGCAGTAATGCTTTCCAACTGACAACATCACTGATCTATATGTAAGACCCTTAAGCATGAAATAAGTGGACTAAGCTTGATGATGACATTCTATCTTTTACATAGTATTTTTTTTACTTCACAATACTCATGAAGTTACAACATTTTGTTAAACCTTCCACTAACCCGTAAATCGTGCACAAAATGTAAACGTTCTAGTGTAAATTGTTGACATAAAAATGTAATTTTTATCTACAATAAAATGAAAAAACAGTTATTACATAATTTTGCTACACCATAGAAAAAATTCTGGATTCGCCGCTGCGTCTATTCATCATATGTTCATATGCATATGCCATGGTAGGCTGGGGGACCATAACTCCATAACTATCGTCAAATAATAACCGCTATAAAATCGCCGGTCTGTGACTCCATGAGTGTGCGTGAACCATCCGTGGAGGGGCCCGGGTTGGTAATAATATAAGCAGAAGCAAAAATGTATCCACTCTCGTCATTCCGTTTCATTCACCTCTAGTTATTCAGTAATTATTGTGTATAACCATTGCACCGTATGACTTAAAGTAAAAACTTTTGATGGTATAATATAAATAAACCATTTAAAAATTGCCCCTGCAAGCGCGAACTTGTGGTAGTTGTATGGCTTGAGACTATGCCTTCTAGACTTCGAGCCTGTCGCCCACGGGCGATTTACCTTGGTGTGCGTGGTTTGCAGGCTATTGATAAGTCGATATTTATGCGTATTTTTACCCCTTTAATATTATAATTTTTATGTCGTCTTTCGTAATATTTGAGTTAAATGATTGTTTTATATAAGTTGGGTTTATTATTGAACTTTCGATATTTTTGTGCTAAATTGAGTTTTTAATATATATTTTAATTAATTAGTAATAACCCACATGAATTAAGATTGCGAGACTACCAAAATCGTATGTATTTTTCCAGGTCTGTCTTAAGACGACAATATCTCACTCATACGATGTCGGATTAATACAAATCAACATACATCGGGAAGCTAAGTTCGAGATGAGCAACTTTGTTGAAGAGATCAAAATCAAATTTCATCATCTAATGGGTCGAAATCAAGCTTGAAACCATCAGCCCATTATGGAAAATTAAGGAAAGAAAATCCGGTGTAAAAAGGAAAGAAGAAGATGTGAAATTGTAAGAGCAAGATCAATTAATTAAGGAAAGAAATAATTTCACTAAGACCAAAATCAACATTATAAAAGAAGCATTAGAGCTTTAATGTAAAGGGGAGAAAGAAGAGGAGAACAAGGAGCCACAAATCACATACATAGGAATAGGGTGAAGGCCTTGGCCTTTACGGCCAAGGTTAGTTAGGATGCAACCATATTTTAATGCGGGACACGATCAATTCAACTCCTAATTTATCTTAACGGTTGTATCTATCTATCTATCTATCTATCTATCTTATTTAGTTTATTTATTGTTTAATTAATTATTTAGTTTAATCTTTCAGTTATTCGAACATGTAATGTATCGATTATTGTCAATTAGTTATGAGATTACGTTATTGTTTTAACGTTTAATTAGAACTTTGATATTCGTATGAAATTCACGATTTGACTGTTGTTTTCATGTTTATTAATTTAGCCTGATCACTTAGATTATTTACATGAGTCGATTGTTAAATTAATAGTGTTTTAAATTAGGTTGCAGCTTACTGGTCTAATTTAACTACTAGAATTTTGTATGATAATTGAGTTATATTTAATTGCAGCTTTCTGGTTCTATATAATTCAATTGATTGGTGTTCTTAATGCGATTAAATTCATTGACTTGATACGTGCTTACATGGTTGAGTCGATCTAATTTAGTTAGGATTAAACTTGCGTGGTTAACGGAGTTTAACGAGTAAGAAAGATAAAACTGTTAATTTACTTGCTTACAAGGGATTAAATAGTTACCGATCTATTTTAGTCTAATTAATTGAATCGATGATTAACCCGACTATATCAAATATTGCATGTCTCGAATATTGTTATGATTAATTATTTATTTATGGTGATGTTTTATTTTATTTTATTTTTATTATTATTTTTTAAACCAACAAAAAAAAACCCCTTTTATATATTTATACTATTAAATAATAAATCGTCTTAGATAATAACGTCATTCTCTGTGGGATCGACCTCTACTTACCCTATCTACCGTAGAGTTAGTAGTGTTTATAAATTTAATTTTGACTGCGGAAACGACACGCATCAGCTATGCGTACACCCGAGGGTTTACCCAGAGCGCACCAAAAAGGTAACGGCTGCGGGTTCCCTCATTCATTAAAAAAAAACATTTAAAAATTAGTAAGTGACTAACTGACTACTCCATCCCACATCCCACTGTAATGTTCCCACTAATTCCGTAAAAAGCATAAAAGAATTATGAAAGATAACGTAATCCCTTGAATTGGGTGATTAGCTTGATTGTCATTATATACTTATGTTACATGTTCTATACTATAACTAGGTTAATACCCGTGAAACGTTGCACGAGTTTTAATAAAAGAATTATATAGATAATTTTATACGAATGTTAAATCTTTAGTACAGTAACCTAAACAATTTACAATATAAAAAAAAAAATTTAAAATCAAACTGAAGTATACACATAAACATCAACAGTAAGATATACTGCATGTGTTTAGACATGTATTCGATATCATGTTTATACATGCACATATCTCGTAGTACAATAATTTACTAAGTAAATCAGTTTTAACTTGTAGGTTAATACTCGTGCAAAGTTGCACGGGTATATATAAAAGACTTATGTAAGTAATCATGTTTGGATATCAACCTTTAACAAAAAAAAATATCATATGGAAAAAATTATATGCTTAAAATCAACTTGAATTATACGCATGAAAAATTAATGGGAAGATACATGTTTGACTTGTAAATATTATCATGATACACACGTATCTCGTATGTTTGATACGATTATTTTTTGAGTAATTAGATAGTCTTAACTTATGTTTTACGGAGTATAAAATAATGGAAAATTACTTTTTAGTAGAACTAATTTGATACGAAAACGAAAAATCATAACCCAAAACATTTTAAGAAATTGCGAATAAAAAGTAGACCTCTAATTGAAACCGGCGCAAGGAAAACCAAAGTGTAACATTAAAAAGATTAAGTGTGATTGTTATCCCGTAAATTAATATAATTTTATTTCCAATACTCCAAAATAAATACTTACGTACATATTAATATCATAGTGTGGACATGACATAGGTCCACCCCGACGCGGCCACGCGCGGGTTTGGGGAGGCGAATGAATCTCCATATGAGATGATCAAATTGAAATTTAAATCGAAGTAGGAGTCGCCACCGAATTTTGTGGTTATTCGGAACCGTTCGAGCCCACTCTATGTCGTAGTGGGCCGTATACAAAATACGGCCCATTTCCGATGTCAGAGTTTATTGGGCCCGTCCCTTTGCATATCGATACCGATGCCGACTGGGCGGTTAATCGTATATTGAATGACTCTCGTTGCCAATGGTTTCGGACATCCGGAAACCACGGTTCTGAGTAAGGGGTGAGGGTACGTGTTGAGAAGTTCACTAAGAACACCCAACCCCGCCCGCACTTAGCGGCCTTTACTAAGATATCGTTCGTTTTTTGTGTACACAGGTTAGTTCGACGGTTGAATGATATGCAAACATTATTTTCCTAAGCATGTGAGAAAAATAAAAAGGGTTGCTAAGTCGTTTAATGCATATTAAACTAATAACGTCAAAGTTATTTTAGCATGTGAGTTCGTTTTAGTCTAATAAAACGATAAAAACAAATAAAAAACTACAAACACGAGAAAACGAGTTAGTAACGATGAATAAATCGAATAAAGATGTGAATAAATAATATGCATGACTCGAAAAAGTTTTAATGACACGTGATGGATTAACACGTGTTGACCGAGGTCGAAAAAGAGTATTTATCGAAATATGTCGCGAAAGTCGCATTTTAATGTAAAGGATCGAAAACAATTAAAAATAGAAAAACGAAGAAACGAAAAAAAGGGACTCGGCCGAGCAGGCTGCCGCGCGAGTCGCCTGACAGGCGCGCGACTCGCGTGGCAGTCTGTCCGGGTTTTTTTTATTTTGTCGAAAAATCGTTAATTCTTATAAATCGCGTACAAATATGGATTAATTTATACTCGATTCATATTTTCGATATTCGTCGTATTCGATATTCGATTATGAAATCGATATCGAATAGTCGGAATGATTTTAGAAAAAGTTTTAAAAAAATTTGTTTCGAACGAAAATTGAAAAAAGAATTTTGAACGAAAAAAAAAAATTGTTAATTCTCTCCGCGTTTAAAATCATCGAATTTTGTTTAAAAAAAGTAATAATTTTGTTAGCATCAACGAAAATTAATTTAATTTAGTTCTTGTAGATACGATATTCGATTAGAGAATCGGTATCGTATTTTAAGAACGTTATATAAAAAATAGTTTTTTTTGTAGTATCGAGTATTAGTAATAAATAGAAAATATGCGACAAACGACCCATATTAATAATGCGAAACGATCGACAACCCGTAAAATAAAATAAAAAAAACGGACGAAAAGAGAGGAGAAAAACGTGAGAGAGAGAGAGAGAAAGGAGAAGAATCGGGTTTGATTTACACCCTCAACCTACATGCTTTGCGTTCTCGGTATAAGGCTCGTCGGACGGTGGCTTAGGCACGGGAGCGTCGAGATGATGCGGGTGAGTTAAGGTGGTGCGGATTTATGTGTGTGAGGGGCGTCGGGTTCGGCCGGCTTGGACGGGTCGGTTTTGACGGATTTTTGAAGCTACTTCGGGATTCCTTCGGACGTGTGTCGAGACTATTTTTGCTATATATCGAGTATGTATGTCTAATAATTATGGTGTGTCGGAATTCTTGGTGTCGGGATTATTGATGTTTCATGTATGTTTTGTGTTGAATATGAGGTCCTATTTATAGGAGTCGAGGTAGTCTTGCTTGTGTGGCAAGAAATACCGGTTTGGATAGGAAATACGAGAGTTCGTAAGGGAATAAACTTCTCGTTTCTTAGGGGAGAAGTAAACATCTCGGCTGGTTGGGGAGTGTTGGCCGAGTATTCGGCTGTCTCGGCCGAGTATTTGGAGCTCGGTCGATGTCTGATTCGGTTTCCGGATAGAATTCCTACTTGAGATCGAATTCTATCCTTAAACGGATTTGTTTAATATTATTTGAAAGCTGATTTTTTGTGGTGTTCGAGTCCAAACCGGACGTGTAGTGTCACGGCCAGCTCGTGTTACTCGGGAAAAAATATCTTTGACCGGGTTTGACTCGGTCGCTAAAAGACGGTTTTACCCCCAGTGTCGGAATCGACCCAAATTAGTCTCATTTGACTCGAAACGACCCACTGGGCCTGGATTTGAGGTTGGTTTTGTAATATTTGTACTCCGTAATAAGCCTAAACCAGATGTCCATGATTTCGAGCCCATATCTGAGTCCATTAAAGCACGTTTGCGTCCGATCATCATCGGGTGTTTGGCGGGACCTACTATAGACACCTGGCGGTCAAAATGTGGGTGTCTACAGAGCCCCCACTCTGACTGAGGCTTGGACAAAGCGAAAGTCAGAGTAGCTACCAGGCCAATCAAAGATTAAGACCTGGCAGACTTCCGATCGGGTCGTTTAGAGTCCATTAGACTTGCGTGAAGGGCTCGCCAGCCATAAGATAGAAATCATACCTGGATAGATGTCAATAACGGCGCGGGGACTTTCTACTAAAAAAGTCTTGGGTTTGTCTGTTTACAGACAATCTCCATCTTGAAATTGCGTGGGAGTTTGCCTTGGAGGCTATGGGTGTACCGCTTACTGATACGTCCCATCTTTGAATTGCGCGGGAGCCTCTATTAGAAGCTGGGGATGTACCGCTTACTGATACATTCGATTCCTCAGCGAAAATGTTGCTTGAATTTTCACTGAGAACTTTGAGAATTCTCCGGGAGTCTTGGGATACTGTCTGTTTTGCATGCAACATACAGATAAAACATCGACTCGTGCTGGGGAAGAAAATGAATTTTGGTTGATTTTTTTTGGAAAAAAACCAATTTTTTTTTTGAAAATGGCGGAAATTTTGAAAAATTTGGAAGAAAAGGAATGTTTGGGATGACTTGATTCCTGATCAGATTCTGACACGGACTTCTAAAATCCTCTGGTTAGGCCTGTATGCCTAGATGAAGTGGGAGACATACCGACAGACTCGACACTGGACGTGACCGGACGAGTCGGCAGACACGACTGGACTCTCTAAGGGTTGGACCGTGACTCGGTAGGGGATGGGCCACCTAAGATGACAAGACTCTTAAGTTGCGCTATTCCGTATCCTAGGCGAGTGGCAACATGGTCGAATCCTCAAAATGAGACTGTTTCCGTACGACAGGGCTTTGTGGTAGCAACGCCGTAGACTGGTGTTCTTTTGAATTTCTGGTTTCGGGGTATATTCCCAAAGTAGGTGTTGTCTCGAGCCTCTGACAGATTCTCGTCTTCGACTGAGCCGAGTACTAGGACACATTATAGAAAGGAGGCTAAATTTGAAAGTTATTTGGATTTTGTGAATGGATGGAGAACTTCTGCCTAAGAGAAGCCCCCAGGATGAAAAGGCTAACTGTTGAGAACATGATGGTGTCGTGACCGGAACGATGGCGCTTTTTGAATTTGTGTCAATGTGGATGGTTGTGCCTCTATTGAAAGGCTGCCTACGTATTCACGTGTAGTGAAATCAAACCAAGCCGTAGTTCAGTGTTGAAAAAAATGTATTATGGTGCCTAGTTTATTAGGGCTTTGTGTGTAACTAGCAATAGCAATGGTGTAGGCTAGGTGCATTCCCGATGATGTCTTGATCAAAGGGCTAGAATGGTTAGGATGTTGATCCTGTGACTGTGAGCGTTCTCCGGGGTAGCCCCCAGAGGTGGTGTGAACTATTTAGGCATGTTCTATGCTGACTGCAAGTTGAATTCCCGTGTTTGGGCTGGTAACTGGTTTAGATGTTTTTGGAAATGTGGTGCTAGGAAGTAAGTGGCTTTGATGATTCGAAATCTGGAGCTCGATTTTGTGGAGCTAAGGCTTCAAGGGTAAGGTATTGTAATGTGGTAGGAAAGGGGGAAGTCGAGTAATAATGACTCGAACTTCGATCGGGGTAGGTTTGATAATGCGGGATCTGATTTCCATGTCTGGCCCTAATGGTTAGGGTATCCTATGGAGCTTGAATCCTCAAAATTCCGGGCTGTCTCTAGCCTAGGTCTTGGGAAGGTCTTGAGGGTTATAATGTGGGAAGGCTAGATGTGGTGCTAGCTGACCAGCTTGACTGTCACTCCCCTATTGGATGGTATTGATAATTTTGAATTTGACCGTACCCCGGTCAAAGGATTTTCACTTGAGTTGACCGTTGACCACGGTCATGGGTATCTGATTTTTTTGATTGACCTCTTAGCCCCGGTCATGGGTTTTTTTTTTTGAATTTTTGCTGGTTGACCTCTTAGCCCCAGTCATGGGTTTTTTTTTTTGAATGTTGGTTGACCTCTCAGCCTCGGTCATGGGTTTCTTGAATTTTGGTTGACCTCTCAGCCCCGGTCATGGGTTTTTTGAATTTTGGTTGACCTCTCAGCCCCGGTCATGGGTTTTTTGAATTTTGGTTGGACTAACACCAAAGGTAGGGATCGGTTGATCTTATCGGATGGGTGTTTATTGTGGGAAATGGGCTTGCCTCCCGTCTTGAAGCCAAACTAGGAGACTACCTTGATTCGTCATAGGATTCGATACCGCTCCTACTAAGGGTGGTTATGTGGCTTTCTATGTCAGACATGGAACAGGTAAAAGGAAAACACGGGCTCGGTTTCCTGCAGTCATTATAGATATGCCCACAATAGTCATGTGCATGTGCTCACAGTGTATGATGGTGTTCATCATGTTCTCGGAAACACATAGGGAAAGTATATATGTGAAATAGAAAAACTGATTTTATTGAAATGTGAAAAAGAGGACAGAATGCAAAAGACTTTGACTCTGATTTGGAAATGGAAAGTGAAGGAAATAGAACATCCTAGACTCGGACTCAGACTCCGGCTTAAACCAAATCTAGACTCTCGGATAATGTTGTCATTTGTCGTCGGCTTCTGAGGACTCGAGTTGACGTCCAATATAGCCTTCAACGGAAGCTTCACCCGGATCTTCATTGTGTCGAAGATCATCTTCAATCCTAGTGCCCATTTCGGTAAGCACTGCAAAGTTGGAAATGCCGGCATACCTAAGATGGATGCGGTAGGAAGATAGGAGGTTGTTGATGAACGCCTCCACTAGTGTCTTCTCATTGGGCTTGTCTACCAACTTCACACTCTCGGCCCTCCACCTTTGAAGGTACTTAGTGAAACCTTCCTTGGGCTCTTGGGCCATGACTTCTAAAGTACGCATCGTGGTCTGGATCTCGGTATTATCGGCATAATTCCGAGCGAATTCCGTCGCCACGTCATCCCAAGTCTTGTACTTCTTGGAGTCAAGCCTGTAGTACCAGGCTTTCGGGTGCTTCTCGAGGGAGGAAGCAAACAGGTGCTCGAACATGGTTGACTTCACTCCTTTGATGGCCATGAATTCTTTGAAAGCCCGGATATGTAATACCGGGTCTTCAGTCCCGTCGAACATTGGTAGGCCCGTCAGGTTGAGGTTAGCGGGCAGCTCGTCGGTCAAAGGTGAATAGGAACGAGCATTTTCCGTATGGATTGAATTGTTGGTCGACAGATGGACCTGTTCCTCCAGCTTGCGGACTGCGTTGGCCAGTTCAGCTATGGGCCCAGTGGTTTCATTCCCGACCTTAGGAGTCCTTTGTTCCAAAGTACTCAAACGGGTGGCAATGGCGGTTTGGTCTCCCCTCATCTGGTTCAGTTGATCTTGGATCTTGGCCAACGAGGCGGTCAGTTGATCAATGGAGTCCTTAGTCATGGTTCGGGTGAAGGGCGGCCTGTCTGTAAGAATACCGCGTAATCAGGAAAGTTGCTTCGGAACTCAAATTCACCAAGGCATAGGAAATAGCGCGGGAGGAGAGACGACTCCAGTTTGACTCGGGTTAGACTCCCCTAAGACAAATGTGCGGGGTACGATTCTCGGAGTGACTGTGATTAATCGCTCCATCGGAGAATAGCCCCCAGGTGAGACTAGGGCTCAGACAGGACTCAGATGGTGTGACACCTAAGTGACTCGAAAGTGGGATACGTGAGACAACACGTGTAAGACCTGATCTTTAGAGCAACCGTGATTGACCGCTGTGCAGAAGGGTAGCCCCCGAGTGGGGGTGAAGACCGACTCCTAGACGGGTGACTCATGGACGGTGGGCTTTTTTTAGGATTTCGGCAGAATGGGCCTAGTCCCGTGTGAAGAAAGACCTACGTCTGAGCTAATCCCCAGACTTTGGACTCGATTGTGTAAGTGGGCTTCCCTTTGTAGGAGTTTGTCCTACGTAGGTGGGCCGTGCCTTGACTAATAAGGCGGACTTGGGATGGGGTGGAAACCCGTGATGTAAGATCGACAGAGTTTCGACGCTATAGACTCTTGCTACTTATGACAAGACCCGACACTGCTAAATACGGGAAGTCCTAAGAAGAAGAAGGTTTGAAAAGAGGATTTGAATTTGAAAACCGAGCAAAGTCGGGTTGGACGGCCCGATCTTTTTTGAAAATCGAAAAAAAAAAAAGTTTTATCGGGCCGAGATTTTGAATTTTTTTTGAAATGGTTCGGACAGCATACCGGCTAGAAAATAGGCTATTTTGAGTCAAGATCATAAGTCCTAAATTCGGTAGCTTTACGGGTTTTGAAAAATGGATAGTTTTGAAAAGATGCAAGTTTTTTAAAACGACGGTTTTTTGAAAAGATGAGACACGGACCAGGTAGCATGTAGTCACGGAAACAGTATAACGACACCATGTATGCTCTTAGTCTAAGTCTCGGTCGGTCTAATAGGGTCTATACCAACGACGATAGCTTTCTCGCAAATCAGGACGGTCTTCCTAAGCCGAGTTGGTCTTAGAACCTGCCGTAAAACCCATGCGAGTTCCGCCATCGAAGTCTTTAGTGGGTCCAAGTAGGAACGCACCGTGGTATAGTGGGACGTCGGTCACAAGTAACCGGCCCGGGAAAGAATGGGTTATGCATGAACCATTGAACTAAAACGTGTACATTACTATTCGAACGATTTCTTTTCGAGTCTCACCCTAGGGATGCCGATGGTAAGTGACTCATCAGTTAATCCCCAGCGGAGTCGCCAAATTGTGGACATGACATAGGTCCACCCCGACGCGGCCACGCGCGGGTTTGGGAGGCGAATGAATCTCCATATGAGATGATCAAATTGAAATTTAAATCGAAGTAGGAGTCGCCACCGAATTTTGTGGTTATTCGGAACCGTTCGAGCCCACTCTATGTCGTAGTGGGCCATATACAAAATACGGACCATTTCCGATGTCAGAGTTTATTGGGCCCGTCCCTTTGCATATCGATACCGATGCCGACTGGGCGGTTAATCGTATATTGAATGACTCTCGTTGCCAATGGTTTCGGACATCCGGAAACCACGGTTCTGAGTAAGGGGTGAGGGTACGTGTTGAGAAGTTCACTAAGAACACCCAACCCCGCCCGCACTTAGCGGCCTTTACTAAGATATCGTTCGTTTTTTGTGTACACAGGTTAGTTCGACGGTTGAATGATATGCAAACATTATTTTCCTAAGCATGTGAGAAAAATAAAAAGGGTTGCTAAGTCGTTTAATGCATATTAAACTAATAACGTCAAAGTTATTTTAGCATGTGAGTTCGTTTTAGTCTAATAAAACGATAAAAACAAATAAAAAACTACAAACACGAGAAAACGAGTTAGTAACGATGAATAAATCGAATAAAGATGTGAATAAATAATATGCATGACTCGAAAAAGTTTTAATGACACGTGATGGATTAACACGTGTTGACCGAGGTCGAAAAAGAGTATTTATCGAAATATGTCGCGAAAGTCGCATTTTAATGTAAAGGATCGAAAACAATTAAAAATAGAAAAACGAAGAAACGAAAAAAAGGGACTCGGCCGAGCAGGCTGCCGCGCGAGTCGCCTGACAGGCGCGCGACTCGCGTGGCAGTCTGTCCGGGTTTTTTTTATTTTGTCGAAAAATCGTTAATTCTTATAAATCGCGTACAAATATGGATTAATTTATACTCGATTCATATTTTCGATATTCGTCGTATTCGATATTCGATTATGAAATCGATATCGAATAGTCGGAATGATTTTAGAAAAAGTTTTAAAAAATTTGTTTCGAACGAAAATTGAAAAAAGAATTTTGAACGAAAAAAAAAAAATTGTTATTTCTCTCCGCGTTTAAAATCATCGAATTTTGTTTAAAAAAAGTAATAATTTTGTTAGCATCAACGAAAATTAATTTAATTTAGTTCTTGTAGATACGATATTCGATTAGAGAATCGGTATCGTATTTTAAGAACGTTATATAAAAAATAGTTTTTTTTGTAGTATCGATTATTAGTAATAAATAGAAAATATGCGACAAACGACCCATATTAATAATGCGAAACGATCGACAACCCGTAAAATAAAATAAAAAAAACGGACGAAAAGAGAGGAGAAAAACGTGAGAGAGAGAGAGAGAGAAAGGAGAAGAATCGGGTTTGATTTACACCCTCAACCTACATGCTTTGCGTTCTCGGTATAAGGCTCGTCGGACGGTGGCTTAGGCACGGGAGCGTCGAGATGATGCGGGTGAGTTAAGGTGGTGCGGATTTATGTGTGTGAGGGGCGTCGGGTTCGGCCGGCTTGGACGGGTCGGTTTTGACGGATTTTTGAAGCTACTTCGGGATTCCTTCGGACGTGTGTCGAGACTATTTTTGCTATATATCGAGTATGTATGTCTAATAATTATGGTGTTTCGGAATTCTTGGTGTCGGGATTATTGATGTTTCATGTATGTTTTGTGTTGAATATGAGGTCCTATTTATAGGAGTCGAGGTAGTCTTGCTTGTGTGGCAAGAAATACCGGTTTGGATAGGAAATACGAGAGTTCGTAAGGGAATAAACTTCTCGTTTCTTAGGGGAGAAGCAAACATCTCGGCTGGTTGGGGAGTTTTGGCCGAGTATTCGGCTGTCTCGGCCGAGTATTTGGAGCTCGGTCGATGTCTGATTCGGTTTCCGGATAGAATTCCTACTTGAGATCGAATTCTATCCTTAAACGGATTTGTTTAATATTATTTGAAAGCTGATTTTTTGTGGTGTTCGAGTCCAAACCGGACGTGTAGTGTCACGGCCAGCTCGTGTGACTCGGGAAAAAATATCTTTGACCGGGTTTGACTCGGTCGCTAAAAGACGGTTTTACCCCCGGTGTCGGAATCGACCCAAATTAATCTCATTTGACTCGAAACGACCCACTGGGCCTGGATTTGAGGTTGGTTTTGTAAGATTTGTACTCCGTAATAAGCCTAAACCAGATGTCCATGATTTCGAGCCCATATCCGAGTCCATTAAAGCACGTTTGCGTCCGATCATCATCGGGTATTTGGCGGGACCTACTATAGACACCTGGCGGTCAAAATGTGGGTGTCTACACATAGCAGTTGTGTAATATGCTTTGATTTCAATATTCCAAATAAGTCTTTTTCAATAGTATACTATCAATAGATGAAATGTTATTTTATTTACCCTCGTCCAATTTTGCACGGGTACTAACCTAACTATTAATTAAAAATTATTTTTGAGAATGTTTAATCTATGTTAGATTATTAGTATAAAAATAATTTAAGTCGCAATTAACGTTGTTTTGTCAACGTATTTATATCTATGGTGTTTTGTCAACGTATTTATATCTATGATGTTTTCAAATGTTTTAACCCATGATAAATTATATTAACGTCAAAATATTATAAACTTGTGTCTTTGACGTTTTAACAGATGTACTTACCAAGTAAAACTTTTGATTAAGACAGAGTATTATATTAAATTAATGTTTATTATAAATTTTATAATACTTATATTATATAGATTAATATGGAAAGTGAGATGATTTAGGAAGGTGTATTTTGGCGCAAAAAATTCATGTTTTGGTTTTTGTTTTATTATATAGTATAGACAGATACAGTGATACGTTGCCTATTTACAAGACTAAGATAATGAGAAGAATATGTTAACTTAGGTAACAACATAAACTAGACAATCAGTATATTCATAGAATAATATCTTGATATTTTAACACAACCCCTCAGTCGGACCAGGAGGAGAACGGAAAATGAGTGAACAAGTGACGCGGTAACCCTTTTTTAAATATGTCCGCGAATTGGAATTCGGACGGAACATATAAAACACAAATTAAGACAAGTTGAACCTTTTCAAGAACGAAATGTATATCGAGTCGTTCGATATGTTTAGTAAGTTGATGTTGAAAGAGATTATCTGATAAATAGACTGCAGAAACGTTAACAGTAGACAATCGTAACGTGTTTGATGGGGACGTGAAGTTCAAGGAGCAGGTTAAGAAGTCGGCTCGTTTCAGCTACCGCATTTGCAGCGCCTCGATATTCTACTTCAGTGCTGGAGCGAGACGTTGTCGGTTGTCGTTTAGCGGACCATGAGATTAGGTTGTCACCAAGGAAAACACAATAGTCGGATGTGGACCTGCAGGAGTCGGGGCAGCCAACCCAGTCTTTATCAGAATAGACAGTGAGGACGTGAGACTTGGTGGCAGTAAGAGTAAGGCCGTGATCGAGTGTACCTTATAGGTAACGGAGTATCCTTTTGAGGAAGTGAAGGTGTGGTTCTCGGGGACCATGCATAAACAGACATACTTGTTGCATTGTACAACATAGAAGATGCCTGGTGTAGTTATCGATCGTCAGATATTGTAATGCACCTGGAAGCTGGCAATAGAGAGTGGGATGAGGGTCAGAAGTTTCACTTAGCTTGGAAGATGTGTCGACGGGAGTGGAGTTTGGGTTGCAGTTTGTCATGGAGGTACGACCGAGTATTTCTTTAGCATAAGTGGTATGACTTAAGAAGACGCTCGTTGGACTACGAGTCATGTAGATGCCAAAGAAGTGGTGGAGAGAGCCTAGGTCAGTCTTGCAAATTCGGTAGATAGGGTGGCGACGATGAAGCGGAGGAGAGCCGGGGTGGAGCATGTGAGGATAATGTCATCGACGTATAGGAGTAAATAAGCAGTGACATTTTCGGACTGGTACACGAACAGAGATGGGTCGCATATGCTGCTCTTAAAACCTTTGGATGTGATAAATGATGTAATTGAAACCAAGCACGAGGAGCTTGTTTGAGACCGTATAAGGATTTTCGGAGCCGGCAAACATGAGTCGGGTGAGTTTTGTTGACAAACCCGGGAGGTTGATGCATAAAAACCATTTCATTGAGGTCGCCATGGAGGAACGCGTTTTTCATGTCCAATTGATGTATTGACCAAGAACGAGATAATGCAAGACTTAAGACGGTGCGAATTATTGTAGGCTTAACGACCGTGCTAAAAGTTTCGTCACAATCTATTCCTACCTGCTGAGATTTCCCATATACGACTAATCGAGCCTTGTAACGTTGAAGTGAACCGCCAGCCTCAAATTTGTGACGGAAGAGCCACATACAACGTATAATATTTGTGTCGACGGGTCGAGGCACGAGCTCCCAAGTATTATTTACCTGCAAAGCACGAAATTCATCCTGCATAGCATTATTCCAATTCGGGTCGGCAAGGGCAATTTTCAGTGATATGGGCATCGGGGAGACAGTTGGAGGGGTAGAGGTATGGAGGGTGATATGCATAATTTTGACCCTCTTTTTTGACTCATTTTGTCACTAATTTGGGGTGTATTCTACGTTAAATACTCTTATTTAGAGTATTGTTATCTTTGCCCTCGTTTTGGTTATCTATGTGTATTTTGCAGCCATATTTTAGGCATCACTTGGCTTGGACATATTTCCTCGAGTTAGCACCACATGCCAAAGGAAGTGAGCCATGAAGAACTTGGTTTTCGAACCAGACACTTGCGAACCGAGGGAGTTCGGGTGACTTATCCGGGTAGCATACCTCGAGGTGACTAAGAAGAATAAAGAAGTTAAAGCATGCAAGAAAAGAAAGGAAGAAGAAAAAGAAGAAAGAAGATGAAGATGGTGATCAGGTTTGCATGCAGAAACTGCGCCATTCTGCGCAGTCTGCGGGTGTAGCCTGTGCTAATCAGGCGCAACCTGCACCGCCCTGCGCAGACTGCGAGATTCCATATAAAAATCGTAGATTTCGTTTTGCACTTCCTCTTATTACGGGCTTTGTTGTGGGCTTGTAATTCCGATTCCTTGTATTAATCTAGGTAATTAAGGTTGCATTAGACATTTTGTAGAAAGAGGAACACACTTTTAGAGAGAGATTAGAGTTTTAATCCTCTTGAGATCTAGTTTTGCATTTGTGTAGTATTGAAGTTAAAGACTCAACCTTTATGAGTAATTTGCGTTGTTCTTGCAATATGAGAGGCTAATCCTCTCATATTTTTGTGTGAATCTACCCAATGATGTAATTCTTCCCAATTTGTAAGACTTTCAACTGATCTTATTTTGATTTATCCTATGCTATTCCTATCATTTATCGTTAAGTGTATTATCTATGTACTAGGTCTTTGATTGTTATCAAAGTGGCTATCTAGTTGCATGTACATTTGTTGCTTATATGTAGAGAAGTTGTTAGACCTATTTACACCCCTAGTAACACTCTTGGTATGATTTGTTAGTGCGTTTGTCATCTTATGATTGCTTTGCCTAAGGAATATGCATATTTAAGATGTAGTGATTGGTTTAGCATAAGCCATTATTTTCTCCCCTTGATGATCTAAATCGTAGACACATGTTGATGTTGTTTTCTAGACTATGTGTGGACGGATGAATATTCCATGTGTAATGTTATTGAGCATGGAGTTGTGACTTAAGGAAGAGAATTATTATTATGAGTTGATTGTTTTACATGTGTGGTAGAATTGCATTGTTGCACCGGGATATTTCTTCACTATTGATTTCCTTTATCTTAATTTGATTGTCTTGTCACCAAAATCAACTTACACACCCCCCTGCATGTTTAGATTAGTTATTCATTTCTCTCGTTTATCCTTGTTACTCTATTAGTTTAGAGTTTTTGTGCTTTGATAGTTTAGTTTTCCTACCTTCTTATTTCCGAAATTTTACGTCCATCCTTGTGGTTCGACCCCGCTACTTGTCATTTCCTACTTTATTGTGGTTTTTGCTTGTTGTGGGTATTATAAATGTTTTTGTATGAGTAGATTTTGCTATTTACGACGTGGCAATTCACCTACCATCAGAAGGCTTTGGGTTTAAATATACCGTTCATGGCCAAAGTTCTCATGGAGTGAGTAGGTAGAACAAATGTGCACTCGTACAAAAAACTAATTTACGGCTCTTCATTTGCGACATTTTAACCAAATAGCAGCAAATAATTTTTTTCCCTAATTTCTCACCCAAATTATTTTATGCAACAAATAACGGGTCGGGTGGTCGGGGCTGTGGTTCGGTCATTTTGGGTTTGGGTAAAATACGGGTCAGGTGTATTTCGGGTTTGAAAAATATGGGTTTTATACGAGTCGGGTTTATATGGGTTTCGAATCAAATACGGGTTATTAACGCACTTTGAAAACATTAATTTTCTTTTACTTTTTTTATCAAAAATACAATTTTATTTTTTATCATAACGGGTTCGGGCGGGTTTTGACCCAATGTATTCGGGTTATTATCGGGTCGGGTCACTTTCAGATTTCGGTCAATTTTGGACTAGTTTTTTTTCGGGCGATTTCGAGTCCGATTTTCGGGTTGGGTAAGTGTTTGACAGGTCTGCTCTTCACCAATTTAAGGTTTATTTAATATATTTAATATATTAAAAAAAAAACATACGCTTTTTCTCACGCCCGACTCACTCATTCCTCACCCTCTCTCCCACATCCTTCTCAATTAGGGTTTATCTAATTCAGGGGTTCTTCCCGTCATTCTACGCAAATTTTATGCATTTCAACAATCCTTTCAATTCAAATTATTCTGCTGAGTTCACTCTAATTAATCAGGTCAAGAGCAATAGTCATTTTCCTTCGAGTTTGATTGAGGTAACGAATTTTCATCCTACAATGGCGTTTTTTATTGTTAGTGAGTTGAACTTTCTATTTTCATTTGAATTGAACTTCACCCTTTCAGTTCTTCGAGTTATTGTTTTTATTGTGCGATTTTTGACTTAGAAGTGTTTTTCCTTGAACATATGCGTAGGTTGTAAACAAGTTCAGCCCTGATCTTTAGTGAGTTGTGAAAGATGTTGATGATGTGGTTTGTTTAGCGCATAGTGTTTGTAGTAGTCTGTTTAGTAGTGCATAGTTGGGATGGTTTGTAGTGCTTAAGTTAATAGTTAAACAAAGGTGACAGCAGAAGGGGTATGAGTATCTGATATATGGAATATAATGTAGAATTACTCCAAGGTTAACAAAATAAGGTAATGATGGATAAATATGATAATGGATGTACGTGGAAATGATGATAAATAAAGAACAAAGGGGAAGTAAAGGGTATAAGTTTGCTAAGCAGAGTCTCTACTATCCCACTTTCACACTTTCAATTAGAAAATCAATCATGTGCATTGTGTAGTGGATTGCTGAATGTCATTAAGGATGCATGGTGACAATGGACCGAGTATAGAAGGGTGTATATTTGCAACGCGGATACAATTATTGTAACACATCGGTAGACTACATATAGTGCTTGCCCTTTTACATGGCTACCTACTAAGTATAGTCGGCAAACAATGACACAATCTGAGAACAAGACACGAACCCGACACTAGAGGTGGACCTTAGTATACACGGTCGGGGCTAGTCCCCCTTGGACTGTAGGCAGACCATGCCACTTCAACGGAGAAGTAATTTTTGTTCTATTATTAAATACATAAATCAATGATTTGTGTTTGAATCATGTACACAAGTCTAATAGAAAGTAATTAACAAAAGATACTCATGAGTTGTGATCTTTGGTGGGTGAGTTTTAGTTTTTTTGTTTCCAAGGGACCTTGTTTACTACTCTGTACATGATTCAATAATGCATATTCGTACCTATGACTCTATAACGGTTCATGTTTGGTTGAAAACACTTGTCGATACAATGGCCGATGAAGAGTCTTTTACCATCTACTTTGATGCCCACACCACACTATTCTATTATAATGAAGAAGGAAAGACAGAAGTGTACCAAGATGACCTGAAACAATTTCTTAAAGGGAGGGAACTTAATATTTTGATCATGCAAATATTGATGAGGTTTATTTTAGCATAACCTTTGATGTGGTTTATTCTCTATTTATTCTTTATTCTTTATTTTTCAAGTATTGGATTATAATGTTTGATGTATGTGTAGGGATCTTCGAGAGGATACAGAGAAAGACAAAAGTGGGCTCCGAATTGGATGGTTATGCCCGGCTGCCACGATTGAAAGTAGGTTGAAGAAAAAAACAGAGGATGTAATAGCCTACATTAGTAATGCACTCCTAAAGTCAACTCTTGATGGTGAAAAATTTATCTTGGTCCCAATAAGTGACAGGTAATACAAATGAATATCATCATCATTGACTTACTAGTATTTTTTCATTTGTCTATACTGATAAACTTTAACATGTCCTTTTTTTATGTAGTAAGCATTGGGTGTTACTTGTGATTTTCCCTCGATCTTACACCATTTATAAGTTTGACTCAGTAACCCTTAAAGAAGGTCGCAAGTTATATATGAAGATGATGGTCAATAGGTAACTAAAAATTAAAAGCTTAATTTTGTTTGATTAACTATAAAAACAAAAGAAAAAAACATAATAACCTTTGATTTGTAGGGCTCTAAAGAGGTTCAAAATGAGTGGTGGCGAAATGAAGGTCAAAAGAAATGAACAATTTTGGAAATCAATGAGAGTAAACGTTTAAAAATTCATTTCTTTGTGTTTTCATTTGAGCTTCAATTATTGGGATGAGAATACCAATATTTTTGTATTTGGCTTGGTAGGCCCTCAACAAAGTGGAGACATGGACCATGGCTCTTATATGATGCGGTTTATGCATGATACAGTAAAAAATTGCTCGACGATAAGTGACTTGGATAAGGTACATTTTTCGTGACTCTTTCGAATGAGTTATGAAATTGGGTTCTTGAAGTTATGCTTAATTGGTCAATTTTGTGGATATTGAAGTTGTTCTTGAAATTGGATATTTTGTAAATATGGATGCACATGGAATATGAATATTGGTCACTTTTGTGGTATATATTAGGTTTGGATCTCACGCAAAGAGGAGCCTTACAGCTATAGCGACGATGAACTTTGATGGGAGTTGACCAAGTACCACGGGTCGCCCGCCTGCGGGGCCCCGGAGCGGTTCGCCCCCAGGGCAAATCTAAAATCACCCGTCTGCCCCCCCTGCGAAGGACTACGGAGAGAATCCCGAAAGGCTTGCGCCTGCCGAGCAGGGCCCTTCTGCCAGCCGAGCAGGGCCTCCAAGTTCTCATCGTGCTGGTTTCCAGGGTGCCCGAACCCCCAGTACAAGCAGGGGAATCCGAGGGCCCATCCGTCATTCCGCCTCAGGTAATGGAAAATGGGTGGACGAGGAGAAGCCACGTGTCGTCCTCTCGACCACCCATTTTCCCGCTCTTTTCCCTCTCTTCCTCTCTCTCTTGTGGGAAGGTATAAATACCCACCTACTTCCCACATAGAGGGGGTTGGATTTTCTCTCTCTAGACTCTTACTCCTAAAAATCGCCACCTAGTTCCTCACGAGCTAGGTTCGTCAAGGCATTCACGGACTGACTTAGGCATCGGAGAGGGTTCCCTCGGACAAACTCCGAGGCCCTGTGCGTTGCTTGTGCAGGGAGCTGACTCACTCCGCCGGGAAGGTCCGACTACAGGAGAGGGTAAAGGAGAGATCGAAGGAAATCAAGTAAAGCGATACCCGAACACTAAGGACCCGAATTCGTAATCGGGTTAACTGATTCCTTAACCGGAACAATTTGGCGCCGTCTGTGGGGAAGATCTAGGTTGTGCTCACGAGATTACCCACAAAAAATCAACCACTCTAAAACTCAAAATTAACCACTAGCAATTGAATATGCCTGAGATTTTCGACACCAGTTCAGTGGCAAACCCACCCAAAGCCCCCCAGTATGGCATGCCGCCCGAAATGACGCCTGCTGCCACAATTCCGGGTGTGGGGCGGGCCAGTCTGCAGGGGGCACCGGGCCAAGGAGCAGCTACCATGGCTGGACAGGGGAGCCAGTCGAGGCCAGTCCTGAACCTCACCCCTGCCCAGATGGTACAGACTGCGGCTTTCTTCTCAGCCATGTTGGACCAGGAATTTACCCCTGACGACCTGATAGGCAGGGTCGCGACGACCTCCAAGTTGCTCCACTTTGAAAGTGGAGAATGAACCGGAGGCACGAAGCGAACCGCCGTCAGAAACGCTCAGAAAAAAGCCAGGAAGACAGCTCAGGCTTATGCACAAGTGCAAAGGCGAATTTCAGAAGCCCGTCAGGAGCCGCCTGCACGGCAGGAAGTAGCTGGTCCGGAGGGCGCATTCTCCATCCATACTACAGAATCCACCGCCGCTTATGAAAGAAGAGGCCTATCCCAAGACCTGAGGGATCGCATGAGGCACAAAGAGCCAGTATCCAAGCGCTTGGGAGAGAAGCAAGATGTATTCTCCAGGTTGACACCGGTTGAAGGATTGCGACCACCCCCTGGACTGTCCCAAGGCCTGCAATCCAGGCTCAACAACGGCCAACCCATGAGGCCCAGGTACCGACAGGGTGATAACCTCGAGTCCGCCCAGAAGAAGCGCTCGCGGTATCACTCCCCCTCCCAGGGCGACGAGGCGATTAGCAGGCCGAGGCCCCCACCAAGGCACCGCTCCCCTGAGGGCAGGCGACCGACCCCTGACAAATGGGACGACTACGGTCGCTACTCAGATGCGAGCAGGTCGAAAATGGTGGGCAGGCCAACAAAAACCCCGCTTCACCCTGAGGTCCAAGCGTACCCGATCCCGAAGATTAAAATGCCGACTGTAAAGTTCGATGGAACTACAGACCCGGAAGATCACCTGGCTGCGTACGAAAGCCACATGGGCATGTACGACGCCGACGACGCAGTCTGGTGTAAAATCTTCCCACCACCCTGGTAGGCCTAGCCCAGGGTTGGTTCAGGGACCTCCCGCAAGGGTCAATCTCTTTCTTCGTCGAGCTGGCGGAGATGTTCTTGGACCAGTATGCCGGAAACAAACGACGACGTCTCACCCGCTTTGACCTGATGACCCTCAGGCAGAAGAAGGGCGAAACTGTCAGGGAATATCTTAAGAGGTTCGACTTGTCGTTCCAACAGGTGAAGGAAATTGACGACCCGACAGCAGCATATGCACTAACCAACTCCCTGCTACCCGGCGAAATGAAGAACCAGATGATCAGGGCCCAGCCGGAGACCCTGGCCAAAGCCAGAAAAATCGCAGAGGGGTTTATGCTGCAGGAGGAATTCCACAGCCTGCCGGAGACCCCTGCAGGCCCTACAAGGCAGCAAGGGGGACCGCAGGGTGGACGCGGAAGAAACGAACCCGGAAGGCATAGAACTGAGGAAGGGGATACCCCCAAGAAGGAGCGCACTGTTTACCAGCCCAGGTTCGACAGTTACACAGCCCTTAACAAATCTAGGGCAGAAATCTTCGAGCTGGAAAAAGAAACCGCCAAGTGGAATCGCCCGAGCAAGCCGCGCAGTCCAAGAGGGGACCCCAAAAAATTCTGCACCTTCCACGACTGCGTAGGCCACACCACAGAAGAATGTCGTCACCTGAAAGACGAGATCGAGAAGTTGATCAGGAACGGCTGGTTGGCCAACTACGCAGCCAGGAACAAATCCCAGAAAGAGACGCCTGAGAAGCCCGAAGGCTCGGTACAGAATCGCCTGGTGATCCACGTGATATCAGGGTCTGCGGAAGGTCCAATCAGCCGAAGAGGGCAGAAAAGGCAAATTCGCGAACTGAGAAACCAAATCTGCTACGCTGAAAGAGCAGGAAGCCCAAAAGGAGTAACGCTGAGCATCACCCCCGAGGATGCAGGGCGGGTGGTGTACCCCCACAGCGATCCCCTGGTGCTATCCTTGGTGATTAGCAACCACATTGTTCTGAGATGCATGGTGGATACCGGTGCCTACACGAATTTGCTGTACAAAGACGCCTTCGACAAAATGGGTCTGGAGAAAAGGCACCTGCGGCCCGCCCCCGGGTCATTATATGGGTTCAGCGGAGCAGGAATATTGCCCGTAGGGATCATAGACCTGCCGGTAACATTTGGGGAAGGAGCTACTGCCAGGAATGTCAGAGCATCATTCGTTGTAGTGGATGCGAAGTCTGCTTACAACGCCCTGATCGGCAGAGTCACCCTGGACGAGATTGAAGCGGCCATATCAATCAGGGCTCTCACTATAGCCTATGTCACTGATTTCGGCCTAGAAGGCAAAGTACGCGGAGACCAAGAGTCGGCCAGACAGTGCTACTCCGTGGCCCTGCAGGCTCATGAGAGCGAAAGAAAAGGGAAAAGAAAAGCCGACAGCTCCCCCAGCAGAGAAGGCGAGATTCCAGCCGGTAACCAGGCGCCAAACCACCTGGAACCTGGGGGAGAAAGCATGCTGGTGGACCTGGAGCCAGGGAGACAAGTCCTTGTAGGGGCTGACCTGGAAGAATCCTACCAGGCTGAACTGGTCGAGCTACTGAAAGAGAACAAGGATGTATTCGCCTACTCGGCGGATGAAATGCCAGGGGTCGATCCAGCGTGCATCGTTCACAGGCTGAACGTGAACGCGGACGCCCGCCCTGTGAAGCAGAAAAAGCGGAACATGTCCGCAGAAAAAGACTTGGCAATCAAGGAAGAAATCGAAAAACTTTTGAAAGCAGACTTTATAGAAGTTTGTGACTACCCTGAGTGGCTGGCAAATGTGGTCATGGTCAAGAAATCGTCAGGCGCGTGGAGGATGTGCGTGGATTTTACGAACCTCAACAAGGCCTGCCCAAAAGACTGCTACCCGCTCCCCAGGATCGACCAACTGGTGGACGCTACCAATGGGTATACTATGCTAAGCTTCCTGGATGCCTTCTCAGGATATCATCAGGTGTACTTATGGCAGCCAGACAGAGTTAAATGCGCATTCATCACCAGTTCAGGCACCTACATGTACAAGATGATGCCATTCGGGCTGAAAAACGCAGGAGCCACGTACCAGCGCCTGGTCGACAAGGTGTTCGAAAACCAGAAAGGCAGAAACATAGAGGCCTATGTCGATGACGCCATTGTGAAGAGTAAGGGAGACAAAGAGCACTTGGCAGACCTGCGGGAGACCTTTTCCTCCCTGCGCGCCTACAAAATGAAGCTCAATCCGAAGAAATGCACGTTTGGGGTGCGCTCTGGAAAATTATTGGGTTTCTTGGTAAGCTCTCGAGGGATAGACGCTAATCCCGAGAAAATTCAGGCTGTTCTTGACCTTCCTGAGCCAAGGACCATCAGGGACATCCAACGTCTGACAGGTCGCATGGCCGCCCTGGCACGGTTCATTGCCAGGTCAGCAGACAAGTCAACCCCGTTCTTCAAGGTGCTGAAAGGCAACAAGCAATTCAAATGGGAAGACGAGCAAAAAGAAGCGTTCGGGCAATTGAAGGAGCACTTAAAGAAACTCCCCACCCTGGCAAGACCGGTGGCAGGAGAAAAGCTTTTCCTTTACATCGCTGTAACCAACGTGACAGTCAGCGCGGTCATCTTAAGGGAAGAAGCAGGCGCTCAACAGCCCATATATTTTGTAAGCCACGCCCTGGGGGCAGCAGAGAAGAATTATCCTATGGTCGAGAAAGCGGCCTACGCAGTTGTTATAGCAGCCAGGAAGTTGAGGCCGTACTTCGACGCACACCCCGTCGTAGTACTAACAGACCAACCCCTGGAGAAGGTGTTAGAGAAGTTTGAGAAATCAGGCAGATTGCTGAAGTGGGCTATCGAGTTGAGTGGACTGGGGATAACATACCAGTCAAGAACAGCCATCAAGGCCCAAGCCCTGGCCGACTTTCTGGCAGAATGTTCCCACTCTGAAGACGATGGCCCAACCTCCGGCGAGTGGATCGTATACACCGATGGGTCCTCAACGGCCAACGGAGCAGGGGCGGGGGTAGTGTTGACCAGTCCGGAAGGGACCGATTTTGAGCATGCGCTCAGATTTGTCTTCCCCGCCTCGAATAATGAAGCCGAGTATGAAGCAGTACTTGCAGGCATCAACCTGGCCAAGGCTGCAGGCGCGGAACGGGTCGTTTTGGCCACAGACTCCCAGCTCATCGCCAACCAAATCAATGGAGAATATGAAGCTAGGGACCAAACTATGGCCGCGTACCTAGAAGTGGTGAAAAGGGAACTATCAGGTTTGAAATCATATGAAATCAGACAGATCCCACGATCCCAGAATAACAGAGCGGACGCCCTGTCAAAACTAGCTAGCTCCAGCCTGCAAGATATAAGAAGGTCAGTATGGGTGGACGTCGTCCAGGAGAAATCTACCGTCCCCTATCAAACCGTCGGTGCGGTGGAGGAAGCAGGGCCTGAAGACTGGAGGACCCCCATCATCCTGTTCAAAAAACACGGAGTCCTACCGACCGACCCTGTACAGAAAAGAAAAATGCCAGCAAGGGCTGCATGGTTCATCATAATAGGAGAAGACCTGTACAAAAAATCTTTCTCGTCCCCTCTGCTCAGGTGCCTGGGGGCAGAGCAGGCGGCGGAGGTGTTGGACGACATCCACTCCGGAATATGTGGCCATCACATAGGAGGGAAGTCACTAGCACACAAGGCCTTGAGAGCCGGATACTACTGGCCGACCCTGCTGGCCGACGCAAAAGACTTAACCCAAAAGTGCAGAAAATGCCAGCTTTTCGCCCCATCCATCCATGCCCCGGCCCAGGAGCTCAGACCGATCCTGTCTCCCATCCCCTTCGCTCAGTGGGGGATGGACATATTGGGCCCCTTCGCGGTAGCCACCGGGGGAAGAAAGTTCTTGATCGTAGCTATTGACTACTTTACCAAATGGGTGGAAGCTGAGGCAGTGCCTAACATCACCGAGCCTGCGGTCAGGAAGGTGATTTGGCGGAACATTATCACCCGGTTCGGCCTGCCAAAAATGCTGGTGTTTGACCATGGAAGACAATTCGATAATGACCCCCTGAGATTATGGCTGGAAGGTCACGGCGTTACGGTTGCTTATTCTGCCGTCTGCCACCCTCAAACCAACGGGCAGGCAGAGGCAGCCAACAAGCAGATTTTGAATGGCCTAAAGAAAATGGTGGATGGCCTCAAGGGCAGATGGGCCGACGAACTCCCCAGCATACTCTAGTCAATCCGGACCACCCGGAAGGAGTCTACGGGCCAGACCCCGTTCGGCCTGGTGTATGGTGCAGAGGCCTTACTACCAATTGAGGCCAGGATCCCCTCCTTGCGCTCCTTACAATACGACCAGGCTGAGAATGAGGTAGCGATGGCAGAGGCCTTGGATCTGGTCAATGAGGTAAGGGAGGAAGCCAGCACCAATATCGTCGCCTACCAGCAGCGAATGAGGAAGGCGTACAACAAAAGAGTGCATCAGCGAAATTTTCAGATGGGTGATCTAGTCCTCAGAAAGACACAGGCCGTGGGAAGGTCGAGAGAGCACGGCAAACTTAGCGCTAATTGGGAGGGTCCATACCAGGTAACTCAAATCTTAGGGCCAGGCACGTATAAAATCGCCAATCTAGAGGGCCAAGAGTTGGGTGCTCACTGGAACGCAGACACCCTGAAGAAATATTATGTTTAAAGCAGAATCTTAAAGTAGTCTTCATTTCTTTAAAATTGGCGGAGAACGGTCAAAGAATGTCGACGGCTCCGACCACCCTTGTGATAGATTTTTACGAAGAAATGAAAAGATCCTCGGAGTCTATACTCGTTGCCTGTTCAAACTCGCGTTTTCACACACAAACGAGCAGGGGGCAATAGGGGGAGGCCCCCCTGTTGCCAGAACCAAGGAAAATAGCCCCCCCAACAAAAATTCAACGCCCCCCTACAAGTAGGGGGCAGGCCCCCTGGACTCTGACCAATAGCCAGGGACAGGCCAAACGAACAAGGACTGGGGGCAAGCCCCCCAACCTTGTATAAAAAACGCATAGTGCCACCTTGCCAGCCTCTGGGCAGCTAGGGGGCAGGCCCCCTGGACTCTGACCAAGAGCCAGAAACAGGCCAAACGAACAAGGACTGGGGGCAAGCCCCCCAACCTTGTATAAAAAACGCATAATGCCACCCCACCAGCCTCTGGGCAGGCGGGGGGCAGACCCCCTGGACTCTGACCAAGAGCCAGGGGCAGGCTAAACGAACAAGGACTGGGGGCAAGCCCCCCAACCTTGTATAAAAAACGCATAATGCCACCCTGCCAGCCTCTGGGCAGGCGGGGGGCAGACCCCCTGGGCTCTGACCAAGAGCCAGGGACAGGCCGAACGAACAAGGGCTGGGGGCAAGCCCCCC
Organism: Agrostemma githago; assembly: GCA_958450325.1. NCBI lineage: Eukaryota > Viridiplantae > Streptophyta > Magnoliopsida > Caryophyllales > Caryophyllaceae > Agrostemma > Agrostemma githago. Next base: position 55,238,206 of record OY288258.1, on the reverse strand, counting down.
AACCTTGTATAAAAAACGCAGCCACCCTGCTTACCCCTGGGCAGGCAGGGGAGGGCCATGCTTGGGAAAACAAGGAAAGTAAAAGTAAAGGACAAACATTCAAAGATTAATCCAGAAAAGAGTAGCAAGTTTTTAACAAAGCCCAAAATAAAGATCCAGAAAGGTCAGAGCATTACAGACAAAGCTGGCCATTCTAAGGCTCAGCATAAAAAAGTTATCAACAAAGAGTAAAGGCCTAGGCATCAGGCACACCATGATTGGGACCAGCAGGCTCCTTGGGGGTTCCAGCCGCCAGAGCTTCATTCTTGGCAGCATAAAGGTTTCGAAATGCGTCCTCGTCAAAGACAGGAAACATTTCCTTGATTACCTCCATAACAAGCTCCAAGGAGGAAGTAGCCCCATTTTCAAAACTCAAGTCCGAGGCAGCTTCAGCTTCCTTCAGGATGGCATCTTTCTCATCTTGCCACCCAGCCTGAGCCAGTTTGAAGTCTGAGCTGGTTTTGGACAGTTCTTCCTCCAGATCAGCTGCTTTCTTCTTGAGATGCTCCATCTCAGCCAGGGACGTTTCAGCGCGCTCCACTGCCAGGCGGCTCTCCCTCAGTTCCGCCTCGAGCTTGGACGCCTCCCTCACAGCCTGCTCCCCCTGAAGCCTCCATTGGTTGGCCTGCACCTTCACTTCCTCCAGCTCGTTCTCTTGTTTGGACAGCTGGTCCTTCAGGCCCCCAATCAGGGTCACATCCTTTTCAACCACGGCCAGGCGATCAGGGGGAGGGACCCCAGGGGTGATAGTCAGCTCCTCGTCACTTAGGCGACTAAGGGCCGCCAGCTCGGCAGAAGCCTGCAACACCCTGGAAGTACGCTGTATGTACTGAATCACCTGGTGGGAAGTGTTGGTTATCGACTTAATGAGGCGATCTGCCAAAACAGTACCAGAGTCCGAGAGCAAGCCTGATACATCAACACTGTCACCCGCAGCATAGTGGAGCTCTGCATTCTCCTCCAAAAGAGAAGTGCCCGGGACGTCGTGAGCAGGGCGTTTCGCCTCCGGGGTCTCCACGTCGGCCTCTAAGTCAACCATAGGCACGGTCCCTGGAGCCTCCCTACTCCTCTTTCTCCTACGGACCAGGGGAGCACTCTCTCCAGTTTGCTCAGAGTCAGCAGGGTGAGACCCCGGGGAAGCGTGTGCCCTAGCAGGGGAATCATCCTGCCGGCGAGCATAGGAGGGGGTCGCCACAGAAGTAACTTCAGCCTCCCCACCCTGAGCATTGGGAGAGGGAGCTGCCGGCTTTAGCCGAGGAGGGAAGGGGAGCCGTCGGCCAGAGGCGAGCTCCTTCACAAACCTCATCAAGTTCTTCTCTCCTTTCTTGAAGTTGGAGGGAAGAAGGGGGACTTTTCGAGTGACAACGAACTCCTCAGTCAGACCAAGCCTCCTCACCTGCTTCCGGGTCCAAAGGCGAGAAACAGCACCTGCAAGACGGGTAAAAAGGCCAATTAAGAAAACAGGGATGAGAACCTCAGGAAAAATCACCAGGCCAGTTGAAGCCCCTGAACTACCTTCAAGGCCGGGAATCAAACCCAGCGGGATCAGATATTCATCCGTGGTGATAAGGTCTGCGTGAGGAAGCCAGAAAGCAGGCTCATTGGGAGGAGCCCCCTCAGTAACCTTAAATTTCTTAATCAATTCTTCATCTGCCTGACTCAGCTTCACCTTCAAGTCTTTTCCCCCGACACCCGGGTGATACTCCTCACGGGTTTCCAGGCGGGTATGTACGTGGTTCCTAAAATGCCTAGGGATCCGCCACCCTGAGGCACTATGTACGTACAGGAAATTGTCTTTCCAGTCTTTCAGGCTGTTTAAAGCCGGCCAGACCAGAGCGTATTTTTTCGATTTCAGAATGGACCAGTACCCAGGGGAGTCATCCCCCCTTGATGAGGATACCATTTGCAGCCAAGTCATGGCACGCAAGGCATCAATAGAGGGCCCCTCTCCGTGGAAGAGGCAGGTCCAGGTATAAGCCACCAAGGTCCTGATGGCTGAGGCAGTCAGCTGGGCAATGGCCACGTTCATCCTCCTGAAAGCCTCCTCCAAGAAGGGGTGAAGAGGGAATCGTAGGCCGAATTCCAAGCTTTTGTGGTAAACAGCCACACAGCCATCAGGAGGGCAACACACCGTATCTTTTTCCCCGGGGATTATGACGGTGTACCCCTCCCCGAAGTGATAGAATTTCTCAATCTCCTCGGCAGCATTACTCTCCAGAATTAGATCTCGGTTCTTGGTCTCGGGGTAGGTTCTCAAAGGAACCAGGTACTTGTGTTTGTCCAAGAAGTACCTTCTCCCTTTTTCCCTGGGAGAAAGGCCGGCAACGGTGGAGGGGTCAATCTCCAATGCACCGTCGTCGGAATCGACGACATCAAAGGGAGCGGGTTCGGGTGATTTGGCACCCCCATCCTCCTCGGGGCGATTTCCCCCGCCAGGTCTGACCCCAGAGGAAGAGGCCAAGTCAGTTCTACCCCCTCTCCTATCCTCCGTCCCTCCAGACGACGGACTAAAGGTAAGAGCGCGAGCGCGAGACATTCTATTTCGCGAAGGAATATGAGAAAAAGGAAGAAAAACTAAGAGTTGGAATCAAGATTCTAACCTAGAAAGATGATCGTCGCCGAAAAAAGTCCGAAGTTAGGCGCCCCTCGAAATCTTGAAAGAAGTTCTCAGCAGCAAAGAGAGTGAGGAAGAAGAAAAGGTTGAAGATGGGCTGTGAAAATAGTAGAGAAACCGCAATTTATACGGAGAGTGGCCAAAACATTAAATGGCGCCACAACTACTTCAACAGGGGGCACGGCCAATCAGCGCACCCGCACGCTACCCAAAAATCCGCTGGGAATAGGAAGCAATCATCACTAAAAGAACATTCCAACCTCGGGAACAAGCAGTGCATTTAATGCAAGAGCTCAGGGGTCAACTGCATCCCATCTCAAGAGACGCCTGCCAAGAGAAAGACCCCGCCTCCCTCTGGCCGGCGTGGGCCAATTGATGGGAGTTGACCAAGTACCACGGGTCGCCCGCCTGCGGGGCCCCGGAGCGGTTCGCCCCCAGGGCAAATCTAAAATCACCCGTCTGCCCCCCCTGCGAAGGACTACGGAGAGAATCCCGAAAGGCTTGCGCCTGCCGAGCAGGGCCCTTCTGCCAGCCGAGCAGGGCCTCCAAGTTCTCATCGTGCTGGTTTCCAGGGTGCCCGAACCCCCAGTACAAGCAGGGGAATCCGAGGGCCCATCCGTCATTCCGCCTCAGGTAATGGAAAATGGGTGGACGAGGAGAAGCCACGTGTCGTCCTCTCGACCACCCATTTTCCCGCTCTTTTCCCTCTCTTCCTCTCTCTCTTGTGGGAAGGTATAAATACCCACCTACTTCCCACATAGAGGGGATTGGATTTTCTCTCTCTAGACTCTTACTCCTAAAAATCGCCACCTAGTTCCTCACGAGCTAGGTTCGTCAAGGCATTCACTGACTGACTTAGGCATCGGAGAGGGTTCCCTCGGACAACCTCCGAGGCCCTGTGCGTTGCTTGTACAGGGAGCTGACTCACTCCGCCGGGAAGGTCCGACTACAGGAGAGGGTAAAGGAGAGATCGAAGGAAATCAAGTAAAGCGATACCCGAACACTAAGGACCCGAATTCGTAATCGGGTTAACTGATTCCTTAACCGGAACAAACTTAATGAAGTAGTGCGGGACACGTGGGCTTCTTACTTTACTTCTCGTTATACGTAGAATGCTAAGTAATTCAGAATTTCTAGGTTCATTGTAGTAGAACGCTCTTTTGAATTGTGGATAATGTGTAAGTTGTCACTATGAATTATTTGGATTTGGCAATTTGTTGATGCCCTTTTGAATGGTATATTGGCATCTTTGGTGTTATTGACAATTGGAATGGTAGCAAAATTCTTAAAAAAATGTTTTTTCATTTTAGAAATGTATTTAAGGCGTCAATCGCCCATAAAGTACCATAAAAATTATATGCGGCGTTTATATGCATAAACCCGCAATTAAGTCAATTATTTGAGGCGTTTTCTGAATTTGGCGCTGCAGATAATGCAATTATTTGAAGCGTTGTTTTAGTGAGACGCCGCAAATATTATTTATTTGAGGCATTTAAAAAACGCCGCAAATATTATTTTATTTGCTTCCATCCCATTTGCTTCTTAGCCTAAAACGCCGCAAATGATGGGTTTTTGGTAGCTGCAAATTAGCGTTTTTCCACTAGTGGTGTCTAGTGGGGATGGTGGTTCGGGTGATGTAGGTGGGGAGGGGGAGAAGGATGGGGAAGGTGATATAGGAAGTGAGGGCATGGAAGTGATGGGAACAGAGGGTATGGGTGATGGTTGAGGAACAAAGGGTATGAGTAGGGATGGCAATGGGTCTAAGACCCGACCCAGACCCGGCGGGTCGGACCCGAATGGGTCGGATCTGGATCTAAATTTTCCAGACCCGATGGACATGGGTCGCGTCTGGGTCCTCCCCAAAAAATTCGGATACAGGTACGGGTCTGAATTTTGGGACCCGGACCCGACCCGTAGACCCGTGGACCCGTCAAAAATTTTTTTTAATTCATTAAACATACCAAGCAGTGACTCATGTATCCCTTAATATGTTTTTTAATAAATTACTTTGTGACGAATGTTTTTAAGACGACCTTTGTGTTATGTTTTGTGAGACGTTCCGGTTGTATTGTGAGACTTGTAGACACATTTTTTTTAATCATTTTTATGCGTGGTTTGTAAACACTTTTTTAAGATCTTATGCGTAAGGATGACTCAAGACATTACGTAGTTTTTTTTCCGGAAATTAAGTTCGTGTTTTTCTACGAAATTTCCATCGAAACAATGAATAATACAACAACGTAATAAATAATGCGGACCCGCGGGTAGACCCGGACCCGGTCCAGACCCGACCGGTTCGGGTATGGGTCTGAACATTTTGGACCCGTTCGGGTCCGGGTCTGGGTCCAGGTCCAGGTGGACCCGATCCATACCCGACCCGTTGCCATCCCTAGGTATGAGGGTGGGGGATAGTAGGTCTAGAAAAATGGGGTTGTCGGGCTTGGGTTCAAGGAAGGAGTATGTTTGTGGGTCAGGGGAATTGGTGAAAGGGAAGGTCGTCTCATCAAATGTAACATGTCGGGAGATGATAATTTTGCCCGTGGAGAGGTCGAGGCACCGATAACCTCGATATTGAGGAGGGTCGTAGGCACCCGCATTTTGCCTACTCATGTCTGCAGCAATTTCCAACAAAACATTTGATGATGATAGGACGTCAACATGCATCAATACGCTCAAGTATGGGCTCAGAATCAATAGTATCCAGCTCGAGCACATACTGGAATACAAATCTCTCAAAACCGACCCCAAATTCAGACTCAGTGAGTCGTTTCCAATCAAATAAAGCAACTTAAAGCCAAAACCGCCATCGGGGGCAAAACCATCTTTTATCGACCCAGTTAAACCTGGTCAAAGTCGAAAATCCAAAACAAACTAAAAGGACCAAATGGCGTCCAAATACACAAACCAACCAAGTCAAGCGGATTAAAATCTTACCTCGGATAACACGGATGTCAATCCTGTATTTCAAGCTACTTCCAATCCTTGCAAATTAATCGCACGGAGTCCCGCGCCTCAGAATCAAGGTGCGCCAGTTGTCACGCTTCACTATCAAGGCGCCAACCTTCGTGCACCTCTTGTTTCGAAATCAAAATTAGGTTTTAGCGCTCAAACATATATCAAAAACTCGACATCTCCTATAAATACATGACTCCGACTCATCATTTAAGGAGCCTCTTTTCGAGCATTTTTGCATACTACGCTTCACAAAGACTCTAAAAATGCCCTAACTCTTCCCACATCCGAGAGCCTCCCCGTGTCCATACCGATACTCCGTCAAGCCATACTTCGAGATATTTGACATGCAGGTTGAGGGTGTTCAAACCTCTATTCTAATCATTGTTTCTCTTAACCATGTCATATTTAACATTACTAGCTTTTTATTTATCGCATCTAAACAACTAACATTTAATTTCTCGTATACTACTTTTAAATTTCCGTACACTAACATCTAACTTTAATTATCGCATTTATATTATCATTCCTAATATCGTCGTATACTAATAATAAAAACTATTTTCTAAAACGATTCTAGTGAACGCCCTATGACGCTAATCGAGTATCGTACGCTCACGTAGCGAAATCACGAAATCGAAAGGCGAGAATTTAATGTTTGCAAGGATGAATCGCAGTTCGTTTAAGGCACGCACCCTAATGAAGCCAACTTCGTCATCAAAGACCTTTGGTCCAAGTATGATGTCGATAAGGCTTTGGATTTGTAGACTGCTTTACGAATCAGTTTTCCGAACTATTTGCTCCCAACATTGGAATCTACCAAAAGTGCGCATAACGACTAGCTAGAGCATGAGGGTCGTGGCGCCTCAAAATTGAGGCGTGCGACCCCCTACACTCGAATATCAGGACACCTCATGGCGTGCGCCTGGTTTCGTGCTTATGATGTGATTGTAGATTCATTTGCTGCCTATTTTTAATAATCGCGCACACTCCTTTTGATTATTTGATACCGGTTCTATAACCAGACGTCAAATACAAAGGATCATCAAGGGTCAACTGAATACAAAACCTAATGACGCCAATCCGAGTATCGTATGGCTCATATTGCCGAACAACGATGACTCAATGCGGAAGGTCCCAATATTCGTATTAGGACAGCCACCCGAGAAGGATTTATACAATATACAAGGATAGCCACCCGAGAGGGATTTATACAATATACAAAGACAACCACTCGAAAGAGATGTATACAATATACAAGGACAGCCACCCCGAATGGAATTTATACAATATATAAGGACAGCCACCCGAAAGGATTTATACAATTCAAGACAGCCACCCGAAAGGGAATAATACAACCCAATACAGCTACCCGAAAGGGATTTATACAATTCAACGCAGCCACCCGCAAGGGATTAAATCAAAACCAAATTATCCAAGAAGGACTTATTACAAGGGGTTCGTCTCACCAAGTTTCAGTCACTCAGAAGCAGACTCAAGCATGGGGTCTACTCCAAAGATCAAAACACTCATCAACTACAAACCCAAATCAAAATAAGCAAACCCATATCAAAACTTCAACAAGTGATTGCAAGCAACAAGGTCAGGTATGATTTCAAAACCTTGACTGAAGAGCCTTAGTACGTAATCCAGCAGACTTAAAACGACCTGAGCGGACAGCCACCATGTCGTAATACTCGATTGACCTGGTGGCTATACTTTGACTTTCGCCTTGTCCAAGCCTCAATCAAAGTGGGGGCTTCTGTAGACACTAAGCTTTGGACCTAGTGGCTCCAGGAGTGTCGGACGAACACCCGATGATCGGACTGCAACACGACACGATTTTACGATATTTTAGACGGTTTTCCTATAGAACGGATCAAATAATTACTCGAAAAAATTAATTCAACATCAAGACGGTCTTAGTTTGTCATTACGGTCGCGTCGACACTAATTAGAGTCCATTTTGACTCCGGGGTTCCAAATCGCTCCCGAAACACGCAAAGTCAAACCCGAGTTAGCACGTCAGGCCGAGTCGAGCCTCAAGACGCGCGCCCGAGGCCCAATGGCGCACGTGCTAGGGCATAGAAGCAAATTTTTCAAATCGGGTCTTCAAAATCTCGATTGCCTCCCCTCGGGCGCCTAAATTCTGCACCGCCTGGAGCCAAGTGTCCCAATCTGGATCACACGGTGTGTGGCGTCCGAAATATTGATTTGAACTACGAGAAAAACTATAAATACCCTCCTTGTCCGCTCATAATCGACACAACTCAACACATTCTTCTTCCCCTCTCTACGAGCTCCACACAACTGCAACTCTTCTATAGCGTCGCACTCCGACATTAGGCACGATCCACTCAATCATTTTCTCTTCGATTCGCATTCCACGAATCAATACTACTCTTTGTAGTTCCTCGAGTTCCTGACTCGACAATAACGGAAAAGAGCACCTATGTTGACTCGTCGACTTGCTTCACCGTAGCGAAGCTCTACCGGAATCGCCGCAGGACGCAAGGAGGATCATACCGTCAAAGTCGAAATGTCACTAGGTTGTCATCTAAACACAACTTTACATATCGCACTTTACTTAAGCATTTCGAAAACGTCAAGTCCGACCTATGTGGATACTGATTCCACGACGTGTCATCACTTGCACTCCAAGTGATGTACAAGCCTTACTCCTATTCGGCCAAGTTAAGACCAACTCGTATAACATACGTAATATCCACAACTTCAACCCTGAGTACTAAAACACCTAAATCGAATCTGAGAAGTCGAAGATCTATTCTTGATCGTCTACACATCGTATTTTGTTTAGTGTACATTCTGAGGGTGAAACTCCTCATACAATGTGATTTACTTACATTTTGCATTTTACCACTTTCGTATGATTTACCGTTTTTATGACCATAATCGCATCCTTCAACAACCGACGTTGCAAAGGCATAGGGTTAAAACAACGGATGTTATCGCATTTACGCCACAATTAGGAACGAAGTTATCAGCCCATCGATTGATTAGTAGAGGTCGTTACGTGCGGGCGGGATTGGGTGTTGATGTCTTTCAGACGTTGGCTTCCCAATACGTACCCACACCTCTTGCTCAAAATCTACGGTTTCCGGATGCCAGGAACCATTGGCAATGAGAGTCATTCTATTCATGAAATGCTTAAGGGTAGAAGTCTCTATCTTTAGGTCCTCATGTCACTCAGCTTTGGACGGGGCCGTGTGGGCAACCGCCGCGACGGTTCCGCGCGGCGAGCGGGTGGCGGCATCCACAGCCAGATGGAGAGTAAAGATAGTAGAGGCGAATGCGGATATTTGTGGACTCCAATAAGCTAACTATATAGGCGGGGCTTTGTCCGATCGTATGGGATAGTAACAGCACTGAGTTTGTTGAATGAGGTCCGTGCTAGATGTGAGATCCGTAGCTCGTTGGGTCTTTGTGTTGATTCTATTGTTAACTTTTTAAGTGTTTATTCTGCTAGTTTTTGTACGGATATTAAGCGATGTGGGAACACGGTCGACCATTGTGTAGCCCAAACTGTGTATGACAGTGAAGTGGGGGACGAGATTGTGTTTGACTCGCATTTCCCGCAAGGCATCTTATTGGACATTGCGAGGCTTGAACTAAGATAATGGGTCATCTTGGTTTAAAAGAAAGGAGATTAAAGTGGGGGAGAAATATCGAGCTCCGAAACTTCAAGTCAGAATAGTAGTCACTAGCCACAGACAATACTGTAACGTCTCAATAGAAAGTTTACGGTTATTTTGTACACAATAATTAAGGTAGTAAAGTATTGGGAGAAATATTATTGTTCCGTTATTAAAAAAACAAAAAGTAGAGGATAAAACTTACTCAAAAAGAAAGTATAAACGATCGACTGACACACTTAAAAAGAAAAATGCAAACTATTCATTGAGACGGAGAGCGCCTAAAACTAAAATTCGACGATAGAGAGAATATTAAAAGAAACAATGATGGGACTTGGTTTAATTCCAAATTGTACTTTAGAACGTCGTTGTTCACATTGTTTTGTTTTTTTTCGGGAACTCCCTACTTTGTAAGGAGTAGTTTGTACTTTGTAGTAGCTATACAAGACATATCATTAGGAATAATGTACGAACGATGTTTAATTAATTTGACCCGAATCTAGCAATAATAGCAATGGAATGGGCGAGTACGGTACCCTGACGGTTAGAACCAACTAACCGTACTAATCTCGAAAAGACTAAGCTTATAACAAATTAATGATGGTGAGGATCAGGTCCTCCGGGAGTATAGCGGTCAGACACGACGTATAAACTTGTAGAAGTACCGTCTCTTTGCATGCTGGCCTTGATGATTTCCTTGGCTTGCTCTATCAACTTGTCATTACTACTACTCATGGCCGGTAATGTGGGTGGTAGAGAACGGGAATTTGAAGTGGAGACAGCAGCAAAGAGCAACAAAAGAAGGCATAACCAAAATCTGAGTCTACTACCCATTATTGTATGTATTGCTCACTATAGTAACAAATATAAAGAAGATGGTTTGCTATATATGCAAATTTGAAATGAATCGAAGGTGTAGCTTAGGGTGGTTTATTGTTGGTGATTTGAGTTTGAAACCGTTTCATTTATATAGGGATAGGGAAGTAGTAGTAGTAGTAGTAGTACGTGCAGGAGATTTTTAAGTTAAGAATGAAAAATGATATGATAGTAGGTCAAATAGGACAGTAATGCATTGCAACGATTTCCACTAACTTCCATTCTAATTCATGCATTCAATGTACAGTGGGTTTTGGCGTAAGGATGGATTGAGTGCCGTCCTGTATGTATTGTATGGTAGCACGTACATAATAATAGAGTAACTAATAAGACTCCACGCACATTTTTCAGTACGTATTTCATAGGAATAAAACCACTTCACTATCTCCAAAAGCCCATCTGAACGACATCACTTTTGAATTAATTATAAGCTTAACTCTCTTGCTTTTCTTCATCTTAACTTTTTAACTCTGGGTACACCTACATCAAATGTATCCATATGCTACGCCTCCTGCGCGCCATGAAAATGAAATAGCCTTGCTTGGCTTCCATTTACGGTTAGTCTCCTACGCATATATATATCCGTCACACTTGTGATATATAACTATTCAAGTATTAATCAACTCGGTAGACAAGGACAAACCATCGTTATATATATGTTCCCAAAATTCTCTGTTTTTTGTCCCTTTATATGTAAATGGTACACCCTCCATCCCGGTCAATAATTCACAATTTCCTTTATTGGATGTATCAGTAAATAATTCACAATTTTCCTCTTTTTTTTTAAGTTTCACACTCTACTTTTTAGGACAGAGAGAGTAATATTTATGTTGTGTTAACAATATGATCGATATGTTTGTCACAAACAAGGATTTTTGTTCCATTTTAGGCAAAGTAAAAATTTGGGACCAAAGGTAGTGCGTCGTGTCCACCACCCTAATATGCACCGATCGGGTATACAGGCATGGGCGTATGTGAATATATTAACTGAATGTGGATTTGTGGCCGTAGATATAGGGGTGACAACTGACAAGGCAAGCTCAGGCTTCATATCAACCTTTTTGTTTTGGTGACAAGGAACTCGCAGCCGCTAACTTTTGGTGCACTCTGGGTAAACCCCCGGATGTACGCACACCATGTAAGCCGCCCTTTGGACGACAGACTCGAAACCTAGATGACATATCCTCAAGTCATACAACTCCTACAAGAACGCTCTTGTAGGGGTTTAAACCTGAGATCCATGGAATTGTAACCATATGTTTTAACCACTAGCTTAGGTTCCACTCTTGCGAGCCATATCAACCATTTTTCATTACAAATATTCATCCAGTTGATTATTTGGAGTAACATAGCTAGGTTTCAATATAAGTAGCTTTAAATGTCCATTTCATGTCAGCTTAGTTCAGTTCAATTGAATCAAACTTAGTTGAATTCTAAAGAAATTGGACATGAAAATGAAAAATAATTGTTCTATATTAATTGATTAAGAACCATCTACAAGCAAGCTTATATATCAATTACTCTACGTCTATCACAAGAAACTTACCTAATTACAAACTCTCTATTTAGGCAATGAAAGATAATCTACATATTATACGAGATATTATACACACAATAATATCGTAAATAATATCGAAATAATATCATCAAAATACTATTGTTTCACACTCCCCCTCAAGTTGGAGCACTTGGAGTTCCAATGCCCAACTTGTACTGAAGAAACTCAAAAGCTGCTCTTCCAAGAGCTTTTGTGAACAAGTCGGCAATTTGTTCCTTGCTTCTTATATGAGAAGTTGAGATGGTCCGATTAAGAAGATGATGACGAATAAAATGACAATCAATCTCTATGTGTTTCGTTCGATCATGGAATACGGGATTTTTTGCGATGTGCAACGCTGCCTGATTGTCACAGAAAACTTTCATGGGTCGTACATGATCGATTCCGAGTGATTGAAGGAAACACTTTAACCATATTAATTCGCTCGTTACGGCTGCCATTGCTCGATATTCCGCTTCTGCTGTCGACCTTGCCACCGTGACTTGTTTCTTAGCTTTCCATGACACTGGTGTATGTCCGACTTCCACAAAATATCCCGTTAGTGACCGTCTCGATAATGGACAACTAGCCCAATCCGAATCCGAGTATCCACTGACAAACAACTCGGAACTTTTATCAATTATAATCCCTTTTCCAGGATTACCTTTTATATAACGGATAACTCGAAGTGCTGCATCGAGATGTTCCTTTCTCGGGGCGTGTACAAACTGCGATAATATGTGTACCGCGTAGACTAAATCGGGCCGTGTGATGGTCAGATATATGAGTCGCCCAACAATTCTCCTATACTTCATTGGATCCTTAAGAACATATCCCTCAGCTAATGCCAACTTGTGGCTTGGTTGGATCGGTGTAGCGACGGGTTTTGCTCCTTCCATCCCTGCTTCTTTTACAATTTCCAATGCATACTTTCGTTTGCTAAGGAACAATCCCTTCTCCCCGGTCGCCACTTCGATTCCTAAAAAATATTTGAGTCGCCCAAGATCCTTTATACCGAACTGTTTGTCAAGGAATGTTTTGAGTCGCATGCTTGCTAATTCGTTGTTACTTACGACTATCATGTCGTCGACATATACCAAAACACCCAGAAAAATATTATCTTTATTGTAGGTAAATAAAGAGTAATCGGCTAGAGACTGAACAAATCCGTACCTTTCCAAAGATTCGGTCAGCTTGGCAAACCAGTTTCTTGAAGCTTGTTTTAAACCGTATAACGATTTCAATAACTTGCAAACCTTATTCGACCCACTTGCTTCGAATCCTGGAGGCAACGTCATGTATACGTCTTCATCCAAGTCCCCATGGAGAAATGCGTTGTTCACATCTAATTGACCAATCGACCATCCTTTCACGACGGCCACTACTAACAAGCATGGGATACTTGTCATTTTAGCTACCGGTGCGAAAGTCTCATGATAATCAATGCCCTCAACTTGAGTATATCCTTGTGCCACCAACCTTGCTTTATATCGCTCAATTGTTCCGTTGGCTTTGTATTTGACCTTGTAGACCCACCTACACCCAATAGGGCGTTTGTTTTTCGGTAAATCTACTATTTTCCACGTTTTATTACTCTCAAGTGCCCCAATTTCTTTTGTCATAGCTTCTCTCCACTGGAGTTGTTTAGCAGCTTCCAAATAATTACGTGGCTCTTTAATGATATCAATTTTTGCCAAAAAAACTCATGTGAGAACATGAAAAACAATTGGTTGTAACATAATTAGCTATTGGATAACGAGTACCTTTCTTTTCAGATGTGGATCGAGCTGAGTGAGCATGTTTGATGGGGTTTATGACTCGTGCAGATTGGCAGACGTAATCTTTTTTCCAATGAGGTTCGAACTTTTCTCGGGCACCTCGTCCTAATCTTTCATCCCTGATGCCTTGGTCAGGAGTGACATTTTGGTCGTTCTCCGTCGACTCTCTTGTCTCTTCACTTGCTTCTTGGACAATATTAGCCTCATCATTCTCAATATTTTTAATTGGCTCAATTTCTTCCAAGAGGAGGGGTGGTGTGGTTATAATGTTCTCGGTTTTATGTTTGTTAATGCTTTCCTGAGTCACCTGATCATCCATTCCTGTTGCATCAGCATATGGGAATACATGCTCATAAAAGTTGACATCACGTGACTCAAAAAAATATCTTTCCTTGAGATCATACAACCTCCATCCCTTCTTACCTCGTGGGTACCCTACGAAAATGCACCGCTTTCCTCGTTCACTAAACTTATCCCGTTGCTTGTCTTTGTTGTGCGCATAACAAAGACAACCTAGCACCCGAATATTGTCGAGACAAGGCTTCTCACCATATAAAACCTCATAGGGAGTCACACCATTAAGAATACGAGTCGGGGTACGATTTATTAAATATGCAGCCGTGAGTACACACTCACCCCAAAAATCAATAGGGAGATTAGCTTGGAAATAGAGAGCTCGAGCCTTTTCTAATATGTGTCTGTGTTTCCGTTCTACCCTCCCATTCTGTTGTGGAGTGTCGATGTTACTCGTTTGATAAATTATGCCTTTTTCATTATAGTACTCTTTCATAATTCCCGAGAGGAATTCGGTTCCATTATCACTTTGTACTATTTTTACTTGTTTCCCAAACTGTGTGACAGTCATTTTGCAAAAATTTATCATCAATTGGCTAACTTCCTTTCTATCTTTCATAAGGTAGACTCATACCCCCCTACTATGATCATCTACGATAGTGAGAAAATTATGGTCCCCATATATCACAGTGAATTAAAGCAAATAATTCAGTACTCCTTTTATTATTGGGTTTAAAAACCGATCGTGTTTGTTTAGCTCGACAACACGAATCACACACGCTATTAGGATCCCAAAATAAATTACTTCCAACTAAATTAGAAAAGGAAGGTAAAATACTATTAGACGGATGACCCAGTCTTCTATGCCAGAGGCGAGCATCACTGGTTTCGATCCTTGCTACCACTTCCTTTGGAGTACTCTTCATAAAATAAACCCCATCTTTATGCTCACCCCGTCCGATCGTCATCCTCGAAGATCGGTCCTGTATAGCACAATAGTCAGGATAAAAGGTTACAACACAATTATTTTCGTTTATCAACTGCTGTATAGAAATTAAATCACACGTCAAAGACGGTACGTATAACACGTCTTTGAGGACAAAATTGTGACTCAAAACAACACGACCATGTTCACGAGCCATAATATGTAACCCATTTGGCAACCCGACTGTGACGGACTCACCGCTCCACATGTTTTCGAGTAGATTTCGACGTCCCGTCATATGATGTGACGCCCAACTATCTAATAACCAACTACTAGTTTGTTTATCTTTCATACTTGACAACTTTGGACTACCTTCTGTTTTCATGGCCAAAAAACTCCTTAACAACTCAACTTCTTTGTCCGTGAAGGATTGTTTTGACGAGTCTCCTTCGCTTGTGGATGCGGCATTAGCAACATGGAACGTATTCCCATGGCTTCGACCTCCTCTTCCATATCCTCGTCCTCCTTTACGTCCGCGACCACGGCCTCTACCTGGAGGATATCCATGTTTGTCATAACATGTATCTTCAGTGTGATAGTCTTTGTTACAGTATGTGCAATGAAGTGGGTCAGTCTCCCCGCGCTCTTTGCTCGAGTTACTACTCTGGCCTCTGTTTGCTGTTTTTACAGCCATGGCTGCCTCCGTGCTTTCTTCCTTTCCCTCTTGTTACGGTTCTGTGCCGCTCTTCACGTAACACTAGAGCATATGCTCTACTTAAGGAAGTAATCGTGTCCTCCATTAGCAAGTTTGATCGAATGTGGTCATAGAGGACCGTGTCTAGCCCCATGAGAAATTGGTGCACCTTTTCTTCTTCTCGTTCTTTGGTCATGGCTGCTCCTGCTCCACAAGTACATTGGGGAATGGTACTGTAATTTGCCAACTCGTCCCATATGACTTTCAATTTGGTATACTACTCAACGACAGATTGATTTCTGCCTTGTTTACACTCACTGAGTTCACTCTTTAATTGGTGTACTCGTGGTGCGTTACCCGTTGAGAAGCGTTCCTTCAACTCCTTCCAGATTTCGGCTACCATGCCGTAAAATGTTATACTTGGGTGAAGCTTGATGTCGATGGCGGTCCTGAGCCATGATTTTACCATGGCGTTACATTGTCGCCACGCGACTGCTTCAAGGCTTTCTTCCTCTCCCTCACCTGTGATAGGCTTCTTGATGGTTCCCTCGACGAACCCCAACTTATTCTTGGCGTCGAGTCCATTACGTACTGCATCTGCCCATAAATCATAATTTTCACCATTAAAAATAATATGACTTAACATTAAACTTGGGCTATCAGACGGGTGGATATACAACGGGGATGTCGGAGGGATTTGTTCGATTTTCTTGCCTCCTCCCTCCTTGTCCTTTTTGTCTACCATGGTTAAACGTGTGAGAAAGAACGTGAGTTTTTTTTTTTTTTTTTTTTTTTTTTAAAAAAAAAAAAAAATCAGAATCGATGGTGCTCTGATACCATAAAGAAATTGAACATGAAAATGAAAAATAATTGTTCTATATTAATTGATTAAGAACCATTTACAAGCAAGCTTATATATCAATTACTCTACGTCTATCACAAGAAACTTACCTAATTACAAACTCTCTATTTAGGCAATGAAAGATAATCTACATATTATACGAGATATTATACACACAATAATATCGTAATAATATCGGAATAATATCATCACAATATTATTGTTTTACAAATTCACTTTAATTCAACCTACTTGTGTCAGAAGAAAACGTGGTGTAAATAGACTGAATGACCCCCATGCAGCCCCTCCTCTAATCTTCCACTTAAGTGGGCATATATATCTCAGCTTCGATCAGCTTCATCATGCACATCTACTCATCTAGTATTGTTAATACATAGCCTGCAGCCACTTGGAAGCTAAGCTAAGCTAAGTAGTTGGCCTTCCAGAGATTTATGCCTCTTTACAGACAAGCTAGCTAATTAAGGATTCATAATTTTAACTCGCTAGCTAGCTAGCTCGTTTATTTGAACGTGTCCCGGACACGGTCAATGGTAGTTAAACATGTTCTCAACACTACTTCTTCAAGCCGAGGAGCCTTGTAACTATCGTTTATATATGTTTCTGGGCTCCCATGGGATGGACTTCGGTGACTCGATTTGTGGGTGCATGTTGACTCTCTGTGGTTGAACAAGGGTGGTTTCTTCGATATCTGTTGTCGAAAACTAGCTAATAAAGATTACTGAGCCAATACTTCTCAACTACAACCGGGGCCGTATTTAGAGGTTCCCGGTAAACCTTAGCTTAAAATTTTCCATTGGAAATTGGTTCATAACATTCTTCCTACTTCTAATATGCTTCGTCTTATGGGCCGGGGATTTCTGTCAACCCGACTTGTTCACTATGTAGCAGAAAAGAAGAAACTTTGAGCCATCTTTTCCGTGATTATGATGTTGCCAAGCGCATATGGCTTAATGGTTCTCTAGGGCTTAAACTAATTTCCGAGCCTCTTGTTCCTTTCAACACCTGTTTCTCCAATTTATTGGTGTATCTTCTTCCAAATCCAGTCAAAGCTGATATCACAGCTTTGCAATTCCCTCTTACTCTTTCGCCATACGGAAACACCGAAATGATGTGATCATTTTCCGTAATAAAGCACTGGACCTGCCTTCCATTATTCACTGGTTCAGTTTTTTGGGAAACACGAGCTTGATTTTCAGCAATTTTCGGGAATGAGGGATTGGCACAACAAACCGAATGCTCCCAACAATCAACTTATTGATTCAACATCACTTGCTCCTGGTCATAAACATCCTGTGGTTTTTCTCTGATCTATACTCTTTTGTTTTCTTCAGCAGGAAAACATTGCAGGGATGTTATAGAATTAATCTTAATGGATCAACATTTGACTCTTCTTTTCCATTTATTTCTTCCTCTTATCTCCAGGTTACCACATCCGTTTTACATTGGGCTAGTCACGCGTGTCTTCCTCCCCGCAAGTCAATGCTTGCTTTCGTTGCCCTTGTAAAAAGTTGTTGCTTCTTCCGCGGAAAACTGATGTACGCCGTATGGTGATCCCAATAGGTTTAAAGTTTTCCATTTCTAGTCTGCGAATCTATCTAGATCCTAATAAGTCGAGGAGGGACAGCTTCGCCACCTAGTCAAATAAAAGAGCATTCTTGACATAAAAATGACACCAGAAACAATAAGTCTCTTGTGAGACGGTCCCACGATAATTTTAGTCATCAACAACAACAAGTGGCACAAGTAACACCCATGACTAGATTAAACAGCAATGAATAACAACACATAAGATACCAAGTCTTTTTCAGGACTACTTGGAACGATATGATTTCAGCAAATGCAGCTCCTGCATACAGTAGAAACCTTGAGCTTACCATATCATAGATCAACCTTAATTGAATTTCCATTACAAGTCTATGCCTAAGAGTTTTACATGAGAGAGTGCACCCTTATTTTCAGACTCCATATAATCCCTCACACCAAGGGTCATGCACTCGACAGTTGCACATGAGTAACCTCTACGAACACTTTGATGCCATTTTCGGCCAAAAAGTCCAATAATTTCAACATAATAGCCGAGTTTAACACCTGAGTTAGCACCCGTATCAAGCATTAGTAGCTTAACTCAACTAATATATCCACCAACATCAGATACTAGTACTATTAGTAAGTTTCCATATTTGAAAAGACTAATGGAACTACTCTGCATTATATGGATATAATGCTTTATAAAAGAGAACCACATAGAGGTAGAGCCATAATAGGATCACCTTTTTTTTTCTTTAACCGGCTTGGTTAGTGGATGAGATTAGAGGGATCTGTTTGGTTATTTTCTACTACCTGATAAGCCGTTTTCCTATTAAAAAAAAATAAAAATTGACGCGCTTCCATTGCTCATTCCGGCTGTCCAGCTCTTCAGATTAGTGCTTACAAAATACAGCAATATATATAGAGCTCATGGACTGTTATACACTATAATTTAAGTAATGCTTCTATATTATATTTACAAAGAAAAGTTTCAAGGATAATCGCATAAAACCAGATAGTGATACATAACTTGTTACTTCATTTACTTACTACTCGACTAGAAACCCAACTCAGGCCCTGGACTGGGTCTATAACAATTAACAACTGGAGTTTCACTTGTTACTTCTATTTATAAAAACCCTGATTCAGTTACGGATTGAACGATAAAACTCTCCTTGTTGAATTTTGACACTACAAAACTCTTGCGGAATGAACTTGAGATTTCTAGTTGATCTTAACTCTTAAGTGTTCAAAGGTATTTGATATGTTACACTCTAGATGTATCTCTTTCTATTAAATTTCTAATACACATAGGACATCAACGTAGGCTGTAGGCCAAATCTGTTAGACTCTAGGACACACATGTACACTACTGTGCACTCGGACATGTGGGTATGTTAAACACCAGGAGATGCAAGTGTGTCGGACACTCCTCAGGCCTTCAACATAATAACCACAGAGACAAACGAAAACGATCCGCTGATATCTTCTGGTATCAACCTAAGGTTTGCTTTGGACAGTTAATTGAAAAATAATGGCCACTTCTAACATCACAAAACACGTGAAAGCCCAAAAACGCATAGAATCAAGGTTGAGCATCCACTAAAACAAGGGAGGTATTACAAACAAGAAAAATGGTGTACATTCAACCGAAAGTTTCATTATAAAAAAAATGAGATCATTCAGTGCCAAAGAGTTGAGTGTATTGGCATACAAGTCAGCTTATTCGGATTTATTAACACCACAAGATAGACAGGTGACTAAAAAAAGTGTAGATGGAGGTTGACAAACTGACAATTATGGCATTCTATTTCTACTTATACTACAGTATGTATATGGCAACAGCCGTGCAAGTGATTAAAAAGTATTTGACTCCTACGCATCATTTCAGGTGTTGCGCAAAGTGATAAAGCATTGAGCAAACGAGGTTATGTTACTTTAAATCAATAAGATATTGGGAACGAATGCAGTGACTGTATCACGTAAGAGGGTCCATGATGGAAGATAAAGTGGTTGTACGGAACTAGCATAGCCTAAAATAAAAATAATCTAAACTAGCTAGGTCCGGCAAATGGGTCATTTGGCTCTAGTCGCAAAGTTTTTTGTTCGAATCAGTCATTTCTGATAAGTCATTTTCCAACAGGGTTTGGATCAAGTTACTTTTGTTTTTGGGTCTAAGTTCGGCTAGTTCTTTTTCACATATCGAGCGTAGAAATTCTGTATAAGTTAGTCTTACGAGGTCAGACTTCGGAAAGAAGCTAACCAGGTAACAGGATTTTGGCCAAATTAGTAAGACACTGCCTAATACTTACACACAAGCAATAGGCCTGATAATATTGTTTTTTCATGTGCTTTAACTACTTGGTGGGATTTACAATCCTCCATTTAGTGAATTAGTGCCATTAAGCCCAAAATAATTATTTCCACACTCGACATTAACAGTAAGAGAAGACTTCTAGTACCTTGGAGCTACTTCATGCTGCATTTTTAAATCAGCGATTTCATTTCAAACGACAAAAGCCACAAAAAGAGAACTTACTGTGGAGGTGTCTTAGCTGAACATTCCGTAGTATAGCGCCTTCTTTACTTCATTTTGTTAGCTTGTTTATCCAATTTACAGCAATGGAGTACACCTGAGGAATAAGAAACAGAGAAAACTTCAGAACAACAACAATGTTTTAGTGCCAATTGACTTGGGATGGATGTGTAAGAGTGAAGTAATATGAATAATCAAAATAAGAGACCTTTAAACTTTAACTTTTCACTTCTCAAGAAACTAATTTGAAGAAATCGATATATGCGACATATTTTACTGCTGAACTTCACATCCTGATTGAATGGTTTCTTGTTTCCCTTTCTTCGGCTATCCCTACTTGAATTTGGATCCATTAAAACAGAAATAATAAAGTTAAGAAAAATCTGGCCCTATGAATGAACTGTGGGAAGGATGTTGGCAATACACAAATATAGATAATACGTCACTCCAGGATGCAGAAAGCCATGCATAAGCAACAGCTAGAATCGAATGATTCTAGATTTCTAGTAAAACCTTGGCGCCTGGAAGAAAAATAAGTGACACTAGTTTCAAAATAGCAAAATTGAGATGGAAAAAGGAAATAAGAGGAAGTTCAACCCATTCGAAGACTAACCAATTGTATCATACGAATAACTTTTCACGGTGCTAAATAGAAATGGAATACATAGAAACACAAACTGTACAGTCATCTTTACAACACTACAGTTACAGGAGGAGCCAAATTCCGCCTACAATAATGACAGGAGGATTTTACAATCAATAGCAAAGACAATGATTGTACAGAATCCATGCGCTAATTGTGCGACTGTACAGCAAAGGGGCTATCATAAGTATGTATGAATAGTAGCACTGAAGCCAACTTGGTGAGCCGTACATAAATCACAGCTCCACAAGAATCTTGACTGAATTGTTCCTTCCAACTTGATGGTCAGTCTGGTAAAATAGGTAGCCTGTCAGTAAAATGTGAAGAACCATTCCCATTACCATTGGTGTGCATGAACTCCTCGAGTGCATTATCGGCATCAGCTGCCTTCCAATCGTTCTGTTTCCCATGAACATTAGAATAAAGAGGCAAGATACGGAGGCGCACTTCTGGTTCCGTGCCCAAAATCTCTGAACGCAAATGGTATTTTCGAGCAAGTTTTGCTTGAAGAAGCACGATGGGGGGTGGCCTTGGCAGCAGCTCCACAGTTTCACCTTCAGGGATAACCAATTCTTCAATGGCAATGCGTGCCTCCTGATGCGAAAAAAATTAGCAGATTCTGGAACGCACAAATTTACAACTGTAGTGCATAACACAATTACACAATAGTTACGTGGTACAAAGTCGATTTGGAATCAGCTAACATGAATTATCAATAAAATAGTCGATGAAAAGTAAAATAGTGAAAAAGAAAATAGAAAGGAAAGCACGACAAATCCTCCATATATAAATATGGAGACGAAATCATAGACATCTTGATTAAAAATAAATATTTCACACATCTCAAAATTTAAATCGGAATGTATGACAATTAATCCCAAGAGTAACATCAATGTGAAATAGAAAGAAGCATGAATGGACATGAGGGTGACAATAAAATTTACTACTGCTGCTACGGATACACCAAGTCAAATACTTAATTGCTCTCATAAAAGGGAGGGAGGAAAGGGGAGGGGGTATCTTCAACAATTCAAAAGCACAATTACATTACATTTTCAGTGCAAACCTCCCAGTTTTAGATCATTTTAACAGTTAACACTGCTCTCGATGTCGTGACCAGCTACATTCAGCCCAGTGGTCAAGGTTGCATCAATAATGCAGTTGGACATTGTTATTGCCTAGAATTGATTACCTTAATCCATAACTTTCTCCAAAGAACTTGATGGTTTGCATGATCATAAATTAATGTGGTTATTTAAGGTGAATTATACATGCTGAAATATCAAAATCATCAAAACAGTGTTTTTAAGTTAAAAAACTGTTTAGCTTCCCTCCTAAGGGCAGGTGCAATCATATACTGTATTAAATTTAAAATAATACTAGTTCATACTCGTTTTGAACCATGACAAAGATACATTTACATTTGTATATTTTCCTCTCCTCTCATCCCTTGTCTACCAACTTTAATCCATCCTATGCCCCTACAAACAAGGCAATAACAATATGCGACCTGCAAAATCTAGTGATCATCCGCAAGAGAAAGTAACCATTGCGAAAGTCCAAGTTCTGAAGATGTCTAACTCAAAACAAAAGGCCATGGCATCTTCTCCTTTTGCAAATGTAAATTATAGTTTGAGGTTATCATTAATTAAAGATCAGAACAAAACAGTACTTCCATCAGCAATTAATTAATGAAGGCATCGTTAACCTTAAGCTCACAAAATTGTCATCAACCATTACCTCAAGCGCATCAGTCCTTTCTGAAGGATTTAGCCTGTCTTGTGATTCAGTATCCTTTGACACATCCTCAAGCTCAGTCATTAATGAGCGAAGAGCCTTTGTTACCTGAACCAAAGAGCAGGTCTGCAAAAAAAACTCGCCATTCAAACTGACTACACTACAAGGTAAAGTCACTTTAGAGTCGGAGGTTTTAGTAGCAAATCTTCAATATTCCGTAGCTAATTAGCTTAGAGACTGAATTTGCGACTAAATTTCATTAGTAGCTAAATGCCTTGTCGCTAATTTAGCGACGAAAATTAGCTACCAATTTAGCGACGAAAGGGTGGTAGCAAATTTTGAGACAATAATAGAGACGAAAATTCGAGTAGCTACATTAGCGACCGCAAATTGTATAGTAGCTAATTTAGGGACGAACTTAGAGACCGATTCAGTTGTAGCAAAATTGGCGACGCAATTTTTTGGTATCTAAAATGGCCACGAAAAAACAAGAAATACACGTCATACCCCTACCCACCATACCGCACGTAGAGTTACGTACTAGCTCACTAAACAAGGCATGTACGTCCACGCACCACACCACCGCCTCTAGTATAGAATTTGATGATTTAAGTTCGCAAGAGGAATCGAACCCATAACCTTCAAACACTTGACCAAGTGTCAAACCATTGGGCCACTTGAAGATTTATGTTTGTTCGGACAATGAATGTATACTTAAAGGTAAAATTAATCATTAAAATGTGGATTGTAAGATACTTTTGTAATACTCCAATAATAATATGCATATATTAAAAAATATAAATAAAATATCATAAGAATTATAAAAAATACATGATAGCAATGACCGACAACTAAATTTAGCTACCAAATTATTTCTGTAGCTAAGAATTTAAATTAGATACTAAAATTGCTACTCATTTATGAATTTACTTTGGTCTCCTATATAAAAACTAAATACATTATTCGCAATTTTATGTCGATATATATTGAGACAACTTTAGCTACTGACGTTTTTCCGTATCTAAAAACTTAAATTAGATACCAAATTTGATATCGACTTTATTTAGTCTCTCTAATAGTGACGTAATTAGCTACCACTATATTTTGATATCTAAAATAGAGACTAAATATATTTATGTCTCAAAAGTAGTAGCTAATTTATATATTTAGCGACTGAATTTTAGGCAGTTGCTAAATTAGTAGCTATATCTTTTTCAAATGAAACATAGAGGCGAAAAAGACAGTAGCAAAGAACAACCTTTGTGACATAAATAGGTTTCTCATGAGCTTTGGCAGCAGCTTGGATCCCTAGATTTTTCTTGAGCTTGGACTGCAAAGCAAGTAGGACATCTGCCTCACTGATGTTATCAGTCAACTCAACTGCATCATCCAAATTCAACTTTTGAATCCCTTGTACAATAGTTGCCTCCAATATCTAAAACAAGTGAGTTGTGATGAGTTCGTTGACTAATTGTTTGTATTGCAAAATTTCTTAGCTTCTAAAGTCAAATTCTCTGCATGGTCAAACCACCAAATGCCATTTACCCAGAAAATAAAATAAATGATTTAGTGGCTGTTGGACAATTTTTCACTGGAAGAAACATAAATATGATTATACCCTCTTGTAATTAAATTACTGAATAAATCATTTCCAATACAATTTCCACTTCAATTTATCCCTCTGCTACTTCTTCCTACTTAATTACTCCGTAGATAGATTAGTAATAAGTTAAAATTTACAGCCATTTAACTTGTCGTGAAGGTATATCACACTTTAAATCTCCTTCCATTTAGCGAATCTCTCGCTGCTAGCGTCAACTCGCAAAGGAGGCCTAAATCACAGAGTGATCTTACAGGTTAAAGATGTGATAAGTTTGGTCATGTGTGCATAAAATATTGCACTAGATAACATCTTACCCCGTACACAAAGATTCGAATAGGCCTTCCATTAAGCAGACTGTTTTCAGTTGTTAGCGACTCCAAAATAGGCTCGCTGTTGTCATCTTTTTCTATAATTGCTGAAGATACATCTTTAGGTACAGCTTGAACAGTCTCACCACTGGAGTGGGGCAAAAGCAATTCTCCTATTGATCCTTCTCGTCCCAGAAAGTCCATTTTGCGTACCTCAAATTCAGGACATCGCCCTGTATCAACTCATAATAGCAGTTCAATATCAGCTTCAAATACCAGTGACAGTAAGATTCTTCTTAGCATGCATAATTTACTAATTTTTCATTTCAAGGAGCTTCAATCATAGTACTACATATTCAATAGTTCACATGTATAGCTAAATATTGTAGTTATAAAAGCATACATAAAACTATGATTTGACATAAAAAAAATCTCCCGCAAGGAAAACATTACCAGCAAGAAGGGCATCAACAGTCACTTGCAAACTTTTGTGAACTCGCAATTCTGTTTTTGAAATTAATTCAACGGCACAACGAAAAGTTGGCGGGCCTTTCCTCTCCAGAACTGTTTTTTGAACCCGTCTCCTACTTGCCTCTTCATCTCCCAGAGTTACACTCTATCAAGTAAATATAAAGACTAATTTTCACCTTGAATCAAGAATTCGAAATAGCAAACTTAACAGAGTTACTTTCTGAAGATTAAATTGGTTAAACAAGTAAATGAAGCATATGGAGCATGAATAAATTTAAGAAAGAAAAAAAAATATAGGTTTTAAAACCAAAAGAGAAAAATGTTTCTGTATTTAAAACTTATGAAGACACAAGCATAGTAAGCCATGCGCAGTAACAACAATATCATTTATATGCCTGTATTATTACCAATTAGACGCGGCCTTAAATTTTTCCGAACTTCTCTGCATCCATCGTTATACATGAGCCCCAGTTTTAGAAATCGGCAATCAAGTAAAGGAATTTTTGACTAAAATGAAAATTGAAAATATAGCTAGCTGACTTTTTACTACTTGAACCAGAGTATTTGGATCCAAAAGCACACAATAGTCAGAGAATACGCATCCCCGGAAGACATCGTATGAATTTTTTTTAAAAGATAAAGCTAAGAGCAATTAACTGCAGTCAATATAGCTATAATTCAAATAACGCACCTATTAGAATGTTAATATTTCATAAGTTGCATGCCAAACATCAACCTAGTGACCATGCATCATATATGCTAATATGGCATTCCTTTGGAGATTCAACAGACTGTAATCATTTTAGTCTAGCTTACATGGGCAAAGCCATAAATCAATCAATCAATCCACTTAAGTGTAGTCTCATCCTAACTGTATGATCATAGACTGAACTTTTGAAATAAAAAATCAGCCGTAATCATTATTATGTTAAAAGCACCTGTATTCCTCCAACAAGCATATCCAAGGCAGGATTCTTAATCAGATTATCGATTGTTATTCCATGAGCAGTGGCAACCAGCTGTATTCCACGCTGAGCAATTGTACTGGCAGCCATTGCTTCAAGTTTTGTGCCAATCTCATCAATCACAATTACCTGAGGCATATGATTTTC
This sequence comes from Agrostemma githago, assembly GCA_958450325.1. Taxonomy (NCBI): domain Eukaryota; kingdom Viridiplantae; phylum Streptophyta; class Magnoliopsida; order Caryophyllales; family Caryophyllaceae; genus Agrostemma; species Agrostemma githago. The sequence continues at coordinate 55,212,045 of OY288258.1, read as the reverse complement.
TACTGCTTCAATCAAAACCTGGACAACAAACAACAGTTAAGATTCCTTGACCAAAATCTCATTATTGCGTAAACAACAACCACAAAATATCAATAGAACTGTTGGAGAGTAGAGAGTGGAGAGGAAGAATCAGTATTGACGAATGCTTATTGCTCTATAGATCATCTAGAAGCGCATATACACATGAAAGGAAAACAGACAGAGCATTCCAAAACACATATCTCTCAGTCCAAACCAATATTTGTCTTTGCTTTTGGATTCATTTCCATGTATGCGCCCGCAAGGGGATTAGGATTTCCACCACATAAAACTAGCCTAGAAAGGCAAGCTACTGCGAGTCTGCGACAAACCAAAATGGAATACCAAAATATTGATAGGAAGAAAGGGAAATTTTTCAAAAGTAGATTGATTCATATGAGATGCGTGTGGCATCTTGTGTGTATAATTTGATAGGTCATAAAATGTCATAGTATCCTATCAAAGCCATGTGTCAGCTGATAGAAATAGCCATTAAATACAAGGATGGAAATCATATTAGGGTGAAGGAAATTAGGACAAAAAAATCATGACCTTGTCAAATGAAAAGGATCAGGTAACATATCAGAGAAATTGCAGCAAAATAAATGAGCACATAAGACTAATGAAAGGCATGAAGCTAAACAAAGAAGCAGGAAAACTAACTATCCAATGTGCCTAACTAATCTTCAAAATCTATCATTCTAAATTGAATTAATGAATCTCAAGTACAAGTAACTCCGTCTACCTGCTCCTAGTGACTTTATTCTATATTAGGGCTTGCTAGGATTGTGAATAGCGACTAATTGATTAGTGGAAGAAAAAATAAAGAGAAAACAGGAGGCAATTGTTGTGTGAATAGAGGATGGAGATGAAGAGAGGACAATAACTACCCATAAGGGGCTAATAGTTACCCACCTTCCCATGAGGCTAATGCATCACCCATTCACCCCCATGCATGAGTAATAGCTCCCCAGTCACCTTTTCATCTTCCCTTCACTCCATCCTCCCCTCACAATCATCAGTTAAGTTTCCTCATTTTCTCCTTTCTTTGGATCACTATTACCTAGGTAACAATTACCTAAATCCAAGAGGGCCTTGGAATGAAAATAAACAATCCAAGCAACCCTACAGAATGAAATGAAAAGAAGTCACTTAGAACCCAAAGCCAAACCCTTCTCCTAGCCGCTCATAATTTTACTGTGGGACATTCTAGACTCTCTCAAGACAACATCCTCTTCTTGCCACAGTCTAGGAGTAGAAATTCCTTAGTTGCAGAATTCCAAGAATAGCAAAATAATGGCAAAACCATTACCAGCAGAAAGGATTGCATCCTACTCCCTCTGTCTCTGTAGAAGAGTCCCCCTTTCCTTTTTGGGCCGTCTCTCTAAAAGAGTCACCTTTTGTTTTATTCCTCTTTTGTCTGATTTGTATGGTTTCCATTGGTTGTGACCCCACATATTTTCTCATCTTTCGTTTTCCACCACACATCTTTGCCCATCTTAATTCTCACTAAAAGAGAGGGGTGACTCTTTTAGTGAGACGGAGGGAGTATTAATTAAAGATGGAAAATATGAGTTAAATTTGTTACTCCCGTACTTAATCAATTACTACCTGGCATAATGTTACTCTAACACAGATATGAACCTTCACTATGTCTTTTTAGCATTCACACAACCCGTACAACACTAGAGCTCTAGGTTACAGCTATCAGACCCCCTTTTAATTCAAGCATATTCTCATATCAATCAGCAACTCAGAAACCAACTAAAGCAATAAACCAAGAGGGCCAAAGGTATTATTCTGATCCATCAAATGTAATCCAAGAGGAAGAATACCCAAAGCAGTATCAGGTTGTACCATATGTTGCATATCCGAGTGTGGTACTTGCATTCGTCGAGCAGTTCCAATTCCAGCATGTGGTATGTCACCATCCCCACCAATTTCATTTGAAGTATCAACAATCATCACACGTTTTCCATACTCATCAGCAAGCATGCGAGCTATTTCCCTGAAAAAGGATAAATAAAAAGGTGAGGTTGCATTTGTGAAAATGATCATGAATGCCCAGATATTTGTGAGTAAAACAAAAAAAAGACCAAAAAAGTATAAATATTTTTAAAAGTAAGAGCCATTTATTTCCTCTATGGCTCAACTTACTTAAAATAAGAGACAACTTCGGCGGTATACAGGTAAGCAAACATAAAGGTCTTAAATGCTAAGATTCAGAAGTTTTAGCGGCAATTGGAAGGTAATATGCATAAGTTATTCACCTCCAAAAACATCACCTCAGTCCCACAAGGACTCCCGCAAATTACGGAGTGGGGGTGGATGTATGTAGTCTTACACTCTTACCCTTGTGTTAGCAACATACAAGGGTTGTTTCCAAATGACATAAAATTAAAATTGCATCATTACCTTTCCAGTTTCTAGTAACATATTTCCAAAGTGAACTACAGACGCAATTTCGAATAAAAAATCAGGAATAGCACACTTCTCTTAGTGGAAGGCGATTCCAAAAGTCCGTAGGCCTCGTCAGTCCATATGACAACAAGTACATGACTTAAACGTTGAAAACAATAACTTTCTACAGGAGCCAGGGAAATTGATTCAATAGAGCCAAATCTAGGGCATGTATTCATCACATAACATATGTAATGAATAAGAGACCCCAAAAGCCTAACCCGGGTGTGAATTTAATACAGAATGTGGAGTACACACATGGACAGAACAATCAATACTGATTGAGAATGGAGAACCCAGTGAAAAAAGAGATATGAACACATCAAAGGGCAGTGTGCAATGCTATAATGCATATTTGCAAAACTGCTCTGACCTAATTATTGTAGTTTTCCCAACTCCGGGAGGCCCAATGAGCAAAAGTGACGCTCCATTTTTTACCAAGTCACGTAATAAATCAGCACTTCCTGTTATTGCCCTGCCTACACGACAGGTTAAGCCAATGATTGCATCCTTCCTATTACGGATGGCACTGATTCGATGTAAAGTACGGCTGATTCCTGCTCGATTGTCAACAGCAAAGTCACCAACCTGTGGTATGAACCATGTGTTTTGAGTTCAACAGACCATCATCATATTTTAAAGGGACAGATATATTAGCCAACAACAAAAATCAAATAGGCATAGGACCATAAGCCAACTAACTCATAAAAAAATCTACACACTATTGAATTTATGCCTTAATCTATTTGTTTCTGCTCCAAACGATTATCACGGGGGAGTTATGCATATTATAACTTCAAGAATATCTCTGTCAATAAAACTCTGGCCCATCGAAGTATCGAACCACGTAATACTGTGTGCCATTCTTTATAGTTCTTTGTTGATTCTGTTACAACAAACACGTATAATAAGAGGCTTATTGACAGAGATATGAGCGAAGGTCAAGCCTGTTAGTAATAAAGATACAGGATAACTTACAAGTATATTCCTAATAGTATATTCTTATATTCTCCTTAATTATAGATATGATATCTATAGAGTTTAGGTAACTGTATATCTCCTAGATACTAGGTTACGACTTTTGTATGTTATACCATTGTATTTACTACTTGTATTTAACTTTGATTCATTCATCAATAATATTCAATCATTCCAGCATACTTGTCTAATATGGTAACAGAGCGTTAATCGCTCCACCCACAAAACCTAGCTACAAAAAAAAACTCCCTTTTTCCGGCAATCTCGCCACTCTTGGCCACCATGACCGGTTCGGCAACAATTTTCATTAATCCTCACGATGCTACGATGCCCTTCATTGCCGTCGAGTTAGCCGGCATTGAAAAATTAACCCCTCTCACTTATCGTGGCTGGTCCTAAACCCTCTCCGACCTCTTCTATAGATTCGATCTCATCAAGGGACCATCACCTCCAAAGACGAGAAGCCTGTTACCATGTCCAATCCTGCCTACGAGACGTGGATGCGCCAAGACGCGCTCCTCAAGGCAGCCCTCTGTGGCACTGTATGTGCGGCCATTACTCCCCTCCTCAACCCTTGCACCACCTCGGCTGAGATGTGGACTCTTCTCCGTACTACATATGCAAATCCTCTCGTGGGCACATTATGCAACTCAAAGATCGTCTTAAATCCATTGTCAAAGACGATCTCTCAGCTACTGAATATATGCAGTCTATTAGGACCTCCCTGAATGAATTGACTCAACTTGGGAAGCCTTTGGATGATGAGGACGTTGTTGCCACCGTCCTTCAAGGGCTTGATCCTACTAAGTACCGGTCCCTCATTGATGCTGTGAACACCACTAGTTACTTCGAGGCGCTTCATGAGCGTCTAATTCAATATGACATATCACTAAAAGGTCTAAAACACTCACCCATAACAAATATTCACTCCCCCGCGTCAGCCCATGCCGTGTACCATCAAAAATCCCGCAACCCACCTCGTCCCTTTAATGAACCCGCCCTCCTACCCAATCCCGTCGACCAAACTCTTTCCCCGTTCAAAGGCAAATATCAATGGTGTCACACCCAAGGTCACTACCTTAAAAATTGTGCTATCTTTAAGTCCATTTACCCACATATTATTGTCCCTTCCCGACCCTCCACCTCTCGTAACAATCCTCCCCGTGCCAATGTCATCTCGGCCACCCCTCCCTCACCTTGGATCATAGACAGTGGTGCAACCCACCACATTACCCATGACCTCAATAATCTTGTTTTACATGCTCCTTATGACGGGACCGATGATCTTTTGGTTGGAGACGACTCTCTCCTTCACATCGCCAATATTGGTTCCTTTTCTCTTTCTCTCCCTCACACTTCTCTTAAATTTGATAAAGTCCTTCATGCACCCTTTATCTCAAAAAATATTATTTCCGTATCTCAATTCTGCCTTGATAATAATGCAATTGCTAATTTTTCCCATGATTCTTGTGTCTTATAGGACCGATTGACGGGACAGGAGCTCTTGCGAGGTCAACTTAAGGCGGGCTTGTATGAGTGGTGTTATCCGAGTCCCACCCCCACGGTGCACCTCACCTCCACGATATCCTCTCACCTTTGGCATCATAGGCTCGGTCACCCCTCGTCTCCTATTATTAGTAGTATATTTAAATTAGCTAATTTAAACTTTTCGAATAAATTCTCGCATTGTAATGCTTGTTTGACTCATAAGAGTCATAAACTACCGTTTGCTACTAATTCCTTAAAATCTACTAAGCCGCTTGAATTGCTTTATTCCGATGTTTGGACTTCTCCTATTTACTCTATTGACGATTTTAAATATTTTGTTGTTTTTTGTTGACCACTTTACTCGATACACTTGGATTTATCCTTTGAAAAATAAATTTGACACCTCTAGTATTTTCTATCGATTTCGTGCTCTTGTAGAAAAAAAAATTAATCTTGAAATTATTCAAATTTTTTCGGACAATGGAGGGGAATATCTTAAACTTACCCCATCTATCACTAGTAATGGTATCACCCATCTTACTTCCCCTCCACACACACCAGAACACAACGGTCTCGCCAAACGACGTCAAGGTCACATTGTTGAGACCTATCTTCCCCTCCTCACACATGTGAATATGCCCACCACCTATTGGTCTTATGCATTCAGCACTGCGGTCTACCTATATAATCGCATGCCCACTCGTAATCTTAATAACATCTCTCCATTTCTCAAGCTCTTTGGACATTGTCCAAATTACACTAAGTTACGTAGCTTTGGGTGCTTATGCTACCCAGGTAGTCAAAGGGTTGAGAGATGGGTCAACCGGTGGAGTGAAGAAGAGGAGGGTAGGCGGCTATAGGAGTAGTGGTCGACTTGCAATCAAGCATGGAGGAGCGGGTGAGAATGTCATGTATATATTTGGTTTGGGTAAGTTGGAGGCCAGCGGGTGTCACACCGAAGAAGTACGACGGGAAACCGAGATCTTTTAGTGAGAAACGACGGGGGCGAAGGCAATCTTCCACTCCAAAATGAAACATGTTGCACTTGCTTTTTACTTTGTTCGTGGACATGCTCACCATAATCGTCTCCAAGTACAGCCGATGACCAGCTAGCAGATCCTCTCACGAAGCCTCTTCCGCGGTCAGATTTTGATCCACTTATACGTAAGATCGGTCTTTCCCTTGGAACGTCCTCCTTGAGGGAGCGTGTTAGTAATAAAAGATACAGGATAACTTAGTAGTATATTCCTAATAGTATATTCTTATATTCTCCTTAATTGTAAATATGATATCTATAGAGTTTAGGTAACTTTATGTCTTCTAAATACTAGGTTACGGCTTTTGTATGTTATATCATTGTGTTTACTACTTGCATTTAACTCTGATTCATTCATCAATAATATTCAATCATTCAAGCATACTTCAAAGCCCACCCAAGCTGACGAGCTCGAGCTCGCTTACACCTACCTATGACATGACACATCTCTCCATTAGAGAAAATATGCACCCCATGACAATTACTCCAAAATCTACCATACTAGTCCGTCGCTGGAATCTACCCCTAACTTCAAATTCTCCTGCGCAAAAAATGCTACTAGTGCAAAATGACAAAGCCCTAATTAAAACAACTCCAAAGCATTACCTGAGAAGCAGCGTAGTGAAGATGATCAGAAGTAATGGGAGCATCGGAGAGCTCGAAATCACCTGAAGGAAAACGGGCCAAGGGTCTACGGCCCAAGTCCAACACAACTTCGATCAGCTCACTAACCTCTGGATGGTTCTTGATACGACGCCGCATCTCCTCCGGCAACAACCCCAGCATGCGGCCCAATTCCTCGTCATTCTCGCTTACACCCGGATTCGGGCAGCAGAAGACAGTGCCCCGGGAGCTCGTCGGCTGACGCTGCCTGTGGATGAATCTGGATTTGTATTTGGGAGTTGGAGGGTTATGTGGAAAGTGGGGTGGTTTGCGCGGGAAATGAAACACGGGTTTGTTAGCGGGTAGATGAAGGAAGGCAGGGTGGTTGTTGTTGGTGTTGGTGTTGTTGTTGTTGGGGGTGACGATTATCATCTTTACTCGTCTGCCTACTTTGGTAGCCCTTATCAGTGGACTACTCCGTATGAGTTATCACTTATCACTCCAACAGCTGGACATTTTTTTGTTTTGGTTGGCCCCTCATCTTTATGGCCTTCCTTATTTTTTCAGTTGAAATATCTGTCCCATTTTTATGTTTCATCTCCTATTCCATAATCTTTATCACGCAATAAGTCATTTCTTAATTTGTCATCTCTTAATTGATCAAAATAGTGATGAATTATGTGATAATGATTACGGGTCAATAAGTGAAATGATGGGACTGGAGATGGGACACGTAATGGGACAGGGGATCTGCACTATTTTTTTGTGGGTAAATTGAATTTTTATATCTCAAATAATATTCTTTTTTCAAACTTTGTAATTTACATATTTTTTTTCAAAATTTATATTTCTCCTTCACAATGATCTTCTCACTTTCAAATGACACATGGATTAATAAATCGATAATGAAAGGTGATAAATTATTGGGTGTGATTCAAGAAGTCAAATAACAAAAAGCAATCAATAGAAAGAGAGTATATATTGGATGAAAAATGAAAGTTTTGAAGTGGAAAAATCTTAGTAGAGTTTTCTTTTAAGGAAAGTGAGAAAATCTTAGTAGAGGAGTACATATTATATTTCGTACTATTTATTCCGTAATCAATATCTTAACTGGATCAAAAGTATTTGCGCTACACGGGTTAGTTAGCTTAATTATACTAGAAAAAAAAATTATATAAAGTAAAATTTATATTTAAACTATATATCATCATTTGTTTAAATTGAAATAAAGACTTCATATAAAGATTAAACAAATAAGGGTAAATTGATATTTTTATATCTCAAATAATATTCTTTTTTCAAACTTTGTAATTTACATATTTTTTTTCAAAATTTATATTTCTCCTTCACAATGATCTTCTCACTTTCAAATGACACATGGATTAATAAATCGATAATGAAAGGTGATAAATTATTGGGTGCGATTCAAGAAGTCAAATAACAAAAAGCAATCAATAGAAAGAGAGTATATATTGGATGAAAAATGAAAGTTTTGAAGTGGGAAAATCTTAGTAGAGTTTTCTTTTAAGGAAAGTGAGAAAATCTTAGTAGAGGAGTACATATTATATTTCGTACTATTTATTCCGTAATCAATATCTTAACTGGATCAAAAGTATTTGCGCTACACGGGTTAGTTAGCTTAATTATACTAGAAAAAAATTTATATAAAGTAAAATTTATATTTAAACTATATATCATCATTTGTTTAAATTGAAATAAAGACTTCATATAAAGATTAAACAAATAAGGGTAAATTGATATTTTATACCTTACCTAACATCATTTTTCAAACTTTATACCTCGAATATCTTTTATTCAAATTACTATTTAATAGATTATTAAGACAAAATATTAGTTTTTAATAATACAAACTTAAAGTTTCTTTTAATAAATTCCACTATTGTGAATATAATAATAAAAACTCATAATATGTACGGAGTATCTCTCTGTAAGACAATACTTGTTAAATATTTGGGTTGATAGTTGATACTCTTTCCGTACCACTAAATGGGAAGGGTATAACAATCAAATGGTACGGAGGGGTATAATAATCAAACTCATAATATGTACGGAGTATCTCTCCGTAAGACAATACTTGGTAAATAATTCCACTAAGTTCTTCTCACTTTTATTAGAATGTGAGGGGTATAATAATCAAATAGAAAGATCATTGTGGTACGGAGGGAGTACTCTGTATCTAAAAATTAATAATGACTTCAATTTATAATCATAGGATCACCCCGTTATGATAATCTTTCAATGTGGTACAATTATACTATAATCTTATTTATAATATATACTAAAACTATGAAATTCATAACTTTATAACTCAAAAGATGTTTGGTTGAAATCTATGAAATTCATAAATTTATAATTATTTTTCGATGAGGGAAATTTTATCCACGTTTATAGTCTTAAGAGTTTTTTTAACACTTAAAAGGGATAATTTTACTTAAGTGTATTATAATCTTGAGAGCTTTTCTAAAACTCAAAAGATTTTTGGTTGAAATCTAGAAATTCATGAATTTATAATAATTTTTCGATGTGAGAAATTTTACTCAAGTTAAGACTCAAAAGTGTGTGATAATTTCACTTAATTAAGTTACTGGTCTTAAAACTTCTTTATAAGACTCAAAAGATGTTGTTTTTTCATATAAGTTATTAAGGACGAACAATTAGTCTTATTTATATAGTAGAAATCGATCACCTTATTATAATTTTGGACAAATGAGTACTCTCAAGTGTTTTTTAAGACTCAAGATTTTTGAGTGATATCTAAGAACGAATGACTAATCTTATTTATAATATAGAATTTCATCATCTCATCATATTTTCAATGTATGATAATTTTGACTTAAGTTTAGATACAGTCTTAAGAACTGTTGGGATACTTGATAGTCTTAATCAAGAGGTTTTTAAGACTCAATGGAGTGTTGGCAGATGTCTAACAACGAATGATTAGTCATATTTATAATATAAAATTTTATCACCTCATCATAATTTTTCCGATGTGGGATAATCTTAATTAAGTTTTATGACCTTAAGAACTCTTTTTAAGACTCAAAAGAGTTTTTGGTTGATATCTAATGAGGAATGATAACTCTTATTTATATCATATTATTTCATCACCTTGTTAAACATTTTCGATGTGGGATAATTTACTGTCTTAATTAGGAGCTCTTTTTAAGACGAAAAAGAACACATGATTACTCTTATTTATAATATAGAATTATTATCTTATTTTAATTCTTTCGATGTGGGGGATAATTTCAAGTTTGTAGTCTTATTAAGAGTTTTTTAAGATTCAAAAGTTTTTTGGTCGATATTTAAAACCGAATGAGCACTCTTATTTATAATAAGAAATCTCATTACTTCATCATAATTTTTCGGTGTAGGATAATTAACTTATATTACGATTATAGTCTTAAGAGCGCTTTTTGAGACTAAAAAAATTACATGATTACTCTTATTTACTTCGTATAAGCTAGAATTTTGTCACCTTACTATAATTTTTCAATGTGAGATAATTTAAGTTTGTAGTCTAATATAGTACGAAGCAAAAAAAATTTAAGAGTCAAAAGTTTTTTGTCGATATTTAAAACCGAATGATTACTCTTATTTATAATATAGAATTACATCAACCCAACATAATTTTTCGACATTGCGAACCATTATACTTCTAACTATACATCCTCATTAAGAAACGCGAAGACATATAATAAATTATATCGACAAGGAACCACATAACACTATAAACGGAACACAATTATTCAAGTACTTTTGAATAACATTTCCATTACGACACAATTAAACCACATAAATTATCGACCCTCTAAACATATTGCGATACATGTACCTTTATCAGAGAACAATCTGTAAGATTTACGGGTCTAATACAATATATGTGGACAACATTATTTGGACTAATTGTATTTGTTAGCTATCATTAAAGTTAGCCCAAATATATGATCCGTCGTAGTAATAATAATACGGGCTTATTTACGTCTTATATAGTATGGGTCGGATATTATAATAGTGTAGAGACCCATTAGGGCTTTAAGTGATGCATGATGGGCGTATCAACTAAGGCGGCTAATATATGTGACTAGGGTTTCATATCCCTCCCTATATATAGTCAGGGTTATGGTCCCTGATAGCACACTTTTGACCTAATCTCACATATATCCCATCGGTATGGAGAAACTCAAAGGCGAGTGTATCTGTTAGAAGACTATAATCAGGTGATTCTCATTCTATCTCCATTCTCCAATTGAGTCAGGTACGCTTCAAGACTATAATCAGGTGATTCTCATTCCATCTTCATTCTTCAATTGAGTCAGGTACGCTTCTGCTATTCGGTATATACCAATTAATTTAGTATGAAGTTTCAGTCTTGGGTCAGATTAAATCTAACAAGTGGTATCAAAGCCGTCTTCATATTGAATTATTTGGATCGTATTTATTCGGTATAATTGATATTTCGTCTTATATCTTTGGACTACGATAGTTCGGTATACTAAGTTGCCGCAAATTCTTCTGTTGACTTCAATTTTGCGTGATGTTGTATGATTGTTATCTTATTTTGTATATTGTGATAATACTCTCATCATGAATTTGTGTATCATAATAGTTGGTTGATCATCCTGCAATCTTTACACTACAAAAATCAAGCCGGAATTGCATCGGACAAATCCGACGCAAATGGGCTATATCCGACGCAAATTGAAGATTGCGTCGGATTAACCGACGCAAACGGCCGCCATTATAATTTGACGCAATTTTTTTTTTTTGCATCGGCTAATCCGACGCATATGATTTGCGTCGGCTAATCCGATACGAAGACATGGAGGTCAACACCCCTGTCAATGGGCTTTGCGTGGGATTAGCCGACGCAAAGTCAACAGAATGTTTGACTTTGCGTCGGCTAATCCCACGCAAAGTCCCTCAGTCAAATCTCAGTCAATGGGTTTGCGTGGGATTAGCCGACGCAAAGTCAACAGAATGTTTGACTTTGCGTCGGCTAATCCCACGCAAAGCCTATTAACAAAAAAATCATTTCTTTGTTTTCAGCTCCCCATATGCGCGAAATAAAAGAATCTGCAATTAAACAACCCACTCCTACAATTAACCACAACAGCAGCACATCCCAAACAAAAATTCATCAATAACTCCAATCAAAGCTCTCGTACATATCTTCTTCACAAAACTCCACAAAACGAAACAAACATAAACCAGTGTACTGTTATAGAAAACGAAAATATATTACAAAGACAACCAACGCTAGGTTCAGAATTCTATCTAGGAGTTGGTAAAATATATACACACGATGCAACCAGAATCTAAACAAGTAACATAAGAGAGCGGAACTACCTACGAAAGGGACTCAATCTGCTCCGACCCATGGGGATGACCATCGTTGTTGTCGTCATCGTCGCGCCTAGTCATGCGTGGTCCTCCACTGCATCCCTCGGTCTCCATGGCGAACCGTTCCCTCATGAACTGAATAAACTGGTCCTGCTCTTCGCACCTCTTCTCCAATGTCTTCAGGCGCTCTTCTTGTCTTTGGAATTTATCTTCCATACGATCGTTAAGTGTGCGTTCCTGCGAGGTGGCGGTAGGGAGGTATGTGTCCGCAGATACCTCCTTACCACGGTTCAAGCATGGGCGAAAGAGCTCTTTCGCCACGTTACCTATCCCCCAAAACCTTTTCTTTGAGTTGTAGCCACCCGTCACATCGTGGAAGATCTTCAAGGTGTTGGGTGCTTGATCAGAGGCGCGTGCCTCCTCCACCGCTTTCTCGTAGCTCTCCTGAAACAGCAACATGAAACAGTGTTATAACTTTAAGAACACATACTATCACATCGTAATTTTCATGCCTAGTATATTTTTTAAAAACATTACTACTACTCACAACGATCTCCGGTCCTCTAGGGTCAATCCACTTGCCGTCTTTCCCCTTCTTTGTCTTCTCCAAGAGCTGGACCGGGGTTGCAGATGGGCCCTTCATATAACAGTGTTAAAATTTTCAGCATTTATTTACCAATAGTATATATTGAATTATACTCAAATTTTTTACTTGTGTTATAAGCACTTACCAACTGCGCGAAGGCTGTTGCTGCACTCCTACTTCCAAGGCAGCTAGTGGGTTTGGCCACCCCGTCCACCTGCCCACCTCTCCTGTTCGACGACTTAATTGCCGATTTCTTCTTGAAGCTTGGGTCGGCAGCGTTCTTCTTCAATATCTCCCACTTCTCTTGCGGAATCCAGTCCGCCTTATCGACCCTCGGGACAGCTCGCTGGAATATGTCGGTTATCTTCTTCTTAATCCGACTCTCATAATCCGACCTGAGGTCGTACCCCAGGTCTATACGCACTCTCTTCTGTTTGTCAAAAAAAAGATTCGTTAGCTACAATTGAATATATAAATCGTGCAAAGAAAACCTTAGAAACACAGACGAGGTAATTACCGCGAAGTGCATATACATCGCTTCCCGAGCTTCCGGTGGCGCCTCCGTCCAGTTACGGTAGACGCCAGGGGTTGACGCATATGTCATGGTAATGGAATCCCGCATAAAATCCGAGTACTGCGTGTTCTCCCACCTACACAAGTAATTTATGATACTGTGAAGCAAATAAATGAGTAAAAATATAAAAAAAATAATTGGCTAGAACAACTTAAACTCACCAAGTAGCGGTATCCACTTTCTGCCGTGATAGGTATGGTTTTGCAGGCGTCGCAACGTAGACCATCGCCCCGACTTCTTGGACAGCATCCACACCTAGGACGACAGGAGGCCTAGGCACGTCCTCCTCCATGTGGTCACCATGGCCGCTGGCCCCCGCCACCATCCCACTTCCACCTGACATAATCACGCCTACAAAATATGTTTGCGCAAAGTTAAACTGTAGAGTCAGTTTGTTTAGGGTAAAGCAGGAATTTCATTAAGTACCAAAATAGTCTTCAATTACAAATAAATAAATTACAACTTATGCGAATAAGATACAAACAACTACATAATTGCTAATTATCGTCACTGTCACTGTCACTGTCCGCGTCGGTGTGCGGTTCAATGAACCCCTCGTCCCCATCTTCTTCATCATCGTCCCAGTCAGTATTCACCTCATCACCGTCATCTTCATCGTCGACGACCAAGTCGTCCTCATCACCCTCTCCCTCAGGAACAATCCAGTCGGCAAACTCGTCGTCCTCCCCTACAGCACCAGCAACTTCAACTACATATTCTTCTTCATTGACGTCATTGTCTTCGATCAGAATTGATGACATTGGTTGATTAGTACCAACTACACTCTCTTGGTAGACGTCATCGTCGATGATAGGATTATCAACTTGTGATCTTGCCTTGATTTTGAAAACCGCAGACCAATTCGTACTCTTTTTTCCCTTTGGGTAAGGTGCATAGCAGACTTGATCGACTTGATACGCCAACATAAAAGGGTTGTGCCCTCGCAGTTTTCTCGTCAGGTCGACATCCACAAGATTGTAGTTCTCATGAACAGTGACTCCGTGCGGGGAGTTGTCGATCCAATCACATTTGAACAGTATGGCCTTGCAGTTTTTGTGGCTGTCGTAGTAGTCCAGCTCGATCACCTCGAGTAGTGTTCCATAGTAATCTGACCCTTCGGTGGACAATACACATACGCCGTTACTTTTGGTCAGTTTTGGAACATCAACGCCCTCGACAAACGCACGGAACTTGTACCCGTTAATTGTATATCGCCTCCAAGTTCTGACTCGTGAAGACGGCCCAGTGACTAGAGGTCTTACAATGGGATCCTCCAGCGCTTCAGGCTATTGTCAACATAAAATTCGTCGAAAAACAATGCAATTAAATTTTGTACCAAACACATACACAATTTATAATGATCAAGCAAATAGCATTTCAACATACTTGAGTACGTAGCCAAGAGGGAAACAGTGACTCATATGCCAGATGTTGTCACTCCCGCATGTTCTGCCATAATGAAAGCCTCGAATTTCCTGAAATGGTCAGCAATTGTACTTAATCACACATACTACCAATTATGAGGAGGGTATGTTGTACGTGAGTTACTTACTCCTCGTACGGTCTGATTACAGGGCCACAGTTTCTCAGAACGTAGGAGTGTGCCTGCTTGTACTCAACATCGGTCAACCACCTCTTCTTACATTTTACAGTGGTGCTTCCAACATCAGACTGAAAGGGTTCCACCTCTATTTGGTGGTCTTCAGTCTGATGCGCACCCACGTCTAGGTCTTTAGCTTTTGTGTCAACGTGCTCTTCGAAGTAGAAGGAGCAGAAGTTTGATGTCTCCTCTAACAAATACGCGTTGCATATTGAACCCTCGACACGTGCTTTGTTACCAATTTTTTTTTTTCAGATGGTTTAAGAACCTGCAAATTAAAATATTAGCTACCATGTAAGACTTAATTGGTAATCAATGCACGGGAAGTCACACTAAGGAGAGTTGAGGACGTTACCTTTCGAATGGGTACATCCACCGTTACTGAACAAGACCGCCTACCCTTGCCTCATACGGCAAATGAAGTGGGAGATGCTCCATCGAGTTGAAGAATGACGGAGGAAATATTTTCTCTAACTTGCAAAGGATCTCGGGAATACTGTTCTCAACTCGATTCATGGACTCGACTGACACCATAGTGGAACACAAATCTCGGAAGAACTGACTGATCTCTGTCAATGCATTCCACGTGTTCATTGGCACCAGCTGCTTCAAAGCTACTGGCATCAAGCGCGACATAAACACGTGACAGTCGTGGCTTTTCATGCCATGCAAAATTAACTTGGACTGGTCCACACACCGGGATAAGTCGGATGCGTAACCATCCGGAAACTTCAAACCACTCACCCAATCGCACAAAGCCTTCCTATCATTTTTGTCCATAACAAAGGACGACGATTTGGGTCGCCCAAGACACAGTTCCTTGAAATCTGCTTTGCCTTTTGGTCCGAAGGCTGTCTTGTTCGGTACATCCATCACGGTGTTGATAATTTGCTCAAAGAAATTCTTCTCGATATGCATAACATCAAGGTTGTGTCTGATAAGCAGAGTGTGCCAGTACGGAAGTTCCCAGAATATGCTCTGCTTCCACCAACCTTCCTTCTTGTCCTTCAATTTTTTCAACTGTTGGTGGGTAGCGTGTACTATTGTAGGGTACTTCTGCACATCTGTCCATATCTCATCGCCTGTTAACCGTTTACATGCGATCCTAGTTTCATCGGGTTGTTTTTTCAGGAAACTCTTACAGTTATGCCTAAATGGATGGTCGGAAGGTAGAAATTGTCTGTGACAGTCAAACCAAGATACCTTTCCGCTATTTTTAAGCCAAAAGGATTTTTGATCCTTCGCTTGACAGTAAGGACAAGCACGGTAACCCGTTGTACTCCAACCAGACAACATCCCGTAAGCTGGGAAGTCGTTGATGGTCCACATTAGTGCAACTCGTAAATTGAAACTAGTTTTCCTCGACACATCGTACATGTAAATCCCATTATCCAACAAACATTTTAACTCTTCAACAAGTGGTTGGAGATACACGTCCATATTGGCTTTCGGGTTCTTAGGGCCAGGAACAATAAGTGACAGGAGCATAAATTGTCTCTTATTGCATAATCACGACGGTAGGTTGTACGGTGTCAAAATAACCGGCCAACATGAGTACGACTTGCCGAACTGCCCGTAGGGTGAGAAACCATCTGTGCACAAACCCAAACGTACGTTGCGCGGCTCTTCCGCGAACTCGGGATGTTTGATATCAAATGTCTTCCAAGTTTCACCATCGCTAGGGTGTGTCATCATACCACTAACTCTGATTTTGGAGTTACTGTGGTGCCAACTCATCTCGCCCGCAATTTTCTTTGTCGCATACAGTCTTTGCAGCCTCGGGCCTACTGGGAAGTAAGTCAAGACCTTAGTTGGTACTCTCTTCCCCCTAGTATTTTTTGTTCGACTCTTGTACCTCCCGGATCCACATTTCCTACACGCGTCGAGGTCCGAATCTCCCTTCCAGAACAGCATGCATCCATTCGGACACGAGTCTATCTTTTCATGGGGGAGTTGGAGGCCCTTCAACAAATTTTTAACCTCGTAGAAATTATTTGCCATGACATTCTCCTTAGTGCCTCGTAGAAGGTCAATTAGCAGTTGGATCCAACCGTCTAAATGTCTTAAGGCCATGTTGCTCTCGCACTTCAAAGTCAGCATCCTTGAAGCGACTTGCAACAGACTCATATCGCACCCGCTGAAAACTGGGAGTTCAGCATTTTTTAGCGTTTCGAAAAAGGAAAGGACTTGTGGGTTGGGTTCATGTTGCACTTCTTCGTCGCTTATGTTGTCTGGGTTACGTTCCTCCTCCATGATGTCCTCAACCGTCGTACACAGTGCGTCCTCTACGAAGTCCCGGTACAGATTTTCGCGAACAGGTTCTTGCAGGCGACGCGACTACTTTCATTTTCACCATGATATGTCCACACGCAGTAGTTCTCAACAAAACCGTGCTTGTATAGATGTTGTTTGACATCTACTTCATGTTTTAAGGCACGGTTTTGACATTTTCTACGTGGTCACCTAAGCTGCTCGCTGGTGTAGTGGGGGTTATTATCTAAGGAAAACTTGATGAATTCCTCCATACCGTCTCTAAATTCTATTTTCGGTCGCTTATTGTCGGCCAGTCTCTCGTACATCCAACTTCGTTCTACTCTATTCATTCTATATGGATTGAACTATGAATGATTAGGGTATGTAGACATGAACAAAATGGTGTGGGGAAAGAAGTCAACAACATGGAATTTGAAGAAAAGTTCGCGAATTTCACCATAAGTTGGAACTCTCACAACCATCAATTTAAAAACGATTCATCACCGGGGACCTTATCACTCCAACCTAAACCTATTCTTGTGCGTTCCATGTCACTAATAAACACGAAATTGTGTAATGTCGATAAGAGAAAAATTCGGCAGCAATTCGCCTCAGTTCTCCAAAAGCACAATGTGCAATATATGAAAACTCCACATATGCAATCGAAGAACATTGAGGGAATTGTCACCAAATTTTGCTCTTACCAACACAACACAATTTCATGTTCACCACCTAAGTGACATGAAAGGCACAAGAACAGTCCCAAAACGGGGACTGTCCAAGAATTACTCCTAATGAGTAACTCTTGAACGGGCACTAAGTAGGTCTGAGTAGATTTCAAACAATGCTCATGCACAGTATACAACGAAAACAAATAACAACAGCAATCATATCTCAACACAGTAATCCAAAACATTAATACTTACTATAATTACAACCACTAACTGCTGAAATTTAAGAAACAAAACGAATTTCCCTTTTTTTGGTATCTTTTATGTAGTAGAAGTACATAGTAGAAGATTAGTAGTAGTAGTAGTAGTAGTAGTAGTAGAAAATTAGTAGTAGTAGTAGTAGTAGAAAATTAGTAGTAGTAGTAGTAGTTTAGTAGTAGTAGAGGAAATAGAATATTAGTAGTAGTGCTAGTAGTAGTAAATTAGTAGTAGTAGTAGTAGTAGTAGTAAAAGTAAATTACTACTAATTTAGTAGTAGTAAAAGTACAAGTAGTAAATTAATAGTAGTAGTAGTAGTAGTAGTAGTAGAAAATTAGTAGTAGTAGTAGTATGGTAGTAGTAGTGGAAAATTAGTAGTAGTAGTAGTGGTGGAAAATTAGTAGTAATAGTAGTAGTAAAAGTACAAGTAGTAAATTAGTAGTAGTAGTAATAGTAGTAGAAAATTAGTAGTAGTAGTAGTATAGTAGTAGTAGTGGAAAATTAGTAGTAGTAATAGTAGTAAAAGTAAAAGTAGGAAATTCGTAGTAGTAGTAGTAGAATATTAGTAGTAGTAGTACAAGTACAAGTAGTAAATTAGTAGTAGTACTTGAAAATTAGTAGTAGTAGTAAAAGTAGAAGTAGAAAATTAGTAGTAGTAGTAGTAGTAATAGTAGAAAATTAGTATTAGTGGTAGTAGTAAAAGTAGAAGTAGGAAATTAGTAGTAGTAGTAGTAGAAAATTAGTATCAGTGGTAGTAGTAGAAAAAATTAGTAGTATTAGTAGTAGAAAATTAGTAGTAGTAGTGTTAGTAGTACATAGTATTAGTAGTAGGTTATTAATATTAGTAATATTAGTAGTAGCATTAGTAGTAATGAAGTATTTTAATGTAATATTAGTAGTAGATTAGTATTACTACTAGCACTACTAATGTACTACTACTAAAACTACTAATTAATCTACTACTAATACTAGTACCCATCTACCTCAACAAATCTAATTCATTATACTACTACATACTACTACTACTAATCTAATAACAAAATTTCTAACCTAATACAATAACACTAATACCTAATTAACATACTAACTAACCTAATTCACATTCTACAATTACCGTCACTCACTTAAATTCCTCCAAAATGGAGGCAGAAAAATTTAGAGAGGACAAATAAATCCATCGATTTCCCTGTTCTAATCCAAATCAAAATCATTCTACCAAAGACAAAATTTGGAGGGAAATCACTCCTCTCCATTCACAACAAACAAAACTACTCCCTACCACACTCACTTAGCCGTGGCATTATTACTATATAAGCTATTACAAAAAGACCTCTCTCGCTAATTACCTGCCCTACCGGACTCCATAAACACAAAGCTGATTACTACTTCAAGAGAGACCGCGTCCGTTTCCTATACACATCCTTAAACTATTCCACGTCTTTCTTTACCAGATCAATAAAAGTATATAGCCCCTTAAGTCAGTCAGTCAGTTACCCCTTCATCTTCAAACAATCTTGATATTCTCGGAAACATATAAGCGAATAATTTCTAATCTACATTCATCTTCATTATAAAGACGGACATAGAATAAAACAACATGAGAGGGAAACATTGCAAACCATAATTACTACTCCGTATTATTTTCAAAATGCTACTGGATAATCACCAAATTAACCTAATTAACCTAATTTAGGTACTAACATAATCACCAAATTAACCAAATTAACCTAATTTAGGTAGTAAAATAATCACCTAATTAATCTAATTACCCTAGTATACTTCTTATTCTGATTAATCTAATTAACATGTTAATATGAACATAATTAAACTAATTACTCTAATTAACTACCAATCAATCTAATTACCTAACAATGAACTTAATCAAACAAATTAAACCCTAATTATCATACCTGAAGATTGGGGGTCGGGTTAGGGTTTTTCGACTTCGCCGGGGGTGCGCCGGAGGTTCGCCGGCAGGGTAATTCGTGGGGGGTTTAGGGTTCTGGGTCGCCGGCAGCGTTCGTCGCGCGTGGGGGTTTAGGGTTCGCCGATTTTTGGTTCGTCGCCGGCAGGGTAGGATGGGGGTCGCCGGTTTAGGGTTTTGATTTGGGGGTCTAATTAGGGTGAAGGTCGTCGCCGGATCTGGGTAGGATGGGGTCGCCGGAGGTCGCTGTGCGTGTCGCCGGAGGTCGCAGGGTCGCGCGTTGGGGGTCGCCGGAGGTCGTCGTCTTTTTCGCCTTCGATCTAGAGAGGGAGTTGGGGGTGCGGGTTTAGGGTCTGTTATGTTCTCACGTAATTTTTTTTTATATTAAAACATTTGCATCAGAATAGCCGACGCAAACCGACGCAGAATTCAAGTTTGCGTCGGCTAATCCGATGCAGTCCATGATATTTTTTTTTTTTAAAACGTTGCGTGGGATTAGCCGATGCAAGCCAACGCAGAATTGAAGTTTGCGTCGGCTAATCCGATGCAGTACCTGTCTCTGTGTTGCCTCGTCTTTTTTTATGTTGAAAATTTTGCGTGGGATTAGCCGACGCAATCAGACGCAGTATTCAAATTTGCGTCGGCTAATCCGATGCAGAGCTATTAATTCTGTTGACTAATTTTTTTTTTTTATTTTGACGCACTCTGCATCGGATTAGCCGACGCAATCAGACGCAATATTAAATTTTGCGTCGGCTAATCCGATGCAAAGGTATTAATTCTGTTGACTGTTTTTTTTTATTTTGACGCAGACTGCATCAGATTAGCCGACGCAACCAGATGCAATAATAAACTTTGCGTTGGCTAATCCGATGCAACGCTATTAATTCTGTTGACTGTTTTTTTTTATTTTGACGCAGACTGCATCGGATTAGCCGACGCAACCAGACGCAATAATAACATTTGCGTCGGCTAATCCGATGCAACGCTATTAATTCTGTTGACTGTTTTTTTTATTTTGACGCAGTCTGCATTGGATTAGCCGACG
This sequence comes from Agrostemma githago, assembly GCA_958450325.1. NCBI lineage: Eukaryota > Viridiplantae > Streptophyta > Magnoliopsida > Caryophyllales > Caryophyllaceae > Agrostemma > Agrostemma githago. Next base: position 55,191,184 of record OY288258.1, on the reverse strand, counting down.
CAAATGTTATTATTGCGTCTGGTTGCGTCGGCTAATCCCACGCAAACCCTTTCACATAGTGGCGCCAACCCAAAATTATTGGCGCCTGTATCATGGAGTCGGATAGCGTCGGCTAGTCCCATGCAATATTATTGCATCGGATTAGCCGACGCAAATCGACATAGTTATGCCAGTTGCGTCGGATTATAAATCCGACGCAACTTATCCGACGCTATTTCCACTGTTTTTAGTAGTGTTACATACTAATGTGATACCCGTGAATAACCTTCACGGGTTGTTCACTTTTATTTATATAGAGAATTTATTGGATTAACAACTAAAATTAGGTTATTCGTGAAGAGACTTTTAGTTACTTTAAGTGTTATCATGTAAACGAAAACGTGAACAACATATAGTAAGTATCATGCAGTCTTTTCTAGCATCGTAACTTGATCCTGCACTTTCTATTCCGTGCTGAAAGTGTTTTAACTGATTCATTATATAAGAGGTGAGTACATAAACGAATGAGGAGATTTCAGCACGTCCAACATCATTACTACTCCGGAGGTTAGAGAATCACACATCATCCCAATCTTTAAGAGAGAACACGACATCTGGTAAATACTGATATCGTTTGGCATTCTTATAATTTCAAGATCATCATCCGGGAGGTTTGTTTGTTGTAACTTATAATTAAATAGAACGACTTTCTACAAAAAATACCTTTTCACCGTATTTTTATTTATCTATGTCGATGTTAACTCGACCAACAAAATTGGAGGTGCTTAACATTTTTCATGGGTGTTTATTGAGAGGATAGCGTTATTAGTTGGGTGGGCTGGGTAGTAATGCGTTCACCTTTGCTGAACCTCCTCTTTTTTGGGCTGCATAAACTAATAAGTCATTGAAAATTGATGGGACAACTGCCAATGTAAATTGGGTTGACTGCTGCTGTTCGAAAGTCGTTTGGGCTAAGGAGAAGTTGTGCATTCCAAAATATATTTCAGTGGCAGAATTTGCAAAGTTAGTCCAGCATCCATAATAATCGACATTGAGTAACGCAGAGTTTCATATGTTATTGAAGGTACCGTAAATTGTGACGTAAAATTATACCGTTAAAAACGTGTCGTAGTAAAATGAAGGAACGGTGTTAGTAGTATGGTACACAATCGCAAAAACCTCGCCCCGATAGTTGTGTGTGTTAACCTATACTACGTTACACTCCTAAATTGCGATACATGTTGATAATCATGATTACACCTACACTTTTAACAAATTACGGAACTCGGACTGCATATAAACCTCCGTAATATCTACCCACATTTCCCTTGACCTTTAAAACTAGTGTCATCTAACCACATTCAAATCCACCTTTTCATTTACCAAGGGTAAACCACTTAACTTCAGTCAACATTTTGATTCTATACATCAAGAAAGGAAAAACCTCACTGCGTCTAATTGATGCTAATAAAAAAAATGTACAGACAGTTGATGTGGCCGCCGAAGTGCATCTTCGCGAACATGTCGTACGACATGCAAGACGGTTGGTATATCTGCCAAAACATGCACATTTTGAAGATGAGACTAATCTACTTGGGGTATGATGTGGTTAGAATAGACCCTTGTATATCGCCAAACCTTGATTACGAAAGGGCGGTAGTAGTTGAGTTCGGTCCTAGACTACCGAACTACTTCAAGGCGTTCAAGCTTCAAAGAGCGTTCGAAGATTTCAAGATGACCAAGGAAGCAATGGTCGACCAATGGGATCATCTAGCCGGTCCACATTGCTGGGTTGCGTCGTGGGGGGGATGAGAAGTACCTCTCGGCAGACACGGACTACCGTATGGTGCCCATCTGGTGCCGTTATATTGGAACGTACTTGGGGGAGGCTGAGGACTATGCTCACTACGAACATGTTATCGACGCTTTGAACGAAATCTACCCGGACTTCTACGATGATTAAGTGCACAGGGACGGGTTGTAAGCTATTTTTCAATCAATTGTTATATACATTGCTGGTTGGTAAATTGTTTTGGAATGTAACTGGCTTGCATGTTACGAAATTGGTACTCGGTAATTTCCGATTTTGTTTAAGGTGTTGGTTAAAATTCTTCTTGTGAATGATAGGCTAATTAGTGCGTTTGTTGGTTACTAATTCATGTCGATCACGAATATCAAATATAGCGTCATAACGACTTTGTCATGGTGTCGAAAGTATCCATAGAATGCGACCAAACGTTACGGGTTAAATTAGTAGTTGGGCACTTACACATTGTGTTTTTGTGGTAGTAATAAATAGTCTGAAGATGTACTTAATGAGTAATACTAACGGATTCTCGAGGTCGTCCGTAAGTCGATTAACTAATTACAAAAGTGGATATATATTTGAACGTATATGAATTAAATTACAGTCTAATAAATTAATTTAACGAACAACATATGAGTGGAGCTCATCGTGTCATAAACTGATGACAAATATGAGTTTATCACAAATTAGTTTAAATAGTCAAGGAAAGTAATGAATTCTTAAGTACTCAACAAAATTAAATTCGTAAGGTTCGCTTCACCGTAACGGCTCTTATTAGTTTGGATACGACTAAATGGCGTACCGTAATAATACACAGTAAAGCTGAAAGTGTAATATAACATCTAACATCGGGATCATTTAGTGTACGCACCGTAAATTTTTGTTACCGTACGACATAACGTAATAGATATACAACGGAATACGGCTTCCAAAAAACGTTACTGCATACGTTTGCACTGATAAACAGAAATATATTACGATTGACTAAGATTATGCAGTAATATGTAAGAAAATTGAAAGAACCGAAGAGTAATGATGACTGGTTAACCCAATTGGCAAGGAAAGGGTTATTTTTTCATTTTTTCCAAGAGTAACTTCCACAATACTGCTGCTGCATTAACCACGTGCAGTAATTATGACATCACACTCAACTTCCACCACTTCATAACCGTATGGGTCAAAATATTTAGCATTCAAACCTCAAATATTAGATCATTTCCAAATCGAAATCACTCTTCAACTGAAAAATAAATTAGAATAGAAGAGAAAGAAAAACTGGTATCAATGGCTGAGAAATTAGTGTACCCACCGACCGTCATCATGCACAATCTACCCTACGAAATTGTGGGCGAAGGGGTAGTCATTGGCAAGAGTTTCACCTATGTGAGGGATGAACTGATCAAATTGGGATACCCTGTTAGGAAGGTCTTCCATGTGTGGAAAGGGAAGCCCGGAAATTTCAAGAGGGCCATTGCAATTGAGTTTTTCAGTGGCGAGCATAGGTACATGAGTGCTTTCAGACTACATAAGTGCTTTGAGAGAGTCGGTAGGGGAAGGTCAAACTTCGAGAACACTTCAGACAGGATGTCCGGTCCTCACCTGTGGGTTGCAACTTCTGCAGATCTCGGACTGGTGAAGGAGGGCAAGAACTGCATTTCTATTTCAGCTGATTGGAAGAGGCTGGGTTACGGAGACGCGGACACAGATAGCCTATCAATGTACATGTGCGTGTTTAATCAGCTGAAGCAACACTGCCCGGGATTCTACGTCTGAAAGGTAACTCCTCCTGACTCAATGCAATGAACATTTGTTGATAACCCTTAAGCTATCTTACTAAATTAACTGTCAAACTATTGTTGGTCTGTTATTTTGAACTATCATGTTCAAGTGTTTGTAATGGATTATTGGACCTCGGTCCAGTTTGTTGATATTTTCTTTCTACTGTCTGTAATCCTGAATATTTTATCTAGAATCGTGAACTTCGTACAATTATGTTGAAATCTGAACAATTTCGATGTGATGGGAATGCTAAAATTGTGTTTGAATCCTGCCATTGAAATTCATTGAACTTGCTGGTACTTGTGAACGATGAATGTTTGGGAACGGTATTTGTAAGCAGGTACAACAAACAGAACATTTGAGGGTAGGAACTGTATGCCACATTAGTGATACATAAACCGGTTCTACATCTTAAAAATTAGCGCACCGGTTTTCCTATGCTTTGCATATTAAGGTCATAAGAATTTATGCTGCATATTTTACGGAAGTATAATGTGGTGATTGCATTTTAAGGCATGATGTACATTCAATTAAGTCATTCCATTGAAGTATGTACGCCTTCGGATGGAGTAGTGTAGAGGATTTTGCACTGTCGTGATAGTGTATTTAGTGGTAGTTGAAACGTTAGTGTCGATAGTCCACAAACACTAAAAGTGTCGACAGTCAGGTTCAACGGTGGCGAAACATAAGTCAGGTTAGGTCAACTGCTAACAAAATGTAGAGTACAAAAACCGAAAGATCCCACAAAGGAAACAATGATGTGCTAAGTACAAATTATTAGCGCAAATTACTGAATATCTCCTTGAAAACAACATTAGTAGTTGAGTCAGTATCGAATGAATCTTCGTCTAGAATTAAGACCTTCAGACCCTTCTTCCTTGTCACCCGGGAAATAGCCACGTGGAGTTGGCCGTGAGTGAATACTGGTTTAGAAAGAAACGGACCAACATTTGAAAGAGACTGCCCCTGGCTTTTGTTTATAGTCATTGCGAAGCAGACTGCGAGAGGAAACTGTCGCCTTTCAAAACGCAGGGGAAACTTCGTCTCGTCAGATGGTGACAGCTTCAGCCTAGGAATATACACATGAGCCCCCTTCTTGTTACCGGTTATCACTTTGGCTTCAATGACACGGTCACCAAGTTTCGAGACAACTAATCTGGTACCGTTACATAGTCCATTAGCTTGGTCAATATTTCGTAGAAGCATAAAAATTGCACCAACCTTGAGGATCATTCTGTGGCTTGGTAGCCCTGACGCGCGAATAGTGTTTAGAACTTCAGTGGAGTACAAATTGTGCACGTGTTGCCATGTTTCCTGGTTGCTGATTTCATCAGAACTAAGATACTCGATCTCAACGCCAGGCAGTATAGACAATACGTAATCGTTAACCTTCTCGACAACGTCATGAGTGGGTGCAAGAACAACTCTCAGCTGGAGGTACTCCGTGTCGTTGAAACGACTAAGCAGGTCATGGTACGTACTATGCACTATTGAAGCAACAGGGTCGGGTCCGGATTCGATAAGCACCTCTGGAGCGATGGTGACTGCAGCAATTCCGTTGTTCGTACCACCTGCGACACCATCACCAACACTCAATATCCAGTTGGAGAACTCTCTGATTTCATCAATATTGGAATCAGGCTGTCCAACTTGCAGCCGCATATTCTTTGACAACTTCAGAACCTACAATTGCAGGATCAAATATGCAGATACGTTAGTAGTGATACTAAGTAACGTGACACATTCATACGTGATTAGGGACTATAGTTGAGGAACAAATAAGAAGTAATATGTAAAGAGAAAACACTGAAGAGAGACCTTAATATCTCTCCAGATCAGCGACGAACATTTCGTTGAATGAATGATATCCTGATGACTACCCTTAGGGACAACCGGCAGGATCTGCCTAAAATCACCACCCAGTACGACAACCTTGCCACCGAATGGTCTATCCGCAAGTTGAGGGTCCACAAATCTCATGACATCTCTTAGACTCCTGTCAAGTGCCTCGAAACAGTAACGACTGACCATGGGAGCCTCGTCCCAGATGATCAATTTGGTGACTGCAAGTAGTTCGGCTAAATCGGAATCCGGCCTTATGTCGGGGCACAATGAGTTCTCGTCGACGTTAATAGGTATGCTAAATCTAGAGTGAGCTATACGGCCTCTTGGCAGAAGTATAACAGCTATACCGCTTGAAGCAACTGGAAGAACAATCTGCCCCCTGTTTCTCAATCCGGCGCATAATGTTTTCCAAATAAATGTCTTCCCCGTACCACCGTAACCATAAAGGAAGAAAAAACCACCGCACCCACCTTCAACGGCTCACATAATTTCGTTGTACACATACTTCTGTTCACCAGTTATGGAAGACATGTAACGCTCATGCTCCAGCCGCAACTGATCACGATCGCAGTTCAACTCATCCGAAATCAATCTATTAGAGTCCAACGCGTGTAAATCATAATCCGGCTGCGGCATATCTGGAAATTTGGAAAGCGAACTCCCGTTAGCTTGCAGCATCGACTCTATCTCCGACAATGCGTAATTCTGTAACTGATGGTCTGTAAGCTGGAGGTCTGTATTGCCATTTGAAGAAAATAAACTGGTACAGAAAATAAATTATTTGAGACAATTACACTGGCGGTAGGACAAAAGAGGAGACAGAAAGAGATGCGTACTCTGTATCTTCCAACGTGATTTTTCTACACTTAAAACCGTTCTTTGTTTCAGTAATTGGTCCAATCTCGTACACCTTACCAACAACATCTGCATAGGAAGAAACTGATAAATAACAAACGTACGGAGAAGTAGATTAGTAAGAAAACAACATATGCAGTGCAAACTTCACCAAAGATACCTATGTACTGATTGGCTGCAATTTTGCCATCGTTGATATCCTTAAAGCTAACAAAGCAGTAGCAGTTAGACGATACTGAGACATCGTTAGGCAGGTGAGTAACTTTAGTGGAGAACTCGACATTCAATCTACAGGTATGAGTGGTGGCCTTGTCTACGCCTACATTGGGGGCAACGATCAAACTACGTAGACTGTACACCTGATCGATGAGAAATTTGTCCTTGAATCTACTCAACAACGGCTTTTTAATAGTTGCCTGAACCAAATCATTCTGGAATCACGGACAAAAAAAAATGGAGTATTGAATTAAGTTCCACAACAATATACAGATAACAACACTAAAGAAAGAAATTACACAAATGGAGGTAATCACCTTAGCATCGATAAGCAGCAACTCAACAGCATCAGTTGTATTCTTGTTCGTGTAGTTCGGCCTGTTCCATCTGTAAATCACCCTAATGATTAGATCCTTCAACCTGACACTTTGAGTAAGATTAGCAATCGAAACCAAATTCGATTGAGACATAGTTCAAAGCGGGGAGAAAAAAACGAAAACGAAATTAATAAATTCATGAAATTGGGGATGACTGCAGACATGATAGCGAGATAACACAACATATAAGTAGATTAAGATGTGATTGAAACACAAATGAAGGAAACGAAGAGGCGGATATTGATTCACTGTGACGTATTTCCGAGATGAATCATGATTAATGGAGTAGGGTTACGATGAAGATGAGTAGTTAAAGAAATTGAAAAAACCGGTGATGCATTCTCGAGAAGGATGAATGGACATTTACAACAATTCTTCGTGAAATGGTGAACAACATCAATGAGGAAGCAAAATCGATGGAAGAAGATTGATGATCGGAAGATTAATTGGTAGTGGAGGTGATTGATTATGCCTCGTGAACTACTGATGACATTTAAAGACCTGGTTTCAATTTCTTGTAAGTAACATACTACATCTTTTTATTGCATATTATTTACAAACTGATTTCTTCGATCAGTGGTTTGCGCACATGGGATATGTCCCGGAGGTCGCGGGTTCGACTCATGTGTCATTGTTTTTGGAAGATATTTCGAGGGAAATTTGTAGAGAGTTTGCAAACGTGTTCACACTTGTCGGGGAAAAAATTGTATAAAAAATAAGGACTTATTTCGAAATGGGGAAACAACATTGTGCCACGTCATTGCACATGGTCCTTGATTTAATATATAAGAGATCACGCATGTTAGTATTGGTTTTTGTTTTCTGCGGGAACGGACTTAGTACGTACGATTCATTTTTCAGTTATTCTTTAATTGTTTGATTACGTACAGAGTATGATTTTGGATGGGTTTTATTTATTTTTGGTCTGCAATCGATACAGTTATGTAAGGTTTAAAGAATTATATTTTGGGTATCAAGTCTCAGATTCTTATTATTGGATATTCAGTATATAAGATATTTTTTAATCGATTGCGGTTGATTCATAATTTTGTTTGGTATTCAGTCATATGATGTATAGTACGTGGTCTCGTATATTTGATTATTATGGCATATTGGAGCATGTTGTATATGAATCTTTACATGGGACTTTTACTGTATGAATTGGGACCTCTTTGGAATTTCGGTTGCGATTATTGTTGCGTATTTATAATTGACAAGTTGACTTGTATGATGAAAGAACTAATTTGAATTATAATTTTTTTTCTCATTTAAGGTTTCAGTCACTTGTTAATTATGGTTTGATTAAAAGAACTTGATTTCAGTTTCAATAATATTGGCTATTTGGTTTTTATAAGACGTCTGATAATTTTGGATTGTTTGATCGAAACAATATGTTGCCAAAGTAACCTCTATTGCTTAGATTAGATAGTTTAAATAATTAGACGATTTGTGTGTGCATGATTGAATTTCATGCGGGTAATGGTCTGCCCAAAGGAAGTCCATTATTTGGCCAAAATTCAATCATACTTGTGGTGATAAATATGTAACAGTTATTCGGTTCTCGTGTAGATGTTAAGTCGGCCCAAAGGAAGACTTGGCATTTGACATGATCTGATCTTACTGTTAATATTTGATTACTACACCAAGAGTACCACTTACAAGTCTAATTATCGTCCAAAGATGAGATTAGATGTTGTGCTAGGTATCTTGTTATGAGGGAATGTCAATATTCGAATCTGAAATACAAGTTAAGTGAGTGTTGTTAGTTTATGACACTCGTAAGGATTATGTCCATACAGTTTTTTAATGGAGAATAAATTCAAACTTCAGTTTTAAAGTAGTATGTGTAATCATGCGGATAATGGTCGGCCCAAAGGAAGGCCATTATTTGGCCGAATACATATACAATTTCGGGTGATAAATATGTGACGATTATTCGGTATTTTCATGTGTATACTAAGTCGGCCCAAAGGAAGGCTTAGTATTCGACATGAGTTTATCGTCAATATTTGATCACAGTTATGTAATTGTAGTGTCGATGCTTAGATAATATTTTATGCCCAACGGCTAAATGTTAAATTTGCAAAAACACTATATACCGTTTGAATTTATTCAAAATATGAGAATATTGTTTTGTTCATCAAATTGACATTACTGTTCATTATATCTGTCATATTCAGGTTACATTCTCAATTCAGATGACGCCATTTATTTAAATAAATGGTAAGAGAATGTAAATACTTATTTTGGATCGTCACAATCTTAACACAGCATTAGAAATGTATGATTGTGTTACTCATAAGGATGAAAATGTCGTGTGGACTCACGTATTTTTTTTGGGGAGTAGATTATTTAATGCATGTGTTTAATGATTGTTTAATGCGACATTAAGAAAATCTTAAAGGACATTGTTTCTATTAAATAAGCTGCAAGTGTCAAACTCAAAGAATAACAAGATAAGGGTAGAGTTATTGGTTGTTAGCTTGTCATGAGTATGGACACATAAGAAATATATTACCAGTTTGTACGCCTCATCGCGTGTCAGTAAGGGTACACTTATCATTTAAGATTTGTCGTATAAAGTTATTCATTTTATCCAATTATGTTTTGTGCGTGGATTTGGTTTTTCATTCACATAAGTACATTAATGCAAGTAGAAGTAAGAATCTAAGATGTTGTATGTCAATTGGTGATGAAAAATTCATCTATTCGGGGCATGTCATCATCTGAGTTTGAGACAATCGGCTAATTTAGTTATCACTATTGACTTGTTATTTTATTTGAATTTGGAAAATTTTCGGTACTGCCTTTTGGTGGAGCTCAATTATTTTTCGTTTGGTCAAATTTGGTTCATTGTCCATTGAGAAATAATTAATTTTTTTATTTTACTAATTCAAATAATGGTAAAGTTGTTATTTTTGATAATTTTATATAGCTTAGATTGCAATATTATTTAAAGACTTGCATTAAAACTCCAGTGGATATAAAGAATTAAGGACAATAATTTCTTTTCGGTATGACACATTAAAAGGATTATTGAAGTTGTGTCAAAATGAAATTATTGACCCTTCTTGTAACAGCCCTAAATTTTCGCGACCAAAATAGAAGAATAAAATAGGAAAATTTAATGTCGTTACTCCGCATTTAGCTCACCAGGCCAAATGCAAGGCAAAATAATAATATAAAAATTAAAAGAAATATAAATTCGATAGTTAATTTAAATAGAAACGTTGCAGCGGAAGACTTAAGTCCCACAAAATCCAAAACGGTTTAAAACAACTTCAACCAAAATTCAACATAAATATAAATAGTTCGTAAGTAAATGCTAAATAATAAAATCCTTCCTCGCTCAGCATCCCGAACCAAATGCACCCATGCAGCATATTAATTGTACCTATCAACTGTACCCAAAACACAAATAGGTACAGGTTCCAGCGGGGGAACGACCCAAAACAAAAAGACGTCAGCAAAGCTGAGTAAAATATATTATATGGAAAACGTAAAACAATAATTATAATTTGTAGTAAACTGAAATCAGAGTTAAATATTATTGTCTCAATACCAAACCAGAAGTACTGTGAAAACAGTAGTCAAACCAAAACCAACCAAAATATATTGTCACCACCTGTGTGTCAAGGTCCTACCCTTTTAGCACGATCTAGAGGTACCACATATGCTTAGCTAGACTTACTATAGTGCGCACTACTCACATTTGGGCAGTCAGTAGGATGAGGCTGCCAAAGGAGGAAGTCTAACTACCTAGCAAGTGGGGGGCCGGAAAACCCCACTTAACACAACTCGGGCCAGGAGTTCAGTTTCGGGACGAAATCCCAGGGACGTCTCAGACGCACCTTAACCTCATAGACCAACAGAGCTCCCAGAGTCTGTTATAACCACCAAAAGAATTGTACCAAAATAATACCAATATACGTGACTTGTGTCACAAAATTCCAATATCCAAAATATCACAAGAGTGTCATAAAAATTCATCGTTGACAAAATAGTTATAAAACCGTTTAAAAAAAATATAATTTAAACCGAACATGCTCTTTACCTAAAGGTGAAAAGGTCAAAACGTCCTTACCTCTCAAGACGGTCAATCCAAGCTATAATTAGTCCAAAAATTCCTTCTCCTCGAACCCACAAGCTACAAATAATAAATTATTTAATCAACTAAACTTAATGATTCGTGTATATACGATTCCTATCTTATTTTCACGTTGAAGTCTCCCACAACACTTATATAGTGATTAAGCTTAATCTCACACTAATAGTTGAACCAGTACCTAAAGCAGTGTAGTAAAGTAACCTTGAACATTATACACACAACATTACAACCTACACAAAACAGACGCACTACTCCATCAATGTCAGACTAGGACCGTATATACCTTGTATTCTCCCTCTGTACACTTAGTCACGCCGTCTCTGTACTCACCCCAACGCCCTCAACAAAAATATGAAACACATCGTAATCAAACACCGTAGCCAACCCGGACATCGAAACCCAACCATTAACAAATATGACTCTTGTTTATGCCCAAATCAATAATTAAGACAATAGAATTACTCCAAATAATATTTTCACTACACCCGTATATTTGAATCTGATTTTTAGTAACTCATAAGACCGACTCACAAAACTCGATATATATATTAAAAAGAATCAAAAGGATGCTTAATAAAATTGGTCATTGGTACTTACTATTTTGACGAAGAAGGATGTGAAACGAGTTGGTGTGGATAAGGATCGAGAAACAAATTTGCCGACGACAATCGAATGGTTGGATCGGACACGAAAGAACAGAGGAGAGGGAGATGATGCCGCAGGAACAAAATAAGGAAATATGGAGGAAGAATTATGGGTGGGGTTTGATACAAGGGGTTTTAAAAAGGTTTTTTTTTAATAATTATTATTTGTGTTCGACTCAAAGTCCAATCTAAAATCAAGTCGTTTTACTAATAATGTTCCACTTTTTAAGATAGTTAAAATCGATTTATAATAAGACGACCCAAAATACTTTAATTTATAACAACATTAAAATATTTTTTTTTCCAAACTTAAAAACTCGATTTAAATAAAAATAGAAAAGTCAAACTTTATAATTGACTCAGAAAATAACGGGGTGTTACAAACTTCCCTCCTTAAAATAAAACTTCGTCCTCGAAGTTTAAACTCATCCTCGAAAATAAAGTCTCACATTACTCACGAATGTCCAAATGACCCGCTCACTCCATATATCCATAATCCGCCAAAAATTTTCATACATCTCCGAAATAAATCATTTACTCCATATATCCAAAATCTGTCAAATTAAACCCCCAACCTTAAAGATATCTCACACTTCTAATTTGTTCAAAAATCCAAGAGCACCTAATTCCTCAAATTTCGAAGTAAACATTTTCACCACCACCTAAATCCACAAGATAAGATTACCTAATTCCATAAGATAATACCAAAGTTCAAAACCACCACAATTCTCATACTCCTCTAAGGAAAATATCACTTGCCAAGTTAAGAGCATGTCGGACAAAAATATTTAAATTATTTCAAAATTTGAAATTCACAAGTTCAACCATTTTACGAACGCGTTATGCATAAAATCAATCAATCAACCAAATAAATATGGTTAACACTACCAAACCAACAATACGTGCGTTGAGCACAAAATCACCAATATGTGCGTTGAACACAAAAACTACCAATATGTGCGTTGAGCACAAACGAACCACAAACAAGTCAATTTCAAGTAATAACCAATAACCAATGATATTGTGCTTATTAAGCATCGATAATAACCACAATATTCATATTTATGACCAATAAATAGATATTAGCATGAAATCACACAAAAACATGCTCAGTTTACCACAAAAACAAATAGTCATACATATTCCTTTCCACCTTAAAATAAAGCTTCGTCCTCGAAGCACGAAAAATTCACCTTACGCAAACAATGAGGATATCGTTGGCTCAAGTTTCTCCCAAAATATTGGAACACACATGTTTGCTACCTAATATAACATCCTTTGAAATCACATGATGTCCTACCACATAATGTATATAAGCATCAACAAGTTGCTTATTCTCTCACATATCCTTCATGGAAATAAAATGTGCACTCTTAGTTAATCTATTAATTATAACCCAAATCATATTATTACCTTTCTGACCCTTGCAATCCAACTATAAAATCCACAAAGATGAAACTCCACTTCCACTCGGGAACTTCTAAAGGTTGTAACTTCCCTACATGATACTGAATCTCGTTCTTATAGGCCCTAATCAAATCCAACTAGCTCCTTTATCTCACGATTAACTCCTAATGGGTAAATATATATCTTAAATTTACGATCATAAAAACTTTAAATGGTCCACTAAACAGTATGTCTCCAAATAGCAACTACTACGGCTGCTTAGTCTAAATCATAAGTAGGGAAATTTTCTACATAAAGGTTCAACTGCCAAAATGCATAAACAATCACTTTCCTATTTTGCTGAAAAACACTAACTAATCCATTCTTAAAATGCATAGGTATAAACTTCAGAAACTTCATTTCCATCCAAGAAGGCCAATCCTAAAGTAGTGGTCACTTTTTCCTTTAAAATTCGAAATGATTCCTCACACCTCTCATCCCAATGAAATTTTATGGCTTTCTACCTAAGTGCAGTCATTAGTCTATCTATTTTGGACAAATCCTTCACAAATCTCCTATAGTAATCCACTAAACCCAAAAGTTACGAATTTCAGCCACAGATTCCGGGTTAGATCACTCCTTAACAAAACCTTATTTAGCAGGATCTACCGATACTCCATCCTTAGATATAATATTCCCCAAAATTACTCGTACCATCCAAAAATCACACCTCTAAACTTTAGCAAATACTACTTTTCTCTCAAGAAGCCTAAGAAAATCCGTAATTATTCCTCCTCATCTTCTTCATTCTTGAATAAATCACTATGTCATCAATGGATATCACAATAAAATTATCCAAGTAAGTCCTCAAGGTTCGGTTTGCTAAGTCCATAAAATCATCAGGTGCACTAGTCAACTCAAAAGCGTCACAGTAAACTCATAATGACATTATCTTGTAGAAAATATAGTCTTAGGTAAATCCTCAAGCGCTATAATTAATTGATGTTACCCAAATAGCATGGCAAAATCATAATCCACGATTTCAATAGGTTCAACATTTATTCTATCCACAAACTTAGTTGAAATTAAAAAAAAAAAAAGATGCACCAGGATCAAATAGAACATGAGCTAAAATAGAGTTCACTAGAAAATTACCCGAAACGATGTCTGTGTTTTCGGCTTCCTCCTTATTCATGACATAGAGCTTCCCAGTAGGCATTTTGCTATTCTGTGCAGCATTCACTTGGCCCGCGGGTTTACTAGGTACGGTAGTGGTCTGAGTCGGAGCTGGATTCCTAAAATTATTGTTAGTTGTGGACCTACCAAAATTCTGTGTGTTCCCCTGACCCTCAAACCGGTTACTCTGATTCACACTAGCACTAACAGATTGCGTAGCACGAGGTTTCCCTGCCTTCTTGTTCCTACACTCGAATTCTCGATGTCCCAACTTCCCGCACCAGTAGCATGTCACCTTATTTCCCTGACAGTCAACGCCTGGGTGATCTCCCTTGCATAACTTACAGTAGTAATGTGGGGTAAAGTCATTAGTTGTTCCCTGGTTACCTCTCCAGCTATTACCTTCTTCCTTCCCATTCCCTCCAAAAAATTGGGACTTGTGTTGGGTGTTATTATTAGCATTGAAATTCCCTCTCTTTGCTGGATTGTCGGATTGATTCCCCTGAAACTCCCTCTTCTTAGTCCCAGTACTTACCATCTCAGCCTCCATCTTTTGGTTACTCCTCTCAATATTAACAGCCCTAGCATAAATATCTCTTAATAAAGTGAATGTCTCTCCAGCAAACCTACCCTTAATCTTCCAATGTAACTTATCCTCAAACCTAGATGCTTTAATCCCCTCAGTTGGCACTAGCTCCTTAGCAAAACGACTAAGCTCGACAAATTTATTATAAAAGTCTTTCACACTCATCTCATCAGTTTGCTTTAGGTCTCCAAATTCAGCTAATTTTTTATGTTTCACATGTTCTGGGAAAAATTCTGCTTCTAATATTTCCTTAAGAGTATCCCAGTCTTTATCGTATAGTGTGTGTGTGCCATTGGGGTTTCTTTTTCTAATTGGTTTCATAAAGTCCTCTTTCACAGTCTGCCACCAAATATCCGCCTCTTCTTTCAGATAGAAGACAGCGATCCTAGCCTGAAATTCATGTGGACAACCTACAACTAGAAAATTTTTCTCCATCTCCCTAACCCAATTATCTAATTCATTAGGATCCCATTTCCCAGTAAAAGTCGGCGGTTTCTTCTTCTGTACCGCTTCAGACATTCCAGCAACAGTGGGTGTAGGATCATTCTCATTCTCAACCCTATCATTCATATTCCGGGTAACAGCAGTCATTTGTTGTACCACTACAACAAAATCACCTTTTCGCGGCGATTATTTTTGTATTTCGTGGCGATTCTATTCGACGCAAAAAGTTTTCCCATCGATTGTGTATTCGTTGTGGTAGGCGGCGTTGCCGTAGCCTTTTGTTGCGAATAATTTATTCGCTGGGTTAGCTTCTTAAAATCGACACAAAAGAAGAAGAGGTTTAGTGGCGATTTTAGTGTCGATTATTATTGATGCTGTAAATAATTTGATTTTTTGACTAATAAGAATTGTAACGATTGAATTCGACACGATAAGAACGATAAAATGTCATTTACAATTGTATTCGACACAATTAGTATTATTAAATATCATCCATTTTAGAATTATATTCGACGCAATCAGAATTACAAAACGTCATCTATGACAATCAATTTCAATAAAGTAATTTTGGTATCGATTTCATTTGATACAAAATATCATTTCAATCTCTCAAATATGATGTGAAAATAAAAGGACAAGTGAAAAAGCATGATACTTTTATATTATTCGTAAAATCTCAAAATATGTATCTACCATCGACCACATTAAAATAATAAGTGCAAACAACCTTTTTAAAACCTAAAAAAATTACTACGTCTTCAACCCCAAAGCAAAGCTTCAACCCGTGTATTCCATATTAGATAGAGTAGCCGCGCCTCGAAAAAACTGCAATAAACAAAAATAATGTATATACCAAGTTAGTCTGAATTTTTATTCATTTCCCACACGCAAGAAAAAAACTCAAAGCGATAGTAGAGACAACAATAACGCGCCAACAACGAGAATATGATAGCAGCAGCACGATCCACGACAACAAAATAAGGTGACAGCCAACAATAATGAAATCTACAGCATAAGCGAAATACAAAAAAAACAAAGGTTTGATTCAGCAGGTACATAAACAAATAAGAGAGAAGGAGAATTGGTCTCGAAATAAGCAACAACAACTGCAACAAAACAAAAGCGAGAATTAGAGAACAACAACACAACGCACAACAACATCAATAACAGCAGTGAGCAGCCTTAACAAAAACGACATATGCAACCTTGAGAAGCGAATGACAACATCAGCACGATAGAGAGAGAACAAAAGAAAAATAGAAGGCTAGAGGAACCAAGAGAAAAGACGAATAAATAGAATCATAAAGGATGAATCAAAACCGATTAACGAAATCAACGAACAACACGTACAACAAAAGTAAATAAGATGAAACAGAATGACGACGACGTAGATAAAAGCAGCCGTAGCGGTGACAGTTGTGAATGCTAACGAAACAGCAGCATTAACGGAGGCCTTAAACAATGTTCCAATTTTTTTGGTTTTACCCTCCCTAGAATCTTCTTAGCTACCATTTTGAATTACTCTCATAAAACTTAAATCCTTTTCTCTCAATGAAAGGAACCATCTGTTTTATGTGTGACTATAACAGTAAGATCATGCATCTTCTAGCAACGTGGTGCAAGGTTAAACTCCCAAATAACAGCAGGATTGAGTGGAGGAGACATCATAGAGGGACCAAACTGAAGAGGGCTGTGATTAATGCTATATACAATTCGACTCTTTACCAGATTTGGAGACATGAATTTGAGCAGAATTGAGCATGTACTCATGAGACCAGATCGGAAGTCAATGCTTCTATTGTTATTAAAGAATTTCAATTGTACTGTAGGAAGAAACTTAATTCTGCCCTGAATTCTAGAGACAAAGGGTGGATGGATATGTTGTTAACATAGAGGTTCTTGCTTTTGTTAAGGAGATTTAGTTCTCCTTAGCCTAGTAGCTTGTTTGTAAAGGACACTCGCTTTTCTAATATACTTACCCTCTTACTAAAAAATGGAACCGGGTTAATGCAGCAGTAACATTAGACTTAACGTGAATACAACAACAACAGCAGACTTCACATCAAGCATTACAACAGGTTTTATGCAATTCTAATGCTGAAGTGGTTTTTTTATTACATTGTTTTGAGTTGGTTCATAATGTCTCTTGGGATGATTCAACTACACTAAACTTTCTTACTTAGAGAAGAATTGAACATTCTCTTTGCTTGGGTTATGCTAGTTTAGGGTTAGGTTTCATTTTTATTAACTAGCCTCAAGCCTCAAGTCAATCAATTAAATTAAATGTTGCGGATTCAACAAAGCTATATTATATGAATTTCCCAGAAAAATCAAACCAAAGTGCAATTAAAAAAACTGATTCAAAACATATAGCACAATTGCACCAAATAAAAGGAACAAAGTTTAAATCTCAACCACAATTGGAATCAATCACAACTCAGAAATATAGCAAAAAATTCTACTCCAACAAATTAAAAATCATGCAATTAAATTAAACGATTATAAATTAAAACGTAGTAAAAACTAAAAAGAAAGGTGAGAAATTTTGTACCTTCAGTAAAGAAACATAAATAGGTTTCGATTAGAATAGAAGCTCGTCAGTTCTGGAAGCTTAGAGAGTCGATCATTAAACGAAACAGCAATATGACGTTCAGTGATTCGAGCGAATTTCGGGGTGAATTGAAGACAATTAGGGACAAGTTTTAGGGCTTCAAATATTGGATGCGATCTGTTGTTTAGGAAACAATCAGAAGAAGAGGTAAGGCGCAAATATGAAATAATTAAGAGAATCGTTTGCCGCTCAATGAAAATTTTGGGTTTTGGTAATTCGTTATGCTATCCTATCATTTAAGAGGGATAATTATTGTCGATTTCTATTTGTTACCGTAAGCTGTTTATTATATGAGTAATTGTGTTTTATTTGTGTCGATTTTTCATTCGTTACGAAATAATCGCCACGAAAAGGTGATTTTGTTGTAGTGTACAGCTTCGAGAAGAGCTGCATTCTGAGCTAACAATTGTGCCATCATAGCGGCCATATCATTGTTTTCATTTCCTCGAGACATTGTTACTATAAATGTAAACAATATTCTAATAAGTCCAAGCATAAGAAAGTTCAATCACAATCACAAATATTAATGTAAGTAGCATTCAACTCTATCACATTCAATTAGGCAAAGATATTAACAGTACTAAACCATGACAATTATAAATATATATATAGATATAAATAACATAATTCATGCGTATGCAATGCACCCAATCCACCCAACACTCTCGGTTTAGAAAGAAGGTTTTTTTTTTAAAAAAAAATAAAAAAAAATAAATAAATAAAGTATTAATTTTTTTTTTTTAAACCATTTCAAATTTTGCAAAACATTTGGGAAAGACCTATTGCTCTGATACCAACTGTAACAGCCCTAAATTTTCGCGACCAAAATAGAAGAATAAAATAGGAAAATTTAAAGCCGTTACTCCGCATTCAGCTTACCAGGCCAAATGCAACGCAAAATAATAGTATAAAAATTAAAAGAAATATAAATTCGATAGTCAATTTAAATAGAAACGTTGCAGCGGAAGACTTAAGTCCCACAAAATCCAAAACGGTTTAAAACAACTTCAACCAAAATTCAACATAAATATAAATAGTTCGTAAGTAAATGTTAAATAATAAAATCCTTCCTCGCTCAACATCCCGAACCAAATGCACCCATGCAGCATATTAATTGTACCTATCAACTGTACCCAAAACACAAATAGGTACAGGTTCCAGCGGGGGAACGACCCAAAACAAAAGGGCGTCAGCAAAGCTGAGTAAAATATATTATATGGAAAACGTAAAACAATAATTATAATTTGTAGTAAACTGAAATCAGAGTTAAATATTATTGTCTCAATACCAAACCAGAAGTACTGTGAAAACAGTAGTCAAACCAAAACCAACCAAAATATATTGTCACCACCTGTGTGCCAAGGTCCTACCCTTTTAGCACGATCTAGAGGTACCACATATGCTTAGCTAGACTTACTATAGTGCGCACTACTCACATTTGGGCAGTCAGTAGGATGAGGCTGCTAAAGGAGGAAGTCTAACTACCTAGCAAGTGGGGGGCCGGAAAACCCCACTTAACACAACTCGGGCCAGGAGTTTAGTCTCGGGACGAAATCCCAGGGACGTCTCAGACGCACCTTAACCTCATAGACCAACAGAGCTTCCAGAGTCTGTTATAACCACCAAAAGAATTGTACCAAAATAATACCAATATACGTGACTTGTGTCACAAAATTCCAATATCCAAAATATCACAAGAGTGTCATAAAAATTCATTGTTGACAAAATAGTTATGAAACTGTTTCAAAAAAAAATATAATTTAAACCGAACATGCTCTTTACTTAAAGGTGAAAAGGTCAAAACGTCCTTACCTCTCAAGACGGTCAATCCAAGCTATAATTAGTCCAAAAATTCCTTCTCCTCGAACCCACAAGCTACAAATAATAAATTATTTAATCAACTAAACTTAATGATTCGTGTATATACGATTCCTATCTTATTTTCACGTTGAAGTCTCCCACAACACTTATATAGTGATTAAGCTTAATCTCACACTAATAGTTGAACCAGTACCTAAAGCAATGTAGTAAAGTAACCTTGAACATTATACACACAACATTACAACCTACACAAAACAGACGCACTACTCCATCAATGTCAGACTAGGACCATATATACCTTGTATTCTCCCTCTGTACACTTAGTCACGCCGTCTCTGTACTCACCCCAACGCCCTCAACAAAAATATGAAACACATCGTAATCAAACACCGTAGCCAACCCGGACATCGAAACCCAACCATCAACAAATATGACTCATGTTTATGCCCAAATCAATAATTAAGACAATAGAATTACTCCCAAATAATATTTTCACTACACCCGTATATTTGAATCTGATTTTTAGTAACTCATAAGACCGACTAACAAAACTCGATATATATATTAAAAAGAATCAAAAGGATGCTTAATAAAATTGGTCATTGGTACTTACTATTTTGACGAAGAAGGATGTGAAACGAGTTGGTGTGGATAAGGATCGAGAAACAAATTTGCCGACGACAATCGAATGGTTGGATCGGACACGAAAGAACAGAGGAGAGGGAGATGATGCCGCAGGAACAAAATAAGGAAATATGGAGGAAGAATTATGGGTGGGGTTTGATACAAGGGGTTTTAAAAAGGTTTTTTTTTTAATAATTATTATTTGTGTTCGACTCAAAGTCCAATCTAAAATCAAGTCGTTTTACTAATAATGTTCCACTTTTTAAGATAGTTAAAATCGATTTATAATAAGACGACCCAAAATACTTTAATTTATAACGACATTAAAATATTTTTTTTTTCCAAACTTAAAAACTCGATTTAAATAAAAATAGAAAAGTCAAACTTTATAATTGACTCAGAAAATAACGGGATGTTACACTTCTACCTCGGATTCTCATATTTATGGGGAATAAAGACGAAAAGAGAAAATAGATATCAAAAGGACTTTGGATGTCTTATAATTGATATATAAGGGTATGTTGTGAACTATTTTATGTTTGAAGTTATATTAGTTTACATCACTATATTAATTTGTAGACAAAATTATGGCTTGATATTTATATCTCGATATTGATATTGGTCGCTTAGTTATAGGTTTACATGTATGGTGTTATTTCAAAGACGACCATGTGTTACTGTAATGCAGAAGACGTGTTACTCTAACTCTCATCTTCGTGCTACTTTGAATCCTTGTAATCTAGTACACTCAATTATGTAGATATGTTACTCTAATTCGCTTCTTATGTTACTCTATGTAACAAACCTAAATTTTCGCGACCAAAATAGAAGAATAAAATAGGAAAATTTAAAGCCGTTACTCCGCACTTAGCTCACAAAGCCAAATGCAAGGCAAAAGAATATTATAAGAATTAAAAGAAATATAAATCTGATAAATAATTAAATGAAAACGTTGCAGCGGAAGACTTAAGTCCCACAAAATTCAAAACGGTTTAAAACAACTTCAAACCAAAATTCAACATAAATATAATATAAATAGTTCGGAGGTAAATGTTAATTAATAAAATCCTTCCTCGTTCAGCATCCCGAACCAAATGCACCCATGCAGCGTATTAAGTGTACCTATCAACTGTACCCAAAACACAAATAGGTACAGGTTCCAGCGGGGGAACAACCCAAAACAAAAGGACGTCAGCAAAGCTGAGTAAAATATATTACTTCGAAAACGTAACACAATAATTATAAATTGTAGTAAACTGAAATCAGAGTTAAATATCACTGTCTCAATACCAAACCAAAAGTACTGTGAAAACAATAGTCAAAACCAAAACCAACCAAAATTTATTGTCACCACCTGTGTGCCAAAGTCCTACCCTTTTAGCACGATCTAGAGGTACCACCTATGCTTAGCTAGACTTACTATAGTGCGCACTACTCACATTTGGGCAGTCAGTAGGATGAGGCTGCCAAAGGAGGAAGTCTAACTACCTAGCAAGTGGGGGGCCGGAAAACCCCACTTAACACAACTCGGGCCAGGAGTTCAGTTTCGGGACAAAATCCCAGGGACGTCTCAGACGCACCTTAACCTCATAGACCAACAGAGCTCCCAGAGTCTGTTATAACCACCAAAATTTATACCAAAATAATACCAATGTGTGACTTGTGTCACAAAGTTCCAATCTCCAAAATATCACAAGAGTATCATAAAAATTCACCATTGATAAAATAATTATAAAACCCTTTCAAAAATATAATTTAAACCGAACATGCTCTTTACTTAAAGGTGAAAAGGTTAAAACGTCCTTACCTCTCAAGACGGTCAAACCAAGCTATAATTAATCCAAAAATTCTTTCTCCTCGAATCCACAAGCAACAATTAATATAAACCGATTCAAAAAAATCATCAACTCATAATCATATCTCCTATCTTAGTCTAATTCAAAACACCCCAAACTTCTAACTTCATTAATTTCCGGTGAGTACAAGTCCTCGCACAAAATCAAAGGTCTTGACAATAGGTTGTGTTTATCAAGGTCAAACTTCGTCAAATTAAATATCAAACTCAGCCACTAACCTCTTATTTTTTTTAATGGTTCATAATCCTCCACCAACAAACTTATTATCACCTTCAATTCTTTAAAACTCAAATACCTGATACATCCAAAATAAACAGAATAGAATTTCGCCGGTCATCCCTCCACTTCGATCGTAACCGTCCAACCACAACTCAACTCACACAATAATTCGGAATTCAACAATGAACTAAAGGCCGACCATATAATTGGTTAAAATTTGGTTACAAAATCGATAATTTATGACAAAAAGACTGTTTAACCAAAAGAAAGCAAGAAGAAAAGGACCAAAACTCAAAATATTTGGACCTACTTCATATTTGGTTCATTAATTATTATAAGAAATAAAGAGATTAGTATAATAAAATACTTACAATTTGATTAAGACGGATGTAAAAACGCGTTGGCGGAAACAAGATCAACGATTGATTTATGCCACTGGACAATTGATTGGGAGAAAAGAAAAGGGGGAAAAAGTGTGCAGGAGGCAGGGGAGATGAATGAAGGAAGATGAGCTGAACGAGTGAACACGGGGGTACGGGGTTTATATTATATAGTTTAGGTTTTTTTTTTCTTTCCTTATTGTGTTTGACTCGAAATCGAATACGATACAAAGTCGGTTTATAAAAAAACGTTCCACTTTAAGAAAATCAAAACCGATTTACTATAAGACGACCCAAAATACTTTAATATTTGTAACGACATTAAAATATTTTTCCAACTTAAAAACCCGATTTAAATAAAAGTAGAAAAGTCAAGCTTTATAATTGACTCAGAAAATAACGGGCTGTTACAGACTTCCCTCCTTAAAATAAAACTTCGTCTTCGAAGTTTAAACTCATCCTCGAAAATAAAGTCTCACATTACTCACAAATGTCCAAAATGACCCGCTCACTCCACATATCCAAAATCCACCAAAATTCTTCATATATCTCCAAAATAAATCATTTACTCCATATATCCAAAATTCGTCAAATTAAACGCAACCTTAAAGATATCTCACCTTTCTAAATCCTCAAAATCCATAACCACCTAATTCCTCAAATTTCAAAGTATACGACTTCATCACCACCTAAATCCATAAGATAAGATCACCTAACCATAAGATAGTACCAAAGTTCGAAACCACCAAAATTCTCATTCTCTAAGGTAAAAGTATCACTTGTCAAGTTAAGAGCATGTCGGACAAAAATATTTAAATTAATTTCAAAATTTTGAAATTCACAAGTTCAACCATTTTCCAAGTGCGTAATGCACAAAATCAATCAACCAATCAAATAAGTGCGGTTAGCACTACCAAACCAACAATACGTGCGTTGAGCACAAAATCACCAATATGTGCGTTGAGCACAAACAACCCACCAATATGTAAACAAGTCATATTTCAAATCATAACAAATAATCAATAACCACAGTGTGGACATGACATAGGTCCACCCCGACGCGGCCACGTGCGGGTTTGGGTAGGCGAATGAATCTCCATATGAGAAGGATCGAATTGAAATTTAGGTCTATGTGGAGTCGCCACCGAATTTTATGGTTATTCGGAACCGTTCGAGCCCACTCTATGTCGTAGTGGGCCGTATACAAAATACGGCCCATTTCCGATGTCAGAGTTTATTGGGCTCGTCCCTTTGCATATCGATATAGATGCCGACTTGAGCGGTTAATCATATATTGAATGACTCTCGTGCGCCAACGGTTTCGGGCATCCGGAAACCGAAGTTCTGAGTAAGGGGTGAGGGTACGTGTTGGGAAGCCCACAAAGGACACCCAACCCCGCCCGCACATTAGCGGCCTCTACTAAGAACTCGAATGACTTTCTAATACGCGTGCTAGTAAAACGGGAAAATGATATGCAAAGATTTATTTTCCCTAAACATGCGAATGTAATTGAAAGGGTTTCTAAGTCAATTTAATGCAACTAAAATTAACGTCAAAGTTGTATTTTAGCATGCGGGTTCATTTAGTATAATAAACGAACAAAATTAAATTAACAAGAGAAACAACAAACGCGTTAGTAATGATATAATAATATAACGAATAATAACGGTTTGTGCAAAATTGAATTGAATTAAAAAAGATGCAAATATGGGGATGCACGATTTGAAAAGATAGTATACATATGATTGATTATGCATATGTTGACCTAATGTCGTAAAATACTATCGAGTTTTGAAAAATAGAACAATGTACGACTCGCGTTTTGAGTTGTTGTAAGGCTACTCGATCGAGTGGTCGATGGACTCGATCGAGTAAGCATAAAAAAGTTTCTGTTTCGCGTTTAGGACCGTACTCGGCCGAGTTATTGGCCAACTCGGTCGAGTACATGGCCACTCGATCGAGTCACTGTGAGACTCGACCGAGTGGTGGTCGTGACATGCGTTCTGACTCGGTTTTGAGGTGCCACTCGACCGAGTGGATCAGGCACTCGGTCGAGTGCCCTCTATGCGATTAAGAAATCGTGTACAAAATCGTGTTGATTTTGAAATCGTTTGAAATTGCTTTGAATTGATTGTTGTGATATAATAAAATTTTCTCCGCGTTAATAATGTCATAATTCGAGAGAATTGTTTTGACAATTATTTAGCATCAACGAAAATAGTGTTTGTTTCAAAAGTCGTTTAAAATCGTTTTATGTCGATTATTGCAATAAAATTGAATTTCCTCCGCGTTCAATAATGTCATGATTCTAATGAATTGTTTTGACAATTATTTTAGCCTCAACGGAAATAGAGTTTTGAATTGATTTTAATTAATTTAGTAGATCGATGTACTAGAAACAAAAATAAAAAAGAACGAATAAAAACTTGATTCCCTCGGCTTCTCCGACATCGAATAAATCCCTAGGGATTGTGATGTCGGATCCGCGTCAACGGGTTTCGACCCTTAAGAAATAATTACTTAAAAAAAAGATGAATGCGCGATAAAATAAATAATAAAAATAACCGTAATATTAATAATAATAATAATAATACGTAATAATAATAATAATACGTAATAATAATAATAATAATAATAATAATAATAATAATAATACGTAATAATAATAATAATAATAATAATAATAATAATACGTAATAATAATAATAATAATACGTACTAATAATAATAATAATAATACGTAATAATAATAATAATAATAATAATAATAATAATAATAATAATAATAATAATAATAATAATACGTAAAAAAAACGAAAAAAAGGAGAAAGGAGAGAAGATGGAGGTTTGTCACCCTCAACCTACATGTTTCAGTCTCGGACTAAGGCTCGTTATCGTGGTTATGGCACGGGAGTCTTCGAGGTGTATGGAGGCTAAGTTGTGGTGACTCGGGTTGGATTCCTAAAGCTAGGTTTAGGGTTTTTTTGATGTCGATTTGCTAGGGTTTTGCCTAGGGTTTGTCTAGGGTTTTTGTAGATGTGTAAGATTAGGGTTGTAGATTGCTAAGGTTGTAAAGAGGTGTAAGAGATTAGGGTTTTTAGATGATCTGTAGATGTGTATGGGAAGGTGCTTATATAGAAAAAATTAGGGCACCCGGGTTAGGGCACTCGACCGAGTAGGTAGCCAACTCGGTCGAGTGGCCCGTTATGTCAGCCGCCGGGCTCAAAGCAGGCCCACTCGATCGAGTGGATGGGTCACTCGATCGAGTGGCCTAGATGGGTCGCGCGGGTCTTGTTTGGACCTTGACCTTGATGGGTTTTGTGTTTGATTTGGACTTTTGATGATTGATGGGTTGTTTTTGTGTGTCTCGGAAACGACTTTGACCGGGGTCGACCCAATCGTGAAAAGGCGGTTTTAATTCCGGTGTCGGTTTTGGCCCAAATTAGTCTTGTTTGACTCGGAATGATCCACTGGGCCTGGAATTGAGGTTGGTTTTGTGGAATTTGTACTCCGTAAGGGCATTAGCCAACGATTAATAGATTTGAGCCCGTATCCGAGCGCATAGAAACACGTTAGCGTCCGATCATCATCGGGTGATTTTTGGAAACTACCATAGACACCTGGCGGTCAAAATGCGGGTGTCTACAGAGCCCCCACTCTGACTGAGGCTTGGACAAGGCGAAAGTCAGAGTAGCTACCAAGCCCGTTAAACCTGGTAGGCTTCCGGTCGGGTCGTTTATAGTCCGTTAGACTTGCGTGAAGGGCTCGCCGGCCATAAGACAGAAATCATACCTGAGTTCCGTGGGGACGTTGGGCTTGTCGCGTAAGCCCTGGGTGTGCTTGTGTGTGGGCCCATCCCGTGCTGTCCCAAAAGATGCTGCTGGGGAGATTTGATGGTTTGTATGTTTTTGTTTGAGTCGTACCTGCATAAGTTACATAAAATGCAATGCAACACATAGGTAGTAAAATGACTCGTGCTGGGGAAAACGATTTTTGAAAGTTGAATTTTTGAAATCCTGAAAGCAATCGCGAGCTAGGTTTTCAAAATGGAAAGGGGTAGAAAAGAAATTCGCAGTTTAAATAGACTGAAATCTGACCTTGTCGAAAAGGATCTTTTTTCAAATGGCTAAATTTTGCAAATCTCAAAATGGAGTTTGAAGAGAGGGACCTACCGACAGACCTGACTCTGGACAGGACGAGTTGACTGACACGGACTGGACTCTCTAAGGGTTGGACCGTGACTCGGTAGGGGTGTGGGCCGCCTAACAAGACTCTTAAGTTGCGTTATCCTGTAGCCTAGGCGAGTGGCAACACGGTCGCACGTCGAAATAGGATAGATATGCTATAGGGGACTGGCAGTAGTCCGTAATGAGACTGTTTTAGCCTGGTGCCCTTCCGGATTTCCTATTTTAGGATACTTTTCCAAAGTGGGTGATGCCTCGAGTCCTGATAGATTCTTGTCTTCGACTGAGCCGAGTACTAGGACACACTACAGAAAGAAGGCTAGATTTTTTGTTGGATTTATCTGGATTTTGTGAGTGGATGGAGAACTTCTGCCTAGGAGAAGCCCCCAGGACAACAAAGCTAGCTGTTGAGAACATGATGGTGTCGTGACCGGAATAATGGCGCTTTTTGAATGTGTGTCAATGTGGGTGGTTGTGCCTCTGTTGAAAGGTTGCCTACGTATTCACGTGTGGTGAAATCAAACCAAGCCGTAGTTCAGTGGATCGAAAGATGTATTATGGTGCCTAGTCTAATAGGACTTTGTGTGTAACTAGCCATAATGACGGTGTGGGCTAGGTGCATTCCCAGTGATGTCTTGATCAAAGGGCTTGAATGGTTAGGATATTAATCCTGTGACTGTGAGCGTTCTCCGGGGTAGCCCCCAGAGGTGGTGTGAGCTATTTGGGCATGTTCTATGCCGACTGCAAGTTGAGTTCCCGTGTTCGGGGTTGGTAACTGGTTTGGATGGGAAGAATTGGGACGGGATTTTAACGAGTTTTGCTCTCGGGGATTTTAACGAGTTTTGCTCTCGAGGATTTTAACGAGTTTTGCTCTCGGGGATTTTAACGAGTTTTGCTCTCGGGGATTTGACGAGTTTTGCTCTCGGGGATTTGACGAGTTTTGCTCTCGGGTCTTTGACGAGTTTTGCTCTCGGGGATTTTAACGAGTTTTGCTCTCGGGGATTTGACGAGTTTTGCTCTCGGGGATTTGACGAGTTTTGCTCTCGGGTCTTTGTATGGTGATTGTGAATTTTGTTATGTAAAGGGAAAGTCGAGTAAAATGGCTCGAACTTTGATCGGGATAGGTTTTGATAATGCGGGATCTGGTTTCCATGTCTGGCCCTAATGGTTAGGGGTATCCTATGGTGCTTGAATCCTCAAAATTCCGGGCTGTCTCTGGCCTGGGTCTCGGGGAGGTCTTGAGGGTTGTAATGTGGAAAGGCTAGATGTGGTGTTAGCTGACCAGCTTGATTGTCACTCCCCTATTGGATGGTATTGATAATTTTGAATTTGACCGTACCACGGTCAAAGGATTTTCACTTGAGTTGACCGTTGACCACGGTCATGGGTATTTGATTTTTGATTGACCTCGCGATCATGGGGTTTTGATAATTTTGACCGTACCCTGGTCGTGGGGCTTTCACTGAAATTGACCGTTGACCACGGTCATGGGTATTCTGAATTTTTTTGACGATGGCCTGCTTTTTTTTGTTTTGGCCTTTTGCTTTTCTTTTTTTCATGGACTTTCGATTTTTTTTTTGTGTCCAGTTTTCTTTTTTTTGATGGCCTTCTTTTTGCTTTGGCCCTTTCTTTTTTTTTTTTGACTTTTGATTTTTTTTGTCCAGTCAGACTAACACCTAAGGTAGGGATTGGTCAGTCTTATCGGAGGGGTGTTTTATTGTGGGAAATGGGCTTGCCTCCCGTCTTGAACCCAAACTAGCAGATTACCTAGATTTGTCATAGGATTCGATACCGCTCCTGCTACGGGTAGTTGTGTGGTTTTTTCTATACCAGACATGGAATAGGTAAAAAGAAAACACGGGCTCGGTTTCCTGCAGTCATTATAGATGTGCCTATAATAGTCACGTGCGTGTGCTCACAGTGTATGATGGTGTTCATTATGTTCTCGGAAACACATAAGGAAAGTATATATGAGCTGATTTTATTGAATTTTGTAAAAGAGGACAGAATACGACTGACTCTGACTCTGACTTTGACTTTGAAAGAAATGGTACATCCTAGACTCGGACTCAGACTCAGACTTAAACCAAATCTGGACTCTTGGAGATGTTGTCATTAGTCGTCGGCTTCTAAGGACTCGAGTTGATGTCCAATATAGCCTTTAGTAGAAACTTCACCCAGATCTTCATTGTGTCGAAGATCATCTTCAATCCTAATGCCCATTTCGGTAAGTACGGCAAAGTTTGAAATGCCGGCATACCTAAGATGGACGCGGTAAGATGGTAGGAGGTTGTTGATGAAGGCCTCCACTAGTGTCTTCTCGTTGGGCTTGTTTACCAACTTTACACTCTCGGCCCTCCATCTTTGAAGATATTTAGTGAACCCTTCTTTGGGCTCTTGGGCCATGACTTCCAGAGTACGCATTGTAGTCTGGATCTCGATATTATCGGCGTAGTTCCGAGCGAACTCCGTTGCCACGTCGTCCCAAGTCGGGTATTTCTTGGAATCGAGCCTGTAGTACCAGGCTTTGGGGTGCTTCTGGAGGGAGGAAGGGAATAAGTGCTTAAACATGGTGGACTTTACCCCCTTTACCGCCATGAAGTCTTTGAAAGCCCGTATGTGGTGGACCGGGTCTTCGGTACCCTCAAACATAGGAAGTCCCGTTAAGTTGAGGTTAGCAGGAAGCTCGTTATCCAGAGGTGAATAAATACGAGCATTCTCGGTGTGGATCGAGTTGTTCGTTGATAGGTGAACTTGTTCCTCGAGCCTACGAACGATACTGACCAATTCGGTCATGGGCCCATTGGGCTTAGCTCCTTCGACTGGGGCCGCTTTTTCCACGGCACTTAGGCGGGTGACTATCGTTGCTTGGTTAGCCTGGATGGCGGCCAGTTGAGTCTCGATCTTGGCCAGAGCATTTTTCAAATCGTCCATTTTGCATTGGTATCTGGTTTCGGGTGGCCTGTCTGTAAGAACACCACGCAATCAGAAAGGTTGCTTCGGAACCCAGACTCACCAAGGCATAGGAAATAGCGCAAGAGGAGGGACGGCCCCAGTTTGACTCGGGTTAGACTCCCCTAAGACAAATGTGTAGGGTACGATTCTCGGAGTGACTGTGATTAGTCACTCCGTCGGAGAATAGCCCCGATGTGAGACTAAGGACTTAGATGGTGTGGCATCTTAAGTGACTCGAAAGTGGGGTACGTGAGACACGTGTAAGACATGACCCTTAGAGCAATCGTGATTGATCGCTCTGCTAAGGGGTAGCCCCCGAGTGGGTTTGAATATTTTGTTAAGACTCGAGTGTTGGACGAGTGATCCTTAGACGTAAGGACCGTGAGCCTTTTGTTATAGGGCTATGCCTTGTAAAAGGTTGACTCGGAAAAGACACCTAGACGAGTGACTTGTGCAAGATGGGCCTTCCTTAGGATTCGGCTACGTGGGCCTAGTCCTGTCCGAAGGAAGGTTGACTCGATTGTGTAAACGGGCCTTCCTTTGTAGGAGTATGTCCTACGTAGGTGGGCCTTGCCTTAGTCTAATAAGGCGGACCGGGATAGGGAAGAAACTCGTGTTGTAAGATCGACGGAGTTTCGACGCTAAAGACCTTGACAACTTAAGACGCGACCCGACACTGCTAAATACGAGAGGTCCTAGAAGTGGAAGGTTTTGAAAATTGATGATTTTTGCAAAAAAGGACCGAGTAAACTCGGTGGATAGCCCAAATTTTCGAAAAAGGACGAAAAGTCATTGGGCCACGGGTTTTGAAAGTTCGAGTTTTGATTTGGGCAGCATACCGGCTAGAAAATAGGCTATTTTGAGTAAAAATCATAAGTCCTAAATTCGGTATGTGTCCCGGGTTTTGAAATCGAATAGTTTGAAAAGGATGCAATTTTGAAAAGTTGACGGTTTTTTGAAAACGACTCGGAAACCAAGTAGCACGTAGTCACACAAGCATTATAACGACGCCATGTATGCTCTATATTAAGTCTCGGTCGGTCTATAAGGGGTCTATACCAGTGTACATAGTCTAGACGTTGATCGGGACGGACTTCCTAAGTCGAGTTGATCTTAGAACATGCCGCGAAACCCACCCGAATCGACTATGGACACCTTTTGACATATCCATATTGGAGTACATCAATGGTATAGTGGGACGTCGGTCGCGAGTACCGGCCCGGGAAAATATGGGTTATGCATAAACCGTAGAACTAAAACGCGTATTGTATTTGTCAAACGATTTCTATTCGAGTCTCACCCTGAGGATGCCGATGGTAAGTCACGCATCAGTTAATCCCCAGCGGAGTCGCCAAATTGTGGACATGACATAGGTCCACCCCGACGCGGCCACGCGCGGGTTTGGGTAGGCGAATGAATCTCCATATGAGAAGGATCGAATTGAAATTTAGGTCTATGTGGAGTCGCCACCGAATTTTAGGGTTATTCAGAACCGTTCGAGCCCACTCTATGTCGTAGTGGGCCGTATACAAAATACGGCCCATTTCCGATGTCAGAGTTTATTGGGCTCGTCCCTTTGCATATCGATATAGATGCCGACTTGAGCGGTTAATCGTATATTGAATGACTCTCGTGCGCCAACGGTTTCGGGCATCCGGAAACCGAGGTTCTGAGTAAGGGGTGAGGGTACGTGTTGGGAAGCCCACAAAGGACACCCAACCCCGCCCGCACATTAGCGGCCTCTACTAAGAACTCGAATGACTTTCTAATACGCGTGCTAGTAAAACGGGAAAATGATATGCAAAGATTTATTTTCCCTAAACATGCGAATGTAAATGAAAGGGTTTCTAAGTCAATTTAATGCAACTAAAATTAACGTCAAAGTTGTATTTTAGCATGCGGGTTCATTTAGTATAATAAACGAACAAAATTAAATTAACAAGAGAAACAACAAACGCGTTATTAATGATATAATAATATAACGAATAATAACGGTTTGTGCAAAATTGAATTGAATTGAAAAAGATGCAAATATGGGGATGCACGATTTGAAAAGATAGTATACATATGATTGATTATGCATATGTTGACCTAATGTCGTAAAATACTATCGAGTTTTGAAAAATAGAACAATGTACGACTCGCGTTTTGAGTCGTTGTAAAGCTACTCGATCGAGTGGTCGATGGACTCGATCGAGTAAGCATAAAAAAGTTTCTGTTTCGCGTTTAGGACCGTACTCGGCCGAGTTATTGGCCAACTCGGTCGAGTACATGGCCACTCGATCGAGTCACTGTGAGACTCGACCGAGTGGTGGTCGTGACATGCGTTCTGACTCGGTTTTGAGGTGCCACTCGACCGAGTGGATCAGGCACTCGGTCGAGTGCCCTCTATGCGATTAAGAAATCGTGTACAAAATCGTGTTGATTTTGAAATCGTTTGAAATTGCTTTGAATTGATTGTTGTGATATAATAAAATTTTCTCCACGTTAATAATGTCACAATTCGAGAGAATTGTTTTGACAATTATTTAGCATCAACGAAAATAGTGTTTGTTTCAAAAGTCGTTTAAAATCGTTTTATGTCGATTATTGCAATAAAATTGAATTTCCTCCGCGTTCAATAATGTCATGATTCTAATGAATCGTTTTGACAATTATTTTAGCCTCAACGGAAATAGAGTTTTGAATTGATTTTAATTAATTTAGTAGATCGATGTACTAGAAACAAAAATAAAAAAGAACGAATAAAAACTTGATTCCCTCGGCTTCTCCGACATCGAATAAATCCCTAGGGATTGTGATGTCGGATCCGCGTCAACGGGTTTCGACCCTTAAGAAATAATTACTTAAAAAAAAGATGAATGCGCGATAAAATAAATAATAAAAATAACCGTAATAATAATAATAATAATAATACGTAATAATAATAATAATACGTAATAATAATAATAATAATAATAATAATAATAATAATAATAATAATAATAATAATAATAATAATACGTAGTAATAATAATAATAATAATAATAATAATAATAATAATACGTAATAATAATAATAATAATAATAATAATAATAATAATAATAATAATAATAATAATAATAATAATAATAATAATAATACGTAAAAAAAACGAAAAAAAGGAGAAAGGAGAGAAGATGGAGGTTTGTCACCCTCAACCTACATGTTTCAGTCTCGGACTACGGCTCGTTATCGTGGTTATGGCACGGGAGTCTTCGAGGTGTATGGAGGCTAAGTTGTGGTGGCTCGGGTTGGATTCCTAAAGCTAGGTTTAGGGTTTTTTTGATGTCGATTTGCTAGGGTTTTGCCTAGGGTTTGTCTAGGGTTTTTGTAGATGTGTAAGATTAGGGTTGTAGATTGCTAAGGTTGTAAAAAGGTGTAAGAGATTAGGGTTTTTAGATGATCTGTAGATGTGCATGGGAAGGTGCTTATATAGAAAAAATTAGGGCACCCGGGTTAGGGCACTCGACCGAGTAGGTAGCCAACTCGGTCGAGTGGCCCGTTATGTCAGCCGCCGGGCTCAAAGCAGGCCCACTCGATCGAGTGGATGGGTCACTCGATCGAGTGGCCTAGATGGGTCGCGCGGGTCTTGTTTGGACCTTGACCTTGATGGGTTTTGTGTTTGACTTGGACTTTTGATGATTGATGGGTTGTTTTTGTGTGTCTCGGAAACGACTTTGACCGGGGTCGACCCAATCGTGAAAAGCCGGTTTTAATTCCGGTGTCGGTTTTGGCCCAAATTAGTCTTGTTTGACTCGGAATGATCCACTGGGCCTGGAATTGAGGTTGGTTTTGTGGAATTTGTACTCCGTAAGGGCATTAGCCAACGATTAATAGATTTGAGCCCGTATCCGAGCGCATAGAAACACGTTAGCGTCCGATCATCATCGGGTGATTTTTGGAAACTACCATAGACACCTGGCGGTCAAAATACGGGTGTCTACACACCGACATTGTGCTTATTAAGCATCGATAATAGCCAAAATATTCATATTTGTGACCAATAAATAGATATTAGTATGAAATCACACAAGAACATGCTTAGTTTACCACAAAAAACAAGTAGTCATGCATATTTCTACCCACCTTAAAATAAAGCTTCGTCCTCGAAGCACGAAAAAAATTACCTTAGGCAAAAAGATGAGGGTATTTGTCTCTCATGGCTGGCTCAAGTTTCTCCCAAAATATTGGAACACGTATGTTCGCTACCTAATATAATATCCTTTGAAACCCCATGAAGTCCTACCACATAATGTATATAAGCATCAGCAAGTTGCTTCTTCTCTCACATATCCTTCATGGGAATAAAATGTGCACTCTTGGTTAATCTATTAATTATAACCCAAATCATATTATTATTACCTTCCTCTGACCTTTACAACCCAACTATAAAATCCATAAAGATTAAACTCCACTTCCACTCGGAAACTTCTAAAGGATCTAATTCTCCCTGATGTATGTTCACTCATAACTTTCTAATATATCAAGTATTGAGCCACAAAATCTGTCATTTGTTTCTTCATACTAATCTACCAAAATCCTAATTTCAAACCCGTATACACTTTATCAATTCCTAAATGAACATAATACAATATTGGATGTGCCTCATACATTATTCTTTCCTTTGTCCTCGTGGTTAGATACACAAACTCAATCTCGGAACTTAATCAATATCACGCTTGAACAAAGCAAACTCATTCATCAACTTATCCTACAAAAAATTATCACCACCTTTCAACTCTTTAATACACTCATCAATTCGCTTTCAACAGAAAACACACTATACAGGGTTCCTAATTTTGCCATTTTGATCCCAAATATCAGAAATTCTTCCCTCAACTTATCACGGTACATTACTAACAGTATTGTATGGGGAAAAGTTTACACAAGTCATCGGCCACCACATTGACATTAACTACATGATACTGAATCTCGATCTTATAATCCTTAATCAAATCCTACCAGCTCCTTTATCTCACGATTAGCCCCTAATGGGTAAATATATATCTTAAAATTTACGACCATAAAAACTTCAAATGGTCCCCAAACTGTATGTCTCCAAATTTCTAAGGCAACTACTACGGCTGCTTAGTCTAGATCATAAGTAGGGTAATTTTCTTCATAAAGGTTCAACTGCCTAAATGCATAAGCAATCACTTTCTTATTCTACTGAAAAACACTAACTAATCCATTCTTAAAATGCATAGGTTAAACTTCAGAAACTTCATTTCCATCCGGTAAGGCAGATCCTAAAGCAGTGGTCAATTTCCTTTAAAATTCGAAATGATTCATCACATCTCTCATCCCAATGAAATTATGGCTTTCTACATCAGTGCAGTCATTAATCTATCTATTTTGAAAAAAAAATCCTTCACAAATCTCCTATAGTAACCAGCTAAGCCCAAAAACTACGAATTTCAGTCACAGATTCCGGGTTAGATCACTCCTTAACAATCTTAGCAGGATCTACTAATACTCCATCCTTAGATATAATATCCCCAAAATTACTCGTACCAGCCAAAAAAATCACACCTCAAAATTTTAACAAATACTAATTTTCTCTCAAGATGCCTAAGATAATACGTAAATGTTCCTCATGCTCTTCTTCATTCTTTGAATAATCACTATGTCATCAATGAATATCACAATAAAATTATCTAAGTAAGTCCTCAAGGTCCAGTTCGTTAAGTCCATAAAAACATCAGGTGCACTAGTCAACCCAAAAAGCATCACAGTAAACTCACAATGACATTATCTAGTAGAAAATATAGTCCTAGGTAAATCCTCAAGTGCTATCATTAATTGATGTTACTCAAATTGCAAATCAATTTTAGGGAAAATAAAAGCTCCGTTTAACTGGTCAAATAAGTCATCAATCCTTGGTAAGGGAATCTTATTCGATATAGTAACTTGATTCAATTCCCGATAAACAATACATAATCTTAAAGTTTCATCCTTCTTTTTCCACAAATAAATCAGGGTCACCCCAAGGCGGCACACTAGGCCTAATTCATCCCCAAAATAACATCAAAGTAGGGTAATGAAAATTCTACCAGGTTTGCCTTAAAATCATGATCACCAATAAAAACTGACACATCCCTATAAACCCTCTTACAGTTTACTAAGTCCCCAGATGGCATGGCAAAAAATCATAATCCACAATTTCACTAGATTCAGCATTCATTTTATCCACAAACTTAGTCGAAATAAAAGAGTGAGATGCACCAGAATCAAATAAAATATGAGCTAAAATAGAATTCACTAGAAAATTACCCGAAACGATGTCTGTGTTTTCGGCTTCCTCTCTATTCATGACATAGAGCTTCCCAGTATGCTTTTTGCGATTCTGTGCAGCATTTACTTGGCCCGCGGGTTTACTAGCTGCGGTAATGTTGGTCTGAGTCGGAGCTGGATTCCTAAAATTATTGTTAGTTGTGGACCTACCAAAATTCTATGTGTTTCCCCGACCCTCAAATCGGTTACTCTGATTCACACTAGCACTAGCAGTTTGCGTAGCACGAGGTTTCCCTGCCTTCTTGTTCCTACACTCGAATTCTCGATGTCCTTACTTCCCGCACCAGTAGCATGTCACCTTATTTCCCTGACAGTCAACGCCTGGGTGATCTCCCTTGCATAACTTACAGTAGTAATGTGGGGTAAAGTCATTAGTTGTTCCCTGGTTTTTACCTCTCCAACTATTACCTTCTTCCTTCCCATTCCCTCCAAAAGATCGGGACTTGTGTTGGGTGTTATTATTAGTATTGAAATTTCCTCTCTTCGCTGGGGTGTCAAGTTGACTCCCCTGAAACTCCATCTTTTTAGTCCCAGTACTTACCATCTCAGCCTCCATCTTTTGGTTACTCCTCTCAATATTAACAGCCCTAGCATAAATATCTCTTAATGAAGTGAATGTCTCCTCAGCAAATCTACCCTTAATTTTCCAATGTAACTTATCCTCAAACCTAAATGCTTTAATCCCCTCAGTTGGCACTAGCTCCTTAGCAAAACGACTAAGCTCAATAAATTTATTATAAAATTCTTTCACACTCATCTCATCGGTTTTCTTTAAGTCTCCGAATTCAGCTAGTTTTTTATGCTTTACATGTTCTGGGAAAAAATCTGCTTCTAATATTTCCTTAAGAGTATCCCAGTCTTTATCATATAGTGTGTGTGTGTGCCATTTGGATTTCCAATCTTAATTGATTTCATAAAGTCCTCTTTCACAGTCTGCCACCAAATATCCGCCTCTTCTTCCAGATAGAAGACAGCGATCCTAGCCTGAAATTCATGTGGACACCCTACAGCCAGAAAATTTTTCTCCATCTTCCTAACCCAATTATCTAGTTCATTTGGATCCCCTTTCCTTGTAAAAGTCGGTGGTTTCTTCTTTTGTACCGCTTCAGACATTCCAGCAACAGTGGGTGTAGGATCATTCTCATTCTCAACTCTATCATTCATATTCCGGGTAACAGCGGTCATTTGTTCCACAGCTTGGACAAGAGTTGCATTCTGAGCTATCAATTGTGCCATCATAGCGACCATATCATTGTTTTCATTTTCTCTTCGTGGAGGCATTATTACTATAGATATAAACAATATTCTATTAAGTCCAAGTATAAGAAGGTTCAATCACAAATCACAAATATTAATGTAAGTAGAATTCACCTCTATCACAGTTCAATTAAGTAAGAATAATAACATGTACTAAACATGACAAATATAAAATATACATACATACATACATATATATGTATGTATGTATGTATATATGTATGTATGTATATAAAACATAATTCATACGTATGCAATGCACCCAATCCACCCATCACTCTCGGTTTAAAAAGAAAGGTTTTTTTTTATATATTTTTTTATATTAGTAAAGTAGTAATTTTTTTTTAAAACCATTTCAAATTTTGCAAAACATTTGGGAAAGACCTATTGCTCTGATACCAACTGTAACAGCCCTAAATTTTCGCGACCAAAATAGAAGAATAAAATAGGAAAATTTAAAGCCGTTACTCCGCACTTAGCTCACAAAGCCAAATGCAAGGCAAAAGAATATTATAAGAATTAAAAGAAATATAAATCCGATAAATAATTAAATGAAAATGTTGCAGCGGAAGACTTAAGTCCCACAAAATTGAAAACGGTTTAAAACAACTTCAAACCAAAATTCAACATAAATATAATATAAATAGTTCGGAGGTAAATGTTAATTAATAAAATCCTTCCTCGCTCAGCATCCCGAACCAAATGCACCCTTGCAGCATATTAAGTGTACCTATCAACTGTACCCAAAACACAAATAGGTACAGGTTCCAGCGGGGGAACGACCCAAAACAAAAGGACGTCAGCAAAGCTGAGTAAAATATATTACTTCGAAAACGTAACACAATAATTATAAATTGTAGTAAACTGAAATCAGAGTTAAATATCACTGTCTCAATGCCAAACCAAAAGTACTGTGAAAACAGTAGTAAAAACCAAAACCAACCAAAATATATTGTCACCACCTGTGTGCCAAGGTCCTACCCTTTTAGCACGATCTAGAGGTACCACCTATGCTTAGCTAGACTTACTATAGTGCGCACTACTCACATTTGGGCAGTCAGTAGGATGAGGCTACCAAAGGAGAAAGTCTAACTACCTAGCAAGTGGGGAGCCGGAAAACCCCACTTAACACAACTCGGGCCAGGAGTTCAGTTTTGGGACGAAATCCCAGGGACGTCTCAGACGCACCTTAACCTCATAGACCAACAGAGCTCCCAGAGTCAGTTATAACCACCAAAATTTATACCAAAATAATACCAATGTGTGACTTGTGTCACAAAGTTCCAATCTCCAAAATATCACAAGAGTATCATAAAAATTCACCATTGATAAAATAATTATAAAACCCTTTCAAAAATATAATTTAAACCGAACATACTCTTTACTTAAAGGTGAAAAGGTTAAAACGTCCTTACCTCTCAAGACGGTCAAACCAAGCTATAATTAATCCAAAAATTCTTTCTCCTCGAATCCACAAGCTACAATTAATATAAACCGATTCAAAAAAATCATCAACTCATAATCATATCTCCTATCTTAGTCTAATTCAAAACACCCCAAACTTCTAACTTCATTAATTTCCAATGAGTACAAGTCCTCGCACAAAATCAAAGGTCTTGACAATAGGTTGTGTTTATCAAGGTCAAACTTCGTCAAACTAAATATCAAACTCAGCCACTAACTTCTTTTTTTTTTAATGGTTCATACTCCTCCACCAACAAACTTATTATCACCTTCAATTCATTAGAACTCAAATACCTGATACATCCAAAATAAACAGAATAGAATTTCCCCGGTCATCCCTCCACTTCGATCGTAACCGTCCAACCACAACTCAACTCACACAATAATTCGGAATTCAACAATGAACTAAAGGTCGACCATATAATTTGTTAAAATTTGGTTACAAAATCGATAATTTATGACAAAAAGACTGTTTAACCAAAAGAAAGCAAGAAGAAAAGGATCAAAACTCAAAATATTTGGACCTACTTCATATTTGGTTCATTAATTATTATAAGAAATAAAGAGATTAGTATAATAAAATACTTACAATTTGATTAAGACGGATGTAAAAACGTGTTGGCGGAAACAAGATCAACGATTGATTTATGCCACTGGACAATTGATTGGGAGAAAAGAAAAGGGGGGAAAAAAGTGTGCAGGAGGCAGGGGAGATGAATGAAGGAAGATGAGCTGAATGAGTGAACACGGGGGTACGGGGTTTATATTATATAGTTTAGGTTTTTTTTCTTTCCTTATTGTGTTTGACTCGAAATCGAATACGATACAAAGTCGGTTTATAAAAGAACGTTCCACTTTAAGAAAATCAAAACCGATTTACTATAAGACGACCCAAAATACTTTAATATTTGTAACGACATTAAAATATTTTTCCAACTTAAAAACCCGATTTAAATAAAAGTAGAAAAGTCAAGCTTTATAATTGACTCAGAAAATAACGGGCTGTTACACTCTAACACTTTCTTTGTGTTACTTTAACGCTTACCAGTTGTGCTTGTATTTTATGGTGTTAATGTAACACTTATGGTGTTACTTTAAATAATTTATTGTGTTACCGTAATCCAGAAGACGTGTTACTTTAATTTGTTACTCTTTGTTCTATATTTATGTTACTTTAACGCGTATCACCTGTACGTTTATTTTACATACAAGGTTATTGTACATACCAGCTACTTGTTACAATTGTACATAATTATTGTACTTTTCAGATGGCAAAAGAAGGAGACAAATCCAGAAACACTCGTGCCACAGATGGCAAAAGGAGGAGACAAACCAAGGGGCAGGTCAGTTGCAGGCCTGTAAGCCTTAGCATTGTTGATGTTTATCTCTTACCTGGTGCATACTTAGCTCTAATAATAGTTGAACATACTAATTATTCTCATACTTGTCCCTTTTCAGAAGGGAGAATAAGGGGAACAAGAAGTTGTTGGTAAGAAGATTCAGTTTAGGTGTAGACCACAGAGCCTCGTGGAATTAATGTCCAGCTTCAATGATAGGCAGCGGGAGGCTGTCATCAGCATCGGTTTTGGCGGCATACTACAAATGCGCCTCAAAAGTTTCCCCGGGAAGTTTGCACCCGACTTCATGAAGCTATTTGCCGATGACACTAATTTTCAGACTACCAAGGAAAAGCGATCAATTCTTGGTAACGAAGCATGATGATCACGACTGCTTCCTCCTAGCCTACGGTCCGCACCCAGTTGACCTGGTCCCTATGGGTCGGTCGAAGGACGCATTGACGGAGGATGTCGTCAGTCTCAAACAAGCACGGAGGGACCGGTTCCATATTTCTACTGGAAACGATGTGATCTCTCTTACACTGTTGCTGGAAGAACTACAGAAGAACGTTGACGGTGGGGACGACTTTTGTAGGCTGTTCATTCTGTACAGCATGTCTATTTTTCTTAACCCAACGTCGAATTACTCTGTTGATCTGAGTCTGTTGAGGTGTGTGGAGAACGTAGAGCAGATCAGAAACTGTGATTGGTGCACGTTTGTATTGGATGGGCTTGCGGTAGCCTGT
This sequence comes from Agrostemma githago, assembly GCA_958450325.1. Taxonomy (NCBI): domain Eukaryota; kingdom Viridiplantae; phylum Streptophyta; class Magnoliopsida; order Caryophyllales; family Caryophyllaceae; genus Agrostemma; species Agrostemma githago. The sequence continues at coordinate 55,150,210 of OY288258.1, read as the reverse complement.
CAAGACTCCGTTCTTCGGAAACCGACATACTTTCTCGGTTGTCTGCCGTTCCTCATGATCACATACTTTCTGCGTTTCCAATACCGTGATCATCGTTGCCCGTACAGTCTACCGCTGATCAAGCATTGGAATCGCGAGTGGATGCTCGAAAGGTTATTGGGTGAATTTGTTGGGGGTGGGCTTGGTCGTCTTACCAAGTCAAAGGTGAAATACCCACGTTGTCTACTTGAGGTGGTGATGGATGACGTGGTGCCGCTGAGGATAACGAATTTCCGGCAGACCGATGCCCCAACATCATCCGCGCACAAAGCTGCGAAGTCCATAAACATTGAGCTAGCAGATGGCGTCGAGGATGACGCTGATCTAAAAGCTAAGGCGGTTGACGTAAGTAATAAAAATTTTTACCAATAGATTGCCTGTTTTCATTGAATACGCGCAGGTATCAAGAATGGTGGTATGTGTCTTTAAGGTATTAAGTGTTACTGTACAGAAAACAATTTTTTTGTTGCTGTAGTTGCCTAGTTATGTTACTTTAACTTTCAACTCCTATTACTTTAATGCGCATCATGTGTTACTTTAAGGAATTCAGTTACTTTTAAGCGGGAAAGATGTGTTAACTTGAGCGTGAAGATGTGTTACTTTAATGCTGATCACATGTTACTCTAATGACACAGATGTGTTACTTTAATACGAATCATAAGTTACAGCCTCCAGATTAACACTTTTTTTTTACTCTTGATGCAGGAGGTACATGAGTTGTACCTCATGATGGCAAGGGATGCAGTTGCATTCCATGATTGGTGGATCTCAGCCGCTTCCAAACTGAGAAGAATAACATTTGGCAAACCACTATATGATGACCCCGTTCCATCACAGGCCTCGCAAGACTTCTGGAGTGGAGAAGAACTCCACTGGACGGTCGATGAAGTGTGCGAGGCGCACGCACGTGTAAAGAACGCAACGACTAAAGGCCCCGCATTCACAGGCCAGCCCACACAACCAGTAGGTGCGAGTATGCGTACAAATGTGACTGGGGATGAGGATGTTGTGACTGGGGATGAGAATCGAGGCGGTCCTAACTTCGAACTGTACACGACAGCGGAGATGGTTGAGGCTGTTAATGGTGGTTCGGAGGACACGGATCACCGATCTGATGAAGCGAATGTTATTGAGAATTTGTGGGTGGAAGTTGATGGACACGGAAGGTCTTCCATCCTTACTTTCTCCACTCTGAATTTTTTTTGGAATGCATGCAAGTTGTCGACGAGAAGCTTGGATGCTCGTATGACTGTGGGACCCCTGAACCAGACCAGCTAATCGTATCGGAATTTATGGTCAGAAACAGTAGGTTGTTCAGGTCCGTTTTGAGTGTTCGGAAAGACGTAATTGCCTCATAATTCATTCAAATTCTGTTAGTGAGATGCTGGTAAGGGTTGACGACTTCTTCAACGTAACTCGTGATGAGCTGTCGACACTTCAGCAGGGGCAACAGCTGTCGAACGCTGTTAGCTGGTGCATACTTCTTAACAAATTGGACGCTAGTCGGACTGCACCACGTCCTACATCACGCTGCTTCTTTGGCGTTAGCCACAACGTAAGCTTGTCTCTATTATTTTGATCATACTAATACAATCCACAACTAGTGTTACTAACATATCTGGAATGAACATTCATAATAAATGTCATCTTTTCATATTTGGAATGAACATTCATAATGAATTTCATGTTTTGTACCACTCTTCATGCCCTTCCACATGTTAATTACTGTCAATGTTATTTTAATACACCAACTAGTGTTACTATAAGGGGTGTATATTGTTACTTTAATAAGTATGTCATTAATGATGATATCCACAACTATTGTTACTCTTAGACGTTAATACTGTTACTCTAACACAACAACAAGTGTTACTGTAAGGCTTTCATACTGTTACTTTAATTAAACAACGAGTGTTACTCTGTGTTATTGTCACGATCATGAATTGTTACTTCAACATATGTCATGCAGAAGACAGTAATGAAATTGTGGAAGGGCATAAAGAGCGGTGCAAAAGTCGACATTGGCGATGACTTGTTCAACTTCTGGGACATTTGGACCGAAGTAAATAAAGACATCATACAGCTAGACTCTGGCTTGGTACGTCTATATGAAACACTCACACGGGTGACCCTTTACTACAGCTCTTTAACAATAATCGCCAACCACTTAATTACCAAATGACGGGTCTTCGTCCCGGTGCTTTCCGACGACAACGAGCACTACAGCTGTGCATGTATCAACTTCCTGTCAAAGCAGATTGAGTACCTCGGCAACAGGAGTTACAAAGAGCAGGATTTCGAAAGTCTACCATACGTCGGTATGGCAAAAATTACAGTAAGTGTACTTATGTTATATATAATCGGACATCATTTTATACACCAAGACACGTATTTTCAACTGTCAGTCTTATATGTCTTTTTTGTATAATCAAGGCTGTGGAAATGGGAAAATATATGGTAAAAAAATGTATCTCAAAGGGTTCGGCTGTCGTGGAGTTCCCTGCTGTCAACGTCCCATTCGCATGGCAGGGTGGCGGTTTCTCGTCAAACGATTGCGGTGTCTACCTCATGATACACATGATGTTGTACGCGGGGGAAGTGTTTGACTGTTGCCTAGGCACAATGGAGGCGAACAACCTCTACAGAGCGGAGATTGCAGCGACTCTGGTCCTGTGCGACATCAACAAGGATAGTTATGAGGTTATAGTGAAGGTGAGAGAGTTCCTAAACGATAAAGCGAATATCGCCATCGAGAGAACAATATCCGGTATTGCGGAGTCTACCGGGGAGACTGTCAAGAGGGTAAGCGAGGCAGAATACGAGGAACGACCGTCGAAGAAGAGTCGACTGTGGACACCTGACCCTTCAGTCCCGGTCACAGAAACGGTGCTTGACTCTGAGTTGTCAACGCCGACAATATCCGTCCTGAAGAGCTGAAACCGTGGTGAGGGTAACGGATTAGGCTGCTCAATTGACTGTGGCGTCGAAGATACGAACTCTCCTATGTTGTCACCGTTTGTAGTGAACAACAGGACGTTGTTAAGCAAGATCGCCATCCGTCGCAAAAATGTCGTGGGCTATTGCCTTGTGGAGCTCGACACTATAGAAAATACGTAAGCATTTACTGTAACATTAATGAGTGAATATTAAAACAGATTTCTTGACGAGGTATTTTTTTTCTTCAGCGAGGAGGTTGCATACTATTCACTCTTGGCTAATATTGAGCGGAATGACATACGTTCAATGTTACCGGGTCAGAAAATGGCGTCGTGCATCATCGAATGCTGGTCGATGTTGTTGAACAGGCTTGCATCTCCCGTCACTGATTCGGGCGAGACACGTACGACGGCTTACTTTGGTATCCAAGAGACGGTACGCATTACTGTTGCATTTGTGTACATATATATATAATTATCACCATGGTACCAGGAGAATACATGTCCCTCATATAAATTGTTGTTTGAGAGCCAAGTTCATAATGCATCAACATATGTATGGTGTTATTTTAAAGATGACAGTGCGTTACTGTAATGTAGAAGTGTGGACATGACATAGGTCCATCCCGACGCGGCCACGCGAGGGTTTGGGGAGGCGAAAGAATCTCCATATGAGAATGGATCGAATTGAAATTTAAGTCCAAATGGAGTCGCCACCGAACTTTGTGGGAGTTCGGACCCATTCGAGCCCACTCTATGTCATTGTGGGCCGTACACAAAGTACGGTCCATTTCGATTTCAGAGTTTATTGGGCTCGTCCCTTTGCATTACGATACCGATACCGTCACTATCGGTTATCGTGTATTGAATGACTCTCGCGCGCCAACGGTTTCGGGCATCCGGAAACCGAGGTTCTGAGTAAGGGGTGAGGGTACGTGTTGGGAAGCCCACTAAGGACACCCAACCCCGCCCGCACTTAGCGGCCTCTACTAAGACATCGTTTGACTTTCTAATATGCGCGTTAGTAATCCGGTGAAATGTTATGCAAACAACGTTTTACAAGATATAAAAATTGAATGGGTTGCTACGTCATTTTAATGCATCTTGATTCACGTCAAAGTGATTTAGCATGCGATGTTCATTTAAGGCAATAAATGGCAAACATCGAAACTAGAAAACTCGTAAATAAATTACAAATTACACGGGCGGAATACAACCCGGAATTCACAATACAACGAGCGATAATATAATAATCGAATTAGAAAAAGGTAAATATTAACTATAAACGGACTCGTAAATAGTAAATATAGGCTAGACCGTAAATTTAATAAATGGACGAACTTCGATTAAGTACACATTATATTGTGCATTAATCGAAGGACGGAGATATAGGACCTAGGCGTGGTGCTAGCCCGATCCCGAATCCCGATGCCTTGTCCCAACTTATCATATCGGGAAATTGGAGTCTAGATTAATCATGTGTCGGGTACGACTAAGGAGTCGTCCACACGAGATTAGTAGTGAGAGACCGTCGATCAAAGTTGTCTATGTGTAATGATATGCATGAGGTTGAAAAGGTGGGTTACATGATTGACTTTGCACGCTACGACTAAGTCGTAAAAAAAATGACGAGGCTCAAATGATGATCAAAGCGCTCGGTTTTCCAGGCTACAGGGCCCACTCGATCGAGTCATGGCACGGACTCGGTCGAGTGTGCCTTTAAGTTAGCTACTGCCCGGTTTTGGGGTGCTACTCGATCGAGTGGCCCATGGCACTCGGTCGAGTGCCCCCTGTACGAGGCATGTCTCGTTTTGTTTTATTTGTTTAAAATCGATTGTTGACCGAGTTAAATAAAAATATTGCATTATTGAAATTCAACTCGGTTTTCGGTGCAATAATCGTGTACTATACGATTATGAGGCCGTCATCGGGATTTATGAGAATATCTTACGATTGGATTAAAAAAGTTTGATTAGTGACGAAGTTGTGGTCCTCCGCGTCACGACATCGATACTAATCCGAACAGATTATGTGATGTCGATTTTCGCATCAACGGATTTCGCGCTAATCTCAGAAATGGAGTCTTACACGTTCAACTACGAACGACCACGATCTCGTTACGCCCTTGAGTACATTGGGGCGCCGCTCCTCGAAAGGGTGCCACCTCCGTCGTGACTCGTAAAGGGATTAAACGGATTTTGGATGATCGTCGTAGTCAAACGTGTTAAGATCCGAATTTTAATATTATATAAATATATATATACACGATATTAATATTATAACAAAATGTAAATGACGATAATTAAATGCTAGAGGTTAGAATACGATAAGTAAATGTTAGATGTTAGTTGACGTAAAATAAAATGTTAGTATTAGGGTTAGTATAATTAATAATAATAATAATAATAATAATAATAATAATAATAATAATAATAATAATAATAATAATAATAATAATAATAATAATAATAATAATAGTATGTACATATATAATCGAAAAAGAGAAAGGAGAAAAAGAAACGGGGTTTGATGACACCCTTAACCTACATGCTTAATCGATCTCGGAAACGGACTCGTAGTGGCGGCGTGTGCGCGGGAGTGTCGAGATATGTAGGAGGAGTTATGGTGTGTGTCTTTGACGAGTTTTGATCTCGGGAATTTGAATGTGTATGTGTGTATGTAGATGGATGATTGAAAGGTGGTGAAGTTATAGTGTAAGGTTGAATGGGTGAAAAAGATGTTGTGTGATTAGGGTTGCCAAAAAAAAACCTTTTGAAATGAATTGATGTGATGGGGTATTTATAAGGAGGACCCCGGTTTAGGGTCACTCGCTCGAGTGGTGTAAGTGCACTCGACCGAGTGCCCGGTTCAGGAGCGATTCGACTGGTTCACAGGCTTACTCGATCGAGTGGGCCTAATCCACTCGATCGAGTGGGTTAAATCGGGTGGAGTGTATTTAGGGAAAGATTGTTGACCATTTTTGAAATGATTCTGGTTGATTTGGTTGTTGAGTCTGGATTTATTTTGTGTATTTGGACATAATGTGAGGCTGGTTTGTCCCGGGATTCGACTTTGACCTGGTTTTGACTCGGTCGCTAAAAGACGGTTTTATTTCCGGTGACGGTTTTGACCCAAATTAGTCTCATTTTATTGGAAACGACCCACTGGGCCTGGATTTGAGGTTAGTTTTGAGAGATTTGCACTCCGCTAAATGCCCACGTCGGATACTATTGATTCTGAGTCCGTATTCGAGCGTATTAAGTCACGTTGACGTCCGATCATCATCGGGTGTTTTTTTGGAAACTACCATAGACTCCTGGCAGTCAAAATGCGGGTGTCTACAGAGCCCCACTCTGACTGAGGCTTGGACAAGGCGAAAGTCAGAGTAGCTACCAGGTCAATCGAGGATTGAAACCTGGCAGACTTCTGCTCGGGTCGTTTATAGTCCATTAGACTCGCGTGAAGGGCCCGCCAGCCATAAGATAGAAATCATACCTGAGTTGATGATGGTAATCCCATGGGGAATCGGACTTGTCGCATAAGTCTTGGGTGCGCCTATATGTGGGCCCATCCCGTGCTATTCCGGGAAAATGCCGCCTCGGGCTTTCCGCTGGGGGGATATGGTGGGTTGCATGTCCCTGCTTGAGTCGTACCTGTATAAGTCGCATAAAATTTTGCATGCAACACTTAGGTAGAAAAATGACTCGTGCTGGGGAAAAAGATTTTCGAATTTTTTTGAAATTTTTGAAATTGAAATCCTGAAAACACTCACGGGCTAGGTTTTCAAAATGGAAAAGGGGTAGAAAAGAAATTTGCAGTTTAAATAGACCGAAATTTGACCTTGTCGAAAAGGATTTTTTTTTTTCAAATGGCTAAATTTTGCAAATTTCAAAGTGGAATTTAAAGAGAGAGGCCTACCGACAGACTTGACTCTGGACGTGACCGGACGAGTTGACTAACACGACTGGACTCTCGAGGGGTTGGACCGCAACTCGGTAGGGGGTGGGCCACCTAACAAGGCTCTTGAGTTGCGTTATTCCGTAGCCTAGGCGAGTGGCAACATGGTCGAATCCTCGGAATGGGAAAGATGAGTTATGGGGGGAATGAGACTGTTTTAGTCTAGTGCTCTTCTGGATTTTTGATTGTAGGGTACATTCCCGAAGTGGGTATTGCTTCGAGTCCTGACAGATTCTCGTCTTCGACTGAGCCGAGTACTAGGACACACTATAGAAAGGAGGCTAGATTTTTTTTTGAATTTATCTGGATTTTGTGAGTGAATGGAGGTTTTCTGCCTAAGAGAAGCCCCTAGGACGACCAAGTTAGCTGTTGAGAACATGAAATTGTCGTGACCGGAAGATAGTGCCTTTTGCATTTGTGTCAGTATGGGTGGTTGTGCCTTTGTTGAAAGGCTGCCTACGTATTCACGTGTAGTGAAATCAAACCAAGCCATAGTTCAGTGGATTGAAAGATTATTATGGTGCCTAGTTTATTATGGCTTTGTGTGTAATTAGCCATAGCGATGGTGTAGGCCAGATACATTCCCAATGATGTCTTGATCAAAGGGTTAGAATAGTTAGGATATTGATCCTGTGCCTGTGAGCATTCTCCGGGGTAGCCCCCAGAGGTGGTGTGAACTATTTGGGCATGTTCTATGCCGACCGCAGGTTGAGTCCCGTGTTTGGGGCTTGTAACTGGTTTGGATGTTTTTGGAAATGTGGAGCTAGGTCGTAAGTGGCTTTGATGATTCGAAATCTGGAGCTCGATTTTGTGGAGCTAAGGCTTCGAGGGTAAGGTATGGTAGGAAAGGGGGAAGTCGAGTAAAAATGACTCGAACTTCAATCGCGGTAGGTTGATAATGCGGGATCTGATTTCCATGTCTGGCCCTAATGGTTAGGGTGTATCCTATGGAGCTTGAATCCTCAAAATTCCAGGTTGTCTCTTAGCCTAGGTCTCGGGAAGGTATTGAGGGTTGTAATGTGGGAAGGCTAAGTGTGGTGTTAGCTGACCAGCTTGGTTGTTTCTCCCCTATTTGATGGTATGGGCATCGATAATTTTTGAGTTGACCGTACCCCGGTCAAGGGACTTTCTCTTGGGCTAACCGTTGACCACGGTCATGGGTTCTTTTGAATTTTTGTTGGTTGACCTCTTAGCCCCGGTCATGGGATTCTTCATTCGAGTTGACTGTTTGACCTCGATCATGGGTGCCTCTTTTTCGATGATGGCCTGCTTTTTTGTGTTGGCCTTTTGCTTTTTCCTTGGACTTTTGATTTTTTTTTTGTCCATTTTTTTTTTCACGGCTACCCCCCGATGGTGTTGTGCGTGGATATGGGGGTTGGCCCATCGGTTGGATTAGGCTTGTGGAGCTAGACCTTTGTAAGGTGTAAGCCTAGTTGGTATTTGTGTGAGTGCAACTCATGGTGGAGTACTCTATGGTAAACATGGTGGTTTGGATCTCGGTATTGTCATCATAATTCCGAGCAGGCTTGGTGGCCATGGGAGCATCGTCCCAAGTTGGGTATTTCTGGCATCAAGTCTATAGAGTCACGATGCTTCTTTTTTCTCTTTTGGTCAGACTAACGCCTAAGGTAGGGATTTGTCGGTCTTATTGGAGGGGTGTTTATTGTGGGGAGATGGGCTTGCCTCCCGTCTTGAACCCAAATTAGGAGACTACCTAGATTTGTCATAGGATTCAAGACCGCTCCTGCTAAGGGTAGTTTTGTGGCTTGCTATACCAGACATGGAACAGGTAAATGAAAATACGGGTCTCAGTTCCCTGCAGTCATTATAGATGTGCCTATAATAGTCACGGTCATGTGCTCACAGTGTATGATGGTGTTCATCATGTTCTCGAAAACACATAAGGGAAGTATATATGAGAAATTGAAAAAGCTGATTTTATTGGATTGAATACAAGAGGACAGAATATAGTTGACTCTGACTCTGACATTGGAGTTGAAAGAAATAGAACGTCCTAGACTCGGACTCGGACTCGGACTCGGACTTAAATCAAATCCTGACTCTGGGATAAGGTTGTCAGTAGTCTTCGGCTTCTAAGGACTCAAGTGGATGTCCAGTTGTAGACACCCAAAATTTGACCGCCAGGTGTCTATAGCAGTTTCCAAAAAAACACCCGATGATGATCGGGCGCTAACGTGTTCTAATGCGCTCGGATACGGGCTCGAAATCAGTAATGTCCGGCATGGGCTATTAACGGGATACAAATCTCACAAAACCAACCTCAAAACCAGGCCCAGTGGGTCATTCCGAGTCAAACAAGACTAATTTGGGCCAAAATCGACACCAAAAATAATTCCCGTCTTTTAGCGACCGGGTCAAAACCCGGTCAAGACAAACCCGACACAAAAAGCGACCGGATACGTCTCGAAACTTGCGCCACAATCCAAAAATCAGCCAAATCAAACATAATCAATCAAGAGCAATCAAAGGCTAATCATTCCCTATTTAGCACGGCCTAATTGATCCACTCGGTCGAGTGGATTGACCACTCGATCGAGTGGAGCCTCAAAAAACTGGTCCAGGTGTATTCGCGAGGGCACTCGACCGAGTACACCCGCGCCACTCGGTCGAGTAACCCTATAAATACCCGTCAATCCTAAGCACAAAGGGACAACTCTTTTACCTCCTACACAATCATCAACTCTTACACAACCCTTTTGCATACATTTTTCAGCCATAAGCGCCGTCATCCTTGCACGCATTTCGAGAGCACAAACTCGTAAAAATCCACACAAACCAAGAGCCATATACACACCATCAACTCCTCCTACATATCTCGACGTTCCCGCGCCATTGCCGCCATTAGACGAACCGTATCCCGAGAAGCAAGAGCATGTAGGTTGAGGGTGTAACAATTCAACACCGATTTCTCCTTCTTCTTCCTTTCTTCTCGTTCTTTTTTTATGTACATTCATTTATGCTATAGTATTATATTTAGTCGATAGTAACGACATGATTACTAACACTAACATTTTACCTTTTGCATTTAATCATCGTTATTATATTTACTATAATATCGTATGTACCGTGTATATATATAATAATATCAAAACTCGGATCCGAACTCGTTTGACTACGATGATCATTTTTTTAAGGTTCGTTTATTAACACGATCCCGATCATTCGTAGGTGAACGCGTATAGATCCATTTCAAAGATTAGTACGGAACCCGTTGACACGAAAACCGACGTCACATAATCCGCAAGGATTAATATCGATGTCGTGACGTAGAGGGACGCAATTCCGTCACTAATCAAATTTTTTATCTAACAATAACCTTTTTCTACAAAATTCCGATAACTGTATTATAATCATATAAGACATGATTATAATACCGGCAAACCGAACTAAATCTAAATTCGTCAATATTTTTATTTAATTCGGCCAACCCTCGATTTAAAACGCATAAAATCACACGAGTCATAACTCGTACAAGTGCCACTCGGCCGAAGTACACCTGCCACTCGACTGAGTAGCACCCCAAATCGTGGGCAGAAACCTTTTTAAGGACACACTCGACCGAGTCAGCCCCGACTCGATCGAGTGGGTCCTGTAGCCCAGAAAACCGAGAGCTCTTTTTATAGCATTCGAGCCTCGTCTTTTTAAAAGCGACTTAGTCGACACGTGTAAAGTCAATCACGTGGCTTTTCCAAAATTTATGCATATCACTTCACTTAAACGATTTTGATCGACGGTCTCACATTATTAATTTTATGTCGACGACTCTTTAGTCGTATCCGATGTATAATTAATTTAGACTCCATTTCTCGAGATGATAAATCGGGACAAGGCATCGAGGTTCGAGATCGGGCTAGCACCACGTCTAGGTCTCGAACCTCCGTCCTTTGATTAATACGCAATATAATGCGTAACTAATTAAAGTTCGTCCACCTACACAAATTCACGGTCTAGTTCGTACACGGGTCCGTTTACAATTATTGCTCGTCATTTCAATTGTATATTCCGATTATTCTATTGTACGCCGTATTGTGAATTCCGGGTTGTATTCCGCCCGTGTAACTTGTAATCGATTTATTTTTGCTTTGCTTTATTTATTTGCGTTTTACCGCTTTTAAATGAACCCTCGCATGCTAAACCACCTCGACAATAAATTAGATGCATTAAATTGACGTAGCTCACATTTAATTCGCATGCTTAGCTAAAACGCTGTTTGCATAACATTTCACCGAATCACTAACGCGCATATTAAAAAGTCAAACGATGTCCTAGTAGAGGCGGCTAAGTGCGGGCGGGGTTGGGTGTCCTTAGTGGGCTTCCCAACACGTACCCTCACCCCTTACTCAGAACCGTGGTTTCCGGATGTCCGAATCCATTGGCAACGATAGTCATTCAATATACGATTAACCGCTCAAGTCGGCATCTATATCGATATGCAAAGGGACGAGCCCAATAAACTCTCAAACCAAAATGGGCCATACTTTGTGTATGGGCCATGGCGATATAGAGTGGGCTCGAATGGTTCCGAATAACCATAAAATTCGGTGGCGACTCCATTTCGACTTAAATTTCAATTCGATCCTTCTCATATGGAGGTGCATTCGTCTAACCCAAAACCCGCGCGTGGCCGCGTCGGGGTGGACCTACGTCATGTCCACAATTTGGCGACTCCGCTGGGGATCAACCGATGTGTGCCTTACCATCGGAGTTCTCAGGGTGAGACTCGAATAGAAATCGTTTGACGAGTACAATATGCGTTTTAGTTTTACGGTTCATGCATAACCCCATATTTACCCGGGCCGGTACTGGTGACCGACGTCCCACTATACCACGACGTATTCAACTTTGGATACGTTAAAGGTGTTCATGGTCGACTCGTATGGACTTTGCGGCATGTTCTAAGCTCCACTCGAGTTAGGAAGACCGTCCCGTTTCTCGACTAGACTATGAACACTGGTATAGACCCTATTCAGACCGACCGAGACTTAGTGTAAAGCATACATGGCGTCGTTATAATGCTTACGTGACTATGTGCTACTTGGTTTCCGTGTCGTTTTCAAAACATCGTCATTTCAAAAAATGCATCTTTCCAAAAATATTCAAATTTTCAAAAACTCGAAAAGCTGCCGAAATTTAGACTTAAGATTTGACTCAAAACAAGCCTATTTTTTTAGCCGGCATGCTGCCCATTTCAAAATTCGAATTTCCGATCCACCATTCGATTTTCGAATTTTCAAATCCTCGCGATGTCATTTTCAACTTTCAAATCTTCGAGATGCCGTTTTCGATTTTCAAATCTTCGGGATCTCATCTTCAAATTTTCAAATCGTCGGAAATTCTTTTTTCCAACATTCAAATTTTCAAATTTCAAGATATCCAATTTTCAAAACCCGGGACACATACCGAATTTAGGACTTATGATTTTACTCAAAATAGCCTATTTCTAGCCGGTATGCTGCCCAATTCAAAACTCGAAAATATTTTCGAACCATCAAAACCAAGGCCCGATACCCTTTCCGATTTTCTCGAAAAATCGGGCCTTTCCCCGAGATTTTCTCGGGCTTTCCAAAACTATCAAATTTCAAAACCTTCCCCTTCTTAGGACTTCCCGTATTTAGCAGTGTCGGGTCGTGTCATAAGTAGTCAGGGTCCTTAGCGTCGAAACTCCATTGATCTTACATCACGGGTTTCCTCCCTACCCCAGTCCGCCTTATTTGACTAAGGCATGGCCCACCTACGTAGGACATACCCCTACAAAGGAGAGCCCGTCTACACAATCGAGTCCAAAGTCTAGAGATGTCTCACGTAAACCTTTCTTCGAACAGGACTAGGCCCATTCGCCGAATCCTAAGGAAGGCCCACCTTTCACAAGTCACCCGTCTAGATGTCTTTTCCGAGTCAACCTTTTACAAGGCGTATCTCTATAAAAAATGTTCACGGTCCTTACGTCTAAGGGTCACTCGTCCGACACTCGAGTCTTAACAAAATCTTCAACCCCACTCGGGGGCTACCCTTCAGCAGAGCGATCAATCACGGTTGCTCTAAGGGTCATGTCCTACACGTGGAGTCTCACGTGTGTCACTTTTGAGTCACTTAGATGCCACACCATCTGAGTCCTATCAGAGTTTTTAGTCTTACTCGGGGGCTATCCTCCACCCGAGCATTAGACCACAGTCACCTTAAGGAGTACCTTACATTCATCCGACACCGGCGTCCTTATCATGCCTTCTTCAAGTCGTACATATGCTATGAACACTCGAGTCTCCTGAAGGTTTAGGTCACCGCAGTTGGTCCGAGCACGCGACGCGGTCACACACGGTCGCCCCATTTTCAGACTCACCCTCGTGCAGCTTGAGTCTCATCGTCAAGTCCAAGCCATGGTCGTTACCTCGTCTAGGTCAACGTTCGAGTATCCCAGTCCAAGAATCTTTGTCCACCCGTCACCCCGGGCCATGCCTTGTTTGACTCATCCTCTTGTGCAAAACCGAGCTTAGGCGAGTTCTAACACCTGTCGTTTCTTCCGATCAGGGACCCTATGAATGAGGCGTTATCAAACCACAACAAATCCCGCGCCGTCGAGAAAGGGGATATCCAGGGGAGTATGCTTATGTTGTCTTGCTCCATTAACAATATCTTCTCAAAAATCAATACCGCCCTAGATAACCTAAATGTCAGGGTGACCACCATCGAAGAAGACCTTGTAAGAACCCGATCCCGTCTAACACAGCTAGAGCGGGTAAGGCAGCCAATCACCCAACTGAGCCATTTGAAGGGTGAACATTCTAACGAAACTGTCCGATACCCTCAAGATGGCAAGACCGAGAGAGGTAACCCCCAAGTCACCTCCCCGAAAATCAAGAACCAGTCAGAAGTAAGGACATTTACCCACTTGGATATGTCCTACACCGTCGCTTTCCAGAGGTTGGTTTCGAAGGGCCTAATATTACCAATAGGCCCAACAGTCGACCCACCTTCAGAAAAACGCTCCAAAGCATGGAACGCCAATCATTACTGCAAATTCCATAGAGGGAGGGGACACGATACAGAGCAATGCTGGAAACTGAAACACCTCATCCAAGACTTCCTCGATGCCGGGAAGACTCCCATTTTGGAAACATTGTCACTTGCAAAACCCCTCATGGACTACACAGGGCCCGATGATCAAAGCATCCAATCTACCTCCCATGCATCCAAGAGCCCAGATTTGATTTGAGTCCGAGTCTGAGTCCGAGTCTAGGATGTTCTATTTCTTTCAATTCCAGAGTCAGAGTCGACTGTATTCTGTCCTCTTTTTTTTCAATTCAATAAAATCAGCTTTTTCAATCTCTCATATATGCTTCCCTTTTGTGTTTCCGAGAACATGATGAACACCATCGTACACTGTGAGCACATGCGCGTGACTATTATAGGCACATCTATAACGACTGTAGGAACTGAGACCCGTGTTTTCCTTTACCTGTTCCATGTCTGGCATAGACAGCCACATAACTTCCCTTAGCAGGAGCGGTATCGAATCCTATGACAAATCCGGGTAGTCTCCTAGTTTGGGTACAAGACGGGAGGCAAGCCCATCTCCCCACAATAAACACCCCTCCAATAAGACCGACAAATCCCTACCTTAGGTGTTAGTCTGACCAAAAATACCCAACTCGGGACGATACTCCCACCAAGCCTGTTCGGAATTATGATGACAATACCGAGATCCAAATCACCATGCTTATCGTAGAGTACTCCATCGCGAGTTGCACTCACACAAACACCAACTAGGCTTACACCTTACAAAGGTTTAGCTCCACAAGCCTAATCCAACCGATGGGCCCACCCCCATATCCGCCCACAACGCCATCGGGGGTAGCAAAAAAAAAAAAAAAAAAGTCTAGGAAAGAAGCAAAAGGCCAAAACAAAAAGAAGGCCATCGTCAAAAAAAAAAGAGGCACCCATCACCGAGGCTAAAGCGGTCAATCCAAATGAAGAATCCCACGACCGGGGCTAAGAGGTCAACCCAAAAAAAAAACAAAAGAATTCAAAAAAAACCATGACCGGGGCTAAAAGGTCAGCCAACAAATATTCAAGAACCCATGACCGTAGTGAAAACGGTCAAATTCAAAGTTATCAATACTCAATCAAGCTGGTCAGCTAACACCACACTCAGCCTTCCCACATTACAACCTTCAAGACCTTCCCGAGACCCAGGACAGAGACAACCCGAAATTTTGAGGATTCAAGCTCCATAGGATACCCCTAACCATTAGGGCCAGACATGGAAACCAGATCCCGCATTATCGAAACCTGTCCCAATTGAAGTTCGAGCTATTTTTCTCGACTTCCCCTTTACATAACAGAATTCACAATCACCATACACAAACCCGAGATCAAAACTCACAAAAGACCCGAGATCAAAACTCATCAAAGACCCGAGATCAAAACTCATCAAAGACCCGAGATCAAAACTCATCAAAGACCCAAGATCAAAACTCACCAAAGACCCGAGATCAAAATTCATCAAAAATCCCGAGAACAGAACTCGTTAAAAATCCCGAGAACAGAACTCGTTAAAAATCCCGAGAACAGAACTCGTTCAAAATCCCCGAGAGCAGAACTCGTCAAATCCCCGAGAGCAGAACTCGTTAAAATCCCATCCCAACTCTTCTCATCCAAACCAAGAACACGGGAACTCAACTTGCAGTCGGCATAGAACATGCCCAAATAGTTCACACCACCTCTGGGGGCTACCCCGGAGAACGCTCACAGCCACAGGATCAACATCCTAACTATTCTATCCCCTTGATCAAGACATCATTGGGAACGCACCTAGCCTACACCATCGCTATGGCTAGTTACACACAAAGTCCTATTAGCTTAGGCACCATAATATATCTTCCAATCCACTGAACTACGGCTTGGTTTGATTTCACTACACGTGAATACGTAGGCAGCCTTTCAATAGAGGCACAACCACCCACATTGACACACATTCAAAAAGCGCCATCATTCCGGTCACGACACTGTCTTGTTCTCAACAGTCTGCTTTGTCGTCCTAGGGGCTTCTCTTAGACAGAAGTTCTCCATCCACTCACATAATCCAAAAGACTTCAAACTAGCCTCCTTTCTATAGTGTGTCCTAGTACTCGGCTCAGTCGAAGATAAGGATCTGTCAGGACTCGAGACAACGCCCACTTCGGGCCTATACCTTGAAACCAAGAATTCAAGAGCGCTAGACAACAACATTGCTAAGCCCTATTGTGCAGTTGCAGTCTCATTACAGACTACTGCAATTCCCCGATAACGCATCCTTCCCATTCCGAGGATTCGACCATGTTGCCACTCGCCTAGGCTACGGAGTAGCGCAACCTAAGAGTCTTGTTAGGTGGCCCACCTCCATACCGAGTCACGGTCCAATCCCTCGAGAGTTCATTCGTGTCTGTCAACTCGTCCGGTCACGTCCAGAGTCGAGTCTGTCAGTATACCTCTCTCTTCAAATTCCCATTTTAAAATTTGCAAAACTTAGCCATTTGAGAAAATCCTTTTCGACAAGGTCAAATTTCGGTCTATTTAAATTGCAAATTTCATTTCTACCCCTTTCAATTTTGAAAACCTAGCATGTGAGCTGCTTCCAGGATTTCGATTTCAAGGTTCAAAAATTTCAAAACTTTCAAAAATTCAAAAAACATTATTTCCCAGCACGAGTCATTTTTGCTACCTACGTGTTGCATACATTTTATGTGACTTATACAGGTACGACTCAGACAGGGACATGCAACCCTCTAAATCTCCCCAGCGGAAGCCCAAGGCGGCATTTTCCCCGGAATGGTACGGGATGAGTCCACATTATAGGCGCACCCAGGACTTATGCGACAAGTCCGATTCCCCACGGAGTTATTATCATCAGCCCAGGTATGGTTTCTATCCTATGGCTGGCGAGCCCTTTCACGCAAGTCTAATGGACTATAAACGACCCGACCGGAAGTCTGCCAGGTCTTAATCCTCGATTGGCCTGGTAGCTACTCTGACTTTCGCCTTGTCCAAGCCTCAGTCAGAGTGGGGGCTCTGTAGACACCCAGAATTTGACCGCCAGGTGTCTATAGCAGTTTCCAAAAAAACACCCGATGATGATAGGGCGCTAACGTGTTCTAATGCGCTCGGATACGGGCTCGAAATCAGTAATGTCCGGCATGGGCTATTAACGGGATACAAATCTCACAAAACCAACCTCAAAACCAGGCCCAGTGGGTCATTCCGAGTCAAACAAGACTAATTTGGGCCAAAATCGACACCAAAAATAATTCCCGTCTTTTAGCGACCGGGTCAAAACCCGGTCAAGACAAACCCGACACAAAAAGCGACCGGATACGTCTGGAAACTTGCGCCACAATCCAAAAATCAGCCAAATCAAACATAATCAATCAAGAGCAATCAAAGGCTAATCATTCCCTATTTAGCACGGCCTAATTGATCCACTCGGTCGAGTGGATTGACCACTCGATCGAGTGGAGCCTCAAAAAACTGGTCCAGGTGCATTCGCGAGGGCACTCGACCGAGTACACCCGCGCCACTCGGTCGAGTAACCCTATAAATACCCGTCAATCCTAAGCACAAAGGGACAACTCTTTTACCTCCTACACAATCATCAACTCTTACACAACCCTTTTGCATACATTTTTCAGCCATAAGCGCCGTCATCCTTGCACGCATTTCGAGAGCACAAACTCGTAAAAATCCACACAAACCAAGAGCCATATACACACCATCAACTCCTCCTACATATCTCGACGTTCCCGCGCCATTGCCGCCATTAGACGAACCGTATCCCGAGAAGCAAGAGCATGTAGGTTGAGGGTGTAACAATTCAACACCGATTTCTCCTTCTTCTTCCTTTCTTCTCGTTCTTTTTTTATGTACATTCATTTATGCTATAGTATTATATTTAGTCGATAGTAACGACATGATTACTAACACTAACATTTTACCTTTTGCATTTAATCATCGTTATTATATTTACTATAATATCGTATGTACCGTGTATATATATAATAATATCAAAACTCGGATCCGAACTCGTTTGACTACGATGATCATTTTTTTAAGGTTCGTTTATTAACACGATCCCGATCATTCGTAGGTGAACGCGTATAGATCCATTTCAAAGATTAGTACGGAACCCGTTGACACGAAAACCGACGTCACATAATCCGCAAGGATTAATATCGATGTCGTGACGTAGAGGGACGCAATTCCGTCACTAATCAAATTTTTTATCTAACAATAACCTTTTTCTACAAAATTCCGATAACTGTATTATAATCATATAAGACATGATTATAATACCGGCAAACCGAACTAAATCTAAATTCGTCAATATTTTTATTTAATTCGGCCAACCCTCGATTTAAAACGCATAAAATCACACGAGTCATAACTCGTACAAGTGCCACTCGGCCGAAGTACACCTGCCACTCGACTGAGTAGCACCCCAAATCGTGGGCAGAAACCTTTTTAAGGACACACTCGACCGAGTCAGCCCCGACTCGATCGAGTGGGTCCTGTAGCCCAGAAAACCGAGAGCTCTTTTTATAGCATTCGAGCCTCGTCTTTTTAAAAGCGACTTAGTCGACACGTGTAAAGTCAATCACGTGGCTTTTCCAAAATTTATGCATATCACTTCACTTAAACGATTTTGATCGACGGTCTCACATTATTAATTTTATGTCGACGACTCTTTAGTCGTATCCGATGTATAATTAATTTAGACTCCATTTCTCGAGATGATAAATCGGGACAAGGCATCGAGGTTCGAGATCGGGCTAGCACTACGTCTAGGTCTCGAACCTCCGTCCTTTGATTAATACGCAATATAATGCGTAACTAATTAAAGTTCGTCCACCTACACAAATTCACGGTCTAGTTCGTACACGGGTCCGTTTACAATTATTGCTCGTCATTTCAATTGTATATTCCGATTATTCTATTGTACGCCGTATTGTGAATTCCGGGTTGTATTCCGCCCGTGTAACTTGTAATCGATTTATTTTTGCTTTGCTTTATTTATTTGCGTTTTACCGCTTTTAAATGAACCCTCGCATGCTAAACCACCTCGACAATAAATTAGATGCATTAAATTGACGTAGCTCACATTTAATTCGCAGGCTTAGCTAAAACGCTGTTTGCATAACATTTCACCGAATCACTAACGCGCATATTAAAAAGTCAAACGATGTCCTAGTAGAGGCGGCTAAGTGCGGGCGGGGTTGGGTGTCCTTAGTGGGCTTCCCAACACGTACCCTCACCTCTTACTCAGAACCGTGGTTTCCGGATGTCCGAATCCATTGGCAACGATAGTCATTCAATATACGATTAACCGCTCAAGTCGGCATCTATATCGATATGCAAAGGGACGAGCCCAATAAACTCTCAAACCAAAATGGGCCATACTTTGTGTATGGGCCATGGCGATATAGAGTGGGCTCGAATGGTTCCGAATAACCATAAAATTCGGTGGCGACTCCATTTCGACTTAAATTTCAATTCGATCCTTCTCATATGGAGGTGCATTCGCCTAACCCAAAACCCGCGCGTGGCCGCGTCGGGGTGGACCTACGTCATGTCCACACCAGTATAGCCTTCGGTAGAAGCTTCACGCAGATCTTCATCACGTCGAAGATCGTCTTCAATCCTAGTGTCCGTTTCGGTAAGCACTGCAAAGTTTGAAATGCCGGCATACCTAAGATGGACGCGGTAGGAGGGTAGGAGGTTGTTGATGAACGCCTCCACTAGTTTCTTCTCGCTGGGCATGTCTACCAGCTTAACACTCTCGGCCCGCCAACGTTGAAGGTATTTGGTGAAACCCTCTGTTGGATCTTGGGCCATGACTTCTAAAGTCCGCATGGTAGTCTGAAGTTCAGTGTTATCAGAATAGTTTTTAGCGAACTCGGTAGCCACATCTTCCCAAGTGGGGAATCTTGTTGTATTAAGCCTATAGAACCAGGCTTTCGGATATTTTTCGAGAGATGTGCCGAACAGATTGATGAACATGACGGCTTTGACCCCCTTGATTGCCATGAATGCCTTGAAAGCTCGGAGGTGTAGTAATGGATCCTCTGTCCCTTCGAAAATGGGCAACCCTTCTTGATTGAGATCTGTTGGTAGTTTCGCACTGATGGGTGCATAGTCTCGGGAGTTTTCAGCACGAATGTTGTTCTCTTGGGAGGCGTGGAACTGTTGTTCGAGCTCACACACCGTGCTGATCAGTTTGGCAAATGGCCCAGTATTTACCGACCCATAATTGAAATCTTGTTCTTCAACGACAGTTAAACGAGCATTCAAGGCCTCTTGGTCGGCTCTTATGAACCCTAGTTGGGTTTCAAACATGGCCTGCTTACTAACCATTGTTTCTAGCAAAGCCTTCAGTTCATTAATGGTGTTTTCCATCTCCCTATTCCCGGTTGTGGATGTCATACTCTGCGACAATACCCACGTAATCATAAATGTTGCTTCGGAACTTGAATACACCAAGGCATAGGAAATAGCGCGGGAGGAGAGACAACTCTGGTTTGACTCGGGTTAGACTCTCCTAAGACAAATACGTAGGGTGCGATTCTCGGAGTGACTGTGATTAATCTCCCCGTCGGAGAATAGCCCCCAAGTGAGACCAAAGACTCTGATAGGACTCAGATGGTGTGGCATCTAAGTGACTCGAAAGCGGAGTACGTGAGACAACACGTGTAGGACAAGACCCTTAGAGCAACCGTGATTGATCGCTCTGCTGAAGGGTAGCCCCGAGTAGAGCTGATCAAATGGCCCAAGCCCGACGGCCCAACCCGACCTGGCGCGATTTTTTCAAGGGCTTGGGTCATCGTGTTGGCCCAAAAACGCCCGAAGCCCGACCTGATCTTAGCCCGATATAAATTTTGGGCCGGGTATGGGCCGACCTTAAAGCCCGAATTTTGGCCCGACCCGGCCCGAATTTTAAAAAAAAATAGTATAACATAATTTATGTTTTTAAACTTCTTTTATGTGGAAATTCATGTGTTTTTTATCACAATTTTTTTTAACAAAAAAAAGTCGTGCAATTTTTGTATGGAAGTTTATATTTTTTTATGTGTTCATAGTTATTATACACGGACACTAATACCGTATATATGTGTGTGCGTGTGCGCGTGTGTGTATTTGTACTGTGATATGTTAGTGTGACACATAATAATACGAAAAATTGTCCAACACCAAAACTATGTGTGAAATGTCTAATCGAGGACTCGAGGCAAACTTTGTTCATAATTCTTAATACGGAGTATTAATATATCTTTATGTACTCTAGTCGTCTAATTAATTTCGAGTAAGTTTTAGTAAAAAAGGGTTTGTTTATTAGTCGGGTCGACTGCGAGCAAAAAACTCGATTAAATGTTGGTTAATTTGTGCTAATAAATATTTTTTTTTAAGGTGACGTAAAAAAAAATTTTAACTTAATCCCGAACAATCGTTGTGACCGGATTGGGCCCGAAAAGCCCGCAAGCCCGAAAAAACCCGAATGGGTTGGGCTTGGGCCTTACAAATTGGCCCGTTTGAGGGGCCCGACCCGGCCCGACCCGCTAGATGGGCTGTAATTTTATGGCAAAGCCCGGCCCAAACCCGGCCCATGATCACCTCTACCCCCGAGTGAGATCGAGGTTTTGCTAAAACTCGAGTGTTGGACGAGTGACCCTTAGATGTAAGGATCACGAACCTTTTGTTATAGGGCTAGGCCATGTAAAAGGTTGACCTGGCCTCGAGGAAAGGTAGACGGGGTAAGGGAAGAAACTTGCGATGTAAGATCGGCAGAGTTTCGACGCTAGAGACCCTCCACTCGACTAGAATAAGGACAGCCCTGTGATTAGGGTAGACCATTAAGTCAAAGGATTCTCGAATTGCGATGACTCGACTAACGGATTGAAAGACGGGCGAAATTCCTTTAGGAAGGGTCGTAAGGACCGTCCTGTTAGAGAGAAAGGTCGCGTGAGACTTTCTAGTTAGGACTCGAGTGTGTAAACAGACTTTCCTTGGTAGGGGTATGCCCTACGTAGGTAGGCCATGCCTTAGTCAAATAAGGCGGACTGGGATAGGGAGGAAACCCGTGATGTAAGATCAACGGAGTTTCGACGCTAAAGACCTTCGACGACTTATGACAAGACCCGACACTGCTAAATATGGGAAGTCCTAAGAAGAGGAAAGTTTTCGAAAAGGAGTTTTGGAGAAAACCCCGAGAAAACGATGGATGGCCCGATTTTCGGAAATCGGAAAAGTGCCATCGGGCCGCGATTTTGAAGTTTGAACATAATTTTGAATTTTGAAACGGGTAGCATACCGGCTAGAAATAGGTTATTTTGAGTAAAATCATAAGTCCTAAGTTCGGTAGCTTCCCGGGTTTTTGAAAAGTTGAATATTTGAAATTTTGAATATCGAAAATAAATTTCCGAAAATTTGAAAAAATAGGAAACGGGATACCGAAGATTTGAAAATCGAAAACGGCATCTCGGAGATTTGAAAATCGAGAATGACATCTCGAAGATTTGAAAATTGAAAAAGAATTTTGAAAATTCGAAAAAATCGAGTAGTGATCGAGAATTTGAATATTGACATGGACAGCATGCCGGCTAGAAAATAGGCTTGTTTTGAGTCGAATCTTTAAGTCTAAATTTCGGCAGCTTTCCGAGTTTTTGAAAATTGAGTATTTTTGAAAAGATGCATTTTTTGAAATGACGGTTTTTGAAAACGACACGGAAACCAAGTAGCACATAGTCACGCAAGCATTATAACGACGCCATGTATGCTTTACACTAAGTCTCGGTCGGTCTAAATGGGGTCTATACCCGTGCTCATAGCCTAGACGAGAATCGGGACGGACTTCCTAAGTCGAGTTGAGCTTAGAACATGCCGCGAAACCCATACGAATCGACTATGAACACCTTTGACGTATTCAAGTCGGACTACATCACGGTATAGTGGGACGTCGGTCACCAGTACCGGCCCAGGGAAATAGGAGTTATGCATGAACCGTAAAACTAAAACGCGTATTGTACTAGTCAAATGATTTCTATTCGAGTCTCACCCTGAGGATGCCGATGGTTAGTAACGCATCAGTTAATCCCCAGCGGAGTCGCCAAATTGTGGACATGACATAGGTCCACCCCGACGCGGCCACGCGCGTGTTTGGGGAGGCAAATGAATCTTCATATGAGAATGGATCGAATTGAAATTTAAGTCGAAATGGAGTCGCCACCGAACTTTGTGGGAGTTCGGACCCATTCGAGCCCACTCTATGTCATTGTGGGCCGTACACAAAGTACGGCCCATTTCTATTTCAGAGTTTATTGGGCTCGTCCCTTTGCATTGCGATACCGATAACGTCACTATCGGTTATCGTGTATTGAATGACTCTCGCACGCCAACGGTTTCGGGCATCCGGAAACCGAGGTTTTGAGTAAGAGGTGAGGGTACGTGTTGGGAAGCCCACTAAGGATACCCAACCCCACCCGCACTTAGCGGCCTCTACTAAGACATCGTTTGACTTTCTAATATGCGCGTTAGTAATCCGGTGAAATGTTATGCAAACAACATTTTACAAGATATAAAAATTGAATGGGTTGCTACGTCATTTTAATGCATCTTGATTCACGTCAAAGTGATTTAGCATGCGATGTTCATTTAAGGCAATAAATGGCAAACATCGAAAATAGAAAACTCGTAAATAAATTACAAATTACACGGGCGGAATACAACCCGGAATTCACAATACAACGAGCGATAATATAATAATCGAATTAGAAAACGGTAAATATTAACTATAAACGGACCCGTAAATAGTAAATATAGGCTAGACCGTAAATTTAATAAATGGACAAACTTCGATTAAGTACACATTATATTGTGCATTAATCGAAGGGCGGAGATATAGGACCTAGGCGTGGTGCTAGCCCAATCCCGAATCCCGATGCCTTGTCCCAACTTATCATATCGGGAAATTGGAGTCTAGATTAATCATTTGTCGGGTACGACTAAGGAGTCGTCGACACGAGATTAGTAGTGAGAGACTGTCGATCAAGTTGTTTATGTGTAATGATATGCATGAGGTTAAAAAGGTGGGTTACATGATTGACTTTGCACGCTACGACTATGTCGTAAAAAAATGATGAGGCTCAAATGATGATCAAAGCGCTCGGTTTTCCAGGCTACAGGGCCCACTCGATCGAGTCATGGCACGGACTCGGTCGAGTGTGCCTTTAAGTTAGCTACTGCCCGGTTTTTGGGGTGCTACTCGATCGAGTAGCCCATGGCACTCGGTCGAGTACCCCCTGTACGAGGCATGACTCGTTTTGTTTTATTTGTTTAAAATCGATGGTTGACCGAGTTAAATAAAAATATTGCATTATTGAAATTCAACTCGGTTTTCGGTGCCATAATCGTGTACTATACGATTGTGAGACCGTCATCGGGATTTATGAGAATATGTTACGATTGGATTAAAAAAGTTTGATTAGTGACGAAGTTGTGGTCCTCCGCGTCACGACATCGATACTAATTGTAACACTCCATGTTTAATAAACATATTTAAAAGTTTTATCTTTCATTAAACAAAGTTTAAGAATCGAAAATATTTTAATAGTAACTTGTCATTCAGACATTTTCTCGTCTCATAAACATTCGAAAAAGATTTATCGGAACTTTTATATAACGTTTTAAAATCCGTTACACGAGGTCGTAAACAAGACTACGGAACGTAATTACGTCTTACAAATTTCTTTTACAAAAAAAAAAAAAAAAAAAAAAAAAAAACAACGTGTTCATGTATGTGGGCATGCATGTTCTACATGCATGGATGTAGTGGTGATTCTTGAGACCTAGGCTATATAAGGGGGGTAAGTGGCAAGAAAAAACCTTGCCTATAAATAGAAAAGCTCTGTAATTTTACACCATCACCCATTTCAAATTACTACTACCCTTACAAGAAGGAGGAGACGATATTCCCAGTTTAGACGACATCATCGACCCCGACAATCTTTAATTCTAATATAAATAATAAATAGCAGCTATCAAGGTAACCAAACTTTTTCTTTTAACAACATATATATATATATATATAGTCAAGATCCGGTGAGAACCTATAGTATAATGAGAACTATGAGAACTTCTCTTAACCATTAGATCTTAAAAGATCTAACGACATACATTAATTGAAATTCATCATCACTCTTACGCAAATCATTTGACTCATACTCTTTACCAAAAGTAGAACTTGACACGTTGCTCCTTCCCTTCCTCCACTCAACTTCATTCAAACAAATAAAAATCATGAAATCAATTCTCCAATTTCACAAATGAAATTCAATTATTCGGTGGAGACAACAACTAAACCAATTCTCCAATTTCACAAATAAAATTCAATTCTTCGGTGGAGACGACAACAACTACTCCGTATAATTTCAACCGAAATCGGTCCTGAAAACCGTTTTATGTTTTCCATTCAACATTAATTTCTGAATACCCAAAAAATTCCCAATATGCACTTGGTCTCAGAATATAGTCATAGTGAGTAGTGACCATCAGAACCTTCACCAAGTGAACACAATGAGGTATACAACCTCGAATTAATACCATATATAGAAAGCAAAATCCCGAGCCAAGACGATATGTTACCATGAGAAATCAAAGAAATTAATCAGATGATCCGATCAACAATACAGGCAAGAATCTAAGAAGACCGGTCAGGAAGTGCGATTTTAAGGCTACACAAAAAATAAACTAAAAAAATCTTTAATCTTTGTTTTGATCGAGTCTACACAACGAATAAGAAATTACTGGATGGGTGGAATTTCTGGGTTTACTGGGCAAGTCTTCAATTTTTGGGTTTACTGGATTGTTGTTGTTGTTGTTGATGATGATGATGATGATCTGATGTGATTAATGATGAGGATGAGGATGACTGATTTGTTTGGTTTTACCGTACTTAGGTGGTAAAACGAGGGGTAGATTAATAAAGGGTATTTTGTTTCACTTAAAATTAAAAAAAGGTACACCAAAATGGGTAGGCTAAAATTGAGAAGGGGTACACCAAAATTAAAAAATGTACGCTAAAATTCAAAAGTGAGGGTACGCTAAAATTGAATTGAAAAAGGGTACGTTAAAATAGAAAAAGGGTACGCTAAAATTGAAATTGAAAAAAAGTACGCTAAAAGTGAAAAAGGGTACGCTAAAATTTGAAAAGGGTACGCTAAAATTGAAATTGAAAAAGGATACGCTGAAATTTAAAAAGGGTACGCTAAAATTGAAAAAGGGTACGACAAATTTAAGAAAGGGTACGCTAAAATTGAAAAGGGATACACCATAATTAAAAGAGAGTGCGACAATGGTATGCTAAAATTGAAAAATGGTACGCTAAATTGAAAAAGAAAATTAAATCGAGTAGAGCTTGAGGAAGAAGTGTTGTATTCCATATAAAATCCGTACAAAAGGAAATTAAAGAACAATATTTTAGATGAACTCCTAAGTCAATGAGGAAATTTGTAAAAAAAAACGATAGCTGGGATTATTGTAATTATATTTGCCGATGATAATAATGGTACTATTGTAATGAAATAATGAATTTAATCGAATAAGTTAACTAATAAAATAATTAATTTTTAAAAAAAAAAATTAAAAGTTACTTAGGTTGTTGGGGTCCCAATTGTGATGAATTGATGGATTGAAGAAAAGTCGATTGAAAAATTGATGGATTGAAAATTGGATTCAATGGTCGATTGAAGAATTATGGATTAAAGGATTACAGGTCGAAGAATTTTCTAGAAGGAGAATGAGTTACGACCTTACGGGTTGAAGGCTCAAGCAATTGTGATTAATTGATGGGATTGAAGAATTTTGAAGGATCCAACGAATGAGATTGAACACTATGATCTAGTGGCTCATATTATAGTTATCATGGTTCTCATTGAAGGAGTGATTCTCACATGAACCTATATATATATATATATATATATATATATATATATATATATATATATATATATATATATATATAGAGAGAGAGAGAGAGAGAGAGAGAGTAAGGCTCTTATGAGTCCTTTACTCTTTGTGAGTCCTTAAGTCCTCATCTCATCCATTGGATGGGATGAGGATGGATGGACAAGATGCATTCATTAAAAAAAAGAAAAAAAAAAAGAAGATTTACGTTCCTAAAATAGCTCCCATGAATTTAGGAAACAATAACTCCCTATCACATTCATTCATCATTCACATTCATTCATCATATCACGTTCATTCAAACACACAAAAAAAACCCTTTCTTCATTCACGTTCAGTCATCGATTTTGTACTCGGAATTCTGTTACAATGGATTCAATGACCGTGTCATCGTCTTCAACGGTTGATAAGCAACTGATCGAGTATAACAATGGTGAGTTTCAGTATTTCATTCACGTTTTGATTCAATTTTTATTCATGGATTTCGATGGTCATATTGCTTTCAATGTGCGTTTTAATATCAATGGTTTATCACGTCAAATTGCGTTTTTTTTTTACGTCGATTTTCATGTTTATAGTGCTTTCATTGTTATTTCGTATCACAGTTTCGTATCAATTTGCATTTTTTTTATGTCATTGCGTTTTGATATCACAGTTTCGTATCAATGGTTATTTGCTCTCTCGATCTTTATAGATTACAGGGCTTTATGCTTTTTATTCTGATTTTCCATGATATTCATTGATACTATTGTTTTGATTTCAATTAACGCATAAACGTCGTTGAAGTAACATGTCTTCTGCATTAAAGTAACACTTACTTGCAATTACAGTAACACAAATGAACGTTCAGAAAAAGGGTTTTGATGATGATGTTAGAGTAACGTATTGTACACGTTAGAGTAACACCACTTAGGAATTATAGTAACACATTATTTGTATGGGTGTAACGCTGTTTGATTTTGTGCAGGTGGTTTTGCCAAAGATGCGAACGCACATGACAACAGTGGAAAAGGTAGAATTTGATTCATTTGATCAATCATGGATTAATAACAATGGTTCATTGATATTATTGTTTCACTGATATTATTGTTTGCTTTATGTTGAAGCAGTCATGGCGTTGAAGTAACACAAGTTATGAATTACAGTAATATATAATTCTAATTAGAGTAACACAAACACGTAACACTGAAAAGGGTTTTTGGCGCTGACGTTGGAGTAACATCCTTTAAGGGTTAAAGTAACACAACTTATGAGTTGAAGTAACACTTATGTCCATGGGCGTGACATTTTTTAATTTATTGCACGAAGCATTGACAAAGAACCGAATGCACAGGAATGGTGTAGAGATGTGGGTGAGGTTTTCACTCCGTACATGGAGCAAGTATTCGGAACAATTGATGAGGCAGTGGAATTTTACAAAATCTACGCGCTGGCTTGCGGATTTGATGTGAGAAAGTATACTAAGCCAACCAAACGAAACTGTCAAAATCCGTACGCAGCACGACCGCCTAAACAGCCTACTAAGCCAACCAATGATGAGGATGACGAGGATGAAGTAGATGAAGACATCGAAGGAGAGGAAACTGAAGAAGACACCGAGGAAGACGAGGAGGATGAACAAGTGTTTTGAGAATACTCTTGTTTTTTTGTCATTATAAGATTTTTTTCTTTTTTTCTGATTTACACGAAAAACTAATTTTGTATAATTTTTTTTTTACACATAGCGCTGTGTTACGGTGCATTTAACATTATATTTATTTAATACATGTATTTTTGGTTAGAGTAACATCTCATGTGTGTCAGAGTAACACTATTCGTTTGTTACAGTAACAGAAACAATGCATTGAAGTAATTGAAGACAACAGCGTTGTTTAGACAAAATCATTGCCAAAGTAACTGGGGATAACTTGGATTGGTTCCATTCATTGACAAAGTACCAACATTTGTTCTTCAAAAAACAATATATAATGCGTCAGAGGAATTGATTGCAATATCATTGTACAAACACCATTAATAACTTAAAGTAACATAAATTGTTCATTAAAGTAACATTTACAGTGCTTCGGTGTAACACACAGATTGTGAGACCAAAGAAAATTGGGTTAACTTCAGTAATCCCCATAGTAACACCAGCAGTAAATTAGAGTAACAGGTACAGCTAGTCAATGTAACAGGGTTTAACAGCTTCAATGCATTGGTGATAGTCAAAATACCAATGTAATTAGACAAGCAACTAAAGAATACAAACGCATAATTCGTAGTTAGAAAAGAGATGACGTGATTCAGTAAACACGTTATTTTTTTCGGCCCGTTGTTGGCTTGCTCTTGGGAGCGTCAATGATCTTTTGTCTAGCGTCCGCATACTTGTCTACGTTTTCCAACAATCGCGATCGCACCTTGTTCATTATGTTTGCTAAAGTTAGAAAGTTGTTTCAATATAACCTTGCTCGAGTTAAAGGTGAGCGATTGAGTTGAGTTGAGCGATTGAGTGCTCGGGTGTGCTTGAGTTGAGCGAAAAAATTGAATGAGATGAGAGATGATGAAGGTGAAGGGTTTTTGTGTTAGGCGGGTGTTTGAATGAAAAAATGAATGAGATGAGAGAGAAGATATCAGTTAGCAGTAATTTAGGGAGGAGAGAAGATTTTCTCATATTATTTCCAAAATATGGTAGCTACTACCTTAATTACTACATGCAATCTCAACCATTCATCATCTTTAGATCAATGGCTAAGAATAGGACTCATGGACTCAAAAAAGAAAAAGGGAATCACTTGATCTTCACTATATATATATATATATATATATATATATATATATATATATATATATATATATATATATATATTTATATATATAGAGGTGGGTTCCGGTGAGGCAGGGTAACTCCTTACACCCATTGAGGCACAATCTAGACCATTAGATTAAGATGGGACATACATCCAAATAAGTGTTATATACACTAAAAAAACTCATTATATACGTTATTAAACTCACTATATACACACACTTAAGAACTCAATATATACAATAAAAAAAATGTTATATACACTCAAATAAAAAAATGTTATATACACTCAAATAGTTATTATGTACACCAATTAATCAACAATGGAACATACATCAAAATAACTGTTATATACACTAAAAAAACTCATTATATACGCTATTAAACTCACTGCATATATATAATTAAGAACTCAATATATACAGTAAAATAATTGTTATATACACCCAAATAATTAATATGTACATCAGTTAATCAACAATGGAACATACATCAAAATAACTGTTATATACACTAAAAAACTCATTATATACGCTATTAAACTCACTACATACATATATACACTTAAGAACTAAATATATATACAGTAAAATAGTTATTGTTATATACACTCAAATGGTTACTATGTACACCAATTAATCAACAAATATACACTTACCTTAAAACAGTTATTATGTACACTGAAATTGTTTTAATATACACCAATTTTTTTTTTTCGGAATTTTTTTTTTTTTTGGAAAAAAAAATTCCGGTTTTTTTTTTCGGAAAAAAAAAATTTGGAAAAAAATATTCCGAAATTTTTTTGTTTCCGAAAAAAAAAAAAATTCCCGAAAAATATCGATTTTTTTTCCCCGGGAAAAAAAATTGGGGAAAATTTCTTTATGTATGAGTTTTTGTTTTAATCTTAGCCTTTAATTTGATTTAAATCTAATGGTTGAGATTGTGCCTCAATGGGTGCGGCGAGTTGAACTGCCTCAAAGGATCCTAGATCTATATATATATATATATATATATATATATATATATATATATATATATATATATATATATATATATATATATATATATATATATATATATATATATATATATATATATATATATATAGAGTAGAGATCAAATAAGGTCACCATGTGTCAGTAAATCTATATTAAAGTTACAGATAACATACGATAAAGTTGCATTTGTTTAAAATTGATATGTAACTATAACATTAAGCTCTTTTATCACTCATTTTGTGTAACTTTAAGCACTTTTTGTGTAACTTTAAAACTGGAACTTAGGACCTTAAAATAGTTGTTGACCTTATTTGAACCACCTACCTCTATATATGTATGTATGTATGTATGTATGTAGAGTACAGATCAAATAAGGTCATCATGTGTCAGTAAGTCTATATTAAAGTTACAGATGACATACGATAAAGTTGCATTTGTTTAAATTGATATGTAACTATAACATTAAGCTCTTGAAGTGATAAAGTGCAACTTTATCACTCATCTCGTGTAACTCTAAGCACTTTTTGTGTAACTTTAACACTGGAACTTATGACCTTAAAATAATTGTTGCCCTTATTTGAACCTATATATATATATAGAGATAGGTTCACATAAGGCCAACAACTCTTATAAGTTCATAAGTTCCAGTGTTAAAGTTACACAAAAGGTGCTTAAAGTTACACGAGATGAGTGTTAAAGTTGCACTTTATCATTTGAAGTGATAAGAGCTGAATGTTATAGTTACATATCAATTCTGAAAAAATGCAACTTTAACGTATGTCATCTGTAACTTTAATATAGACTTAATTACATATGGTGAACTTATTTGATCCCCTCTCTAGGTTCACATAAGGCCAACAACTCTTATAAGTTCATAAGTTCCAGTGTTAAAGTTACACAAAAGGTGCTTAAAGTTACACGAGATGAGTGATCCCTTCTCTCTCTCTCTCTCTCTCTCTCTCTCTCTCTCTCTCTCTCTCTCTCTCTCTCTCTATATATATATATATATATATATATATATATATATATAGATGGTTTCTAATGAGTCCCCTTATATATGTTGAGTCCCTAAGTCCTCATCCCATCCGTTGGATGGGAGATGGATGAAGGGACGAGATTAATCACTATATTATTATTAAAAAAAAAAAAGAGAGAGAAGATACTGCATCCCACAAAATAGGAAGGAAAATATATTAGTGTAACGTATCATCCTCATTCATTCATTCATTCTCTCATTCATTCATTCATCCTCTCATTCATCACTCTGTCGCCTCACTCTCGCTTTCATCGTTCTCTTATTCATTCTCTGGTTCATTATTCTTATTCTCGCCACTGCCATTTACTTCAAAACGATCCAAACAAGACCGCATTCAGTTATTCATCGTCTTCTTCGCGCTGTTGCATTCTACGTTCGATCATTCCGGCTACAACTTTTCATCTACGTTGAACTGCATATTCATCGTAAGAAATTTGCGCACACACAATATATTGAGTTATTGTAGTTCATATACTGCGTTACTTTAGTGTATAGCATCTGTTACTTTAATGTTTATCATCTGTTACTTTATATGTCTTGTTACTTTAATACACTCCAGTCGTTACTTTAGTGCTTTTCATCTGTTATTGTAGTGCATTGTAGTGTTGTAAGGATAAAGGAAACCGCCATATTAAAAAAAAATTAAAAAATAAAAGATATTGTTTCCTATAATAATGGGACGTGATTGCCACCAAAATAGGAAACAATATCAAAAAGTAACGCCATATAAAAAAAAAGAAAAAAAAAGAAAGATATTGCATCCTATAATTATGGGACGTGATGATTTCAAAATAGGAAACAATATCAAAGAGTAAGATACTGCGTCATACTCTCATTTCTGATCATTATATGAATTTTTTGCACTAACCTATACCTAGTGTTATTTTGATAAGCATTATCTGTTACTTTAATTCACACTATCTGTTACTTTAATGTCTGATCTCTGTTACTTTATACCTGGTGTATAAACATCCTCCGTTAATTTAATCCAATGTTACTTCAATGCACTTCATCTGTTACTTTAATTCTTCTTATCTGTTACTTTAATCCATATTTCAAGTTTTAATTGTTTTTTTCCGTCACGTTTATTGGCACTGTTATTGTTTTTCAGTAGACGCAAAAGCACATGAATGATGTAGGGATGTGGATGAGAGTTTCCTCCATTGTGCGGTGGTGAGATTAAATCAAAGCTTCTGAGATGATGATGAAGAAGAAGAAAAAGAAGAAGACGGAGAGAACGAGAAGGATGAAGAAGAAGCAGAATTATAAGTAGGACATTATGAGTAACAAGTGTGAAACATTGGAATTGTAATGGAGTTGATTTAGTTGGAATCTTGTACCACTTTTTGTTTTGGAGTATCTTAATAAAAACAAACATTGTTCTTTTTGTTAATTGGAACTCCTGTTTTTGCAAGAGACTACTATGCAACGTAACTGATTTGATGAGTTAAAGTAACACAGTTAATGAATTAAAGTAACACATTGTATGAGTTAGAGTAACAGTTTTTGCAAGACTATGCAACGTAACAGATTTTATGAGTTAAAGTAACACAGTTCATGAATTAGATTAACACAACGTATGAGTTACAGTAACATAGTTTATGGATTATGGCAGTAACATGGTAACATACGTACAATGGCAGTAGGGAACGGATGATTTTTTTGCTGAAAATGAAAAAAAACTTAATTTTAAATAAACTTGTTGTGTGAGAGAAAAAAAACAATTAAAAATTTAATAGGAGAGAGAGAATTTGTACCGAGATAATTAAGGAAGACAGAGAAAGAAAATATATTTTGATAGATATTATAGTTATTTCCTTAATTATGAGATCAAATCTTGTCCATTAATCTAACATTGAATCAAGGGGTAAGATGGGGACTCATGGACTCAACAATATATATATATGAAGTTACATTGGATGAATAGTAAAGACAAATTTGTCAATGGTGACATCGACAGACCCATTGTTGCAGATACCGAAAATCTTGACTCGATAGATTCAAGGTAAAGTTTCTGCAAATTAAGGTTAATAATCATCTAATGAAAACTCAAATAAGGTTTTCCGTCAAAGAGTAAATCTATCTATCATGATATCATCTCATTTGGTTTTGTATGAATGTGGTACATGATTGTAGATACTCAAGATTCCGTAGGAGTATGAAAATATGTCAAGGTTTATAGCCTTTCAGTAAATGAGACTAATGCAGTCTCATTGATGTCCTTAAGGATAATTCATATCTAGAATAGACGTTATTACTTAAATCCATGTATTTCAGGATATATTTCATGTGTTTAAGTAATAAGGTATAGTTAAACTTATTTTGTACATGTTTGGATATTGTGTACATTCTATAGTTTAATTGACAGATATTAAGGGAATACAGTAAGATATTGAGATCCACTAAGGGCAGCCAAATATTGTTTGTCATTTATATTTGGAGCAAAAAAAATTATCATATAAAGGAGATCGATTCAGGTTGAGATCATTCAGTATTTCGACTCCTATTTGGTCATGCTTATTTGTCACAAGGCTGCAAATTAAGTTCTATATTGAAATACTATTTAAGTTATTTGTGACAACTTGACAGTTATTATAGTTTCAAATAACAATACTAGAGAGTGTTGTTATAGAAACGATTCAGAGTGAAAGGCGTCTAAGATATGTTTGTACAAACTCCATTTTGCGGATCCGCTTATTAAGAAATTACCACCCACGGTCTTTCTTGAGCATATTGCTCAAATTGGTGTTTCGGTTTTAAAGATATTCAGGTTAAGTGGGAGTTTGTCACATTAGACACATTATGGTATACGGTTATTCAGTTCTGCAGAAATAAGGTTTACAGTTTTCAGTTTCACTCTGTCTTATTTGGTTGATTTCACTAAAGTTTAAGGTGGACCAGTTGGAAATATGCATATTTGGATCACATTTGGTTGCTGTTTCCATGCTACACTCCTATACTAGATTCATGTCGTTAGTCGTGTTTGCATATGTGATCATTGATGGGTCCTGTTACGACAAACTGTGGCAAAGACCGCATTGGTTATATGCTCATATGATTGATGGACCGAATTGCATAAGACGGTTAGAATGTTTGATAGCACTATTGACCTCATACGGTTATAATAAATACAATTTTCAGTGTCCTACATATACTAGTATATGACCCAAGTGGGAGATTGTAAGATTTATGAGTCTAATAGAATATATGTGGACAACATTATTTGGACCAATTGTATTTGTTAGCTATCATTAAAGTTAGCCCAAATATGTGATCCGTCGTAGTAAAAACAATACGGGTTTATTTACGTCTTATATAGTATGGGTCGGATATTATAATAGTGTGGAGACTCACTAGGGCTTTAAGTGATGCATGATGGACGTATCAACTAAGGCGGCTAATATAGGTGACTAGGGTTTCATATCTCTCCCTATATATAGTCAGGGTTAGGGTCCCTGACAGCACCCTTTTGACCTAATCTCACATATATCCCATCGGTATGGAGAAACTCAAAGGCGAGTGTGTCTGTTAGAAGACTATAATCGGGTGATTCTCATTCCATCTCCATTCTCCAATTGAGTCAGGTACGCTTCAAGACTATAATCGGGTGATTCCCATTCCATCTCTATTCTCCAATTGAGTCAGGTACGCTTCCACTATTCGGTATATACCAATTAATTTAGTATGAAGTTTCAGTCTTGGGTCAGATTAAATCTAACACAATCCCTTCCCAGTAATATGAACAACTCCATTATATTACTTCAACAAGACAGACACAGATTACCACGAAATCCACTAATTAATTGATAAATCGATATTTATACATATTTTTACCCCTTTAATATTATTATTATTAAAATGTCGTCTTTCATATTATTTGAGCTAAAAACGTATTTTTATGACTTAACGGGTTAATATATACGTTAATATTATTTATATGCTAAGATAAGTTTTATTATCTATTTTTAAATTATTTACAATAACCCATTTAATTTGAGGTCAAATAATATATACATTCTCGTATACATTGTGTAGGTCTATCATAAGACGACGATACCTCACTCATACGATATCGGAATCAAGTGATTCAGGATGCGTTGGAAAGCTAAGTTCGAGACCTACAAGTTTGTAGGAGACAGAAACATCAAATTTTGTCATATACTAGGTCTAAATCAAGCTACAAAGCAGCAGGCCAGCAGATATCGACATGAAACAAATGGGTTGAAGCCCATTATAACAAGAAATGATTAGGAAACACATAAAAAGGAAATAAAGGGTTTAATAAGAGAATAAGAAGAACAAATTAAGGAAAGGGAAGAAGAATAAAAAAAGGGGGAAAAAAGAGTATAAAAAGAGAAAGAACAGGAGGGAGCACGGATAAGAGGAAAAGAAGTAGA
Organism: Agrostemma githago; assembly: GCA_958450325.1. Taxonomy (NCBI): domain Eukaryota; kingdom Viridiplantae; phylum Streptophyta; class Magnoliopsida; order Caryophyllales; family Caryophyllaceae; genus Agrostemma; species Agrostemma githago. Next base: position 55,114,061 of record OY288258.1, on the reverse strand, counting down.
GGAATAGAAGAGAAAGAATAGAGAAAACAAGGAAAACAAGAAGCGCACAAGACAGGAGCCGCACGACAGACGGAAGAAGACAAGGGTCGACTCCGTCTAATCAAATTTCGTCCCGATTTTTATGAGGTTTTCTAATCTTTATCTTATTTTTATTGTTATTATGTTTAGTTTAGAGTAATTTTCCATTGGAGTATGAAATTGACTATTGATGTTAGGGTTTATGAGATTATGATATCGTTTTGACTGATTAATTAATTTGTTGGATATTTATATAAGATTCATATTTGACTATCTGATTCGTATTTATTAATTTTGTTTGGCCAACTTAATTGTATTCATGAATCGATCATTGAATTAATAGTAATTTTGGTTAGGTTGCAGCGTTCTGGTCTAAATTTAATTGATAGAATCTTGTGTAGTAGTTGAGTCAGATATAATTGCAGCGTTTTGAAATTGGATATTTTGAAAAGGATGCAATTTTTGAAAAATGACGGTTTTTGAAAAACGGCCTTAGAAACCAAGTAGCATATAGTCACGCAAGCATTATAACGACACCATGTATGCTCTATACTAAGTCTCGGTTGGTCTATAAGGGGTCTATACCAGTGTACATAGCCTATCCGAGAATCGGGGCGGACTTCCTAAGTCGAGTTGAGCTTAGAACATGCCGTAAAACCCATACGAATCGGCTATGAACACCTTTTGACATATCCAATTTAGACTACATCAATGGTATAGTGGGACGTCGGTCACCAGTACCGGCCCGGGAAAATATGGGTTATGCATGAACCGTAAAACTAAAACGCGTATTGTACTAGTCAAACGATTTCTATTCGAGTCTTACCCTGAGGATGCCGATGGTAAGTCACGCATCAGTTAATCCCCAGCGGAGTCGCCAAATTGTGGACATGACATAGGTCCACCTCGACGCGGCCACGCGCGGGTTTGGGGAGGCGAATGAATCTCCATATGAGATGGGTCGAATTGAAATTTAAATAGAAGTTGGAGTCGCCACCGAGCTTTGTAGGAGTTCGGGCCTGTTCGAACCCACTCTATGTCGTAGTGGGCCATGCACAAAGTATGGCACATTCCGATGTCAGAGTTTATCGGGTTCGTCCCTTTGCATTTGATACCGATACCACGTTATCGGATACCGTGTACTGAATGACTCTCGTGTGCCAATGGTTTCGGACATCCGGAAATCACGGTTCTAAGTAAGGGGTGAGGGTACGTGTTGGGAAGTTCACAAAGAACACCCAACCCCGCCCGCACATTAGCGGCCTCTACTAAGATATCGTTTGATTTTGAAATACGCGCGTTAGTAGAACGATGAAATGATATGCAAACATTGTTTTCTCTAAACATGCGAATAATTGAATGGATTGCTAAGTCGGCTTAATGCATCTAAAATTAACGTCAAAGTTGTATTTAGCATGCGAGGTTCGTTTAGTATAATAAACAAACAATGAAAATAAAGTGCTAACAAACATGAACAAACAAGTTAGTAACGGTTTGTAAATCGAATAAAAGATATAGATACGATGACATGCATGATTTTGCAAAGATAATTCACGTGATGGATTAAGCACGCGTTGACCGAGGTCATGAAAATATCGAGGCCTGAAATATGCTGAAAAGCCCACTATTTTATTAAAAAAAGATGTTTGAAGAATTAAGACGAAATAGCTTTTTTATGTTACGATTTTCAGGGAACCACGCGACCCGCGCGAAAAAGGCGCAACTCGCGCAGCCATGCGACCCGCACGAGGCACGTGCGACTCGCGCGGCGGACTGTTCTCGGGATTGTTTTTAGAAAAGCGACAGTTTTGTTAAATCGCGTACAAATATAGCATAATTTATACTCGACTTTAATTTGCGATATTTGTTATATTCGATATTCGATTATGTAATCGATATCAAATATTCGGAATGATTTTTAGAAAAGATGTTTTGTAAATCGTTTTGAAAATCGATAATTTGATTAAGTCGCATAAAAATATGATGCAATTTATACACAACTTAAAAATTGATACTCGTAATATTCAATGCTTGATTATAGAATCAATATCGGATATTTAGAGTGGATTTTGAAAAAAGTTGTTTATAAAATCGTTTTGAATGTTGTTAAGACGAGATAATTCCTCCACGTTGTAATATCGTAATTACTCGGCTTCAACGGTATTATGCTTAACATGATTTGATGATTGATTCCTTTAGATCCGATATTCGACTATAGAGTCGATATCGAATCCTTAGGGATGACTTTTTATTGAAAATAGTACGATAATATCGATATTAGGAACGAGAAAATAAAAAAGAAAAGACGTGACGACGACCCGTATAAAAAGACGGACAGATGAGAGCAAGAGAAGAAAAGGGAGAAGTCGGGATTTGTAACACCCTCAACCTACGTGCTTGATTATCTCGAAAATGGACTCGTAGTAGCGGCCTAGGCGCGGGAGCGTTAAGATGTATATAGGTGAGTTATGGTGTGTATGGTTAGGGATTTGGCAAGTTTTGCTCTCGGGTTTGTATATGGTTTGCCTAAAATTGCCTATAATTTCGGGTTGTGAATGGTCGGGAATCCTATAGGATTTCTAGAGGAAGGATCGGAATATAATATGCCTAGTATTGCTGGAATTTCGGGTTGTAATTTTGATGATGTGTGCTGATGTTGTAATTGATGTCGGGAATTGTGTGTATCTGTGGATGTTAATTGTGTGTGCAAGGGTGGGGTATTTATAGGATGAAATACCGACTTGGGATAGGAGATTGATATCTTGCAAAGGAAGAAAACAACCGGTTGAGATGAAGTGGGATTCCGTCTTTGGATAGGAAAAGGTTACTTGCATGGGAAGAAACACTCGGTTTAGATGGAGTAGGATTCCGACTTTGGATAGGAAAGGATTCCTACTTTGTAGCTGATATTTGTGTAGTATTTGACTTCGAGTCAGATTTTTGAAGTGGCGTGACAGATTTTTATGTCTCGGAAACGTCTTTGACCGGGGTTTGACCCGGTTGCTAAAAGACGGTTTTGCCCTTGGTGTCGGTTTTGACCCAAATTAGTCTCATTTGACTGGAAACGACCCACTGGGCCTGGATTTGAGGTCTGTTTTGTGAGATTTTTAATCCGCTAAAAGCTCGTGCCAACTACTATTGATTCTGAGTCCGAAAATTGAGTGTATTAAGTCATGTTTACGTCCGATCATCATCGGGTGTTTTTGGGAAACTGCCATAGACACCTAACGGCCAAATGTGGGTGTCTACACCAACATATTTCAAATAAAAAATAAACACCTACACTAGTGAAGTATTTTTATTTTTTTGAAAAGTAGGTGTTTATGGCGAGACCAAGAATTGCTTTGGAAAAATTCGCAGTATACATCAATTCTTCCCCACTTCTAGAGACAGTCTAGCTACGTGATGTGCCACTATATTATTGATGATCCTCTTAATGTGACAACAAGCAAGCAATAATGTTCGATCTACAACCAATAATATCCGACACACATAAACCCATATGAGTTCGGGACCTTTTTCACCTTCACAGCATCAATGACGATCTTGGCATCACTTTTGAACATGACTCAGGGTAAGTTGAGCTGTTCCGCCATCTTGTAGACACTCAGATTTTGACCTAGTGGCTGCAGGGGTGCCCGACAAACACCCGATGACGATCGGACTGCAACGCAACGCGAGATTACGATGTTTTAGATGGTTTTTCTATAGAACGGATCAAATAATTACTCGGAAAAATTAATTCAACATCAAAATGGTCTTAATTGTGTCATTACGGTCGCGTCGACACTAATTAGAGTCAATTCCGACACCAGAGTCCTGAATTGGTCCCAAAATATGCAAAGTCAAACCCGAGTCACCACGTCGGACCGAACGAACCTCGAGATACGCGCCCGAGACCCACCCGGCGCTCTACGCGCTAGGGTTAACGGGAAGTCTTAATCTCCAAGCTAAACAAATATACGCACCTTCTCCGTATTGGAAAGTTTCAAAATCGGATCTTCAAAATTCCAGGCGCCTTACACCAGGCGACTCAATCCTGATGCGCATGACACCAGGCGACTCAGTCTTGGTGCGCATGACCTAGGTTGCACGGACACGGACACGGACACGGACACGGAGATGTATCGGACACGGGATACGACGTTTAAAAATTTATAGGACACGGCAGAAAAAAAAAATCAATATACATATTTAAACAAAAAAAATTTGAAGATTTTTATACCTAAAATATAGGTTTGGTTACGTAAACTATCACATTTATAGTAAAATAACAAAACAAAACTTAAAGTCTTATAAACCCAAAGTTAAAATCAAATATTACAAAGCTCAAACAGTTATACTACTGTAATATAGTAATTAATTAATTAATTATTTAGTACTACCTCTCATTCACTAGATACCTACCAAAGATTGAATATATGTGAGGTATATTTTAATCAAATGGTAGGATTCCAATAAATGAAAGGGAGTATTAAGTAACCCCTATAAACATATAAACATATAATATTTTTGTTTATAGTATCAAGTAACCCCTATAAACATATAATATTTTTGTTTTATTAAAGTCCACAAATTCATAAACAACGTTAAGTGTGTCCGATGAGTCTCTAAATAGTATGAATCGTGGCCGACACGTCTCAAAATAACATGAAACGTGTCCGATATGTCTCTAAATAAATTAAAAAAACCGGACACAGTTTTTCATGTGTCCGAGACATATTGTCGTGTGTCCGACGTGTGTCGGTATCCGACACGACACGACACGACGGATTGGAGGAGTGTCCGTGCGACCTAGCGCATGACTCCTGATGAGTTTTATTTTTATTCATATTTTCATCCCCTAATTGTAGTCTCGGTTTTTGTGCTTAACTCGATCAGCTCGTTAATAACGATGCAATATACTTTGAATGTCGATACTTCCGTATTTGTGTGTATTTTGTAGATTTGGATGCATTTTGGAGCTAATCAGAGCATTACGGAATCGACAATTGAAGAATTTACACCTAAGCACGGAATTGAAGGAAGAAGATGTGGAATACACAAAGAAACAAAGATCAAAAAAGGAAAAGACACCAAACGAGATGAAAGAATGATCGCCTACACAAGGGTCAACTTCAAATGTTCATATCTTGAGTTATAAAACTCCAATGAGGGTGATTCTGATGGTTTTGGAAATCTCTTTATCATATCTTTTCCACGGTATATTACACATCAAATTTAAACAAGTAACGAAGAAACGACAGTCACTTGAAGTCGAGCGCACAATGCTGTGACCTACAGCGCTACTCGATCGCATGCCCTAGGTGCACTCGATCGAGTGCCACTCCGTGAAGTCCCTGCCCATTTTGTTGGGTGTTACTCGATAGAGTGCCATCAGGTCACTCGATCGAGTGCACCCCAAACCAGGCCTTCGTCATTCTTATTTCGACTAGAATTTGGGCCTGTTTTCGAGCCTAACTGATTTTCTTTAAATCAGTTTTCTGACTCTTATGTCAGACACTTTTTTTTCACTTTTCAGTTCCACTACACTTTTCCTTAGACTTTAAGTTTTACGTTACATTAGGGAGATATATTGAACCTAGTACTCTGTCTCAGATCTTGAATTTTCCGGTATTATTATTCTTAATTTCAATTTCAATTTCAGTTTTCTACTTTAATTTCCGTCTTAATTCGTTCTTCGTATTTGTAGAGATTATTGTTTTCATAATTCATATTGCTTTATCATTTCTAGCGTAGAATTAATATTGCTTTTCGTAGATTAATTCGTATCATCTTCGTCATGTTTAATAGCAATTCGTATTTTGTTAGTTTATTTAATTCTAATATGTATAGCTAAATTCCACCTAGGGTTTAAAGGGATCGATGCGTATTAGTAGGGTTATAGTCAAATGACCTGTTTCTAATCGTATGAACTATCGCCTGAATATCGATTTAATTCTGATTAATTGTTTGATACATAATTCAATTAATTAGTATCGCAAATTAGAACTTTTCACCGACCGGGTTAAGAACTAATTAGGCCACGATAGTTTGGGTAGACTAACTTAATGCTAGCGACCGCAGGTTAAGTTTAGATCTAAAGGGTTGTAGTGTACCGACCGGACTTGCACCTTAGGTAGTTCGATTATTGACCTGTTAGTTGACTCCCTGACCCGAGTAATATTCATATTGAACCTGAGACCCTAGACTTTTCCCTTATTGATTTATCTATTAGTAATTAGTTATTAGCCTACCAAAACCAACTCAAAGTATGACCCATAACCTAGAGTCTAAATCTTAGGAATAGACAACTAAATTCTGTCTCCTTGTGGTTCGACCCCTGACTTCACTATCTACATTAGTTGGTGACCTTAGGGTATCTTTGATTAGGGATACGACTAACCCCTGTCAACTTCAAGCGTCCAAAAGTCGATTTGAATTGCGCAAACAACTATAAATACCCACCCCCCCCCCCCCCCCTCCTCCGCTCATTTCGACACACCAACTCGAATTCTCTTCTCCCTCTCACTCTTTACGAGTTCTCTCTTTAACTTAGGCCGCACTCCAACTCTAAGTACGATCCACTCGATCGTTGTCCCGACACCCGAATCGACGCTACTCCTCGTCGTTCCTCCAGCACCCTACTCGATCCGAACAAAGAGGAGCATTCGTGCTCGACTAGCCAACCGCGAATATAGTAGCGAAGCTCTGCCGGATTCACCGCAGGACAAGCTAGGAGGATCCGCCTCGAAGACGTATCGTCACTAGGAGTAGACACCCACATTTTGACCGCCAGGTGTCTATAGCAGTTTCCGACAAACACCCGATGATGATCGGACGCAAACATGCTTTAAATACTCAGAAACGGGCTCAAAATCATTGGCATTTGGCTTGGGCTCATTATGGAGTACATTATCTCACAAAACCAACCTCAAAATCAGGCCCAGTGGGTCGTTCGAGTCAAATAAGACTAATTTGGGTCGATTCCGACACCGGGGGTAAAACCGTCTTTTTACGACCGAGTCGAAACCCGGTCCGAGATTTTCCCGAGACATGTGAGTCAGCCGTGACACCTCACACGGCTGATCCCCACTCTAATCCTACAAAAATCAACTTCTCAAAATATTAAACAAATCCGTTTAAGGATAGAATTCGATCTCAAGTAGGAATTCTATCCGAAAACCAAATCGGATATCGACCGAGCACCAATTACTCGGCCAAGACACCCAAATCAGCCGAAATACTCCTCAAATTAGCCGAGATTTTGGCTTCTCCACCAAGCAACGGAATTCGCATTCCTTTCGAACTCTTACATTTCCTATCCAAAAACCGATTCAAACACCCGACCGAGTACAAACACTCGGCCGAGCAACACACAACCAGCCGTGTCCCTTTCTTTTTTTGACAAGAAAGTGGAATTCTCATGCCTTACAACTTCTACGTTTCCTATCCTAAGCGGTAGTTCAAACTCTCCTAGCCAAGGTCGGGAATATCCCTATAAATAGCCCCTTGCACAACTCAGAAAAAAGGACGAACAAGCGTCAATTATTAACATCGACCACTAGCAAATATCATCAATCATTAGCATCCCTACACATCAAATACACATCAAAAATTAACGTCGACAAACCGATAATATTCTCGAAGGAAAACCGGTCCATTTAAACCCGAAACCCTTCACCCGAAACTCGCCCAAACCGAGCCGTATCACCGTCACCTCATCAACATACACTCGACGCTCCAAGTGCCCAAGCCACGTTCCGACGAGCCCTGATCCGAGTAGACTAAAACATGTAGGTTGAGGGTGCACAAAACCCGATCTCTTTCTCTTCCTTCTCCTCTCTCTCTCGTCTGTCTTATTTTATGGGTCGGTCATCGTTTTTATTTTATTTTCTAATATCGATAATATTAAAAACTACTTTCATATATCAAACATTCTTGAAAATATGATATCGATTCTCTATAATCGAATATTGTATCGAAAAGAATTATATTAAATCTCGACGATATTTAAAATCGTTACATCTTTTTCAAATCACTTTTTTACAAAACCTTTTTTTTCATTCCGAATATTCGATATCGATTTCATAATCGAATATCGAATACGACGAATATCGAAAACATAACATCGAGTATAAATTAATTCATATTTTGTACGCGATTTATCAAAATTAGCAATTTCGAACAAAAAAATAAAAAAAACCCGGACAGACCCGCACGCGAGTCGCGCCATGCCCAGGCGACTCGCGCACGGGCCTGAAACCCGAAGTCTTTTTTTTTTAGCCTTTTTCGTTCGTTTTATTATTTATTTTACAAAACGATTTTAAAACTTACATCTTTTCTAAAACTATTCGAAATACTTGATATTAATTTCGTAGTTAATTATCAAATATAACGAATATCGAAAATATTGAATCGAGTACGAATTATGCAATATTCATACGCGGTTTAATAAAAACATCGAGTTTTCGAAAACCAATTTCAAAGCAGGCCACCACGCGACCCGCCGGTGACCCGGGCGAGCCGCGCGGCCGGCTGCTTCCTTTTCCGCTTTTTATTATTTTTCGAACTTCGTTTTTTTTATACAAAACATCGTTTTTAACAATATTTTCCAGATTTCGATTAATATTTATTTATTTTTTTTCAATTTCTCATATTTATTTGCTATATTATTTACACAAATCGATACTAACTCGTTTGTTCATCTTGTAGCAAATTCATATTATTTCATCATTTGTTTTATTATACTAAAACGAATCTCACATGCTAAATTCAACTTTGACGTTAATTTTTCATGCATTAATTCGACTTAGCAACCCGTTCAATTCCTCGCATGTTTAGGAAAACAATGTTTGCATATCATTCATCGTATTACTAACGCGCGTATTAAAAAATCATTCGATATCCTAGTAGAGGCCGCTAATGTGCGGGCGGGGTTGGGTGTTCTTAGTGAACTTCCCAACACGTACCCTCACCCCTTACTCAGAACCGTGGTTTCCGGATGTCCGAATCCATTGGCAACGAGAGTCATTCAATATACGATTAACCGCTCAAGTCGGCATCTATATCGATATGCAAAGGGACGAGCCCAATAAACTCTGACATCGGAAATGGGCCGTATTTTGTATACGGCCCACTACGACATAGAGTGGGCTCGAACGGTTCCGAATAACCATAAAATTCGGTGGCGACTCCAACTTCGATTTAAATTTCCATTTGACCATCTCATGGAGATTCATTCGCCTCCCCAAACCCGCGCGTGGCCGCGTCGAGGTGGACCTATGTCATGTCCACAATTTGGCGACTCCGCTGGGGATTAGCTGATACGTTACTGACCTTCAGCATCCTCAGGGTGAGACTCGAATAGAAATCGTTTGACTAGTACAATACGCGTTTTAGTTTTACGGTTCATGCACAACCCCATATTTTCCCGGGCCGGTACTGGTGACCGACGTCCCACTATACTATCGACGTAGTCCAAATTGGATATATCGAAGGTGTCCATTAGCCGATTCGTATGGGTTTTACAGCAGGTTCTAAGCTCAACTCGACTTAGGAAGTCCGCCCCGATTCTCGATAGGCTGTGTACACTGGTATAGACCCTTTCAGACTGACCGAGACTTAGAATTAGAGCATACATGGCGTCGTTATACTGTTTCCATGACTACGTGCTACCTGATTTTACAAGTCTTTTCAAAAACCGTCTTTTTCAAAATTGCATCCTTTTCAAAATATTCAATTTTCAAAACCCGGGACATATACCGAACGTAGGATCCACGATTTTACTCAAAATAGCCTATTTTTAGCCGGTATTATGCCCATTTCAAAACTCAAAAATATTTTCGAACTTTCAAACCCGCTCCCCGGTCCGCCTTTCCGTTTTCTTTTTCGAAAAAATGGGCCGGACTTCTCTCCCGATTTTACACGGGCTTTCAAAAAAAATCAATTTTGTAAACTTCCTTTTCTTAGGACTTCCCGTATTTAGCAGTGTCGGGTCGTGTCTTAAGTCGTCAAGGTCTTCTAGCGTCGAAACTCCGTCGATCTTACATCACGGGTTTCTTCCCTATCCCAGTCCGCCTTATTATACTAAGGCAAAGCCCACCTACGTAGGACATACTCCTACAAGGGTCGGCCCGTCTACACAATCGAGTATAGAAGTCTGAGGGATGTCTCACGTGAACCTTCTTTCAAACGGGGCCCAGCCCACACGGCTGGATCCTAAAGGAGGTCCACTATTCACAAGTCATCCGTCTAGATGTCTTTTCCGAGTCATTTCCTCTCTAGTTTCCCCTTTCCTTGCTCGGGATGTACTTTAGTTCTACGATTTGGGTTGGTCGCTGATACGTGGTATTCTCACAGACAGGCCGCCTCACACTCGAACCATGACTAAGGACTCAATTGATCAACTGAACACCGCATTGGCCAAGATCCAAGAACAGCTCGACCAAATCAGGGGTGACCAGATCGCCATTGTCACCCGGGTTAGTGCCATAGAACAGGACAAGCCAAAGGGTGAAGATGAAGCTCATGGGCCTTTAGCCCAATTGACTAGCGCAGTCCTCAAACTGCAAGAGCAAGTCCATTTGACGACCCACAACTCGATCCATACGGAGAATGCCTGAACCTATTCTCCCCTGACCGATCAACTGCCTTCCAATCTCAACTTGACAGGCCTCCCAATGTTCGACGGAACCGAAGACCCGGTATTACATATCCGGGCCTTCAAGGAGTTTATGGCCCTAAAAGGAGTCAAATCGGATATGTTCAAACATCTGTTTGCCTCCTCGCTAGAGAAGCACCCAAAAGCTTGGTTCTATAAGCTCGACGCCAAGAAATACAAAACTTGGGACGATGTCGCAACGGAGTTCGCCCGAAACTACGCGGACAATGCGGAAATCCAGACAACCATGCGTACTCTGAAGGTCATGGCCCAAGAGCCGAAGGAGGGTTTCACCAAATACCTCCAAAGGTGGAGGGCCGAAAGTGTCAAGCTGGTCGACAAGCCCAGCGAAAAAGTATTAGTGGAGGCCTTTGTGAAAAATCTCCTCCCATCTTACCGGATCCATCTCCGGTACGCTATCATACCCAATTTCGCCACCTTAACCGAAATGGGTACGAGAATCGAAGACGACTTAAGGTTAGAGAGCCTTACTAAGGCCTCTACAAAGGGTTATCAAGGAGCCAGTTCATCTTCCGGTAAGCCCGCAACTACAAGTGCGGCCCGAAGTATCTTCGACGAGGTTAATTTGCTAGACACCTCGACCAAAAAGAACACTCCAGCCCGAGTATTCACGGACATAGGGACTACTTATGCCGACGCCTTACAAAGGCTATCTTCTAAAGGCCTAATTCAACCCATAGGCCCAATGCCAGAGGTCCCTGTCGAGAAACGGTCCAAAAGCTACAACGCACAGGCCTATTGCCGCTATCACCAAGGCAACGGGCATGACACCGAAAAATGCTGGAAATTAAAGCATCTCATTCAAGATCTGATCGAGAGTGGGAAGATACCGTTACCCAGCGACAAGCCCAGTAACAAAAACAACCCTCTTGCTACTCACGCCATTTCTGCTGGAGAAATAATCGATTGTACTCATCTCATTTCCCCTTTCGTTCCTCAAATCAACGGGATATGGAATGACGATGAAGACGATGTTTATCTGACCAAGGGGGAGACTGTCCCCATCACGGCCGAAGAGATCCGGAAGGCCAAAACCAAGGCCCTGACCGGTACTCATGTCATCACGGCCGGATCTTCAACCCCGGGATCCGCCACTGAGCCCGCCAAGACGGACTCCATACTCGAAGAACCAGACACTAACACGGCCCTAGTCAAGCAACTGAAGAGGGTCCGAACTGATCTTACCATATGGCAGCTTCTGGTCAGTTCTCAGGAACATCGGGCAGCACTTACTAAAGCTCTCGATGAGATCAAGGTGGACTCGTCGGTTACCCCCGCTGAAATGGTAGCCACCATCCTGCCTCACCTCAAAGGCAAGTCCAAAGAAGAAGGCCCGCTTATCACCTTCTCTGAGTCCGATCTACCACCATTTGGGGCTACCCACAACCTAGCCCTATATATTACGGTGATTTGTCGGGGCAAATATCTACCCATGACCCTAATCGATGACGGGTCAGCTGTAAACGTCCCTCCTTTAAGGACTGCTAGGGCTCTCGGCATTACCGAGACCGACTATCTTCCTACTACACAAACTATCCAGGCCTTTGATGGAAGCCCGAAATCAGTTGCTGGGGCTGTCAGACTAACCATCATAACCGGCCCAATCGAAAAAGAACTAGAATTTCAAGTGATCGATGTCACCTCATCGTTCAATCTGCTACTCGGAAGGCCTTGGATCCACGCAGTCAAGGCCGTATCCTCCACTCTTCATAGAAAGGTCAAGTTACCTTTACAAGACGGGGTCATCACACTTGAAGCTACTCTAATAGCCGTGTCAAGCTGCAACACGGCCGGTTCAATCGACCCGCGAGGATTCAATTTCGTGGGAATGATCGATGAAGAATATCTTTTTAGGCCCTATTTCACAACCAGCATCGACAAAATGCTGCAGAACTTGGGTTACTTACCGGGGGCTACTTCAAGGCCTGGTCTCCCGGCAGGCAAGATCATCGATGTCTTAAATAATGAAGAGCCGAAATTCGGCTTGGGATATGCTTTAACCCCGGAAAATGTGGTCCGGGCCGGCATCCAGAAGGCCTGCAATGTCCTCAAGGGCTCCTACAGCCCGAAACTCAACTTCGTCACTCCAGTATTCGGAGCTGTCCAAACGGGCCTTTACCAGCCCGCTATAACCTATCCTGAGGTCAATTTCATCCCAGATGATATCTTCACTCTCATCCAGGCTGAATCAAAAGAAGATTCGAACCAGGCTGAGCCCATGCTGGGACTCTTGTTCGGGGAAAGCAAGATAATCCCTACCCCTAAGGAGGAATTAGTCAACCTGATCCTCCATAGCAATAAATTCGATCCGACCAAGCTGATCTCTGAAGTAGGTGCTGACACTGGAAAGCAGGCTTGGAGGAAGACAATCAAATGGACCGACAGCGAGGGTCGAGTCTACAAGCTCACTACCGGCGAAGGAGACATGCAAGACGACGAGTCCGAATCCGAGTCTGAGTCAGAGTCAGAGTCGGAGTCTGAGTCTAAGTCTAGAGGGTCCAGTACTAGGGTCGAGTCTGTAACCCCTTTCCCTTCGACCATTCCTCTGGGGGCCTCGGAGTCTGTCCCGAGAGCACTCCCCATACCGCCTCTGACCAGCGATCAGATGGCAGCTCTCTTCGAGCTATTTTCAAAACTTTCTATCAATAATAACGATAACCGTTCTGCTTACGACTTGTCTTATTTTCAAAACATTTTCAAAAACTTTACTTGCAATGACATTGAGAAACCCGACGAACAGGTACCATTACCTCAGCATCTAGTCGAGCAACTCGAACAAAGAGAGTCCCGAGATCCGGTGATCGAAGAAACCGATTCCATCAATCTGGGAACCCCTTTAGAGCCTCAGATGCTTAAGTTAGGTTTATCCTTAGACCCCGAGGAGAAACAACAATTCACGGACCTCCTCCATGAATTCAAAGACGTCTTCGCATGGTCCTACAAGGACATGCCGGGAATAGACCGGGAGATAGCCGAACACCGTATACCCATCAAAGACGGGTGTAAGCCGGTAAAACAAAAACTCCGAAGAATGAGGCCCGAATGGTCTCTCAAAGTCAAAGAAGAAGTCGACAAGCAATTCAAAGCAGGCTTTATCCAAGTGTCTGAATATCCAGACTGGGTCGCAAATATCGTGCCGGTACCCAAGAAAGATGGAAAGGTACGAGTTTGTGTAGATTTCCGAGACATTAATAAGGCTAGCCCAAAAGACGATTTCCCGTTGCCACACATTGACGTACTGGTGGACAACACGGCCGACCACGCCCTTCTATCCTTTATGGACGGGTATGCCGGATACAATCAGATCAAAATGGCAAAAGAAGACATGAGTAAGACCACCTTCACCACACCTTGGGGAACTTACTGTTACACCGTTATGCCATTTGGGCTTATCAACGCTGGTGCCACTTATCAACGGACCGCCACTACCTTATTACATGACATGATGCACAAAGAGGTGGAAGTCTACGTGGACGATATGATAGTCAAGTCCAAAGAACGAAACGGGCATATTCCGGCCCTTAGGAAGTTCTTCGCCCGACTACGCAAGTATAACATGAGACTGAATCCTCAAAAATGCAGCTTTGGGGTAACATCGGGTAAATTACTGGGCCATATCGTCAGCCAGCGCGGCATCGAGGTTGACCCAGCCAAAATCAAGGCCATTACCGAGATGCGGCCACCTAAAACCGAAAAGGAAATTAGGGGGTTTCTCGGGAAAGTCCAATATATCAGCTGGTTCATTTCGAAGATAACCATGGTATGTGAGCCCATTTTCAAAAAACTGAAGATAGGGGAACGGGTACTATGGGACGACAAATGTCAAACAGCTTTCGATAAAATCAAAGAGATTCTGTCATCTCCGCCGTTATTAATGCCACCTCAACACGGTTTGCCTTTGTCGTTATACTTGACAACGACTGAGACAGCCATGGGGGCTATGCTAGCCCAGACAGTCGACTCAGAAGAACGAGCCATTTACTACATCAGTAAAAAGTTCCTAGAGTACGAATGCAAATACACGATGCTCGAAAAGACGTGTCTAGCTCTAGTTTGGGCCACTAAAAAGCTCCGACATTACATGCTTAGCCACGAAGTTCACGTACTATCAAGAATGGATCCAATCAAGTATCTGTTCGAAAAGCCCATTCTCAACGGTAGAATATCTAGATGGACTTTAATGTTAGCTGAGTTCGACCTCAAGTTCGTACCATTAAAAGCCATCAAGGGCCGGGTAGTAGCCGAATTCCTCGCCGATAGTCCGGTACCTGAAGAGGGACATACCGATACCTGGGCCTTCCCTGACGAAGACATATTCCATACCGACACAGAGACATGGGATCTATATTTTGACGGGGCATCCAACTTTCGAGGATTTGGTGTCGGGATTTTGCTGATCTCACCACAAGGAGAGCACACCCCGTTATCCATCAAGCTAGACTTCGACGTGACTAATAACGCAGCCGAATACGAAGCATGCATTCACGGGTTACAAGCCGCCGCTGATCTAGGAGTAACGAACCTCCGGGTCCATGGTGACTCATCATTAGTCATTAATCAAGCACTCCAGAAATGGAAAACTCGGAACGCAAATCTCATAGCTTACCAAGCGCGAGTAAGGGTTCTCGAAAAGCAGTTTCAAAGGGTGGAATACATTTATCTGCCCCGGGAAGAAAACCACTTTACAGATGCACTATCCAAATTAGCATCTTTACTGAACATCCCGGAACATCTGACTAGCATGCCGATTTGCGTCGAAAGACGGTCCGAGCCGGCATATATCAACGCCATCCAAGACATCGAAATAACCGACCCAGAACCTTGGTACCAGGCTGTTCTTACCTACTTGACGTCGGGAGAATATCCTCCGGAATCTGAAAACCGGGCCAAGAAGGCCCTACGAAGATGGGCCACTCAGTTCATCCGCACGGACGATGGACAGTTGTACAAAAAAACAGCACAGGGGGCTTTACTCCTATGCATCGACAAGACGCAGGCCGAAAAGGTTATGGCCGAGGTACACGATGGCGAGAACGGCCCGCATATGAATGCCCATATGCTAGCTTGAAAATTCGCAAGACTCGGGTATTACTGGAATAGCATGGAGACCGACTGTCAGTTATACGTCAAGCATTGTCACAACTGTCAGATTTTCGGCAACGTCCAGCATATGCCGTCATCCCTACTATATACCATGACATCACCATGGCCATTTTCAACATGGGGAATCGATATAATCGGGAAAGTGAACCCTTCCGGGACAGGAGGACACTGCTTCATTTTAGTGGCTATTGACTATTTTACCAAATGGGTCGAAGCCGAGTCATATCGTGTCTTGAACGCCAAACACGTTGCAAAATTTATCCAAAATAAAATTATATGCCGATACGGGATCCCGCACGAATTCATAAGTGATCACGGGACCCATTTCCAAGCTGAAACCGCTACTTTGCTAGCAAAATATAAAATTCAAAGACATACGTCATCACCTTACCGTCCCCAAACAAATGGAGCGGTAGAGGCAGCAAATAAAACCATTGTCACCATACTTAAAAAGATGGCTGATAATTACCGGGATTGGCCCGATAAAATCCCTTTTGCCTTATGGGGATACCGGACCTCAATCCGCACTGCAACTGGAGCAACTCCATACTATCTGACATACGGGATGGAGGCGGTCCAGCCCGTCGAGCTTGAGGTACCATCTTTAAGGATTTTACTCGAAAGTCAAGTACCTGAAGCAGATTGGGTTCAAGCCCGGTACGACTCATTGATTCTTTTAGACGAACGACGATCTCGAGCCCTTAACAACATCCAGATATATCAAAAAAGGATAAAACGGGCTTTCAACAAAAGGGTTAGGCCCAGAAACATCAAAGAGGGCGATCTAGTCTTAAAATCTGTCCGGGCTTTGTTACCAGTCGACCCAAGGGGAAAATTCAAACCTAATTGGGCCGGACCATATCTAGTGAAGAAGGTTTTATCAGGAGGAGCCGTAATGCTGACAGACTTGGATGGGAATGAATTCGTCAACCCAACCAACTTGGACCAGCTGAAGCGCTAATACCCCTAACCTTATCTCAATGTCATTTGCTAAAGGTTTATTCTTTTTATACAAAATTTTCAAAAATTAAGCAAGTCAATGAGTTAGGATTACCGATCCTACTGTCGCACGTCTCGAACTAATATTCTTGATGTATTTCGAAAATTGCAAAAATCTATGACTGAACTACGGTCGGTTTGATTCCACTAATCGTGGATACGTAGGCAACCCCTCAAAGGGTACAACCATTGCAATAACGAAAAGACAGGAACGGTTTTCACTAATATGTCTTTTATTATTTCAAAAAATGCCTCACGCAAAAATAAATCACAAAAATCACACAAAAAATAGTAGTAATACTTAAACAATAAAATTTAAGAGACTACTCGTACATTTTTCCCTTCCCCTTATCTTTCGGGTCACGCGGATCCCGAGGCCGGCGAGGCGGGGGCGAACGTTCCCTAATCACGAGTGGAACTTCCTTTGCTCGAACCCGCTTCTTCGACTTCGGCTTCTCCGCCCTCTGCACGGGTTCAATCCGAGCCCGGATGCGGTCGGGTAGTCTATCCCGAGGACCAAGTCGGTCCTTAGCTGCCAGTCTTGGACCAAGTCTCCTTTCTAAGTCCGTCTGGGGGCCCGTTTTCCCTCATGTACCTTTAGAGCTGGACCCTTTAGTCAAAGTCTTGGTCTTCCCCTTTTGGCTTGACATCAATCGGACCATCGTAGCCGGGGTATCGCCATCGTCAAAAAAGCCTCGATTATCCTTAACCTGTTCTCGGCGCAGCAAGTCAAAGGCTTCATCGGTCTTTAAAGCAGCACGGGCTTTAGCAGAATCGGCCTGGGTCCACTTCGTGTAGGAATCTGATACCCAGATCGAGGGAGAAGCTTTAGAAACGGGCCAAGTGTGCCGGGTGTACCATCTTTGCGCCCAAATGTCACACATCACGTCCGTTAGCTGGGTAGACTCACTCACGACCGCTTCAATCTCCGGGATTCTCTGGGCCCGACCATATTGCCTAAGTATGCGATCGGGATAAAGGTGAATCGTCTGCCTAAAAGATAGGATTAGTTGATAACGGGCCCTATCTCGCAACTCTAATCCGGTCCAGGCATAAATAGGCCACCAAGGTACGGTCCAACGGATCAATGGGCCTCCATGGAAGGATAGCAGCTCGTCCCAGAATTTTTGGGTAGTAAGGCGAGAAAAGTCAACGGTTCGTCTTCTTGTCATCAGCGACCAAAAGACGGGTATCAGCTAATATGTTTTATCAAACAGACCGACACGAATAGGACAGACTTCGCCTCGAGGAAACCTAAAGACATGATAGGTATCATCCCAATAAGATAGGCAAGCATCCAGAAAGTGACGATCCACTTGCATCTGACGAATAACGGATAACTGGGCAACACCATTTTGGTTCAGAATAACCTTGTCAGCATCTCTGAAAATTCGGGACCAATCTTGCAGCATTCCGACTAATCGATCGATTCCCATAATGAATTTCTAAAAAAGAGGACTAAGTTTATCAGAGCTTATTTTTCTTAAAAGGAAGGAAGGGAGTTGTGAGAATTATGAATAAATTATGAGTAGGGAGATGAGTATTTATAGCATGAAATCGGGTTCTCCTCCTCACTTTGGGATTCCTAATCCCATGGGACTTAGCATACAGGCCTTTAATCCTAGGATCTAGCTAAGACATCCCGAGCATTCCTACTCCTTCTCAGAGTCAAAAAAAATTCTTTAATCCTTCAAAATTCTTCCATCCAAAAATTCAAAAAATCTTCTTCAAATTTTTATTCCCCAGCACGAGTCATTTCTCCTAAAAATGTGTTACATGCAAGCTTGGCATAAATTATTATACAGGACGACTCAAGCAAAACCGTGCAAACAACTCCCCAGCGGCATAGGCTTATACGACAAGTCCGGTTCCCCACGGAGTTATCATCATCAAACTCAGGTACATTTCTAGTCTTCGGCCGGCGGGCCCTCCACGCAGGTCTAACGGACCTTAAACGACCCGATCGGAAGTCTGCCAGGTCTAATCTTTGATTTGCCTGGTAGCTACTCTGACTTTCGCCTTGTCCAAGCCTCAGTCAGAGTGGGAGCTCTGTAGACACCCACATTTTGACCGCCAGGTGTCTATAGCAGTTTCCGACAAACACCCGATGATGATCGGACGCAAACATGCTTTAAATACTCAGAAACGGGCTCAAAATCATTGGCATTTGGCTTGGGCTCATTATGGAGTACATTATCTCACAAAACCAACCTCAAAATCAGGCCCAGTGGGTCGTTTCGAGTCAAATAAGACTAATTTGGGTCGATTCCGACACCGGGGGTAAAACCGTCTTTTACGACCGAGTCGAAACCCGGTCCGAGATTTTCCCGAGACATGTGAGTCAGCCGTGACACCTCACACGGCTGATCCCCACTCTAATCCTACAAAAATCAACTTCTCAAAATATTAAACAAATCCGTTTAAGGATAGAATTCGATCTCAAGTAGGAATTCTATCCGGAAACCAAATCGGATATCGACCGAGCACCAATTACTCGGCCAAGACACCCAAATCAGCCGAAATACTCCTCAAATTAGCCGAGATTTTGGCTTCTCCACCAAGCAACGGAATTCACATTCCTTTCGAACTCTTACATTTCCTATCCAAAAACCGATTCAAACACCCGACCGAGTACAAACACTCGGCCGAGCAACACACAACCAGCCGTGTCCCTTTCTTTTTTTGACAAGAAAGTGGAATTCTCATGCCTTACAACTTCTACGTTTCCTATCCTAAGCGGTAGTTCAAACTCTCCTAGCCAAGGTCGGGAATATCCCTATAAATAGCCCCTTGCACAACTCAGAAAAAAGGACGAACAAGCGTCAATTATTAACATCGACCACTAGCAAATATCATCAATCATTAGCATCCCTACACATCAAATACACATCAAAAATTAACGTCGACAAACCGATAATATTCTCGAAGGAAAACCGGTCCATTTAAACCCGAAACCCTTCACCCGAAACTCGCCCAAACCGAGCCGTATCACCGTCACCTCATCAACATACACTCGACGCTCCAAGTGCCCAAGCCACGTTCCGACGAGCCCTGATCCGAGTAGACTAAAACATGTAGGTTGAGGGTGCACAAAACCCGATCTCTTTCTCTTCCTTCTCCTCTCTCTCTCGTCTGTCTTATTTTATGGGTCGGTCATCGTTTTTATTTTATTTTCTAATATCGATAATATTAAAAACAACTTTCATATATCAAACATTCTTGAAAATATGATATCGATTCTCTATAATCGAATATTGTATCGAAAAGAATTATATTAAATCTCGACGATATTTAAAATCGTTACATCTTTTTCAAATCACTTTTTTACAAAACCTTTTTTTTCATTCCGAATATTCGATATCGATTTCATAATCGAATATCGAATACGACGAATATCGAAAACATAACATCGAGTATAAATTAATTCATATTTTGTACGCGATTTATCAAAATTAGCAATTTCGAACAAAAAAATAAAAAAACCCGGACAGACCCGCACGCGAGTCGCGCCATGCCCAGGCGACTCGCGCACGGGCCTGAAACCCGAAGTCTTTTTTTTTAGCCTTTTTCGTTCGTTTTATTATTTATTTTACGAAACGATTTTAAAACTTACATCTTTTCTAAAACTATTCGAAATATTTGATATTAATTTCGTAGTTAATTATCAAATATAACGAATATCGAAAATATTGAATCGAGTACGAATTATGCAATATTCATACGCGGTTTAATAAAAACATCGAGTTTTCGAAAACCGATTTCAAAGCAGGCCACCACGCGACCCGCCGGTGACCCGGGCGAGCCGCGCGGCCGGCTGCTTCCTTTTCCGCTTTTTATTATTTTTCGAACTTCGTTTTTTTTATACAAAACATCGTTTTTAACAATATTTTCCAGATTTCGATTAATATTTATTTATTTTTTTTCAATTTCTCATATTTATTTGCTATATTATTTACACAAATCGATACTAACTCGTTTGTTCATCTTGTAGCAAATTCATATTATTTCATCATTTGTTTTATTATACTAAAACGAATCTCACATGCTAAATTCAACTTTGACGTTAATTTTTCATGCATTAATTCGACTTAGCAACCCGTTCAATTCCTCGCATGTTTAGGAAAACAATGTTTGCATATCATTCATCGTATTACTAACGCGCGTATTAAAAAATCATTCGATATCCTAGTAGAGGCCGCTAATGTGCGGGCGGGGTTGGGTGTTCTTAGTGAACTTCCCAACACGTACCCTCACCCCTTACTCAGAACCGTGGTTTCCGGATGTCCGAATCCATTGGCAACGAGAGTCATTCAATATACGATTAACCGCTCAAGTCGGCATCTATATCGATATGCAAAGGGACGAGCCCAATAAACTCTGACATCGGAAATGGGCCGTATTTTGTATACGGCCCACTACGACATAGAGTGGGCTCGAACGGTTCCGAATAACCATAAAATTCGGTGGCGACTCCAACTTCGATTTAAATTTCCATTTGACCATCTCATGGAGATTCATTCGCCTCCCCAAACCCGCGCGTGGCCGCGTCGGGGTGGACCTATGTCATGTCCACACTAGGTTGTCGTCTAAACAAAACTTTACATACCATCATTTTATTATGCACTTCGATAACGTTGAGTCCGACTAGCATGGACACTAGGTCCATGGCACGTTATAAACCTACGTAACGTCCTCAACTCCAACCATAAGTACTAAAACACCCTAACTAAACCCGAGTAGTTCAGAGATCCGTTCCCAACCATCTATGCATCGTGTCTCGTTTAGTGTATACTCCGAGGGTGCAACTTCTCACTATGTGATTTACTTACATTTCGCATTTACCGCTTTCGTATGATTTACCGTTTTTATGACCTTATAATCGAATGCTAAATCACCTAACATGGAATTTAAAACGTAAACAAGCTAAAACTGAACAAGGTGGTGGTCGGGTTCCATATTAATCCCGATGCTCACCACACGTGGTTCGATGCATCCCTATTAATATCGAGCCGACGCATTTTAAGCAGAATACCAGATAAGATATACCACGGGAATGACTAATATCCGTATTATGACGTTAAAATTAATTTGCTAATACGTATAATACTTAGTACTCTCAACTCTCCCACGTGCATCTTTTCATGGCCTGCCTGTCACGTGAAATCGCATGCAAAGAATGTAAATACAACTATGATGCGCCTCGTTTTCGCACTCAAAATTAAATTTATAAACACTACTAACTCTACGGTAGATGCGGTAAGTAGAGGTCGATTCCACAGAGACTGACGTTATTATCTAAGACGATTTATTATTTAATAGTATAGATATATAGAAAAGGGGGTTTTTGTTGGGTGAAAAGTAATAATAATAATAAAAAAATAAAAAAAAAACATAAATAAAAAATTAATCATAACAATACTCGAGACATGCAATATATGATATAGTCGGGTTAATCATCGATTCAATTAATTAGACTCAAATAGATCGGTAACTATTTAATCTCTTGTAAGCAGGTAAATTAACAGTTTTATCTTTCTTACTCTTTAAACTCCGTTAACCACGCAAGTTTAATCCTAACTAAATTAGATTGACTCAACCATGTAAGCACAAATCAAGTCAATAAATTTAAACGCGTTAAGAACACCAATCAATTGAATTATATAGAACCAGAAAGCTGCAATTAAATATAACTCAATTATCATACAAAATTCGAGTAGTTAAATTAGACCAGTAAGCTGCAACCTAATTTAAAACCCTATTAATTTAACAATCGACTCATGTAAATAATCTAGGTTATCAGGCTAAATTAATAAACATGAAAACAACAGTCAAATCGTGAATTTTATACGAATATCAAAGTACTAATTAAACGTTAAAACAATAACGTAATCTCATAACTCATTGACAATAATCAATAACATTACATGTTCGAATAATTGAAAGATTAAACTAAATAACTAATTAAAAGATAAATAAACTAAATAAGATAGATAGATACAACCGTTAGATAAATTAGGAGTTGAATTGATCGCGTCCCGCATTAAAATCCGGTTGAATGTGTACCGACCTTGGCCATGAAGGCCAAGGCCTTCGCCCTATTCCTATGTGTGTGTTGCGGCTCCTTCTTCTCTCCCCTCCTTGTTACATTAAAGCCCTAATGACTTCTTTTATAGTGTTAATTGGGTCTGAGTGAATTTATTTTCTTTCCTTAATTAGTTGATCTTGCTCTTACAATTCCAAATCTTCTTCTTTCCTTTTTACACCGGATTTTCTTTCCTTATTTTTTCATAATGGGCAGATATTTTCAAGCTTGATTTCGACCCATTACATGATGGAATTTGATTTTGCTCTATTCAAAAAAGTTGTTCATCTCGAGCTTAGCTTTCCGATGTATTTTGATTTGCATTATTCCGACATCGTATGAGTGAGATATTGTCGTCTTAAGACAGACCTGCAAATATACATACGATTTTAGTAGTCTTTTTCAGGTATATATATTAAATAATTAAAATATATATTAAATACCCAATTTAGCACCAAGAATAATATAAGACCGATAATATATTAAAAGTTACTAAAGTTATAACGTTTAGCTCAAATAATACAAAGACGACATAGAAAATATAATATTAAAGGGGTAAAAATACGCATAAATATCGACTTATCAAACTATTTCGACGACAAAAACTTACTTGTCCTTAAACAACCGACGTAGCAAAGACATAGGGTTAAAACAACAGATGTTATCACTTCCGCCACAATTAAGGAACAAAGTTATCAGCCCACCGATTGATTAGTGGAGGCCGCTATGTGCGGGCGGGATTTAGTGTTGATGTCTATTGGACATTGGCTTCCCAATACGTACCCTCACCCCTTACTCAGAATCGGCGGTTTCCGGATGTCCGAAATCATTGGTAATGAGAGTCATTCCAGGCATGGAGTGCTTAAGGGTACAAGTCTTTATCTTTAGGTCCCGTGTCACTCAACTTTGAGCCGGCTAAGGATCAAAGTTGACTTGAACGGTTTCCGAGTTCCCATAATTGACTCGGTGGCGACTCCACAAATCGACAACGAATTCAGTTCACTAAAAAGGTCGTTTTTACCAAACATATCGCCCTTTAAATATTTACAACCACATCTTGATAGATTCTAACGGAAACACGGGTGTCCGCATCCGTCTAATACTACCCGAATCGTCAACCAAATTGAGGTCCAACACATCGCCCCGTACGCAAGATCGGACCGACCCATGACAAGAGGGGACCGCGTGGGTGGCCGCCGCGATAAACCAGAGGTCCCGCGGGCGCCGGGCGGTGCGGACGGGCGTCCACCCATCTCCGCACTCAATTGAACAGTCATTGCATCAGCAATCTATGGTTCCCAGCCACCATGGTCTCGTCTACACCTGACCATCAGCACATTCCCATTCGCGTCTCCCCCCACCGCTCCCAATCCAACGTCCCCATTGGCAAAGATGGCCGCATCAGTATTAATTTTCACAAAATCTGCAGGCGGAGGGGTCCACGAACTCGACCCAGTAGTACCAGTAGGACGCCCCTACACACGCAACGCCTCTCTGTATTTCGCATGCTCCGCAACTGTCATGATCATCCCTGTAAAGACCACCTTAGGCGGTGGCGGATTATCATCAAAAGTACGGAGGTTGTGATAATACCAACCAGCCCAAATCATTGCCAAAAGACGGTCCCTCTCATTCCCCTTCACCCTTGCTAGTAACCAGGTGAGCCACCTCGGGAATAAAGAGAGAGAGAGAGAGAGAGAGAGAGAGAGAGAGAGAGAGAGAGAGAGAGAGAGAGAGAGAGAGCAGCTACAATTAGCTCCTTATATTCGCTAGCACTTCAAATGTCATTGATTCATTGACACTCAAAAAGAGCGTGTCTTAGGAACCCCGTGACACAGTCCACATAGCGGATCCGGGACGCAAAGGCGGAAAGTTAAGTAGCCTAAACACTTATGATATTGGTGCTAGCTCGCCAAAGAAAATGACCAATATTTGAAAGAGAGTTCAGACCCCAAATAGACTCCTACACGGCCTCAGCATTCGGCCCATCATCGTCCAACACCACAGGCGGAGTCGATCTCACCCTTAACCAATAGCCTGACTTCATAGAATACTTCATCAATGCTCGGCCACCAATAAATTTGGTCATCAGGAAGTTGTTTGTTCAGCGGGATGCAAAGAATAGCATTGGCCTCGTATCAGTGAACATAGAACGCACTAACTCGGTTCTCCATCTTGGCAATTTTAGGTCAATGAGGGCTGACACATTATGGGACAGGTCAATCTCAAGATTTGGGCATGGGATACGGCCACAGTTGTTGACAGTCAGCCACTCGTCTTCCCAGACCTTTACCGAGTGCTAATTGCCAATCCTCCACCGCAGTCCATCTATTAATAACGGCATAGCATTCCAGATACTTAGCCAGACAAAGCTCGGGTCATGGCTCCTTCATGCCTCCAAAATCGTCGAATGTTTAAAGTAATGGGCCGAAACACTTTAATCACTAGCGAATCTGGTCGTGTAAAGAAACACCAGACTTACTTCGCGGGGAGTGCTTGACTGAAGACTCAGAGATCACGAAACCCAATCCCCCCCTACTCGTTTGGGTTGGCACATTTTCTCCCAAGCCCACCAGTTCTTCATTTTCACCTCAGTTGTCCCCCACCAAAATTTGGCAATGAGCTCGTTAATCTCACTAATCACCCCTTCCGGCATCGCAAACAAACTCATCATGTAGGTCGGTATAGCTTGAGCTAGAGCTTTAATAACAATCTCCTTTCCCGGTTTGGACAATAATTTTTCCTTCCACCCACGTAGTTTCTTCCATATTCGATCTTTAAGCCCCGAGAAGATTGCCTTCTTTCATTTGCCAATGATCGTAGGAAGACCCAAGTATTTCTCATACCTCCCAACCTCGAACAATCCCATAATCATCTCTCGATTCTGACTTGTGACCTTTTTGCTGAAAACACTATAATTAATTTTCTAACCCGATGGTGTCTCAAATTGGCTAATAATAGTAGCTATTGTGGAGCATTCCCTTTCATTCGCCCTAGGAAAAAGGAGACAATCATCCGCAAAAAATAAATAAGAGACCAGAGGCGCTTCCCGACTAACCCTTGCCCCATAAATCAAGTTGCTTTGTACCGCACTATTAATCAGGTGTGA
Organism: Agrostemma githago; assembly: GCA_958450325.1. Classification (NCBI taxonomy): domain Eukaryota; kingdom Viridiplantae; phylum Streptophyta; class Magnoliopsida; order Caryophyllales; family Caryophyllaceae; genus Agrostemma; species Agrostemma githago. The sequence goes on along the minus strand of OY288258.1, from coordinate 55,088,087 downwards.
AAACACATCAACACAAAGTAAGAAGAGGTACGGGGAGATCGGATCACCCTGCCTAAGCCCCCTCGTGGGAGAGACAACCTCCCCATCCTTCCCATTGACCCGAAAGGAGTGAGTGACCGACGTGACACAGGTCATGACCCGTCTCCAATCCAGTGAGAAACCCAGCCAACCCATCACCCTATCCAGAAAACATAAATCAACCCGATCATAGGCCTTATCCATGTCGAATAAAGTTAAGTTGTTAACGACCGACGTTGAAATGCATCCATTTGAAAAGGATAGCGGACGAGTACTGTTTCAAAATGTTAAAAATGAATGGACCGAGATATAGTACTCCCGTACGATTTATCAAGAGTCAACTAAAATTAAGATATCGTAGACAGAGATCTGAGCGTCACAATTCACACAGTTACAAACTTACAACTAACACGTTCTGTACACGGGATTAGAGCTGTAATAAACGCAAATACAAAGACAAATCCAATGTCAACGGAAAACGAAGTTAACAACAACAGCAACAAGGCAATTAGTTAATACCCCGAGATTAACGGAAAACCAGCTTAAGAAGGACACTTAACTCCTACTCGCATAGCATAATTCAACAAATCACAATCATCCAAGTTAAACATGGTGAGCACTAAACTCACCTACAGGCTCTCCATCTTCCTCCTCCTCCTCTCGATCGCCGGCGCCGCTGTATACGCCTCCCTCGACAACGGCAATATTCGCCTCCCATCAGCTGAAAATGTTGATGTTGGGGAATGCGAGCAGACATATGGGTTTCTGCCGTGTACAAAATCATGGATAGGGAATTTGTTCTTGATATTGGTGTATGGGTATTTGATGTATGTGGCTGCAACTTATTTGTCAAATGGAAGTGAGCTTTTGTTGGAGATTATGGGGCCTGGTATTGTGGGTGGCCTCTTTCTTCCTATTCTTGGTGCTCTTCCTGATGGCATGCTCATTCTTGGTAATAATACTTATCACGGGTCTAATATCACCCACATACGTCTAATTTAACTTACTCATCATATTTAACTTGTGACACGTTTTGTGATTATTGACGATATGACGGGTCTAATATCACCCATCACGAGGAGACTTATTGTTTTTTTGATGGGTTAGTAAGTTAATTGTGTTGGGAAAGGTAAGGGGGATGCAAATTAAATGATGCCCATTTTTGGAATGGAATTTGGATGATTGCATTGATTGTAGTTGGATTTGGTTTCCTATAATGGTGATTGTGTGACTAGGATTGATTGTTACTGTTTCATTTGTATTTTCAAGTATTAACATAATGTTTTGCCTTTGTCTGCACACATATAGAAAGGGGATTAGTTGACACAATTTATATTATGGTTTTGGTAGCAGTTGTCGCGTCGCAGCTTGTGATCTGTGGATCGCAACTCGAGATGATGATTTGTGATCTGTTGATTATAGTTTGATGAGTTTTAATGTAGTGGAAATTTTTGATACTGTGTCTGATTAGAATTGAATTAGCTGCAGATCAGTTTGCTGTAATCTGAAGATTACTAGTGTGCTCAAATGGCTGCCTTTCTAACAACATCTAGAATCGATCCAGTTTTTTTTAGACTTGTGAGTAGTGTCTGTTTTCCATTTCTCAATGAATGCCCTTCTCGCTGATAATTTGATCAAAAAAAGGTTCCTCTTTGTTGATTAGTAAGGTGATTGATTTTTGTGTGCTGTATACGCGTTTACGCCCATATTTTAGAATTGGGATGATTGATTGGTGTTGAAAAATAGAAAGCTGGTGATGGTGTGAGTAGGATTGATTGTATCTTGAAGTACTAATGAATGGAGACCAACCAGTTATGTTTGTTTTTCCTTTCTTTACATACAAAAACGGAAAAAGATGACGCCTTTTATGGATGTTGGTAAGTGCTTGTAGGCTTGCAGTAGCTCATAGTCTGTGGATCACAATTTTTTTGGTAAAATGTAATTAATATATTGAATCATAATCAGCATTTTGAATACAACCAAGACCTCACTATTACAACGTACTCATAAATTCTACTAACTCATGCCAATCATCTCCATCCAATTTACAGAACGTTCTCTCCCTTTTTCGATATAGTTCTAACATGCATGACGTAGGTCATCAAGTATTAAATTTGGGATCAATTGTAATAGATTATAGTTTCCTTTTTTCAGTTTCTGGCCTGTCTGGAAGTGCTGCAGAAGCTCAAAGTCAAGTTTCAGTTGGAATGGGGTTGCTGGCTGGCTCTACTGTGATGCTTCTTACTGTTATATGGGGAACTTGTGTTCTGGTCGGGAAGTGTGATATGGATGGTACTATGACAATTGATGAATCCGACACACGAGGATTTAGTTTGCAAGGTAGATGTCAATTGTAGTTTTTATTTTAAATGTTCAAACTTCAAACAAGGCATTTCATTTCTATCAAAAACATTGAGATTTAGAGCGTATTTGAGATTGAGCAAGTAGAATCCAGCGTAATATACCTGAAATGATCAGACATATAACTAACTCAAATGACCTGTTTGCCAGGTTTGCTGACAAATAAAAACTAATCACATTGTTTTTTGTCCTCTTCAGGTTCTGGTGTTTCTACTGATATATGGACTAGCTATGCTGCAAGGATCATGGCAATTTCTGTATTTCCATTCCTCGTGGCGCAGTTACCGCAAACGCTCAGTTCAACTTCTGGGAGACATTTGGCAGTATTGATTTCTCTCATAATATCTCTTATGATGCTAATTGCCTATTGTATTTATCAGGTAATTTTCTTCGAAAAATGGGCACGTCAATGAATATGTTTAATTTGTTGATTAAATTTGGATGGGGAAATATGAGACGGGTCTTAAACATATTTTGAGGCAGGTATACCAACCTTGGATCCAAGAGAGAAGGCTTGATTATGTGAAGAAAAAGCGCGTCTTGACCGGATTTCTTACACAGTTGTTGAAGAAGCATCCGCTTGACAGACTCTCCAACCCTGATGGCAGCCTTAACCGTGATACTTTGGAAAAGTTTGTTTCACATCTTGGTGGCTTCTCAAAGGAAGGCATGGAGGTTATATATTTTAATTTATATTTTGATGTGATTATATAGGATTTTTATGGCACTTGATGTGGATGGTGACCACCATCTCTCAAAAGGGGAACTCCAAGCTTTTGTCATCGGAATGCATCTTGAAGGGATACAACTAGATGTTGAAGATGTTGCCCAGAAAGTGTTGAAGGAATTTGATACCGGGCCTCATGACGGTGAAATCGATCTAGATGAGTTCATCGCAGGAATTTCAAGCCTGTTTACTCTTGCGAGAGGCGTCAAGCCTTCAAATCCTAATGGCGAGACTGTAAGATATCTAGAACAATACGATGAGGTAAATTCACTGTATCAGATTTGCAGACATATTTTCTCGTTCCAAAGCGACCCAACACCCTAAGGTTCCAACTTTAAATGACTCGTATCCAAAATGACTTCACCATGACTAGTCTAGTTGCATTCTGCTGCATGTGCTCATCCCAATGCTGACATAGTTTCTCATGACAGAATGACCCAACTCAGACCTGTGGTCCTAACACATAATCATCTGAACCGAGATCTCCTGTTCGCTAGGTCTAGTTGTATTGCATGTCCTGTATGTGCCTGAAATGATGCTGGTATAGTTTTTCATGTTAAAAATTTGGTTTACCAGGAATCGAAACTTGAGCATATGCTGTTGGGTGATACAAATGATGAGGCTGAAGGAGAAGAGGTTAAGGATCACAAGAATAACACAATTAAGGCAATATTATTCTTAGTGCTCGGGACTGTAGTTGCCGCTGTGTTTGCCGATCCTCTAGTAGACGCCGTAGATAATTTTTCAATTGCAACCAGCATTCCTTCCTTCTTTATCTCATTTATTGCCCTTCCTCTAGCAACAAACTCCAGTGAAGCTGTATCTGCTATCATTTTTGCCTCTAAGAAGAACAGAAAATCTGCATCATTAACTTTCTCTGAGGTTGGTTACTTTCTTGCTAATAAGCTATTTGATGTTGTAAACGACTTTATTGTTTCAGTTGCTTTTAGTGTCTTTCCTAAGCGAAGACTCGAAACATAAATACTATCACACCTGAATGACTGAAACATCTAGCAACTTAACCCAAATGCTTCCAGGTCTACTTATATATGAGTAAGTTTGAACTCTGACCAGGCCAGTTGCTTTACGTTTTGCCTGCAGTTATACGGATCAGCAACAATGAACAACGTGCTTTGCCTCTCTGTATTTTTGGCCCTGGTTTATTTTAGAGGATTGACTTGGGACTTCTCCTCGGAAGTGCTGGTAATTTTCCTGGTTTGCATCATAATGGGCGCCATCGGCAGCTTCAGGACTTCATTTCCTCTTTGGATGGCATCTGTGGCATTCTTTCTCTATCCATTCTCATTGGTTCTCGTCTACGTCCTTGACTACATCTTCGGTTGGTCATAGATCTTCAAGGCGCCATGACAGCTAATTTTAATTTTTGAGCAAACAATCGCGCATGAGACAGTTTCACATGCAGAACCAACCTCAACCCTCGTGGTATCCTCAAAATTGTAGGGTTTATCGTTTGTTCTTACGTAGTGTATAAGTTTATTATTGTGGTAATTTATGGGTTTGACACATTCACAATTTCTTGCTCGTGTAAAGTTTTCCGCTACTGAATCCTTGTAATTTCTTTTTTTCACTAACAATGGCGCCAGACATTCGTAGGGCTTGTAATTTTTAGTAGTTGCACTTGTGCTTCTTTCTTGGTAGAGTTCCACTTGTGCTTCCTTCCTCCAGGATGGCTCCTTTCTATTTTTCCAAGTCCTTTATCGCATTATCCAAAATTAACTCTTATACAGAGTAATCCCCCTTTCCACTGACCAAATGAGCTAGGGTTTCGATTCACGTGGGTGACCCTTCTCCTTTCCAACTCCACTATAACATCTTAATGATTTAAATATCACTACATCACACATAAAGCTAATATACCACAGAAAATAATCTGATTGATTACATTATTGATTACGAAAATCACATGTTTTAAATGGAATGTATTTCATACAATATTTAATATGGAATGTATGATCAATTTTTTTAAAAAAAGTATAAACATATTGTATTCCGTTTTACATAGAATATTTTACAATACTATCCCGTACAATATTTTACATAGAATATAAAATAATTATGATTATTATTGTATATCTTTCTGATCATATTCGAGACGGAATATTTGTAGAAAATATAATTGATTGATTGATTAGAATATAATTGATTGGTTGATTGATTAGAATATGCAAATTTTTATACAATTATACCGTTGATTAGTAGATCTCCAAATAGTTAGGATTATTATTATATATCTTTCTGATCATATTCGAGACGGAATATTTGTAGAAAATATTTGTCTCGAATATGATCAGAAAGATATATAACAATAATCCTAACTATTTGGAGATCTACTAATCAACGGTATAATTGTATAAAAATTTGCATATTTTAATCAATCAACCAATCAATTATATTCTAATCAATCAACATTATATTTTCTACAAATATTCCGTCTCGAATATGATAATAATAATAAGGAGGTTTGAAACGGCGAAACGGCGATCTAAATTCTCCAATATTTTCCAAATAACCAAACGACGATCTAAACGGCGAAACTAACCAAATAACAATTCTCCAATATTTTCCCGCCTAATGTCATACAGGCCTACCAAATGGGCTTACTTTTAGGTTATTTAATATACATTGGTTGAGCTTATATCTAAATTACTGTGCATATTAGTTGTGATCATGTGCTATATGTTTAAAAGATGCTACCATAAAATAGTATAATTAACAGAGTAGAAACATTTTTGTTATTTGAGTCTATACTAGAAGATATTATTATAATTATTTCTATATATTGTTATGATATGTCTTACTATTATGATATGTACAATCTTATTCCATATATCATATACAATCTTTTTTTTATATATCACATTAATTAGTTGATTGATTAATTGATTGATTAATTGATTGATTAATTGACAGTATAATCTTATTCTATATATAATATCAAATACTTAACAGTATATATATGCTAAATATATTATATCATAATATCATATATACCGTGCATCATTAAAAATATATGGTAATACTCAATTCGATAAAAATACCGTGTGTATAATCCGTTTACTACTAAAACAATAGTGTTTTCACACATGTCATCACCATGTTAAAAGTTTTCCCTCCAAGAATCTTATTCTTTAATTATGGTAACAAATCATATCATTATGGAAACTAATAAATCAATTAGTTCATATTTTTCAAATTTCCTCAAAAAATAAAAAAGAAAGTTCATATGTTTAAAACTCCAATCATACGAATTAATTTTTATGATAAATCATTAAAGGTGAAAAAACATTTTAAAAATAAAAATAGTGCAAGTATTTCTTTAAATATTTTATGATTTTATTTCATTAGAAAAATACTCAATCGCTTATATAATAAGAGAATCGCTTATATAATAAGAGAATAACATTGCTAAAAAATTTCTTCTAAACTACCCTATTTTCTAACTAAATAAAGAAAAAAAATCATGAATTACATAAATTCATTTTATCTATTCATGGTCATCAATGCAAAAAAGACGAAATTCATTTTATCAAAATAATTTGAGAAATTTTACAGTATAATGTCATTAACTTTGTGACAAAATATTTTCATTAAAATCCCCTATATAATAATAGGATAGTGATGTCTAGAAAATGGATGAGGTGTCAACACCTCCTTCCTCCACTTTCCCGCTTAATCTATACACCTAACTCAGAGTGGACCAATATATATTTCTTCTAACTAGCAGTGGGCTAAAATAACATTGGGTCAATACATATTTCTTATACTTACAACTCATGCATAAATAAGAAAATTAAACTAATGTTAATCGAATGAATTTATGGGTAACCCATTATTTTCACAGTGACAAAAAAAAAATTATTCCATGCACATCTATAATCAAAAAAAGTTATATCACCTAAAAAAATTATAAAATTAATCATTAAAATTCTTTTAAAAATAACATTCATATAATTACAAGTTTAACAAAAATTAGTACGTCATATGTTTTGATAAATATTGAGGAGAGAAACATGAATGACATATTAAAAAACAGTAGTATTAATGTTAGAATACACATTTTATGATACTACGGAATATTAGCTAAGCTCCCTATTTTAATCAGTTTATTTTCTCAAATCAAAATATTAAAATAAAAAATATGAGAAAATAATGAATTGTTAATCAAAATTTATTTCACATAAATAATCAACTAAAAATTAAACTTCTATATATACCGTGTTGGACACGGGGTCTATACTAGTAAGCTATCATTGTGATAATAATATGGTGGGCATTAAAACTAATAAAAACTTAACACTGAGTTTTTCCTCCTCTTTCTCCCAAAAAAACCCTACTTTTTCTCCTTGATCTGGGGCCTCCATCGATTATTAATCGATGGTAAGCCCCAAAAATCGTTTAAATCTCAATTACTAGTTATTAAATCTTATTCAATAAAAGTCTCTCTTTTGTGAGAGTTGTTTTCGTTCTTTTTTTTCAAGGTTTTTTCCTTTATTTCGAGGTTTTAGTCCTTCACATTAGTATAGGGCTTAGATTTCAAGAAGTATGTGCAAGATCATAAGAGCAATGGAATCCCTACGTACGACGATACAATTGAGGTCAGATCTCGGTCTACTATTTGTCACAATAGAGGAAGTTCATCATCTTGGAGGCTATTTCATCAGATCTATAGATTCCTTCGCGAAAGGCTTTGTCAATAAACAGCGATATATAGAAGGTTATGCAGAAGCGCATTATTCTAATAGTGATCTTTGTCTCAATGATGTTCTTTATTTATTTTTCACAAATCTGTATTCAGTTCAATTTGACATCGTTTGTAGATGCCGGATGATTTATTATTAATGATATTGATCTTCACTTTAGAAAAAAAGATCTATCATTGTACCATCCGGGTGAATAAGTGGCCGAAAATAACTTCTAATTGTTCTTTTGAAGTTTGAACCGATGAAAAAATGTATAATTACTATTATTAAACTCGAAATCCCCTTTCAAATGAGCTATGTGCAAATCGAACCCTTGACCTCATGTGTGTCACACTTATCCTCTCCAAGTACACTCTAACATCTTACTAATTAAAATATCACTACATCACACATAAAGTCCAAGTACACTCTAACATCTTAATGATTAAAATATCACTACATCACACATAACGCCATACACCACATAAAGTATGTAATTAATTAAATTTGATTGATTACATTGATTACGAAAATCACATGTTTTACATAGAAGATATCACGTACAATATTTAATATAGAATGTATGATCAATTTTTTTTAACAAATATAAACATATTGTATTCCGTTTTAACCAAACAGTTGCATTATTTTTGTTAATAGGAGATTGCACTATCCCGTACAATATTTTATATAAAATATAAAATAGTTATGATTATTATTATATATCTTTCTGATCATATTCGAAAATTATATTCTTAACATCGATATAAAATTTAGTAACTGATGAGGGTCGGTAGCCTACCACGGGTCGTCCGTCAAATGGGCACCCAGGGTGGCCTGGCCCAAGAACAACAGTAGGTCTGCCCTACAGGCCATCCTGCGAGTTCACTGCAACTCTCAAGCATGCAACCCTAGTAGGGCAACCATCCGGCAGGCCATGCCATCTGCCAAGCAGGGCAACCAAGCCCCCCCCCCCCCCCCCCCGCCTGCCTGTCCCCGGGGTGTTCTTCCCCCAGGCAGGGCCAGGGGAAGCCAGGGGCCACTCCATCATTTTGCCTAAGGTAAAGGGAAATGAGTGGACATATAGATCCACGTGTCGCTTTACTGTCCACCCATTCTCCTTCTCTCTCTCCTTTACATTTCTCTTTCTTGGAGGAAGGTATAAATACTTTCCTTCCTCCCACATACAAAGGGTTGGATTTTCTCTCTCTAGATTCTCACTCTAAAAACGCCACCTAGCTCCTCACGAACTAGGTTCATCAAGGCATTCCACGGATTGACTTAGGCATTGGAGAGGGTTCCCTCGGACACCTCCGAGGCCCTGTGCGTTCATTGTGCGGGGAGCAGACCATCTTCGTCGGGAAAGTCCGACCGACGGAGTGAGGAGAAGGAGAGGTCAAAGGTAGTCAAACAATTTCCACATTAGCAATACCACATCCTAGGACCCGAATCCGAAGTCGGGTTAATTGATTCCATAGCCGGAACAATTTGGCGCCGTCTGTGGGGATCTTTCGGTTGTGCTCACGAGTTAACCACCAGAAATCAACCACTTAAAACAATCATGCCTGAAAGCGTTGACGCCAGTTCGGGGGCAAGTCCGACGGTCCCACCGGAGGCCCCCCTGTATGGCATGCCGTTGCCAGAGAAAACGCCCGCCGGCACAATTCCAGGAGTAGGGCGGGCCAGTCTTCAGAGAGCACCCGGCAGGGACGCCGCTGTCATAGCAGGGCAGGCTGGACATCAGAGGCACAATTTGAACCTCACCCCTGCTCAGATAGCGCAAACAGCAACCTTCTTCTCGGCGATGCTCAACCAAGAGTTCACTCCAAAGGACCTGGTAGGCATGGTCGCGACGACCCCCAGGCAACTCCACTTTGAAAGTGGGGAAGGGACTGGGGGCACGAAGCGGACCGCCACCAGGAAAATCCAAAGGAAAGAAAAGAAAACGGCTCAAGCGTATGCGCAAGTGCAGAAGCGTATTACAGTAGACAATCAGGAGCAGCCTGTTCAACAGCAGGCATTCTCAATACATACTACTGAATCTACAGCTGCGCTCGAGAAAAGGGGTTTGTCCCAAGATCTGCGAGATCGAATGAGGCACAGAGAGCCTGCGTCCAAACGCCTGAGGGATAGGCAGGGTGATGTCTTCTCCAGGCTGACATCTATGGCAGAGTCGCAGCCAGCGCCAGGGCTGTCTCAAAGCCTCCAGTCAAGACTCAACCAGGGACAGCCCATGAAGTAAAGGCATCGTCAGGGCGATAACCTTGAGCTTGCCCAGAAAAAACGCTCGCGATATCACTCCCCTGCCAGAGATGACGAGGCAATCAGTAGGCAACCGCCTAGACACCGCTCCCCCGGCAGTAGGAAACCGACCCTTGACAGATGGGATGATCACGGTTACCACTCCGTAGGGAGCAGGTCAAGGGTGGCAGGAAGACCTACCAGGACCCCACTTCACCCAGAAGTGCAGGGGTATCCCATTCCAAAAATCAAAATGCCGTCTGTGAAGTTCGATGGCACGACCGACCCAGAAGATCATTTGGCTGCATATGAAAGTCACATGGGTATGTACGACGCCGACGATGTAGTATGGTGTAAAATCTTTCCCACCGCCCTGGTGGGTCTGGCCTAGGGGTGGTTTAGGGATTTGCCACAAGGTTCAATCAGCTATTTCATCGAACTAGCCGAAGCTTTTATAGACCAGTATGCTAGAAACAAGAGACGCCGTCTCACCCGATTTGACCTGATGACCCTTAGACAGAAGAAGGGCGAAACTGTCAGGGAATACCTGAAGAGATTTGATCTATCCTTCCAGCAGGTCAAGGAGATAGATGACCCAACAGCAGCGTATGCGCTGATCAACTCTCTGCTCCCTGGAGAAATGAAGAATCAAATGATCAGGGCCAAGCCGGAAACTCTAGCCAAGGCTCGAAAAATTGCTGAAGGTTTCATGCTGCAGGAGGAATTCCACAGCCTGCCGGATACCCCCGCAGGCCCCGCCAGGCAGCAGGGGGGACCGCAGGGTGGGCGCGGCAGAGCCGAGGCAAGGAAGCAGGGAGCTGAGGAGGGAGATACCCCTAGAAAAGAGCGCGTAGCTTACCAGCCCAGATTTGACAGCTATACAGCTCTCAACAAATCTAGGGCAGAAATCTTTGAGCTAGAAAAAGAAACAGCTAAATGGATTCACCCGAGTAAGCCACGCAGCCCGAAAGGGGATCCGAAGAAATTCTGTACGTTCCACGACTGTGTAGGACACACCACCGAGGAATGCCGCCACCTGAAGGATGAGATCAAAAAACTCATCATGAATGGCCGGCTAGTAACTATGCAGCAAGGAACAAGGCCCAGAAGGAAACAGTGGAAAAACCTGAAGGCTCGGTGCAGAATCGCCTGATAATCCATGTGGTATCAGGAGATGCGGAGGGCCAGAAAAGGCAAATCCGAGAACTACGGAATCAGATTTGCTATGCTGAGAGGACAGGAAGTCCAAAGGGCATGACCCTGAGCATCACGCCTGAAGATGCAGGGCGAGTAATATACCCCCACAGTGACCCTTTGGTGCCGTCCCTGGTTATCAGCAACCACATCGTGAAGAGGTGTGTGGTGGATATAGGAGCCTACACCAATCTGCTGTACAAAGACACGTTCGATAAAATGAACCTGGAAAAAAGGCATCTGAAACCCGCCCCTGGATCGTTGTACGGGTTCAGCGGGGCAGGCGTACTTCTAATGGGAATCATAGACCTGCCAGTGACATTTGGGGAGGGAGCCTCTGCCAGGAATATCAGGGCGTCATTCGTTGTGGTAGACGCAAAATCTGCATATAATGCCCTGATAGGCAGGGCCACCCTGGACGAAATCGAGGCCGCCATATCCATCAGGGCCCTGACCATCGCCTACGTCACAGACTTCGGCATGTTGGTGGATCTGGAGCCTGGAAGGCAGGTCCTCATAGGGAGCGACCTAGCAAACCCCTATCGAGAGGAATTGATCAAAGTCTTGAAGGACAACAGGGACGTTTTCGCCCACTCGGCAGATGAGATGCCGGGGGTCGATCCGGCGCATATCGTTCACAAGCTGAACGTGAACCCGGAGGCTCGCCCTGTGAAACAGAAAAAGAGAAACATGTCTGCAGAGAAAGATCAGGCCATCAAAGAAGAAATTGAAAAACTTTTGAAGGCCGATTTTATAGAGAGCTGCGACTACCCCGAATGGCTGGCCAACGTAGTAATGGTAAAGAAATCTTCAGGAGCATGGCGATGTGTGTGGACTTCACGAACCTTAACAATGCCTGCCCGAAGGACTGTTATCCTCTCCCGAGGATTGACCAATTATTGGATGCCACCAGAGGGTACACCACACTCATCTTTTTGGACGCTTTTTCAGGGTACCATCAAGTCTATCTTTGGCAGCCGGACAGGGTAAAATGCGCGTTCATCACTAGCGCCGGAACTTATATGTATAAAATGATGCCATTTGGGCTAAAAAACGCAGGCGCCACCTACCAGCGGTTGGTCGACAAAGTCTTTGAAAACCAGAAAGGCAGGAATCTAGAAGCCTACGTAGATGACGCGATTGTGAAAAGCAAGGGGGGTGCTGAGCATTTAAAGGACCTGCAGGAGACTTTCTCCTCCCTGCGAACCTACAAAATGAAACTCAATCCCAAGAAGTGTACGTTTGGAGTTCGTTCCGGTAAGTTCCTGGGCTTCCTGGTCAGCGCCAGGGGAATAGACGCCAACCCTGAAAAGGTTAAGGCCATCCTGGATCTTCCAGAGCCAAAGACCATAAGAGATATCCAACGCCTGACGGGCAGGATGGCCGCCCTGGCACGCTTCATCGCCAGGTCACCCAACAAATCAACGCCCTTCTTCAAGGTCTTGAAAGGGAATAAACAGTTTAAATGGGAAGACGAGCAGAAAGAGGCTTTTGAACAGCTGGAGGAGCATTTGAAGAGGCTTCCCACCCTGGCGAGGCCAGTGACAAGGGAAAAGCTCTTCCTCTACATCGTCGTAACGAATTTGACAGTAAGTGCGGCGATCTTAAGGGAAGAAGCAAGCTCCCAGCAGCCCATCTATTTCGTAAGCCACGCCCTGGGGGCAGCCGAAAGAAACTATCCCTTGGTCGAGAAAGCAGCCTACGTGGTCGTCGTCGCAGCCAGAAAGCTTAGGCCATTCTTTGACGCACACCCTGTCGTGGTGCTAACCGACCAACCACTAGAAAAAGTACTGGAGAAATTTGAGAAGTTCGGAAGACTGCTGAAATGGGATTATCTTACCAGCCTAGGACCGCCATCAAGGCGCAGGCCTTGACGGATTTTCTGGCTGAGTGTTCCCACTCGGAAGAGGATGAACCCCCTGCCGGAGAATGGGTGGTGTACACAGATGGGTCCTCCACAGCTAATGGTGCGGGGGCAGGGGTTGTGCTGACCAGCCCCGAAGGAGTGGATTTTGAGCATGCACTCAGGTTCACCTTCCCTGCATCAAACAATGAGGCCGAGTATGAGGCCGTCCTTGCAGGGATTAATCTGGCCAGGACCGCAGGGGCCGAGCGAGTTATCTTGGCAACCGACTCCCAGCTTATTGCTAACCAGATTAATGGAGAATACGAGGCTAGGGATCAGGCCATGGCTGCGTATCTTGAGAGGGTAAAGCAGGAATTATCAGGTTTGAAATCCTACGAAGTCAAGCAGATCCCTCGGTCCCAGAATAACCGGGCGGATGCCCTGTCAAAGCTTGCCAGCTCCAGCCTGCAAGACATAAGAAGGTCAGTTTGGGTGGACGTTGTCCAAGAAAAATCCACCACCTGTCAGACGATCAATGCAATTGAAGAGGCAGGGCCCGAAGACTGGATGACCCCTATCATCCAGTTTAAAAAGTATGGAACCCTTCCCTCTGACCCTGCACAAAAAAGGAGGATGCCAGCGAAAGCAGCATGGTTCATACTAATCGGGGAGGAGTTGTACAAGAAGTCATTCTCCTCACCCCTGCTCAAATGCCTGGGGGCAGGGCAGGCTGTAGAGGTTTTAGATGACATTCACTCGGGAATCTGCGGCCATCACATAGGGGGGAGGTCACTAGCCCACAAGGCCCTAAGGGCAGGTGATCGCCTCCCAATCGGATCGGTCGTTAACGAAGGACGGGGGATCAAACGATATTTATAGACTCGGAATAATACAAAAACTACTAGAGTAATCGTGGTAAGTCGAGGTCGGTCCACAGGGAACGGTGTATGTTGTGAAGTTTAAAGTGTCGTGTTTGATGTCTTAGAAGGGGGGTTTTGTTTTTGGGGTCGAGTCTATATTAGAGGGATTAGTACGATGATGGTTTAGAGGTGATCAATTTAGGGGAAAGGCGTTAGGGAGAAGTCGGGATTCGGTACTTGGGGTCTAAGAAGGTCGGGATCGAGTTTTTGTCACAATATTGGTAAACTCACCTAAAAACCCGCTTTCGCGGTGAATGAGGGTAAGTTCCTAGTCATGGTAATTTCTACCCCGAGTTTCCCCATATTGATAGAAATTAGTCAAGGTCGGTCTAGTTGGCCGGACTAAAACAACAATGACACAACACCAAAAATAAGATAAACCAACATGCAAGCAGCCCACCAACATCCCTATATTCAAATAAACCAAGCCTTCATCCCTAAACTCCCCAACAAGAAATCTACTCAGACATCATTATGGAAATCATCACAACATGCATATTAATTAGATCTAAACAAGATGATGATGAGAAAATAACACAAAAACTAAATTAGAGATTAGAGAGTGGAAGAGAATTATACCAACTATGTAGATCTATAAGAAATAAGAAGATATCATAGATAAAGATTGAATCTTTGATGAATAAAATGGAGAACTTGTCACTAATCCTCCAATAAACCCAACAAATCTTCAAACAAAACTTGAATAGTCTTCTTACAACCTTGAAATCTAAATAACTGTTGATGGAAACTTGTAGATCTACTATTAAACTACTAGAATTTTTGAGGATTTTTCTAGACTACTACTACTAATGGATGGTGTAATTGGATGGTGGAGTGGTGTAATGTCTTCCCTCCTTAGCACAATGAAGAGGTGAGTTAGGCAATGAATTAGGGTAACATATATATAGTAATCTCTTAATGGATCCTTAACCTAAAGCCCAAATCCAACTTTATGCTCCATTAGTGAGACAATCTCCCTTTGCATCTCTATGGGGTGAAACTTTGCCCTACGGACTTGACGTCAATTCCCATCGGGTGAAATTTTCGCCCGGTGAGATTTTCTTCTTTTTTTTCGCGTTTTCGGCACTTCTTCCCATCGGGCGAAATTTCACCCGGTGGGCGAAATTTCGCCCGGTCAGTTTCGCCCGGTGGAGAGTTCTCGGAAATTCTTCAGGAGGTTTTTTCACCGTCGGGTGAAATTTCGCCCGGTGGTGTCTCACTGGGTGAAATTTTGCCCGGTCATTTTTCTGGCCTCGAATCTTATCTCATTCTTCGTTTGTTCGATCGGATGGCTTTAAACTTTAAGTTGTGTGCTTTGCTCTTTGGACGGTTTTCCCTTCTCTTGTGCTCGTGGAAGCTCAATCGTGATTTCGGTGCTCAAATCCTATCAAAATGATAGAAAAACTACCAAAAACACGTAAAACGCACAAGAGGGACGCTAATGCGAGAAGTACGCAAAATATGGCGATAATCGCACTCAAGACTCGCAAAACGAGGGAAAAACGGGTCTAAATGGAGGGAAAAACGGTCTAAATTTAGCATACAACAATTCCCCCACACTAAACCGTTGCTCGTCCTCGAGCAAAGACCCAAAAAGAAATTACAAACTACTACTAATAGCTAGACTATTCTAAGTCGATACGGGGCAATTAACGGGCCCGCTCCGTCCCTTCAACTCACATCGAAATACTTATGAGGTAAAGTACTCCCATGCAAGGCAAGTTGGGGCTTGCTCAAAATGGTGGATGCGACTAAACACACAAAAACATATAACACGAAAGAATACACGCATCCAAAGCAAAAATAAAACACCGAATCCCTCATCGAGACGGCGGGGAAAGACACCGATTACTTACCCAAAACAACAATAGACTTCCAAGATAAATGACCCACGTAAACAATGACCACAGCGTAATACTATGACAATTAAGCAATATAGATGTTGATAATTTAGCCTAGGTCCGCCTAATCTTCTAAAGGGGTACTACGGGGCGTATAATGGAGTGGAAAAAGTGAACCATGGATTCGTTCGACACTGTAGGTAGGTGCAGTCCCGCTCTCTTTGGCGAAGCCAAGAGGGTCGTTCAAAAACTCGAATTTCCTAAATTAGCCCAAATAAAAAAAGGTGGAGTGTTTACAATTATTGGGATGGATCGACTCATCACCGCTATCTTCCGACCTCGGGACTCGGTCCTCTAGTTGGCACTTCACAACAATGAATCGATCAAAGGGCTTTTTTTTTTTGTTTTTGAAGGAGACATTTTTGACATTTTGATTTTCATTTGAAGTTCTTTTTCTTCTCCTTTGTTTTTCTTTGTTTTTCATATTTTTGTGCCCTTTTTCTCTTGCTTTGGTTTGCCCTTTTTGGCTTTTTAATGTGGTTTGTAACCAAGCTTGGAGGTTATTTTTGTGTAAACTTATTGTGATGATGTATAGGTGGAGGAAAAGTAGGCAATCGAGAATGCGCGCCATTCCGGATAACCCACAAAAGATGGAAACGATTTGGACTAAAGGTGCAATGGTTGTTCGAGCAAGGTCACCTAGAAAACGGGATGCGGGAACCAAGGCCTAACTCCTCCATGGGTGGTCAAGGTGGTCAAATGCAAACCCCGAAGTAAACCTCTAGTAGAAAAGGTGGACTCAAAGCTAAAGAATCAACAAATTCATTGCCTAAGAGTCATTCTACTAGACTAAGGTCCAAAATCTACGATGGATTATCTACAATGGAATGTAAAATCTTGTTATAAGTTTGTAATCGGGTTTTCGAAAAGTTTTAGTCCTAGACACACTATACAAAAGCAAAACAAAACAAAACACACGAAAATGAAAAAGCAAATAAAAGAAAACACAAGTAAAGTCATGAACTCCATACTCCATCAACATTCAAGCATAATCAACCACAACACCAAAATGCTCAACTTCGAGAGCCTCCAATAGCAACAACCTAACTCCTATACTAATTTAAAGAAGAAAGAAGGAAGGAAGTTACCAAGCGGGTGCTTTCATAATCTCTTCAGTTCGCGCTATAAAGGTGGTGGTTACCTGTAAGAGTAGAGAACAAGACCATACACGGGACACGAAACATAACGAGAAACAAGAAAAGAGAAGAAAAAGAAAAGAAAATGTTTTTGATTTTTTGAGTTTTTCAAATTTTTATGGATTTTTGAAAAGATTTTTGAAAAATAAAAGATAGTAGACTCCTCCCCCACACTAAAATTGTACATTGTCCTCAATGGACAAGTAGGGAAGAACGAAAAAGACGAAAAAGAAAAATAAGAAAAATCTTTTTGGATTTTTATGATTTTTTAAATGTTTTTGGGTTTTATAATTTTTTGAATGTTTTTGGATTTTTCAAAAATTTTGAGAAAAGAAAAAGAAAATAAAATAAAGAAAATGATAAGATAGTGGCGGGCCTAGGTGCAATCACATCACCTAGACCCTAGCCAAGTGGCTAAGAAAATGAAAATGAAATAAAATGAAAGGGTGAAAAATTGGGCGTAGGTGTAGTCACGTCACCTAGCCCGGATTAAAAAAAATTGAGAAAGATTTGATTAAAGAAATTTGGATTTTTCAAAGGGGTCAATGGCGTAATCACGTCGCCAAGAGACCGGGAGCATTACCAAGGCCGCGACGGCCGCAAAAATCATTAAATGGGACAGTGGGATAGCTTGCAATTTTGTTCGAGATAAAACGATCACAATGATTATAATGATGGGACAGAGAATAAGGAACAACATTAATTCACATACAATTGGAAATGATTAAGACTCACCGACTCCACAGATATTTATACCCACAACACATACGAACCACATAATCTACCGACTCTTGTAGGGGGGGTCTAGTCTGAATAGTCATTTGACGCAAAGGAGGCCGTGGGAGTTCCTTCACCGGCATACTCCCAAACTCCTACATCCCCCGAGTTGTTCAGTCGGAATTCACAGGGACCTGGAGGTAGGTCCCAATTGTGACGGTTATAAATATTGGTTCGGTTTTTGCAGGGGACAATCAAGGCACGGTCATGGCTAAGAGAAACGAGGCGGTGGTCAGGCATATTAAATATCCAAGTAGGGAAATAAGCCTCATTAAGCCAGACACGGGGGTCATGTGGTTTAAGATGGTCGGTCGAATAACCCAAATTTCTTGCTATTACGGTCACAAGACCACCACAGTCGATAGAGGGGCGTTGGTCAATGATAATTTGATGAAAGTGTAACGCCACGACAATAGGTAGGTCTAGGGGATAAGGGTTACCGAGTAAAGAGTCACATATCAATTGTAAGACACACACATTGAGGTTAATGATATTGTCGATAGACGGCAAAAGACAGTGTGAAAGGATTTCAGCGAAATAACGAATGGCTGGGTTACGGATTTCAGCGGTAAAATTGGAATTGGGTTCGAAATCACGTTGACCCCGCGCTATGCGCCTCCATAAGTCTCTCCTAGTCGCACTACTTTGCGAATCACTTAGGGGTCTACTTAGTCCGGTACCCGATGAGGGTAATCCTAGAGCTAAGCTAAAGTCGGAAATATTTAAACAGTGATTTCTACCAAACAAATTAAATTTGAACTCCTTAGGTGTGGTCGGGTTATCGATTGTAAAGGTAATTAAAAACTCACAAGTCAAGTCTTTGTTTGTGAAAGACACAAAATCAAGGAGTTTGCTAATACCAATTCTAGACGATAACTCTCTAATATCATTCTTAATTCCTAGAGTTTTCATTGTGAATGGACAAGGCCATCTCGTACTCTGAAAGTCTTTTTCAAAGAAGGTACGAGCAAGGGGTGAATTAGGGCACGGTAAAAGTTTAGGCCTAGCGGACTTACTAGAAGATGAATGCTTAGAAAGATTAGAAGTCGAGGCCATACCTTGTTTACGCGCGGCTCGTTGAGCTCTTGTCTCCATGATAATAATTTGCAAGAAAAATCCCAAAACTTTTGCTTCTCCTTTCTTCAAAAACCCAAAATAAATATTCACCCAAGTATGGAATGGAGTTGTGAATGGAGGTTGAATATGGTGTATGGAAGGTAGTGTAATGATTTTGTGATGGGTGAAAGGGCGAAATGATGAGTGAGGTGAAAAAGGTGGTATAAATAAGGGTGTTTGAGGAGGGAAAGTGAAAGTTTAAAGTTGGTGGTAAAAATTTGGTGTAAGAATGATTGGAGGGAAAGTTATGTTGAGGTAAATTGTTGGAGGGAGATGAAAATGTAATGAGTGAGTAAAAGGTGTAGGTGATCCGGCCAAGTCACACCGCCGGGTGAAATTTCACCCGGTCGGGCATCATCGGGTGAAATTTCACCCGACGACTTTTTTTTCGTGAAAATCGATTTTGCCGTCTTTTTCCACCGGGTGAAATTTCACCTGGTCAAAATCTCACCGGGCGAAATTTCGCCCGGTGGTATCTTCATCATTTTCGGCAATTCTGACAACTTTTCCGTAGGGCGAAGTTTTGCCCGGTCGAGTCTCACCGGGCGAAATTTCGCCCGGCGGTCTTCTTTGCTGCGTTTTTCCGCCTTGCCATTTCATGGCTCTTCAATAATCACCTAGAGATTCAAATATATGACTCGACTCACATTACATAATCAATATTTCCCACAAACATGCTTGTGGTCTTCGATTAAAGCTCCATAACTTCTCCAAATGCTTGGTCTTCATCCAAATTTAGCTCCATAGTGAAATCCAATTTCGATCAATCTTCTCAAGCTAACAAAACTAATAAACTCAAAGAAATATGATACATAGATACAAGGTGGTTGTTGAGGATACCGCCAAACCTACATCAACTTCGAGAGGGGGTCAAACAACGCTCCCCGATGGGAGCTCACCAAACTTCATAGTAGCGAAGGTCTCACGAATATGACCGGGATGATAAATCTTCAAACGTTGCCCATTAACCATAAACTTCCCGGTTTCCGGGCTTGATATCTCTATCGATCCATATGGTTGCACTCCGGTCACTTCGAATGGACCCGACCATTTTGATTTCAACTTACCGGGAAAGAGCTTAAAGCGAGAGTTGAAGAGTAATACCTTATCACCAACGAGGAAGTCCTTACGTAGAATTCGAGAATCGTGCCATTGGCGAGTTCATTCTTTGTAGATCTTCGAATTCTCGTAGGCTTCAAGTCTTAGTTCTTCAAATTCTTGTAGTTGGAGAAGGTGATTATTTCCTACGACACTCTCATCGAAGTTTAGCTCTTTGATTGCCCATTTGGCTTTGTGTTCTAGCTCCACCGATAAATGACAAGCTTTACCATACACAAGACGATAAGGAGTGGTTCCAATCGGCGCTTTGTAAGCCGTCCTCAATGCCCAAAGGGCGTCATTTAATTTCAATGACCAATCCTTTCGGTGTGTATTTACAACTTTCTCTAAAATTCCCTTGATTTGACGGTTGGAGATCTCGGCTTGCCCATTTGATTGAGGGTGGTAGGCTAAGGACATCTTGTGGGTGATACTTTATTTCCTAAGAAGGTGTTCAAAGGTATCCTTCCTAAAATGAGAGCCTCCATCACTAATTATGGCTCTAGGCATACCGAATCTTGGGAAAATCACGTTCTTGAAAAGCTTAATTACAACCTTGGAGTCATTGGTTGGGGAAGCTACGGCCTCGATCCATTTTGAGACATAATCAACCGCGACTAGAATGTACTTGTTACCAAAAGAGGATGTGAACGGACCCATGAAATCAATGCCCCAAACATCGAACAATTCAATCACTACTACAAACTCCCCCTTTTCTAGACACTTTGAGGTTGACACTTTTACAAAGAGTCAACCTTATTTTGTACCTAATTACCAATCTTGACTCTTTCATGTGTCAAGAACTATAAAATAATTATTAATAATTTTAATAAATTAAGAAACTACTCCCACTTACTGATCTTCTCCCAAAACCTCTATTATTCTCGCGCGGATATGGGTAGCTAATAATATTCACATCACGATTTCAAAAAATATTCACATCACATAACACACCGTCGCGCATCAATATTCATCTAAACCTAGGTTAATTATAATATAATTAACATATATGTATTCATCTTCATCTGCTGCGCCATCTTCGTCAATCATCTTCATCCGCGTATCAACCTAATGCATCCTCATCTTCGTCAATCATCATCTCAATCATCCGCACGTCCATATTCAGATCATCTTCACAAGATTGCTTATCCGTTGTGCTACCAGTGATCGATCAGTCATCATCTTCGTCGGTCATCAATTCGTCAACTGACATGTTTCATCCGCGTTTATTATCATCAATTCATCAGTATTTCTCTCACATTAAGGTTATTGATGATTTTGTTTGATGCAATTAGTTGTGCGAACATAATAGTTGCTGATAAAATGTTCGTGA
Source organism: Agrostemma githago (assembly GCA_958450325.1). Taxonomy (NCBI): domain Eukaryota; kingdom Viridiplantae; phylum Streptophyta; class Magnoliopsida; order Caryophyllales; family Caryophyllaceae; genus Agrostemma; species Agrostemma githago. Next base: position 55,066,719 of record OY288258.1, on the reverse strand, counting down.
TTTTATTGCTGCTGTAATCTTATTGTTTGATGGAGTTTTATTGCTGATAATTTTGTTTGATGCTTTTATTGTTCAATTCATATGGGTTTTTCAATTGATTACAGGTTTTTCATACGGGTTTACAGAACGATTAAGATAAAAGAGGATAACATTGCTCTAGGTTCAGGACAAATTTGCCTAAACTCTGTCGCTTATCGGCTTATCAAACAACTCGACCATAAACCTGAAGGAACCCACTTGTTGCGGTGGTCCTTGAATAAACAGGCGATGGATCATTTTTTAATACATTCTTAATTCATGTTAATGTTTAGTTTTTAGGTTTGTACTGAATTGTTCGTGTTTTGTGATTGATAGATCTCGACTTGTGATTCTCAATTCTATGGCCGTCACAAATGAGCGTTTTCAGACTGCTCTTGGACATAGCAATCCCCCTGCTTTGCGTGAAACAGTAAGCCTTCAGACTACGGGTGCTTGTGCCATGCTCTTTGTATAGTTGACCTTTAGCTCTAACACTTCTTTTTCCCCGACCTGGTAGGTCGTTGAAGTTCCTAATGTTAGCTGGCCAGATATTGGTGGCCTTGAAAATGTTAAGAGAGAGCTCTAGGAGGTAAATTGTTTACTTTATCACACATGAATCATGTGATCTCTGTCCATCCAAAATTTATATATAATGTTTTCTGACTCGCATTTCTTTGTTCAGACGGTTCTATATCCAGTGGAACATCCAGAGAAATTTGAAAATTTTGGAATGTCACCATCAAAGGGAGTCCTTTTCTACGGCCTAAAATTACTGTCGGTAAACATTTTGAGCAAAGTTTCAATCTTGAGCATTTTGAACAAAATCACTGAACTATTTTAAGAGTCTGAAATTACTGATCTTGGCCCTAAAATTACTGTCAAGGAGAATATTACTGCTTCACACATCATTCCACACATAATGAATATTCTAATTAATTATGCTTGCATTTTTCAGTTTTTTGGTGTTTTATTTTGTTGGTTGTTCTTACTTTCGTGGGTTTTATACATTTTTTACAATTTTATGATGATAGGAAGTGAGTATTGTGATTAATATTGCTTAAAATTTTCAACCTTTTGTTGTTTTTGCTGATATTTTGTTGGTTTGTTCTTGTTTTGTAATGATTAGAAGTTCAACGAGATCATCAACGAGATTTAGCGGCAGAGATGTTCCTACTTCCGGTATCTCAATTATTGAATTTTTGCTACGAGAATAGAACCCTTAGTCTCTTGTTTATTGAAATGGCACTAACGTTCATATATTTTGAACAGCTTACAAATTTGCAGAAGCGAAGACCCTTCAGGTAATCATTCTAGATCGTGATTTACGTTTTGTAATTTCCTTGGTAGACGGAGGAGGAACGGGAAGAACAATAACATTAGGGGGAAGGAAAGAAGGAGAGAGGGGGAGAGTGAAATTGAGAGGAGTAGAATGACTTGAAAAAAAGACATCCCCTTTTCTTGATTCTCATTGTTTTATTGTTTTCTAATAAATGGACTCATCAAACTCATACATAAGTGGATCAGCATCCTGGACTGATCAAACACGTCTGCACTTTGTATTACCTGAATAACGTGGCCTGAATGACATGAATAGTAGCGTGTATAGCTTTCTTGAGATGCATCGTAAACAGGTCTGAAACACGGATGAAACAACAGCACAGAATTGCAAAGGTGTGGCATGTATCGTCCTCTAAACCGCCTTCAAATGTTATGGAAGCGAAGACCAATCAGAAAGAAAATTGCAGCAGTTAGCACTGAACGATTTACAGCCTGAAATGGAGACGGATAAGCTTAAGCATTCGTCGTAGAGATTGCAGTAGGTCCAGCCATTTTTATAGCTTCTAGAACAAAAAAGGAGTAGCAGCCTCGTATCTGGTCCGTACGATTTTAACATTTTAGTGATTCAGTGCGATTCACGACAAAATTTTCAAGTGGGTTATTCAGAAATAGCTTCGTGTGTTAACAATACAGAGGTAAGCCCGAGACACTGCGTACACTTGACATGACCTCTTTTTATATGTATTTTTGGTATTGTAGCTGGGCGTGTGAGGCTAGATATGGCCATCTCAGAAACAATGGTGGGTCATAAGAGGCTTGATTGGTAAAGCTGGGTCTAATATAGCAAGGATTAGAACAGAAAGTGGTGCAATGAAGGGAAGGAGGAGGAAGCGGAGGTGGAGAAGGAGGTGGAGAAGGAGAAGGGAAGGGAAGGGAAGGAGGAGTAGGAGAAGGAGGAGGAAAAGGAGAAGGAGAAGGATGGGAGAGAGAACTTGCTAGATAAGTTGGTGAAAGGGTTACCAGTGAAGCACGTGAATAGGCAACCTTTAATGCTCGAAAGAGGGCTCAAAGAGGTGTTGTGCAAGCATATGCTTAAAGATATGCAGTTTAGAGGATGCAGGCTAAAGCTCGGGAAAGAGTTGCTGCCAATGTGCAGGAAAGAGATGAAAAAGATGCTTTAGACGCAATGGTAAAAGCAATATCTGAGCCGAGAATGAGGAGTCGTATTGCACATGTTTGTATCGTAACTTACCCGCTATTGTGACTGCAAATTCTGCCTTAAATCTCACGAGTTTTGAGGTAGATAGATTTGCTTTAATAATACGAGTAATAATTAGGATGCTTACAAGGTGTGAGCAATGTTGATGCAGATGGAAAAACACATTAATATTTGGCCATTTAAAGTTGGTCTTTTGAGAGAACGGGTTATAGTGGTCAATTATGAAACTTTTGAGTTCTCTTTTCAGGGGTACTTTACTTTGAATACAACTGCTAATAAATTTGTAATACATGTTGAAGCTTAAAGGACGAGCAGAAGACATGCTAACTATTTGGTCTTTTGAATGTTTTGGATGGAACTTGGAAGGAGTATATGTTAATAGAAAGCTACACTAGAAAAAGTAGAGGATGGCCAGTTAAATATTTGTGAAAAATGCAGGAGCAAGTGAGCAACCACTGCCATTAGGATAATTTTATTTATGAGATCTAGGGAAGCCCTTGTCAACAACCAAAACTCTTTGTAATTACGTTTTAAATTTAATTATAGTCAACAACAAGGCTTGCATGATAAAAAGGTAAAACTAATATGCTAAACCTTCTCGAAGATACCTTGTTGGGTTCTCTGTCAAATGTATTTGTCTTACCCATATGGAGTTGTGCTCTCACTCAAACTAATGTTTACTTGTTGGCACTCTTGGAGACTTGGTGCTTGTGGAATAACTTGACATCCAAATGTAGTTGCGAAATGGAAACGAGTACTAGCAAGATAGCTAATGCAGAAGAACTAAAAAGTACTGATGTTGGTTTTACATTTTGGGGTTTTCCTCCTACACGGGTTTCCAGTTTCCTTTAATCAGATTGTGGGACTACTATCTGATCTGGAATAAGGTGTTTAATGAGACAAAAGCATCACTAAGTTGGCGAAATTGTTTACTTCAGTGACATTTCACTTTTGTGCTCATATAAATTGGTTATTATTTTGTAGGTATCAGGTTCTGCAAAAGATGACTATCCGTCGGAGTAATTGCAAGAACTTGTTTCCAGACTATTCTATTAATTAAGACGATTGTTGTTGCATGCACGCGAATTTTGTTATTTAATACTCGTGATGAGACATTTTGTCACATATATTTTTTTCTTCGATCGATATTAGATTGAGTTATTAATTTAGTACGTACTCAATTATGTTTGAGAGCAGATATTTTCACGTAATTTTTTTAGCCTTCCATTTTGTATGAGACATTATTGGATCAATCATGATACTATATTTGCATGATTGACAATCGTACACTACTACGTATATCGGTTATTATTTAATATTTTATTTTATTTAATTTAACTTTGTTAGATACATGGTTTTTTGTTTTTTATTTATTTCGTATTATATTTAATTTACGGTAAAAAATGTTGAAGGTTTATTATATATTCTTTTGTCAATATGTCAAAAAAAAGAATTATGGACCGTTTTCTTTAAAGTAAATCTTGACGCTTTTTTGCGACAAGGCTAGTTACCGCCAATTTTTTCCTATCGCACATTAGTGTCAATCTCTGAATTCTTGACACATAAAAGCGTCAGAAATCTTGATGCCATAAAGTGTCGGCTTGAATTGTTGACACAAGAAAGTGTTGAGATTAGTGACACTTAAAAGCGTCAGAAATTCCTGACGTCCCAAAACCCGACGCTTTAAAAGGACAAAAATCAAAGGAAAAAGCGTCGAGATTCATAAAGATTTGTAGTAGTGAATCTCCAAGATAGGTTGAAGGGGCATCTCATTTCTTCTTGTTATATTGCCGCTTCTTTGGCATGCATCGCATGTGAGAATGAAAGCTCGAATGCCTTTGAACATGGAAGGCCACCAAAACCCGCTTTGGAGAACCTTGGCAATTGTCTTTTGATTGGCCAAGTGTCCACCATAAGATGTCGAGTGAAGGTGCTGCACAATATTATATCCTTCTTCGGCCGTAACACATCGTCGGTAAATTCCATCTATACATCGGCGAAATAAATAAGGCTCGTCCCAATAATAGCGTCGGGCTTCATAACGTAGTTTCTTCCTTTCTTGTTTGGAATAATCGTCCGGAATAAAATGAGACACTAAGAAATTGACGATATCGGCATACCAAGGTGTAATAGTTTCAACGGCCATCAAGGCCTCATCTCTCATAGCTTCGTTGATGGGAATGTCATCTTCTTCATTACTCTCTTTACTTACCGTTAGTCTACTTAGATGATCCGCTACCAAGTTCTCCGATCCGGCTTTGTCTTTAATCTCAATATTGAATTCTTGCAAAAGAAGCACCCACCGAAAGAGTCGGGACTTTGTCTCCTTTTTGGACATGATGTATCGAATCGCCGCATGATTGGTATGGATAATGACTTTGGAACCGGTAACATAATTTCGAAATTTCTCCATGGCATAGACAACGGCGAGCATCTCTTTTTCGGTTGTGGTGTACCTCGATTGGGCTTCATCTAAGGTCTTGCTTGCATAATAAATCACATGTAGCTTCTTATCAACCCGTTGACCTAGAACGGCACCAACGGCAAAATCGGATGCGTCGCACATGATTTCAAATGGAAGATTCCAATCGGGAGCTTTGATAATCGGTGTGGTAGTGAGAGCGGTCTTTATCCTACAAAAGGCCTCAAGACACGAGTCATCAAAAACAAAAGGTGCATCTTTCATAAGCAAAGAAGTCAAAGGCTTAGCAATCTTAGAAAAGTCTTTAATAAATCGTCTATAAAAACCGGCGTGACCTAGAAAACTCCTCACCCCTTTGACATTCGTAGGTGGTGGCAAGTTCTCAATCACGGAGACTTTCGCCTTATCGACTTCAACTCCTCTATTAGAAACAATATGACCTAGGACAACACCTTGTTCAACCATAAAATGACACTTTTCCCAATTTAAAACAAGTCTATACTCTTCACATCGAGCTAACACTTGAGCAAGATTTTCAAGACAAGAATCAAAAGATGTACCATGGACACTAAAATCATCCATAAAAACTTCCATGGATTTTTCAATAAAATCGGAGAAAATAACCATCATACATCTTTGAAACGTTCCCGGCGCATTGCACAATCCAAATGGCATCCTTCTATAAGCATAGGTGCCATAGGGACAAGTGAAAGTGGTCTTCTCTTGGTCATCGGGATGAATAGGTATTTGAAGGAATCCGGAATGACCATCGAGGAAAGAAAAATAAGAATGATGCGCCAATATTTCAAGCATTTGATCAATAAAGGGAAGGGGCAAATGGTCTTTTATGGTGGTCGTGTTCAATTTACGATAATCTATACATATGCGCCAACCGGTAATAGTCCTAGTAGAAATCGACTCACCCTTTTCTCCTTTAACAACTGTCATTCCTCCTTTTTTAGGCACAACTTGTACGGGGCTAACCCATTTACTTCCGGTTATTGGGTATATAATGTTAGCCTCATACAACTTGAGGACTTCCTTCATGACAACCTCTTTCATGGTGGGGTTCAACCTACGTTGACCCTCAACCGAAGGACGGTGGTCATCATCAAGGATGATCCTATGCATACAAACATTTGGGCTTATGCCTTGGAGGTTGGCAATGCTATACCCGATGGCCTTTTTGTGCTTTCTCAAAACAATTAAAAGTTTTTCCAATTGAGGTCCATCAAGGGTAGCATTGACGATAACGGGATAATTAGTTCCTTCAAGAAAAACATATTTGAGGGAAGAGGGGAGTGGTTTAAGTTCAAGATTAGGAGGAGAAGATACCATACTCTTACCCACCGGTAGTTGTTCTACCTTTTCATCATGCACACATTCTTCTTCAAGAGGTGGAGAGTCAAATGGTTCCTCTTCTTGCTTATCATCATCTATCAAGCTATACTCAACCAAACTATCAATAACTTCAATGAAATTCATTTGTTCAATCATTGGTTGTTTAAGAGCTTGAGAAAGGGAAAACTCCACCGACTCATTCCCTATGTTAAATGACAACTTTCCATTCTTAACATCAACTATAGTACCTCCGGTAGCCATAAAAGGTCGACCTAATATAATGGGGGTAATAGTGTCTTCGGGCATATCCATGACAACAAAGTCGGAGGGGATGAAGAACTTACCAACTTGAACGGGTACATCCTCAAGTATCCCAAGTGGGTACTTGACGGACCTATCCGCAAGTTGAATCGACATGCTAGTGGGTCTCATCTCCCCCACACTAAGTCTTTTAGCAATTGAATAGGGTAATAAACTAACATTAGCCCCTAGGTCGCATAAAGCTTGATTAACAACAATATTTCCTACCCGACAAGGGATGGAAAAGCTACCGTGATCATCTAGTTTCTTTGGCATTTCGTTCATAAGAATGGCACTTCATTGACCCGTGAGAGAGACACATTCTTTGTCCTCTATAGTTCTCTTTTTAGTCAAGACTTCTTTCAAAAACATAGAATAGAGGGGCATTTGAGAAATTACCTCGGTGAAAGGCAAAGCTACCTCTACTTTCTTCAACATATCCACGAAACGGCTAAATTGAGCATTCTCTTTGTGTGGCTTAGCTCGCTCGGGAAAAGGCAATGGAGGGACAAAAACGGGAGGCGGTGGAACATTGGATTCTTCTTCTTCTTCGGCTAATCGCTCCGCCTCTTTTCTTTTGGCTTCTTCCGCTTCCATTTGCTCTTTCTTCTTTCTTTGTTCTCTTAGTTCATTCTCCGCATTTTGAAGGATATCAAACTCCGCTTGTATTCCCCGGTTTTGTTTGGGGGAAGTGGGAGATGATTCTTGTGGTGCACTTGGTTGATTACCCTTGGATGGGGTAGTCTTGGTGTTCAAGTTCAAGTTCTTATATGGGTCCTCAAGTTCTTTGCCACCTCTCAAAATTACGGCATTTGCTTGGTGTGAAGGATCTCTTGGGTTTTGGGGTTGACCGGGCAAACCGTGGGGTGGATGAATTGGTGCGGCTAAGGCTTTTGTTGCTTCTTTTGATTCCCAAACTTTTAGCCTCGCCTTAGTATCTTGATGTTCATTCCATAGTTGGACAACGGTTCTATGCAAATCATTATAGTTCTCCCATAAAGGACCTCCTTGACCAAATTGAGAATTGTTTGATTGGCCATAAGATTGAGAGGGTTGATTGAATGATTGTTGATTGTAACCTTGGTTACCATGAGAATTTCCTTGGAACCCTTGATTGTATCCATGATTAAAGTGATTACCATGTTGATTTTGGTAATTGTTGTAGTTGTTAGGAACATGGAAGTTGCTACCTTGTTGATTGAAGTTGCTCCTTTGATGAGGAGGCATATATGGGGGCATCTTTGGAGGACCTTGGTTAAAGGGCCTTTGTTGACTTTGATTGAATGGCCTCATTTGACTCCCTTGGGTGCGCGACATCGGATTTTGAACATTTTGATTTCCATAAGAGAAATTAGGATGAAATCATGTGCCGACATTGTAGGTATTAGAAAAAGAAAACGGCTCAAGCGTATGCGCAAGTGCAGAAGCGTATTACAGTAGACAATCAGGAGCAGCCTGTTCAACAGCAGGCATTCTCAATACATACTACTGAATCCACAGCTGCGCTCGAGAAAAGGGGTTTGTCCCAAGATCTGCGAGATCGAATGAGGCACAGAGAGCCTGCATCCAAACGCCTGGGGGATAGGCAGGGTGATGTCTTCTCCAGGCTGACATCTATGGCAGAGTCGCAGCCAGCGCCAGGGCTGTCTCAAAGCCTCCAGTCAAGACTCAACCAGGGGCAGCCCATGAAGTAAAGGCATTGTCAGGGCGATAACCTTGAGCTTGCCCAGAAAAAACGCTCGCGATATCACTCCCCTGCCAGAGATGACGAGGCAATCAGTAGGCAACTGCCTAGACACCGCTCCCCTGACAGTAGGAAACCGACCCCTGACAGATGGGATGATCACGGTTACCACTCCGTAGGGAGCAGGTCAAGGGTGGCAGGAAGACCTACCAGGACCCCACTTCACCCAGAAGTGCAGGGGTATCCCATTCCAAAAATCAAAATGCCGTCTGTGAAGTTCGATGGCACGACCGACCCAGAAGATCATTTGGCTGCATATGAAAGTCACATGGGTATGTACGACGCCGACGATGTAGTATGGTGTAAAATCTTTCCCACCGCCCTGGTGCGTCTGGCCTAGGGGTGGTTTAGGGATTTGCCACAAGGTTCAATCAGCTATTTCATCGAACTAGCCGAAGCTTTTATAGACCAGTATGCTAGAAACAAGAGACGCCGTCTCACCCGATTTGACCTGATGACCCTTAGACAGAAGAAGGGCGAAACTGTCAGGGAATACCTGAAGAGATTTGATCTATCCTTCCAGCAGGTCAAGGAGATAGATGACCCAACAGCAGCGTATGCGCTGATCAACTCTCTGCTCCCTGGAGAAATGAAGAATCAAATGATCAGGGCCAAGCCGGAAACTCTAGCCAAGGCTCGAAAAATTGCTGAAGGTTTCATGCTGCAGGAGGAATTCCACAGCCTGCCGGATACCCCCGCAGGCCCCGCCAGGCAGCAGGGGGGACCGCAGGGTGGGCGCGTCAGAGCCGAGGCAGGGAAGTAAAGAGCTGAGGAGGGAGATACCCCTAGAAAAGAGCGCGTAGCTTACCAGCCCAGATTTGACAGCTATACAGCTCTCAACAAATCTAGGGCAGAAATCTTTGAGCTAGAAAAAGAAACAGCTAAATGGATTCACCCGAGTAAGCCACGCAGCCCGAAAGGGGATCCGAAGAAATTCTGTACGTTCCACGACTGTGTAGGACACACCACCGAGGAATGCCGCCACCTGAAGGATAAGATCGAAAAATTCATCAGGAATGGCTGGCTGAGTAACTATGCAGCAAGGAACAAGGCCCAGAAGGAAACAGTGGAAAAACCTGAAGGCTCGGTGCAGAATCGCCTGATAATCCATGTGGTATCAGGAGATGCGGAGGGCCAGACAAGCAAGAGAGGCCAGAAAAGGCAAATCCGAGAACTACGGAATCAGATTTGCTATGCTGAGAGGACAGGAAGTCCAAAGGGCATGACCCTGAGCATCACGCCTGAAGATGCAGGGCGAGTAATATACTCCCACAGTGACCCTTTGGTGATGTCCCTGGTTATCAGCAACCATATCGTGAAGAGGTGTGTGGTGGATATAGGAGCCTACACCAATCTGCTGTACAAAGACACGTTCGATAAAATGAACCTGGAAAAAAGGCATCTGAAACCCGCCCCTGGATCGTTTTACGGGTTCAGCGGGGCAGGCGTACTTCCAATGGGAATCATAGACCTACCAGTGACATTTGGGGAGGGAGCCTCTGCCAGGAATATCAGGGCGTCATTCGTTGTGGTAGACGCAAAATCTGCATATTATGCCCTGATAGGCTGGGCCACCCTGGACGAAATCGAGGCCGCCATATCCATCAGGGCCCTGACCATCGCCTACGTCACAGACTTCGGCATGGAGGGAAAGGTGCACGGAAATCAGGAGTCTGCTAGACAATGCTATTCTGTAGCCCTGCAGACCCACGAGACTAAGAGAAAAGGAAAACGAAAGATTGACAGCTCCCCCAGCAGGGAAGGTGAGATCTTAGCTGGCCAGCAGGCTGCTGACCACCTGGAACCTGGGGGAAAAAGCATGTTGGTGGATCTGGAGCCTGGAAGGCAGGTCCTCATAGGGAGCGACCTAGCAAACCCCTATCGAGAGGAATTGATCAAAGTCTTGAAGGACAACAGGGACGTTTTCGCCCACTCGGCAGATGAGATGCCGGGGGTCGATCCGGCGCATATCGTTCACAAGCTGAACGTGAACCCGGAGGCTCGCCCTGTGAAACAGAAAAAGAGAAACATGTCTGCAGAGAAAGATCAGGCCATCAAAGAAGAAATTGAAAAACTTTTGAAGGCCGATTTTATAGAGAGCTGCGACTACCCCGAATGGCTGGCCAACGTAGTAATGGTAAAGAAATCTTCAGGAGCATGGCAATGTGTGTGGACTTCACGAACCTTAACAATGCCTGCCCGAAGGACTGTTATCCTCTCCCGAGGATTGACCAATTATTGTATGCCACCAGCGGGTACACCACACTCATCTTTTTGGACGCTTTTTCAGGGTACCATCAAGTCTATCTTTGGCAGCCGGACAGGGTAAAATGCGCGTTCATCACTAGCGCCGGAACTTATGTGTATAAAATGATGCCATTTGGGCTAAAAAACGCAGGCGCCACCTACCAGCGGTTGGTCGACAAAGTCTTTGAAAACCAGAAAGGCAGGAATCTAGAAGCCTACGTAGATGACGCGATTGTGAAAAGCAAGGGGGATGCTGAGCATTTAAAGGACCTGCAGGAGACTTTCTCCTCCCTGCGAACCTACAAAATGAAACTCAATCCCAAGAAGTGTACGTTTGGAGTTCGTTCCGGTAAGTTCCTGGGCTTCCTGGTCAGCGCCAGGGGAATAGACGCCAACCCTGAAAAGGTTCAGGCCATCCTGGATCTTCCAGAGCCAAAGACCATAAGAGATATCCAACGCCTGACGGGCAGGATGGCCGCCCTGGCACGCTTCATCGCCAGGTCAGCCGACAAATCAACGCCCTTCTTCAAGGTCTTGAAAGGGAATAAACAGTTTAAATGGGAAGACGAGCAGAAAGAGGCTTTTGAACAGCTGAAGGAGCATTTGAAGAGGCTTCCCACCCTAGCGAGGCCAGTGACAGGGGAAAAGCTCTTCCTCTACATCGTCGTAACGAATTTGACAGTAAGTGCGGTGATCTTAAGGGAAGAAGCAAGCTCCCAGCAGCCCATCTATTTCGTAAGCCACGCCCTGGGGGCAGCCGAAAGAAACTATCCCTTGGTCGAGAAAGCAGCCTACGCGGTCGTCGTCGCAGCCAGAAAGCTTAGGCTATATTTTGACGCACACCCTGTCGTGGTGCTAACCGACCAACCACTAGAAAAAGTACTGGAGAAATTTGAGAAGTCCGGAAGACTACTGAAATGGGAATATCTTACCAGCCTAGGACCGCCATCAAGGCGCAGGCCTTGACGGATTTCCTGGCTGAGTGTTCCCACTCGGAAGAGGATGACCCCCCTGCCGGAGAATGGATGGTGTACACAGATGGGTCCTCCACAGCTAATGGTGCGGGGGCAGGGGTTGTGCTGACCAGCCCCGAAGGAGTGGATTTTGAGCATGCACTCAGGTTCACCTTCCCTGCATCAAACAACGAGGCCGAGTATGAGGCCGTCCTTGCAGGGATTAATCTGGCCAGGACCGCAGGGGCCGAGCGAGTTATCTTGGCAACCGACTCCCAGCTTATTGCTAACCAGATTAATGGAGAATACGAGGCTAGAGATTAGGCCATGGCTGCGTATCTGGAGAGGGTAAAGCAGGAATTATCAGGTTTGAAATCCTACGAAGTCAAGCAGATCCCCCGGTCCCAGAATAACCGGGCGGATGCCCTGTCAAAGCTTGCCAGCTCCAGCCTGCAAGACATAAGAAGCTCAGTCTGGGTGGACGTTGTCCAAGAAAAATCCACCACCTGTCAGAGGATCAATGCAATTGAAGAGGCAGGGCCCGAAGACTGGATGACCCCTATCATCCAGTTTAAAAAGTATGGAACCCTTCCCTCTGACCCTGCACAAAAAAGGAGGATGCCAGCGAAAGCAGCATGGTTCATACTAATCGGGGAGGAGTTGTACAAGAAGTCATTCTCCTCACCCCTGCTCAAATGCCTGGGGGCAGGGCAGGCTGTAGAGGATTTAGATGACATTCACTCGGGAATCTGCGGCCATCACATAGGGGGGAGGTCACTAGCCCACAAGGCCCTAAGGGCAGGTGATCGCCTCCCAATCGGATCGGTCGTTAACGAAGGACGGGGGATCAAACGATATTTATAGACTCGGAATAATACAAAAACTACTAGAGTAATCGTGGTAAGTCGAGGTCGGTCCACAGGGAACGGTGTATGTTGTGAAGTTTAAAGTGTCGTGTTTGATGTCTTAGAAGGGGGGTTTTGTTTTTGGGGTCGAGTCTATATTAGAGGGATTAGTACGATGATGGTTTAGAGGTGATCAATTTAGGGGAAAGGCGTTAGGGAGAAGTCGGGATTCGGTACTTGGGGTCTAAGAAGGTCGGGATCGAGTTTTTGTCACAATATTGGTAAACTCACCTAAAAACTCGCTTTCGCGGTGAATGAGGGTAAGTTCCTAGTCATGGTAATTTCTACCCCGAGTTTCCCCATATTGATAGAAATTAGTCAAGGTCGGTCTAGTTGGCCGGACTAAAACAACAATGACACAACACCAAAAATAAGATAAACCAACATGCAAGCAACCCACCAACATCCCTATATTCAAATAAACCAAGCCTTCATCCCTAAACTCCCCAACAAGAAATCTACTCACACATCATTATGGAAATCATCACAACATGCATATTAATTAGATCTAAACAAGATGATGATGAGAAAATAACACAAAAACTAAATTAGAGATTAGAGAGTGGAAGATAATTATACCAACTATGTAGATCTATCTATAAGAAATAAAAAGATATCATAGATAAAGATTGAATCTTTGATGAATAAAATGGAGAACATGTCACTAATCCTCCAATAAACCCAACAAATCTTCAAACAAAATTTGAATAGTCTTCTTACAACCTTGAAATCTAAATAATTGTTGATGGAAACTTGTAGATCTACTATTAAACTACTAGAATTTTTGAGGATTTTTCTAGACTACTACTACTAATGGATGGTGTAATAGGATGGTGGAGTGGTGTAATGTCTTCCCTCCTTAGCACAATGGAGAGGTGAGTTAGGCAATGAATTAGGGTAACATATATATAGTAATCTCTTAATGGATCCTTAACCTAAAGCCCAAATCCAACTTTATGCTCCATTAGTGAGACAATCTCCCTTTGCATCTCCATGGGGTGAAACTTTGCCCTGCGGACTTGACGTCAATTCCCATCGGGTGAAATTTTCGCCCGGTGAGATTTTCTTCTTTTTTTCGCGTTTTCGGCACTTCTTCCCATCGGGCGAAATTTCACCCGGTGAGCGAAATTTCGCCCGGTCAGTTTCGCCCGGTGGAGACTTCTTGGAAATTCTTCGGGAGGCATTTTCACCGTCGGGTGAAATTTCGCCCGGTGGTGTCTCACCGGGTGAAATTTTGCCCGGTCATTTTTCTGGGCTCGAATCTTGTCTCATTCTTCATTTGTTCGATCGGATGGCTTTAAACTTTAAGTTGTGTGCTTTGCTCTTTGGACGGTTTTCCCTTCTCTTGTGCTCGTGGAAGCTCAATCGTGATTTCGGTGCTCAAATCCTATCAAAATGATAGAAAAACTACCAAAAACACGTAAAACGCACAAGAGGAACGCTAATGCGAGAAGTACGCAAAATATGACGATAATCGCACTCAAGACTCGCAAAACGAGGGAAAAACGGGTCTAAATGGAGGAAAAAACGGTCTAAATTTAGCACACAACAGTAGGCTACTACTGGCCAACCCTGCTAGCTGATGCAAAAGACCTAACCCGGAGGTGCAAGAAATGCCAGTTATTCGCCCCAGCAATTCATGCTCCGGCCCAGGAACTCAGGCCAATTTTGTCTCCCATCCCTTTCGCACAGTGGGGGGTGGATATATTGGGACCCTTTTCTGTGGCAACAGGGGGCCAGAAGTTTTTGATAGTAGGAATCGATTATTTTACCAAGTGGATCGAAGCCGAGGCAGTTCTGAACATCACCGAGCCTGCAGTCAGGAAGGTGATTTGGAGGAATATCATAACCAGATTTGGCCTGCCGAAAATGCTGGTATTCGACCACGGAAGACAATTTGACAACGACCCCCTGAGAGCCTGGCTTGAAGGCCATGGCATAGCAGTCGTCTACTCTGCTGTCATCCATCCGTAAACTAACGGGCAGGCTGAAGCCGCCAACAAACAAATCCCGAATGGGCTTAAAAAGATGGTGGATGAGCTTAAAGGCAAGTGGGCAGATGAATTGCCAAGCATCCTTTGGTCAATCAGGACTACCCGGAAAGAGTCCACGGGTCAGACCCCCTTCGGCCTGGTTTATGGGGTGGAGGCCCTGCTGCCCATTGAGGCACAGATCCCCACTCTGCGATCCCAGCAGTATGACAGGGCGGATAATGAAGCAGCAATGATCGAGGCTTTGGACCTGGTCAGTGAAGTAAGGCAGGAGGCTGGCGTTAACATAGCCGCCTACCAGCAGCGAATGAGGAAAGCATACAACAAGAAGATGAATGAAAGAAGTTTCCAAGTAGGGGACTTGGTCTTGAGGAAAACACAGGCGGTGGGAAGGTCAAGAGAGCATGGAAAGCTGAGCGCCAATTGGGAAGGCCCGTACGAGGTAACCCGGATTACGGGGCCAGGTACCTACAGAATTGCTAATCTTGAAGGCCAGGAGTTGGCTGCCCACTGGAACGCAGACACTCTAAAGAAGTACTATGTCTAGCACTAGGAAGCTAAGTAGTTTTCTTTTCAGAAAAATTGGCGGAGGACGGTCAGAATAGAATGTCGACGACTCCGACCACAACTATGTTAAAAGTTTTTACTACAAAGAATGAAAAGTCTGAAGTTTATACTCGTTGTCTGTTCAAACTGACGTTTTCGCACACAAACGAGCAGGGGGCAATAGAAGGAGGCCCCCCTGTTGCCAAGACCAGGAAAAATGGACCCCCAAACAAAATCCTGCCTGTCTCTGGGCAAGCAGGAGGCAGGCCCCCTGGACTTCGACCAGAAGCCAGGGTCAGGCCAGGCCCAACGTACCGAATGAACAAGGACTGGGGGCATCCCTCAACCTTGTATAAAAAAACGCTAAGTCCCCTTGCCTGTCTCTGGGCAGGCATGGGGTAGGCCCCCTGAACTTCGACCAGAGGCCAGGGTCAGGCCAGGCCCCACGTGCCGAATAAACAAGGACTGGGGGCATCCCCCAACCTTGTATAAAAAAATGCTAAGTCCCCCTACCTGTCTCTGGGCAGGCAGGGGGCAGGCCCCCTGGACTTCGACCAGAGGCCAGGGTCAGGCCAGGCCCCACGTGCCGAATGAACAAGGACTGGGAGCATCCCCCAACCTTATATAAAAAAAAGCTAAGTCCCCCTGCCTGTCCCTGGGCAGGCCCCCTGGACTTCGACCAGAAGCCAGGGTCAGGGCAGGCCCCACGTGCCGAATGAACAAGGACTGGGGGCATCTCCCAACCTTGTATAAAAAACGCTAAATCCTCCTGCCTGACTTTGGGCAGGCAGGGGGCAGATCCCCTGAACTTCGACCAGAAGCCAAGGTTGGACCTGACTTTGAAAGAAAAGCAGGCAAAATAGAAACACATAGAATACATTCATAAACAAATAAAAGAGTTTGACAAAGGGACGATAAAATCCGTGAACAGAGGAGTTAAAATATTACGTCAAATAGGCAACCGGCCACATCAGGGCCCTGCGCGTAAAAAGATCAAAATATCAGCAAAGGAGCGATGGCGCAGCAGGGTAAGGACAAGAGCCCTCAGAGGATGACTGCCCCGCATGTTAAGCAGAGGGGGCACCTTGGTCAGGGCCAGCAGCCTTCTCAGGCGTTTTATTTGCCCGGGCGTCATTCTTAATAGCATAAAGATCTCTGAAAGCATCCTCATTAAAGTCAGGAAGCATTTCCCTAATAACTTCCATGACAAACTGCAAGGAGGAGGAGACGCCATCATTAAAGCTCGTTTCCACCACAGCCTCAGCCTCCTGAACTATGGCATCTTTCTCCTTCTGCCATTCCTCACCCTTCGCCTTCAAGTCATCCTGGGCCTTCTGGAAGTCTGAGTCAGCTTTGGACAGACGCTCCTCTAGGTCAATCGCCTTTCTTTTTGTGTGCTCCAACTCAGCCAGCGCTTTCTTAGCCTGCTCTAGCTCAACAGCAGCCTGCCTGGCCTTTTTCAGCCCCTCCAACAGGTTGGACGCCTCCCTTATAGCTCTTTAGCCCTGGGTCTTCCAGAGGGCCGCTTGACCCTTAGCTTCCTCCAAATCACCCTCCTTCTTCGCCAGCTGGTCCTTCAAGATGGCAATAAGGGTAACGTCCTTCTCAATCAAGGCCAGGCGGTCAGAGAGAGGGAGCCCAGGAGTAACAGCTAGTTCTTCATCGCTCAGGCGGCTAAGTGCCGCCAACTCAGAAAAGGCCTGAAGCACCCTGGAGGTACGATGGATGTACTGGAGCACCTGGTTAGTAGTGGAGGTTACAGACTTGGTGAGGTGGTCCGCCAAAACGGCGCTGGAGTCAGAGAGCAGGGCGAAAACGTCAAGGCTGTCGCCAATAGTATAGTGGAACGCAACATTCTCCTATGAAAAGAGGGCACCTGGGACATTGTGAGTAGGATGCTTGGGGTCAGGTGTGTCGGCCTCTAAATTAACCACATGCGCAGCGCCTGTGGGCTCTCTGTTCCTTTTCCTCCTGCTCTCCAGAGGAACACTCTCCCCAGTCTCCTGAGAGCCAGCAGGTTGCGGTCCCAGGGGAGTACGAGTCCCTGCAGGATAACCTCCCTGCTTGCTGGCGGGAGAGGGGGTGCCCTCCGAGGCAGCCTCCGTCTTCACGCCGCGGGCAGCAGAGGGGGGAGCCGCCGGTTTGGCAGGCGGTAGCCTAGGAGGGAGAGGAAATCTCACTCGGTTGGCAGGGATGCCCTTCAAGTACTTCATCAAATTCTTCTCACCTTTCTTATAGCTAGAAGGAAAGGAGGGGCGCCTTGTAACAATGGTGAATTCGTCGTCTAGACCGAGTCTCCTCACCTCTTTCCTTGACCAGGTTCGGGTGGCAAGACCTGTAGGGCAAATGAGAGATCAGTTAGAAAAATATAGAAAGGTGGGGCTGGAAGGAGACAATGCCAATAATGTCCCTGAACTACCTCCATCGAGGCCAGGATTCATACCCACTCGAGTCAGATAATCATCAGTAGCTATGAAATCCGCATGAGGGAGCCAGAAACCAGGGCCACATACGCCTGATTTGTCCACCAAAGCAACGAACTTCTCCACCAGCTCCTCGTTCTTTTTATTCAATTTCACCTCGAGGGACCTCCCCCCAACTCCAGGGTGGTATTCCTGGCGAGTTTCCAGTCTCGTGTGAACATGGTTCCTGAAGTGCCGAGGAATCTTCCACCCTGTGGCGCTGTGCACGTACAGGAAGTTGTTTTTCCGGTCCTTCAAGCTGTTCAGGACTGGCCAGACCAGGGTGTACCCCTTCTGCCTTTGGACAGACCAATATCCAGGGGATCCATCACCCCCAGAAGAGGACACCATCTACAGACCGACCATATACCTCAGAGAATCAATGGAGGGTCCCTCACCATGGAACAGGCAGGTCCACGTGTAAGCTATCAGTGATCCGACCGACGCGGCGGTCAACTAGGCGATGGCCACGTTCATCCGTCTAAATGTCTCCTCCAAAAAGGGATGCAGGGGGAAACGCAAGCCAAATCCCAGGCACTTATGATAGACGGCAATACAGCCGTCAGGAGGACAGCAAACATTGTCCCTCTCTCCAGGGACAACGACTGTATACCCTTCCCCAAAATGGTAAAAGCGCTCGATGGCCTCAGCAACGTTCTTCTCTAGAATCAAGTCCCGGTTCTTGGACTCCGGGTAGATTCTTGGAGAAACTTGATACTTGGCCTTATCTAAATAGTAGATCCTCCCTTTCTCCCTGGGGATCAGTGGGCCGGCGATAGTTGAAGGGTCAATCTCCCCCGCTTCATCATCAGAGTCAATATCGAAGGGGGCAGGCTCAGAAGAGTTGGCGTCCCCATCCAGGCCATCCTCCTCGGCCATCCTAACACTAGGCCCCCCAGAGGAGGAGGCAAGGTCAGACCCAACCCTATCCCTACCCTCCGCCTTTTCGGTCGAGGGATCAGTAAAGGACAAGATGCGAGCACGACGACCGCTCATAATGACTAAGGAGAATAAAAACAAAGAAATGAAAAAATGAAGATTGTGGAGAAGATTCTGACCTAAATTGATGGCCGATCAGACGAAGGCGCAAGAAAGCAGTTCTTCAGTCTGGAGTGTTTTTAGCAAGGGAAGATTGTGAAAGAGTTGTTTGGGTTTGCAAAAGTGTAAAAGGGGGAATAGGAGGAGAAGGGGTGCTTTTATAGGCAAGGGCAGATGAAGAGTCGTCCATCTCGAAGACCTTCCCGAGAAAGGCCCCCACGTGTCACACTTTCAAAAAACTCAACCACCCATCACTTCCCAAGAAACCTGGAAAAAGCAACAAAGGTCAAGAGGGTAATCATTATGTAATGTCATTCGTCCATCCATTCATTCAAAAAAAAATACAACGCAAGTGAAAAAGCCTGATTTTCCATTAGAAAAAGGCCAAGAGTTACAAATCAAACAAGTAGATTACAAAACGAGAGCCTGGAAATTTGGCTCAACCTGCCTGCATACCAGGGGCAGGCCTAGTCATCGTCAAAACCTGGGGAGCAGTCCTCAGGGCTATCATGACCGCCGATGTCGGATCCCCAGTCCCAGTCATCAGAATCTTTGAATGGGTCGTCAGGGCCTTCATCTTCATTCCTACCAGAGGAGTAACCCTGGCCTTCACTGTCCCTAGAATCGTGACTGCTAATGTCCCAGTCCCTACCATAAGGGACTGCCCTGACATCGTCACAGGAGCCACAACCCACCTTCCTCATCAGAGGAGAGAAAGGACCTGATTCAGGAGAGGAGTTCAGTTCAGGGCAGCTGGGATCAAACTGCTCTGGATGCAGCCAGGGGAAGCACTTGTGGCAGCCCCGATAAAAACAGCCTCCCACCTGGGAGCAGCGCTTAGGAATGGGCCCAGCTGGAGGTGAAGACTTTGCAGGGCGCTTGCCTGCCCTAGCAGAAGCTCTCCTCTTGGCATTCTGAGAAGAGCGAGACTGAGGCCGCCTGCGGTGGCGCAGGGCCAGGAAAGCTGCTCTGGAGTACTTCAACCTCCAGCGCCCCCTGAAACAACGGACGACCACACGGACCCCACAATGAAAAACTGTTTTCTTAATCCAAGACATGCTTCCTTGAAAAGAGAGTAGAGAAAAAATGGAGACAAGTTGGGAAAATGGCAAGGAGGATCGAAATTTATACAAAAGCAAAAATGGCATTAATGGCGTCCCAACCACCTCCGTGAGAAGGAAAGCCAATCACTGATCTGGCACACTGCCCAAAAAGGTCCCTTTACGATGAATGTAATCATGAGGAAGGACATTCCAACTCTTTGCATGCCTGGTACGGTTGAGTTCCCTCTGGGGAACATGCGGAGCGTTTAATGCAAAGATGGAAGTCTGGAAAAGTCACCCTCCCACCATCAAGAACAAGATGTCGCCTGCCGAGAGGAAGTCCTGCTTCCCCCCAGCCGGCGAGGGCCAATTGATGAGGGTCGGTAGCCTACCACGTGTTACCCGTCAAATGGGCACCCAGGGTGGCATGGCCCAAGAACAACAGGAGGTCTGCCCTGAAGGCATCCTGCGAGTTCACTGCAACTCTCAAGCATGCAACCCTAGTCACCTGCTATCCGGCAGGCCATGCCATCTGCCAAGCAGGGCAACCAAGCCCCCCCGCCTGCCTGTCCCCAGGGTGTTCTTCCCCCAGGCAGGGCCAGGGGAAGCCAGGGGCCACTCCGTCATTTTGCCTAAGGTAAAGGGAAATGAGTGGACATAATAGATCCATGTGTCGCTTTACTGTCCACCCATTCTCCTTCTCTCTCTCCTTTACATTTCTCTTTCTTGGAGGAAGGTATAAATACTTTCCTTCTTCCCACATACAAAGGGTTGGATTTTCTCTCTCTAGATTCTCACTCTAAAAACGCCACCTAGCTCCTCACGAACTAGGTTCATCAAGGCATTCCACGAACTGACTTAGGCATCGGAGAGGGTTCCCTCGGACACCTTCGAGGCCCTGTGCGTTCATTGTGCAGGGAGCAGGCCATCTTCGCCGGGAAAGTCCGACCGACGGAGTGAGGAGAAGGAGAGGTCAAAGGAAGTCAAACAATTTCCACGTTAGCAATACCACATCCTAGGACCCGAATCCGAAGTCGGGTTAATTGATTCCATAGCCGGAACAGTAACTATATAAAAATGGAATATATATTCTGATTCCTCTTACAAAGCCTAATACATAGTAAAAACTCACCGAAATTTCTCTATATACTACTCTAAGAAAATAACTGTTACTAACATTTTCCTCATAAATACACTAATTTTAATTGAGAAGTAAAAGAACATTTCGCTAATAAATTCGCAAACTATTCATTTTCATTAATGTTAAAAAAATTAACAAAAAAAACTTCTTTTTATGAAAATAATTACTCGTAGATAAATTTTAAGATATGATGTCATTAACCTTGAGAATAAAATCAGTTATCTAAAAAATATATTTTTGAAATGAGCTATTTACTTTAACTTTTACAAATATATACTCTCCCCGTCCCAATGAATTCTTTGTCTATTCCATATTGGAGCGTCTCAATGAATTCTTTGCCTTTCTATTTTAGGAATGTTTTCTTGTTGTGTGAGAGAAAGAAGCAATTAAAAGATTGATATGAGAGAGAAGATTTGCATTGGAATAATTAAGGAAGGGAGAGAAATGATATATTTATCAAGATTTGTTAGTTATTTCCTTATTTCACCTCAAGCAATCACAACCATCCATCTTCCACTTGATCAATGGTCCAAGATTGGACTCATGGACTCAATATATATAGGAGGACTCACTTGATCCTCTCTCTCTCTCTCTCTCTCTCTCTCTCTCTCTCTCTATATATATATATATATATATATATATATATATATATATATATATATATATATATATATATATATATATATATATATATATATATATAGGGGTTCACATAAAGACATCCCTCCTTATAAGTGCATAAGTCCTCTTTTGAGCCTTTGGATGGGGTGATGATGGATGGCTGAGATTTATTTGATTATAATTAAGACACTCATCATTTAATACACTCTCTCAAACCCAATAAATATTTAACCTAAATCAGAATAATTTAATGTTTTCATTTGAATTTTAGTATTTGATGTTTGGAGTTTCAATCGGAATTTGTATTCATCATATTTGACGGTTTTGAGTTAAATATTAATTGAGATGAATTAAAGTTGCAAAATATAAGAACTAAAGTTACAAAAATAAATGAACTGATTCGAAATAAAGTTATAAAACATGACCGGAGTTTCAATATATGATCTGAAGTTGCAAAATATATGAACTGAAGTTACGTGATATATAAACTGAAGTTACAAAAATATATGAAATGATTGGAATTGAAATTACAGAAAATGGGTTGTGGTTACAATATATGATCTGAAGTTACAAAACATATGAACTGAAGTTACAAAAATATGGACTAAAGTTACAAAATATGTGAAGTGAAATTACAAAAATATAACTGGTTTGAATTGAAGTTACAATATACGATCTGAAATTACAAAATATGAGAACTGAAGTTACAAAATATGTGAACTGAAGTTATAAATATATGGACTAGAGTTACAATATACGATCTGAAGTTACATGTAACCCAAAGTTACAAAATATGTAAACTAAAGTTACAAAATATGTGAACTGAAGTTACAAATATGTATATAAAAAGCAACTCATTTACAAAGTTCATACGGTCTTCATCTCCATTTTTAATTCTTCCTCTTCGTCTTCATCTCCAATTTTAATTCTTCATCGTCATCAAAAATCTGCGATTATTAATTGAAAAAAGATATGAATAATTTCAATCAAAATTACATGATTAAACCACAATTCTCATTTAATTACAAAATTAAATTACCAAGTGATTAAATTAGCAAATGGGTAGCTAATAAACCTTGAATTTATGCATTAAATAAACTAATTAAACCAATTAAAATATGAATAATTCCAATCAAAATTACATTATTAAATCACAAATTCTCATTATAATTAAAGAAATTAAATTATCAAGTGATTACATTAGCAAATGGGTTGCTATTAAACATAAATAAATTGCAGAAAAAAGAAGAAGAACTTACAATTTATAATCCAAGATTAATTTTTTTTTTCTGGGATTAATAGATAATAAATTGAATCAAATTATAGGCAAAGATCTTCAAAGTTTCTAGCTTTTAAGTAGTGGAATTTGAATATCAATTAGCATATATGGAGTAATATTGAATAACATTGAAATCAATTTTAACTTATGAATATACATATTATTTATACATACATATTTATACAATCTATTTCAATCTGATTTGATATCATGCAATCTATTTAATATTAATAACTTATGACGATTATCATGCAATCTATTTTCGAATTGATTTTACAATAGTTCTCCTAAACCCTAATTTGACAATAACTAACAAATATTAATGGACAAATTAGAAGAAAAACGATCAAAAATTACCTGCATTGGAGAGGGAAAATGTCAAAAAGTGTTGACAATGGAGATTTGGAGGTATGGGAACGGAGGAAAGTGATATGAAGAGAATGAAGGTAGAGAATGAAGAAAACTGGAATAAGGTAGAGAATGAAGAGGGGATTGAATATGATGGGAAAAAGAGGGTGAGAAAAAAGAGGGTGGTAAAAAAGAGAAGCTACTTGGAAATAGGCAAAATTTAATACTCTAGTTTGAAAAATAAATAAAAAAGATCAAAATCTCAGCCATCCATTTCATTAGATCCAATGACTGAGAATACGACTTATGCACTTATGGAGATCAATGGGACTTATATGATACCCTCTCTCTCTCTCTCTCTCTCTCTCTCTCTCTCTCTCTCTCTCTCTCTCTCTCTCTCTCTCTCTCTCTCTCTCTCTCTCTCTCTCTCTCTATATATATATATATATATATATATATATATATATATATATATATATATATATATATATATAGGTGGGTTCCGATGAGGCAGGGTAACTCCTTACACCCATTGAGGCACAATCTAGACCATTAGATTAAGATGAGACATACAACCAAATAAGTGTTATATACACTAAAAAACTTATTATATACGTTATTAAACTCACTATATACACACACTTAAGAACTCAATATATACAGTAAAAAAAATGTTATATACACTCAAATAAAAAAAAATGTTATATACACTCAAATAGTTATTATGTACACCAATTAATCAACAATGAAACATACATCAAAATAACTGTTATATACAATAAAAAAACTCATTATATACGCTATTAAACTCACTGCATATATACACTTAAGAACTAAATATATACAGTAAAATAATTGTTATATACACCCAAATAATTAATATGTACATCAGTTAATCAACAATGGAACATACATCAAAATTACTGTTATATACACTAAAAAACTCATTATATACGCTATTAAACTCACTACATACATATATAAACTTAAGAACTAAATATATATACAGTAAAATAGTTATTGTTATATACACTCAAATGGTTACTATGTACACCAATTAATCAACATATATACACTTACCATAAAACAGATATTATGTACACTGAAATTATTTTTATATACACCAATTTTATTTTAAATTTTGATTTTTTTTTTCGGAATTTTTTTTTTTTTTTTGGAAAAAAATATTCCGAAATTTTTTTGTTTCCGGAAAAAAAAAATATTCCCGAAAAATATCGAATTTTTTTCCCCGGGAAAAAAGTTTGGGGAAAATTTTTTTATGTATGAGTTTTTGTTTTAATATTAGGCTTTAATTTGATTTTAATCTAATGGTTAAGATTGTGCCTCAATGGGTGCGGCGAGTTGGGCTGCCTCAAAGGATCCTAGATATATATATATATATATATATATATATATATATAGAGAGAGAGAGAGAGAGAGAGAGAGGATCAAATAAGTTCACCACATGCAACTAAGTCTATATTAAAGTTACAGTTGACATACGTTGAAGTTGCATTTGTTCAAGATTGATATGTAACTATAACATTCAGTACTGTTATCACTTCAAGTGATAAAGTGCAACTTTAACACTCATCTCGTGTAACTTTAAACACTTTTTGTGTAACTTTAACACTGGAACTTATGAACTTATAAGAGTTGTTGGCCTTATGTGAACCTATCTCTCTCTCTCTCTCTCTCTCTCTCTCTCTATATATATATATATATATATATATATATATATATATATTAAAGATCAAGTGAGTCCTCTTTTCATTTTTGAGTCCGTAAGTCCTAATCACAACCATTGATTTAGAGGGAGATGGATGGTGGTGATTGATTTGGGTAATAAAAGAAGTAACTGACATATATGGTAAAAATATATGAAATCTCTCTCTTCCCTTAATTCTCTCTACTAAATCTTCATCTCTCTCTCTTCTCATACACATAACGTACAACCTTTCATCCTTCATCTTCATAATTATTTTCTTTTCATAATTTTCAATCTTCATATTCAACAATCGTCATCTTCATAAGCTTCGAAATTTCTTCCTCACAAGCTTCGAAATTCAAAAATTTTTGCAGTCATATTCATTTCAATCCCTTTAACTATACTCAAGGAACGCTTCGATCATATTTCTATGATTTGGGTTTACGAAATTTTCAGAGTTTTAACCTTTTTGTGTGCTAATTAGTGATTGCATATTGTCATCTGGGTATACGACTTACATTGAATTCGATTCAATTAACTATTCATCTGTTATTCTGCAATTCAGAATTTGCATAACATTGATTTTGCGTGACATGGATTTCGATGGTTGATGGATAACGTTGACAAGTATGTGGAAGCGAGGCAAAAAATCATCGACGGTCCCAAGAGCAAGCCAACAAAGGGTCGAAAAAAATAATGTCTCTAATGAATTATGTCTATCTTTTCTCTAATTACGAATATTGCTTTGTATCCTTTTGATACTTTTATATCAATTGGTATTTTGATTATCACTAATGGAATAACGCTGTTAAATTCTGTTACACTGACTAAGTGTTTCTGTTACTCTAAGGAACGACTGGTGTTACTATGAGAGTGTATGATGTTAACCTACGATACAAATCTGGTCTCATAATCAGTGTGTTACAGCGACACATTGTAGATGTTACTTTAACGAATAAATGATGTTACTCTAAGTGATGAATGATGGTATTTTCATAATGATGGTTAAACAACGCTGTTTTCATCAGTTACTCTGACGCATTATATACGTTACTTCAAGGAACGGATGTTTTTACTTTGGTAATGAATAGTTCTAACCTAAGAAAGAAGGTTGTTAACCCGCATTACAAAGTTGGTTTCATCATCAGGGATTGGGGTTATTACCCTAGCAAAAAAAACGTCTTACTCTAACGCAGTGTAGCTGTTACTTTAACGAACAAATCATGTTACTATAAGGAATGGTTGTGGTTAATTTAAGAATGAATGGTAAACAACGCTAATATCCTCAGTTACTTTTATGCATTATATATATCTGTTACTTTAAGGAACGAATGGTGTTACTCCAATACATCTGAGATGTTACTCTAACCAACAACACATGTATTAAATAAATATAGAGTTAACTGCAACGTTGCACATCACTATGTGTAAAAAAAAATGTAAAAAATCAGTTATTCTTGTAAACCCACAAAAAAAAAAACTTCGAATCCGCAAGCCAACGCGTAGATTTTATAGAATTCCACCGCCTCGTCGATTGTTCCTAATACTTGCCCCATATACGGAGTGAATGTCTCACCCACATCTCTGCACCATTCTTGTGCATTCGCTTCTTTGCTAATGCTACTGCAAAAAAATAAACAACGTTACGCTCATGGAACATATGTGTTACTTTAACTCATAAGTTGTGTTACTCTAACTCGTAAAGCAAGTTACTTCAACATCAGCGCCAAAAACCTTTTCCAGTGTTGTCTTGTGCGTTCGCATCTCTGGCGCAACTACCTGCACAAAATCCAACAGTGTTACATCAATGCAAATAATGTGTTACTGTGATTCATAAGTGGTGTTACCCTAACGTGTACAATACGTTACTGTAGCATATCATCAAAACCCTTTTCCTGAACATTCATTTGTGTTACTGTAATTGCAATTAAGTGTTACTTTAATTCAGAAGGCATGTTACTTCAACGACGAATCTGCGTTAATTGATATCAAAAAAGTAGTATCAATGGATATCAGGGAAAATCTTGATAAAAACCATAAAGACCTGTAATCTATAGAGATCGAGATATCAAAATACCATTGATACGAAACTGTGATATCAAAACGCAATGACATCAAAAAGACGCAAATTGATACGAAATGACAATGAAAGCACTATAAACATGAAGATCGACGTAAAAAAAAGCGCAATTTGACGCGATAAAACATTGATATGAAAACGCAAATTAAAAGCAATATGACTATTGAAATCCATGAAGAAAAAACGAATAAAAACGTGAATGAAACACTGAAACTCACCATTGTTATACTCGATTAGTTGCTTATCAACCGTTGAAGACGATGATGCGGTCATTGAATCCATTGTAGCAGAATTTCAAGATCAAAATCGATGAATTAGCGTGAATGAAGAAAGGAGGTTTTTTTTAGGTGTGAATGAACGTGAATGAAAATGAACGTGAATGATAGGAAGTTATTTGTTTCCTAAATTCTTGCGAGTTATTTTAGGAACGTAAATCTTCCCTTTTTTTTTTTTAATTGGATTCATCTTGTCCATCCATCCTCATCCCATCCAATGGATGGGATGAGGACTTAGGGACTCACAAAGAGTAAGGGACTCATAAGAGCCTTACTCTATATATATATATATATATATATATATATATATATATATATATATATATATATATATATATATAATTTGACATCCTCATGAATTTGGCTTCACATGTCACTTCATCATTGGACCTTTTCTCCTTTGTGCCAAAAGCAAAGGCAAACAATTCATCGAGACGGAAGGAGTATATACTCACTCGATACCACTAAGATCTTCTCATTTATTCAAATGTGAGGATTATAATTATCAAATAGAAAGATTATTTTGGTACGGGAGAGTACAAAATACGAAATATACTATTAAAATCCATATAAAAAAAGTTTCATAAATTATATAATATAAGTCTTACACTTGAGACAGTCCATTTTTATTTATTTTTTAAAATTTTCTAATGAAAAACTGAATAGCTTTTTTACACAAAGAGAACGTATCACGGCGTGCTAACCATTAAAAAAAATTCATTATTATACAATTTTTGATAAATATTTATGTATTTTACGGTATGTTAAAGAGAGAAGGGTATCTCCAAATGTGAGATGACATAAACCGAGTATATAAAAAAATTAACAATACTTTCATTAATTACACGTTATTTAATACTCCGTACATTTCAAGACATTACTCAAATATTTTGATTAGTTTTGCGATTTAAAAAATATTTTCCTATTTCTAAAGTACACAGTCGATAAATAGTAAAAATAAAATAATAAATTTTTTATTTTAAATCTTAAATGAAATATTCTATAAGATAAATATTTTATAAATACCGTGCATTGCACGGGGTCTATACTAGTATAATATCAAATAACTACGAAGTATTACTCTATCTGTGACTTATTATGATATTTGATCACTACTTGTAGTAAGCCCGGATAAAGGAGGAGAGTCGTGGTAGGTACGTGGCAAACAGTGTAAAACTCGGTCACAATACTCGCACTACATTGGATTGGCATGACTTATATAGGCTACACTATTAAATACTCTCTTTGTTCATATCCAAAGGGTACGTATTTTTTTTGGTAACGTTCGAAACCAATTGACTACCCATTTCTTTTTAGTCCAATTTTTGGACGAAACTAACCTTATTCTACTATTCTATTTACACCATATACCATTGTGAAAGGACATTTTGGATTATTAAATATTAATTTGTCCCTAATTATTGTAATTTTAGTATTACTTTAATACTTTCTAAATCTGTGTGCAAAATCGAAACGTACCCTTTGGATATGAACGAAGGGAGTACAAAGGATATCTAACAGTCATAGCTTATGTTTCTAAGATATCAAATGTCTTCTGACGGAAATAAGTCCTTAGCACCAATCTTTATCCTGCCCCGACTTCTGCCATAGCCTATTTGGCAAGCAGATCAGGATGCAACACTTCTCCCTCAATCCTAGCTCTATTTCGTTGAATCCAAATTCCAAATAGAGTAGTAGCAGGCTGCAAGCAATGAAGCATGGAGCTTCCAGTAAAGGACAGTAGGCCTGAGACTAAGTATTACTGTAGAATAGGCTTACATCCTAGTTTGCACGGACACTCTTCCAAACCAATATGTCATGTCGGACACACGACAATACGTGTCCGACATCTGTAAAATCGTGTCCGGGTTTTAGTTTATTTGGACACGTGTCGGACACGGTTTGTCATATTTAGAGACGTGTCCGCCACAGTTTGTAATATTTAGAGACTCGTTGGACACACCTAACGTTGTTTATCGGTTTCCGGATTAATAAATGACAATATATTGTAGGTTTATGGTGGCTACTTGTTGGTATAAACACTTATCATAAGATTAAATAACTAACTAATAAAGTACTTGTTAGATATTCTTTGTACTCCCTTAGTTCATATTCAAAGAGTGCCTACAGCAAAGTAATGAATGAAAGCTAAAAAATGCTTATCTCCAAATCAATGCATAACAAACATCATTCAACATTACAAAGTAGGAGAATCTAAATTTTTAAGATAGATAAAAGAGAAAATTCTTACTAAGTAGTAATCAAAGCATTACACCAAGGATATCAGAATTAGCTCCTCATATTTAATTTTCTATTGTTTTTCTATTTTATTATGAAGTTTTTATTTAATGGGCGTATTTAGAGGGTCATATGTTAAAATATTTAATAATATTCGTGTGGCCTAAGTGTTTCAGTTTAAATATAAATTAAGTTCATATTAAATATTACGAGACTTTAATATGAAAGACGACACCGTGATGGATCGATTTCGATTAATGTACTTAAAGTCAGAAATTACTATTCCTTCCGACCTTACCCAGTATCAAAAGACGTCTTTTCACGAAAAGGTGTGAACGGTTTGACTTGAGATCAAACACGTATCCCTTGGCCTTGTATTTATACATATCAAGCAAGACATACGTTATCTTCTCAATTAACAAAAGAACAAAATACACAATTACAGACACTGAAAGACACAGTTCCATCTCCATCATCAAGGAACATTAAGGAAGGGTCAAGGAGGAGAATCAATACTATTTCTTTTATTATATATTGAGTGCGTCTGTTGCATGGACCAAGGTTAGTCCTTATTTTTTTTAAACGATTTTATTGGGTTGAATTAGATTGAATCTATAATCGATTGTTGGAAAGAATTCATTATCGATTCATAAAGTACGTATAACTTACATTTGGTATCAGAGCCATTGTGGATTTGCTTAATTTACCCACGAAAGTTTTCTTCAATTGTCTGTTTCATATGGAGTATGTCTATTATATGATATGAAATTACGTATTAAATTGAGTGATTGATGCCACTTGTTTGTATGATATATGATATGATTTCTGACGAGTATTACTGTCATAGATTCAATTATATGATGGAGTCTACTTCGTAAGTTTTCATAAAAATTAACATGCAGATCAAGTATTATGAAATGTTGGATATTTGTGTGCTACAATTTCCAAGTTTAATTGGTGCAGTCTTCTAGTGTTGATTATGCAGTCTCTCGTGTTGATTACTTGTTTCTCAACGTGTTGGTTCGATGAACCAACTTTGTTTTCTCTTCCAATAATACTATATATACTACCTTCATTCACTCACAAAAATACACCGAAGAATGTCTCATATATATCTATATACCAAACTCGGAGGGAGTATTTGGCAACGTTCGGGGCAAGGTTCAATTTGTAGTTCCATCTACACCGAAATTGCAAAGGTTGTGTAATCCTAGGGGTCGATTGTCATGGAAAACCGTGTGCAGAGTACGGGGCAAATTCGACTTTAGGACAGTGACTTGTCACGCCGCAACCATCTATTTCTCAGATAAGCTCGTTCCCTTATTATTTCATATTTTATAATAATCATTTATTTTTATCAACTGTTTATACATTATTATGACTCAATAATATATTATGATTCCAATCGCATTAATATGATCGTACTTATATTCGATACTATCCTTATACTTTGTGAAGGAGTTATGTCCACTGTCCTACGGATTAACCCGCTTAAGTCTATGTATCCGATATGCCTTGCTAGAGGTCGATGTCGGATTGACATGTAAATGAGTTACGTGTCTGGTAGTCTTAAGTGGGCCCATTGGGTCACACACAATATGTACGGGATATTATTAATATATATCGATATATTGAATATATATCGGGTCAGTAGTAATATTGACCCAACTGCGTTGTCAGGTTATGGTAATTAGAGTTATACTAATAATCTAATTATGGTAATTAGGGTTATAGTAATAACCTAATTCTAGTTTCTCATCTCCTAAATAAGGAGGTTCATATGATGAACCAAGATATGGAAAAAAGAGTATTGACTCATAATATATTCGTCTTATAAAGAGTTATAAGAGAGATATAGAGAAGTTGTGAGACGGTCTCACAAACCCTTATACTAGCATATACGTCACAGTTCTGTACCCGTGTGGATACCAAAGGAGGCATCACGTTTGGGGTGCTTTATTCTGTCCGTGGAGATTATTTATTCTTGTCCGTGAAGATTATTTATTCTGTCCGTGGAGATTATATATATATTTCTGGGTTTATTATATTTCTTATTAATACGCTATTCCGCTACAAATAAGGTATAATTGTTATCCCTCTTATTTTGTCTTTTCGGTTAATACTCGTAACAGGTCCTTGGGTTTAAGGGTTGTAACCCTACAGTGGTATCAGAGCCTCTGTTACGTAGTATTAATCTAATAGACGTGAATCTATTTCTCATAATTGGTTATGAGGGATTCCACCCGCGTATTAATTTGATTATACTTTCCGTCCTGAGAATCATTCTACTATTTCCGTGAGATAATTCGGTTGATAATAGTGATTATGCCGCAATGTTCTCTGTGATAATTGCCGCAATATTATAGTACTTGGATTTGATATCTTGTGTTCTACGTGTAACATAGCATGTGATTGATTGTTCTTGTTTTTAATATCTTGCATATGCATTACATGAACACTCACTATGTGAATGTACGTACACACACAATTTGTTGTAGTTGTCCTGAGTTCCATTTGATTCGTTTTGCGGCTAATCTATCGGATTACCATCGATCAAATTAGGGTTTATTTTAATTTATGAATTTAATTTGTTAAATTCTAAAATTGACTCGTAAAATTAATTTAAGATCTAATATTGATTATTTTTAATTTAATTTTGCCCTAAATTGACCCACTATAATCTCAAATTCTTTGTTGACGATGAGATTAATTAGATTAGTCAAGATTCGATTGAAATTGAGAACGTTAAATTATTGGAATTTATTATTATTGTTAACGATGAGTCCTAATAAGATTAGGACAAGACTCATTTTAATTTTGGTGGAGACGAAACGAAACGAGGACGACACGAGTATGACTCGGATGGCACGAGTATGACTCGGTAGGAACGGGTGTGTCCCGGTCGGAACGGGATAACCTGGGCAGAAGGTTTGACCAAGACGATACAATATTTACTCGGACGACATGGTGTCGGGTCGAGCGACGCTTTTAAGAAAAGTCGTTTTCTTGCGTTTGTGTGTTGATTCTGAGTCAAAACGTGGATTATATTTTATTTTCCGAATCAATGAAAAATTAGTTTTCTAAATCGGTAAATAATGTTTTGCATTGTAATTATCATATTATCATAAATAGATCGGAAAAAGAGTTTCTCGAGTCTTATTTGATTTTGATGAATTGTTCATTTATATGACAATTATAAGTTGTAGATCGATTGTGAATCGAGTTTTGGATATCCGTTTAATTTTTCCGGGTGGGAAATTGTTTCTCGTAGTTGGAAAAATGAAAGATATTGGTGAAATTGTTCAAACCAAATAGCAATTATGAATTGTAATATGATTATGAATCAAAATATGGGATCTTTTAACTTGTTTTATGAACAAATCACTAGTAACAATTGAATTATTATGTCATACGATGCATGAATTTTATTGTTTGAGACTTCTGACTTGTGTGCTTAGAACTAATAGGTCGCCTTGTAAGTTGACCTAGTAGCATGTTTAGCACCCATAATGCATTTAATCCCTCGCAAAAATATTAAGTATTGCCTTTCCAGAACTGACCACTACAACAATTTCATATCATTGGTTGAAGTGACTGCCTAAGCGGTGCTTTGCCGATGTGTGTGGACTGAGTAGGTGGGTGACGGTTACCCACAGGTTCAGTCTGGTTTGCTTAACATTGCTATCAAGTTGGACTTGGGCTTTGAGGCAAATAGTTGGTGTCATATGATGACTAATTCCGACGAACCAAGAATTACATATTGATGTAATTGACAATGTTGTTGTCTACCTTTACTTTTGGAGCTTGAGCAGTGAGCCCAAGTTCACTTGAGCGACAAAAGGTTTAGGATCTTGGAATATTATGCGAACTTGAGGGTAGTTTCCATGATTTTATCTTAAAATTGTTTAAGATTATTAATATCAATTATCGTTTTACTTAGCATATAATTGTAGTTGTAATTTAGTCCCTTTATCACAGTTATTATAGATGAGTTTGAATTGTTCAACCTTGTTGATTGGTATCTTGAGAATTGTTTTCAAAATTAGAGATATGGATTTTGTCCTTGTGAAGGATAATTTCGACAAATTATAATCAGTGCTAATGTACAGTATGGACTGTATAATTAGAGTCATGGAGATGATTAATATAAGTACCAAAATCAATTGTTTCAATAAAGGGAATCGTTTCCATTAAATGAGAAAATGTTAAAGATGATCCAATTAATCAGTGTCATATGATGCGTGATTATATTGATAATCAGGAAATTTTGGATACTTCTTTCTAAAGAATTAGGAATTGAATCGGTTCAATTAGTCCTAAGTTTAGGTCACTTTATTATGAATAAACATGTGACTTAATAAAGTTTCTCACCTTTCATGAGATGTTAAAAGACGATTGAACATTGTATCAAGAAGGCAAATAATACTAATGTTCTATGAGTTCATTAAGAAAATTGCTTGAGATAATGATTAATGAATCTAAGATGTTGGTTAAAGTAAGGGAAGAATAATTGTTATCATACTCAAACTTGTTGCCAAATTTAGATTAGGTACGATTTTATTAGCCATTAATGTAATGACGAATATATGGCATTGTCAGATAGCTTTCTAGAAGTGTCTAGAAAATAAATCTGCAAATCAATTGAAGTAATGACTTCAGGTGTGTATGTTACTAAAGTAATTGTTACTTTCATTCTACTGTTTTCGTATAAGATACCAAATGCAACTATTACATTGTGGATGTGATGAGTCGAAGAGGGTGGAATAATGGTATATAATTGAAGTGTTTTATGATTGAAATGGACAAACGTTGTTATTTCATATATAAAAGGAACATCGCTTAATTTTACCATAAAGCTGACTACTGGAATTGAATAATTGTTATTCTTGTACTAGTCATAAGCAAGAGTATTGATTATGTTTCATGTATGGGCATGGAAAGTTTTAATAAAAGTAGAACAATTGTTGCTCTATATCTTGCAAGAATATGAAGTACAATAAGGCTAACATGATTGTTGGGCTCTACATTCCTAGTAGTGAATGTTTTTATTTGTAACATAACGACCAAAAGGTTCAAGTCCCTCGACTCAAGTTTTACCTATTGTGACATTGTTCTTAATCCATAAGACAAGAAACATAAGAATAGTTTCATAATGATGAAATTATAATCCTTATTGATAAGGATCAATTGAGGTAGATGGATTTTGTTTAGATGGATAAATGACATTAGAAGTGTCTCCTATTATTTGTAGTGGGAGGATACTTAGACTTGTTGGATCACACATATACAGATACGTGTGAATTTAACTAGTGATGTTGCAAAAATGGGTAACGCGTATGGTTTTGTTCATTTGATGAAATTTGAAACTGAATGCTTTGAATTGTTCAAGGTACGAGTCGTTCGATATGATTGAAACAGGGAGGAATTGAAATAAAAGATTGTGATCATCTTAGAAGTAGTGAAAAGTGTTTCAAACTACATCGAACCATATCTGATATGATTTGATCTATGATGAGCCATATGCAGATATTATTGACGCTTTAGAAAGTTATGCACTATAAAAGTCTTTGTACAATGTTGATGAGATTGTCCATGTAAGTCGGAGAATAGACACCATATGAGATATGGATTGAAGATGTTCTAAAAAGTCTTTTCTTAATTATCAAGTCTTGAAGTTTAAAGAAAATTGTTTTGTAGAACTTAGACTCAATTATGACGTGTGTTTTATTAGGGGTATTATGTTAATTCTACAAACCATCCAAAGAACAAAACTGTTTTGTTGCATGGAGTGGTATGTTTCTTTTAAAAATTTGTGATTTCTAATAGAAACAGTGGGAGTAGATGCGACACTTGAATTGTTCAAGATTAACAGGAATTCTCTACAATTGTTGAAGAGGACATTGATGAATCCATGAAAAGTCATGATCATCTCACCTGCGAAATATTACCCTATATAGGTTTGACCTATGATGAAACAATAATGGACAACGACTCCAAAATTCACATAAAATCTAATAGATTCTATATACCATAACTACCAAGTATAGACTTTGGTTAAATGTGTCTTATAGTGAAGAACAGTCTTCAATATAAAGACGATATAGGTTGATATAAGAGTATCTATGAAGCATAGTTGGTAGTTAAGGAATGATCTCATAGTAGTGACTATGGAAAAATTCTTTTTACAACATTATGCTTAAATCTATTAGGATTGATTTAGCATTTTGAATGTCATCACTCATATGATGAGTTTTGGACATATATATGTAAAATACATTTCTTGAAAGAGATGCAATATGATGTGTGTGCGACTCATCGTATGAAGTTCATATATTATCAAAATTGCTAGACAAATGTGAATGATCCAATTTGATTGGAGCAAGTATTATGAAGTAGTATCTTCGTTCTCAATGTGGTAATTCAAAGATGTTTGTTTTCCTTTGAAACGATGAAAGACAGTGTGTACAAGAGGCTAGTGGGAGTGCATTTATCGTTATGATTTGGTATGTAAGTGACATACTTCTCTAACTAAACGACATTTGATTGCTTTAGTCTATGAGACTTTGCAAGAAATGTGTTTATTATGTGCTCGTGTGACGAGTAGATACTAATCAGTTGAGTGTCACTAGAATGCTATCTAAGAATTGTTTCTTGGCGCTTGAGAAGCAAAAAGAGGAATTATTTAAGAGATGCGCATGATGTGATAAGCGAATTATTGTAAACAAGTTACAGCGATTCATATTTCCAAATAGACAAAGATGACATGAGATTGTAATCTCAGTATATTTTGTTTTGGATGAGAAGTTGTGTGTTGGAATAGTTCCAAAAGACAACTTTGTGACTAGTATTATAACTAAAGTTAGTGTTCTATGCTTTTGAAGCAAATAGACGTTTGATTACCAATCAAGCACACACTCAACTTTAAAGTTTATGAAGCAATTTGTTGCTTATGAAACTATCATTTTGCCTTAATTGAGAGAAAGTAGATTGATCATATATATGCTTGTAAATAACCAATACAAATGTTGTATGTCCCAAAACCTCCTCTACATAAAGATCATATTATTATGATTGGTATAAGACGCATGGGCGAGTGGTCTTAGTACTTTTAGAGGTGTTTGGTTTAGTGGGGGTTATTTCGATAATTGATATATGTATGACATATTGTCATTTGGCTAATGTAACTGAATTTTGTCCCAAATAATTTACATTGTTGAAATAGATCACTAAGTACGTGACTTAGTCTTGGAACTCTATTTGGATGATGTAATTATTTTATCTCTAGTCAGGGTATTACGTTGCGACATTTGAATACCCTTAAATGACTGGTGTGTGAGTTGGTTGATGACTAAGTTCCTTGAGTCATAGGTATTGAGATATTAAACCAGGCACACGGGTGTATGTTAAGAACATACATTAGACAGACCCGTCGAAAAGGATTTTACTAAGATTTCGCTTAGTGTCAATAAAGTTCTTTGCAAGTTATGAACTTGTACGGTCTTTAGACCTGAGTCTTTGACTATTCTGTACATGTGATGTGTATGCTTTGATACTATTCCTCGTCAGCTGTGAAAGGGGGCTATAGATGGTTATTGGGCATGCATGGATCATGTGATAGGATGTGGTTAGACAAGAGGGGATTTGCTCTTCCTTTATTGAAGGGAATTTATTGTTTCTTGGCCACTCGAAGAGTGTGACTTGTGCAAATGCGTGGCCACGCTCAGATAGGATGATTGTCATCTATCTGCTCTTTTAACAAGTCAACTCAAACACGAGTAAAAGATTGAGATATGTGAGGATGACACTTCTTCTTACCTCATTCTCAATTGGAGACAATAGTAGCAAAAAGACTTAACGCCGTTCTTGAGAGGACATGTACAGGTGGGAGACTGAAGGAGTTATGTCCACTGTCCTACGGATTAACCCGCTTAATTCTATGTATCCGATATGCCTTGCTAGAGGTTGATGTCGGATTGACATGTAAATGAGTTACGTGTCTGGTAGTCTTAAGTGGGCCCATTAGGTCACACACCATATGTACGGGATATTATTAATATATATCGATATATTGAATATATATCGGGTCAGTAGTAATATTGACCCAACTGCGTTGTCAGGTTATGGTAATTAGAGTTATACTAATAATCTAATTATGGTAATTAGGGTTATAGTAATAACCTAATTCTAGTTTCTCATCTCCTATATAAGGAGGTTCATATGATGAACCAAGATATGGAAAAAAGAGTATTGACTCATAATATATTCGTCTTATAAAGAGTTGTAAGAGAGATATAGAGAAGTTGTGAGACGGTCTCACAAACCCTTATACTAGCATATACGTCACAGTTCTGTACCCGTGTGGATACCAAAGGAGGCATCACGTTTGGGGTGCTTTATTCTGTCCGTGGAGATTATTTATTCTTGTCCGTGAAGATTATTTATTCTGTCCGTGGAGATAATATATATATATATATATATAGAGAGAGAGAGAGAAGGGATCAAATAAGTTCACCACATGCAATTAAGTCTATATTAAAGTTACAGTTGACATACGTTGAAGTTGCATTTGTTCAAGATTGATATGTAACTATAACATTCAGTACTGTTATCACTTCAAGTGATAAAGTGCAACTTTAACATTCATCTCGTGTAACTTTAAGCACTTTTTGTGTAACTTTAACACTGGAACTTATGAACTTATAAGAGTTGTTGGCCTTATGTGAACCTATCTCTATATATATATAAATATATATTTCTGGGTTTATTATATTTCTTATTAATACGCTGTTCCGCTGCAAATAAGGTATAATTGTTATCCCTCTTATTTTGTCTTTTCGGTTAATACTCGTAACAGGTCCTTGGGTTTAAGGGTTGTAACCCTACACTTTGTTCCAACAATCTAAAGTCGAATTTTGGTACCTTTGTGACAGGTTTAGGATTTCAATTGCTAGAGTGGGTAACTCGTGCTATTCATTCTCGAATCACTATCATTCAGCTAACCTTGTGATGGAATTGGGTTTGTAATGTGTTCCGGTCACGGAAACAATTAACCTGATTATGAATTCGGATTCTTAGTGTTCGGATATTGCTTGCTTGATTTCCTTTGATCTCTCCTTTCTCCCTCTCCTATGATCGGACCTTCCCGGCGGATTGAGCCTGCTCCCTGCACAAGTAGCGCACAGGGCCTCGGAGGTTGTCCGAGGGAACCCTCTCCGATGCCTAAGTCAGTCCGTGAATGCCTTGATGAACCTAGCTCGTGAGGAACTAGGCGGCGTTTTTAGGAGTAAGAGTCTAGAGAGAGAAAATCCAACCCCTTCTAAGTGGGAAATGGGTGGGTATTTATACCTTCCCACAAGAGAGAGAGGAGGAGAGGGAAAAGAGCGGGAGAATGGGTGGACATGAGGACGACACGTGGCCTCGCCTCATCCACCCACTTTCCCTTACCTGAGGCGGAATGACGGATGGGCCCTCGGTTTCCCCTGCTCGTACTGGGGGTTTGGGCACCCTGGAAACCAGCACGTAGGGGACTTGGTGGCCCTGCTCGGCTGACAGCAGGGCCCTGCCGAGCAGGCGCAAGCCTTGGGAGTGCTTTCAGTAGTCTTTTGCAGGGCGGGCCTGCTGGGCAATCTTCAGTTCACCCTGGGGGCGAATTATTCCAGGGCGCCACAGGCGGGCGATCCGTGGCACTTAGTCAACTCCCATCAATTGGCCCACGTCGGCCAGAGGGAGGCAGGGTCTTCCTCTTGGCAGGCGTCTCACGAGATGAGGTGCAGTTGACTTTTGGGCTCCCATGCATTTAATGCGTTGCTTGTTCCCGAGGTTGGAGGCCCAAGCGCATTGGTTGTGATAAGGAAGGTTGGAATGTTCTTCTAGTAATGATTACTTCTTGCAAAGCGGATTCTCGAGCAACGCGCATATCCTATGATTGGTCGCTTCCTCTTACAGGGGTGGTTGAAGCGCCATTAATGCATAGCCTTAGTTCCTTGTATAAATTCTGTTCTTCTTGCCATTCTTCATAATTCATTTTTAGCTTTCTTATTCCCCAAAGAAAACATGTCATGGATTACAAAAATTCTCCTTCATCGCGGGGCCCGGGTGGTGACCTGCCGCTGGAAGGGAGGTTGGAGACTAAGGTATCACAGGATGTCCTTTTGTGCCCTTCACCGTAGCCGGCAATTCAGCACCCGACTTTGTAGGAAACTCGGGAGGAGGGCGCGTGTCAGGGCAGGTAAGCGTCCCAAGAGGGCTTCGCCGGCTGCTTCTAAGTTCAAGCGTTGCCCCCAGGGAGGGGGCTGCTTCGACAGGGGATGCCATGAGTGCTTCCCCTGGCTGCATCCTGAGCAGTTTGACCCCAACTGCTCGAAGCTAACTTCTTCTCCGGAATCAGGCCCTTCCTCTCCCTTAGCGAAGGTCGGCTGTGGTTCCTGCGATAATGCTCGGACAGTCCCCTATGGCAGGGATTGGGATGTTAGCAGTTGTGACTCCGGAGACAGCGACGGCCAGGGCTACTCTTCTGGCTGGAATAAGGACGACAAGTCTGCGGACCCCTTTAAACACTCAGATGACTGGGATTGGGGTTCCGACGCAGGGGGGTATAATAGTCCTGGGGATTATTCCCCAGGTTTTGACGATGACTAGGCTTGCCTTTGTCAGGCAGGCAGGTTGAGCCAGGCTCCCTGGTTCTTTTTATAATTCGACCAGGCCTTGTAACTTGCCCATTTTTTGGGCTTTTTCTAATGAAAAAAGATCAGGCGGTTTATTATTATTGTTTGTTTGCATTTTTTTTTTTGAAGGGGAGTGACGTCATTGGGGGGATGTTAGCCCTCTGACGCCTTTTGTCTTCTCGAGGTTTTTCTTGGGAAGAGGAGGTTGGTTGTTAGAAACGTGACACATGGGGGGTAATTTGCGGGGGGAGCTTTGCGGAGAAAAGTGACCCTTCAGTTGCCCAGACCTATATAAGCCCATTCTGCTCCCCCTAATTCCCTTTTTAACATTTTCGAAACTCAAGCCTTTGCTACTTCCTTACTCTCCTTGCTGTTGTGAACTCTCTCTAGACTTTGAGGAACGCCTAACTTCGGTTTTTTTCAGCGACGGTCATCTTTCTAGGTTAGAATCTTGATTCCAACTCTTCGTTTTTCTTCCTTTTTCTCATACTCCTTCGCGAAATAGAATGTCTCGCGCTCGCGCTCTTTCTTTTAGTCCGTCGTCTGGAAGGACGGAGGGTAGGAGAGGGGGGAGATCCGACTTAGCCTCCTCCTCTGGGGTCAGACCCGGCGGGGGAAACCGCCCCGAGGAAGATGGGGGTGCCAACTCACCCGAACCCGCTCCTTTTGACGTTGTCGACTCCGACGACGGTGCATTGGAGATAGACCCCACTACCATTGCCGGCCTTGCTCCCAGGGAGAAAGGGAAAAAATATTTCTTGGATAAACACAAATACCTGGTTCCTTTGAGAACCTACCCTGAAACCAAGAATCAAGACCTGATTCTGGAGAGCAATGCTGCCGGGGAGATTGAGAAATTTTATCACTTTGGGGAGGGATACACCGTTATAATTCCCGGGGAGAGAGACACGGTGTGCTGCCCTCCTGACGGCTGTGTGGCAGTTTACCACAAAAGCCTGGAATTCGGCCTACGATTCCCTCTACACCCCTTCTTGGAGGAGGTTTTTAGGAGGATGAACGTGGCCATTGCTCAGCTGACTGCCTCGGCGATCAGGACCCTGGTGGCCTACACCTGGACTTGTCTCTTTCATGGGGAAGGGCCCTCTATTGACGCCCTGCGCGCCATGACTTGGCTACAAATGGTGTCTTCATCAAGGGGGGGTGACTCCCCTGGGTACTGGTCCATTTTGAAGTCGAAGAAATACGCTCTAGTCTGGCCGACTTTAAACAGCCTGAAAGACTGGAAGGACAATTTTCTGTATGTACATAGTGCCTCAGGGTGGCGGATCCCTAGGCACTTTAGGAACCACGTGCATACCCGTATGGAAACTCGCGAAGAATACCATCCGGGCATCGGGGGTAAAGATCTAAAGGTGAAGCTGAGCCAGGCAGACGAGAGTTTGGTCGAGAAGTTTAAGGTTACTGAGGGGCCTCCCCCTAATGAGCCTGCTTTCTGGCTTCCTCACGCAGATCTCATTACCACGGATGAATATCTGACCCCGCTGGGCCTGATTCCTGGCCTTGAAGGTAGTTCAGGGGCTTCAATTGGCCTGATTCTTCTTGAGGTTTCCATCCCTGTTTCCTTAACTGGCTGTTTATCCGTCTTGCAGGTTCTGCTTCTCGCCTTTGGACAAGGAAGCAGGTGAGGAGGCTTGGCCTGTCTGAGGAATTTGTTGTTACTCAAAAGTGCCCCTCTCTTCCCTCCAACTTCAAGAAAGGAGAGAAGAACTTAATGAGGTTTGTGAAGGAATTCGCCTCTGGCCGACGACTCCCTTTCCCTCCACGGCTAAAGCCGGCGGCTCCTTCCTCCAATGCCCAGGGTGGGGAAGCTGAAGTTACTTCTGTGGCGACCCCTTCCCATGCTCACCGGCAGGGTGGATTCCCCTGCCGGGACTCACATTTCCCAGGGGTCTCATCCTGCGGACTCTGAGCAGACTGGAGAGAGTGCTCCCTTGGTCCACAGGAGAAAGAGGAATAGGGAGACTCCAGGGACTGTGCCTATGGTTGACTTGGAGGCTGATGTGGAGACCCCCGAGGCGAAACGCCCTGCTCACGACGTCCCGGGCACTTCTCTCTTGGAGGAAAATGTAGAGTTCCATTCTACCGCAGGCGACAGTGTTGATGTGTCAGGCCTGCTCTCGGATTCTGGTACTGTTTTAGCGGACCGCCTTACCAAGTCTATAGCCACTACCTCCAACCAGGTGATTCAATACATACAGCGCACTTCCAAGGTGCTGTAGGCCTCTACCGAGCTGGCGGCCCTCAGTCGCCTAAGTGATGAGGAGCTGACTGTCACCCCTGGGGCCCCTCCTCCTGATCGCCTAGCCATGGTTGAAAGGGATGCGACCTTGATCATGGGCTTGAAGGACAAGCTGACAAAGCAGGAGAGAGAGTTGGAGGAAGCGAAGGGGCAGGCCAATCAGTGGAAACTCCAAGGGGAGAAGGCTGTAAGGGAGGCGTCCAAGCTGGAGGTAGAGCTGAAGGAGAGTCGCCTGGCAATGGAGCGCGCTACAATGTCCCTGGCTGAGATGGAGCATTTCAAGAAAAGAGCAGCTGATTTGGAAGAGAAGCTGTCCAAGGCCAACTCAGATTTCAAACAGGCTCAGACTGGGTGGCAAGATGAGAAAGATGTCATCCTGAAGGAGGCTGAAGCTGCCGCGGACTTGAGCTTTGAGAATGGGGCTACTTCCTCCTTGGAGCTTGTTATGGAGGTGATTAAGGAAATGTTTCATGTCTTTGACGAGGATGCTTTCCGGAACCTTTATGCTGCCAAGAATGAAGCTCTGGCGGCCGGAGCCCCTAAGGAAGTTGCTGGTCCCAGCCATGATGTGCCTGATGCTTAGGCTTTTCTTTGATGATAACTTTTTGTGCTGAGCCTTAGTATGGCCAGCTTGCCTGTAATACTCTGGTTTTTTCGGATCTTTATTTTGGGGTTTTTTTTTTTCAAACAATATTACTCTTTCCTGAATTGATTTTCGAATATTTGTCCTGTATTTCTGCTTGCTTTGTTTTTCATATAGAGTATGGCCTGCTCCCTGCCTGCCCAGAGGTAAGCAGGGTGGCACTTTGTGTTTTTTATACAAGGTTGGGGAGCCTGCCCCCAGCCCTTGCTCATTTGGCCTGTTCCTGGCTTTTGTTCAAAGTCCAGGGGGCCTGCCCCCTGCCTGCCCAGAGGCTAGCAGGGAGGCCCTGCGTTTTTTATACAAGGTTGGGGAGCCTGCCCCCAGTTCTTGTTCATTTGGCCTGTCCCTGGCTTTTGTTCAAAGTCCAGGGGGCCTGCCCCCTGCCTGCCCAGAGGCTAGCAGGGAGGCGTTGCGTTTTTTTATACAAGATTGGGGAGCCTGCCCCCAGTCCTTGTTCATTTGGCCTGTCCCTGGCTTTTGTTCAAAGTCCAGGGGGCCTGCCTCCTGCCTGTCCAGGGGTAAGCAGGGAGGCGTTGCATTTTTTATACAAGGTTGGGGAGCCTGCCCCCAGTCCTTGTTCATTTGGCCTGTCCCTGGCTTTTGTTCAAAGTCTAGGGGCCTGCCCCCTGCCTGCCCAGAGGCTAGCAGAGAGGCGTTGAATTTTTTGTTGGGGGGGCCATTTTCCTTAGTTCTGGCAACAGGGGGCCTCCCCCTATTGCCCCCTCCTCGTTTGTGTGTGAAAACGCAAGTTTGAACAGGCAACGAGTATAGGCTTGAAGCTCTTTCATTTC
The DNA here is from genome assembly GCA_958450325.1 of Agrostemma githago. NCBI lineage: Eukaryota > Viridiplantae > Streptophyta > Magnoliopsida > Caryophyllales > Caryophyllaceae > Agrostemma > Agrostemma githago. The sequence goes on along the minus strand of OY288258.1, from coordinate 55,023,164 downwards.
TTTGTAAAAATTTAACAAGGGTGGTCGGAGCCGTCGACATTCTTTGACCGTTCTCCGCCAATTTTCCAGGAAACAAAAACTATCATAAAATCTTGCTAGACATAATATTTCTTTAGGGTGTCTGCGTTCCAGTGAGCACTCAACTCTTGGCCCTCAAGATTGGCGATTCTATACGTGCCTGGGCCTAAGATTTGAGTTACTTGGTATGGGCCTTCCCAGTTAGCGCTGAGTTTTCCGTGTTCTTTCGATTTTCCCACAGCCTGTGTTTTTCTGAGGACTAGATCTCCCATCTGAAAATTTCGCTGATGCACTCTCTTATTGTACGCCTTCCTCATTCGCTGCTGGTAGGCGACGATATTGGCACTGGCTTCCTCCCTTACCTCACTGACCAGATCTAAGGCCTCAGCCATTGCCACTTCGTTTTCAGCCTGGTCGTATTGTAGGGAGCGCAGGGAAGGGATCCTGGCCTCGATTGGTAATAGAGACTCTACACCATATACCAGGCCGAACGGGGTCTGGCCCGTAGATTCCTTTCGCGTGGTCCGGATTGACCAGAGAATGCTGGGGAGCTCGTCGGCCCATCTGCCTTTGAGGTTATCTACCATCTTCTTAAGGCCATTCAGGATCTGTTTGTTGGCTGCCTCTGCCTGTCCGTTGGTTTGAGGGTGGCAGACGGCAGAGTAAGCAACTGCGACGCCATGGCCTTCCAGCCAGATTCTCAGGGGGTCGTTATCGAATTGACTTCCATGATCAAACACTAGCATTTTTGGCAGGCCGAATCTAGTGATGATGTTCCGCCATATCACCTTCCTGACTGCAGGCTCGGTAATGTTAGGAACTGCCTCAGCTTCCACCCACTTGGTGAAGTAGTCGATAGCCACGATCAAGAACTTTCTGCCCTCGGTGGCCACCGCAAAAGGTCCTAGTATGTCCATCCCCCACTGAGCGAAGGGGATGGGGGATAGGATTGGCTTGAGCTCCTGGGCCGGGGCATGGATGGATGGGGCGAAAAGCTGACATTTCCTGCACTTTTGAGTCAAGTCCTTGGCGTCGGCCAGCAGGGTTGGCCAGTAGTATCCGGCTCTCAAGGCCTTGTGTGCCAGCGACTTTCCTCCTATGTGATGGCCACATATGCCAGAGTGGATGTCATCCAATACCTCCGCCGCCTGCTCTGCCCCCAGGCACCTGAGCAGGGGGGACGAGAAAGACTTCTTGTACAAATCTTCTCCCATTATGATGAACCATGCAGCCCTTGCCGGCATTTTTCTTTTTTGTACGGGGTCAGTCGGTAAGATTCCGTGCTTCTTGAACAGGATGATGGGGGTCCTCCAATCTCCAGGCCCTGCCTCCTCCACCGCGCCAACGGTTTGGCAGGGGACAGTAGATTTTTCCTGGATGACGTCCACCCATACCGACCTCTTTATATCCTGTAGGCTGGAACTAGCCAGTTTTGACAGGGCGTCCGCCCGGTTGTTTTGGGATCGAGGGATTTGTCTGATTTCATACGATTTCAGGCCTGACAATTCCCTTTTCACCATTTCCAGGTATGCAGCCATCGTTTGGTCCCTAGCCTCATACTCTCCATTGATTTGGTTGGCGATGAGCTGGGAGTCTGTTGCCAGGACAATCCGCTCTGCGCCTGCGGCTTTGGCTAGGTTGACGCCTGCGAGCACAGCTTCGTACTCAGCTTCATTGTTTGACGTGGGGAAGACAAATCTGAGAGCATGCTCAAAGTCGGTCCCCTCCGGGCTGGTCAATACCACTCCGGCCCCTGCTCCGTTAGCCGTGGAGGACCCATCGGTGTATACTGTCCACTCGCCGGCGATTGGGCTATCCTCCTCAGAGAGGGAGCATTCTGCTAAAAAGTCGGCTAGGGCTTGGGCCTTGATGGCTGTTCTTGATTGGTACGTTATCCCTAGTCCACTCAACTCAATAGCCCACTTTAGTAGCCTGCCTGACTTTTCAAATTTTTCCAGCACCTTCTCTAGGGGCTGGTCTGTCAATACTACGACAGGGTGTGCGTCGAAGTATGGCCTCAATTTTCTGGCCGCTATGACAACCGCATAGGCTGCTTTTTCGACCAAAGAATAATTTTTCTCTGCTGCCCCCAGGGCGTGACTTACAAAATATATGGGCTGTTGAGCGCCTGCTTCCTCCCTCAAGATGACTGCGCTGACTGTCACATTGGTTACGGCGATGTAGAGGAAGAGTTTTTCCCCTGCCACTGGCCTTGCCAGGGTGGGAAGTTTCTTTAAATGCTCTTTCAACTGCCCGAATGCTTCTTTTTGCTCGTCTTCTCACTTGAATTGCTTGTTGCCTTTCAGTATTTTGAAGAATGGGGTCGACTTGTCTGCTGACCTGGCGATGAATCGTGCCAGGGCGGCCATGCGGCCTGTCAGACGTTGGATGTCCCTGATGGTCTTGGGTTTAGGAAGGTCCAGAACAGCCTGGACTTTCTCGGGGTTAGCGTCTATCCCTCGAGAGCTGACCAAAAAACCCAAGAATTTTCCAGAACGAACTCCAAATGTACACTTCTTTGGATTGCGTTTCATTTTGTAGGTACGCAGGGAGGAGAAGGTCTCCCGCAGGTCTGCCAGGTGCTCTTTGTCTCCTCTGCTCTTTACAATGGCATCATCGACATAGGCTTCTATGTTCCCGCCCTTTTGACCTTCGAACACCTTGTCGACCAGGCGTTGGTACGTGGCTCCTGCGTTTTTAAGCCCGAATGGCATAATCTTGTACATGTAGGTGCCTGAACTAGTGATGAATGCGCACTTCACCCTGTCCGGCTGCCATAAGTACACCTGACGATACCCTGAGAAGGCATCCAGGAAGCTCAGCATAGTATACCCACTGGTAGCGTCTACCAGTTGGTCGATCCTGGGGAGTGGGTAGCAGTCCTTCGGGCAGGCTTTGTTGAGGTTCGTAAAGTCCACGCACATTCTCCATGCGCCTGATGATTTTTTGACCATGACCACATTTGCCAGCCACTCTGGGTAGTCACAAACCTCGATAAAGTCTGCCTTCAAAAGTTTTTCAATTTCTTCCTTGATTGCCAAGTCTTTCTCTGTGGACATATTCCGCTTTTTCTGCTTCACAGGGCGGGCGTCCGCGCTCACGTTCAGCCTGTGAACGATACACGCTGGATCGACCCCTGGCATCTCGTCCGCCGAGTAGGCGAATACATCCTTGTTTTCTTTCAGCAGCTTGACCAGTTCAGCCTGGTAGGACTCTTCCAGGTCAGCCCCTATAAGGACTTGCCTCCCTGGCTCCAGGTCCACCAGCATGCTCTCTCCCCCAGGTTCCAGGTGGTTTGACGCCTGATTACCGGCTGGAATCTCGCCTTCCCTGCTGGGGGAACTGTCGGCTTTCCTCTTTCCCTTTCTTTCACTTTCGTGAGTTTGCAGGGCCACGGAGTAGCACTGTCTGGCCGACTCCTGGTCTCCGTGCACCTTTCCTTCTAGGCCAAAATCGGTAACATAAGCTATGGTGAGGGCTCTAATCAATATGGTCGCTTCAATCTCGTCCAGGATGGCCCTGCCGATTAGGGCGTTGTAAGCAGACCTTGCATCCACTACAACGAATGATGCCCTGACATTTCTGGCAGTAGCCCCCTCCCCAAATGTTACAGGTAGGTCTATGATCCCCATGGGCAATATGCCTGCTCCGCTGAACCCATATAATGATCCAGGGGCAGGTCGTAGGTGTCTTTTCTCCAGGCCCATTTTGTCGAAGGCGTCTTTGTACAGCAAGTTCGTGTAGGCACCGGTATCCACCATGCACCTCCGAACAATGTGGTTGCTGATTTCCAAAGACAGCACCAAGGAATCGCTGTGAGGGTAAACCACCCGCCCTGCATCCTCGGGGGTGATGCTCAGCGTTACTCCCTTCGGGCTTCCTGCCCTTTCAGCGTAGCAGATTTGGTTCCTTAGCTCACGAATTTGCCTTTTCTGACCCCTTCGGCTGACTTGGCCTTCCGCATCCCCTGATATCACGTGGATTACCAGGCGGTTCTGTACTGAGCCCTCGGCCTTTTCAGGCGTTTCTTTCTGAGATTTACTCCTGGCTGCGTAGTTGGCCAACCAGCCATTCCTGATCAGCTTCTCAATTTCGTCCTTCAGGTGGCGACACTCTTCGGTGGTGTGGCCTACGCAGTCGTGGAAAGTGCAGAATTTCTTGGGGTCCCCTTTTGGACTACGCGGTTTGCTCGGGCGATTCCATTTAGCAGTTTCCTTTTCCAGCTCGAAGATCTCTTCCCTGGATTTTTTAAGGGCTGTGTAACTGTCGAACCTAGGCTGGTAGACAGTGCGCTCCTTTTTAGGGGTATCCCCTTCCTCAGTTCTTTGCCTTCCGGATTCGTTTCTACCGCGTCCACCCTACGGTCCCCCCTGCTGCCTGGTGGGGCCTGCGGGGGTCTCCGGCAGGCTGTGGAACTCTTCTTGCAGCATAAACCGCTCTGCAATCTTTCTGGCTTTGGCCAGGGTTTCCGGATGGGCCCTGATCATTTGGTTTTTCATCTCGCCGGGGAGCAGGGAGTTGGTTAGTGCATACGCTGCTGTTGGGTCATCAATTTCCTTCACCTGCTAGAATGATAGGTCGAACCTCTTTAGATATTCCCTTACAGTTTCTCCCTTCTTTTGCCTGAGGGTCATCAGGTCGAAACGGGTGAGACGTCGTCTTTTGTTTCCAGCATACTGGTCCAGGAACATTTCTGCCAGTTCAATGAAGAAAGAGATTGACCCCTGCGGGAGGTCACTGAACCAACCCTGGGCTAAGCCCACCAGAGTGGTGGGAAAGATCTTGCACCAGACTGCGTCGTCGGCGTCGTACATGCCCATATGACTCTCGTACGCAGCCAGGTGATCTTCCGGATCTGTAGTTCCATCGAACTTTACAGTCGGCATTTTAATCTTCGGGATGGGATACGCCTGGACCTCAGGGTGAAGCGGGGTCTTGGTTGGCCTGCCCACCATTTTTGACCTGCTCATGCCTGAGTAGTGACCGTAGTCATCCCTTCTGTCAGGGGTCGGTCTCCTACTTTCAGGGGAGCGGTGCCTTGGTGGGCGCCTGCTTATCGCCTCGTCGTCCCTGGAAGGGGAGTGATACCGTGAGCGCTTTTTCTGGGCAGGCTCAAGGTTATCACCCTGACGGTGCCTGTGCCACATAGGCTGACCGTTGTTAAGCCTGGATTGTAGGCTTTGGGATAGCCCTGGGGCAGGCTGCAATCCCTCAACCGGTGTCAGCCTGGAGAATAAATCTCCTTGTTTCTCTCCCAGGCGTTTGGACACTGGCTCCTTGTGTCTCATGCGATTTCTCAGGTCCTGGGATAGGCCCCCTCTTTCACGAGCGGCCGTAGATTCTGTAGTATGAATGGAGAATGCTTCCTCATGACCAGCAACCTCCTGCGGTGCAGGCGGTTCCTGACGGGCTTCTGTGATTCGCCTTTGCACTTGTGCATACGCCTGAGCTGTCTTCCTGGCCTTTTTCTGAACGTTTCTGACGGCGGTTCGCTTTGTGCCCCCGGTTCCTTCTCCACTTTCAAAGTGGAGCAACCTGGGGGTCGTGGCGACCCTGCCTACCAGATCGTCCGGAGTGAATTCCTGATCCAACATAGCTGAGAAGAACGCCGCAGTCTGTACCATCTGAGCAGGGGTGAGGTTCAGAACTTGCCTCGGATGGCTCCCCTGCCCTGCCATGGCAGCTGCCCCCTGACCTGGTGCCCCCTGGAGACTGGCTCGCCCCACGCCTGGAATCGTGGCGGCAGGTGTTACCTCTGGTGGCATGCCATATTGGGGGGCTTTGGGCGGGTTTGCCACCGAACTGGTGTCGAAAATTTCAGGCATGTTCGATTGTGAGTGGTTAATTTGTTAATTTCGTGTTTTGGAATGGTTGTTTTTGTGGGTAATTTCGTGGGTACAACCTAGATCTTCCCCACAGACGGCGCCAAATTGTTCCGGTCACGGAAACAATTAACCCGATTATGAATTCGGATTCTTAGTGTTCGGATATTGCTTGCTTGATTTCCTTTGGTCTCTCCTTTCTCCCTCTCCTATGATCGGACCTTCCCGACGGATTGAGCCTGCTCCCTGCACAAGTAGCGCACAGGGCCTCGGAGGTTGTCCGAAGGAACCCTCTCCGATGCCTAAGTCAGTCCGTGAATGCCTTGATGAACCTAGCTCGTGAGGAACTAGGCGGCGTTTTTAGGAGTAAGAGTCTAGAGAGAGAAAATCCAACCCCTTCTAAGTGGGAAATGGGTGGGTATTTATACCTTCCCACAAGAGAGAGAGGAGGAGAGGGAAAAGAACGGGAGAATGGGTGGACATGAGGACGACACGTGGCCTCGCCTCATCCACCCACTTTCCCTTACCTGAGGCGGAATGACGGATGGGCCCTCGGTTTCCCCTGCTCGTACTGGGGGTTTGGGCACCCTGGAAACCAGCACGTAGGGGACTTGGTGGCCCTGCTCGGCTGACAGCAGGGCCCTGTCGAGCAGGCGCAAGCCTTGGGAGTGCTTTCAGTAGTCTTTTGCAGGGCGGGCCTACTGGGCAATCTTCAGTTCACCCTGGGGGCGAATTATTCCAGGGCGCCACAGGCGGGCGACCCGTGGCACTTAGTCAACTCCCATCATAATGTAATGCCTTCATGTTAGTTATCTTGGACTTTGTTCTACGCAGTGATTAGCTTAACAAATGCATTCAATATTGATTTATAAATTGAAAGAAAGGAAGAACAGCCATGTTGCAGTGCATCCAATTTTTTTTTTCTGATGTGGTATTAATTGGGTCACTCAAATCAGTTTTGGAGTATGGTAATATTGTGTTTTACGAAGTCGATATTACACTTCTTGCGAGCCAATTTTTATGGCAGTCTTGGATTCGGTAAGGATGGGATAATTATGTGGTCAGATTGAAAATCATTTTTTTTTGTGGCATATTCAGAATTGTAGTTGAATAATCAATTTATGAAAAAAAAACAATTGTGGTTGAGTAGTTTTGTTTAACTATTATGCACTTCGTTTTATTATGCAACAACTTCCGTATATAATATACTCCGTATATCTTTATTTATTGTATGATGTGTGTTCATAATCTATTAAAATGTCTATTATTGTCTCAATTCTACGTAGTATGAGTAAATGACATCGGGAGGTAACGTTTATGTACTTGGTGTGCAATTTTTATTTTTTTGTTCATGAATTCAATGTTAGTATAAATATTAGTAAATAATTGTTTGAAAGAGTTTTCAAACTTTGAAAGGATGGAATGAATTTGTATCTCATCCCATCCATTGGATGAGATGAGGATGGATGTACAGGATTCATTCTACAATTTGCATTAAAAAAAAAAGAAAAAAAGAAAAAGAAGGGAGATACTACTTCCTAAAATAACTCCCATAATTTTAGGAAACAATAATATCACATTCATTCAACCATTCATTCACCCATTCATTCATTCACATTACCACGTTCATCAAACCTAAAAAAAAACGCTTCCAACATCACGTTCATCCATTCATTCATTCAAACTCTGTGCTCGACATCACGTTACTATGGATTCAATGATCGCGAGATCATCATCAACTGTTGATAAGCAATTCGTGGAGTACAACAATGGTGAGTTTCGATATTACTTTCATGTTTTGCGTCAATTTTATTCATTTCATTCATCATATATTCATATAAACGATTCATTTCTCTTATGTTAGTATAGATTGCAGATTGTTAGGTTTATTATTTAGGTTTTTTTCATAATCTTTACTGATTATTATTTAGGTTTTTCATAATCTTCATCAATTGTTATGCTTTCATTGTCATGGAAGTCATTAAGATGCTCCATATTATTAGATTTTACGTTAATAGTATGATTTTTTAAAGATCTGATCATTATATGATTTTTTCGCACAAACATATATGTGAAGTTATTGTAATGCGGTCAACAAAGATTTTCTCTCTCTAGCTTTGGCGACATACTGGCGAATTCCGGCGGACTCGAGCGTTTGACGACAAAGCAAGATTTACGCTGGATTTTGGCAATCGGTTTATGAGGACATAGAGCCGCCCCATGGGGAAAACTGCGAAGAATGTGAAACAAGGTTCACGGGTGGCGAAGGATGACATACTCCGCAAAAAGTCATCGAAAAAGGCAACTAAGGATAATTCGCAGGAGACGGCTGACAGTTCTTCTGGGAACAAGCGTGTTCTCGACATTCCGGGTCTGAATTATGCAGATTCTGATGGGGAGGAGGTGTCGGAAGAGGTATCGGAATATGTACCTGAAACAAACCCTAAAACTATTGACAATAGTGGGTGGAAACAAAGGGAAGGGAAAAGAGTTGTGGGACGATGTCGAGGAAGAAATCGAATACTGGAATAATGCTGTCTATTGTTTTATCATGGGTGCTAACCCCCCATGGGAAGTGATAGAAGGTTTCGTGAAAAGAATCTAGAAGGAGCATGCTATTGACAAAATTTCTTTCCTTCCCAATGGAATTTTCATAGTTCGGTTCAAGGAAAAAGAAGCAAAGGTAAAGGTTCTGAATCATGGCTTATTTATGTTTGATAATAAGCCGTTAATTGTAAAAGAATGGACATCGGATGCTAAACTTGACAAAGAGGACGTGCAAGAAGTGCCAATATGGATACAATTGCATGATCTCCCTCTAAAATTCTGGGGGCGATGCTTACCTCGAGTAGCTTCCCTAGTGGGTCCGTATGTTAAATCGGATCTTGCTACGGAGGAGCGCACAAGGTTGGGTTATGCTAGGGTGATGGTGTTGGCAAAAATTGGCCAGAAATTCAAAAGCTCGATAAAATTCTTAGATGAGCGGGAGAATTTGGTTGAAATTCATGTCAAATATGAGTGGAAACCAATTTGCTGCTGAAAATGTAAGAACTATGGGCATGAAGGTACTGATTGTAGAAGGGAGGAACTGAAAAAGGCTCGTTCAGAAGCTATACAAAAGAAACTGGAAGGGGGAATAATAGCAAAAGTGGGGCAAGGTGCTAAGTTACTGCCTCCTGGTGTTATTAAACCTTTTTCTAAACAGGCTGCTAACCTTGAGAAACCTCGGGTGCCGGACCATTTCTTGAAACCACACATTGAGGTGGATCCGGGGACCACGTTTCTTGACATTCTGAAGGGTTCGTCGAAAAAAGGGACGGTCGTGGAAAAGGAAGGGGTAGGATTGGAGTTGGTTTTACATGGAAGTTCATAATATAGGGTGTTGGAATGTGCGCGGCATGTGTAATATAAATAAGCAGCGCACCATTAGTGAGTTCATTAGGAAACAGCAAGTAGATATTTTTGGTCTGCTTGAAACCAAAATAAAGAATAAAGCGTATGCTAAAGTTCAACAGAACGTATTTTTTGATTGGAGTATAACTACGAACAATCATTGTCATGAGGGTGGGCGGGTTTGGCTCTTATGGAAGCATAATAGAGTAAACCTGTCGATTTTGGAGTATAGTGATCAAAGTATCCATGTCAAGGTGACTGCGAATTCGGGGAAGGAGTATTTTCTTACATTCGTGTACGCTTTTAGTTCTGCCTCGGATAGAGTGGCGCTGTGGAGGAGACTTGAATCATATGCTTTGAAGGGGCCTTGGATGATCTTGGGTGACTTTAACTGTGTTATAGAAGCTCGAGAGCGTCTTGGTGGATTGTCCGTTGATGAGGACATGAGACAATTTAGGGATTGTATTGCAAATTGTGAGGTAAGTGATCTAAAGGCGTGTGGGTCTTGGTTTACTTGGAACAATAAGCATAAAATAGTGGCAACTAGAGTCTTTAGTCGGATTGATCGATGTTTGGTCAACGATGATTTTATGAGGCTTTTCTCGGAGGGTTTTGCTAACTTCTTACTGGAGGGCACGTTCGATCATTGTCCATGTTTGGTGCAATTGGAGAACCCGCCGACAAGGAAGAATCGATCGTTTAAATACATGAACATGTGGAGTAGAGCTTCGGAGTTTAAACCCTGTGTGGCTAGAGTGTGGGGCGAGCCTGTTTCAGGAACAGCGATGTTTCGTGTTGCAACGAAGTTGAAGAAGTTGAAACAGCCGCTGAAGTTATTAAATTCAACCTGTTTTGCTGATATTGAAAGCAGATGTGCACGGGCTGAACTGCGGTTGGATAAGCTGCAAGTCAGGATCATAACTGACAGGTCAGAGGCTATTTTGCTGGAGGAGGCTGCTGTTAATGACGAGGTGCGGCTGCTGCAGGCTGCACGGGCTGAATTTTGGTCCCAAAAATCCAAGCAAAAGTGGTTAAGGGATGGAGATGTTAATTCGGCGTTTTTTCATGGATTGTTGAGAGCTCGGAGAGCTCGAAATGCCGTGGTTAAAATTACTGATGCTGAGGGCAATGAGTGTGCGAATAAGAAGGATATTGAGGAAGCTTTTCTTCGATATTATTTGAGTTTGTTAGGCGAATCATGTCATGTTGAGCCTATCAATGTTGGGGTGGTCCGAAAGGGGAGTGTATGCTCTGTGACTCACAAAGAATGGTTGGAAGCTATTGTGACCGAGGAGGAGGTTAAGTGAGCCCTATTTAGCATTCCTTGAGATAAAGCTCCGGGGCCGGATGGCTTCTCGAGTCAATTTTTTATTGATTCGTGGGATATTATTGGTGAGGATGTGGTGAAGGCGGTTCAAGATTTCTTTGTCTCAGGTAAATTGCTGAAACAGATTAATTGTGCTAATATCACTCTTATCCCAAAGGTGAATAGGCCGCATAATGTGAAAGACTTCCGACCGATAGCTTGCTGTAATGTCTTATATAAATGTATTGCTAAAATTATTTGTATGAGACTTGCTCGAGTGTTGCCTGATTTAATCTCTCCGACTCAAGGAGGTTTTATTGAGGGTAGGAGTATTGTGGAGAATGTGCTCATCTGTTAGGATTTGGTCAGATTGTATAAGAGGAGGCATATTTCACCTCGTTGCCTGTTTAAAGTCGATATACATAAGGCGTACGATAGTGTGGAATGGTGTTTTGTGGATCAAATGCTGCGTGCGTTGGATTTCCCTGACCATTTCCGCGGGTTGATTATGGAATGTGTTAAGACGGTCTCATATTCGCTGTGTGTGAACGGAGATAATTTTGGGTTTTTCCATGGAAAAAGAGGATTGAGACAAGGAGACCCAATGTCTCCACTGTTATTCACAATATGCATAGAGTATTTCTCCCGAATTTTGGTCCATGGCAAGATGGATAAGAATTTCAAGTATCATCCGAAGTGTGGTCCGATGAAGCTTACACATTTGCTATTTGCTGATGACTTACTCCTTTTTTGTAAAGGGGACACGGAGTCGATGGAATTCTTATGGACGGCTTTTGCCACCTTCAGCCGTGCGTCTGGATTATGTATTAGTGTGGGAAAATCCAATGCTTATTTTGCAGGTGTTGATGAGGATAGGAAGGATGCTATTTTGCAATTTTCTGGCTGTGTGGAAGGTACGATGCCTTTTCGTTATCTTGGGTTACCCATCCAAAGTACTCGATTAGGCAAGAATGATTGTGAAAAATTGCTAGCGCGAATTATCTCGAGGATATCTAGTATTGGAGCCCGTAAATTATCTTATGCTGGAAGGCTGACTTTGGTTCAGGCTGTTTTATCTCAGCTGCATAATTATTGGGCTATGGTCTTTATTATTCCAAAATATGTCATGGCTCGAATTAGTTCGATTTGTCGCAATTTTCTTTGGGATGGTGGCGTGGAAGGAACGAATCGAGCTTTGGTTAGTTGGGAGAAAATTTGTTATCCTAAGGAGGAAGGAGGGCTTGGTCTGAGAGATTTATCTGTTTGGAATGAGGCAGGTGTAGCTAAACTTGCCGCATGGGTCTTTGATCAGCCTGATCGATTATGGGTTAGATGGGTCAATAGCATTTACTTGAAAGGGGTCGCTTGGGGTGATTATCAGCCTAATACTGATGTCACTTGGGCGTGGAGGAAGATTTGTCAGGCAAAGGAGAAGATTAAGCATTTGTATGATAATGGAGTTTGGCATGGGTCGTTGACCTGTTATTCGATTTCCAAAGGGTATGCGGAATTAAGGTGTCATAAGCCGAAACTTCTGTGGGCTCGGTTGGTGTGGAGTGCTTGGAGCATTCCCAAACACAGCTTTATTTCTTGGCTGGTTTTTAGGGGAGCTCTAAACACGCGGAAAAAATTATTGAGGTTTGGAGTGGCTGAATCAGACCTTTGTTATCTCTGTGAGTTGCAGGAGGAGAATCTAGAACACCTTTTTTTTGGGTGTCACTGGAGCTCTCGTGTTTTGGAATTGTTAGGGGAATTGGTAAAGAGGAGAATTCCGTGTAGTGGAGGAATGGCATGGGCAATCTGTATGAGAGGCTCGAAGTTGCAATGTAATGTATTGCGGTTAATGATCAACGCCTCAATCTACCATATCTGGAGACAGAGGAACGTGTGCAGAATTGACGGGCTAGTACAAAAACCGCAGTATGTAGTCAAGATGATTAAGATGGATGTGAGGAACATAATAATGTGTAAGATTAGATATCCGATTCTTGCGAAAGATGCTAGATGGTTACATAATTTGATGTAGCCTACACTTGTACATTGATTTATTCCATATATATATACTTACCTTTTACCAAAAAAAAAAAAAGTTATTGTAATGCACATAATGTGTTACTTTAATATAGACCATCTGTTATTTTAATGTCTAACCCTGTGTATAGACATCTTCTATTAATTGAATCTCGTGTTACTTTAATGCACTTCATCTGTTACTTTAATTCTTGTCATATGTTACTGTAATGCATTGGAGTAACAAAGGATTTAGAATACTGTCATATTAAAAAAATATTGCTTCCTATAATGATGGAACGTGATTGCCATCAAAATAGGAAACAATATCAAAGTATAACGTTCTCATTCATACTCTTATTCATAGCAGTATACATGTTTATACTGTCATTCATACTCTACCTAATGTATTACAATAACATGTTTGAAGCATTAGAGTAACATGTCATCGGATTTAGTTATTAATGTTTTGGTTAGAATACCGCCATATTTCAAGTTCTGATTGTTTGTTTGTCGCCACGTTTATTGACATTGTTCTTGTTTTTGTAGTAGACGTAAAAGCAGAGGAATGGTGCAAGGATGTAGGTGAGAGTTTCACTCCATACATAGAGCAAATCTTCAAAGATGTAGATGATAAGAAGAAGAAGAAGAAGAAGAAAGAATCATTATGAAACGTCATGTAAGTCATCGTTTGACGATGAAGAAGAAGAAGAAGAAGAAGCACAATTCTGAGTAGGACAATATATTGTTAGAGTAACATATATTATTCATTAGAGTAACATACTGAATAAGTTACAGCAACACAGTTTATGAGTGTAATTTGATTTCCAATATCTAGTCCTTAGAGTAACATCCTTTATTGGAGTAAAATGAGTTAGAATAACACACATTATGCGTTAGAGTATCATACTTAATGAGTTACAGTAACACAGTTTATGAGTGTAATTTAATTTCCAATATCCAGTTCTTAGAGTAACAGGTGTGAAACATTGGAATTATAATGAAGTTTTATAATTTTTGTTTTGGAGTATCCTTAATAGAAACATACATTATTCTTTTGGTTGATTGGAAGTCATGTTTTTGCAAAAGACTATTATGCAACGTAACAGACTTTATGAGTTAAAGTAACACAGTTCATGAATTAGAGTAACACATTATATGAGTTAAAGTAACAGTTTTTGCAAGAGACTATTATACAACGTAACAGATTATATGAGTTAAAGTAACACAGTTTTATGAGTTAAAGTAACACAGTTCATGAATTAAAGTAACACATTGTATGAGTTAAAGTAACATAGTTTATGGATTATGGCAGTAACATAGTAACATACGTACAATGACAGTAGAAAAATGATGATTTTTTGGTGAAGATGAAAAAAAGTTAATTTTGAAGAAACTTGTGTGAGAGAAAGAGGCAATTAAAAGATTGATACGAGAGAGAGAAGATTTGCATTGGAATAATTAAGGAAGAGAGAGAAATGATATATTTATCAAGATTTGTTAGTTATTTCCTTATTTCACCTCAAGCAATCACAACCATCCATCTTCCACTTGATCAATGGTCCAAGATTAGACTCATGGACTCAATATATATAGGAGGACTCACTTGATCCTCTCTCTCTCTCTCTCTCTCTCTCTCTCTCTCTCTCTCTCTCTCTATATATATATATATATATATATATATATATATATATATATGGGCTCACATAAGGACATCCCTCCCTATAAGTGCATAACTCCTCTTTTGAGCCTTTGGATGGGGTGATGATGGATGACTGAGATTTATTTGATCATAATTAAGACACTCAGCATTTAATACACTCTCTCTCCAACCAAATTTAATATACTCTCTTTCCAACTAAATTTAATACACTCTCTCCATTCCAATTTAATACACTCTCTCAAACCCAATAAATATTTAACATAAATCAGAATATTTGAATGTTTTCATATGAATTTTAGTATTTGATGTTTGGAGTTCCAATCAGAATTTGTATTCATCATATTTGAGGGTTTTGAGTTAAATATTAATTGAGATGAATTAAAGTTGCAAAATATAAGAACTAAAGTTACAAAAATAAATGAACTGATTCGAAATAAAGTTATCAGACATGACCGAAGTTTTAATATATGATCTGAAGTTGCAAAATATATGAACTGAAGTTACGTGATATATAAACTGAAGTTACAAAACTATATGAAATGATTGGAATTGAAATTACAGAAAATGGGTTGTGGTTACAATATATGATCTGAAGTTACAAAACATATGAACTGAAGTTACAAAAATATGGACTAAAGTTACAAAATATGTGAAGTGATCGAAATTACAAAAATATAACTGGTTAGAATTGAAGTTACAATATACGATCTGAAATTACAAAATATGTGAACTGAAGTTACAAAATATGTGAACTGAAGTTATAAATATATGGACTAGAGTTACAATATACGATCTGAAGTTACATGTAACCTGAAGTTACAAAATATGTAAACTAAAGTTACAAAATATGTGAACTGAAGTTACAAATATGTATATAAAAAGCAACTCATTTACAAAGTTCGTACGGTCTTCATCTCCATTTTTAATTCTTCCTCTTCGTCTTCATCTCCATTTTTAATTCTTCATCGTCATCAAAAATCTGCGATTATTAATTGAAAAAAGATATACTATATTAATTGAACTATATATACTATATTAATTGAAAAATATTTAATTAAAAAATGAAGACGGAAACAATTTCAATGACAAAAAAAAAGAAAAACGAGTAAGCGGACAATAAAAATCAAAAACATAATAAAAAAAATATCAATTAGCATATATGGAGTAACATTGAAAACAATTGAAAAAGGTGAATATCAATTAGCATATATGGAGTAATATTGAATAACATTGAAATCAATTTTAACTTATGAATATACATATTATTATACATACATATTTATACAATCTATTTCAATCTGATTTGATATCATGCAATCTATTTAATATTAATAACTTATGACGATTATCATGCAATCTATTTTCGAATTGATTTTACAATAGTTCTCCTAAACCCTAATTTGACAATAACTAACAAATATTAATGGACAAATTTGAAGAAAAACGATCAAAAATTACCTGTATTAGAGAGGGAAAATGTCAAAAAGTGTTAACAATGGAGATTTGGAGGTATGGGAACGGAGGAAAGTGATATGAAGAGAATGAAGGTAGAGAATGAAGAAAACTGGAATAAGATAGAGAATGAAGAGGGGATTGAATATGATGGGAAAAAGAGGGTGAGAAAAAAGAGGGTGGTAAAAAAGAGAAGCTACTTGGAAATAGGCAAGACTTAATACTCTTGTTTGAAAAATAAATAAAAAAGATCAAAATCTCAACCATTCATTTCATTTGATCCAATGACTGAGAATAAGACTTAAAGATCAAAATCTCAGCCATTCATTTCATTTGATCCAATGACTGAGAATAAGACTTATGCACCTCTCTCTCTCTCTCTCTCTCTCTCTCTCTCTCTCTCTCTCTCTCTCTCTCTCTCTCTCTCTCTATTTGGTGTATGTTATTATTAATAATGACTTTGTATATTTGTGAGATTAATATGGAGTAGTATATACGTAGTATATATGAATTTCTTTAAGTCAGATATTTTTTGAGAAGTGATTTGCTTGAGTTTAGAGTTATCTCTAATTACTAAGCTGTTATACTTTTTATATAATGGTCATTTGTATTTGCTTCACTCAGTAGTCGTTAAATTCGTACATTAGACAAAGGACAATTGAGATAGAAATATTTGTCTGCTTTACACGACTTGAGCCTCATACCTATATTTATTCATCATTATGACGATGAATTTTGGAGTATTTTCGATTATTATGATTATTTATGACTTTGAGTTATTATTTATCGTTTATTTTTAAATTGGTTATGATAATTTTGTGTTAACGAGTAACCAATAGTTGTGGGGGGTTGAATATGACGTTTTTTTTGTAATAAAATATGTGTACGTATGTAATAACTTTCTGAAATGAGTTTATAATTTATTCTTTTAGTCCTTATGTTGTCACTTTTGTATGACGTGCCAACATGTGGGGGAAGTGATAAAGTCGTTGAATGAGTACATAAGTTTATGACTAAAGAATTATGTGATGGTTTATAAAACACAATTTGCGGTTGATTGTGTGAGTTCATATTTGAGAAAGTCAAGTATGTGTATGAGTTATTTGTTGATTGTATTTTCTTTTATGGACATAAGTCTAATAAGAATTATGAGAACGATAATTGTCACATGAGCTAGCTTTAAGCATGAAAAATTTGATAACACTTGTTTCATGCGTAGTTTATGTCATTGTTTTTGGTATTCATGATCATGTGATATTTGGGGGTCGTTTGGTTGCCCTCTTAAATCAGTGGAAGTAGAACTTCCCATGAATTGATAAATTGGGATGTTGTTTGGTTGCCAACTTCCCAGGAATTGCCACTTCCTCCATAATGGGAGAAGTTACTCACCAAGCCCCCTTGTTGGGTAGAACTTCCCGCATGGAGTTATTTTCCACATGGCAACCAAACAATATTTTTATAATTCCCATAAAATACAAATTCACGTGAATTTAAGTTCCTGGTAACTCCATCTTCCAATGGTGAACCAAACGAGCCCTTGGTATATATGTCTAATAAGTTTGCATTGATATTTATCATTAGCAATTTAAAGTATGGTATAAGTATACGACCAGTACTCAAATAGAAGTGGTATGATAAATGAGTACTAAAATTTGGGTTGAGCTTGATTCTTGGCATTCATGAATGTGGCTTTTTAAAGGGTTTCACAAGTGTCTCATGAAATCACTAATTACAATTGTGCTAACATATCACGGGCATGTTGATAATATTTGTTGCATTGGTTATTCATCAACATTTATGGATAGTGGTCAATTGTAAAGAAGTGAAGCTAATTGTGACAAATTTCTCTCAGTTATTAAATTGAGAGACGCGATGTGATCATGCTGATGCATTTTTTTCAATTTACTTAAGCAAGTTAATTGAATATGGTTTTGTTTGTGGGCAATTATCTTGAATCAAGAGCTGGATTCAGATGTATTTATGTTTTTATGATGGAGATTCCATGTTTTGTTCAAAATTTACATTTGGGTATTGAGTTAATATAAAGTGTAGTATTAACATAGTGCCAAGATTGGGTTGTTATTGATTGTTACATCATATTTGTATATTAAAGTATAATGATATCTAAGCTTGAAATTGCTTAATGTGTCAGGTGAATGAGTTGACTGGCGAGGATGCCGATCAGTAAATTTTCCATTGTGGGGGAATACAAACTCCATCATAATTATCAAAAGCTACATTGAGGTAGCAAATTGCTAAATGTTGAGGCATTGTGAAATGGTGATCATCGATGTGTGTGATACCACAAGAGTATATGGTTTCTCGAGAATATGTTAAATCGAGAGGATATTGAGATCCTCTCGTCAATGGCCATTGTTTGAGTTGTACTGGTGACAACATCAGGAATGGGTTTTAAAAGGCAGTTAAAGAGTGAAGTGTGATGGATACCCAACTTAGTACCGCTAAGTTCAATGCGGTCAAACGAAGTCACATGGATCTCGAAGTGCAATGCTACGAACCATTCCTGTTAGTAAAATGTTGCTTGTCGTATCATTGATTGATTGTGTATGTACTGTCACACGTGTAAGGCTGAGCCTATGGCTCTTAACAAGTTCATAGTCCATTCGTGGGTGGTTTGAGTGACAGTCAAACTTGATGAACTTGCCTATGTGAGTGTGGGGGGCGTTGCCCACCCCCCTATGAGGAGCCTTCTGGCTAGGACCTCTAGAGTGCTCATGAAGTACCAGGAAAATGTGGGGGCACTTGGACAAGTCCAAGTAAAAGAAAATTCGTTAATTTGTGTTCATGGACATATGAACGAAGTCGCGAACACTTGCCTTGATGTGAGGTTAAGTAAGTGAGCAACGACCTCTCACCAACTTCATCTATGGTTCAAGGTGAAACACTCCACCTAAGATAATGGTTTGAGGACAATTGTATTCACTGGGTGTCAATTCAAGTCTGAGAGACATTGGCATCTTAACGCTAAACCTCCGTTGCCAATTTGCGTCTTTTTTTTTTTTTCTCTTTTGAATCATGTGGGGGATTGTTGGATATTTGTGTGCTTCAAAAGAGTTAAAGTCGACACAATTTCCAAGTTTAATTGGTGTAGTCTTCTAGTGTTGATTGTGCGGTCTCTCGTGTTGATTACTTGTTTCTCAACGTATTGGTTCGATGAACCAACTTTGTTTTCTCCTCCAATAATACTATATATACTACCTTCATTCACTCACAAAAATACACCGAAAAATGTCTCATATATATCTATATACCAAACTCGTTCTCTACTCACCTAAAAGAAGTTATTTGGCAACGTTCGGGGCAAGGTTCAATTTGCAGTTCCGTCTACACCGAAATTGCAAAGGTTGTGTAATCCCGAGGGTCGATTGTCATGGAAAACCGTATGTAGAGTACGGGGCAAATTCGACTTTAGGATAGTGACTTGTCACGCCACAACCGTCTATTTCTCAGATAAGCTCGTTCCCTTATTATTTCATATTTTATTATAATCATTTATTTTTATCAACTGTTTATATAATATTATGACTCAATAATATATTCCAATTCCAATCGCATTAATATGATCGTACTTATATTCGATATTATCCTTATACTTTGTTCGAACATGAAATTCAATTACTGCCACTTGTTAACAAGCATAGTACTAAATAACAAATGTCTGTCGTAATGAATATATCATATATGGTTGTTTTTTCTCCCACTGATGGTTGTTTTTTTGAAGTAATAATAATTACTGCCGCAATTATTATGTGTTTTGGTAAAAATTTACCGGATCTACGATTTAGATTGCGGGTTAAAGCGATCGTCCTATAACTACGGGTTGTCTAAGCGATATCGAACCTAGTAAACGGAGAATAACGAAAGAAAGAAAATGACACACAAAGTTTTGGTGACGCGGAAACCCGATGTGGGAAAAACCGCGGGGGGAGTCGGAATCCCGCCAAGTTTCTACTATGGACGGAAAAGAACAAGAAAAATGGTACAAGTACAAGTATTTGGGCTATAATTGATCGTAAGTTTTTTGCTATGTTTTGCTCGAAGTTGATGGGATGTTGATTGAGAGTTGGATGTCAGTGAATAAGGGTCTCCCCCTTCCTTCCTTCCTCTCCTTGCCTTTTATAGGCTGCTAACCTTAGAGCCGTTACCCCCTTTATTGCCTGGAGCCTTTGTATTTATTCCCCCATTTAGTGCTTTTGACCCTTTCCTCCTAGCCGTTACAGCAGTTACAACTGCTCCCTCCTTCTCCTCCTGGTCTGGAGGAGGGTTTCCTGAATTGTAGGAGTAGTTGTTTCTTCTTGTATGGGCTAGGTTCCTTACTTTGTCTGCTGGGCTGGTTTGGTTGTGTGGCCCATCATTTTATTCTCTCTTGGGTTTTGCTCGACCCATCATTGTGTATTATTCCGGGTTTTGACGACTTTTGATTATTTCGGCTTCCGTCTTTGACCTTCCGACCTTTGACCTTTGACCCTCGGCACTTTGACCTTTGACTTCTGACTTTTTGACCGTCCACTCGTAGTATGCCACGTTTTATTCCGAAGGTGCAAATTTTTGGCCCGAACAAATGCCCCCAAATTTCCGACTAAGCTCATCTTAGGCGGGAATTTCCGTTTGCTTCAGTTGTAGGCAATTGGCTCTGCTCCAGCTGGCCTCGCTGGTTCTAGGAGAAGGCGTAATCCGTCCCCTTTCTCAGAAATTACTCCTGCAGAAAGTGAACCTCTGGTGGCAGATCTTTCTGAGTCTCACTCTTATTCTGCCCCCCAGACCCGTTGATGATGTTTCTGCTGGAGTGGTGCTCAAACTTCCTGAAGGCTTCGGTAAGTCTGCAGAGGATATGATTTTTCTGGATCATATGCTACTTTCTGGTCCCAGGTTTGCGCTAGAAAAAGGTTCTCTGAGGGAGTTGGATTCGGTTCGCAGGTTGTTGGTGGAGGAACCTGGTTGTAGAGAAGAAGCGACTGGATGAGGAATTTCCTGTGGTGCCTGACCTGGATGTTGTTTCTGACGTGGAGACGGAGGATCTGGAGAAGTCTGTTGGTTCTCCTATTGCTGATCAGGAGACTGATAGGCAAGAGAGTGTGGACCAGGAGGATGTTTACTGATGATCCTGGGAGAGGTTCTGCTGTTGTTCACCAGAGACCCAGGTTCCTGTAGGAGGATCTACTACAGTTCCGCCTCCACCAGAGGAGAATGTCCAGGCTGTGGGCCAAGTACTGCTGGAGTGATGTTACCCCTCTTTTGTTGTGCTCAGTTTTCGGCTTGTGAATCCTGCATGGCATGAACTTCTGATTTGTTAGTGTTTGTAAAAAAACTCTGTAATGATCTCGACTCTGCTCAGGGGAGCGAAGTGTTTATTTGAATACTCTGTGGTACTTTGTATTTAACTGTTGATCACGATTGTTTACTTTTGATTGCGATTGTTTGCGTTTGTAATCGATTGTTGTAGTTTAGTCTGACTACCTTCTGTTGTATGCATGCCTTATGTTTGTATGGTCGACCTTTGATATAGTGGTGGCCTGGGGTTTAGTTCGCCCACTCATTCGGAGGTGCCACGCTTTGCGTGGGTGCTAAGTGACGCAGGAGACTGTAATGTCCCGGTTGTAGGCACTTAGTCACAGACGCACGCCTTCTGTAGAAATTATACACTCCACCAGATTGATCACCAGTTTTGGTTGAAAAAGCTGACGAAAGATGGTAAAGATGCAATGTTTGAAGGTATATGCGGGAGGAAATCAAACTTTGAAAATATGTGAAGGAAGAAAATCCAATTTTGAAGACATATGAAAAGATAATTGAATTTTGAAAACGTATGAAAAGAAAATTAAATCTTGAAGACATGTAACAAGAAAATTAAATTTCGAAGACGTATGAGAAGGAAATTAAATCTTGAAGACGTATGAAAAGAAAATTAAACTTTGATGCAAAAGAAAACCGAATTTTAATGCAAAAAGAAAATCAAATTTTGATGCAAAAGAAAATCAAATTTTGACGACACAAAGGAGAGAGTCAAACTCTAAAGGCATACTTGAAGATAAAACATCTGACCTTCAAAAATCACGAAAAAGAAAGCAAAACAGATAGAAGGACAAAAGAAAGGTTTAAATATATGTTTGCAAGGTTTGATAAGATGAAACCTGGTTCTGGTGGAGGTGTATCTGGCAGAATAGATGCCATGTTTTTGGCAACAGTGGCCCATGTTTCTGGCGGCAGCGGCCCATGTGGTTCTGTCAGACCATAGCACCAAGGGGAGTTCCTCTGCCCATCTGCCCCCTGCCTCCTCCAAGATGTAGATGTCTTTCTCCGCCTGGGACTGCAGTGCTGGGCTGAAGTTGGATGCAAAGTCTGCTAGCACCTGGGACTTGATTGTTGTTCTGGGGACGAATCTGGTCTCTGTAGGAAGCAAAGTCTTACAGACATAGTATACTGGATGTTGTGCTCCCTCCTGCTCACGTATCAATACCACACCGACTGCTACCTCGGTTACTGATAGATACAGGAAGAGTGGTTCTCCAGGCTCATAGGTGGCTCTGCTGGATCATAAGTAGCTCTTCTGGGACTTGAATCCTCCTCCAGCCTGATGACTGCCAATGCTTTTGTTTGCACCTCCTCAAATGTGGCGCATGGATACCTGGTGAGGTCCTTGTACAGCTCTGAATCCTGGTGGAGTCCCTGGCGGAAGGCTTCTATAGCGGTTGCTATGTCACATCTGGGGATGATCACCTTCTCTTTAATGAATCTGCTAAGGAAATCACGCGTGGATTCTTCGAACTCCTGCACCACCCGGTATAGATCGCTGGTTTGCTTCTCCGGTTTTCTGCTAGTGGCAAACTGCTGGTTGAAAGCATTAACCAAGTCCGCAAAGGAGGTGATACTCCGGTTGGGCAGACTAACGAACCACTGCAGAGCTGCTCCTGACAAGGTGGAGCCGAACCCCTTGCACATGCATGCCTTCTTCAGAGGTCCTGCTGCAGTCACCACCATCATCTTCTGCTTATATTGATTGATGTGATCCAATGGGTCTGCGGTACCGTCATAGAGTGTCATGACAGGTGGCACGAATCCCTTGGGTACAGCGACGCAGGCTAGATCATCAGTGAAGGGCGAATCTGCGTAGCTGTCTCTAGCTGCTCTCTCCAGGGGGCGTGGCATTCCAGGAATCTTGTTGATCAGGTCTCTCAATTCCTTCAGTTCCTGGCGATACTGATCTGCTGTGCTGACTGCTCCTGCAAGAGAGTTAGAGACAGGAGGAGAAAAGCTGAAAGGTGTACCTCCCGACCATGCTCCTCCAGGGTACTGACCGCTGGATGGGGTGACTACTCCTGGTTGAGCTGCGGACTGCCATCCTGGTGTCTGGAGGACAGGGGTACCTCCTGACCAGACAACTCCCCCAGGATTTTGACTACTAGGAGGGTTGGGCAATGGTGTGGCGTTGATTGTGGATCCGGGTTGCCATCCTCCTACATGTTGGAGTGGGACTCTAGGCGGCCAGGCTCCTCCAGGATATGGGCTACTGTCGGGGGTCACCGTACTGGCTGAGGCACCTTGCTGCCATGCTGATATCTGCTGGAAGGGGATGACTGCTGATCTTACTCCTCCAGAGGGCTGATTGCTGGACAAGGTGGTCATACCTGGTGGGGTTACAGATTGCCATTTGGGCGCCTGATGAATAGGGGTACCTGTAAGAGACAGTGAGTTAGTTCCTCGATTTTCGATGCTAGAGAGGGAATTACCTGTGACGTAAGATCTGTCGGATGTGGTGCCGTGAGACAGGTAGCCTAGCCCTCGAGGCTCAATGATTGGGTCTGGTGGAGCCAATCCAAGCTCTGGTCTGGTGACCAATTCTGAGGGAATCTCCCTGGTGGTCCGTCTGCTGACTATTGATTCCATACGGGTGCTGGGCTTTCCCCTAGGCATCAGGGACAGCATCTCTGGTGACGGCTGGACCGATGCAACTGGAGTCTCGTCTGCTGCCAAGATCCGAGCCCTGATGTCTTGGTTGTCCTTCTGCAGAGTTTCCACCGCCTGCTGCAGAGCGTTGATCCCTTAGAGCACATCCTTCAGGGGGTCTGGTGAGGCTGAGATTCTGGAGAAGTCTTCAAGTGTCCCTCCTTGAACTGCTGTTTTGGATGAGGCGCCTTTTCTGCTGGTCCTGAAGGGATTGGACATTTTCGACACCTTAGGCACGTGAGGTGATCTTGAGGCTACTGGTACGTGTCCTGCTGCCAGACTTGTAGAGATTGCCTGAGTAGGGGGTGCGAAGATTGATCCTGATGGCCCTAGGGGAGATTCTCCTCTAGTGGGCTGAATTGATGCTCCTAGACTGTTGGAGGGACTTTGGCCAGATCTGGTCATGTCGTCACGATATTGCTTCACGGTAGGGTTTGATTTATAGGAAGTGATCACTTTTCCCCACAGACGGCGCCAATTTGTTTTGTTAAAAATTTACCGGATCTACGATTTAGATTGCGGGTTAAAGCGATCGTCCTATAACTACGGGTTGTCTAAGCGATATCGAACCTAGTAAACGGAGAATAACGAAAGAAAGAAAATGACACACAAAGTTTTGGTGACGCGGAAACCCGATGTGGGAAAAACCGCGGGGGGAGTCGGAATCCCGCCAAGTTTCTACTATGGACGGAAAAGAACAAGAAAAATGGTACAAGTACAAGTATTTGGGCTATAATTGATCGTAAGTTTTTTGCTATGTTTTGCTCGAAGTTGATGGGATGTTGATTGAGAGTTGGATGTCAGTGAATAAGGGTCTCCCCCTTCCTTCCTTCCTCTCCTTGCCTTTTATAGGCTGCTAACCTTAGAGCCGTTACCCCCTTTATTGCCTGGAGCCTTTGTATTTATTCCCCCATTTAGTGCTTTTGACCCTTTCCTCCTAGCCGTTACAGCAGTTACAACTGCTCCCTCCTTCTCCTCCTGGTCTGGAGGAGGGTTTCCTGAATTGTAGGAGTAGTTGTTTCTTCTTGTATGGGCTAGGTTCCTTACTTTGTCTGCTGGGCTGGTTTGGTTGTGTGGCCCATCATTTTATTCTCTCTTGGGTTTTGCTCGACCCATCATTGTGTATTATTCCGGGTTTTGACGACTTTTGATTATTTCGGCTTCCGTCTTTGACCTTCCCACCTTTGACCTTTGACCCTCGGCACTTTGACCTTTGACTTCTGACTTTTTGACCGTCCACTCGTAGTATGCCACGTTTTATTCCGAAGGTGCAAATTTTTGGCCCGAACATTATGCCTGCAATTACTGCCGTATGTCTGTTGTTTTTTCATAGGAGTAAAATTTTGTATGGTATATATGATAGAGCATTTTTTTGCCTGAGAAAATTGTTTTCCTTAAATGTTTATTACGTTGTCCGCTATTTCATCTATCTATTGTTTTTTACAAAGAAAATTCATTATCTTTATGTTATAGTACTTGCCATGACCATTGATTCATGAGTTTTGTTTGACAGTATAAAATTATCTATAAAAGAATTATACCGCATTATTGTACAAAATATGTATTAATAGTCATATGATTGTTTTGTACTATTGACTTGTGATGAATGTTTTTTTTCTTTGTTATTAATATCGTTTTATCATCATAATGCTGAAATGGATAATTTTGACCTTATCACATGACTATATATTACTCCACATATAGTTTGCAAGAGGATGATATGATAGGTTATCTTGGGTAAATTTTGTGTTATGAACTATTAACGCATTATGATATAAATTTGTCATTATAGTTAAAATGTTTATATTGTATGTGACATGTTAGTCACCAAAGTGGCCTTGTTATATTATATATAGACATTTTTTAAAATAAAAATTATATAATTGATCATGATTAAAGAGATGTTAAAATGACACTAGAGTTAGATTGATCAATTGTTTTGTTATCTATATTTTAGGAGATCATCCAAAGGTGGATTATTAAATATAGTTAATGACATAAAAGGATTAATTATTCATAATTGAGTCTGATTGTGTGTATATCCAAAAATAACATTCTTATTTGACTTGTATATGTTATAGTTAAAAGTTTATATATTAACATCAATGAAAGTTACTTGTATTTTAAATGTTGCCCAAAGGTCATTTAAATACATGTATGAAATGTTTATATGATATTGTATGAATCTGTATGAAAGTATTTCAAAGCACTAATAGGTAATCGTGTATAAATGTCGCAACTTCTCCTAATATGTTTGCATCTGCTAGCTCTGTCGTCAAGTTTTATGGGCTTAATTATGATGAATGGGCTGAAAAGATCCGGTTTACACTGGGTATAATGTCATTGGATATTGCCATCCTCACAGATAAAGAACCTGCAACCATTACAGATGATAGCTCCGAAGCCGATAAATGTCGTTTTCAGGCTTGGGAGCGATCTAATAGGTTGAGCTTAGATCTTATGAGGATGACAATGGTCGATAACATTAAGCCATCTATGTCCAAGACAGAGAAAGCAAGGGAACTCATGCTCAAAGTAAAGGAATGTTCACAGTCGGATTTAGCTGACAAGTCAATTGTAGGCAGCAGCTTAATGAGTGAGCTGACTGCAAAAAAGTTTGACTGGTCTCAGCCGATTCATGATCATGTGACACATATGTCTAACTTGGCAGCAAAGTTAAAGACCTTAGGGATGACGGTTAGTGACTCATTCTTGGTCCAATTCATCATCAACTCTCTACCTTTTGAATTTGGTCAGTTCCAGGTAAATTATAACACCATTAAAGATAAGTGCAACTTTCAAGAATGAAAAGTCATGCTCATACAGGAGGAGGGGAGATTAAAGAAGATGAAGGAACAAGCAATTCATCTCCTAGGTCACGACGGTGCCAGCAGCAGCAAAGATAAACCGAGTAAAAATGGTAAGAAGGGAAAGTCTTTCTTTAAAGGACCTGAAAGGGCTATCCAGAAGGAAAAGAAGTGTCACTTTTCCAAGAAAGTTGGACATTTCAAGAAGGATTGTCCTAAAAGAAAGGCATGGTTCGAAAAGAAATGTAAACTTTATAGTTTTGTTTGCTTTGAATCAAATCTTATAGAAGTACCTAATAATACTTGGTGGTTAGATTCCGGTGCTACTACTCATATTTCTCATATTAAACAGGGATACCATATGATCCGGCCCATAAGAGAAGCTGAACAGTTCGCGTCGTGTCCATGGGAAATAGGATGAAAGCACGGATTGAGGGCATGGGACTTACAGATTAATCTTAGACACTGGTTGTCATATAGATCTTACAGATTGTCTCTATGTTCCTGATTGTGCGCGTAATCTTGTATCATTAAGTACTTTGGATAATTTAGGTTTTAATTTCAAGTTTGGACATGATGTATTTTCATTGTACCGAAACGATTACTTTTACGGTAGTGGTACTTTGATTGACTCACTTTATTTAATCTTGATGTTAAATTTTATGATTCCCTATTTTATGTTGAAAATCAAGGTATTAAACGTAGTGCATCGAATGAAAATTCATCTCTCTTGTGGCATCAAAGGCTAGGTCACATATCCAAAGAACGGTTAACGAGGTTGATGAAAAATGAAATTCTACCTCAATTGGATTTTAGTGATTTAGATATATGTATAGACTGTATTAAAGGTAAACAGACTACAAGAAGCTCTCAGCCATTAGAGATTATACACACTGATATTTGTGGACCTTTTGACATTCCGTCCTAGAGTGGCGAAAAGTACTTTATCACCTTTATAGATGACCTATCACAGTATGGTTTCACTTATCTACTGCATGAAAAGGCTCAATCTGTGGATGTCCTTAAGATATTCATTGATGAGATAGAAAGGCAACTAGAAAAGAAAGTAAAGATTATGAGGTCGGATAGGGGTGGTGAGTTTTATGGTAGGTTCACTGAAAATGGACAATGTCATGGTCCATTTGCAAAGTTACTTGAAAGTCGAGGCATTTGTGCGCAGTATACAATGCCTGGTACACCTCAGCAGAACGGTGTTGCTGAAAGGCGAAATCGTACTTTAATTGAAATGATTAGGAGCATGTTAAGTAATTGTTCTTTACCTCCTTCTTTATGGATCTATGCATTAAAGACAGCAACCTATGTTTTGAATCGGGTTCCTAGTAAAGCAGTTCCTAAGACTCCTTATGAACTATGGACGGGAAGGAAACCGAACTTAAGACATTTTCGAGTCTGGGGCCGCCCAGCTGAAGTAAGGTTGTACAATTCGAATTAAAGGAAGCTAGATCCTAGGACAGTCAGTGGATTTTTCATTATATTGGCTATCCTGAAAAGTCATAGGGGTATACTTTTTACTGTCCTAAGCACAGTACGAGAATAGTAGAGATCGGAAACGCTAGATTCATTGAGAATGGTCAAACTAGTGGGAGTATTGAACCACGAAAGGTGGACATTAAAGAAATTCAAGAGAAGTATCCTTCTCCTGAAGTTGCACCTGAAATTGTTGTTCCAGTTGTGCAATCACAGTCAAATGACATAATGGAACAACAACAAAATGACGTGCAAAACCCAAAAAATGACAATAACAATGATGATCAAGTCACAATTCAGGGGGAGAATAATATGTCATATGAACAATTAAGGCGATCTGTAAGAGAAAGAAGATCAGCCATCCCAGATGACTACGTTACATATAACATTGAGGTTGAATGTGACTTGAGCATTAATAAGGATCCCGTCTCATTCCGTAAGGCCATGGAATGTGACAATTCTGAAAAGTGGTTTGATGCCATGAAAGAGGAGATGAAATCAATGAATGATAACAAAGTGTGGGACTTAGTTGTGTTACCTGAGGGTTCTAAGACTGTTGGCTCGAAATGGGTCTATAAGACCAAAACGGACTCTAAAGGTAACATTGAAAGGTATAAGGCCCGACTAGTTGCCAAAGGTTTCAATCAAAAGGACGGTATTGACTATAAAGAAACTTTCTCTCCAGTATCAAAGAAAGATTCTTTAAGAATTGTCTTGGCTTTGGTAGCTCGTTATGATCTCGAGCTTCACCAAATGGATGTAAAGACCGCCTTTCTAAACGGTGAGCTTGAGGAAGAAGTGTATATGGACCAACCCGAGGGGTTTACATCCCCGCCTCCCCGGGTAATGAAGATAACGTGTGTAGGCTAAGAAAGTCGATATATGGACTAAACAAGCTTCCAGACAGTCGTATTTAAAGTTTTATGATACCATTACGTCATATGGGTTTGTAGAGATTATCATTGATCGGTGTATCTACATTAAGATCAGTGGGAGTAAATTCGTTATTTTAGTCTTATATGTTGACGATATTTTACTTGCTGCGAATAATCTAGGCATGTTACATGACGTAAAGAAATATCTATCTAAGAACTTTGAAATGAAAGATATGGGCGAGGCATCCTATGTGATCGGAATTAAAATTTTCCGTAATAGATCACAAGGATTGTTAGGGTTGTCTAAAAAAAGCTTACATCGATAAAGTTCTAGAGAGATATAGAATGAGTGAATGTTCTGCAGGGATAGTTCCTGTACAGAAAGGGGACAAGTTCGGTACAATGCAATGTGCCAGTAATGAATTGGAACGAAAGGAAATGAAGAATATTCCGTATGCATCTGTGGTAGGGAGTTTAAATTATCTTCAGACATGTACTCGACCAGACATCAGCTTTTGCTGTTGGAATGTTGGGTCGATTTCAAAGTGATCCCGGAATGGATCACTGGAGAGCAGCGAAGAAAGTCCTTAGGTACTTGCAAGACATCAAGGAGTTCATGCTTACGTACAAGAGATCCGATCATCTTGATCTGAGGTGATTGGGTATTCAGATTCTGATCATGGTAGGTGTGTTGATAGTCGAAAATCGACATCTGGCTATGTATTTCTTTTAGCTAATGGGGCAATATCATGGAGGAGTAAGAAGCAGTCTATTGTTGCTACTTCTACTATGGAAGATGAATTTGTGGCATGCTTTGAATCTACTGTTCATACATTGTGGTTACGAAACTTTATTTCAAGACTTGGGATTATCGATAGTATAACTAAGCCGCTGAAAATTTATTGTGATAATACCGCAGCCGTCTTCTTCTCTAAGAACGATAAGTACTCCGATGGTGCTAAGCACATAGAATTAAAGTATTTATCGGTCAAGGAGGACGTGCAGAAGCAAAGAGTGTCAATTGAGCATATAAGAACGGATATGATGGTGGCAGATCCATTAACCAAAGTATTATTACCACCCAAGGCGTTCCTTGGCCATGTAGAACGTATGGGTGTTATAGATAGAGCTTTGCTATTGTAAAGATAATATGCCTATTATGAATATGACATCTAGAATTCACTAATTGTTTGTTTCTGCTTTTACGAACATGTTGTCATTAAAGTGTATATATACATTACAGTTATTAGACTACATGTGACTAATTGTGAGAATTAAGGTTATTCTCAATTTAAAGATTACTTAGATTTGGGATTGATTCGTGATACATGGAAGGAATCATGTTGCTTAATAAATGACGTGTGACTGCCATGATTCGATTAGTTCTAACTCGATTAAGGATATGAAAGTTAATGAACTTAATATCAAAGTGCACATTATAGTTATTTAACCATTAAGTCAACACATAGGCCAAGTGGAAGAATGTTAGAATATTTAATAATATTCGTGTGGCCTAAGTGTTTCGGTTTAAATATAAATTAAATTCATGTTAAATATTACGAGACTTTAATATGAAAGACGACACCGTGATGGATCGGTTTCGATTAATATACTTAAAGTCGGGAATTACTATTCCTTCCGACCTTACCCAGTATCAAAAGACATCTTTTCACGAAAAGGTGTGAACGGTTTGACTTGAGATCAAACATGTATCCCTTAGCCTTGTATTTATAAATATCAAGCAAGACATATGTTATCTTCTCAATTAACAAAAGAACAAAACACACAATTACAGACACTGAAAGACACAGTTACATCTCCGTCATCAAGGAACATTAAGGAAGGGTCAAGGAGGAGAATCAATACTATTTCTTCTTATTATATATTGAGTGCGTCTGTTGACATGGACCAAGGTTAGTCCTTATTTTCGTTAATCGATTGTATTAGGTTGAATTAGATTGAATCTATAATCGATTGTGGGACATAATTCATTATCGATTCATAAAGTATAACTTACATCATACACTCATATTTATAAAGTGGTTTCTCTATTTTTTTTGGCATCTGTCATTTTTTTCATTTCATAAACTTATATAGCTATTTTTTTTTATTTTTTTTGTAATGTAAGTACGGAGTATAAAATCACAAATTTACAAGAATAGTACTCCCTGTCACTATTTTTTACTCTATTTCATTATAATACTCACAAATATTGAGGTAATGGGGCAAAAAATAGTGATCGGGGGGAGTACTAGTCAGCTACAACAATGTCTGTAGCCATCTAGCATCTTTAACCGGAACTGGATAGTGAATCAATGACTAAATTCTACTCATAATCTCAACCTTAATCGTTGCACTAACCACCTGATGTCGCTTAAGGACCCCATCTAACCTACTCTAAATGTGCTGCCTCCAAACATGGTAGAAGCAAGTATTCACCATAGCCCACTTTATCCTGCACTGAAGTTTCGAACCTCTGAGTCTCAATTCCCCAGTCAAACGCTGGTGCAAGGCTAGATTAAGCCAGCTTTGCACCTCCCGTAACACCTGTGAACTAAAGGGGACTCAAAGAACAAGTGTTCCTTAGTTTCCGGATGCGCCTCACATAAACAGCATAAATCACTCTCAACAATTTTAAACTACTGCAGTCTCATTATTTAGCCCATTCTTGTGAACCGTCTAAGAAATACATCGTTGTCGAGGAATACTCCATAAGCTCCACACAAGTCTCCATCAACTCACCTTATCCCTCTTATCGCGTCGGAGATCATAACCAGTAGACACCGTATACCCACTACCACTCCCTATCCAGACCCATTAACATAAGAAGCCTTGATAAGCTCCTTAGCCTTACAAATTCTACGCCAAGACCAGGAGACATTATTCGAGGACACATAATCCGCCCAGTCAGTTATATAGCTATTTTATGTATATAGTTAGTGACTAGATACGATACAAAAACTTAAAAGAAAAATGTAAGTATATGGTAAGTTTTATTTTATGTAGAGATCATTGTAGTAGTGAAATAATAAGGAATCATTGTGTAAGATAGTGAATACGATATAGTTTTTAACTTAATCGTTCAAATGAATTCCTAATTATGGATATTCGATGGATATCCTCATCCAATCCAATTATTATTGGATATCCGAATTATTTAGATCGAATATGGATATCTGAATTTAGAATTTTCTAGTTTGGATATCCGATCCGAACTAGCACTTTGGATCGGATATCCGATATATACTAGCTCTGCCATACCTGGAAGTACGTTTGAAAATATGTGCAAACAAGTCGAGTTGGCTAACTAAGAGTAATTGAAATAACACAAATTCTTGCCTGTAACCGGAATATCTGTCGTAACCTTATGACGAATCAAATAGTATGAACATGATGAGAAAAAGAATTCATTGAGAATAATATAATATTTGTCTCATCTATGCACATGAAATGATATTTGATCAATTGTAATCTCAAGACAGATTTATTCATCTTAGGACTCGTTTGGGATGGGGTAATGAATTGGGGGTAATGAAACTAAAATGAACATGAAAATGGAGGAAGTAGGGATGGAGTAGTGATCATGTTAAGCGAAAATGGAGGAAAAAAAAAGACAAATATAGCATCTTTTGGAGGGAAATAATTACTCCCCACTTCCCCCAAGTAGGGGTGTTCAAAAATTAACCCGGACCGGCAAACCGGACCGGACCGGACCGTAAGGTCCGGGTCGGTCCAGACCGGGGCACGTACCGGTCCGGTCTCCGGGTCGCAAAAAAGTTGGTGACCGGTCTCCGGTCCGGTTCGGTCCGGTCCACACTTAAAAAAAATATCAAATTTAGTGTATTTTTACGGTCCGGTCTTAAGAGAGTTCGGTCCGGTCCGGTCCGGGTTTCTTTGTAACCGGTCCGGTCCGCGGGTTTGAGTTTTTTGGGTTTCCGGTCCGCGGGTCAAACCGGTCCGGTCCGGTCCGGTCCGGTCCGGGTTTGGACCGGTGAACACCCCTACCCCAAGTAATATATTAATCTCATAGGGAGGTAATTGTTTCTCCATCACCCCTTCATTCTTTACACCATAAAATATCAGGTCACTAACCACCATTCTCCATTTTTTTTTTTCTCATTTTGAGCTTTATAACCCCCAATTCATTAACTCCTATCTCAAGTGAACCCTTAAGGGAGACTTGTAGGGCATGTTATTTTCGACTTATTTTCAACTCTGATCAATAATGTTGATTCTTATTCATTATAGTTAAATTAATTAAGTCTATCCTCATTCATTTGAGTTTTTTTAGTTCATTCAACTTACCTAGCTCATTTCAATTTAATTCAATCGTATTAAACTAAGTTAGTTACATTATGTGGTTTCCTTAGTAAATCTCCATTGTAATATCACTTGGTTAGAAAAAGCCTAGAAAATAGCCGATGATTTATTCTTATCTACTCAAATGAGAATTATTTAACTCATTACAAATTTATAACGGATATTCTCGTGACAAACAAGAATTTACCTTCCTAAATTTAGATCAACTCGTTTCAAGGTGGAAAACAGGCCTAACTGCCGAAATAATGCGATATGAACTGTGCCTGGGCGACAGGCTCAGGACTATGTACGTATGTCCGGAATGCATGAATCTCACCTCCACCCGTTGTTCCTTGCAGAATCTCACACCTTTCAAATTCATGGCTCTTATATGCCTTACATTGTCATTACTTTAATTATAATCTCATTAATTTCAATTATTTATTGGATAAGATATTTTAGTGTAATGATGGCGGATGACTTGATGAATTGACTAAATAATTGATTTGATTAATGTGCATAAAAGTTCAAGTTAGCCACCATCATGAGAGTCGTTGTACAACCTCCAAAAACTTCCACTATCACAAGAGATGACTTATTATAGCCAATAAATGAATGTTTGTTTATAAGGGATATTTCATTTATTTATTTTGGGTATGTATTTGTCTATTTGGTATACTCGTATATCACAAGCATATGCTCACATATTAATAAATAATAATACAAGTTTATTAATGTGTGACGATGTTAAGATTCTAACAAGTAAAACTAGTAAAAATGTTGCAAAAATTATATACACATAATGGAATGTTTGGATCTTGGTGTATGGACATAACCTTTGAGCTGCACTCAAATCAAATACGACATTTGTGAGGACGAAGCTGCTCTCTCATTCGCAATATTGGAGGAAGTGGAAAATTTTGATATGGTTCCCTCTTTGAAACCCGAATTGAAAGACTTGACAATTTTTGCTTGATCGAGGCATGAATTGTTGATCCCTAAATCCATGAAAAGTAGTTCGTAAAGGGAACATCTAAAACGTTGGAGACTTTTCGTGGACACGGGAAAATACAGTGATTACAATATTAAAGATGAGAAACTTACCGAACTGTCAACGAAGATCACTCAATTTCGAAAATAAGTTCCTTTTTCGAACGTTGTTGCTCTGTTTCAGATGCCGATTTTTTGGCCTCTCGAACTCACTTCCACATTACTCTTGCTGTAATCGATATTGCGGTCATATTTTCGGTGATTTCAGTAAAGAGGAAGTGTATTGGTACTTGAAGTGAATATTTTAAAATTTCTAAAATATATACTCCCTCTGTTCCGGTCAATTATTGTCCTTTGATTTTGGCACAAAGACCAAGAAAATTGGAATGGACCAATTAGTGAATG
Source organism: Agrostemma githago (assembly GCA_958450325.1). Lineage (NCBI taxonomy): Eukaryota > Viridiplantae > Streptophyta > Magnoliopsida > Caryophyllales > Caryophyllaceae > Agrostemma > Agrostemma githago. The sequence goes on along the minus strand of OY288258.1, from coordinate 54,988,671 downwards.
ACATGTATATCAAATTGGATGTGAAGATCAAATTGCTCATCAATCCTCTTCCTTAGAAGAAATGATAAAAACACTCTATTACGGTATATTATCTTAGTATGTTTAGGAAACAAAATATGATACCGTAATACACCCAAAAAATGAAATAGGACAACAAATGACGGGACAGAGGAGTAATTTATCTCGAACCAACGGGTTGATTCATTGTTGATCAGACTTTGATAGACTATTTAATTTTGATCTTGGCCGAAAACAATAAATTAACGTAGTATTATGGTTATTTAATTTAGGTATGGTTTAGTAATTGGGTCAAATTCGATTTTCATAAAGGAAGTCTCTAAAAGAAAAATAATGGGTGAACCATAAATCATACGGAGTACTAGTAACTACTAACAAAAATCTTATGTGGGTCCCAATTTCCGTTTTTTATTAATGAAATTTACCTAACTCCACCCTAATTTGTCTAAAATATTTAAGAAATATTTGGTTCGTTTGATTCACCTGGGAAGACGAGGTTATTGAGAACTTAAATTTACGTGAATTTGTATTTTATGGGAATTACAAAAATATTGTTTGATTGTCAGGTGGAAAATGACTTCATGCGGAAAGTTCTACCCACCGCACCATGGAGTTCTACCCACCACAGAGGGACTTGGTGGGTAACTTCCTCTATAATAAGGAAGTGACAATTTCCATAAAATAGACAATTAAACAATTATTTGAAAATGCACTTCCCGATAATTCAACGAGTAACCAAATGAGTTATCATACGGTAAATTAAAACCAAAAGGAATATGGAGATGGAGCAATGACTATTCAACAAAATACTCCCTAAATTAAGTATACTCCGTAGATAGCCGGATTATTTTTACCAAAAAAAAATTGTCCAAAGAAGGCAACAAGGAGCATATTCTGGTGGAAGGAGGAGTTTTAGCCAATCAATTCCTTACTTGTTCTTCGGAATCTTAAATTTCAACTGTTTGATTTTCTTTTTCTTTGTATGAAAAAAATGAATTCAATTAATTGACTTCACCGTCCCATTCAACTTTTGTCCCTCCCTCCCACTCACCTCTTCTTCACTCTCTCTGATCTCTATATAAACAAAGCCCCCCCACTCTCCAACTCCTTACTCTCCAACTCCTCACCAAACTCAAACTCAACTCTCTCTTTCCCTTGTGTTTTTTTTAGGTACCCTTTTCCCCTTTACTTACTTACTTACTTTCAGCAAATCTCAATCTTGTCTTTATTACTCCAATGAATTTATGTTTTCTGTGTGTCACTCAACTTTTTTGTTTGTTTGTATGTACTTACTTGGGTGTGATACGATGATTATGATTATGATGATGACAGGTTGAGTCAGAGAGTGGGGTGTGTGGTTGGAACATGATGGCTCGGAATATGGAGAAAATGGCATCCATTGATGCTCAACTCAGGCTCTTGATCCCTGGCAAAGTGTCTGAGGATGATAAGTTGATTGAGTATGATGCCCTTTTACTCGATCGTTTCCTTGACATTCTTCAGGATCTACATGGTGAAGAAATTCGTGAGACTGTATGTCCTCCTCCTCCTTCTTTATTCATTCATCAATGTTAGTTGTTTTCTTCAGGGTCATGGATGCCATTTTCTTTTGATTTTCTCGCTAAACATATGTGATCCTTAGTGTGTGTTTTTTTAGAGTGTTGACTTTGCTGACAATTGGTAAGCAGGGTTGATTACCGAAGATGTCCTAGGTACCGTGGACTATAGGTCCCTTGAAATCCGTAATGCGACTAAGTGCGCTTCGTTGACCAAAAGAATAAGTACCCTAAAGTTGATTGAGTAGTCAACACTTCCTAACATCATTTCATAAATCCTCGACTTTGATCACAAGTGACAATCTTGCCTTTTGATGGGTTAAGACATTGATTTGATCCAGGTAGCTTGCATTGAATTGAATTGAATAATAATGTATGTAGGTACAAGAGTGTTATGAGCATTCAGCTGAGTATGAAGGGAAACATGATCCTAAGAAGCTTGAAGAGCTTGGGAATGTGCTGACGAGCTTGGATCCGGGAGACTCCATTGTTGTGGCCAAGTCATTCTCACACATGCTTAACTTGGCAAACTTAGCCGAGGAGGTTCAGATTGCTTATCGCCGTAGGATTAAGAAGCTGAAGAAGGGTGATTTCGTTGATGAGAATTCGGCCGCCACTGAATCTGACATGGAGGAGACTTTCAAGAGGCTCGTTGGGGATCTTGGAAAGTCCCCACAAGAGATTTTTGATGCTCTTAAGAACCAAACTGTCGATCTCGTCCTCACCGCTCATCCCACCCAATCCGTTCGTAGATCCTTGCTTCAGAAGCATGGAAGGTTTGTTTCTTCTCATTCATATTCAGCTATTGAGGCTGTCCCAACCCTCTTTTTATCCCACATATTACGGAAGCCGTTGGTAATGTTGTCGTTGATTTATTTCTTTCAGGGTGAGGAACTGCTTAGCTCAGTTGTATGCAAAGGATATTACTCCTGATGATAAGCAAGAGCTGGATGAAGCTCTTCAGAGGGAGGTAAAGGCCATATAACTAATTCCCCACGCATGCTTCATACTTTTTCAACTTTTTTGGGTCACCCCCATTTTAATATAAGACTAATAATTGTCAAAAAAAGAAATAAAAGATGTCTCTTTTACTTTGTGAGATAGAGCATCTGCATCATCAGCCTACAAAACATGTCATCTCAATAAAGCATGCTTTACTATTGTATACAACCTTTTATGTGACTGGGAATATAAATATAAAATGGAACGTTACTAAGATGGAAAGCAATATGAAGAAGATGAGGGGATCCACGTAATATTTAATCGTTTTTTGTTAGATCCGGTTTCTGTTTTAGTGCAACTGTTTTGTAATACCAACAGCAGATTTCTAGTAAATAGCACATTTTATTTATTTATTTATAAAAATAATGTTAGGTTCAACATTAATTTCGACGTGTGATCATGTGATATGTGTTAATTTGTTGCATGTTCCTGTCATGACTCATTAGATGGATCCATCTTTGTTTGATGTAGATGAAGTTTCATATGGTGATGTGTGCCTCACTGTATGATTGAACCAACTTCTTGTATAGGATATGAATATTATTATCTGAGATTGTGGTAGACAGCACAGAAACCATTGTTGATACGTTAACAACTTTTTGTAAATGATAAGTTATTTTCTGTATCCTTCCTTTCTTTTCTCTGGTTAATCGCGTATAACACATTAAAATATGATGGGATCGGTTTGGTTTAGTAATTTGAAGCCTATACTTGTCTAGCATACTTTACGGTTTATAAACTCATATTTTCTATGATGTCTTTGTTTGTCGATGAAATTCTTTTGGATGTCGTCACTGTTATAAGCGTAATGGTCGAATCTAACAACTGTAAAATGGAAAAAAGTGGTGAAAAGGAGTTCACTTTGGTTGACTTTTTAGTTAGTCCTACGCCTATCTCACTTATTGATTTCTTGTCCAATGCTCACCACTTCACTCCCCTGAAATTTAGTTGAGTTGTTATATATTTATTGTGCTGCTTTAACCTCTGAAATGGACAGTTCCAGAAAATAAAGGCATTTGTACCTCCCCTATCTTACCACTTGTTCAAGTTTTCCTTTTTGTTCGTCTCAGCCATATTTTACATTTCCAATTTAGGCAAGTGTTGGATATAAAGAGACTGTTTTTCTATATATATATATATATATATATATATATATATATATATATATATATATATATATATATATACTCCCTCCGAGTTTGCCCAAAAAGGAATACATGTCAATGATAGGAACTCGGAGGGAGTATTTGTTAGGTTGTACTTATGTGACTTGTGAAAACCACAGTTCGTGCTCTCCAATCTGTCCATTTTATAAATACCCCTGTACACACTCACACGCGCTTGCTTGAAAAATAGATTGAAAAGCAAATGTAAACGCATGGATGGCAGAGGCGGTGCGACCTTGATAAGAATGGATAAATCGTCATAGGATACTCGTAGTCGTTACTCATCACTCAACATTATGTTATGCAATATCATGAGTAAGACAATGTGCAGATCCAAGCAGCTTTTCGCACTGATGAGATTCGTAGGACAGCACCCACTCCCCAGGATGAGATGAGGGCTGGGATGAGCTACTTCCACGAAACAATATGGAATGGCGTTCCTAAGTTCCTCCGTCGAGTGGACACTGCTTTGAAGAACATAGGCATTAATGAAAGAGTTCCATACAATGCTCCTCTTATTCAATTTTCTTCATGGATGGGTGGTGATCGTGATGGTAAGTTTACTGTTAGTTATAGTGCTATATATATTCTACCCTGGGATGGTACTATCTCTTATATTGTCCACATTCCATTTGATTTTGTTGGTCAAATGGCATCAACATGAACATATCTTTTCACAATCTACTGAAGTTACCAAGTTTTAGTGTGGATAATGTGAAAATATATTTAGAGTAATTAATTGCAAGTTGATATCAGTTGACCACCAGAGTCAAATAGTGAGTAGAGACAATGAATTTGGGCTGGAGTTATAAATATATTGGACATGAGCTACATGGTTCTCCTTGCATTTCTCTATTTTGTTGCGTAACCGAGTGAATATGGTAATATGACTACAGGGAATCCAAGAGTGACACCTGAAGTCACCAGGGATGTTTGCTTGCTGGCTAGAATGATGGCGGCTAAACTCTACTTCGCTCAAATAGAGGATCTCATGTTTGAGGTACAAGCTGCTCTAAATCCGAATTGACTTTAATTTCCTCATTATCTATGGATTTATTTTTTCACTTTCTTTACGACTCGATACACTTGAGACAATTATGTTATGTATATGCAGTTATCTATGTGGCGTTGCACTGATGAACTTCGAGTTCGTGCTGAAGATCTCCACAGCTCCAACAGAAGGGATGCCAAACATTATATTGGTAATTTAGCCATCATTGATAGTTAATCTGTTGATGTTCTTTGCTACATGTTATCTATTTGAGGTCTTGCTCAAAGCACCCGGGTTACTATGCCTGCTTTGATTTCAGTGATGAAATAAATCTTCATTTGGTTTAACTTTTCGTGCAGAGTTTTGGAAAAATATTCCTCCCACTGAGCCATATCGAGTTGTTCTTGGTGATGTGAGGGATAAACTGTATAATACACGTGAGCGTTCTCGACAGCTACTATCAAATGGAACCTCAGATATTCCAGAAGATGTAACATACACAAATTTGGAGCAGGTACAGTATTACTTCATCATCATCATCATCATCATCATCATCAATCTTGACATCAGTCTCTTAAAATGTAGTTCCTGAAAATCAGACTTGCAACACTGAACAAATTGGATGATTCACTTTAAAACCGAATATGACAACAAACATTGCCTCAAAATCCAAATTGACCAACCTTATATAACCCGATCTGAAATGACTTTTGATAAAACATTTCAAGTTCCAACAAATAACCCTATTGACCCGATAAGAGTTCATCCATAATAACATGATCCCGTGATGACCTGACCCAAATGAACCGAGTTCTACTCAAGCTGTTTAAATTGGACTGTGTTCTGACCTCTCCTCTTTCTACTGATTCAGTTCTTGGAACCTCTGGAGCTTTGCTATAGATCTCTTTGTGCCTGTGGTGACAGGCCAATTGCCGATGGAAGCCTCCTTGATTTCTTGAGGCAAGTTTCCACTTTTGGCCTCTCCCTAGTCAAACTTGATATCCGTCAAGAATCAGACCGCCACACTGATGTCATGGATGCCATCACCACCCACCTCGGGATTGGGTCATACAAGGACTGGCCTGAGGAGAAGCGTCAGGAATGGCTTTTGTCCGAATTAAGCGGGAAGCGTCCATTGTTTGGTTCTGATCTTCCAAAAACTGAAGAGATTGCTGATGTTTTAGACACTTTCAATGTCCTAGCCGAGCTTCCCTCTGACTGCTTTGGAGCTTACATCATATCAATGGCCACCTCCCCTTCTGATGTTCTAGCAGTTGAGCTGCTTCAACGTGAATGCCATGTAAAAAAGCCTTTAAGGGTTGTCCCTTTGTTCGAGAAACTTGCTGACCTGGAATCAGCCCCTGCTGCCGTGGCTCGCTTGTTTTCGATTGAATGGTACAGGAATCGTATCAACGGAAAGCAAGAAGTTATGATCGGATATTCAGATTCCGGGAAGGATGCTGGGCGGCTTTCTGCAGCCTGGGCATTGTACAAAGCCCAAGAAGAGCTTGTGAAAGTGGCCAAGGAGTTTGGTGTAAAACTTACCATGTTCCATGGTCGTGGTGGGACTGTTGGACGAGGAGGTGGGCCTACCCATCTTGCTATTTTGTCTCAGCCTCCGGATACCATCCTTGGGTCGCTCCGTGTGACAGTTCAAGGTGAGGTTATTGAGCAGTCGTTTGGGGAGGAGCACTTGTGCTTTAGAACTCTTCAAAGGTTTACAGCTGCCACTCTGGAGCATGGTATGCACCCACCCATTCCTCCAAAACCCGAATGGCGAGCCCTTTTGGATGAGATGGCTGTTGTTGCCACTGAGGAGTATCGTGAAATTGTGTTCCGAGAACCTAGATTTGTCGAGTACTTTCGCTCGGTGAGTTGTTCCCACTCTCTTTTGAATAATTTGGTGTTCTAGCGAAAATGATGTCAGAGAGTTTAGTCATTTTCTAAATTATGACTACGCTTAATTTCTGGCGGTTTTATTATTTATGTTTTTCTTTTGCTTGTGTACAATAGGCCACACCGGAGTTGGAGTACGGTAGGATGAATATCGGAAGTCGTCCTTCAAAAAGAAAGCCAAGCGGTGGTATTGAATCGCTTCGGGCCATTCCATGGATCTTTGCTTGGACCCAAACTAGGTTTCATCTCCCAGTATGGCTTGGATTTGGAGCGGCGTTCAGATATATTATCGAGAAGGACATCAAGAATCTGAATATGCTTCAGCAGATGTACAATGGATGGCCTTTCTTTAGGGTTACCATTGATCTAGTTGAGATGGTGTTTGCCAAGGGAGACCCTGGTATTGCGGCTTTGTATGATAAGCTGCTTGTTACTGAAGAGTTGTGGCCATTTGGAGAGCAATTGAGGGCTAAATATGAAGAAACCAAGAATCTTCTGCTTAAGGTAAAAATACATACTACATTACTTCACTTGTCATGTCTTAATGTCTGAATAAATTGTTGGATGATTTTTCATGGTTTCTCCGTCGTTGTTTTAATAGATTGCGGGACACAAAGAAGTCCTTGAAGGCGATCCCTACTTGAGGCAAAGGCTATGTCTTCGTGATTCCTACACCACGACACTGAACGTGTGCCAAGCGTACACCCTTAAACGGATCCGAGACCCAAACTACCTTTGCAAGTTGAGACCCCACATCTCCAAGGAGTACATGGACTCCACTAGCAAGAATGCTGCCGAGCTGGTCCAATTGAACCCGTCGAGCGAGTATGCCCCGGGGCTTGAGGACACCCTCATCCTCACCATGAAGGGTGTTGCCGCTGGAATGCAAAACACCGGTTAATCTATCCCGACTCCTGGTCTGTCATCCTTGTGGTTCGAGCTTGCTTGGCTCATCAAAATAATAATGCATTTACCAGATTTTACTCTGTTTTTAATATATTCTTATTATGGCAAAATCAAATTATGTTACTGCGTGCTGTGGAATTGTGCAGCATGTTGTAAATCTGAGTTTATTGTCAAAAACAACTACGGTATTATTCGGAATATATATCAATAATTTTGTGCTGCAGTCTTTTCTTTTTGACTATTATACTCGTATTTTTATTTTTTGATATTATTTGTTGCTTGGATTATTGGATAGGAAGTAATCTTAAATCGTGTGCACAACCTATTACGAGACATCATATAATACACTAAAAATTAAAATTAATGACTATTGTCCACCGGAATGGCCGAATGAAGGTCCTTTGGGATCGGACAATTCTGAGTGCTTTGGCGATGCGATTGATTCACTGAATTCTGAGGAGGAGGCTGAATCACAGCCTTATGTCATTGGGAATCTTCAAAATCCCAACCTTTCCCCACAGCCCAATACCCAATTATGTCTTTCTAATGACGCTAACCTTACTGTTTCTGAGCAGGTGAATCTGATTCAAACTCCACTTGGTAACCAGGATGGTGATGACCCGATTGCTCGTAACATTTGTCTGACCATGAATTTTGACAATCTCGATCTTTCAAAGGCTTATAAGCGCATCTCTGAACTGGAGCAGGCTGGATCGTCTTTCCCTGCTACACCTCCTCCAATATTCGAAGAACCTCCTGCTACACCTCCTCCAATATTCGAAGAACCTGCTGCGGAGATCAATCCTGCTATTCCCCTCACTGCTGATTCGACTTTCTTGGAGTCTGCTGCCTGTGATAAGAAAAGATCATTGAGTTTGGAAGCTCCCTCTCTGAATAAGGTGGCTGTAACTCCGTTATCTATGCCGGTTAAGAAAAGGAAAGCCATTACTGATCCTCTTCTCTGTTCTTTACCTGAATATGCTATTGACTCAAAGTCTGCTGCCCAGGCTTATATTTTGAGCATCATGAAAAAGCATAAGAAAGATGAGGATGCTGGTTGTTCAGGGGGTTTTAGGGTTTCTGTTGATACCCTCTTCTTTGATTCTGATGATGAAAATGATGATAATGTCAGGGTTCTGGAGGTTGACCCGGCTCAGCCTCCACCGTCGCCATGATAGGCCTCATTTGGAATTGTAGGGGTCTAAATGATCCGCTCGCCCCTATAATAGGAAAATTAAGAGCGGTTATTAGTAGTAATAGCTATAAGTATGATTTTCATTTCTTAATGGAAACAAAATGTAGTGTTGATGATGTAAGCTCGCTAGGGCGTTCTTTTGGTTTCCGTCATGGAATAGGTGTGGACTCTATTGGTACTAGTGGGGGTTTGTGGTTGGGATGGAATACAACCACACATTTTGATCTTGTTTACTCCTGTACCAATTTCATAATAATAAAAATTAAGTCAGGTGGTTCGGAATGGTATATGTGCTTTGTTTATGGTCATCCTAATGTACAGTACAGACTAGATATATGGAATGATCTAGGGCAATGGATCGATTCTTTTGAATTGCCCTTCATACTTGTGGGGGATTTTAATCAAGTTGATAACTTTGAAGATAAGTTTAGTATGAGACAACATTGTATTGATGGATTAGATGACTTTGTGGCTTGGAAAATTGACCACCAATTGCAAGATGTTCCATTTAAGGGGCCGAGATTTACTTGGTGCAATAATCGAAAAGGGAATAAGCGTGTTTATGAACGGCTGGATAAGGCCTACATTAGTCCAGGTTGGTTGGAACTGTTTCCCAATACTGGTGTCAACCATTTCCCGATTCAAATCTCTGATCATGTTATGTTGGAATTAGATTTCTTCCTTAGTAAGGACAAGAGTGGAAAACCTTATAAAATTGAGGCATGGTGTTTTCTCTTTGACCAATGCAATAATATGGTTATGTCTGAATGGGGTAGCTCTCCTGATCTTCATGGATCTCCGGCTTTCAGATTTATGCGTAAACTCTCAAGAATCCGGCTTCGCATTAAGAAATGGTGTCTCGATAAGAAATATAGCTGGAATAAATGCTGGACTGATTTTGACACTTCTTTGGAAGAAGCCACGAATAACATTCTCTCAGGAGGATCGGAGTCTGACTATGATCAATGTCATGATAATATCAAGAGCTTCATTGCTGCCCTTAATGTGTATTGGAAGCAGCGTGCTAAAGTTAACTGGGCTAGCGAGGGGGACACTTGCTCTCGATTTTTCTTCAATTGTTTTAAAGGAAGATCTACTAGGAATTTCATCTTGGGGCTTAAGAATGAAGATGGAGTTTGGTCGAAGACTGATGAGGAGCTTAAACAGATTATTGCTCATAAATTCATCTCCTTATATTCAATGGGCAATCATCAAACTGATAATGAAGATTCTAGCTTCTCTTCTTATAAGCAAACTTATGGTCAGTTCTTTGACAAAATTTCGGCCCCTCTGGACTCTGCTGACATTGACCATCTCTCAAAACCTTTCACTCCTAAGGAGGTACGTGCGGCCACTTTTCAGTTGGGGAGTCTTAAATCTCCTGGTCCGGATGGATTCCCGGCCCTCTTCTTCCAAAAATACTGGAGATTGGTCAAACATGATCTCATTGGTGCGGTTTGCTCAACTTTGAATACAGGAAATGTCCTCAAGGTAATGAATAAAACTTTTATTACTTTGGTCCCTAAGGTTTCAAATCCTGAATGTGCTGATCATTTTCGCCCTATTAGTCTTTGTAATGTGATTATGCGCATTACAACGAAATGTATTGCTAATCGTATCAAGCATGTCATGAGCAAGCTGGTTGGTGATTTTCAAAATGCTTTTGTCCCGAATCGTTCTATTCATGATAACATTATTATTGCCCATGAAATAATCCACCATCTCAAAAATTCTCGTGGCAATGGTCGGGGAAAAATAGCCCTCAAGGTGGATTTTAGTAAAGCTTTTGATCGGATGGACTGGAGATTTGTAAGGCTTACTTTGGAATCATTGGGTTTCCCTCCTCATTTGGTCAAATTGATCCTTAACTGTATTACCACAGTCACGTATGAGGTCCTTATTAATGGCTCCCCTAAAGTGCAAATTCATCCCAATCGTGGTCTCAGACAAGGTGATCCTCTTTCACCTTTCTTATTTGTGCTTTGCACTGAAATTTTGTTAAGAAACTTATGTGATGCCCAGGATCGGGGTACCCTCAGAGGTATTAAAATTGCTCGTAATGCGCCTCCTTTGTCTCACCTCTTTTTTGCTGATGATGCTCTCTTCTTCCTGGATGGACCTAAGGATAATATTACTAATCTCAAACATATCATTCAAGCCTTCTGTGATGCGTCGAGGCAGATTATTAACAAGGAGAAATCAACTATTCTTTATAGCCCCAATTGCACCTTAGCTCTCATTCAATTATGCTTACGCACTTTTGGCTTTAAAGAGGGATCTTTGACTGATAAATATCTGGGTTTGCCTTTGGAGGTTTCTAGAAATAGTAAGGAGTTTTATGGGTCTCTTATGGATTTGGTCACCAAAAAAATTTCATCATGGAATGACAATCTTCTCTCTCCTGCTGGACGACTTACTCTCATTCCCTCCATCCTAGCCTCCCTTTCTGTCTATCTCCTATCGGTATTTCGCATATCGGTAAGTGTGGCAAATAAGATCAACAAATTATTTGCCCATTTTTAGTGGGCTGGCGGTACAAATGCCCGTACTATCCACTAGAGAAGTAATCTCCACCTTTGCCTTCCAAAAATTGAAGGTGGTCTAGGAATTCGGCACATAAACTCCCTAAACCAAGCACTGTTGGGCAAATTGGCATGGAAAATTGTTAAACAGCCTAACTCTCTTTTGAGTCGTGTCTTTGCTGCTAAATACAAGTGCCAGCCTTACCCCACCCTTGAAGACGGTGTTATATCCCCTTCTAGGTCCTCTTGGGGTTGGAAGGGCATTGCTTGGGGTTTTGAGCTTCTTCGTGATTCAATTGGATGAGATCCTGGGATTTCTAGCTCATTGGATCCCTTAAAGGTTAAATGGGTTAATGGACAGAAACCTGTTATTAAGGCGGCTGAGACTAATCTCCCTATGGATTTCTCCTTCTCGGCTCTTATTGATCGCTCGGAGAATTGGATCTCGGATAATGTACGCAAATTATATGAAGATGAATGGGCGTGTGTGGACATGACGTAGGTCCACCCCGACGCGGCCACGCGCGGGTTTGGGTAGGCGAATGAATCTCGTGGTAAGATTGTTCTCGGGTTCGAAATTTTAAGTCAAAATGGAGTTGCCACCGAATTTTGTGGTTATTCGGAACCATTCGAGCCCACTCTATGTCGTCATGGGCTATACACAAAGTACGGCCCACTTCGATTTCAGAGTTCATGGGGCTCGTCCCTTTGCATTATTATATCGATACCGTTTACACCGGCTTTCGTATATAAAATGACTCTCGTGCGCCAATGGTTTCGGACATCCGGAAACCAAGGTTCTGAGTAAGGGGTGAGGGTACGTGTTGGGAAGCCCACTAAGGACACCCAAACCCGCCCGCACAATGACGGCCTCTACTAAGACATCGTTCGTGTTCGTGTACGCGCGCTAGTAAAATAATTAAATGATATGCAAACAGCGTTTTCGGGCTAAGCATGTGAATAGTATGTGAACTACGTCATTTAATGCATCTAATTATGGTCGAAATGATTTAGCATGCGAGGTTCATTTATAAAGCGATAAGCAAGTAAATAAATAAAACTCGTAAATAAAATGTACAAGTTACACGGGCGGAAATACAACCCGGAATTCACAATACAACGATAAATAGAAATAATAGAATAAAATAAGAAGAGCGACAAATAAATACACGACTCGACAAAGACCCGTATATAATAAATGTACATTAGATCGTGAATTAGTTAGACGGACGAACCTTAATTAATTACGCATTATATTGCATATTAATCAAGGGACGGAGGTTCGAGACCTAGGCGTGGTGCTAACCCGATCTCGAACCTCGATGCCTTGTCCCGACTTATCACCTCGAGAAATGGAGTCTGAATTAATTATGTGTCGAATACGACTAAAGAGTCGTCGACATAAAATTAATAGTGCGAGACCGTCGATCAAAATCATTTTAGGTGTCGTGATATACGTGAGTTTTGAAAATTAGAATTACGTGATTGATAATGCACGTGTCGACTAAAAGTCGTAAAAAAATGACGAGGCTCGAATGTTGCATTAGAGCTCTCGGTTTTCTGGGCTACAGGACCCACTCGATCGAGTCATGATCTGACTCGGTCGAGTGTGTCTTTTACGTAGCTACTGTCCAGATTTTTGGGTGCTACTCGATCGAGTAGCCTACGTACTCGGTCGAGTAGCCCCTGTACGAGTGACAACTCGTTTAGTTTTTTGATTGGAAATCGATGGTTGGCCAAATTAAATACAAATATCGCACGATTTGTATTTAACTTGGCCTCCGGTGTTATAACCGTGTATGTACGATTACAATACCGTTATCGGAATTTTATGAAAAATGATGATATGAGATTGAAAAGAATTAATTAGTGACGAAATTGTAGTCCTCCGCGTCACGACATCGATACTAATCCTAACGGATTATGTGATGTCGATTTTCGCATCAACGGATTTCGCACTAATCTCAGAAATGGAGTCTTACACGTTCAACTATGAACGACCACGATCTTGTTACGCCCTTGAGTACATTGGGGCGGCGCTCCTCGAAAGGGTGCCACCCCCGTCGTGACTCGTAAAGGGATTAAACGGACTTTGGATGATCGTCGTAGTCAAACGTGTTAAGATCCAAATTTTAATATATATATATATATATATATATATATATATATATATATATATTAATATGTTAATGACGATAATTAAATGTTAGAGGTTAGAATACGATAAATGAATGTTAGATGTTAGTGTTAGAGAGTTAGCATACATGAAATTAAAAGTTAGTGTGTTAGTAATAATAATAATAATAGTAATAATAATAACGATAATAATAATAATAATAATAATAATAATATATACATAAATATATAAATGAAACGAAAAAAGAAGAAGGGAGAAAGAGATGTCGGGATTTCAATTACACCCTCAACCTACATGCTTTATTGGCCTCGGAAACGGACTCGTAATAGCGACGGGAGCGCGGAAGTGTCGAGATATGTAGGATGAGTTATGGTGTGTGTCTTTGACGAGTTTTGATCTCGGGATTTGAATGTGTAATTTGAATGATTGAATGTTGTGAAGTTGTAATGTAAGATTGCAAAGATGGGATGATTAGGGTTGTGTAAAGGGTTATGTAAAAGTTGTGAAATGAATTGATGTGATGAGGTATTTATAAGGAGGACCCCGGTTTAGGGTCACTCGATCGAGTGGCGCGGGTGCACTCGATCGAGTGCCCGGTTCAAGCCCGGTTTGGCCGGTTCATGGCCTTACTCGACCGAGTGGATGTGAACCACTCGATCGAGTGGGTCGGGAAGGAGAGAGTATATTTAGGGAATGATTTGTTGACTTTTTGAATGAGATTTGTTTGTTGGATAAACTTCTAGAAGCGAACTTGGCTGTTTTTTGTGTCGGATTCATCTTTGACCGGGTTTTGACCCGGTCGCCAAAAGACGGTTTTATTTCCGGTGTCAGTTCTGACCCAAATTAGTCTCATTTTATTGGAAACGACCCACTGGGCCTGGATTTGAGGTTGGTTTTGAGAGATTTGCACTCCGCTAAATGCCCACGTCGGATACTATTGATTCCGAGTCCGTATTCGAGCGTATTAAGTCACGTTGACGTCCGATCATCATCGGGTGTTTTGTCGGGAACTGCTATAGACACTAGCAGGCAAAATGCGGGTATCTACAGAGCCCCCACTCTGACTGAGGCTTGGACAAGGCGAAAGTCAGAGTAGCTACCAGGCCAATCGAGGATTACGACCTGGCAGCCTTCCGATCGGGTCGTTTATAGTCCAGTAAACTTGCGTGAAGGGCTCGCCAGCCATAAGCAGAGGGTCATATACCTGTCCTGATGGTGATAGCTCCGTGGGGAGTTGAACCTGCCTTTGAAGTCCTAGGTGTCCCCGTATGCCGACACATCACATCTTGGATGTAGCATTTCAGGAGAAACACTGACTCATGCTGGGGAGTAAAGTAGCTGCGCGGGGACTTGCTTCTGAAGTCTTGGGTGTACCCGTATGCTGACACATGACAACTTGCATGTAGCATTTCAGGAGAAACACCGCCTTTGATGTTCCGTTGGGAAGCACTAGCTGGTACCTGAAATGTTAGATACATAGGCAGAAATAGCAGGCATAGTATATAGCAAGATAGCACATAGGAAATTCAGTTAGCATCTATAGACTGGCTTGCGCTGGGGAAAATGATTTTTGCTTAGTTTTGAAATCGAAGTCCTGAAAGCAACTCACGTGCTAGGAGATAGGTTTTCAAAATTGAAAGGGGTAGAAAAGAAATTTCCAGTTTAAAAAGATTGAAATTTGACCTTGTCGAAAAGGATTTTATCAAATGGCTAAGTTTTGCAAACTTTGAAGCGAAAATTTGAGGAGAGAGGTACCGATAGACTCGACTCTGGATGCGACAAGACGAGATAACAGACATGACTGGACTCTCGAGGGGTTGGACTGTGACTCGGTAGGGGGTGGGCCACCTAAGATGACAAGACTCTCAAGTTGCGTTATTCCGTAGCCTAGGCGAGTGGCAACACGGTCAAACTTCAAACTGGGAAGGATCCGGTACAGGGGAATTACAGTAGTCTGTAATGAGACTGTTCCTGCAGGACAAGGCTTAGCAGTAGCAATGCTGTATACTAGTGCTCTTTGAATTTTTTGGTTTTGTGGTACATTCCCAAAGTGGGTATATGACGGATTCTCGTCTTCGACTAAGCCGAGTACTAGGACACACTATAGAAAGGAGGCTATTTTTGTAAAGTCATTTGGATTTTGTGAGTGGATGGAGAGCTTCTGCCTAAGAGAAGCCTCCAGGACGACAAAGCTAACTGTTGAGAACATGACTGTGTCGTGACCGGAGTGACGGTGCTTTTTTAATTTGTATCAATGTGGGTGGTTGTGCCGTTGTTGAAAGGCTGCCTACGTATTCACGTGTAGTGAAATCAAACCAAGCCGTAGTTCAGTGGATTGGAAGATATGTTATTGTGCCTAGTTTATTAGGGCTTTGTGTGTAACTAGACATAGCGATGGTGTAGGCTAGGTGTGTTCCCAATGATGTCTTGATCAAAGGGCTGGAACAGTTAGGATGTTGATCCCGTGACTGTGACCGTTCTCCGGGGTAGCCCCCAGAGGTGGTGTGAACTATTTGGGCATGTTCTATGCCGACCGCAGGTTGAGTTCCCGTGTTCGGGGCTGGTAACTGGTTTGGATGTTTTTGGAAATGTGGTGCCAGGCAATAAGTGGCTTTGATGTTTCGAAATCTGGAGCTCGATTTCGTGGAGCTAAGGCTTAGAGGGTAATGTATCGTAATGTGGTAGGAAATGGGGAAGTCGAGTAATAATGACTCGAACTTCGATCGGGGTAGGTTTGATAATGCGGGATCTGATTTCCATGTCTGGCCCTACTGGTTAGGGTGTATCCTATGGAGCTTGAATCCTCAAAATTCTGGGCTGTCTCTTAGCCTAGGTCTCGAGAAGGTCTTGAGGGTTGTAATGTGGGAAGGCTAGATGTGGTGTTAGCTGACCAGCTTGATTGTTTCTCCCCTATTTGATGGTATGGGCATCGATAATTTTTTACTTGACCGTACCGCGGTCAAGGGACTTTCACTTGAGTTGACCGTTGACCACGGTCATGGGTATTTGAATTTTTTGTGTTTTTTGTTTTTGGGTTGACCTCTTAGCCCTTGTCGTGGGATTGACCGTATCTGGTCGCGGGATGTTGATCATGGCCAGCTCTTTTGTTTTGGCCTTTTGCTTTTTCCTTGGACTTTTGCTTTTTTTTGTCCAACTTTTTTTTCACGGTAATCCCCTCCTATGGTGTTGTGGGTGGATATGGGGGTGGGCCCATTGGTTGGATTAGGCTTGTGGAGCTAAACTTTTTGTAAGGTGTAAGCCTAGTTGGTGTTCATGTGTGAGTGCAACTCGCGGTGGAGTACTCTACGGTAAGCATGGTGATTTGGATCTCGGTATTGTCATCATAATTCCGAGCCGGCTTAGTGGGAGTATCGTCCCGAGTTGGGTATTTTTGGCATCAAGTCTATAGAGTCACGATGCTTCTTTTTTTTGCTTCTGGTCAGACTAAACGCCTAAGGTAGGGATTGGTTAGTCTTATTGGAGGGGTGTTTATTGTGGGAAATGGGCTTGCCTTCCGTCTTGAACCCAAACTAGGAGACTACCTAGATTTGTCATAGGATTCGATACTGCTCCTACTAGGGGTAGTTATGTGGCTTTCTATACTAGACATGGAACAGGTAAAAGAAACACGGGCCTCAGTTCCTGCAGTCATTATAGATGTGCCTATAATAGTCACGTGCATGTGCTCACGGTGTATGATGGTGTTCATCATGTTCTCGGAAACACATAAGGAAAGCATATATGAGAAGTAGAAAAGCTGATTTTATTGAATTTTGAAAAAAGGACAGAATACAGTTGACTCTGACTCTGACTTTGAGATGAGGATGTAGGATATCCTAGACTCGGACTCAAATCAAATCTAGACTCTTGGACGAGGTTGTCAGTAGTCTTCGGCTTCTAAGGGCTCAAGTGGATGTCCATTATAGCCTTCGATAGAAGCTTCACCCAGATCTACGTTATGTCGAAGGTCGTCTTCAATCCTAGTTCCCATTTCGGTAAGCACGACAAAGTTTGAAATGCCGGCATACCTTAGATGGACGCGGTAGGAGGGTAGGAGGTTGTTGATGAACGCCTCCACTAGCGTCTTCTCACTGGGCTTGTCTACCAGCTTAACACTCTCAGCCCGCCAACATTGAAGGTATTTGGTGAAACCCTCTGTTGGATCTTGGGCCATGACTTCTAAAGTCCGCATGGTAGTCTGAAGTTCAGTATTATCAGAATAGTTTTTAGCGAACTCGGTAGCCACATCTTCCCTGGGGAACCTTTTTGCATTAAGCCTATAGAACCAGGCTTTTGGATATTTCCCGAGGGATGCGCCGAACAAATTGATGAACATGTCGGCTTTGACCCCCTTGATCGCCACAAATGCTTTGAAGGCTCGGAGGTGTAGTAATGGATCCTCCGTCCCTTCGAATATGGGTAACCCCTCTAAGTTGAGATCTGTTGGTAGTTTCTCACTGATGGGTGTATAGTCTCGGGAGTTTTCAATATGAATGTTATTCCCTTGGGAGGCATGGAACTGTTGTTCGAGCTCATGCACCGTGCTGATCAGTTTGGCAAATGGCCCAGCATTTCCGACCCATAATTGAAGTCTTGTTCTTCGACGACAGTTAAACGAGCATTCAAGGCTTCTTGGTCGGCTCTTATGAACCCTAGTTGGGTTTCAAACATGGCCTGCTTACTAACCATTGTTTCCAGCAAAGCTTTTACTTCATTAATGGTGTTTTCCATGTCCCTATTCCCGGTTGTGGGTGCCATACTCTGCGAGAATACCCACGTAATCAGAAATGTTGCTTCGGAACCCAAACACGCCATGGCATAAGAAATTGCGCGGGAGGAAAGACAACTCGGGTTTGACTCGGGTTAGACTCTCCTAAGACAAATACGTAGGGTGCGATTCTCGGAGGGACTGTGATTAATTGCTCCATCGGAGAACATGCAGCCCCCAAGTGAGACTAAATATTCTTATAGGACTCAGATGGTGTGGCATCTAAGTGACTCAAAAGTGGGGTACGTGAGACAACACGTGTAAGACATGACCCTCAGAGCAACCGTGATTGATCGCTCTCCTAAAGGGTAGCCCCCGAGTGAGATTGTAGGTTTTGCTAAGACTCGAGTGTCGGACGAGTGACCCTTAGATGTAAGGATCACGAACCTTTAGCTACAGGCCAGGGTTATGCCTTGTAAAAGGTTGACTCGGCCTCGAGAAAAGGCAGACGGGTAAGGGAAGAAACTTGTGATGTAAGATCGGCAGAGTTTCGACGCTAGAGACCCTTGACTTGACTTGAATAAGGATAGACCCTGTGATTAGGGTAGACCCTTAAGTTAAAGGATTCTCGAATTGAGATGACTCGACTAACGGATTGAAAGATGGGCGAAATTCCCTTAGGAAAGGTCGTGGGGACCGTCCTGTTAGAGGAAAAATCGCGTGGGACTTTCTAGTTAGGACTCGAGTGTATGGACGAACCTTCCATTTACGAGTGTATGACTCGCGTTGGTCGGTTGTGCCTTTAGGATAAGGCGGACTAGGATGGGGAAGAAACCCGTGATGTAGGATCGACGGAGTTTCGACGCTAAAGAACTTCGACAAATTATGAAAAGACCCGACACACGGATTACGGTAGGTCCTATAATAAGGAAGGTTTTTGAAAAAAAAATGATTGGATTTGAAAATTGAGAGGACGGTCCTGAAACTGGTAGTGGGCCAATAGGACCGGGCATTTTGAAATGTTAGAATGGTTGCGAGTAAATTCGCGTTTTGAAAAATTGGGAGACGGTCCCGTCTTTTGAAATTGGCAGCATGCCGACAGGACCGAGTTTTTTGAAAAGTTGAATATTTGAAATTTTGAAAATTTGAATATCGAAAATAAATTTCCGAAAATTTAAAAATCGAAAATAAGATCCCGAAGATTTGAAAATTGAAAACGGCATCTCGGAGATTTGAAAATCGAGAATGGAATCTCGAAGATTTGAAAATCGCGAATGGCATCACGAAGATTTGAAAATTGAAATTGAATTTTGAAAATTCGAAAATCGAATGGTGGATCGGAAATTCGAATTGAAATGGCTAGCATGCCGGCTAAAAAAAGGCTTGTTTTGAGTCTAATCGTAAGTCTAATTTTCGGCATCATTCCGAGTTTTTTGAAATTGGATATTTTGAAAAGACGGGTCCCGAAACGAACAGTGTTTCGGGTTTTTCAAAATTTGGTATTTTTGGAAAGATGCAATTTTGAAATGACGGTTTTTGAAAAAAAAATGACACGGAAACCAAGTAGCACGTAGTCAAACAAACATTATAAGGACGCTTATGTATGCATTATGCTAAGTCTCGGTTGGTCAAAATAGGGTCTATACCAACAACGATGGCTTTCTCGTAAATCAGGACGGACTCCCTAAGCCGAGTTGGTCTTAGGACATGTCGCAAAACCCATACGAGTTCCACCATCGAAGTCTTTAGCGCACCCATGTAGGAATGCACCGCGGTATAGTGGGACGTCGGTCACAAGTAACCGGCCCGGGCAAAAATGGGTTATGCATGAATCATTAAACTAATGCGCGTACACTAATATACGAACGATTTCTCTTCGAGTCTCACCCTAGGAACCCCGATGACATGTGGTACATCAGGTATCCCCAGCGGAGTCGCCAAATTGTGGACATGATGTAGGTCCACCCCGACGGGGCCACGCGCGGGTTTGGGTAGGCGAATGAATCTCGTGGTAAGATTGTTCTCGGGTTCGAAATTTAAGTCAAAATGGAGTCGCCACCGAATTTTGTGGTTATTCGGAACCATTCGAGCCCACTCTATGTCGTCATGGGCTATACACAAAGTACGGCCCACTTCGATTTCAGAGTTCATGGGGCTCGTCCCTTTGCATTATTATATCGATACCGTTTACACCGGCTTTCGTATATAAAATGACTCTCGTGCGCCAATGGTTTCGGACATCCGGAAACCAAGGTTCTGAGTAAGGGGTGAGGGTACGTGTTGGGAAGCCTACTAAGGACACCCAACCCCGCCCGCACAATGGCGGCCTCTACTAAGACATCGTTCGTGTTCGTGTACGCACGCTAGTAAAATAATTAAATGATATGCAAACAGCGTTTTCGGGCTAAGCATGTGAATAGTATGTGAACTACGTCATTTAATGGATCTAATTATGGTCGAAATGATTTAGCATGCGAGGTTCATTTATAAAGCGATAAGCAAGTAAATAAATAAAACTCGTAAATAAAATGTACAAGTTACACGGGCGGAAATACAACCCGGAATTCACAATACAACGATAAATAGAAATAATAGAATAAAATAAGAAGAGCGACAAATAAATACACGACTCGACAAAGACCCGTATATAATAAATGTACACTAGATCGTGAATTAGTTAGACGGACGAACCTTAATTAATTACGCATTATATTGCATATTAATCAAGGGACGGAGGTTCGAGACCTAGGCGTGGTGCTAAACCGATCTCGAACCTCGATGCCTTGTCCCGACTTATCACCTCGAGAAATGGAGTCTGAATTAATTATGTGTCGAATACGACTAAAGAGTCGTCGACATAAAATTAATAGTGCGAGACCGTCGATCAAAATCATTTTAGGTGTCGTGATATACGTGAGTTTTGAAAATTAGAATTACGTGATTGATAATGCACGTGCCGACTAAAAGTCGTAAAAAAATGACGAGGCTCGAATGTTGCATTAGAGCTCTCGGTTTTCTGGGCTACAGGACCCACTCGATCGAGTCATGATCAGACTCGGTCGAGTGTGTCTTTTACGTAGCTACTGTCCAGATTTTTGAGTGCTACTCGATCGAGTAGCCTACGTACTCGGTCGAGTAGCCCCTGTACGAGTGACAACTCGTTTAGTTTTTTGATTGGAAATCGATGGTTGGCCAAATTAAATACAAATATCGCACGGTTTGTATTTAACTTGGCCTCCGGTGTTATAACCGTGTATGTACGATTACAATACCGTTATCGGAATTTTATGAAAAATGATGTTATGAGATTGAAAAGAATTAATTAGTGACGAAATTGTAGTCCTCCGCGTCACGACATCGATACTAATCCTAACGGATTATGTGATGTCGATTTTCGCATCAACGGATTTCGCACTAATCTCAGAAATGGAGTCTTACACGTTCAACTATGAACGACCACGATCTCGTTACGCCCTTGAGTACATTGGGGCGGCGCTCCTCGAAAGGGTGCCACCTCTGTCAAGACTCGTAAAGGGATTAAACGGACTTTGGATGATCGTCGTAGTCAAACGTGTTAAGATCCAAATTTTAATATATATATATATATATATATATATATATATATATATATATATATATATATATATATATATATATATATATATATATATATATATATATATATATATATATATATATATATATATATATGTTAATGACGATAATTAAATGTTAGAGGTTAGAATACGATAAATGAATGTTAGATGTTAGTGTTAGAGAGTTAGCATACATGAAATTAAAAGTTAGTGTGTTAGTAATAATAATAATAATAATAATAGTAATAATAATAACGATGATAATAATAATAATAATAATAATAATAATAATAATAATAATAATAATAATAATAATAATAATAATAATAATAATAATAATAATAATAAATATATAAAAGAAACGAAAAAAGAAGAAGGGAGAAAGAGATGTCGGGATTTGAATTACACCCTCAACCTACATGCTTTATTGGCCTCGGAAACGGACTCGTAATAGCGACGGGAGCGCGGGAGTGTCGAGATATGTAGGATGAGTTATGGTGTGTCTTTGACGAGTTTTGATCTCGGGATTTGAATGTGTAATTTGAATGATTGAATGTTGTGAAGTTGTAGAGTAAGATTGCAAAGATGGGATGATTAGTGTTGTTTAAAGGGTTATGTAAAAGTTGTGAAATGAATTGATGTGATGAGGTATTTATAAGGATGACCCCGGTTTAGGGTCATGAGTGGCGCTGGTGCACTCGATCGAGTGCACGGTTCAAGCCCGGTTTGACCGGTTCATGGCCTTACTCGACCGAGTGGATGTGAACCACTCGATCGAGTGGGTCGGGAAGGAGGGAGTATATTTAGGGAATGATTTGTTGACTTTTTGAATGAGATTTGTTTGTTGGACAAGCTTCTAGAAGCGAACTTGGCTGTTTTTTGTGTCGGATTCATCTTTGACCGGGTTTTGACCCGGTCGCCAAAAGAAGGTTTTATTTCCGGTGTCAGTTCTGACACAAATTAGTCTCATTTTATTGGAAACGACCCACTGGGCCTGGATTTGAGGTTGGTTTTGAGAGATTTGCACTCCGCTAAATGCCCACGTCGGATACTATTGATTCCGAGTTCGTATTCGAGCGTATTAAGTCACGTTGACGTCCGATCATCATCGGGTGTTTTGTCGGGAACTGCTATAGACACTAGCAGGCAAAATGCGGGTGTCTACAGAGCCCCCACTCTGACTGAGGCTTGGACAAGGCGAAAGTCAGAGTAGCTACCAGGCCAATCGAGGATTACGACCTGGCAGCCTTCCGATCGGGTCGTTTATAGTCCAGTAGACTTGCGTGAAGGGCTCGCCAGCCATAAGGAGAGGGTCATATACCTGTCCTGATGATGATAGCTCCGTGGGGAGTTGAACTTACCTTTGAAGTCCTAGGTGTACCCGTATGCCGACACATCACATCTTGGATGTAGCATTTCAGAAGAAACACCGACTCATGCTGGGGAGTAAAGTAGCTGCGCGGGGACTTGCTTCTGAAGTCTTGGGTGTACCCGTATGCTGACACATGACAACTTGCATGTAGCATTTCAGGAGAAACACCGCCTTTGATGTTCCGTTGGGAAGCACTAGCTGGTACCTGAAATGTTAGATACATATGCAGAAATAGCAGGCATAGTATATAGCAAGATAGCACATAGGAAATTCAGTTAGCATCTATAGACTGGCTTGCGCTGGGGAAAATGATTTTTGCTTAGTTTTGAAATCGAAGTCCTGAAAGCAACTCACGTGCTAGGAGATAGGTTTTCAAAATTGAAAGGGGTAGAAAAGAAATTTCCAGTTTAAAAAGACTGAAATTTGACCTTGTCGAAAAGGATTTTATCAAATGGCTAAGTTTTGCAAACTTTGAAGCGAAAATTTGAGGAGAGAGGTACCGACAGACTCGACTCTGGATGCGACAAGACGAGATGACAGACATGACTGGACTCTCGAGGGGTTGGACTGTGACTCGGTAGGGGGTGGGCCACCTAAGATGACAAGACTCTCAAGTTGCGTTATTCCGTAGCCTAGGCGAGTGGCAACACGGTCAAACTTCAAACTGGGAAGGATCCGGTACAGGGGAATTGCAGTAGTCTGTAATGAGACTGTTCCTGCAGGACAAGGCTTAGCAGTAGCAATGCTGTATACTAGTGCTCTTTGAATTTTTTGGTTTTTTGGTACATTCCCAAAGTGGGTATATGACGGATTCTCGTCTTCGACTAAGCCGAGTACAAGGACACACTATAGAAAGGAGGCTATTTTTTGAAAGTCATTTGGATTTTGTGAGTGGATGGAGAGCTTCTGCCTAAGAGAAGCCCCCAGGACGACAAAGCTAACTGTTGAGAACATGACTGTGTCGTGACTGGAGTGACGGTGCTTTTTTAATTTGTGTCAATGTGGGTGGTTATGCCGTTGTTGAAAGGCTGCCTACGTATTCACGTGTAATGAAATCAAACCAAGCCGTAGTTCAGTGGATTGGAAGATATGTTATTGTGCCTAGTTTATTAGGGCTTTGTGTGTAACTAGACATAGCGATGTTGTAGGCTAGGTGTGGTCCCAATGATGTCTTGATCAAAGGGCTGGAACAGTTAGGATGTTGATCCCGTGACTGTGAGCGTTCTCCGGGGTAGCCCCCAGAGGTGGTGTGAACTATTTGGGCATGTTCTATGCCGACCGCAGGTTGAGTTCCCGTGTTCGGGGCTGGTAACTGGTTTGGATGTTTTTGGAAATGTGGTGCCAGGCAATAAGTGGCTTTGATGTTTCGAAATCTGGAGCTCGATTTCGTGGAGCTAAGGCTTAGAGGGTAATGTATCGTAATGTGGTAGGAAATGGGGAAGTCGAGTAATAATGACTCGAACTTCGATCGGGGTAGGTTTAATAATGCGGGATCTGATTTCCATGTCTGGCCCTACTGGTTAGGGTGTATCATATGGAGCTTGAATCCTCAAAATTCTGGGCTGTCTCTTAGCCTAGGTCTCGAGAAGGTCTTGAGGGTTGTAATGTGGGAAGGCTAGATGTGGTGTTAGCTGACCAGCTTGATTGTTTCTCCCCTATTTGATGGTATGGGCATCGATAATTTTTTACTTGACCGTACCGCGGTCAAGGGACTTTCACTTGAGTTGACCGTTGACCACGGTCATGGGTATTTGAATTTTTTGTGTTTTTTGTTTTTGGGTTGACCTCTTAGCCCCTGTCGTGGGATTGACCGTATCTGGTCGCGGGATGTTGATCATGGCCAGCTCTTTTGTTTTGGCCTTTTGCTTTTTCCTTGGACTTTTGATTTTTTTTGTCCAACTTTTTTTTCACGGTAATCCCCTCCTATGGTGTTGTGGGTGGATATGGGGGTGGGCCCATTGGTTGGATTAGGCTTGTGGAGCTAAACTTTTTGTAAGGTGTAAGCCTAGTTGGTGTTCATGTGTGAGTGCAACTCGTGGTGGAGTACTTTACGGTAAGCATGGTGATTTGGATCTCGGTATTGTCATCATAATTCCGAGACGGCTTAGTGGGAGTATCGTCCCGAGTTGGGTATTTTTGGCATCAAGTCTATAGAGTCACGATGCTTCTTTTTTTTTTGCTTCTGGTCAGACTAAACGCCTAAGGTAGGGATTGGTTAGTCTTATTGGAGGGGTGTTTATTGTGGGAAATGGGCTTGCCTTCCGTCTTGAACCCAAACTAGGAGACTACCTAGATTTGTCATAGGATTCGATACTGCTCCTACTAGGGGTAGTTATGTGGCTTTCTATACCAAACATGGAACAGGTAAAGGAAAACACGGGCCTCAGTTCCTGCAGTCATTATAGATGTGCCTAAAATAGTCACGTGCATGTGCTCACGTTGTATGATGGTGTTCATCATGTTCTCGGAAACACATAAGGAAAGCATATATGAGAAGTAGAAAAGCTGATTTTATTGAATTTTGAAAAAAGGACAGAATACAGTTGACTCTGACTCTGACTCTGACTTTGAGATGAGGATGTAGGATATCCTAGACTCGGACTCAAATCAAATCTAGACTCTTGGACGAGGTTGTCAGTAGTCTTCGGCTTCTAAGGGCTCAAGTGGATGTCCATTATAGCCTTCGATAGAAGCTTCACCCAGATCTACGTTATGTCGAAGGTCGTCTTCAATCCTAGTTCCCATTTCGGTAAGCACGACAAAGTTTGAAATGCCGGCATACCTTAGATGGACGCGGTAGGAGGGTAGGAGGTTGTTGATGAACGCCTCCACTAGCGTCTTCTCACTGGGCTTGTCTACCAGCTTAACACTCTCAGCCCGCCAACATTGAAGGTATTTGGTGAAACCCTCTGTTGGATCTTGGGCCATGACTTCTAAAGTCCGCATGGTAGTCTGAAGTTCAGTATTATCAGAATAGTTTTTAGCGAACTCGGTAGCCACATCTTCCCTGGGGAACCTTTTTGCATTAAGCCTATAGAACCAGGCTTTTGGATATTTCCCGAGGGATGCGCCGAACAAATTGATGAACATGTCGGCTTTGACCCCCTTGATCGCCACAAATGCTTTGAAGGCTCGGAGGTGTAGTAATGGATCCTCCGTCCCTTCGAATATGGGTAACCCCTCTAAGTTGAGATCTGTTGGTAGTTTCTCACTGATGGGTGTATAGTCTCGGGAGTTTTCAATATGAATATTATTCCCTTGGGAGGCATGAAACTGTTGTTCGAGCTCATGCACCGTGCTGATCAGTTTGGCAAATGGCCCAGCATTTCCGACCCATAATTGAAGTCTTGTTCTTCGACGACAGTTAAACGAGCATTCAAGGCTTCTTGGTCGGCTCTTATGAACCCTAGTTGGGTTTCAAACATGGCCTGCTTACTAACCATTGTTTCCAGCAAAGCTTTTACTTCATTAATGGTGTTTTCCATGTCCCTATTCCCGGTTGTGGGTGCCATACTCTGCGAGAATACCCACGTAATCAGAAATGTTGCTTCGGAACCCAAACACGCCATGGCATAGGAAATTGCGCGGGAGGAAAGACAACTCGGGTTTGACTCGGGTTAGACTCTCCTAAGACAAATACGTAGGGTGCGATTCTCGGAGGGACTGTGATTAATTGCTCCATCGGAGAACATGCAGCCCCCAAGTGAGACTAAAGATTCTTATAGGACTCAGATGGTGTGGCATCTAAGTGACTCAAAAGTGGGGTACGTGAGACAACACGTGTAAGACATGACCCTCAGAGCAACCGTGATTGATCGCTCTCCTAAAGGGTAGCCCCCGAGTGAGATTGTAGGTTTTGCTAAGACTCGAGTGTCGGACGAGTGACCCTTAGATGTAAGGATCACGAACCTTTAGCTACAGGCCAGGGTTATGCCTTGTAAAAGGTTGACTCGGCCTCGAGAAAAGGCAGACGGGTAAGGGAAGAAACTTGTGATGTAAGATCGGCAGAGTTTCGACGCTAGAGACCCTTGACTCGACTTGAATAAGGATAGACCCTGTGATTAGGGTAGACCCTTAAGTTAAAGGATTCTCGAATTGAGATGACTCGACTAACAGATTGAAAGATGGGCGAAATTCCCTTAGGAAAGGTCGTGGGGACCGTCCTGTTAAAGGAAAAATCGCGTGGGACTTTCTAGTTAGGACTCGAGTGTATGGACGAACCTTCCATTTACGAGTGTATGACTCGCGTTGGTCGGTTGTGCCTTTAGGATAAGGCGGACTAGGATGGGGAAGAAACCCGTGATGTAGGATCGACGGAGTTTCGACGCTAAAGAACTTCGACAAATTATGAAAAGACCCAACACACGGATTACGGTAGGTCCTATAATAAGGAAGGTTTTTGAAAAAAAAAATGATTGGATTTGAAAATTGAGAGGACGGTCCTGAAACTGGTAGTGGGCCAATAGGACCGGGCATTTTGAAATGTTAGAATGGTTGCGAGTAAATTCGCGTTTTGAAAAATTGGGAGACGGTCCCGTCTTTTGAAATTGGCAGCATGCCGTCAGGACCGAGTTTTTTGAAAAGTTGAATATTTGAAATTTTGAAAATTTGAATATCGAAAATAAATTTCCGAAAATTTGAAAATCGAAAATAAGATCCCGAAGATTTGAAAATTGAAAACGGCATCTCGGAGATTTGAAAATCGAGAATGGAATCTCGAAGATTTGAAAATCGCGACTGGCATCACGAAGATTTGAAAATTGAAATTGAATTTTGAAAATTCGAAAATCGAATGATGGATCGGAAATTCGAATTGAAATGGCTAGCATGCCGGCTAAAAAAAGGCTTGTTTTGAGTCAAATCGTAAGTCTAATTTTCGGCAGCATTCCGAGTTTTTTGAAATTGGATATTTTGAAAAGACGGGTCCCGAAACGGACAGTATTTCGGGTTTTTCAAAATTTGGTATTTTTGGAAAGATGCAATTTTGAAATGACTGTTTTTGAAAAAAAAAATGACACGGAAACCAAGTAGCACGTAGTCAAACAAGCATTATAACGACGCTTATGTATGCATTACGCTAAGTCTCGGTTGGTCAAAATAGGGTCTATACCAACAACGATGGCTTTCTCGTAAATCAGGACGGACTCCCTAAGCCGAGTTGGTCTTAGGACATGCCGCAAAACCCATACGAGTTCCACCATCGAAGTCTTTAGCGCACCCATATAGGAATGCACCGCGGTATAGTGGTACGTCGGTCACAAGTAACCGACCCGGGCAAAAATGGGTTATGCATGAATCATTAAACTAATGCGCGTACACTAATATACGAACGATTTCTCTTCGAGTCTCACCCTAGGAACCCCGATGACATGTGGTACATCAGGTATCCCCAGCGGAGTCGCCAAATTGTGGACATGACGTAGGTCCACCCCGACGGGGCCACGCGCGGGTTTGGGTAGGCGAATGAATCTCGTGGTAAGATTGTTCTCGGGTTCGAAATTTAAGTCAAAATGGAGTCGCCACCGAATTTTGTGGTTATTCGGAACCATTCGAGCCCACTCTATGTCGTCATGGGCTATACACAAAGTACGGCCCACTTCGATTTCAGAGTTCATGGGGCTCGTCCCTTTGCATTATTATATCGATACCGTTTACACCGGCTTTCGTATATAAAATGACTCTCGTGCGCCAATGGTTTCGGACATCCGGAAACCAAGGTTCTGAGTAAGGGGTGAGGGTACGTGTTGGGAAGCCCACTAAGGACACCCAACCCCGCCCGCACAATGGCGGCCTCTACTAAGACATCGTTCGTGTTCGTGTACGTGCGCTAGTAAAATAATTAAATGATATGCAAACAGAGTTTTCGGGCTAAGCATGTGAATAGTATGTGAACTACGTCATTTAATGCATCTAATTATGGTCGAAATGATTTAGCATGCGAGGTTCATTTATAAAGCGATAAGCAAGTAAATAAATAAAACTCGTAAATAAAATGTACAAGTTACACGGGCGGAAATACAACCCGAAATTCACAATACAACGATAAATAGAAATAATAGAATAAAATAAGAAGAGCGACAAATAAATACACGACTCGACAAAGACCCGTATATAATAAATGTACACTAGATCGTGAATTAGTTAGACGGACGAACCTTAATTAATTACGCATTATATTGCATATTAATCAAGGGACGGAGGTTCGAGACCTAGGCGTGGTGCTAACCCGATCTCGAACCTCGATGCCTTGTCCCGACTTATCACCTCGAGAAATGGAGTCTGAATTAATTATGTGTCGAATACGACTAAAGAGTCGTCGACATAAAATTAATAGTGCGAGACCGTCGATCAAAATCATTTTAGGTGTCGTGATATACGTGAGTTTTGAAAATTAGAATTACGTGATTGATAATGCACGTGTCGACTAAAAGTCGTAAAAAAATGACGAGGCTCGAATGTTGCATTAGAGCTCTCGGTTTTCTGGGCTACAGGACCCACTCGATCGAGTCATGATCTGACTCGGTCGAGTGTGTCTTTTACGTAGCTACTGTCCAGATTTTTGGGTGCTACTCGATCGAGTAGCCTACGTACTCGGTCGAGTAGCCCCTGTACGAGTGACAACTCGTTTAGTTTTTTGATTGGAAATCGATGGTTGGCCAAATTAAATACAAATATCGCACGATTTGTATTTAACTTGTCCTCCGGTGTTATAACCGTGTATGTACGATTACAATACCGTTATCGAAATTTTATGAAAAATGATGTTATGAGATTGAAAAGAATTAATTAGTGACAAAATTGTAGTCCTCCGCGTCACGACATCGATACTAATCCTAACGGATTATGTGGTGTCGATTTTCGCATCAACGGATTTCGCACTAATCTCAGAAATGGAGTCTTACACGTTCAACTATGAACGACCACGATCTCGTTACGCCCTTGAGTACATTGGGGTGGCGCTCCTCGAAAGGGTGCCACCTCCGTCGTGACTCGTAAAGGGATTAAACGGACTTTGGATGATCGTCGTAGTCAAACGTGTTAAGATCCAAATTTTAATATTATATATATATATATATATATATATATATAGAGGTGGGATCAGGTGAGTCCACTTATATATGTTGAGTCCGTGAGTCCCCATCTTAGCCCATGATTCAAGGTTATATTAATGGACAAGATTTAATCTCATAATTAAGGAAATAACTAACAAATTTGGTAAATATATCATTTCTCTCTCCTCCTTAATTATCTCAATAAAAATCTTTTATCTCTCTTATCAATCTTTTTAAATGTTTTTTCTCTCATACAACAAGGTTTTTCAAAATTAAATTTTTTTCATTTTCACCAAAAAATCATTATTTTCCTACTGCCATTGTACGTATGTTACTATGTTACTGCCATAATCCATAAACTATGTTACTTTAACTCATATAACGTGTTACTTTAATTCATGGACTGCGTTACTTTAACTCATAAAATCTGTTACGTTGTTTAATATATTCTCCTGCAAAAACTATTACTCTAACTCATACAATGTGTTACTCTAATTCATGAACTGTGTTACTTTAACTCATAAAATCTGTTACGTTGCATAGTCTCTTGCAAAAACTGTTACTCTAACTCATACAATGTGTTACTTTAATTCATGAACTGTGTTACTTTAACTCATAAAATCAGTTACGTTGCATAGTAGTCTCTTGCAAAAACAGGAGTTTCAATTAACAAAAAGAACAATGTTTGTTTTTATTAAGATACTCCAAAACAAAAAGTGGTAGTACAAGATTCCAACTAAATCAACTCCATTACAATTCCAATGTTTCACACTTGTTACTCATAATGTCCTACTTATAATTCTGTTTCTTCTTCATCCTTCTCGTTCTCTCCGTCTTTCTTCTTTTTCATCTTTTTCATCATCATCTCAGAAGCTTTGATTTAATCTCACCACCGCACAATGGAGGAAACTCTCACCCACATCCCTACATCATTCATGTGGATTAAAGTAACAGATAACAAGAGTTAAAGTAACAGATGAAGTGCATTGAAGTAACATTGAATTAAATTAACAGAGTATGCTTATACACCAGATATAAAGTAACAGAGGTCAGACATTAAAGTAACAGATAGTATGAATTAAATTAACAGATAATGTTCATTAAAATAACACCAGATATAAGTTAGTGCAAAAAATTCATATAATGATAAAAATGAGAGTATGACGCAGTATATTACTATTTGATATTGTTTCCTATTTTGAAGTCAACACGTCCCATAATTATAGGAAGTAGTATTTTTTTTTCTTTTTTTTATATGGCGTTACTCTTTGATGTTGTTTCCTATTTTGGTGGCAATCACGTCCCATTATTATAGGAAACAATATCTTTTTTTTTATTATTTTTTTTTTAATATGGCAGTTTCCAAAATTCTTAGGACACTACAATGCACTACAATAACAGATGAAAAACACTAAAGTAACAACTGGAGTGTATTAAAGTAACACGACATATAAAGTAACAGATGGTAGACATTAAAGTAACAGATGTTTTACACTAAAGTAACGCAGTATATGAACTACAATAACTCAATATATTGTAAATGTAAAAACTAATAATTGAGTAGCATCTTAATGACTTTCATGGCGATTTCAGTATAAATTACAAAACATATATACTCACCATTTGTGTGTTCTACGATTTGCATATGAATCTATGATGAATAACACGACCATGAAAACAATATCAACATGAAAATTGACGCAAACCATGAACACAAATTGACGCAAATTAATCAAAATAATGAATAAAAATTGACGCAAAACATGAAAGCAATATCGAAACTCACCATTGTTATACTCGGTGAATTGTTTATCAACAGTTAATGAAGATGTCGCGATCATTGAATTCATAGTAACGGAATTTCGAGCACAGATTTGATTGAATGAATGAATGAACGTGATGATCGATGGGAGCGTTTTTTTTTAAGGTTTTGATAATGAACCTGTAACGTGAATGAATGAATGAGGAATGATTGTGATTATGGGAGTTATTGTTTCCTAAAATCATGGGAGTTATTTTAGGAGATATTGTTTCCTATTTTGGTGGCAATCACGTCCCATTATTATAGGAAACAATATCTTTTTTCTTATTATTTTTTTTAATATGGCAGTTTTCAAAATTCTTAGAACACTGCAATGCACTACAATAACAGATGAAAAACACTAAAGTAACAACTGGAGTGTATTAAAGTAACACGACATATAAAGTAACAGATGGTAGACATTAAAGTAACAGATGCTCTACACTAAAGTAACGCAGTATATGAACTACAATAACTCAATATATTGTAAACGTAAAAACTAATAATTGAGTAGCATCTTAATGACTTTCATGGCGATTCCAGTATAAATTACAAAACATATATACTCACCGTTTGTGTGTTCTACGATTTGCATATGAATCTATGATGAATAACACGACCATGAAAACAATATCAACATGAAAATTGACGCAAACCATGAACACAAATTGACGCAAATTAATCAAGATAATGAATAAAAATTGACGCAAAACATGAAAGCAATATCGAAACTCACCATTGTTATACTCGATGAATTGTTTATCAACAGTTAATGAAGATGTCGCGATCATTGAATTCATAGTAACGGAATTTCGAGCACAGATTTAATTGAATGAATGAATGAACGTGATGATCGATGGGAGCGTTTTTTTTAAGGTTTTGATAATGAACCTGTAACGTGAATGAATGAATGAATGAATGAATGAGGAATGATTGTGATTATGGGAGTTATTGTTTCCTAAAATCATGGGAGTTATTTTAGGATAGTAAATCTTCCTCTTTTTTTTTTTTTTTTTATTAATACAAAATATTAGGATGCATCTTGTCCATCCATCCTCATCCCATCCAACGGATGAGATGAGGACTTAGGAACTCAACACTTATATAGGGACTCATTAGAACCTACCTCTCTCTCTCTCTCTCTCTCTCTATATATATATATATATATATATATATATATATACACGGTATTAATATGTTAGAGGTTAGAATACGATAAATGAATGTTAGATGTTAGTGTTAGAGAGTTAGCATACATGAAATTAAAAGTTAGTGTGTTAGTAATAATAATAATAATAATAATAATAATAATAATAATAATAATAATAATAATAATAATAATAATAATAATAATAATAATAATAACAACGATGATAATAATAATAATAATAATAATAATAATAATAATAATAATATATACATAAATATATAAAAGAAACGAAAATAGAAGAAGGGAGAAAGAGATGTCGGGATTTGAATTACACCCTCAACCTACATGCTTTATTGGCCTCGGAAACGGACTCGTAATAGCGACGGGAGCGCGGGAGTGTCGAGATATGTAGGATGAGTTATGGTGTGTGTCTTTGACGAGTTTTGATCTCGGGATTTGAATGTGTAATTTGAATGATTGAATGTTGTGAAGTTATAGTGTAAGATTGCAAAGATGGGATGATTAGGATTGTGTAAAGGGTTATGTAAAAGTTGTGAAATGAATTGATGTGATGAGGTATTTATAAGGAGGACCCCGGTTTAGGGTCACTCGATCGAGTGGCGCGGGTGCACTCGATCGAGTGCCCGGTTCAAGCCCGGTTTGGCCGGTTCATGGCCTTACTCGACCGAGTGGATGTGAACCACTCGATCGAGTGGGTCGGGAAGGAGGGAGTATATTTAGGGAATGATTTGTTGACTTTTTGAATGAGATTTGTTTGTTGGACAAGCTTCTAGAAGCAAACTTGGCTGTTTTTTGTGTCGGATTCATCTTTGACCGAGTTTTGACCCGGTCACCAAAAGACGGTTTTATTTCCGGTGTCAGTTCTGACCCAAATTAGTCTCATTTTATTGGAAACGACCCACTGGGCCTGGATTTGAGGTTGGTTTTGAGAGATTTGCACTCCGCTAAATGCCCACGTCGGATACTATTGCTTCCGAGTCCGTATTGGAGCGTATTAAGTCACGTTGACGTCCGATCATCATCGGGTGTTTTGTCGGGAACTGCTATAGACACTAGCAGGCAAAATGCGGGTGTCTACAGCGTGTCGTATTTTATGCTGCCCGAGGCCTCTTGCTCCCTGTGACGACTACTTCTTCTGGACCCATACACCGTCGGGCAACTACAACTCTAAAAGTGGCTACAAAAAAGCTTTTGATATTAACATTAAGCCACTTCTCACTTATAATATTGGTAATGACTCTGTCTTGAAATTTTGTAAGTCTTTCTTATGGAATCTTCGGGGCCCTGCAAAATGGAAAACTTTCCTCTGGAAATTCATGAATGATGCTCTACCTATTGGTTTTGAATTTTTTAGAAGAGGTTTGAGTGACACTCCACAATGCCCTCTATGTTCCACTCCCTCTTCTATGGAATCCTTGGAGCATCTCTTCCGTGACTGCCCTTTCTCTAGAAGATTTTGGGCCTCGAGCTCTTTAGGTATTTCCTTTGATGATGGTGAGATGCCGGATATTAAGAGTTGGATTGGCGATTGGATCGTCATGCTCTGTAATACGCGTGGCAATGAATTCATGGATATTTATTTTATTGCCATTCTTTGGTGCTTATGGAAGCTACGAAATCTGAAAGTGTTCCAAGATAAGTCACCATGCGTCGACATGGCTTTCCTTCTCCTTCAAACTGAATTTGATTTGGCTTGCACGTCTGAAGCCCTAAAATCTCGCAAGCAAGCTCATGTTTCTGAAACTCAGCTACTTAATAAGGAAAGTTACTATATTGGATCTAATCCCGGCCAAATCAACAAGGTAAGCTATATTGGTAACACTGATCTCTGCAGGTGTCATCGAATCAAGGTGGATGCTTCATGGAAAGATATCCATTTATCCTCTCTTGGGTGGATTTGTTATTCTCCTTCTAAGCAGGTGATATCCTTATCTTCGATTTAGATCATGGCGGCCTCCCCTATCCAGGCAGAAGCTTTGGGTATTTTTCGGGCTATGATGTGGGCCAATTCGAATGGATTCCTCCATCTGATAGTCTTTACGGATTGCCTCCAATTGCTCCAACAAATTCACCAAAAGGATGATAGATCACCAGCTCTCGTTCACGTTCTAGGGAATATAGACTATTTAGCTTCTCTTTTTCATTGTCTATCCTTTTGTTTCATCCCTCGAGCTATGAATTCTATTGCACATAACCTAGCGGTTGCTGCAATGAATTCTTAAGTTCTTTCTCCGTTGGCGGAAAAAAAAAAGACTATTGTTACCTGAGAGAGGTGAGAGTTCACAATAAACTTATTATGAGATCGAATCATTCGAGAATAAGTGTTACTTCTTTATGCACTCACAAAATCCTCAACCATTTATGACTCATTAGTCATTCAGATTGAACCAGTTGGGCCTAGATTGGGTCGTACCTGAGAATGTTGCTCCCACCATCTTATTGAATTAATCTCAAGGATTTTTTGCCTCACAAAAACAGAAATAGGGCTAATTCAAGATGGAGGAAGTATTATGCTACTTGATTTTACAATCGTTTTTCACTCAACTAGTTTTGACCCGTGCAAATTGCACGGATGGTGTTAAAAAGATAAACAAAGTGATGGACAAAAAATGACTTTGTTTTATTAAATACAATCTATTCTAATTTAAATCTACATAAGTAATGCATACAGGCTAACCGTGCTCGACAATTCAAAATAAATTTGACCGTTAACATAACACACGTGACTATTATCACCTTTGTAACAACACGGTCAAAACCTACTTTATTATATTGTTATAATGATTAAAAAAAATTGTTATTAGTAACAACTCAAATTTGATACTTTGTAATTTTGTATCAGAGAAAGTAATAAACTAATATTGTTAGATAACTCAACTTTATAATCTTGAAACGAGATTTATGGTTGATCATTTCGTTTTAATTTTTTCTTTTAAATAATTTTTAACAATTAAAAGCAAATTGAACCTCAAGTGAATTACAAACACCCAAATCAAATACTTCATCTATCTTGATCAATATTGTACGTTTTTGTAACTAATTTAGGGGTACTTTGCAAATTGATATGAAAGGGGTTCTCCATCTTCAAGAAAAAAACACTTTGATATCCTATCAAAAAATCCATAACTCTCCCTTGGGGACTTCCACTCTTACATAAACTTAATTGCTTCAATAATTCAAAAGTCAGAGACAATTTTTTTATACTAATGAATCAATATTCAAAATCATTCCATTCTGAATATTTTATCAAAGCGTTGAATTTCTAAATTTTCATAGGGTCCCCTAGGAATTCCTTCTAGAGCTTGTTCTGCCATTTCAGTTATCCGTGCTAAATACCGAGCAAATGAATCCCCTGCATCAATCAATAATTTAAGTTTCCATTTTCGTCATGTTCACACTCTCTACTATACCCTTCATATTAAAAGAAGCTCGACTCAGGTATATATTCTCTTTCTGTATAAAATACTCTTTTCGTTTTAGTCATTTGTTTACTTTTCTATATAAATTGCATTGAGTATTTTGAATAAAGCTAAACAAATTAATGAGACATGGAGAAATCACAATGTACCATTAAATGTTATTACTTACTAAATTAAGTTATTCTCGACATTGAGTTACTTACCGAATAGTGGGTATTACAAAATTTGAAAATTCATTTACTTACTACTACTCCAATAGTGGTTAGATTCAGGGGCGAATCCAGGATTTCTAATATGGGGTAGCAAAAAAAACGTAATGCATCTATCGGAAAAAAATCATATCTCAAAATATCAAATATAAGTTATAAATTCAAAATTACAAACTTAATACGAAAATATTAATCTAGTAATCCCAAAAATAGTAATCATCAATTGTCCAATAAAAACATAGTTAAATGTTTGCATAGTATATGCAAGACTCTCCACCTTTACTAGCTCACTTCCATCACAAAATTCACCAATGACATCAAGAACATCAAGAATGTAGGAAATAAATCAAACACATTCAAGATGCTCTTAAAATGGGATCCCCAACGAGTATCATCGGGTCTACTTAATCTTTTCTCTTGATTTAATCCACTTCCGGATACAAGATCACCCATTTCTAATGCTTTGAGAACATATTCAGCCTGTTTTTCTCGAAGTATATCTTTACGTTTACAGGAACCTCCAATCACATTAAGTAAAATGGCAAGTGAATCGAAAAGAACACTACAATCAACATTTTTCTTAGCCACTATGCAACAAGTGTTAGCTGAAGTTGATGAGCAAAACAATGAACATAGTAAGCACTTGGAGACTCTTTCATGATTAAGTCTTTCATGCCATTGATTGCACCTCTCATATTACTAGCACCATCATAGCCTTGACCTCTAACACTAGAAAGAGTTAGAGATTTCGCAGCTAACAAATTTTCTATTGCAGCTTTAAGTGTCGAGGAAGTAGTGTTAGCCACATGCACAACACCCAAAAATCTTTCTTTCACCATCCCTATTTTATCAACATACCTCAAACAAAGAATCATCTGTTCTTTATTAGCTATATCCGCCGACTCATCGGCAAGAATACCAAAAAGTCCACCATCTAGCTCTTCTATAATTTTTTTAGTGATCTCATATGCAAATACGCTAACAATTTGTTTCTGAATTGTAGATGCGACGAGAGTGCAATTTCCAGGTACCTTCTTATCAAAAAGTGCTCTAGCAACATTACTATCACACTTTGCAAATATTTTCCTAAGCTCTAAAAAATTACCTTGGTTTAAGGATTCCTCACTTTCATCATGACCACGAGATGCCAACCCTTGTAGAGTAATAAACCGTAGTGCATCTATTGCAGCTTCCAATCGAATACGGTAGTCACTTTTAGCTTCATTGTTATAGTTTTCAAAGCAACATGCAATAGAGGATTTTTGTTTATTAAAAACATCAAAATTCCTCATAGCATTATTGTGAGCACTCATATGATTACCGACATGCTTATTAAATACATCAGTTTTACTCCAAGTTCTAAATCCCCCATTTACAAAAGCCTCAACCTGACATAGAGTCACTCTTGAATAGATAACAAGCAAAACAAAAGGCCACATCCTCTTCTTTACTATACTCCAACCAAGTTTGAAACTTATCAAACCACGCAACAACAAAGTTACGCTTTGTCTTTGGAAATTTGTGATCACGAGGTTGACATGGGCCTCTTT
Source organism: Agrostemma githago (assembly GCA_958450325.1). Taxonomy (NCBI): domain Eukaryota; kingdom Viridiplantae; phylum Streptophyta; class Magnoliopsida; order Caryophyllales; family Caryophyllaceae; genus Agrostemma; species Agrostemma githago. The sequence goes on along the minus strand of OY288258.1, from coordinate 54,950,404 downwards.
GAACATATTCCCTTCTTATTATATCACGGTCATTGATCTAAAAATCGGTTAACTTTCTCCTTAACCCAGGATCATGTGGAAGCGAAACAACATCAAAATCGGTCAACCTATTCAAAATTGGTTCTTTGGACACATTTGAACTACTGCCTACTACTGTTTCACCATCTTGAGGCTCTTCAATTTTAGTTTCAGGTTCGTCTAAAGGGTTTGAACTCGAGTCATTTTGAGCAGTATCGTTGTGATGTCTTTTCAGAAAAAAGTTAGTAATTTGTGTCATTTTATTTCTCTTCATTCTGAAAAATAAGTCATAGAGTCATGAATATATCCATCTTAAACACAATCGTCGTTTTTATATGAGATTATCAAAAAAAAAATTCCAATGACAAATTCAATGCACATACGCCGATACACGTGCTAGACTAGACAAATTGACAATTGCTTAGTACTCCACTATTCTGTATACTACTATACTTAATACTTGGGTTTCTAATTTCTCACACAAGTCACATTCAATATTTATCTTTCCAAAGCATGAAAGCAATCAATGCAAATATTGAAATATGCAATTACTTTCTCTGAGACTCTGACAACACGGTTCACACTTCACACCCATCTACTTCTTCTCTCTTCTCACTTCTCACATTAAAATTTCACACCAACGATTCCAATTTCCAAACTTCTATTTAATATATTTCCAATTTCCAATTCACTTCAAAGTTCACGGCTAATCTAATACACATTTATAGTGTATACTTTTGTCCTTCTTTCAATATATTTTCTCTCTTCCTCCCCTAAAAGAACCAAGTTTTCCCCAAATCTAACATAAAACTTTAGAAATCACAACTCATAAATACAGTATTTGTCTCTTATTTTGTTTTTGTTTTTTTTTTCAAATTTTTCAATACAATTCAATTTCAAGACAAAATCATACTAAAATATAAAAGAAAAACTATAAATCTATAATTACCTCAAGAATCAAGATTCAAGTTTTAATGGAGACAGGCAGCAGGCAGGAACTCAATTACTCAAGATTGAAGATTGAGAAAGAAAAAAGAAATGACAACTGGGCAAGAACTACACACCTACAATCAATTTATTTTTTAATTTTATATAAAAGAAACGTGTTTGTTTTCCTTAGTTTGATTTTATATAAAAGTATAGTTTGGATTTTATTCTTAGTTTGATTTAATTTAGGCAAACTAACTATTTTTTTTAATGTATCTTTCCTTATTATTAAAAAATTATCTTAATTAGATCTCTAATACATATCAGGATGAAGTAGCAATATTTGTTTTCCTCAATTTTTTTTTCCGGATGGGGTAGCAGGTGCTACCCCCTGCTACTGTTTGGATTCGCCCATGGTTACATTAATTCAACTCTTATTATTGTTTCAATTAAGATATTTCAAACTCATTTTCTCACTTCCCGAATCTCATCATCAAATAAAGGCTCATCAACTCTTTGCTCATCTATGTCGTGACTGCTTTCCTCGCAGAATCAAGAACTAATATATTACGAAGTATTCATCAAGTAATATATTTGAAAAGAATAATGTAAGTTAAACTTTATGAATCCATAATGAATTCTGTCCCACAATCGATTATAGATTCAATCTAATTCAACCCAATACAACCATTAACGGAAATACGGACTAATCTTGGTCCATGTCTATCAGACGCACTCAATAATAAGAAGAAACGAACATTGATTTTCCTCCTTAACCCTTTCCTTTATGTTCCTTGATAATGGAGATGGAACTGTCTCTTTTAACTTTCTGTAATTGTGTAAGGTTTTTCTTCTGTCAAAAATTGAGAAGATAACGTATGTCTTGCTTGATATGTATAACAAGAGGCCAAGAGATACGTGTTTGATCTCAAGTCAAACCGTTCACACCTTTTGTGGACATGACGTAGGTCCACCCCGACGCGGCGAAGCGCGGGTTTGGGTAGGCGAATGAATCTCGTGGTAAGATTGTTCTCGGGTTTGAAATTTAAGTCAAAATGGAGTCGCCACCGAATTTTGTGGTTATTCGGAACCATACGAGCCCACTCTATGTCGTTATGGGCTATACACAAAGTAAGCCCACTCCGATTTCAGAGTTCATGGGGCTCGTCCCTTTGCATTGCGATACCGATACCATCTATACCGGTAATCGTGTAAAGAATGACTCTCGTGCGCCAAGGGTTTCGGACATCCGGAAACCAAAGGTTCTGAGTAAGGGGTGAGGGTACGTGTTGGGAAGCCCACTAAGGACACCCAACCCCGCCCGCACATGGCGGCCTCTACTAAGACACCGTTCGTGTTCGTGTACGCGCGCTAGTAAAATGATTAAATGATATGCAAACAGCGTTTTGTCTAAGCATGTGAATTTTGCGTTAACTACGTCATTTAATGCATCTTATTATTGGTCGAAATGATTTAGCATGCGAGGTTCATTTATAAAGCGTAAAAGCAATTAAATAAACAAAGCTCGAAAGTAAATAAAAATAACGTACAAATTACATGGGCGGAAATACAACCCGGAGTTCACAATACAACAATACGTAAAGAAATGAAATAAAAATAATGCGATATAATTAAAGGGACGGACCCGTATGTAAACTAGACCGCGAAAATATGTAGGCGGACTAACCTCGATTAAATACGCATTATGTCGCATATTAAACGAAGGACGGGAACATGAGACTGCGGCGTATTGCTAGCCTAATCTCACGTCCCGTAGTCTTGTCCCGACTTATCACGTCAAAGTGGTCAAAGTCGTTCTACGTGTCGTGATGTGTATAGTTTTGAAAAATAGGAAGGTCGGATGATGGTCTAAAGTCGATAAAGAACGGGGCTCGGAATATGTGTCTAAGCCCTCGGTATTGCGGGTTATGAGACCCACTCGATCGAGTCATTGATTGACTCGGTCGAGTGTGTTATTAGCGTGGCTACTGACCACTTTTTGGGGTGCTACTCGATCGAGTGGCCTATGGCACTCGATCGAGTGCCCCCTGTACGAGTGATGGTTCGCTCGGTTTTATGACTTGAAATCGATAATCGGCCAAATCAAATACAAATATCGCACGATTTGTATTTGACTCGGCCTCCGATACTATAATCGTGTATGAACGATTATAATATCGTTATCGGAGTTTACGAAAAAAGTTTATGTTAGATTAGGAAATTTTGAATTGGTGACGAAATGTATCCCTCTACGTCACGACATCGGAACTAACCCTTTCGGGTTACGTGATGTCGATTTTCGTGTCAACGGGTCTCGTACCAATTATAGAAATGGAATGAAATTCGTTCAACTACGACCGTTTGCGATCGCGTTACGCCCTTGAGTACATTGGGGCGGGGCTCCTCGAAAGGGCTCTACCTCCGTCGTTGCTCGTAAAGGGATTAAACGGATCTTAGGCAAACATCGTAGTCAAACGGATTTTAGACCGAAACTTGATACTAGTTTTATATATACGCGGTATTATTAATGTTAGTAAAAAGATGATAAAAAGATAAAAATAAAGATGCGATAATGTAAAAAAAAGTTAGTGTTAGTGTAAGTGTTACTACGATCATAATACGATAATGCGAAAATGTACATAAAAACAATATAGAAAAGAGATTAAAAAGGAGTTTGGGACACCCACAACATACATGCTAGGTATTGGCCTCGGAAATGGACTCGTAAATAGCGGCACGGCTTGGGAGTATCGAGGATGTATGCGAGTTAGGGTGTGTATGGGTGTGTGTGTGTATTACGTCGGTTTTTCGAGGGACGAAGGACTCGGTTTTTGTGTGTATTGCTTAGGGTTGCTAAGGCTTGATGTGTAGGTATGTTAGGGTTGAAATGTAGGTGAAAATGTGGCTGAAAAATGTAGGGTAAAAGATGGTTGTAAAAAGTCTTCAAAATGAGAGGGGGGTCGTGGGGTATTTATAGGCATTACCCCACGACATAGGGGCACTCGATCGAGTGGCCCTAGTGCACTCGATCGAGTGCCTTTGCAAACGGGCCAAACCCGGTTTTTGACGCTCCACTCGACCGAGTGGGTCAATCCACTCGATCGAGTGGGTCAAGCAAATCGAGACAAAATAGGAAAGAATTGATTTTGTTGTTTTGATTTGATTTGTTTGTTTTATTTTGAATGCTGATTTTGTGCGCCAACTTCCGAGAATGAATGTGGCTGATTTGTGAGACGGGTTCGTCTTTGACCGGGTTTTGACCCGGTCGCCAAAAGACGGGATTTATTTTTGGTGTCGGTTTTGGCCCAAATTAGTCTCATTTTGCTCGGAACGACCCACTGGGCCTGAATTTGAGGTCTGTTTTGTGAGATTTTTACTCCGCTAAAAGTCCATGTCGGAAATTATTGATTCCGAGCCCAAATCCGAGTATACCAAGTCACGTTGACGTCCGATCATCATCGGGTATTTTTCGGAGACTACCATAGACACGTGGCAGTCAAAATGCGGGTGTCTACAGAGCCCCCACTCTGACTGAGGCTTGGACAAGGCGAAAGTCAGAGTAGCCACCAGGCCAATCGCAGATTACGACCTGGCAGCCTTCCGGTCGGGTCGTTTATAGTCCAGTAGACTCGCGTAAAAGGGCTCGCCAGCCATAAGATAGAAATCATACCTGAGCCAGGCGCAAGGCCAGGGCGTGCTTGCATGTGGGGGATGCCGCCTCGGGCGTTCCACTGAGGATATATGTGAGCTGTACGAGCTTATTTTCGAAGCCTTGAGTCGTACTTGAGCTGATGATGATGTTCCGTGGGGAGTAAAACTTGCGTTTTTTGGGGAGTAGGTGTACCCGTATGCCGATACATCACATCTTGGATGTAGCATGCCGGGGAAAAGCTGACTCCGTTGGGGAATTCAATAGTTTCGCGGGGACTTGCTTCTGAAGTCTGGAGTGTACCTGTATGCTGACACATAACAACTTGCATGTAACACATAGGTGAAATGCTGACTCTCGCTGGGGAGTAAAGTAGCTGCGCGGGGACTTGCTTCTGAAGTCTTGGGTGTACCCGTATGCCAACACATCACGTCTTGGATGTAGCATTCCAGGAGAAACACCGCCCTTGATATTCCGTTGGGAATTACTAGTTGGTACCTGAAATGTTAGATACATAGGCAGGAATAGCAGACATAGTATATAGCAAGATAGCACATAGGAAATGCAGTTAGTATCTATAGACTGGCTTGCGCTCGGGGAAATGGTTTTTGCTTCATTTTGAAATCGAAGTCCTGAAAGCAACTCACGTACTAGGAGATAGGTTTTCAAAAGGGGTAGAAAAGAATTTTGCAGTTTAAATAGACCGAAATTTGACCTTGTCGAAAAGGATTTTCTCAAATGGCTAAGTTTTGCAAATTTCAAAACAAGAATTTTGAAGAGAGACATACCGACAGACTCGACTCTGGACGTGACCGGACGAGTTGACAGACACGACTGAACTCTCGAGGGTTGGACCGTGACTCGGTAGGGGGGTGGGCCACCTAAGATGACAAGACTCTTAAGCTTGCGCTATTCCATAGCCTAGGCGAGTGGCAACACGGTCGAACATCGAAAAGAGAAGGGTCCGGTATAGGAGAACTGCAGTAGTCGTTAATAAGACTGTTACTGCTCGGCAGAACTTAGCAGTGGCAATGTTGTAGCCTAGTGCTCTTTGAATTTTTGATTTTGGGGTACATTCCCGAAGTGGGTGCCGCATCGAGTCCTGACAGATTCTCGTCTTCGACCGAGCCGAGTACTAGGACACACTATAGAAAGGAGGCTAGTTTTTTTGAAAATTTTTGGATTTTGTAAGTGGATGGAGAGCTTCTGCCTAAGAGAAGCCCCCAAGACGACAAAGCTAACTGCTGAGAACATGACAGTGTCGTGACCGGAATGACGGTGCTTTTTTGAATTTGTGGGTGGTTGTGCCTTTGTTGAAAGGCTGCCTACGTATTCACTTGTAGTGAAATCAAACCAAGCCGTAGTTCAGTGATTGAAAGATATGTTATGGTGCCTAGTTTATTAGGGCTTTGTGTTTAACTAGCCATAGCGATGGTGTAGGCTAGGTGAATTCCCAATGATGTCTTGATCAAAGGGCTAGAACAGTTAGGATGTTGATCTTGTGACTGTGAGCGTTCTCCGGGGTAGCCCCCAGAGGTGGTGTGAACTATTTTGGCATGTTCTATGCCGACCGCAGGTTGAGTTCCCGTGTTTGGGGTTGGTAACTGGTTTGGATGTTTTTGGAAATGTGGAGCTAGGTCGTAAGTGGCTTGGACGCTTCGAAATCTGGAGCTCAGTTTTGTGGAGCTAAGGCTTCGAGGGTAAGGTATTGCAATGAGGTAGGAAGGGGGGAAGTTGAGTAAAAATGACTCGAACTTCGCTCGGGGTAGGTTTGATAATGCGGGATCTGATTTCCATGTCTGGCCCTAATGGTTAGGGTGTATCCTATGGAGCTTGAATCCTCAAAATTTCGGGCTGTCTCTATCCTAGGTCTCGGAAAGGTCTTGAGGGTTGTAATGTGGGAAGGCTAAGTGTGGTGTTAGCTGACCAGCTTGATTGTCTCTCCCCTATTTGATGGTATGGGCATCAGAAATTTTTGAATTGACCGGACCCCAGTTAACAGACTTTCAATTGTGTTGACCATTGACCACGGTGATGGGTATTTGAATCTTTTGTATTTTTTTTGTTTTTGTTTTTTTTTTGGGTTGACCTCTTAGCCACGGTCATGGGATTGACCGTATCTGGTCGCGGGATGCTGAGAGTTCTTTTTTGATGGCCAGCTCTTTTGTTTTGGGCCTTTTGCTTTTTTTCTTGGACTTTTGATTGATTTTTTTGTCCAACTCTCTTTTTTTTTACAGCTATCCCTACTATGGTGTTGTGGGTGGATATGGGGGTGGGTCCATCGGTTGGATTTGTGGAGCTAAACCTTTGTAAGGTGTAAGCCTAGTTGGTGCTTATGTGAGTGCAACTCGCGGTGGAGTACTCTACGGTAAGCATGGTGATTTGGATCTCGGTATTGTCATCATAATTCCGAGCAAGCTTGGTGGGAGCATCGTCCCGAGTTGGGTATTTTTGGCATCAAGCCTATAGAGTCACGATGCTTCTTTTTTGCTTCTGGTCAGACTAAACGCCTAAGGTAGGGATTGGTTAGTCTTATTGGAGGGGTGTTTATTGTGGGAAATGGGCTTGCCTCCCGTCTTGAACCCAAACTAGAAGACTACCTAGATTTGTCATAGGATTCGATACCGCTCCTGCTAAGGGTAGTTTTGTGGTTGTCTATGCCAGACATGGAACAGGTAAGGGAAAACACGGGCCTCAGTTCCTACAGTCATTATAGATGTGCCTATAATAGTCACGTGCATGTGCTCACAGTGTATGATGGTGTTCATCATGTTCTCGGAAACACATAAGGAAAGCATATAGTGGAGATAGAATATTGAAAGCTGATTTTATTGGATTGAAAAAGGGGACAGAATACAGTTGACTATGACTCTGACTTTGAAATTGAAAGAGATAGAACATCCTAGACTCGGACTCAGACTCGGACTCAAATCAAATCTGGACTCTTGGATGAGGTTGTCAGTAGTCTTCGGCTTCTAAGGACTCAAGTGGATGTCCAGTATAGCCTTCGGTAGAGGCTTCACCCAAATCTTCGTCATGTCGAAGATCGTCTTCAATCCTAGTGCCCATTTCGGTAAGCACAGCAAAGTTTGAGATGCCGACATACCTAAGATGGACGCGGTAGGAGGGTAGGAGGTTGTTGATGAATGCATCCACTAGTGTCTTCTCGCTGGGCTTGTCTACCAGCTTAACACTCTCAGCCCGCCAACGTTGAAGGTATTTGGTGAAACCCTCTGTTGGATCTTGGGCCATGACTTCTAAAGTCCGCATGGTAGTCTGAAGTTCAACATTATCAGAATAGTTTTTAGCAAACTCGGTAGCCACATCTTCCCAAGTGGGGAATCTTTTTGCATTAAGCCTATAGAACCAGGCTTTTGGATATTTCCCGAGGGATGCGCCGAACAAATTGATGAACATGTCGGCTTTGACCCCCTTGATCGCCATAAATGCTTTGAAGGCTCGGAGGTGTAGTAATGGATCCTCCGTCCCTTCGAATATGGGTAACCCCTCTAAGTTGAGATCTGTTGGTAGTTTCTCACTGATGGGTGTATAGTCTCGGGAGTTTTCAATATAAATGTTGTTCCCTCGGGAGACATGGAACTGTTGTTCGAGCTCACGCACCGTGCTGATCAATTTGGCAAATGGCCCAGTATTGACCGATTCAGAATTGAAGTCTTGCCGTTCAATGACAGTTAAACGAGCATTCATGGCCTCTTGGTTGGTTTTCAGGAACCCTATATGGGTTTCGGTTATGGCCTGCCTACTAACCATTGTTTCCAGCGAAGCCTTTATTTCATTGATGGTGTTTTCCATGTCCCTATTCCCGGTTGTGGGTGCCATACTCTGCGAGAATACCCACGTAATCAGAAATGTTGCTTCGGAACTCGAATACGCCAAGGCATAGGAAATAGCGCGGGAGGAGAGACAACTCTGGTTCGACTCGGGTTAGACTTCTCCTAAGACAAACACGTAGGGTGTGATTCTCGGAGTGACTATGGTTAATCGCCCCGTTGGAGAATAGCCCCCAAGTGAGATTAAGGACTCTTATAGGACTCAGATGATGTGGCATCTAAGCGACTCAAAAGTGGGGTACGTGAGACAACACGTGTAAGACATGACCCTTAGAGCAACCGTGATTGACCACTCTGCTGAAGGGTAGCCCCTGAGTGAGATTGCAGGTTTTGCTAAGACTCGAGTGATGGACGAGTGACCCTTAGATGTAAGGATCACGAACCTTTTGTTATAGGCCTATGCCTTGTAAAAGATTGACTCGGCCTTGATGAAGGCAGACGGGTAAGGGAAGAAACTTGCGATGTAAGATCGGCGGAGTTTCGATGCTAGAGACCCTTGACTTGACTTGAATAAGGATGACCCTGTGATTAGGGTAGACCCTTAAGTTAAAGGATTTTTGAATTGGGATGACTCGACTAACGGATTGAAAGACGGACAAAGTTCCCTTAGGAAAGGTCGTGGGGACCGTCCTGTCGGAGGGAAAATTGCGTGTGACTTTCTAGTTAGGACTCGAGTGTTTATGAACCTTCCATTTACGAGTGTATGACTCGTGTTGGTCGGTTGTGCCTTTAGAAAAAGGCGGATTAGGATGGGGAAGAAACCCGTGATGTAGGATCGACGGAGTTTCGACGCTAACGACCTTCGACAAATCATAAAAAGACCCGACACGCGGATTACGGTAGGTCCTATAATCGGAAGGTTTTGAAAAATGATTGAATTTTGAAAATTGAGAGGACGATCCTGAAATTGGTAGTGGGCCAATAGGACCGAGCATTTTGAAATGTTAGAATGGTTGCGAGTAAATTCGCGTTTTGAAAAAAAAAATGGGAGACGGTCCCGTTTTTTTGAAAAGTTGAATTTTTGAAATTTTGAAATTTGAATATCGAAAATAAATTTCCGAAAATTTGAAAATTGAAAATGAGATCCCGAAGATTTGAGAATCAAAAACGACATCTCGGAGATTTGAAAATCGAGAATGGAATCTCGAGGATTTGAAAATCGCGAATGGCATCACGAAGATTTGAAAATTGAAATTGAATTTTGAAAATTCGAAAATCGAATGGTGGATCGGAAATTCGAATTGAAATGGATAGCATGCCGGCTAAAAAAAACGCTTGTTTTGAGTCAAATCGTAAGTCTAATTTTCGGCAGCATTCCGAGTTTTTTTTTTTGAAATTGGATATTTTTGAAAAGACGGTCCCGAAACGGACAGTATTTCGGGTTTTTCAAAATTTGGTATTTTTGGAAAGATGCATTTTTGAAATGACGGTTTTTGAAAAATGACACGGAAACCAAGTAGCACGTAGTCAAACAAGCATTATAACGACGCTCATGTATGCTTTACGCTAAGTCTCGGTCGGTCAAAATAGGGTCTATACCAACAACGATGGCTTTCTCGTGTGATGGACGGACTCCCTAAGCCGAGTTGGTCTTAGGACATGCCGCGAAACCGAGACGAGTTCCACCATCGATGTCTTTAGCGCACCCATGTAGGAATGCACCGTGGTATAGTGGGACGTCGGTCACAAGTAACCGGCCCGGGCAAATTTGGGTTATGCATGAATCATTAAACTAATGCGCGCACACTAATCTACGAACGATTTCTCTTCGAGTCTCACCCTAGGAACCCCGATGACATGTGGTACATCAGGTATCCCCAGCGGAGTCGCCAAATTGTGGACATGACGTAGGTCCACCCCGATGCGGCGAAGCGCGGGTTTGGGTAGGCGAATGAATCTCGTGGTAAGATTGTTCTCGGGTTTGAAATTTAAGTCAAAATGGAGTCGCCACCGAATTTTGTGGTTATTCGGAACCATACGAGCCCACTCTATGTCATTATGGGCTATACACAAAGTAAGCCCACTCCGATTTCAGAGTTCATGGGGCTCGTCCCTTTGCATTGCGATACCGATACCATCTATACCGGTAATCGTGTAAAGAATGACTCTCGTGCGCCAAGGGTTTCGGACATCCGGAAACCAAAGGTTCTGAGTAAGGGGTGAGGGTACGTGTTGGGAAGCCCACTAAGGACACCCAACCCCGCCCGCACATGGCGGCCTCTACTAAGACACCGTTCGTGTTCGTGTACGCACGCTAGTAAAATGATTAAATGATATGCAAACAGCGTTTTGTCTAAGCATGTGAATTTTGCGTTAACTACGTCATTTAATGCATCTTATTATTGGTCGAAATGATTTAGCATGCGAGGTTCATTTATAAAGCGTAAAAGCAATTAAATAAACAAAGCTCGAAAGTAAATAAAAATAACGTACAAATTACATGGGCGGAAATACAACCCGGAGTTCACAATACAACAATACGTAAAGAAATGAAATAAAAATAATGCGATATAATTAAAGGAACGGACCCGTATGTAAACTAGACCGCGAAAATATATAGGCGGACTAACCTCGATTAAATACGCATTATGTCGCATATTAAACGAAGGACGGGAACATGAGACTGCGGCGTATTGCTAGCCTAATCTCACGTCCCGTAGTCTTGTCCCGACTTATCACGTCAAAGTGGTCAAAGTCGTTCTACGTGTCGTGATGTGTATAGTTTTGAAAAATAGGAAGGTCGGATGATGGTCTAAAGTCGATAAAGAACGGGGCTCGGAATATGTGTCTAAGCCCTCGGTATTGCGGGTTATGAGACCCACTCGATCGAGTCATTGATTGACTCGGTCGAGTGTGTTATTAGCGTGGCCACTGACCACTTTTTGGGGTGCTACTCGATCGAGTGGCCTATGGCACTCGATCGAGTGCCCCCTGTACGAGTGATGGCTCGCTCGGTTTTATGACTTGAAATCGATAATCGGCCAAATCAAATACAAATATCGCACGATTTGTATTTGACTCGGCCTCCGATACTATAATCGTGTATGAACGATTATAATATCGTTATCGGAGTTTACGAAAAAAGTTTATGTTAGATTAGGAAATTTTGAATTGGTGACGAAATGTATCCCTCTACGTCACGACATCGGAACTAACCCTTTCGGGTTACGTGATGTCGATTTTCGTGTCAACGGGTCTCGTACCAATTATAGAAATGGAATGAAATTCGTTCAACTACGACCGTTTGCGATCGCGTTACGCCCTTGAGTACATTGGGGCGGGGCTCCTCGAAAGGGCTCCACCTCCGTCGTTGCTCGTAAAGGGATTAAACGGATCTTAGGCAAACATCGTAGTCAAACGGATTTTAGACCGAAACTTGATACTAGTTTTATATATACGCGGTATTATTAATGTTAGTAAAAAGATGATAAAAAGATAAAAATAAAGATGCGATAATGTAAAAAAAGTTAGTGTTAGTGTAAGTGTTACTACGATCATAATACGATAATGCGAAAATGTACATAAAAACAATATAGAAAAGAGATTAAAAAGGAGTTTGGGACACCCACAACATACATGCTAGGTATTGGCCTCGGAAATGGACTCGTAAATAGCGGCACGGCTTGGGAGTATCGAGGATGTATGCGAGTTAGGGTGTGTATGGGTGTGTGTGTGTATTACGTCGGTTTTTCGAGGGACGAAGGACTCGGTTTTTGTGTGTATTGCTTAGGGTTGCTAAGGCTTGATGTGTAGGTATGTTAGGGTTGAAATGTAGGTGAAAATGTGGCTGAAAAATGTAGGGTAAAAGATGGTTGTAAAAAGTCTTCAAAATGAGAGGGGGGTCGTGGGGTATTTATAGGCATTACCCCACGACATAGGGGCACTCGATCGAGTGGCCCTAGTGCACTCGATCGAGTGCCTTTGCAAACGGGCCAAACCCGGTTTTTGACGCTCCACTCGACCGAGTGGGTCAATCCACTCGATCGAGTGGGTCAAGCAAATCGAGACAAAATAGGAAAGAATTGATTTTGTTGTTTTGATTTGATTTGTTTGTTTTATTTTGAATGCTGATTTTGTGCGCCAACTTCCGAGAATGAATGTGGCTGATTTGTGAGACGGGTTCGTCTTTGACCGGGTTTTGACCCGGTCGCCAAAAGACGGGATTTATTTTTGGTGTCGGTTTTGGCCCAAATTAGTCTCATTTTGCTCGGAACGACCCACTGGGCCTGAATTTGAGGTCTGTTTTGTGAGATTTTTACTCCGCTAAAAGTCCATGTCGGAAATTATTGATTCCGAGCCCAAATCCGAGTATACCAAGTCACGTTGACGTCCGATCATCATCGGGTGTTTTTCGGAGACTACCATAGACACGTGACAGTCAAAATGCGGGTGTCTACACTTTTCGTGAAAAGACATCTTTTTATATTGGGTAAGGTCGGAAGGAATAGTAATTCCCGATTTTAAGTACATTAATCGAAACCAATCCATCATGGTGTCGTCTTTTATATTAAAGTCTTGTAATATTTAATATGAACTTAATTTATATTTAAACCGAAGCACTTAGGCCACACGAATATTATTAAATATTCTAACATTCTCCCACTTGGCCTTTATGTTGACCTAATGGTTAAATAACTATAATGTGCACTTTGATATTAAGTTCATTAACTTTCATATCCTTAATCGAGTTAGAACTAATCGAATCATGGCGGTCAGACGTCATTTATTAAGCGACATGATTCCTTCCATGTATCACAAACCAATTCTAAATCTAAGGGCTCGTTTGGTTACTCATCTAATTACCGGAAAGTGGAAGATCCCATGAATTGCATTTCCAGGGAGTTGTTTGGTTGCCTACTTCCCAGGAATTGTCACCTCCCAGGAATTGCCACTTTCTCCATAATGAGGGAAGTTACTCACCAAGCCCCCCTAGGTGTAATTCATTGGCCATTTCCCACATGACAACCAAACAATATTTCTGTAATTCCCATGAAATACAAATTCACGTGAATTTAAGTTCACGGTAACTTCATCTTCCTACGGTGAACCAAACGAGCCCTGAGAATAACCTTAATTCTCACAATTAGTCACATGTAATCTAATATTTGTAATGTATACATACACTTTAATGACAACATGTTCATAAATGCAGAAACAAACAATTAGTGAATTCTAGATGTCATGTTCATAATAGGCATATTATCTTTACAATAGCAAAACTTTATCCATAACACCCATACGTTCTACATGGCCAAGGAACGCCTTGGGTGGTAGTCCTTTGGTTAATGGATCTACCACCATCATATCCGTTCTTATATGCTCAATTGACACTCTTTGCTTCTGCACCTCCTCCTTGACCGATAAATACTTTAATTCTATGTGCTTAGCACCCTCAGAGTACTTATCGTTCTTAGAGAAGAAGACGGCTGCGGCATTATCACAATAAGTTTTCAGCGACTTAGATATACTATAGATGATCCCAAGTCCTGCAATAAAGTTCTGTAACCACAATGCATGAACAGGCGCTTCCAAGCATGCCACAAATTCAGCTTCTATAGTAGAAGTAACAACAATAGTCTGCTTCTTACTCCTCCATGGTATTGCCCCATTAGCTAAAATGAATACATAGCCAGATGTCGATTTTCGACTATCAACACACCTGACATGATCAGAATCTGAATACCCAATCACCTTAAGATGATCAGATCTCTTGTATGTAAGCATGAACTCCTTGGTGCCTTGCAAGTACCTAAGGACTTTCTTCGCTGCTCTCCAGTGATCCATTCCGGGATCACTTTGAAGTCGACCGAACATTCCAACAGCAAAGCTGATGTCTGGTCGAGTACATGTCTGAACATAGTTCAAACTCCCTACCACAGATTCATAAGGAATATTCTTCATTTTCTTTAGTTCTAATTCATTACTGGGACATTGCATTTTACCGAACTTGTCCCCTTTCTGTATAGGAACTATCCCTGCAGAACATTCACTCATTCTATATCTCTCTAGAACTTTATCGATGTAAGCTTTCTGAGACAACCCTAACGATCCTTGTGATCTATCACGAAAAATTTCAATCCCGATCACATAGGATGCCTCGCCCATATCTTTCATTTCAAAGTTCTTAGATAGATATTTCTTTACGTCATGTAATATGCCTAGATTATTCACAGCGAGTAAAATATCATCAACATATAAGACTAAAATAACGAATCTACTCCCACTGATCTTAATGTAGATACACCGATCAACGATAATCTCTACAAACCCATATGACGTAATGGTATCATTAAACTTTAAATACCACTGTCTGGAACCTTGTTTTAGTCCATATATCAACTTTCTCATCCTACACACCTTATCTTCATTACCCGAGGATGTAAACCCCTCGGGTTGGTCCATATACACTTCTTCCTCAAGCTCACCATTTAGAAAGGCGGTCTTTACATCCATTTGGTGAAGCTTGAGATCATAATGAGCTACCAAAGCCAAGACAATTCTTAAAGAATCTTTCTTTGATACTGGAGAGAAAGTTTCTTTATAGTCAACGCCGTCTTTTTGAGTGAAACCTTTGGCAACTAGTCGGGCCTTATATCTTTCAATGTTACCTTTAGAGTCCGTTCTTATAGACCCATTTCGAGCCAATGGCCTTAGAACCCTCAGGTAACACAACTAAGTCCCATACTTTGTTATCATCCATTGATTTCATCTCCTTTTTCATGGCATCAAACCACTTTTCAGAATTGTCACATTCCATAGCCTTACGGAATGAGACATGATCCTTATTAATACTCAAGTCACATTCAACTTCAATGTTATTTGTCACGTAGTCATTTGGGATGACTGATCTTCTTTCTCTTACAGATCGCCTTAATTGTTCACGTGACATATTATTGTCTCCCTAAATTGTGACTTGATCATCATTGTTATTGTCATTTTGTTGGTTTTGCACGTCATTTTATTGTTGTTCCATTATGTCATTTGACTGTGACGGCACAACTGGGACAACAATTTCAGGTGCAACTTCAGGAGAAGGAACTTCTACCTGAATTTCTTTAATGTCCATCTTTCGTGATTCAATGCTCCCACTAGTTTGACCATTCTCAATGAATCTAGCGTTTCCGGTCTCTACAATTCTCGTACTGTGGTTAGGATAGTAAAATGTATACCCCTTTGACTTTTCAGGATAGCCAATGAAAAAACAACTGACCGTCCTAGGATCTAGCTTCCTTTCATTCGGATTGTACAACCTTACTTTAGCTGGACAACCCCAGACTCGAAGATGTCTTAAGCTTGATTTCCTTCCCGTCCATAGTTCATAAGGAGTCTTAGGAATTGCTCTACTAGGAACCCGATTTAAAACATAGATTGCAGTCTTTAATGCATAAATCCATAAAGAAGGAGGTAAAGAACAATCACTTAACATGCTCCTAACCATTTCAATTAAAGTACGATTTCGCCTTTCAACAACACCGTTCTGCTGAGGTGTATCAGGCATTGTATATTGTGCACAAATGTCTCGACTTTCAAGTAACTTTGCAAATGGACTAGGACATTGTCCATTTTCAGTGAACCTACCATAAAACTCACCACCCTTATCCGACCTCACAATCTTTACTTTCTTTTCTAGCTGCCTTTCTACCTCATCAATGAATATCTTAAGGACATCCACAGATTAAGCCTTTTCATGCAGTAGATAAGTGAAATCATACCGTGATAGGTCATCTATGAAGGTGATAAAGTACTTTTTTCCGCTCCAGGACGGAATGTCAAAAGGTCCACAGATATCAATGTGTATAATCTCTAATAGTTGAGAGCTTCTTGTAGCTGGTTTCTTTACTGTATGTTTAGTCTGTTCACCATTAATACAGTCTATACATATATCTAAATCACTAAAATCCAATTGAGGTAGAATTTCATTTTTCATCAACCTCGTTAACCGTTCTTTGGATTTGTGACCTAGCCTTTGATACCACAAGAGAGCTGAATTTTCATTCGATGCACTACGTTTAATACCTTGATTTTCAACATAAAACAAGGAATCAGAAAATTTAACATCAAGATCGAACCTATAAAGTGAGTCAATCAAAGTACCACTACCGTAAAAGTAATCATCTTGGTACAACGAAAATACAGCACGTCCAAACTTGAAATTAAAACCTAAATTATCCATTTTACTTAACGATACAAGATTACGAGCACAATCAGGTACATAGAGACAATATGTAAGATCTATATGACAACCCGTGTCTAAGATTAATCTGTAAGTCCCAATGCCCTCAATCTGTGCTTTCATCCTGTTTCCCATGGACACGTACTGTTCAGCACCTCTTATGGGCTGGATCATATGATATCCTTGTTTAATATGAGAAACATGAGTAGTAGCACCAGAATCTAACCACCAAGTATTATTAGGTACTTCTATAAGATTTGATTCAAAGCAAACAAAACTGTAATGTTTACCTTTCTTTTCGAACCAAGCCTTTCTTTTAGGACAATCCTTCTTGAAATGTCCAACTTTCTTGCAAAAGTGACACTTCTTTTCCTTCTGAATAGTACTTTCAGGTCCTTTACAGAAAGACTTTCCCTTTTTACCATTTTTACCCGGTTTATCCTTGCTCCTGCTGGCACCGTCATGACCTAGGAGATGGATTGTTTGTTCCTTCATCTTCTTTAATCTCCCCTCTTCCTGTATGAGCATGGCTTTTAATTCTTGAAAGTTCCACTTATCTTTAATGGTGTTATAATTCACCTGAAACTGACCAAACTCAAAAGGTAGAGAGTTAATGACGAATTGGACTAAGAATGAATCACTAATCGTCATTCCTAAGGTCTTTAACTTTGCTGCCAAGTTAGACATATGTGTCACATGATCATGAATCGGCTGAGACCAGTCAAACTTTTTCGCAGTCAGCTCACTCATTAAGCTGCCTACAATTGACTTATCTGCTAAATCTGATTGTGAACATTCCTTTACTTTGAGCATGAATTCCCTTGCTTTCTCTGTCTTGGACATAGACGGCTTAATGTTATCAGCCATTGTCATCCTCATAAGGTTTAAGCTCAACCTGTTAGATTGCTCCCAAGCCTGATAATGACATTTCTCGGCTTCGGAGCTTTCATCTGTAATGGTTGCAGGTTCCTCAACTGTGAGGATGGCAATGTCCAATGACGTTATACCTAGTGTAAACCGGATTTTTTCAGGCCATTCATCATAATTAAGCCCATTAAACTTGACGACAGAGTTAGTAGATGCAAACATATTAAGAGAGGCTGCGACATTTATACACGATTACCTATTAGTGCTTTGAAATACTTTCATACATATTCATACAATACATATAAACATTTTATAAATGTATTTAAATGACCTTTGGGCAACACTTAAAATACAAGTAACTTTCATTAATGTTAATATAACATATACGAGTCAAATAAGAATGCTATCTTTGGATATACACACTATTAGACCCAATTATGAATAATTAATCCTTTTATATCATCAACTATATTTAATGACCCACCTTTGGGTGATCTCCAAAAATATAGATAACAAATCAATTGATCAATCGAACTATAATGTCATTTTAACATATCTTTAATCATGATCAGTTACATAACTTTTATTTTAAAGTGTCTACATATAATATAACAAGGCCACTTTGGTGATTAACATGTCATATAAATTATTCAACGACAACAATATCAATTATAGGGCATCTTCCCAAAATAATATCAATTTTAATAAATCCGAGAATAATACGTGTTATTGGAGTAGTTAAACAAGAGTGGTATAAGTGATTTTATAACCTGCTACGAGCCTACGACCGAGAATATTTACCTTTCCCATGTTAGAACTCTACCCAGCAAGAACATTTATGTCTCTGCAGCTTTCCTCCTCCTCCTCCCTCCGCCCGTCCATCACCGTCAATGTTTCCAGCTTTTCCCTCCTCCCGTCCATCATCTCCGTCATCAATATCTAACTTCACCTACCCAACCCCTTCGTCATCAATACTCCTCGCCATCTTCTCTCCACTTTATAAGGATGCAAACGCAATCTGTCCTCCGCACACTCCGGGTACTAAAAAAAATAAGAAGGTCTAGCCACCGCACACAAGAGCATTATAAATGGAAAAATGGCTATTTTTTCCATAAAAAAACCTCTTTGTTAGCCGAGTAATGTGGTCTAACCACCGCACACAAGAAAGGAGGTAATGAAAGAAATTGTTGCAACTTCATTGTCGTCGATATTTATTGTGTTTTCTGCATTTAATTTTTGTTTGTGCGTTTTTCTGGGATGCATTAATTGTGAATGTGGTTCATTTATTTTGAATATAAGTAGGTCTACTTGACTCTATAACTTATCCCAAATATTTTGAAATTGAAGGGGATTTTGGCTATTTGACAGCCTGTTTTGAGGCTGAAAAATTAAACCTGGCGCCAACTTTAATTTTGGCACCAAATTTGTAAATGATCTCAACTTTATGATTTGTATGGGCATTGCGATTTTGTGTATCTTTGGCAGGGTCAACTAGGATCGTATGAGGAAAATTGGCACCGTTTTGATAGATCTCGTAAAAATTCTGAAGTGCTCAACTGTCTTACCATCCCCCCGAAAAATTATTTCGGTGGTCTGAAGAGCATATCGGCTATGTAAATTATTTCCCATCCAAAAAAATTGTAACCCGGAAATGTAATTTGGTGGTCTAACTTAATTTTCCAGATTTTGTAATTAACATCTTAATGAATGGTGATTGGAATGTTTAATAAAAAAACCTTTTCATAATTATATTTCGCTCTCTTACTTTTCCATTCCACCTTCCAAAATCAGATATCGGAAAAACCAGATATTCGAAAATCAGATATCCGAAATAAAATCGGATCAGATACGGATCGAGATTTTTTTCAATTTTTAAAATCGAATATCCAATATGATTTACAAAACTGGATCGGATATCCGGTTTTAAGTAATGCTACGAGCCTTCGACCAGGAATATTTACCTATCCCATGTTAGAACTCTACCCAAGAACATTTACGTCTCTACAGCTTTACTCCCTCCTCCCCCCTCCTCCTCCCTCCTCCCGTCCATCACCATCAATGTCTCCAGCTTTTCCCTCCTCCCGTCCATCATCTCCGTCATCAATATCTCACTTCACCTACCCAACCCCTTCGTCATCAATACTCCCCGTCATCTTCCCTCCCCTTTATGAGGATGCAAATGCAATCTGTCCTCCGCACACTCCGGGTACTAAAAAAAAAAGGTTTAGCCACCGCACACAAGAGCATTATAAATGGGAAAATGTCTATTTTTCCATAAAAAAAACAACCTCTTTGTTAGCCGATTAATGTGGTCTAGCCACCGCACACAAGAGCATTATTTTTGGTATGAAATTCTCAGATTGGATAGTTTTGTGGGGTTCTACTTCTGTCTCTTGCAAGTAGTACCTCTGCGAGGTCTTAGTTAGTTGGAACCATATTTTGTCTATGTGCACTATGTTAGTTTGGTCTTTGAATCTAATGTCTTTCCATAAGTCATCAAAATGGAGTTGATTAAGGCAAAACAATAACATGTCCTACTTGTTTTTGTCGGTTAAACTCAGTTTGATGGCGTTTGTGTGACTCTTGATCATGTTTTGTGTCACCCACTTAAACAGGGTTGCTTAAGTCACTCCAATTTGTTTTGTCACCCTCCTTTGAGTTTTCCTATCTTTCAACATGATTGTCTTGAACTTGCCCTCATCAAATGGGACTACTTGACGACCCACCTTTCCTTTACGTTTGTTGTGTACGTTGATCGTAACACCCTCTTGCAGCTATTTTTTTGGCTTTGTTCCACAAATCTGTTACCGTCTTTCGGCATACTTTGAAGTCGGCAACAATTTCTTTCATTACCCCCTTCTTGGCTTGTCTATGTCACATGATTGAATTGAAGGAGAAATTGTATTATCCTAGTTCTCTCATCATCTTCGAGGTTTCTCGTCTTCATTGTGGTCGATATTTAATGTGTTTTCTGCATTTAACTTTTGTTTATGTGTTTTTCTAGGATGCATTAATTGTGAATGTGGTTCATTTATTTTGATTATATAAGTAGGTCTACTTGACTCTTTAATTTATCCCAAATATTTTGAAATTGAAGGAAATTTTTGCTATTTGACAGCCTGTTTTGAGACTGAAAAATTAAACCTGACGCCAACTTTAATTTTGGCACCAAATTTGTAAATGATCTCAACTTTATGATTTCTATGGGCATTGCGATTTTGTGTATCTTTGGCAGGGTCAACTATGATCGTATGAGAAAAATTGGCACCGTTTTGAAAGGTCTCGTAAAAAGTCTGAAGTGCTCAACTGTCTTACCATCCTCTCGAAAAATTATTTTGGTAGTCTGAAGAGCATATCGGCTATGTAAATTATTTCCCATCCAAAAAAATTGTAACCCGGAAATGTAATTTGGTGGTCTGACTTAATTTTCCAGATTTTGTAATTAACATCTTAATGAATGGTGATTGGAATGTTTAATAAAAAAAACGTTTTCTTAATTATATTTCGCTCTCGTACTTTTTCATTC
The DNA here is from genome assembly GCA_958450325.1 of Agrostemma githago. Taxonomy (NCBI): domain Eukaryota; kingdom Viridiplantae; phylum Streptophyta; class Magnoliopsida; order Caryophyllales; family Caryophyllaceae; genus Agrostemma; species Agrostemma githago. The sequence goes on along the minus strand of OY288258.1, from coordinate 54,929,393 downwards.
CACCTTCCATATTTTATTAAAATAATATTCTCTCCTTATTTTTCTACCCAAAAAGAAAGGGGAAGAAAATAGGCAATTGGAGAGTAATTTGTAATGAATCTTGTTTGCCATAAGTACATTATTTCCCGAGAGGGGAGAAACCCTCCAAAATTTTGGGTTAGTTTTTCTTCAATTTCTCGCTATCCAAATCAACTAATTACAATTGATATTATCAAATGCGTCATCTTTACAAGCTTTATTGTGTTTAAATCCACCATTTTCATACCGTCTCTCCATGTGAGAGTTTTGTCTAGGGTTTATCCCTTATCTTTCCTTGTTGATCAAGGTTTTTACCCTCCTGTTTAGGGTAAAGGTCGCGGTAATTTTGGGAGAATACAAGTTCTCTTGTCTCATTTCTTAATCCTGTTTTCAATTGTCGATTGTGTGATGGGTTATTCAATTCGTCGATGGCTAGAAGCAGCAACGGAAAGGAGAAGCTTGGAGAGGAGACCTTCAATTCGTGTGGGATATCGATGACGGACAGGGCCTAAAATAAGGAGGAACATGTTATTGTAGGTAAAATATATATGGACCATGAAAGCAATTAATACAAAAGCGGCTATAGAGACAATGCTCAAGCTATGGCAGGCGAAATGTAAGATTGTGGGTAATGTTCTCATTGCTAAGGAACGTATTTTTGTTTTTCGGTTATTAGGGACAGTCTTAGCATTTTGATAATTTTATTTGGTGTTTCAAGGAACCTTTGGAGGAGGGCAAATTGACCGACACACTGTTGTTTCATGTCCCATTTTGGACTAGGGTCTACGATTGGCCAATTCGAGGACGTACAAACCATGAAAATTTATGTAGATAAGGGGTACAATTAGGACAGTTTTTGGGGCTGAGATGGGGCCTATATCGAAGGTCGAACGCGCGGTTTGACTTAGGATCTTACACGATGTTTGTAGACCTCTAAAAGAGTATGTGACTGTTAGTACGCAAATAAAGGTGAGTGGAGTTTAAAGTTAAATATGAACGATTGTAGACACCCACATTTTGACCGCCAGGTGTCTATAGAAGTTTCCGACAAACACCCGATGATGATCAGACGCAAACGTGCTTTAAATACTCATAAACGGGCTCAAAATCAATGGCATTTGGCTTGGGCTCATTATGGAGTACATATCTCACAAAACCAACCTCAAAATCAGGCCCAGTGGGTCGTTTCGAGTCAAATAAGACTAATTTGGGTCGATTCCGACACCAGGGGTAAAACCGTCTTTTAACGACCGAGTCAAAACCCGGTCAAAGATTTTCCCGAGACACGTGAGTCAGCCGTGACACCTCACACGGCTGATTCATACTCCAATCCTACGAAAAATCAGCTTCACAAAATAATAAACAATTCCGTTTAAGGATGGAATTCGATCTCAAGTAGGAATCCTATCCGAAAACCGATTCAGACACCCGACCGAGTGCAAATACTCGGCCAGGCAGCACAAACCAGCCGTGTTCCCTTTCTTCCTTGACAAGAAAGCGGAATTCTCATGCCTTACAGCTTCCTATATTTCCTATCTCTAACGGTAGTTCAGACTCTCCTAGCCAAGGTCGGGAATTCCCTATAAATAGCCCCTTGCACAACTCAAAACATTATTCATCAATCATCATAAAAATTCAGAAATTATTCGACATCTATCATCAAATATTCATCAACATCAAATATAATTACCCACATCCATAACACTCCTTACACTTAGCATCGAGAAACCGATAGTACATCCAAAACCCGAAGGAAACCGGCCCCTATACCCGACACCCTTCACCGAGCCACCATAACTCACCGACATCCACTCGATGCTCCTGTGCCCAAGCCACGTCCCGACGAGCTCCGATCCGAGTAAACTAAAGCATGTAGGTTGAGGGTGTACAAAACCCGACTTCTCCTTCTTCTTCTTTTCTCTCCCTCCGCGTCCGTTTTTTATTTATTTATTTTACGGGTCGTGTGTCGTCCCTTTTTACGGGTCGTTCATCGTTTTTTTTTTTCTAATATCAATATTAATAAAAACTATTTTCATATTAACAAACGATCTTAAAATACGATATCAACTCTATAGTTGAATATCGTATTAAAAAGAATTAAATTTAATCTCGACGATGTTAAAAATCGTTACATCTTTTTCAAACCTTTTTTTTTACAAAACCTTTTTTATTCATTCTGAATATTCGATATCGATTTCATAATCGAATATCGGATATGACGAATATCGAAAGCATAAAATCGAATATAATTTAATTCACGTTTTGTACGCGATTTATCAAAATTAGCAATTTCGAACAAAAATAATAAAACCGGACAGGCCCGTACGCGAGTCGCGCCACCACCAGGCGACTCGCGCACAGGCCTGAAATCCGAGTCGTTTTTTTAGCTTTCTTCGTTCGTTTTATTTTATTTATTCTACGAAATGATTTCAAAATTTGCATCTTTTCTAAAACTATTCCGAATATTTGATATTGATTTCGTAGTCAACTATTAAATATAACGAATATCGAAAATATTAGATCGAGTGTGAATTATGCAATATTCGTACGCGGTTTAATAAAAAAGTCGAGTCTTCGAAAATCGTCTCAAAAAATCAGACCGACACGCGACTCGCCGGCATCCCGGGCGAGTCGCGCGGCCGGCTGCCTCGACGCCCCTTTTTCTCGTTTTTTTTTATTATTTTTCGAACTTCGTTTTTTATACAAAACATCGTTTTTAACAATATTTTCCAGATTTCGATTAATATTTATTTTTTCGATCTCGTATATTTATTTGCTATATTATTATTTACAAATCGATACTAACTCGTTTGTTTATCTTGTAGCAAATTCATATCTCTTTCATCATTTGTTTTATTATACTAAAACGAATCTCACATGCTAAATTCAACTTTGACGTTAAATTTTTCATGCATTAAAACCGACTTAGCAACCCATTCAATTCCTCGCATGATTAGGAAAACATTGTTTGCATATCATTCATCGTATTACTAACGCGCGTATTAAAACATCATTCGATATCCTAGTAGAGGCCGCTAATGTGCGGGCGGGGTTGGGTGTTCTTTGTGAACTTCCCAACACGTACCCTCACCCCTTACTCAGAACCGTGGTTTCCGGATGTCCGAAACCATTGGCAACGAGAGTCATTCAATATACGATTAACCGCTCAAGTCGCCATCTGTATCGATATGCAAAGGGACGAGCCCAATAAACTCTGACATCGGAAATGGGCCATATTTTGTATACGGCCCACTACGACATAGAGTGGGCTCGAACGGTTCCGAATAACCATAAAATTCGGTGGCGACTCCGACTTCGATTTAAATTTCCATTTGACCATCTCATGGAGATTCATTCGCCTCCCCCAAACCCGCGCGTGGTCGCGTCGGGGTGGACCTATGTCATGTCCACAACGATCACCTATCTTTTGCTATGGATATGGAATACTTGGACATGGTGAAAGAGATTGTGATGAAGAATCATATGAGGAAGTTGACTTCAACTTTGGGGAGAATCTAAGGGCATCACCAATTAGGGTAAGTGATAACCATGTTTAGTAGTGTGCTTTTCGCATGATTTTGTCTCGCTTTCTTTGACGGAATCGTATCTTGTTTAGTGTATACTCCGAGGGTCCAATTCCTCATATAATGTGATTTACTTACATTTTCATTTATAGCTTTCGTATTTATCGCTTTTATGACCATAATCGCATGCTAAATCATCTAACACGAAATTCAAAACGTAAACGAACTAAAACTAAACAAGCAGTGGTCGGGTTCCATATTAATCCCGATGCTCACGCCTCACACGTGGTTCGACGCATCCTTATTAATACCGAACCGATGTACCTTAAGCGGAATACCAGGTAAGATATGTATACTACGAGAATGACTAATATCCGTATTATCACGTTAAAACTGATACAAATACTATCTAGTACTCTCTACTCTCCTACGTGCATCTTTTCATGGCCTGTTTGTCACGTGAAATCGCATGCAAAGAATGTAAAACACTTACTTCGACAATAAACCTACTTGTCCTTAAACAACCGACGTAGCAAAGACATAGAATTAAAACAACGGATGTTATCGCATTTTCGCGACAATTAGGAACGAAGTTATCAGCCCATCGATTGATTAGTAGAGGTCGCTACGTGGAGGCGGGATTGGGTGTTGATATCTGTCGGACGTTGGCTTCCCAATACGTATCCTCACTCCTTACTCAGAATTTACGGTTTCCAGATGTCCGAAACCATTCGCAATGAGAGTCATTTTAGACTTGAAATGCTTAAGGGTACAAGTCTTTATCTTTAGGTCCCCATGTCACTCAGCATTGAGCCGACTAAGGATTAAAGTTAACTTGAACGATTTCTGAGTATCCCAAAATTAATTGGTGGCGACTCCACAATTCGGCAACGAATTCAGTTCACTAAAAAGATCGTCAGACCAAACATATCGGCCTTTAAACATTTAAAACCACGTCTCGATCGATTCAACGGAAACATAGATGTCCCCACATCTAGTATAATTCAAATCGTCAACCAAATCGAGGTCCGACACTTCGTCCCGAACGCGAGACCGGATTGACCCCCGAGATGCGAGGCGGCCCAGACGTACGGGCAGCGGTGTGGCAGCGTCCACAGGTCTACTCACCAATGTATAAATTGTTTGACACATTTCCCATAACAATGTCGTCATATTCCTTCAAGTTATATACACACTGTGGGATGTTCGGAGCTGGATGCACCTCCATGACTTTGTGCTGAATTCTAGCCATATTCGACATTTATGGGTCGTTGCTTTCTCTGCTGCAATATTTGACGAAGCACTAAACTTAGCTATGTTGTATATGTGGTCTTCCTTGAACCCGTTGTTGAATGCCTTCAACAATTTTTGCTTAATTGATGCTTGAATCGTTGATCCTTAAATCAACAAATAAGGGATTGTTATTAGTACCATAATATGAAACAGAACATTGTATTGAAATTCAATAGAGGCTACATCTATATAGTTGACACTTATGCTGCTGTCGACTAAGATTAGTTCGATGTTGTAAATAATTGGCTTTACTCCAATTTGACTGGCGTCGTTGTTGGGTTTCTTTGATGTTCAAACCCACTTACGCATCACGCGTGCTGTTATTTGGACCGATCTCATAGAATCAATAATTCCGGATTGGGACGTGCTTGAATTGGAAAGACATCTTCGGATTTCTATTTCTCGATTTGCTGTTATCTTGTGATTTTTGATTTGTGAATACTTGGTAACTCTTGAGGATTTTGATGGCTGTATTTACTTGGTTTGACTGTAAGTTGAGAGTTGTGTAGAGGTGGGGAGTTATGTTGAGGGGTGGGAAGTTACCAAGTCATGTGGGCTGGCTGCCTCAAACAAATCAGATTTGTTTTCCCTTTCCATTCTTCATAACCGTCGGAAATTATACATTGCACCAATGATTGACAACTCAGCGACACATTGGTACCATGTAGGAACCCGCTGAGGTGGATGAATGCGTCAACCAAATATAAGGAGAGAATGAGAGAAAGAAGTATGTGGTGGAAAATGACCACAAAATTCAATCGAAAAGAAAAAAAAATGGATAGAGGTAGTAGGGATAAGAGTAAGGATGTCAAAGGGTAGGATCAGGGTAGGATCCTATACGATCCAGATCCTTATCCTTATTTTGAGGGGTGGATCCAGATCCGATCCATATCCTCAGGGTCTAACATTCTCAGATCCGTATCTGGATCCGCATGATCAGGGCAGGATCAGGATCTATCCCGTATCCTTATAATAATAAATAAAGTCACTATTTTTTATATGAAAATTATTAATTTTCGCTTTTTTAACATTGTTTAACAATTTATTTTGAAATAAATTGAGTATTATAATGTCATTAAATGTTAGAAGTATCAAAATTAAGTCTCACAAAAGTTTAATATCGAAAACAAAATAAATTTTAACGGGATTATAGTTATTGAGGTAAATATATACTCCGTATTTTAATTTATGATAAAAGTTATGTCTAAACTAATCATTGTTTGCACTTAAGTTTTAATATTTTATGGAAAAATAAGTAAATAAAGGGTCTGAGGGTAGGAACTGGATCTCGACAATGAGATCCATATCCGAATCCCTTTTCACACATATGGATTAGAACCATATCCTTATCCTCGTGATCCAAAATATTGCGATCCATATCCGACCCTTAAGGTATTGGATCTCAGGATCGCAGGATTCGAGATCCGTTTCCATCCCTAGATAAGGTACAATATAGATGAAATCTCATACTCCCTCCCATTCACTGGAAAAATCCACTTTACTTTTGGAAATATCCCTCCACTTTTTAGTTGTGGGGTAGTTGCAGGAGAGGATAGTGTGGGGTAAGTAATAAAGGTATTATGTCTTTTGCTTGGGTGAAACTTTTCATTTAAGGAAAGTGCGCTTTTCCAGTGAATGAGCCAAATAAGTAATAGTCTGCTTTTCTAGTGAATACGAGTTTTTGGGCTTATTTTTCGTGGGTGCTCTAAAAACGGAGTGAGTATTTGGTTAGGTCTGCAAAAAAGAACCGGGTCTTCCTTGTCGTCAAGCCCGCACGTCCTTAACTTCTACTTGAAGCAAAAGTCGTCACTCCTCAGATACTCCACCACACTACCACTCCACCACAACACTTGATTCGAAAGACTGACAAAAATGGAGACGACGACGCGGCAGCGACGCCGACAGCCGTGGGACGAACCGTCGTCTTCAACGGCGGCGGCGTCACCGTACACGAAACTCGATAAACCTGATGACGGCGGCAGCGGAGGCGGAGGAAGGATGCAATGGGGATTGGTAGTGTTTGCGTTAGGTTTTTTCCGATATATGAGCGTCAAATCCAATATTATTCATGATTGCGATGAAACTTTCAATTATTGGGAGCCTCTTCACTACCTCCTCTATAACTCTGGCTTTCAAACTTGGGAGTACAGGTACTGCTAATGCAACTACCATTGTTTTATTCTTTACTACTCGATTTTAATTAGCGGAGCTCAGTATCTTTGGTTTTGAGATGACAAGTAAAATGCTGGAAATTTTGGTAATATTTTGTCACCAAAAATGTACTTACATGTTGAGATTAGGCACCTAAAATCAGTTTATACGATTGCCGTTGCGGTTGCAGTTATCAATCAATGAAATTCTAGACACTTTATTGGTCATGTGGATGTAGTCCTCCCTTATCCGACCATAGGGTGGAGCCGTTGAAATATTAGGGTAATGCTGCTGTTGCCGTTGCTGTTGTTGCCTCGCTTGGATAGTAATTAAGCTTCTTAGTTGAAGGATTTCACGGTGATCCTGAGAATCCATTGATGATTTGTAGAAGCTAGCTTGAATATAAATGTCTATGTTTAGAGAGAAAGATGTAAATATAAAGAATTACTCGTATTGTATTGATGAATGAATGAAAGCGGGTGGATTAATTTACAAAGAGTGTACAGCTTATATACAAACTAAGAATTTGTAACTAATTTTCATAACAAACTCAGTTAGAATTAGGAGCCCTAACAAACCCTGTAGTTAACTAGGCTGGTTCATGTACCCGTAGTCTAACATCCCCCTCAAGTCGGGAGGGCGGTGAAAGTACACCCAATTTGTGCAGCAAATGATGATGAGGACCAGGCATAAATTTAGTGGAAAGATCAGCAGGCTGTTCTGTAGTTGGTATGTAGGAGGGATTAATCAAGTCTGCTTGTAACTGTTTGTGCACGAAATGACAATCAAGATCGGTGTGGTTTTTTGCAATGTGTATAGCAGCTTGGCTATCACATTTAGTTGGAATAAGGGTGATAATCTGGGACATCAAACTCAAACTCAGAAAGGAGGCGAGTGCCTCAGCACAAGAGAGGGAGACAGTTTGTTACTTTTTAGACTTCCTAGAAATCAAACTCCCACCACATGAGAAAGGGAGTCAAGAGTGGGCTTAGGTGGGAAGGGAGGAATGTGTAGTAAGTATCAGGAATGTAAGGGTAGAGTTGTTCATGGAAAGTGACAACCCTTGCAGATTTGTTTTCTAGATTTAGGCGTTTGTACTTTGTAGGCTTTCTTACCAAATGGGTAACCCAAGAACAAAGTAAGAGTAGCTCTAGCATCAAATTTATCTTGTCCATGTTTAGGTGTAGTGGCATTGCATAAACAATAAAAAGTTCTCATATGGGGAAGATTAGGTGGTTTATTGAATAAAAGTTCACATGGAGACTTGTTCTTAAGAATTTGTGTGGGTATTCTGTTTATGATATAGGCAGCAATGAGGGTACACTCTTCACAATATTTCTTGGATAAATTAGATTGGAAAATTATGGCTTTGGCTCTTTCAAGTAGTGGGTTTTGACAACAGCAATAATTTTTGGATGTGTTTAAAAGTTGTTGCTTTACAGGAGAGCAGGTGGATCCATGTAGTTCTAGGATAATCATCAAGAATGGGAAAAAAAAAAAATTGTAACCATTGTATGTAGTGATAGGGTATAGACATCAAAGATCAGCATGTATTAACTCAAAAGCAGAAGAGGTTTGGATGTGGCTAACCTTGGCACTAATAGAACAAGACAAAAGATGAGCTTCATTTATTGTAGAGAACTTACAACAAGACACGTTCTTGAGTTTATACACTGGTACGTGGCCTAATCTAGTATGCCATATGTCAACAAAATCTGAGGTTATTACAGAGTTGGAATGAGAATTATGTGTTGGAGACTGCAGCGTGGAAGATGATTGAAGAATGTAAAGGTTCTTGTGAGCTTTACCAAGAGTCATTGACGTCTTCATAAAACAGCCAAACAACAAGCAAAGAATTGGTGAAGAACCAATGGTGGAATTTAGTTGTTTGGTTAATCTGGCTATGAAAAGTAAATTAATCTTAAAAGAAGGAACAAAAAGAACATTTTGAAGGGTTATATTAGGAGTGAGAGGAACAGTTCCTATAGTATTGATAATGGTAGTTTGTCCATTAGGAAGAGATATGGAAAAAGGTTTAGGCAGACTTCTAACATCTGAAAACAAATTTATGTATGCGCATATATGATCACTAGCTCCACTATCCAATATCCAAGAGTTATGGCAAAATTAGGGAGGGTAGAAATACTAGCAAAGTTGGCAGAAGCAACATTGGAATAAGCTGTAGGTAGATATTCGCATTGCATTTCTGAGTTGATTGTACATCGCTGGAGTAATACCCTTGATCCGAGTAAGGATCACTTCCGTACACGCATCATTCCTGACCATCAAAAGTTCCAGAGTTGCTGGAAAAGCCTACTTGGAATCCAGAGGGGTTGTCTTGTTGGAAGCCAGAAAGTTGACCAGACTGAGCAAAAAGTTCTTGAACATTGTTGTCAAATCTTCTTTTGTTGTTATTGTATACTAGTATTAACTTCGTACAATTGCTGATGAGATGACCTGGTTTCTTGCAGTAGCTACAGGTCTTGGTTCCTGTCTGAGCTTCATTATCCCTTGATTCTTGTTCTTCATTTTGGCATTGGTATTGATTGTTATGCTGATATTGTTGCTGAATGCTGATTGCTATGTTGATACGGCTCTGAAATCGCTGATTCGTTCCCTTTCCTTTGAAATTCTTTGCATAGAAAGATGCTGACTCACTTTGTATCTGTACTCCATGATGAATATCCCGTTGTCTCTCCTTCCAGAACAATAATTATAGGCTTGGGCGACAGAAGGAAGTGAGTTCTGTATTAGGATGGTACCTCTAGTCACATGATAAGAGTCATTTAGATCCATCAGAATTGAACAACTCTCTGATTCTGTTGGAATTGTTTTTATTTTGCTGCTGCTCCACAAGTACAATTACAAGAACACACTGGATTGAGCCCCATGGCATCAATTTCGTCCCAAATCAGCTTGATCTCGGTGAAATAAATACTATTCTATCATTACCTTGACCAAAATCAATCAATTTCTTGTATATTCCATATAGTTGAGCACCATTGGTTTGACCATAGTGATTCTCTAATTCATCCTAGGCTATTTTCGCAGTATTGAACTCGCAATTTCAGAAGACAATGCATTGAGAATCCATGTGAACACAAGGTCATTGCATTGTTGCCAAGAATTTACAGCAGTAACAGGCAAAGTAGGATTAGTGATCGTACCATTGTCATAGCCAAGTTTATTCTTTGATGAGAGAGTGATTTCCATGCTTCGTTTCCATCCACTGATGAAACCTTCTTCTTCAAACACATTTGAAATGAGTGTCAGAAAATCAGAGTTGATGGCCTGCAAAGAATTGTTGGGATCAGTTGCCATTTTTGTTGATTTTGAATGTTGAATCCTGAGAAGAGGAGAGTTAAAGATATTGTAAGATAAAAGACTTGACAGCAAGGATTTGTGAAGATTTGTGTGGTTTGAGATAAGAACCCTAGAATTTGGAGAAAAACTCGAAAAGAATGAAGTTTGTTTTTTCCCCCGAGCGAAAGAGAAAATGGAGCAAAAGAAGCGCAGCACAAAGTAGGACTTGCTAGCTAGTTGGCTCTGATACCATGAAAGATTACACGGTGATCCTGATTCCTGAGTAACCCTTGATGACTTGTAGAAACTAGCTTGAAGATAAAGGTCTATGTTTAGAGAGAAAGATGTAAATAGAAAGATGTAAAGGTCTATTGTATTGATAAATGAATGAAATCCTACGGATTAATTTACAAGAGTGTGCAGCTTATATACAGATACAGAACTGAGAATTTGTAACTAACTTTCATAACAAACTAAGTTAAGAGTAGGAGCCTAACAACCTGTAACTAACTAGCCTGGTTCATGTACCAGTAGTCTAACATTTGTTGGCGTTGGGCTTATGAAAATTCTCTAAGATGTTAAACCTTGATAGTTGATATGTGGTTGACTCATTATAGTAGACACTCCTGTTCTCTCTCAAGTGGCGTGAAATTAAACTGCTTCTTGGTTTCTCAAGTAGTTCGTAGCTGTAACTTGGTTATGATCTCTTATCTACACCGAGCTTGCGTGGGTAGGCTTATAGCTGATTATTTATGGCTCGGCATTGATTTTTATTCTTATGTACTTTGCAGTTCGCAGTATGCTCTGCGTTCATACTTATACATCATCTTCCACGCTTTGGTTGGTGTACCGGCTTCCTGGTTGTTTGGTGATGATAAGGTAAGTTCAATTTTTCATTTTTTCACTGTGACTACCGAAATCTGTATGAAGAGTTCCTTTGTTGAAGTAACAAAATCTTGCCTTGTCAGGTTAAAGTTTTTTATGCTGTGAGGCTATTTCTAGGGATCCTCTCTGTTGTGACAGATGCTTTTCTCGTTGTAGCTCTTTCCAGAAAGTATGGAAAACGCATTGCCTCTTATACCCTTATGATGCTATGTTTAACGAGTGGTTGCTATTTGGCCAGTACAAGTATGTTTGATTCTCCCTGTTATCACCTAGTGCTTCACCCATTACGTTGAAGCCTTGAAGGTGATGTTTGATTTATGATTTGCGGGGTTCACATTTCCAGGTTTCTTGCCAAGTACATTCTCTATGTATGCTATGTCCCTTGCAACTGCTCTAGCTCTTTTGGAGAGACCAGCTTGGGCAGTTGCAATTGCAGCAAGTGGAGTTATCATTGGCTGGCCTTTCTCAGTTTTGGCATTTGTACCTGTCACTTTATTCTCTTTGCGTAGGAATTTCAAGCGATCCTTTTTGTCTGGGGCAATCATTTCTGTTTCTCTGTTGGTTAGTCTGCTTAAATTTTTGATTAATTGTTGCACGGTGTTTTCATCATGTGTTCTTTTACCAAAATTGTGCATCATAATATGTAGAGCTGATTAATTGTATCTCTGTATTTGTCCCAGGCTGTCTCTGTTCTTGTTGACCACTACTACTACAAACGATGGACATCTTCGGTTCTAAATTTGTTGCTTTACAACGTGTTAGGAGGTGGTGAAAGCCACTTGTATGGGGTTGAAGGTCCTTTGTTTTATGTGCATAACGCATTCAATAATTTCAACTTCGCTTTTGTCCTTGCTATGCTGTTTCCGGCAGCCTTGCTTGTGGAGGCTGTACGGAAGAAGTTTGTTCCAGAGTTGCTGATTGTCATCTCACCTATATATATTTGGCTTGGGTTTATGTCCCTTCAGCCACACAAAGAAGAAAGGTTTGAATATGTACTGAATCTTTTTGCATGTATCACTGGGAAATGCATGGACATGGGATATTCTACTATTTCATTAAGTTTTCTTTTCCTTTTTTGTCATGGGTCACATGAAGTTCTAGATATAACTCTCCAGTAAAAATTGTAACAGTATTCTGAGCTCTGAAAAGAAAATTCAGAAATCAGAAAGATGCGGAATTTAAAATCTAAATTCAGCTTGGAAACTTACTGTAGAATACGATTGACCTTAGCTTTGACTCAACGGCAGAAGGGCAAACCAATTTGAATGAACATTTTTGGTGCAATGTATCTGACATGTGCACTTTGTCTTTCTGTACATTTTTGCACATCCCTCACTGATAGTCTTACTTGACATTTTTGGTAGTCTCTTCTAAGACACCCCCATTGAATAAATTTGAACATAATGCTTAAAAAACCCGAGTGACATGGAACCTTGTTTATTTTATGATATTAAATTTTTAGCTTTCGCATAAATATTGCGACACAGAAACGGAATTAGCAAATTAATAACATAACTGTTAGGTTTAATAGTCTTGTTTGTATCCGACTATTGTCCATCGTATTCTATTACGTGTCTTGAGTCTTATTACAGAAACTTACAGAGAAGAGACTCCTTTACGGTATCCTTTACGCCGTGTCTTGTTCACCATTCACCCATTTGTCTATTCAGGTTTCTTTATCCAATCTATCCACTCATCTGTGTGGCTGCATCAGCTTTTATTGAAAGCCTACCTGATTTTTTTCAAGACAAATATGTCCGCAATGATCGTTCTCTTATTGTGTTGGTTAGCTTTCTATCTTATTGGTATCCTTGCTGCTCAAGTCTAAATAATTGGTAATATGAATTCTCATTCATGACTTAACTATTTTGTTTGATGCGGCAGGCTGCAAAATTTGTTAGGCCTGTGATCCTTAGCTTTATAATATCCGTTTCATATTCTCGTACTTTCTCATTGATTCATGGGTACTCTGCTCCTCTGGAGATCTACAAACATTTGGATTACCATGAAGATGCAGGAGTTGGTGAGTATGCTATAAATTGTAAATCGTTAAAGACATTGGTATCTAACTCTAGAAGTCCTAGTGTCATGGTTTATTATTTTTCAAAATTAGTTTTATGTATGAGAAAGCCCCAGAAGCTTGCAACTCTTGGAAAATTTAGGGGGCGTTTGTTTCCAATATTTGGGTTGGGTTTGAACCAGGTATTTCACTTATCATGTTAAAACCTTCTATGGCTAATTGGCATAGTATAATTGTTTTTTTGTAATTGTTTTTCTCCTTACGAGCCTCGGGTCCTTTTCATGCAGTTTGTTACAGAGTATTTATGTAGTACGGAGTAGCATACTACCCTTGAATAAACTGCAACTATTCATTTATCAAACAACAGTAGATAATTGATTTCTTCCGAATTTCATGTACAACCAATATGAGTTACTATTACATACAATTCCAGGTTCTACACTTTGTGTTGGAAGCGAATGGCACAGGTTCCCTTCTTCATTCTTTGTTCCTGACTATGTTGCACAAGTACGTTGGATTGATGATGGATTTCGTGGTCTCCTTCCTCTCCCATTTAATTCCACATTGGGTGGGACATCGGCGGCACCCTTGTATTTCAACAACAAGAATAGAGCATCAGAGCAGCAATATGTAATAGACTTTTCAGTTCGCTCTTGCATTTTACTTGTATTTGCTTGTTGGGGAGCTCAGCTTTATTGTTATAACTGTTCGATTTGTGATTATTAACAGCTACGGGATCTTGAATCATGTACCTTGCTTGTTGAACTGCACCTGAAACGTCCTTTTGTTTATCGCGGAAGTGACTTGTCAACATGGGAGGTATGATTGTTTCTGCCAATATTTATTTTCATTGTATCTTATTTTTTTGGCATAATTTCCCGTAGACATGGTGTACCATGTTGTACATGCCCCTAGCCAATAAGAAAAAAACTGTAGAAGTGAGGGTAAAATTTTCTATCAATAGCGAGGAAGCTGAATCAAGGAAAATAAAAGGGGACGTGTATGATGGGTTAATGTGTATGATGACAAGGTATTGTACCCTAGAGATTTCTCATTCCTCATCATGCTATACGTTAATCTCCTTTGATTTATCTGACTACGTTTGCAGGTTGTTGCTGCATTGCCTTACTTAGATAGAGATTTCTCACCGTCCCTTTACCGGTCATTCTATATTCCATTCTATTGGGAGCACAAAAACGTCTTTGGCATGTATAAATTACTCAGGCGAATACCAAAATGACATGCTGTCTGAGGCTTCTCATCCGCTCTAACCAGAACCCTAGGTAATTAAACTGACTCTGAACATGCTTTTGTCTCTTCTTTGAATGATAATTTGGATCTTTGTTATACTTGTCAGTTGGTGTAATTTCTATTAAGCACTTTTTTCTTAACACAGTAGTGGCAAATCAAGTGCCCACCTTTTCTGTTACTGCTCTTGAAATGCTATTTTACTGAATTTGATTGTTCTTTTCTGGATATGGTCATGATTAGCTTGTCTTGGACTGAGCGTTATTGCGCTTTCTTTTATTTTTCTGTTTTTTTCCTTTGATGTACTTGTCACGGATGTTTTCATATAATAATTCATGTTAGCCGATCCCAATACAATTTGGGACTAAACCTCTGTTGTTGTAGTTATTCGGCAGAATCAATCTCATTGATATATTACAGAGTACTTCCTATTAAAGGAGTGGAAGACTATTCTAGAGTGAAATTAGTTCAATAAATTAGCATACACTGATTTACAGAATTTTTAGGATGGTGAAGGAGATAATCAACTTTACACCATCCTATAAAATATTCACATTAGTTACCAAACCTTCTTGGGACCCATGAAACCAAGGATCTCCTCCCACATTCCACCACTATTCACAATTTCTAGCTCAAGAACACTATGGCTGCAGGCTGCTAAAGTCCAATAACCAGCCTGAATCTCGTCTTGCAATTGCTCCTTCTCCCACCCACAATACCCATCAAAGAACCTGATGGCATTCATCCCGATCATACCCCTCTTCACCATCTCAGCAGCACACCCCACACTTTCTCGCGTTCCATAATATAACCCTTTCATCACTTCATCGAACACTCCACTTCTCCCCACTCTCCCATCCCCTTCGCTTAGGCTACTCACCAGAAACAGCCCTTCCTCTAATGGCCCCCCGAAGTACAAGGGCCTGTCTAGGAATGTTCCAGACTGGTCCAAGACCGTTGATTTGGTCTCCTTGATTGACATAAGCGAAGGTCGATTCAGGATCACCCCCGTTGGGCCTAATGGCCCTGTCGACATTATAAGAATGACCGTCCTTTCAAATATGTGAACTCCATCTAACTTCTCTGTGGCTATGAGTAGACAGCCTCTTTCAGGCTCGTGTATTGGGTGGGCCCACTTGTCACCTACATTAGTTGCTGGTGGTGGTGCTGATGAAATGGGACCACCAGCCATTGATATATTCTCAGATGCGACTAGTTTTGCTCGAAATGACCGCCAATCTGAGCTGACAATGGGGCTAATATGTTCGTCCGGCAGTGAGCCACCCAGTTGACAAACTGCATAGGATTTGGTTGATAGGAAAGTTAACTATAGGTACAGCCTATCCAGAGTAAGATTATCATGAAATGATTGAGCAAGGGATTTGATTTCCCATCGCTTATTTGCAAAATGGTTGTCATTTGTATTAAGACGATTTTGTAAAAGACACTAGATACCGGCATTAGCACTAGTTGATCGACCCATAGTTTTGTCAGTCAATCATCGCATTAAATTTAGGATGCAACTTTGAAAAGTTATGGGGCGATATCAGCCATATTTATGGTGCAGCTATCAACTTATATACTATAATAATGGCTAATTTCAAGATCGCCACGAACTGGCCTTGTGTGTAATACATAATTGTAGTGATTATTTTTTCATTTCTATTGACTATTTCAAGAAAATGATGTCAGTGTTGAAGGAATGTGTTCCCAAATCATTGAAGACACTCCCTTAATATTTCAGATAAGATAAAGTTCTAAGTAGCCGTAGCCTGTACATTAAAGAGTAGTTGATCGTTCGGATTGAAGTTATACTTACATGTTTTGGCAATGGCATGCCTGTGATTGTGGAGGAAACAATTGTTTCGGGGGAGGGCAAATTGCTTGGGTCTGATCCCTGGGATGGTAAGTCCAGTAGTAGTATTGGAGAAGCCATTAGAGCTCAGAAAGCAAGCTTCCACTTCCATGCTGTCTCCTCTTGTTTAGATGAAAAACAGGCTTGTGTAAGTTTTCAGTAGTGTGCTCGTTTGCGGGTGAAATGCCGATATGTGAAGAAACCAAAACTGAGAGAGAGCAGGAGATTTTTTAAGGCAGAGTTGGATAATGTTAATCCTCTTTGTAGCCACATGATGTTTGTCACAACTCACAACACATAGTTGGATAATCCGACCCTTTTTTTCTGCACTTTTATGTTGGCCTACTTGGTGTGACTTGATGTGGGCATGTGGCTACTAATATTGTCTCTTACATACCGGTGCCTATAATTTAGGTCTTTTTCGAGAAATTATCTTATATTTTTTTTTGTCAAACGCTACTTGAACTTTAGGTCTTAAAATCACAACTCATGCACGAAAAAGCGAAAATAAGTTGCTGTAATTTGTGATGTTAGAGCCCTAAGCCCCTAATATCAAACTCTATTTTGCGAAACTATGCTAATCTTAACCTCTTCTCTAAAAATTTAGGCTTGTATATATAGAACAAAGATAATGATAGATGATGAAGTCGACGATAATTAAAGTACTTTCAAGGAAAATAAGATGAAGGTTGCTTAGATATAATACACAAAATAGAAATATATTACTCGTAGTATGGTAATTTCTACGAGGACAGGGTGAAGTGCTTGTCAAAAATTTGTCCAAACAGAAATTATGGTAGTGCTTGACCCAAAAAATACGGGTACAAACTTTGGATAGTGTTTGGAAAAAAAAATAGGTAGTTCCTCGTCAAACAATATAAATTGCAGCTAATTTTCGACAAAAAAAACTCTTTTGGTTAACAAAAATGGAAGGAAAGGGAGGAAAAGAATAGGGGGAGGATGGAGGGTAATCGAGTATTAGTAGACCTGTCAAACGGGTCGGACGGTCGGGTTTCGGGTTCGATCAATACGGGTTCGGGTAAAATACGGGTCGGGTGTATTTCGGGTTTGAAAAATACAGGTTTTATACGGGTCAGGTTTATACGGGTTTCGGGTCGGGTTTCGGGTCAAATACGGGTTATTAACGCACTTTGAAAACAATAATTTTCTTTACTTTTTTTTATCATAAATACAATTTTATTCATAATTTTTTTAATCATCTCATTTAATATATGATATTAGTGTGAATAAACATGTTTTATTTAATATATTTTTTAATATAAATTGATATTTTATTTTTACAGGAAGTGCGAATATATATGACGAAGTTTGACTCGATTTATTGATTTTTTTTTCTCATTATAATAAGCATGTGATAAAAATATGATTTTAAAGATATATATAAATATTATTTCTTAAAACTTTGAAAATAAAAAAATATTTCTTAGTGTTTTTGAGAAATTTTGGTGTATAATAGCAATAATTTTTTAATTTATCTATTTTCGGGCGGGTTTTGACCCAATATATTCGGGTTTTATCGGGTCGGGTCACTTTCGGGTTTCGGTCATTTTCGGACGGGTTTTTTCGGGTTTTTTTTCGGGCGGTTTCGGGTCGGGTTTTCGGGTCGGGTCAGTTTTTGACAGGTCTAAGTATTAGGGTAAGATTATTGGTGAGTCTTGAGAGAGTCTTGTCTCAAGACTCATGTGAGTCTTACCAATAATGTTGCAAAGTTTTGAGCAAAGTCTTAAGATTTTTGATAGATTTGAGGGAGTCTTAAGATTTTTGGTAGTCTTGGAGAAGATTATTGGTAGTCTTGAGATGAGTCTTGTCTCAAGACTTGTGTGGGGTCTACCAATAATGTACCAAAGTCTTAAGTTGAGTCTTGAATTTTAAAGACTCAACTTAAGACTTTTGTGGGGTCATGACTCATATTGCATATTTCTCGACGTATTATCCAATAAACGGTTCGTATTTATACAATTTTTATATTTTTTACTCCGTATTGTTTTTAAAGTCTCACGTCTTTGTCTAATTGTCCTTTTTGTTGTTCGACTTCGACCCCTAATAAAATTATTAATTACGAAGTACATATTTAACTAATAAAACACATAATTATCCAATTTAATGTATGGTTTAATTACCTAATTAAACACTGAATCAAGTAATTTCACTTAATTAAGTAATTAAATATTTTTTTAACAAATAAAAATGCAATTAAGTAATTATACGTAATTAGCTAATTAAACACGAAATTAACTATTTTAATGTAGTCGTTATTTTGAAAAGGACAAAAAAAGATGACCGTTCGGCCACCAACGTTTATTTTTCTTTGCAAAATAACAATTACGAGTACATTTTGATTCTATGGGTATCGTAAGTCAATAATCTAAATCGATACACCTAAGATCATGTATGAAAAAATAATTATTAAAATATCGTAAATTAATACAAGGCGTCATCAAAGTATCATAAATCATCCGGATCTATAATATGAACGAAGTCCAAAAGACGTCTACCCTTCTTTTTGTATATCAAACAAAACCAACAACAATAAAATAAAACAAGTTAAAATTTTTAATTAAACTAAATAGTACTCCATAAAGTAATTATGAATAGTAATTTGTACCAAACAAGTAAATTTTATTGTTTAATCCCAAATTAAACCAAATTAATTTAATTTTTAACCAAAAATGGGTAAGGTGAGTATGAGCAGAGTCTAACTGATAATGTATAAAATCTGAGGTGAGCCTGAGGAATAAATAAATATTAAAAGTTAGTGAAAAGCTGAGGTGACAGAGTCTTACTTTGGAGAGTCTTGTTGATAATGTTACCCTTAGTTTTTCCTTTAAACCCTTCCTATATTAGACGGAATGTCCCTTCTCTTCTAGGGGCGAATTTGGGTGAGCGGTTGCCCTCATCCAAATCCAAGAAATAATTAGAATGGTTTAGAATGGTTTAATTCCAACAATCATAATGTTACTTGTAGCTCAATGGTTGTGATGTCCCCCATTTGTTTATGAGGTATGGGGTTTGAACCCCCTTCTTGATGCATTCCTTTGTTTTTTTAATAGTTTTTAAGATAGTTGGCTAAAACTATATAAATAACAAGAGTCGAACCCATAACCTCTCATGCTAAAATGACTACAACTACACAAGTAAACCAGTGAGTTACATGAATTTAATGTCCCATTATGTTGAAATATTGTACTTGATATAAGTTTAAGTCATAAACTACTTCTTCCATTTCGTTCATTTGTGGAGAGGATTTTTAATCAAATACAAATAAATGAGTCAGATGGAGGGAGCATATATTTACTGCTTACTCAACTGTCTAATACATACGGAGTATTTTTTTTTGTAAGTTTTCTTAAACGAAGCAAAAAAATTCAAAACTAACATTAATTTATACAATAAAACTTGGTTTTCAACCAATTATTTTTATTGTATACATTCACTTATAATTTTTTTTTTCAAAATACAAACCGTAAAATTTTCAAAATGCCCCCCCTATCGGGAAATTCTGGATCCGCCCATGTTCTCTTCTCTAAAAAAACTAGGCGATCATCTCTCTCCAAACCTCTCTCCTCTCTTTCTTTCCAAAGTTTTCTATCGTAGGAATTCATTTAGGGCTTGGAATGACGGTAATATATTAAGGGGTAATGGTGCTCAAAATGAGAAGAAAATGAAGGAGAGTGGTAGTGTTTTGTGGTGTAAAAAGGTGGTGAGGGAGGAACAATTATTCCTATATAGGGCAATACATTAGTTTAATCGAGGTTGAATGACCTTCTTTAGAAGGTAAATGAAAGGTGATTGGAAGATTGTTTTGGGTAGAAATGAATTAAAGGTTAGGTTTTAAATGTTTAACTTTCATGTTTGCATTAGTTTCAATTTTGAGTTATTTTATTTTTCAGTTATTCATCTGTCTTGACATGTTTTGACTCATTTGGTTATGCATTACGTATTAGTCAGTAGTCACACTCACACCTCAGTGTTTTCACTTGGATATTTACTACTCGTACTAAATGAATTAATGGTGTTATTATGCTTATTTTGTCATTTTACGATTTTGTGTGGCCAAATGTGGATGTTGGTAACAAAAGAAGTGTTGTTTTAGGTCGTCGGCGCTTTTTAATGTACACACTTTAATGTAAAAAGACGACCATGCTCTTCCCTAATTACATTAGTTTACTAAGTTAATATAATTTTAGAAATGAAATTATGTTAGTGAAACTCCTTGATAAAATTCGACTTTCCTAAAAACCCGATTTTCCTTTGAAAAATCGACTTTCCCCAAAATGGATCAACAAGCGATTAGTGCACTTTTAATTTTATTTTCCTCCCTTTTGATTATTTTTCTTCTTTAATATGTTAATGTGTATTAGTTTCGCATACAAAATCGCTTTTTCTTGTTTAATTTGTCGTTTATGTTTACGGTTTGTTGTATTCGATGTTGTGCTCGATTTTTGTGCTATATAAAAATAAAGAGGGGACGCGGAGAAGAAGTCGGGTGTCGGTTTCTGGTGCCTGGGGGGTCCCCTGGGTGCCAACCCAGTTTTTCCTTCTTTTTTTTTTTAATTTTTTTTTCGTACAACGTTATACGTTACGATATTCGTTTAATTTGTTTTCGTTCTTCGATAAATGTTTATATCGTGACTCGGATGTTGTTATTTTGAATGTTTGGAATTATTATGATACAAAAATGTTAACAAAATGTTAGAAATTTCCTAGAAAGATTCCCGAGTTATATCGAGACACGTGTCTAGAAAACTGTAAAAAAAACTACAAAAATCGTAATCTTAAATTAGTCGGGAAATAATAATTACACTAATTAAGAAAATTAATTAATATCATTATTCATAACTACATAAAGGCACAAAGGTAAATTCACGTACAAAGCGCCGACGACCTGACTGATATGCTGATGATCTAATTCAATATGTATATTGATTTTTTTTGCTTGTACTAGTTGGTAACAAAAGGTTAATTTGATTGTACTCCATTAATCACTTAGGTCACGTTCTTTCCAACTTATTTTCAACTCATTGAAATTAAGTTTAACCTCATTAAGCAAAGTTAAGTTTAGCATTATTAATTTAACCTGTTGTAGTCAAATTAGTGCAGTCAAGACGTCATTATGAGTTTGTGGTATTGTTTTGTGGGTTGAATTAGGATATTTGTCAACAGCTATGTATATTTTTCCGGGCAGGGTCGGGTCAACTTTTAACACATCTGGATACATGATTACATAATCTGAAAGTCAGGATTGGGTGGCGATGGATCCACAGAATATGCGACTTCTTTCTAGTGAGCACTGTGCAGTTTGAGTGCTTTGCATGCTTACATGCTTACAGCTAGTATCACTTATCCCTTCTACTCCTGACTTCCTGACTTCTGTACCGCCCACCACAACTTAATATTAGGAGTATTTAATACTGCGTTGATTGCTCCACCCCGATTTTAGTTTGGTGGGTCTACTCTCAGATAACTACTATTCCGATTTTAAATTATCGTACAATTTGGGTAATATATATGTAAAGACTATTATAATAAAATGGACAATCATTTAAAATCGAAGAGAGCATATTCGTATTCAAATTAATGACTCACTTGAATAGATACGGTGAGTTAAGCTATTTGTTAGTAAAATTCCGTATAACTATTTTACTTTTATTGCTCCATGTGTTCTTAAAACATTTACTCCGTATTTTTTATGTTTTGTCTACCTTTGTTAGCCGAAGGTTTTATATTGGATCATTTGTTAAGATAGACGGTATTTCATTAGATGTTTTCCACTTTGACTTAAACAATCTTTCTACAGTATTATGACCTCCAAAAAATAGGGTATCCTTAACGTCACAATGATATGTACTTTCTCCGTTCAAGTCGAACCCTCCGTTCAAGTCGAACCTTCCATTATTTCTTTTTGGGACGTTCAAGTCAAATCTGCCCATTTTTTTGTCATTGTTTTAATACGAACTATTAAACAAATACTCTAAACCTTACATATTTACATAAATGCTCATATCTACTGTACATTTAATATTAAATAAATACTTAACTTTTTATCCATTTGTAACTTTTGAATTGAGGGAATACTTGTCTGTTGTCACTTAAAAACATACTGGACTTGAAGAAAAACTTAAGCCATCAAATTGAGTACGAAAATACATTTAGTTTATGATTTTGGATTAAAGCTGAGTATCGAATTCTAGAGAAAGAAAACAATAGTTGGGGCATCACAGATTCACGGGTTTTGTTCCACTGTCACAATCCAGATCTTGTTTTATTAAAAAATGGATTATATAAAGGCATCTATTCTCAGTGGTTATTTGTACTCCCTCCCCTCCACTATGATTTTTCCACTTTCCTTAAAAGGAAACTCCACTAAGATCTTCCCATTTCAAAACTTTCCTTATTAATCCATTATACTCTCTTCCTATTGACTACTTTTTCTGATTTGACATCTTGAACCCCACCAAACAATTTACCACCTTTCATTACTCATTCCTTATTGTGTGCCATTCCCAAATGGGAACAACAATGTGGGGGGAGGGAGTACAATATAATCTCACATCGTACAACGAAATGTTTTATTAAAAAATGGATTATATAAAGGCATCTTTTCTCAGTGGTTATTTGTACAATATAGTCTCACATCGTACAACGAAATGAAGTTGTGTTATACTCCATCCCATCCATTCAATGGTTTACATGGAGGGTTTCACAAATTTTAAGGAAAGTGGTAAAAGTAAAGGTATTATTGGTAAATCAAATGGTTTTATGGGGTCCACCAAATTTAAAGTAAAGAAAAAGTAGTGGTATTTTGTGTAAATAGAGGAAAGATAAGAGGGTTATATGGTAAAATCTTTTGCCAAAAGAGGAATGTAAAGAATTGATTGAATTGTCCATTTATATTAAGTGTAAAGAATTGAATGGATGGGAGGGAGTATTGCATTATAATTCCGCATAGTTAATTATATAGGGAGTAGACAGGATAAGACTCATTAGTAAATGAATGTCTGATTGGTTACAGTTAGAGGAGACTTCCTATATAAATATAGACCAAAGTGTGCTATCCTCTTCATTCATATACATACATTGAGAGTATAATCCAAAGCCAAAATGTGTCGTTCCATCTTTAGATCTTCGTTGCCAGTCATCTCCCTATATCTTCTCAACATTTTCTCGGTTGCTCAATCACTTGTCCCTCCATCATCTACTTTCAAATTACTCAACCAGGGTGATTTCGGCGATTATATCGTCGAATATGATGGAAATTATAGAGCTCTAGATGTCTTCGCCAGCCCTTTTCAACTATGTTTCTACAACACTACTCCAAATGCCTACACCCTTGCTCTACGAATGGGCTTGGTTCGGTCCGAGTCGCTTTTTCGATGGGTGTGGGAAGCCAACCGTGGCAACCCGGTTCGTGAGAACGCCACTCTAACCTTTGGCACGGATGGCAACCTTGTGTTGGCCGACTCTGACGGGCGAGTCGCTTGGCAGACGAATACATCCAATAAGGGTGTTGTAGGGTTCGAGTTGCTTCCTAATGGGAACATGGTGCTCCATGACGCCAAGGGCAATTTCATTTGGCAAAGTTTCGACCATCCCACGGACACGATTTTGGTCGGCCAGTCGTTCCGGTTAGGTGGTCCCTCTAAGCTCGTCAGCCGTGTCTCGGCTGAAGTTAACGCGAATGGGCCGTATAGCTTAGCGATGGAGCCCAAAAGATTAGCAATGTACTACAAAAGCCCATTTAGCCAAACTCCACTATTATACTACACAATGTTAGACACGCCCAAGAACACCCTTAAACAAGTCACTCTTGACTGCTCCCCTGAAACCGAAGAAGCTTTTGCTTATGACATAACGTTTACAATCCGAACGGTAGACGGCTCAAGTGGGGGAGCTTGGGAAATCGCTAGGCCGAAATACAATAGCACGTTGTCTTTATTAAGGCTCGGAATGGACGGGAACTTAAGGGTATATACATACTCGGATAAAGTGGACTGGGGTGCTTGGGAAGCGACATTCACTTTGTTTTCGAGGGACTCCATCTATTCGCTAAGGGATACAGAGTGCCAACTGCCGGAAAGATGTGGGAGTTTGGGAGTATGTGAGGATGATGAATGTGTGGCATGCCCGACGCCGAAAGGGTTAGTTGGTTGGAGCAAGAATTGCGAGCAGCCAAAGGGAAGTTGTGGCAGCAGTTACTATAAGCTTGACGGAGTTGATCATTTCTCAACCAAGTTCACGAAGGGTGATGGTCCTATGACAATAGATGCTTGTGCTACGAAGTGCACCAAAGATTGCAAGTGTTCGGGTTATTTCTACCACCAAGAGAGCTCTAGGTGTTGGATTACTTACGATCTCAAGACACTCACCAAAGTTTCTAATCCCAGTCACCTTGGCTACATCAAAGCATAATAATAATACTGTAATAATAATAATGTCGGTATAGTACGGTATCCTCTATTAGTCTCTTTCACACCGATCAATTATTGTTGATTTATTACTTAGTAGATCAGTAATAAAAAAAAGTAATAAGAAGTGAAGGGAAAAAGAGTGACTTGGATTGATGAATGTTCTTCCTTCCTTGGTCCTTGTTTTCAATTATAGTATAGGGTAGTGCCAAATTTAGTAGGGATAATACGGGACGAGTTCAAACCAGCCAACTTCCAAGTGAAGGTTACAAATTAAATACATATCGTACGGAGTAGAAGTTATCAAGATAAATTGTTTTAGTTGTTGTTTGTATTATAGGATCGTCTTATCAAACAATTTATAAAATTTCTTTCACGAAGGTGTTAAGGTTAACTAGGTAGGATAATGAGTGCCCAATAGAACAAACAAGAAGAACAATCAACCTAAGAAATGTGAGCAACCGAGAAGTATCATTATATTTGAGTAGATCAAACCAGAAACCTATCTATTAACTTTAATAATCAGGGCCGACCCATTAAATTTTGAGGTCCTGTTCCAACATTAATATGGGGACCGACTCGAACTTGCAACCTCCATGATCATTTCAAGTGTCTTATTCATTGAACCACTATACCATTACATGTTAAAACTATATGAAAAATACATATTTTGAGGCCCTGTACTCTTTGGGCCCCGGTTCACTGAACCGAATGGAGCCCCTATTGGGCGGATCGTGTTAATAATTCCTCACATAAACATGCATGTTTACTCTATTACGGGAGATTCACATGGTTGATGTAGGAAACTTAGAAGGATGCAATGAGGTCTATGAAAACGGACTCCATACATTACATTATTTGAAGTCAATTCTCCCAATGATACGACAAGATTATGTTAAAGTAACACATTGTTTATGTACAACTTGCCCGATTAGTCAATTCTTTCCCATGCATGCTAGTATAGGAAACCTTATAAATTGAAACCAATTAGGCATGTAAGTTAGCTCATCATCATCAACACGACACATACACATACACAAACAAACTATATTGTTTTCCACCCTCTCTGTCCTCTGTTTATCATTGTTCCTCATTATTATTGCCTCATCAACTGCTCAACCTCCTCCGGCTCCATACAATCCATATGATTCATCGTCCGTTGACACATTCGATTTCGTCAATGCTGGCCCATTTACCCGACAACTTCAAGGCGACTACGGGTCAACGTATCGACTACTCGAAAGGAGCGCATCAGACTTCACAATGTCTCTATGCTTCTACAACACCACCCCAAACGCCTACACCCTAGCCTTGGGAACCGATCCACAGCACTTTGTTTGGGCAGCCAACCCGAGCGACCCCGTTCGTGAGGGTGCCAGGCTCTCCCTAAAAGATGACGGCAATCTCGTCTTGGTTGACGTGGACGGCCGCCTCGTGTGGCAGACCAACACATCCAACAAGGGTGTGATGGGTGTCCAGACTCGTATTTACGGCCAATATGGTAACATGGTTCTTTACGACCGTGATAATAACACGGTTTGTGACGGGCTTAAGTCGTATGCCTCAAATTACAATTTATAATCACTTAAATCTGAATACTAAATAATAGTATAGTAGAAATAAGGGTCGAACCCACAGAGAATTGGTTTAACTATAACTGCGTACTAATGTAAAACGATAAATAACTAATTAATTAAACAATATGAAAGGGGGGTTTTGGATAATTGTGTAATAACTAAAACTAATAAAGATGAAAACTTTAACTAAATCAGATGATTAAAAGGTCTCGGGTCAAGTACAAATCCACAACTTAATCACAATTGATCATCGACATCCGGTTCAAATTATTATTCTTGATTACTTTATCGTGAGTCAAAGATTCTAATCCTCCTTACGAATAACTAATTAAAACGTATCCCGTTCTTAATTAATCCTAACTGTTAAACAACCTAAACAATCCAGTTCTAGATTTAATTCAACAGCAGCATTAATAAATAGAGAATTCGATAAAGAGATAAATAAACACATACAATCCATTTGTGTTATAAATCTATGATAATTGCTCCTAAGTCTTAATATCAACGAATCCCGTTCAATAATTAAGTCTTAGATGTTACTCATGTCAAGTTAATCAACAAATCCTGTTCAATTAACAAAACTAACAATAGGACGATGAAATTGGAAAACTAGTTGATCAGTCTAGAAATCAATAACAACATTCATATAATTAAACTGAGCAATTAATCAATAATCAAGAATAAAGATAAGAACTTTCAAACTCACAACTGATAATTAAGCGTTTCAATGTCTTGAACCGAGATGATAAATTAGTTACACATAATCTAGGGTTGAACGTGCAACTTGTGTCTAATGTTACGTTGAACAACAATATCCATAATAAATTAAAACTGATTCTCATAATCTATATTAATAGTAGTCTAATACTAGTAAATAATTAAGGTAAGTCTATTACTACTTACCAAACTCTAGTAATAAAATAAAATAATATAATATAATAACTAATAAGCTATCACGGAATCTAAAGCGATTAAATTCCGTCTTCAATTTCCGAGTAGTGCGAGTCTGTCGAGACTGTCGGTTCCGTTGCTTCTTCTGGGCTTTCATGCTTCAATTGGGCAACCCAATGATCAATTAAATCACATAATTATTCTCAATTACAATTAATATCGTAAGATGAGAATTTTACTCAATTAAGCCCAAAATCATTATCACGTCACCAAATATACTCCTAAATCGACGCTTCTGACCCATACTAAATACGGTCTATCAAATATCCCCACGCTTGAACTTTTACTCGTCCCCGAGTAAAACTCGAAGAGCACACTAATATCCATCACTAGTCCAAAACGCGCGGGAAAAACATTACTCACAACGACCCTCGCTCGCCTTCCTTCAAACTCCCTCGTAACAAAACATCACCAACAAACTACGGTCACCAACTCGAATCATCCTCACGACAAAAGGACATCAATATGTGAAAATACACAATAATAAAATTCTAACGCCCCTTATCACTCCGATCCTAAAACGGATCACATGTGCTACAAATATCACCGGTGGTACAAGATGTATACCACAATATTATATAACCCACACATGTAATCAATCCTAAACTCCTCTAATTAATCGCCAAATCAAAACAATTACACCCAATCACATAAACAAGGTGCAATCACTTCACTCCGCACCGCGATTCTTCTCACCATAGCCAACTAATTCTACCCGACGTCCTTCTATGTCACCCTTCTTATGACGCCACACCAAGAACGGATAAAGCAATTGTGAGTTTTTTTTTTCTAATTCCCTCATTTTGCCTAGAGTGTCCGCCCTTGCGGATTTTCACTCTAGCTTTTCATATTTTTTTCAACTCACACTACTCTCGTGGCACGCAACTCGACTTTTCTTTTTACCCGGAGTGCCCTTTCGGGTTTTCACTCCGTCCTCGGCCACATCCCCATTCTTGCCTAGGCGCCCTTTCGGGTTTTCACCTAGCCGGTTTTTTTTTAATTTTTTTTTATTTTTGTCTTTCATCATTTTTTCAAATTACAACATAAAAGATGGTAACAAAGACGAGAATTATATAAATCCCTCCCCACGCTTATTCCGAGCATTGTCCTCAATGTGAGACTAAAGGACACAAATAAATACGATAAACGGGGAGAAGAACCTCAACAATCAATAAGCACCTCCGTCACAACCATCGTGATGTCACATGACATTCATTAGTCATCGATAAAAGCATTCAAACTTCCCTCGCACGTACAACTTCACTAGTCACTTTGTATTCGCCCACAGCACTCGAGACAAGCAACACAATCACTCGTAAAGCAAATCCAGCTCCATAAGAAGCAACACAAATTCCATGAATGAATAGTGAAACTAACCCCGACAACATCAAAAGGCAATTGAACCACGATAATATGAACTCCGCAATATACCCGACATGAATTCAATCACTAACCCGACATCAACTCAGTACACATCAATTCACACACTACTAAACCCGACATAAATTAGTAGCAACAACCAAGCCAACTCCATCGGAATTAGTACTCACACAAATTCGAGATCGAAACAGAACCACCTTCCACTGACCCGCCACTAACTCGGCACAAAGCAGCTAACATAACCAATACTCACTCACCAATTCGAGAAATATGCTTGGAAATATTGACTCTGATTAACGCCTCCACCACGGCAGAAAATCTACCGAGTTCAGGCCCCACACGCAGAAACTGACTCCAGATTTAGGCTTGACCGCCGACGACGAGAATTGACTGGAGTGATCTGACCTGAGATCGGTGACGACAGACAGAACTGACCCGGAAAGTTGTGTGATGAAAAACGAAACCGAGGTCTGAATTGAGAGATTGAGGGAGGTGGAATCATGGAGTTGATGATTTGAATTGAGGATGGAGGATGAAAAGGGTACTTGAGATTTTTTTAATGGGGAATTAGTGAGGGGTGGAAACAGGTAGAATAATATAATGGAAGAAAGAGTTATGGAGGAAGATGATGACGGTTAGTTTAGGATGATTTGGTACTCAGATTTGATGACATTAAAGAGTGGATGAAAAAGATTTAATTAGAATTGGAATTGAAGATGGGGAATTGAAGAGGAAGAAGAAGGGTTGTGTCTGTGTTCCGTATTTTTTTTGATTTTTTGATTTTTTGATTTTTTGATTTTTTTTTTGAAAATTAAGAAAACAGACCTGCTGCAGCAGAGGTATGTGCGAATCTCCCAAGGTCCGCGCGACTCGCGCGGGTCACTGGAATTTCGACCCAATTAACGATTTTCTTCAATTTTTCTTCGATTTTTGATGCTCCGTCATGCTAGTCGTACGGATTCCTGAAAAAAAAGAAATCAATCTTTTCTCGTTCTTACAAGTACTAAAAATTAGAAAAATACTTAAAATTTAAAAAAAAAAAAAAATATATAAACGACTCATTCAACGAAAAATACGAAAATCGACTATTAAGCTAAAATAATGAAACATGACCCTTAAGAAATTGCAAAAAAAATTATACAAGACCGGGTTGCCTCCCGGGAGCGCTTTTGTTTAATGTCGTTCGCTCGACTTCTTGCAGAAAACAATCCGTATTAAAATAGTACTAAATTACTTACCTCAACCGACAATGGAGCAATCGAGTGAAGTGAATGTTACATTAGGCGCAGAACAACTCAACGCCCTTAACAATTGATCAAAAACACTCGCACATAGATTAGAGTAGTGACGATAAGAGATAAAAATCAATTGACACCATCTATAAATAAGCACATCATAATAATCATGCAATGAACATCTTTTCGACCCTCTATGCTCAAAAAATGAATTAAAATCAATGTACTCCTCTTTATATGATGGGTTTTTCATGGGTATAGTCAAATAGGCTCGAGGACAAACATATAACTTTCCCGGAATTAACACCAATGAAGACTCGAATGGTATCGGTGGTGGTCCTTCATTGCGAATATTAAATTCAGTAAATATGCCTCCTGTTTCTCCCATCTTTTCACAATTCATGCTCATTAATTCACTTCTCTTAGGGAAATCGTCTTTCGGCCCATCAAAAACAACTATCTCCTCTTCTCCTACTCCGACTTCCATAGTCTTCTCAATAGTCACACTCATATCCTCTTGCTCTTTCTTAACAATCATAACTAGAGAATCCTTCAAGACTGAAATATCACTCGTATCATTGTGACTTAAGGAATCTTCCATAACGCGTGTTTCGTCAGTGCAAGAGTAATCAATATGTGTAGAAACTGTGGAAGAGGGTGGGGAGTATATCGAATCATCATAGTCATCTTCCTCGTCATCCCAAAAACCATCATCACTATCAACATCACACTCCTTATAAGAGTGACTTACCAAATCGGGTTCAAGGGTAAGAGTGTCATCAAACTCTATGTTCTCAATAACTCCGGACTCCTTAACATTAAGAGAAAACTCATCATGT
Organism: Agrostemma githago; assembly: GCA_958450325.1. NCBI lineage: Eukaryota > Viridiplantae > Streptophyta > Magnoliopsida > Caryophyllales > Caryophyllaceae > Agrostemma > Agrostemma githago. Next base: position 54,898,688 of record OY288258.1, on the reverse strand, counting down.
GTCTCAAGTCTATCATTAGATTCCGTTATTTGCACTAAATGACTCTCAAGGTTCTCGATACTACCATTGTTCTCTTGCCCGAATTGAGCCATACTTGCTTGAAGGGTCATTTGAGCAGTAATCAGGTCTCTAATCATGTCTTCTGTGGATATACGAGAATTATGTTGGGTGTTCAAATTTTTATTGAGACTCATTGAAGGTATCCTAGAGCGTGAGTTTTCCAACTCCCATTCTTCAGTGTCACGAGCCAAGTACATGAAAAGATCCCACTTCTCCTCATAACTAAGTCCATCAACGAATTTCCCCTCACTTAAAGAATCAACATGCAGAGTTCCCAAATTTGATATCGATGACGACATCTAGAGACATACTCACTCAATCTATCAAAGTATTTATAAAACAGTTCATGCTCATATTGAGGAAAATATTTAGTCGCCATTTATCGGATAAACTAAAACACAAAAAAAAAAAAAAAAAAAAAAAAAACTCAACAAAAATTAAAACTAAACTAGACTCAAAAAAAAATAACGACTATAAAAAACCAACTCTACACTAACACACAAAAATAATTAACGCCAATTCCCCGGCAACGGCGCCAAAATTTGACGGGCTTAAGTCGTATGCCTCAAATTACAATTTATAATCACTTAAATCTGAATACTAAATAATAGTATAGTAGAAATAAGGGTCGAACCCACAGAGAATTGGTTTAACTATAACTGCGTACTAATGTAAAACGATAAATAACTAATTAATTAAACAATATGAAAGGGGGGTTTTGGATAATTGTGTAATAACTAAAACTAATAAAGATGAAAACTTTAACTAAATCAGATGATTAAAAGGTCTCGGGTCAAGTACAAATCCACAACTTAATCACAATTGATCATCGACATCCGGTTCAAATTATTATTCTTGATTACTTTATCGTGAGTCAAAGATTCTAATCCTCCTTACGAATAACTAATTAAAACGTATCCCGTTCTTAATTAGTCCTAACTGTTAAACAACCTAAACAATCCAGTTCTAGATTTAATTCAACAGCAGCATTAATAAATAGAGAATTCGATAAAGAGATAAATAAACACATACAATCCATTTGTGTTATAAATCTATGATAATTGCTCCTAAGTCTTAATATCAACGAATCCCGTTCAATAATTAAGTCTTAGATGTTACTCATGTCAAGTTAATCAACAAATCCTGTTCAATTAACAAAACTAACAATAGGACGATGAAATTGGAAAACTAGTTGATCAGTCTAGAAATCAATAACAACATTCATATAATTAAACTGAGCAATTAATCAATAATCAAGAATAAAGATAAGAACTTTCAAACTCACAACTGATAATTAAGCGTTTCAATGTCTTGAACCGAGATGATAAATTAGTTACACATAATCTAGGGTTGAACGTGCAACTTGTGTCTAATGTTACGTTGAACAACAATATCCATAATAAATTAAAACTGATTCTCATAATCTATATTAATAGTAGTCTAATACTAGTAAATAATTAAGGTAAGTCTATTACTACTTACCAAACTCTAGTAATAAAATAAAATAAAATAATATAATAACTAATAAGCTATCACGGAATCTAAAGCGATTAAATTCCGTCTTCAATTTCCGAGTAGTGCGAGTCTGTCGAGACTGTCGGTTCCGTTGCTTCTTCTGGGCTTTCATGCTTCAATTGGGCAACCCAATGATCAATTAAATCACATAATTATTCTCAATTACAATTAATATCGTAAGATGAGAATTTTACTCAATTAAGCCCAAAATCATTATCACGTCACCAAATATACTCCTAAATCGACGCTTCTGACCCATACTAAATACGGTCTATCAAATATCCCCACGCTTGAACTTTTACTCGTCCCCGAGTAAAACTCGAAGAGCACACTAATATCCATCACTAGTCCAAAACGCGCGGGAAAAACATTACTCACAACGACCCTCGCTCGCCTTCCTTCAAACTCCCTCGTAACAAAACATCACCAACAAACTACGGTCACCAACTCGAATCATCCTCACGACAAAAGGACATCAATATGTGAAAATACACAATAATAAAATTCTAACGCCCCTTATCACTCCGATCCTAAAACGGATCACATGTGCTACAAATATCACCGGTGGTACAAGATGTATACCACAATATTATATAACCCACACATGTAATCAATCCTAAACTCCTCTAATTAATCGCCAAATCAAAACAATTACACCCAATCACATAAACAAGGTGCAATCACTTCACTCCGCACCGCGATTCTTCTCACCATAGCCAACTAATTCTACCCGACGTCCTTCTATGTCACCCTTCTTATGACGCCACACCAAGAACGGATAAAGCAATTGTGAGTTTTTTTTTTTCTAATTCCCTCATTTTGCCTAGAGTGTCCGCCCTTGCGGATTTTCACTCTAGCTTTTCATATTTTTTTCAACTCACACTACTCTCGTGGCACGCAACTCGACTTTTCTTTTTACCCGGAGTGCCCTTTCGGGTTTTCACTCCGTCCTCGGCCACATCCCCATTCTTGCCTAGGCGCCCTTTCGGGTTTTCACCTAGCCGGTTTTTTTTTTATTTTTTTTTATTTTTGTCTTTCATCATTTTTTCAAATTACAACATAAAAGATGGTAACAAAGACGAGAATTATATAAATCCCTCCCCACGCTTATTCCGAGCATTGTCCTCAATGTGAGACTAAAGGACACAAATAAATACGATAAACGGGGAGAAGAACCTCAACAATCAATAAGCACCTCCGTCACAACCATCGTGATGTCACATGACATTCATTAGTCATCGATAAAAGCATTCAAACTTCCCTCGCACGTACAACTTCACTAGTCACTTTGTATTCGCCCACAGCACTCGAGACAAGCAACACAATCACTCGTAAAGCAAATCCAGCTCCATAAGAAGCAACACAAATTCCATGAATGAATAGTGAAACTAACCCCGACAACATCAAAAGGCAATTGAACCACGATAATATGAACTCCGCAATATACCCGACATGAATTCAATCACTAACCCGACATCAACTCAGTACACATCAATTCACACACTACTAAACCCGACATAAATTAGTAGCAACAACCAAGCCAACTCCATCGGAATTAGTACTCACACAAATTCGAGATCGAAACAGAACCACCTTCCACTGACCCGCCACTAACTCGGCACAAAGCAGCTAACATAACCAATACTCACTCACCAATTCGAGAAATATGCTTGGAAATATTGACTCTGATTAACGCCTCCACCACGGCAGAAAATCTACCGAGTTCAGGCCCCACACGCAGAAACTGACTCCAGATTTAGGCTTGACCGCCGACGACGAGAATTGACTGGAGTGATCTGACCTGAGATCGGTGACGACAGACAGAACTGACCCGGAAAGTTGTGTGATGAAAAACGAAACCGAGGTCTGAATTGAGAGATTGAGGGAGGTGGAATCATGGAGTTGATGATTTGAATTGAGGATGGAGGATGAAAAGGGTACTTGAGATTTTTTTAATGGGGAATTAGTGAGGGGTGGAAACAGGTAGAATAATATAATGGAAGAAAGAGTTATGGAGGAAGATGATGACGGTTAGTTTAGGATGATTTGGTACTCAGATTTGATGACATTAAAGAGTGGATGAAAAAGATTTAATTAGAATTGGAATTGAAGATGGGGAATTGAAGAGGAAGAAGAAGGGTTGTGTCTGTGTTCCGTATTTTTTTTGATTTTTTGATTTTTTGATTTTTTGATTTTTTTTTTGAAAATTAAGAAAACAGACCTGCTGCAGCAGAGGTATGTGCGAATCTCCCAAGGTCCGCGCGACTCGCGCGGGTCACTGGAATTTCGACCCAATTAACGATTTTCTTCAATTTTTCTTCGATTTTTGATGCTCCGTCATGCTAGTCGTACGGATTCCTGAAAAAAAAGAAATCAATCTTTTCTCGTTCTTACAAGTACTAAAAATTAGAAAAATACTTAAAATTTTTAAAAAAAAAAAATATAAACGACTCATTCAACGAAAAATACGAAAATCGACTATTAAGCTAAAATAATGAAACATGACCCTTAAGAAATTGCAAAAAAAATTATACAAGACCGGGTTGCCTCCCGGGAGCGCTTTTGTTTAATGTCGTTCGCTCGACTTCTTGCAGAAAACAATCCGTATTAAAATAGTACTAAATTACTTACCTCAACCGACAATGGAGCAATCGAGTGAAGTGAATGTTACATTAGGCGCAGAACAACTCAACGCCCTTAACAATTGATCAAAAACACTCGCACATAGATTAGAGTAGTGACGATAAGAGATAAAAATCAATTGACACCATCTATAAATAAGCACATCATAATAATCATGCAATGAACATCTTTTCGACCCTCTATGCTCAAAAAATGAATTAAAATCAATGTACTCCTCTTTATATGATGGGTTTTTCATGGGTATAGTCAAATAGGCTCGAGGACAAACATATAACTTTCCCGGAATTAACACCAATGAAGACTCGAATGGTATCGGTGGTGGTCCTTCATTGCGAATATTAAATTCAGTAAATATGCCTCCTGTTTCTCCCATCTTTTCACAATTCATGCTCATTAATTCACTTCTCTTAGGGAAATCGTCTTTCGGCCCATCAAAAACAACTATCTCCTCTTCTCCTACTCCGACTTCCATAGTCTTCTCAATAGTCACACTCATATCCTCTTGCTCTTTCTTAACAATCATAACTAGAGAATCCTTCAAGACTGAAATATCACTCGTATCATTGTGACTTAAGGAATCTTCCATAACGCGTGTTTCGTCAGTGCAAGAGTAATCAATATGTGTAGAAACTGTGGAAGAGGGTGGGGAGTATATCGAATCATCATAGTCATCTTCCTCGTCATCCCAAAAACCATCATCACTATCAACATCACACTCCTTATAAGAGTGACTTACCAAATCGGGTTCAAGGGTAAGAGTGTCATCAAACTCTATGTTCTCAATAACTCCGGACTCCTTAACATTAAGAGAAAACTCATCATGTGTCTCAAGTCTATCATTAGATTCCGTTATTTGCACTAAATGACTCTCAAGGTTCTCGATACTACCATTGTTCTCTTGCCCGAATTGAGCCATACTTGCTTGAAGGGTCATTTGAGCAGTAATCAGGTCTCTAATCATGTCTTCTGTGGATATACGAGAATTATGTTGGGTGTTCAAATTTTTATTGAGACTCATTGAAGGTATCCTAGAGCGTGAGTTTTCCAACTCCCATTCTTCAGTGTCACGAGCCAAGTACATGAAAAGATCCCACTTCTCCTCATAACTAAGTCCATCAACGAATTTCCCCTCACTTAAAGAATCAACATGCAGAGTTCCCAAATTTGATATCGATGACGACATCTAGAGACATACTCACTCAATCTATCAAAGTATTTATAAAACAGTTCATGCTCATATTGAGGAAAATATTTAGTCGCCATTTATCGGATAAACTAAAACACAAAAAAAAAAAAAAAAAAAAAAAAAAACTCAACAAAAATTAAAACTAAACTAGACTCAAAAAAAAATAACGACTATAAAAAACCAACTCTACACTAACACACAAAAATAATTAACGCCAATTCCCCGGCAACGGCGCCAAAATTTGACGGGCTTAAGTCGTATGCCTCAAATTACAATTTATAATCACTTAAATCTGAATACTAAATAATAGTATAGTAGAAATAAGGGTCGAACCCACAGAGAATTGGTTTAACTATAACTGCGTACTAATGTAAAACGATAAATAACTAATTAATTAAACAATATGAAAGGGGGGTTTTGGATAATTGTGTAATAACTAAAACTAATAAAGATGAAAACTTTAACTAAATCAGATGATTAAAAGGTCTCGGGTCAAGTACAAATCCACAACTTAATCACAATTGATCATCGACATCCGGTTCAAATTATTATTCTTGATTACTTTATCGTGAGTCAAAGATTCTAATCCTCCTTACGAATAACTAATTAAAACGTATCCCGTTCTTAATTAGTCCTAACTGTTAAACAACCTAAACAATCCAGTTCTAGATTTAATTCAACAGCAGCATTAATAAATAGAGAATTCGATAAAGAGATAAATAAACACATACAATCCATTTGTGTTATAAATCTATGATAATTGCTCCTAAGTCTTAATATCAACGAATCCCGTTCAATAATTAAGTCTTAGATGTTACTCATGTCAAGTTAATCAACAAATCCTGTTCAATTAACAAAACTAACAATAGGACGATGAAATTGGAAAACTAGTTGATCAGTCTAGAAATCAATAACAACATTCATATAATTAAACTGAGCAATTAATCAATAATCAAGAATAAAGATAAGAACTTTCAAACTCACAACTGATAATTAAGCGTTTCAATGTCTTGAACCGAGATGATAAATTAGTTACACATAATCTAGGGTTGAACGTGCAACTTGTGTCTAATGTTACGTTGAACAACAATATCCATAATAAATTAAAACTGATTCTCATAATCTATATTAATAGTAGTCTAATACTAGTAAATAATTAAGGTAAGTCTATTACTACTTACCAAACTCTAGTAATAAAATAAAATAAAATAATATAATAACTAATAAGCTATCACGGAATCTAAAGCGATTAAATTCCGTCTTCAATTTCCGAGTAGTGCGAGTCTGTCGAGACTGTCGGTTCCGTTGCTTCTTCTGGGCTTTCATGCTTCAATTGGGCAACCCAATGATCAATTAAATCACATAATTATTCTCAATTACAATTAATATCGTAAGATGAGAATTTTACTCAATTAAGCCCAAAATCATTATCACGTCACCAAATATACTCCTAAATCGACGCTTCTGACCCATACTAAATACGGTCTATCAGTTTGGCAGAGCTTTGATCATCCTACCGACACTCTTTTCCCAAACCAGTTTCTCCTGGCCACGGGTCCCAAGAAGCTCGTGAGCCGGGTCTCGAGCCTAGGTGGGGTCTACACCCTCGCCTTGATGCCCAATAGAGTCTCCCTTTACTATAAGAGTAAAAATAGTTCTAATCATCCCATTGTCTACTACACAATGTTTAAGACAACCAAAACCTTAAGCACTTTGCAGTTTCTGGCCTACAATGAGTACAAACCATCCTTCAATCAACAATTTACAGACGGTACTCAAGGTCGATATGAGATTGCGGATTTAACCCCGCCTTCAGATTACCACTACGAAATTATAACCTCGTTTATGCGACTGCAGAATGACGGTAATGTAAGGGTTTATATTTACCAAATAAACGAGGAAGGTGATCAGGGTTGGTTCCCTGGATATAGTGTGTTCAAGGAGGATTATGTACCACTATTAAACCATCAAGTGGATAGTTGTCTACTGCCAGAGAAGTGTGGGGAGTTCGGGGTGTGCGAAAATGGAACGTGCGTGGCATGTCCATCGCCGCAAGGCCTCCTGCCTTGGGCACCCGGTAAATGCGCGGCCCCTACGCCGTCATGTAGTTTGGGGAAGAGGGTAAAGTACTACAAGGTTGAAGGCGTAGAGCATTTCTCAAGCCTCTACAACAAAGGTGAGGGTCGTATGCCCTTGGGTTCGTGTCAGGCCAAATGCAGTTCGGATTGCAAATGTGTTGGTTACTTCTATCATCTAGACAACTCAAGGTGTTGGATTGCTTATGAACTTATGACATTAACAAAGTCAGTAAATCCCAAGCATTTTGGGTTTATCAAGACATCCAACTAACTAGCTACATCTTTATCTTAATTACATAAGGTTTTAAGTAATAAACCATGTTTTTAATCATCTATTCAATTCAATTATGCATGGTGGTTCATCATTGAATAAGAAAACAAATATGTGGTGAACATATATAAGTCGCCACAATGGAAGTGATTAATTAAGTTGATTATTTGAATAAGAGGTAAGTTCTTAATTTATAATTAACTAGTTTTTGATACCGCGTAAATTGCGCGGTTGTTTCTTTAAAAGTTGTATAAATATTCATGTGAGACAATTATTGTGAAACCGTCTCTAAAAATTGTGCTACTCTACAAACAAAAAAGATGTCTACATATATTGTTTTTTCTCACGAATTTTGAGTAAATGTGAAATGAATTTTTTTATTTGAACTCAAAATTCATTTTAATACTATTATGAAAAAATGGTACTTATATTTTTTGGTGGTTATCTCATCCATATATAGTAGTCGTCTACTCATCAATAGTTATATTAATTTATTAATTCAATTTACCTCTTGATCATCGCAAGAGTTCGAGATTTGTTTCAGAAACACATCTACGTACATGAAAATGCTAACTCATTTTATACATAGTAGGAAAATTTATCTTTGCTTTTTAATTGTTCACACATTAAGGTTTTTGTAAGAGAAAAATTTACCTGAATAAATAGTTATAGTATTGTGAATATAGTAAATTAGTTTTTATAAAATGTGTTCAAGGGGCACATGTTGAGAGGTTAATTAAGGGATATTTGCAATAGTATTTCTATAAGTAAGGTAATTATGAGTGTAAGTATGAAATTTTTCCCTGTACAAAATTGCTCGGATGTATTTATTTATTGTTGTAGATCATGTTATATACATATAAAGTAGAGATAACTGAATTTATATTGAAATAAAAACTCAATAATAACCATTTCTTACCTTATTAAGGTCTTACAATAAATAAAATAAAATATTAAACAAAATAAGGTTGTACTCCGTAGTCCGTACCATTTAGGGATAATCAATAAAACAAAGTACGACGGTAAGAAGAATGTACTCCATGGTATTACGACATACTCGTATATTTCAACATAGCTTATTCGTATTAAATTAAAATTTATGAATATTAAAGCACTTAAGAGATAAATACTCCCTCCGATTTTGTAAGATTTTTCTTTTTATCTTTTTGGGCTGATTTTGATCCTTTTTTTTTTTTTTTATGGAAAATCTTTTTCACCCAACTTTACGTCTTACTCTCACTACCTTTCTTATATTACACCAATAAATCAATAATCGAATGATACTACTAAAACTATGTTCTACTTTCTTAAGAATAAACGTGACATGTCTTTCAATTCAAAGTCATTGTATTCCTTTCTGACCAACTGTTGTATACTGTACTAAGGTAGATGTACTATAGCACACCAACGTATTCCTCAAGTTATTTTAACAGAGTAATATGTTTCCTTTTAGTCTCGTAGCATCGATTTTTCATGATGCGTCTCTTTAGCTTTTACACCGGTCTTTTCTTAGGCCATAACAAACCCGAAAATGATCCAACCCCACACAATTTTTCCGACCAAAAAATGATTTTGACTCGAACTAAATCTGATTGACCCGTTTGTCATGTCTAGATCTATGGGTGTACGCGGAACTCTAGTATGCAACTAACGGACACGAAAATAATAAAATTAGCCCAAAAACAACCAATCAAACCTAACAGCGGTACACTTTATAATTTTCATTAATTATCTAAATCTTCTTCGCCATTTTTTAGTCATCCCTCTGATTCTCTCACTCGCTCTACCTTCTTCGTCACCATCGGCATCAATTGAAGGAACGGGTCTCTTACGTTAACGAAAATGAGGAATATCATACACTCTGATACCAAATTATGAGGTAATATGTCATATTATTGCCCATAAAAAATACTCCGTTGATAGAGTATTATCTAAATTAAATATGAGGAAACAAATAATGGAAACTAAATATAAGACCAAATATTTGAGTGAAAAAATTACTGGTACAATATAGGATAAAAAAAACTACCTAGAATATTTTGAAAGGTAACGTTTATACTTCTTCAACACCTACTTTGCTTGACCCAGATTGTAAACCATTATTTAATCCTCGAATAGCTCTCGTAAGTCGCAAACTTGGAAAAGTAGAAAATCTCATAACAGTAGCATCTTCCTTCATTAGCACTCTTTTCTCTCATTCTTTTCCAGCTCCGCTAACTTCTCATCCATGGCTTCTGCTGCAACACTCTCTCTCATCGACGCCCACAAACTCCACAATCTTCAATGCTGTCTCCAGCCTCGAACAAATCAAGTCTCTCATCCCTCATCCCTCATTTCTCCTTCTTTCTGATTTCTTTCCATCCTCGCATCAGCGTACTCAACTGATATCTTTTTCCTGGTATTTTTTGCTCTCGCGATTGATTTGCAGCGAGAATGGGAAATCTGGATTCATCTTATCATGATTGTTCGCAAACAGTGGATGCGACGAATTTTTAATGGTATGGAATAGGAGCACATGAAATGAATACTCGTAGTACTCCGTATAATAGATTTGACACAGCAGAGGATGAATTTTTGGTTACAATTTATAATAGATAAAGAATATGTGAAATATATAAAAGATGAGAGGAATAAACTGCATATTCCATTAGTGGGGAGTTGAATTGGGAAGTTAGAAACTTGAAAGGGAGGTTATTGGATTGGGAAGTTGAAACTTAAAAGGGAGGTTATTAGGATTCAGTGAACTGCAGCCAGATTTATGGGAGGGAGTTGCAGTGCTTTTAATCCTTTTTTCATTGACACATCACTTGCCACATAAGATCCACATCATCCATCCTACTCAGCATCCTACGTGGCTCAATGTGGGAGCTTTAAATGTTCCTGCTTTATATAATAAAGGATAAAAGAATGTAACGATAAACTTTTTTTTTTTTGCCAACTAGGAGAGAAAATTAGAGGTGCCTAAGACCCATATGAGCTAGCATATGTGCCTTGGTATTACAGTCTCTAGAAACAAAAGATAAAGATAAACAATGAAAAGAGGGGAAGAGGTGGGATAAGTTGTTAAGGATCCTTTAAACAGACAGCTTGGGAGGAGTCACATCTCCCAACATCATAACCAGCTGCTGACAGTCAGAATGAAAAGCAACGTGAAGAAAGCGCATCTCAAGGGCCCATTTAACAGCATCAAGGAGAGCTAAGGCTTCCGCTTGGAGTGGAGAGGCTGCCCGAATCTTAGCGAACTTTTGACCCAGGTTGAGCCCCTCCGGGGAGTAGGCAGTCCAACCCCCACTGGATTGAGAGTGATTCCTCCAAGCAGCGTCCACATGAATTTGAACTTGTGTGCATTCATCCAACGTCCCAATAATAGAAAAATGCTTTCCATTCTTGATATTCCAACTTAGGGGGGATTTAGAGCACCGATCATGGGGATTAGGGGGATCAACAATATCATCCTTCATGGGTGTAAACAGATTGCTCTGTGATTGGATAAGCTTTAAAGCTAGTCTTGCGCAAGGGCGACAACCATTGAATTTAGAATTATTTCGAGAAATCCATATAGTCCATAGGACACTCAAAAAAATTGTCACACCATGCAGCCCTTGATCCCGAGAAAGGAGGTAATTAATCCAATCAACAAGCCATATCTTAAAATCAATGTGTGAGTTTACCCGAGCCCGAATACCCAGATCACATCCAAGCCATAGTCGAGCTGAAAAGGGGCAATCCCTAAACAGATGCCCCAGAGTTTCAATCTCCTCCTCATTAGCACAAAGAGAGCAATTAAAATCCACATGTAAGTTACGTCTATGAAATTCAGCACCAATGGGAAGGGCATCATTCAAAATCTTCCACAAGAAAGTTTTCAGTTTGCCAGGCCCTTTTAATTTCCAAAGCTTCTTGCCACAAAAGAGTCTAATCTTATCGTAAGGAATTTGAGATTTTAACTGTTCCCAGAATAAGGAATCGAAGGCCAACCTATACCCACTTTTCGAATTATAGTCTCCCGAGGGGGTTAGACTCCAATAACGATGATCACTACAGTCATTCTGAGGCAACTGACAGCAGAGAATCTTACTAGTCCATTCATCATCATGAAACAACCGAATTTTAGTGGTGTCCCAGCGACCTTGCGTGTCCATAAAATCTTCGATGGAGGAAGGATATCTAAGATTTTGAGACTCGGCTTTCACTGCAGGCTTTAAACCATTCACCCATCTAAAATTGGCAATATTGATAGTGCTAGGCCTTCCAGGCAACCAAGCAATGCCCACGTTTAACATATCAAGGCCCCAGCAAATACCCTTCCATCCCCATGAGCTGCCACCATACCTAGGGGAATCGGGAGAGCCAATGTTGTGGTGCGGGCAAGAATACTTAGCAGTCATGATCCTACTCAAAGTTGATTGCGGTTGCTGTAGGATTTTCCATCCAATCTTTCCAAGCAGAGCATGGTTCATGCATTGGACATGACGTACTCCAAGGCCTCCATCATTCTTGGGGAGAGAGATGTAGAGAGCACTTTTCCAATGAATGGTTTTACTTTTCCTAGTTCTAGCCCACCAAAAATGGGCAAATAGTTTATGAATTCTATTTTCCACACTTACCGGTATTTTAAACATCGATAGGAGGTGAACAGAAAGGGAGGCTAGAACCGAGGATATGAGAGTAAGTCTGTAGACACCCGCATTTTGACCGCCAGGTGTCTATGGTAGTTTCCAAAAATCACCCGATGATGATCGGACGCTAACGGGTTTCTACGCGCTCGGATACGGGCTCAAATCCATTAATCGTTGGCTAACACACTTACGGAGTACAAATCTCACCAAACAGACCTCAAATCCAGGCCCAGTGGATCATTCCGAGTCAAACAAGACTAATTTGGGCCAAAACCGACACTGGAAATAAATCCGACTTTTCACGATTGGGTCAACCCCGGTCAAAGTCGTTTCCGAGACACACAAAACAACCATACAATCATCAAAAGTCCAAGTCAAACACAAAACCCATCAAGGTCAAGGTCCAAACAAGACCCGCGCGACCCATCTAGGCCACTCGATCGAGTGACCCATCCACTCGATCGAGTGGGCCTGCTTTGAGCCCGGCGGCTGGTGTAACGGGCCACTCGACCGAGTTGGCTACTTACTCGGTCGAGTGCCCTAGCCCGGGTGCCCTAATCTCTTCTATATAAACACCCTCCCATGCACACCATCAACACAACTTTCACAACCTCAAAAACCCTAGTATACCCTAGTACACTCTAGGACATCTACAACAACACAAAAAAAAACCTAGCATCCTACACACATACTACGTTTTTACCAACCCTAGAAAAACCCTAGGAAAACCGACTTTAGCAAACCCTAAACCTAGTTCTAGGGATTCAATCCGAGCCACCACAACTTAGCCTCCATACACCTCGAAGACTCCCGTGTTAAAGCCGCGTTTACGAGTCCGTACCGAGACTGAAACATGTAGGTTGAGGGTGACAAACCCTTTTTTCTTTCCTTTTCCCTCTTTTCTCGTTTTTTTGCATTATCATTACTATTATTATATATTATTATTACATATTATTATTATGTATTATTATTATATATTACTATTACGCACTACTACTACGTATTATTATTATTACTACTATATATTATTTTTACTACTATATATTATTATTACTATTACGTACTACTACTATATATTATTATTATTACTATATATTATTATTACTACTATATTTTATTATTACGTATTATTATTATTATTATTATTATTATTAATATTACGTATTATTATGCATTATTATTCTTATTACGTATTATTATTACTATTATTATTATTATTATTATTATTATTATTATTATTACCGTATTATTATTATTATTATTATTATTATTATTATTACCGCATTATTATTATTATTATTTCGTATTATTATTATTAGTGTTACGGTTATTTTATCATTATTATTGCGCATTCATCATTCTTCCTCGTTTTTTCGTTTTTTTTTATTTTAGTCATTGCATCATAATATCTATAATATCTTTAGTATTAAAATATTAAAATACTCATTGATTTGTGTCGAGTAAGAAGGATATCGGGATAAGAAAACACGAACATACAAGTGTACTGCACACAGCGTTGACGGTCGCTTATCCCGGTACCCCGATTATTTGATTATTGAGATGAGTCAATTTAAACAAGATTCCGTTATTACTTCTCGTTATCATCATCAATTTTGCATTCATCAATTTTCTAAAGTCAATTTTTAATAAGGGTCGAAACCCGTTGACACGGACCCGACATCACAATCCCTAGGGATTTATTTCGATGTCGGAAAAGTCGAGGGAATCAAGTTTTTTTACTATTCAAGTAAAGCGTCGATTTTAGATTCGATACCAATTCCATAATTGGATATCGAATCTAACAATCAAGTCATATGAATTAATTAACGTGATTTATTCATATCACGATAATTAATTCAAAGCGACTAAAATTAATCCATCCTTTTTATTTTTCACTCTAAATATCCCATATCGATTCAATAATCGAATATGGGATAGGATGAGTATTCAATTTTAGAATCGGGTATAAATTCAACAATATTTATATTCGGTTCAACAAAATTCGCGATTTATAAAAAACCAAGTCGAACATAAATTGTGCAATATTTATGTCCGATTATCAAAAATCAATAGCAATTTCAAAGTCAACAATTAAATAGCAAACGAACCAAGTTCGTACAGGTGCCACTCGACCGAGTGCCTTAGTCACTCGTTCGAGTGACACCCTAGAATCGAGTCAGAATGCTAATTATGACCACCACTCGATCGAGTCTCACAGTGACTCGGTCGAGTGGCCATGTACTCGACCGAGTTGGTCAATAACTCGGCCGAGTACGGTCATAAACGCAAAACAGAAATCTTTTTTAAAGGTCTACTCGATCAAGTCTATTGACCACTCGATCGAGTGACCACATAATGACTAAAATGCAAGTCGTACATTATTCTATTTTGCGAACTCGGTAGTAATTTATGATTTAGGTCAACACGTGTTTAATCAATCATGTGTATTACTATCTTTTCAAACCATGCATCTCATATTTGCACCTTTTCATCTCATCCCATATTTACATAAACCGTTATTATTCGTTATATCATTACATCGTTTACTAACGCGTTTGTTATTTCTTTTGCCAATTTAATTATTGTTCGTTTATTGTACTAAATGAACCCGCATGCTAAAATACAACTTTGACGTTAATTTTAGTTGCATTAAATTGACTTAGAAACCCTTTCAATTACATTCGCATGTTTAGGGAAAATAAATCTTTGCATATCATTTTCCCGTTTTACTAGCACGCGTATTAGAAAGTCATTCGAGTTCTTAGTAGAGGCCGCTAAAGTGCGGGCGGGGTTGGGTGTCCTTTGTGGGCTTCCCAACACGTACCCTCACCCCTTACTCAGAACCTCGGTTTCCGGATGCCCGAAACCGTTGGCGCACGAGAGTCATTCAATATAGGATTAACCGCTCAAGTCGGCATCTATATCGATATGCAAAGGGACGAGCCCAATAAACTCTGACATCGGAAATGGGCCGTATTTTGTATACGGCCCACTACGACATAGAGTGGGCTCGAACGGTTCCGAATAACCATAAAATTCGGTGGCGACTCCACATAGACCTAAATTTCAATTCGATCCTTCTCATATGGAGATTCATTCGCCTACCCAAACCCGCGCGTGGCCGCGTCGGGGTGGACCTATGTCATGTCCACAATTTGGCGACTCTGCTGGGGATTAACTGATGCGTGACTTACCATCGGCATTCTCAGGGTGAGACTCGAATAGAAATCGTTTGACAAATACAATACGCGTTTTAGTTCTACGGTTCATGCATAACCCATATTTTCCCGGGCCGGTACTCGCGACCGACGTCCCACTATACCGTTGATGTACTCCAATATGGATATGTCAAAAGGTGTCCATAGTCGATTCGAGTGGGTTTCGCGGCATGTTCTAAGATCAACTCGACTTAGGAAGTCCGTCCCGATCAACGTCTAGACTATGTACACTGGTATAGACCCCCTATAGACCGACCGAGACTTAGTATAGAGCATACATGGCGTCGTTATAATGCTTGTGTGACTACGTGCTACTTGGTTTCCGAGTCGTTTTCAAAAAACCGTCAACTTTTCAAAATTGCATCCTTTTCAAACTATTCGATTTCAAAACCCGGGTCACATACCGAATTTAGGACTTATGATTTTTACTCAAAATAGCCTATTTTCTAGCCGGTATGCTGCCCAAATCAAAACTCGAACTTTCAAAACCCGTGGCCCAATGACTTTTCGTCCTTTTTCGGAAATTTGGGTCATCCACCGAGTTTACTCGGTCCTTTTTTGCAAAAATCATCAATTTTCAAAACCTTCCACTTCTAGGACCTCCCGTATTTAGCAGTGTCGGGTCGCGTCTTAAGTTGTCAAGGTCTTTAGCGTCGAAACTCCGTCGATCTTACATCACGAGTTTCTTCCCTATCCCGGTCCGCCTTATTAGACTAAGGCAAGGCCTACCTACGTAGGACATACTCCAACAAAGGAAGGCCCGTTTACACAATCGAGTCAACCTTCCTTCGGACAGGACTAGGCCCACGTAGCCGAATCCTAAGGAAGGCCCATCTTGCACAAGTCACCCGTCTAGGTGTCTTTTCCGAGTCAACCTTTTACAAGGCATAACCCTATAACAAAAGGTTCACGGTCCTTACGTCTAAGGGTCACTCGTCCGACACTCGAGTCTTAACAAAATTATCGATCCCACTTGGGGGCTACCCCTTAGCAGAGCGATCAATCACGATTGCTCTAAGGGTCATGTCTTACACGTGTCTCACGTACCCCACTTTCGAGTCACTTAAGATGCCACACCATCTAAGTCCTTAGTCTCACATCGGGGGCTATTCTCCGACGGAGTGACTAATCACAGTCACTCCGAGAATCGTACCCTACACATTTGTCTTAGGGGAGTCTAACCCAAGTCAAACTAGAGTCGTCTCTCCTCCTGCGCTATTTCCTATGCCTTGGTGAGTTGGAGTTCCGAAGCAACTTTTCTGATTGCGTGGTGTTCTTACAGACAGGCCACCCGAAACCAGATACCAACACAAAATGGACGATTTGAAAAATGCTCTGGCCAAGATCGAGACTCAACTGGCCGCCATCCAGGCTAACCAAGCAACGATAGTCACCCGCCTAAGTGTCGTGGAAAAAGCGGCCCCAGTCGGAGGAGCTGAGCCCAATGGGCCCATGGCCGAATTGGTCAGTATCGTTCGTAGGCTCGAGGAACAAGTTCACCTATCAACGAACAACTCGATCCACACCGAGAATGCTCGTATTTATTCACCTCTGGATAACGAGCTTCCTGCTAACCTCAACTTAACGGGACTTCCTATGTTTGAGGGTACCGAAGACCCGGTCCACCACATCCGGGCTTTCAAAGACTTCATGGCGGTGAAGGGGGTGAAGTCAACTATGTTCAAGCACTTGTTCCCTTCTTCCCTGGAGAAACACCCCAAAGCCTGGTACTACAGGCTCGATTCCAAGAAATACCCGACTTGGGATGACATGGCAACGGAGTTCGCTCGGAACTACGCTGATAATGTCGAAATCCAGACTACAATGCGTACTCTGGAAGTGATGGCCCAAGAGCCCAAAGAAGGGTTCACTAAATACCTTCAAAGGTGGAGGGCCGAGAGTGTAAAGTTGGTAAACAAGCCCAACGAGAAGACACTAGTGGAGGCCTTCATCAACAACCTCCTACCTTCTTACCGCGTCCATCTTAGGTATGCCGGCATTTCAAACTTTGCCGTACTTACCGAAATGGGCATTAGGATTGAAGACGATCTTCGACACAATGAAGATCTGAGTGAAGTTTCTACTAAAGGCTATATTGGACATCAACTCGAGTCCTTAAAAGCCGACGACTAATGACAACATTATCCGAGAGTCCGGATCTGATTTGAGTCCGAGTCTGAGTCCGAGTCTAGGATGTACTATTCCCTTCGAAGTCGAAGTCAAAGTCAGAGTCAGAGTCAGTTGTATTCTGTCCTCTTTTTTTCAAAATTTAATAAAATCAGCTTTCAATATTCTTTCTCATATATACTTTCCTTATGTATTTCCGAGAACATGATGAACACCATCATACACTGTGAGCACACGCACGTGACTATTATAGGCACATCTATAATGACTGCAGGAAACCGAGCCCGTGTTTTCTTTTTACCTATTCCGTGTCTGGTATAGAAAAACCACATAACTACCCGTAGCAGGATCGGTATCGAATCCTATGACAAATCTAGGTAATCTCCTAGTTTGGGTTCAAGACGGGAGGCAAGCCCATTTCCCACAATAAAACACCCCTCCAACAAGACTAACCGATCCCTACCTTTGGTGTTAGTCTGACCAAAATAAAAAAAAAACCATGACCGGGGCTGAGAGGTCAACCAAAATAAAAAAAAAACCCATGACCGGGGCTGAGAGGTCAACCAAAATAAAAAAAAAACCCATGACCGGGGCTGAGAGGTCAACCAAAATCCAAAAAACCATGACCGGGGCTGAGAGGTCAACCAAAATCCAAAAACCCATGACCGGGGCTGAGAGGTCAATCAAAAGTCAAAAAAAAAAAGAAAAAAAAAAGAAAGGGCCAAAGCAAAAAGAATGCCATCAAAAAAAAAAAAAAAAAAAAAAACTGGACACAAAAAAAAAAATCGAAAGTCCATGAAAAAAAAAAAAGCAAAAGGCCAAAACAAAAAAAAGCAGGCCATCATCAAAAAAAAATTCAGAATACCCATGACCGTGGTCAACGGTCAATTCAAGTGAAAGCCCCACGACCAGGGTACGGTCAAAATTATCAAAACCCCATGATCGCGAGGTCAATCAAAAATCAAATACCCATGACCGTGGTCAACGGTCAACTCAAGTGAAAATCCTTTGACCGTGGTACGGTCAAATTCAAAATTATCAATACCATCCAATAGGGGAGTGACAATCAAGCTGGTCAGCTAACACCACATCTAGCCTTCCCACATTACAACCCTCAAGACCTTCCCGAGACCCAGGCCAGAGACAGCCCGGAATTTTGAGAATTCAAGCTCAATAGGATACCCCTAACCACTAGGGCCAGACAGGGAGGCCATTTCCCGCATTATCAAACCGGCTCTCGAAGCCTTAGCTCCACAGAACCGAGCTCCAGATTTCGAGTTATCAAGGCCATTTACTTCCTAGCACCACATCCCCAAATACATCAAACCCCGAGAGCAAAACTCGTTAAAATCCCCGAGAGCAAAACTCGTTAAAATCTCCGAGAGCAAAACTCGTTAAAATCCCCGAGAACAAAACTCGTTAAAATCTCATCCAAACCAGTTACCAACCCCGAACACGGGAACTCAACTTGCAGTCGGCATAGAACATGCCCAAATAGTTCACACCACCTCTGGGGGCTACCCCGGAGAACGCTCACAGTCACAGGATTAATATCCTAATCATTCAAGCCCTTTGATCAAGACATCACTGGGAATGCACCTAGCCTACACCGTCATTATGGCTAGTTACACACAAAGTCCTATTAGAATAAGCACCATAATACATCTTCCGCCACTGAACTACGGCATGGTTTGATTTCACTACACGTGAATACGTAGGCAGCCTTTCAACAGAGGCACAACCACCCACATTGACACATGATCAAAAAGCACCGTCATTTCGGTCACGACACTGTCATGTTCTCAGTAGCTAGCTTTGTTGTCCCGGGGGCTCCTCTTAGACAGAAGTTCTCCATCCACTCACAAAATCCAGATAAATCCAACAAAAAATCTAGCCTTCTTTCTGTAGTGTGTCCTAGTACTCGGCTCAGTCGAAGACAAGAATCTGTCAGGACTCGAGGCATCACCTACTTTGGAAAAGTATCCTAAAATAGGAAATCCGGAAGGGCACCAGACTAAAACAGTCTCATTACGGACTACTGCCAGTCCCCTACAGCATATCTATCCCATTTCGATATACGACCGTGTTGCCACTCGCCTAGGTTACGGGATAGCGCAACTTGAGAGTCTTGTTAGGCGGCCCACACCCCTACCGAATCACGGTCCAACCTTTAGAGAGTCCAGTCCGTGTCAGTCAACTCGTCCTGTCGTATCCAGAGTCGAGTCTGTCGGTAGGTCCCTCTCTTATGATTCCACTTTGAAATTTGCAAAATTTAGCCATTTGAAAAAAGATCTTTTTTGACAAGGTCAGATTTCAGTCTATTTATACTGCGAATTTATTTTCTATCCCTTTCCATTTTGAAAACCTAGCTCGCGATTGCTTTCAGGATTTCAAATTCAAAATTCGAGTTTTCAAAAAAAAAAAAAAAAATTCAAAATCATTTTCCCCAGCACGAGTCATTTTACCACCTACGTGTTGCATGCATTCTATGTGACTCATACAGGTACGACTCAAACAGGGACATGCAAGTCATCAAATCTCCCCAGCAACATTTTCCGGGATAGCATGGGATGGGCCAACACACAGGCACACCCAGGGCTTACGCGACAAGCCCGAATTCCCCACGGAGCACAAGCATCCAGCGCAGGTATGATCTCTGTCTTATGGCTGGCGAGCCCTTCACGCGAGTCTAATGGACTATAAACGACCCGACCGGAAGTCTACCAGGTCTTAACAGGCTTGGTAGCTACTCTGACTTTCGCTTTGTCCAAGCCTCAGTCAGAGTGGGGGCTCTGTAGACACCCGCATTTTGACCGCCAGGTGTCTATGGTAGTTTCCAAAAATCACCCGATGATGATCGGACGCTAACGTGTTTCTACGCGCTCGGATACGGGCTCAAATCCATTAATCGTTGGCTAACACACTTACGGAGTACAAATCTCACCAAACAGACCTCAAATCCAGGCCCAGTGGATCATTTCGAGTCAAACAAGACTAATTTGGGCCAAAACCGACACTGGAAATAAATCCGACTTTTCACGATTGGGTCAACCCCGGTCAAAGTCGTTTCCGAGACACACAAAACAACCATACAATCATCAAAAGTCCAAGTCAAACACAAAACCCATCAAGGTCAAGGTCCAAACAAGACCCGCGCGACCCATCTAGACCACTCGATCGAGTGACCCATCCACTCGATCGAGTGGGCCTGCTTTGAGCCTGGCGGCTGGTGTAACGGGCCACTCGACCGAGTTGGCTACTTACTCGGTCGAGTGCCCTAGCCCGGGTGCCCTAATCTCTTCTATATAAACACCCTCCCATGCACACCATCAACACAACTTTCACAACCTCAAAAACCCTAGTATACCCTAGTACACTCTAGGACATCTACAACAACACAAAAAAAACCCTAGCATCCTACACACATACTACGTTTTTACCAACCCTAGAAAAACCCTAGGAAAACCGACTTTAGCAAACCCTAAACCTAGTTCTAGGGATTCAATCCGAGCCACCACAACTTAGCCTCCATACACCTCGAAGACTCCCGTGTTAAAGCCGCGTTTACGAGTCCGTACCGAGACTGAAACATGTAGGTTGAGGGTGACAAACCCTTTTTTCTTTCCTTTTCCCTCTTTTCTCGTTTTTTTGCATTATCATTACTATTATTATATATTATTATTACATATTATTATTATTATGTATTATTATTATATATTACTATTACGCACTACTACTACGTATTATTATTATTACTACTATATATTATTTTTACTACTATATATTATTATTACTATTACGTACTACTACTATATATTATTATTATTACTATATTTTATTATTACGTATTATTATTATTATTATTATTATTAATATTACGTATTATTATGCATTATTATTCTTATTACGTATTATTATTACTATTATTATTATTATTATTATTATTATTATTACCGTATTATTATTATTATTATTATTATTATTATTATTATTATTATTATTATTATTATTATTATTATTATTACCGCATTATTATTATTATTATTTCGTATTATTATTATTAGTGTTACGGTTATTTTATCATTATTATTGCGCATTCATCATTCTTCCTCGTTTTTTCGTTTTTTTTATTTTAGTCATTGCATCATAATATCTATAATATCTTTAGTATTAAAATATTAAAATACTCATTGATTTGTGTCGAGTAAGAAGGATATCGGGATAAGAAAACACGAACATACAAGTGTACTGCACACAGCGTTGACGGTCGCTTATCCCGGTACCCCGATTATTTGATTATTGAGATGAGTCAATTTAAACAAGATTCCGTTATTACTTCTCGTTATCATCATCAATTTTGCATTCATCAATTTTCTAAAGTCAATTTTTAATAAGGGTCGAAACCCGTTGACACGGATCCGACATCACAATCCCTAGGGATTTATTTCGATGTCGGAAAAGTCGAGGGAATCAAGTTTTTTTACTATTCAAGTAAAGCGTCGATTTTAGATTCGATACCAATTCCATAATTGGATATCGAATCTAACAATCAAGTCATATGAATTAATTAACGTGATTTATTCATATCACGATAATTAATTCAAAGCGACTAAAATTAATCCATCCTTTTTATTTTTCACTCTAAATATCCCATATCGATTCAATAATCGAATATGGGATAGGATGAGTATTCAATTTTAGAATCGGGTATAAATTCAACAATATTTATATTCGGTTCAACAAAATTCGCGATTTATAAAAAACCAAGTCGAACATAAATTGTGCAATATTTATGTCCGATTATCAAAAATCAAAAGCAATTTCAAAGTCAACAATTAAATAGCAAACGAACCAAGTTCGTACAGGTGCCACTCGACCGAGTGCCTTAGTCACTCGTTCGAGTGACACCCTAGAATCGAGTCAGAATGCTAATTATGACCACCACTCGATCGAGTCTCACAGTGACTCGGTCGAGTGGCCATGTACTCGACCGAGTTGGTCAATAACTCGGCCGAGTACGGTCATAAACGCAAAACAGAAATCTTTTTTAAAGGTCTACTCGATCAAGTCTATTGACCACTCGATCGAGTGACCACATAATGACTAAAATGCAAGTCGTACATTATTCTATTTTGCGAACTCGGTAGTAATTTATGATTTAGGTCAACACGTGTTTAATCAATCATGTGTATTACTATCTTTTCAAACCATGCATCTCATATTTGCACCTTTTCATCTCATCCCATATTTACATAAACCGTTATTATTCGTTATATCATTACATCGTTTACTAACGCGTTTGTTATTTCTTTTGCCAATTTAATTATTGTTCGTTTATTGTACTAAATGAACCCGCATGCTAAAATACAACTTTGACGTTAATTTTAGTTGCATTAAATTGACTTAGAAACCCTTTCAATTACATTCGCATGTTTAGGGAAAATAAATCTTTGCATATCATTTTCCCGTTTTACTAGCACGCGTATTAGAAAGTCATTCGAGTTCTTAGTAGAGGCCGCTAAAGTGCGGGCGGGGTTGGGTGTCCTTTGTGGGCTTCCCAACACGTACCCTCACCCCTTACTCAGAACCTCGGTTTCCGGATGCCCGAAACCGTTGGCGCACGAGAGTCATTCAATATAGGATTAACCGCTCAAGTCGGCATCTATATCGATATGCAAAGGGACGAGCCCAATAAACTCTGACATCGGAAATGGGCCGTATTTTGTATACGGCCCACTACGACATAGAGTGGGCTCGAACGGTTCCGAATAACCATAAAATTCGGTGGTGACTCCACATAGACCTAAATTTCAATTCGATCCTTCTCATATGGAGATTCATTCGCCTACCCAAACCCGCGCGTGGCCGCGTCGGGGTGGACCTATGTCATGTCCACAAAGTCGACCCGCTGGCGAGAGCAGAGTCCCCTTCCAAGAAGAGATGCGTCTGACAACATTATCGTAGATTTCATGAAGAAGGCCTTGCTATTGCGATTAATATCTAAAGGCACACCTAGATACTTACCAATTGTACTATGGGAAGATAACCCAAAAGTTTTGTAGCAGAGTTTTGCAGTGGCTAGAGTAGTATTCGGGCTGAAAATTATAGAAGATTTTCCATAATTGATAGCTTGACCCGAAGCCTCACAATATTCAACAATAGCATAATGTAAATTTTCATTGCTAATCATATTCCCTTCAGTGAAGAAGATAGCATCATCGGCAAAAAGAAGGTGAGAAATCGAGGGTGTCGATCGTGCAATCTTAATGCCACTAATCGCATTCATGTCTTGTAGCTTTCTAAGATTTGAAGAGAGAACCTCCGTACATAAAACAAATAAGAATGGGGAGAGGGGACCCCCTTGCCTTAATCCCCGATTTGGCATGATCCTAATTTTTGGCGCACCGTTGATAAGGAGATCATAGGTGACTGAAGACACACAATTGATAATCAGGTTGGTCATATGATTCGGGAAGCCCATAGCTTCCATCATGAGCCAGAGGAAATTCCAGCTAACTCGGTCAAAGGCCTTGCTGAAATCAACCTTCAGAGCAATTTTACCCCGACGACCAGTAGTAGAACAAGTTTTTATGTGGTGCATGATTTCATGAGCAATCAAGATATTATCATTTATTGATCTACCCGGAACAAATGCATTTTGGAAGTCACCAACCAGATTACCAAGTACCTTCTTGATTCTATATGCAATACACTTAGTTGTAATTCTCATAACCACATTGCATAGACTTATAGGACGCAATTGATTAGCGTTTTCCGGACTAGTGACCTTTGGAATCAATGCAATGAAAGTTCGATTCATTTCACTAAGAACCTTACCAGAGTTGAGAGTGGAACATACAACTTTAGTAAGATCTTACTTTATCAAGGACCAGTATCTCTGGAAAAAGATAGCCGGGAAGCCATCCGGTCCGGGTGATTTCAATCCTCCTAATTGGAAAACAGCCGCACGAACTTCCTTAGAGGAGAAGGGTTTATCAAGATGGTCATAATCAGGCTTGTTTAGCCGGGTGACACAACCAAATAAATATCCGAAGTTACTCTTGTATTGCTCAAAAGGTACATTAGTGAAGTGATCATGGGGTCCAGATTGATAGACTGTCGAGAAGTGAGACTTAATAATATTGCAGATTTCATTCGGATCCGTGCACCAGGATCCAGCTTCATCCTTGAGACCAGTAATAAAGTTCCTCGCAGTTCGTCCTTTGACACAATTGAAGAAAAAACGGGAGCAAGTGTCCCCTTCCGTTGCCCATTTTATTTTAGAACGCTGCTTCCAAAAGACATTCATGGCTACCGCAAAATCCTTTAATTCCGCGTGAGCAATATCATAATTGTCTTCCGACTCCCCAGAGAGAATAGAATTCAAACCCGCATCCAACATAGCATCAAAGTCCGTCCATTTTTTGTTCCATGTCTCTCGCTTATCGAGAGCCCACCTTTTGACCATAGCTCTAATGCGTCCAAGTTTACGTATAAAGCAGAAAGCCGGTGATCCATGACTGTTTGTGGAGTCATTCCAATTTGCATGGATTAACGCTTTAAAATCCTCAAAATCAAGACACCAGGCCTCAAGCTTATAAGGCTTGCTCGCACGATCACGAACAAGATTAAGGTTGAGCTCGATCATTGCATGGTCTGAGAGTTGAATTGGAAAATGAGTGACACCAGTATTTGGATAAAGGGCAAACCAGTTTGTTGAGGCATAAGCCTTATCAAGTCGCTCATAAACCCTCTTTTTGCCCTTTCTATTATTACACCAAGTGAAATGTTGCCCCTTAAAAGGAATGTCGAGTAGCTGATTATCAATTTTCCATTGGACAAAATTATCCCGTCCATCAATACGCCCTTTTTTTTGCGCTCATTTTATCTTCATCGTATTCAACCTGATTGAAATCACCAATCAAAATGTAAGGAAGCTCAAAGGAGTCAAGCCAATCACCTAAATGGTCCCAAACCTCCTGCCTTTTGTCTACGCTTGGATGACCATACACACAACACAAATACCAAGCCGAGCCACTTAACGTGACTTTTAATATAATAAAGTGGTTACATGAGTACACATGATCAAAAATAGCAATGGAATTCCATCCAGAGTGGGTATTAGATTTCCAGCCCAGCCAAAGCCCACCACTACTTCCAATGGCATCAACACCACAACTATCTAAATATCCAAGGGAGTGTCCCAGACACGATGCTATTTGTACACTACATTTGGTTTCAATAAGGAAAACAAAGTCGTACTTAGTATTATTTAAGGTCGCTCTTAATTTACTAATTGTAGGAGCAAGCGGGTCATTAATACCCCTACAATTCCAAACTAGGCCCTTCATAAGTCTCAAGTTGCAATAAAAAAAATGAAATTAAAACTCAACTTAAACGAAGAACCACCGCACCCAACCCTCCCATGAAAACCAACCAGCACAACACAACCCTACCCAAGTCACCCATCCACGAAAAGCCTAGAGCAAAACAGAGCCGATCTGAGGAAGAGCCAAGACAACCAAACAACCCATCCGTCAAGCTAGAGAAGCCAAAGAATCAAACGTACCCTTATGAGAAAGAAAACAATCTCAACCATCACCCAAAGTCAAACACAAACATAAACAAATTGAAAAAGCCCATCGAAAACTTAACAGGAAGCTTTTCATTGACCATCAATATAAACATTCTTAAAAGGGAGGTTGTTTACTTTTAACCTTTCACCTTTAATTTGAAACATTCATTAAAAAGATTTTCATTTAACTTTTCATTTCTTAACAAAGATTTTCATTTAACTTATCATTTCTTTAAAAGATTTTCATTTAACAAATTATGAAATTCAGACCACAAATTAAAAAAAAAACTGAACTACAGGCCGACCGACATAAGCGAGCCGAAAATGACCAAACCGGCATCGGACCAAAGCAAATTGGTGGGGGAGGGGGACGAGGGGAAGGGGGAACACCAATGACTCAGACACCAATGAAGAAAGCCAAATTAGACCCAAAGAAGCCCACACGACAGTGACGAGGCACAAGCATGGGAGATGGGGGAAGGGGCGAGGGGGCGGGGAACATCCCCATGTGTGCACACACGAGCCGACGAACCTGTCAAGCCGACGAACAGACCAGCCCAGGAACACCGAACATAAATGGACCGAAATAGATATCAGAAGAAGACCAACTAGACGATTGAAAATGATGGGCAACAAACTCACAAAAAGAAAGATGGGATAAAAGAAGAACAAAGGTGATGGGTGAGAGTGATTCAGAAGAAAGCCCCATGAACAGCTCTAGCGAGACGGATTTCAAACGTAACTTCAAGAACAGCTCAAAATCAAGATCGGCCCGGCGTAATCGGAGATAAGTGAAGTCTCGCCGGAGATTGGCCGGAGATTGGCCCAATCCCTGGCGAGTGGCCTGGGTAGGAGAGGACGTGTAGTTGGCAAGGAGGGTGGTGGCGGCAGTCACAATAAAAAGATGATTTAGGGTTTAGAGAGAAAGGAGAGAGAGAGAGAGAGAGGCTTCGCGTAGGATAGCTAGTCTATTTGCTCCAAACGATAAACTTAAAGGGGAAGCAAAATAACAAAATATAGAACTAACCTCCAGCAATTGGATTCCTGAACAGCTTTATTAACGACCTGAAAATACTGTCCCCGAAAACCTTCGACCGTCTTTCTTTATTGTCGGTTCTTAACCTTTTCTTCTCAGATTTAGATGGTATATTGATGAATAGAAAAGAAAAATTTAGTGTAGGTATAGTAATGAATGAAATATAGGTTATTATAGAAAACTTCATCAGTTACTAAGTCTATCATAAATTCTAACATAAGAAATTAGTGGTAACCCGTGCACATATCCACAGACCACAAACTATTTTTATATTGACACAAATTTTTTTTTAGTAATATATAAATGTATATGTTTAATATGATCATTGAGATTATATTGTAGAACACTATTTAATTGCACAATTAAAATATAATAAACATAAGTAAAAATAATGTATACATTAAGAGAAAATAAGTAACACTTCCGACCCCAAATGAATTGTATAAATAAACATGCTCAAAGACTTCTTTCTAGATATTGTTTGTCGTAATGGATAACAATTTACCCTTGTCATATATGAGTATCTTCAAGCCCTTTTTGCTACCTCGATATAGCCAGATAACGTTGTCCGTGCGTAAATATGTGGCGTGGAACTCTGGAAGATATAAGCCCGCGTGAGCTAAGGACTGCCCTTGGCGCTTATTAATAGTCATCGTGAATCATACTGCAATAGAAAATTATTTTTTATCGAAATGAACATGAGATTTGGTAATGTCTGATGGAGTAAGTGTTAAACGGACAATATGAACTTTACCGCCTTTTTTACTACCTAAAGGCATTTTAGTGGTTATTTTACCTATATTTTGATCTATATTTGTCTCGATTTTGCGTGCTTAATTGTTACTGTATTATATTATAGCTCATTACATGGTGATAAGTGTTAATTAGTTGTTTTAATTATAATTGTCATCATAATTGTTATTTTCCGAGAATTTGGTACCGCTTTGTCTCGTTTCTATTTTGTCAGTACCATTTCGGGAATAACCGAGTAAAGATGAGAAATCATCATGCCAATCTTGTAGATGCTTGTACCATTGTACATGAATGAAAATGGAACACGACATCGAAATTAATGAGTTTGAGTTGAAACTTGATTAAGTAAGTCATACGAATATGACATGGAACGTAATTTGGTCAGGTTTAGGTTGAGTGATTCATGACATGTTTACATATGACACATCGAACACGACATGATAATCCGCTGTGTTTGCCAGATCTAAATGGGAGGCACGCATTATGTGACAAGCTAAGTTGTGGTAAAGTGGCTGTTGTGAACTAGAGGTGATCATGAACGGGCTTGTGTTGGACATGGATCAGATCTAACCATGAAAAATGTGTACAACGAGCCATATTTAACCTGTGCCCGCTACAACGGCTCACTTCTTGTTGCCCAAGTCCAGCCACTACAAAAAAGCGGGTCAACCCATGGGTCTAAATAAAATTAATTTAGTTAGTTGTTCTTCTTAACATAGGAGTTTGTTATTGCATAATATACAAATACTTTACGTTATACCCAATTAAGTCGTCGTCACTCTTAATTTGATATTGAAGTTAAAAATGAGTACTAACCATTGAAAAACAAAACAGTTCGACATCTATATAATCTATTAAAAAGGAAGCAAAGCACTCCCCATCCTCCATACTACCAATCCTCACTTCTTAAAGCACACACTTAGCATGCTTTTATTGGATAGATTGAAAGGGAGGGAGTTGAATGCATGATCAATGGACAACCGTTCAACTTCTTTCTCATTTACTACTCAGAATCCAAAGTGAAGAAAGGGAGCTGAATGCATGATAAATGAGGAAGTTGGTTATTATTGGTTACAACCTTTCAACTTCCTCCTCATTTATTATTTAGAATCCAAAGTGAAGAAACCCTTAAACTACTTTCTCATTGATTACTTAAAATCCTAGGTTAAGCAATAAATTCTGACCACCCTATAAATATTTTTGATGATTATATTGTGGTATTCGACTGAGTGAGATAGCATGACCAATTCTCACCCTATTACCGTTGAGAAATCTATATAATATATTAAATAGAGAACAAAATCATTCTTCATGCTCTAATTCCCCAAATCTCAAAGCTAGAGCACCCCACTTGGCACGATATTATTGGGTGGAAGTTGGGTGGAAGTTGAAGAGGAGGGAGAGTTAAGTGGAAGATGAAAAGAAGAGAGTTATGGAAGATGAAAAGGAGGGAGTGATGAAACTTTGAAAAGGAGGGTTAAGTAGAAGATGAAAAGGAGGGTTAAGTGGAAGATAAAAAGGAGTAAGTTATGATTTGGTGGCAGATGAAAAGGAGGGAGAGTTAAGGAGGTAGTCCTTATTAATCATGTAGCAACCAAAGTGAAGCTATAAATTGAAAAGGAGAGAGTTGAATACACCATCCAAGTGTACAAAATTTTTGCCTGCTTTCAGATTCATACACCATCGTATTTGTTGCTATAATCATTCATGGCATGCATTACTATCATATTCATCGTCGACCAAACAAGAGTGAAGGAGCGTCTTCGTATTCACGGACTTAGCTATACTCAAGGACGAATTATTACTATCGGAAATGACGATATTGAGGGGGGTATGAAGCAATATCATTTCTCTTTGGAGGTAAGAACAGTCCAGAAAATTCATCTCTGTTGTGCTTATTCCTCCTATTTTTGCATAGTATGCATTGTCGTAATACCAGATACATTCAAATACAAATTAATTAATATTCCGTAAGTTATTATACCCAAATTAGATGACGACATTTAGTAACTTCGTATGTGTGCAAGCTTTCTATTATTTAGTAATAGGGGGAGTAGCATTGATGAATAGAGGGTGTTACATTCGACGTAAGAGAATATTTCCATTACGTATCCCCCTGCCAGCCTTCCAAAATCTAAGGCTATAGAACCTTGGTTTTCCGATAGTGATATTAGTGAATACGGTTATAGAACCTTGGTTCATATAATCAAATGTAAACAAATGATTGAGACAGACGCGAGGACTTCGTATTTACATTTCATTCACTTTATTTTTTAGACATTACCTTCAGTTTTGTAAGACATCGATTTGCATTGTCGTTTATTGATTCTAATTTAGTTCTAATTTTCCTTTGCATTTTCTTTAGAGAATTTGTGCGAAACCAGTAGTCAAGTCTGCAATTTCTCCCTTTCCAAGTATAATATTATATTTTTATTTATCTTTATATTGATTGATTTATAAATAAATTTTACAGTTAACTTTAAATCAAATTGATTTTTTGTTGATAAAGGAGAACTTTTATTTATATTTAAAGTTGTAGTATTTTACAAAATATGATTGAAAAAAGTTTCAATATTTTGACTGTTGGTTTAAGTAAAATACCAATGACTACCAATTATTTGGGGCAAACAAAACTTGATATTTCACTTAAAATATAAATTTACTGTTATTAAGAAAGCTTAATAGTTTTATAAAAAAAATAACTTAATAGTTTGATTGGTTTACCTTTTCACCTTCTTTTTGTCTTGATAATCAATTAAAGTTAATATTAATCATTATATTATCTTTCATAAAGAACTTCCTATTATAACTAAAAAACTAATATATTATATTTTCATCTATTTCGTCTTAAAGATTAATCAAAGTTTATTAAATATAGCATTAAGAACATCATAGTATAACTTAAAAAATATATATAAAGCCATGGAGAGATGATAAAAAGACATTTGGGAGTTTGTATTCACATTTCATTGCTTTACTTCATGAAAATGACCACCAATTTTTAATATATGATAATTAATCCGTTTGAATTTGCATTATTGTTTGTAGATTCTAATTTTAGTTCAAAATTTTATCTTCAGGATTTATTTTATTTACCCAAAATTATGCGAAGCCAATGACTGCATGTTAAATCCATAATTTTTTTTTTCAAGTATAATATTATATTTTTATTGATCTTTATATTAATTATTATGTTTATAGACACATTTCAAGATAACATTAAACTCTTTGTTTTTTTATAGGAGTGAACTTTTAATTATATCCAAAGTGGAAGTAATATACAAAAAATGATTGAGAGAAAATTGCAATATTTAGAGTGTTAATTTAAAGTAATATTTTAAAGAGTACAAGTTATTTGGGTAATGTATTTACTATTTACTGTTTGAATCTCAAGGTAATGAACATTATTGTTATAACGGAAGAGAAAGACAAACAAATAAGAACGTTAAATTGAGAGACAGACAGATTTACGTGGTTCACTAACAACCTGTTAGCTACGTCCACGAGTAGAAGGAGGGGATAGTTTTATTAACTTTGAGGAGAGGTTACGGATTTCAGACTGATATCATAATTATTAGGGTAAGGGTATGAGAGTTTATATACTATTCTCAACCTAAACAGAAACCCTAAACAGATTAGAAAACCCTATACAATAAGAAATCCTAGGTTAGATACTTAGATATTGATTAGAAAACTCTAATCAATCAGATATTAATTAGGAAACTTTCCTAATTAATCAGATTCAGGTCAGAAACCAATTCGAGATCCGAATTGAAAAGACAATTGCTAGACACTTATTATTTCCTAACAATCTCCACCTTGACTTGAATTGTCTCACAGTCATATCAGACAGATGCACTCCAGCGAATGCCAGATCAGATTACCAGATACACTCCAAAGAATGCCAGATCAGATGTACCAGAAATCTCCTCAATCAGACAGATGTACCAGATGCACTCCAACGAATGCCAGATGTACCAGAAATAAAACTCCTCTCCCCTCCTGCCTCAGATATTGCCCAACAAAGGGCAATCAGATATTTCCAGAATTTAGCAAGTCCAAACAACGTTGGAAGTTACTATTCGGAAGCAGATCAGACAAACCCACCCCATCTTCATTACCATACCTGTTCGGAAACTTGATTGACCGCTCACGTGCCAAACTTTGCTGCTTCTGAACTGGTAATGAAGAAACTGATGGTTCAGATTCAGATTCAGATTCGGATTTAGATTCGGATTCAGACTCGGACTGTAGTGGTTGATCTTCAGACTTTGCTTCACTCTCATCAAGAGTTACTTGCTGCTCCACCTGTTTATCATTACTACCACTACTTCTATCTTCCTTCGATTTCAGTGATGATATCCTCAGACAGATTGTACTCTCCTCCACAATGGCCATCTCAGCGGTGACTGTGTCGTCTTTCTTCACGAATGGCGCCCACCGTCTCTGTTGCTTTAACAACGCCCGCATCTTGATCTGCCACAGACTAAAACTATTCCTCCCATCAAAACTCTCAATTTTAACGCTCAACCCAGACATCTTTCTCACAGATCAAATTAACCTGAAGCTCTGATACTAGTTTGTTATAACGGAAGAGAAAGACAAACAAATAAGAACGTTAAATTGAGAGACAGACAGATTTACGTGGTTCACTAACAACCTGTTAGCTACGTCCACGGGCAGAAGGAGGGGATAGTTTTATTAACTTTGAGGAGAGGCTACGGATTTCAGACTGATATCATAATTATTAGGGTAAGGGTATGAGAGTTTATATACTACTCTCAACCTAAACAGAAACCCTAAACAGATTAGGAAACCCTATACAATAGGAAATCCTAGGTCAGATACTTAGATATTGATTAGGAAACTCTAATCAATCAGATATTAATTAGGAAACTTTCCTAATTAATCAGATTTAGGTCAGAAACCAATTCGAGATCCGAATTGAAAAGACAATTGCTAGGCACTTATTTCCTAACAATTATATATTTTAATCACAAAAACAAAATACATATATGAAAATAGGGAAAGTGAATATAGTAATTTAACAAACAAAGTATAGAGTTAGTATAAATTAAAAAAGTTAAAATGAATATCTCCATGATTTTCACGATATTTAAAAACTAAATCCAATTTGTTGAAGGGACGTGCATAAATCCATGTTTAGTGATACTTTTACAAAAAAAAATTAAGGTTAAAATAAATAAAGGACATATCATTGAAATTGGTCGATGTATAAGTTCTGTAGTTTAGTGACATTGTTGAATTAGTGAGATTAATGTGTATAATAATCGGTGACGACCTAAAATTTTGGACCCAAATATTGAAATCGAAACTAAATTCAAAGCGTTTACTATCCGCTTAGGCATGCAAAAATTATTCGGCACGTATTTTTGAACCAACATGTACCAATGAATGAAAGACTTGCTCATGATTATCAAGAATCCGTGCACAAAATTTTCGAACGGATAAACCCATGAATTTCACGGGTCACATACCCGTGCATCGAATTAGTATGTGGTTTTTTTTTTTTTGATATTTTCTTATCGAATTGTAATACAAAATAGGGTTGCTTGCATAATCACTACATCGCTATGTAAAATGATGCATGCACCAAAGTATAAATAAACAATTTCTGATAAGAGTAAAATATAAGGATAAAAAAGAAAAATAACAAGAATAACAAGAGATATACTCCGTACATAAAACAAGCACAACCATGTACTCTATTAAAATTCAAACAAACCATCCCCATCCAACTTTTATCTAATACTTCGTACCAACTTCTAATAAGGCCACATGTTATGCTCTAATTGAGAAAAAAAATCAATTCAGAAAGAATAAAGAAGAGAGAAAAGAGAAAAGACTCTTTAGCTCCCAGCGCACGCGCTTCATGACTTTATCTTCCCTTCCTAATCTATACCTCTATTTTCACCTACAACGATGAATATAAAAATTATTACAGAGCTAACATTTTTGGGGTAATTCTAATTTGTATTTCACCTATTACTACATTTTTTAGCTTCATCTTGCAGGCTTATTATAGCTACGTGTGAAAATGTGTGCGCTCAAAATACCTAATTTGCACCTTATTAGTCTTGAAAAAATAAATAATAGACTTATCATAAGATGTGTACTCATCGAAAAAAGCTCCAAGACAACATATAACTAATAATGTATGGAGTATCATTTACTACTTCTACCACATCAACGATCCACGGCCTTAAGAAGCCTACAAAGTCAGTAAAAGTGGCGAAAATTTGAAAATCCCAAATAAAAACGCGAGAGAAAAATAAAGAATAAGACAAAGCCACAATTCAAGAAGATTACGTTCTCGAATAAAAGTTCAAAAAAATCTATTTATTAGGTATTATACATTACATCTTATAGCGTTATATCTCCTTTTCGTCAATAATAATTCTCTTACATTCTTACAAACACAAAAGGTTAGCACCCACGCCAATAGCCCATAGTTATTGAGTTATCCCTTTAATGTCGAATAGTGCATTATTCCATGTACTGCTTATGATATTACGAATTATTGTGAAAGTATGTAAATAAAGTTACAAATACATGAAATCGGTTTTATTTTTAAATAATTAGAAAATTATTGGACAATGAGGGAAAAAGACAGCACAACGAATTATAAAGGGCATAAAACAATATAGACCCGTGCGGTGCACGGGTATGACGACAAGTTGTTACATTATTACTCAAAAATCCAAATTACGGAGTACTACCTCCACTCACTTTTTAATCTTCCTACTTTTCTGGAAGGTTTGTCCATCTTAATTTTTTTTTTTTTTTGAAGTTCATTAATTCTTATTCAATAAATTCCAAAAGGAGACATACAATCATAACATATCTATATATCAAACTTAAAAGTCATGTTGAGCGTTCTCAGAGTGACACGTGGTGTTCCGAAACAGATGGCATGCTTCTTTTACTGCCTTCTAATCTAATTTTTACCCAAAAAAACAGAAAACACTCTAACAATCTAATTTAATCTCCTCTTCCGTAACGGTCCCCCTCTTTCACCTTCATCTTCCTCCCACCATTAGTATCCTCCATTGCTACACCTCCTTCGTAGCTCTAAGCAAAACCGTTTTCAGCCTCCCCGGTTCCCCACTTATAAACATTTTAGAATGGTTAATTCTTGGTTCATATCTTCCTGCTTCATCGATCTCCGGATTGTCGCTCCGCTGCGCCGCCGTTCAGACCCGCCAGATCGATTCACTCACCATACTCCAGTTACATGGTATTGCCTCAAAATCTGCTGTCTTCGGGTACCTTCCAAATACGTTTTGTTGTCTACTCTTTCCATTTATTTCGAGTTACTATATTCTTGCTCGATCATCCTGTAACATGCTTGGTGCTCTGTTTCACTAATCACTTTTGCCTCACATATACTGATTTATGCTTGGTTTACTGTCTAATTAATCACAATTGGCTCCAAGCTTGCTAATTTAGGGTGCCTTTCAAATGATTTCGTGTAGCATGTAACATGTTTGATTTTGTGTTTCACTGATAACTCTTGCGTACAGCTGCTGTAGTATTACGCTCTAACTCAGTTCTTTCAATTGCCAGCCATATTAGCTTCAGATTAGTGCTACAAATATGAGAAGAAGATTGGTGGCCAGGCCAGTTCGCCTCGTACCTGCACCCAGTCGAGATCAGGCGAGAGCAAACATGTCAATTAGCAACACGACCAAAGCATGAGCTTCCACAACACGACCAACCCACCATCCATGTTGTGATAATATATAATTTGCAAGATCAATATGAAGGAAACTTATTATGAATTGCTTGCTTAAAATGATCAAAGTACATTGCCTGAATATAAATAGTTGGAAGTAACTAACTGAAATGAAATTGCTTGACTCCACTAACATCCTAATCACACGTCTAACATCATGCCTAGGAGTGTGGTATTGACTTTAGAAATAAGCATTAAGATCCTACTAAATAGGAACTACGTACTAAACTCCACTTTGATGCTGTTAGAATTAGTCTTCAACAATCCACCATCCAGAAAAATCTCAACTAGGTCATCTATCATGAAACTGATACTATGAATATATCGAGGCGACGACCTTATATATTCAACGAAAATGACGCATTGTAGACGGCTTACACCATCAACCTCGAGCAAATGATCAACCTCCACTTTGACAAAACCATTACCAATTTCAAAAAGTATGGTCGCAGGAAAGTGAACAGCGAAGGGGGCAATTTCAGCAAAGGTAACTTCAATTTCATCACCTGCAGAGTAAAAGTGAATCATGTTTCTGACAAAATCCTTTAAAAAAAAACCAAAATCCGAAATAATGTTAAGATAGAGGATTTTATTTTTGTAACTACATGATAGTCCTCCTTAGCATTTTATAAATGTCAGTTTAGTAGGATGAAATAATAATCATCAACAATTAAATATTTACAATAATGACCTAGAATTGCAAAAGTCACCACCATAAACAGAAAATTAAAGAAATATATATATATATATATACACACACATGAACTTTAAATTTTAACTGTTACAGAATAAATTCTTAGGAAAATTTAGTGCATTAATAGTATTAGTAATACACACTAATTACTCATTAAATAAGAAATATGAACAGTTGTGAAACTGATCTTTTTTTATTTTCTCATCATATAATAAGAAGATAATATAATCTAGTTCAATCTAATCTAATGCAATTAAACAACACAATAACCACACGCATAATCACTAAATACAAATTCTGACAAAACCAAAAGACCTTCATCATTAAATCATGTAACATCTAATGCAATTAAACAACACAATAACCACACATATAATCACCAAATACAAATCCTGACAAAACCAAAAGACCTTCATCATTAAATCATTTAACATCAATGATGATATACGAAAAGACACGGACCATTAAATCATTTACTCCTATCACACAGAATATAAGGAAAAGATTTATAACTGATATATTGTATATAAGGAAAGGATAATTATTACAAAGAAGTAATATATATAAATAGAGAGTCATTGTCATCTCCTTACAAGTCACTGAAACTAAAGCAAACCACAACACTCATCAATAATGGCGCTACTAGCAGCAACAGTCGCAACTTTGACACCGTCAAAATCCAAATACCAGATAACGACACGTGTCACAAGAGTTTGGGAAGTGAACCCCAACAATAACAATCAACCTCTATCAATGGATAGGTATCTATTAGACAGAGAGGTACATATAAATAACAAACCGATAAACTAACGTGAAATCCAAACACTAACAAATTGTTTACGTTATTCTTAATAGGGGAATCATATACACGCTACAATACCTAAGCGTTTAGTGAGCTCTTACAAGCAGAGGTTGGTAGAAGGGACGATATACAACCTACAACACTTTGAAGTTGCCCCAAACACAAGATCATATCGACCCGTTCAAACTACGACTAACATTATAAAATACACTCCATTCACAACAATTTCCGAGGAAAAGGACCAGCAACAACCAATACCACTACATAAGTTTGAA
Organism: Agrostemma githago; assembly: GCA_958450325.1. Classification (NCBI taxonomy): domain Eukaryota; kingdom Viridiplantae; phylum Streptophyta; class Magnoliopsida; order Caryophyllales; family Caryophyllaceae; genus Agrostemma; species Agrostemma githago. The sequence continues at coordinate 54,861,080 of OY288258.1, read as the reverse complement.
TTTTGGAGCCTGGAAAACTTGCAAGAGCGCACAGGCAAAATCGACTATTTGATAGGTACCAACCAAACCCCTAAGATAACCAAAAAAAATTAACCTTTTGCTGATACATTCACTCTACGTAGATGTCGTAGGCCTCTTAACAACTGTCGAGAATAGACAAGAAGTAGTCACAAAAACTGGCAAAGCACAACTAAGACATATATACATACAGGATCAAAGGTATCCACTATTATTAACATTAAAAGAAAACGAAACTCGACCCACTAAAACACTGATGCAAATGATGACCGGGGAGCAACCAGTCCGTGTCACTCTCTGGGGTGAGGTAGCCAACCTCATTGACGAAACTATCGCAGAAAAAGATGCCAAAGAAAGAACGATTGTGATAATATCAACAAAAGTTGTCTACTACGATGATAATTTTTTTTCATAAATATAGTAATTTCAAAGACATTTCTTCTGTACGGTACAATTGTGTTATGCATTTAACTTTTCCAGGGGAGCATCATCTGCAGTCTACGTACGGTACAAAATTATATCTTGACTTGGACATACCACAAGCAAAAAAACTGCTGCACAGGTAACTTTTCTACCGCATATGTATTTACATAAAAAAAACAAAATTTTCACAGAGACAATAACCTTCTACCAGCACACGCTATCAATGGATACAAGTCAAATTCGCTGCTTACAACAAGAGTAAGGACAAGCACACTGCATCATTGCCCACAAAATCTACAATAACGACTCTTCTCACAATGGAATTGACAGATGAGGTAATAAAAAAAATGTCTACATTACGCATTTCCGAACACAACGAAACAAATTACCCCGCCTGAAATTTGCCCATAAAAACCTGTCAAACGCAGAAACAAATATTCCTTTGCGATGGAAAAATAACGGAGATACGAACTGAGCTAGAATGGAAATATATATCTCATGCTCATCATGTAAGAGCGGCCTCTAAGAGGATAACATATGCTCACAATGCAACCAAATTGTACCCTACCCTTTACAAAGGTATGCGCAAAACAAACAGACCCTCCCTCTGATCATGATACGAGATACTCCCAATAACCGGGACTAACACATGTAACTATTTATTGTGTCCAATACTTCTTGTGTGCTTTTTATATACACAACAGGTACCGACTCATGGCGACCATATCTGACGGCGCAACTGATGCCAACATTGTCATCTTAGCTTCGACAAAGAGGCAGAAAAGATAATCGGGCGACCAATTACTAAGATGCTTGACCTTTGCGAAAATGTAAGACACTATTCCCATTTACACCCCACAACATCAGACATCGACCAATTCAATTTGATGTATTTTTCAGGAGGGCGGGAAGACACAAGTGTTGGACATATTACAACAATGCATTGGAAAGAATATACATTCAAGGTGAAAGTTGGACACAATAGATTTGGGCCTGGCCGAGAGTTGAAGTGTCAAAAAACATTCAACTATAATGAGCTTCAGGACTTGGGGATAGAGGAACATAGCAAGGTATGCCGCACAGAGATAAACAACCGCGGATAATAAAAAATGATAGTGGATAAATATGTAATTATCAGCAATTGTGTAGGAAATATCACACAACCATATGCAAAATCAGACTACAGGAATGGACAGCCTAACAGTGGAGACGCCAGAGAAGAAAGAAAAACAAAAAGAACCTCAACAATAAGTTACACACAATTTAAATTGTGCTAACTCGCATAATATATCTGTCACCTTTGCGAAAGTATATTCTCAACCACGGAACAAAATATTTGCAGACTACGAACACAGGACAATGGTGATGATATTGGGAAATCCACGGTGAACAAGAAACTGTCAAAAGCGTCGATAACAACAAAATATTTGCAAAAGCCTACTCCATGTTTTATTTAAATTCAAGGACTACATATTTACGTATTTTGTATTCCTCGCTTTTTTTTAATAAAAACAATAGACTACTGCTATGCCCCACACGTACTAACAATGATCGTGCACGCCCATACAACGAAAACTAAAAATTCCCCGTGAATTCCACGGGCAAAAGAACTAGTTAGCTAAAACCAAATAAGATTTGACCCATAAGCATAGCAATAACAAGTTGTTGCTTAGCTTTATCACTATTCACTAGTGTGCATACTTCTTACACTAACACTATATTTAATAGCCCGAACAAGTATAGTAGCCGCTCTGCAATGATCCTGAAAAATCCTCATATTGTGTTCTAGCCATAACTCACAGACCGTAGCGGTAAAGACACATATTCTAATTCACTTCTGTATACTCTTGCCCCTATCAGAAACCACTGTAAGAGTGCATGTAGAGTCGAAGGAGCATTCATACCTTGCCAACTATGTACCGTCCTCCAAACAGTCTGAGAGAGTGAGCACTCAAAGAAAAGGTGAGTGCTGGTTTTAGCAGCTATCCCATAGAGTACACATCGATTAACACATTGTACCCTCCGTCGTTGGAGGTTATCCACTGTTGCAAGGGAGTTTTCCAAGGCTAAAGGATATAAAGGCATGTTTAGGAATGTTAATCCTATCCCAAACCAGGTTAACCCATTGTACCCACCTCCTTGTTGCCTAAATAAATCATAGAAAGGTCTTAGCTGCAGTTTTCCCCGTTTTGTATGTTGTTGGAACATTGCTCACACCATATCGGTATTGCCTAAAACCGCAACAAGCTCGTCCTGTGTCGGAAGGATATCCTTCCGGCAGATGCTATCATTTCCTTTCTCCGCAACATCCCATATAGAGCTTCTATTAAGGTGGTATTTAGATGTCCATTAGCCACAAAAAACATCCACCTCAGCGTATTCAATTTTCCATATCCACTTCATCATCAAACATTTATTCCAGCTTAGTATCTCTCTAATATCAAAACCAACATCATTCTTGGGCATATAATAGGTGTTCCAACTCTTCCAGATCATGCCTCCTCTAGTTGTCCATCTTAATTTTTGTTCTACCTCCCCATGAAGAATAAAAATGGATGGAGAGAGTACAATCCAATGGGACGTGCTAAATCATGCACGGAACTTACTACGTTGTACACGCACGTAAATTCCGTGTTTATCCCTCTCACTTCTCCATTCACCCATCTCATTTGAGAGAAAAAACGAAATAAATCATACCCCACCGAATTAAACTCACCTCTCTCAGCTCACCATTCACGTCGGCCACCAAACTTGATCATCGTTGACGACCCTCGCCGGTGGTCGTCAGTGACTATCTCTCGTAGTCGGTTTGTCCTACTTGGCGACGACCTCCTTTTCCCCCTCTCTCATCACCGACACAGTCGACCCTCGTCGGACGTCGGTTGTTAATTGTGTAGCCTTTTTTAATGCCATGTTTGTCATTCTAGTCTCACTTTAATCAATTGTTATTTCAATGTTTGCTAGCCACTACTCGTATACGTCATTGACAAAAACCAACCAAACGCATCCATTCAACCACATTTTATTGAAAAATTGTAATTAGTAAACCCTAATTAACAACAAAATCAATGAGATAATTATAAGAGTTATTTCATGAGAATAATACCAACTATGCGTGTGCTTCTTAAATTAATACAAACTATACGTAATCTCATTTTAATACGAACTATGTCTTCATTAACCTCGTTTTGCTATGAGTGACCGGCTACCTGTTGAACCTCCCTTATTAAACTCTTTCTCTAACTTTTCTTCTTCTGATTTACATTTCGTGTTCATTTTCGGCCATTGAAAAAAATAAAAAAAATTCCGAAAATTCATCTTCCATTTCTTTTTCATTTAGTCTTATAGAAGCTATGAAAAAAAATATTTTTATTGTTATTTTTACTTTCACGATGACTGCAACGGACCTAATAAAACCCTAGAAAGTTACAACAAGTCACTATGACCTGTAATAGCAAGTCATAATTTCATACATAACAAAACGAGATTAATGAATGCGTAGTTCATATTAAAATGAGATTACGTATAGTTTGTATTATTTTAAGAAGCACACACATAGTTGGTATTATTCCCATGAAATAACCCTTATAATAGTAAATCAATAATTAACAAGATAATTAAGATAACTCAATTACTTGTTCTATGTCCGAATCACATTCGATAATCATACAAATTTTGCTTAAATTTGTGTAGGTTTATAGGAAGAGAGAAAGTATAGTGTTTACTAAGACCACTCCCAAGCAACAACTTTAGTTGGGTCATGACCTCCTTGGGTCATACTAATTACTCCCTCTATACCACTAAGTTCTTCCCACTTTCCTTATACGGAAATACCACCAACATCTTCCCATTTTACTAACTTTTCTTATTTGGCTAACTTTATTTACAATACTATCCTTAGTACTTTAAATATTTACAACTATGCCATTCTATTATGTTTTCTTAAATCCACTTAGTTTCACTCGTCTACCTAATTAATATATTAATGATTCCCTCCAAAACTGTTGGTATAATAGCCCACTGTTATGGGTTTGGCGGTTTAGATTTTTTTACTGACTATCCGTTTACTCCATTTTATTATTTCTGTAAACCTTCTCTATTTCTCATTAATGGAGCCCAAATATCCAATAACCCTCACTATTAGTACTCCCTTCGTCTCATAAATTAAAAAACCCCAGAACTCCCTTTGTCCCTCATCCATCTCTGACCATTTTTTCCTCTCACTAAATGCCTTCATCGAAGCGATCACTCCAAAACACCCTAAAAAATTTCTAAAATTATTCTGTACTCTATAATGGCGATGAACTATGGCTCGGGTAAGAAAGCATCTTTCGATTGGGATATTAATGAGCGGTCACGCACACTTAATCTCAATGAACCGACACCGGAGGCCATCAACAATGTTATGCTGATGATTTTGCTACCGATGAAGTTTAGTATGACGGTGGAGGAAGCAGATCATTACAATAGGGTGGTCCTTATGCAGATCTTCCTGAAAAAAAAGGTTCTTGAAAGGTCTATCCTCTATTTTTTCTTCTTCCCTAATGCACATTTGTTTTTGTTGTTCGATGTTCCTGTTTTTTTTACCAATATCATGTTGCATTCTCTGTTATATAGATCGGTAAGTATTTTAATTTGTGGGTGCATGTTATAAGTATAATTTGTGGGTGCATTTCATGTTGCGTACTCCATCAACAAAGTATTTCTTCTTCTTCCCTAGTTCATGTATTTGTGTTATGAGTATAGTTTTGATTTATTCGTATGTCAGCTCATATTCCAATTGTTGGTATTTTTTTGTTCACTAATTATCGTGATCCTTTAATTCGTTGATATTTGGGTTCATGTTATACTTGAGAGTAATCTGGATTGAGACAATTCCGTAGTAAAATTGTGATTTAGTCTACTTTACGATTATATAATCAGTTTACATATTTGAATATGATGATTGTTTATGTGTTGCTATAGAAATTAAAACATATTAATTAGTTTCTACAACTTGTTTTACTATGATTTGAGATGACATTGTTGTGTTTTACTCTACTTTCTGATGTCTTATTCTGACTATACACTTATTTATGCTTATATAAATGGATGCAGGTCGTTTCTAAATACTCGTACATTTTGTGCTTATGGTGGACTGGTTTGAGATGATTCCATATCACACTTGTATGTGTTCTAGTCTAATATATGATCATTTAATTTGTTTATACATATTGATTTATGATGTTGTACCCGGATGCTTTCATGATGTTTTCACTCAATGATTTCTTATGAGAGTGTAAACCAGTAATACGTCGTTATTGAACCACGACGTGAAAGTTTACTCAAGGGCGTGGTCAATGGAACCTCAACCCATGTTTTATTGATGAGGTATTCCCTTTGATTATCGATCTAAGCACTATTGTTTGGAGGCCTAGTCTTTCATTATGAAGACCAAGGAACCAACAATAGTCCGTTTATTGAAGTGGCTCAATGACGGAACGCCACCAGTAAGATATGGGTTCAAGGAAACATTTTCTACGTCATTCAACTCGATGAGGAAAAGTAACTAAGAGTTGCTTGTACAACAAAATCAAAATATGCATAAGCGTTTTACATTCATTAATGTTAAAGAAATTGACAAAAAAAATTATGAAAATAATTAGAGAAATTTTAAGATATGATGTCATTAACCACGAGAAAAAAAACTAGTTCTATGAAAATTTTATTTTTGAAATGAGCTATTTACTTTTACTTTTACAAAAATATATACTAACTCATTTACTATTCAAATATGAGGATTATAACTATCATATAGAAAGATCATTTTGGTACGGGGGAGTACAAAATACGGAATATACTATTAAAATCCATATAAAAAAAAAATTCACAAATTACATAATATAAGTCTTATGTCTGAGACAGTCCATTTTTTTAAAAAAAAAACTAATGAAAAATTGAATATCTTTTTTACACAAAGAGAACATATCACGGCCTGGTAACCATTAAAAAAGTTAATTATTATACAATTTTTTTAAAGTCCATTATTATACAATTTTTGATAAATATTTATGTGTTTTAGGCTATGTTAAAGAGAGAAGTGAGTATCTCGAAACGTGAGATGACATAAACAGGGTATATAAAAAAATAAAAACAATATTTTCATTAATTACACATTATTTAACACATTTCAAGACATTACTCAAGTATTTTGATTTGTTTTATTTAAAAAATATTTTTCTATATCTAAAGTACAATCTTAAATGAAATATTCTATAAGATAAATATATTATAAATATCGTACATTGCACGGGGTACGGTCTACACTAGTTTAACATTACACATTTAAATAAAACACTAACATAGAGGTTGTCATCAAAAAAGCAGCAATTTGATCTAACTGAAGTCCCATCTCTGTCAGCATCTCTTGTAGGCTTGTTGTGTTCCGATTCTTTAGTAAATATGTCATGGAATCAGCAGCTAATTGTTCAGTTACAGTCAAGTTTCTAGGCAAAGTACCCTCTAATCTTTGGGCTGCCTTTTTAGATGTGGTAACTTGTAGTCATTGTGTTCCTTCTTTTTCAGTATCTCCACCATACAAGCTTGTAGACTTAACCAAACATCATCTAGACAACCGGTTTTTTGCATTTCGAACGCATTTTTGACATTTTAAACCAAATCGTCAATTTTTTTTGCTGGGTTTGAGGATTGTAGGCTTTGAATACTCCTAAAAAAGCATAAAGTCCAATACGTTTAGATCGGGACTGTTTGCTGGTTATTGTTTAAGTTGAATGTTCCAACCATCTGTTGTAGCGGCTTGTACAAAGTCGATTTCAACCCCTTTGATCATTTGATGTGAGAAGGTGCATTGTCTTGCTCTATTACTATATTCTTTGAGGCATTTGTAGGTTATTTAGCCTTGATGTTGGTATTATCTTGTTGATTACAAAGTCTCCTGTAACTGATTTGTTTATAGACTCGATTAGTTTGGTCTCCATATATAGTGCATGCGCTTTTGTTTATAGAGTTTCTTTGGGCAGCTTGTTCGTATGCGAAAGGGAAGATACCAATCTTCCCGTCGAATATAACATCACCATTTTCTGCGTATATTGGTCTCGATACCGCTGCCAAGAACATGATTTTTACTATATGTGTTTTGCTTTTGCAAGAGCGATATGGAGTTTTTTCTTCTTCAAGTAAGTAATACCATTGCGTACTTTTTGTCATATTGAACCATTTTTCATCGATGTGGATTACATGATCCATATCTTTGAGTCGTAGACACTTGTCTACTCTATCTATATAAAGTTTACTTAAGATAAAAAACAGTCTATCGTACCTGTTTTCCAATGTTAAATGAGGATGTATTGCTGATGAGTGGCTCTTTATCATCCCTCTCTTGATCCACCTTTGGACCCTTGTCTTTTTGTACCCAATTGCCAAAGAAAGTTTCTGTATTGTGCTTCGTAGTGGTAGTTCCACCGTCTTTATCAACTCGGTTGAGAAGGTAATTGTTGGTCTCCCTGTTTTCCAAAGGATGCGTGAATTTACATTAATGGTTAACCTATTATTTCGTTGTTGTTGGGCAGTGGACCACAATTCTGTAATTGTTCTTCTCAAAACCATGAATTTCCGGACAAGTTTATTAATTTTTCTGTGTTTTGGTTTACCGTTAACGATGCTCTCGAACAGAGTGCATACTATTATGTGTCTATTATCGTTACTCAAATTTGGACCGGTCAAGTTAATAAAAAACTGGCTGTTTTTTTTTATGAATATTAATAACAAAAATTGACTGTTTTTTTATGAACAAATGCAAGTTTTAGGAAGGAAAGGAGTTATTGCAAGATGGGGGTGGATGAAGATATAAATGAGGCTCCAGCTTTTTGGAAGGAGTGATTTTGTGAAGATATATTAGAAAGAGAGCCAATTTTCAGATTTTAGGGGGGAAAATTCAAAAGTTCCCTGTACTATTAACGTAGGCCTATTTTGATGATGATGATGCTATTTCTTGTCGTCCATAATTTTACTTAGCGTCGTTCATAATTTATAAGTAAATTACCGATTTGCCCCTTTCAAATTTAGTAACCAAATTTAACCTAACTACAATAACCTAATTTACCTTATTTAATTATTAAGTTAATTGAAATTAGAACTTTGAGCACAAAAACATTCATTCTCGAATTACAAAACAGTTATCTTTTGAATTTTAATTATTCTACAATTGTTCGGAACATGTCGAATGCGGAAAATAATTTGATTAACAATTTGATCACAATGTAAAAGCCGCAAACACAACTGAAACACAACTTTGGACAGATTGAAATTCACACTCTACTTGGTACTAATCAAACTTGATTCAATTATACGAAAACTTGAATGATTATACGAAAATGACGTAAAGAGCGATTTTGGGTTTAGGCGTAACTAAGTCGTTGCAGATCTAAGCGCACACCTGATTGGAGGCGTTGCATAACTGAACCTCTCCCTGGAGAGAGGCGTGAGAGTTCTACACCTCTACTTGGAGAGAGGCTTGGGAGTTTTTACAACTCTCCCTGGGGAGAGGCGTGGAAGTTCTACGTCACCTCTCCCTGGAGAGTGGCATGGAAGTTCTACGTTTGGGATGGTTTGGGGTGTAAAATTTTTGTGCCTCATTCCAGATTCAATTTCTAGAAGAAAGATCGATTTGTAGCTACGAAGTATGCAATTTTAAAAAAAAGTACAACAAACAGAAATCAATTCACGCTAAAGTATATAAATTAAGAAATAATTTACCTTGGACTCGGAATTGAGATGACACAAAAGAATTAATTAGAGTGAGATTGCTTGAAACCATTTTTCAATTTAAAAAAAATTGAAGGATGAAGGTAAAAAGAGGAAGGTGGATAAGGATAAAGGAAGAAGGTGAATAAAGGAGGAAGGGGAAAGAGTTAATAAAGTGAGGGGTAAAAGTGACAATACTGTTAAAATACGGACGACGCTAAGTAAAATTATGAACGACAAGAAGTAAAAGTGGGTTGTATTGTAGGTATGCAATTAATGCAGTTATGACATCAACTACCATTAATTAGCCAAATTAATGATATTAAGTGTAGTTAATTTAGCTGGTTTGTAACATTGTACCCCACCCAATTTGCAATGACGATTTTTCTTAATCAATGTGCCAAACACATATGGGAAGATTATTGTGGTATGGAGGGAGTACTAATTACATGGAAAATTAACATGACCCAAGAGATGAGGGGGTCATGGGATGACCCAAGGGAGATGTTATTTACCCCCTCATGATCTTGAGGTGTCCTACTCCTATTGGTTAAAACAAGTAAATGAGAAAAGCTTCACTCTCCATAAATGCTAAAGCTGCTGCGTGTCTGATTTTTTTTTTGCACACATTTTTAGCTGCTTTCTCACCTTTTTATCATTTATTTTGTTTCTATTTTTTTTTTTGTAGACTCCTTTCATCTTTATTTGCTTTCTCACCTTCTTTCATTTATTTTGTTTCATGCAAATATAAAATTTTGGTAAAACATTTAATGAACTCTTAAAATTTAAACCTTCCAACAATTATTAATTGGACAAAAAAAATCAATTAAAAAAACCTTTTTTCCCCTCTATATAATGAACTCCATTTTCAACTATTTTATTAACCTTCATAATTCTCCTTCTCTTAATATATACTCCACTACATCATATTATTATGTAAAAAAAGAGTTATTTAACGACAATAATAACAACTATAGGACGTCTTCCCAAAATAATATAAATTTAATAAATCTGAAAATAATACGTATTATTGGATTAGTTAAACCAGAGTAGTATAGGTGACCGGTTACCTGTAGAACTCATCCACCTTTCTTTTTTCACCTTTAATTTTATTTAACGACAATAATACCAACTATAAGGCGTGTTCCGAAAATAATTCCTATTTTAATAAATCTAAGAATAATACGTATTTTTGGAGTAGTTAAATCGAAGTAGTATAGGTGACCAGCTACCGGTAGAACCCTTTCACTTTTCTTTTTCGCTTTTAATTTACTATTTCATATTACTTCGCTCCTTTTCACTTACTCAGTGTACGAAGCATTAAATGTCATTAATGTCCTCCGTCTTCCTCTTCCTTCAACCTCACCAAATCTAGCTAATAACACAATCATTAGGGATGTCAATTTCTCCCGAACCCGTTCAAAATCCATCCACCCGAATAAAATTAATGGATGAAAACCCGAACTAAATGGATTTTAAGCGGATGACGGATGAATCCGGTGATGGATCGGGTCGGATTCGGGTGGAGATTTTTCACCCGTCACCCGATCCGTTCACCCGTTTATAGATTTTTAAAAAAAATTATATGAATATATAAAAAAAATAATTAATTTCACTCTATTTTTATACTCATTATCCTTTTTTTTCTTAAAACCCTAAGAAAATATTTTCCATAATCACTTTGGCGGCCACCATTTTAGATTTTCTTTCCCCGTCTTAATTTCCGACCACCAAAAAATCCCAAAAAACTTTACGCATCTTATAATTTGTATATTTTTTTATTGTATTTTAAAAAAATATTTCATCCGCTAAGCACCCGATCCACCCGAATCACCCGCGGATGACGGATGGATTGGATCCGGGTGGTGGATTAATCGGGTGACGGATGGATCGGGTGGAGTATGCGGATTCGGGTGATGGATTCGGGTGAGGCTCCACCCGACCCGAAACCGACCCGTTGACATCCCTAACAATCATATACCATAATCAACACGTTAATACTAACGAAACGCATAGAAAAAAACCCGAAGAAAGATGAAGGTGATGGAGAGAGAGGATGAAAGTGGCCCAACCGGAAGTTGACCCTACCCAAACGCGACTTGGTTCACCCGTTATCCAAGTCTAAGGAGGAGGATAAGTAGCAGGTTAAATATTAATTAGGTTATAAAGTCACTTATATTACTCTGGTTTAACTACTCCAATAATACGTATTATTCGTAGATTTATTTAAATTGGTATTATTTTGGGAAGACACCCTATAGTTGGTATTATTGAGGTTAAATAACCCAAAAAAATTACATTAAAAAATATTGTGGATTTAAACAATTTTGATTTTTCAAGTTACGATAATGATAATTACCCTACATCTCAAGAAACTCCTATTATTGATTTAAATGAAAGTACGACAACTCGTACTAAAATCCATGACAACCCAAATACACTATCTAAGCAGAGCACCTCCCAAAACGGCACAGCCCGTCGTGCAAACCCATGAAAATCCCCAGCGACATCCATTAACTCGAAATGGCCAAAATTCAAGCGCAAACTCATTTCCTAGCAGGTCCCTAAGCACCCAATTCACATCCTCAGCGGAGTTCCCAAAGCAAACGCAAACCCAAGAACCAATGCAAACACCATTATGCACTCGCCAAGAGTTTATGCGACGACCTTAAAAAGAATCCAACGGAAAACTATCATCAAGCCTAAACAATCACTCACCTAAGAAGGAGTCCATGGATAGTCGGAAACTATCCCAAAGAAAGCAATAGTCCAGGGATAGTCGGAAACTATCCCAAAGAAAGCATTAGGTAGAGACATTCAGAAACTATCTCGAAGACAGCAATAGTCCAGGGATAGTCGGAAACTGTCCCAAAGAAAGTAATATGCCAGAGACAGTCGGAAACTGTTTCGAAGAAAGCAATAGTCCAGGGATAGTTGGAAACTATCCCAAAGAATTGAAAGCAATAGGCCAAAGACAATCACAAACTGTCTCGAAGAAAGCAATAGTCCAGGGATAGTCGGAAATTATCCCAAAGAAAGCAAAAGATCAGGAACAAAGATTTGTTCCAAAGAATAGGCCAGAGATAGTCGGAAACTATCTCAAAGAAAGACCAGGATTAGACAGGGTTCTACTCCAAAGAATTTAAACCTGAAACCTAAACGTAGCCAACCGAGAAGGATAAATCTGACTTAATACAACCACCCGCCAAGGGATTAAACCAGGACTAAATCACCTATTAAAGACTCAAACAAAAGGTCCATCTCAAAGACCAAAACACTAATCAACATTAAACAACCCAAAGCAAGACAAGCAAGTCCGGACCCGAGCTCCAAGAGGCAACCGCAGGCAGGAAGGTCAGGTATGATTTCTAAGCCTTGGCTGACAAGCCTCAACACGTAGTCCAACGGACTTAAAATGACCCAAGCGGACAGCCACCAGGTCGTAATCCTCGATTGACCTGGGCGGCTATACTTTAACTTTTGCCTTGTATGTCCAAGCCTCAGTCAAAGTGAAGGCTTTTGTAGACACCCAGATTCTGATCTGGTGGCTGCAGAAGTGTCCGACAAACACCCGATAATGATCGAACTGCAACACGGCGCGATTTCACGATGTTTATTTTACATAGTTTTTCGGATCAAATAATTACACGGAAAAATCAAATCAACATCAAGACGGTCCTAGTCATGTCATTACAGTTGCGCCGACACTAATTAGAGTCAATTCCGACACCGGGGCTTGATGTGACGCGTTTTTATAGTTTTATTCCCTAGATTTCGTTATCTTTTCCGGTCGGAATGCGCTCTTTGGAGCCGTTTCTTCTAACATTTTGCCTTGAGTGAGTGTTTTTGTAGATTATATATAATTTCAAGTCTTTATGCGCATCTACACTCATATCTGGTTAGAAGAACGATCCCGAAACGAGACCCGTGCCGTAAGTCATTTAGGCGAAGAAGAACTTGAGACGAGTTGATTCATTGCGCATTTAGAAGCGGCTCAACCCATGCTTCAAGTATGATGTGTGCACCACCCTGCTGAGGACAGACCCCTGTGCACTGGCCTAGGTGTACATTACTTAGTTTTTGAAGATTTTAGGCTTAATTTAGTGTGTGCTTCGGCCCCTGTACCCGACGGGTCCCCTGCCGGCCGGCCGGCGTGCACAACTCAACTTTGTCCGCCAGTTTTCTATTTTAAGTGTAGACTTGTATTAGGATATCATCATTTTTACTGAGACTTTTCTTAGAAAACTATTACGTGACTTTTAGCATTCCGTACTTCGTCTCGAACTCGTACTCGATTTCGGTAATTTCGTTTATGCAATTCTTAGTTTTATATTTCAATCTTCATCGTTAATTAGTTAGTTCATCATCAATTTCTCTATTTACGATTCGTTGTTCCGTTTAGTTTACTAGATTCTCGATTGTTTATCCTTAGATTTATTTACCTTTTTTATCATGAATTTTATATTTGCGATTTGTTGTTCCATAACTATTATGAGTAGCTAATTTTCTCGCTAGGGTCGAGGGGGATCGATGAGTTATTACTCAATTTTCCTACTTCAATATTAACTCGTAATTGTGTTAGTGCCATTTTCGCTTGTTTTATTTGTTGGTTAATCTGTTAAGGCCACAACATTTTAATCTGATTGGGAAATTCTAGTTCTTGTGCGAAAGCCGAATTAGGATTAGATCACGTGCGATTTGGTAGTAAGTCTAATAAGTTGCGAAAGCCCATTAGATTCATCCTAGGTTGATACGATTCGAGAGAACGTGTTATATCCGACTAACATGTTTATGTGTTTATTGTTGTCGTCGCATAATTGTCGAACACCTATCGTGAACCCGTGACCTTAGTTCTCATCTTATTGTTAGAACCTACTCTATTATTCATTATCGCATTTTAGTAATCTTTTAGATATTTTTATCAGCCAACCGTTTAGAGCATCTTAGAATCGCCATAACTATTAGACATTTTTTACCGCTTCCCTGTGGATACGATACCTTACTTGCCACTATCTTCTTGTTAGTAGCATTGAATTATTCTTGATTTGGTGAGACGACTTAAGCCATATCAGGGCTCCGAATCGGTCCTGAAACACGCAAATTCAAACCCGAGTCGGTGCGTCAAGCCGAGCGAACCTCGAGACGCGCACCCGAGGCCCATTGGTGCAACGCGCTAGGTCACGGTAGAAACCTTAATGACCAAGCAAGGTATGAGATTACGTATAATCTCCGTTTTGGAAAGTTTTGAAATCGAATCTTCAAAATTCCAAACGCCCCCCTCCGGGCGCCTCAATTTTGATGCGCTCGCCCTCAGGCGCCTCAATCCTGGTGTGCACACCTCCGGGCGCCTGAGAGATCGATTTGAACTGCGTGAAAAAACTATAAATATCCCCCCTTCTCCGCTCATTTCAATCAACAACTCACATCTCACAACCTCAAGAATTCGAATACACTTCGATTCCTCCTCCTTCTCTTTAAGAGCTTCTATTCTAACTTATATAGCGTCGCACTCTGACTCTAAGTACGATACACTCGATCGTTTGTTTCCGATACGCGAATCGACACTGCTCCTCGTAGTTCCTCGAGTCTTTGGCTCGATCCGAACGAAAAGGGGCACCCGTGTTCGACTAGCCACCTTTAGACACCATGGCGAAGCTCTGTCGAATTTGCCGCAGGAAAGCTAGGAGGATCCGCCTAAGAAGTCGTATCGTCACTAGGTTGTCATCTAAACACAACTTTATATTCCGTCCTTTTTATTATGCACTTTGATAACGTCGAGTCCGACTCATATGGACACTAGGTCCATGGCACGTCGTAAACATACGTAACGTCCACAACTTCAACCATAAACACTAAAACACCCTAAACTAAATCCGAGTAGTTCTGAGATCCGTTCTCAACCATCTACGCATCGTGTCTCGTTTAGTGTACACTCTGAGGGTGCATGTCAATCCTTACAATGTGATTTACTTATATTTCCCATTTACCGCTTTCGTATGATTTACCGCTTTTATGACCATAATCGCATGCTAAATCACCTAACACGAAATTCAATTCGTAAACAAAGCTAAAATTGAACAAATGGTGGTCGTATTTCGTATTAATCCCGATGCTCACCCCTCACACGTGGTTCGACGCATCCTCATTAATATCGAACCGACACACCTTAAGCAAAATACCAGGTAAGGTTACCACGAGAATAACTAATATCTGTATTATCACGTTAAAACTGACTTGCTAATACGTACTTATAATATTTAGTACTCGATCTCTACTCTTCTATGTGCATCTTTTCATGGCCTGCTTGTCACGTGAAATCGCATGCAAATAATGTAAACACAATTACTTCGACGGCAAAAGTTTACTTATCCTTAAACAACCGACATAGCAAAGACATAGGGTTAGAACAACGGATGTTATCGTACTTCCGCCACAATTAAGGAACGAAGTTATTAGCCCACCGATTGATTAGTAGAGAAAGCTACGTGCGGGCGGGATTGGGTGTCGATGTCTATCGGACGTTGGCTTCCCAATACGTACCCTCTCCTCTTTCTCAGAATCTACGGTTTTCGGATGCCCGAAACCATTGGCAATGAGAGACATTCTAGACATGAAATGCTTAAGGGTAAAAGACTTTATCTTTAGATCCTCATGTCACTCAACTTTGATCCGGCTAAGGATTAAAGTTGACTTGAACGGTTTCCGAGTTCCCAAAATTACTCGGTGGCGACTCTACAAATCGGCAAAGAATTCGGTTCACTAAGAAGGTCGTCTTACCAAACATAGCGGTCTTTAACATTTACAGCCACGTCTCGATCGATTCTAACGAAAACACGGATGTCCGCATCCGTCTAGTACAATTCAAATCGTCAAACAAATCGAGGTCTGACACATCGCCTCGTACGCAAGATCGGACCGGCCCCCAGGACGACGAGGCCGCGTGGGTGGCCGTCGCGACCGAGTCCCACGAGGGTGCGCGCGGGGCCGAGCGGTGTGGGCGAGCGTCCACAATTATATAAAAAGAACTCTTATATAATCGTTGTGTTGAACCAGTAGAAAAAAAATTAAATTGATATAATTATTTGAACTCTTTTAATATATGTGATTAAAAAAATTGTACAAATTTA
This sequence comes from Agrostemma githago, assembly GCA_958450325.1. Classification (NCBI taxonomy): domain Eukaryota; kingdom Viridiplantae; phylum Streptophyta; class Magnoliopsida; order Caryophyllales; family Caryophyllaceae; genus Agrostemma; species Agrostemma githago. The sequence goes on along the minus strand of OY288258.1, from coordinate 54,844,770 downwards.
CAGATATTTTTTTATGTCTTTTTTTCCATATATGATAAATAATTTTAATGATTTAATTTTGATGATTGATAAGAAATTAAATGTTGGTCTGTTTCTTTATTTAGTTCTTTCTTTAATTGAAAGAAGTGGTTTTGGAGGAACTTTTTTGTTAGAGAGTTATTCTCTTACTAATATAGAGGATTTCAACTTCATCGTGGTAGTTATTTTTATACAAACTTAGACCATGGTTATCAATGGATGCAATTTCTCTCCATAGAGGATTCCACTTCTGCCACCTCACTTTTTCTACCTCATTTTCTCTCTTATAAAATACTCCTACATCAATGAATTCATTTTTTTGCTCCATAGGGGTCTACTCATCTCACAACATTTATTATACCTTATCCATTTAATTTTTACTCATTTTTTTTATATATCATTTTATAAATTACGATTATATTATAATCCGTACGTTTTGAATATTTTTTTAATAAAAGCGACAATTTATAAAATGAGTATTTGACTTAATTTTTTTTTCATAATTTAATTTTTTTTTTTGTAAATCTAATTTAATACATTTTAAATAACGGAGAATTAGTGGCGTTATATAGATTTCGAATATAATTCGGAACTAAAAAACGAGAAGAGTTTTATAAATTATAAAATTAGAGATTATATATAAAAAAAAATTGGCCACACTTCAATTAAAATACGTTATAAGACCTTGAGAGTTATTTGAATGAATAGTAGAATCTTAATTTTATTAAGATGAGATGAATTAATAAGAAATGGTAGAAGTAAAAATATTTATAACACAAATGTAACAAAATAGTCGTTGATCACATTTTTACATAAAATACATTTAAGGCAACCTAATCACTAATTGCTCAATCTTTCCTCTTTTCTCAATATCCGTCAAAGTGGATATTTTTTCTCAATCCTCCACCAAGGATTGAGGATTCATTGATGCATCATTATTTTCAATCCATCCACCCTATGGATTAAGTCCAAATTCATTGCTAACCTTGCTCTTAGTACTATCACCGAACCTATCTTTTACCGCTTGAGTCGGTTGTAGTCGCTATTTGAGATAGCGGTTTCTCACCAACCCTTACTTAGGAGGTGACGTGGACACTTTTTTAATAATTATTTTCAAACAAACCTCATTTCAATAATTATTTACTTTTAAAGAATCACTCCGTATTTTGTAAAAAAAACTCAACATACTCGTAGTATATTCCGGTCTTTGGGAATATTACTGTTTATCAAACCGACAAACCCCACTACTTGCACAGTTCCACTCATTTAGACAATCCTCAAGCAAGGTCATGGAGGAGGTCATGACCTTGTTGGGTCAAATTAATTAGCAATTAGAGAGTATATTATCATGACCCAATTGCAAAAGAGGTCATTTGATGACCCTTGGTCATGACCTTGTGACCTTATATGTGTCTTTATGTCATTGGTTGGACACAAAAATAAATGTGAGAAAAGAAAATTGAATGGAATAAATAATAGTATAGAATAATAATAAATTACTGTAATTAGAAATTGTTAAATAATGGGATTGGTGACCTAAGTCATGACCTTCTAGATAGTAGGGTATAAATGGGTCAAAATAAATAAGGTGAAATTAAGAAAAAAAAATGGGTGGTGATCCAATTAACTTGACCCTTGCTCCAGGATGGTCTAAGGAGAGGGTAAACACGGAAAAAGAAATGACAAAATATATACAGGGGCGGTCCTGAACTGTCGGAGGTCCTAGGCAAACTATTCAAATGGGGCCCTTTAAAAATCCAAGTTAAAAAAACTGTATCATTGTTTGTTCTAGTTAAATCTAGCTAAAGAAAATATTTCTTCCATTGCAAACACAAATCGAACCACAAAGAATCATAAGCTCAACAATCGTATATATTTGTATTAAACTACGAACAACTACTTACATACTTACATGATTCCTAATTAATCGACTGAATCAGTAGCAAAATCATATTTCCAAAATGATAAACACAAATCAATAATTCCAAAGTCATAAACACAAGTAACAACTGCAAATTAAATTTGGAAATCATAAATTCATAACCATAATACTCCGTACTAATTACCAAAATCAGAAAATCAAACCTGCAACAAATCAACATCTAACAATACACCAAGAGTCCAAGACAACTAAAATTCACCCAAAAGTTAAAGAATTAATGAGAACGGGAAGAACAAATAAAGAATTAGGACACTGTAGTAGAGGCAGGAGGCGACGAGATTAGGGTGGCGGCGAGTGTCGAGCCCTGTGACTAACGACGGAACACTATGGATCGACGGCAACAACGCCTAAGATTTTTTATTTTGAGATGATGATGGATGAAACATAGTAGGGCGATGAGTGTATAACTCAATTATAGGAATTTTCTGATTTTTAAGAACCTTACATACTCTATATGATTTGGAGTTGGAAATTTTGAGGGAAGGCGAAGAAGGTGAAGATTCAGAAATTGATTGATTTCTACACTACTCTGTAATTAATAATGTTACTCAATTTGGGTGAGGAATTAACGTTACTTTTGGATTTTGGGTAATTGTGAAATAGTGAGTTGTTTTTTCAATTATTTACCTCTTCCCAAGTTATCAATTACCAATTCCCACTTTCCAGAATCCCAATATAGCATAAAACTAGTTCCAATTTCAGTTTTTTTTTCTTCCTGCATTGGGCCCCCTTTCCCCTTGGGTCCTAGGCGCCCGCCCCCTGGACTACCCCCGTGGCCGGGCCTGAATATATATAACATATTAAAATCCGTATATGATTTAGCAATTACGTTCAATTCACATTACTAAAAAAAAAACTGTATTAGTATTGTAGGTAAGGTTATTGAAAAAAAAATGCTAAATAGCGTACCGTTGGTGGATGATTCTCTCTGGTCCAAGCATGCCCTTCTCTTAATTTAGTTGCTCATTATCCATTTATTTTTTAAAAATTTTCTTCACTAAACCCGCTTACTAAGTGGATGAAACGGGTCCGCAGGGGTGGAGCCCAGGGGCGAATCTAGGATTCAAAATATGGGGTAGCGAAATTCTTTTAATATTTTTTTTCTCTTTTATAGAAAATTTTTTTAAAAAAAAAACTCAATTTTGTTTAACAAACGACTCATGATTGATGTGGTTACTGAAAATTAAACCTCATATCGTAGAATATTAATTAAATAATTAGTATAATACCGACCATTTACTTTTATGTGAAGGATTTTAGTATTCGTAGCTATTAAATCTAAATAACAAAATTATGTAGTAATATATATGGTATTCCTAGTACGGAGTAAAATATATACGAAGTAGCATATAAATTAATTAAATTGACATGTCTTCCTTAAAAAGCATACGTTAAAAGATACAAATAATAAAATAGTCGGTATTGGGGTTTAAACCCTTGACATTCAATACATTTATCCACCACTTTACCACTAGGCCAAAGCATCACATTGTTACTTTTATGCATGTTATTATATTATTTTATACTTAGTTATATTTTGGGTAGCACAAATTCATCTTCTTCATTGAATTTTCCGGGCTTGGGGTAGCGCCCGCTACCCCTTGCTACTCATTAAATTCGCCCCTGGTGGAGCCTAGTGGTTAAAACATGTGACCACAGCCCTATGAGTCTCAGTTTGAAGCCCCTGTAAGAGCGTTCTTGTGGGAGTTGTATGACTTGAAACTATGCAATTTAGACTTTGAACTTGTCGTCCAAAGGATGACTTACATAGTGTGCGTGATTTGCAGTACGCACCAAAGTAGCGGATACAGGTTACATCGTCACCAAAAAAAAAATTGGATGAAACTATGAAAGGGACGAAGCCAAATGGGTTGAAGACGTTTGACATTTTGACCAGCTCTATTGCGTGAACGTATTTGGACAAGAAATCCCAAATTCGTAGCAAGCGTGGGATAATAGTTCACTGCGTTTTTGTCGGAATAAAGAACGTCCCCCCTCCCTCCCTCCCTCCCTCCCTCCATTTCTTCAATTTGATTGATAGCTCCAAACTAATAGCAGTTATGGCCGCCATTTCCAGCTTATGTACCACGCCGTCTCTTCCAAAATCACCACTGCATTCAACTCTCTGCACCCGTGCTTGCACCAGCTTTACCCTTTCTAATCGTCCCCGGAGTTTCCACCACCGCCGCCTTCGTATTCGCTGCACCAACTCCGATTCCACCGGTATTCAAGTTTACCGTGATTTTGAGCGGTAATTGATTCTCTATTTTATGATCTTCCACGCTTGCTACTTCGTATTTGATAAGCGAATTGAATAGATCAAAATTGAATTTGAAGCTGTTGTTAGATTTTGATCATCGGTTTCTTAGCGAAGTAGTAGAAGTTAATGATTGTGTTTGTGCGATGTTACTGGGTCAATTTTGGAATTGTTGTTACTATGATGTTGCTGATATAGAGTAGTACGGAGTATTTGTTAGGAGTGTTAGGCTGAATGGTATTTCATTTCCTGCCAAATTAAATCGGTAATTTTCCTCTTGTTAAGTTGAATTACAGTCGCTGTATTACCATACCATCATCAATAAGTTTGAAGCTGAGGTTACGGCATTAGTTCTTCACCGTTGTCGCGTTATGGGCTTATGTTGGTGATCTACGTGAGTGCAGCTGAGTGAGAGGCTAGGTTAGCTCTTCGTTGAGGTAGAGCTAGCAGCGAATCAAGCATTGTGTTGGACAATTTCATGTACGGATGTTGGCCTATTAAGTTGTTCTTATTACTGAATCCTGCTAATAGAGTTTAGTAAAAGCCATGGTCAAAACATAGGTTTAATTGTCTGTAGAGGTGAGTAGTCGCTTAATATGTTGGCTTGTGAGCTCACAGTGCTTTGGTGGTGGGGATTATATGTCCTTTTGCTTGTTTTTTTTCTTTTTGAAAAAGTAGGGAATCGTTATCGCAGTTATGTCCTTGCGCTGTTATCGATGAATAGATTTTTTTTTCCGTATTTTTTTTGGTGGAAGTACATGTAGTAAGTTCAGTACTATATTGCTCAGGGACAAAGTCTTCATGCAATTGATTGCATGAAAAATATATTATTATTTGGTCTTGCTCCTGGATGGTGTATTGTTTTTGGCTCATTTAATTTGAGGAGTAGATATTGCGATATCGGCTGTGTGAAGAGGAGCTATATCTTTATTTTGGCTGGACTGCTTGTCTTTCTTTTTGTGCTGTGCCTTTGTGGTTCTCGTTGGCACCATGAATGTCATGAATGAAAGAAGATTTTGGGTGCACAAGTATTTTTGCTTTTATTTAACGGTGGAAGTTCATATTTGACATCCACCACATTGTGTAAATGGCTTAATACGTCGACAAATGTGTCATTCATGAGGTTTTGGTAGTCACCATGTGAAAGGTGCGTGTGAAAAAAGAATGAAAAGTGTCAATCACTGCAGAAGAGGTATTTAATATAGAGGCGGAAATCTTCGCATCGAGGATCACTGATTCATCTTTTACCCTTTAATGCCCAAAGGACTGCAAAGTGTGTTACTAGTCTACTCATAGGAGACTTATTTTTACTCAAAGCTAATGGGTGAGTTGTGAAAATTTTAGATATTAATTGTGTGATTTGTAACACCAAGCATTGTAAACTGGATCTTATTTAAACTTCAAATATAGGAAGTTGTGTGTAACACATGCTTAAGTGTGGTGGTACAGCCTCCCCCCAAACTACCATCACCACTAGCACAAATATACTCAGGTGTGGGTGTATGCAGATTGGTTGTTTGTCAGACTTGGATTTGTCTTTGGTTGATATTAAGTTAAAAAGCAACGTTGGTGTTTCCCTCCTGCAGACTGGTTACAGAGACTGTACGACAATCACAAGATGCTTGGGGAGGAGCGAGCAATTGGCGTGAAGCTGAGGTGCTATTTCAGTATACCTCATCCACTGTTTTTCTGATTTGTTGCAGAATCTAAAAAATTACAGCCTCCTATCCACACCAAACTACTTATCCCTCCAAAAAAAGTTTTAAAGAATACATTTAAGCATTTTAAAAGGTGTGCAAGTACCTCCTATGATGAAAAAAGTTATGTAAAAAGTGTGCAAGTATAGATAGTTTGATGGCTGTTCTTTGTATTTAGGGTAATGTATTAGGAGAGAGACATGTTGTTTACCTTATATGGAGTAGGTAATTTGGCATGGCTTTACTCAGAAAGGAAAGAGGGTGGATTGGTGTGGATTTGAGACAGTAAAAGGTAGGTATGTTGTTAGTGTTGAACATATGTATGCAAATTTGTTATGTTTCTCCCAAAAAAAGATGGTAGGCCTATGATAAATTGTACTCCCTCCAAACCACTATGATTTACCCACTTATTTTAATCCCTCACATTTGAATAAAAGTGGGTTGGAGGGAGTAGCATTTTGTATATGATTCTTGACCTTCAAATACCCCATCTAAATATATAATGTTAGCATGTCTGGTGAGTGTGGTGGTAATCATGTTCATGATTACCCCCTTACAATGTCTACTCAGTGATGGTTAACCGTTGATGCCTGACCTATGTAAGTGTAATTTTCAGGGGGCTTGGGTGCTGGGACCAAGACATTCGAAACCATGGTCAATTGTGCACTTTATTGGCGGTATATTCGTTGGAGCAGCTCCACAGCTAACCTACCGTCTATTTCTTGAGCGTCTCTGTGAAAAGTGAGGGTACTTTGTGAAGTGAAATTGATATCTTGTACTTTAGAATGTTTTTGGCTTGTATCATATTTTTATTCATATTGTGCCATGATTTAGGAGATGACTTACATTTTTTAATGTTGCAGAGGTATAATGGTGATTGCTACACCATATGCCAGTGGATTTGATCATTTTGCCATCGCAGATGAGGTGCAATTTAAATTTGACCGGTGTCTTCGATCTGTGCAGGAAACGGTGTGTCTCACACTTTATGGCTGTCCGCTGTTGTACATTTATGTAATTATACTCTTGTAAGACGTTTGTTTGTATAGGTAGAAGAACTTCCTACTTTTGGCATTGGCCATTCATTGGGATCTGTCGTCCATCTACTGATCGGTATGTCACTATGAATCTCTATAAACCTGATTGGTAGGTTCCATTCTCCAATTGTTTAATTTAATTGACGTGGTTAACAGGGTCAAGATATGCTGTGCAAAGGAATGGAAACATTTATATGGCTTTTAACAATAAGGTGCTCTACTTGAAATTTTACCTCATGCTTTCCAAATTTGATGTCCTGCGTGTTACCTAATACTTGATCAGTATTCAGAGGTGTATTGAATGAGTCGGCTAATGTCTGGAATAGAAAAATATTTGAAATTATGTTGTGGTAGTGTCTAGGAAATCTAGATATTCTCCCATTTCTCCCGTGTCTGCCTTAGTTTCCTGTCATCCTTTATATTATCCCGTGTGGAATGATATCAGATAAACTTTTACAACTTTGCAGTTTTTTTCTCATATTCTTGCTGGTGATCTCACCTGTTCATTATTGCTAACTAACAGGATCCAAGTGATGCTATTCCACTATTTTCACCTGTTTTTTCCCCAGTGGCCCAAAGCCTCGGCCCCGTTCTATCGCAAATAGCTTCATCACCAACTATTCGGCTTGGGGTAAGTATTGTGTGTAGATGTTGTAGTGTTTTTATTGAAAAATCCTTATGATACTTTTAGTTCTTGCAACCTACAAGTGATTTTTAAATGTTCTATTGCTTTAAGATGAAGCATCACAAGTCACAACAAATGGTTTGGTTTAGTTTAGTTTGGTACAGAAGCCATCTTGGGTAGTATTTTTTAATCTCATTGTTTGCTAGATCTTCGTGAGTAGTTGATAGTCGCTAAAGGAAAAATGCTGTGTATTTGCTCATGTACAGGCCGAAACGACTTTAAAGCAATTAGAGAACATTAGCCCTCCTATATTGAAGCAAATGCTTCCTTTAATTGAGCAGCTCCCTCCACTATATATGGATTTGGTAAATGGGAGAGATAACTTTATTCCAAAACCTGAAGAAACACGGCGTCTTGTAAGTGCATCCTTTCCTGACCATTGTATAATTTTATTTCCTCTTCTGCATCAGCCTAGTGGTTAAGACTAGGTGCTCTGGGACAGGAGGTCTCAGGTTCGAATCCCCCTCCCCATATATTGTAATGCGACTAAGTGCGCTCTTCGATGAACCAAAAAAAATAATTATATATTGCTTCCTGTATAGTCTACTCTTTCCTGGAGAAAGACCAAGAAGATACCACAACCTCTTTGTCTTACCAAAATAAGGGAAGGCTGCATATATCACTATATCCAACCCCCTCGTAACGCGCAAATTGCGGAAGCCCCTGCGGCATGGGAGTAATGTTGATATCCACTAATGGGTAATGTTGGTATTCACTAAAGCAAACAGAGGTTCCTGCCTAAGTGGTGGGGACTAATTCGCTTCTCCTTCTACTGTATTGGCTTGTGGCTCCTCACTTCCAGAAAATACTTCTTAAAATGGATTAGATATCCAAGTGAACACCAAATTGCTCGATTCAGCTTGGCCACTCATAAACATAACAAACTGATCATTCAGGTTGGGTACAGGTATGATTAGGTCACTTGGGTGTGTGGGTCAGTTTGGAGGCGGTGAATTTTTTGGATCAGTCAATTTGGATTCTGAGTAGATGGGCCGGTCAATATGGGTTGGATGAGTTTTGCCCAGGTCTGGTCTTTCATACACCATAGACAAGCCTGATTTACCTGTTCTCTGTTTTGGTTTCAGATAAAGTCATATTATGGGATAACCAGGAATCTTCTAGTAAAGTTCAAAGATGATACAATTGATGAAACGTCAACGCTAGCACAGGTTCTGAGTGTAGATTCCGCTATTAGTTCAACGCTGGATTTGTCCATTCGCACAGTGCCAGGGGACCATGGTTTGCCTTTGCAGCAGGTACATCTAAATGAATCTCAGACCTAAAAAACCATTTGGACTCTTAATAGCCTAGTATTCTGCAACTACAAACAATCTATTTTACTATGGCTCTTCATATTACCTCACATATTAGTGTCCAACTTCTAACACCCGAACGATGGTATGAGAATCAACACATAATTTTAAGCCGAAACTCAAAGTTATTTCATAAAATAGAGTTTGACATTTGGACACGTGATGATATTTCTAACTGATTCTGACTAACATAGCAAAAAAAACAATAGGTGGCAAGTCTAATCCTTTTGCTCTCCATTCTTTAAATGTGGTATGTTCATGCAGGCTTTGCCTGATGTGCCACCAGCAATGGCTGATGCAGTAAACCGAGGAGGTGAGCTTTTAGCAAACTTAGTAGCAGGGACTCCATGGGAGACGGTGACCAGGGATGTGAGTGCGTCACTGGGTGTGGATTCACAGATACTTCGTGCTGAAACATCCAAGGACCTTGAGGTGCTTGTTGATGTCATTGCATCTTGGATGTCCTCTAGCGTTTCCCAAAAACTTTTAAGGCGATAACATTTAGGAGGTTGGGAGCTAAATAGTTCCGGAAGGATGTAAAAACTTAAAAGGGCTTATTGTACAGATATATTGGCATGTATAGGATATAGCTATAGATTACTAATGAACCACTCACTTGTATACAGTACTAGTCTGTGTTGGTGTTTTCTTTGTTCAGATTCTGATATTGTGTGGAACCTCAAATTCTTGGACGAATCATTGATAGACAAACTTATGACTAAGATGGAGAAGAATCAGAGACTTTCGTTTACAAAACTTATAATGGTCAAGGTTTAAGACTATCCAATCGGGCCCAATATCCTGAGGCTCTAGAGCCGGTGTGGACATGACATAGGTCCACCCCGACGCGGCCATGCGTGGGTTTGGGGAGGCGAATGAATCTCCATATGAGAATAGATAGAATTGAAATTTAAATCGAAGTGAAGTCGCCACCGAACTTTGTGGGAGTTTGGGCCCGTTCGAACCCACTCTATATCTGAGTGGGCCATGCACAAAGTATGGTCCATTCCGATGTCAGAGTTTATCGGGTTCGTCCCTTTGCATTTGATACCGATACTGACGTTATCGGATATCGTGTATTGAATGACTCTCGTGTGTCAATGGTTTCGGACATCCGGAAACCACGGTTCTGAGTAAGGGGTGAGGGTACGTGTTGGGAAGTTCACAAAGAACACCCAACCCCGCCCGCACATTAGCGGTCTCTACTAAGATATCGAATGATTTTGAAATACGCGCGTTAGTTGTACGATGATTAATATGCAAACACTGTTTTCCCTAAACATGCGAAAAATTGAATGGGTTGCTAGGTCGGTTTAATGCATCTGAAATTAACGTCAAAGTTGTTTTAGCATGCGAAGTTCGTTTAGTATAATAAACAAATTATGAAAAAGAAATCGCTACAAACATGAACAAACAAGTTAGTAACGGTTTGCAAATCGAATAAAAGATGTAGATACGATGACATGCATGATTTTGAAAAGTTTGTGACACGTGATGGATTAAACACGTGTTGACCGAGGTCAAGAAAATATTTATCGAGACCTGAAATATTCCGTAAAACCCGTTGTTTTGTTTGAGAAACGATGCTTGAAAAATTAGAACAAGATTGCTTTTTATGTCGCAGTTTTCAGGAGTTCGCGACCCGCGCGAGTAGGGCGCGACTCGCCCTTCTGTGCGACTCGCATGTCGACCTGTTTTCGGAATCGTTTTTTATAAAATCGGCGGTTTCGTTAAATCGCGTATAAATATAGCATAATTTATACTCGACTTAAGTTTGCGATATTCGTTATATTCGATATTCGATTATGAAATCGATATCAAATATTCGGAATGATTTTTTATAAAGGATAAAAAAAGGTTTTGTAAATCGTTTTGTAAAATTGAAAAAAAAAACGATGTTGATTCTCTCCGCGTTAAAAATCGTCGTATTTTGTGTTATAGACCGTGTGACGATTCTTTAGCATCAACGAGATTGATTTAGTTCTTTTAGATACGATATTCGACTATTGTGTCTATTTCGTATTTTAAGAACGTTTGTTTTATATGAAAATAGATTGTTGTATCGATATTAGAAAAAAATGTGACGATGACCCATAAAAAAACGGACCGACGACGCAAAAGGAAAAAAAACGAGAGAGAGAGAGAGAGAAAGGGAGAAAGGAGAAGACATGATTGAATTTACACCCTTAACCTACATGCTTTACCTTCTCGGAACGGGGCTCGTCTAGCTGTGTCTTAGGCACGGGAGCGTCGAGATGATATAGGAAGAGTTATGGTGGTTTATAATTGGGAAGGGATTTGCCGAGTTTTGCTCTCGGGTTTGCTAAAGGTTGCTGAAAGATTGCGTAATGTTTCAGAAAAATTGTGTAAAATTTCCGAAAAATTGTGGAAAGTTTCTGAAAAAATTGTGCCGAAAAAATTGTGACGTGAAAAAATTGTGACGTGAAAAATTGTGACGTGAATGTATATTTGATGTGTAGATGTGTTGTCGGGAATCTTTGATGATCCTCTTACCGATGTGTGAGAAGGTTCTATTTATAGGAAAGGTCATCGACTGAAGCTAGGAGAGGTAATCTTGCTTTGGTGATAAGAAATACCGGTTAGGATAGGAAAGTAAGAAGTCGAGAGGAATGAGAATTCCGTTTCTTGGCGGGAAAGGCACGAACCCGGCTGGAATTGGGGTGCTCGGCCAAGTATGCTTGGTACTCGGTCGAGTGCTCGGGTAGAATTTCTCCTGGAGATCGAATTCTATCTTTAATGGAATTGTTTAATATTTTTTGTAGCTGATTTTTGTAGTGTTTGAGCTCAAACCGGACTCGTGGGGTGACACGGCCGGTTTCTATGTCTCGGAAAATATATTTGACCGAGTTTTGACTCGGTCGCTAAAAGACGGTTTTGCCCCTGTGTAGACACCCACATTTTGACCGCCACGTGTCTATAGCAGTTTCCGACAAACACTCGATGATGATCGGACGTAAACATGCTTTAACTTACTCGAATATGGGCTCAAAATCATTGGCATTTGGCTTGGGCTTTTTACGGAGTACATATCTCACAAAATCAACCTCAAATTCAGGCCCAGTGGGTCGTTTCAAGTCAAAGAAGACTAATTTGGGTCGAATCCGACACCAGGGGCAAAACCGTCTTTTAGCAACCGAGTCAAAACCCGGTCAAAGATATTTTCGAGACGCACGAGTCAGCCGTGTAACCCCACGTGACTGATTCGAGCTCAAACGCTACAAAAAATCAGCTACACAAAATATCAAACAAATCTATTTAAGGATAGAATTCGATCTCAAGTAGGAATTCTATCCGAATACCGAATCAAACACTCAACCGAGCATGGGATACTCGGCCGAGCAGACTGATTTCAGCCAAATTCCACGACTTCTTCACCAAGAAACGGAGTTTACGTTCCTCTCGACCTCTTACTTTTCCTATCCAAAGCGGTAGTTCTCACCCAAACACTTCTCCTAGCCAAGATCGGGAATTTTCCTATAAATAGGCCCCTTGCACACACAATATTCATCAATCATCCATCATCGACACATAAAACACACACATCTACAATTTCCGAGATATACATCTACGATTCACAAAGACACACACATTCATTAACCTCGAGACTCATACACTTAGCATCGAAAAACCGATAGTATATCCCGAGACCCGAAGGAACCGGCCGCCTCTTATATACCCGACACCCTACACGACCAAAACCACCATAACTCACCGACATTAACTCGACGCTCCCGTGCCCTAGCCACATTCCGACGAGCCCCGTTCCGAGTAAACAAAGCATGTAGGTTGAGGGTGTAAAATCAAACCCGATTTCTCTTTTCTCTCTTCCCTTCTCTCGTTTTTTTTCTCGTCTTGTCGTCGTCGGTCGTCCGTTTTTTAGTATGGGTCATCGTCGCATTTTTTATTTCTAATATCGATACTACAAACTATTTTCATATAAAACAAACGTTCTTAAAATACGATATCGATTCTCTAGTCGAATATCGTATCAAAAAAGAACTAAATTAATCTCATGGATGCTAAGAAAATCGTCACATGGTTTCATAAAACAAAACACGACGATTTTTAACGTGGAGAGAATCAAACATCATTTTTTTAGTTTAATTTATTTTAAACGATTTACAAAAACCTTTTTTTATCTTTTCTAAAAAAACTATTCCGAATATTTGATATCGATTTCATAGTCGAATATCGAATATAACGAATATCGCTAAATTAAATTGAGTATAAATCATGCAATATTTGTACGCAATTTAATAAAGCTATAAACTTTCCGAAAAACAATTTCGAAAACAGCCCGGGACGCGAGCCGCGTGCATCCCGGGCGAGCCGCCTCTTCGCGCGAGTCGCGCTCTTCCCGAGCGACTCGCGTGATCTCCTGAAAACACGGCACAAATCAATTTCGTTCTAATTTTTCGAATATCGTTTCTTTAACGAAACAACGTTTTTTTTTACATATCTTTTTCTTGACCTAGGTCAACACGTGTTAATCCATCACGTGTCATTAACTTTTTCGAAATCATGCATATTATTGTATTTACATCTTTTATTCGATTTACAAACCGTTACCAACACGTACCCTCACCCCTTACTCAGAATGGTGGTTTCCGGATGTCCGAAACCATTGGCACACAAGAGTCATTCAATACACGGTATCCGATAACGTCGGTATCAGTATCAAATTCAAAGGGACGAACCCAATAAACTCTGAAATCGGAATGGGCCGTATTTTGTACACGGCCCACTACGACATAGAGTGGGTTCGAACGGGCCCTAACTCCCACAAAGTTCGGTGGCGACTCCAACTTCGATTTAAATTTCAATTCGATCCATTCTCATATGGAGATTCATTTGCCTCCCCAAACCCGCGCGTGGCCGCGTCGGGGTGGACCTATGTCATGTCCACACCCTAGTATCGGATTCGATCCAAATTAGTCTTATATGACTCGAAATGACCCACTGGGCCTGAATTTGAGTTTGGTTTTGTGAGATTTGTACTCCGTAAAAAGCCCAAGCCAAATGCCAATGATTTCGAGCCCATATTCGAGTTACGTTAAAGCATGTTTGCGTCCGATCGTCATCGGATGTTTGTCGGAAACTTCTATAGACACTTGGCAGCCAAATGTGGGTGTCTACAGCTGGTAAATAATGACATGATCCGAAAACATGACACGAACTCAACACAAAATTAACGGGTTTAAGACTATCAAATTGGGCCCATATCCTGGGGTTCTAATAGTTTATCTAAGGAAAATTATTGATAAAAGTATTTTTTTTTTGCGGTTACTCTGCATTTTACTCGAGGCAATACTTTTTGCAAACATTTTTCCATTGTAGGTTCTGTAATTGAACAAAGAAGGAAACACGAGGATGAAGAAGATAAGGAAGAGACAATGAGTTAGAATAGAATGACAAAAAAAACCTAGTGACGAATCCATGTTTGACGATTTCTGGGAGCCTGCGGCACCATGGCCAAGGCTTCATCCTCGGGATCTCCAGCGGTGAGCAACATCATTAGGAGGAAGAACAAAACATCAGCGAAAGAGATACGCAAATCGTTGGAAACGCATATGGAAAAACCTGACATGGACGTCCCTGTTAAAGAGAAATCCATGCAGGAGATCATGGGAATTCCGACATACGATCTGAATGACGGAGATGAGGAAGGATTAAGTTCAGGAGACATGGAGGAATGGGAGACTGAACGAAGGTTTGACATGGAGGATTTGGAGGGGACGTGGCCCACACGTCAAGGAAAGAAAACAGTTGTGATACAGGATTCAACGTCTGCATTACTTCAACTTACAATGGAAGATGTTCATCTAGAGATCGAATACTGGTCTACGGTTGTATATGGTTTTATTGTGGGTGTGAATCCACCATGGCCAGTGCTAGAAGGATTTCTTAGGAGGATCTGGAAACATCACACAATAGATAAGATTTGTTCATGCCAAATGGGGTGTTTCTGCTGAGATTTGCAATGGAAGCCATGAAGAATATAGTATTGCAGGTTGGATACTTCATGTTTGACAATAAAGCAATGGTGATCAAGGCATGGCAGCCTGATATTGATCTGGAAAAGGAGGACGTAAAGGTAATGTCCATGTGGATCAGACTAAATAAGTTGCCACTGAAGTTTTAGGGTAATAGCCTGAGGAAAATTGCACGGTTGATTGGTCCTTTATTGAATAAGGATGAGGCTACCGCGCTAAGAGGCACCTCCTAAGATAATTAGCTGTATAGACAAGACTGTAGCTCCAGTGAAAGAGATTACAAGGGTTCAAACTAGCTCAGATATGAATAAAGTTGATACATATGAAGGAGATCAAGATGCAGGACAGGAAAATAGTATAAGTGAGTCTCTTAGATCTCTATCTTATGCTTAAATATTTACTGGCAGTCCTCTGTTAAAGAGGCAGCAACAGATATGAAACCCTCCCAAAACTTCGTATCCATGAATTGGGGGTTCTGGAATGTGAGAGGGATGAATAGGGTAAAGAAGCAAGTGAAAATTAATAAAGTTATAAAATCAAACCACAGAATAATGTAGGATTGCTTGGTTTGTTAGAAACTAAAATCAAACCACAGAATCAAAATAAGACTCTTAGTCGGGGATTTAATAAATGGTGTATAACCACCAATATCTATCTGAATAATGGGGGAAGAATATGGGTCCTTTGGGCTCCAAATCAGTGTGATATCCAGGTTAGGTTGTACACCAGTCAGTTGGTGCATTGTCTCACTTGACCTTGGTGGTTCAGTGTCTGCCGCCCCCACAGGGTGGCCCAAGCAACCGGCTTGGGTAGGATACGTGCAGGGTGGTGGGCCCCAATAATAAGACGGCGGTAGGCCCCAATAGTTCAACAGAGCAGATGGAGGGCCGGCGTGTGGGGTTTGATGTCCGTCGTGCTGTCGGCGATTGTTCTGTCCCTGACGGCCGCCACGCCCACCGCAACAAAAGTATACACGGCCACCCCTGCCTTTAGATCTAAGGTAAGACCGGTAATTTTCGTGCCATCGAGAACACGAATTTTATGCTTGATGTCGGAAACGATGTAAACTAGGTGCATATTGCGTTTGTTTTTGGGAGAATCATCTCCTGCCATGGAGAAGATAGCTGGTGGCCGAGGTACATGTGGGAAAGGAGACAAAAATTGTTTTTACGTTCTGTTTTAAAACCGATGCTCTGATAACATGAAAGTTATTGTAATCCTCTGACTGGGGGATTGAGGTTGTATTCATTATATAGTACTCTCTCCCCTTCTCTATCTTCTTCTACTTTATTTTTGAGAAGAAACCAAGAAAGACAAAATACGTAGAGGAAAATGAAAGTAGAAAAAAGAAAGTAGAGTCACAAATAATATGAACCACAAAACATGTACTAAGAAGAAGGTGGAACATCTTAGTGAATTTTCCTAAAAGGGAAATGTGGAACATCTTAGTGAAGGAGAAGGAGTAGTTACAGAGATTACGGAGAATCATACAGATACAATGTATTAACAGAATATGGGATAATAGCCTACAATTACGGAAACACTATATTACAATATACACTAATCTAAGTAACAAGAATATTACGATATTTACATATATATTAGTATTATTCTAATAGTGATCTTTGTCTCAAAAATGTTCTTAATCTATTTGTTACAAATTTATATTTCTTTTGATGTAATATCATTTTGATGTAATATCATTTTTTGAAGTCGTATGGTCTTTTATTAATAAAAGTGGGTTTTACTATAAAAAAAAAGGTACAGAATAGAATATAGGTTTATTTCATGAGAATAATCTCAACTTTGCGTGTGCTTCTTAAAGTAATCTAAACTATACTTAATCTCATTTTAATATGAACTACGCGTTCATTAATCTCGCTTTGATGTGGATGACCGGCTAAACCTTCCTTATTCAACTTTCCTCTCACTCTTCTCCACATTTTGTCTTCATTTTCGGCTATTGATAAAAAAAAATTAAAGATTCGCAAATTTCATCTTTTACTTTTTTTTTCAATTAGTCTTATAGATGTCATGAAAAAAAATTATTGTTATTTTGGCTTTCACAACCGCAATAACGGACCCAATAAAATCCTAGAAATTTACAACAAGTCACTATTACTGGTAATAACAAGTCATAATTTCGTGCATAGGAAAGCGAGATTAATGATGTATAGTTTAAATTATTTTAAGAAACGCATGCATATTTGAGATTATTCTCATGAATTAATCCTATAATATAGGTGTATAAAATACAACCAGTACTTTATTAATAATGAATAATCTACCATGGATTAGTAATTTAATTTAGGGTTATTTAACAACAATAATACCAACTATAGGATGTCTTCCCAGAATAATATCAATTTTAATAAATCTGAGAATAGTACGTATTATTGGACTAGTTAAATCAGAGTAGTGTATAGGTGACCGATTACATGTAAAACCATTTCACCTTTCTTTTTCACCTTTAATTTTATTTAACGACAATAATATCAACTATAGAGCGTCTTCCGAAAATAATTCAAATTTTAATAAATCAGAGAATAATACGTATTTTTGGAGTAGTTAAACCAGAGTAGTATAGATGAACAGTTAGTGGTAGAACTCGTTCACCTTCCTTTTTTGCCTTTAATTTATTTCATATTACTTCACTCCTTTTCACTTACTCACAGTACGATACATTAAACGTGATTAATGTCCTCCATCTTCCTCTTCCTTCAAATCTTCAACCTCACCAAATATAGTGTTGTAACGGAAGAGAAAGACAAACAAATAAGAACGTAAAATCGAGAGACAGACAGATTTACGTTCTTATTTGTTTGTCTTTCTCTTCCGTTACAACAAAGGCAAGACCCGTGCCTTGGGTGAAAAAAGGCAAGACCCGTGCCTTGGGTGAAAAAGGCAAGACCCGTGTCTCGGGTGAAAAAGACAATCGAGATCTCGGGGAAGATCTTATGTGCTTTGGGCTGAGAAGCTGAAGCAGGTTGGTACTACGGTACTCGAGGGAAAGGAGAAAAATTACTATTGACTGAAGACCGTTGAAAGATGCGATCGTTCAGGTCAAGGTGGAGACTATTGGGACAAGTAGTGACTTGAGAATCGACTGTTCGAAGCTGCACTTTGAAGATTGGTTCGGGTTGGACAATTCTAGTCAAGGTGGAGATTGTTTGGAAATAAGTGCCTATCCATTGTTCTTTTGGACCTTGAATTGATTTGTTCCTGATATCTTTCCTAAAGTTGATCTTCTTGTTTTGGTAACATAAGATTGTTTGGTTTTAGGAAAGATTGACCTTTGTTTCCTAATTAGTTTAGGTAACTAGTTTAGGTGGAATAATACTATATAAAGACCTGACTAGTTTCTAGGTTAATTAGGACAGAGAGACGATTTGAGAGCACAATATAGAAGGCTGATTTGTGAGGTTTTCTTGAGGGAAAAACTCAGTTTGTTCCGAGTCTCTATTATTTGGTGGTTCTATTGATCTCGTCTTCGTTGGAGACCGTTGGAGTTTGTTCTGATCTTGGATGGCCGCAAGATCGTCTGTCCTTCATCTCGTCGGTGAGTTCGTCGCAGGTCGAACTAAGTCTGGGTAGTCTATTTCCAGTTTGAGATTACTATCTGGTTGGTAGAATTGGTAGTACTTCTGGCTTTAGCTGTGAGCTATTAAGCGCGTGCATTACAGTCTACTGTTGTACTATTATCTCCACAATAGTGAATTTGGTCTCTTGTCGGTGTGGACGTAGCCAGTGATTTTGCTAGTGAACCACGTAAATTGGTGTGTCAGTTTATTATTGTTTGCTATTTGTTTTGTTCTTCTTGCATAATTAACAAACCGTAGGTAACGGGACGCCTCCGTTACAACATATAGCTAACAACGCAATCTTACACCAAAATCAACACGTTAAACGAAACGTATAGAAAAAAACTGAAGAAGAATGAAGGGTAATTGAGAGAGAGGATGATCATGGAGAGCAGTAAGGAGAAGTAGACCTGGCAAACCCGAACCGACACCCGAATTGAAGATCTAATTTTGACCCGTAATCTGAATTGACCCGAATTAACCCGAAAATGACCCGACTATTATTATAGAAAACAAGTCAATATCCCTAAAAAAGTTGAAAATAGTAAACCCGAGAATGACCCGAACCCAAAATTATCCGACCCGACCCAAAGTCAACACGATTATTACAACCCGAAAGTGATCCGCCCCGAAGCTAACCCGACACGATTCACTCGTTATCCAGGTCTAAGGAGGAGGAAGATAGAGGATAAGTAGCATGTTAAATATTAATTAGGTGACCTGATGTAGCAGGTTATAAAGTCACTTAGGGGGTGTTTGGTTATCGGCAGATCCGCCAAAAAACAGCATATTTGGATGGATTATTAGCATGTTTGATCATCACAAAATCTACCGATATAACTATATAAGTGTTTGGTAAATGGTACATTGAAATGGCATATTCGAGTCCAATCCGCCAATTTGCAATATGTTGCTAGTAGCAGCATATTCAATTAGCATATTGGAATTTCTATTTTTTTTACCTATTTACCTCGTTTACCAATCAAACTCTACCTTCATCATTCTCGTCATTTTCAACTTTTCACTTTCATAATTCATCTTATGAGGTACGTCTTCTTTAATTTTTTTTGCACTAATTAATATGTTTGATTTATTTTTCAATTGATTCAATTTTCCGTATTTATACGATTCTATGGATTATTATTTTTCAATAGAATGTTGATCTATCTTTGATGATTTGAATTGCTTTGTCTTACGATCAATCATAAACTACTTGATCAATTATTTGTATTAAGCACTACCCCTACGGAAAAAAAAGAAACTAGTTGAAAATGGTTGGTGTGATGTAATGTTTGGCATATATTTAATCAAAAATTTGTTTATTTTCTTTTTTGTCATTTTACAAATCAATTAATCAATCTGCTAACCTATAACAGCTAATTACCAAACACTACTAAAACAATTCTGCTAATTAAATCTGCTAGTCAAAACTATCAATTGATTCTACTAATCAAATCTGCTTTTTAAATCTGCTTCTGCCAATATCAATCAGTTGTTTACCAAACAGGCCTTATACACTACTCTGGTTTAATTACTCCAATAATACATATTATTCTCAGATTTATTGAAATTGGTATTATTATTTTGGGAAGATGTCCTATAGTTGATATTATTGTCGTTAAATAACTCTTTAATTTAAGGTAATAATCACTTTTTTGTTTTGCTTATTTAATTAGGGTAATGTTATAAGCAACTAAATTCTTCTATATTTCATGAAAATATAGGGATTTAACCCCAAATTACACATATATTAATATGTTGAAAGAGGATGTGCAGAAGCGGAGATCAAAATCATAGTGAGAGATCTTTGTTTTGACGAGAATTTATTTTATCCAAATTTTATAGCATTGTATCCGTTTAATTTCGATATAAGTTGTAAATGTCGTATGACTTTTTATTAATGAAATGATCTATTCGCTCAAAAAAAATATATATATATATAATTAATACTTGTATTAAAGGATTATTCCCTTATTTGATCTCTTATGTAAAATATATAATTTTCCATTTAATTACTACGTACTCTATAACTTAGGTAGTCGAGTAGCATAGATATTGGAAGTAAGCAAAGTCCTTTGTTCCTTAGTTGTGTTTCGGTGCAAATTATGTCAATGCCTTCTTCAGCCTCCTGCTTCTTCCAAATATTTGTTTTTCCCTGTTTCAGACCACGCAGTTAAAATATGTGAGGATAGTCACTAATATAATACGAGTACAGTATAAAGCACTAAAAGAGACGGTTTGTGAAGTAGTCCCTCCGTTCCGTTTGATTGTTTGCATTTGTTTTTTGGGCACTATTCATAGGTAAGTGAAATCGTCAATGTAACTTCTAATATATAATATAAAATATAGTCAGGTGAGATCTTGTTTAAATTGTCTAATTGAGTACGTTATAAATATCAATTTTTTTTTTTTTTTAAATTTTTAGAAATATCTAACCAAAGATATAGATAAAAGAAAACGTGTATTGACAAGTGTGAAAAAACAAATGCAAACAATCAAATGGAACGGAGGGAATATAAATCTTGACTTTTCACAAACTCCCGTAATATCTCACTGTTTAGAAATTACATATGGTAAGACGATGTCACACGAGATACAACGCATTTCTATAGAAAGATAATTCATTAATTATTGATAAATGAGTGATGTTTTCATACAAATGGCCGCCCACAATAAGATTCTATATATTTACAAAAATAAAATCAACAAATCATTAATTAATTAATTAGCTACCATGCAGCCATAATATAGTTAGGTTAGTTAGTCTCAAAAGATTATTATTATTATTATGAACGAACTCTCTCTCGTATTCCTATTTGGTAAGGTAATATTTGACAATAATGTTTGGATCCAAAGGAAAAGGAAAATGCAAGAATGAGCAACTTAGATTTAGAGTATCTAATGTAATGTATGTCGCTTATCAAAAACAAATACTCCCTCCAATCAATTCAATTCTTTACCCTTACTATAAATGGACAATCCAATCAATTTTTTACATTCCCTTTTTGGCAAAAGACTTTACTTTATCATCCTCATATCCTTCCTCTATTTACACAAAATGCCACTACTTTTTTCCTTACTTTAAGTTTGGTGGACCCATAACACCATTTAATTTACCAATAATACCCTTACTTTTACCACTTTTCTTAATTTTGATGAAAAATCCTATGTCAAGGATTGTTTGGATGGGAGGGAGTACTTCTATTAGAGTATCTAATGTACTATGTATGTATGTATACCTTGGGAATATGAATATGGGTAGAGTAAGGAGAAGTAGCAGTATCTTCCAAGTCATGATCATCATCAACAACAACAGCCGCATGCTGTTTGTACATACTTATTCTTCTTCTTTTCTTGATGATCAAATTATCAGAATTCATGGCGGAAAAGCATGAATCGTTTTCGACGCCGACCAAGGAATCGGTAGTTGCCATGAACTCATTTAGGCACAAACTCCATTCACTCTCTTCTGAACAACATGAAGATGAAGAAGAAGAAGAAGACTCATTATTGTTTCCGGAAGAGCTCAATATATCTTCCATTTTCTATACGGATCGGATCGGAGTATATATTTTAGAGAGATGGGAGCTAATTAATGCATGCTTTTTAATTTTGAATTGAAACTTGAAGAGGATCATCGTCGTATTTATAGGATAAGATAAGTAGTACGTGATGGATAGATAATACGGGAATAATAACAGATAATTGGACTTTTGATGCTTCTAAAATAGAGATTCTATTTCTGTGCCAAACGACGTGCTTAATTCTCTTCTCAAACATTTCTCAATTCTCGTATATATACTCTTTCCCTTTCAATTCTTTTATATATTAGTTGTGATAATTATTTTAACATTATCCTTATTTTAATTATAGATAAACAAATGGTTAACACGAAAGACGTAATATGTTTTATTTTGGTGTCTACATCATTCCTCATCATCCCATACATTTAATTATCGTAATTACGAGTACTTTTTAACAGTGGCAGACGCAGGATTTGCTTGGAAGGGGGGCACCAAAAATTTTCTAGCATATTACTTTTTATGTTAAAGAATATTTTAAATTTTTGAAATTTTTTTCCGTAAAATAATGTGTTAGAACGTTAAAAGAAATGACAAACTAATTGGTTTGAGTGAGTTTTTTTTATAATAAATAATACTATTTCTTTGATTTTTTTACACCAAAATGTTATAGATTCCTTTAAATGGAATACATATTAGAGGATATATAACATTCTATTGCTACTAATGAGCCATAAGTATTAGTGGTTAAGTGGTGGTATCATTTCTACATTATCCAAAGATCAAGAGTTCGAATCTTATTGTTAGTATTAGACTATTAGTGGTTAAGTGGTGGTATCATTTCCACATTATCCAAAGATCAAGAGTTCGAATCTTATTGGTAACAATAATGGTTTTTACAACTTCATAATAGTAGGAGTGAAACAAACAACAAAAAATAAACTTATTCAAATTATAAGCTACCAAGTTTGGAACCCAAGAATTCACCAATATGTACACAATCTCTCTACCAACTGATCTACTATAGCATATTGTACATTTAATATACACATAAAAATTTATCCCTTGAACTTCTTGGGGGGCACTTGCCCCCGTGGCCCCCGTGGCCCTCCTGTATCCGCCGATGCTTTTGTAATTCAAGTGTATGATGTAGCACTATAGCATGACAAAACATTGAGAATAGAGGGGTATCAAGAGCACAGAATGATTCATGTTACGTACTTATATTAATAGAACTACTAATGTGTCAATTAATCTACCAAAATTCGGAGGTACCACATTTTAATCTCACAATTTTACACTTAAGTGGCAGCATGTAGTTTATTTGAAAATTATTTTAGTATGGGATAGAGAGCAAGTACTTATCTTACATATCAAGTAAAAGCAATCAAATTACAAAAATAGAGCGGTATAATATTACATGGGATTAATACTAGTATGTCACATAGCAGTCACCGAAAGTACAACTGAGATTTATGTTCCTATAAACTAGAAAAAGAGTCGATATCAAGCATCATCTGTTGCGAATTGATGAAGAGAAATACTCGGTCTTCTTGAATTAGTTTTATGGATCCACTTTTTTCCTCATAAAAATAAGAAGTGAGATAGTGAAATTAATTCAAGAGGATGGAGGGAATACATACATCCCCCTTTCCACTAACCAAATAACTCAACTCATGTATTTTCCCGCCTAAAGCTATATATCCACCAACAAAAATTAAAAAATAGATCAAATGAGTTATGTGCAAATCGAACCCTTGACCTCATGTGTGTCACCCTTCTCCTCTCCAACTACACTATAACATCTTACTAATTAAAATATCACTAGATCACACATAAAGCTATACACCACAGAAAGTATATAATTAAGGAAATTTGATTGATTACATTGATTACGAAAATTGCATGTTTTACATAGAAGATATCACATACAATATTTAATATGGAATGTATGATCAATGTTTTTTTAAAAAGTATAAACATATTGTATTCCGTTTTAACCAAATAGTTGCATTATTTTTGTTAATAAGAGATTGCACTATCCCGTACAATATTTTACATAGAATATAAAATAGTTATGATTATTATTGTATATCTTTCTGATCATATTCGAAAATCATTTTCTTAACATCGATATAAAATTTAGTAACTATATAAAAATGGAATATATATGCCGATTGCTCTGACAAAGTCTAATATATAGTAAACTCACCGAAAATTCTCTATATACTACTCTAAGACAATAACAGTTACTAACATTTTTCTCAAAAATACACTAATTTAAATTGAGAAGTAAAAGAACATTTCACTGATAAATTCGCAAACTATTCATTTTCATTAATGTTAAGGAAATTGACAAAAAAAACTTCTTTATATGAAAATAATTAGATAAATTTTAAGATATGATGTCATTAATTAACCTTGAGAAAAAAATCAGTTATCTGAAAAATTTATTTTTGAAATGAACTATTTACTTTAACTTTTACAAAGATATACTCTCCCCGTCCCAATGAATTCTTTGTTTATTCCATATTGGGGCGTCTCATTGAATTATTTGCCTTTCTATTTTAGGATTGTATATATATATATATATATATATATATATATATATATATATATATATATATATATAATTTGACCTCATCATGAATTTGGCTTCACATGTCACTTCATTATCATTGGATCTTTTCCCCTTTGTGCCAAAAGCAAAGGCAAACAATTCATCGGGACGGAAGGAGTATATACTCACTCGATACTACTAAGATCTTCTTTATTCAAATGTGAGGATTATAATTATCATATAAAAAGATAAGTATTATTTTGGTACGGGAGAGTACAAAATACGGAATATACTACTAAAATCCATATAAAAAAAGTTTCACAAATTACATAATATAAGTCTTACACCTGAGACAGTCCATTTTTAATTTTTTTTTTTAAAATTTTCTAATGAAAAACTGAATAACTTTTTTACACAAAGAGAAGGTATCACGACGTGCTAACCATTAAAAAAAGTTCATTGTTATACAATTTTTGATAAATATTTATGATTTTACGGTATGTTAAAGAGAGAAGTGAGTATCTCGAAATGTGAGACGACATAAATCGAGTATATAAAAAATATAAACAATATTTTCATCAATTACACGTTATTTAATACTCCGTACATTTCAAGACAATACTCAAATATTTTGATTAGTTTTGCGATTTAAAAAATATTTTTCTATTTCTAAAGTACACAGTCGATAAATAGTAAAAATAAAATAATAATTTTTTTTTTAAAATCTTAAATGAAATATTATATAAGATAAATATATTATAAATACCGTGCATTGCACAGGGTCAATACTAGTATTCCATTACTCGTGGAAAGTTGAAACAGTCCTAGGGAGGATTATTAATTTGGAGTTTATAATGTATGACTTCAGCAAGAATCAAATCCTTGTAGAATAGAAGTATTATATAATGATGGACTGACTTGGCCTTCAACAGATGTCTTTATATTAGTAGAAATATATGTCACTCAAAAGATGCTTCTGTGGATATCTTATAAGAAAACTGCCATTTTATTGGCTAATGCTGACTAATTGTATTTTGTTTGGTTTACTTTTAATCTTAATATATAGTACAGTATATCTTAGGGTTGTCAATGATTAAAACAATTATTCAATATTCTCTTAGGAATATAATACGTTGCTAATACTACGCATCTTTTTCATATAATCATCTAAAAGTCGTCATCATCATCTGAAGTTATGAACAACTTCCCTTTTTACAAAATTAACCAAATACAAAATCATTCATCTATCTCATAATGATAAGGGATTAACTATTAAGGGTAAAAGACCCAAGAGTAAGAGTGGTCCAAGAAAAGAAGCAAAACAAGCCCACTACACTAGAAAAGGCATGACAATTAGCAAAAGCTGCAAGATACGTGACATGCAACTATGCAAGGATGAAGGTTGGAATCAAGGTCGTCAAATAATATTCGGTGATCCGGTTTCATTTTCTGTTGGAGGCCCCAATATAAGCAAGTGTTACGATGTAAAGAAATTATAATTTTCTTTCCATAAATAACAAATGAAGGCACGCACTTCATATCGAGTTGCAATTTTGAACAAATTTTAGATGATTTTTTTTACAATGTTAACAATTACAAAAATAATATCAGTATCTAAATTTAAATTGTACTTTGTACGATTTAATAACTTATATGTAATGAGCATCAATAATACTCCATAATTATGTACAATACAAGTTTTAGAAAGGAAATTAATAAAATAAAAATATGAATTATATTTATTAGAATGTAAATAAAATGAAACTTGTTCACAAATAACACGATGAACTAATTAAATATTAGTTTAAATATTTACGAATGAGGACTATTAATTCAATCGTTATATAACACCATGATTCGATGTTGTTGTAACGGAGGCGTCCCGTTACCAACGATTTTTCGACTACGCGAGAAGAACAAAACAACGAACAAACAATATTTAAATTGAGACACGGAATTACGTGGTTCACTAGCAAAATCACTGGCTACATCCACACTGACAAGGAGAACAATATTCACTACTGTGGAGATAATAGTACAACTCGGAGTAACCCTCTCTAAGACAATGCTTAAGAGACTCCAATTTTGGGTTGATTATTAAGGTGGAAGGATGATCTCTATTTATACAAAAAGAATCACGCACCCCCACTTAGTTAATCTATCGAGGTGTGACAACTTTTTCTATTTATACATAGAAAAATTACCACTTCCCACTATTCTTTAGATGTGGGACAAACCACATTCCAACAAAATACTTCATCTTATTTCCACACCTAGTTCGACATTCAACTCGAGTCTCGAATACGACAATTGCTAATCATTAATCCTAACAATCTCCACCTTGACTTGAATTGTCCAACACAAACCAAGCTCCAAAATGATGCAACCAAATCAGCTTCCAATTGTCGATTCTCAAGTCACCACCTGTCCCAGTAGTCTCCACATTGACTTGAACTCAACAAACAAAACGGACAAATGAACCAAGTGTGCCAACGTGACCAAAATGTGCCAAGTACCAAATGTAGCAAGCTGAAACAACCAACGTACTAAGCACCCAACATATCATCATACCAACATGGCCAAACGTAGCGAGATCACTACCAAACGCCAAAAACAAATGTATGAGATATATACCAACGTCACAAATGATGGAATGGTGTTCCGAAACAAATGCACACAAGACTCCAAAACAAATTCTCCTTCAAAACAAAATATGGCCAAATGTACCGTCGTACTAAATTGCCCAAAAGGACACAACGCTATAAACAAAACAACGTCTCACTTGAGTCAACAACGGTGTCATGACACCACAAATTTGCCCACACCAAGGTCCAACAACTTAAGTCGAAACAATCAATACCAACGTTCTAAGCGAGCCCAAATCACCTCCATCATCAGGTGCAAATGTTAGACTAACAAGTCCAACCCAACAGCTTTAAAGAACACAAAATAATGAACTCCCGTCGAAGTTCCAAAATGACCCCACCCGAGGTCCCCAACGGCTCTCTTTCAAGAGCCCAAAACAGCTCTACCTGTAGCCCCAAATCCCCCACCACGCGGGACGCAAACCGCCTCATTGAGGCGCAGAAACAACGGTTAATAGCTTGTCTTGAGAATCTTCTAGTTCGACCCGTACAGGCGAAAACTCCACTTTACCGTCAATTCTATCATCCTCACACAAGCCTACCAACCCCAAATTATCCAGATGATCATCGAATGAACCAAACTGGATGTGCCTCGACGTATCGTCCAAACATCTAAGTTTCGTATGCCCCAACTTAGACCCAAGAGAGCCAGACGAATGACTACTCGATGTACCAACGGTCAACACAATACCATGAAGGACATAAAGTGCTCCTTCCCTGACACCTCCCAAGTAGCCAACGAACCTCTACCCATGCACAAAGTTCCACCTTCACCTTGAAAACTGTAGCCCTGATTGTAATCCCCTAGAAATTCTAACGCAATACAGTGGCGGAAACACTGTAGAAGTGGGATTATAACACACTGTAGCTATGTCTTGATTAAATAAAAATGGTAAGTCAATACATAAGCCATAAAATAAAAAAATGGCTACAAAAATAAATAAATAAATAAAATCCATAAAAAGGGTTTTAACAATCCATAATACAGTGATCTGATTAAAACAAGCAGGATCCATAACTGCTCGCTAGCCCTCCCGAAGGAAAACACATATACCTGCAATGTTAAAAACATAACAGCCACAATCAGTGGGGAGCAACGCCAACGTTCTCCCAGCCGTATAACAGGATTTTAAAACTGTAATTACTATTATAGAAAATAGTAAAAATGGAAAACAGTAAAACAGCATATTAAAAATAAGCTTTCAGTGAAAAACTTCACGTAACGAAACAATTTAAATAAAATGAGTTTTCCGAAGAAAACATAAAACATTTGCCAACCTGCAAATGAAAATATATCGATAATAATAAAAATATTCAAAATGACGTTATGGATAGGAGTAATGTAGACGGCTAGACTTTCACTAGGAGAATATTATAAACTAGCTTCGAGAACTTAGTCCAAACAAATCAAACTTCGGTCTCTAACTAGGCTACTCAACTATAATAGAGCGGCGACTTATAAATGCGTGACCCTAGTTTAAGACAATGCACACCCCTCCTGGGATTACCTGTCACCCAGTTCAACTTATGACGGCGACTTACTGCGAGGCCTAAGCTTAAGGTCAAAATGTACACAACTCCCGGGATACCTGTCACCCGGTTCAACAACCAATGTACCGATTCCTGATACACTAGCCTTATAGTTGATGGCAAAACCGTAAACCCTAGAATATATTACTCTAAACCTCACACTTGTCCATATATTATAACTCCAAAACAACCATTATCGATATATACAAGAGATATAATCATTATGAATAATATGAGGATAAAAACAAATAAACATTTTATATTAAAAGGGAAACTTTCTATAAATAGAAACTTATTAATTTTAGGAACTTACTTAAAATAGAAATATTATTATAGAAAATACGTAAGTGATTAAAAGGAGTGAAATGTATAAAAAAATAGCATTTCTAACGAAATTAATATTTTATTATTATCGTCGTTATCGTAACTTTAATATATTTCTAAATTCGTTACTCAAAATATAATTAAAATATAATAAGTCATTATATAGTATTTTATAAATAATTTAGGAAATCAAGTTAAAACAATAAATCTTAGAAAAGAGATATTTTAAGAAAAACGATATCAAAATTAATTGAGTCAACGAGTTTTATAAATGAAATGAATTTTATAAAGGTTTCAAATTATTTTTGAGAAATAGCTTTGATTTATAAATAATACAAATTTTAATAAAAATAGTCAATCGGAAACAAATAGGAAATTATTAGTGAAAATAATCTCGACTAAAATGTATTTAAAACCAAATCGACTATTTTCTCATTTATTAGTATAAATCGTCAAACGAAAATTAATTTATTAAACAAGTATACAATTTTTGATTATAATATAAAAATACGATTTTGAGTTAAAATTATAAATTAACGGAATCTGAAGAAAATATGAAATCGTTATCATTTAGTTACTAGTGTCACGATAACCAACAAAATATTATAGCGATCGTAAATAAATAAATTACTAACGACTTATAAAATGATATCGAAAGTTATAAAAATATTGATAAAGCATACGATTCAAAATTAATATTATTAGCAATAATAAATAGCTAAAATTAGGAAAAACCGGATTTAAAATATTTACTACATACTACTACTCAATCATACGATATAAAATCGAGTAACGTCCTGAAGTTACCTTTAAGTAGATAGATAACTTCAAAGCACTGCCCCGTCAAAAGTCCAAACTCCACCTATGCGATCCGAAGTTGTCCCGAACACTTGTCCACCAATAAAACTTCAAAGGTTCAACGGACTCGAGAAAATGTATGACAAAAACAAAATGAGACAAAATCAACCAAGATTAGGACGGAAAAAGTGGTTGATACCTAAGAATAAACGAAACGAAAAACGAATGGAGTTTTACTAAATGAACGACGAGGAAAGGTTCGACGAAGAAAGGAGAAGGGAATTGATATCGAAATTACGAAGGATTGGTTCTAAAACGAGACAAGAGAAAAAGCGTGATAGCAGCAACATAGAAATGAAGGCATAACGAATGGAATGGTACAACTCGACCACAAGAACGGAAAAAGGAATAATGGAATAGAGGCACGAAGGGGATACAACTCAAAAGCATCAACATCAAGTATAAACCGTCAACAGGAATAGAAAGCAAGAACAACGAGAACAATCAGATGATAGTAGCAGCAGCCCGAACATCAGTAGCAACAGGAAGACGGTCGAATAAAAAGCTGAAACGAACAAGGCAGCAGCGAGGAACAGCGTAGAAGAAAAGAAGAACAAGAACGAGCTGGAATTTAACGATTTAACAAGAACGAAATAAGAAGAGTAAGAACAAGGAAACGAACAGCAGCAGTAACGATAAAAGCAACAGCAGCAGCATAGAACCCGGACAGTAACAAAACGCAGCAAAGAAAAAACGAAAAACATCAACAGAAATGATAGAGGAAGGAGAAGAAAACGGAGAACAAAGAGAAAGGAGAACAGGAATGAAGGACGAAGAGAAACCAAAGATGACAGTAACGGATAACAAATGCACGCAGCAACAAAACAAGGAGTCAACAGAGATATACTCAATGCAGCAGGAAGATTGATCGAACTAGACTGAAATAGGGCCAAAACGACGAACTGCAGCAGGCAATGAAAACGAGCAACACTAACAACAGTATTGACGCAGAGCAACAACAACAACAGAACGTTACAGCAGCAGCAGCAACCTAACACGGAAGAAAGAGGCAGCAAACCAGCAACAAAGGAGAGGAAAAGAAGGAGAAGAGAAGAGAAGAGAATCTCACGTTTAAAGCAGCAGCCGAGTAACGGCAGCGGCAAACGGATGCAGCGAACTGAGGCAATCAACACGGCAGTAGAACACCGCAGCAGTAGCGGCAGAAAACGTACGCAGCAATAAGGACGAACAAAACAGAGGAAAACAGAGGGGCGTGAAGCGGCAGAAGCAGGGAGACGAAAGAGATTGATAGAGTTGATGGAACGAATAAAAGAAGGGGAAACGTAGGGAAGAACGGAAGAAGCAGAGGAATACAAAAACAAGGAAGAGGAGGAATGATAAGTGGTGAAGCGGTGGAAGTGAATTAAATAAAAGAGGAAGAGGAAATGAATCAGTAAGTGGGAGTTCAATAGAAAAGGGAATGAATGCAATAGTAAGCGGGTTGGATACAATTTACCATAAAGTGTACGGATTCCTTGACATATGTATAAGATGTATACGTGTTAATCAAATGAATCGGGTTAGAAAAACGGATTAAACAAATTCTGTATCAATAAGTTGGCTGACCTGCGAATCGAATTAAACGAGTTAATAAAATTAATAAATAATCAGACTGTCAAATAAAACGAGTAAATAAAGTACTCGAGACGAAAACGAAGTAATTAGACGATCAAATAATATTTCCCGATAAATGATAAATTTTCGATAAAATGAATTAAATTAATTTCTCGAGGAAAGAAAATAAATATTTTGACGAAACCTAAAATAAATGAGCTTCGAACTTAATATATATACATAAAAAGAACTTAGGATTTAAATCGCCGAAATGGACTTTCGATAAAATTTAAATTAAATGAATAAAATGAATCGAAACAGAAATAAAAATATGTTTTAAATATAAGAAGACTTTCCGAGACAAATAGAATTTTAGGAGTTTGAAACGATTAAACGAGGAATTCGTTTTATAATAATTTTAAGAATTACGAGTTAAACCGTAAAAATAATAATACGAACATAAATTTTAATCTAACTTATTTTATAAAATCAGGGGTGTTACACTGATCGACTAGCATCCCAAGTGACACAAGATTTCTCTTCAACTTTAGAACATGTCTGACACCCTCTAGGAAGACAACAACACCATCATGTGTTTTAACCCGAATAGTCCCAACTCTCACAATCTCACAAATGGACCCATCACCCATGGTAACACTATCCCCATGTGAAGCTTCGTAAGACTCAAACCATTCCCTAACAGGGCACATATGGAAAATGCACCCCGTGTCTAGAATCCAACTATCCAAAGAACGTGGAACAACATCAACAACGAGAACTAAATCTTCCTCAGAGTCGCGCTCGGCACCTTTATGTGCAACATCAGAAACACCAGCATCCTTCAACCTAGGACACTTGTCTTTCCAATGACAAGGTTCCTTACAGTAATTGCAGACATCTTTTCGAGATTTCCTAGAATTGGTTTTACCCTTAGTAGGTCCCTCTGACTTCATAACAAGCCCCATAGGACTATTGTCTACAACATTACCCGACACTACTCGACGCAAATCCCTAGTGTGAAGCTCTGACCTCACTTCCTCCAGGGTCAAAGTATCTTTACCAACCACAAATGACTCAACAAAAGTCTCAAACGAATTTGGCAAAGAAACTAACAAAATCAAGGCAGCATCCTCATCATCTATCTTAACATCTATATTACGCAAATCAAGTAAAATAGAGTTAAGTCGGCCTAGATGTTCCTTCAAAGACGTACCTTCCTGCATACGAAGACCGAACAAACGCTGCTTTAGATGCAACTTGTTTAAAGTCTTTGTCATGTACAAAGACTCCAACTTCAACCACAAACCAACAATAGTTTCTTCATCGGCAACCTCAATAATCACATCATCAGATAAACACAACAAAATTAAAGAATGCGCCTTCTCCTCCAAGGCCACCTATGCTTCTGTCTTCGCCTTATCTTGTGATTTTTCTTTTGCCTTTGACATAATAGACCAGACGCCTTGCTGTCTCAGCAAAGCTCTCATCTTCAACTGCCACAACCCAAAACTATTACTCCCGGAAAACTTTTCAACGTTTAATACTGTTGCTCCGGACATCTTCTCGCCAAAAAAAATCAACAGACCCAAAAAAAATGCCTAACTTAGCGGAAGCAGAACTTGGCTCTGATACCAGTTTGTTGTAACGGAGGCGTCACGTTACCAACGATTTGTTGACTACGCGGGAAGAACAAAACAACGAACAAACAATATTTAAACTGAGACACAGAATTACGTGGTTCACCAGCAAAATCACTGGCTACGTCCACACCGACAAGGAGAACAATATTCACTACTGTGGAGATAATAGTATAACTCGGAGGAACCCTCTCTAAGACAATGCTTAAGAGACTCCAATTTTAGGTTGATTACTAAAGTGGAAGGGTGATCTCTATTTATACAAAAAGAATCACCCCCATTTAGTTAATCTATCGAGGTGGGACAACTTTTTCTATTTATACATAGAAAAACTACCACTTCCCACTATTCTTTAGATGTGGGACAAACCACATTCCAACAAAATACATCATCTTATTTCCACACCTAGTTCGACATTCAACTCGAGTCTCGAATACGACAATTGCTAGTCATTAACCTTAACAGATGCGAATCAAGTTGTTGATGTTAATATCACCATATGACTTCACTCACCATGTCATATCCTGCAATTTTTATCTTGGTTCCATATAATTTATTGTCATTGACCTACTTATGAATTGCATTGTTGTTTTCCTTCGGCCTATGTTGACATGTAATGCAGTTCTATTTTTTTGTTTTGTTTCTGGTTAAACATGATTAAGTTGTATCAGATTTTACCATTACTACCTTGAAGATTAGTGTGAGCCGATTTTATATGTCATGTTCAGTTATAATCTCGTTTTATATTATTGAGATTAAGATATTTATATCGATTGCAGTCATAAGACCTACAATGGTATCGTAGGTATGATTATTATTGCATATTACTCCCTCCGGTTCTTTGGAATTGCAACATTTTATATGATTTGTGAGGTATATTTTAATCAAATGTTGCAATTCCGAAGAAACGGAGGGAGTATGTTTTATGAATCTTTATATGAGACTTTGTCGGTATGATCTGGCACATGTTTGGAATTTCGGTTGCGATTATTGTCGCGTATTTATAATTGACAAGTTGACTTGTATAATGAAAGAAATAATTTGGGTTATAATTTCTTTTATCATTTAAGGTTTCAATCACTTGTTAATTACGGTTTGATTAAAAGAACTTGATTTCAGTTTCAAGAATATTGGCTATTAGGTTTTTATAAGACGTCTAATATTTTGGATTGTTTGATCGAAATAATACGTTTCCAAAGTAACCTCTATTGCATAGATTAGATAGTTTAAATAATTAGACGATTGTGTGTGATTGAATTTCATGTTGGTAATGGTCGGCCCAAAGGAAGTCCATTATTTGGCCAAAACTCAATCATACTTGTGGTGATAAATATGTAACAGTTATTCGGTTCTCGTGTAGATGTTAAGTTGGACCAAAGGAAGACTTGACATTCACTACTACAAAAAGTGTCAAAGAGATCGGTTAAAAATGGCATAAGAAACCGGTTTACAACCGGTCTCTATCTCACCGGTGTCTTAAATCTAAGAAACCAGTTGAATAATGTGGTCTCATTGGTGAAGTTAAGAGACCTAATATTTCCTAAAAGTGGTCTCTTTGCTCTATACTTAAAAGACCAGAGGTTAGTTATAACCGGTCTCTTTGAATTATGTAAGAGACCAGTTGTACAAAGAAAATGGTCTCTTTGAGCAGGGCTAGGAGACTAGCATTAAAAAAAAGTGGTCTCTTTAAGTTGTATTAAAAGGCCGGTTTGCAAAGGAACCAGTCTCTTACAATAATTAGTTCCATTCACGTAAGCACACTATCGAAACGTTTATTATTCAATTCCGAGATAATTAATATCATATATAAACGTGTGAAGAATAATATACCATCGTATATATTAAAAAAAAAGGAACACGGTAGTAATAAAAAAAGTTGTTTTCATATATATGAAATTTAAACTACAAATGTGCATGCTAATGTTAATATAATCAGTATTTCTAAAAATAGATAAATGTGCGGAAAAAAAACATCGCTTGCTAAAATGAGTTGGCAACAAAAATGTTCTAATAATGAGTACGGTTAAATCATGCTTCGTTAACATCCATATTGTCATTGTCTCCGATATCCTCGTCTTCAATTTGGTTAAATAAATATGTCGCCCAAGTATTTCTAACCTCGTCAATATTTTCTTGTTCATATGAGTCCTGATTTCCGGAAAAATACTACAAAAAAAAGTAACACAGTTAGCATATACTCCCTTCGTATATACGTTCGTCCACTTTCAATGTAATACTCCACCTATATATATATATATATATATATATATATATATATATATATATATATATATAAATAGAGAGAGAGAGAGAGAGAGAGAGAGAGAGAGAGTCCACTTATATATGTTGAGTCCGTGAGTCCCCATCTTAGCCCTTGATTCAAGGTTAAGATTAATGGACAAGATTTGATCTCATAATTAAGGAAATAACTAACAAATCTGGTAATATATCATTTCTGTCTCTCCTCCTTAATTATCTCAATGCAAATCTTTTCTCTCTCTTATCAATTTTTTTAAATGTCTTTTTCTCCCACACAACAAGTTTTTTCAAAATTAAGTTTTTTTTCATTTTCACCAAAAAATCATCATTTTCACCAAAAAATCATCATTTTCCTACTGCCATTGTACGTATGTTACTATGTTACTGCCATAATCCATAAACTATGTTACTTTAACTCATAGTGTTACTTTAATTCATGAACTGTGTTACTTTAACTCATAAAATCTGTTACGTTGTTTAATATATTCTCTTGCAAAAACTATTACTTTAACTCATACAATGTGTTACTCTAATTTATGAACTGTGTTACTTTAACTCATAAAATCTGTTACGTTGCATAGTCTCTTGCAAAAATTGTTACTCTAACCCATACAATGTGTTACTTTAACTCATAAAATCAGTTACGTAGCATAGTAGTCTCTTGCAAAAACAGGAGTTCCAATTAACAAAAAGAACAATGTTTGTTTTTATTAAGATACTCCAAAACAAAAAGTGATACAAGATTCCAACTAAATCAACTCCATTACAATTCCAATGTTTCACACTTGTTACTCATAATGTCCTACTTATAATTCTGCTTCTTCTTCATCCTTCTCGTTCTCTCCGTCTTCTTCTTTTTCATCTTCTTCATCATCATCTCAGAAACTTTGATTTAATCTCACCACCGCACAATGGAGGAAACTCTCACCCACATCCCTACATCATTCATGTGGATTAAAGTAACAGATAACAAGAGTTAAAGTAACAGATGAAGTGCATTGAAGTAACATTGAATTAAATTAACAGAGTATGCTTATACACCAGGTATAAAGTAACAGAGGTCAGACATTAAAGTAACAGATAGTGTGAATTAAAGTAACAGATAATGCTTATCAAAATAACACCAGGTATAGGTTAGTGCAAAAAATTCATATAATGATCAGAAATGAGAGTATGACGCAGTATCTTACTCTTTGATATTGTTTTCTATTTTGAAGTATATCACGTTCCATAATTATAGGATGCAATATTTTTCTTTCTTTTTTCTTTTTTTTATATGGCGTTACTCTTTGATATTGTTTCCTATTTTGGTGGCAATCACGTCCCATTATTATAGGAAACAATATCTTTTTTTTTAATATGGCGGTTTCCTTTATCCTTACGACACTACAATGCACTACAATAACAGATGAAAAGCACTAAAGTAACGACTGGAGTGTATTAAAGTAACACGACATATAAAGTAACAGATGGTAGACATTAAAGTAACAAATGCTATACACTAAAGTAACGCAGTATATGAACTACAATAACTCAATATATTGTGTGCGCACAAATTTCATATGATGAATATGCGGTTCAACGTAGACAATTAGAAAATAAACCAATATCTTTTTCCTATTTTGTTGGCAATCACGTCCCACTATTACAGGAAACAATATCTTTTTTTATTATTATTTTAATATGGCGGTTTAATATATCCTCATGACTCTTTAATGCGTTACAATAACAGACATTATGAACCAAAGTAACATCTTCGATGAATTAAAGTAACAGACCATAAAAGTAATAGATGTTTGTCACTAAAGTAACAGACACTCCACACTAAAGTAACACAGTATGTGAACTAAAATAAACCAATATATTTTCGTGTGCGCAGATGAATATGTTGTTCAACGTAGAAAAGTAGAAACTAATAATCTAATATCATCTCAATGACTCCCATATACAATCCAGTATAAACTACAATGTATATACTCACCGTTTATGTTTACTACGATTTGCGTATCAGCCATTGAATGAAAAGTAGAAGCCGGATTGATCGAACGTATAATGCAGCGCGATGAAGACGATTACTGATTGAATGTGGTCTTGATTGTGTGGTTTTGAAGGAAAAATGAATGATTGAATGAGCGAGAGAACGATGAAGAACTATGAAGAAAGTAATGGAAACTGAATTGATGAACGAGAGAACGATGAAGCAATATCTTTTTTTTTTTTAACGAGAGAACGATGATGAACGAGAGAATGATGATGAACGAGAGAGTGAATGATTGAATGAATGTGAATGATACGTTACTGAATGATATTCTCCTTCCTATTTTGTTGGAAGCAGTATCTTTTTTTTTTTTTTTAATAATATAGTGATTAATCTCGTCCCTTCATCCATCTCCCATCCAACGGATGGGATGAGGACTTAGGGACTCAACACTTATATAGGGACTCATTAGAACCTATATATATATATATTCCCAAAATTTGAAGATCTCGTAAGCTAAAGTGAAAATGTACCATTGGTAAATCCTCCACTTATTATTTATAAAGTGACATTATAAGTTTAAATCTTGCTAAGAGATGTGTACTAATGTACTACTTTATAATTTTATGAAATCATCTTGAAGCAGAGCTACTATTAATTTATAAAAGATCTTTTTGATAAAACACCATCAATCAAATGACAGCATATTATCCAACTCATAATAATAATAATAATAATAATAATAATAATAATAATAATAATAATAATAATAATAATAATAATAATAATAATACGTCAGCAACAACAGGACCCCAAATCCCTAAAAATGCTAATAATAATTTACACACTTTGATACTTATGCAGCATCAACATCAGCAACAACAATCAAACAATATCCTGCACCTAAACTCCACCGCAATAGCATTTTCAGGGATTAAGTGTATCAGCTCTAGCTTCACGTTACAATCAAACAATCAAACAATAATATCCTGTTCACGTTACTGGTCAAGCTGAATATGTAGGTTCTTTAGATCAAGTGTATCAGCTCTAACCATCATTTCACCAGTGCTTTGTCTCCCTGTACCCTTCAATTTCGAACCCATATCCTTATTATTCACCCTCAAAAACCCTGTCTCCTCCTCCCAATCCTTCCCTCTTCCATGTTCCATCCATATTGCAACCCCAAAAAAACATCCAATAATAAAGATACAATCTTTCACTAAAAACAATCAAAATTTTACAAACCCAACAATCAGCTAATTCGATACAATCCACTTCAGAGTTTGTATCATCAGAATATTTTTCCAAGTTTTGACAAGGTCAGAAGACAACCTAATAGTCGTAATGTATACAAGATGAAAGCAACTAATCTGTACCAAAGAGCCAATAAATGGAAACAACTCAGCTCACCCCTTTGAATAAGTAACAACAAAAAATAATAATAAAAAGAACATCGAAATATATAAATATTCAGCACAGTGACTGCACGTATACACTATATGTTCAGAAAATCAGAACAATTCTAGTTTCATAACCAAAAATAAAAGAGCGGAGGCTACATAGGCAGGTTGACGCTGAAACAATTGTGCAGCAAATGCCCACTTCAATACACCAAGATTATTAAAATCAATCAAAACGTACAAACCAAGCCCACAAAAAAGTGAAAAAATCAACAT
The DNA here is from genome assembly GCA_958450325.1 of Agrostemma githago. NCBI lineage: Eukaryota > Viridiplantae > Streptophyta > Magnoliopsida > Caryophyllales > Caryophyllaceae > Agrostemma > Agrostemma githago. The sequence goes on along the minus strand of OY288258.1, from coordinate 54,805,684 downwards.
GGATGTTAAGTAAAACTAAAAAGGGGTTCAATAGTTACCTCATCGGGAATCAATTGTCGTCTACTCGCGATACTCTCGATCATATAACGACATACATAGTACCCACAATCTTTCGTGCCTTGAGCTTGACGAGGACACTATCATAATGAAACACCAATCAACTTACATGAATATGATTATACCATTGGTTCAAAGATCTAGTGTCTTTGTCAAGATTTTATTATAGGGTTTTTTAATAGCAATAATACTGACTATTGGACGTATTCCAATAATAATACCAATTACAGTTAATCCCAGAATAATACATTGAATTGAAGTATTCTAATGATAATGGTACAGTTGACCGGTTACCTGAATAACCGGTCCACCTCCCCTTAAGCGCCTCATTTAATTCCTACTATCACCATTACCATTTACTTCACTCTCCATTTACTTCTCACTCTCCCTTGAGGATGAATCTAGACCTGGTAAGAGAAAGAAATCTGGTACAACAATTGTGAATGACAAAATTGATTTCACAAAACTTAGTGGACAATTTATTAAAACATAAACATAAACTCCTAAATTGGACCTAGAAACCATAATCGAAACACTAATCGAATAAATATAAACCCAGAAAATAAACTTAATCAAAACAAAACCTCAAATTGTCGAAATTTGCAGAAAGATAAAATAGTATTTGATTGACCAAGTGAATTGTGCTAAAATTGGAAATTAGAAGCGAATCAAGTCCCGAATTGGACCCATAAATCATAATCGAAATGGTAATCGAATAAATACGAACCCAGGAAAAAAAACCTAATTGAAACCAAAACCCCAAATTTGTACAAAATAAAACAAATTAGCAATGCTTAAAACCGAAAAGAGAGTACCTGGGAGTTGGAGGAGACAGAGAATCAGAGATGGAGCAATAATTAATTTCGATGGTTTGATTGATTTTCACATTGGATAATGCTCTGTATGTTTTTTTTAATTAATGAAGTTTATGTCTTGATGAAGAGCCCATTATTAGATTTAATGAGGAGAGGAGGGTAATGGAAATCAAGACTTTTAAAAAAAATTGCAGAGTTATCATTGAAGACAAGGATTTAAGTAGAATGGAGATGAAGAAATAGGGTAAGTGGGTGTGGATTGAATAGATTGAAGTAGCAGGTTATTTTTCAGAAAGGTTACCTGCTGTTGCAGGTAATAAATGCAACTGTACCATTATCATTAGAATACTCCAATTCGATGTATTATTCTGGGATTAACTGTAATTGGTATTATTATTGGAATACGCTCAATAGTCAGTATTATTGCTATTAAATAACCCTTTATTATACATACCTTGATGTTCTTCCACCTAACTAGATTCTTTTTGAGTTTCTTGATATCATTTCGATAATCATTGCTAAACTTTATAATAGCACTACGGAAAATTTCACCTCATAAATCAAAAGGACTAAATAAAATAATATTAGAGGAGGTAATATTATTAACCAATAATGACAAGGTGACATACTCATTAATAATCCGTTTTGCAAATTCACTAATATTATCCAATCCAGCCGGATCAAGCCAAAAAACAGTTCCGTTCCATGGACTTATAGCAGCTAGCATCCAATGTCGGCTGTACCAAAATTTATTAGTACAGATAAAAGAAAATACTCTCTCCATTTTTTTTGTGTTTAGTCTCATTTGAGTTGTTTTGTGAGGGAAAAAAAGACAAATACAACTAAATGGAAAATATGGGGGGACTAATATTTATAATAAGCTAAAAACATAATAATAAACAATGCAAGACTTACTTTTCATGGAAAGGTGCAAAAAAAAGTTGATTACGATTTTTTCCTTCATCGCACCCAAAGCTACGATACAAGTAGTCTGATTGTTCATGTTCAATGGCTGGCATCAAAGGAGAGATATAATTGGAATCACAGAATCCATATATTCCGGATACGCCGTCTTTGTGACACGATTCACTCAAGTACCTTACATATTAGAATACATTCATGAAAAAACTAATAATAACCATACTAAAAGAGTGGAGGAGATAACTCAAAGTTATAAATAAATACATACTTGATGAAAATTGACATATGAGATGATCCGATTTCCTTTTGGAAACACCAATCCAATAGGTCTTCATAGTCAAGTCTTACTTCCATTTGATGGTTAAACACACTTTCCGGAACGGATATAACGAGGTCTCGATTGCTCTTTTTCAATAACATGGCATCTTTTTTTAAAGCCTTCAACATCCCCGAGTTAACCTTGATAAGATCTCCCTTTGTGATAGTGTATGGTTTGGTGATTGTGAGACATCAACATTTGTCGTTTGCTTATCATACTTAAGAAAAATAAAAGAAAACTATATCAGATGGTACTTATTCACATTACATTTATGATAGATCAAATTAGAAAATAAAACTGTGCAGATGGCAATAGTAATTTAGCATTAATGTATGTACCTTTTTCTTAGGAAATATCAAGTGAGCAGGCCAAGAAACAAAAGCATGTTTCGCTTGACATACTACACTACACTCCTCGTTAGGACATGGTAATGGTGCTGTTGGCACAATTTCTTCAGTAATGGAGACTCGTCGATGATCTTTAGACACAATGTTGAAATGATTCAAAGTCACTTCCGTTCCCTCGGATATGTGCACTTGTCCAATTGCAACAATTTGGATCTCTTTATTAACTTCGATCGCTAAGCAACAATCATGAATACCCTAGTACATATGAACTCAAGAATCATTATGTTGAAGATGAAAACATAGTATACAATAGTATCTACAATATGCCAAGACCAATTCATATTGAAATACATTAAACTTACTACCGACGAGCATTAAAAGTCATAACATATTAACAAAATAATCATCTGCAAAAATGCATAGTTGAATTGAGCTCATTTTAATACGTTTGCCAATTTAAGCTCACTAATAGGAGTGTCATAGTCTGTATCGGATTGATGGACAACCTTGGGTGATGAGTTTGGCTGCTGATCAGAGTAATGTTGAGGTTTTAGGGCAGTGTCAACATTTGTTTCAGGCCAAGGAACAAAGTAGGTATCAGTTTGTCGCTCTTGTTCATGCTCTTGCGGCTGAGATTTACGCATATTGTTGTTGGAAGTATTGATCAAGGTGTTAGACCATTGGGCAAAGTATTCATCACCTTTGGTTAGAAGTTGGGTGAAGAACCCATCTTCATGCCCTCTTCCAACACAAAACTGATCACCGTTCTGATCATTTAAATTTCCAGGTTTCGCATTCGTGACACCAATTTGCTCGCTTAAATGCCCACCAAAACTACTTAATTGGCCAATTCCTTGGCCATTTAAAGCCCCAATTCTGCTTACACCAGCTATGTGTTGCTTCACTTGCTCCTGATTCAAGCAAGACATCATTATGGTCATCATAAATTGATGCTGCTGTTGTTGGTTGTTTCTCATAAGTGCTAGCTCCGACTTCAGATCCCTTATATCAATGCGCAGTTGGCTCGGTGGTGTTGGTTTATAAAACCAAAAATACTCTTTAATAGTGATACCCGATCCAATACCCCTTACACGTCCGCCATGCTCTGGTTTCTTTAAAGCTCTTGCCAAAATATCATCTCGACCACCTTCTAACACTATTTCATCCCTTTCAACTTGTCCCTTCAGTGCATTCTAAAGGAAAACTTAAAAGAATCATGTATGAGTATATATGACAACAAATAAAATTAAGATAATAATGTGAGGGAAAAGTTATTTTACAATCGCGTCTGCAATATCTTTGTCAGCTTGTGTAATATAGGTTACTTCACCATTTACGACACGTGAATGAGCTTTATCCCACAACTCATGTTGAGGCACTTCATCAACAATGTTCCCTTTTTCCCTTTCCTTTTCTATCTATCATTTCATGAAAACACAGAGTAGTAGCAACAATGGTAAGGTGAATAAAAATTGTAAATAAACTAATAAATTTTACTAACATACAATCTCATCTTCATAGTGTAGGTATCCGAGACACCCTCCTCGATAGGTCGAGTCTTTGAGATTTGATCGTCTTCGATTTTCTTCACTTATCTCCTTCAAATATTTAAAAAAGGGTAAACCATAGAGCATTATGTTTTTGCTGAATTTTCAATTTAAATTTTATAAAACACATGGAAACATAAACCTTGAACTTCTCGGTAGTGCATAATTCCTTAAATTTATCCCAAACCGGTTGACTTATGAAAGGATATTTCCATGGTGGTCTTCTTCTTAATCTCACAGATCTCTTATACATCCACTTGCTCCTTAATCTGGTCTTAAAAGCTCTCCATTTATCATCAGCTTGAGATAAGATCCATTCTCTACGGCCGCTTTGGATTGTGAACCCCTTCTGTGGAAAAAACTTACCAAGAACACTTATAACGAAAAAAGAAAACAGATAAAAACAGATAAGAATGTATGAAAATCTCTTCTCAAGAGGCCTCGTCAACCTCCTGCTCTCTATTATGACATTTCCTCTATGACAGATCACACATGTTCGTTTATCGATAAGTCTAATTAAACGATTCAAATACTTAATGATCCTCTAGAGCTTTAGAGTTAGCTTCTTTTGGGTTCTGGCCTAAGGATAAGGTGATTTCCACTGCTAACCACAAGATAATTTTGAAAGTATGTATACATTTATAGTGGAATCGTCTTGTTTAATTCATTAGCAGCAGAGTTGGGATTGGGATTTGATTGTTTATTATTAAGCACTTGCACTACTAGTACTTGTTTCTGATTAGGATTAGGATTAGGATTAGGATTTACTTATGTTTACAACCCCTCCCTGATCAATTGTTTCAGCCGCCTATTTCTGCTGCTGTGCTGAAACAAATTCTGTTAGGCTTCTGAACATACACACTCCTAGTCCTCGTTGCTGCCTTAAAGATACCATCTCCTCATGTACTGACTTGAAACAATTCTTAAAGCAACATTGATTTATAATGGCTTTAATGACTTACGACATCAGACTTGCCTAAAAAATACGACTACTCCGTATGCTTCTATCGCTACAACACTGCATTGGTGGTTACTATAACACTCATTAAATGAGTAACCAAAGAAACAAGAATCGACTTCTCTTTCAAGGGATCTTAGGTGGAAACCTCACAAATCAGCATAGTTGGTTATTTGGTTATCACATTGAGCTTTACTATCTAAGTATAAAATTCACTACTATGAACTTAGTCCTGAATATTATTCAGATCTCTTTGGACTCTTTGAAGCACTCAATAAAATTCCTGAAGCAGACACAATACCCCATACATATACACACATGTACAAAATATGCATAGGCTTGTCAATTGTCCATCTTTTGACCCACAACCATACAAAGATAATCGCCCCCTACCTAAAAAAATCAGCAGAGATTCTCTAAATGCAGAACAAAGCCAACAAAATACTGCATCTCTGTTTTTTCACACTATGTAGTGTATCACATATATGAGTCACATGGACACCCTTATCAACCCTACTGAATGAACTAGTTGTACTGTACCGCTTACAAGAACCCGTATTTTCTACAATCAAGATCTTTACTCACTATCTAGTACACACTCTCGTTCACACCAAAGGTAATATCAATTTTCTGGAGGACGGAGTTTTTTTTACCATGAATATCGTAGAAAGTACTCACTCTATGCCAATGAGTTCTTTACACTTACTTTTTGCACATGGATTTTTGAAATGAAACTTTGAAAACAAAGCCTACGTATTTAGATTTGTTATAGGTACTCGTATTATTTTTGTAAAAACAAGAAGTCAAGTATAAATGGAAAAAAGATACGGTCAAAGTGTTCCCCACATGTATACTCCAAGTCTCCAAATGCCTGATTTTAACATGTGTATAATTGTAACGACGTTAGAACCAATTATTGACCGAAACCTCCCACCTACTATACGCTTAAAATTGACTTGAAGGAGTCAGGCTTTAATACATGTTTATATGTATTGTACTTCGACTAGTCTATTTAATGTGAAATTTAATTCTGTCCTTAAATGTAACAACTGAATGTATGTGTGATTGACGATGGACACTTCAACTAATATGATTACCAAAGAATGAATTTCATTCTGTTGAGATGGATCTAACAATTAGCCCACTCCAAATGAATATGATATATACCAGTAAACAGAGACAACTCAAGGCAATCAATACTTTCTTAATTTCAAGAGCCATGAAAAGGTGTAGTTTTAGTAAATTGTATCTATATTATTCATTACTTTGGGATGCTGCACGTTTTTGTCCAGTCTTCCCTCCACTTGGCGAGATATTCATTCTGTTCTGGCCTTATGTTGTGGTTGTGATATGTCATTTTCTGTTGCTATGTGGTTGCTGCATTCCCTTTTTCATCCCTTTTTACAATTGCATTCTAATTTCTATCACTAAATGAAACAAGTGTGATCTGTTCTGTTCAGGTATCTCCATATGAACGTCCAACTCTCAATACAAGAGTTATCAATCTAAGGCACTTGCTACTTTCTACTTTGACAAGACACTTGCTACTTTCACTCATACTTCAAGAGTTAGCAATCTAAGCCAAAACTAAAGCCAACAACAGCATATAAAAACTCAGCTGCTAATACTACACTAATCAAAACAGCCAAGAGTAACCAAACCAGAATTGGCTCAAACATAGCCATTCTATGTTTTATTGCTCGACCCGATTGTAGTCCAATTAATCTAAATCAGGAAAACAAATCAGATTATAAACTAACCAGAAAGATTGAGCACTTATAAGCTGAAATTCGACCAAATTTTACCAAATAAATAATCCAAACAAAGTTTCCTTGTTTTGAGCATAAAGAAAAGTAATATGTTGATACCGTGATTAAATTGTACAAGTCGTTCAGTTCAGAATCCGGGATAAGTTTCCAAGTTCTGTAGGTGATGCACACTCGTTCTCGAACAACAACTCCCATATAACGCATGAAATGCTTTCGGTTTCCACCGCGTGGAATTTTAATGTATTGGATGCCAATCTAATTCAATTTGTATCCCCTTTTGTATTGCAGCTCCCACATATGCAAGAGTGGTTCGACCTCGCTCATCTTCACGATTACACTTTTCAACCTCTGAATCAGAAGAGGTTGGGTCATGATCTCCAGATGAGCATACTTTCTTTTTTTTTTAGCCATAAACCTATAAAGATGTAAATGACAAAAATAAGATTACACAACATAAACAATACAAACATGGAGAAAATAATGGTAATCAAAGTTAACATTAGCTCACAAACAAAAAAATTAGCATCTGAATGAATATAAACATCCTAATGAATATAAACATAAAAGTGTGTTTTTTTTGGATATAAATCCGTGAGATCAAATCTGTTTTTTTTTACCTCAGCTACTTTTACGACGACGCTTGTTATATTTGCTTATTTCGATATTGACGTCAACCCATTCACCGTCGTCATGGTCATTGAGTACATATGTCATCGAATTTTCACTCAAATCATTCACGGAATCCTCATTCTGAAAAAATTTGGTTGATGGTCTTTCCTCCAGATCAAAATCCTCATCCCAGTCATCAATATCGTGTCGGGATCGTGGTGTGATAACAACTGACCTTACTTTATCACTTGGATCCGTCACATAAAATACATGTTTTGCTTGGCGAGCTAGTATATATGGATCTTCCTTGTAACTAAGCTTCTGAAGGTTGACCAACGTGTGACCAAACTCATCATATTCAACTACAACATGAGAATCAACCCAATTGCACTTGAAAACTGGTATAGAGAAACCAGAATAATGCAACTCGATGATCTCCTCAATGACCCCATAGTATAACATTTTGCCATACACCGGATGTTTATCTTTGTTACTAGCAAAATGCATAGCCTCTGCTTCCACGGATACCCCACTATTTTGCATTGTACTAATTTCGTCTTGCTCCTTGGTGTAGAATGTTCAACCATTTATGACATATCCAGAATAACAAGAGGCGTTGAAATTGGGTCCACGTGCTAAACTCTCAATTCGATCACATTTGATATGTGATGAATCTTCAAGTTCTCTCCTAACCTCATCTGTAAACCAACTGGCAAATAACTTGTTATGTTCTCCGAGTAACTTGACTACCCCTTCACCTCTACTCTCCCTTGACCATCTCATCACCCTTGAACCTAACCTAATCCTAGTTCTTTTCTTATTGATTTCTTCATCTTCTTAGCTATTGTTCCTCTAGTTTGTTGTTTGAATTTAGCTCTAGCTCAATCGTTTAGTTCATGTTATACTTAGTTCATTCATAGTCATAGTTTTATTCCCCCTTTCATTATCCTAGTTGTTTAGCCTTGTTGACATAGTTTAGTCCTTAGGTAGACCTTAGTCTAGACACCTCTTTCCGTCCCTGTGGATTCGACCCGACTTACCCTAGCTACTAGTTAGGTTTAGTGATGCGCGGGCGTCGCGACCCGTACAATCAAACAATATTTTTAACTCCGACAAACCTAACTAATGTAGTAGTGGTAGGTCGGGATCGATCCTCAGGGAGATGGGTTAAGCCGTATTGGTCAAGTCTAGAGTCAAATCGTGGTTGGGATTGAGATGGGGGTTTTGGGTCGAGAGAGGTCGAACTATTGCTAATGAACTATTCTACGAAGGCTATGGTCAATAAATAGGAAAGGTGTTGGGGAGAGTCGGGATTCGGAAATGAGGTCTTAAAGTCTCGGGATCGAGTTTTTGTTACAATGTTAAAAAGGGAGATTTCCACCTTTCGGTTTCTTCGCCCAACCTACCTAAACCCGCTTTCACGACGAAAGGGTAAGTCTCAATTTAAGATAATTTCTACCCCGAGTTTCCCCATATTGGTAGAAATGAGTCAAGGTCGGCCTAGTCGCGATTCTAAGTTAACAAAGACACAAAAACCTGTGGACATGACATAGGTCCACCCCGACGCGGCCACGTGCGGGTTTGGGGAGGCGAATGAATCTCCATGAGATGGTCAAATGGAAATTTAAATCGAAGTTGGAGTCGCCACCGAATTTTATGGTTATTCGGAACCGTTCGAGCCCACTCTATGTCGTAGTGGGCCGTATACAAAATACGGCCCATTTCCGATGTCAGTGTTTTGGGCTCGTCCCTTTGCATATCGATATCGATGCCGACTTGAGCGGTTAATCGTATATTGAATGACTCTCGTTGCCAATGGTTTCGGACATCCGGAAACCACGGTTCTGAGTAAGGGGTGAGGGTACGTGTTGGGAAGTTCACTAAGAACACCCAACCCCGCCCGCACATTAGCGGCCTCTACTAGGATATCGAATGATGTTTTAATACGCGCGTTAGTAATACGATGAATGATATGCAAACATTGTTTTCCTAAACATGCGAGGAATTGAATGGGTTGCTAAGTCGGTTTAATGCAACTAAAATTAACGTCAAAGTTGAATTTAGCATGTGAGATTCGTTTTAGTATAATAAAACAGAAGATGAAATAAAGATGAATTTGCTACAAAGATGAACAAACGAGTTAGTATCGATTTGTAAATAATAATATAGCAAATAACTATACGAGATCGAAAAAATAAATATTAATCGAAATCTGGAAAATATTGCTAAAAACGCTGTTTTGTATAAAAAACGAAGTTCGGAAAATAATAAAAAAAACGATAAAGGCGTGTCGCGGCAGCAGGCCGCGCGGCTCGCCCGGGATGCCGGCGAGTCGCGTGTCGGTCTGATTTTTTGAGACGATTTTCGAAGACTCGACTTTTTTATTAAACCGCGTACAAATATTGCATAATTCGCACTCGATCTAATATTTTCGATATTCGTTATATTCGATAATTGACTACGAAATCAATATCAAATACTTCGAATAGTTTTAGAAAAGATATAAATTTTGAAATCGTTTCGTAGAATAATAAAATAAAACGAACGAAAAAGCTAAAAAACAAAGGACTCGGGTTTCAGGCCCGTGCGCGAGTCGCCTGGACATGGCGCGACTCGCGTGCGGGTCTGTCCGATTTTATTTTTTTGTTCGAAATTGCTAATTTTGATAAATCGCGTACAAATATGAATTAATTTATATTCGATTTATGTTTTCGATATTCGTCGTATCCGATATTCGATTATGAAATCGATATCGAATATTCGGAATGAATTAAAAAGAGTTTTGTGAAAAAAAGTTTGAAAAAAAAAAAAGATGTAACGATTTTTAACATCGTCGAGATTTAATATAATTCTTTTTGATACAATAATCGATTATAGAGAATCGATATCATATTTTTAAGAATGTTGTTGTATGAAAATAGTTTTTAATAGTATCGATATTAGAAAATAAAATAAACGATAACCGACCCATAAAAAATAAGACGGACGAGGAGGAAGAGAGAAGAAGAAGAGAAATCGGGTTTTGTTACACCCTCAACCTACATGCTTCTGTTTACTCGGATCGGGGCTCGTCGGGACGTGGCTTAGGCACAAGAGCGTCGAGTGGATGTCGGTGAGTTATGGTGGCTCGGTTTGGGCGTGACGTGTGAAGGGTGTCGGGTATCAGGCCGGTTTCCTTCGGGTTTGTAATATCGGTTTCTCGATGCTAAATTTTATGTGTGTGTGTATGGGAATAATTGATGTTGTAGATGATTGAGGATTGATAATGAATGTATATTGTAGATGCTAATTGATAATGAATGTTAATTGATGTGTAAAAGTGTGTGTGCAAGGGGCTATTTATAGGGAATTCCCGACCTTGGCTAGGAGAGTTTGAACTACCGCTAGAGATAGGAAATATAGGAAGCTGTAAGGCATGCGAATTCCGCTTTCTTGTCAAGGAAGAAAGGAAACACGGCTGGAATATGCTGCTTGGCCGAGTATTTGCACTCGGTCGGGTGTCTGAATCGGTTTTCGGATAGGATTCCTACTTGAGATCGAATTCCATCCTTAAATGGATTTGTTTAATATTTTGTGAAGCTGATTTTTCGTAGGATTAGAGTTCGAATCAGCCGTGTGAGGTGTCACGGCTGACTCACGCACCTCGGGAATATTTTTGACGGATTTTGACTCGGTCGTTAAAAGACGGTTTTACCCCTGGTGTCAGAATCGACCCAAATTAGTCTTATTTGACTCGAAACGACCCACTGGGCCTGATTTTGAGGTTGGTTTTGTGAGATATGTACTCCATAATGAGCCCAAGCCAAAAGCCATCGATTTTGAGCCCGTTTCTGAGTATTTAAAGCACGTTTGCGTCCGATCATCATCGGGTGTTTGTCGGAAACTGCTATAGACACCTGGCGGTCAAAATGTGGGTGTCTACAGAGCCCCCACTCTGACTGAGGCTTGGACAAGGCGAAAGTCAGAGTAGCTACCAGGCCAATCAAAGATTAAGACCTGGCAGACTTCCGGTCGGGTCGTTTAAGGTCCATTAGACCTGCGTAAAGGGCCCGCCGGCCGGAGACTAGAAATGTACCTGAGTTGATGATGATAACTCCGTGGGGAATCGGACTTGTCGTATAAGTCTATGCCGCTGGGGAGTTATGTGAATTGCGCGGTCTTGAATTGTACCTGTATAAGTTACATAAAACTTTGCATGCAACATGTAGGTGAAACAAATATGACTCGCGCTAGGGAATAAAAAATGATTTTTGCTTAGTTTTGAAATCGAAGTCCTGAAAGCAGCTCACGTGCTAGGAAATAGGTTTTCAAAAAAAGAAATTTGCAATTTAAATAGACCGAAATTTGACCTTGTCGAAAAGGGTTTTCTCAAATGGCTAAGTTTTGCAAATTTTAAAAAAATGAGAATTTGAAGAGAGAGACCTATCGACAGACTCGACGCTGGGCGTGACCGGACGAGTTGACAGACACAACTGGACTTTTGAGGGGTTGGACCGTGACTCGGTAGGGGGGTGGGCCACCTAACAAGACTCTTAAGTTGCGCTATTCCATAGCCTAGACGAGTGGCAACATGGTCGAACATCGAAGTGGGATAGATATGCTATACGGGGTTGCAGTAGTCTGTAATGAGACTGTTGTAGTCTAGTGCTCTCCTGAATTTTTGATTTTAGGGTACATTTCCAAAGTGGGTATTGCCTCGAGTCCTGACAGATTCTTGTCTTCGACTGAGCCGAGTACTATGACACACTATAGAAAGGAGGCTAGATTCTTTGAATTTATATGGATTTTGTGAGTGGATGGAGGTTTTCTGCCTAAGAGAAACCCCCAGGACGACAAAGCTAGCTGCTGAAAACATGACAATGTCGTGACCGGAATGATGGCGCTTTTTGAATGTGTGTCAATGTGGGTGGTTGTGCCTCTGTTGAAAGGCTGCCTACGTATTCACGTATAGTGAAATCAAACCATGCCGTAGTTCAGTGTATTGGAAGATATATTATGGTGCCTAGTCTAATAGGACTTTGTGTGTAACTAGCCATAGCAATGGTGTAGGCTAGGTGCATTCCCAATGATGTCTTGATCAAAGGGCTAGAATGGTTAGGATATTGATCCTGTGACTGTGAGCATTCTCCGGGATAGCCCCCATAGGTGGTGTGAACTATTTGGGCATGTTCTATGTCAACCGCAGGTTAAATTCCCGTGTTTGGGGTTGGTAAGTGGTTTGAATGAGAAGAATTGGGATGGGATTTTAACGAGTTTTGCTCTCGGGGATTTTAACGAGTTTTGCTCTCGGGGATTTTAACGAGTTTTGCTCTCGGGGATTTGACGAGTTTTGCTCTCGGGATTGTGTATGATTAGGTAAGGGATTTGACGAGTTTTGCTCTCGGGTCTTTGACGAGTTTTGATCTCGGGTCTTTGACGAGTTTTGATCTCGGGTTTGCATATGGTGATTGTGAATTTTGTTATATAAAGGGGAAGCCGAGTAAAATGGCTCGAACTTTTATCGGGATATGTTTGATGATGCGGGATCTGGTTTCCACGTCTGGCCCTAATGGTTAGGGGTATCCTATGGAGCTTGAATCCTCCGAATTCCGGGCTGTCTTTAGCCTGGGCCTCGGGAAGGTCTTGAGGGTTGTAATGTCGTGGGAAGGCTAAATGTGGTGTTAGTTGACCAGCTTGATTGTTTCCCCCTTATTGGATGGCATGAGTATTGATCTTGAGTGGACCGTTGACCACGGTTATGGGCATTTGAATATTTTTTGTTGGTTGACCTCTTAGCCCCGGTCATAGGATCTTCATTTGTGTTGACCGTTCTTGTCGTGGATGCTTTTTTTTTTATGATGGCCTGCTTTTTTGTTTTGGCCTTTTGCTTTTTTCTTTGGACTTTGGACTTTTGATTTTTTTTTTCCAGTTTTTTGTCTTTTTTTTTGTTGGTCAGACTAACACCGTAGGTAGGTATGGTTGACCTTGTCGGAGGGGTGTTTATTGTGGGAAATGGGCTTGCCTCCCGTCTTGAACCCAAACTAGGAGACTACCTAGATTCGTCATTGGATTCGATACCGCTCCTGCTAAGTGTAGTTTTGTGGCTTCCTATGTCAGACATGGAACAGGTAAAGGAAAACACGGGTCTCGATTTCCTGCAGTCATTATAGATGTGCCTATAGTCACGTGCATGTGCTCACAGTGTATGATGGTGTTTATCATGTTCTCGGAAACACATAATGAAAGTATATATGAGGAATAGAAAAGCTGATTTTATTGAATTTTGAAAAAGATGACAGAATGCAAAAGACTCTGACTCTGATTTGGAAATGAGGATGTAGGGTATCCTAGACTCGGACTCAAACTTGAACTCGAATCAGATCTGGACTCAGATGCTCGGTTGGTTGTTTTTTTTGGTAAGGTCTTCGACAGGTGCCACGACTCGCCTAAACTCGGTTTTGCGCAAATGCAAGAGAGGGAGTCAAACTAGACGCGACCCGGGGTGACTGGAATGACTAAGATTCATGGACCGGGATACTCGAACGTTGACCTGGACGAGGTAACGACCCTGGCTTGGACTTGACGATGAGACTCAAGCTGCACGAGGGTGAGTCCGAAAATGGGGCGACCATGTTTGACTCGGGTTAGACTCTCCTAAGACAAATGTGTAGGGTGCGATTCTCGGAGTGACTGTGATTAATCGTTCCGTCGGGGAATAGCCCCCAAGTGAGGCTAAGGACTCATATAGGACTCAGATGGTGTGGCATCTAAGTGGCTCGAAAGTGGGGTGCGTGAGACACGTGTACGACATGACCCTTAGAGCAATCGTGATTGACCGCTCTGATGAAGGCTAGTCCCCAAGTGGGATCGAATATTTGGTTAAGACTCGAGTGTCGGACGAGTGACCCTTAGACCTAAGGGTCACAAACCTTTTGTTATAGGGCTATGCCTTGTAAAAGGTCGACTCGGAAAAGACTCCTAGACGGGTGACTTGTGAAAGGTGGGCCTTCTTTAGGATCCAGCTGTGTGGGCTGGGCCCTGTTCGAAAGGAGGTCTACGTGAGATATTCCCCAGACTTTGGACTCGATTGTGTAGACGGGTCAACCTTTGTAGGAGTATGTCCTACGTAGGTGGGCCTTGCCTTAGTATAATAAGGCGGACTGCGATAAGGAGGAAATCCGTGATATAAGATCGACGGAGTTTCGACGCTAGAAGACCTTGACGATTTATGACACGACCCGACACTGCTAAATACGGGAAGTCCTAAAAAGAAGGTTTTGAAATTGATTTTTTGAAAGCCCGAGTAAAATCGGGGAGAGCCGGCCCTTTTTCGAGAAATAAAACGGAAAGGCGGACCGGGGACGGTTTTGAAAAGTTTTGAAAATATTTTCGAGTTTTGTAATGGGCATAATACCGGCTAAAAATAGGCTATTTTAAGTAAAATCGTGGATCCTAAATTCGGTATACGTCCCGGGTTTTGAAATTGGATATTTTGAAAAGGATGCTATTTTGAAAAAAGACGGTTTTTTGAAAGACGACTTGTAAATCAGGTAGCACGTAGTCATGGAAGCAGTATAACGACACCATGTATGCTCTAATTCTAAGTCTCGGTCAGTCTGAAAGGGTCTATACCAGTGTACACAGCCTATCGAGAATCGGGGCGGACTTCCTAAGTCGAGTTGAGCTTAGAACATGCCGTAAAACCCATACGAATCGGCTAATGGACACCTTCGACATATCCAATTTGGACTACATCGATAGTATAGTGGGACGTCGGTCCCCAGTACCGGCCCGGGAAAATATGGGGTTATGCATGAACCGTAAAACTAAAACGCGTATTGTACTAGTCAAACGATTTCTATTCGAGTCTCACCCTGAGGATGCCGAAGGTCAGTAACGTTTCAGCTGATCCCCAGCGGAGTCGCCAAATTGTGGACATGACATAGGTCCACCCCGACGCGGCCACGCGCGGGTTTGGGGAGGCGAATGAATCTCCATGAGATGGTCAAATGGAAATTTAAATCGAAGTTGGAGTCGCCACCGAATTTTATGGTTATTCGGAACCGTTCGAGCCCACTCTATGTCGTAGTGGGCCGTATACAAAATACGGCCCATTTCCGATGTCAGAGTTTATTGGGCTCGTCCCTTTGCATATCGATATCGATGCCGACTTGAGCGGTTAATCGTATATTGAATGACTCTCGTTGCCAATGGTTTCGGACATCCGGAAACCACGGTTCTGAGTAAGGGGTGAGGATACGTGTTGGGAAGTTCACTAAGAACACCCAACCCCGCCCGCACATTAGCGGCCTCTACTAGGATATCGAATGATGTTTTAATACGCGCGTTAGTAATACGATGAATGATATGCAAACATTGTTTTCCTAAACATGCGAGGAATTGAATGGGTTGCTAAGTCGGTTTAATGCAACTAAAATTAACGTCAAAGTTGAATTTAGCATGTGAGATTCGTTTTAGTATAATAAAACAGAAGATGAAATAAAGATGAATTTGCTACAAAGATGAACAAACGAGTTAGTATCGATTTGTAAATAATAATATAGCAAATAAATATACGAGATCGAAAAAATAAATATTAATCGAAATCTGGAAAATATTGCTAAAAACGCTGTTTTGTATAAAAAACGAAGTTCGGAAAATAATAAAAAAAAAACGATAAAGGCGCGTCGCGGCATCAGGCCGCGCGGCTCGCCCGGGATGCCGGCGAATCGCGTGTCGGTCTGATTTTTTGAGACGATTTTCGAAGACTCGACTTTTTTATTAAACCGCGTACAAATATTGCGTAATTCGCACTCGATCTAATATTTTCGATATTCGTTATATTCGATAATTGACTACGAAATCAATATCAAATACTTCGAATAGTTTTAGAAAAGATATAAATTTTGAAATCGTTTCGTAGAATAATAAAATAAAACGAACGAAAAAGCTAAAAAAAAAGGACTCGGGTTTCAGGCCCGTGCGCGAGTCGCCTGGACATGGCGCGACTCGCGTGCGGGTCTGTCCGATTTTATTTTTTTGTTCGAAATTGCTAATTTTGATAAATCGCGTACAAATATGAATTAATTTATATTCGATTTATGTTTTCGATATTCGTCGTATCCGATATTCGATTATGAAATCGATATCGAATATTCGGAATGAATTAAAAAGAGTTTTGTGAAAAAAAGTTTGAAAAAAAAAAAAATGTAACGATTTTTAACATCGTCGAGATTTAATATAATTCTTTTTGATACAATAATCGATTATAGAGAATCGATATCATATTTTTAAGAATGTTGTTGTATGAAAATAGTTTTTAATAGTATCGATATTAGAAAATAAAATAAACGACAACCGACCCATAAAAAATAAGACGGACGAGGAGGAAGAGAGAAGAAGAAGAAGAGAAATCGGGTTTTGTTACACCCTCAACCTACATGCTTCTGTTTACTCGGATCGGGGCTCGTCGGGACGTGGCTTAGGCACAAGAGCGTCGAGTGGATGTCGGTGAGTTATGGTGGCTCGGTTTGGGCGTGACGTGTGAAGGGTGTCGGGTATCGGGCCGGTTTCCTTCGGGTTTGTAATATCGGTTTCTCGATGCTAAATTTTATGTGTGTGTGTATGGGAATAATTGATGTTGTAGATGATTGAGGATTGATAATGAATGTATATTGTAGATGCTAATTGATAATGAATGTTAATTGACGTGTAAAAGTGTGTGTGCAAGGGGCTATTTATAGGGAATTCCCGACCTTGGCTAGGAGAGTTTGAACTACCGCTAGAGATAGGAAATATAGGAAGCTGTAAGGCATGAGAATTCCGCTTTCTTGTCAAGGAAGAAAGGGAACACGGCTGGAATATGCTGCTCGGCCGAGTATTTGCACTCGGTCGGGTGTCTGAATCGGTTTTCGAATAGGATTCCTACTTGAGATCGAATTCCATCCTTAAATGGATTTGTTTAATATTTTGTGAAGCTGATTTTTCGTAGGATTAGAGTTCGAATCAGCCGTGTGAGGTGTCACGGCTGACTCACGCACCTCGGGAATATTTTTGACGGATTTTGACTCGGTCGTTAAAAGACGGTTTTACCCCTGGTGTCAGAATCGACCCAAATTAGTCTTATTTGACTCGAAACGACCCACTGGGCCTGATTTTGAGGTTGGTTTTGTGAGATATGTACTCCATAATGAGCCCAAGCCAAATGCCATCGATTTTGAGCCCGTTTCTGAGTATTTAAAGCACGTTTGCGTCCGATCATCATCGGTTGTTTGTCGCAAACTGCTATAGACACCTGGCGGTCAAAATGTGGGTGTCTACAAAACCTTAACATTGATAATTAACAAGTAAACAACCCACCAACATCCCTTGAATAAAATAATCCAAATCCTCCTCCCTAATTCCCCAACAAAGAAATCTACTCACTAATCATGGTGAATGACAACAAAACAATAATAAAAGAGAAATTATCTAAAACATGCATAAAAACTAACAATAACAAATATACTAATGGAGAAAAGGGAAAAGAAAGAATTGTACCAACAGTGGAGAAATCTAAAGAGAAAGAAGAAGATTAATAATAAAGATTGAATCTTGGAGAAATACACAAGAATTTGTCACTAATCCATGCATAAATCTTCAATCTTCAATAATATAAATGTGAATCTTCAAGAAATAAAGCAAAGGTTTTGTCACATAAACCCTTGTAAAATCCTTGAATCTTCAACAATAAAACCCAATCTTCAACAAAGATGGAGACTTTACTATTAATTATAGAGGAGTTATACTAATATTAATAGATCTACTAATTGTTTGGAGATTTTTACTAAGATAGCTTACTACAATCTACTACTAGAGAGTTTTCTACCCTACTCCTACTTCTAAGAAGCACACTTAAGGCTCAAGGAGGCACAAAACCCTAGGTTAAATTTTTATAGAGTTCTTAATGGGTTGCACAAACTTCAAGGCCCAAATCCGATTTCTCTTCATTTAGCTAGACCTTCACCCTTTGCATCTTCATGGGGTGAAATTTCGCCCCGCGGCTCGACATAATAATCCCACCGGGTGAAAGATTTTCTTCGGTTTTTGCGTTTCTGGCCCGGTTTCTCCATCGGGCGAAATTTCACCCGGTGGGCGAAATTTCGCCCGGTCATGTCGCCGTGAAAATCTTCGGGGATGGAAAAATGTCGTCGGGCGAAACTTCGCCCGGTGATGACTCACCGGGCGAAATTTCACCCGGTGGTCCATTGACTCTTTTCCGGTCTTTTTCTTCGTCGATCACTTGGATTACTTGAACTTTCAGTTGTGTGCTTTGCTCTTGGACCGTATCTCTCTCATGCTCGTAGAAGCTCAAACACGTTTTCGGTCGAAAATCCTATCGAAATAGACAGAAAACTACGAAAAACACGTAAAATGCAAAAGAGAGACACTAATGCGAGGATTACGCAAAATACGGCGATAATCGCACTCAAGTCTCGCAAAACGGAGGAAAAACGGGTCTAAATGGGGGGAAAAACTGTCCAAATTTGGCACACAACAATTCCCCCACACTAAACTGTTGCTCGTACTCGAGCAAAGACCCAAAAAGAAACTAGCTACTACTACTAAGCTAGACTATGCGAAGCCGATACGAGGCAATTAACGGGCCCGCTTCGTCCCTTCAACTCATATCGAGATACCTATGAGGTAAGGTACCTCCATGCAAGGCAAGTTGGGTCTTGCTCAAAATTGAGGTTGCGACTAACACACACATAAAAAGATAGTCGCAACCAAAGAGAAAATAAATCACCGAATCCCTCATCGAAACGGCGGAGAAAGCACCGATTCGAGCTTAAGACAAGCGAAAACACTACCAAGTTAGTAACACAAATTGACATGGACAAGATCCTAATAGGATGACAATCAAACAATAAAAACATTGAAAATTTACCAAGGTCCTTCTAATTCCACTAAAGACGCCTACAACGGGACGATAAATGGAATGGATAAGTGAGAACCATTGAGTTAGTAAGCACTGTAGGTAAGTGTTATGCCGTCTCCTAAGCTAAGCCTAGAGGGTCGTTCCAAACTCGAGAAAGCCAATTTGACCAAAAATATGGATAAGTGTTTGCAAAATGGTAAGAATTGCCAAATTACCGCTATTTTCCTTCCTCGGGACTCGGTCCCCTAGTAGGCATTTCACGGCAATAAGACAACCAAGGGATTATTTGGGTTTGGGAATGATTTCTGAGATTTTGATTTTCTTTTCGGTTTTTCTTTTCTTTCCCCATTATTTCGATCGAGGGCTTTTTTTTTTTTTTTCCATATGCCCTTCTTCTTCTTCATTTTTCCCTTTTTCTTTCTTTGAATAGCCCATTTTTGGCTAGATGATTCATTTGAGATCAAGGTAAAGCATATTCTTGCAAACTTATTTGTGGAAATATGTGAATGGTAGAGAAATAGGCTAGTCGGGTGTGCACCCCCTTCGAACCCATAAAAGGATGAGAATTTTGGACTAAAAGTGGCTTCTCAAGTAGGGTCACCTAAGAGAACGGTGAACGATAACCAAGGCCTTATCACTACATGGGTGGTCAAGGTGGTCAAATGCAAATCCCGATGTAGACTCCTAGTAGAAAAGATGGACTCATGGTAAAAATCCAATGCAAAAATTGGTTCAAGGTCATTCTACTAGAATTATGTCCAAAAATCAAAAAGGGTCACTAACAAGTGAGTAATAAACACTCGGCCTAATCTCAAAATCAGGTTTTCGAAAACTTTACCTAGACAAACTATACACAAAATAAAAAGAACACAAAAATGACAAAAACACAAGGAAACAAAAACAAAACGAAACGAAATCACAAGTAAAGCCAAGCACTCCATACTCCATTAAGTCAACACAATCCACAACCGCCAATGCCAAAATGTTCACCAAGTGAACCTCCAAATAGCATATATGCCCAAACTCCATGCATATGAGAAAGGGATAAAACGAAGGTAGAAAATATTACCGCGCGGTCTTCATTTCATTTCCGCTACCTTACGTATCCATGCTAAATGTTTGGCGGTGTACCTACAAGAAGGAGAATGCAAGACAATACAAGTGACACAAAAACGAAAATAAAAGAAAGAAAACTAAAAAGAGAAAAAAAAAATGAAAAATTTTAGATTTTAGGTTTTTTAAGGAAAAATGAAAAAGAAAATGAAGAAAAGGATAGTAGATCCCTCCCCCACACTAAAACTGTGCATTGTCCTCAATGCACGAATAGGAGAAGAATCGAAAAGAAAAAGAGAAAAGAACGGAAAATCTTTTTGAATTTTTATGTTTTTTTTTCAAATGTTTTTGGGTTTTTGATGGTTTTTCAAATATTTTTGTATTTTTGAAGATTTTTTCAAATGTTTTTGTATTTTTCAAAAATTAAGGGAATAAAAAGAAAAGAAAAGAAAAATGAAAAAGAAAGAGGAAAAATAAGAAAAATCGATAAGGGAAGAAAAAGGGCGTAGGTGTAATCACCTCACCTCGCCCGGATTCTGCACAAATCGGGAAAATCAAAAGAAAAAGAAAATTTTTGATTTTTCAAATGGTCTTGGTCCGATCAAGTCACCGAAGACCGGGAGCAACAATCAGGCCCTTCTTCTCTAAGGCACCTGCAATAAACCTCACGTGTGTAACGACCCAAGTAGGGTCACGGAGGGGCTTACAATTCCTCAAATCAACAAAATAACTCATTATAAATCAATCAACAACATAATTTCAAATGCCAAAAATTGGCGCTGCAAGGACTGACAGAAATTACTGAGATAACTGAGACAAGAGAACTGACTACTGGCGACTGACAATGACAACTTACACCCTCACACTAACACTAACGACACTCGACCACTCACATAGGACCTGGGGGACGAGGTGGTGGTGGGTAGTAAGACCCGGGCGGAGGCATACCGAAAAATCTATCAAAAAGGTGCTGTTGTTGTTGCAACATCCTTTGGTTCTCCTCCGCCGCCAACCTCGCCGCTTGGGCATCCCTAGCGGCGTCCCTAGCCATCTCAAAATTGGTCCAGGCGTACTCAAAACCATCCCTAGAGTACGCGTACGAGCCATGCGCAGTATCGCGCGCATCTCGGGCCAAATTGTAGGCATCCTGGGCCAGGTTTAGTGAGGTTGTCGAGTTCTCCCAAGTCTGACGTGTACGACTATAGACTTCTCCCCATTGGTTATAAAAGTTCTCCGATCCAAAGAACGAAGAGTGTCGTGGAGGACTCATGTTGACGTCCTCCTGAAAACCAGGGGTAGACTGGGTGAACGTCGAGTGTCGGTGTGGTTCAAAGTCTGAGAAATTGGGTGTGAAAAATTGTGAGGTCTGGGGTTCGGGTTGGTTGGAGGAAGAGGGTCCATGTGATGATGATGGTAAAGTTCTATAACCCTCATCCCGAGAGGTTCCAACCTCTGGTTCCTCCTCCGACACGTCTACGACCTCTATATCATCGTCGCCAAAGTCTAAGGGTCCCTCGGGGTATTCAATCTAAGAAAACTTACCTCGGGTACCACCCCGAACGTACTCCCCGGACCTCTTCGGCATGCCGAAGTTCTCTTCAATATCTAGCCTAACCCAATTGGGGCTAGGCATGGCAATAGCGCGCAACTCAGTTATCTTATACAGAAACAAACTGTTATAATCCCCTTTCTGGGGCCACACAAGGAAAGGACAATAAACTTCATCTATGTAAATTCCCGCTCCATCAACTGGTGCCAAATTGCTAAAATCGACTTTTAAGGCTCTAGCTAGCATTGTTACAACATCGCCACAAGAGATTTTCTTGCGGCCGCCCTTCGCAATCTGAGCGAAATGAGTAGCTAAGGCCTCAGTCATATCGATCTACGGGCCTCTCTCCAAGACTGCATCCTCTAAAAGCTGAACAGCTAAAGCACTACAGTTTTGATGCGTATCATAGCTTGATAAGAACAAGTTGGCTATAACACGCGCCACATACCGGAGGATGGGGTTTTGGATAGAGAAAGAACGCATTTTTCCTCCCTTGAAAGGCCTCTGGCGGGCTATTTTAAACCAGAATCGATCTCGGCCGAATTTATCGTCCCTAGTCTGTCTCGCCCTAGGCTTTCCAAGGACTGAAGAAGGTAAACCAAGCAGTGCACCGAAATCTTTCAAGTTGAGGACTTACGAAGTTTCTCGCAACTGAAAAGAGACAGTGGCATTATCATCACCACTTAACTCGAAAGTTGCGAAAAACTCGCACGTCAACTTCTGAAAAGTTTCATCCTTGGAGGCATAAAATTTGGTGAGACCAAGACCTTGGCACATTGCTTGTATCTGCGATTCTATGCCCATGCGCTCAAGTACATCTCGAGCCGCCCAACGAGCTGGCTCGAGACGACAGACCCAAAATTTTTTACATTTATCAACATGAGCTTTCTTAGCGACATAGAGACCAGACAAAGGTTCACGGAAATTATGACGGATTTTCGGGTAACATACCTCGAGCGGAATAGGTTGTTTTCTCGGAACGGATCCTTGCGTTTGAACATGCATCAGGACAGATTCGTCCCGAGCCTCGGCCGGTTGCTCCTCGGACCTTGAGGATGATGTTGACCCCGAACTTCAATTAAGCATTGAAGAAATTCGTTTCTTTGCCATTTGCTTTACCCTCCTCATCCTTGATGCTTGAATTTGACGATTATGTGTTGACGGTCTCGATTTGGGGTTTGTCGGAATTTGAACGATTTCTCAAAACAAACTCCAAGGAAGTGTTAGGAATGTGATGGGGATGAGGAATATATAATTTGATTGAATTTTAATGGAGGAATGAAGGGATTAGAGGTGGTTTAAGGTGAGGAATTTGGGGTTTGTTTGGGTTTTGGGGTTTTGGTTGAGGAAAGAGATAGGAAAAGTGAATAATGAAGATGGGAAGGGGGGTTTGGTTGGGTAAGTGGTGTGGGGCGAGGTTTCGCCCGGTGGGTCACCATCGGGCGAAATTTTGCCCGACGGTCTTCGGATCGAATTTCGTCGTTTCCGCACTGCTTCGCCACCGGGCGAAATTTCGCCCGGTCAGATTCCACCGGGCGAAATTTCGCCCGGTCGGATTTCCGTCAAATTCCAAATCGTAAAATATTTTCACCACAGGGCGAAATTTCGCCCGGTGAGATTCCACCGGGTGAACTTTTGCCCGACGAATTTTCCGTCAATTCCTTATGTTCTAGCAAGTCGCCATCGGGTGAAGTTTCACCCGACGGACCTCGGGCCACAATTCCACCGGGCAAAATGTTGCCCGGTGAGATCCTCCACTCCGAGTAAGCTTCTTGCTACGAAAATTTTTCTAAGACTTGGTCCAAACATCCTTAGCTTCTTCAAAAATATAACTTATCTTCTCAATCCAAATTGTTCATAATCGTTCAAAGCGCAACTCCAAAAATTCCGAGAGAAATCTTCACGATCTCTGTAGGTACCAAAACAAGCAAGCTCCAAAGAGAAAAATATCCAAAAGCTATTGTTCGAAGAAAATAAAAAGAGACGAGAATATACAAATATTTACAAGGGTGGTTATTATGGACACCACCAAACCGAATTGAATGTTTGAGTTTAGTTAGGGTTGCTTAAAAAGCAACCCGGGGGGTCTTGATCATTAGCTTCACTTTCCACATTACCGATCTTGAGCTTTTCTTGAAACTCCGGCATATTCCTAAGTTGTGCTACCTCGGGAAGCATTGCAAATTCTTCGGAAATATCTTCGTCGGAGGTAGAACCAAGTATGAATAGGGCACCGTCGTCTTCTTCATCATCGTAGTCAAGATCTTCGATGGAAGGCTCTTCATTCGATGAGAACTCCACCATTTGGTTCCAAAACTCCAAATTAGGAGGATCTTCGGGAAGGAACGCGGGAAGCACAAATTGAACCATCTCGTTGGCAACATTGAAGGATAAACGTCTTCGCTTCACATCGATAATCACCCCACCGGTAGCTAGGAAAGGCCGTCCCAAGAGGATAGGATTCCGTTCCTCGATTAGCATATCCAAAACGACGAAGTCGGTGGGGATATACAAATTCCCTACATTAACCATGAGGTTACGGGCCAATCCGTAGGGCTCCTTAGTGGTTCCATCGGCCATTTGCACATTCGCAGGGAAGTACTCCAAATCTTTAATATAGATAGTATGAGCGATGTCCAAGGGCATCAAGCTAATGTCGGCACCAAGGTCACATAGAGCTCGATCTATCAAGACATGGTCGATGGAGCATGGAATGGCAAAACTACCCGGATCTCCTAGTTTGATAGGAATTGTGACTCTAGGGTTGGTCCTTGGAGAAACGGGAGCTTTTTCCTTCTCGACGGGTTTCAAAATGATGTCTCGGATGTAATCGGACGGGGTAGGCATAGAAGGGCTTGTATCAATGTTCTCGATAAGATCGGTGAAGGTTATCATGCCCAAAGCTTGATCATTGAATAGGATTGGTGGCTTTTCATTCAAAGGAGGTACCTCAATCCTAAAGAGTAAGTTCGTATCCTCTATTGGAATTTGTTCAATAACAAGCGCAAGGTCTCCTAAAAGATACTTTGATGGATCTCTTCTTGGTATTTCGGTTACATCCTTGACCACATTCTCATCGAATTCATTGAATAAGGGATGAGATGTAAGAGCTTGTGAGTCTAAGGTTTTCACCGGTTCCTTTTTGCTCATTACCTTAATGGCATTCACGGATGCTTGATTGAAAGGATTAGTCGGCTCTTGGGAAGATTGAGCTCGTGAGGTGGCTCGTGCCTCTAAAGCTTCAAGTCTAGCTCGTTTTGACGCATTCTCTTTCAACAAGAACTTGATAGTTTCTTGAATGTCATAAAAGGGTTGAGAATTACCTTGAAAGTTCCTTGGAGGACCTTGGTTAGGTGGTGGATAAGCTCCAAAAGGAGGACCTTGATTGAATGGAGGATGAGTTCCAAAAGAAGGACCTTGATTAAATGGAGGATGAGTTCCAAAAGGAGGACCATAGTTCGGTCTAGGCGGTCTTTGAGGATAGAAATAGCCTTGATTGAATTGATTTGTGTGAGGAGGTCTCGGTTGATAATGAGGTCCATATGAATTAGGATAAACCCTTTGATTGGGGGCTCTTGGAAAAGGATATGATCCTTGAGTCGGCATGGAATAGAATCCGGTCCCCAAATTAGGATTGTTCGTTTGAGTCTTTTCATATGTTCCTTGAGTGTCGGCTTGATAGACATTTTCCTTCCTCGCACAAAAATTGGAGTCGTGATCATATTCTCCACAATGATCACATGGAATTTCAACTCTATATGGCTTTGGAGGCGAGATAGATGTTCGCCTAGGTGGTGTAACTCTTCTTGGTGGGGTGACTCTTCTTGGTGGGGGCCTCATTTCGGGTTGGAAGGTGTCCCTAGCAACCGTTGCCTCAAATCTCTCAAATAGTTGAGCAATTTGTACTTCAAAAGTGGCCTCCATGTCATTTGACGATTCCGAGTCTCCACTTCAATCACCCTCTTGCAATTCCTTAGCACACATGTCACTTTTGGCTATCTTGTCAAGAAACTTATGGGATTCATTCTCGTTAAGTAGGAAAAAGTCGCCCCTTGCGGTTGAGTTAAGAATGTCCCTTGCATCGGCGGATAAGGAATAGAAAAATGTTTGGAGCAAAAGCCAATGAGGAATACCGTGATGCGGGCACTTCCTTTGAAGGGTTTGGAATCGATCCCAAGCTTCACTTATGCTTTCATTTTCACTTTGTCGGAAGGTTTGAATCTCCATTCGATAATGATTGGTCTTGAAAGGAGGATAGTATTTTTCTAGAAATGCATTGGCTAATTGATTCCAAGTTTGGAAGGTATCATCGTGGTGGCTTTGTAGCCATCTCCTAGCATCATCACGAAGGGTTTTGGGAAATAAAAGTCTATGGAATTGACATGAAGTAAGTCCATTTAACTTCATTCCAACTAGCTTCTCTTTAAATGTCGCTATGTGTTCTAGAGCATCTTCTTGTGGAAGCCCATGATAAGTGTCTTGTTGGACTATGACAATTGAAGAAGTCTTGAGCTAAAAGTTTTTTTTTTGGTGAAATGTGAGTTGTATTCATCCAAAAAATAAGCTTTACAGGGCAATTATTCTCTCTACATAGTGACCAAAAAGATACTATATCGATTACAAAGAATAGACGGAGCCAACATCAATTCTAATTAGCAACTAAATCCTATCCTCCTAAGATAATCAAGATCTTCTGAGGAAGTGATCTTCAACTCTTTAGCCTTGATTCTGACTAGAATAGCATTTATAATCTTCAGGGCGACAAATTCATGCCAAGTCAAATGACCCTCTAATCGAGCTACATTTCGATGGTGCCAGACATAATAGTAGCAGGCACATAAGATTGCCGAATGCAGTTTCGCACTTGTAGAATTCGGATTCAATGACAAGATATACTGCATATCAGGTCGAATCCCTGTATAATCTCGAACACGGTCCAAAATTCTGCTACAATAAGAACAGTTGAAGAAAAGATGATTAATAATCTTGAGCTCAAAGTTATCGGGTATGTTTCCATATGCGACGGGAGAAGAAGTTTGTTCATGGGTGGGTTGGGAGTGAGATCTCAAAGTAGGCATGGTTGTTTGTAGAGGTGATTTTTGAAGAGAGAAGAGGGAAAGGGAAATTTGTGAGAGTTTTGAGAATGTTGGATGGGTGAAAAGTTGATGTAAGATATGGATGAGGGTTTCACTTTGGTTGATTTGAATTCCGAAATAATAATATCGCCTCGCTTGCACCGGTATGGAATAAGCAATGCCAAATATGATTGTTCCTGAACACAACTCCATTCAAAGATGAGACTCCTAGCACCAAGCGGTACTAGGGTAGAAGGAGAAGAAACAATTATTCAAACACAATAAAACAAAGACTTAATCAATTAACTAATCACCGTCTCCCCGGCAATGGCGCCATTTTGATGCGCGGGCGTCGCGACCCGTACAATCAAACAATACTTTTAACTCCGACAAACCTAACTAATGTAGTAGTGGTAGGTCGGGATCGATCCTCAGGGAGATGGGTTAAGCCGTATTGGTCAAGTCTAGAATCAAATCGTGGTTGGGATTGAGATGGGGGTTTTGGGTCGAGAGAGATCGAACTATTGCTAATGAACTATTCTACGAAGGCTATGGTCAATAAATAGGAAAGGTGTTGGGGAGAGTCGGGATTCGGAAATGGGGTCTTAAAGTCTCGGGATCGAGTTTTTGTTACAACGTTAAAAAGGGAGATTTCCACCTTTCGGTTTCTTCGCCCAACCTACCTAAACCCGCTTTCGCGACGAAAGGGTAAGTCTCAATTTAAGATAATTTATACCCCGAGTTTCCCCATATTGGTAGAAATGAGTCAAGGTCGGCCTAGTCGCGATTCTAAGTCAACAAAGACACAAAAACCTTAACATTGATAATTAACAAGTAAACAACCCACCAACATCCCTTGAATAAAATAATCCAAATCCTCCTCCCTAATTCCCCAACAAAGAAATCTACTCACTAATCATGGTGAATGACAACAAAACAATAATAAAAGAGAAATTATCTAAAACATGCATAAAAACTAACAATAACAAATATACTAATGGAGAAAAGGGAAAGGAAAGAATTGGACCAACAATGGAGAAATCTAAAGAGAAAGAAGAAGATTAATAATAAAGATTGAATCTTGGAGAAATAAACAAAGAATTTGTCACTAATCCATGCATAAATCTTCAATCTTCAATAATATAAATGTGAATCTTCAAGAAATAAAGCAAAGGTTTTGTCACATAAACCCTTGTAAAACCCTTGAATCTTCAACAATAAAACCCAATCTTCAACAAAGATGGAGACTTTACTATTAATTATAGAGGAGTTATACTAATATTAATAGATCTACTAATTGTTTGGAGATTTTTACTAAGATAGCTTACTACAATCTACTACTAGAGAGTTTTCTACCCTACTCCTACTCCTAAGAGGCACACTTAAGGCTCAAGGAGGCACAAAACCCTAGGTTAAGTATTTATAGAGTTCTTAATGGGTTGCACAAACTTCAAGGCCCAAATCCGATTTCTCTTCATTTAGCTAGACCTTCACCCTTTGCATCTTCATGGGGTGAAATTTCGCCCCGCGGCTCGACACAATAATCCCACCGGGTGAAATTTCACCCGGTCCCCGAAAATTTTCACGGCGACATGACCGGGCGAAATTTCACCCGGTGGTCCATTGACTCTTTTCCGGTCTTTTTCTTCGTCGATCACTTGGATTACTTGAACTTTCAGTTGTGTGCTTTGCTCTTGGACCATATCTCTCTCATGCTCGTAGAAGCTCAAACACGTTTTCGGTCGAAAATCCTATGAAAATAGACAAAAAAAACTACCAAAAACACGTAAAATGCAAAAGAGAGACACTAATGCGAGGATTACGCAAAATACGGCGATAATCGCACTCAAGTCTCGCAAAACAGAGGAAAAACGGGTCTAAATGGGAGGAAAAACGGTCCAAATTTGGCACACAACATTTAGTGGCTTTACTTGGTGTTTGGAATTGACGACAAATCCCTACCAGCAAGCCCAAATACATGATCCGTCATAATACAAATAATACATGCTTATTTACGTCTTATAAAGTATGGGGCGGATACTATAATAGTGTAGAGACCCATTAGGATTTTATGTGATACACGATGGACGTATTTACTAAAGGTGACTTATATAGGTCATTAGGGTTTAACCACCCTCCCTATATATAGTTAGGGTTATGATCCCTGACAACACACTTTAACCTAATCTCCTGTACATCTCATCAGTAGAGAGAATCCCTAAATGTGAGTGTGTCTGTTAGAAGACTATCATCCGGCGATTCCCGTTCCACCTACCTTTTCTAATCCATTCAGGCACGCTTCCGCTATTGGGCATACCAATTAATTTAGTATGAAATTTCAGCCTTTAGTCGGATTAAATCCAACAAATCAGCCTCAAGGGAAGAACTCTGGAAATGGCTACACCTATTAGCATAACAAGGGAGAAAATAACTCATGCAATGGAAAATGAGGGAAGAAGATTATTGCTCATGTGCAACAAGAGTCGGAACTTGCTGCAACAATCAATAAATGTTGCACAACAGCTTGAGAATCTCTTGAAAATGGTTCCTGGTAGGAGTGGAAGCAACAATGCAGGGGAAGATACAAATGAGGAGATAGAATTCAACTTTGCATGCATATATAATAAAATGTAATCATTCCTGTTTGTCCAAGCAAACAACATTGGGTCATAGATTCAGGAGCATCAGATCACATGATAGCTAATGAATCACTGCTAACCAATGTTAAAACTTTGAGTAAGTTTGTGAAGAAAAATCTTCCAAATGGAGGGGTCATTGTGAAGGAGTTATGTCCCCTGTCCTACGGATTAACCCGCTTAAGTCTATGTATCCGATATGCCTTGCTAGAGGTCGATGTCGGATTGACATGTAAATGAGTTACGTGTCTGGTAGTCTTAAGTAGGCCCATTGGGTCACACACAGTATGTACGGGATATTATTAATATATATCGATATATTAAATATATCGGGTCAGTAGTAGTACGGACCCAGCTGCGTTGTCGGGTTATGGTAATTAGAGTTATAGTAATAATCTAATTATGATAATTAGAGTTATTGTAATAACCTAATTCAATCTTCTCATCTCTCCTATATAAGGAGGTTCATATGATGAACCAATATATGGAATTAAGAGTATTGACTCATAATATATTCGTCTTATAAAAAGTTATAAGAGAGATATAGAGAGAAGTTGTGAGATGGTCTCACGTACCTTTATACTAGCATATACGTCGTAGTTGTGTACCCGTGTGGATACCAAAGGAGGCATCACGTTTGGGGTGCTTTATTCTGTCCGTGGAAATTATCTATTTTGTCCATGGAGATTATTTATTCAGTCCTTGGAGATTATATATATATTTCTGGGTTTATTATACTTCTTATTAATATGCTATTCCGCTGCAAATAAGGTATAATTTTTATCCCTCTACTTTTGTCTTTTTGATTAATACTCGTAACAGGTCCTTGGGTTTAAGGGTTGTAACCCTACAGTGGTATTAGAGCCTTTGTTACGTAGTATTAATCTAATAGACGTGAATCTATGTCTCATAATTGGTTATGAGGGATTCTACCCGCATGTTAATTTGATTATATTATTTACCCCATCTGCCGATTGTTCTCGCGTGACTTATGGCACATCTTATTCTTGCTTAAGAAACTATGACTTTAAAGTATTATATAATTTGATTAT
Source organism: Agrostemma githago (assembly GCA_958450325.1). Taxonomy (NCBI): domain Eukaryota; kingdom Viridiplantae; phylum Streptophyta; class Magnoliopsida; order Caryophyllales; family Caryophyllaceae; genus Agrostemma; species Agrostemma githago. The sequence continues at coordinate 54,775,078 of OY288258.1, read as the reverse complement.
AGAATAATTGACATGTTGTAGTCCCCGCATATTTTCTTCCTGATGTCAATGAGTCTGTGATGTTATCATTGATTATTTTGATAATCATAATATGTGAGTTGTATTGAATACATATTTTCAATCGTTCCTTCAATGCTAATCTATAACGGATAGATTATTCTTCTCTACAGAGATTATTATTACTGGTAATAATATTGTCAATTATGTTTAGGGTTTGTTTTATTTGTAAATTTAATTGTTAAATTTTGAAATTGATTCTTAAAGTTAAATTAAGAACTAATATCGATTATGTTTTAATTTAATTTACCCTAACTTGATACACTATAATTCCAAATTACTTTGTTGACGATGAGATTAATTGGATTAGTCAATATTCGATTGAAATTTGGAACATAAAATTATTGGAATTTATTGTTGACGATAAGGCCTAATAAGATTAGGACAAGATTCGTTTTAATTATATTTGAGACGGAATGAAAAGAGACCAACCCAGTTGGCACGAGTATGACTCGGTGGGCACGAGTGTGACTCGGTCGGCACGGGTATGTCCCGGTTGGAACGGGATGACCCGGGCGACAAAGGTTTGACCAAGGCGACACAATATTTACTCGGACGACATGGTGTCGGGTCGGGTGACGCTTTTAAGAAAAGTCGTTTTCTTGCGTTTGTGGTTTGATTATGAATCAAACATGGATTATACTTTTATTTTTCCGAATCAATGAAAAATTAGTTTTCTAAATCGGCTAAATAATTTATGCATTTTAATTATCATGTTATCATACCTAGATCGGAAAAAGAGTTTCTCGAGTCTTATTTGATTTTGATGAATGGTTCATCTATATGACAATCATAAGTTGCAGATCGATTGTGAATCGAGTTTTGTATATCCGTTCAATTTTTCCGGGTGGGAAATTGTTCCTCGTAATTAGAAAAATGAAAGATATTGGTGAAATTGTTCAAACCAAATAGTAATTATTAATTGTAATATGATTATAAGTCAAAATATGGGATCTTTTAACTTGTTTTATGCACAAATCACTAGTAACAATTGAATTATTATGTCATATGATGCATGATTTTTATTGTTTGAGCCTTGTGACTTGTGTGCCTAGAATTGATAGGTCGTCTTGTAAGTTGACCTAGGAGCATGTTTAGGACTCATAATGCATTTAAACCCTCACACAAATATTAAGCATTGTCTTTCCAGAACTGACCACTACAACAATTTCATATCATTAGTTGAAGTGACTGCCTAAGCGGTGCTTTGTCGATGTGTGTGGACTGAGTAGGTGGGTAACGGTTACCCACAGGTTCAGTTTGGTCTGCTTAACATTGCTATCAAGTCGGACTTGGGCTTTGAGACAAATAGTTGGTGTCATATGATGACTAATTCCGACGAACCAAGAATTACATATTGATGTAATTGACAATGTTGTTGTCTACCTTTACTTTTGGAGCTTGAGCAGTGAGCCTAAGTTCACTTGAGCGACAAAAGGTTTAGGATCTTGGAATATTATGCGAACTTGAGGGTAGTTTTCATGATTTTATCTTAAAATTGTTTAAGATTGTTAATATTATTATCGTTTTTCTTTGCATATAGTTGTAGTTGTAAGTTAGTCACCTTTATCACATTTATTAAAGATGAGTTTGAATTGTTCAACCTTGTCGATTGGTATCTTGAGATCCGTTCTCAAAATTAGAGATACGGATTTTGTCCTTGTGAAGGATAATTCCGACAAATCATAACCAATGCTAATGTACAGTATGGACTGTATAATTAGAGTCATAGAGATGACTACTATAAGTACCAAAATAAATTGTTTCAATAAAGGAAATCATTCCCATTAAGTGAGAAAATGTTAAAGATGATCTAATTAATCCATGTCATACGATGACGTGATTATATTGATAATCAGGAAATTTTGGATGCTTCTTTCTAAAGAATTAGGAATTGAAATCGTTTCAACTAGTCCTAAGTTTAGGTCACTTTATTATGAATAAACATGTGACTTAATAAGGTTTCTCACCTTTTAGCATGAGATGTTAAAAGAAGATTGAACATTGTATCAAGAAGGCAAATAATATTAATGTTCTATGAGTTTATTAAGAAAATTGTTTGAGATAATGATTAATGAATCTAAGACGTTGGTTAAAGTAAGGGAAGCACAATCGTTGTCATACCCAAACTTATTCCCAAGTTTAGATTAGGTACGAAATTATTTATCATTAATGTAATGACAAATATATGACATTGGTAGATAGCTTCTAGAAATGTCTAGAAAATCTGCAAATCAATTACTGAAGTATGACTTTTAATTTGGTGTGTATGTCACTAAAGTAATTGTTACTTTAATTCTACTGTTTTGGTATAAGATACCAAATGCAACTATTACATTGTGGATGTGATGGCTCAAAGAGGGTGGAATATTGGTATATAAGTGAAGTGTTTTATGATTGAAATGGACAAACGTTGTTTCTTCATATATAAAAAGAAAATCACTTAATTTTACCATAAGGTTGAATACTAGAATTGAATAATTGTTATTCTTATACTAGTCATAAGCAAGGACATTGATTCTGTTTCATGTATGGGCATGAAAAGTTTTGATAAAAGTAGAACAATTGTTGCTCTATACCTTGCAAGAATATGAGGCACAATAAGGCTAAACATGATTGTTGAGCTCTACATTCCTAGTAGTTAATGCTTTTATTTGTAACATAACGACCAAAAGGTTCAACTCCCTCGACCTGAGTTTTACCCATCATGGCATTGTCTTTAATCCATGAGACAAGAAACATAAGAATAAGTTTCATAATGATGAAATTATTAACCTTATTGATAAGGATCAACTGAGGTGAATGGATCTTGTTTAGATGGATAAATGACATTAGAAGTAACTCCTATTAATTGTAGTGGGAGGTTACTTAGACTTGTTATATCACACATATACAGATACATGTGAGTTTAACTAGTGATGTTGCAAAATGGGTAACACGTAAGGTTTTGTTCATTTGATGAAATTTGAAACTGAATGCTTTGAATTGTTCAAGAAAATTCAGATAAAAGTACAAGATCAACTTGATAAGTTGATACGAGTCGTTCGATATGATTGAAACAGGGAGGAATTGAACTAAAAGATTGTGATCATCTTAGAAGTAGTGAAAAGTGTTTCAAACTACATCGAACCATATTTGATATGATTTGGTCTATGATGATTTATGCAGATTTTATTGACGTTTTAGAAGATTATGCACTATAAAAGTCTTTGTACAATGTTGATGAGATTGTCCATGTAAGTCGAAGAATAGACACCATATGAGATATGGATTGAAAATGTTCTTAAAAGTCTTTTCTTAATTATCAAGTCAAGTTTAAAGAAAATTGTTTTCTAGAACTTAGACTCAATTATGGCATGTGTTTTATTAGGGGTATTATGTTAATTCTACAAACCATCAAAAGAACAAAACTGTTTTGTTGCATGGAGTGGTATGTTTCTTTTAAAAATATGTGATTTCTAATAGAAACAGTGGGAGTAGAATCGACCTTGAATTGTTCAAGATTAACAGGAATTCTCTACAACTGTTGAAGAGGATATTGATGCATCCATGAAAAGTCATGATCATCTTACCTGCAGAATATTACTCTATATAGGTTTGACCTATGATGAAACAAAAATGGACAAAGACTCCAAGAGTCACATGAAGTCATAAATCTAATAGATTCCATATACCATAACTACCAAGTATAGACTTTGGTTAAATGAATCTTATAGTGAAGAATAGTCTTCAATATAAAGATTTTACAACATTATGCTTAAGTCTATTAAGATTGATTTAGCGTTTTGAATGTCATCACTCATTATGATGAGTTTTGGACATATATATGTGAAATACATTTCTTGAAAGAAATGTAATATGATGTGTGTGCGACTCATCGTATGAATTTCATATTATCAAAATTGCTAGACAAATGTGAATGATCCAATTTGATTGGAGCAAGTACTATGGAGTAATATCTTCGTTCTCAATGTGGTAATTCAAATATGTTTGTTTTCCTTTAAGACGAAGAGAGACAAAGTGTGCACAAGAGGCTAGTGGGAGTGCATTTATCATTATGATTTGGTATGTAAGTGACATACTTCTCTAACTAAATGACATTTGATTGTTTTAGTCTATGAGACTTTGCAAGAAATGTGTTCATTATGTGCTCATGTGACGAGTATATACTAATCTAGTGAGTGTCACTAAATGCTATCTAAGAATTGTTCCTTTGCGCTTAAAAAGCAAAAAGGGAGTTATTTAAGAGATGCGCATGATGTGATAAGCGAATTATTGTAAACAAGTTGCAACGATTCATATTCCGAATAGACAAAGATGACATGAGATTGTAATCTCAGTATATTTTGTTTTGGATGAGAAGTTGTGTGTTGGAACGGTTCCAAAGGACAACTTTGTGACTAGAGTATTATAACTAAAGTTAGTGTTCTATTGCTTTTGAAGCAAATAAATGTTTGATTGCGAATCAAGCACACACTCAACTTTAAAGTTTATGAAGAAAATGTTGCTTATGAAACTAACAGTTTACCTTAATTAAGAGAAGATAGATTGATTATATGTTTGTAAATAACCGATACAAATGTTGTATGTCCCGAAACCTCCTCTACATAAAGATCATATTGTTATGATTGGTATAAGACGCATGAGCGAGTGGTCTTAGTACTTTTGAGGTGTTTGGTTTAGTGGGAGTTATTTCGATAATTGATATATGTATGACATATTGTCATTTGGTTAATGTAACCAAGTTTTGTCCCTAGATAACTTACATTGATGAAATAGATCACTAAGTACGTGACTTAGTCTTGGAACTCTTTTTGGATGATGTAATTATTTTGTCTCTAGTCAGGGTATTGTGTTGGGACATTTGAATACCCTTAAATGACTGGTGTGTGAGTTGGTTGATGACTAAGTTCCTTGAGTCATAGGTATTGAGATACTAAACCAGGCACATGGGTGTATGTTAAGAACATGCATTAGACAGACCCGCCGAAAAGGATTTTACTAAGATTTCGCTTAGTGTCAGTAAAGTTCTTTGCAAGTTATGAACTTGTACGGTCTTTAGACCTGAGTCTTTGACTATTCTGTACATGTGATGTGTATGCTTTGATACCATTCCTCGTCAACTGTGAAAGAGGGCTATGGATGGTTATTGGGAATGCATGGATCATGTGATAGGATGTGGTTAGACAAGAGGGGATTTGCTCTTCCTTTATTGAAGGGAATTTATTGTTTCTTGGCCACTCGAAGAGTGTGATTTGAGCAAATGCGTGGCCGCGCTCAGATAGGATGATTGTCATCTATCTACTCTTTTAACAAGTCAACTCAAAGATTCGAGTAAAAGATTGAGATATGTGAGGATGACACTTCTTCTTACCTCATTCTCCATTGGAGACAATAGTAGCAAAGAGACTTAACGCCGTTCTTGAGAGGACATGTACAAGTGGGAGACTGAAAGAGTTATGTCCACTGTCCTACGGATTAACCCGCTTAAGTCTACGTATCCGATATGCCTTGCTAGAGGTCGATGTCGGATTGACATGTAAATGAGTTACGTGTCTGGTAGTCTTAAGTGGGCCCATTGGGTCACACACAGTATGTACGGGATATTATTAATATATATCGATATATTAAATATATCGGGTCAGTAGTAATACGGAGCCAGCTGCGTTGTCGGGTTATGGTAATTAGAGTTATAGTAATAATCTAATTATGGTAATTAGAGTTATTGTAATAACCTAATTCAATCTTCTCATCTCTCCTATATAAGGAGGTTCATATGATGAACCAATATATGGAATTAAGAGTATTGACTCATAATATATTCGTCTTATAAAAAGTTATAAGAGAGATATAGAGAGAAGTTGTGAGACGGTCTCACGTACCTTTATACTAGCATATACGTCGCAGCTCTGTACCCGTGTGGATACCAAATGAGGCATCACGTTTGGGGTGCTTTATTCTGTTCGTGGAAATTATCTATTCTGTCCGTGGAGATTATTTATTCAGTCCGTGGAGATTATATATATTTCTGGGTTTATTATACTTCTTATTAATATGTTATTCCGCTGCAAATAAGGTATAATTGTTATCCCTCTACTTTTGTCTTTTCGATTAATACTCGTAACAGGTCCTTGGGTTTAAGTGTTGTAACCCTACACATTGTTTTCACAAAAAGAGGAGATGTCATACTTTCCAATAACTTGAGTCTTAAAATGTTCTGTATGTGTCTGACTTTAGGCAAAATCTCTTGTCTGTTCATATGTTGATCAAGGACAACAGATGCACTGTTACCTTCTGTGAATCCTACTATTCTGTGCAGAACTGTTCTAAGGGAGAGGTAAGAGTCATAGAAGGGGCAGACTGTGGATTATAGTACTTCAAAAATATTACAGAAAATGAACACATATCAAAGGACTTCACAAACATATAATCAAGTTGCTTAGTATATAATATAACATCTCTAGTAAAAATTCCTGTAAAGACAATTATATGTCTGTTTCAAAAGTTTGTAGTGACCTTTCCTCTATGAATGCAAAATGAGATGAATCTTCTTCTTATTTGATTTGACACTATAGGTTGGGTCATGCCCCATACTCAAAACTTAAACACCTTAATTCTTTAAATTTGAGGCCTAAGTAGTCTAATAATCATGAGTGTCTTATCTATCCTATGGCCAAGCACACTAAGTCTTCTTATTACACTGAGTAAATCCAGAGTCTCTCAACCTTTTGACTTCATCCATATAGACATATGGGGGCCATATAAGGAGGGTTGTAAGGGTAAGTTCAAGTATTTCTTGACCATTGTGGATGAAAAATCTAGGGGAACATGGGTTTACCTAATTGAACATGGGTTTTATGGTTTACGTAGTGGCACACCCGATGGGTGATTTGCGCTCTTCATCTCCAATCTCGAATGATCAAGATCTGTAGAAGTCATGGGTCAAACAAAATTAACCTCAGCCATGCATTCTACCAAACTAAGTTTCGAAAAAAAGTTGCAGCCGATTTCGAAGTCTATGCTACTAGTCTCGAGGGGCATTTAATTTGTAGACACCAAAATTTGATATATTTTGCTATCTATTTATGTATAGTATCTACCATTTTGAGATTATTATCAATATAATATCATTATACTCTAGATTATTTTACCTTGTTATCTAAGCTACTAAGGTTCATTTGGTTAACACCTCAATTCATGGGAAGTTGAAATTCCTGAGAAGTTGAAAAATGAATTCTTGTTTGGTTGCCCAAATCATGGGAAGTGAAAGTTACCACATGAATTCACTTCCTCCATTATGTGGGAAGTTGCTTACTAAGGATCCCTTGGTAAGTTAAACTCACCACATGAATTGAGTTCCCGCATACAAACCAAACACGTTTTACTAATTCACATGAAAAACAAAATCATGGTAATTCATTGTTCCCAGTAATTCAATTTTCCCGCATTGAACCAAACGAACCCTTAGATATATAAATATAGGTCTTGTATTTAAGGTTGAAAGGAAGACAGATGGATTAAGTCTCAAGCGACCCATCATCTTACTACCAAATAGTAGGTAGTATAAATCATAAATGTAATAAGTCACTAAAAAAGACTACATCTCCCCCTTGCAGGATTTAAGTCGATAAGACCTCGTAGTACTATGAAAACCCTAGCTTTTGAGATTGAATCAAGGGATCTACAGAAATTGTAACTGTTAGAACGGATAGTGAGTAACAATGAAGAGAGTGAAATTGAAACCAAACCGACGCGAGGATGGCAAAGGCAACGAGGACCGAGAAGAAATAGCAGACAAATGGAGACTGTGACAGGCAGCAGGCGGCAACACAAATGGAAACAGGCAGCAAGCTGCAGATAACGTAACCGAGACAGAATAACGACTGAAACAGGGGACCGAACACGGACAGGCAACAGAATCGGGGACCGAACACGGACAGGCAACAGAACCGGGGACCGAACACGGACAGGCAGCTGACCAGCAAGCTGATCGTAAGGGACAGGAAAGGAAAACCGTATGCTGTGTCGTGGTATCCGCCACTGACTTGAAAACTATTACGGCTCGACCGAGGTGGTTATCGACTTACACCGGTAGTTTCCCAAGGTGAACACAGCAGCTACCCGACTCGACCACTCGAGGCAGAGAGCTTTGGAAAAGCACGATCTTAACCCAGAAAAACAGAGAGAAAGAAGAGGAGAGGAGAGCTTCTTTTAGTTTGTTTCATTGTGCGTTGTTTTGTTGTGTATCAAATGGCAGAACAAGGAAACTTTTTATACTGCAAAAGGGTGGAGGGGAGGAGCCAAATTGAAATTAAGAGCCCTCTTAATTTCAATCATCAATGGTAAATAATTAGTAATGAATGGGATGGATATACATAACAGTCACATTTTAATGTAGGGAGGAATGAATCTGGTCATATATATCTCACTCCAACACATAACTTGGACAGCCCAAAAACACACAAGCCCAAAACAAGGGAAAGTTGGGCCCAAAGAAGAAAAGCAACGGCTTTCCAAGCCTTACAACCAACAATCCCCCACAAAGGCGAAGGAAAGACGAGAGAGATATTCTGGGTTAAGGAAGGTTTGGATAATTAGGTGTCAATGTCTTTCGACTTGAATTGACACATTAGTGAAAATGAGGCAACAACTTACTTTCTAATAAGAGAATATCTTTTGATTTGAATTCCTTACTGATTTTCGGCTGAGACCCTCATAACACATATCATACCTTCAAATCATGCTTGTTCCGCGATTTCAATGTGCAACGCTTTTCATGGCCATGCGTTTACCTCGGTATAACAAGTGTTTTAGTTAGGACTTTTCAAAGTCTAATATAGACGGCGGCCAAACCATCTCACCTGTATAGGTGGTTCAAGTGCTTCTCAATAGCACTTCTCACTAGAACCATTAAGGACCTAGGAGTCCATCCTGTAAAACAAAGTCACAAATCCATCAAGTGCTTCTCAAACAGCACCACCATGAAGGCTATGGATTGAATGCCATAGGAATAGCTCTTTGGTTCATGTCAAATTATACACTACTTTGACTTAAGAACCTAAGTCCCATTCCCCTCGACAATTCACGGACTACTCTCCGTGCCAATCCTTTTGTAAAAAGATCGGCAAGGTTGCTTTCGGACCTCACATAGTCCACAGCAATTACTCTATTTTTCAGGAATTGTTTAACCACACCATGCCTGATTCGAATATGTCTTTTCTTGCCATTGTAGACATCATTCTTAGCAACACCAATTGCTGCTTGTGAATCATAGTGCAAGGAGACTGGTGCAACCTGTCCTCCCCCCCACAACGGCATGTCTGCTAGCAGGTTTCTTAGCCAATCTGCCTCTTGTCCTGCCAACTCAAGAGCAATAAACTCAGATTCCATAGTGGAGGTTGCTATACAAGTCCGCTTTGAAGACTTCCACGAGATAGCACCTCCACCTATGGTAAACACATAACCACTAGTTGAACTGATTTCTGGATTATTGTTGATCCAATTAGCATCACTGTAACCTTCTAACACAGCAGGGTACGTACCATAATGCAGACATAGATCGCAAGTACCTTTCAGATATCGTAGTAAACGACTCAAAGCAGTCCAGTGTTCACTATTGGGGTTATGAGTATATCTACTGAGCCTACTTACAGCATAAGCAATATCAGGTCGAGTGCAGTTCATGAGAAACATCACACTTCCTATGATTTTAGCATATTCTTCTTGGGAGACACTTTCGCCCAAGTTTTTACACAAGTGAACACTAGGATCATAGAGAGTTCTAGCAGGCTCAACATCGAAGTGGTCAAATTTTCTCAACACCTTTTCCACAAAATGAGACTGACTTAGGGCGATTCCATTAGAGTTTTGGATAATCTTAACTCCTAGGATAACGTCAGCTTTCCCTAAATCTTTCATCTCAAACTGTGATGACAAGAACTGTTTGGTTTTATTTACGACAAATAAATTTTTACCAATTATTAACATGTCATCAACATACAGGCAAATAATCACACAATCTGATCCAAACATCTTTGAATGCACACATGAATCAGAATTATTGGTAATGTAGCCATCTTTAATCAAGGTGTTGTGAAATTTTTCATACCACTGTTTGGGTGCTTGTTTCAGACCGTATAGTGATTTTCTTAGTTTACACACTTTACTCTCTTGACCTTTAACCACAAACCCCTCGGGTTGTGACATATAGATCTCTTCCTTTAAGTCTCCATTCAAAAAAGCTGTTTTTACATCCATCTGATGTATTACAAGATTATGAATAGCAGCTAAAGCGATTAGAGTTCTAATGGTGGAAATTTTGGTCACAGGTGAGTAAGTATCAAAGTAATCAATATCTTTCTTTTGTGTAAACCCTCTTACCACAAGTCTAGCCTTGAACCTTTCTATCGTACCGTCGGGTCTAAGTTTCTTTTTAAATAACCATTTACTGGAAATCGGCTTACACCCTTTAGGTAAATCAGTTAACTCCCATGTCTGATTTGAAACAATAGAGTCTAGTTCACTTTTAATGGCCTCTTTCCAAAAGTTAGCATCAATAGACCTCATAGCCTCATTATAGGTTTTTGGATCTTCTTCCATTAAAAAGGCAGAAACAAACTCATCACTCGTGCAAAAATCACATGCATTTTCAGTTAAGAAAGTTGTAATAAATTCATCGCCGAAATCTTTCTCAATTCTAGGCGTTTTACTCCTTCTAGGTTCAACATCATGATCAACAGAAGTACTACTCCTAGCATGCATGGAACTATCAGCAGGATTAACAGACAATTCAGACAATTCAGGCAATGATGCAACATCTTTCTTTAATGGGAAAACATGCTCAAAAAATTCAGCGTCTCTAGCTTCAGAAATAGATCGATCACTTAAAGACATAAATCTATATGCAGCACTATTTTGAGCATATCCAATGAAAACGCAATCATAGGTTTTAGGTCCTATAGTAGGCCTCCTAAAATTAGGTAAACCCACTTTAGCTAAACACCCCCACACTCTCAGGAAACTAAGGTTGGGAGCATAACCCTTCCACAACTCGTAGGGTGTCTTGTCTAGTCTCTTATGGGGTACCCTATTAAGAATATGACAGGCAGACAAAACCGCTTCCCCCCACATGTCATCGGAAAGGCCAGAACTTAGAAGCATAACATTCATCATTTCCTTTAAAGTTTTGTTTTTACGTTCAGCTACTCCATTTGATTGGGGTGTGTAAGGTGGACTTTTCTCATGAATTAGACCATATTTCTCACAAAAGTCTGTTAAATAATTAGAGCCATATTCACCACCCCTATCGGACCTAACTCTTTTAATCTTCTTATCAAGTTGATTTTCTACCTCGTTTTTAAACTTTACAAACATATCCTCAGCTTCACTTTTATGTGTAAGTAAATACACTTTAGTGTACCTAGAAAAATCATCGATAAAAGTGACATAGTAATGTTTGCCTCCTCTGCTCATAGTGCTTTTAAAATCTGCTAGGTCGGTGTGAATTAACTCTAGAAGGTCTGTATGCCTAGTTTTAACAGGTTTATTTGGCTTCTTAACAAATTTAGCCTCTACACAACTAGGACATTTAGTAAAGACTTCTGAGGATAATGACGGGATAAGGGACATTGATTTGAGTTTTTTAATAGACTCAACATTCACATGACCTAGTCTACCATGCCACACATCAATAGACTCAGCAATATAAGCAGAAGAAGAAGCTTTATTATCAAAGGTAGAAACATCAACGTTCAAAACAAACAGACCCTCACTCAGATAGCCCTTGCCCACAAAGTCTCCATTGCGAGACATTACAACCTTGTCAGCCTCAAAAACAAGTTTCACACCAACTTTGTTAAGTAAGGCACCAGACACTAGGTTTCTACGCAACGAAGGAACATACAAAACATTAGTGAGGGCAAGAGTCTTCCTTGAGGTAAGTTTTAGAAACACCTTGCCTTTTCCTGTGATAACAGCGGAGGAGGAGTTACCCATGTAGACGCATTCACCATCATCTACAGCTTCAAATTCGGCGAACAGCTCTTTGTTAGCACAGAGATGCCTTGAAGCTCCAGTATCCAAAATCCAGTCACTAGCATTTGCCACCAGATTTGCCTCAACCACGACAGCTGTAATAATGTCATCTGTTTCAGCAAGATTAGCTTGACCATCATGACCACCTTTTTTCTGAGGGCATTGATAAGCTTTGTGACCTGGTTGACCACATACATAGCACACCATATTAGTATTTGGTTTCTGAATTTTTGGAACGGCCTTGGTGTATTTTCCTTGATTTTGTTTGTTTTCGTTTCCCTGATCCTTGCCTTCACCACTCTTAGTGTTTCCCTTTTTCCCCTTATTTACCTTCTTGTTCTCTCCCTTAGAAGACCCACCGGTTTCAACGAGATTAGCTTTAACGGGATTAAGGGACAGACTAAGAGACTTATCTTTTAGATGATTGGCCTCCTCGGTTCTCATATGAATAACTAACTCTTGGAGTGACAAATCTTTCTTTTTGTGTTTCAACTGATTTCTATAATCGCTCCAAGAATGGGGGAATTTTTCCAACAAAACATTAGCAAGAAAAACTTCATCTAACTTCATCCCTTCATTAACAACGTCGCTACATAAATTTTCGTAGACATGGACTTGATCCATAATAGGTTTATCGTCAACCATTTGAAAATTTAGCCATTGACCCACCACATATTTCTTTTTTCCAGCATCGTCAGCCCCATATTTTTTCTCCAACGACTCTCAAATAAATTTAGCTGACTTATGGACCATAAATAAGTCAAAAAGAGTATTAGTCATATGATTGAGTATATGACACCTAGCCGTTTTATTATCCTTCTCATATTTCTTGACTAACTCCTCGTTTTTATTTATGAAAGAAATTAGAGGTGGAGTGACCTCAACAGCATTGTTAATCGACATTGGGATTGGAGGGTCGTTAAACAAAACATGATCGACCTCTAACTGCTCAAAGAACATCAACAATTTTTGTGACCATCGTCTATAATTGTTGCCATCAAGCGGCTCCAATTTTGACAGGTCAGGAATGGATTTTGACAAAATCGACATTGTTACGGTAAATTAATAGTTTTCAAATTGTTAGAACGGATAGTGAGTAACAATGAAGAGAGTGAAATTGAAACCAAACCGACGCGAGGATGGCAAAGGCAACGAGGACCGAGAAGAAATAGCAGACAAATGGAGACTGTGACAGGCAGCAGGCAAAAACACAAATGGAAACAGGCAGCAAGCTGCAGATAACGTAACCGAGACAGAATAACGACTGAAACAGGGGACCGAACACGGACAGGCAACAGAATCGGGGACCGAACACGGACAGGCAACAGAACCGGGGACCGAACACGGACAGGCAGCTGACCAGCAAGCTGATCGAAAGGGACAGGAAAGGAAAACCGTATGCTGTGTCGTGGTATCCGCCACTGACTTGAAAACTATTACGGCTCGACCGAGGTGGTTATCAACTTACACCGGTAGTTTCCCAAGGTGAACACAGCAGCTACCCGACTCGACCACTCGAGGCAGAGAGCTTTGGAAAAGCACGATCTTAACCCAGAAAAACAGAGAGAAAGAAGAGGAGAGGAGAGCTTCTTTTAGTGTGTTTCGTTGTGCGTTGTTTTGTTGTGTATCAAATGGCAGAACAAGGAAACTTTTTATACTGCAAAAGGGTGGAGGGGAGGAGCCAAATTGAAATTAAGAGCCCTCTTAATTTCAATCATCAATGGTAAATAATTAGTAATGAATGGGATGGATATACATAACAGTCACATTTTAATGTAGAGAGGAATGAATCTGGTCATATATATCTCACTCCAACACATAACTTGGACAGCCCAAAAACACACAAGCCCAAAACAAGGGAAAGTTGAGCCCAAAGAAGAAAAGCAACGGCTTTCCAAGCCTTACAACCAACAGTAACTCTCAATCTTTCTGGTATAAAATAAAATTCGTGTTCCAAACTATTTTTTCGCCTTGTTATTTTAGTAATGTGGGCGTGAGTTTTTACGGTTTACACTGGCTTCTGGTCATATATATGGCATTGGATAGGACTACATGCAAAGAGGAAAATTTCGTTGTTTGGAATATCTCTTATCTTTTTTCTTCTTCATTATTATTATTATTACGCAGTACTATGTTTTAACTTTATAAAAAAAATTACGATGGCAATTATGATACTGACGAGATTCGAACCATATACCATGAGTACCACCTTCTAATAACTTTATCAACTAAGGTAGTTGACATCTACACCTTTAATTTTAAAACTTGTACACCCTCCAAACCACTACTCCCTCCGTTCCAATCAACTTCATACATTTAATTTTTAACACTATTCATAAGTAGTAAAAATCTTCAATATAAATTTTAATATATAAGATAAAAAAAATAGTCATGTGAGATCTTGTTTAAATTGTCTAATTGAATACATTATTAATATCACATTTTTATTATTTTTAGAAATATGTAACTAAAGATATAGACAAAAGAAAACGTGCACCAACAAATGTGAAAAAACAAACATATGAAATTGATTGGAACGGAGGAAGTATGATTTATCCACTTATTATTTTAATCTTTCATATTTGAATAAAAATGGGTAAATCATAGTGATTTGGAGGAAGTAACATTTCTGAGAAAAAGTTTTTTACTAACGTCTTTTCACTTTACATTGACCCTGAAAATGTATACTCTTTTCATCTCAATCACTTATTTAGCTTTTATATTATTTGTTTTAGAAATATGTAACTAAAGATATAGACAAAAGAAAACGTGCATCAACAAATGTGAAAAAACAAACATATGAAATTGATTGGAACGGAGGAAGTGTGATTTATCCACTTATTATTTTAATCTTTCATATTTGAATAAAAATGGGTAAATCATAGTGATTTGGAGGGAGTAACATTTCTGAGAAAAAGTTTTTTACTAACGTCTTTTCACTTTACATTGACCCTGAAAATGTATACTCTTTTCATCTCAATCACTTATTTAGCTTTTATATTATTTGTGAGGAATATTTTAAAAGACTGAGATGGATGAAGTACATTTTTACATACTTATCCCTGCATTACAAATTTACAATTGTGCATTTTATGAATGTTTTATTGGAGACAATTTGATGATTCTAGAAAATGACTCATGTTTGCCGACCCCAAATTATTTTTGGACTAAAGGGGTGTTTGGTTATCGGCGGATCCGCCAAAAAAGAGCATATTTGGATGGATTAGCATGTTTGACCACGAAATCCTCCAATATAGGTGTTTGGTAAACAGTAGTTTGAAATGGCATATTCGAATCCAATCCGCCAATTTGCAATATGCTGCTAGTAGGAGCATATTCACCTAGCAGATTGTAATTTCTTTTTTTTACCTCCTTACCCCCTTTACCAATCAAATCCTACCAATCAATTAATTAAACTATGTCCTTTTTTGTCATTTTACAAATCAATTAATCAATCCGCTAATCTATAACAGCTAATTATCAAACACTATTAAAACAATTCTGCTAAATAAATCTGCTGGTGAAAACTGTTAATTGATTCTGCTAGTCAAATCTGCTTTTTAAATCTGCTTATGCCAATATCAATCCGTTGTTTACCAAACAGGGCCTAAAGTTCTGCTGTTGTAATACTATTATTCAAAAATTTATCCTCATCATTTACATGACCACGTCGTAAATAAGTCGTGCATTTATACAATTTAAGCTAGTACTTACTAATTTTTCCGTCTCGGTCATTTGTTTCCTTCAATATAAATACTTCTTACAAATAATATAAAAGGATAACAAATAACCGAAACGGATGGAGTACTTACTACGGAGTATCGAAGATGGTATTACGAGAACGTCTCTGTTAGTCATGTACATCTTCATTTAAAATTACTCCCTCCGTTCCAATGAATTGTTTGTCTTTACTTTTGACACCAAGGAAAATAGAACCAATGGGGAAGGGACATCTGGAGTCAATGATCAAATTACATATAAAATCATTCCTAAAGTAGAAGGCAAATAATTCATTGAGACGCCCCAATATGAGATAGGCAAAAAATTTACCAATATGGAATAGGCAAACAATTTATTGGAACAGGAGAATTATCTTTCTAATTTTGAGCTCCAGATGTGACCAAATTCCTATTTTATTAAAACAAAGTTTTTTAAAGGCCTCACAATCAATTTCAGCAAAAAAGGCTTAGGTGTCACTCCCACAATTATTTGGGGATTATTTAATTATCATCCCATTAACTACCCACTAACTTACTTTTAACCTTAGTTAAGGTTAATTAAGGTTAAGTTTAAGTGATCTTTTATATATAAAAGAAGAAACCAGGCAATCCTACGTGGCGCAACAAAAGCTAACAATTGCTATGCTCCGAGCGCTCTCAGCAACTCAGCCAAAATAGTATATCAAACTATCTAATAATTGCTGAATAGTCCCTATAAATTTTTCTATTTCGTTACACACTCCCCAAACCCCAATCCACCAACAATCCCCAGTTTTCTAGAAAGGTAGAGTAATGAGTAATCACAGTGAAAATTAATTTTCCAACACCAATTTTCTCTTTCTTCCACACTTTTCTCTTCCCCATATACATTCCTCCTCCTCATACGTCTCTTTCTTCTTTTCCCACAAACTTTCTCTTTCCCATAATTTTCCTCCTCCACATGACTTTCAATCTTTTCTGTTAAATTTCCCCAATTTAAACCTAATTTTGTTCAGAATCAGAACGGTGTCTTTTGTCATCAAGGGATCGGAACGGTGTCATATTTCGTGAGATTGACTACGAAATCAAGATCCATATTTGGATTTCTAATTGCATTAGGAAATTTGTTTTTGAAGTTTGGTTGATTAAAGGTAAATTTTTACAATGTATTTAGACTTATTCAGTTTCACAATGTACTATATTCAAATATTCAATGTTTGGCTCACTCTATTCTTCTTCTCAAATGCATCCCGTTTATTCTTTTTTTGTATTCTTACATTTACATACACAATGCCATAAGTATTGTCATGTTGTGTTATTTACATAGGACATTCTCGCCATTGCAGGATCAATGAAGATGATGACGGTGATGGGTGATATGGAGATGGTAATTGAAGAACAAAAGTAGGAGCTAAGGCAGGGTACTCTTTTTTAAAAGAAAAAGAAAAACTCGAGATATTAAATTAGCGGTTTATTTTCCTAATTAGTTTATTTCCTTATTTATTAAGACCAAAACACAATCGTATATAGCTTTAAATTAGAAAAAAAATATCGACTTTTGTCTTGCAATTATTTCTGATACAACGAGTTTCGATCCAAATTTGTTTATGGGTTCAACACGTCTCAAAGTTTTTCGAGACAACCAATAAAATGGCTAAAATAAAACTCGAAATATTGTTATCGTATCCTTCGAAACTAGGATACGAATATTAATTTCTTTCTCGAAATTTACTGAAATACCGTAATAATATGATATTTATACTTCGTATTAAAAAAAAACTAACCACCCAGACTCCCACCCTTCCTCACCGTCCACCGAATCAATCGAGATGTTGTTGATAGATGATACGGTATTGTTCTTCCAATTGCTTTGTTTGTTGTATCAATTTCTTATTTATGTCTACCTTAACTAAGTTGTAATTGCTTATTTATGTATCAATTTCTTATTAGATTGTTCTTCTTATTGCTGTGTCGTTATTCTTAATTATGTTCTTCTTGGTTGCTGTGTTGATGTGTTCTTCCAATTGCTTTTTTTTTCTCTTCTTCTTCTTCGTAGGTTTTTTAATCGATGGTTTCTTAATCGATTTTTTTGACCGAATCAAAATGCTTTCTTACGATGAAAATCGACCGGGCAAAGCAAAAATTGAAATTAGTTTTGGGCAATACAAAGAAAACATCGAGTCCAGGTTTACTGCATATATCGACAGACTACGATGACAAGCATGGATCACGGTGACTGTTAAAGGCGGTCGGCGTTTGTACATAGCAGAGCAACAACAACAACAAATATGCAAGAAAGAAAGGGGTATTTTTTTAAGGGTTATTTCATGACAATAATACCAACTATAAGGGGGATTCTTAGATTAATCCCAACTATACGTAATCTCGTTTTAATACGAACTATGCCTTTATTAATCTCTCATTGATATAGGTGACCGTTTACCTAGAAAACCGGTTGAACCTTCCTCTTCAGTTTCGGCTATTGGTTAAATTTTTTTTGAATCTTCCCAAAATTCTTGTTGCATTTTTTTTCCCGATTTGTATTATAGAAGCCATGAAAAAAATGCTTTAATTTTGTTGTTGTTTTGGCTTTCATGAACGACGACGGAACACTCAAGGACCCTAGAAAGTCACAACCGGTCACTATTACCGGTAATAGCAGGTCATAATTTTGTCCATAGCAAAATGAGATTAATGAAGACATAGTTCATATTAAAACGAGATTATGTATAGTTGGGATTATTCTAAGAAGCACCCTTATAGTTGGTATTATTGTCATGAAATAATCCTTTTTTTAATCAACTCATTTTTTTAGAATTATTTTATTTGAGTTTGGAATAAACTCTATTCTTTTTAAGGAAAATCGGTAATAGGGTCATCACATTCAGGTCCGTAATATTATTTTTCCGGTTATAATAATTACTATGTACAAATTGACTCATTTATGTATCTATAAATTTATATGCATATTACTATTGAATTTGCCATGAGTTGAGAATTTTATTGAATTATCTTATTCAATTGGAAATTATCTTATTGAATTGATCCAAAATATGTAATTACTCCGTAGAATATTTGATAAGAGCTATAATATGTACTATTTTCATTAATATTGATATTGATATTGATATTGATAATGTCTGTGTTGGCTGTGCACTATATTCAAATATTCAATGTTTGGCGATCGGGTTTCGGGTTCGGTCATTTCGGGTTCGTGTAAAATACGGGTCAAGTGTATTTTGGATTTGAATAATACGGGTTTATTCGGATCTCGGGTCAGGTTTCGAGTCAACTATGGGTTATTAACGCACTTTGAAAACATTAATTTTTTTTACTTTTTTTAATCATAAATACAATTTTATTCTTAATTTTTTTTAATCATCTTATTTAATCTTTTATATATAAAAGATGAAACCACAAAACATGAGATGACAACATGTGATTTCATAGTTTACTCATAATCTATTTTCTAATTGCATTCCTCTTATAACTTTCTAATTAAGTTTAGCAAATTAAAATTTAAAATTAAAATGAAAAATCAAATACTCTAATTACATTGACCATGCAACAATCACCAATCAACAATTAAATCTCTTCGATTAACAATGTTTCTTGGTCATTGCAGCAATCAACCAATTAGATATACAATGCATCTCGAATATAAGGAATGTGACACTTGAGTTCAATATAATTATGACTTTCAATTCCTAGGTGACTTCAAACATAGGTGACTTAACATCGGTCATAGCAGCAATCAACTTACTCAGATGCAAGTTTGTAGAACAACGATAATTGATAATTTAGAAATTAGTAGACCAACGATTTTACGAGATTGACTACGTATAACCACGTGATTTTTGACGGTCCAATATCCATTAATTATGTGCGTCTAAAAAAATTAATTATATTATCCCAACCTTGCACAGTATTTGATCGTACAACCCCGTTATTTTATTACGAGGATTCAATTTCTAATATTACGAGTATTCATTTTCCAAAATACTAATCTAAAATCGTTTTTAATTATTTTCGTAATTTAAATATCTGGAAATTATGTGATTTCTATCCTCGAAAAAGTAAACTGCAATTCTACCCTCGAAAATATGAAGAGCCATAAGACTAAAGGGCAATAATACTAATTGCATCGAAAATGAGACTTAATCAAATTTTTCAATTGTGCATTAATGTAGTTTTAGTTTTCAATGATATATATTGGTCTACAAAAGTATTATTAATTCTATGTTACAAATCTAATTACACCATAGAACTTATTTATGAAAGGCTAACTAAAATTTTAAATTAAATAATATTCCATAGTTAATAATTTAAAATATACTTCGTAAAACTTTTAATCAAATAAATTAAATACGGAGTTATAATTAATACTCATACTAATACTCCATGTTAAGTTTCTCAACAACTTTTGAGAAACCAACCACCCTTGAGAAGACAAACATCTATTGTTATATATTCAATAAAATTTCAATTTACAAAAAAATTCTTACAACTCTCACCAAAATTATAGTAACTCAATAATCACCACCAAAAAGGAACAGTCAAGACATCAACTATTAATTGACAACAATAACCACTTATTTCAAAATTAAATTCAACAAATTATTGTTTTTGATGAATTTACAATCAACTTCGATCTAAAGTCATTTTTATAATAAAAAGAGGTATACATGTACCAAATCTCCTCTCATAGAATGAATATAATTGTTTTGGGATGAAGCTTCAAAGTGAAGGATGATGGAAAAGTTGAGAAGATTGTGTATTTTTTTTGAACTCGAGAAGATTATTATTTATTAACAAAATTTATAAAAATTTGATATTCTTAATCTACTCATAAAGACGAATCAAACAAGATACCACATGACTATATTTTCTCTTATACTCCGTATATTGTTGGGAATATTAACGATTCTTTTAGTACTGTTGTGATTATGGTACTGTTGGAGTATATTGTTGGGAATACGTATATTGTTGGGATTATAGTACTCTAAGATTGAACGTAACATTTCCGGTGTGTTGGCACACCATGTGATTTGCGAAATGAGTCGTTTCTGTCTCCATATACGATTTACCTGTAGTAGAATGGAGTCTCTCCAATTGTCAATTAATTTGTTTTAGGTTATGATATAAATTGCATTAGATATACAATCTCTATTGAAAATCAAACGAAAATTTCATTAAAATATACCTCACATATATCATGAAACGGAGCAATAGTTTATGACCGGAGGAAGTAACATACATGCGTATGAATAGGCTCGAGATTAACAACATCCAATCTCTTTGTATGGAAAATAACATCAAATCTCTTTGTAACCCTCATCTATTCTTTAAATTTGCCGGAGTTGGGTGTATGAATTGTGCCAAACACATGATAATTAAATGTTTGATTATCTTTTACACAGACGGGTCGAATTGAACACAATGTAATAATCATATGCATCATTATTCACTTCTTTTACGTTATTTTCTATCAATATCATCTTTCCATTTACAATGTCACGGAAAATCATCATTCAAGTATAAAATGTGTCACCTACACTTCATCTACATTGGATATGTTTCAATATTACTAACTTCTGATTATTTAGAAAAAAAAGTTTACAATCCCGTGACGTGTCACGGGTATTACACTAGTGAGGTCATTGAAATTGAAACTTTATTAAAACTAAATAAATTAATTCTAATTATACATTATCAAACTAAATAACTAAGTCAAATTTAAAAACATTAAAAATTAAAGTACACAAATTCTAATAGAATAGGATTACAGAGTACAATGGCAAATTTAAATATGACTAAATATTAAAACTAAGTAAATTAATTCGCTCAGATCTGTAAAGAAATCAATCATCATCGAGAATTTAAAATTGTTAAATTATAACTCGGCAATAATTACAGCTACCACGTTTTCGACCTTATTAAGGGGGTAAGACGTAAGCTACCGAAAGTTTTAACTTAACAATTTTTTTTTTGATTACAAATTACCGCCGTTCCGACTTTATTAGGGTTATACTAAGCTATTATTAATCTAACACTAAATAAAAAACATAAAAAAAACCACTACCCAAATAATAATATCATTATGAAACCACTACTAAGTTGGATAAAAAAAATTACCCATGATCCCCCACTAAACTTAACTTCTCAATTTTAACCAATCAAAAAACCATTTTTCCCAAATGTAACCAACAAAAAAATCCACCTTTCTCAAAGGTTAAATACCACATTTAACGAAGAAATTTCAAATCAAAACATTACTCATATCAGGAAAATTACTATCAAATGTTAAAAAAATCAACAAAAAAAAATCAAATTAACTAAATAGAGGTATATTTGTTGTCCATTTGAAAGAAAGAATTGTTCGAAAATGGACTAAGAAGAATTTTAAGCGACAAGGAACTAAAAGACTATCTATCTTCAGAAATATTGTTGGTTGATGAAGAGGTAACTGCGTGAATTAACAACAACAAAAAAACTTTTTAAGTGCATGTTATGCATTTTACTATATATCGTAATCATTGATTAATGTAATTACTTATCTTAAATACTTACCTTAAAACGTTCTTATTTGCGGGGATGAAAGGGGTGCATCGAACATGACGACAAAAGTAGTGTACAAGGAAATATTTCAAAAATTTTGATATATTAAATCTTTTCAGACTTAAACATATATGTTAGTATGCATGTTATTTCTTTTACAATTATTTCGACGATAATCAATGCAACATTTTTTTTGTACGAGTGTTTACTGAAAATACACAATTGTGATGATAGGTAAAACATAAATTGCAAAACAATTTTTAGTGATCGCCCGTACATACTATGCACGGGATTAATACTAGTATAATGATACTAGAACCATTTGTTGTCAATAAAATTGAGCTAGTCATGTAAGTGTCTCATGCAAACGGGAAGGAGTGCTTCTGTTTTGGGTGAACTAATACCATCAGCAGCCACATCTTTTTAGCAAAGACTAACGAGCAAGAAGAGACACTTAAAAGAATAAACTAATTACGGTTGTAGTAGTAATACTACTTTTTCATATACACAAAGGAACAAAACATGTCGCTTTTTTTTTTTTGAAAGACAAAACATGTTGATTTACTACAATTATTATTTTATTATTACAGCAATATAAATTTATAATTATACTAGGCGTACAACCAAATACTAGCCCCACTCTACCTAAAGTACCTAGCTAGGTGTATTAACAAAATTTTGGTAAACAAATTAAACTTAAACTAATCAGCATTTCACCCCAACACAAAGCCCACAACAGTCTCAGATTCAGAATAAAGAAAAGCCAGAGATTAAGGGACAAAATTGGCCCAAGTAACCATGTCGCATCTACCCAAAAACTATGGCATCTTTTTTAATCCTAACAAAAACAATGCCCTCCGCCATCCCCATCCGACCATTGGATCCATCCAACGGTCGGATGATCAAATCATGCGGCCAAGTACAAGGCGTCTCTTTCCTTCCTTCCATATCGAAGATCCCGGTCAATAGTTTATGTTTGTTTTATTTGACATACCGAGGTGGAGATGTATGTGGGTGGGACTGGTTTGAATCATGCACTAGCAAGATATACCTGAGACTGGATACAGGTCTTACCAATCTTGAACCCAGGAACCACCGTAAATGCCACATATGGTTCGCTGCCTCGCATGAACGCCTCATCGGAGACGCTTTCCATGTACACTTCTGAAAACCGACACCCGTTTCTAAACTGAAAGATGGAGGCCACCGGCTCAAATGAAAACGCCAGGCAATGCAACAGCCATACCCTCTTGGCCATTTCCGCAAATGCTGCAAAAAACGTAGTTTCGGGATATTCACCTGAATTCACCACGTTTCTCTGGTTCAAGTTACCAAACAGGGATGACTCCATCTTAGAGTGTACTACCCGCAAGTACTTGAACCGACAAAACTTTCCAAATGTGGATCTGGGCTTTTGAGCAAGATAATCCATTGCTTTGACCGACTTCAGTTCAGTAAATCTCTCAAAAAATAGCCTACGTCGCTGCTTGTGTTCTGGTGAAGGTTCACTTGGAAGAGAAAAGTTGGGGATGTGGAAACTGTCAAACACTTCTTTACATACAAATGACTCGAATGTGAAGCACTTATGCTCAGCCTTCCAGTAGCTCACACCAGGATGAATGACAGCAGCCGCCGCATCCACATTCCACCCTGCCGACCTCATCTCACCAACCATTACCCTCACGAAAGTGCGAACTGATCTTATAGTATGTCTAAGAACAGGAATAAAATGGTTTGGACTCAATCCCGACATGTGAAGATTATCAAGAAGAGAGAGTTGGCCACTCGCGTTCAATCTTTTCTCAATGACCCGGTTTTCTTTCTTGAATTCAACTAGTTTCTCCTTCAGGAATGTGATCTCAGACTCTTTCAGCTTCGTCTCACTCTCCAATTTTCTCTCCAGGATCTCATACGTCTTTACAAGATTCTTCTGGTCTTCGATCTCATACATAACTAAAGCTTTCTCAGGAAATGGGTCAAACTGTTTCTTTGCATAACATTGCTTGAGCTCTGATAGGGATTTCAGCTCACCAATGACCATTTGATCCGAGGTTTGAATACCATCAAAATCATAGGGGGACTGAGCCTGTTGTAACTGCGCATACGCAGCTTTGATCGATGAAATACAGGCAAATGCTTTAGCAATGAGAGCATCTCGGGAAATCCTGTCGACATGTCGCTGATCCACTACTACATTTATTGCAGACTTGCTCTGAACGCCGTTAACTAGTTCAACCTTAAGCTTTTCCGGTTGCTTCAATTCTCTGCTTTTTTCCTTTGTTTTAAAATTTGGTAATACAGCAGCCGTGGAAATCCCTGAGAGAGCGCGGACATGGAGGACTTTGGAGATTGCACGAACTATCCGGCTCTTACTTGGGGTGGTCGTTGGACCTTTGACAGAATCCATCTGCGGAAAGAAATCAGCAAAAAAGAAATGTGGTTAACCCAAGTTAATCAGAGAGGGAAGAAACTGTTTTGAAATGAAAATTGGAATGATTATAGTGATTATTGTAAAAGAATCAGAAAGAGAAAGCAAGATTTTGCTTTATATCCTAGATCAAGGGCCATTATACATGCCATATGAATATTTTAAATTCGTTTTGTCACAAGTGCTTTCTTATATAAAGTGGGGAGGGAAAAGATGCATTAGGAATCAGGCAAAAGGAAAATGAACAGGACGACAAGGGGGCGGGCCATCAAGAAGAAGAGAATATAAACTAAAGGACGGTGTATGTGTATACGCCCAAATGTTTAAAACTACTCGTATCACAAATTCTCATATAAGATGGATATATCCGCTCTAAACCTACTACGGAGTACCACACATAGGAGATATTTACGGTTTACAAAGAGTTGTTGAATCAAGGGGGAGATGATATCTATACAAGGCTACAACTGCTACAAGTAAACTACGGTACGAGTGCAACAATATATAAACATTGAATTCTGACATGGACGTACTACCATGCACGTATGGCTAAGTTTTCCCTAATTTAAAATTAAAGTTTTGTTTCTTCCTATACAAGCCAACAACATTAAAAGAAGATTATTCAAATTTTTATGTATCAAAAGAAAACATACACAGATGTTCACATTTAGGACAAGTGAACGATAATTTTATAAAGCCTTCCCTCCATTCAAGTCCTTCCTTTTTGTTTTTTTACGTTTGTCAACACGCATTTTGTATCGTTAATATATTTCGCAATATATTACGGACTACTTCAAAGTAAAAGTTACTCCCTCCCCACCACAATGATCTTCCCATTTCATAATGGCACATGGATTAAGAAATGGGTAATGAAAGGTGGTAAATGGTTGGGTGGGGTTCAAGATGTCAAATCACAAAAAGTAACCAATAAAAAGAGAGTATAATGGATGAATAAGGAAAGTTTTGAAGTGGGAAAATCTTAGTGGGGTTTCCTTTTAAGGAAAGTGGGAAAATCTTAGTGGTGGGGAGGGAGTATGAAAATTCGATATTAATAAAGTACTTTTAAAGACGAATCAAACAGAATCTCACATGAATAAATTTTTTTTCTTAATAGATTATCGTGAATATCGAAATTTCTCCTTAATTATGAATAATATCGAAAAGAGAAAGGGAAAGGTTGAATTTAAACGGAGGAAGCATTTAGATTCTTCAAGTTTCTGTCTATTCCAAATAGAGGGGTTGGGGCACGGAACCCAGACTTTGATTGAACAAGAGAAGTGTCTACTTGACGCGTAAACAACTAAACAACAAGCATATTATAAACCAACAAGCTCATCAGTTTGACTTGTCCCTATCGTAACATAAGCGGTGACCTTCTTTTATGACGAGTATATTCATCGTACAATTATAACAAGTTAAATAGAATATATATATACTCCCTCCCCACGACTAAGATTTTTTCACTTTCCTTAAAAGGAAACTTCACTAAGATTTTCCCACTTCAAAACTTTTCTTATTCATCCATTATACTCTCTTTCTATTGGTTACTTTTTGTGATTTGATATCTTGAACCCCACCCAACCATTTACCACCTTTCATTACCCATTTCTTAATCTATGTGTTATTATGAAATGGGAAGATCATTGTGGTGGGGAGGGAGTATATATATATATATATATATATATATATATATATATATATATATATATAATACAAATATTTTGCTACATCTAAGCGAAATGATGCAATTACTCTCGGGTTGTTTTTTTTTCTAACGAGACTTTACTCAATCCTAATGAATTTTTCCAATATTTTCCCATTATACCCTTATTATAAATTTTAATTTAACATTGAAAATCAACGCAATTTTTTAGTTTTGCTCCATCAATTTAGATAATCTATCACTCCCGAATTCAATTATGACTTTTGATTCAATTACCGATGATGTAAAATCGATTATTTATTTACCAAATTAATTTTTTAATTAAGACTCGTAATAATAATAAATAAATAAATAAAATTTCACGTAGTATGATTGAATTAGTGTATACATTATGTTATACGAAAATACGGCCAATTGAATTTATAAGTTTTCGACTAAAATAATATAGGAAAATATTACTCGTAGCAATTAACAAAAAAAAAGGAAATTTAAATAAATTAATTAATTAAAAAAGGGAAATTTAAATTAATTAATTAAAAAAAAAGGAGAAAAAAAAAGCCCAAATTAACAGGCAACAAGCCAACAACGTCCCTGGCCACCCAACGACCCTCACCCACCACCACCCCCACCCAACCCACCTCCACCCAGCCCACTCGCCCACCCCTAAGCCACACGCCCACCACCACCCATCACCACCCAGCCCAGTCAACCACCGCCTACAACCCGATACTCACCCACCACCACTCACGACCCACATCCCAACAACCCTCACCCGACCCCTCCCACCCAACCCACACCGACTCCGACTCCGACTCCACCCACCCTGCCCCGCCGACCCGATCCCTGCCTTCTCTGCCATCAATTTCAGACACCGATCCAAGACGGTGTTTGAGATTTATTTAGAGAGAAAACCTAACATTTGATTTGTTGATGGGGTGAAATGAGAGGGATAAATTGATAAAATATCGTTAAGATTGAGTAAAGGCTCGTTAAGAAAAAGTAATTTTGTTACTCTATTGTTACACAGTACTCCGTATTATATACTCCATACTTACTCTAACTTTTTAAGATTTATTCATTGAATATTCATCTAAATAAGTATAAAATAATCATATTAGAAAATCTTAGAAAGTTAGAGGAAATAATAAAATGAACATATAACTATATTTCTATTATCAATTCAAAACCAAATTGTAGAGGTCAGAGAATTACGGAGTAAATAAGTTGCGGAGTTAATACTGCTTCCTAGTTTATGTATTTTTCCTTTTTTTTCTTATTGAGATAAGTAACATACTTTGTAAGTTTTCCCTTTTTTTTATTGAGATAAGTAACCTAACTTTGATTTTCTTTCCACTTCTTTTTTGGGTTGTACGTAGTTGTAATTAATTACTCCCTTCGGTTTTTTAATTATTGCCCCGTATTCCTTATATGGTAGATTTTTATTTTTTGCCCCACTTCTTCACTTTTCATATTTGTGCTGTATATATTACCAAAATGTCCTTATATACTCACCTTTTTACACCATTTGCCATCAAAAAATAATTAAATATACCATTATATCCTAACTTTATGACACACATGTCTAGTCACCTCATTTGCATCCCTTTATCATTATTTTTATACTTTTATTGATTTGTGTGAAAAAGGAAACGGGGCAAAAATAAAAACCGGAGGGAGTATATATATTCTTCCTTCAATTTACTCTTTCTCTAACCACATACTCATATATTTCCACCTGATAACACACGTATTTTTTCCTTTAATCAATTATTCATTTCAATTTATTTTTATTTTTATTTTTAATCAATTCTTTATTCTTCCCTTCATTTTTCATGTCCAAAAAAAGGAAGATTATCAAAATTAAAAGGGAATACTCCCTCCGTTCAAGCCCAAGCTTCCCTTTTGCTTTTTCACGTTTGCCAACGCGCATTTTGCATCGTTAATATCTTTCGTAACATATTAGTAAAAATTATGAAAATTGGATATTAATAATGTACTTTTAAAGACGAATCAAACAAGATCTCACATGAATATATTTTTTCTAATAGATTGTCGCGAATATCGAAAGTTATACTTCATTGTGAATAGTGTCAAAATAAGGAAAGGGAAGCTTGGACTTGAACGGAGGGAATATAACACAAGGCCTCGATACAAATGAAGTTGTAGGCATTTCTACAAGAGAGAGTGTACTCTGTTTCATTGATATCTTATGCAATTCTTTTTTCAATAATTTTTTGATTTCTTTCGCCTACTTTTTTTTTTTTTTTTGCTATTCCACATCCCTCTCACTTAGACGTCCCAAAGAAATGAATGAAATGGGGGAACTATAAACTAAAAGAAAACGACCATTAGAACTAGCTTTGGGTCACCAAACCCAAATTAAAGAGTACCGAGTATAAAATATAAAAAAACTCCGTATAATCCAAACTAAGACAAATCCACATAGCCCACCTAAAGAATAAAAATTTCTAGATAGCTAAAGTTAGCGTTTCAGACCTCTTGAACCAAAGCCACACCACCATATTTGACCATTTGGAGACATAATAGGGTGGTATAAAATGATAAAAAAAAAAATTGATTAAATATAAGAATAAGTATGGTATAAGTAATATAATATATTGTATCGATATATGAAGAACGGTAGATTAGAATAAGATTATATTCATATGTGTATATGTACTTTACATGATTTGTTATATTTATAAGAATCGGTATACAAGGGACGTGTTGCTTCGTGAAGATACACTTTGTTTGAAGAAGATAACATCCATATCATAACACTCCCCCTTGGATGTCTATCATCCAAAATATGACATCTTCTTATGCGAATGAAATGTTGCCTCATTAAAACCTTACCAGGAAAACCCAGTTGGGAAAACCATAGTGAAGGAAAAAGAGTACAACTCGCATTACTCAAAAAAAAAAAATGCAGATGGTCTCCTATTATTATTTTGCATACGGAGAAATAGTGTAAATTGCATACGGAGATATGGGGGCGATAAAGTAGACTTACAGTAAAACCGATAGAAATTAAGGATAAGAATTAAAATATGAGAAAATAATAATAAGTCCAATTGTCCTTCGCAATCAACCCGATATGATCTATGAATATATTTCCGTAGCGATTGTTGATTATAAAAGACGATCGTGCTGATAACGTAATATAATATATTGTATCGATATATGAAGAACAGTAGATTAGAATAAGATTATATTCATATGTGTATAGGTACTTTACATGATTTGTTATATTTATAGGAATCGGTATACAAGGGACGTGTTGCTTCGTGAAGATACACTTTGTTTGAAGAGGATAACATCCCTATCATAAGAATAAGGTGAAAAAAATATTGGATTGATATTTTTAAAAACGATATGGGTAGAACTTAGAAGGAGGAAAACAAAACTAGGAGTAATAGAATTAATATTCTTATTTGTAACGAGAATATCATCCTAAACTTGTGACGGGTCAAATAATAATATTTACTCTCTTCGATTACCTATTTTCTTCCCTCTTTCCTTTATGGGCTGAGTTTGATTTTCTTTCCTCTTTCCATGTAAGGAAAGTTTTTCACTACTCATTAACTAATATAATATTCTTCTCTCCTGCTTTTTCACCCCATTTTTTCTCATTTAATTAATATAATATTCATCTCTCCTACTTTTCCACCCCACTTTTTCTCCTTTAATTATTACTCCCTCCGTTCCATTGAATAGTATACATTTGTTTTTTTGACACTATTTATAAGTATGATGAATTTACGATATAACTTATAATATACAAGATAAAATATATTCATGTGGGATCTTGTTTAAATCGTCTAACCGAATACATTTCGAATATCAAATTTTTATAACTTTTAGTAATACGTAACCAAAGATATAGACAAAAGAAAACAAGTATCGACGTACGTGCATAAAGCAAATGGATACAAATGGTTGGAACGGAGGGAGTATAATATTTCTCTCTCTTACTTTTTCATTCCACCTTCCATATTCTATTAATATAGTACTCCCTCTTTATTTTCCTCCCCAAAAAGAAAGGAGAAGAAAATAGGTAATCGGAGGGAGTATATATAATTAGAAATAGACAAACAATTTAGTGGGTCTTAGGTTTGTTTTATCTAACCATGTGTAGAACATATCCATCCAAAATTTTCCATTTTAAGATTTTGATCTTTATCACAAAGATTTCGAGTCTGGTTGTAAACTTTCTGAGCTTTAGTGTAAAGTTGTCGATTTAAATCATATAAATGTTTAAGCTCAAAAACTTACAACTCGGCTCAGAAACTTTTATAAGCTCAATAAATATACACAAGAGCTCAAAAACTTTGTCTTAGTTGTACAATGCTTTTGTACGACCAAGTGTATAATCCTATTTTCCGGGACTCAGTCATTCCACCTCATTATCTTTCCATCAATTTCTCCATTATAAAAAAATGGACCCCATTCAAAAATTAATTTTTTATTCTCCGTGATCCTTACATGATGCATTTTGATATTTCTTGATACCAAAACTACGGAGAGTTCTTCTTTCCTTATTTGATTTAAAAAGTTACCCATGTTATCACTATTACATTGATGATAAAAAACATTCTATTGATTAATAAGAAAAAAAAATTAGTTCTTGTATATTGTTGCCAATAAAAAACCTTAGTTCTTTATTTTCTTATCTAAATTATTTCTTTTTAACCCTAATAATAATGCAAAGGAAAGTGAAAGCATCCACCCTAACCTCTTCCCCCAGCCAGACTAACATATTCATCCGTGTGCCGTGGTGAGTGGTTTCATGAGGTGGCGTTTGGCTGGTGTTTTTACTTTCAATTAATGGATCATTTTCATTCACCTTCTTTGACTTGCATCCAGGAGTACTCCCTAATAAGTCCAGGACTTGACTAGGTAGGATTTCCAATAAGTCCCCTATTAATTGAGACTAGGATGGAGGCAGCGTTGCTAACAAGATTACACAAATTCTTATATGTAACGCTCGTATCCGTGACGGGTCAAGTACTAGGGATAAGACAAAAAAATAATACCTAGTGAGTAGGATATGATTTGTTATTTCCTCTAATTTTCTTTTATCTCTCCGTATTTCTTTTTGGACGGTCGTTCTTTTATCGTCCCATTTGATTTCTTTTCATTTTGGGTCATACTTTTTATCATAGTACCCTTATTATTTACTATACACCTTTATTCTTTCTGATTACACTCGCCTACCAATCTAGGCTTAATATTTCTCAAATTTATCATTTTATATTCATTACAAAAAATCTTATGTTAAAAGGAAGATAAATAAAATCTAGAGGAAGTATTATAACCCACCTGAATAATATTTGATCCACGGTAAGTCACAAGGATGACAAGTTTAAGGGGAAAAGAAGAGCATGTGGTCTGTACCAAAGAGAGAGTGATGATATTTTTGCAAGTGGAGGTGGTCAATGAAAATGATCCCCCCCTGAAAGGCTCTCAAGTAGTTCCTTCAATGCAGTAAAAAGTAGAAATGGGTAGAGTAGTACTACTACTACAATTCAGACGCAAAAATGTCAGGCATTTGGTACCACTCCTTGAACCTGTATCAAACCTACATTTTAGAGTTTAAAATTTATTTAAATAAAAGGGGTTGATGAGTTGATTTAGATCTGTTTGGATTCTTCAAAAAATTCCTGAACAAGAGACACTGGTATCGTGTGTAGACTATACACACACGCTGACAGACACACATACGTTCTCCTCCATGTACACAACATGCATCGGCTTGTCCATTGTCACTCTGACCCACAAACCCCAACCCACTAGGGATTAGGGAGTAGTATACAAAAGCAACAAATATTTTGGCAGGGATTCTCTCAGTCACACAGATACACCACTGTATCACTCACGTGCCTCCATAAGTATTGTAGATCTCTATTCTCTAGCCTTTCCTTTACCAAGTGAGTCATCCACGACCACTACACGGAGTATTGGACTCCAACACCACCCACCCCTTTTCAGACTCACTCCCAAGCCAATATTATCAACCTATGATGCAAAAACTTGTGTTTGGGGGAGTCTTTACTTACTCAAATAGGAGTACAAACACCTGTCTATTCCGTAAAGACTTATGCATCTCCTATTGGAGGATACATCTTTGTCACCGGATTTCTTTAATCACCAACTATGTCTTGTTCACTTGCATAACTCGGTTAATCATGCAGATTATATACGTTAAATACTCTTCTCCAATGAGTCCATGACAAATTGGTAAAAAAAGTGACGGGTTGGTCATAATTGGGTAAATAAATTCTCATGCTAAAAATTGGGCCCAAAAAACTACTCTTAAAAACCGTCATATTTGATTCGAGTCAAGTCGGATTATATTGGGTTCAGGTCGTAACGAGTCCACATTTCTTTCGAGTCGGGTTCAGAGTATGATTACTATTGGTCGGATCACTTCGGGTAAGGCTATGCACCGGTCCAAGACAAAAACAAGAATCTTCAAAAAAAAAATCCGGACCGGGAGCAAAACGGAAAAAATCTGGTCAAAGATCGGACCTGAATGTCCACTTTTTTCAAATTTTGGTCCATCTTTTGACCGACTAGACCAAAAATTTTATCAAATAAATATAACTCCGGTCCAGACTGGAAAAAATCGGGTTAGCAACAAAACGGACCGAAAACCGAAATCGCCCAAATTAATGGACCAGAGACCTAACCTACCCGAAACCTGATCCGTTAGAACCCGAAAATTTAGTCACCCGAAATCAACCCAACCAGACCCACTTATGACCCGGGACCTAATATAACTCGTCGATCAATGACCCGATCCAACCTGACCCAATTTGAACCCGTACTGATAAGATTAATGGCCAGAGAACTAATTTTTTACATTGATCCAAATGAAAGTGATTTAGTCTTTAATTTGATATGTTAGACTTAGTGGCAAAGTAATGTAACAAAATAATACGTAGTAAAAAACTAACGGAATTGCTATTTCATACACGACTTTTACTTCGTTGTACACATTTTGTCATTAATTTTTCCGTGTTTACCCTTCTTTTAAAAAAAACCTTGATAGTTTCTCTCTTCCATCAAACCTAAAAAAATTAATCAAGTCGACATGGAACAAGTAATTTGAATTTCTTTAATTAACTCGTTAATTTCTAATTAACAGTTTAACTAAATCGTTAATTTTCTCATTAATTAGGGTTTAGTAATCACGATATTTCGATCAACGTTGATCCGTTGAGTGCGCGGTTGACAGTTTTGTGGGAGCCTGCCTGACGGAGGTGGTTCTGGGTGGTGGTAGTTGGGTTGACAATGGATGGCGAGATCTTAAACGAAAACCCAAATTGTAAACAATAAAAAGTTGATCTGGATGTCATTATTCATAACAATAAACATTGAAAAATTCAGCACCAA
Source organism: Agrostemma githago (assembly GCA_958450325.1). Classification (NCBI taxonomy): domain Eukaryota; kingdom Viridiplantae; phylum Streptophyta; class Magnoliopsida; order Caryophyllales; family Caryophyllaceae; genus Agrostemma; species Agrostemma githago. The sequence goes on along the minus strand of OY288258.1, from coordinate 54,741,243 downwards.
AACAAAATTCAATTGAGATTTGAGCAATGCATACAACGAAAAACAATAAAAAAAACTTACACTTTTTCATATATAACAAATCAAACAACAAATAAACGAAAACCCAAAAATAATTATGAATGATACAAACCAAATTGATAAAAAAAAAAATTGACCTTGACAAAAAATCAAGATTATGGTGAAGGCAAGATGAACGAAAGCAAAGTTTGAAGATAAAATAGAATGCCCAAAATGAAGAACAGTCTAAATAATGATCAAAAGAGGGGGAAAGATAGGTAAGGGAACGAGGATGTTTCATTGTTTTTTGAGTTTTTCTCTCAAAGGTGAAAGTTGAAAATGAGAAATGAGAGGGGTAAATACGGAAATTGCGTGTACAACGGAGTAATTTTCGTGTATGATTTAGCACATCCCAAAACTAAACTTATTAGGAAAATATCGAAATAATATTCTAAAAGAACTAGACCCAATAATGACTCAATCCAACCTGATTTGACCCGGCAGACCAATAGACCCAAAATGACACGATCCAATAGTGACCCGACCCAACTCTGATTCGAAAGAGATGTTGACCCATCATGATCCGAACTCAATATGACTTGACTCGACCTAAATTTAATGGTTTTTGAAGAGTAGTTTTTTTGGGTCAATTTGTGGTATGAGAATTTTTTTTACAAATTGGCACCAAGCCATAATACTTTTTTTTACCAAATTGTCGCATGATTTTTTTTTTACTGATATATCATGAAACTTACCCGTATGTTTTATTTACCAATTTGGTTAAGTGGCGGAGGAAATACTACTCCTCCTAGTTGATTTTATACTCACTCTAAAAGAAAGAATAAAGAAATGATTAAAGTATAGTCAAAAAATGAAAAGAGGGAAAATAATCGAATTAGTGTCAAAAAAGGAAAGAAGAAAGAAAAAAAAACTAGGAGGGAGTAGTAACTAACGAGAGTAGAAGATTACAAGAGTGAGGCAATATGAAAATTGAGTCTGTCGAACGAGTGCTGTTTTTCGTCGTCGGCATTTCAGTCACGTCGTCGGCGTTTTTTAATGTAAAAGACGATCTTGCCCTTACCTTAATTAGATTAGTTAACTAATGTTACGTAATTTTAGAAGTTAGATTAGTTATTGAAACTCGTTAATGAAGCAGTTTTTAATTTTTCAAACCGTTCCGTTATTATCTTGTCCTTATTATATATCCACTTAAACTCCACCCACCATATTTAATTTTATTTTCTCTCACTTCAAAAAAACGTCTTTTCTTTAGAGAAACCCGACTTTTCTAGAAATTAGGTTGTCGGCGCTTTTTAATGTGAAAAGACAACAACGTACTTCCCTAATTACATTCACTAACTTTGTTAATGAAATTAAAAGATTTAATCATGTTAATGAAACTCGATAATAAAACGTTTTTTTTTTTTTTGAAAATCGTCATTTTATTATGTTACGGATTAGGTTATATTATATATCCTCTCTCACCCACAACAACATTAATATTATTAATAATATTAAAATTGTATTAATAGGCGATTTTAGGGGGTTTTAGAATCAAATATAGATAATATTTTAGTAAAATTTATCAATAATGTTTAATTGATTCAGTGGTAAAGAGGCTCATTTGTGTTCGAGAGGTTGTGGGTTCGAGCCTTGATAATTATAAATTTCTGTAATTTTGCATTTGGGCGCCCGGGGGGTCCTGGGCCTGTTTTCGGGTTTTTTTAGTTTTTGTTTGACATTATACGTTACGATATCGTATCTTTTTTTTTAATATCGTGACTCGGGTGTCGTTATTTATAATTATTATTACGAAATTATACGAAATGTTTATATGATTAGGATTATTCCCGGGTTACATTGATACGCGTGTCTCAAAAACCGTTCAAAAGTTCAAAAAACCGTAATTTCAAATTAGTCGGGAAAATGATAATTATATTAATTAAGAAACTTAATTACATTCAGTAATTACAATTACAGAAGGGTAAAATAGTTACGTTGAGACACGTGCCTCAAAAACCGTTCAAAAGTACAAAACCCGTAATTTTAATTTCGTCGGGAAATATTAATTACGTTAATTAAGAAACTTAATTAATATAATTAATCACAATAATAGATGGGTAAAAGAGTAAATTCACGTATAAAGCGTCGACGACGTGGCTGAAATGTCGACGACGAAATGTAGTAGTGCTGTCGAACCTAGTGTGATGATTAAATTGAAAAATGGTACAGCAGGTATCTGATATACAAAAGTAGCGTGAGAGAGGGGCCAAAGAAGGCGTTTACATACACACAGAAATCCGATCCGAGAGAGCGAGGATTGGTTGGGCTGAGGAAATCAAAGCATCATTTTTAATTATTAAAGAAGACTATCTGATCTTACCCCCTGTCTGTCTAATCTATCCTTACTCACCTTAATAATGTGATTAATACTCCTCCAAAAAAAAAAAGGGCCGAAGTGGGGCGGGGGTGATAAACAAGAAACCTGGGAGGAAGCATTTCGTACCTTAACCTTATATATCGAGTACTGAAACGCGTGAGGGAGGCAGCTAGCGTAAGCGTAACCTTGTCGGCATCATGAGGATGAAGCCCCTTCCTTACCTACATTACGTACGGAGTACAATTTTTCAGGAAACTCCCCGGACCAGATATACCATACCATACCATACCATACCAATTCAATTATTTGTAGGTTCTGTACGTTTTCAAAATACCACTAGAGTATATAGTACAGTACTCCTTATATCTGTCGTTGTTTCACGTCGTCCTACATCAGTCAAAGATTCCCCGAAATAATATCCTCACAGTTAATAATGTCGACGATAGATAGATAGATAGATAACGTCTGAATATAATGTTAATGGGATTGGAAAATTACCACAATTAAAACCATTTCACACATAAAACATTAAGTGTTTCACACACAGTAGTACGAGTAGTAGTATTTTGCTGTAGTACAGACGTACAGTAACCTCTACATTTTATTTAATGAAAGAAAATTTAGAAGGAAAAGGGAAAAAAAAATACTACATCAACCACACGTAATAAACAAATGAACTGGAAAAAAAAAATTAAGAAAAATAAATATTTTCCTGTAAACAGCTCTTCAGTATAGAATTGTGAGATTGCAGAGCGAAAACTAAAGATCAAATGTACTCCATTATGCAGCTAATTCAATTAGCAAATGTAGAATTTAATGAAGTAGTACTGATTAACTGCGACGCGGCCAATAAAAAAAAATTTGAATTAAAATACGATGATGGAATAATGAGATTGAGAAACTAAAATGCAGGTGATGTTACCGTAATAAGTACGAGGGATTAATTGTTCCGGCTTGTCTTCGTCGATGAAGATAATCACTTTTGAATAACGATCAATAGTTAGGAAAAGATGATGGATGTAAGGAAAACTATTCCAAGTATGAGATGAGAATAGAATATTCAACCAAGTTGTGAAATTGACTTTTCGAAGCGTAGAATATAAATTGTTATGGAAAAATCACTGAAGCGGATGTGCACAAATATGAAGGATAGATATTGAAGAAAAAAATGGAGGACGAGAGAAATGAAGTGCAGACTGGAGAGAGAGGGGTGGGGGACTGACTGACTGGGGAGGAACGTTTTAGGTTTTAAGATGTGGATTTGAACGTGGGGCGTGGATTTTACGATTTTGACATTGTGTCTCATCCCCCTCAGGAGGAAGCCTGACGTGAGACATTTCAATCGTAATGTGTGACCGTTTTGTACAACAGCTAGTGTGTTATCCGTGAAAAATTTCACGGGTTGTACAGTTTTAATTTCATATAAAATATTATGAAGTCAATATCGTTTGGAGAGAATACGTTAAGGGACTGAAAGTTAGTTAGTATACTAATAGGTGTAAGAAATTAAAAAACAACACGTTACACGTTGAAATGTGTGTCTAAGAAAAGTATGATTCACACATTGAAATAGGTGCAGGGATATCCTATCCCAAAAATTAAGATGCCCTCTGTTAAATTTGACGGCACGACTGATCCAGAGGACCACTTGGCAGCTTACGAGAGTCATATTGTGAACATGACGTAGGTCCACCCCGACGCGGACACGCGCGGGTTTGGGTAGGCGAATGAATCTCGTGGTAAGATTGTTCTCGGGTTCGAAATTTAAGTCAAAATGGAGTCGCCACCGAATTTTGTGGTTATTCGGAACCATTCGAGCCCACTCTATGTCGTCATGGGCTATACACAAAGTACGGCCCACTTTGATTTCAGAGTTTATGGGGCTCGTCCCTTTGCATTGTTATATCGATACCGTTTACACCGGCTTTCGTATATAAAATGACTCTCGTGCGCCAATGGTTTCAGACATCCGGAAACCAAGGTTCTGAGTAAGGGGTGAGGGTACGTGTTGGGAAGCCCACTAAGGACACCCAACCCCGCCCGCACAATGACGGCCTCTACTAAGACATCGTTCCTATTAAACGGAGGACGGAAACATGGAACTTTGGCGTGTTGCTAGCCCGATCCCATGTCTCGTAGCCTTGTCTCGACTTATCACGTCGAAAAATCGATCAAAGTCGTTCTAAGTGTCGTGAAACGCATGGGTTTTGAAAAGGGGAGAGTCACGTGATTGTCTTTACACGTGATGACTAAAGTCGTAAAAAGACGAGGCTTGAAATGTGTGTCAAAGCTCTCGGTTTTCTGGGTTACAGGACCCACTCGATCGAGTCGTGGTCTGACTCGGTCGAGTGTGTCTTTTACGTAGCCACTGCCCAGTTTTTTGGGTGCTACTCGATCGAGTAGCCCCTGTACGAGTGATACCTCGTTTGGTTTTTTTGATTGGAAATCGATGGTTGGCCAAATTAAATATAAATATCGCACGATTTGTATTTAACTTGGCTTCCGGTGTTATAATCGTGTATGTACGATTATAATACCGTTATCGGAATTTTATGAAAACGTTATCGTTAGATTAGAAAATTTGAATTAGTGACGAAATTGCATCCCTCTACGTTACGACATCGAAACTAATCCTTTCGGATTATGTGATGTCGGTTTTCGTGTCAACGGGTTCCGCACTAATTGTAGAAATGGGATTAAATACGTTCAACTATGACCGATCGCGATCACGTCACGCCCTTGAGTACATTGGGGCGGTGCTCCTCGAAAGGGCGCCACCTCCGTCGTTGCTCGTAAAGGGATTAGATGGACCTTAGGCGACCATCATAGTCCAACGTGTTTAAAACCGAATTTTAGAACTAATATATATGTATACGCGGTATAATAATGTTAGTAATTAAAAGGTGATAAAAAATGAAGATGCAAAAAGTATAATAACGTTAATGTTAGTGTTATTATTCTAGTACGATTATGATATAGAAAACGCGAAAATGTACATGAAAATCGAAATAGAAGAGAGATAGAGATGGGGTTTACGACACCCTCAACATACATGCTTGGTAGGGACCTCGGAAATGCACTCGTAAATAGCGACGGGACGCCGGAGTATCGAGGATGTACGCGAGTTATGGTGTGTGTGTGTGTGGATGATTCGCCGGTTTTTGAGGGACGAAGGGCTCGGTTTTTGTGTGTATTGCTTAGGGTTGCTAAGGGCTTGTAGTGTAGTGTAGTACGGTAGGATTAGGGTAGAAATGTAGGTTAAGAATGCATGGAAAAAGTCCTTTTTAAATGAGAGGGGGTCGTGGGGTATTTATAGACTTTACCCCACGACCTAGGCTCACTCGATCGAGTGGCCCTAGTGCACTCGATCGAGTGCCCTTGCAAACGGGCCAAACCCGGTTTAAGGCGCTCCACTCGATCGAGTGGATCAAGTGAATCGAGATAAAAAGGGAAGGAGTTGACCTTGTGATTTGATTGATTTGTTTTTTGAATTTTGATTTGGGCGCCAGTTTCGAGAATGAATTTGGCTGATTTGTGAGACGGTTTCGTCTTTGGCCGGGTTTTGACCCGGTCGCCAAAAGACGGGATTTATTTTTGGTGTCGGTTTTGGCCTAAATTAGTCTTATTTTGCTCGGAACGACCCAGTGGGCCTGGATTCGAGGTCCGTTTTGTGAGATTCTTACTCCGCTAAAAGTCCATGTCGGATATTATTGAGTCCGAGTCCAAATCCGAGTATACCAAGTCACGTTTGCGTCCGATCATCATCGGGTGCTTTTTGGAGATTACCATAGACACCTGGCAGTCAAAATGCGGGTGTCTACAGAGCCCCCACTCTGACTAAGGCTTGGACAAGGCGAAAGTCAAAGTAGCTACCAAGCCCGTTAAGACCTGGTAGACTTCCGGTCGGGTCGTTTATAGTCCAGTAGACTCGCGTGAAGGGCTCGCCAGCCATAAGCAGAGGGTCATACCTGTCCTGATGATGGTAGCTCCGTGGGGAGTAAAATTTGCCTTTTGGGGGTGGGGGTGTATCCACATGCTGACACATCACGTCTTGGATGTAGCATTCCGGAGGAAACATTGACTTATGCTGGGGAATAAAATAGCTCCGCGGAGACTTGCTTCTGAAGTCTGGAGTGTACCTGTATGCTGACACATAACAACTTGTATGTAACACATAGCCAAAACACTGACTCGCGCTGGGGAGAAAAGATACCGAATTTTTGAAAATGCCATGATTTTTGAAAAGAATTTTATCACAATTTTTTATCACAGAAATTTTTTAGAAATTCTTAGGAAAGCTCGGGATGGCTTGATTCCTATTCCGGGTTCTTTTATTTGAAATCAGGCCTGCGCGCGCACAGGGCCCAGCTTGCTGAGGAGGCAAGGTAGTTAGGGTTATGGTGGGTTTCGGTTAGGTTTTCCTATTATAAATATAGGAATTCTTGCTTCAACTTCTGCATCCTAACTCAAACTCTTCTTCTTTTTCTCAAAATCATTTAGACTTTCAAGAAAACTAGGAACTTCTGCCATGGGTATCGATCATTTGACAGCTATGCTTCTCGCTTGGTCCCAGTACTTTCGGGACGAGGAAAATGTTCGGCTGACCCAGATGGGGATCGTCAGCCTATTCCCTCTTCAGCGTCTGATAATTGACTCACATTTCTTGGATGCCTGTTTGACGTTTAGGGATACTACCCATCACGTCTTTGCGTTCCCACGGGGAGAGATATGCCCTCTTCCTGAGGAAATCGCAGCCATAGGCGGTTGGAGCCCTGCTGTTCAGCCTGCTACTCCCTTGTTCTACCCAGATCCAAGGAGGAGGCTGAGGGAGTTCTTGGGTCTGTCTCATGCTGAGACAAATCAGATGGTGCGGGGGACTACTGTTTCCCTATTCGACCTGGCTGACAAGTTTATGAATAGCCGGGATGTGAGGGCCACCCCGACTTTCAGGCGTAGGGCATTCGCTTTTTGCATGCTGCACTGCTACGTCTTTGAAGGGTTGATGGAGCTTGACTCGTGCATGGGTCAAATCAGGCTGATTGGAGTGGTTGACCAGATGGAGACTGGTCATAGCCCTGCTTGGCTAGCCACTGGGGAAATCATCATGGGTCTGGATGCTAGGCGGCTCGACCCAACCCGACGGCTGACGGGAAGTACCCGTCTCTTGCAGGTATACATCTCGCGCGTTTTTTTTTTACGCGAAATCCCTGAAGTCCGTAAGTCACTCGATCGAGTGAACCTGTCACTCGATCGAGTGACATCTCTGTCGAGCTACTGCCTGTTTTTGGAGGGCTTACTCGACCGAGTCAGCTGCTGTACTCGATCGAGTGGGCTGTAGCAGACCACTCTGTTGCTTACGACGCTTGTGTATACTTTTCAGATATGGTTGTCGGAGCGGCTGTCGATTATAGAGCCCCCTCCGAGCGTCCTCAATTACCGGAGCAGTCAGATTAGCTCCAGAAGGCGACGGATAAGCTCGAGTCACCAAATAAACCGAGCTTATTGGGATGAAGAGCTGGTGTTCCACGGGGGTCCTTTGATTAGGTGGACCGTCGCTTGGTGGTTCCTCTCGAAGTTGACTGGATTGGCCAAGAGAGACCAAGCTCGCTACCTGGTGATTCTGTCCCTAGACTGGACAGTTCATATTTACCCGGACCGTCTCCTGAGGCAGTTCGGTTTGTCTCAGCGCATCCCTGAGACTGAAGCCATTATTAGCGTCTCGCTCCAATTGACGGACGCTATGTGCGACACCTGGTTGCAAAGATGGTTTACTCGTCCTACATGGACTGTACCCAGCCCCTGCCAATCCGCTTGGGTTTCAAGGGCTTACCAGAAATGGACTTCCGAGGAGTCCGAGGAATCTCGCAAGGCCTTTGAACTGGTTCGCCGAGAGACGGCGAAGGATAACAGAGATTTCTTCGACGGAAGAGATATTTCTGAAGCTGCAGTCCGGGAAGAATCGGGTCTTAAGTCACAAACTAAGACTCGATCTAAGGAGGTCGGTTCTAGCAGCACACGGGGGCAGCCAAGCCCCCAGACTGATTTGGAGAGACGCCTTGGGCCAAGATTGGCGGCCCGGGACCGACTAGGTCCGCGTGACCGGCTCCCTGAGCCCGTGAGGGCCCGACTTGGGCCCACTGAGGTGATAGAGGATTCGGGCTCAAGCAAACGAGCCCGAGCTAGAGAAGTTCCCGTGGTGATTCGGGAACGCTCTCCTCCGCGTCGTCGCCAGTGGACGGCTAAGGAGGCCAAGGACAAGGGGAAGGGCAAGATGCCCTAAATGCCGAGTCCTTTAGCTTTTATTATTATTTAAGTATTATTATTATTTTTGTTGTGTGCTTTTTTTGTAATTTTTTTTGGATTCCTGCATTTTGTAATTTCCCGGGTTTATCGGGGTTTTTTTTGAATTAATAAAGGAAGTTTATTATTAAACCGCTCCTGTCTTTTCTCGATTGCATTGGTTGTACCCTTTTGAGGGGTTGCCTACGTATCCGCGATTAGCAGAATCAAACCAGACGTAGTTCAGGCTTAGTAAATTTGCAATCTCGAATTACACCAAGACTATTGGTTCAAGATGTTTGCGACAGTAGAATAAGTAATTCTAGCTCATTGACTTGCTTTTTTGAAAAAAATGATTTTGATAAATTTTGCTAATGACATTGAGAAGGGCTAAGGGTAGTAACGCTTCAGCTGGTCCAGGTTGGTTGGGTTGACGAACTCATTCCCCGTCCAGGTCCGTCAGCATCACTGCTCCCCCTGATAGGATCTTCTTTGCCAGATATGGCCCAGCCCAATTGGGTTTGAACTTTCCCCTTGGGTCAACTGGTAGTAAAGCTCGAACAGACTTAAGGACTAGATCCCCTTCTTTAATGTTTCTGGGCCTTACTCTCTTGTTGAAGACCCGTTGGATCCTCTTCTGGTAGATATGGATATTATTGAGGGTACGAGATCGTCGTTCGTCTAGTAGAACCAACGAGTCATACCGTGCTCGGACCCAGGCAGCTTCGGGTACTTGGCTTTCTAGCAGGATTCTGAGGGATGGTACCTTCAGTTCGACTGGTTGGACAGCTTCCATCCCATAGGTTAGGTAATACGGCGTTGCCCCGGTTTCGGTGCGAATTGACGTTCGGTATCCCCATAGGGCAAAAGTTATTTTGTCGGGCCAGTCCCGGTAATTATCAGCCATCTTTTTGAGTATGGTGACAATTGTTTTATTGGCCGCCTCTACTGCTCATTAGTTTGGGGGCGGTAAGGCGAGGAAGTATGTCTTTGAATCTTATACTTGGTCAGCAGGGCTGCAGTCTCGGCTTGAAAATGAGTCCCGTGATCACTGATAAATTCGTGCGGAATCCCATACCGGCATATTATCTTGTTCTGGATAAACTTGGCGACATGCTTAGCATTGAGAATGCGATATGATTCAGCCTCGACCCATTTGGTGAAATAGTCGATAGCTACCAAAATGAAGCAGTGCCCACCAGTACCAGAGGGATTTATTTTCCCGATTATGTTGATACCCCATGTTGAGAATGGCCAGGGTGACGTCATGGTATAAAGCAGTGATGATGGCATGTGTTGCACATTGCCGAAGATTTGACAGTTATGACAATGTTTGACTGCAGTGATGATGGCAGTCGGCTTCCATAGTATTCCAGTAATAACCGAGCCTCATGATTTTTCGGATCAGCATGTGGGCATTCATGTGTGGACCGTTTTCACCATCATGTACTTCAGCCATAACTTTCTCGGCCTTATATTTATCAACACAAAGGAGAAGAGCCCCCTGTGCCGTCTTTTTGTACAATTGTCCGTCATCGGTAAGGATGAACTGGGTGACTAGCCTTCGTAAGGCTTTCTTGGCTCGACCTTCCGTCCCGGGAGGATATTCTCCATTTGTCAGGTATGTTAACACAACCTGGTACCATGGTTCGGGATCAGTTATCTCAATGTCTTCGATGTCGTGAACGTATGCCGGCTCGGACCGTCTTTCGACGCAAATTGGCATACTGGTCATGTGGTCGGGAATGTTCAGTAAAGATGTCAATTTTGAGAGTGCATCTGCGAACTGATTCTCTTCTCGGGGCAGGTATATGTATTCTACCCTTTGGAATTGTTTCTCGAGATCCCTTACTCGTGCCTGGTAGGCCACGAGATTAGCATTCCGAGTCTTCCATTTTTGGAGTGCTTGGTTAATGACCAAGGATGAGTCACCATGTACCCGGAGATTTGTGATCCCCATATTGGCGGCGGCTTGTAGCCCGTAAATGCATGCTTCGTACTCTGCTGCATTATTGGTAACATCAAAGTCCAGCTTGATGGAGACGGGAGTATGCTCCCCTTTTGGTGAAATTAGGAGGATCCCGACTCCGAACCCTCGAAAATTGGATGCTCCGTCGAAGTATAAATCCCATGCTTCAGTATCGGTGTGGAAAATATCTTCGTCTGGGAAGGACCAGGTGTCGGTGTGTCCTTCTTCGGTTACCGGGCTGTCGGCTAGAAATTCAGCTACTACTCGCCCCTTGATAGCCTTCAATGGCACAAATTTTAGGTCGAATTCTGCCAACATTAGAGTCCATCTAGAAATTTGGCCATTGAGAACGGGCTTCTCGAAGAGCTATTTGACGGGGTCCATCCTGGATAGCACATGGACCTCGTAGCTAAGCATATAGTGTCGGAGCTTCTTAGTAGCCCAGACTAGAGCTAAGCACGTCTTTTCGAGCATGGTATATTTGCACTCATACTCTAAAAACTTCTTACTGATGTAATAGATAGCTCGTTCTTCGGAGTCGACCGTCTGAGCCAGCATAGCCCCCATGGCTGTCTCGGTCGTTGTTAGGTATAACGACAGAGGCAAACCGGGTTGAGGTGGCATTAAGACCGACGGAGCAAACAGAATTTCCTTGATCTTGTCGAAAGCAGCTTAGCACTTGTCATCCCATAGTACCCGTTCCCCTACTTTTAGTTTCTTGAAAATTGGTTCGCACACCATGGTCAGCTTGGAAATGAACCGACTAATATACTGGACTTTCCCGAGAAATCCCCTTATTTTTTTTTCGGTTTTAGGAGGTTGCATCTCGGTAATGGCTTTGATTTTAGCTGAGTCGACTTCGATACCTCGTTGGCTAACGATATGACCCAGTAATTTGCCTGATGTTACCCCGAAACTGCATTTTTGAGGGTTTAGTCTCATGTTGTATTTGCGCAATCGGGTGAAGAACTTTCTTAGGGCGGTGATGTGACCGTCCCGTTCTTTTGATTTGACGATCATGTCGTCCACATAAACTTCTACTTCTTTATGCATCATGTGTTGTAATAAAGTAGTAGCGGTCCTTTGATATGTGGCCCCAGCGTTGATGAGGCCGAACGGCATGACGGTATAGCAGTAAGTACCCCAAGGTGTAGTGAAGGTAGTCTTACTCATATCTTCCTCTGCCATCTTGATCTGATTATATCCGGCATACCCGTTCATAAATGACAGAAGGGCATGATCGGCCGTGTTATCTACCAATATGTCGATGTGTGGTAACGGAAAATCATCTTTCGGGCTTGCCTTGTTAAGATCCCGAAAATCTACACATACCCGCACCTTACCGTCCTTTTTAGGAACCGACACGATGTTTGCCACCCAGTCCGGATACTCGAACACTTGTATGAAGCCGGCTTTGAACTGTTTATCGACTTCTTCTTTTACCTTGAGAGACCATTCGGGCCTCATTCGACGAAGCTTCTGCTTGACCGGTTTGCACCCGTCTTTGATTGGTATGTGGTGCTCGGCTATTTCCCGGTCTATCCCCGGCATGTCCTTGTAGGACCATGCGAAGACATCCTTGAACTCTTGGAGGAGGTTTATGAACTGTTGTTTCTCCTCGGGATCTAAGGATAACCCTATCTTAAGTATCTGAGGCTCTAAGGTTGTTCCCACATTTATGGACTCGGTTTCTTTGATCACCGGGTTCCGGGATTCCCTTTGCTCTAGTTGCTCGATCAAATGTGGAGGTAAGGGTACCTGTTCGTCTGGTTTCTCAATGTCATAGCATAAAATATTTTTAAAAACAAAATTTGAAAGAGACAAGTCGTAAGCAGAACGATTGTTTTTATTGATTGAAAATTTGGAAAACAGCTCAAAGAGAGCAGCCATCTGATCATTGGTCAGTGGCGGAATTGGTAAGGCACTCGGGACAGACCCCGAAGTACCAGCAGCAGGAATGATAAAAGGGGGAGGGGTTACAGGAGTGATTCTAGCACCGACTTCCCTAGACTCGACCTCAGACTCTGACTCAGACTCCGACTCAGACTCGGACTCAGACTCAGACTCAGGCATGTCTCCCTCTCCAGTGACCAGCTTGTAGATTCTTCCCTGACTGTCAGTCCACTTGACAGTCTTCCTCCAGGCCCTGTTTCCTGTCTCGGTGCCAACATCCGAGATCAGCTTGGTCGGGTCAAACCTGTTGCTGTGGAGAATCAGGTTGACCAGGTCTTCCTTTGGAGTTGGGGCTATGGTGTCTTCCCCAAATAGTAGCCCCAGCGTGGGCTCAGCATTATCAGCTCCATCGGACGGGATGAGGGCGAACACATCATCCGGAATGTGGTTGCAGTCCCGGGCAAAGTGGGTCCCGAGCTGCACAGCATTGGGTTGGTATAGACCAACCTGAACAGCCCCAAACACCGGGGTGACAAAGTAGTCAGCAAACCGTGGGCTATAAGGGCTCAAGTGGATGCCCTTAATAATGTTGCAGGCCTTTTCAATTCCTGCTCGGACAACATTGTCGGGAGTGATGGCATAACCGAGACCAAAGTGAGAGTCTTCGTCTTTGAGGACCTCGATGATCCTCCCAGCTGGAAGATCGGGTCGAGAGGTAGCCCCCGGAAAGTATCCTAGGTTTTGGAGCATCATGTTGATACTCGTAGTGAAGTAAGGCCTAAAGAGGTACTCTTCCTCGATCATCCCCACAAAATCGAACCCCCAGAGGTCTGTGCGTCCCGTGGCGTTACATCTAGCCACAGTCATTGGCGTTGCCTCTAAAGTGATAACATCGTTAAGCAGAGGCATCTTGATCTTTCGGTGGAGGGTGGAGGACACCGCCTTGACCGCGTGGATCCAAGGCCTCCCTAGGAGCAAGTTGAATGATGAGGTGACATCGATCACCTGAAATTCGAGCTCCTTTTCTATCGGGCCTGTTATAATGGTCAGTTTTACGGCCCCAGCTACCGACTTTGGGCTCCCATCAAAGGCTTGGATGGTCTGAGCAGTCGGGATGTAATCGGCCTCGGTAATGTCGAGGGCTTTGGCGGTCCTTAGAGGAAGGACATTTACAGCGGACCCATCATCAACCAGGGTCATAGGGAGGTATTTCCCTCGGCAAACCACCACAATGTAGAAGGCCAGATTATGGGAGGCCCCGAATGGCGGTAGGTCGGCTTCGGAGAAAGTGATCATCGGGCCTTCTTCCTTAGCTTTGCCCTTCAGGTGGGGCAGGACCGTGGCTACCATCTCAGCAGAGGTAACCAAAGAGTCAACCTTAATTTGATCGAGAGCCTTAGTAAGCGCTTCTCGATGTTCCTGTGAGCTAACCAGGAGTTGCCATATAGTGAGGTCAACTCGGGTCTTCTTCAGCTGCTTCACGAGAGCCGTTTCAGCAGTTGGCTCCTCAGGGGCGACTTCCGTCCAGAATGGCTCAATGACGGTTGTCGGGATGGGGGTGTCCCTAGAGCTAGTGGCTTGATAGGGACGACCAAGGTGGTTACTGGCTAAGACTCGTCGTCGAACCAGACCCCGTTCACTTGCGGGATGAATGGAGAGATAAGGTGAGAGCAATCAATCACCTTCCCGGTAAAGATGGCGTGGGAGCTGAAAGGGTTCTCCTTGTTGCTGGGCTTATCTCCGGGTAGCGGGATTTTACCGCCTTCGATCAAGTCCTGGATCAAGTGCTTCAGCTTCCAGCACTTCTCGGTATCATGCCCATTGCCTCGGTGGTACTGGCAATAGGCCTGGGCATTGTAGTTCTTGGAGCGTCGCTCGACCGGAACTTCAGGAGTTGGGCCTATCGGTTGGATTAGGCCTTTGGAGGATAGCCTTTGTAAGGCATAAGTATAGGTAGTACCTATATCAGTGAAAACCCGAGGTGGGGTGTTTTTCTTGGATGGGGCATCTAGTAGATTAACCGCGTCAAAAATGCTGCGGGTTGCAGCTTGGGGCTTGGTAGTGGAGGAGGAAGCCCCTTGGTACCCTTTGCTAGCGGCCTTAGTAAGGCCTTCTAGTCTTAGGTCGTCCTCGATCCTCATACCCATTTCAGTAAGGGTGGTGAAATTGGGTATGACAGCGTACCGGAGGTGAACCCGGTAGGAGAGGAGGAGGTTCTTGACAAAACCCTCCACCAAAGTCTTCTCACTGGGCTTATCGACCAGTTTCACGCTCTCGACCCTCCAACGTTGAAGGTATTTGGTAAAACCTTCTTTCGGCTCTTGGGCCATAACCTCTAGAGATCACATTGTGGTTTGGATCTCGATGTTGTCAGCATAATTCCGAGCGAACTCGGTGGCCACATCATCCCAAGTAGGGTATTTCTTCGGGTCTAGCCTGTAGTACCAGGCCCGTGGGTGCTTCTCAAGGGATGCAGCAAAAAGGTTCTTGAACATGGACGAATCCACTCCCTTGATGGCCATAAACTCCTTGAAGGCCCGTACATGTAGTAACGGGTCTTCGGTTCCCTCGAACATCGGTAGGCCCGTGAGGTTCAGGTTTGGGGGTAGCTTGTCGTTCACCGGGGCATACTCACGACTGTTTTCCCGATGAATATTGTTACTCCCGGCTAGGTGCACTTGTTACTCCCGGCTAGGTGCTCAGTTAGAGACCCATTGGTCTCGGTATTAGGAGTTCTGTGCTCCACTGCAGCCAAACGAGCAACAATAGCCACTTGACCAGCCCTCATTTCAGTCAGTTGGGCTTCAATGTCGGTCTGTTTGTTGACCATGGCATCCACAGAGGTTTTCAAACTGTTCAAAGTAGCTTCCATCTTGCGGGTGTGTCTGGTTGCCGGCGGCCTGACTGTAAGAACACCGTGTAATCAGAAACCGAACCCAGATCTTGGAATCATAGAAAAAAGTACATCCCGAGCGACCCAAAAGAAAAGGACTGAGTGGAAAAGACTCGAGAAAGACACCTAGACGGATGACTCGTAGGTGGTATGACTTCCTTAGGACTTTGGCCTTGTGGGCCTAGTCCCGTTCGAAGGAAGGTCCACGTGAGATTATTCCCTAGACTTTTGACTCGAGTGTATGGACGAACTTTCCTTTGTAGGGGTATGCCCTACGCGGGTTGGTCGTGCCTTGACATATAAGGCGGACTCGGGAAAGGGGGGAAACTCGTGATGTAAGATCGGCGGAGTTTCGACGCTATAAACCTTCTACATACTATGAGAAGACCCGACACACGGATAGACGGTAGGTCCTATAATAGGGAAGATTTATTTTAAGAAAGTTGGATGTTTGAAATTGAAAATTGAATATGTAATGGGTGAATTTCCGAGAATTCGAAAATGGAAAGCGGAATTTCGAAAACCAAGATTAGAATTTTGAAAAATTCAGAAAATCAAAACAGTGTCGGAAATTCGAGAGTTAAAACGGACAGCATGCCGACTAAAGAAAAGGATATTTTGAGTCAAATCGTTGATCCTAAATTTCGGCGGCATTCCAAGTTTTGAAAATTGGATATTTTGAAAAGATGGGTTCCGAAATGGGCAGCATTTCGGGTTTTTCAAAATTGGGTGTTTTGGAAAGATGGCTCCCGAAACGGACAGAATTTCGGGATTTTCGAAAATTGGGTATTTTCGGAAAGATGCAATTTTGAAATGACGGGTTTTGAAAAATGACACGGAAACCAAGTAGCACGTAGTCAAACAAGCATTATAACGATGCTTATGTATGCAGTACGCTAAGTCTCGGTCGGTCAAAATGGGGTCTATACCAACAACGATGGCTTTCTCGTAAATCAGGACGGACTCCCTAAGCCGAGTTGGTCTTAGGACATGCCGCAAAACCCATACGAGTTCCACCATCGATGTCTTTAGCGCACCCATGTAGGAATGCACTGCGGTATAGTGGGACGTCGGTCACAAGTAACCGGCCCGGGCCAATTTGGGTTATGCATGAATCATTAAACTAATGCGCGCACACTAATATTCGAACAATTTCTCTTCGAGTCTCACCCTAGGAACCCCGATGACATGTGGTACATCAGGTATCCCCAGCAGAGTCGCCAAATTGTGGACATGACGTAGGTCCACCCCGACGCGGCCACGCGCGGGTTTGGGTAGGCGAATGAATCTCGTGGTAAGATTGTTCTCGGGTTCGAAATTTAAGTCAAAATGGAGTCGCCACCGAATTTTGTGGTTATTCGGAACCATTTGAGCCCACTCTATGTCGTCATGGGCTATACACAAAGTACGACCCACTTCGATTTCAGAGTTTATGGGGCTCGTCCCTTTGCATTGTTATATCGATACCGTTTACACCGGCTTTCGTATATAAAATGACTCTCGTGCGCCAATGGTTTCGGACATCCGGAAACCAAGGTTCTGAGTAAGGGGTGAGGGTACGTGTTGGGAAGCCCACTAAGGACACCCAACCCCGCCCGCACAATGGCGGCCTCTACTAAGACATCGTTCGTGTTCGTGTACGTGCGCTAGTAAAATAATTAAATGATATGCAAACAACGTTTTCGGGCTAAGCATGTGAATAGTATGTGAACTACGTCATTTAATGCATCTAATTATGGTCGAAATGATTTAGCATGCGAGGTTCATTTATAAAGCGATAGCAAGTAAATAAATAAAGCTCGAAAGTAAATACGTACAAGTTACACGGGCGGAAATACAACCCGGAATTCACAATACAACGATTAACAAAAAAAAATAAAAAGAACGAAATAATAAAAGGCAATATAATGATAGAAACGGACCCGTATGTAAACTAGACCGCGAATTATGTAGATGGACGAACCCCGGTTAAATACACATTATGTTGTGCATTAAACGGAGGACGGAAACATGAGACTTTGGCGTGTTGCTAGCCCGATCCCATGTCTCGTAGCCTTATCTCGACTTATCACGTCGAAAAATCGATCAAAGTCGTTCTAAGTGTCGTGAAACGCATGGGTTTTGAAAAGGGGAGAGTCACGTGATTGTCTTTACACGTGATGACTAAAGTCGTAAAAAGACGAGGCTTGAAATGTGTGCCAAAACTCTCGGTTTTCTGGGTTACAGGACCCACTCGATCGAGTCGTGGTCTGACTCGGTCGAGTGTGTCTTTTACGTAGCCACTGCCCATTTTTTTGGGTGCTACTCGATCGAGTAGCCCCTGTACGAGTGATAACTCGTTTGGTTTTTTTGATTGGAAATCGATGGTTGGCCAAATTAAATACAAATATCGCACGATTTGTATTTAACTTGGCTTCCGGTGTTATAATCGTGTATGTACGATTATAATACCGTTATCGGAATTTTATGAAAACATTATCGTTAGATTAGAAAATTTGAATTAGTGACGAAATTGCATCCCTCTACGTCACTACATCGAAACTAATCCTTTCGGATTATGTGATGTCGGTTTTCGTGTCAACGGGTTCCGCACTAATTGTAGAAATGGGATTAAATACGTTCAACTATGACCGATCGCGATCACGTCACGCCCTTGAGTACATTGGGGCGGTGCTCCTCGAAAGGGCGCCACCTCCGTCGTTGCTCGTAAAGGGATTAGACGGACCTTAGGCGACCATCATAGTCCAACGTGTTTAAAACCGAATTTTAGAACTAATATATATATATATATATATATATATATATATATATATGTATACGCGGTATAATAATGTTAGTAATTAAAAGGTGATAAAAAATGAAGATGCAAAAAGTATAATAACGTTAGTGTTAGTGTTATTATTCTAGTACGATTATGATATAGAAAACGCGAAAATGTACATGAAAATCGAAATAGAAGAGAGATAGAGATGGGGTTTACGACACCCTCAACATACATGCTTGGTAGGGACCTCGGAAATGGACTCGTAAATAGCGACGGGACGCCGGAGTATCGAGGATGTACGCGAGTTATGGTGTGTGTGTGTGTGGATGATTCGCCGGTTTTCGAGGGACGAAGGGCTCGGTTTTTGTGTGTATTGCTTAGGGTTGCTAAGGGCTTGTAGTGTAGTACGTGTAGTATGGTAGGATTAGGGTAGAAATGTAGGTTAAGAATGCATGGAAAAAGTCCTTTTTAAATGAGAGGGGGTCGTGGGGTATTTATAGACTTTACCCCACGACCTAGGGTCACTCGATCGAGTGGCCCTAGTGCACTCGATCGAGTGCCCTTGCAAACGGGCCAAACCCGGTTTAAGGCGCTCCACTCGATCGAGTGGATCAAGTGAATCGAGATAAAAAGGGAAGGAGTTGACCTTGTGATTTGATTGATTTGTTTTTTGAATTTTGATTTGGGCGCCAGTTTCGAGAATGAATTTGGCTGATTTGTGAGACGGTTTCGTCTTTGACCGGGTTTTGACCCGGTCGCCAAAAGACGGGATTTATTTTTGGTGTCGGTTTTGGCCCAAATTAGTCTTATTTTGCTTGGAACGACCCACTGGGCCTGGATTCGAGGTCCATTTTGTGAGATTCTTACTCCGCTAAAAGTCCATGTCGGATATTATTGAGTCCGAGTCCAAATCCGAGTATACCAAGTCACGTTTGCGTCCGATCATCATCGGGTGCTTTTTGAAGATTACCATAGACACCCGGCAGTCAAAATGCGGGTGTCTACACATATGGGCATGTATGACGCCGATGACGCGGTCTGGTGCAAGATTTTTCCAACCACCCTGGTAGGCCTGGCCCAGGGATGGTTTAGAGACCTGCCACATGGGTCAATTTGCTTCTTCATCGAGTTGGCTGAGGCCTTCCTGGACCATTATGCTGGAAACAAGAGACGACGTCTCACGCGGTTCGACCTAATGACCCTCAGGCAGAAAAAGGGAGAAACCGTCAGGGACTACTTGAAGAGATTTGACCTGTCGTTCCAACAAGTAAAAGAAATTGACGATCCAACAGCAGCATATGCGCTGACTAACTCCCTGCTCCCCGGAGAGATGAAGAATCAGATGATCAGGGCCCAACCAGAAACTCTGGCCAAGGCTAGAAAGATAGCAGAAGAGTTCATGTTGCAGGAAAAGTTCCACAGCCTGCCGGATATCCCCGCAGGCCCAACCAGGCAGCAGGGGGGACCGCAGGGTGGACGCGGTAGGAATGATGCCGGGAAGCAGAGAACCGAAGAAGGGGATACCCCTAAGAAAGAGCGCACAGTCTACCAACCTAGGTTCGACAACTATACAGCCCTCAACAAGTCCAGGGCAGAAATTTTCGAACTAGAAAAGGAGACTGCCAAGTGGAACCGTCCGAGCAAACCACGCAACCCAAAAGGACCCCAAGAAGTTCTGTACCTTCCATGATTGCGTAGGCCACACCACCGAGGAGTGCCGCCACCTGAAGGATGAAATCGAAAAATTAGTCAGGAATGGCTGGCTGGCCAACTATGCAGCAAGGAATAAAACACAGAAGGAAACACCAGAAAAACCTGAAGGCTCGGCGCAGAACCGCCTGATAATCCATGTGATATCAGGGGATGCAGAGGGCCAAACTAGCAGAAGAAGTCAGAAGAGGCAGATTCGTGAGCTGAAAAACCAAATCTGTTACGCTGAAAGGGCAGGAAGCCCGAGGGGTATGACGCTGAGCATCACCCCTGAGGATGCAGGGCGAGTGGTGTATCCCCATAGCGATCCCTTGGTACTGTCCCTGGAAATCAGTAACCACATTGTGAGGAGATGCATGGTGGATACCGGTGCATACACGACCTGCTATACAAGGATGCCTTCGATAAAATGGGCCTGGAAAAGAGGCACCTGCGACCCGCCCCTGGATCGTTTTATGGGTTTAGCGAGGTAGGTATACTGCCCATGGGAATCATAGATCTGCCTGTGACATTCGGGGAGGGGACCTCTGCCAGAAATATCAGGGCATCGTTTGTTGTGGTAGATGCAGGGTCTGCGTACAATGCCCTGATTAGCAGGGCCACTCTGGATGAGATTGAAGCAGCCGTATCAATCAGGGCGCTCACCGTAGCCTATGTTACGGATTTTGGCCTAGAAGGAAAAGTGCACGGAGACCAGGAGTCGGCCAGGCAGTGCTACTCCGTGGCCCTGCAAACTCACGAAAGTGAAAGAAAAGGAAAGAGAAAAGCTGACAGTTCCCCCAGCAGGCAAGGCGAGATCCAGTCGGTAATCAGGCATCCGACCACCTAGAACCCGGGGGGGAGAGCATGCTGGTGGACCTAGAACCAGGGAGACAGGTCCTCATAGGGGCTGACATGGAAGAGTCCTACCAGGCTGAACTGATCAAGTTACTAAAGGATAACAAGGATGTATTCGCGTACTCGGCAGACGAGATGCCAGGGGTTGATCCAGCATGTATCGTTCACAGGCTGAACGTAAACGCGGATGCTCGCCTTGTAAAGCAGAAAAAGCGAAGTATGTCCGCAGAGAAGGACGTGGCGATTAAAGAAGAAATTGAAAAACTTCTGAAGGCAGATTTTATTGAGGTTTGCGACTACCCAAAGTGGTTAGCAAATGTGGTCATGGTTAAGAAATCCTCGGGCGCATGGAGGATGTGTGTGGACTTTACAAACCTTAACAAGGCCTGCCCAAAGGACTGCTACCCACTCCCCAGGATTGACCAACTGGTAGACGCTACCAGTGGATACTCCATGCTAAGCTTCCTAGACGCCTTCTCAGGATATCATCAGGTGTACTTATGGCAGCCGGATAGGGTAAAGTGTGCCTTCATCACCAGTTCGGGCACCTACATGTACAAAATGATGCCGTTTGGGCTTAAAAACGCAGGGGCTACATACCAGCGCCTGGTCGACAAGGTTTTCGAAAATCAAAAAGGCAGAAACCTAGAAGCTTATGTCGACGACGCTATTGTGAAAAGCAAGGGAGACGATGAACACTTGGCAGACCTGCAGGAAACCTTCTCCTCCCTGCGCGCCTACAAGATGAAACTCAATCCAAAGAAATGTACATTCGGAGTTCGCTCTGGCAAATTCTTAGGTTTTCTGGTCAGCTCTCGAGGGATAGACGCTAACCCTGAGAAGGTTCAGGCTGTTCTAGACCTTCCTGAACCCAGAACCATAAGGGACATCCAACGTCTGACAGGCCGGATGGCCGCCCTGGCACGCTTCATTGACAGGTCAGCAGACAAGTCGACTCCATTCTTCAAAGTGTTGAAGGGCAACAAGCAGTTTAAATGGGAGGATGAGCAAAAAGAGGCATTCGAACAATTGAAGGAACATTTGAAGAAGCTCCCCACCCTGGCGAGGCCAGTAGCAGGGGAGAAACTCTTCCTTTACATTGCTGTAACCAATGTGACAGTAAGCGCAGTTATCCTAAGAGAGGAAGCAGGCGCCCAGCAGCCCATATACTTTGTAAGTCATTCCCTGGGGGCAGCGGAAAAGAACTACCCAATGGTCGAAAAAGCAGCCTACGCGGTCGTCATAGCAGCCAGGAAGTTAAGGCCTTACTTTGACGCACACCCTGTCGTGGTGCTGACAGACCAACCTTTAGAGAAAGTACTGGAGAATTTTGAGAAATCAGGCAGGCTGGTAAAATGGGCCATCGAGCTGAGTGGACTAGGAATAACATACCAATCTAGAATAGCCATCAAAGCGCAGGCCCTGGCTGACTTTTGAGCATAGTGCTCCCATTCTGAGGAAGACAGCCCGCCTGCCTGCGAATGGGTGGTATACACCGATGGGTCCTCCACAGCTAATGGTGCAGGGGCCGGAGTCGTGTTAACCAGCCCGGAAGGGACTGACTTTGAGCACACACTTAGATTCGTTTTCCCAGCAACGAACAACGAAGCCGAGTACGAGGCAGTGCTCGCAGGCGTTAACTTAGCCATAGCTGCAGGCGCAGAGCGGATTATCCTGGCAACAGACTCCCAGCTCATCGCCAACCAAATCAATGGGGAATACGAGGCCAGGGATCAGGCAATGGCCGCGTACCTGGAGAAAGTAAAGGGAGAATTGTCAGGCCTAAAGTCGTATGAAGTCAGGCAGATCCCCCGGTCCCAGAACAACCGGGCAGATGCCCTGTCAAAACTAGCCAGTTCCAGCCTGCAAGACATACGGAGGTCAGTCTGGGTAGACGTCATCCAGGAAAAATCCACTACCCCCTGCCAGCCAATCAGCGCTGTCGAGGAGGCAGGGCCTGAGGATTGGATGACTCCAATTATCCGGTTCAAAAAACACGGAATTTTACCATCTGACCCTGTGAAAAAGAGAAAGATGCCGGCAAGAGCTGCGTGGTTCATGCTAATAGGAGAGGACTTATACAAGAAGTCATTCTCATCATCCCTGCTAAAATGTCTGGGGGCAGGACAGGCTGCAGAAGTACTGGATGACATCCATTCGGGGATATGTGGTCATCACATAGGAGGAAGGTCGTTGGCACACAAGGCCTTAAGGGCGGGATACTACTGGCCGACCCTACTGGCCGACGCAAACGACTTGACTCAAAAATGCAGGAAATGTCAACTCTTTGCCCCATCTATCCGTGCCCCGGCCCAAGAGCTCAGACCAATCCTATCCCCCATCCCCTTCGCTCAGTGGGGGATGGACATACTGGGTCCTTTTGCAGTGGCAACCGGGGGCAGAAAATTCTTGATTGTGGCAATCGTCTACTTCACAACGTGGGTAGAGGCCGAGGCAGTGCCAAACATCACTGAGCCTGCGATCAGGAAGGTGATATGGAGGAATATCATCACCAGATTCGGCCTACCAAAGATGTTAGTATTCGATCATGGAAGGCAATTTGATAACGACCCTCTGAGGATCTGGTTGGAAGGCCATGGCGTTGCAGTTGCCTACTCTGCCGTCTGCCACCCTCAAACCAACGGACAGGCAGAGGCAGCCAACAAACAGATCCTGAACGGTCTCAAAAAGATGGTAGACGACCTTAAAGGCAGATGGGCTGATGAGCTACCAAGTATACTCTGGTCAATCAGGACCACTCGAAAAGAGTCCACAGGCCAGACCCCATTTGGCCTGGTATACGGGGCTGAGGCCCTGCTACCCATCGAAGCCAGAATTCCCACTCTGCGATCCCTGCAGTATGACCGGGCAGAGAATGAAGTAGCAATGACCGAGGCCCTAAACCTGGTCAGCGAAGTAAGGGAGGAGGCCAGTGTTAACATCGCCGCCTACCAGCAACGGATGAGGAAAGCCTACAATAAGAAGGTACACGAGAGAAGCTTCCAGATAGGCGACCTGGTTCTAAGGAAAACGCAGGCTGTAGGAAGGTCGAGAGAGCATGGCAAGCTGAGTGCCAACTGGGAAGGCCCATATCAGGTGACCCGAATTTTAGGGCCAGGCACATACAGAATCGCCAACCTTGAAGGCTAAGAATTGAGCGCGCACTGGAATGCCGACACTTTAAAAAAGTACTATGTCTAGCAAAATCTTAAGTAAATTTCGTTTCCAGAGAAACTGGCAGAGAACGGTCAAGAATGTCGACGGCTCCGACCACACTTATGTTAAGCTTTTTTACAAAAAAATGAAAAGAACTTCGAATCCATACTCGTTGTCCGTTCAAACTTGTATTTTCACACACAAACGAGCAGGGGGCAATAGGGGGAGGCCCCCCCTGTTGCCAGAACCAAGGAAAATGGACCCCCCCAACAAAAATTCTAAGTCCCTCTGCCTACCTCTGGGCAGGCAGGGGGCAGGCCTCCTGGACTTTGATCAAAAGCCAGGGTCAGGCCGGGCCCCACGTGCCGAACGAACAAGTACTGGGGGCAGGCTCCCCAACCTTGTATAAAAAACGCAAAAGCCTCCCTCCCTGCCTCTGGGCAGACAGGGGGCAGGCCCCCTGGACTTCGAACAAGAAGCCAGGGTCAGGCCAGGCCTCGCACGCCAAAAGAAATAAACAAGGACTGGGGGCAGGCTCCCTAACCTTGTATAAAAAACGCAAAAGCCTCTCTCCCTGCCTCTGGGCAGGCAGGGGGCAAGCCCTCTGGACTTTGATCAAAAGCCAGGATCAGGCCAGGCCCCACGTGCCGAATAAACGAGAACTGGGGGCAGGCTCCCCACCCTTGTATAAAAAACATAAAAGCCCCCCTCCTTGCCTCTGGGCAGGCAGGGGGCAAGCCCCCTAGACTTCGAACAAGAAGCCAGGGTCAGGCCAGGCTTCGCGCGCCAAAATTGAACAAGGACCGGGGGCAATTTCCCCAACCTTGTATAAACACAAACCCCCCTCCTGCCTCTAAGTAGACATGGGGCAGGCCATATCCTAAGGGAAGCAGAACAAACAGAAATAGGGAAAAGATACTCATAAACAGATCCATGAAGTAAAATTGTTTAACAAAAGTACCAGAAAATCCAAAGAAGCCAAAATATTACAGACAAGCTGGTCACATCAGGGCTCAGCACAAGAGTTAGAAATACTAGCAAAAAGAGCAAAAGCACAGCAGGGAAGGGGCAAGAGCCCTCAGAAGACAACTGCCTGGCAGGTTAGGCAGGGGGAGCGCCTGAGTTAGGGCCAGCAGCTTCCTCAGCCGATCTGCGCACCCGGGCCTCGTTTTTGGCAGTATAAAGAGCCTGAAAAGCCTCCTCATTGAAATCAGGAAACATCTCCCTAATGGCCTCCATAACCACCACCAGGGAGGAGTTAGCACCGTTTTCGAAGGCTTTCTCCATCCCAGTCTCAGCCTCTTGGACTATCTCGTTTTTCTCTTTCTGCCACTCCTCGGCCTTCGCCGCCAAATCGCTACGAGCTGTCTGGAGGTCTGATTCAGCTTGGGAAAGGCGCTCCCTTAAGTCAGCAGCTCTCCTCTTGGCATGCTCCAGCTCAGCCAATGCCTTCCTGGCCTGCTCAAGCTCCACAACAGCCTGCTTGGACTTCTTTAGCTCATCTTCTAGGCGAGATATCTCCCTAACTGCCCCCTCACCCTGGGACTTCCAGCGGGCTGCCTGATCCTTAGCATCCTCCAGCTCACCCTCCTTTTTGGCCAGCTGATCCTTTAGGCTGGCGATGAGCGTGACATCCCTCTCAAGTGTGGCCAGGCGGTCAGAGCGAGGAGAAGTCACCAATTCTTCATCACTCAAGCGGTTGAGGGCCGCCAGTTCAGCAGAAGCCTGAATAACCCGGGAGGTACGCTGGATATACTGGGTCACTTGATTGGTGGCAGAATTCATAGTAGTCTTGATGAGGTGATCCGCCAAGACGGCCCCTGAGTCAGAGAGCAGGGCAGAAACGTCCAGGCTATCACCAGCAGTATAGTGAAACTCAGTATTCTCCTCTGAAAAGAGAGTGCCTGGAACGTCTCGTGCAGGGCGCTTCGGGTCAGGAGTATCCGCCTCTCACAACAAAAAACAACTCAAATTACGGCGGAAAGTTTGTGGCGGACCAACAATCCGACGCAAGAGTAATGCATGCGTCTGATTGCGTCGGAATGCTCGACGCACCAGATGGTGCGTCGGAATACCCGTCGCATGTCGACGCTAGATGAAGGCGCCAAGAACATATATTTTCCGCCAATCTATGCGTCGGAATAGCCGACACAACTCCGACGCATAAAAGTTGTTTGCGTCGGATTAACCGACGTAGACGTTCTGAATTCGACGCAAGGACAGCCTGTATCCAGGCATTTTTATTTTTTATTTCTCCAGATTGCGTCGGACTTTCCGCCACAAATTCCATCGCAATCTGGGAAAAAAAAACCCCGATAAAATGACAGCGAACCCATTTTCTCTTTCGTCATTTCCCCAATTCCCCCAAATCATAACCCCCGACCCCAAACCCTAACCCCAAACTCCTCCATTTCACCCTTGTTGGAACTCCGACGAATCCCCACCACCGGCGTCCCTACTACTCCGGCGACCCCCTTTTCCTTTTCCCCTTCCCATGATCCTTCCACTCACCCTTTTTCCGCCTGCGATTTTTGTTATTGAGGTTATTTTTTGGATTTTTTTGTTACTAATGTTATTATAATTGTTGTTGTGGGTTGTTGTTGTTGTTGTTGTTGTTGTTGTTGTTGTTGTTGTTGTTGTTGTTGTTGTTGTTGTTGTTGTTGTTGTTGTTGTGGGTTTTCTTGTTGTTGGTTGTTGTTGTTATTGTAGTTGATGGTGTTGTTGTTGTGGGTTGTTGTTGCTGTTGTTTATGGTGTTGTTGTAGTAGTAGTTGTTGTTGTTTTGTGGGAAGAAGGGATCGTTATTGATGTTATTCTTGTTCTTGTAGTGGTGGTGGTGGTGGTGGTAGTGGTGATAGTAGCAGTTGTTGTTGTGGTGATTTTCACCTTTTTCAAGCAAAAAGATAGTAATGTTTGATGATTAATGAAAATGCCTAAATACATAAAACTCACTGCATAGAGTAAAATGATGGAGATGATAGTATGGGTGGTAGTCTTAGTATTATTGTTGTTGTTGATGTTGGTGGTGTTGTTATTATTGTTGTTGGTGTTCTTGAGGTTGTGGTAGTAGTAGTAGTAGTAGTTGAGATTAAGTAGGTTTAGTGATGGGAATTTAGTAGTATTGTATTAGAATTAGTAGTAGCTAGTAGTTTGTTCGTGGTAGTATGGTGTTGTTAGTAATAGTAGGAGTATGTTAGTAGTAGAAGTATTAGTAGTAGTGTAATTATTATTAGTGGTGGTAATAGTAGTAATATTATCGTTATTGTTGTTGTTTTTGTTGTTGGTGTATTAGTAGGAGTAGTAGTGGTGGTGGTGGTGGTGGTGGTGGTGGTGGTGGTGGTGGTGGTGGTGGTGGTTGTTTGGTTGTAATGTATTGGTCGTGGTATGATGTTGGTGTTAGTGTTAGTATAGCATTTGTTAGCTTAGTAGTAATATCGTAGTAGTAGTAGTAGTTGTTGCTCTTGCTCTTGTTGTTGCTACTAAGTACTACGAAGTAAGTAGTAGCAGTAGTATTAGTAGTAATATTTGTTAGTGTTTGTAATAGTAATAGTAATTGTAGTAATAGTAGTTGTATTTATGAGAACATCTTTACAGACAAAAACACTTGGCCTAAAAAAAACTCAAATCCACCAACTTTTATTATTTGAGATTGAGATTAGGATGAACAGAATGGTTAGTAGAAGTATATCAAAACTGATGAAAATAATTAATTTTTTTGCCATCATTTTCAATATTTGCACAAGATGTACATTAGTACATCTTTTATTCACATTGCTTCACTTCTTATTCTACGCTTTGAACCATGATTTCACTACAAGTATATTTTTTAGATGTAAACATATTATAAGCATTCTGAATCACTCTTACGTGTAACAGGTATTGAATCTTCTCAGTGTAGCGAAAACTTCTCCTCTCGTTATGATGTGTAGCAACGACAAAACATTATCCTTTTTCCATTACTTTATAGTCATATTCTAATTTTCTTTAATTTTAATGCTAATGTTGTTGTTTGTCTCTCCTTTTATTTTCTCAGTGCAGTTATATACTTTCACTAATCAAAGTTTCTTGGCCATATCAAAAGCGGACATGGGTATGACATTTTCTTTATTTTCTTTTCATTCTTAACATCATAGTCAAGTAGTATGTGATGTAGAAGGAGAAACCATATTTTCGTATGAGATAGTATGTGAATATGCTCTTCTATTTTACCTTTGTTAAGCGTTGAATGATGTATTGTCACTAAATTTTCTGTATGTACTATAGATATATAGATGTCATATAAAGTTACATTGACTTCTGTGCTTATTTTCTTGAAAATATTCACCGTCTTTCTCGGCCCTAACCACCCTTTCATGTGACCAGATAAATGCTCTTGGCGGTGCTTCCGGAGGAAAGCAGCAATTCTCGCATTCACTTTTGGGAGCTAATTAGTCGGATCTTCTAGTTAGGATTTAATAATTTTGTAGATATTTTTTTTATCTTTGTAGAAAAACATAAGTATGTTGCACCTTTCGTAGAAAACATAAGATGAGTTGATATTTTTTTTCACACTCTTTTTTTTGAAAACATTTGTAATGGCATTCTTTCGATTTGTGAAAAATTGTAAGAAACGATACTCCATGTTACTTATATCTTGAAATTTAAATTATATTATTTTATACGGTAAATTCTATTTGGACTATATATATCATTTAGGGTTTATATATATCCACGATTTGTGGTGGACTTGCCGTCGCAAATAAAATTTGCGACGGAATTTGTGACGGCAAGTCCGTCGCAAATCAGTTTGACTATTTTTTGACTTTTTTAGTGTATGTCGGATTTTTCGACGCATATCCGACGCAATATTGCCTCTGCGTCGGCAGGTCCGACGCACAAAAAAAAAAAATTGCGACGAAATATTGCGGCGACACCTTTGCGTCGGTCAGTCCGACGTAAACGTCGATTTGCGTCGGAATTAAGATATTTGCGGCGGATTTTTCCGCCGTAATTTGACCTGTTTTTTTGTAGTGTCTAGATCCACAACATTCTCAGCATTTGAGGGCTCCCTATTTCTTTTCCTGACCAGCTTCTGAGGGGTGCTCTCCCAAGTCCCCTCAGAATCGGCAGGTTCCGGCCCCAGAGGAGTGTGAGTTCCTGCAAGAGAGCCTCCTTGTTTGTCAGCAGGAGAAGGAGTGGCCTCAGGGGCGGCTGCAGTTTCCACACCCGAAGAGGGGGGAGCCGTCGGCTTCACAGGCGTGGATCTAGGAAGAGGGAGAAGCCTTGTCCTACTAGCAGAGAGGGTCTTCAAATGCTTCATTAAGTTCTTCTCACCTCTCTTAAAATTGGGAGGAAGAGAAGGGCGTTTCTGGATAATAACAAGTTCGCTGCTCAAGCCCAGACACTTCACCTCTTTCTTCGTCCAGGTGCAGGTAGCAAGGTCTGCAGGGTAAAAGAGTGAACAGTTAGAAAACCCTCAAAAGGAGGTGAAGGGGATAAAGAAAAACCGATGACGCCCCTGAACTACCTCTATTCAGGCCAGGGTTCAAACCCAATCGGGTCAAGAATCTATCAGTGGCGATAAGCTCCGCATAGGGAAGCCAGAAACTAGGGCCATGAACGCCTGACTTGTCCGTATGAGCCGCAAACTTCTTCACCAAATCCTCATCTTTTTGGCTCAGCTTCACCTCGAGGGCCTTTCCCCCAACACCAGGGTGATACTCCTGGCGATCGCGAGTCTCCAGCCTAGTATGGACATGGTTCCTGAAATGCCGAGGAATCCTCCATCCTGAAGCACTATGCACATGCAGGAAGATGTTCTTCCAGTCCCTCAGGCTATCCATGGCAGGCCACACCAAGGTATGACCCTTCTGCCTCTGGATAGACCAGTACCCAGGGGAATCCTTGCTCCCAAAAGCAACCATTTGTAGGCCAGCCATGTACCTCAGGGCATCAATGGAAGGCTCGGCATAATGAAACAAGCAGGTCCAAGTGTACGATATCAGGGACCTAACCGCCATGGCGGTCAATTGAGCTATGGCCACGTTCATCCGCCTGAAAGTCTTTTCTAGGAAGGGGTGCAGGGGGAAACGAAGGCCAAATTCTAAACACTTATGGTAAACCGCTATGCAGCCGTCAGGCGGGCAACATACAATATCTTTTTCCCCGGGGACGACAATTGTATACCCCTCCCCGAAATTATAAAACCGCTCGATCACGGCGGCGGCGTTTTTCGCCAGAATCAATTCCCGATTTTTAGGTTCAGGGTAAGTCCCCAGAGGAACGTGATATTTGGCCTTGTCCAAGTAATATGTCCTACCCCTTTCCCGGGGAATGAGAGGGCCGGAGGTCCTAGAGGGATCAATTTCCAATGCCTCGTCGTCCGAATCAATGACGTCATAAGAGGCAGGGTCAGGAGAGCTACCTCCTCCACTATCCTCCGAATACTCCTCCTCGACTACTTGGGGGCCAACCCTCCTGGAAGAAGAAGCGAAATGCTCCCTACTCTCCTCTCCATCCCCCGTCCTCTCAGCTGACGGGTCGGTAAACGGTAAAATGCGGGCACGGGTTCTAGACATAGTGACCTAAGAAGAAAGAAGAGCAAGAAATCGAAAGAAAAGGAGCAAGAACTTGGGATTAGAAATCTAACCTAAGGTTAACTGCTGATTGGACGAGAACTTGAGAAGAAAAGCCCAAGAAATTTCCCAGAAATATGAAGGTGCGAGAAAAGGCTCGAATTTTCCTCTCGAAGATTTGCAAAAAAGAAGTTTGGAAAAAGAGGAAGTACGAATGTCGGATTGCTTTTATAGAGAGGGAGGCAGACGAAAAGTCGCCAACCCTAAGGAGTCCGCCCAAGGGCCACTTTCCACGTGTCGCGTTTTCGGAAGTTAGCCCCTTGTGGCTTCCCAATGATAGCCTCGAGAAGACAAAAGGGTGTCAGGGGATTAATCACCCTGTGACATCATTCCTCTATTCAAAAAAAAAAAAAGCCACACATAAACAAATTGCCTGATTTTTCATTAATTTAAAGAAAACCCGAAAACGGGCAAGTTACATTCCGTACACGGCAAACGGAAAATACAAAAGGAGCCTGAATTCAGGCTCAAAGCGCCTGCACCCTGCAAGCAGGCCTAATCATCATCTAAACCCGGGGAGTAATCCCCAGGGCTGTCCTGGCCCCCTACGTCAGACCCCCAATCCCAGTCATTGGAGTCCTTGAAGGGGTCGTCAGAAAGTCCATCCTCAACTCAGTCAGATGAATAGCCCAAACCCTCACTATCCCCAGAATCGCGGCTGCTGACATCCCAATCCCTGCCATAAAGGACTGCCTGATTATCATCACAAGAACCGCAGCCCACTCTCCTCACCAGAGGGGAAGAAGGGCCCGACTCCGGAGAGGAGTTCAGCTCGTGGCAGCTAGGGTCAAATTGTTCTGGGTGCAACGAGGGGAAGCACTCATGACACCCCCTGTCATAACAGCCTCCGCCCTGGGGACAACGTCTGAAACGGGAACGACCAACCGGGGACGAAGATCTGATAGGGCGCTTGCCTGCCCTAGCGAGAGCCCTCTTGTTGCTCTGGTGAAGGCAAGATCGCAGGTGCCGACAGCGGCGCAGAGCCAGAAAGCCTGCCCTGGCATACCTCAGCCTCCAAAACCCCCTGAAGAGGAAGCTGACAGTACGAACTCCATGACGAACAACGGTCTTCTTAACCCAAGACATGGTTCTTTGAAAGAGAAAAAACAGAAAGAAAGTGAAGAAGTAGTGACAAAATGATAAGAAAAGCCGTAATTTATACAAAAGGGAGGCCAAGGCATTAAATGGCACTCCAACCACTTCGGCAGAGGACGCAACCAATAACCAAACCGGCGCGCTGCTCAAAAATCCACTAAGCATGAGGAATAATCATGACCAAAAGACATCCCAACTCTTGGCATGCCCAATGCAGTTAAGTCTCCTCCCTCGGGAACATGCAAACGCATTAAATGCAGTGGTGAAGCCAACAAGTCAACCTCCCACCATCAAGAGTTCACCTGCTAAGGGGAAGCCTTGCTTCCCCCCAGCCGGTGAGGGCCAATTGATGAGGGTCGAAAGCCTGTGCTGGGTCGCCCGCCCAGAAGGCCCCATAACGACCCGACCCGACCCGAGGAATCAGAGAGCCTGCCCAGCAGGCTGTCTGGGTAAACCAACAGGAACCCCCCCAAGGGGGTAGCTTCAGGCAGTCGCCTGCCAAACAGGGTAACGCGGCCCACCGAGCAGGGCCTTCAAAACCCTCTGCCTGCCAGCCTCCGGGGGACTTCTCCCCCAGGCAGGGTCAGAGGATACCAGGGGCCCCTCCGTCATTTTGCCTAAGGTAAGGGAGAATGAGTGGACAAAAGAGACCCACGTGTCGCCTTGCCATCCACCCATTCTCCCGCTCTTTTTCCCTCTCCTCTCTCTCTCTTGGGGGAAGGTATAAATACCTCCTTTCCTCCCACTTATTAGGGGTTGGATTTTCTCTCTCTAGACTCTCACTCTAAAAACGCCACCTAGCTCCTCACGAACTAGGTTCATCAAGGCATTTTCACAAACTGACTTAGGCATTGGAGAGGGTTCCCTCGGACAACCTCCGAGGCCCTGTGCGTTTACTGTGCAGGGAGCAGGCTCAATCCCCTGAGAAGGTCTGATCGCCGGAGTGGGAGAAAGGAGAGCTCAGAGGAAGTCGGGCGAACAATAACCCAACAACATTCTGAACATAAAACCCGAATCCGAAGTCGGGTTAATTGTTTCCGTACCGGAACACCCGTGATACCCGTGATACCCGTGATTATTTTAGATTATTCGTTCAGAGTCCGAAAGTTTATCTATTTATTAATAGGTGGACAAAAGTATGAACAACATAGAGTACGTAAAGTAGTCAATTGTCCACCGATGAATATAGTTATACTAAACGCAGAAACCTGTATAAACCCGATCCTTATGATAAATGTAGAAATCCGTATAAACCCGACCCTTATACACCCAACCGTAATCCTCAAATTACTCTTTAAATCCAAAAAAGAAAAATCTATTAGTTGATGAACGTACACAACCCTATAGACTTCATCGGAATGTATAATGTATAGAAATCATTTTTATTGCTTCAATAAACGCATTCAATATTGATAATAAACCTTACGGTACTTCATAATTTAAAAAGTAAGATCAATAGACTCCCGTAATTTATGACGTGTATTACACTGTAGTCTTATACTTTGTATTACAAACTAAAGGCGAAACTTACTGGTATTTAACGAGATTCATTTAATACTTATTGGTATTTACTCTTTAAGAGTCTATTGGTAATTAATTATACAAATTTAATCAATACAAATTATTCATTTGGGACTGCAAATACATTTAAGAGTCTTATTTCTTTAAAAATCAATTTACTTTTTTTATTCACTTAGTGCAAAACTCATGTAATCTCACAAGATTGTTTATAAATTTATTATATTTACAAAGATTATATAAGTAATTCTTTACGACAAATGCATAATTAATCAAACACAATAAGTGTATAACTCAAACACTAACATTGAGTTTTATTAAGCGTATATATGATACGCGCATAAGTCAAAGACCCGTCTTGAACATCGTTTGATTGTTGTGAAATAGTTAAAATGAATCTTTTGGCTTTTGTTTGATCCGTTTCGACTCACTTTATCCCGTCTATCTTGAGTCCGCACCTACAAATAGAAACATCGATGCACAGTAGCAAAATTCTGAGAAATATGATCAATATACATTAACTAAGTTGGAAGTCAAGTACTCGTAATTAGATTAAAGACAAAACGGACAAATAAAATCAAAAAGTATTCGAAAGGAAAGATAAAATATGCATGTCTTAAGAAATATTGGAAAAGGAAAGAAATGCAACAATGAGAATGTACAACATTGTTACATTGTTACTCATTTTTAAGTACTCCGTATTAATTATACTAAAGCCCCAACTCCCACTGAGCTATAAATTGGGTAATTTAATTTTTTTCTCGGTTCCAAGAAGTATAGATAATTGGAGTAGAGTTTTTTTAATTGCATTTGGGACTACAAATTATCCATACCTAATCAGTGCAAATTATGCATTTGGGAACTACAAATGCGTCGAAGAGCGTTATTTTTTCTTAAAATCAATTCATTTTTTTATCCACCTAATTTACCACCATTTATTTAAAAAATGATTCCTAATGTATATCCAATTTGACCCGAACATATGACTTTATATAATAATAATATTATTATTATTATTATTATTATTATTATTGCATGCAATTCTCAAATATTATTGTACCAATACGTTGCACTTAGACTCTATTTTAAAAATAGAATATAATATACATCATACATTATTGAGATAAGAATTAATAAAAATATGAATAATAACAATTTTCTACTCAGTATATATTTTAGAAAATAAATAATATTTACATATTTGAAAACTAATTTTAAAAAATTGTTTTGTATACTTTTATTATTTTGATATTTTAAACCTAACAATTTTTGATGTAATTTTTCTTTTAGTTTTAAATTGAGTCAAAGTTTGTTATATATGTGTAATAAAATTCAAGTTACAATATATGTCGATATACTTAAACGAATGCAGTATCAAATAAAACACGTTTATCCTTATTATTCAAGTTACAATATATGTTGATATACTTAAACGAATGCAGTATTAAATAAAACACGTTTATCCTTATTAATACGGAGTATCATCTTTTTTTAATAAATGCTTGAGAAAACAATAAATAAAATTGGATTTACATTAATTAAAGTAAAGACAATTAACATTTTTCAAATACGTTAATAATGCGCATTTGACCCAAAACCCGACCCAAAATCTGTATAACCCTGATCCAGCATATTTGACCCGAAACTCGTATAAACCCGGCCCATATAATTTAGGTTTTATAATATGCGGTAATCAATATATATTAATAAAGCAGGAACTTTTCGAGCGATGTGATTGGTCCAAATTTTTTAATATATTTTTTAAGTTAAATAAATAATATAAAAAATTGTATATGAAAAAAAAAATCCTACTCAGCCTAAGACTCGGTTTTTTTTAAAATTTAAATAAAGAACATAGAAATTTGTATAGAAAAAAAATAATCCTACTCCATTTAAGACTAAAAAAAATTATCACTATATAAACCAGCGATTATGACCTCATAAGGCAACAAAATTTGGACAGCGACAGCGTAAAACGCTTAGTCAATTATATTTGATAATTGTTTTAATATTTATTCACCCTCAAAAAATATAAAATTAAAATTTTTATTTTTTTTAATAATTATTAT
The DNA here is from genome assembly GCA_958450325.1 of Agrostemma githago. NCBI lineage: Eukaryota > Viridiplantae > Streptophyta > Magnoliopsida > Caryophyllales > Caryophyllaceae > Agrostemma > Agrostemma githago. Next base: position 54,706,070 of record OY288258.1, on the reverse strand, counting down.
TATTAATATATTTTATAAAGAATATAGGAATTTGTATAGAAAATAAAAACAATCCTAACTAAAAAATTTATCACTATATAAACCAGCGATTATCACCTCATAAGGCAACAAAATTTGGACAGCGACAGCGTGAAACGCTTAGTCAATTCTATTTGATGATTGTTTTAATATTTATTCACCCTCAAAAAATTTAAAATTAAAATTTTGAATTTTTTAATTATTATTATTAATATATTTTTAAATTTAAATAAAGAATATATAGAAATTTGTTAAAAGTAAGTAAAACTATCGCATATCGAAAAGTTATGATGATGTGATTAAATTATATTGTATATCACAAATAAGAGACATCATTCGTTTTTAGGTATCAACCAAAATATAATCTTATAAAAGCTTTAAAAGCTATTTATAAATTTAAGTAAAATTATCCCACATCGAGAAATTATAAAACGACGATGAAAATTCTACTATATAAATAAAAGCAATCATTCGTCTTTAGATATTATCAAGAAATCTTTTAAATCCTACAAAAGCATTCTGAAGACTATAAAATCAAGTAGAATTATCTCATATAAAAAAAATTATAAGTTGATTGAGTTTTACTCCGTATTACTCATATATATTATAGAGTAATCATTCGTATATCTCAACCTGAAATCTTTTGAGTCGTTATCCCAACCAGAAATCCTTTGAGTCCTAAAAGAACTTTTAAGACTATAAACGTAAGTAAAATTATCCACATCACAAAATTATGATAAGGTGATAAAATTGTACATCATCCATAAGAGAAAATTTTCATTTTTGGATGTCAAAAATCTTTTGAGTCATATAATAACTTTTAAGGTTATAAATTGAAGTACTAAAACTTATCCCACATCGAAAAATTACAATATGGTGAGAAATTTCTATTATATAAATAAAAGTAATCATTCGTCCTTAGATATCAACAGAAATCTCTTGAGTCTTATAATAACTCTTAAGGCTATAAATTGAAGTAAAAATTATCCCACATCGAAAAATTACAATAAGTCTTATAATTTTTATTTGTGATATAAAAATTACAATATTGGAAAATTATGATGAGCTGATGAAATTCTATACTACATCATAAATAGGAGAAATTATTCCTTTTAAATATTAACGAAAAATCTTTCAAGTCTTATAACAACTCTTAAGGTTATGTTTTAGATATTAACGAAGTATCTTATAAGTCTTATAACAACTCTTAAAGTTATAAATTGAAGTAAAATTATCCCACATCGAAAAATTATAATAAAATGATGAAATTCTATTATATAAATAAAAGTAATCACCGTCAATCAAAAATCTTTTGAGTCATAAAAAGAGTTCAAGTAAAATTATCCCACGTCGAGAATTTTGAGTCTTATCATAGCTCTTAAGTCTTATAAAAATTTAATAACATTCTTAAGACCATAAATTCAAGTAAAATTATCCCACATCGAGTAGAATTATTCCACATAGAAGTAAGTTTTTTTGAAGAATCAAAAAGTTATAAGTTGATTGAATTATCCTACATATAATTAACAGTTATCATTCGTCTTTATATCTCAATCTGAAATGTTTTGAGTCCTAAAAGATCTTTTAACACTATAAACTTAGTAGAATTATCCATATCGAAAAATTATGATGAGGTGATGAAATTCTACACCTAAGAGAAATTATTTGTTTTTAGATGTTAATCAAAAATCTTTTGAGTCTTATAATACGGAGTAGCTCCTAAGACTATAAATTGAAGTAAAAGTTATCTCACATCGAAAAATTATAATAAGGTGATGAAATTCTATTATATAAATAAAAAAAATCATCGTCTAAAGATATCAACCAGAACTCTTTTGAACCCTAAAAAGAGTTCCTAAAACTATAAATTTAAGTAGAATTATCACGCATCAAAAAATTATGATGAGTTGATGAAATTTTATACTGCATAAATAAGAAAATTCATTCGTTTTAGATATTAACGAAAAATCTTTTGAATCTTATAACAACTCTTAAGGTCATAAATTGAAGTAAAATTATCTCACATCGAGAAATTATAATAAGATGATGAAATTTTATTATATAAATAAAATAATCGTGCATCCGTCAAACAGAGTCATAAAAAGAGTTCAAGTAAAAAAAATTATTTCTAACTATAATGCATGCCTATAATTTAATTTGACGTTTACCGCATATATTACCTCCTTAAAAACACATTCACGTATGGATAATATTTCTTTACTATTAGACATACTCTTACCTTCAACTTACTTTCTATTGTTGCGTGATCTCACCTATTTAAGTCATCCTCTAACTTAATTGGTGTCATTATTATTGTCACCAAAAATCGGCCTGACTCTCTATTGTTGCGTGATCTCACCTATTTAAGTCATCCTCTAACTTAATTGGTGTCATTATTATTAATAAAGCAGAAACTTTTCGAGCGATGTGATTGGTCGAAATTTTTTAATATATTTTTTATGTTAATAAAGAATATAAAAATTTGTATATGAAAAAAATCCTTCTCCATCTCAGACTCGATTTTTTTGAAATTTAGATAAAAAAACATATGAATTTGTATAGAAAAAAACAATCCTACTCCATTTAAGATTAAAAAATTATCACTATATAAACGGACAATTATCACCTCATAAGACAACAAAAGTTGGACCTCATAAGATTATAAACTTAAGTAAAAAAATCCTCTCATCGAAAAATTATAATAATTCATGTATAGAAAAAAGTAATCCTACTCTATTTAAGATTAAAAAATTATCACTATATAAGCCGACGATTATCACCTCATAAGACAACAAAAGTTGGACCTCATAAGATTATAAACTTAAGTAAAAAAATCCTCTCATCGAAAAATTATAATAATTCATGTATAGAAAAAAGCAATCCTACTCTATTTAAGATTAAAAAATTATCACTATATAAGCCGACGATTATTACCTCATAAGACAACAAAAGTTGGACCTCATAAGATTATAAACTTCAGTAAAAAAATACTCTCATCGAAAAATTATAATAATTCATGTATAAAAAAAAAGCAATCCTACTCTATTTAAGATTAAAAAATTATCACTATATAAACCGAAGATTATCACCTCATAAGACAACAAAAGTTGGACCTCATAAGATTATAAATCTAAATAAAAAATCCTCTCATCGAAAAATTATAATAAGGCGATGAATTCTATATTACTTCATTATAAATAAGAGTAATAATTTGTTTTTAAATATTAACAAACAATCTTTTGAATCTTAAAAAAAATTCTTCAGATTATAAATTTAAGTAAAAATTATCCACATCGAAAATTTATGATGGGTAATGAAATTCTGTATTATAAATAAGAGCAATCATTCGTTCTTAGATATCAACTAAAAATCTTTTGAGTCTTAAAAAAAACGATCTTATGAAAATAAACTTAAGTTAAATTGTCTCACATTGAAAAATTATAATATAATGTGATAAGATTTTATTATATAAATAAGAGTAGCAATCATTCATTTTTAGATATTACCAAAAATCTTTCGAGTCTTAAAAAATTTCTTTAGACTATAAAGTTAAATAAAATTATCTCGCATCGAAAAATTATAATGGGGTCATAGATTTCTATTATATAAATAAGAGTAATAATTCGTTATTAAATATTAATAAAAAAAATCTTTTGAGTCATAAAATGAATTTAAAAATAATTTTTAAGACTATAAACAAAAAATCTTATACTCCAATTCTTTAGAAATTCTAAACATATAAAATTAAAATTTTAAAATAATTAATAATAAAAATAAAATTATTATTATTATTATTATTATTATTATTATTTTATTATTATTATTATTATTATTATTATTATTATTATTATTATTATTATTATTATTATTATTATTATTATTATTATTATTATTATTATTATTATTATTATTATTATTATTATTATTATTATTATTATTATTATCCTAATACAGGTAGATATATTTTTTTCCTTTATTTTATTATGATAAATAAGAGTAATCGTTCGTCCTAGATATCAACCAAAAAATTAACCCACATCGAAAAATTATAAGAAGAAAATTATAAGAAGGTGATGGAATACTATATTATAAATAAGAGTAATTGTTCGTCCATAGATATCAACGAAAAATTTAAGAAAGTAAGTATCAACCACGTCGCATGGTCTTAAGACTCTAACGTGGTGAACAGAGTATCTACAAGACTACAATTATAAATTTGAAGTCGTAATTGTGAACTTTACTATCATTTCAAATGCATTTATAATTGTACAAATGCATTTACTATCAGTTACTTTAAGCTCAACATTCATTTATAATAACTTGTGCGCTGATGATGATAAATTTGTTTTTTATCACATGTTTCATCGTTGTTGACTGTAATATGTTCCCATTATACCCAGTGAATATTTATATCTACGTATATTTATGTGTGAGGAACTTTAATTAGTCTTTTATTCTAATTACAACTCACCATATATAATGCCTATAATTTAATTTGATCTTTATCGTATATATTATCTCTGATTCCTTGAAACACATTTAGGTATATGGATAATATTTCTTTACTATTAGGCATACTCTTAACCTCGACTGACTCTCTACCGTTGTACAGTTTCACAAATTTATGCAATCATTCAACTTGGTATCCTTATCAACGTCACTAAAAAGTGGCCCGTGCATCGCACGGGCTTTACATCTAGTTATACAACTATTTGCTGAACAGTGAAGGTCGTAACAATCATACGTCATCACCAACTATCTATTTATTCAAGCGAGGTGTTCTATATTTTTTTTTACAGCTTTACAACTTATTAGATGTAAAATTTATTTACTTCAAAGTTAGATCACAGATATTTGACACTTTAATCAAATTAAAAAGAAAAGAAGTAAAGAACAATTAAGTAAATGTGGTGGCTAAAACAAATACTCCATTGAACCTAAAGGCAAAATTATTTTGGTGAAATCACGGGAATTCGATAAGTGTAAGGCCCTGTTCTTTTCGGCTGACACAGGGCTGAGCTGGTATGATAAGAGCTGAGCTGGTCTGATAGGAGCTGAGCTGGACTGATAGAAGCTGAGCTGAAATAAAAGAAGCTGAAACTAATAACTAATTATATAAATTATCTAATAATATTTTTAAAAAAATAAAAAACTATAACACCATAATAATAATAATAATAATAATAATAATAACAATAATACAACAACGACGAAGAGAGAGAAAGGCTTTCTCTCTCTAGTTTCTCTTCTCCCGCGCGATTCTGTTATGCGAAGCTTTATCCATGGTGATGGTTGATTCCACAAGCAAGCGTGGTCCAGGTCGCCCGAAAAAAGCTCAACAATCTCTTCCTCCTCTTCCTCCTTCTTCTTCGAGCAAGGATAAAGAGCGAATTGGACCAGAATGCTCGCATCAAATTGAAACCCAGAGTTCTTCGCCGGGAAATTGCTCTCTTCAGGACTATATTCTCAAAGCTATGGCATCTGCTGGTAAAATCTCTACTTCTACTAATCATTCGCTAGATTCTAGTCATATATTGAATGTTAATGGATCGATTGTGGAGCCTGAAAGTGAAGTAGTTACTGAACCCCCTGCTTCTAGCTCAAATATTGGTGTTAATAATGCACCTAAGACTAGTTGGTCCAAGATTGCGGAGAATGCTCAGAAATTGGGCATGAATTTGCAATTCTTTGAGGACGTAACTGCTTGTAGTGAAATTGATATTGCTCTAGATGATTTTGCGGATGAACTTAAAATGTGGGAGCATACTCTTATGGGGAATGTAATTGGATCGAAACCCACGCTTCAGCTAATGAAGAAATTTATCTTGGAGAAATGGGGTTCCCTAGCTTCACCAGTGGTTCAATACTTCAAACGGAGATGGTTTTCCGTTCGTTTTGAGTCTAAGAAGGCTATGGATCGAGTGCTGAGGGAGGGTCCTTGGAGCATGGGTATCTACACCCTTGTTCTAAAGGAATGGTCTCCAGGTTTCTCTTTGGAAATGGACAGGATTGCCTGTGTTCCAATCTGGGTTATCTTGCCTGATTTAGACCCGTTTCTTTGGTCTGATGTTGTTCTTAGCAAAATTGTGAGCAAGATTGGGCGTCCTCTTTGTGCAGATATGGCTACCACGACTAAGGCAAAGATTTCCTTTGCTAGAATGTTAATAGAGGTGGATATATCGAAACCTTTGCCTGAGAGTGTGGTTATTAATACTCCCTTATGTGATCATTCGGTACAAAAGATTCAGTATGAGTGGGTACCTTTCTATTGAAAGGGATGTAGGAAACTAGGCCATACCATATCTGCCTGTAGGCGTGAGAAGAAGAAAGTTGCAGTAAAACAGGCTGTTGTTAAGCCGGATACATCACAGTTGAAAGTAGGTTCTACTAGCATTGATGCTGGTATGCACTCTAATATGGAGTCAGGTGGTAAATTGGAACCCATGGTGGAGGATAGCAGCCAGGAACAAAAGTTGGATGATTCTTTCACTGGTGGAAAGCCTCCACAGGAAGCTGTTGGAAAACAATTAGACAGATCCAGACCATTTTATCAAGATGAGACTTTCATTCCTGTCTCTAAAAGGAATTCTTCTGGTAATAAGAGTAGGCCAGTTATTACAGTGGAACCTACGCCTCTTGTTAATGCTTTTCACCTCTTCTCGAAAGGAGAAGTGATGGACGTTGCAGGTAGTGTAGCAGAGTTTATGGAGGAACCTCCTGGGCTGTTGTCTCAGAGATAGAAGACCACCTCTCCAATTCTCAATGAGGATTGCTACTTGGAACATTAGAGGGTTTAATTTGGCCCTGAAACATAGTGAGGTTCAGGAGTTTTTCAAGTTAAATAATTTGGATGCTCTTATTTTGTTGGAAACTAGAGTAAAGCAGGCAAAGTCGGCTAAGATTATGGCCAAAGTCTTTAAACATAATGAGGTTACTACTAATTACTCTCACCACTATAATGGGAGAATTTGGTTGATAATTAATCCTGCTACCATCAAATTTACCTTGGTTCAAGCCAGTGATCAACATATTTCTGGTTGGATCCATAATCTTGCTACGAATAAACGCATCTTCCTGAGTGCTATCTATGGGAGTAATGCCCCTGAGGAGAGGCTCAGTTTATGGAATGATCTTGTTTCCCTTGCTACTGACTCTGAATGGATAGTAATGGGAGACTTTAATATTGTAAGGTCTCCTGAGGAGAAGATTGGTTCATCTCCCCCTCTCTAAATGACATGATGGATTTTAATTCATGTATACATAGGTGTAAATTAGATGATTTGCCCACTTCAGGATGCTCACTTACCTGGACCAATAAACATGATCTGGATACTAGAATTTGGTCTAAACTTGACAGAGTTCTTGTCAACCCTGCTTGGCTATCTTCTTTTCCATCTTTTTCTGCAATCAGTGGAGAGCCAGGTATCTCGGATCACTCTCCCATTATAGTTGCCACTCTGGATTCTCCCAAGGTCAGGAAGCGCTTCAGTTTCCTTAATAGCTGGAGTGCTCATCCAGCCTTTAAAGAAGTTGTTGATGCTGCTTGGAAGATACATGTTACGGGCTCACCTATTTTTTGCCTGTTTACTAAGCTCAAATATACTAGAGTTTCTTTGACCAAATTTCATAAGGAGTACTTTACTAAAATTCCGGATCGTATCAAGGATGCTAAAAAGGATCTTTTGACCTGTCAGAATCTGCTGCAGCTAAAGCCTTTCTCTCCTGAACTAATCAGGAAAGAAAAAGATCTCTTAGCTCACTACTGTGAACTGAAGGAAGCCGAAAGAAGTATGTTGCAACAGCGTGCTAAAATTCAACACCTTCAACTTTCAGATTGTTCTACAAAATATTTCTATTCCAAAATTGCTGAACGTAGAACTCAACAAATGATAGGGGTAATTCAAGATAGTACTGGAACTCTTTGTCAAGGTACTACTGCTGTTTCTACTGCTTTTCATCAATATTATACTCAGCTGCTTGGGACACCACGACCTGTATCTACTATGGATCTCACTATTGTACAAAAGGGATCTTGCATGGAGGAGGTTAATAGTCTTATAGCTCCTATTTCCTTCTCTGAGACTAAGGCAGCTGTGTTTGACATGGACTCTAATAGTAGTCCGGGAGTAGATGGTTTTTCTGCTGGTTTTTTTAAATCAGTATGGCACATTGTGGGAGAAGATTTCTTTAAGGCTGTACAAAGCTTCTTTAAGTCTGGTAGAATGCCTAAGCAAGCCAATTCTACTTTGGTTTCTTTGATTCCTAAAAAGTCTAATCCTGCTAGTGTTTTGGACTTTCGCCCGATATCTTGTTGTACAGTTTTCTACAAGGCAATTAGCAAAATCCTAGCTAACAGGCTTAAGCCTCTCTTGCCTCAAGTAATTGGGGAGGAGCAGGCTGCTTTTGTTCAGAATAGAAGCCTCTTTAAGAATACTCTCCTCTTTCAATCTCTTGTGAAGGGTTACACTAGGAAGTTTATTTCTCCAAGATGCTTGGTAAAAGTAGACATTCGTAAAGCATTTGATTCTCTTCAATGGCCTTTTATTTCTAATATGATGGATGCGTTGGGATTTCCTGTACAATTCACTAAATGGGTGATGGGATGCATTACAAGTCCATGGTATTCATTCAAGATTAATGGAGAGATTACTGGTTTCATTCAGGGGAAGAACGGGATACGGCAAGGGGATCCGTTGTCCCCTTACTTATTTGTTCTTAGCATGGAGGTTCTCTCAAGATCTTTATGAATTTTATGCAAACAAGACCAAGTCTCCTATCATCCTAAATGTGTTAAAATGAACCTGACACATCTTATTTTTGCGGACGATTTGATGCTCTTTGTGAGGGGAGATGTTCCTTCTGTTTTGGCTATTAAGCATACCCTTGATTACTTTGCTGAGATTTCTGGTCTTACAGCTAATGCGGATAAGACGAGTATCTACTTTGGGGGTGTCTCAGATCCGATTCAGAATGAAATACTTCATTCTACAGGCTTCTCTCTTGGTTCTTTCCCATTTAGATATCTTGGCATTCCCCTCAATGATGCTAGGCTGATTGTCAACATGTTTGATAGCCTTATTCTTAAAATACAACACTCTATTCATCATTGGTCCGCTCAACTGCTTTCTTATGCAGGGAAGGCTCAATTGATTAATTCGGTTGTATTTGGTTTAGAAAACTTTTGGTGCTCTAGCATTCTATTGCCCCGGGCTGTCTTGCAGAAGATCAACAAGCTTTGCAAGGATTTTTTCTGGGGAATTGAGGTTGGGGCAAGAAGGCATGTTTTTAAGAGCTGGAAGACGATTTGCTCTCCTTGGTTTGTAGGTGGGTTTAACATTAAGCATCTTGAGGCTTGGAATAAGGCCCTTTTAACCAAATGGCTATGGAAGATGGATACCAAACGAGGTAGCATTTGGATTAACTGGTGCTCTAATTACATCACAGCTGCTGAATCCGTTTGGACTATCAAGAGTAAAGAGATTTTTCCTACTGGTGTTAAAAACATTCTTGTGGTTCGTGATGAATGCATTCTTAGATCTGGTTCACTGCAGCAAGCTCAAGATTTTGTTGCAAGTTGTGTACAGGCTAACAAGTTTTGTCTTGCAGCAGCTTATAAGTTGTTTACTGATACTCTTCCTACTCTCCATTGGCAATCCTTACTGAGAAATTCTATCACTATGCCTAGGAATAAGGTCATCCTATCTCTGGCCCTACAAAAGAAGCTGGCCACTACTGATAAATTGCAGAGTAGAGGATTCTCTTTAGCAAATAGGTGTGCTCTCTGTAGCGCAGCAGCGGAAACACACAATCACTTGTTCTTTAAGTGCAGCTACTCTACTGAAGTTTGGAAGGGAATCATTAACTGGATGGGCATATGTTCGAATGTAAACACCTTGAGACTTGCAGCTAATTGGAGCGTTAGTCATGCCTCATCTAAGCATTGGAAGGCTTGTTGGTTCAGAGTCAGTTTAGCAACAACCGTCTACAGTATTTGGAAGGAACGGAATAACAAGATTTTTGCATCAGCATGTTCTCCCCCTGATATTCTTGTCAATAGAATCAAATTCTTAGTTTACATTCAGTTTGAGCAATGTACTGATAGGCCCAAGTACAAAAGGATTATTGATGCTTTGCACTCTTTAGCTACTCGAGCTACTTGTTAGCTTGTAGTGTGGTAGTTCTTTGCATCAAACCTTGTAACTTCATTTCTCTTAATGAAGTGATATCTTTTTTTGCAAAAAAAATAAAAAATAAAAAATAATAATAATAATAATAATAATAATAATAATAATAATAATAATAATAATATTTGCTTTATCTCAGGATGCTGGAGCGCGTGCCGCAGTTCATATTTTCACTAGAATTAGTTTTGTAATCGCTAAGGGAGTGGGGGCCCAGATAGTATCTCGGCTTCCCTCTAACTTCTTGTAATTTGTTCTGGTGTTTAATACAAGTTCCGTTTAAAAAAAAAAAGTAATAATAATAATAATAATAATAATAATAATAATAATAATAATAATAATAATAATATCTTGTAATTTGTTAAGGGAGTGGGAGCCCAGATAGTATCTAGGCTCCCCTCTAACTTCTTGTAATTTGTTTCGTTTTTAATGCAAGCTCCAGTTTAAAAAAATAAATAATAATAATAATAACAATAATTAATTAATTAATAATAATAGTAATAATAACAACAACAACATAAAATTCCCTCCAATTCATTTTATTTCTACTTTTGTTTTTTTCATACTTGACAATAGAAAATTTTATTATGTATATATCTTTGATTACGTAATTACAAAATTTTAAATTTTTATTTTCTTAAATCTTAATACAATACAAATAATACTCATATGCTATATTGTATGGTATATATATATATATATATATATATATATATATATTAGATATTCTATTTACTCAAAAATAGTGTAAAAAAACGTAAATTAATCGTAATAACAGTTAGACAGAGTTGTAAATATTTGAATGCAATATCTATTTCAGGACATCAAAATATTATGGAGTGCATAATAATATTAATTAATACTCCCTCCGAATCTATATGTTCGTCCACTTTTAATATAATACTCCACCCATATATTAAACTTTGTGGACGAACCTATAGATACGGAGGGAGTAATTATTATAATAACAATGATGATAAAAATAAATAGAAAATAATAATAATAATAATAATAATAATAATAATAATAATAATAATAATAATATCATCTGCAGTCCTAGCCACAGTATCATCACCACTTTAGCTACACAAAAAAGGCTCCCTACCATCGATGCTCTCAAGCTAGAGGGTTTCATTTTGTCAACAGATGTGTTCTTTGCAAATCTGACATTGAGACCTCTGCCCATCTCTTCTTCAATTGCACCTACTCTCATGGAGTTATGACTAGTATTAATAACTGGCAAGGGATTACACAGAGACCGCACAGTCTTGGGAAGGAAATCAAGAGAGCACACTTCTCCAAGAGGAAGAAAAATTGGGTCAAGCAATGGCGTTTATGCTGTATTATTGCTACCACTCATGCCATCTGGGAGGAACGTAATAGAAGAATCTTTGTGGGAGTGGAAAGACAACAACATGAATTAGCTACGAAGATTAAATATCATGTAAGTATTAGACTTTTGCAATGTACTCACGAGTCTCATTTTGTAGCAGAGAAGCTCAATGGATAACTTTGGCTGCCTCTTTTGTAAGATTTTGTTACTTTATTTACCCTCGATGGATGAATATAAGTAAGCTGTCCTTCTTGCAAAATAATAATAATAAGAATAATAATAATAATAATAATAATAATAATAATAATAATAATAATGATAATAATAATAATAATAATAATAATAATAATAATAATAATAATAGTAAGCTGCCCTTCTTGCGCGACGTTTGTGTTGATCTGACCGGATCCTCCCCTTTGACCCAGTCCGGCTTGACTTCTTTTGAGCCCGGACGGGTCGTTGCTGATGCTGCTCGTCGTAAGTGTGCCAAGTATCAGGCACGCTGCACGGCGATTGGGTATGGTTTCCTCCCTTTCTCTTTCTCCTCTCTCGGTGAGCTCGACACGGAGGCTGTCTCTCTGCTCCAGCGGATTCGTAAATTCGCTATGTCACAGGATGCTGGAGCGCGTGCCGCAGTTCACATTTTCACTAGAATTAGTTTTGCTATTGCTAAGGGAGTGGGGGCCCAGATAGTATCTAGGCTCCCCTCTAACTTCTTGTAATTTGTTCTGGTGTTTAATGCAAGATCCGTTTATAATAATAATAATGATGATGATGATGATGACGACAACAACGATGACGATGATAATAATAATTTGTTATTATTATTATTAATATTAAGAGATATAAGTAATAAAAACAAAAACGACAACAACAACAACAACAACAACAACAATATTATCATTATTTTTTTTAAAAGGAAATTTGCATTAATATCAAAATGCAATAATAAAAATAACAACAACAATAATAATGACTTATTGTAATTTGTTTCGATCTTAATTCAACTTCTGTTGCATATAAATAAATAAATAAATAAATAGTAAATATATTATTATTATTATTATTATTATAATAATTATTATTATTATTGTTGTTATTATTATTATTATTATTATTATTATTATATTATTATTATTATTATTATTATTATTATTTTTTTATTTTTTTATTTTTTTTATTATGAACTGGAGCTTGCATTAATAACGAAACAAATTACAAGAAGTTAGTGGGTAACCGAGATACTATCTGGGCACCCACTCCCTTAGCGATAGAAAAACTAAGACGAGTAAAAATAAAAGCAGCTGCGCGGGCTCCTGCGTCCTGAGAGATAGAGAATTTCTGAATTCGCTTGAGTAAAGCAGCTGCCTCCGCGTCAAGCTCCCCTAGAGAAGAGAAAGAGAAAGGTAGGAACCCGTATCCAGTCTTGGTGCACAAATCTCCATACTTGGCGCACTTACGCTGAGCAGCATCAGCGACCGCGCGGCCAGGCAGAAAATCAGACATCGCGGACTGAGTCAAAGGGGACGACCCTGTCAGATCGACACACACATCGCGCCCCCTATCCCAGGAATACAGAAGTAAATCCGCCGGGCGAAGGGGCTTGTCGTGCCCATCAATCAAACCAATATCCACCTCCTTACCCGCCGAAATACCAGATCGGAAGCAGATATCCAAAAGGGTGTCGCGGACCAGGTTATGTCTATGCTTAATGCCAACGGTACCAGCACACGACACAGCATGGTCCCCAAAAATGTCCCCAACACAAACCCGGGAGCAGGCAGAGCAAGGCTTATTATTATTATTATTATTATTATTATTATTTTTGCAGGAAAATTTATCATTTCATTGATTGAATGAAATTACATTTTGATGCAAAAGTATATCACACTAAAGTCTAATTACATAGACAAATGGTCTATTATCCTACTAAATTTAGGATTAGCATGATGAGCAAAAAATCTAGTTTTAACTAAGAATTGTATTCTCTCAATGATTGCATCAGTAGTGAGCTTAGCACCAGTAAAGGTTCTAGCATTCCGTTCTAGCCAAAGTACATGAATTGTTGCTGTCAAGCTTACGGCCATCCAAAGATATTTCCAATGCTTGGTGGAGTGTGCTTGAGACATCCATTTCTTCACCTTAGGGAGATGATCACTTATATAATCCAATGACATCCAGTGTAAGATAGCCTTCCATACTTTGTTAGAGAATCGGCAAGTGAAGAAGAGATGAAGATGATCTTCAGATGCTTTTTCACAAAGAGGACAACGAGATACTAGTTGAAATCCCCGTCTCATATACATGTCTGTAGTAGATAGTTGCAACTGAAATGCTAAAGATGTAGTAACTTTGTGACTTGGAGTAATTACTGAGGAATGCAAGATACGTCCCCATTTCTGCACTTTCCAATGGTTAATCAAATTATATAGTTTGTTCACCAGGAATTTGGACTCTGATGAACACTCCATAATCCAATCCTTTGCTGTAGTTATAGAGCCAGCAATCAGCACAATCTTATCTCTAGCTTCCAATATATGCTTGAACCCCATGGGAAAATGCTCCTTAGCTTGAATAGACCAGATATCTTCATTTCTTAAGATGTATTTACTGCATCAGGATATCCAGATTCTGCTAGATTCTTCAGAAAACATCCAAAGCCATTGAGATTGCAAGACCAAATTCCAAGATCTTGTATCCTTGATTCCAAACCCACCATTATTCCAGGGAGAGCAAATACTTTTCCAACTTTTAAAAACTAATCTTCTCTGCCCAGTCTTTACTCCCCAAAAGAAGTCTTTGCACATTTTATTGAGGGTTTTAACAACAGAAACAGGTAGAAGTAGGCTAGTACACAAGAAATTTTCTAACCCAAAAATGACTGAGTTGATAAGCTGAGCCTTGCCTGCATATGAAAGTAACTGAGTAGACCAATGCTGAATTGCATGCTGCACCTTTAGTATGAGAGCATCAAAAAGAGGAATAGTGATCCTAGCAGTAGTAAGAGGCATCCCTAAGTAACGAAAGAGGAACTTCCCCACTGAGAATCCTGTACTTGCGGTTATCTCCTGTTGAACAAGGTCCTTAACCCCACCAAAATATATGCAGGTTTTATCAATATTCGGATGGAGTCCTAATAATTTTGCAAATTTATTGAGTTCTTCTTTAATTGCATTAACTGATGGAACATCACCGCTAGTAAATATCATTAGATCATCAGCAAATATGAGGTGAGTCAATCTTAACTGACAACACTTAGGGTGATAGGAGACTTGTTTTTCCAAACAAATTCCCCTAAGCTTCTGTGAGAGGATTTCCATACTTAAGACAAATAGGTAAGGGGATAGTGGATCCCCTTGCCTAATACCACTTTTACCTTGGAAAAAACCTGCCACTCCTCCATTAATTTTGAAAGAATACCAAGGATCCTTGATGCAACCCATAATCCATTTTACAAACATATCAGGGAAACCCAATGACTTCAACATAGTAGATAAAAAATTCCATTGCAATGAGTCAAAAGTTTTCCTGATGTCCACTTTAACCATGCATTTAGGAGTTAGAAACTTCCTGGTATAATCTTTAACCAAGGCTTGTGAGAGCAGTATGTTATCAAATATATTCCTACCCTTGACAAAAGCAGCCTGCTCTTTTCCTATTATAGTTGGCATGATAGGTTTCATCCTATTAGCAATGATCTTAGTAACAGTTTTATAGAAAATGGTGCAGCAAGAAATAGACCTATACTCTTTGACAGATTGGGCATCCTTCTTTTTAGGAATAAGGGTCACAAGAGTGGCATTAGCCTGTTTAGACATGCGACCAGTTTTGAAGAAATGTTGAATAGCTGCACAAAAATCCTTAGCAACAATGTTTCAACAGGTTTTGAAGAAACCTGCTGAGAATCCATCAATGCCAGGGCTACTATTACTGTCCATGCTAAAGACCACTTTCTTAATTTCATCCAAAGAGACAGGTAGACAAAGCTGGTCAACAATGGAGCTAGGCAAGCTAGAAGTATGGTCAATAGTCCCATAGACTAGGGAAGACTTACCAAGAAGATTTTGGTAATAATCCTAAAAAGCTCTAGATACAGCAGGAAGACCAACACAAACCTTGCCATTTTCATCCTGAATAACTCCCAACATCTGTTGTGCTTTTCTTTCTACAATTTAGAGTAAAAATACTTAGAAGAACAATCTGTCATTTGAATATGCTGGACTTTGGCCCTTTGCTGTAGCATACTAAGTTCAGCCTCTTTAAGAAGACAATAAGAATCTAAAAGCTCCTTCTCTTTATTAATCAATTCCATAGAGAAAGGATTATCATTAATCTGCCTCTGACAGTCAGTCAAATCATCATGAGCTCTCTTCACTGCAGGTGTGAGCTTCAAAAAATAGGCTTTATGAAAATTGATAAGTACTTTCTTCACCCTTTTTAATTTCTGAAAGAGACAATACATTGGTGCTCCATGCACCTTTTCCATCCAAGCTTCAGAGACTACTTGGAGAAAATTTGGATGCCTTGCCCAACAGTTGAGAAAACTAAACATTTTCTTGGTTATTACCTCTTTAAAGACCTCCACAATAACAGGAGAGTGGTCTGAAATCCCAGGATCTCCTATAATAACAGCAGACACAGGAAACAATACAGACCAGTTGGGATTTGCTAAAGCTCTATCCAATCTAGAATAGGATCTTGTATCTAGATCCTGTTTGTTAGTCCAAGTCATCCTCCCCCCATTACAAGGAAGATCATCCAGTTTACAATCTAGTAAACAACTATTAAAGTCCCACATTTCTTTTAACACTGGAGGGGTGGCTCCCAACTTCTCCTCAGTAGTCCTAACAACATTGAAATCCCCCAAAACTAGCCAGGCCTTATCAGTGTAGACACTTCTCAAATCTCTCCATAGTTCTTCTCTGTTAGCCCCATCATTCATACCATAAACCAAGCTAATTTGCATTACCTTATTACTGACAAAATGAGTGACTGTCCCAGTAATTTGCTGAGCAGAAAGAACAAGATTGGAGAAGCTGACAGTAACTGGATTATATAGAATCCAAATTCTCCCATTACAGTGGTAATCATAGTTGGTTATCACATTCCAGTTTCTGAACTTATTACTTATAATCTTCTTAGATTTGCTTGACTTAACTCTGGTTTCCACTAGACCAATGAGATCAACTTTATTAACTATTAAGAACTCCCACACCTCACTATGCTTTAAGGGCTTATTGAAACCTCTTACATTCCATGACACAATCTTCATCTTGATATATCAGGAGGAATTTTGTCCTTTTCAAATTCCACTATAGAGCATCCTTGGTGCATTACAGGCTGATTTCCTGAGCTATCATCAGTAAGAAAGGGAGAGGAATGGCTAATTATACCTTCATTCTCCCTTGAGAAGCACAGTCATCCCCCGAGGTACCACCTAGCTCATCACCATCACCAGACTTCATGCCACTAAAGAGCATCTGGAAAGGATTTTCCAGAACTAGGGGCTTCAAAATATACTCCCTAGATTTCCCAGAAGAAGAATTCTTCTTTTGGACAAGAGTAAAACCATCATCCTTATTAGTAGGACCACTCTCACCATCCATAGAGCATTCTGGATGCATTATAGGATCAGGACATGACTCCTTACCTAAGCTACCACCTAGCTCTTTCTCTTCATGTTCCTTCACACTTTCCTTCACATTTTCCTTTGCACTGTCCTCTTTTGATTTTGTTTTCTTCTTTTCCCACTTACAGTTAGGCTTGGTATGGCCTAATTTGCCACAACCATGGCAATAGAAGGGAACCCATTCATATTCAACTGTCATAACAGATGGACCAGTAAATGGGGTATTGACTAGAATAGAATCCACAAGAGGTTGAGAAACATCCACCTCAATCAAAACTCTAGCAAATGACAATTTAGCTTTAGTAGTAGTAGCTAAATCAGCACATAATGGTTTCCCAATCTTGCTTGCCACCTTACTCAATACCACTTCTGACCACATGAATGGGTCTAAATCAGGAAATAGCACCCAAACAGGAACTGCACTAATTTTATCCATCTCAATTGAAAACTTAGGAGTCCATTCTTTTAGAATTAAACTATAAATTCCCATCTTCCATGGACCTCCTTTAAGCACATTGGTCATGTCCTCCATTGATGAAAATCGAAAAGAGAACCAACCTTTCTTATAATATTGGACTATAGGTTTAGCAATGGTTCCCCAACTATCCCTAACAAACTTCTGAACAGTAGCCAGATTTGGCTTAGAACCAATCACATTACCCATTAAGGTATATTTCCATAATTGCAGTTCATCAGCAAAGTCCTCAAGTTTGATATCGATTTCAGTAGAGTTACGACTATCATCACAAAGAAAAAGATTCATTCCTAATTGTTTTCGATTATGAACAACATCCGACCATTTTTTCGCTTCCTCATTTCTTTGTTGAACAGAGGGTTCAACAATGGCTTCGTTATTCACATGAACAGCATTATCATTACTAATAAGCAAATTTGAATTAGAGTTAGTATCAGGATTATCAAGTTTACCAGCTGAGTGGAGAGCATTTAGTATAATGTCATTGAGAGAAGACGGTTGCGAAGTACCCTGGGAATCGGGATTCTCCTGGAACTCTGCATCATTTCCACCCAATTCTGGCCCAGTGGAACCGGAGTTAGGAGGAGGTTGATTGTGTAAAGATTTCTTGGGAGGACGACCTGGGCCTCGCTTTGGTGGAGGAGCAGACGCCATTGTTGAAAGCTTCGCGCTCATTACTCATTATTATTATTATTATTATTATTATTATTATTATTATTATTATTATTATTATTATTATTATTATTATTATTATAAATGGAGAATTTTATTGATGAATCAAAAAGCAGTTTACAAAAAATTGGTGGGTAACCGAGATACAATATGGGCCCCCACCCCCTTAGCTATAGCAAAGCTAAGTCTGGTAAAAATAAAAGGAGCAGCGCGTGCTCCGGCATCATGTGCTATCGAAAATTTTTGAATCCTCTTGAGTAAGCCGATAGCATCTGCCTCCAATTCCCCCAACGAAGAAAAGGAAAAGGGCAAAAACCCATACCCAAGCCCCGAGCATAGGTCCCTGTACTTAACGCATTTGTGCCGGGCATCGTCACCCACAGCACCGCCTGGCGCGAAATCAGAGAGCCCTGACTGAGTCAAAGGAGAAGACCCGGTAAGATCTACGCAAACGTCACGCCTTTTGTCCCACGAATAAAGAAGCAAATCTGCAGGACGCAAGGATCTGTCATGATCATCAATCAAGCCAATATCGATCTCCTTCCCAGTCGAGACCCCGGAACGGAAACAGATATCCAAAAGAGTGTCACGAACGAGGTTATGTCGATTATTATTATTATTATTATTGAAGTATTATTTTAGAAGCTGAAAATATTGGAGCTGAGCTGAAAATATTTGAGCTGAGCTGAGCTTATAGGAGCTGGGTTGAGCTGATAAGAGCTAGGCTGAGCTGATAGAAGCTGAGCTGGTCTGAAACGGGCTGAAATTAAGCTGAAAAGAACAGGGCCTAACACGGATGACCTTTTTGAAATGCAGTAAGCAAATAGGCCAGATCAGGTTAAGTGATATTATGTATACCAAGAAAATTAATGGTTAACAAAAATGCATAATAAAACCGACAAATTGAGTTCTTAGAACCCAATGTAAAGAATAATAATCAAAACTCCCTTAAAAAAAATCTACTCATCATTATATAATAAACTCAAGTTAAACTTACCTAAATTTTTAAACGTCATTCCTCATCTCACTATCATGATCGGTAATCTCTTATCTTCAAAATTTCCTTTGTATCTGTTATTAAAAAACTAAATTAGTTGATTAGTATCACACTAATGATACAAATCAATCAGAGAATGAAACAAAATAAATTAAAAGCTTAGATTAATTAGATTAGAGTATCACCATTGATTTTGAACTTGGTTAGTGCTGCAAATCACAATAAATAAACAGAACAAATCATTAGTTGATTAATAACACACTAATAATGCAATTACATCATCTTAATCTTAGTTTGTTCACATGCATGACAACTGTCGTGTATCATTTAATTGCATTCTTTCTTTGCTGATTTAGCACAATCTTGTTTCATAACAACACAACAAAAATACCAAGTAATTTGGAAGACATTTACATTCATTAAACTGACAAAATTCTATGGCAAATTAAAACTATATAGGTTAAAAATGAGAGACTGCAACTGCCACTGCCTGGATTCTTCCACACTAAACGAAAATTACACAATCACATTTGTACTTACAGCTTATGGATTCTGACAGCTATATACTTAAAAACGTGAATAAGTCAATAAGTGAAAATCTGAAGAAATTCAGAAACCTTTACAAATTACTCCATATATCTCTAATTCACTTGATTCATAACCAAAAAAAACCCTAAATATGATAAAAAGAATGTGCTAAAAATCACGAATAATGAATAAAATTACGAAAAAAAGGGAAAGGAAAAAAGGCGATACTTACTGATAATCAATTTAATTACGAATTAATCCCAAAAAATCAATTGACCATCTAAAATTAAAATAACAACAACCAAATTAAAGAAATTCAAGTCGAAAATTGATAAATTACCCAGAAAAGTTTAGAAAATTAACCTTGTGTGGCTGTAATTAAGGAATTCAATAGCGTTGGAGAAGAGCTGATAGAGATCTGGAATTCAATAATGGAGTTCTTGTGTGGCTGGAATTAGGGAATGATATGAGTGGAGTGCTATGGAAAAGGAAGAAAATTTGAATGTGAACATTGTGAAACGATTCACCGAAGATATAAAGACGATTAGATGTGTGTGAAACACAAACGAAAGAAACGAAGAGGCGGATATTGATTGCCAACGAACTATTTTCGAGAGGAATTACGGATAATGACATAGGGTATTGATGAAGAATAGCAATTAATAAGATCGATTAATTTGGTAATGCATTTTCGAGAATGATGAATTGAAAGATGGTGAAGATGCCTCGTGAAACGTTGAAGTGCAATGAAAGATTTAGTAGATCAAGAACAGTAATTATGGTGCTTTGTGAACTGCGTTTGCCTTGTTTTTTCTTCGTAAAAGACTACTATATTTTTTTCTACAAACTTCTCACAAATTTATGTCTTGGATCAATGGTTTGTTCACATGGGATTGAATCTGGAGGTCGCGGGTTCTATTCCAGTTGTTGTTTTTGGGAGGAGATTTTGGGCTAATTTGAGGCATTTAGTTTGAATGCACATAACATTGCGTTCACATTAGATGGAAAGTGGAAAGTATAAAAAATGAGACCTATTTCAAAATGGGAGCTTCACATGTTCTTAAAAATTGGGAAGTGAGTCCTGTTTTAATATATAGAGGATGTGTGACTTACGCACTTGTGAAGGGTTGAAATTCTAAGAGCATGTTTTACAATGGATAGTTTTTCTCCATCATCATTCTTCATCTTTTTTTTCTCCACCAAAAAATTACTAATTACAATGGATACAATTTTTCTCCATCATGGAACCCACAATTTTCCTAACTCATTTTTTTTCGAAATTACTTTTTCCTAACGAGTCTTTACTCAATCCTAACGAAATTTTACCGCTTTACCCCTCTCATTTCACCCTATAAAAAAAATCAAGTCTATGATTTTCTCTCTAAATAAATTTCAAACACCCATAAAGACACATGAACCACCAAGAACATTGGGACCTTTTGGGGTCGGTGGCTAGAGTCGGTGGCTGAGATCGGGTCGGTGGGATCGATTGGGTCGGAGCCGATGGTTGGGTAGTGGGCGGGTGGGTTGCATGGTGGTGGTTGGTCGGGTGAGGGGCGGGTGGTCGACGGTGAGGGTGGTCGACGGTGAGGTCTGGTGGGTGAGG
The DNA here is from genome assembly GCA_958450325.1 of Agrostemma githago. Classification (NCBI taxonomy): domain Eukaryota; kingdom Viridiplantae; phylum Streptophyta; class Magnoliopsida; order Caryophyllales; family Caryophyllaceae; genus Agrostemma; species Agrostemma githago. The sequence continues at coordinate 54,684,631 of OY288258.1, read as the reverse complement.
TGGTTGGGTTGGTCATGGGGTTTCGCCAGGGAGGGAGGACGTAGGTGTTGGTGGGGATATTTTTTATTTTATTTTATTTTTTAAAATTATTTTTTATTTAAATTACTCTCCTTTGTTAATTACTGTTTTCCCTTTTTCATTTGTTATTTTTTTTGTTTTTCATTTTTTTCTTTATTTTAGTTGAAACTTTTAAATTCAATTAACTCTAAACAATTAATCAAACAATAATACGGAGTAATACAATTAGAAAAAATAATTTTGTAAATAAATGAACGATTTTACATCACGATAATTGAATTAATAAAACGGGAGCGGTTGATTTTCTAAATTGATTAAGCAAAACAAAATAAGTGTAATTAATTTCAATGTCTAAAGTTTATACAAGGGTATAATGGGAAAAGTTTAGGAAAATTTGTTAGGATTGAGTAAAGGCTCGTTAGGAAAAAGTACGACCTTTTTTTTTTATCTATCTACCCACTCATTTTCAATCAACTTTCCCAACACATGGTCCACCAAAACTCTCCCATGGCCCACCAAAACTCTCCATAAAATTCTCCAAGGTGAGAGCATGTTTTACCATATAGAGTTTTCTCTCCATGTGGTGCATGGAGAGAAAGTGACCCTTTTTACCATGGAGGAGGTCTCCGTGGTGATGGAGAAAGCCAAAAATCTCCAAGGAAATGGAAAACTGCAAGGAGAGAATGGGTGGCCTGAGAGCAGTGGAATGGAGGAAATTGGTGTGTGCATGGAAATTAGTGTGCAGTGAAATGTCATGCATAATTATATTTTCCAACGGCTATTTGATCATATATCCAATTTTTATTGTTTTCAACGACTCTATTTTTTTCCACCCCATACAATGTACTATATATATATATATATATATATATATATATATATATATATATATATATATATATATATATATATATATATATATATGATATTGTTATACAATTTTCTACATAATTTTTTACTACATACAAAATGAGTAATAATAATAACAATTATAGTAATAATAATCCTAATCCATTTTTATTTAATCAATATGATCCATCATATTTACAATTTCTTGATTTTCAAAATATGTCAACTAATTATCATAATAATCGTCCCCCTAATATTCAGACACCGAATATAACTCAGAATCAGCAGTCAAATTCACAATTTAACCTACCTTCTCAAAATTCCGGGGTGAACTCATATTTCGGGTCACCAAACCCTCATTTTGGTGGTAATGAGCAAATGAGTTACGATAGTGATCATGGCACTCGTTTGTCACAAGAGGAAAATATAATTGTGGACAGGAACGAGTACGCGGACGAGTCGAACGTCATCAGGCAAGTCAGTGACGGAGGCAATGGAAATGCCAAAAACGTTTGGTCAGACGCTGAAGATAGAGCTCTCGTATCATCCTATATGCGAGTGTCAACAGATGGAGCAATTGGAACGGGGCAACGTGTTTCAAAATTTTGGACGAGAGTGAGGAACTTGTTCGAGGAGGCCCGACAATCAAACCCCGGTACAATCAAACAGCGTAATGTTGGCATGCTCACTAATCGATGGTCCCGAATTTCAGCTGGAGTACAGAAATGGGTGGGTTAGTACGAGAGAGCTAAAAGGAGATGCACCAGCGGAATGAATGAGAACGACATTCTATCCGAGGCTCGTGCGTTTTCAAAAAAAGACGCGGTTTGGAAGAGGCAGTGGTATTTTCTTAAGCAATACCCGAGATGGGAAACGGTTATTTGTGAGCAAGAATCACCACAACAACCGGAGGGAATAAATGCTGACACAACTGCTTCTGATAGTAGTGGCAAAAGGAGTCGTGCGAACGATGAAGATTGTCTCGAAACTGGAAGCGAAGGCCCAAGCAGCCGTCCACCGAGAATGAAGGCGCAAAAGCGAAAGAAGGAAAAATCTAAAGTTCTTGATGAAGAAGATGATATCATTGTTAAGGAAATCCAAGAGATTACTGGTATAATGAAGAAGAAGATGGTAGACTCGGAGAGGAGAACCGACGCGGAAATAAGGAATCAAATATGGAACCAAAAGATGAAGTTATATGAACATTTATGTAATATTAGCAGCTTGACTGCAGTGGAGGAGGAGCGCAAAAACCAACTGTTCCTAGAACTGAATGACTTCTAGACGTGACCTTCATAAATAAATTAGATAATTAAGTTTAATTTAAAATTTAAGTATCGAGTAATGTTGTTGTTCAGCTAGGTTACAAAGTTAAGCAGCTCATTCATAATAATGTGCGTTTAATATGTTTATATTTTAGTTACTTTTTAATGTACGTTTAGTGTAAGTGTCGGCAAATGAACCTAGATGAAATCCCCACCGTTGGGGTTGCTTTAACACACAACATTCAAATTAAATTACATAACATTATTTCAAACACACAGGTCTAGACGACACACAACTGCTCTATAAAAAAAATTACTTCGAAATATAAAAATCAACTGAAATGCCATAAATATTAAGTACTAGAAATTGGTCTCAACCGCTATTTTCCCGCCCCTCTTTTTTCTTCCAAATGTGTTCCATTAAATCATTTCTGAGTGTCAAATTAACGGAGCTGTCTTCCAAGTGAGTTCGTTTAGCGATATATTCCTCCACGTTATTGACATACCCTATAGAATGTTGAGATACTTCAACAATTGTTACATCTTCATCTGATTCGTCATTGAACTCATTTGGATCATCGTACGACGGATATGAGTAACTCTCGTCTTCTACAATCATATTATGCAATATGATGCAAATTTTGCATAATCTTTGCTAACATTTTCTTATCCCAAGTCATAGCAGGATGTCGAGTGATGGCTCACCTTGCTTGTAACACTCCAAAAGCACGCTCCACATCTTTTCGAACACTTTCTTGTTACTCTGCAAATCGGCGTTCCTTAGGAGTTTGTGGTAGCGGAATTGATTTCATAAACGCGGACCAATTTGGATAAATACCATCGGTCAGATAATACGGGGTGTCATATCGACGCCCGTTGACGACATACTCAACAACAGGGGCTCTTCCATTTAACAAATCATCGAATATGTGAGATCGGTAAAGTACAGTTAAGTCGTTCAGGGTACCTGGTAGGCCGAAAAAGCAGTGCCATATCCACAAATCTTTCGAAGCAACTGCTTCTAAAATTACAGAAGCAGTTCCCATCCCTTCCTTGATATTGACCTTTCCATGCAGTAGGACAGTTTTTCCAAATCCAATGCATACAATCGATTGAACCAATCATACCAGGGAATCCTCCTTTCTTATTCACTCGGAGTAGTTCTTTTAAGTCGTATGTTGTCGGTCTCCTCATGTACACATCTCTGAACTGAGCTATTACCGCGTCCGTGAATTCATGAAGTACGGTCCTTGTCGTGCTTGAGCTGAGCCTCAGGTACTCGTTCACTCTATCGGCGGCCTCTCCATATGCTAGCAACTAGATTGCAGCAGTACATTTCTGTAAATCTGAAATGCCCAATCTCCCAATAGCGTCTGTTAGTTGGTGGAAAAAAGGATTATGCGCTTTCACACCTTCCAACACACGTAGGAATACGTGTTTTCGCATTCGGAAATGACGGCGAAACACATTATCAGGGTATGTGGGTTGAGGGGTGAAGTAGTCATTGTAAAGTTGATTGTAGCCTTCTTCTCGGTTTCTTTCAATTCGACGCCTCTTATGCGGTCGATTTGCACGAGCTTTGCACTTATTTCGCAAACGTCTCCATACTGCTATAAGAGATAGACAAGCGGCGGCATCGTCCTCTAAATCGTCAGATGAAGAAACCATTTTTTTGTAAAAGCTAGAGTAATTTGGTGTTATTGTTTTACGAAATGTAGAAGTGTGTTTGTGAGTGTATTCATTTTTGCACATTGTAAGGGATATTTGTAGTTGTTCGGAATATAGCCGTTGGAAATATGACCGTTTGAAATATGGCCGTTGGATATATGGTCGTTGGAAATATAGCCGTTTTTTTAATTCTATGTTGTCGACTTCTCTATATAAGGTGGTGTTGTAAACTGTAGAATTTATTCACATCCAACATTCTAAGCATTTTCAAATAATATAGCTGATTTCATTATATCAAAAACAAATTACTCAAAAATGACCATATGGGATGATAAAGTAAAAACAGTATCAAAGAGAAATTGACATGATAAAGGATCATGCTCCTCAGTTTCTTGATCGTTTGAACCTTGCCATGCCAGAAACGGTGTACATGGATATGGTACATTGTGAACCACCATTAACGATGTTGAGCTCTATCATATCTGGAAACGCGAATAATGTGTTAAGTCCACCTATTTTGAGCAATGCCACATTAGGTAATATTATCCGGTTTTTTTTTGATAAATCGTAGTTGGAAAGATAACTTACATTCTACATGATTAAATACAACATGTTTTTTATTACGTTATTTCAGATACTTATATCTCCAAAGACGAAAAACATCGCAAATTAAGGAAAGAAGTCGTCGAAATCGTTAATCGCTTGTTTAACGTAATGAATTTTGACACCTTGTTTGATCTACTTTCTGGGGCTGGTAGAATTTTCATTCCACGTGAGCGCTTTCATTACTGTGACGTATATGATGATGTTACGATGGTGGAAGAACAAAAATATTTACGTGATCAAGATGTACCGGCAGACCGACTTAATTACGATTCAGACGAGTGGTTAGGAAGTGAATGTGATGACTCCGATTGATTTTAATTGTTGTAGTATGTTCATGTACCCAGTCATGTCTGTTTAGTAAATGTTTTTCGCTTAATGTAACGCTCGTTCTTATTAATGTATTTTTTTCACGTCTTTAAATTGAATGTTTGTGATTAATAAAGCATCGTGGTTTGCTAAAAAATGTATACAGTTCGTATTTTGCTTTAACCTTACGCCAATTTTATCTTGTAGAAATACCATAAAAAGTGGAAAAATACGTAAAAAGTAAACAAAAACAAATCGTGAATTTTTAATTTCACAGTGTACTAAATTTAATTAATCATCTAATTATAATATAATCAAGAAGTTAATTATAATTAAAGATAATTGAGAATGAGTGAAGTAAACAGATAAAAATGAGTTGTGAAAGGTGTGGGTCCCATTATGGAGAGGTTGATGGAGAAAAAATGTATCCATTGTAATTGAGGATTTTTTTGTGGAGAAAAAAAGGTGGAGAATAGTGATGGAGAGAAAATATAGAGAAAAAAGTATCCATTGTAAATGATGCTCAAAGTGATGGAGAATTCCCCATTCTCCACCAATATGGAGACACTCTCCATTGTAAAAAAAAGCCTCTTCTCTCCATCACCCTCCAGGCCTCCATGGAGAGTTTTTTCTCCATGGTAAAACATGGTCTAAACTCTTTTTTATTATTTTCTTCATCTTGATACAAGTTAACATATATTCTCCCATTCCAATCAATTTTATACGTTTGATATTTTAATACTATTCACAAGTAAGAAAAATTTTCGATATAACTTTTAATACTGATTTTGAATGTTCTTCCCTATTCTTTAAATGAACTGAAACACACCTATTCTCCACTCTTTCCATTTATGGAAAAACTTTTTCAAACATCTTTACCATCTTACCTTCATTACTTTCCTTATATTACATTAATTATCACTCATTAATTAATATAATATTTTTTGGGTTTTTCTACGTTGTACCCTCCTGTTTTTCCGTTTTCTACCATATACCCCTCATATTTTCTAAACCCCCACTTATACCCCTGTAGTTGATTAATTTCATTAAACGTGACCTAATTACTATTATTCTACTCAAAAACCCTAATTAATTTCCATCTCCGTCTCCTATGTTTTCTCTAATTCTGATTTTGCATGCATAATTTTTTTATTTATTTCCTTAATTTTATCACAATTCTTTCACTCTTTATTTTAAGTGCAACATCAATGCTTTGTTTCTTAATGTGATTAAATTAAGTTCATTAGAAATTAGTAAAATATCATTATTTTAAGCTAAAGAATAAGCTGGGGAGAAAGTGAAGGAAAATCAATAAGGTAAAAAAGAATAAGAAGTTGATGTATAAAATGAGAAAAATGGGGAAAATTAATGAAATGAAGGAAAAGTTAGGGGAAATGGAGGGAATACAAGCCAAGATCGTCAAAACTGGTTATGTCATAGCCTAGAATCATTGTCATGCCATCTAATTAACGGAGTATTAGATGGATGATTGTGATTAGGTCACGTTTTATGAAGTTAATCAACTATAAGGGTATTAGTGGGGGTTTTGAAAATAGGAGGGGTACATGGTAGAAAACGGAAAAACAGGAGGGTACAACGTAGAAAAACCCATATTTTTTTCTCATACTTTTCCAATTTACTCATTAATTAATATAATATAATATTCACTTTTTCTCAGACCATGGTTATCAATGGATTTATTTTTTCTTTATATTGGGTCCCACCTTACATTTTATACCCAAATTCTCTATCCAATAAAATATCCTCACATCCATGGATACATAATCTATCATCTTAGGTCCCACAATAATTACTTTTTTTTCCTCTATTACATTACATATTACTCTACTTAACATTAAAACAAAAATTAAAAAGTAATAAAATAATAAAATATGGCCCACCTACCCTCCCTCTTTCCTCCTCCTTCCCATCCGTGGAGACAGATCCATTGCCCTTCTCCATCCTCCATTTTTTTCACTCCATGGATACATTGACCAATTTCAATCCATCCTATCTATGGATTCACTTTTTATCCTTTGCTAACCATGCTCTCATTTAATTAATATAATATTTCTAAAGTACGAGTAGAAGATTATCATTATCATTTAGTAAAAAACTTCTCCTCCCCTCCAAACCCTAAAAAAAATCCCCCTCGGGGCTGTCATCTACCAATTATGGTAGTGGTAAGCCCCAAATTTTAATCTTTATCGTTAATTCTTAATAGTTTATTTATATTATAATAACTCTTGCCTCTTCTTTTTGGAGATTTGTCCCATCAATTGATGGGTTTGTTCCCATATTTTTTGTGGGTTTGTTCTCTCTTTTAGAGAGGTTCAAGAAGAATTATGTGCAAGAGCAATGAAATTTCCACGTATGGTGATACAATTGAGGTCAGATCTCGGTCTACTCTTTGTCAAAATAGAGAAAGTTCATCCTTTTGAAGACTATATCATCAGATCCATAAATTCCTTCGCGAAAAGCTGTGTCAATCAACAGCGATATATAGAATGCTATGCAGAAGCGTATTATTCGAATAACAATCTTTGTCTTAAGGATGTTCTTTATTTATTTTTTACAAGTATGTATTCAGTTCAATTTGATATTGTTTGTATATGCTGTATGGTTTATTATTAATGAAATTAATCTGCACTTCAAAAAAAAAAAAAAAAATCTCTCTCCTACTTTTTTTCAATCCACCATAACATTTTTAATAATATAATACTCACTCTTTATTTTCTTCCCCAAAAGTAAAGGGGAAGATCATTCGAAATCAGAGGGAGTATACATGGCCGACCCATAGGTAGTTCAATCTGGTTCACTGAACAGGGGCCCAAAAATAAGAGGGTCCAAGAAGACATTCTTTGAGGAAAAAAAACTAATACTAACTGAACGTAGACAGTAGACTGTACGTAGACTGGAAGAAGGGACTGAGGAAGTGTTTAATAGTTATGGAAAAGATAAAAAACCTTCCATCTTCTTCTTCTTTTTTCCATATTTATAATCAATCTATCAATAACTTTATCAATTCCAATATTCCATAAATCACTATTTTAGAAAAATCAAAAAGTTATATTTAATTAGTCCATAAATATTTCCTTTCCCCCCCAAAAAAAAATATACGTTAGTCTGACAGTTTGTGATCATAGGTTTCAAACTTTCAATTAATCAATTTTATTTGCTTATAAAAACCCTATAATTTCTCTAGCATCAACTCATTAAAATTTTAAGAAGTATTTTATGCAATTGTGCTAAATTAATTCATCCTTCAATATACAATTACATTAATTCATCCTTCAATAGTTCAATTGGCAATTAAGAAGAATCAACTTGATTAACGTAAGTTTTTTTTTGTCACTGTTTCTCCCCTTTTTTTTTATTTTAATTCTTAAATTAAATAATTAATGGTTAATTTTTGTGAATATTTATTGAAGGTTGAATCTTCCTTGGATGACATTTATCTCTCAAATGCTTAAGCTCAAAGTTCATACAATCATACAGGTGATTTTGTTCTTGTTTAGGTCATAAGTTGTTTACGGTTAAATTTATTTTTTAGTCATGTCTTCTAAAATTAGGAAGCAAGAATCCGGATATGAAAAACGTAAGAGAAGAGAAAGGATAGAAGAGCTAACTAAATCTCAAAGAGGGGCTCTTGATAATTTTTTTTGTAAAAAACACCCTTGACTCTGATTTGAATGAGACGGTAACAGTGAATGGTGATGATAATAAGTCAACTGATGATAACAATAATAATAAGACCTTTGAAGATAATGCTATTATCGAAGACGAAAATGAAAATAAAAATGATAGTAATGTAAGTGATCATATTCAAAGTGACGATGAAAATCATATTCAAAGTAACGATGAAAATGAAAGTGAACCTGATTTTATGGAAAAGTTTGGATTGATATATTTGATCTTAGAAATTGGGATGCTCTTGATTCTAAGATGATTGACACTATAGTTGAAAGGGGTCTTAAAAGAGATTTGTATGTCGATAATTGTCCGACAGTTAAGAATAATAGATTTTTTCTTCTACGTTTTATACTAGAGTTCTACCAAATGGAGAGAAATATGATAGAGATTGGCTTGTTTACTCAAAACCACTTAATAAAGTCTTCTGTTTCTCTTGTAAAATATTCGGTAACGGTTCTACAAAAACAGGTCGATTAACAACCGAAGGTTTTGATGATTGGATACATCTTAGTGGTCGGCTTAAAGAACATGAAACGAGTTCCGAACATATTAAAAATATGGCGACTTGGTATGACTTACGATGGAGGCTTCAAAGTAATCAAACAATTGATAGTATTAATCAAAACCAAATTAAGAAAGAAAGGGATCAATGGAGCCAAGTCTTATTAAGAATAATTTCAGTAGTCAAGTTTCTTGCAAAACATAATCTAGCTTTTCGAGGCGATAAAGAACGTTTGTATGAAAATAGTAATGGGAATTTTTTGGGACTAATTGAGATGATTGCGGAGTTTGATCCTATTATGAAAGAGCATGTTCGTCGAATCATGAGTCATGAGATTCATTTTCATTATCTTGGTCACAGAATTCAAAATGAATTAATTTTGTTGCTTGGCTCTCGTCTAAAGTCTGAGATCATACAAAAAAAATAAAAGAAGCTAAATATTTTTCTGTAATACTCGATTGTACTCCTGATGTTAGTCACCAATAGCAAATGTCTTGATAATAAGATACGTTGATGTCTCTTCAAAATCTGCTACTATTGAGGAATCATTTTTAGGATTTTTGAATGTTGACGACACAAGGGGTCAAGGTCTATTTGATGTTTTGCAAGATGAATTAAAAAATATGGATCTTGACATAGATGATGTTAGGGGACAAGGTTATGATAATGGATCAAACATGAAAGGAAAATATCAAGAAGTTCAAAAAAGATTGTTAGATCTAAATCCCCGAGCTTGTTATATGCCTTGTGGTTGTCATGGTCTTAATTTGTTATTGTGTGACATGGCTAATACATGTGGTAAAGCTAGAGATTTTTTTGGTATTATACAACGAATTTACACAATTTTTGCAAATTCAAATAAAAGATGGCAAATTTTGAAAGAATACGTAAAAAAGTTAACTCCTAAACCATTGTCGGTCACTCGTTGGGAGAGTCGCATTGAAAGTGTTAAAGCCATTAGATTTCAAATTGGCGACTTAAGAGAAGCTTTACTTGATGTAGCCGAAAAAGATAATGACTCTAAAATAAAGAGTGAAGCCAAATCTCTTGCTTTAAATGAACTTGGTGACTTTGAGTTTTTAGTGGGAATGATTATTTGATATGAAATTCTACATCATGTAAATTTGGTGAGCAGGAGCTTACAATCAAAAGATATGCATATTGATATTGCTATTAAAGGGTTAAAGGGTTTGATTACTTTCTCCGAGAAGTTTCGAGAAATTGGTTTTGAGAATGCCATTGAAGAAGCTAAAAACATTGCTCTTGAAATAAATATTAATCCTGTATTTCCCCAAAGACGAGAAATTCGAAGAAGGAGACACTTTGATGAAAATGCGAATGATGCATCAGTTGTTAATAATCTTTCTGCAGAAGAATCATTTAGAGTTAACTATTTTTTATGCATTATGCAGAGATAAGTATTTCAAAACTCAAATTGTTGAAATCCTACCTACGGTCTACAATGTCACAAGGGAGGTTGAATGGTTTGGCTTTGATAGCAATTGAGAATGATATTTTGGAGCAATTGGACTATAAAGATATGATCGATGATTTTGATTCTCAAAATGCATGGAGGACAACTTTATTTAAAAAATGATGAACAATTATTATTTAAATTAATGTATTAGCTTGTTTATCTTTTTAATTAATAAAAAAAAATATTATTTCGTATGTCAACGATGATTTGTTTTTTTCCTTAAAAAAACATATTCTATTTTATGTGATTTTCGTAAATACGGGGCCCCAAATCAAAATTTTGAATAGGGCCTCATAATGTCATTGGCCGGCCCTGGGAGTATATAAGATAAAATATAGTCAAGTAATATCTTGTTTAAATTGTCTAATCGAATACATTATGAATATCAAATTTTTACTCCCTCTGATTGCCTATTTTCTCTCCTCTTTCCTTATTGAGCTGAGTTGATTTTCTTCCCTTTTTTCATTTAAGGAAAGTTTTCCACTACTCATTAATTAATATAATATTTCTCTCTCCTACTTTTTCACCCCACTTTTTTCATTTAATTAATATAATATTCTCCTCTCCTACTTTTCCACTCCACTTTTTTCTCATTTAATTAATATAATTTTTAGAAATATGTAAGTAAAGATATGGATACAAAAAACGTGCATTGACAAGTATGAAAAAAAAAACGTATGGAATTGAGTGGAACGGAGGAAGTATTTAGTACCCAAACATTAATATCAATAAAGGATAGAGCACAAAGTATGAATATATCAAAAATAAGAACGTAAACTATTGACTTATACAGTCATACAACAAAAATGTCATGGGAGCAATGCTCTAGGACTTGAAGATGGCAACACAAAAGGGTCATAATTTTGTTGTCATGGAATGCGATTGCCAAGAACTCGTTCGATCCCTGAAGTCTAAAGCAAAGGGATAACACGAGTTTTATGGATTTGTTTAAGATATTGTACAGTTAGGAGCGTCTTTTGACAATATTGCTTGGTCTTATGTGAGTCGCACTTGTAACCAGGTAGCTCATGAGCTAGCTCATTGGGGGCTTCGAAACTTGAGCCGACATCATTAGGATGGTTGATCTACTGGCCACGATGATGAACATTATGTCAGCTGATTTGATTAATGGTAGTTAACCCACATTGGGTGTTAGAAAAAAGGGCAATATAGTAGGGAGTGAGTGTCAAGGGTTGTGTGTGATTTTTCTGTTCAGGGAAATAGATCAATGCTACTACTCTCTCACTTATCTCTGAGGTGACTAATTCGCAAACTGTTTATCAATTTTGTCTTATTCCTTGTTACAATTTCATTTATAAAGTATATATAAGATAATCTTAACCTCTAGTTCTAGGAACTGTAGCTTAGGAACAATGACTAGCATATTGTCGGTCGTTAGATTTGCTCTCTTTACGTCCATCGGATCACCTTGCTTTGTGTGTTTGTTGTCCTCTGCTTTCTTCTCCGTCACACAATCTATTTGCCTTTTTTTGCTTCTTCTCTTTATTCTCTTGCGCGTTCTTCTCATCAATCAATATGCCTTTTTCACACAAAATCTATCCACCATCTCCTTCTTTCACGCAAAATCTGTGGACGACCTTGGATATAGCGATAGTGGGAGAGGTCTGCGTTGTAGGAGGATGTTCTACCAGGTGAATAGAGACCGACACATGGATGGGGGAATAGAGCGTGTGGGAAGGGGGTTGTGAAAGATTGCTTAGTTCTGTTAATAAGAAGTAGCCGCAGCAGCCTCAAGTAGATTTTATGTGTAAAAACTTTAATAGTAGATTTCATTACATCTCTTCGCTTAACCAAATCCATCCTCATATCCTCAATAACTGGATACGTTTCCTATTCTTGCTCATCCCACAATCATCTTTGCAGATTTCCCTATAGCCACTTTTGGCTCCATACCTACCATCCGGAGATTTGAGCCAAATCGGGTAGCATGGAACTGAAGACTGACGAATGGGAATTGCAATAATTCTCCTACACCAGTCCTTATCAAAAACCTGAGCCAATTTATTAGTGCTCCAAACACCCCTCTCCTTGATAATATCACAAAAGGTCCAACTTGCCAAGCCCCGGACACCATTAAACAAATCAATTCCAATCCTCGGAACTGGAATACACCCTTTAACCCATTTATCTTGAAAAATCTTAATATTCCTGTCATTATCTTCACTACAATTGCCAAGACTCCAAGCAGAATCATTTTTGATGATTTTGCTTCCCCAGAGAATTCTCTTCCTGTTGTAATTAAAAGCAATAGGTGAATGTTCACCTATGTAAAAGAGATATGTACTGACTCACCCCCTAAACAGTAAAATAGGGATGAGTAAGCCAAGCTAGGTGAATAGTAAAATTTTAACATATACGACATGGATGAGATTTATAGCTGTAAAAGTTATCTCATTAAGCAGTTGTAAATTGTTGTATAAATAGGATCTTTACCTCAATAAAATTTTACACAGATCCACAACAAAAAATATCAGTTTCAAATCTAATATTTCTAAGCTAAAGCAATATAATCTCAATAGGTTATCAGCACAAGAGTCTCAATACATCAGAAGCTTAAGGTATTAAGCTACTATATTAATACTTGTATAAGTATATACATATACGGAGTACTATTTTTCAAAAAAAAATGGATCATCAATCCAATGGGGTTACAATAATTTTGAGTGATATATTACACTCCAGTATATATCTTACTGTTAAAGATAATAATTTACCATTTTGTGATAATCCACCGCGTGCTAGTGGTCGTGGACCACAAAATACTCGCACGTCGGAGGGACCATTGGATGGTCTTGTACCTCCCGCACAAAATGTGTTAAGACCCAACCATATCGACCTTAATAGTGAACCTAGTATTGAAATACCAAGTCCGGAAGATCTTCCCGGACCTTCTCATATCATGCATGTAATAATAGCTAGAAATGAAGAACCTGATACCATTGGCGGTGGCAAACGTCACCAAACTTAAAAAAAAAAAAAAAATCTTCAATCTTCATCGTCTTCAACTCTTCATGCATGGATATGTACTTGTATATTTAATAAGTACCAAATATATTGTTAGAATTTTTTTTTAATTAAAAAATAAAATAAAATAAAATATATTGTTAGGATTGTGAAAGATATTTTATTGTAGTAATGGAGGAATGATTTTTTTAATAAAGGAAGAAAAAGGTGTGTATGAGATTGTTAGGAGAGATTTTTTTTTTATGAAATGAGTTTGAAAGAGAATAAAAAAAAAGGGAGGGGAAGCAGGAAGCAGGTATTGTATCGAGGTGGAAATATTAACATCAAAGGCTAGTCATTGTCAAGAGCAAAAAGGACATGAAGGAGGCTAGTATTTGACATGCTCAAATGTAGTGTGCAGTGTATAGTCTATCAAGATTGTCAATAGAGGGTCAATAGAGTCCAATGTAGACGTAATAGACTAAGGAGTAGAGTAGTGTCCGCTGGACAATAAGCTAGTACTGCTAGTCTTTATCCAAGTGTGGAAGTATATAAACACCAAGCAACAATTCGGCAAAACTAATTTATTCAATACATTGACAACAAAAACAACAACTACAACTTCTCTTTCTTCTTTATTGTCTTCTATTCCCTGATCCATTATCATAAGTATTAAACTCATCAACTCAACAAGTATCAATTAAAAGAAATAGTCAATGAGCTGTAACAATAAATGAGTAGGTTTACTACCAAGTCTACCACTTGTCTCTCATGCAAAAGGAAGGTTTTTTTTAAAACAAAAGAAATATATAGGGGGGGGGGGGAACAAGCAACGGCATATTGTTAAACTTTTGGGTCTGTTATTTTTTTTTTCTCGGGTTAACATATGACTATATATATGTATAACTTTCTGGTAATAAGTAAATTTATCAGTCAAAACTTTTTTCCTACTTAGTTAAATTATTATGAAAATAATTTTCAGTTGAAGTGACAAGACTTAAATTTCTGATAGACGTAAATTGTAACTTGTACGTAACTCTTTAATTTATTATACACCGATTATGAATAGTTTTTTTTTGGTAAAATGTAAATTGTATTAAAAAATGGTAATTACAACAAACTCCTCTAAGCAAAGCCTAGATAATAGACTCTAGCCATGCTTTCTCCTGCAAGTTCCAATTGCCTTTAAGACATTCATTAAATTTAATACAAAGCTCCCTTTTGATTCTCTCAAACACAACCGCAGGTCTGTTAATAATTCCTTCAATCCTGCCTCTATTACGTTGCCACCAAATGTAGTACACCAGCGCAGTAGTAGCTGCCCAGTAAATGTTCAACTTCAGACCTGCAATTGGAGGCTGCCTACACTGCTGGACTGTGTTTCCCACCTGCATTCCTAACCACCCTCCCATACTCTGTCGCAGTATCGAACTGTAAGGACACAGAAAGAACAGATGCTCGGTTGTCTCCTCATCACTTTCACATATACAGCAACGATCAGTGGCACTAACACCCAGTCTCGCTAGCTTAACACGAGTGTTCATTGCATCCCGGAAAGCTAACCATGTCATAAATTGATGCTTGGGCAGTCCATCTTGGCACCAAACCAGCGAATCCCACTCAACTGCAGGCAACTTAGCCCGTAAAACTTCGTACCCTGCTGCAATTGAATATGTCATACCTCCTCCCTGCCATTTCTCACTCTGAAATTTGGGTTTCAGCAGCTCTTTTGTCAAACAAATCCTCTTCCATCCCCACGAAACCGAAATGCCTGGTACATAGTCGTGCCACTCTTGACCTTTGAGGTAAAATTTGTGAACCCATTGGACCCATAATCTTTCTTTTTGCTCATATAACCACGAGGCAAGCTTACCTATCGCCGCTATATTCCAGTGATAAAGTTGTCTAAGTCCCAAACCTCCTTCATTCTTTGGATAGCACACTTTATCCCATGCTACGAGAGGAACTCGTTGATAAGCCTCTTTACCCTCCCACAAGAACGTCCTACATAATCCATCAATACGGGCTAAAACACATTTAGGTAAAATAAAAATCATCGCCCAATACACATGGACCTGAGATAGCACAGCCTGCACAAGGACCAAACGCCCTGTGTATGACAGTCTCTTCGCACCAATACTCCTAATCCTTGCTGTAATTTTCTCTACTAATTTTGCACAGTCGACCTTTGTCACCTTCGTGGTCTGAATAGGCACTCCCAAATAACGAAATGGCAGCGAACCCACTGCACAACCAGTAGCAGCCAACGCATCAGCCTTCAGAGACTCAGACATACCAGCACAATAGAGGTGCGACTTGCCTATACTCATAGTTAATCCTGATGATTTCGTAAACGTAGCAAACGCTCTCATCAAGATGTTAATTGATTTCATATCCCCTTTGCAGAAAAGTAAGAGATCGTCCGCAAACATCAAATGGGTCAACTTCATCGACGCACATTTTGGATGGTATTTGAAGTCATAATTTGAAGTAGCATAAAGTAGCGTACGACTCAAATATTCCATACAAATAGTGAAGAGCAAAGGCGATATTGGATCCCCTTGCCGTAGACCCCGTCTAGCTTGGAAAAAACCAAAATTCTCCCCGTTAAGACTCAAAGTGAACCTCACTGTCTTCACACATTCCATAATCATGGCAATAAACTTTTCAAGAAATTGGAGAGCTTCCATCATCTGAACCAAAAAATCCCATTCAACACTATCATACGCCTTTTGTATGTCTATTTTCATTAAGCATCTCGGGGACACCACTTTTCTATTATATAAACGAACCAAATCCTGGCATATAAGGACATTTTCAATTATGTTTCTACCTTTGATGAACCCTCCTTGCTGCACACTTATGATATCAGGTAGAATTAGCCGAAGTCGCTTACTCAGAATTTTCGAAATGCATTTATAGACCACATTGCAACACGCAATTGGCCTGAACTGTAAGACTGACTGAGGCTTATCTACTTTCAGAATAAGTGTCAAGGTGGTAGCATTAAGTTGCTTAAGAAGCCTTCCCGAGGAAAAAAATTCCTTAACAGCATCAACTACGTCACCTCCAGTTACATCCCATGAGTCCTTGAAGAATTGACTCGAATATCCATCTGGGCCAGGCGCCTTGTCTTTCGGAATAATAAACATAACCTCCTTGATTTCCTGTTCTGTTACAGGTTGCAATAGAATATTAGCATGATCATCAGTACATACTCGACCTTGCTGAACCATGTCTTTCTGCACTGATACAGTAGGTTTAGAGTCCCCAATAAATCAGTATAAAATTCAAGAAATGCCTGCTGCACTGACTCAGGACTAGAGCAGGTCTCGCCTCTCGCATTTTGAATGATATCAACTCTATTCTGAGCACGACGTTTCCGCAGGAACGAGTGAAAAACAGCAGAGTTCTGGTCCCCTTCTAAAAGCCAAGTAACTTTTGATTTCTGAGTTAGGAATGACCTGCATGCCTTTTGCAACTCCACCATCTGCAAGTGGCTGTCCCATTCCCTCTCTCTCAGTTCCATATTAACAATATCAGCTTGTACCGCTAATTGCAACTCAACTAACCTCATTTCAGCTTGTTTGCACCTGTTTTCAATATCCCCAAACTCAGCAGTATTTAGTTGCTTCAAGCCCTTCTTTAACCCTTTTAATTTAGTAACTAACCGGAACAAACAGCTCCCATTAGCATTTACTGCCCAACTATCACGAATCACATCCAGGAAATGCGGATACGCACTCCACATATTCTGATACTTAAACGATCTTCTCCTAACTGCGTTGGTTTTGTCAATATGAATGATGCATGGACAATGATCAAAAGTACCCTCCGGAAGAAAGTGAGCAAATCCCTCAGGGAACTCTTCAACCCATTGCTTATTAACCAAGCATTTATCCAATCTACTATACACCCTATCCTCCTTACGCTGCTTATTACTCCATGTGAACCAAGCACCCGCAGCGGGACTATCCTGCAACAAACAATCCGTCACACAGTCGATGAAAGGCTTCATTTCAGCATCAGTACTATTCCCTCCCAATCTCTCTGCAGCGCTGAGCACCGTGTTGAAATCCCCAGCAACCGCCCAAGCTCCACGGACAACAGTGGCAAATTGTCTAAGCTTCACCCACAGAGCTTCCCTCATGCCAATGTCGTTAAACGCATAAACGAATGTGATAAAAAAAAACCCTATCACCATGCGAGTGGACCTTCAGGTGGACAGCTTGGGCAGAAACGTCAATAATGCTCACTTCAACATTTTTATGGTTCCATAACACCCAAATTCGACCTCCAAACCCACAATGAATATTAGTGCTCATTGACCAATTATCCATGAGCCAAGGAGTAAGATTATTCATACTACTATGTTTTATTTTAGTTTCTAACAAACCAAACACATCTACTTCTTGTCTACGCAATAACTCGCTAATAGTACGTTGCTTATTCTTATCATTCATGCCACGTACGTTCCAAAACCCTATTTTATTGGACTTAAACATCAGAAACTTTACGATGAGACTTGTCTTTCCCTACAATTTGATTCACACCTGATCGCCCTCCTTCCAAACTTTTAACATGAAGTTGGTTTTTCTCTTCATTTTGCTTCTGGTCTTTCCCTACAATTTGATTTGCATTTGACATCCCACTTTCCACATTTTTACCATGAGTTTGGTTTTTCTCTTCCATTTGCATCTTGCTAAGTTGACCTCCTTTTATCAGTTCAGCAAATGAAACATCTTTACTAACCTCATTACTCCTTTTCAATATGTGTACTTTCGAAGGTCCACCCAATTCAATGCTCGCTGGAGGGACATTTTTAGGTTGCACTTTTGGCATCTCCTGACTAATATTCCTTCTCCAAGTCCCTGTTCCCATTTTAGGGGCACTAGGTCTCGCCTCCTCCCTCTTACATTGTGGTTGCTCGTGACCAAAGTTTCCACATTTTAAACAACGGACCGGCTTCCACTCATAAACAACTTGCATTTCGATCACCATGCCCTCTTCATCTTTAAATCTGATCTTGTCTCGAAGCTTTTCCCCCAGTTTGACTTCCACCATGACCCGGACGTACCCCAGTCGAGTCTTAGATGCAGACGCACCGTCCACTTTGATGAAGCGTCCAACCAAAGAGGCCAAACGTGGCAATGCCTTTCCCCAAAACTTCAAAGGAAGTTCAGACAGTTGAATCCAAATGGGTACGGCCTGTATCCCCTCTTTTGAAATTTTCTCCTCCGGGTTCCAATCTTTGACAATAAGAGGTTTATTGTCGAACATTGTATGCCCTAAATTTAGGACTGCTTCTTTCATCTCCAAAGTCTTGAATCTCACAATGAAAATTCCGTTAGGCATAAATGAAATTTTGTCAACGTCATATTGTTTCCAAATTCGACGAATGAAGCCCTCGATCACAGTCCATGGGGGGTTAGCCCCCATAACAAAACAGTAGACAGATTGTCTCCAATAGTTGAGTTCGTCAACCACTTCCTCTTTTGTAATCTGAATCAGGTCCTCCTCCACATCATGGAGCGCATTTTTGGTGCCCCCCACAGTAGTCCAAGGCCCTCCTTCATGATCATCAGCGTCTATTTCTCCTTATTCTAGATGCAATCCTGATTGTTCCAAATCCAAAATCTTGTCTAAGGACCCATCCATACGCAAAATTGGAGTTTCGATTAATTTCTGCATGGGAGTATTTTCCACAATAGTTTCTTCATCAGAACTGCTGCTGTCATCAGTCTCCTGGTGCTGCTTCCCATATTTCCTTGACACAATAGGTTTACGTGCCGATTTCTTCTTCTTCGTCATGGATCGCTCTTCAGTCGCCTAGGGTTTTCAGTCGCCTAGGATTATGAATAGTTATTTAGACCACTATACAAGAATTTGAATTTTACCATTTTAATTCAACTTTATCCTTGTCTTACTAATAATAAAATACCAAATTTATTTTTTCTCAAAAAAAATAAAATAAAATAAAATAAAAAATAAATATGAATCCCACTATAATTGAACGAGATCACTTATCTCTTTCATCGTCAATTGAAGAGTCCTTTAGAATATTAAAGTTATATATAGTTTTAATTATGGCTCTTGTAGTATTATTAGTAGCTGTATTCATGTTTTTTGTAAGTCAATGTAATTGTTCATTTTAATTAATATATGTATGTATATATATGAATTAGTATATACATACATATATTAATTAAAATGATAAAAATATGGCGCCTAGTATTATTTTTATTTTCTTTAATTCTGTTTCATTTTTTTATTAAGTATCGAAGCCCTAATCTTTTAAGATCAGAAATCTCGGACCACTGCGGCTTGCCATTCCACTTGATTCATTATGTAAAATAAATCCATATATTGTTTAAATTTGTTATGATTAACTGAATGTTAAATTGTTAATCAGAAAAATGGCACATGTGGCAAAACAAGACTTTGATATCCTTGAACAATGACACAAAATACCTCGAGTGGAGGGTGGATGCCAGAGCTAATCTGAAAGCTAAAGGCATAGAACACACAATTTTAGCAGATGGAGACTCAAATCCGCAAGAACAGGCAAAAACTATTGTGTTCTTAAGGCATCACTTGCATGATAATTTGAAATCTGAATATTTATTTGTGGAAGATCCCAAAGAGCTGTAGGATAATCTTTGTCAAAGGTTTGAAAGCCTGGAGAGAATCATTGAGCCAAAGGCTCAATATGACTAGATGAACCTAAGGTTCCAGGATTTCACTTCGATTAGTGATTATGATTCGGCAATTTTTCGTATAACCTCACAGTTAAGGTTATGCGGGCAAATAACAACTGACGATGCCATGATAGAGAAAACTCTATCAACAATGCATGCCGATAATGCAGTTTTACAAGAACTGTATCGTGAAAGGCAATATAATCGATATTCTGATCTAATAGCCATTTTAAGAATGGCTGAGCCTAATATGAAGGTTATGTTTCATAACCATAACAAAAGGCCAGCAGGGACAGTTGCTCCCCAGAAACATATGCAATGAGACATGGAAAACCATATGGGAATTTCAAAAGGGGAAACTCCTTTCAAAATGGAAACATTTTTCATCGAGGAAACAATTTTAATAAGGGAAATAATTTCCAAAGGAGAAATAATTTCCAGAAAGAAAGTACCTCTTACAAAGGGAAGAGGAATTGGCACCTGAAATTTGGACCCCGGAATCCTATTCGCAGGGGAAAAGGAAAACTACGGCCAAGTAAGGATAAGTCAAACCAAACCATATGTTTCAAATGTGGTATTAGTGGACACTGGGCAAAAGAGTGCCGCACTGCGAAACACTTAGTTGATTTGTATACAAATTCCCAAAAGGGGAAAGGAAAGGGAATTGAGACAAACTTTGTTGAGGAAAGTTCTCCTATTCCCGAACTTGATGTATCGGATTATCTTGTCGATGACATCGATACTCTCTGTGGGCCTTGAGCGTAGTCTGTTATAAACCAAACTATGTTACAATAATCATTGTATAATACTTCGTTTTCCCTTATGTTTGTATATATTATGTAACATATCACGCATGTAATTATAATAAAAGCGAATTATCTTTTCTGTCTAATTTATTCCTATTTATTTAAAATTGAAGATATGGAAAATCAGAACAACAATGCAGAACAGTGCATGATTGATAGTGCCACAACACATAGCATTCTGAACAATAAAGCTTATTTTACTCAATTAATGCCTATTAAGGCTAATATTACCACTATTGGTGGTGTTATAACATTAATTGAGGGTTCAGGAAAGGCTTGTATAGTGCTCCCAAAAGGGACACAAGTCATAATACATGACGCACTCTATTCAAGTAGAAGTCATAGAAACTTGTTGAGCTTCAAAGACTTGAGAAAAAATGGTTATCATATAGAAACCGATGATTCAAATGATAAGGAGTACATGTATCTTACCACAATTGAAAGTGGCAAGAAAAATATACTTGAGAAAATGTAAGTTACTCCTCTGGACTATACTATACTTTTATACGTCCATTTGAAACCAATTTGGTGTCTAAGAATAAAATAGACGACCAAGAGCTTAATTCCTTATGGCATGACCGGTTTGGTCATCCAGGAACAAATATGATGATAAAAATTATCAAAAGCTCGACTGGACATCCTTTAACAAAAGTTAAAGTTCCACGATTTAAGGAGCAATCTTGTACAGCTTGTTCACTTGGTAAACTGAATATCAGGCCTTCCAAAGGTAAAATCGAAACTGAATCTCCTATGTTCCTAGAAAGAATTCAAGGAGATATTTGTGGACCAATTAACCCACAATGTGGACCATTCAGATACTTTATGATGTTAATTGATGCATCAACTCGATGGTCTCATGTTAGTTTATTGTCCACAAGGAATGTTGCCTTTGCCAAGTTATTAGCACAAATCATTCGATTAAGAGCACATTTTCCTGATCATATAATAAAGAAAACCAGGCTTGATAAAGCCGGTGAGTTCACATCTAAGATATTCAATGACTATTGTATGTCACTTGGAATAGATGTAGAACATTCGGTTGCTCATGTTCACACACAAAATGAGCTTGCAGAAGCATTAATAAAAAAAATTACAATGGGTTGCAAGGCCATTGCTAATGAAATGTAAGCTCCCATCTTTTGCTTGGGGACATGCTGTTTTGCATGCAACAAATTTATTATGGCTTAGGTCTACTGCTAATCATGTAATATCACCAATGCAGTTAGTAGTTGGAAAGGAACCAAATATCGCGCATTTAAGAACTTTTGGGTTTGCTGTTTATGTTCCTATTTCCCCGCCTAATTGGACTAAAATAGGTCCCCAACAAAAGTTGGGAATTTATGTTGGGTATGATAGTCCCTCCATCATAAGATATCTTGAACCTATGACAAGCAATTTATTCACTCCAGGGTTCGATGATTGTCATTTTAATGAAACAAATTTCCCAGCTTTAGGGGGAGATAAGATGATCCCATGTCAAAAGGAAATTATATGAGATGTCAAATCTTTATCTTATCTAGATCCTAAATCAAGTGTATGTGAACAAGAGGTGTATAAAATCATACATCTCCAAAATATTGGAAATCAGTTGCCTGATGCATTTACAGATATAAAGCAAGTGACAAAATCACATATACCTGCTTTAAATGCTCCGTCAAGAATAGAAATTCTTCAGAAACAATCGAAAAATCAACTTTTGTTTGAGTCTGCTACTTAGAAACGTGGTAGGCCAATCGGATCAAAAGATCTTAAACCTAGAAAATCCAAAAGGATGTCTAGCACTAGTGAAAAGAGTGAAACACCTCTCAAGAAAGAAAATGAAATCCAAAAGATGGAAGATATCATCGAAATTCCAAAGAAAAATAATGAAGATGTAAGCATAGATAATAGTGAAATATCTATAAACTATGCTTATACAGGAAAACAATGGGATCGAAAGATTACCAAAATCGATGATATGTTTGCTTATTCCATTGCCACTGAAATCGTCATTGATAACGACGATATTGAACCAACATCAGTCGATGAATGTCGACAAAGAAATGATTGGCCAAAGTGGAAAGCGGCAATGGAAGCAGAATTGAAATCATTTGAAAAACGTGAAGTCTTTGAACTTGTATCCCAGACACCAAAGTGTAAAACCAGTTGGGAACAAATGGGTTTTTATGCGCAAGCGCAATGAAAATAATGAAATTGTTCGATATAAGGTCAGACTTGTTGCACAAGCTTTTTCACAAATGCCAGGAGTAGATTATGATGAAACATATTCTCCAGTTGTGGATGCAACAACGTTAAGATTCTTAACAAGTTTGGCTGTATCTGAATCCTTGCAAATGCGTCTAATGGATGTAGTTACTGCATATTTATATGGAACACTCGATACTGAAATATATATATATATATATATATATATATATATATATATATATATATATATATATATATATATATATATATATATATATAGAGAGAGAGAGAGAGAGAGAGAGAGTAAAGATCAAGTGAGTCCTTTTTTTCTTTTTGAGTCCGTAAGTCCTATTTAGAGCCATTGATTTAGATGAGATGGATGGTGGTGATTGAGTCTAGTAATTAAGGTAATATATAACATATTTTGGAAAAAATATAATAAAATCCTCTCTCCTCCCTTAATTATCTCCAACCACCTAAATTACTTGATTATATTTCATCACATTCAATTTTTTCATTCAAACTCACATGTCTAACTAAAACTCTTCATCTTCATCATCCCAAACTCAATCTCTCGACTTCTAATTTCTTTCAAAACACACACCCGCTCATTCTTTCATCTTCAACTCAAGCAAGGCTACACACCCGTGTTACATTGACGTATTATAAGTGTTACTTTAATGAACAAATGATGTTACTCCAAGTAATTAATAGTGTTATTCTTTGTCTCATGGTTAAACAATGTTATTATCATCAATTACTCTGACGCATTATATATCGTTCTTTAAAGAACGACAATCGTTAATTTGGTAATGAATGGTTCCAATCCAAGTTATCATCAATTACTTTGGTAATCATTTGTTTAAACGCTGCTGTCCTCAGTTACTTTAATGCATTATGTCTGTTACTCTAACTGACGAAAGGTGTTACTCCAATAGAATAAAGATGTTACTCTAACCAAATGCACATGTATTAAATAAAATATAGAGTTAATTGCTACGTAGCACAACGCTACTTGTAAAAAATGTGTACAAAATCAGTTATTCTTGTAAACAAAAAAAAAATATTTTTATCATGACCAAAAACACAAGTATTCTCAAAACACATGTTTCTCCTTATTTTCTTCAGTGTCTTCCTCAGTTTCCTCATTTTCGTCGTCGTCATCCACTTCATCCTCCTCATCCTCATCCACCTTTATCAGTGTTGTCTTGTGCATTCGCATCACTTCCAATATCACCTGCACAAAATTAAACAACGTGTTACTCCCATGCAGCCAATGTGTTACTTCAACTCTTACGTTGTGATACTCTAACTGGTAAAGTACGTTACTCTAACATCATCATCAAAAACTGTTTCTCAACGTTCAGTGTGTTACTGTAATTGCAATTAAGTGTTACTGTAACGTTAATACATATGTGTTACGCCCATGCAACCAATGTGTTACTTCAGCTCTTACATTGTGTTACTTTAACTGGTAAAGTACGTTACTCTAACATCATCATCAAAAACTGTTTCGTAACGTTCAGTGTGTTACTGTAATTGCTAATGGAGTGTTACTGTAATGTAGAGCGTATGTTACTTCAACATCGTGACTGCGTTCATAGAAAACAAAACAATATTATCAGTGGACCTCATTGAAAACCCAAATAACAAACATAAAACTATGGAATCAATATCAATTAACCATCACTATGAATCTATGATGAATGAAAAAACAATATCAACATAAAAATTGATGTAAAAAGAGAAGCCAAATCGACATGAATATCAATTAACCATCAATATGAATCTATGATGAATGAGATGACAATGAAAACAATATTAACATGAAAATTGACATAAAAAACGAAGCCAAAGCGACGTGAAAGAAATTTAATTTTTGTTAGTCGATCGCCGAATTATAATTGAAGCAAAACGTGAAAGAAATATCAAAACTCACCATTGTTATACTCGATCAATTGCTTTTCAACAGTTGATGATGATGTCGCGCTCATTGAATCCATAGTAACGGGATTTTGAACCCAGATTTGATTGAATGAATGACGGAACGTGATGATGGAAGTTTTTTTTTTTTTTTTTTTAGGTTTTGATGAATTTTGCAAGGTGAATGACTGAATGATGAATGAACGTAATCATGGGGTTATTGTTTCCTAAAATCATGGGAGCTATTTTAGGAACGTAATCTTCCTTTTTTTTTAATGCAAATAATTGGAAGCATCTCGTCCATCCATTCTCATCTCATCCAATGGATGAGATGAGGACTTAGGGACTCATATAGAGTAAAGGACTCATAAGAGCCTTACTCTCTATATATATATATATATATATATATATATATATATATATATATATATATATATATATATATATATATATATATATATATATGCGAGTTACGGATGGAATAAAGCTACCAATCATTTCAGGAATACCTTCTCCGGATCTTACCAATCATTTCAGGATCTTACCAATCATCAGATATTTATAGTATGAAATTGAATAAATCCTTGTATGGATTAAAACAATCAGGGCGGATGTGGTATAATCGCCTCAAGGAATACCTTCTCCGGGAAGGATATATTAATAATCCAATCAATCCATGCGTTTTTATAAAACGTTTTGGGAAAGGATTCGCAATAATTGCAGTATATGTTGATGATTTAAATATCATTGGAACAAATGAAGAACTCGAAATTACCGCAAAATACTTGATGAAAGAATTTGAAATGAAAGATCTTGGAAAAACCAGGTTTTGCATTGGTCAACAAATTGAACATCTAAAGAAAGGTATACTTGTTCATCAAACAACATATACTAAAAGGGTTATACTTCGATTTAACATGAGTAAATCATATCCGGTAAAATCGCAAATGGTGGTTCGTAATCTTGATGTGAAGAAAGATGAATTTCGTCCTCGTGAAGAAAATGAGAAAGTTCTTGAACCAGAAGTACTGTTGTAGACACCCGCATTTTGCCTGCTAGTGTCTATAGCGGTTCCCGACAAAACACCCGATGATGATCGGACGTAAACGTGTCTTAATACGCTCGAATACGGACTCGGAATTAATAGTATCCGACGTGGGCATTTAGCGGAGTGCAAATCTCTCAAAACCGACCTCAAATCCAGGCCCAGTGGGTCGTTTCCAATAAAATGAGACTAATTTGGGTCAAAACCGTCACCGGAAATAAAAACCGTCTTTTGGCGACCGGGTCACAACCCGGTCAAAGGCGAATCCGTCACGCAAATCAGCCAAGTTCATTTCTAGAAACTGGCGCCCAAATCAAAAATTCAAACAAATCAAAGAGTCAACTATTTCCTAAATTATCTCGATTCCCTTGATCCACTCGATCGAGTGGATTGACCCACTCGGTCGAGTGGAGTCTCAAAAAACGGACCAGATTCATTTTCAAAGGCACTCGACCGAGTGCACTAGGGCCACTCGATCGAGTTACCTTAGGTCGTGGGGTTCTCCTATAATAATCCCATCAACCCATCACATTATACAACTTTTTCCATCATATTTTTCAGCCAACTTTACCTTCAAAAACCCTACATTTTTCAGCCATATCAAGTTACAAATCATCACCATTTTCGACATCACCATATACACATCCTCTCTACACACACACATACAATCAAAACTCGAGATCAAAACTCGCCAAAGACCCGAGAGCATCCTCTCCCTAACCAAACACACCCTAACTCACCCTACATATCTCGACACCCCCGCGCACACGCCGCTACTACGAGTTCATTTCCGAGGCCATTTAAGCATGTAGGTTGAGGGTGTAATTCAAATCCCGACATCTCTTTCTCCATTCTTCCTTTTACCGTTTTTTATGTATATTATTATTATTATTATTATTATTATTATTATTATTATTATTATTATTATTATTACTAACACACTAACTTTTAATTTCATGTATGCTAACTCTCTAACACTAACATCTAACATTCATTTATCGTATTCTAACCTCTAATATTTAATTATCGTCATTAACATTTTAATACCGTGTATATATATATATATTTATATAATATTAAAATTCGGATCTTAACACGTTTGACTACGACGATCATCCAAAGTCCGTTTAATCCTTTTACGAGTCACGACGGAGGTGGCACCCT
Source organism: Agrostemma githago (assembly GCA_958450325.1). NCBI lineage: Eukaryota > Viridiplantae > Streptophyta > Magnoliopsida > Caryophyllales > Caryophyllaceae > Agrostemma > Agrostemma githago. The sequence continues at coordinate 54,657,460 of OY288258.1, read as the reverse complement.
TTCGAGGAGCGCCGCCCCAATGTACTCAAGGGCGTAACGAGATCGTGGTCGTTCATAGTTGAACGTGTAAGACTCCATTTCTGAGATTAGTGCGAAATCCGTTGATGCGAAAATCGACATCACATAATCCGTTAGGATTAGTATCGATGTCGTGACGCGGAGGACTACAACTTCGTCACTAATCAAACTTTTTTAATCCAATAATAACATATTCTCATAAAATCCCGATGACGGTCTCATAATCGTATAGTACACGATTATGGCACCGAAAACCGAGTTGCATTTAAATCGTGCAATATTTTTATTCAATTCGGTCAACCATCGATTTTAAAACATAAAAGCAAAACGAGCCATGCCTCGTACAGGCGGCACTCGACCGAGTGCCATAGGCCACTCGATCGAGTAGCACCCTAAAAACTGGGCAGTAGCTGCTTCGAGTACGCACTCGATCGAGTCCATGCCATGACTCGATCGAGTGGGTCTTGTAGCCCAGGAAACCGAGAGCCTTTTTATCATCATCCGAGCCTCGTCTTTTTTAAATGACTTAGTCGTCACGTGTAAAGTGAATCACGTGTATTTCTTTTTTCAAACCTCATGCATGTCACTACACTAAAACGACTTTGATCGACGGTCTTGCACTATTAATCTTGTGTCGACGACTCTTTAGTCGTATCCGACACATAATTAATTTAGACTCTATTCCTCGATGTGATAAGTCGGGACAAGGCATCGGGATTCGGGATCGGGCTAGCACCACGCCTAGGTTCCATATCTCCGTCCTTCGCTTAATACGCAATATAATGCGTAATTAATCGAAGTTCGTCCATTTGCACAACTTACGGTCTAGTTTATATTTATTATATACGGGTCCGTTTCTAGTTAACATTTGCTGCTTATAATTCAATTATTCTATTTTATTGCTCGTTGTATTGTGAATTCCGGGTTGTATTCCGCCCGTGTAATTTGTAATTTATTTACGAGTTTTCTATTTTCGATGTTTGCCATTTATTTATTTAAATGAACATCGCATGCTAAATCACTTGGACGTAAATCAAGATGCATTAAATGACGTAGTTAACCAATAACTCACATGCTTAGCCTGAAAACGTTGTTTGCATATCATTTAGTCGTTTTACTAGCGCGCGTACACGAACACGAACGATGTCTTAGTAGAGGCCGCCATGTGCGGGCGGGGTTGGGTGTCCTTAGTGGGCTTCTCAACACGTACCCTCACCCCTTACTTAGAACCTCGGTTTCCGGATGCCCGAAACCGTTGGCGCACGAGAGTCATTCTATACACGATTACTGGTGCAGATGGTATCGGTATTGCAATGCAAAGGGACGAGCCCCATAAACTCTGAAATCGAAATGGGCCGTACTTTGTGTACGGTCCATGACGACATAGAGTAGGCTCGAATGGTTCCGAATTACCACAAATTCGGTGGCGACTCCATCTTTGACTTAAATTTCGAACCCGAGAACAATCTTACCACGAGATTCATTCGCCTACCCAAACCCGCGCGTGGCCGCGTCGGGGTGGACCTACGTCATGTCCACAATTTGGCGACTCCGCTGGGGATATCTGATGTACCACATGTCATCGGGGTTCCTAGGGTGAGACTCGAAGAGAAATCGTTCGCATATTAGTGTACGCGCATTAGTTTAATGATTCATGCATAACCCAAATTTCCCCGGGCCGGTTACTTGTGACTGACGTCCCACTATACCGCGGTGCATTCCTACATGGGTGCTTTAAAGACTTCGATGGTGGAACTCGTATGGGTTTTGCGGCATGTCCTAAGACCAACTCGGCTTAGGGAGTTCGTCCTGATTTACGAGAAAGCCATCGTTGTTGGTATAGACCCTATTTCGACCGACCGAGACTTAGCGTAATGCATACATAAGCGTCGTTATAATGCTTGTTTGACTACGTGCTACTTGGTTTCCGTGTCATTTTTCAAAAAACCGTCATTTCAAAAAATGCATCTTTCCAAAATACAAAATTTTGAAAAACCCGAAATGCTGTCCGTTTCGGGAGCCGTCTTTTCAAAATATCCAATTTCAAAAACTCGGAATGCTGCCAAAATTTAGACTTACGATTTGACTCAAAATAGCCTATTTTTAGCCGGCATGCTTCCCATTTCAAATTTCGAATTTTCGATTCCCTTTCGATTTTCGAATTTTCAAAATTCAATTTCAATCTTCAAATCCTCGTGATGCCATTCGCGATTTTCAAATCTTCGAGATTCCATTCTCGATTTTCAAATCTCCGAGATGCCGTTTTCGATTTTCAAATCTTCGGGATCTTATTTTCGATTCTCAAATTTTCGGAATTTTTTTTTCGATATTCAAATATTCAAAATTCCAAAAATTTAACTTTTCAAAAAACTCGGTCATGTTGGCATGCTGCCAATTTAAAAAGACGGGACCGTCTCCCAATCTTTCAAAACGCGAAATTGCTCGCAACCATTCCAACATTTCAAAATGCCCGGTCCTATTGGCCAACTACCAATTTCAGGACCGTCCTCTCAATTTTCAAAATTCAATCATTTTTCAAAATCCTTCCTTATTATAGAACCTACCGTTATCCGTGTGTCGGGTCTTTTCATAATACGTCGAAGGTCTATAGCGTCGAAACTCCGTCGATTCTACATCACGGGTTTCTTCCCCATCCTAGTCCGCCTTTTTCTAAAGGCACAACCGACCAACACGAGTCATACACTCGTAAATGGAAAGTTTGTAAACACTCGAGTCCTAACTAGCTAGAAAGTCACACGCGATCTTTCCCTCCGACAGGATGGTCCCCACGACCTTTCCTAGGGGAATTTTGCCCGTCTTTCAATCCGTTAGTCGAGTCATCCCAATTCAAGTCCTTTAACTTAAGGGTCTACCCTAATCACAGGGTCTATCCTTATTTAATTCAAGTCAAGGGTCTCTAGCGTCGAAACTCCGCCGATCTTACATCGCAAGTTTCTTCCCTTACCGTCTGCCTTTCCTCGAGGCCGAGTCAATCTTTTACAAGGCATAGCCCTGTAGCTAAAGGTTCGTGATCCTTACATCTAAGGGCCACTCGTCCGACACTCGAGTCTTAACAAAGTCTTCAATCCCACTCGGGGGCTACCCTTCAGCAGAGCGATCAATCACGATTGCTCTACAGGTCATGTCTTACACGTGGTGTCTCACGTATGTCACTTTTTGAGTCACTTAGGTGTCACATCATCTGAGTCCCATTAGAGTCCTCGGTCTCACTTGGGGGCTACCCTTTCAGCAGAGCGATCAATCACGGTTGCTCTAAGGGTCATGTCCTACACGTGGTGTCTCACGTGTGTCACTTTCGAGTCATTCGGATGCCGCACCATCTGAATCCTGTCAGAGTCTTTAGTCTCACTTGGGGGCTGTCCTCCACCCGAGCATTCGACCACAATCACCTTAAGGGGTACCTTACGTTCATCATACACCGGCGGCCTTATAATGCCTTCTTCGAGTCGTGCCTATGCTACGAACACTCGAGTCTCCCAAAGGTTTAGGTTGCCACGATTGGTCCGAACACGTGATGCGGTCAAACACGGTCGCCCCATTTTCGGACTCACTCTCGTGCAGCTTGAGTCTCATCGTCGAGTCCAAGCCAGGGTCATTACCTCGTCTAGGTCAACGTTCGAATATCCCGGTCCAAGAGTCTTTGTCGACCCGTCATCCCTGGGCTATGTCTAGTTTGACTCCCTCTCTTGCATTTGTGCAAAGTCGAGTTTAGGCGAGTCGTGGCATCAGTCGTTTTCTCCAATCAAAGACCTTACCAAAAAAAAAGGAACAACCAACCGAGCATCCGTAAGTCCGGATTTGATTCGAGTCTAAGTCTGAGCCCGAGTCTAGGATACCCTACATCCTCATTTCCAAATCAGAGTCAGAGTCTTTTGCATTCTGTCATCTTTTCAAAATTCAATCAACTTTCAATATTCTATCCCTACTATATACTTCCTTATGTGTTTCCGAGAACATGATGAACACCATCATACACTGTGAGCACATGCACGTGACTATTATAGGCACATCTATAATGACTGCAGGAACTGAGGCCCATGTTTTCCTTTACCTGTTCCATGTCTGGAATAGAAAGCCACATAACTACCCTTAGTAGGAGCGGTATCGAATCCTATGACAAATCTAGGTAGTCTCCTAGTTTGGGTTCAAGACGGAAGGCAAGCCCATTTCCCACAATAAACACCCCTCCAATAAGACTAACAAATCCCTATCTTAGGCGTTAGTCTGACTTGATGCCAAAAATACCCAACTCGGGACGATACTCCCACCAAGCTTGTTCGGAATTATGATGACAATACCGAGATCCAAATCACCATGCTTATCGTAGAGTACTCCACCGCGAGTTGCACTCACACAAACACCAACTAGGCTTACACCTTATAAGGGTTTAGCTCCACAAGCATAATCCAACCGATGGGCCCACCCCCATATCCACCCACAACACCATAGGAGGGGATTACCGTGAAAAAAAAAAAAAAAAAAAAAAAAAAAAAAAAAAAAACTGGACAAAAAACAAAAGTCCAAGGAAAAAGCAAAAGGCCAAAACAAAAGAGCTGGCCACGATCAACATCCCTCGACCAGATACGGCCAATCCCTTGACTGGGGCACGGTAAACTCAAATGAAGAATCCCGCGACCGGGGCTAAGAGGTCAACCCAAAAAAAAAAAAATTCAAATACCCACGACCGTGGTCAACGGTCAGCTCAGTGAAAGTCCCTTGACCGGAGTACGGTCAATTCAAAAATTATCAATGCCCATACCATCAAATAGGGGAGAGACAATCAAGCTGGTCAGCTAACACCACATTTAGCCTTCCCACATTACAACTCTCAAGACCTTCCCGAGACCTAGGCTAAGAGACAGCCCGGAATTTTGAGGATTCAAGCTCCATAGGATACACCCTAACCATTAGGGCCAGACATGGAAATCAGATCCCGCATTATCAAACCTGCCTGATCGAAGTCCGAGTCTTTTTTACTCGACTTCCCCCTTTCCTACCACATTGCAATACCTTACCCTCGAAGCCTTAGCTCCACAAAATCGAGCTCCAGATTTCGAATCATCAAAGCCACTTGCGACCTAGCTCCACATTTCCAAAAACGTTCAAACCAGTTACCAGCCCCAAACACGGGAACTCAACCTGCGGTCGGCATAGAACATGCCCAAATAGTTCACACCACCTCTGGAGGTTACCCCGGAAAACGCTCACAGTCACAGGATCAACATCCTAACTGGTCTAGCCCTTTGATCAAGACATCATTGGTAATGCACCTAGCCTACACCGTCGTTATGGCTAGTTACACACAAAGCCCTAATAAACTAGGCACAATAACATATCTTCCAATCCACTGAACTACGGCTTGGTTTGATTTCACTACACGTGAATACGTAGGCAGCCCTTCAACAAAGGCACAACCACCCACATTGACACAAATTCAAAAAGCACCATCATTTCTATCACGACACTGTCATGTTCTCAAACAGTTTGCTTTGTCGTCCTGCGGGCTTCTCCTAAGCAGAAGTTCTTCATCCACTCACATAATCCAAGTGACTTTAAAAAACTAGCCTCCTTTCTATAGAGTGTCCTAGTACTCGGCTCATTCGAAAACGAGAATCTGTTAGGGACTCGAAGTGACACCCACTTTGGGAATGTACCCCAAAACCAAAAATTCAAAGAGCACTAGTATATAACATTGCTACTGCTAAGCCTTGTCCTGCAGGAACAGTCTCATTACAGACTACTGCAATTCCCCTATATCACATCCTTCCCAGTTCGATATTCGACCGTGTTGCCACTCACCTATGCTATGGAATAGCGTAACTTGAGAGTCTTGTCATCTTAGGTGGCCCACCCCCCCTACCGAGTCACAGACCAACCCCTCGAGAGTCTAGTCATGTCTGTCAGCTCGTCTTGTCGCATCTAGAGTCGAGTCTGTCGGAACCTCTCTCCTCAAATTTTCGCTTCAAAGTTTGCAAAACTTAGCCATTTGATAAAATCCTTTTCGACAAGGTCAAATTTCAGTCTATTTAAACTGCAAATTTCTTTTCTACCCCTTTCAATTTTGAAAACCTATCTCCTAGCACGTGAGTTGCTTTCAGGACTTCGATTTCAAAATGAAGCAAAAATCATTTTCCCCAGCGCAAACTAGTCTATAGATGCTAACTGCATTTCCTATGTGCTATCTTGCTATATACTATGCCTGCTATTTTTGCCTATGTATCTAACATTTCAGATACCAGCTAGTGCTTCCCAACGGAACATCAAAGGCGGTGTTTCTCCTGAAATGCTACATGCAAGTTGTCATGTGTCAGCATACGGGTACACCCAAGACTTCAGAAGCAAGTCCCCGCGCAACTACTTTACTCCCCAGCATGAGTCAGTGTTTCTCCTGGAAGGCTACATCCAAGATGTGATGTGTCGGAATACGGGTACACCTAGGACTTCAAAAGCAAGTTCGACTCCCCACGGAGCTATCATCATCAGGACAGGTATGACCCTTTTCTTATGGCTGGCGAGCCCTTCACGCAAGTCTAATGGACTATAAACGACCCGACCGGAAGGCTGCCAGGTCGTAATCCTCGATTGGCCTGGTAGCTACTCTGATTTTCGCCTTGTCCAAGCCTCAGTCAGAGTGGGGGCTCTGTAGACACCCGCATTTTGCCTGCTAGTGTCTATAGCGGTTCCCGACAAAACATCCGATGATGATCGGACGTAAACGTGTCTTAATACGCTCGAATACGGACTCAGAATTAATAGTATCCGACATGGGCATTTAGCGGAGTGCAAATCTCTCAAAACCGACCTCAAATCCAGGCCCAGTGGGTCGTTTCCAATAAAATGAGACTAATTTGGGTCAAAACCATCACCGGAAATAAAAACCGTCTTTTGGCGACCGGGTCAAAACCCGGTCAAAGGCGAATCCATCACGCAAATCAGCCAAGTTCATTTCTAGAAACTGGCGCCCAAATCAAAAATTCAAACAAATCAAAGAGTCAACTATTTTCTAAATTATCTCGATTCCCTTGATCCACTCGATCGAGTGGATTGACCCACTCGGTCGAGTGGAGCCTCAAAAAACGGACCAGATTCATTTTCAAAGGCACTCGACCGAGTGCATTAGGGCCACTCGATCGAGTGACCCTAGGTCGTGGGATTCTCCTATAAATACCCCATCAACCCATCACATTATGCAACTTTTTCCATCATATTTTTCAGCCAACTTTACCTTCAAAAACCCTACATTTTTCAGCCATATCAAGTTACAAATCATCACCATTTTCGACATCACCATATACACATCCTCTCTACACACACACATACAATCAAAACTCGAGATCAAAACTCGCCAAAGACCCGAGAGCATCCTCTCCCTAACCAAACACACCCTAACTCACCCTACATATCTCGACACTCCCGCGCACACGCCGCTACTACGAGTTCATTTCCGGGGCCATTTAAGCATGTAGGTTGAGGGTGTAATTCAAATCCCGACATCTCTTTCTCCATTCTTCCTTTTACCGTTTTTTATTATTATTATTATTATTATTATTATTATTATTATTATTATTATTATTACTAACACACTAACTTTTAATTTCATGTATGCTAACTCTCTAACACTAACATCTAACATTCATTTATCGTATTCTAACCTCTAATATTTAATTATCGTCATTAACATTTTAATACCGTGTATATATATATATATTTATATAATATTAAAATTCGGATCTTAACATGTTTGACTACGACGATCATCCAAAGTCCGTTTAATCCTTTTACGAGTCACGACGGAGGTGGCACCCTTTCGAGGAGCGCCGCCCCAATGTACTCAAGGGCGTAACGAGATCGTGGTCGTTCATAGTTGAACGTGTAAGACTCCATTTCTGAGATTAGTGCGAAATCCGTTGATGCGAAAATCGACATCACATAATCCGTTAGGATTAGTATCGATGTCGTGACGCGGAGGACTACAACTTCGTCACTAATCAAACTTTTTTAATCCAATAATAACATATTCTCATAAAATCCCGATGACGGTCTCATAATCGTATAGTACACGATTATGGCACCGAAAACCGAGTTGCATTTAAATCGTGCAATATTTTTATTCAATTCGGTCAACCATCGATTTTAAAACATAAAAGCAAAACGAGCCATGCCTCGTACAGGGGGCACTCAACCGAGTGCCATAGGCCACTCGATCGAGTAGCACCCTAAAAACTGGGCAGTAGCTGCTTCGAGTACGCACTCGATCGAGTCCATGCCATGACTCGATCGAGTGGGTCATGTAGCCCAGGAAACCGAGAGCCTTTTTATCATCATCCGAGCCTCATCTTTTTTAAATGACTTAGTCGTCACGTGTAAAGTCAATCACGTGTATTTCCTTTTTCAAACCTCATGCATGTCACTACACTAAAACGACTTTGATCGACGGTCTTGCACTATTATTCTTGTGTCGACGACTCTTTAGTCGTATCCGACACATAATTAATTTAGACTCTATTCCTCGATGTGATAAGTCGGGACAAGGCATCGGGATTCGGGATCGGGCTAGCACCACGCCTAGGTTCCATATCTCCGTCCTTCGCTTAATACGCAATATAATGCGTAATTAATCGAAGTTCGTCCATTTGCACAACTTACGGTCTAGTTTATATTTATTATATACGGGTCCGTTTCTAGTTAACATTTGCTGCTTATAATTCAATTATTCTATTTTATTGCTCGTTGTATTGTGAATTCCGGATTGTATTCCGCCCGTGTAATTTGTAATTTATTTACGAGTTTTCTATTTTCGATGTTTGCCATTTATTTATTTAAATGAACATCGCATGCTAAATCACTTGGACGTAAATCAAGATGCATTAAATGACGTAGTTAACCAATAACTCACATGCTTAGCCTGAAAACGCTGTTTGCATATCATTTAGTCGTTTTACTAGCGCGCGTACACGAACACGAACGATGTCTTAGTAGAGGCCGCCATGTGCGGGCGGGGTTGGGTGTCCTTAGTGGGCTTCTCAACACGTACCCTCACCCCTTACTCAGAACCTCGGTTTCCGGATGCCCGAAACCGTTGGCGCACGAGAGTCATTCTATACACGATTACCGGTGCAGATGGTATCAGTATTGCAATAAAGGGACGAGCCCCATAAACTCTGAAATCGAAATGGGCCGTACTTTGTGTACGGTCCATGACGACATAGAGTGGGCTCGAATGGTTCCGAATTACCACAAATTCGGTGGCGACTCAATCTTTGACTTAAATTTCGAACCCGAGAACAATCTTACCACGAGATTCATTCGCCTACCCAAACCCGCGCGTGGGCCGCGTCGGGGTGGACCTACGTCATGTCCACAACTGTATCTCAGTGCAATTGGTGCATTAATGTATTTGGCAAATAATACAAGACTTGATATAGCATTTTTGGTCAATCTTCTAGCAAAACATAGTGCAACACCGACAAGAAGACATTGGAATGGTGTAAAGCATCTGTTACGTTATCTCCAAGGAACACAAGACCTTGGATTGTTTTACCAAAGAAAGGAAGATGCAACTCTTATTGGTTATGCCGATGCAGGATATTTGTCAGATCCGCATAAAGCAAAATCACAAAGTGGGTATGTATTCACTTATAGTAATACACCCATATCATGGAAATCTACCAAACAAACTTTAACTGCGACATCATCAAATTATGCTGAATTAATCTCTCTCTATGAAGCTGCTCGTGAATGTGTATGGTTAAGGTCGATGATACATCATATTCAAAAAGAATGTGGATTAAGGACCATAATTGATCAACCTACCATTATATATGAAGATAATGCAGCTTGCATTCATCAAATGAAAGAGGGCTACATCAAAGGAGATAGAACCAAACATATATCACCAAAATTCTTCTTTACGCATGAACTTCAAAAGGAAGGAGTAATTGACGTTCAACGAATTCCATCAAAGTGCAACTTAGCATATCCTTTTACAAAATCACTCCCATCAACAACATTCCAAGAATTGGTGAAAAATATCGGAATCAGAGCCGTCAAATAATATTTGGTGGCCCGGTTCTAGTTTTTTTTCGATGCCCCTACTATAAATCTACAATCAAGTATTATCATGTAGAGTGATTATTTTTTTTTTCATTGAATTGTAAATTATATGAAATTATGATTTTGAACAATTGTAGGATGATTATTTCTACCGATTTCAAATAAAAATAATATCGGTGTCTATTGTCTAAGCTTAAAGGTGTATTTTGAACAATTCAAATTGTATTGAGTAACATCGATAATACTCTATGCATAATTGTATTGAGAAATATCATTTTTAAAACATAAACTTCGGAGTAATAAAATAAATATATTAATTATAGTTATTAGAGCATAAAAAACTGAAAAATTTCCACAAAAAAGGAGAAGTCATGTAGATAGTAGAGTAATTAATACGGAGTACAAATATCTAAGAAAAATTAGTGAGAATACTACACAAAATAAGGGTGGTTACTTTTATTCGTTTTAATCTTAGATTTAATTTTTTTGTTAATTTTTAGTGTATTTTACTTATGTCTCACAATAAGTTTGTGTGAGACCGTCTCTCAAGAGACTAATTGAAAATCACAAAATTAATGGCAGAGTTTGAGAGAGGGAAAGATTAAAGGTATCTCATTAAGCAGCTGTAAATTGTTGTATAAATAGGATATTTACCCCAATAAAGTTTTACACAGATCCAAAACAAAAACTATCAGTTTCAAATCTAATATTTTTGAGCTAAACAATATAATCTTAATACTTCCAACTCTTTTAGAAATGTTGTGAGAATATGAGAATTTCCAACTCTCACTCATCTCTATTTATAGGCTAAAAGCTTTTCAAACTTCACTGAAATACTCCCTAAGAACTCAAAGAAATGAGCTCAAATCTAAAATTTCCAAATGGCCAATGCATGCGCGAGAACCTTCAAATTCCCTACAACTTTCCTGCATGCAACCCTTTCAATTTCTTTTCTACAGATTTCCCTAAATCTTAATGATTGCCCAATTCTCTCAGTAAGAAGTCAACTTAGCAATTCAATTATACATGAAAGATCAATAATGATTAGAACTGATGATTGAACGGTAGCACATACACGCCACCAATTAACCAATCCTCAAACAGGTTTTGCGAAAAAACCGAGCGCTTCTTTCTGACAAAGAAAGGAAATTTCTTGCCTTTCTACCTCTTGATTTTTAGAGAGAGAAAGTCACTTAATTCGGCAATTTAGCAAACTCTAATTGCTACCTATGCGTTAAGTGCTTAGTTGAGTCTATATCCTAAGTTGGTGCAAGATTGTTGCGGCTTGTGCCTTCCTTGGTCATAGTCTTCCTGCACTCTTATCTAAAACGTAGCAACCCCGTGGTTCAACGTTCCAAGTCCACCAAAGTAGATCGATCTCACATAAAAACAACATAAACTTGTCTCAAAGGACTCACAATGATCCACTTTAGTTCACGCAATTAATTAAAAACGGAGGTTATTCGCAAGTTTCATCGATATTTGGCAACACATGGAGAATGCCATTTCAAGCGGGTCTTCAATGGACAGCACATAGCAGACAAATAATTTTTGACAAAAGATATTAGCCATTATCAGGAAATCAACTTGAACTAAACTTAGGGCTCAATGGCATGAGTTATAGTACAAACACCAACTACATTCCTTCAGCCTACTTACAAGACAATCACTATTCTACTCGAGCTTGCAACACTACAAAATACAAATGCACCAAGAAGACGAAGGAGAAGACAATGAAGAGGAAGACAAAATGATGACGCTTTCCAACACTTGCTCAAACTTTCTTCTTGAAGAAAGACAATATATTACCTTGCTTAGGATCCTTGGCATTTGCTCCTTTCTTACCGCCACCTTTTCCTGGTGCATGATGAGTTGCCGTAGTGTTTCCGGTTGCTGGAGACTTCTTAGTCGTGGCAGCCCTGAAAAATTGTTAATGACAAATAAGACATTTTACTAAGAAGTACAGAGTACTTCCTTCAAGATTATATGGACTGTAATAATGGATATAAACAGAAGCTATACAAAAACATGGCACTGTATAACGAACCTGTGAACAGGAGCAACCACCACATTGTTTTCAGTCTTAACATTTTGGCCATTGGAATTCTTCCCGGCATTACTGGGATTCAAATCCCCCTCTTTGCCTTCCCAAACCACCTCAGTGACTACAAGTAACAAGGGAGCACGGCAATAAATATTAATCGGATAAGAGGCTTCAAGGACAAAAGTAGGGATTACAATAGATTAGGTTTGGACTGTGTTCAGCATGATGTGAAACTGATCCGACCTCTTATTGGATCATTGATCAAAGTCCAAACACAATCCAAAACAAATCTTCATACCCGAACTTGATCAAAAACATTTTAACATAATTCAAATGCAAAATCCAATGCAAAACGTGATCTGAATGGTCAGTTGCCTCCCAACTCAAACAAAATAATATAGATACACACAAAGCAAAAGAAACTACTTCCATTGTTCTTTGAAAGGCAAAATTAGAGAAATAGTATAGGATCAAGTCATCAAGTTTATCTACCATGTATCCTAGATCAACCCAATCAGAGTTCATAATACAACCAACAAATGAACTTTAAACTGACGGGCATAAGTGTTTGCAGCAGAAGACAAGGGGAATTGAAAGCACAAGAAACATTATTAGATAGCATTCCAGGCCCAATAAAATTATCTATAGAAAATAATATACCTTCTCTTCCACGGTCATCAATTCTGGTTTTCAACACTTTCTTTCTTTTAGGTGAACCTGGAGCACGATCTGTTGTAGTAGTGTTGTTATTATTGTTAGTACTGACGTCAGTTGCTTTCCGAGGAATCACTTTTTCTTCAGGAGATAAACACACTTTCTTGCCTTGATCGAGGGCAGCAAAATCCTTATTAAAAGGCTTGTTTGAATCAGAAGATGTCACTTTCTCATCTTTTTTAATCAGTATGGTTTCTTTCCGCTCATTGGCCAAGAGGTTACCCTCGAATAATTGTATTTTGTTCTTTTGTTTTTGTTCTGAAACCAATTTTTCTTTTGGTGGATCAGGTGATCCTAAATTTACTGCATTCTCAAAATCATCTTCATCAGAATCATCAAGTACTACCCTTCTCTTCTTACCACCATCACCGTTTGAAGCTCTCCGGAAATTGACATTGGGTTCTTCATCGTCACTGCTACCAGCCTCTAAATTTTCAATGGCAGAAATTTGAGCATCAGCACTGTCAGGAATACCTGTAAACATCTACATGTTAAGTGAACAAATTTCAAACAAAAAACAGAAAAATAAAATGGTATGGTTTCACAAGAAAAGTAACTTCTGCAGTTCTATAGTCAATTTTGTCTAAGCTGCTGTATACACCACCAAACAAATAAGCTTTGTTCACAAAACCCAAACTACCACACAAAACCAAAATAGGAAGTAGAGTTTGGCAGCCAAAGTTTCCACTTCCCCTGGTAAAAACGGTGCTTATCCTCTTGCATGTGTCATTGGCCTCAAAGCCTTACTCAATTCTATCACCAATACGTAGCTACACTTAAAATATGGATGTAAATATCTAACAGCTAAATGTTGCAACTCTATCACTGAAATAGGGATTAAATAAGTTCTGTTGCTGAATTGATGTAGACATCAAGTAGAAAAGCATGCAACGAGATGACGCTAGCTCTACTGAATTCATGCATTCGTGCAACATATAATCTGGTACATATTTGCTCCACAGAATGCATTTGGTGGTCAATGGATATATAATTCTTCCTTTTACACGTGTGATTGTAAAGTCATTGACAGGCGGTATCTCCTGGGTTCGAAACCCATTCGCATCAAGTTAACCTTGTGGCACCCTTTACACCAAAAAAAACATTGTCTATTGCTCAACAAAATTCCGAAAATGAACTCACCATTATTGTGACCAGCATCTTTGTCTTCTTTAGAGGAGTTTGACTTTGAAGTTGCACGACCCCATAAATTGGCCAACGACCCTCCTGCTGAACTTGTGTCACTAAGACCTCTCTTTTTGGACGTAGGGACAGGAAGTTTATCTTTAGGTACCTCCTTCTGGACATCACGGCCAGCGAATTTATCATTTTCAGTTTTCACAGAGGTAGTGTTGGAGGATTGCTGACCCAAATTTGGGCTCGAATGTGACAGCTTTTTCTGAGGTTGTGGAACAGAAGTGATTTGATTTGCCTCATTGCCTATAGCTGGACCAAAAGAACCTGCCCCTTTAGCCTTTGGAACTGTCACTGGTAAAGCTACACCACCAGCAGTACGCTTAACATACAAATTTGAAATCCCGCAGAACCTGAACCAAAAAGAAAAAAGATTACATAAGCATAGATCAGGCCACCTTCATAGCATGATATGACACATGACTATATGAGCAGGCCACTTAACAAGACTTCAGCAGTTCGGTAAATTATTATTAACAAATTTATAAAAATTAGTGGAAGTGTAAGGAAGCTGATCTAGTAAATAATAAGTTTCCACCTTTACCTATTATCTCTGAGACAATTAACTTCTGTTAAAGCCTGCTTGAAGAGCTCCTCCGTTTGAATAAATTCTGTGTTCCAAACAGCTGCTAGATCTTTTGGAATACAACTTTGAACACTGTAAACTTGGACTGAGCAATTACCATCAAAATCACTCTTGGCCTCTGGAAAGTTATTAAAGGTTAGTTTGAACAAAATATTTAACAAAACTTCTGTTTTATTAGATGGTGTAATTTGCAGGCCTAAGCATACAAGTAAACACTTCTTGAACTGTGTTGTACCTTCAATGAGCCATCATCAGTCTACATTCTACATGAAGGAGACAATACAGGAATCCCTTCCCTCAACAAAGTGTGGGGTTAACTATGTTACAAGGACTCAAGGTGAAGATGGCAGACATGTGCTAATCCAAGCATCCACACAGCAAGACACAAATTTTCAGACATGTGGGACTCTGTTCTAAAATAAGGAGGCTGCAGTTGCAAAGACATATAAAACAAAATATATCTAGTAGTTCTGATGTATTTGTGGAATGTTTTTTAGCTTAAATACATAGAACAACAAATAAACCTCTAATCATCAACTGCTCTTACTGTTTCATACACTTAACATTTTTTTTACTTTTGCCTAGCATAGTGTAAATAGAATTTGTACATAGTACCCTTGAGATTTTTCAAATTCTATGTGCTACACCTACACTTTTTGAAACATACATGGTACACCTCAGTTTTGAGATAAACAACATTATGACCTTGCTCCATCAGTGTTTTGCAGAATTGCTCCGTTAAGCAGTGATGTGGCATCATTACTTCACTTAAGCATACCAACTAATTAATTAATTCCTTGTTTAACATTTAGTTTCAACCCCTACTTTAACCCCACTCCTTTCATCTTCTTCCTTCTCAGTTTCTTCTTCACCTAGCACATATCTTCAAAATTTTATATACGAGTAGCTAATTGAGCATTTGAGCTATTATTAATTTTCCGCATGAAACCACAAAACCTAAGAAATCCATTTCAAATTAATTAATTCTTGTTTTTCGCCATTGATAGTGTTTTTTCGAGGTCTGGTTTGGAAGTATGAGCAATAGTGGTTTGATTGATTGTCAGTGGGGGATGGTGGACTAATCAGTCACTAATGTGCACAAACTAGCATTGATGAAGTAATTACCACTTTACCAGTAAGGCGCGCGTGTGTGTGTGTGTGGTGGTGGTGGTGGTGGGGGGGGGGGGGGGGGGGTAACTTAATGCAACAATTTTGCAATACACTGACGAAGGAAGATCATAAGGTCACGCCTACTTGATTACATCAAAACCAAGGGGTACCATGAATGTTTCGAAAAGTGTAGGGTACCACATAATTCGAAAAAACTCAGGGTATAGAAAATCCCAAATAAAAATATAGGAAAAATATTACTTGTGATGATTTATCAACACCTCAGTTGCAATAACAAAGCAGGCCAGGCAGATACTTACAGAAAAAATTTAGTGCTGTTACAAATAAGTTAGTTAGAAAGTAGATGGGCTACCCTATGATCTTGGGAGTGCCTTTCAAGTTACTACAGAAAGAGATGAACTAATGATCAATGTGTGGTATGACAAAAGCGATATCTTTCAACATCAGAAAGAGTGTTTCATCAGGGGAAAAAAGTGTAGCCACTCTGCACATCACAGGTCTGCATAAGTGCAACATAAATCCTCCTACAACGAAGACCAGGTAGCTTCCACATCAACTAAGCGATTATTCACATCTAGTGTGATTGGTAAAAGATTAAAAGCATGTGGTCTTAGGAAAACTAAAAACAAGTTAGAAAATTCACCTTCAAGTTTGGTCTTAGGAACAAGTTTAATGTGGTATGTTTTAGTGCCTTTCAACCAACCAGCCACAGAGTATATGACTTCTAAATCATCTTTGTGTTTCTCCACAAACTCCTGAAGTAACCTATACGAAATTGAGACATAAGTGTCAATATGAGAAAATAAAATATATACTATATAACTTACATGTGGAACTCTAATCTCACTTTTTAGCAGCATTTGATGACACCAGAAATTTACGACTAAGCCACTTGTATGAAACCTGCCAAGAGTGAATAAACTTAGCACGCCATAGTCAATACAAAAATTAACAATACGACGAACAATTAGCTCAAGCAATATAGACAGCAACAAAGAAGGATGGTCTCAATGAGGGAGAGCATGAGCGAAAGTTCAAAATAAGGCCTTCCACATAGGTTAAAGACGATCAGTTAATAATAAGTAGAGAATCAGTACTATGACGGTATATTTCATTCTCACATACACAAAGCTAACTATACTGAATTAATGACAAACACAGATCATGAGGTCCTCAAACTCTTAGGGTTCCTAATCATGTAACCAAATTAAACACCTAGAAGATGGCCCGGCACAATGCTATCCAATTTGAACTGTTCTAGCAAAGAACTACGAAGTATAACATATGAAGACTCGGATAATAACATCTTACAGGAACCTTTGTCTACTACCAATGGTGTCATACTATAACGCCTTGTATCATTGTGCCAACTATGCATAGCTTCTGTATGTGCAAAGCATAAACCTCGCGACAGATAATATCAAACAAGCTCCTCAGATGGCCACATTGTCAAATCTCCAAATTACGAAGCTGATTCCCCCAAAGATTTAGACAACAACACATACAAAGTTCTACTCCCTCAGATTCTTACGATTCTCAACATTTGATTAAAGTAATCCTCACAAATCTTAAAAAATGTATCAATCCTAAAGAATCGGAGGGAGTATATGCTAAATGCTGCCAAAATGGCTAAATTCTCTTCTTTGAGACTTTTGAACGATCGAATAAATCCAACTAATATAGATATAAACTATAGTAATATTTGGGTTATTTCTAGTTTCTACATTTCCTGAAGTTCGTTCACCATCATCCAGAAGGATGTCACATTCATCTTTCCCTCCTTAACGCGAGAAATTACAAACAAACCATGTTTCAATGAGAAAATGAATACTTAATCTGACACTGAATGAACTTAATTACTACGAGTACTACTTTCCCTTTTTGTTTACGGAATCCCCTCAAGCCAACTCTCTCTACCCCGGATTTGGATCACCAACTAATCAAAAATATACATAAGCGTATCATAGCATCGGTTCAACGACAAAAGCGAGTAACTTTGATAATCATCAATCGTCTCAATGAAAATCCAGTACAAATTTTCAAAACCACATAACAGCAACATCAAGAAAAAGGGGAAAATCGGATCATACACCATCATCAAAATTAGGGCAAAAAGGGGTAAAATCGAGGGTAAGGAAAAGCTATTGGGTTCAAGAGAGGGAAGAATTACCACTTGAAGGTGGTCAGAAACGAGAGCTTGAATCTCCTCGAGAATTCCTGCGGTTTCCAGTTCCGACATTTTTGTGGGTTAGAGCACGCGAGACGTAATGAGGAGAGAGAAAGAGAGGCGCAAAGATGCTCACAGTTTTAGGGATCACCCACCAAATTCTAATTTTCCCGCCACCTCGTCCTTGTCCTATTTACTGGGTTAGGACAAATGGATCAACCGGATCGGGCCAGCTTCGGGTCGATCACTTCGGGTAATGAATATTGGGTTGATTTCGGGTCGGGTCGGGTCGAGTCGGATCATATTCGGGTTTCCTATTTTCAACTGTTTCAGGGTTATCGACTTGTTTTTTTTTATAATAATAGTCGGGTCAATTTCGGGTTGATTCGGGTTACAGGTCAAACTCGGGTCAAACTCGGGTCTTCAGTTCATATGTCGGGTCGGGTCAGGTTCGGATTGGCTTATTCGGATCTGGTCAATTTTGTCAGGTCTAATCCCAGGTAGACCTGTGGCAACCAGGGGTACCAGGTCAATCGAATTGGGTTCGGGTCGATCAGCTTCGGGTCGGGTCACTTTCAGGTTATAAAATTCAGGTTGACTTTGGACTGGGCCGGTTCGGGTTCGGGTCATTTCGGTTTTTGGTATTTTCAACTTTTTTTAGGGATATTGACTCGTGTTCTATTATAATGGTCGGGCCAGTTTCGGGTTAGCCCGGGTCAATTCGGGTTATTACGGGTCAACCCCGGATCTTCAGTTTGGATGTCGGGTCGGGTTCAGGTTGGTTTATTCGGGTCGGATCAGTTTTGTCAAGTCTAATCCCAGGTCCTCTAGACCCAGTATCATTTGGTAGATAGTATATGGATCCTTTATTTTTAGATTCTTAGTATTCGGGTCAAACTCAGATCGATATATAAGTTCGAGAGTTCATATCTGGATCCCCCTCGAGATCCTTATCCTGCTCTTATACTCTTATAATTTTCTACATCTAGTGTTTTTCAAGGTTGAACCTTTGTTCAAAAAGTCGGAACTTGCAGATTGCAATTCAAAATCATATTAAAAATAATCAAACCTTCAAATGTCTAATTGAAACATTAATTGCTCCTTCCCTGACGTCGACGTCACTTCTTCGTCGTCGACACGCCGAGATTCGTTTCTTCGCAAGACCAGGTATGTTGTCCTTCGCTAACCACTCCTCTTACAACAACTCTCCTTCTCCAACCATATTCCTTCTTCAGGATTTTCATCGACATCGACACAATTCATTTCCTTCAACATCATTCGGTGTTATTGTGGACATGACATAGGTCCACCCCGACGCGGCCACGCGCGGGTTTGGGTAGGCGAATGAATCTCCATATGAGAATGGATCGAATTGAAATTTAGGTCTATGTGGAGTCGCCACCGAATTTTGTGGTTATTCGGAACCATTCGAGCCCACTCTATGTCGTAGTGGGCCGTATACAAAATACGGCCCATTTCCGATGTCAGAGTTTATTGGGCTCGTCCCTTTGCATTTGATACCGATACCGACATTATCGGATATCGTGTATTGAATGACTCTCGTGCGCCAACGGTTTCGGGCATCCGAAAACCGAGGTTCTGAGTAAGGGGTGAGGGTACGTGTTGGGAAGCCCACAAAGGACACCCAACCCCGCCCGCACATTAGCGGCCTCTACTAAGAATTCGAATGACTTTCCAATACGCGCGTTAGTAAAACGGAAAAATGATATGCAAACATTGTTTTCCCTAAGCATGTGAGAAATTGAAAAAATGGGTTTCTATGTCAATTTAATGCAATTAATTCTACGTCAAAGTGGAATTTTAGCATGTGGGTTCATTTAGTATAATAAACGAACAATAATTAGATTGACAAAAGAAATAACAAACGCGTTAGTAAACGATGTAATGATGTAACGAATAATAACGGTTTGTGCAAATATGAGATGAGATGAAAAGATGCAAATATGAGATGCATGGTTTGAAAAGATAGTAAAAACGCGTGATTAATTGAGCACGTGTTGACCTAAGTCGCAAAAGACTATCGAGTTTGAAAAATAGAAGGATGTACGACTCGTTGTATTAGTCGTTATGAGGTCACTCGATCGAGTGATCGATGGACTCGATCGAGTGGACCTGTAAAAAACGATTCTGTTTGCATTGCAGACCATACTCGGCCGAGTTATTGACCAACTCGGTCGAGTACATGGCCACTCGACCGAGTCACTGTGAGACTCGATCGAGTGGGGGTCGTAATAGGCATTCTGATCCGGTTTTGAGGTGCCACTCGACCGAGTGGGCTAGGCACTCGGTCGAGTGCCCTCTGTACGAATTATGATTCGTTTGTGAAAATTGCATTGATTTTAAAATCGTTTTAAAATTGCTCTAAATCGATTGTTGTGATGTGATTAAATTTTCTCCGCATTTAATAATGCCATAATTCTAACGAATTGTTTTGACAATTATCTTAGCATCAACGAAAATTGCGTGTTGAATTGATTTGATGTGATTTAGAAAAATCGACTCTTTGATTAAATAAATAATAAAAAGACTCGATTCCCTCGACTTCTCCGACATCGAATAAATCCCTAAGGATTGTGATGTCGGATCCGCGTCAACGGGTTTCGACCCTTATTAAAATTGATTTTCAGAAAATTGATGAATGCAAGACCGATGATGACGACAAAAAATAATAACGAATTATTGTTTAAGTTAACTTATCTCAATAATCAAACGATCGGGGTGATGGGATAAGCGACCGACGAGGCGTGTGCAGTACACTTGTATATGCGGTTTTCCTTATCCCACCATCACTCACGTTCGACACAAATCAATAAGTATTTTAATGTCTTGTACTAATAGTATTATTGATATTACAATGCAATGAACGAAATAAATAAAAAACTAAAAAAAAGACGGAGAAAAGGGAGACGGACGACGAGAAGAAAAAGGGAAGAAGAAAAAGGGTTTTGACACCCTCAACCTACATGCTCTTGTTTCGGAATAAGGCTCGTAACCGTGGCTTTAACACAAGAGTCTTCGAGGTTTTATGGAGGTTAAGTTATGGTGGCTCGGGATTGATTCTTAAAACTAGGTTTAGGGTTTTTGGCTAGTGTAGGATTGCTAGGGTTTTGCTTAGGGTTTGCAAAAGACGTAGTATGTATGTATGTGTAAGGTTGCTCTAGGGTTTGTAAAAATTGTGTAAAAGTTGTGTTATGTGTTGCATTGGGATTGCTTATATAGGCAAGGTTAGGGCACCCAGATTAGGGTTACTCGACCGAGTATGGGGCTAACTCGGTCGAGTGGCCCGTGAAGCCTGCAGCCGAGCTCGAAACAGGCCCACTCGATCGAGTGGGTGGGTCACTCGATCGAGTGGCCCAACTGGATCGCGCAGGTCCGTTGACTTTGGACCGTGACCTTGACTTTGATGGGTTTTGTGTTTGACTTGGACTTTTGATGATTGATGGGTTGTTTTGTGTGTCTCGGAAACAACTTTGACCGGGGTTGACCCAATCGCAAAAAGTCGGTTTTATCTCCGGTGTCGGTTTCGGCCCAAATTAGTCTTGTTTGACTCGGAAGGAATGATCCACTGGGCCTGGATTTGAGGTTGCTTTTGTGAGATTTGTACTCCGTAAGTGTGTTAACCAGCGATTAATGGATTTGAGCCCGTATCCGAGAGCGTAGAAGCACGTTAGCGTCCGATCATCATCGGGTATTTTTTGGAAACTGCCATAGACACCTGGCAGTCAAAATGCGGGTGTCTACAGAGCCCCCACTATGACTGAGGCTTGGACAGGGCGAAAGTCAGAGTAGCTACCAAGCCCGTTAAGACCTGGTAGACTTCCGGTCGGGTCGTTTATAGTCCATTAGACTTGCGTGAAGGGCTCGCCAGCCACAAGACAGAAATCATACCTGTGCTGGATGATCGTACTCCGTGGGGAATTTGGGCTTGTCGCGTAAGCCCTGGGTGTGCCTGTGTGTTGGCCCATCCCGTGATATCCCGGAAAATGCTGCTGGGGAGATTTGATGGTTTGCATATCCCTGTTTGAGTCGTACCTGTATAAGTCACATAGAATGCATGCAACACGTAGGTAGTAAAATGACTCGTGCTGGGAAAAATGATTTTTTGAATTTTTTGAAAATTTGAATTTTGAAATTTTGAAATTTTGAAAGAATTGACTCCTAAAGAAATTAGGAAAGTTCGGGATGAATATTTCCGTGCTAGTATCGGGACTAGGCTCATGGCTTAATTCCGTTTTGGAATTAGGAAACTTTCCTAAAAGTGCTATGGGAAGAGGGTTACAAGGCTAATGCTATATATAGCCCTCTTTGCCCTTGATTTCTTCATAATTCCCATCACAAGAAAGTCTTTTACTTCCCTTAAGGCAAAAATAAAGTCTCTTTATCCTCTTAAGAAATCCATCATGGGAATTGACAGGTTGAGTGCTATGTTGCAGGCGTGGTCCCGACAATTTAGGGATGCCGATAGGGTGGTCTTGAACCAGACGGGTATAACTCAGCTGTACCCGTTCCGTCAGATGGTGGTCGACCGCTACTTCCTGGACGCTTGCCTGGCTTATTGGGACGACATATATCATGTCTTTGCCTTCCCTCGGGGCGAAGTCTGCCCTTTACCTGAAGAGATTGCCGCGATAGGAGGGTGGAACCCCATGCTTCGGCCCGCCGTCCCGTACTCGATCCATGACCGGAGGAGGAAGCTTCGAGAATTTTTAGGGCTTTCCCACAATGAGGTGTCTCGAATGACCCAGGATGACAACACAGTCTCCTTGATTGATCTGGCCGAGAAGTTTATGAATCCACACGATGTCCGGGTGAGATCAGTTCATAGCCGTAGGGCTTTCTCTTTTTGCATGCTCCATGTATATGCCTTTGAGGGTCACATGGATTTATTGTCTTGTATGGGTCATATCCGTCTATTAACCGTGGTTGACTTAATGGAGACGGAGCATAGCCCGGCTTGACTGATTACGGGTGAAATAATCCAAAGCTTGGACAACCGCAAGAGGGATCCGTTCGTCCGTCTCACCGGAAGCACCCGTTTGTTGCAAGTAAGTCGAATTTTATTATTTTTTTCTCGATTTTTTGATTTTTTGAATTTTTTCGAGAATTTGGCTACTGTAGTGGGCACTCGATCAAGTCACCCTGGCACTCGATCGAGGGCCTTCGTAAAAAGCCTTCTGTTCGCTTCCAGTGACGCCACTCGATCGAGTCACCTTGGCACTCGATCGAGTGTCGTCTGCTTCGTTTCGAGGTCTCATGCTTTTTGTTTTCTTTTTTCAGATTTGGCTTTACGAGAGGCTATCAGTGATAGATCCTCCACTTGATGCTAGTAATTACCGCCATAACCAATTGATGACGAGGAGGCGGGCCATCGATTTCTCTCGCCTGATTAGCCAGAAATATTGGGACGAGGTACTATCAATCCACGTTGGGCGGTTGATCCGATGGGTCGTTCCATGGTGGCCCATCTATGTTTGGACTGGCTTGGACCCGAGGGACAAAGCCCGCTACCAAGTGATCTTGTCTTTTAGGCAGACGATTCATCTCTACCCGGATCGCATACTAAGGCAGTATGGACGGGCTCAACGGATACCCGAAGTTGAAGCAGTTGTGAGTGACCCTACCCAACTGACTGATGTGATGTGCGATACTTGGGCTCAAAGGTGGTACACCCGGCATACTTGGCCCGTTTCCAAATCTCGGCATTCGATCTGGGTTTCAGACTCATATGTGAAGTGGACCAAAGCAGGTGATGCCAAGGCCCGAGCTGCTCTGAAGGTTGATGAAGCCTTCGACCTGCTGAGAAGGGAGCAAGCTAAAGACAACAGAGGGTTCTTTGATGAGGGAGACACTCCAGCTACCCTAGTTCGTCTAATGTCTGGACAAAAGAAGAAGGCTAAGACTCAAGCTGAAGGGTCCGGTGCTAAAGGTGCTCGGGGGAAAGTGAGCCCCCAGACGAACTTGGAGAGGAGACTGGGCCCGAGACTGGCCGTGCAGGACCGACTTGGCCCACGGGATAGGCTACCCGAGCATGTGCGGGCCCGACTTGGGCCGAAGACTGTGATTGAAGACCCGTCGTCAAAGAAGCGGGCTCGTGCTAAGGAGGTTCCCCTGGTGATTAGGGAACGCTCATCCCCTCCTCGACGACCTCGGGCTCCACGCGACCCGAAGGACAAGGGAAAGGGGAAGATGCCGGGATAATAGTCTCCTAATTTTATTATTTGAATATTACTATTATTTTTTTGGTGTGATTTTTTTTGTGTATGCCGTTTCGGCGTTTTTTTATTTATTATTATTTTTTATTTTTTTTGTAATCCCAAGTTTATCGAGACTTAATAAAAGACATATTATTGAATACCGTTCCCGTCTTTTCGTTTATTGCAGTGGTTGTACCCTTTTGAGGGGTTGCCTACGTATCCACAATTAGCGGAATCAAACCAAACGTAGTTCGAAATTTGATTTGATTGATTTTTGCAATTTTTGAAATACATCAAGATTATTAATTCAAGATGTGCAACGGTAGAATAATTAATTCTAACTTATTGACTTGTCTAAAATTTTGAAAATTTATAAAAAGACTAAGTTTTATAAATTTTTGCATATGACATTGAGATTGGGTTTATGGGTAGTAGCGCTTCAGCTGGTCCAAGTTGGTCGGGTTGACGAACTCGTTATCGTCCAGGTCCGTTAGCATCACCGCTCCTCCCGATAGGATTTTCTTGACTAAGTATGGCCCAGCCCAATTGGGTTTGAATTTTCCCCTTGGGTCAACCGGCAGTAAGGCACGAACCGATTTTAGGACCAAATCTCCTTCTTTGATGTTTCTGGGCCTAACCCTTTTGTTGAAGGCCCGTCAGATCCTTTTTTGATATACTTGAATATTGTTGAGGGCCCGGGATCACCGTTCGTCTAGTAAGACTAGCGAATCGTATCGGGCTTGGACCCAATCCGCTTCGGGTACCTGGCTTTCAAGCAATATTCTTAGGGATGGTACTTCCAGCTCGACTGGTTGGACTGCTTCCATTCCATATGTCAGGTAATATGGAGTTGCTCCAGTTGCGGTGCGAATTGAAGTTCGGTATCCCCATAGGGCGAAGGGTATTTTGTCGGGCCAGTCCCAATAATTCTCAGCCATCTTTTTTAGTATGGTGACAATTGTTTTGTTGGCCGCCTCTACTGCTCCATTTGTTTGGGGTCGGTAAGGTGAAGATGTATGCCTCTGAATTTTGTATTTCGCCAGTAACGCAGTGGTTTCAGCTTGGAAGTGGGTTCCGTGATCACTGATAAATTTGTGAGGGATCCCATATCGGCATATGATCTTTTTTTGGATAAATTTGGCCACGTGCTTGGCGTTCAAGACACGGTATGACTCGGCTTCGACCCATTTGGTGAAGTAGTCGATGGCCACCAGGATGAAGCAATGTCCTCCCGTCCCGGAAGGGTGCACTTTCCCAATTATGTCAATACCCCATGTCGAAAATGGCCATGGTGATGTCATGGTATATAATAGGGAAGATGGCATATGCTGTACATTACCAAAGATCTGACAGTTATGGCAGTGCTTGACATATAACTGGCAGTCTGTTTCCATGGTGTTCCAGTAATACCCGAGCCTCATGATTTTACGGGATAGCATATGGGCGTTCATATACGGACCGTTTTCACCGTCGTGGACCTCGGCCATGACCTTTTCGGCTTGTATTTTGTCTATGCATAGGAGGAGAGCCCCCTGTGCCGTCTTTTTGTACAATTGTCCGTCATCAGTACGAACAAATTGGGTCGCCAATCTTCGTAGGGCCTTTTTGGCCCCGATTTTCAGCTTCCGGGGGATATTCTCCCGTTGTCAGGTAGGTTAGGACGGCTTGATACCAAGGTTCTGGGTCAGTTATCTCGATATCCTGAATGGCATGGATGTATGCCGGCTCGGACCGCCTTTCGACGCAGATCGGCATGCTGGTCAAGTGATCCGGGATGTTCAATATAGATGCTAATTTGGAAAGTGCATCTGCAAATTGATTTTCCTCCCGGGGCAGGTAGATATACTCTACCTTTTGGAATTGTTTCTCTAGAACCCGTACTCATGCTTGGTAAGCCACAAGATTGGCGTTCCGAGTTTTCCATTTTTGGAGCGCTTGATTGATGACCAATGACGAATCACCGTGGACCCGGAGGTTTGTTACCCCTAAATCAGCGGCGGCTTGCAACCCGTGAATGCATGCTTCGTATTCGGATGCGTTGTTGGTTACGTCAAAGTCCAACTTGATGGATAAGGGAGTGTGTTCCCCTCGGGGTGAGATTAGCAGAATTCCGACCCCAAATCCTCGGAAGTTGGATGCCCCGTCAAAATACAAATCCCATGTCTCGGTATCGGTATGGAATATGTCTTCATCAGGAAAGGCCCATGTATCAGTGTGGCCTTCTTCAGATATTGGGCTGTCAGCGAGGAACTCGGCTACTACCCGGCCTTTGATGGCTTTTAATGGTACAAATTTGAGGTCGAACTCGGATAACATTAAAGTCCATCTGGACATCTTGCCATTGAGGATGGGCTTCTCGAATAGGTACTTGATAGGATCCATTTTGGATAAAACATGTACCTCGTGACTGAGCATGTAGTGTATGAGCTTTTTAGTGGCCCAAACCAAAGCTAGGCACGTTTTCTCGAGCATTGTGTACTTGCATTCATACTCGAGGAACTTTTTACTGATGTAGTAAATAGCCCGTTCTTCTGATTCGACCGTCTGGGCCAGCATAGCCCCCATGGCTGTCTCGGTCGTCGTTAGGTATAACGACAAAGGCAAACCGTGTTGAGGTGGCATTAGTACCGGCGGAGCAGACATAATCTCCTTGATTTTATCGAAAGCTGCTTGACATTTGTCGTCCCATAGCACCCGTTCTCCGATTTTTAGCTTTTTGAGGATGGGTTCACATACCATGGTTAGTTTCGAAATGAACCGGCTGATGTATTGGACCTTCCCGAGAAACCCCCTTATTTCTTTTTCGGTCTTGGGTGGTTGCATCTCGGTGATGGCCTTGATTTTAGCTGGGTCGACCTCGATGCCGCGTTGGCTAACGATATGGCCCAGTAATTTGCCCGACGTTACCCCAAAACTGCATTTTTGTGGGTTCAGTCTCATATTGTATTTACGTAGCCGATTGAAGAACTTTCTTAGGGCCGAGATGTGCCCGCTTCGGTCCTTGGTTTTGACGATCATGTCGTCCACATAGACCTCCACTTCCTTATGCATCATGTCGTGTAGCAAAGTAGTGGCGGTCCGTTGATAAGTGGCTCCAGCGTTGATAAGCCCGAATGGCATGACGGTGTAACAGTAAGTCCCCCATGGTGTAATGAAGGTGGTCTTACCCATGTCCTCTTCTGCCATTTTAATTTGATTGTATCCGGCATACCCGTCCATGAATGATAGAAGGGCATGATCGGCCTTATTATCCACCAATATGTCGATATGTGGTAACGGAAAATCGTCTTTTGGGCTGGCCTTATTTAGGTCCCGGAAGTCCACGCATACTCGCACCTTGCCGTCCTTCTTGGGTACCGGCACGATGTTTGCAACCCAGTCTGGATATTCAGACACTTGTATAAAACCCGCTTTGAATTGTTTATCGACCTCTTCCTTGACTTTAAGAGACCATTCGGGCTTCATTCTTCTGAGCTTCTGCTTTACCGGTTTGCACCCATCTTTGATGGGTATTCGATGTTCTGCTATTTCTCGATCTATTCCCGGCATGTCCTTGTAGGACCATGCAAAGACGTCTTTAAATTCTTGGAGGAGGTCTGTGAATTGTTTTCTCTCCTCTGGATCTAAAGATAGGTCCAACTTAAGCATCTGGGGCTCTAAAGTGGTTCCCACATTAATGGACTCGGTTTCTTCGATTACCGGATCTCGGGATTCCCTTTGCTCGAGCTGCTCGACCAGATGTGGAGGTAGAGGCACCTGTTCGTCGGGTTTCTCAATGTCATTGCATATAAAATTTTTGAAATTGAGAAAATTTTGGAAATAAGACAAGTCGTAAGCAGAACGGTTTTCGATATTATTATTGATGGTAAATTTGGAAAATAGCTCGAATAGAGCTGCCATCTGATCGTTGGTCAGTGGCGGGATAGAGAGAGGTCTTGGGACAGGCCCCGAGACCTCAGTGGCTAAGGGAAGAGGGGTTACAGATTCGACTCTAGCACCAGACCCTCTAAACTCGGACTCAGACTCCGACTCTGACTCTGACTCTGACTCGGACACGGTATCTGGCATGTCTCCCTCGCCGGTGGTCAGCTTGTAGACCCGTCCTTGACTGTCGGTCCATTTGACAATCTTCCTCCAGGCTCTTGTCCCCGTATCTGCACCCACTTCGGTGATCAGCTTTGTTGGGTCGAACCGATCGCTGCGGAGGATCAAATTGACCAGGTCATCTTTCGGAGCAGGGACGGTCTTGTCTTCTCCGAATAAGAGCCCCAGCACGGGCTCGGAGTCGCTTTCACCCTTCTCAGACTCTGCTTGGATGATGATGAATATATCATCGGGGATATAGTTGCATTCCCGAGCCGTTTTGGTCTCGGGATATGTGATGGTGGGTTGGTAGAGGCCCACTTGAATGGCTCCGAAGACTGGAGTGACAAATTTGATTGTATAGGCCCGGCCCACATTCTCCGAGCTTATAGTATATCCCAATCCGAGTCGGGACTCTGCATTGTCTAGGACCTCGATGATCTTCCCTGCCGGAAGGTATGGTTTTGAGGTAGCTCCGGGTAGGTAACCCAGATTTTGTAGCATCGTGTCGATGCTAGGGGCGAAGTAGGGTTTGAAGAGATATTCCTCCTCAATCATACCCACGACGTCGAATCCCGTGGTTCGGCCCGGTTTGTGGCATTACAGCTAGCCACGGTCATCGGGGTCGCCTCTAGTGTGATGATACCGTCTTTAAGGGGCATCTTGACTTTTCGGTGGATGGTAGATGTCACGGCCTTGACTGCGTGGATCCAAGGCCTTCCTAGCAAGAGGTTGAATGATGAGGTGACATCTATCACCTGGAATTCCAGCTCCTTTTCGATTGGGCCCGTTATGATCTTCAATTTAACGGCCCCAGCGACAGGTTTTGGGCTTCCATCGAAAGCCTGAATAGTTTGCGCTGTCGGAAGATAATCGGCATCAGTGATGCCGAGGGCCTTAGCGGTCCTTAGGGGTAGGACGTTCACGGCCGATCCATCGTCGATAAGGGTCATCGGGAGGTACTTGCCCTTGCAGATGACCGTGATATATAGGGCTAGATTATGATTGGGCCCAAATGATGGCAGATCAGATTCGGCGAAGGTTATGAGTGGGCCTTCGTTCTTGGACTTGCCCTTGAGGTAGGACATGATAGTAGCTACCATTTCAGCGGGGGTAGCTTCTGAATCGACCTTGATTTCATCGAGAGCCTTAGTCAGTGCTTCTCGATGAGCCTGTGAGCTAACCAGTAGTTGCCATATGGTTAAGTCAGCTCGAACCCTCTTCATTTGTTGGACCAAGGCCGCGTCATTGTTTGGCTCCTCGGGGGTCGGTTCCGTCCTGGCAGGTTCAGTTACGGATGTTGGAGTGGTGCGCCCAACAGTGGCGAGGTGGTTGGTGGCCAAGGCCTTGGACTTGGCTTTTCGGACTTCTTCTCTGGTGACGGGGACAACTTCCCCTTTAGCCAGGTACACATCGTCCTCATCATCAAACCATATCCCGTTGATTTGTGGGATGAACGGGGAGATGAGGTGAGAACAGTCAATTACCTCCCCTGTAACTATGGCATGGGCGCTGAACGAGTTTTCTTTGTTGCTCGGCTTGTCTCCGGGCAACGGGATTTTCCCGCTCTCGATAAGATCTTGGATCAGATGCTTTAGTTTCCAACATTTTTCAGTATCATGTCCGTTACCTCGGTGATACTGACAGTAGGCTTGAGCGTTATAGTGTTTGGGCCTCTTCTCTACTGGAGGCTCTGCGGTTGGGCCTATCGGTTGGAGTAGGCCCTTTGAAGATAGCCTTTGCAAGGCATAAGTATAGGTAGTCCCTATTCTGTGAATACCCGATTTGGTATATTCTTTTTGGACGAGGTGTCGAGCAAGTTTACCTCGTCAAAGATGCTGCGAGTTGCAGCTGCAGGTACGGGCTTGTTTGTGGATGAACTAGCCCCTTGATAGCCCTTGGTAGAGGCCTTAGTCAGGTTCTCTAACCTTAGGTCATCCTCGATCCTGGTGCCCATTTCAGTAAGGGCGGCAAAATTGGGGATGATAGCATACCGGAGATGGACTCGGTAGGAGGGGAGGAGGTTCTTGACAAAGGCCTCCACCAGCACTTTTTCGCTGGGCTTATCGACCATCTTTACACTCTCGGGCTCTTGGGCCATTACTTCCAGAGTACGCATCGTAGTCTGGATTTCACTATTGTCGGCGTAGTTCCGAGCAAACTCGGTAGCCACATCGTCCCAAGTTTTGTATTTCTTGGAATCGAGATTGTAGAACCAGGCCTTAGGATGTTTCTCCAAAGAAGAAGGGAACAAGTGCTTGAACATAGTTGACTTCACCCCCTTGACCGCCATGAAGTCTTTGAAAGCCCGGATGTGGTGGACCGGGTCTTCGGTACCCTCAAACATAGGAATTCCCGTTAAGTTGAGGTTGGCAGGTAGCTCGTCATTCAAAGGTGAATAAGTACGAGCATTTTCGGTGTGGATCGAGTTGTTCGTCGATAAATGGACTTGCTCTTCGAGCCTTCGAACAATACTAACCAGCTCGGCCATGGGCCCTGCGGGCTCACCTCCTTCGGTAGGGACCGTCTTCTCTACGGTGCTCAGGCGGGTGGATAAAGTCGCTTGATTGGCCTGGATGGCGGCCAGTTGAGTTTCGATCTTGGTCAAAACATTTTTCAACTCGTCCATTTTGCGTTGATGTCTGGTTTCGGGTGGCCTGTCTGTAAGAACACCACGTAATCAGAAACTAGCCCAAAATCCCGAAATAGAAAGTACATCCCGAACAAGACTAAAAGGGAAAACGACTCGGAAGAGACACCTAGACGGGTGACTTGTGAAATGTGGGCCTTCCTTAGGATTCGGCGGGTGGGCCTAGTCCCGTTCGAAGGAAGGTTCACGTGAGACATCCCCAGACTTATGGACTCGATTGTGTTGACGGGCCCTCCTTTGTAGGGATTTGTCCTACGTAGGTGGGCCATGCCTTAGTCTAATAAGGCGGACTAGGATAGGGAGGAAACTCGTGATGTAAGATCGACTGAGTTTCGACGCTACGGAACTTGACAACTTAAGACACGACCCGACACTGCTAAATACGGGAAGTCCTAGAAGTGGAAGGTTTTGAAAATTGATGATTTTTGAAAGGGACCGAGTGGACTCGGTGAATGGCCCAAATTTCCGAAAAAAAACGAAAAGTCATTGGGCCACGGGTTTTGAAAGTTTGAGTTTTGATTTGGGCAGCATACCAGCTAAAAAATAGGTTGTTTTGAGTAAAAAATCATAAGTCCTAAATTCGGTATGTGTCCCGGGTTTTGAAATTGAATAGTTTGAAAAAGATGCAATCTTTGAAAAAAGAAGACGGTTTTTGAAAACGACTCGAAAACCTAGCACGTAGTCACACAAGCATTATAACGACGCCATGTATGCTCTATACTAAGTCTCGGTCGGTCTATAGAGGGTCTATACCAGTGTACATAGTCTAGACGTTGATCGGGACGAACTTCCTAAGTCGAGTTGATTTTAGAACATGCCGCGAAACCCACTCGAATCGACTATGGACACCTTTCGACATATCCATATTGGAGTACATCAACGGTATAGTGGGACGTTGGTCGCGAGTACCGGCCCGGGAAATTATGGGTTATGCATGAACCGTAAAACTAAAACGCGTATTGTATTCGTCAAACAATTTCTATTCGAGTCTCGCCCTGAGGATGCCGATGGTAAGTCACGCATCAGTTAATCCCCAGCGGAGTCGCCAAATTGTGGACATGACATAGGTCCACCCCGACGCGGCCACGCGCGGGTTTGGGTAGGCGAATGAATCTCCATATGAGAATGGATCGAATTGAAATTTAGGTCTATGTGGAGTCGCCACCGAATTTTGTGGTTATTCGGAACCATTCGAGCCCACTCTATGTCGTAGTGGGCCGTATACAAAATACGGCCCATTTCCGATGTCAAAGTTTATTGGGCTCGTCCCTTTGCATTTGATACCGATACCGACATTATTGGATATCGTGTATTGAATGACTCTCGTGCGCTAACAGTTTCGGGCATCCGGAAACCGAGGTTCTGAGTAAGGGGTGAGGGTACGTGTTGGGAAGCCCACAAAGGACACCCAACCCCGCCCGCACATTAGCGGCCTCTACTAAGAATTCGAATGACTTTCCAATACGCGCGTTAGTAAAACGGAAAAATGATATGCAAACATTGTTTTCCCTAAGCATGTGAGAAATTGAAAAAATGGGTTTCTATGTCAATTTAATGCAATTAATTCTACGTCAAAGTGAAATTTTAGCATGTGGGTTCATTTAGTATAATAAACGAACAATAATTAGATTGACAAAAGAAATAACAAACGCGTTAGTAAACGATGTAATGATGTAACGAATAATAACAGTTTGTGCAAATATGAGATGAGATGAAAAGATGCAAATATGAGATGCATGGTTTGAAAAGATAGTAAAAACGCGTGATTAATTGAGCACGTGTTGACCTAAGTCGCAAAATACTATCGAGTTTGGAAAATAGAAGGATGTACGACTCGTTGTATTAGTCGTCATGAGGTCACTCGATCGAGTGGTCGATGGACTCGATCGAGTGGACCTGTAAAAAACGATTCTGTTTGCATTGCAGACCATACTCGGCCGAGTTATTGACCAACTCGGTCGAGTACATGGCCACTCGACCGAGTCACTGTGAGACTCGATCGAGTGGGGGTCGTAATAGGCATTCTGATCCGGTTT
The DNA here is from genome assembly GCA_958450325.1 of Agrostemma githago. Lineage (NCBI taxonomy): Eukaryota > Viridiplantae > Streptophyta > Magnoliopsida > Caryophyllales > Caryophyllaceae > Agrostemma > Agrostemma githago. Next base: position 54,624,551 of record OY288258.1, on the reverse strand, counting down.
TGAGGTGCCACTCGACCGAGTGGGCTAGGCACTCGGTCGAGTGCCCTCTGTACGAATTATGATTCGTTTGTGAAAATTGCATTGATTTTAAAATCGTTTTAAAATTGCTCTAAATCGATTGTTGTGATGTGATTAAATTTTCTCCGCGTTTAATAATGCCATAATTCTAACGAATTGTTTTGACAATTATCTTAGCATCAACGAAAATTGCGTGTTGAATTGATTTGATGTGATTTAGAAAAATCGACTCTTTGATTAAATAAATAATAAAAAGACTCGATTCCCTCGACTTCTCCGACATCGAATAAATCCCTAAGGATTGTGATGTCGGATCCGCGTCAACGGGTTTCGACCCTTATTAAAATTGATTTTCAGAAAATTGATGAATGCAAGACCGATGATGACGACAAAAAATAATAACGAATTATTGTTTAAGTTAACTTATCTCAATAATCAAACGATCGGGGTGATGGGATAAGCGACCGACGAGGCGTGTGCAGTACACTTGTATATGCGGTTTTCCTTATCCCACCATCACTCACGTTCGACACAAATCAATAAGTATTTTAATGTCTTGTACTAATAGTATTATTGATATTACAATGCAATGAACGAAATAAATAAAAAACTAAAAAAAAGACGGAGAAAAGGGAGACGGACGACGAGAAGAAAAAGGGAAGAAGAAAAAGGGTTTTGACACCCTCAACCTACATGCTCTTGTTTCGGAATAAGGCTCGTAACCGTGGCTTTAACACAAGAGTCTTCGAGGTTTTATGGAGGTTAAGTTATGGTGGCTCGGGATTGATTCTTAAAACTAGGTTTAGGGTTTTTGGCTAGTGTAGGATTGCTAGGGTTTTGCTTAGGGTTTGCAAAAGACGTAGTATGTATGTATGTGTAAGGTTGCTCTAGGGTTTGTAAAAATTGTGTAAAAGTTGTGTTATGTGTTGCATTGGGATTGCTTATATAGGCAAGGGTAGGGCACCCAGATTAGGGTTACTCGACCGAGTATGGGGCTAACTCGGTCGAGTGGCCCGTGAAGCCTGCAGCCGAGCTCGAAACAGGCCCACTCGATCGAGTGGGTGGGTCACTCGATCGAGTGGCCCAACTGGATCGCGCAGGTCCGTTGACTTTGGACCGTGACCTTGACTTTGATGGGTTTTGTGTTTGACTTGGACTTTTGATGATTGATGGGTTGTTTTGTGTGTCTCGGAAACGACTTTGACCGGGGTTGACCCAATCGCAAAAAGTCGGTTTTATCTCCGGTGTCGGTTTCGGCCCAAATTAGTCTTGTTTGACTCGGAAGGAATGATCCACTGGGCCTGGATTTGAGGTTGCTTTTGTGAGATTTGTACTCCGTAAGTGTGTTAACCAGCGATTAATGGATTTGAGCCCGTATCCGAGAGCGTAGAAGCACGTTAGCGTCCGATCATCATCGGGTATTTTTTGGAAACTGCCATAGACACCTGGCAGTCAAAATGCGGGTGTCTACAGTTATGCTTCTTTAACGAGGTCAGTCTTTTATTTGTGATCATTTGGGCGTTTGTAGTTACGTACATACACTTTGCATCATCACTTCACTTTTTTTCGATTACTCTCCTTCTCCTCCTTTTCTATCCAATTTCTTGTTATCATATTTTATCCTCATCTTTAACTTTAGACTCGCCGGTTGTAGCGTTAGTTTCTTTATCTCAATAGGACTCTCTTTAATAATTTTCCAATATTGATAATAGATAATTTTGATATACTGCTCCATTTTGAGCTTCCACCATCCAAAATTTTCACCGGTAAAGAATGGGATCTTGGAATGTTTTGGGGAATTTATATTGAGGAATCAAATTCAATCTAGGGTAATTAGCCTTTAAAGAGTATGAGACTCTGATATCAATTGAATAGTTTATGAACTCCTAAGTACATAAGAGGGGAAGACGATGAATTAGGCACCCTTAAAAAATTTCTACTTAACTCTATTAATTAGACTAAGTCAAGAATAAAAGGCAAGCTAAAGAAAGTAAAATAAAAAGTGCACTAGGTTGCAAGCAACGAACAGTCAGATTGTTTCTGATTCGTCTTAACAAGGACTACAATGCAAATACAGACAAATGTTACAGAATGAGGACTGTGTCAGATCGTTCCTAGTTCGTCTTAACAGAGTGTAAAGCTACAGACAAACGTCACAGTATATCGACTATAACATGAACGAAAACAAGCACAACTAAAACTAGAATTAAGAAAAGAACAAATAAATTAAGAACAAAAGTACATGACATGTGTTCGAAAAGCAAAGCAGCAGAAATAAAGCGATAAAAACAAGAACACAAGTGGTTTTTGAATTGGTTCGGCCAACACTCTAAGGGCCTACGTGCAATCTTCTTCTATTGATAATATTAAGTAATCTGCTTCGAAACTCAAACCCCTACAATAAAAGGACCAACAATCCTACTCCGATTGCGAAGAATAACCTACTCCGGTTGCGATTTGAGTTTTACTAGACTACTCCATCTCTAAACTCTCAAAGACCTGCTCCGGTCACGACTCTTGATAACTTAAAGAAAAGTTACAAGTGTTACAATTCTAACCAAGTTAGACAAGTAAACATTTTGCTCAGGTACCAGTAGGTTCGACTGTGACTTTGAAGACTTTTTAAAATATTTGCAAAAACGTTTTTAAGTATAAAACCATTGAAGAACAATTTTGCAAAACCAGATTTTTATATTTAAAAGTCATGGATGATAAATGAAGCAAGAGAGTTTATTTTATAGTCGATGTGAAAGTGGGTATGCTTCATGGTTAAAAGCAATAGTCCTTGCAATGAAGTATGACTCCTTAAAAGGGACTAAAATCAGGACTGCTGCTCAAGTAGGTGGAAAGTGACTTTAATAATTTTCCCAAAATAGAAGAGGACTTCTGTGTCAAAAAAGACAAGTCTCAAATTGATTTGAAAGTTGTAAAACCCAATTTTGGAAAAGTCGAATGAAATTTTCAATGTTCCAAAATTCCACTTTGCTCAAATTTTCAAAGTCAGAAATTATAAAAAGATTTAGAGGGATTTTCCGGTTTTTATAAAACGACCTTTTTACTGCCGAATCCGGGTAACGGTCTGGTTCACCAGTTGCTATACTATTACTAAGTAATAATGTACTCCGTAATTACTTACCTTACATGAGTGATGTCTGTTGTTACGACTCATAGTCTTCGATAGTCTTCTCCATTGAATATCTTGGAATCAACACTTCAGAGATTAACACTTAATTACGATCATTAACCTGAGAAGTTTGAACTTAATGGAAACACGTTAAAACTAAGCTAGTCATCATAAACAAAACCAACAATGTTCGTTCGTGGAAGTTTGCAAATACAAACTTGTCCGTGGGAAGAAAGTTGTCCATGTTGGAAATAGTGGCTTGTTTTTAGCCAAGTGTTTTTTCCACTATCCCACATTGGTGAGTAAATGAAGTGTATTGATGTTTATATATACTTCACTACTCTTTCCTTCTCAAACTAGTGGGTGAAGGCGGAATTTTATATGGGCTTGCAATGTGCTTAATTCAGCTCGTGCGCCCAGCCCGGCCCGCCCTGCCCTGACTCGGGATCAGGATTTAGGATTTGGGAAGTCACCTACGGCTACGGCAGGCCTTGCCATGCTTTTAGGCCCATTAAGGTTGGTTTTGTGTAAGGCTTGTCTAGGTTCATCCTAAGAGAGCCAACAATTAAGTCAAACGAATTAAATGGTGCTTTAATTCGTGATTCGATTTTTATGAGTATTAATCTGCGACGTTAATGGCGATTGATTATGCATTGATGTCCTCGATTCAGTGCTCACTGTTTGTCTATAAAAGGTCGAGCTTTCTCCAGTTCTAAACACACAATCATCTCCTTTCTTCCTTCCTATCACTTCTTCTCTCAAATAATTCTGGGTAAAGTTATATCGGTTACTGTTCGTTCCAAAGTATCGGGTTTCGAGTGGGCGATTCCGCGTACTGTAGTGCTAACCTTGGGGGACTACCGGCAACTGCTGATCGCCACCACGGTCGTGCCGAAATAGTTTTCAAGGCAGTGACTCTCATACCACGGCGCTACGATTTTCATTCGGTTATGTTTCTGTTTCCTTCTCATTGTTACTGTTTAATCAAACCAACAATTTTAAAACTATTTTGTTTACTATAACAATGTTGACGGTGTCTAAACTTGTTCCTGATTTGTCTAAGCTTGAACCACTCGACGGTAATAATTATAAACGTTGGTCTCAAAAATTGTTGATGTTTTTTGAACAACTCAAAATTGATTATGTACTGTCCGAGGAGCATCTGGTTCCTGTTTCTGCGTCCTCTGGTTTTCACGCTACTCCTCCTATTACTTTTATTATCAAGTAGAATGATGAGTCCATAAAGAAAAATATAATAAAACCGCTCACTTTCATATCCTAAACCATATGATTAATACACTTTTCGATTTATTTATGGTTCATAAATCTGCCAAAGTCATTTGGGAGTCTTTAGAGTCGAAATATGGGTCTGACGATGCTGGAAAGAAAAAGTATGTTGTTGGAAAATGGTTTGGGTTTCATATGGAGGATGTGAAATTTATTATGGAACAAGTGCATGAATATGAAAATTTGTGTGCTGATGATGTCGTAAATGAGGGAATGAAACTGGATGATGTCTTCTTAGCTAATGTTTTGTTAGAACGTTTTCTTCCTTCTTGGTCTGAATATCGTAACCACCTTAAGCCTAATAAAAAAGACATGTCCCTAAAAGAACTTGTAGGGCATATGAGGACTGAGGAGGCCAATCGTCTCAATGATAAACGTGTTAGTCACCCTATTAGCAATTCTGTTGGTGTTGCTAAGGTAATTTTGGTCGAGTCTGGTGGTCCGTCTAAAATGCTAAAAAGGTTAAGGGCAAGAATAAGAATAAGGGAAAAAAAAATATAAGAATGGTCCTGACAAACTTGTTCCCAAGATCCATAAGCCTCTGGTTTTCTATGTCTGTGGAAAAGGCGAACACAAAGCTTACCAATGCATTGATAAGAAGACCATTGAAGCAAACATGGCTATGACCAAAGATATTATTGCTGCTATGGTTGTGGAGGCTAATCTGCTGGGAAATGCTGATGAATGGGTTCGCAACACTGGAGCTTCAAGACACCTCTGTGCCAACAAGGGATTATTTACTAAGTTCGAGAACCTTGCTGATGGAGAGTGCGTTTACAAGGGTAATTCTTTATCTGTTGTGATCATAGGAAAATGCAAGGTCTTTCTCAAATTCATCTCAGAGAAAATCCTTGCTCTTAACAATGTTTTGTATGTACGCTCGTAATGTTGAAACCTCGTGTCTGGTGCTTTACTGAACAAAGCTGGTGTGAAGCTTGTTTTTGAAGCTGACAAGGTTGTAATGTCGCGTAATAGGGAATTTGTGGGCAAATGTTATCTGTCTAGGGGCTTGTTTATTTTGAACACCATTTTTGATATTAATAATACTGCTTCTACTTCTGCTTATATTGCTGAGTCTATTGATGTTTGACATGGTAGAGTAGGTCACATGAATGTTGAATCCATTAAAGAACTTAGAACAATGTCACTAATTCCAAGTTTGACCAGAAAAGAATTCTCTAAATGTGCTAGTTGTGTTGAGGCTAAGTTTACGAGAAAACCTAGCAAACCAGTTAAAAACAGGGAAACGAGTCATCTTGAATTGATTCATACCGACCTAGCTAATTTTAAATGTACTATAAGTCGAGGTGGTACACATTATTATGTCACTTTTTTTATTGAAAACTGTTCTAGATATACTAGAGTATACCTACTTAGGACTAAGGATGAAGCTACCAGAACAATCGTTTATAAAATTTAAGAAAGAGGTCGAAAATCAACTCAATCGGAAGATTAAAAGGGTTAGGTCCGATAGACGAGGCGAATATGGCTCTAACTATTTAATCGAATTTTGTGAGAAGAATGGACCAATCCATGAGTCTAGTCCACCCTATTACCACAGTCAAATATAGTAGCTGAACATAAAAATAGAACTCTAAAGGAAATTAAAAAAAACCCCAATGTTCTCTCCCTAAGACGACGTACATGCGACAAGATTCTGAGGCACCATGGCCAGGAAAGCTTCGAAGACTGCTACTCGTCAAACCCCTCGACATACTAGGAGTCACACGCGTGACAAAGAAGAGAAGGAATTTGTAAATAAATCCTGTGACGATTCCTCGAGCGTTAGGAAAGAAGGAACGTTTCGTGAGGACATACTTGAACTGAATTTGGATGGTATCATCAACAAAGAGCTGGACGTAGATTTGGTTAAGGAGACACAAGATGCGAATTCTGATGACAATGAAGGATGGATGCAACGTAGTGGGAAGAAAATTGTACAAGTTGAGGAGGAGGATGACTTGCTCCAACTTTCACATGATGAAGTAGAGGATGAAGTAGAATATTGGAGGATTCTGTATGTTGTTACATTGTAGGAGCAAACCCTCCTTGGGCGGTACTTGAAGGCTTCGTTCAGAGAATTCGGAAGATATACGACGTTAATAAGGTGTCCTTTCTTCCTAACGGATTATTCCTGGTTTGTTTCGGGAGCATAGACATGAAGGAGAAAGTGATCAACCATGGACATTGCTTATTTGATAACAAACCCATGGTTGTAAGGGATTGGGATCCGGCTATAAGAGTTAACAAAGACGATTTACTAGATGTCCCAATTCGGATCAAAATGCACCACCTTCTGGTGAAACTTTGGGGTAAGAGCCTGCCACGAATTGCTGGATTGGTTGGACCATTCATCAAAGCGGATAGATGGGGCCACAGAGGAACGTACTAGGCTGGGGTACGCTCTAGTAATTGTTGAAGTAAGAGTGGGAGCAGCAATGAAGAACAAAGTACGATTTAAGAATGAAAATGGAGTAATACAAGATGTGCTTGTAGAGTATGAGTGGAAACCCATCTAATGTGAAAAATGCAAAGGATACGGGCATGAAACTGTGAACTGTAGGAAGGATGAGATGCGGAAAAAGAAATTGGAAGTAGTTGCTGTGAAAAGAATTGTACAGCGGCCTAAGAAATCAGTGAATGCTATTGCAGTTAGACAAAAGCATGTTCTAAATATTACTCCTGTTGCTGATTAGCAGCCTGCAAAAGCCCCTGAAGTTGTTCGGCTTGCAGTCCAGCGACCTGCAGATCATGTTCATTACCCTACAACTGAGCATGGGACTTCTTTTGATTTAGCAGGAGACCTAAGAAGGTCTTTTGTGGATACTCTTAGAGGAAATGGACAGGGTTCGAAGGGGCCAGCTGTAAGAGAAGAATGGGGAGCGGAGACACAAAATTCTACCAATGATCAAACATAATGTCGGAGTTTGGAATGTTCGAGGTATGAATAATAGAGATAAGCAATCTGTCATTTGTAAATTTCTGAATAAGCATGACATAGATGTTGCGGGTTTGTTAGAGATTAAAATAATGAATAAGTCAGTTGACAAAATAATAAGAGATTTTAGGGATAATTGGTGAATCAATACTGATAATCACTGTCACTAAGGGGGTCGGATTTGGATTTTGTGGAAACCTCAGAGAGTTCAGCTGACTGTATTGGGTTACTTGGATCAATGCATTCATGTGGAGATAACTATGAATAACAGGAAGACGTATAGGCTGAGCATAGTATACTGTCTGAATGACATTGATGGTCGGGCTAAGCTTTGGAACAGTCTACGGGAGTTCAATCCCCTGCACCTAGTTCCATGGCTTGTGTGTGGCGATGTTAACTGTGTGACGCAAGTGGAAGAGAGACTTGGAGGTGTTCCCTCTGTTTTGGAGATGGAACCTTTCCGGGAATGCCTTGAGAACTGTGATCTTTTGGACATTCCAACAGCACGGGCTTTGTATACGTGGTCGAACAAACATGAACCGCAATCGCGTGTGTACAACAGAATTGACAAATGTGTGTTGAATCAAGCATGAACTCAATTGTTCCCTCGGGGGTATGCTCACTTCCTACCCAAGGGAACTTTTGACCACAATCTATGTGTCGTGTTCTTGGGACAACAACAAATTAAGGGGAGGAAGAGTTTTAAGTTTATGAATATGTGGGTTCAGTCCAAGGACTTCAGGGAGGTCATTAAAACAGGTTGGGCGAGGGAAATTCAGGGCACGAGGATGTTCAGGATTGTGCGTAAGATGAAGTTAATGAAATATGATCTGAAGAAGCTCAATGCCTCATGTTTTGTAGATGTTGTTAACGTGTGTAATCAGGAGGAAATTAAATTCGATGCGATTCAACTGCAAGTTCAACAACGGCCTGATGATTTGGAGTTGAGGGCTCGGGAATGGGAATTGAATAAGGATGTAGCCAGTTTGCAGGCTGCTAGAGGAGCATACTATCAGCAAATTGCGAAGGCGAGTTGGGCAAAAGGAAGGCGATGTCAATTCGGCTTTCTTTCATAATTCGCTGAGGGCTCGGAGGGCATATAATTCGGTGAATGTGATTGCGGATTCACAGGGTCAGATGTGTCATTCGAGGGAGGAGATCCATCGAGCTTTATTGGAATATTATCAAGGACTGTTGGGGGAATCAGGTGCTCCGTTGGCAGTCAATAGGGACATTGTTCGGAATGGGAAGGTGTGTACGGAAGATCATTGGAATGTTCTTATCCCGCCTGTTACGGATTTGGAAGTGAAGGAGAGTATTTTTAGTATCCATAAGGATCGTGCACCGAGTTCGGATGGATATTCGAGTATTTTCTTTATGGATGTGTGGGAAATTGTGGGAGAGGAGGTTATGTTAGCTGTAAAGGATTTTTTCTCTTCCGGGAAGCTCCTAAAACAGATTAATACCACTACTCTTACATTGATCCCAAAATTCAATCAACCCCAGTCAGTTTTGGAGTTTCGACCCATTGCATGTTGTAATGTCATTTATAAATGTATCAATAAGATCATTAGCAGGAGGTTAGGAGGAGTCCTGACTGATATTGTTGCTCCTAACCAGGGTGGTTTCATTTTGGGTAGGAATATCCTTGAGAATGTTCTGATTTGTCAGGATCTAGTTCGGCTGTATAAGAGGAAATTGGTTTTGCCTAGATGCCTATTTAAGATCGATTTGAAGAAGGCTTATGATAGTGTGGAGTGGTCCTTCCTAGAGGAAATGCTAGAGGCTCTGAATTTTCCTCTTCAGTTTCGTGGCTGGGTTATGAGATGTATTTCTAATGTTTCATATACTCTTATCGTGAATGGGGAGGGGTTTGGGTTTTTCAGGGTAAGAGAGGGTTGAGGCAAGGGGATTATCCCATGTCCCCTCTGCTATTTACTATTTGCATGGAATATTTGTCTCGGATTCTGGAGTATGCCACTACAGCATATTCTTTCAGATTTCACCCGCGATGTGCCCCCATGAGGCTGTGTCACCTCATGTTTGCTGGTGATTTGTTACTCTTCTGTAAGGGTGACCTACTATCCATTAAGGTATTGCTTTGAGATTTTTCTACTTTTAGTAAGGCGTCTGGTCTGACTATGAGTATTGGGAAATCGAATGCATATTTTGCTGGTATGTTGGCCTCTGTTAAGGAGGAGGTACTGCTTTTGTCTGGTTGTTTTGAAGGCTCTCTTCCCTTTAAGTATCTTGGAATTCTCATTCAGCCTTCTAAGATTACTAAGAGGGAAGGGTATCTCTTGCTTGACAAGATTGTTGCCAGAATTAGGAGTATTGGGGCTCGTAAGTTATCTTATGCGGGAAGGCTCACACTTGTTCAAGCGGTTCTTTCTAGGCTTCATTCTTATTGGGCGATGATCTTCATCATTCCTAAAGGAATTCTGGCTCGCATTACAGCTATTTGCAGGAATTTCCTTTGGTCAGGATCTCATGACTATTCTCGAGCTCCTTTGGTTGCCTGGGATGATGTTTGTTTACCTAAGGCTGAAGGAGGTTTAGGGTTATGTAATTTATTTATTTGGAATATGGCTGCTGTTGGTAAACTTGTTGCGTGGATTTTTGAGGATCCTCGGAGACTATGGGTCAGGTGGGTGCATAATTATTATTTGAGGGGGCTAGACTGGAGCTCTTATGAAGTCAAGCCGAATCTTGGGTGAGGATGGAAGATGATTTGTAAGGTTAAAAGTGTCTTGAAACAGTTTTTTTTGTAAATGGTAAGTGGAAGGGGAAACATGGGTTATATTCTATTGAGGATGCTTATAATACCATGCGTAATAAGAGTCCTAAGGTGAACTGGCACGGCCAAGTATGGTGCAGATCGGCGGTTCCGAAACATGGAGTGGTGGCATGGCTGGCTTTTAGAAGGGCGTTGCTGACGAGAGATAGGCTGATCAGATTTGGACTGAGCATTTGGGCTGATTGTTGTATTTGTGACCAGTATCCTGAATGTAACAACCCGGATTTTTGATGACTTAAATTAATAGATAATGCGGAAAGTTATCTAAGTCATTTAATTAAAATTATATCAGAGTGTAAATAAATCTGGATCGCTACTATTAATTACATAGTCTTGATTCACTTAGTACAGAATATAGATTGTATTTTATACACATATTATCAAATCTCTCTCGCTCGATTCCCCAGCGTCTTATACTCTGATAGCTACAGTCTTCAATATGCACGTCCTTGTCAGGGTGCTCCTGAAATCCTTCGTCGGTTCCAACGACCTTTTCCACGGACAACAATGAACGCACGATGGTCATGACGAACACCACGCCAGGCGCACACCCCGAGGAGAGAAGAGGAAACAGGGGAACCGAGGGGAAGTTGATTGGTTTGTTCCAGGTTGCTAAGGCCGGAGTTGACCAAGACAGTCATCACAAAAACAACAACGTACAGCAACAACAAACAACTTGGCGGTGTAGATGGTTGCCGGAGCTAGGTGAACGCAACAACACCAAACTGCAACGACGACACAAGGACAGCAGCACATCAGCAACGACAGCTCGACAGCGGTGACTGGCTGGAGTTGCGAGCCAGAACAAGGGAGGACGGAGATGTTGTAGAAGAAGATATCCGGAGTCGAGTCAGCCGGAAATTGGTCGAGCAATGGCAAAGGAGGCTCGGTCTGATCTTAATGACCGGAGCAGGGGAGGACGAGTCGGATGTTGGTAATGGAGAGGGTACGAATTGTAGGTGGCCGGAGTTGTGGACCTTGTGGTCCGTGGTGGTTGTCGAGCTACGGTGACATGGTAGGGAGTTGAAGTAGGTTGAGTGAGGGATGAGTGAGATGGGAGTAACAGGTAAGTGAAAGAGGGAGTTAGGAGGGAGTAGGCTAACGTGGGGGTAAAGGAGGGAGTAGGTAAGAAACGTGGGATTTAATTAGGAGCTCGAGCGTCGGTCCGTTTCTCGTACAAACGTTTTTCTTTTCTTTAAAAGTTGAAATATAAGATTACGGAATTAAAATAATGGAAACCGCAAATTGTTTTTTTTAAAACGAATTTGTAAGTCCGTAAATAAAATAGACGGTAAATAGTTTTATGGGACAATAGTTACAAGTAATTATTATTTTAAGTATTCGATAAATTATTTCTAAATTTTTACGAGACGAGAAAATGTCAAAACGACAGTTCATTATAAAAATATATTTTCGAGTTTTAAACTTTATTTAACGAAAGATAACTTTTTTAATAATTCGATAAATAAATTTTCATGTTTTTATAACGGAATAATTTTTAATTTAACGAAAATAAAATAGTTTTATTCACGAAAAATAATTTTTCAAACGTTAAACTTGGTTTAAATAAATGTTTAAAATTTTAACTCTATTTGAAAAATACGGGGTATTACAATATATCCCCCTTAAAACAATTTTGTCCTCGAAATTTCCGGTATAACTTAGGTAATTAACAAGGTTTAAGACAATACACGAATACAATTGAGGTAGGTTGCTTCAAAGAATATATAACTGATCAATAAGTTGATTGAAAGTAAAACAGAATTCAAGGCTAATTGGTCAGAATTCGAGGTTGAATTGGGTCCTGTTATAATATGAAGTCAGGCTAACAAATGCCACCATAAGTTTAGGGAATTAATAGGATGGGAACAAAGGATTATCATGATGATCCAAAAATGTCTCAACTTGGTCAAAAAGTGGAGATAATATGAAATAGTTTGGTTTAAGTAAACGGGTCATAACTGAAAGGCTGAAACTTAAAGCTGAAGGTGAAATTCAGGTTAACTGGTTAAACAAAATGAAGTAATAATAGGATAAACAAAATTTGAAGATATGGTCGGAGGTATTTATCGAGAAATTAATATAGGCAAAATGGTTCGTTCTTGAAATGATACATGTTAAGTAAACACGTGATCTCCAATATACGAGGTAGGTAGGTGTGCAGGTCACTCGAGTCTCGATTAGATATAAGTCGACACATAGCTAGGACTCAAAGTATACTACACTACACGCGTCAGCACGTACTTGATCTTCGTGTGTGTTCCATCCTGACAACTTAACTTGACTTGATTTTTCAACGTGATTCAGTTTGAGTTGGCTCCTTTACCTGATTTGGATAAAACCTTCACTGATGTTCCACAATGCGGATGTCTAAGTCTTGAGCGGTTGATAACTCTGAATGTCAACGTCTTTCGTCTTACTCATCGTATGGATCAAAAATAAATTTAAACTAGCCAATGGGCTAAAGGTTAGGCAGTCAATTTACAAATAATTATGCAGATAGCATGTCAACAATTATACAGGTAGATATCGTATTTCCCCTTAGTGACAATTCTACCCCGATAAATTATTTGATAGGATCCTAATTGTTTCTAAGTGAATCTCTCATTTTAGTGATCTAATGTTGTATTAATATTTTAGTAAATCTACCCAGGTGCGCTCCTCGTTAGGTAAATGAAGCTCAATCCTCACTTACGGTCACAAGGTCACTCTGATACCAACTGTAACAACCCGGATTTTCGATGACTTAAATTAATAGATAATGCGGAAAGTTATCTAAGTCATTTAATTAAAATTATATCAGAGTGTAAATAAATCCGGATCGATACGGATCCTTACAATAAACGACTAGTCTTGATTCACTTAGTACAGAAATAAATTGTATTTTATACAAACATATTATTAAATCTCTCTCGCTCGATTCCCCAACGTCTTATACTCTGATAGCTACAGTCTTCAATATGCACGTCCTTGTCAGGGTGCTCTTGAAATCCTTCGTCGGTTCCAACGACATTCTCCACGGACAACAATGAACGCACGGTGGTCATGATGAACACCACGCCAGGCACACACCCCGAGGAGAGAAGAGGAAACAGGGGAACCGAGAGGAATTTCATTGGTTGGTTTCAGGTTGCTAAGGCCGGAGTTGACCAAGACAGTCGTCACAAAAACAACAATGTACAACAACAACAAACAACTTGGCGGTGTAGACGGTCGTCGGAGCTAGGTGAACGCAACAGCACCAAACTGCAACGACGACATAAGGACAGTAGCACAGCAGCAACGATAGCTCGACAGCGCTGACTGGCTGGAGTTGCGAGCCAGAACAGGGGAGGACGGAGATGTTGTAGAAGAAGATATCCGGAGTCGGGTCAACCGGAAATTGGTCGAGCAATGACAAAGGAGGCTCGGTCTGATCTTAATGACCGGAGCAGGGGAGGACGAGTGGGATGTTGGTAATGGAGAGGGTACGAAATGTAGGTGGCCGGAGTTGTGGACCTTGTGGTCCGTGGTGATTGTCGAGAGCTACGGTGACAGGGTAGGGAGTTGAAGTAGGTTGAGTGAGGGATGAGTGAGATGGGAGTAACATGTAGGTGAAAGAGGGAGTTAGGAGCGAGTAGGCTAACGTGGGGGGAAAAGGAGGGAGTAGGTAGGAAATGTGGGATTTAATTAGGAGCTCGAGCGTCGGTCCGTTTCTCGTACAAACGTTTTTCTTTTCTTTAAAAGTTGAAATATAAGATTACGGAATTAAAATAATGGAAACCGTAATTTTTTTTTTCAAACGAATTTGTAAGACGGTAAATAAAATAGACGGTAAATAGTTTTATGGGACAATAGTTACAAGTAATTATTATTTTAAGAATTCGATAAATTATTTCTAAATTTTTACGAGACGAGAAAATGTCAAAACGACGGTTCATTATAAAAATATATTTTCGAGTTTTAAACTTTATTTAACGAAAGATAAAAAATTTACTAATTCGATAAATAAATTTTCATGTTTTTATAACGGAATTGTAGACACCAGGATTTGGACCTGGTGGTTGCAGAAGTGCCCAACAAACACCCGATGACGATAGGACTGCAACGCGACGCGGGTTCGCAGTGCTCTAGATAGTTTTTCTTTAGAACGGATCAAATAAGTTATTCGGGCAAATTAAACTAACATGATGGCAGCCTTAGTCGCGTCGTTACGATCGCGTAGACACTAATTAGAGTCAATTCTGACACCGGGACCCCGAGTCGGCCCCGAAACTCGAACCGAGTCAACGCCGCGCTAAGCGAACCTCGGGATGAACACCCGAGGCCCACTAAACCCACGACGCTAGGTCAAGCCGCGGGAACCCTTTGGTCCTAAGCAATGTAACACACTCCCGTCTCTCGGTTTTGGAAAGTATCAAAATCGTATCTTCAAAACTCCAACCGCCCCGCCTCACGCGCCTAAGAGTCTCTACGCCTGAGCCCAGGCGCCTGAGTCCTGGTGCGCCCCAGCTCATGCGCCTATATGGGAGACGAGGGCCGAAAAAACCTATAAATACCCCCCCTGACGACCTCATTTCCACACAACTCAACTCTCTCTTCTCCCTCTAAACTCTCGCTAAGGGCTCGCACTCCGACACCCGAGGCAAACGATCCACTCGATCGTAGTTCCGATAATAAAATAAATGCGAAATCGACGCTACTCCTCACCTTCGAGCACTCCACTCGATACCGAGGTGCCTGTGATCGACTAGCTCAAGACTAGTACCCAGGGTCTGCCGGATTAGCCGCAGAACTAGTCCTTAGCAACGAAACTCTGCCGGAGTAGCCGCGGGAGGGTCAAACGGTAACAGAGCTCTGCCAGAGTCACTGGTTAAGCTAGGTGGATCCGCCTGTTGATAGAGTCGTCACTAGGTTGTCATCTAAACAAAACTTTCCATATTTGCACTTTCTATTATTATGTACTACGATAATAATAGATCTGGGCACTAGGCCCACATATACATCTACTAAAATACGTAACGTCCCAACTTCAATCACAAACACAAAAACACACTAAATAGACCCGAATAATTCCAAGATCCGTCTCCAAAACTATCTATGCATCGAGTCCCGCTTAGTGTATACTCCGAGGGTGCAACTCCTCACAATGTGATTTACTTACATTCGCATTTATAGTTTTTCGTATGATTTATTGCTTTTATTACCTTATAATCGCATGCTAAATCACCTAACCCGGAATTCAAAACGTAAAACAACTAAAACTGAACAAAGCGATAGTCGGGTTCCGCATTAGTTCCGGTGCTTACCTTACAAGGTTCGATGCATCTCTATTAATACCGAACCGACGCATCTTAAGCAGAATACCAGGTAAGGTATACCACGAGAATGACTAATATCCGTATTATCGCGTTAAAACTGGTTTGCTAATACGTATAATACTAGTACTCTCTACTCACCTACGTGCATATTTTCATGGCCTGCTTGTCACGTGAAATCGCATGCAAAGAATGTAAACACAACTACTTCGACGACAAAAACTTACTTGTCCTTAAACAACCGACATAGCAAAAGATTTAGGGTTAAAACAACGGATGTTACAGTACTTCCGCCACAACAAAAGAACTAGGATATCAGCCCACCGATTGATTAGTAGAGGCCGCTATAGTGCGGACGGGATTGGGTGTTGACATCTATCGGATGTTGGCTTCCCAATACGTACCCTCACCCCTTACTCAGAATCAAAGGTTTCCGGATGTCCGAAATCATTGGCAACGAGAGTCATTCCAGGCATGAAGTGCTTAAGGGTACAAGTCTTTATCTTTAGGTCCCGTGCCACTCAACTTTGAGCCGGCAAGAGATCAAAGTTAACTTGAACGGTTTCCGAGTCCCCATAATTTGACTCGGTGGCGACTCCACAAATCACGACAACTTCAGTTCACTAAAAAGGTCGCCTTACCAAACGAAACGGCCTTTAAACATTTACATCCACGACTCGATCGATTCTCAAACGGAAACACGGGTGCCCCACACTCGTCTAGTACAAGTCCGGATCGTCATCCAAATCGAGGTCCGACATTTCGCTTCATATGCGAGATCGGACCGACCCCCGGCATGGAGGGGGCCGCTTGGGTGGCCGCCGCCACACGTTGAAAACTGGGCCTGTCCCGCACGGGCGCGCGCGGGGCGCCAAGCGGTGCGGACGGACGTCCACAGTTTGGCGACTCCGCTGGAGATTTGGAAACAAGTTTCCAGTGGTGGTGTAACTTGAACGAGGTCGGTGAAGCTCATGTCTTAGTTCCTAGTTGTGGTCACTACAGGTTTTAGCCCTAAAAAGCCCACCCTAACCGATATCAGGACCAGTCGACCTCTTCGCGGTAAGATCTCTAGGGACAGGCGGAGAGATCCTCGATTGACGCTCCGACCGCCTAACGCGTAACCGCGGGATTAATAAGCGGATAGTTCCGAACACACGGTATGACACTTGTCTCCCAAGACCATTGTTAATGCCTAAGTAAAGACCATTCGTGGGCGGTAGCCTACCCTAAACCTACCCGAGTCTGCATCCTGCACGAGTGTATGCATTCCTAGCTATGTGTAGCGTGTTTGAACAATCCAACCCAGATAAAATACTAAAATTCGGATTCAACCACGCCAACATATTCAACCGCACCCAATTCCGTTTTCGAAAAATCTCATCTTTTCAAAACGACCTTTTAAACACTGATGCTCCGGACAAGTCACGATTTCTAAAAAAGGGAAAAAACACTTTCAGACGCCGTCACCATGGCAAGATTTACACTCGACATTTTCAAAACAAAACACGTTTTCAAAACGCCGTCTCACGGTTAAAAGTAAAGTCCGTCAAAACAACAAATACCGTTAATACCACCGAAACTCCCAATTAATGGGGTCAAGGCACACCAAACGGTCACATTTTATTTTAATTTTTTTGTACACATACCGTTAACACGACCGAAGCTTCAATTAATGAAGTCAAGGAATCCAAAATGGTTACATTCTTGAAACCCTTTTCACAACACACCACCATCCACTATCGAATGCTATTTACTGCAACCAATTAACAAACGTGGATCACCCGTTTTAAAGAAAAAACTACTTTTCTAAAAACACTATTCACTACCTAAACCCTTGACGAGAATTTAGTCATACCTTTAAAGCACCACACACATCCACCATCGAACTAGCTAATTAATAGTAGTCTCGATAAAAAAGTCACTTTGACATTTTTAAAAAACAGGTCCACCTAAGGACCGTGTTCCTTTCAAAAAAAAAAAAAAAAGAAAACGTTTACACTTTGGCTATCGTCGGATTCCCGATACACACATAGCAACGCACATTTCGCATCATTAACGATGATACCACACCATCGTCACCCTAATTTTACGAAACCATCTTTCGAAGAAAAAATACTTTCCTCCACGAGTATCGGTCGCTTTCAAAACAAAAATATATCAAAATTCTTTGATCTTGAGCCGGGATCGCGATCAATCTCTTACGTCGTACAACCGTGTGATTAACTGTCCGTGTTAGTTACTAGGATCACCTCTACTCGAGGTCTTACATTTTGGGGCATCTCTTTTGAGAAGTCCTCTTTAAGCCTCACCCCCGAGGCTTGCGTCAAATCGTCTCGTTACAGAGATTTAAAATTCGTTAGACGTCTCACCGAATACACTAAGAGTCTACAACACCTGAGTCCCTAAGCCAATGACTGCACATGCAAGTCAGGGGTCTCATTTCCGCGTCGCTCAGTTAAGAGCATTCCTCGAGTCTCTAAGTCATCCGGTGGATCCGATATGACCTTTTAATCCTTTCCCACTAGAATCACTCCCCAACATGTCGGTAGATTCAAGCGCCATCAAAAGCATCCGCAACGATGTCAATACCCTAGCCAAATTAGTTCGCAACATCCATACTTCAGTAACCCGTTTGACCTTATCCGTCTGTTACATCGATAGCCGCCTCAATTTCCTTGAGAGTAGAGACACCGAATGCGAGACGAACGTCAATTCAAACGATTACCATGCCCAAAAGCCAACCCATGATAGACTATCCCAATACTCCACCCGATCGAAGCTTCCTAAAATCGATACGGAAGGAACACCAAGACCTTACAAGACCACACCCAACAAAGTAGGAAGGTCACCGAGAGAATTTACCCCAATCAAACCATCTTACGTCGAAGTTCTTAAGTGCCTAGTCGATCAAGGGTTACTCTCACCTTTTTTGGGTCCCACTGCGGACCCGCCCGTCAGCAAAAGGAGCAAAAGTTTGACCCCTAATGCTTATTGCCTATATCACCAAGGTAACGGGCATGATACCGAGTCCTGCTATCGACTCAAACATGCCATACAAGATATGATCGAAAATAGGACCATCTCTCTCCATCCACCCGAGAAACCAAACAACATCACAAACCCTTTTAGCATTTCCTCAGTCTTCGGCAATGCCATTGATTGCTCCCACCTTGACCCTATAAAGGAGAATGTCCGGAGTATTAAGGAAGATCCTGACAACCCAAGGGCATCCACCGAGACGAGTAAATCTGTGTCCGAGTCAGAGTCTAGTTCGTTTTAGAGTCAGAGTAAATATCTTTTGTTTTACATCGATCCAGGAGGTGCGAGGGGACCTGTCCTCCACCTCCCCAAAAACAGGAAATAAACTTTTCTTCCTTTATAATGCGCCTCGACAATCGCTTGATTTAATAACGCACTTTCTCGCTTAGGACTCGATACTATGCCATTTATCGATGATAATCAAAAAACCTCAAAACAGCGAGGAATTACAAGAACCGAGATCCCGTGTTCTCTTTTTACCTATCCCATGTCCGGTGTAGAAAGCCACATAACCATCCCTTAGAACGAGCACTCCCGAATCCTATGACGAATCTAGATAGTCCCTTAGATAGTAATCAAGGACGGAAGGCAAGCCCATTTCCCACCATAAACATCCGTCCAGCAATGACCGACCAACCCACCATAGGTGCTAGCCAAACCAAAAGTCTGAAATGGCCAAAAGGGGCCAAAGAAAAAAAAACGCGAAACCAAGGCTAAGCCACCGGCCCAATTCAATGATCAAGACCGAACTCAATGGTCAAAATCAAAACCCAATCATCCAATTCGATTTCAAATATGATTCCGAATAAAGAGTAAAATGAACAGACCAGTCAACTAGCACCCAAATACTAGCCTCCCTACATTACAACCCTTAAGACCTTCCCGAGACACTTGTTAGGAGACAGTCCAGAGTTTTGAGGATTCAAGCTCAATAGGATAATCCTAACCATTAGGGCTAGACATGGAAATCAGATCCCACGTAATTTACATCCCACCCGATCGAAGTCTGAGTCTTTTTTACTCAGCTTCCCCTTTCCTACCACATTACGAAACTTTAGCCCATAGCCCTAACTCCACAAAAATCAAGCTCCAGATTTTGATCTATCGAAACCACTTGCTACCTAGCTCCACATTCCAAAACCATCCAAGCCAGTCACCCTGACCCGAAAACGGTATCTCGGTAATTGTCACTTTCGAGAGGTCACACCCGATCACTCTACCTTAGTTCTTTAACTATGGTGAATACACTCTAAACATCTCACATCGATAATTGACATAACGAGTCTAAAGCAAAATCACTCACATCTGTAAAATAGAACTACGAACATGGTTTGATTCCGTCTAAACGCGAATACGTAGGCAACCCTTCCCCGGGTGCAACCCTTCAAACAACCAAACAAACAAAAATCGGTTACTCGATTCATGTACAAACCGGGACTCCTTTCATGTCCCGGCCAATGAGTGATTTTAAAATGACGAAGCACAAACGACGAGCCGAGGACGGGGTGAAAACCCGAAAGGGCACCCCGGGCAAAATGAAGAAACGAGTCGCGAGCCGTCCTCAAAAACAAAAAAGAAACAAAAAAAAGGGTGAGCCGAGGATGGAGTGAAAACCCGAAAGGGTGCTCCGGGCAAAACGAAGAATCGAGTTGCGAGCCACCAAAAAAAAAACATATATATATATAAAAAAATGTGCTTCTCATTAATAAAGACAATCAGTTAAATCAAGCCTTTGTCGAGGCCATTTACATCAAACATCCAAAATCCGGACGTCCCGAAAAATTAACAACGTATCTAAACTTCGCAAAAATTAGTACTAATACGCCACATAATATCAATTAATACAATATAGTACTAAACGGCTGAGCTCTACTGGTCCAACTTTCCTTTCCCTTGCCATTCGGGTGTGTTTGCTTGGGTCTCTCACCATCGACCCTCCTAACGCAAACTTCCACCTCCCTAGCCAAAGGTGAGCCTAGCCAATCTCACTTTCCCTCCTCACTTACATTTTCAAAATGGGTCTTGTCGGTCTCAGCCCGTGTAGATGAACTGACGAACACTAGGATCGGTAACGTCGTCTTCGGTCGTGCACTTAGCAACATTAGCCCGCATAGCTTCCTTACTCTGTAGTACGGTCACCTCCACAATCCTTAACCTTTCTCTCACCCGACAACCCTGGACACCAAGAACGATCTCCTGAAGTAGCTAAACCCCTTTCCAAAAGCCAAAATGCCCGTACAAGAATGACAGGTCCACACGGACGGTACATGTCGTCCATCGGATCCACCAGACTTAGATGCCTTTTCATTTTTTTAGGGGGGTAAGCTACCCCACCTAGGCGTGTTGTAGCCTTTTCGTCAAGTCGCGTCCGCAGCCTAAAAAGGCAATGTTATGAGTATGCAAAAGTGGTCTAACTTTTTTTCAAAAGTCGTGGAAAAAACTACGTTCATTTCCTAAATACACTCGGTCAAAACACATTAATATTTTACACCTCGAGTCAAAACGTTTTAATCGACGTATTACCTGATCCAATTCCCGGCTCAAACTAACGCATTTCAAAATATCCAAAAGAAACTATTTTCACTCTCGCACAACGCTAATATGCCCTAAACTAGGTCGAATTGCAAATAAACAAACGCAAATAGTGATTACTTGTCAATGTAGTTAAACGATTAACCAAATAAAAGCGCAAGACTAATCCAACTAATTCAAATACTAAGAATTTAAAGCAAATATGCAAAATATACAAATTTATACACAAATCGAGGCTAGGAAGGACCCCTAGAAGTTGCACCAATGGCCATCACGACCTCACAAATGTTGTCATCGAAATTCAGGTCTATAAGAGGAGACGCATTGCCATCTATCCCCGACAGCATGTCTAGGGTAGGTGTCTCGGGGATCCCTCCCACCTCCTCATTCTCAGACTCAGCCTCAGCTTCCCTCAAAACCCGATGCATGGCCTCCCCTTGTGTAGAAGTCTCACCCCGAGACCGAGCCAGCTGCTCCTTAAGAAAGGCGATCTCGTCAGCCCGAGATTGCAAGAGCCTCTGCGACTCGGCATCTTTCGCCTCGAGCTCGGTCACCCGAGTCTCCAGTTGTCCCATCATATCCGGGACATCCTACAAATACACTCGAAAGATTAGGATAACCCATACAAGCAGCCTAGGAAAATCACCCCAGCCATGTAAACTTACCGATCGAGGTCCTGAAGTGTCACGGGAGACCCTCGAGGCATAGGCACAGAAGCAGTTGGCGGCCTGCCACAACTTCTGATGACAAGCCGACGAAACCTGAAAGCAGAAACCATAAAAGTTAGGCAAACTCATCCTAATCCTTAGAACCCAAACGAATAACGATACCCGAAACTCACCCGATACACCCGGTCTCGCCACTCTATCCCGGCATCCATCTCTTCAGCAGAGCACGGGGGGAGAGGCTCAGTAAACGGTATCCCAGCCGCATCCACCTTAAGCAGCGTCAGGGGAAAATCCGGGGGCTCGATCTCGTCAGTCCGATCGACCAACTGAAAAGACAACAGATTGGTCGGTCAGAGAACAATAAGCTATAAACCACAAAGCTAACCTTAGAGCCGAAATTAAAAAAAACCTTACCACAAGGCGATACCAAGCTAACCGCCGGGTGACGTGAGATAGGTAGGAGGCACCAGGCACCAAGAGTGTATCGCCTCCTTCGCCGTCCCTATCCTCTAGGATCTCTGCAGCGGTCGGCGGTCTAAACATGGTCCGGGGAGGATCAACCGGCACCCTGAAGTCGTCATATAGGCACTGACGCACTAACCGCTCGCCCAGATACCAGACTTGACGAATCAACGCAGGGAGAAGCATCCTCCTATAACTCCGCGGTCTCAGCTCCGCAACCACATACTCCGGCACGCCCTTGTAATTAGCCCAAGGGCGGGCCACGAACTACACAAATAAAACCGATATCCTAATGAAATCCCAAAACTTGGGGGCTATTGAGCAAAATGAGCAATAAAAGGAAAACTCACATCTTCAATGCCTAGTTTGTTAACCAAAGCATTCTCCACCGGATAATGGCTGATTGTGCTCTTAGGCTGAGCCAGCCTCCACTCGATCCCCGCCGGGAACCTCTTCGGGTGCGCCCGTACCGTCTTGGGCGCCAACCGCGGGAAATAAGAATAAATCCAGGCCTGTAGGATTCCAAAGCAAACTTTAGCAATTCAATCCAAAAAGCTAAGTAGAACTCAAAGCACAAGAGAGAAAAAGACAAAAAAAAACAACTAACCTCCAGTATGAGGCCCAGACCCACAATGGGCACAGCTGAACCCGACCCTATCACCAGCGGCCTTACCATGACTTGTAAGCATCGAGTCATCTCCGCGAACGCCGCGGTCACCCAATCGTAGCGCCCCAGCTGAGTCAGGTCGGCTAGGAAGGGCAAAATCCTGGTGTAGACACCCACATTTTGACCGCCAGGTGTCTATAGTAGTTCCCGCCAAACACTCGATGATGATCGGACGCGAACATGCTTTAATGGACTCGGATATGGGTTCGAAATCATGGACATTTGGTCTGGGCTTTTTACGGAGTACAAATCTTACTAAACCAACCTCAAATTCAGGCCCAGTCGGTCGTTTCGAGTCAAATAAGACTAATTTGGGTCGATTCCGACACCAGGGGTAAAACCGTCTTTTAGCGACCGAGTCAAAACCCGGTCAAAAATATTCTCGAGACACGCGAGTCAGCCGTGACACCTCACGTGGCTGATTCGGTCACCAACACTACAAAAAAAAATCAGTTTCAAAAATATTAAACAAATCCATTCGAGGATAGAATTCGATCTCAAGTAGGAATTCTATCCGAAAACCAAAACAATTCACCGACCGAGCTCAAACACTCGGCCGAGGTATCCAAAACAGCCGAAATACTCGGCCAACTCTCCCTTTCAGCCGAGATACTCGGCTTCCCCACCAAGAAACGAGACTTTCGTTCCTATTCGAACTCTCACGTTTCCTATCCAAACCGGTATTTCTTGTTGTCCAAGCAAGATACCTCTCCTAAACCTCTGCGCCTATAAATAGGACCCTACATTTAACATTGAAAGATAGATGAAATACACATACATCCTCGATATCTAGCAAAAATAATTCAAATCAAATCCCGACATCCAAAGAAGCACCGAAATACTGCCAAAATACCGACGAAACCGACCCCACCATCCGGACGAATCCGTCACCTCACACATAAAAAAAACCGCACCACACCTTAACTCATCCACATCATCTCGACGCTCCCGTGCCCAAGCCACTTTCCGACGAGCTCTATTTCGAGAAAGCAAAGCATGTAGGTTGAGGGTGTAAATCAAACCCGGCTCTTCTCTTTTCTCTCCCTCTTTCTCGTTTTTTTTTGTGTCGTGTCGTCGGTCCTCATTTAATATGGGTCGTTGTCGCATTTTTATTTATTTCTAATAATCGATACAACAAAAACTATTTTTTTTACGTATAACGTTCTTAAAATACGATATCGATTCTCTAATCGAATATCGTACCTAACAAGAACTAAGCTAAATTAATTCTCGTTGATGCTAATAAAATCGTTACATCTTTTTAAACAAAATTCGACGATTTTATACGCGGAGAGAATTAACATCATTTTCGTTCAATTCCTTTTTTTTTTCTTTTTTTCGTTCAAAACGAGCTTTTTTTTTCAAAACCTTTTCTAAAAGCATTCTAACTATTCTATATCAATTTCATAATCGAATATCGAATACGACGAATATCGAAAAATATAAATCGAGTATAAATTAATCCATATTTGTACGCGATTTATAAAATTAACGATTTTCGACAAATAAAAAAAAAACGGACAGACCGCCACGCGAGTCGCGCGCCTGTCAGGCGACTCGCGCGGTGGCCTGGTTGGCCGGGTCCCTTTTTCTCGCTTTTTCTATTTTTTTTTCGGATCTTACATAAAAAGCGACTTTCGCGACATATTTTTTAAATTTCGATAAATACTTTTTCGACCTCGGTCAATACGTGTTAATCCATCACGTGTCATAAACCTTTTTCAAAATCATGCATATCATCGCATCTACATATTTGTTCAATTTATTCAATCGTTACTAACTCGTTTTCTCGTGTTTGTAGCAATTTATCTATTTCTATTGTTTTATTAGACTAAAATAAACTTCACATGCTAAAATAACTTTGACGTTATTAGTTTAAGATGCATTAAACGACTTAGCAACCCATTTATTTTTCTCTCACATGTCTAGGGAAAATAATCTTTGCATCATTCAACCGTCGAACTAACCCGTGTACACCAAAAACGAACGATATCTTAGTAAAGGCCGCAAAGTGCGGGCGGGGTTGGGTGTTCTTAGTGAACTTCCCAACACGTACCCTCACCCCTTACTCAGAACTATGGTTTCCGGATGTCCGAATCCATTGGCAACGAGAATCATTCAATACACGATATCCGATAATGTCGGTATCGGTATCGTAATGCAAAGGGACGAGCCCAATAAACTCTGACATCGGAAATGGGCCGTATTTTGTATACGGCCCACTACGACATAGAGTGGGCTCGAATGGTTCCAAATAACCACAAAATTCGGTGGCGACTCCTACTTCGATTTAAATTTCAATTTGACCATCTCATATGGAGATTCATTCGCCTCCCCAAACCCGCGCGTGGCCGCGTCGAGGGTGGACCTATGTCATGTCCACAATTTGGCGACTCCGCTGGGGATTAACTGATGAGTCACTTACCATCGGCATCCTCAGGGTGAGACTCGAAAAGAAATCGTTCGAATAGTAATGTAAACGTTTTAGTTCAATGGTTCATGCATAACCCAATTCTTTCCCGGGCCGGTTACTTGTGACCGACGTTCCACTATACCACGGTGCGTTCCTAAGTGGGTGCACTAAAGACTTCGATGGTGGAACTCGCATGGGTTTTACGGCAGGTTCTAAGACCAACTCGGCTTAGGAAGACAGTCCTGATTTGCGAGAAAGCTATCGTCGTTGGTATAGACCCTATTCGACCGACCGAGACTTAGACTAGGAGCATACATGGTGTCATTATACTGTTTCCGTGACTACGTGCTACTTGATCCATGTCTCGTCTTTTCAAAAACCGTCGTTTTCAAAAACTTGCATATTTTTCGAAAATTGTCCATTTTTTCAAACCCGGAAAGCTACCGTATTTAGGACTTATGATTTTTAACTCAAAATAGCCTATTTTCTAGCCGGTATGCTGTCCAAACCTTTTCAAAAATTCGAAAATCTCGGCCCGATGACACTTTTTTTCGATTTTCAAAAAAGATCGGGCCATCCTATCCGACTTTGTTCGGTTTTCAAATCCAAATCCTCTTTTCAAAACTTTCTTCTTCTTAGGACTTCCCGTATTTAGCAGTGCCGGGTCTTGTCATAAGTTGTTAGAGTCCATAGCGTCGAAACTCCGTCGATCTTACATCACGAGTTTCTACCCCATCCCAAGTCCGCTTTATTTGTCAAGGCACGGCCCACCTACGTAGGACAAACTCCTACGA
Organism: Agrostemma githago; assembly: GCA_958450325.1. NCBI lineage: Eukaryota > Viridiplantae > Streptophyta > Magnoliopsida > Caryophyllales > Caryophyllaceae > Agrostemma > Agrostemma githago. The sequence goes on along the minus strand of OY288258.1, from coordinate 54,598,515 downwards.
AGGGAAACCCACTTACACTTTAGGGTCCAAAGTCTGGGGAATAGCTCACACGTAGGTCTTTCTTCACACAGGACTAGGCCCATTCTGCCAAAATCCTAAAGAAAGCCCACCGTCCACGAGTCACCCGTCTAGGAGTCGGTTTTTATTCTGTTTCCGAGTCTAGCTCTCTTCTTCTTGCTCGGGATGCACTCTTCGATCTGGGTCCGATTCTGATTACACGGTGTTCTTACAGACAGGCCACCTCACACCCGAACCATGACTAAGGATTCCATTGATCAACTGACCGCCTCGTTGGCCAAGATCCAAGACCAACTGAACCAGATGAGGGGAGACCAAATCGCCATCGTTACCCGGGTAAGCGCCATAGAGCAGGATAGGCCGAGTGGTGAAGACGAAACCAAAGGGCCATTAGCCGAATTGACTAGCGCAGTCCTCAAGCTGCAAGAGCAGGTCCATTTGTCGACCCACAATTCGATCCATACGGAGAATGCTCGGGCCTATGCACCCCTAACCGACGATTTGCCTGCCAATCTCAACTTGACGGGCCTCCCAATGTTCGACGGAACCGAAGACCCGGTATTACATATCCGGGCCTTCAAAGAGTTTATGGCCCTAAAGGGAGTTAAGTCAAACATGTTCAAGCATTTGTTTGCCTCCTCCCTCGAAAAGCACCCAAGAGCTTGGTTCTATAGGCTCGATTCCAAGAAGTACAAGTCTTGGGATGACGTGGCAACGGAATTCGCTCGGAACTACGCCGACAACACGGAAATCAGACCACGATGCGCACCCTGGAAGTAATGGCCCAGGAACCTAAGGAAGGATTCACGAAATACCTTCAACGCTGGAGGGCTGAAAGCGTCAAACTGGTCGATAAGCCCAGTGAAAAAGTCCTAGTTGAAGCCTTTGTCAAGAATCTCCTGCCCGCCTACCGGATCCATCTCCGGTACGCCATCATACCTAGCTTCGCGGTCCTAACCGAGATGGGAACGAGAATCGAGGATGATCTAAGGTTGGAAAGCCTCACTAAGGCCTCCACCAAGGGATACCAAGGGGCCAGCTCGTCGACACGCAAGCCCACATCTGCCGCGGCCACTCGTAGCATCTTTGACGAGGTAAATCTACTTGATACCCCGTCCAATAAGAATACCACACCCCGGGTATTCACCGACATAGGCCCCACCTATGCAAAAGCTTTACAAAGGCTCTCATCGAAAGGCCTGGTCAACCCGATAGGCCCAACACCTGAGCTTCCATTCGAGCGTCGTTCCAAGTCCTACGACCTCCAAGCCTACTGCCAGTACCATCGTGGCAAGGGACACGATACCGAGAAATGCTGGAAGCTAAAGCACCTCATCCAGGACCTCATCGAAAGTGGGAAGATCCCCTTACCTGGAGGCAAGCCCAGCAACAAGGATAACCCACTGGCCACTCACGCCATCTTCTCTGGGGAAGTCATGGACTAATCACATCTCATTTCCCCGTTCATCCCACAAATAAACGGGATCTAGTGCGACGACGAAGACGACGTCTATCTCACCAAAGGGGAAGCTGTCTCCATCACGCCCGAGGAGATCCATAAGGTTAAGTCCAAGGCCTTAACCAGAAGTCACGCCCTCATCATCACCGAGCCGCCACCCAGGGTGGAGGTCGCCCCGGAAGAGCCGACTACTGAAAAGGCTCTTGTGAAGCAGCTGAGCAGGACTCGAGTTGACCTCTCTATATGGCAACTCCTAGTTAGCTCACAGGAACATCGAGAGGCACTCACTAAGGCCCTCGACCAAGTCAAGATCGACTCTACGGCTACTCCAGCTGAAATGGTAGCCACGGTTCTGCCCCACCTAAAGGGGAAAGCTAAAGAAGAAGGCCCACTCATCACCTTCTCCAATTCTGATCTGCCATCATTTGGGCCAGCCCACAACATGGCTCTCTACATCACGGTAATTGCCGTGGAAAATATCTGCCCATGACCCTAATTGACGACGGGTCCGCAGTCAACGTCCTCCCCTTGAGGACTGCCAAAGCCCTCGGGATCACCGAGGCCGACTACATTCCTACAGCTCAAACCATTCAGGCTTTCGACGAAAGTCCAAAGTCAGTAGACGGGGTCGTGAAGCTCACTATCATAACGGGCCCGATAGAGAAGGAGCTGGAATTTCAAGTGATCGACGTAACTTCTTCCTTTAATCTTCTTTTAGGAAGACTCTGGATCCATGCGACCAGGGCTGTATCCTCCACCCTGCATCGGAAGATCAAGCTACCTTTGCACGATACCGTCATCACTATAAAAGCCACGCCTATGACTGTGGCTAACTGCAACACCTCGGGCCGCACCGATCTCTAGGGGTTCGACTTCATAGGGGCATTGACGAAGAATACCTTTTCCGACCCTACTTCACGGTTAGCATTGACCGGATGTTGCAAAATTTGGGCTTTCTACCGGGGGCTACATCAAGGCCCGATCTCCCTGCAGGAAAAATCCTCGAAGTTCTGGATAACGAGAGGATTCAAACCGGTCTGGGTTACACCATAACCCAAGAAAACATGGGCCGAACCGGAACCGGCAAAGTCATCTTCGTTACGCCGGTGTTCGAGTCCGTCCAAACAGGCCTATACCGGCCCACAACCACACGCCCTGGGACCCACTTGGCCCAGATCTGCAACTACATACCAGACGACATCTTCGCCCTCGGCCGATCCGAAGATGTTAAGAATGTTGAGCCCGCACTAGGGTTACTTTTTGGAGAGGAGCTCGCGGCCCCAACGTCGAAGGAAGAACTCGTCAGTCTCATTCTCCGCAGCCGCACCTTTGATCCATCCAAGCTGATCTCAGATGCTGGATCCGGGACAAGAAAGAAAGCCTGGAGGAAGACAGTCAAGTGGACTGACAGTCAAGGAAGGACTTTCAAGCTGATCACAGGGGAAGGAGAGATGCCAGAATCTGAGTCTGAGTCCGAGTCGGAGTCCGAGTCAGAGTCTGAGATCGAGTCTAGTGAGTCCGGTGCTAGGGTCAGTCCTGTAACTCCCCCTCTCTCTTTAGCTTTTCCTGGTGCTTCGGGGTCTGTCCCGGGCACCCTACCTATCCCGCCACTGACTAGCGATCAGATGGCAGCTCTTTTCGAGCTATTTTCTCAATTCATGAATAATAACAACCGTTCTGCATGCTTACGACTTGTCTCATTTTCAAAATTTCCGTAAATTTCAAAATTTTCTATGCAATGACATTGAGAAACCCGACAAACAGGTATCCTTGCCTCCAAATCTGATCGAGCAACTAGAGCAAAGAGAATCCCGCAATCCGGTAATCGAAGAAACTGAATCCATCAACGTGGGAACAACCTTAGAGCCTCAGATACTTAAGATAGGGTTATCTCTAGATCCCGGGGAGAAACAACAATTCATCAGTCTCCTTCAAGAATTCAAAGACGTCTTCGCATGGTCCTATAAGGACATGCCGGGGATAGATCGCGAAATAGCCGAGCACCATATACCGATCAAGGAAGGGTTCAAGCCGGTTAAGCAGAAACTCCGACGCATGAGGCCCGAGTGGTCCCTCAAGGTCAAGGAGGAAGTCGACAAACAATTCAAGGCTGGGTTCATACGAGTCTCCGAGTATCCAGATTGGGTTGCGAACATCGTACCGGTTCCTAAGAAAGACGGTAAGGTACATGTCTGTGTAGACATTCGGGATCTTAACAAGGCGAGCCCGAAAGACGATTTCCCGTTACCACACATCGATATATTGGTGGATAACACAGCTGACCATGCCCTTCTATCATTCATGGACGGGTATGCCGGGTACAATCAAATAAAAATGGCAGAGGAATATATGGATAAGACCACCTTCATTACACCTTGGGGTACTTATTGCTATACCGTTATGCTATTTGGTCTCATCAATGCCGGGGCCACCTATCAACGAACCGCCACAACTTTATTACATGACATGATGCATAAAGAAGTGGAAGTTTACGTGGACGATATGATCGTCAAATCCAAGGACAGGGACGGTCACATCACCGCCCTGAGAAAATTCTTCACCCGATTACGCAAATACAACATGAGGTTAAACCCTCAGAAATGCAGTTTCGGGGTAACATCCGGCAAATTACTGGGTCATATCGTTAGCCAACGTGGTATCGAAGTCGATCCAGCCAAAATTAAGGCCATCACCGAGATGCAACCTCCAAAGACCGAAAAGGAGATAAGAGGGTTTCTCGGAAAAGTCCAATACATCAGCAAGTCATTTTAAAGCTAACCATGGTGTGTGAACCGATCTTCAAGAAGCTGAAAATAGGGGAACAGTTACTATGGGACGATAAGTATCAAGCAGCCTTTGACAGAATCAAAGAAATATTGTCTTCACCGCCGGTCCTGATGCCACCTCAACACGGTTTGCCTTTGTCGCTATACCTAACCACGACAGAAACAGCCATGGGGGCTATGCTAGCTCAAACAGTCAACTCCGAAGAACGGGCTATATACTACATCAGCAAAAAGTTTTTAGAGTACGAGTGTAAGTACACCATGCTCGAAAAGACGTGTTTAGCCTTGGTCTGGGCCACTAAGAAGCTCCGACATTACATGCTCAGCTACGAGATACAAGTACTGTCTAGAATGGATCTGATCAAGTACCTTTTCGAAAAGCCCATTCTCGACGGCAGGATATCAAGATGGACCCTGATGTTGGCAGCATTCGATCTAAAATTCGTACCATTGAAATCCATGAAGGGCCGAATAGTAGCCGAATTTCTCGCCGATAGTCCCATAACCGAAGAAGGACACACCGACACCTGGTCCTTCCCGGACGAAGATATTTTCCATACTGACACCGAAACGTGGGACTTATACTTCGACGGAGCATCCAACTTCCGAGGATTTGGAGTCGGGATTCTTCTAATCTCGCCAAGAAGGGAACATACTCTCGTGTCTATCAAATTGGACTTTGACGTCACCAATAACGCTGCTGAGTATGAAGCATGTATCCACGGGCTACAAGCCGCCGCCGATTTAGGGGTCACAAACCTTCGAGTACACGGCGACTCATCTCTGGTCATTAACCAAGCGCTCCAAAAATGGAAAACCCGAAATGCCAACCTCGTGGCCTACCAGGCACGAGTAAGGGATCTCGAGAAATAATTCCAAAAGGTAGAGTATATATACCTACCTCGGGAAGAAAATCAGTTCGCAGATGCACTTTCAAAACTGGCATCCTTACTAAACATTCCCGATCATGTGACCAGCATGCCAATCTGTGTCGAAAGACGATCCGAGCCAGCATATATCCACGACATCAAAGATATCGAGATACCTGATCCCGAGCCATGGTATAAGGCTATCCAGACATATTTGACAACCGAAGAATATCCACCCGGGGCCGACAATCGAGCCAAAAAGGCCTTGCGTAGGCTAGCGACCCAGTTCGTCCGTACCGACGACGGATAACTTTACAAAAAGACACCGCAGGGGGCTCTCCTTTTATGTGTCGACAAGGGTAACGCCGAAAAGGTCATGGCCGAAGTACATGACGGCGAGTGTGGTCCTCACATGAACGCCCAGATGCTAGTCCGGAAGATCATGAGACTCGGATACTACTGGAACAGCATGGAAACCGATTGTCAGCTTTATGTTAAACGTTGCCATAATTGCCAGATCTTCGCTAATGTGTTGCACATGCCACCATCCCTGCTGTATACCATGACGTCACCCTGGCCATTTTCAACGTGGGGAATCGATATAATCGGAAAGATAAACCCCTCGGGAACCGGAGGACACTGCTTTATTTTGGTAGCAATCGACTATTTCACCAAATGGGTCGAGGCGGAATCTTATCGCATTCTCAACGCTAGCCATGTTGCCAAATTTATCCAAAATAGGATAATATGCCGGTATGGGATCCCTCATGAATTCATCAGTGACCACGGGACCCACTTTCAAGCCAAAACGGCAGCCTTGTTAGCCAAGTACAAAATTCAAAGACATACGTCTTCACCCTACCGACCCCAAACCAATGGAGCGGTAGAAGCGGCTAATAAAACCATTGTCACCATACTAAAAAAGATGGCTGACAATTATCGGGACTGGCCCGACAAGATACCATTTGCACTTTGGGGATATCGAACCTCGATTCGTACTGCGACCGGGGCAACATCGTATTACCTTACATACAGGATGGAAGCGGTCCAACCTGTTGAGTTATAGGTGTCGTCCCTCAGAATCTTGCTCGAAAGTCAAGTACCCGAAGCCGATTGGGTCCGAGCACGATATGACTCGCTAGTCCTTTTAGACGAACGACGATCTCGTGCCCTCAACAATATACAAATATATCAAAAGAGGATCCAACGGGCTTTCAATAAAAGGGTAAAACCCAGGAATATCAAAGAAGGAGATTTGGTTCTCAAGTCTGTTCGAGCTTTATTACGAATAGACCCGAGGGGAAAGTTCAAACCCAACTGGGCCGGATCTTATTTGGTAAAGAAGATTCTATCGGGCGGAGCGGTGATGCTAACAGATCTGGACGGGAATGAGTTTGTCAACCCAACTAACCTGGACCAGCTGAAACGTTATTACCCTTAACCCATTTCTCTCAATGTCATTTGCAAAAGTTTATTAAAAAAAACATCTTTTCAAAATAAACTTTTAAAGACAAGTCAAAAGTTAGAATTACTTATTCTACTGTTTATAAACATCTTGAACCAATAGTCTGGATGTATTTCGAAATTGTAAATTAAGTCTGAACTACGTTTGGTTTGATTCCGCTATTTGTGGATACGTAGGCAGCCCCTCAAAAGGGCACAACCACTACAATCGAAAAAAAAACAGGAACGGCTTTTAATAAACTTCCTTTATTTATTTAAAAAAAAATCCAATTACAAAAAAAATCAATCAAAAAACACACAAAAAATAGTACTAATATTTAAATAATAAAAAAAAGCTAAGGCATTTTTCCCTTTCCCTTGTCCTTAGCTTCTTTTTCGGTCCACCTACGTCGACGTGGAGGTGAGCGTTCCCGAATAACCAAGGGAATCTCCTTAACCCGGGCTCGTTTCTTCAAACTCGATTCCCCGGTCACCTCAGTCGGTCCTAATCGAGCCCTCACCCTCTCGGGTAGTCGCTCGCGTGGGCCTAGCCTATCCCGGGCCGCCAGTTTCGGCCCAAGCCTTCTCTCCAAGTCGCTAGCACCGGTCTCCTTAGCTCGAGTCTTAGTTTTTGACTTAGGACCCGATTCTGGCCGGACGTAGGTGGTTGGAGTCTCCTTTTCATCAAAGAACCATCTATTGTCTTTTACTGATTCTCTACGGGCCAAGTCAAAAGCCTCATCAGTCTTTAAAGCTTTACGGGCCTCTTTAGATTCTTCAGAAGCCCACTTGCGATATGATTCGGAGACCCAAACGGTCTGACAAGGGCGAGGTATAGTCCATATGACACGGGTAAACCAGCGTTGTAACCACGTGTCACACATAGCGTCCGTCAATTGGAGCGAAACGCTGATGATTGCTTCATTCTCGGGGATCAGTTGGAACGAGCCGAACTGCCTTAGAAGACGATCTGGGTAAATATGGACGGTCCAATCCAAAGACAAGATCACCAGGTAACGGGCTTTATCTCTTTTATCTAATCCCGTCATCTTCGAAAGGAACCACCAGATCACGTTCCACCTAATCAAGGGCCCACCATGGAATTTTAGCTCTTCATCCCAATACTTCCTATTTATGTGATGACTCGAGCTTATCCGTCGGGACCGTGAGCCAATTTAACAGCTTCGATATCTGGATATGCTCAACGGGGGCTCTATAATCGACAGGCACTCGGATAACCAGATCTGCAAAAATATTTTTTCGAAAAGTCAAAAACTTTCGAAAAATCAAAAAAAAAAATTCGAAAAAAAGAAATCAAAAAAAATTCGAAATTTTTGAAAAATTTTTAAAAAAAAAAAATTTGGAAATTTGGAAAATTCGGAAAATTCAAAAAAAAAAAATTCGGAAATTAATTAAATTTTTTTTTTTTCCGAAAAATTTTCAAAAAAAAAGGTCAAATACCTGCAGAAGACGAATACTGCACGTTAATTGCCGATATGGGTCAAGTCTCCTAGCGTCAAGGCCCATAATAATCTCCCCAGTTATCAGCCAGGCTGGGCTATGGCCTGTCTCCATCTGGTCCACTATGCTGATTAGCCTGATCTCGCCTAGACATGAGCCAACATCCATCCGACCTTCGAAGGCGTATCGATGCAGCATACAAAAGGCAAAAGCCCTACGCCTATGGGTAGAAGAAATTCTGGCACCATTTGGATCCATGAATTTGTCAGCAAGGTCAAACAGGGAAACAGAATTTCCCTTTAACATACGAGCTGTCTCAGCATGAGACAACCCAAGAAAATCCCTCAGTCTCCTCCTTGGATCAGGATAAAAAGGAGGAATAGCAGGATGAGCATTGGAACACCAACCCCCTACGGCTGCAATCTCTTCAGGAAGGGGACATATTTCTCCCCGAGGAAAAGCAAAAACATGGTGGGTGGTATCCCAAAAGGATAAGCAAGCGTCCAAGAAATGTGTATCCACCTTGAGTCGCTGAAGCGGGAATAAAGCCACAATTCCCATCTGAGTTAACTGAACGTTATCTTCGTCTCAAAAATTCTGAGCCCACGCGTGAAGCATCGCGGTCAGATGTTCGATACCCATAGCAGAAAGTTTTTGTTTTGTCTTAAAAGTCCAAAGGGATTTTAAGGTAGAAGAAAATATTTGGGTTGGAATATGAGAAGATTAAGGGCAAGAAGTCTCTATTTATAATAGAGGAAATCCCTTTCCTAGTCACCGCGGGAATAGGAGTTTTTATACTCCCTAATTCACCTAGGCATACAGGCCTAACCAGAGGATTTTAGGAATCCGTGTCAGAATCTGATCAGGGATCAAGTCATCCCAAGCATTCTTATTTCCAAAAAAAAATCGGCATTTCCAAAATTTTAAAAAAAAAAATTTCGGCATTTTTCTTTCCAAAAACTCAGCCAAAAAAATCATTTCTTCCCCAGCGTGAGTCGGTATTTTATCTGAATATTACATGCAATTTACAGACAGATATCCCAAGACTCCCGAAGAATTCTCAAAGAATCCCCAGTGGAAAGTTCAAACAGCATTCGGGATGTATCGACAAGCAGATACACCCACAGCTTACAAGGCAAGCTCCCACGCAATTCCAAGACGGGATGCATATACAAAGCAGATACACCCAGAGCTTACAAGGCAAGTTCCCACACAATTTCAAGACGGGATGTGTCTGTAAACAGACACACCCAAGACTTTTTAGGAAAAGTCCCCGCGCCATTATTAACATCTATCCAGGTATGATTTCTATCTTATGGCTGGCGAGCCCTTCACGCAGGTCTAATGGACTCTAAACGACCCGATCGGAAGTCTGCCAAGTTTTAATCTTCGATTAGCCTGGTAGCTACTTTGACTTTTCCCTTGTCCAAGCCTCAGTCAGAGTGGGGGCTCTGTAGACACCCACATTTTGACCGCCAGGTGTCTATAGTAGTTCCCGCCAAACACCCGATGATGATCGGACGCGAACATGCTTTAATGGACTCGGATATGGGCTCGAAATCATGGACATTTGGTATGGGCTTATTACGGAGTACAAATATTACTAAACCAACCTCAAATTCAGGCCCAGTGGGTCGTTTCGAGTCAAATAAGACTAATTTGGGTCGATTCCGACACCAGGGGTAAAACCGTCTTTTAGCGACCGAGTCAAAACCCGGTCAAAAATATTCTCGAGACACGCGAGTCAGCCGTGACACCTCACGTGGCTGATTCGGTCACCAACACTACAAAAAAAATCAGTTTCAAAAATATTAAACAAATCCATTCGAGGATAGAATTCGATCTCAAGTAGGAATTCTATCCGAAAACCAAAACAATTCACCGACCGAGCTCAAACACTCGGCCGAGGTATCCAAAACAGCCGAAATACTCGGCCAACTCTCCCTTTCAGCCGAGATACTCGGCTTCCCCACCAAGAAACGAGACTTTCGTTTCTATTCGAACTCTCACGTTTCGTATCCAAACCGGTATTTCTGGTTGTCCAAGCAAGATACCTCTCCTAAACCTCTGCGCCTATAAATAGGACCCTCCATTCAACATTGAAAGACAGATGAAATACACATACATCCTCGATATCTAGCAAAAATAATTCAAAGCAAATCCCGACATCCAAAGAAGCACCGAAATACTGCCAAAATACCGACGAAACCGACCCCACCATCCGGCAGAATCCGTCACCTCACACATAAAAAAAACCGCACCACACCTTAACTCATCCACATCATCTCGACACTCCCGTGCCCAAGCCACTTTCCGACGAGTTCTATTCCGAGAAAGCAAAGCATGTAAGTTGAGGGTGTAAATCAAACCCGGCTCTTCTCTTTTCTCTCCCTCTTTCTCGTTTTTTTTGTGTCGTGTCGTCGGTCCTCGTTTAATATGGGTCGTTGTCGCATTTTTATTTATTTCTAATAATCGATACTACAAAAACTATTTTTTTTACGTATAACGTTCTTAAAATACGATATCGATTCTCTAATCGAATATCGTATCTAACAAGAACTAAACTAAATTAATTCTCGTTGATGCTAATAAAATCGTTACATCCTTTTAAACAAAATTCGACGATTTTATACGTGGAGAGAATTAACATCTTTTTCGTTCAATTCCTTTTTTTTTCCTTTTTTTCGTTCAAAACGAGCTTTTTTTTTTCAAAACCTTTTCTAAAAGCATTCTAACTATTCGATATCGATTTCATAATCGAATATTGAATACGACGAATATCGAAAAGTATAAATCGAGTATAAATTAATCCATATTTGTACGCGATTTATAAAAATTAACGATTTTCGACAAATAAAAAAAACGGACAGACCGCCACGCGAGTCGCGCGTCTGTCAGGCGACTCGCGCAGTGGCCTGGTTGGCCGGGTCCCTTTTTCTCGTTTTCTCGCTTTTTCTATTTTTTTTTCGGATCTTACATAAAAAGCGACTTTCGCGACATATTTTTTAGATTTCGATGAATACTTTTTCGACCTCGGTCAACACGTGTTAATCCATCACGTGTCATAAACCTTTTTCAAAATCATGCATATCATCGCATCTACATATTTATTCAATTTATTCAATCGTTACTAACTCGTTTTCTCGTGTTTATAGCAATTTATCTATTTCTATTGTTTTATTAGACTAAAACAAACTTCACATGCTAAAATAACTTTGACGTTATTAGTTTAAGATGCATTAAAAGACTTAGCAACCCATTTATTTTCTCTCACATGTCTAGGGAAAATAATCTTTGCATATCATTCAACCGTCGAACTAACCCGTGTACACCAAAAACGAACGATATCTTAGTAAAGGCCGCTAAGTGCGGGCGGGGTTGGGTGTTCTTAGTGAACTTCCCAACACGTACCCTCACCCCTTACTCAGAACCATGGTTTCCGGATGTCCGAATCCATTGGCAACGAGAGTCATTCAATACACGATATCCGATAATGTCGGTATCGGTATCGTAATGCAAAGGGACGAGCCCAATAAACTCTGACATCGGAAATGGGCCGTATTTTGTACACGGTCCACTACGACATAGAGTGGGCTCGAATGGTTCCGAATAACCACAAAATTCAGTGGCGACTCCTACTTCGATTTAAATTTCAATTTGAGCATCTCATATGGAGATTCATTCGCCTCCCCAAACCCGCGCGTGGCCGCGTCATGGTGGACCTATGTCATGTCCACACCTGGTACTAAACCTCACGCCCTTGTCCGAGAAGTGAGTCAACCCTAGGAAATACCACAGCCACAGCCGAGCGTCCTGCTCCGGCGTGTTAGCCTCCCGACCCTCTAACACCGCCACCCACTCGAAGTGATCGGTGATGTATGAACACACTATGGCATGAGGCGTATTATATGCCTCACGCGGCAGACAATCCCCGATGAGGCCCCGCACCTCATCACTATCTAGACTAGGACCCTCGGCGGCCCACCTAATCCTATCCATACCCCAGGGCAGACCACTAATCATCCCAAAATCCTCTAGGGTCATCCCGACCTCCCCAAAAGACATGTGGAAGGTCGAGGTAGTATCGTGAAAGCGATCTATCATCGCCCGGATCACCATGAGGTTGCACTTAGTCTGGCAACCCACTAACCTAACACATTGCCTGACCATGGGACCTAGGGCGGTCCTCTCGATAATCCCCTTTACCGTGGGGGTCAATTTCTGATGGTAGACATCGAGGCACGTAGTAAAGCCCGAGAAAGTCCTCATCGGACCTGGGGGCTACAAACCGAAATAATGCAAAGATAAACAAAAAAAAATATAGCCTAACCCGAGCAAAAATAATAACAATAGCAAAATCCGAGTCATAACCAAATAAGCACGAATAGGGCACTCACCAAGCCTCGCACAATACGGCTAGAAATATGACGGTCAAAATGAAACATCAGCTGGTGACCATCCTAGTCCCGAGCCCACTCGGGGTCCTCGTAAACTACCTCCTTATTCTCCGGTACTAGAACCGGAACATGAGCCCTCCTAGCCACCATTTCCGGAAGCTTGCGCTTCTTCACTCTAGCAAACTCGGCCTCATTAATAGCCTCAGGGTTGCGCCGCTGAGACGAGATACTCATGTGTCTCCAGCGGATCCCTCGGGGAGTCTGTGAACTCGCCCCGACCACCTCTACACTGGCACTAGCACTAGCGCCAACCGAGGAAGTTCCCTCGGGATGCTCGGTGTTACCCATAGTTGTGAAACCCAAAGCAAAGCACAATAAAACATAACCCTAGTCAGGCTAAACCAGCTTAAACAGGTCAAAATAGGGTCAAAATTTCGGATAAGGATATCAAAGTTCCGAAAAGGTTGCGAATACAAATTTTCGCTCCCGGTCACAATGGAAGTGGTTTCGGAAAAATCCGACATCGTTTCGACGCCTTTTGGCCCGTCTTAAGACACACAAAATCTCAAGAAGAGTCCTATAGGTCACCCTAGCCCTAGCAATCGACAATAGAGCTACCCATAACCTCACAAACGCTATTTGAACAAAATTACGCAAAATAAATATGAGAATAATCGGGAAACGGTCCTTAACCCTAGCTTTCCATACACATTTCCATAAAAGAGTCGTTATCACACCTCAAACATCCTTATCAAGCTTATAACTACTTTAACAAGCTCTAATCGATCTTAATTTAACAACAAAATCAAGCACAAACATCGAAACTTAACAAATAAAAAACACCCAAATCGATTTTCTAGGGTTTTCAACAAAACAAACTCGTAATCAATCCAATCAAACAAAACCGACAAAAAGCAAGTAAAGAACACTAACTCGGAGTCGACATTGTCGTAAAAAGCAAAATCGAAACGAAATTCGGCAAGAAAAATCGAAGAAGTCGAGTTTGGGGCGAAGAAGTTGACGCGTTTGATTTTTGAGAAATAAAACGATCGCCCCAAATCTCCGTTTACTTAAGTAGACCCGGATCACAAAAATCCGACCGCCCCAGTTCACACGCTCGGGTCCTGGTGCACTGGAGGCTGGGCGCCTCAAGACTAGGCCGCAGATGAACGCGCGCCTAAATGGCTTGGTGCAGACTAAAACAAAACAAAACAACCAAACTCAAGGGTCAATACACGCACCCTTTAAAACAAACAAAGTAACAATAAACGGAATAATTACTAATCAACGTCGGTAATACATTCTCAATAATGAAACAAACAATAGAACCGCATTTAACCTAAGCGCTGCACTCGAACGCTTAGCGAAACAATTTTGAACCAAATTAAACTAAGCAAACTCTGAACTAACTCAAATACATAACAAACCAAGACAAATCCAAACAAATGCAACTCAAGGAAAATACACATGCACCTACTAAGACAAGCAAAACAACAATAATGGGACAACTACTAATTAACATCGATAATGCACTCTCGACTAATAAAACAAACATTTAACGCTGCATCCGGACGCGTAACGAAAAATAACCAAGGCTAACATAAGCAAACTCTGAGCAAGCTCAAACCAAATATCAAAACAAAAGCAAGAACAAACCCGAACAAAATAAGACAAGCCTGTGAAACAAAACTAACTAAGACAAACTCACAACACCAGCATTTTACTGAAACAAATAAACACACAATAATTTTGTCCTAGGGGTCAGATGCATCCCGAAAGACAGCTGCTCGAGTAGAGACTAACGCCCTCGAGGAGTTTTGCCTAAGGGATCTTCGTGATCCCGGAGGCACAACAACAACAATTATGTCCTAGGGGTCAGATGCATCCCGAAAGACAGCTGCTTGAGTTGAGACTAACCCTCGAGGAGTTTTGCCCAAGGGATCTTAGTGATCCCGGAGGCACAGCAACGACAACCATGTCCTAGGGGTCAGATGCATCCCGAAAGACAGTTGCTCGAGTGGAGACTAACGCCCTCGAGGAGTTTTGCCCAAGGGATCTTAGTGATCCCGGAGGCACAACAACGACAACCATGTCCTAGGGGTCAGATGCATCCCGAAAGACAGTTGCTCGAGTGGAGACTAACGGCCTCGAGGAGTTTTGCCCAAGGGATCTTAGTGATCCCGGAGGCACAACAACAACCATGTCCTAGGGGTCAGATGCATCCCAAAATACAGCTGCTCGAGTGGAGACTAACGCCCTCGAAGAGTTTTTCCCAAGGGATCTTAGTGATCCCGGAGGCACAGCAACAACAATTATGTCCTAGGGGTCAGATGCATCCCGAAAGACAGCTGCTCTAGTGGAGACTAATGCCCTTGAGGAGTTTTGCCCAAGGGATCTTAGCGATCCCGGAGGCACAGCAACAACAACCATGTCCTAGGGGTCAGATGCATCCCGAAAGACAGCTGCTCGAGTGGAGACTAACGCCCTCGAGGAGTTTTGTCCAAGGGATCCTAGTGATCCCGGAGGCACAGCAACATCAATTTTTTCCTAGGGGTCAGATGCATCCCGAAAGACTGCTATCCGAGTGGAGACCAACGCCCTCAGGTAGTTTTACCTTCTCCTAAGGGTCATAAGCATCCCAAAGACAACCGCTTGAGTGGAGACTAACACCCTCGAACGTTTTGTGTCATCAAGGGTTCATAAGCATCCCAAACAAAAACAAATACATATACACCTAACACATAAAATCGCTTAAAAAAATTAAACAAAACCTTAAATAAATCGAAGAAGACAAAGCGCGCGCGCACAATGAATCAAGAACAAGACAACAAGCAACGACCTGGGCCCAAGCAAGCAACCACAAATGAAGACATCAGGTATGACTCCTAAACCTTGGCTGGCGAGCCCCAACGCACAGTCTAACGGACTTAAAACGACCCGACCGGACAGCCACCAGGTTGTGATCTTCGATTGACCTGGGCGGCTATACTTTGAATTTCGCCTTGTCCAAGCCTTAGTCGAAGTGGGGGCTTCTGTAGACACCCGGATTTGGACCTGGTGGCTGCAGAAGTGCCCAACAAACACCCGATGACGATAGGACTGCAACGCGACGAGGGTTCGCAGTGCTCTAGATAGTTTTTCTATAGAACAGATCAAATAAGTTACTCGGGAAAATTAAACTAACATGATGGCAGCCTTAGTCGCGTCGTTACGATCGCGTAGACACTAATTAGAGTCAATTCTGACACCGGGACCCCGAGTCACCCCCGAAACTTGAACCGAGTCAACACCGCGCTAAGCGAACCTCGGGATGAACACCCGAGGCCCACTAAACCCACGATGCTAGGTCAAGCCGCGGGAACCCTTAGGTCCTAAGCAATGTAACACACTCCCGTCTCTCGGTTTTGGAAAGTATCAAAATCGTATCTTCAAAACTCCATCCGCCCCGCCTCACGCGCCTAAGAGTTTCCACGCCTGAGCCCAGGCACCTGAGTCCTGGTGCGCCCCAGCTCACGCGCCTATATGGACGACGAGGGCCGAAAAAAACCATAAATACCCCCCTTTACGACCTCATTTCCACACAACTCAACTCTCTCTTCTCCCTCTAAACTCTCTCTAAGGGCTCGCACTCCGACACCCGAGGCAAACGATCCACTCGATCGTAGTTCCAATAATAAAATAAACGCGAAATCGACGCTACTCCTCACCTTCGAGCACTCCACTCGATACCGAGGTGCCTGTGATCGACTAGCTCAAAACTAGTACCCAGGTTCTGCCGGATTAGCCGCAGAACTACTCCTTAGCAACGAAACTCTGCCGGAGTAGCCGCGGGAAGGTCAAACGGTAACAGAGCTCTGCCGGAGTCACTGGTCAAGCTAGGAGGATCCGCCTGTTGATAGAGTCGTCACTAGGTTGTCATCTAAACAAAACTTTCCATATTTGCACTTTCTATTATTATGTACTACGATAATAATAGATCTGGGCACTAGGCCCACATATACATCTACTAAAATACGTAACGTCCCAACTTCAATCACAAACACTAAAACACACTAAATAGACCCGAATAATTCCGAGATCCGTTCCCAAAACTATCTACGCATCGAGTCCCGCTTAGTGTATACTCCGAGGGTGCAACTCCTCACAATGTGATTTACTTTCTTTCGCATTTACAGTTTTTCGTATGATTTACTGCTTTTATGACCTTATAATCGCATGCTAAATCACCTAACCCGGAATTCAAAATGTAAAACAAATAAAACTGAAAAAAGTGATGGTCGGGTTCCGTATTAGTCCCGGTGCTCACCTTACTAGGTTCGATGCATCTATATTAATACCGAACCGACGCATCTTAAGCAGAATACCAGGTAAGGTATACCACGAGAATGACTAATATCCGTATTATCGCGTTAAAACTGGTTTGCTAATACGTATAATACTAGTACTCTCTACTCTCCTACGTGCATCTTTTCATGGCCTGCTTGTCACGTGAAATCGCATGCAAAGAATGTAAACACAACTACTTCGACGACAAAAACTTACTTGTCCTTAAACAACCGACATAGCAAAAGATTTAGGGTTAAAACAACGGATGTTACAGTACTTCCGCCACAACAAAAGAACTAGGATATCAGCCCAGCGATTGATTAGTAGAGGCCGCTATAGTGCGGGCGGGATTGGGTGTTGACATCTATCGGATGTTGGCTTCCCAATACGTACCCTCACCCCTTACTCAGAATCAAAGGTTTCCGGATGTCCGAAACCATTGGCAACGAGAGTCATTCCAGGCATGGAGTGCTTAAGGGTACAAATCTATATCTTTAGGTCCCGTGCCACTCAACTTTGAGCCGGCAAGGGATCAAAGTTGACTTGAACGGTTTCCGAGTCTCCATAATTTGACTCGGTGGCGACTCCACAAATCACGACAACTTCAGTTCACTAAAAAGGTCGCCTTACCAAACGAAACGACCTTTAAACATTTACAACCACGACTCGATCGACTCCCAAATGGAAACACGGGTGCCCCACACCCCTCTAGTACAAGTCCGGATCGTCATCCAAATCGAGGTCCGACACTTTGCCTCGTATGCGAAATTGGACCGGCCCCCGGCAGGGAGGGGGGCGCTTGGGTGGCCGCCGCCACACGTTGAAAACCGGGCCTGTCCCGCGCGGGCGCGCGCAGGGCGGCGGACGGTGCGGACGGACGTCCACAGGAATAATTTTTAATTTAATGAAAATAAAATAATTTTATTCACAAAAAATAATTTTTCAAACGTTAAACTTGGTTTAAATAAATGTTTAAAATTTTAACTCTATTTGAAAAATACGGGGTATTACACTGAGACCATATCTCACTTATTTTTTGAGTGTGGGTATAGTCGCAGACTCGCAGGGTATGTCAGCTTGTCTCTGATTGGCTGGGTATTCGGGCTACAGGGCAATTACAAAGGATTATACGAGTTCGACGCACGAGATTTTGAGAGGAATATTATTTGAGCAGCGTGGAATGCGATTATATATCATATTTGGTTTCAACGTAAAGTAGGATTGATAGTGTCCTTGTCTCTCCTGAGGTGGTTTTTCGGACTATCCAACAGGAGATTAGAAGTAGAATTGAGTATTTTTGTCATGGAGTTTTATCGTGTATAGAGCAGACATGGCTTGATGGGCTAGTACTATAGCTGTAGTACTACAAAATTCTTTGTAACAGTTTTTTTTGGAATCAATATACTTACATTTTTACCAAAAAAATAAGAACTCTAAAAGAAATGGTGAATGCTATGCTTTTAAGTTTTGGCTTATCTGATGATATGTGCGGGAAGCGGTTCTTTCTGCTTGTTATATTCTTAACCGTGCACCACATAAAAAATTGACAAGACACCCTATGAAATCTGGAAGGGCTATCCCCCTAACCTAATTTTTCTTGGGGTTGTTTGGCTAAGGTGGGTTTACCCAATTTTTTTCTGGTAAAATGTAAGTATCGGTATTATATTTTAGAACTCAATATGTACAAACATCGACAACGAACTGACTCAGAGGAGGCTCGTAAGCCAGCTCTTGTCTCTACAGTTGGAATGGGCATCAACCAAACCCTTTATTTTTATACTCATAGACGATTTAATACAGTTAAACAAAACATGAGGCCTAGAGATCCTTCCCTCCAGCCTCGCCTGATTCCGTAGCCCCCATAGACTATAGATAGTAGCAGCACACACTGCCCAACATATATCTCGCTTCAGACCATCACCCTGCACCCAGATACAGTTGAGCAGCGCTTCAGGCAGAAGCACACCCAGTCAGGTCTGAAGAAGATGCAACAACTCCTTACTGTAACAACACGGAAAGAAGAGATGAGAAGAAGTCTCATCGTTGCATTCACACAAACAGAAGCTGGCAGACTCAGCAATGCCAAGCCTGAACAGCTTCATCATCGAGTTCATAACCTCTCTACAAGCCAGCCACACCATAAATTGATGCTTGGGTTGAGATCGACTACACCAAGTCATCTTTGCCCAGTTCACTATAGAGCCCTTAGCACGCAGAACCTCATACCCAACTGATATAGTGTATCCCTTGTCATCACCCATCCATTTGTCTCCCTGAAACTACATCTTTAGGCGCTCTTTGATACTACAAATCTTCTTCCACCCCATGACACAATCCCACCAGGTTAATAGTCATGCTACGTTCGTCCTTGCAGGTAGTAATGATTAACCCATTGCACCCACAACCTATCATGTTGCTCATACACCCATGATACAAGTTCCCCTATAGCAGCAGCATTCCAACTCTCTAATTGTCTTAAACCCAATCCCTCTTCCTTCTTAGGGAAGCAAACTTTTTCCCAAGAAACAAGAGGAACCCTCTGATAGGTATCTTTTCCATCCCACATGAAAGATAGACAAATAACATCTATTATTGCAAGCATACACTTAGGCAATATAAAGATCATCGCCCAGTAAACATGAACTTGCAACAACACTGACTGAACCAGGGTCAACCGACCAACATAAGACAGCTTCTTTGCTCCCAAGCTACGCACTCTAGAAGTAATCTTCTCAACCAGTTTAGCACAGTCTGACCTCGACAGCTTGGTGGTTTGAACAGGAACCCCAAAGTACCTAAAAGGCAAAGTCCCCAAGGTGCAACCAGTAGTCGCCAAAGCCTCAGCCCGCTGCCCAGCAGTAATACCAACACAAAGCAGGTGCGATTTACCAATACTCATAGTTAATCCGGAAGTCTTAGTGAAAGTAGCAAAGGCCTACATCAAAATGTTAATGGATTCCTGATCTCCTTTACAGAAGAGAAGCAAGTCGTCCGCAAACATAAGATAAGTCAACCTCATAGAGGCACACTTTGGATGATATTTGAACCTTTATTGAGTGGTAGCATACATAAGAGACAAGTACTCCATACAGATTGTGAACAGTAGGGGGGAGATAGGGCCTCCTTGTCTCAGACCTCGCTTTCCTTTAAAGAAACCAAGCTATCACCATTAACACTCAGAGAAAAGCTAATAGTGCGAACACACTCCATAATCAAATTAGTGAACTGGGGAGGAAAATTTAGAGCGTCCAATAACATTTGCTCTACAAAAGCCCATTCCACACTGTCATAAGCCTTATGGATATCAATTTTCATCAAACATCGAGGGGAAACAGATTTTCTTTTATAGAAACTCACTAGATCTCGGCAAATAAGCACATTCTCAAACATCGAGGGTTATTGAGACGCGCTACTCGCCTCAGGGTCATGTGACTCGCGGGAAAGTCTGGATTTTTAGACTTCGGAGACATATTACTTCGTGCTATCCTCTTTTTTTTTTTGGTGAATCAACATGCTAATTGCGGACATGTGATGCTAGTCGCCCAAAAGACTGCAAACCAAGGCGTCCCATTCCTACAAGTACTAAAAATTAGCATAACACTCAAAATCAAAAATAAAAATATCACCGACTTATTCGACAAAAATACGAAAACGATTATAAATCTAATATTATTGAAATATGATCCAAAATAAAATTTGAAAAAAAATATTCAAGACACGGGTTGCCACCCGAAAGCGCTTTTGTTTAATGTCGTTCGCTCGATTTCTTGCCGAAAAGTGACCTGAATTAAAATAGTAGTAAATAACTTACCTCAACCAACAATGGAGCAATCGAGTGAAGATAATGTTACATTAGGCGCGGAACAACTCAATGCCCTTAGCAATTGATCAAAAATACTTGCACAAAGATTAGAATCGTGACAATAAGAGATATATATCAACTGACACCATCTATTAATAAGCACATCATAATAATCGTACAAAGAATTTGTTTTCGACACACTATGGTCAAAAAATGAATTCATATCAATGTACTCCTCTTTATAAGATGGTTTTTTCATAGGTAGAGTTAAACAGGCTCGAGGGTAAACATAACATTTTACCGAAATTAACACAATGAAGACTCGAAGGGTATCGTTGGTGGTTCCTCCTCGTGAGCGTAAAATTCATCAAGTATACCCTTTATTTCTCACACCTTTTCATGACAGTTCATGCTTACTAATTCACTTTTCTTTGGGAAATCATCTTTCGCCTCATCAACAACTATCTCTTCTTCTCCTACTCCGACTTCCATACTCTCCTCAACGGACACACACCTTTCTTCTTGCTCATTCTTAACAATCATAACTAGATAATCCTCCAAGATTGAAATATCACTCGTATCATTGTGACCTAAGGAATCTTCCATAACTTGTGTTTCGTTAGTGCAAGAAGGATCAATATGTGTAGAAACAGTGGAAGAGGGTGAGGAGTATATCAAATTATCATAGTCATCCTCCTCGTCATCCCAAAAACCATCATCATCATGAACATCACACTCCTTATAAGAGTGGAAAACCAAATCGGGTTCAAGGGGGAGAGTGTCATGAAACTGATGCGCGTCAAACTGCCGCCTATCCAACGCGGTCAAACAATATTTATAAACTCCGAAATACTACTACGTAGTAGCGGTAAGTCGGGATCGATCCACAGGGACGGTCGAGGGGTAGTCGGTCAAGTCAAAGTCTACGAGTGATTGGGTCGAGAAGGGGGGGGGGGGGGGGTTGGACGAGTTGAACTAGACTAACTAAACGAGCTATGAAACTAAGACGAGAAACTATTAATGGGAAAGGTGTTTGGGAGAGTCGGGGAGTCGGAGATTAAGGTAAAGATGCGAATTGCAAGAATTATCACAAGATGTATAAGGGAAGTGCCACCTTTCGGTTTCCCTACCAACCAAGCCTAAACCCGCTTTCACGATGAATAAACTAAGGTCTCAAGACGGAATTACCCAAACCCCGAGTTTCCCCATATTGGTGCGGGTGAGTCAAGTCAACCTAGGTGATCAAGCTAAGTCAAACATAACACAACAATCCCATCAAGACAATATCACCCTCAAATGCAATAATCTCACAAAATGAAATCTTTTCCTAGAATTCCTCCTCCCCTAGCCCCCTAACTAAAATCTACTCACTACCCATAATAAAACTAACACTAAGGAGACTAGAAGAAAAACTAAGCATGCTTGAACTAGAGGAAAAATAATTTATCTAACATAAACTATGGAGGGACAAACAAGGGAGAGAGAAAAACACTAACAAACAATGAAAAACTACACTAACATAAACAATCAAAAGACAAACAATAGACTAACAAGAAACTAAAAATAAGACTAACTAATGGAGGAAGGGAGAGGAAAGAAACTACCAATTATGGAGAGACTAAGGAGGAAGATGAAGATTAACATAAATATTGAATCTTGGAGGAGATAATACAAGAATTTGTCACCAACTCTTGCAAAATTCTTCAATCTTCAACATAATCTTCAACTAAAGATGGAAGCTTAATTACAAATTGTAGAGTAATTTAATCTAATACTAATAATATCTACTAAGTTTTTGGAAATTTTTACTAAGGATGCTTACTACAACTACTACTACTACTACTACTAGAGATCTTCTACCCTACTCCTACTCCTAAGAGGCTCACTTAAGGCACAAGAGTGGCACAAAACCGTAGGTTAAGTATTTATAGAGTTTCTTAATGGGTCACACAAGCTTAAGGCCCATAATCCAATTCCTCTTCTTTAAGCTAGACCTTCACCCTTTCCATCTTCATGGGACAAAACTTCACCCAGCGGTTGACGACATTAGCACCACCGGGTGAAATTTCACCCGGTGAGATTTTCTTCTCTAATCGCCATTTTTGGCGTTTTTCTCCATCGGGCGAAATTTCACCCGGTGGGCGAAATTTCGCCCGGTCATTTCGCCCGATCGTGTCTGCCCACGAAAATCTTCGGGAGATGGAAAATGCCGTCGGGCGAAATTTCGCCCGGTGATACTCCGCCTCTTTTCCGGTCTCTTTCTTTGTCGATCAATCGGATTACTTGAACTTTCGGTTGTGTGCTTTGCTCTTTGGACCGTATCTCTCTCATGCTCGTAGAAGCTCAAACACGTTTTCGGGCGAAAATCCTATCAAAATAGATAGAAAACTACCAAAAACACGTAAAATGCAAAAGAGAGACACTAATGCGAGAATTACTCAAAATACGGCGATAATCGCGCTCAACTCTCGCAAAACGGAGGAAACCCGGTCTAAATGGGAGGAAAAACGGTCCAAATTTGGCACACAATAGAAACTCCATGTTCTTAATTAAGAACTCTGGAGTCCTTAACATTAAGAGAGAACTCATCTTGTGCTGGCCTCTAGCCTATCATTAGATTTTGTTATTTGCACTACATGACTCTTGAGGTTTTGAATACTAGCATTGTTCTCTTGCCCGAATTGAGCCATACTAGCTTGAAGGGTCATCTGAGCAGTAATGAAGTCTCTAAAGACTTTCGTGGATATATGAGAATCATGATGGGAGTTCAAGTTTTCATTGAAACACGTTGAATGTGCCCTAGAGGGGGAGTTTTTCAACTCCCATTGTTCAGTGTCATGAGCCAAATATATGAAAAGTTCTCACTTCTCTTCATAACTAAGTCCATCAACGAACCTCCCTTCACTTAAAGAATCAACATGCATTAAGGACAGGTTTCATCATTTAATCCATTGTATACCACATGACAGAGTTCCTAAATTTGATATCGGTGACGACAACTAGAGACATACTCACTCAATCTATCAAAATATTTGTAAAATAGTTCATGCTCATATTGAGGGAAATATTTAGTCGCCATCTACTGGAAAAACTAAGACTCACTAAAAACACAACAAAAATTAAAACTAACTAAGACTCTCTAAATTATTATCGACAAACTAATTAACTAAAACTATCTACACTAACTGTAACACCCCCATTTACCCAGAAGTCTTATCAAGACATTTCCAAGTAAATAAAGGTGTTACCATCTCGGTATAACCCGAGGTAGTAGTCCATTACAATACAATCAGAAACCAACCAATTAAAACTAAATACCGAATTATTACAATCTCGTATCTACATAATACGGTTACAGAATTACAGCAGCGGAAGCACAACTAACATGACTACAACCTATAAACGTAGTCAGTGGCAGCGCAGATGTAACACCCCGTATTTTTCAAATAGAGTTAACATTTTAAACATTTATTTAAACTAAGTTTAACGTTTGAAAAATTATTTTCGTGAATAAAATATTTTATTTTCGATAAATTAAAAATTATTCCGTTATAAAAACATGAGAATTTATTTATCGAATTATTAAAAAAAATTCCTTCGTTAAATAAAGTTTAAGACTCGAAAATATTTTTAATATTGACCTGTCGTTTTAACATTTTCTTGTCTCGTAAAAATTTAATAATTTATCGAATTTTTAAAATAATAATTACTTATAACTATTGTCTCAAAATACTATTTATCGTCTATTTTACTTACTGTCTTACAAATTTCTTTTTAAAAACAAATTTTACGCTTTCATATTTTAATTCCGTAATCTTATATTTCAACTTTTTAAGAAAGAAAGAAAGAAAGACGTGTTTATACGAGAAACGGACCAGAACTCGGGAAATACGGACCTCTTAATTGACTCCCACGTCTTACACTACTCATGCATCCTGCCCTAATACTACACCACCCTACTATTACTATATCAGCACACCACTTATTCCATTTATCCACTTCTTCATTTGGTGTACTCACTCTTGCGTGCCATCTGCCAATCTAGTGAGTAATATAGACAGATTCGAGAGACTTCCCCATCCTATATATATACACTACATGTCTACATGCACATATATTTCCTACGTACTACTCCCTCATTACCTATACACTTCCTTGCTACTACATATTACTACTACTGTTCCTACGTAAATACTACTCCATACGTACTACTCCGTACTACATACTATATTTACTCGCTCGTCCTTTTCTAATTGGAGCATCGGGAATGAGGAGCTAACCCGTATTTAGCGAAATCACTTTTCTAGTACCGTCTTGGGTCAAATCATTTTGACCCGAAAATTCTTTAAAAGGGGAGGAGACATCTTTTCTAACGTAGACGATATTATTGACCTGTCGACCTTAATTCTTAATAACATTAATAAATACTCCGTAATAGCTATTAAGGTAACTGAACTTTTTTTCTAACAACATTTCTTATATATAAGTATATTATGTTAGTAATTTAATAAATTGCTTATTTAAATATTTAGGCTTATTTGTATGACTAAATTACTTATGTATATATAAAAATGTTACGTGATATTTTATTTGTGTTATATATTTATTTATGACTAAATTCAACTCGACTAAATTATCACTTGTTTACTTTATTTATTTATCACCTTTACATTTCTGTTTATATGAAAAACGAGAAAATGAATAAATGAACTTAAAATAATAAAATTTATTTATATCATTTTCGATCATTATATTTTATTTATTTAATTCTATTTACTTTGTATATTTGTTCTATCTATTTTATATTTTAAATGTATTTTGGTCATATTTAACTTTCTTTAGTACTTTTACAATTGTTTATAGATTATAATAATAGAGTAAATTAGTAACTTGCAAAATGTTTTAATTTATTAAAACTCACTTATTTATTTTATATAGGTAAAGATTTATAAATTTCATTTTCTATAATAAATGAATTTATTTTATTACGAAATTTTTACACGATATTTATAAATATTAAAAAATGATTTTACGTCAAACTTTTGTAAATCGATTAAGTACGACTTAATTTATATTTTTCAGAAATTATGAATTTTAAAAATATTTTATTATACCTTAATTTTATTTTTATAAAACTTCATTTAAAAGATTTACTCTTTTAAAATAAGTTATACGATATTTGAGATATAATATTTTGGGTGACACTTGAGGATTAAAGTGTAACGTTGTCACACTGAAAGTAAGTATTTGAGGATTTGACTGTTTCAAATGAGTCCGATCAATTATTGATGGTCACCAAATAATGTACAACTTGTTCACGGGCGACTTTTATATAAAGTTTACGATGCGAGTCTGGGACGAATAGCTTGTGTTGGATCCTACCATGCGTGGTGTTTCGACTGCACTTGTAATGAAAAGCAGACTCTGTAATCCCCTATAAATTCCAATGCGAAACAGTGGCGGAATCACGGTCGAGTTGGGATTAACACACTGAAAACTAAACTTTATTAACTAAAGGTAAGTCAATACTACTGCCACTTTATATAAAAAGGGCAAAAATTAAAATCCTCAAAAATGTTTAACATTCAAACCAAAAATATGAAAATAAATTCACGGCGTAAGACCAAATGCCGCTCTCTAGCCCACACAAACCCGAACACATAATACCTGCCATGTTATAAACATAACAGCCACAATTCAGTGGGGAGTAACGACGACGTTCTCCCAGCCATATTACATAATATTAATGCACAATTACTACTATATCAAAATAGTTGAAAAATGGAAAACATTTAAAATGATACGGTAAAATAATTCAAAATGATTGCCAACCTGCAGATCAATATCAATCCATAATAATAACGCGTTATGGAAATCAATTAGTGTAACGGAATAGACTTTCACTAGGATCATACTAAACTAGATTCGAGAATTCAGTCAAAACAAATTAGATTTCAGTCTCTAGCTAGGCAACTCAACTATAACAGGACTGCGTGCAGCGAGGTCCTGGCTCAAGTAATGTACACCCCTCCTGGACACCAACCGTAATCCAGTTCAACCCGACGGCGACTTACACGATGCGATATCTAAGTTTAAGGCCAAAATATACACACTTCTGAACACAAACCATGCTCAGTTCAACGACCAATGCGTCTCACATAGACACACCAACTTTATAATCGATGGCGAAACGTATACCCTAGACTGTATTACTCTACCCGTACACTTGTCCTTATTCCATAACTACAAAACAAAGCCGTTGTTGCAATTCGATAGGTTCATCAAAACATTCTAAAAAAGAAACTTTCTAATTTGGGAAACTTTCTTGTTTAGGAAATTTTCTAATTTAGGAAATTTTCTATTTTAGGAAATTTTCTATTGTAGAGAATTTTCTCGGAATGACAATACGATGAAAATAGCGTTATAGTGAAATATCGAGAATAGTAATTTACTCTAACTATAAAGTAAATATTATTAATTTCGCAAACTACTACTTTTGGCCTTAACAATTATTAAGTTCTAAATAGAGTATAAATTATTTATAAGAATTATCGAAATATTTCACAAACACATTATTATTATGAATTAGGGTGTTTCAAAAATATATAAAACTAAAATTCCCTAATTATTATTAGTTTCGACGGAACGAGCATAAAATAATGTTTTACGGCAATCATATCTTTATAAAAGTAATTTATTTGACATTCTTTATTTTATTAAACATTTAAATCATTTTAGAATAACATAAGGGGGTGGCTTAAGCTGAAATGGTTAAATTTTCAGAAGGTTCGAAGTTGCTGGAAAATTAAATAAGTTGCTGTAAAATCGTATTTTAACGATAATTCACGATTTCGCTTAAAAATTGATTCTATCATTTAAAACTTCGAAAAATAGTGTAAAAATTATGATAAATAATTAAAACTAATATTTAGACAATCTGTCCAGAAAATATTTTTTTTTAAAAATATGGAAGCCCGGTTTTAAAGGCTTTTAGGAAAACGCGCTAATTAAACGTTAACGATTAAATATAAAAGCTAAATACAAAACGATTTGTGCGCGGATCTTCAAAAAACATAAATTATCAAGGAAATCAAAATTTTCCAGAAACTTTTCAATTAAAAAAATGAAAATTCCAGAATTAAACAAAATAAGAAAAATCGTCTTTAAATCATCGGTTTCATTTTAAAAGGTTAAATAACGATTTATCGCTCCTTTTTATTTTATTAAATCTCGAATGTCACGAGAATAAGTATTTTTTAAAAAATATCAGAAACTTTATTTCGAATCGAGAATTTAAAATAAAAATCAGAAATTAAAAGGAATATTCGGTTTTAACGATAAACGGTATTTTAGGACTATTAATTTTTTTCACCCACTTATAAAAATCGAAAAATTACGAAAATTTCCAGAAAATTAAATTTGGTCAGAAATCAGAATGTACGTACAAAAAAAATTTCAGATTTAAATACGTAATTTAGGCATTTGAACATTAAATCGGTTTTAAATCGATTTTGTACGAAATCTGTTAAAAATCCATTAAACGACTCTAAAAATTCGAAATCTGTAAAATTTATTTTTTTACAGAAACTTTATAATTATATTTGTGTATCGGCCAAATATTATGATTTAATAACTAATATAACGATTTATGCAATAATCTCGTAAAAACGAAGGCAACAACGAAATAATTGAAAATTAACGATTCTAAAACTTTTATAAGAAAAATTAACATACTAATAGCCAAACAAAAAAATATAAATTCTATACATGTAACTACGACAGAAATATCAGCAATACCGAGATCGTCGTGTTACCTTAATCGAGATCTGAGTCAATAATGTACTCGTCCTCCTCGGGGTTGTCTTGAAAGCCTATAAAAAATTTATAAACAAGGTACAAGACCCTTATTAGTATCATAAATCGAGAACTAGGAAGAAGAAATTAAGAATCGATGATTACCCTTCGAATTGGAATGAAGCGGGATGAACAGAATGATCAGAATGGAGAAAAATTTTGAGGATCAGTTTACTGTGTTGTACGTTCAATTGTCTTTTTTTTTTTTTTGAAAAGATGAGAAGTGGGATATAGTGTTGGAGGTTTAAGAGAAGTTGAGGAGAACGTAACTGCAAAAAGAGGGGAAAGGAGAACGTGCAACAGGAAATAGGAGAAAATAGAGGAGTCGGTTTTGACTTTCTCAACCGTCTACGAAAATATCTTAGTCCGATGAGGGAAACGGTCGGGTCTGCTACAATCTGAGCCCGATTCGCGCTTAAAATCGTAAATGGATCACTTTAAAAAAAATAAGAAGACGGAAAACGTATAAGAACGTGTTTACGAGAAAATAGTATTTAAAATTACGTTTCAAAAAAAAATTATATACGAAATCGCGAAGAAAAATATTAAATCGCAATTTGTCGAGATTAATTAAAATTCTCGCGAACAAGGAAATTAAAATGGTTTTTGAACGAAAATTTATTAAAGTGTTATTACGAAGATCGAAATTAAGCTGGATGAAAAATAACGAGACTCGATAAGAGTCAATTTAATCGCAACGGGACGGATATCAAAGTTGTAAATTTTACGGGTGTTACAACCCTCCCCACTAAAAAGAAATTTCGTCCTCGAAACTGGAAAAGACAGAAAGGAAGGAATCGAGATTACCTTACTCGAAGAGATGCGGATGCTTGGCTTGCATCGCCGCTTCGGTTTCCCAAGTTTCTTCTTCGAACTTGTTACAGCGCCATAAAACCTTCACCAAGGGTACAACCTTATTCCTCAAGCGCTTCTCCCGTCGATCGGTAATCTGTACAGGTCTCTCCTCGTATGTCAGGTCAGGTTCTACATCAACAATTTCTGGTTCTAAAACGTGCTCGGGGTCACTAACATACCTCCTCAGCTGAGATACGTGAAAGTCGTCATGAACTTTGCCCATCGAAGCAAGCAACTCTAGCTTGTAAGCCACTGTGCCTACCTTCTCGATCACAGGGTATGGTCCAATGAACTTAGGACTAAGTTTGCCTTTGATCCCGAATCGTTTCACCCCTTTCATCGGTGATACCTTGAGAAATACCAGAGGTCGGCGGTGGACATCAGCGGATTTCTGAGGATCCTGAGCAGCTTTCATCCAGGAACGAATTAATTCCACTGCGTCAACGGTCTCGGCCAACAGATCAGGACCCAAAGTCTTCACCTCCCCAGGTACGTCCCAACACAATGGGCTACGAAACTTACGACCATACAGTGCTTCAAACGGGGCCATCTTGATGGAAGCATGATAACTGTTGTTGTAGGAGAATTCCACCAATGGAAGATGTCGGATCCAATTATCCTGAAAATTCAACGCACAAGCCCGTAACATGTCTTCTAAAGTCTGAATCGTCCTCTCGGATTGACCATCGGTAGCGGCATCAAAAGCGGTACTCATTAACAATTGACTTCCCAAGGCACCTTGTAATGCCTTCCAGAACTTAGAACAGAACCTCGGATCTCGGTCGGACACGATCTTGAGTGGAACACCGTGATGATGGACCACCTCGGCAATATAGACTTCTGCAAGCTTCTCCAGACTCCAAGTGTCACGAATAGAAACGAATCGTGCACACTTGGTCAAACGATTTATTATGACCCAAATACCGTTTCTTCCATTTACGGTTCTCGGTAATGCCATCACAAAATCCGTGGCTACACTCTGCCACTTCCATTTTGGAACAGGGAGCGGCTATAGCATACCAGTAGGTTTCTTGTGTTCAAACTTAACCTGCTGACAAGTCAAACACTTACTCACAAACTTGGCAATGTCATCTCTCATAAATGGCCACCAGAAATGAAGCTTCAAATCCTTGTACATCTTACTACCTCCGGGATGTACAGAATATCTTGACTTATGAGCTTCGGTCAAAATCTGCTTCCTTACCTCCATCTCATCTGGAATAACCCAACGATCCCTTAACTTCAGAGCTCCACTGGAATCCACAGAGAAATCGAGAGCTTTACCCTGTTTCATCTTATCACGGATACCGGCAACGAGAGGATCTCTCAACTGCTTCTCACGAATCTCCTGAAAAAGAGCTGGTTCAGCAACTAAGGCATTGATCCGCCCATCATAACCTTCGATCACCACATCAATTGTCATCTTTGCGAACTCTCGGGACAGAACTTCAGCAATGCCAGAACATGGAGTTAAGGAATGTAGGATCTTTCTGCTAAGAGCATCTGCAACCACATTGGCTTTACCCTCGCAGTACACTAATTCAAGATCGTAATCGTTCACCAACTCTACCCACCGTCTCTGTCTCGCATTAAGGTCTTTCTGCGTAAAGAGATATCGTAGGCTTTTGTGGTCAGTGTACACCTTGCACCTTACTCCATGAGATAATGTCGCCAGACCTTTAGAGCATGAACTACAGCAGCTAACTAAGGATCGTGGGTAGGGTAATTCACCTCATGAACTTTTAACTGTCTAGAGGCATAAGCGACTACCTTACCACCTTGCATGAGAACACAACCCAAACCATGCTTAGAAGCGTCACAATAAACTTCAAAGTTAACGCCTTCCTCGGGTAGGGTCAAAACTGGAGCAGTAGTAAGCCGTCTCTTAAGCTCGGAGAAGGCATCTTCGCAGGCCTAGTTCCATAAGAACTTAGACTCTTTCTTAAGCAACTGAGTCATAGGACGGGCCACCTTAGAGAAATCTTGAACGAATCTTCGGTAATATCCAGCAAGACCTAAGAAACTTCGAATCTCACCAACATCTTCGGACTTGTCCAGTTCTCGATAGCGAAAATCTTAGCCGGGTCCACTTTAATACCGTCCTTAGCAATGACATGACCCAGGAAAGCCACTTCAGAGAGCCAGAATTCACATTTAGAGAACTTAGCATACCACTTTTGATCTCGTAGGATGCCAAGAATGATCTTAAGATGCTCGGCATGCTCAGCCTCGGATTTAGAATAGATTAGGATGTCGTCAATAAAGACAACAACACTGGTCTAGATACTTCCGGAACGTTCGGTTCATCTGATCCATGAATACTACAGGAGCATTGGTCAGTCCAAAAGGCATAACTTTGAACTCATAGTGTCCATACCTTGAACTGAATGCCGTTTTAGGAATATCTGATTCACAGACAGGGATTTGATGATAACCCGATCTGAGATCGATCTTGGAAAATACAGAAGCGCCCTTAAGTTGATCGAAGAGATCATCAATTCTGGGCAAGGGATATTTGTTCTTGATCGTAACCTTGTTAAGGTCACGATAGTCAATACATAAGCGCATAGTACCGTCTTTCTTCTTTACAAACAGTACAGGAGGGCCCCCAAGGAGATCAACTACGACGAATGAAGTCCTTCTCAATCATATCATCCAACTGTCTATGCAATTCTACTAGTACATTTAGTCCCATTGACATCATTTTTCCAAGAAAGCGATGTAAATTTTTTTATGATGGCTATTTACATCGCTTTCTTACAAAAATGCGATGTAAATTTTATCCAAATTTTTTTTACATCGGTTATTTACATCAGTTTTGAATAACCGATGTAAATATGCTCTCATTGACATCGGTTGATCTACAACCGATGTATTTAAAAATGATCATTTACATCGGTTGTAGCACAACCGATGTAATTGCGCTTGGCTTGCATCGATTGATCTTTAATGATGTATTTATTCCTATGTAACTCCTCCCTCAATATTGTCATCGCTATTGAATAAACAAATGTAAATATTATTCTCATCATCATAAACAAGTAAAACCCCGATAATATTATTGTATTTTGTTTTTTACGATGTCGATGAATATATATTATTCTTAAATGTAAAGTCAAATTACTAAATTTTTTATATTTGGATTCATAATTATTTTAATTTAGGGTTATTTAACAATAATAATACCAATTACAGGGCGTCTTCCCAAAAAATCAATTTTAATAAATCTGAGAATAAGACGTATTATTGAAGTAGTTAAACCAGAGTACTATAGGTGACCGGTTACATGTAGAACCCGACCCAAATAAGTCAAACCAAACCCAACCCGACACCCGAGCTGAAGACCTGATTTTGACCCGTAATCCGAATTGACATGAGCTAACCCGAAACTTGCCCGACTATTATTATAGCAAACGAGTCGATATTTCTAAAAAAATTGAAAACAACAAACCCGAGAATGACCCGAACCCGAAATTATCCGACCCAACCCGAAGTCAACCCGATTATTATAACATGAAAGTGGCCCGACCTGAAGTTGACCCGACACAAACCCAACTCGATTCACCCGTTATCTATTAATTAAGTAGCAGGTTAATTAGTTTTGCACTCGATGATAAGTAGCTGGTTAAATATTAATTAAGTGACCTGATGTAGCTGGTTATAAAGTCAGTTATACTACTTTGGTTTAACTACTCCAACAATACGTATTATTCTCAGATTTATAGAAATTGATATTATTTTGGGAAAATGTCCTATAATTGGTATTATTGTCGTTAAATAACCCTTAATAAACAAATACGGAGTATTCAATTTAATAGAACTTTTTTTATCATTTAATAAAGAAACTTATTATTACCATAATTTTAAATATTAATTTGAATATTTTTTAAAATATAAACATTATTATAAATAAAGAGTATTATAATAATAAGAGTTATATAACGAGATTAATACCAATTAGAGAACGTTTTCTGAAAAAAAAAAAAATATATATCAATTTCATTTAATCTGAAAAAAATACGTATCACTGGACTTGTATAGTTAACGCAGAACAGTATCGGTGACTTTATTACGTGGTGAACCTGTCCAATTCAACTTTCATTTTTGCTTTAATTTAATTTAATTTAGCTTTTATTTAATTTCATATTTTATCACTCTTTTCATTATAGTCAATGTAGGGAACACTTAATGTTCATTCTTCATTAATGTCTTCCTTCTCTTTCTGTATCTTCATCTTCAACAAATCACTTTTAGACGGTTAACTAATCGAATTGGTGAAAAATGAGTTAGATTACCTAATACTAACTAATCCAATAATACGTATTTTCTCAGATTAAATGAAATTGATACTCTGTATTATTTTGGGAGGACGCCCTATATTTCGTTAAATAACCCTAATAATAGTACTATTAAAATAAATAAATATTTAGTATATCACTTTTTTTAACTTAAAAAAGACGTTAAAAAAATTAAGCGTTTGATACTATTTTTTATTCGTATTTTGATCCTAACTCGGTTCATGACCCATATAATACAACCCGTATTTGACCTGAACTATAACCTAACCCACCAATCTGACAAGTCTACTCGTTTGACACATGAACGGTTATGTTTGCATTTGACCACGATTACCCTAAGAAACTTCGAAGCTTTGATACACTAAGGGGGCGTTTGGTTCATCAAAGGGAAAGGGAATGAAATCAACAAAGGGAAATAGAGGGAAAGGAATGGGATTACCCCAAATTTAGGTTGTTGTTTGGTTTCAATGAGAGAGAATGAATTTCACCCAACTTTCACTCAAACTCAACATCAGCGGTGTGCCATCATATTATTTATACTTATGTAAAATAAAAAATTAATAAATTAATATCTAAATTGTAAAAATAATAAAAAATAATTTTTGTAGTATCTTTTGATAATAAAATACCTGTAATATAAGGAGTATTATTTTTATACTTTTTTAATTGTAAATATGGTAAATATACGGAGTAATAATTACTGCAATACGATAAATTTTAAAAAATACATTTTCTTTTTAATTGATAAATTAAGGTATCAAAAATTATTTTGACCCAACTTCGACTCATATTTGACCTGACCCGAAAGTGTGGTAGTGTTCGTGATGGTGGTACGTGGGCCTCGGTGGTGGTGGTACGTGGGCCTTGGTGGTGGTGGTGGTGGTGGTGGTCGTAGTGGTGGTGGGTGGACTTTGGTGGTGGTGGTGATGGTGGCGGTTGTTGGTGATGGTGACGTGATGACTAGGTTGGTGAGTGGGGGAAAGAGAATGCAATTACCTCTTGGGGATGGGGGTAAGAAGGTAGAGGAGTTTGGGGGAAAGGGAATGATTGATTTGGCTAAACAAACACAAACAAAGGGAATCGTGAACTTTGATTCCCTTTCCCTTTCCTGAATACCTCATATCAAACGGCCCCTAAGTCTAAAAACACCACGCCCTCCATTAGCCCCAAGTCACCTCTTCAAAATCAACCTCAATTGCCCTCCATCCAAATCGGTTATTCACGTACGCCCTCCATAAGCCCTAAACCACCAATCATCACCGCTCAACCCAATCACCATCTCGTCCACGATACCTTCTCCTCGTCGTCTCACCACCTACTTTATCCGTCCTTCAATTCGGTAATGTACTCCTGCAGTCTAGGTTTAATTTGTGTTCTGATTACTTAGAATAACTACTGAATTTTCGTAATTTTTGGTTGTGTAAGTATAAGAGTTCTTAAAATTAAATTAGTATACAACCAATTTTTGTTGATTTAGGGTTTGTGGTGTTTAATTAGTTGATTGCACGTGATTGTATTCTATAGAAAGTGGATCTAGCAAATTTTTTGTCGAATTCAACTTTAGTTGTGGATTACTTAGTCGAATTCAGCTTTAGCGACAGATTAACGGGCTTAGGGTTTGTGTTGAGATTCGTTAAGAGTTCAATCATAACTTTGAGTGAAAAATTTCAATCTTTACACTGTAGATTAGTCGAACTTCTGTTATGTAGATGTTTGTGCTCAGAATGCTGCTGATGCATAGCTGTTTTTAAAGTAAATAATGAAATTAACTGTATATATATTACAAAATAAACTGAACTAAAACTAATAAGATTAATGAAGAAATGCCCAAATTTAAACTAGAAAAGCGGAAAAGAAATTTAGGGGGGAAACTATGAAGAGTGAATAAAAGACGGCTGGAAAAGACTCGTGCCTCGGCATGGCCTGGCCCCGCACACTACTACAAATATTGGAAAAGAAAGCACTAAAAAGAAATCATGTAAACACAAAAATGGTTTCTTTAATGAAAGGAACCTTTAATAAAAGATATATGGTTTCTTAGGTAGAACAAAGAAATCATTCTAATAAGCAAATGTTTCTTAGATAGAATAAAGAATGACAAAGAAATCATTCTAATAAACAAAGGTTTCTTAGATACAACAAAGAAACCATTTTAATAAGTTAAGGTTTCTTACGAAAGTACATTTATTATTTGTTTACATTTATTATTTGTTATCATCTCACATTCTCACCGCCATCTCTTTTCATTCCTCTCATTTCGTTCCCAATTTTGCTGCTACCACCGCCATCTTCCATATTCTTTTAACTTGTATGTTGTCGGCAAAGGCGATCTCGCCATCCTTCACATCGCTACAGAAGATCTCCATTGCGAAATCAGTTGCATACAATCGCTCATTCCTCGATTGTTATTTCACCAAAACAGAACTGTATCGTTGTTTCAATTTTTGAGGTAAAATGGGCTAATTCGACTTTTTTTTGTTTGAATCTACGTTTGTTCGATTTCTATTTGATTCAAGACGATGATTAATCACTATTAGGTCATCAATTTCAGGTGTATTCTAATCTCTAATCACTTTATTTGCATCAATTAGTTCGATATGTGAAATTAAGGTTCTGCGATTTTTGGAAATTCTGGGCTATTGTGCATGATTTCAGAGTATGATTAGTTCAATATGTCAAATGCAATCTTTGGTACTTCTTCATTCACCTGCTAATTTCAATTTTTTCGATCGCATTTGTATGATTATGCCTCATACTTGAACTCTAACTTTGCTATAACAATCAGTTTAGCTCCATTTACTCGTTTCTCTTACTTGTATATGCAATTTCCTAGTTATTTTTTTGCTCAATTTGTTTGAATCAGCAATTAATTAATGATATTCGATTAGGAGGGATATTCTTTGTTGAGTTATAATGACGGAAGACTGGAAGAGGAGAAAGATGTAGCTGTTAAGAAGCCGCCTCGGCCAGAGTCAGTATTATGCTTCTTTTGATGTCTCATCGTATTCGTGGCAGGTACTGCCTTTCATTAGCATTAGGTTTTTTTCTTTTAAAAAATTTCTATGTTTGTCTCATCTTGGAATCACATGTTTGTCATATATTACATTGATTTAGCAAGTTAATGAATTACTAATTGACTAGAATAATGGACAGTGTGGTACTTATTTTGCCGCCATCCGCAGTGCTGTTTTCATTTTTCAATTCCATTTCAGGCAACAGAGTAGGGCAATTCTCAATTTGATTCTCATTGCATTTCAGTGTTGTTTGTTTGATTTGTCCGGGTTCTATTAGTTCTATTGCATTAGAATCTTGTAATTTGTCCGGGTTTATTATACTTTATGCTACATTGCTACTTTATAGCCTGTTCTTCAAGGCATATTAGAAGTTCGATGTTAGTGTTGGCTGCATTAGAATCTTGTATGTTGATTGTCTCCTTACACTGGCGTCCGATGTTGACCAGCAATAATTTGATTGTTCTTCTGGTGAGGAAATTGTTTGATTCGTCTCTAATCTGATTCTCCTTCTAATTCACTTGGTCTCTAATTTGATTGGTATATAGAAATTGTTTAATGCATCAATGTAATTTCTCTACTGATCTATGCTCAAATTTAGCTATTCTAGTAGATTCGGATGATGAAAAACTTGTATCATCTAAGTATCAAGTGAAAAGTAATGCAAGAATGTCCTCTAGCATGTATGATGATTCTTTTGAGGATATGTGGGCATCGCCATTGTTTCCCCGGGTAAGTTGCTCACACTAAATCTCGATTTCTTATATTTCTTGATGTAAATGACTAAATGGTCTTATCTAAATTGCTGTAATATAATTTTGGAAAACATTGTGCAGGCTGGAAGTCTATCCTACATTGCTCTCATGGGTTTTCTTGGAATGTTTCGTATATGGATCTTCCTTCACCATATGTTTCAACTTTTAATGGATGATGGCGTCAAATATGTTAAAGCTATAGGTCTTGACTCTTGATGTTCCAGAGTATAGGTCTTGACTCTTGATGTTAAAGCTATATTCTTATATTTTTGGTAAAATATCAAGATATTTATATTATAGTGCACTATTGTGCTGTTCTAATGTAATTTTAACACATTTTGACATCAATATAATGTGATTTTTGTTAGAAATCTTTATCTATTTTTGATGATATGAAAAAATGAAAATGATTTCCATGTATTTAAATGGTGGGGTATTTCTATATTAAAATAATTAAAAAATTGGAAATCAAAGAGATCATTTTTCACACATTCATGGTTATTTATCAAGAAGGCAAAGAAACCATTTTACTAGATTCCATGGTTTTATAACTAGAGATAAGAAACCATCTATCTCTACAACAAGGTGTTTTACCAAAGGATCAAAGAAATCATTTTTCTCTTAAAATTGGTTTCTAAATTGGAAGCAAAGACACCAATTTTTGGAGATGGTCTCTTAGCCTAAGACACCTTTGACTTGGAGACCATCTCCATAATGGTGTCTTAGGCCATTTTCAAATGGTTTCTTTGCCCTTTATTGTAGTAGTGGCAGCACAAACCGGGAAGAACAAACTGGGAAGAAGGTGACATACACAAAGTGATGTGATTGCTCATACATAGCAAATACGATAATTCGGTCCAATTTCATATCAAACATTCAATTAAACAGTATAATCAGTAAAAAATGACAAATCTAAATCTAAATCAAACAATATTCAATGACTTTTGCACTTATTCTAGTAATGTCCCTTTATTCTCAGGAGGAACTAGGTCTTGGATTCGATGAAGATTGTGACATGAGCCTGCAATCACTTGGTGAGTTATTGCCACAAAACAAAAAGCGAGCTAGAGGCCAGGTCAGTGTAGATGAGTTGCTTACTCTATTTAAGATTTGAATAAAGCTCTATATAGTTTTCAACTTTGACGATGCTTAGTAGAATGCGTGTATTATTAGTGTCATTCTATGTACTACAAGTAGAAAGCAGTTGGTTCGAAGATATTTTATGCTTGTTAGTCATATACAAAAGTTTACAGCAACACTTTACAAATTCGTGTGTGATTCTCATAGCAGCAGGTTCGAAGATTAATAATGCTCGAGTAGACAGCTTAGTAGTAGAGTCGGTTTTTACTATGACCATTTCTTTTTAATGGATTCTAATAACATTATTTCAACTAGATTTATCTTATTTTCATGCACTAGTACATTTAGTCCCATTGACATCGCCACAATGACATCATTTTTTCAAAAAAGCGATGTAAATTTTTTTATGATGACTATTTACATCACTTTCTTTCAAAAAAGTGATGTAAAATTTATACAAATTTGTTTTACATCGGTTATTTACATCAGTTTTGAGTAACCGATGTAAATACGCTGTCATTGACATCGGTTAATCTATAACCGATGTATTTACAACAGATCCATTTACATCGCCTGTAGCACAACCGATGTAAATGCTCTCTCTTTACATTGGTTAATCTTTAACCGATGTATTCATAACTGATGTAACTTCCACTACAAGAAACTGGTTCACAGGCGACCGAAAATCTGCGACCGATATATTATCAGTCGCACAAATAAAATTTGTGCCCGTTATTCAAAATTGCGACTGATATTTGGTTGCAAGGAGGCGCGAAATACTATGGACAATAGGCGCGAAAAATTAGCGACTGTTTTTAATTATTTACAACCGATTTTGTGGTCGCAAATGTAATATTGCTACCAAATTTGCAACCAATTAGCCCTCCTACATTAGGTCGTCGGCATTTCGGTCAGGTCGTCGGCGCTTTATACGTGAATTTACTCTTTTACCCTTCTGTAATTATGATTAATGATATTAATTAAGTTTCTTAATTAATGTAATTATTGTTTCCCGACTAATTTAAGATTTTTTTTTTGTAGTTTTTTTATGGTTTTTAAGACACGTATCTCGATGTAACCCGGGAATCTTTTTAGGAAATTTCTAACATTGTTAACATTTTCGTATCATAATAATTCCAAACATTCAAAATAACAACACCCGAGTCACGATATAAACATTTATCGAAGAACGAAAACAAATTAAACGGATATCGTAACGTATAACGTCGTACGAAAAAAATTAAAAAAAAAATAAACTGGGCTAGGCACCAGTATTCGGCGCCCGGAGGACCCACCAGGCACCAATTTTCGGTGCCCAAGGGACGCCCCAGGCATCAGTTTTTGGCGCCCAAGGGACCCCCCAGGCACCAGTTTGAAGGCGCCCAAGGGCCCCCCAGACACCAAAAACTGGCGCCCAGAGGACCCCTCAGGCACTAGAAATTGGGGCTTAGAGGACGTCCCAGGCACCAGAAACTGGTGCCCGAGGGACCCCCCCAAGCACCAGAAACCGACGCCCGACTTCTTCTCCGGGTCCCCTCTTTATTTTTATATTGCACGAAAATCGAGCACAACATCGAATACGACAAACCGTAAACATAAACGATAGATTAAACAAGAAAAAATGATTTTTTATGCTAAACTAATACACATTAACATATTAAAGGAGAAAATATAATCAAAAGGGAGGAAAATAAAATTAAAAGTGCACTAACCGCTTGTTGATCCATTTTGGGGAAAGTCGATATTTCAAAGGAAAGTCGGGTTTTTAGGAAAGTTGGGTTTCATCAACGAGTTTCATTAACCTAATTTCATTTGTAAAATTATATTAACTTAGTTAAGCAATGTAATTAGAAAATGACATTATCATCTTTTACATTAAAAAGCGCCGACGACCTAAAACAACACTCCCAATTAGAAATTAGTGGTATCCCTTCACAAAACCCTCATTGTGCGGCCATTTTTCCCTTTAATCAAACAGCAGTTCCAATCTTCCAAACAATGAAAAACCCCCAAAATTAAAAACCTAAAAATTATAAACCTCCCAATTTAAAAACCCCCGTCACTTCACCGTCAATCCCTCACCGCACCGACGTGCTTCACTCCCCGCCGTCACTCTTCCCTCTGCGCCGTCGTTCTTCTCTCCCTGCTATTAGTCCCCTCTGTACCGTCAATCCAAATCGGCCACCATTTTCTTCTGGTCGTCGTCTTCTTCGCTGGTATTGTTGACGTCGTCATATTCAAGTTCAGTAAATCTCTCTTTCTGATTTTGAGAATTTGATTGTGCAGTGCGTTTGTACTGATAATTTGTTGTGTGTTGAGTGAATTTTCGATGTTTCTTCGATTTTATTTCTGGAATTTGGCTATAAGATAATGCATATGCTGTTTTGTTTTGTTTCAATGAGTTTCACGCTTATTGTCTTCGGTCAAATGTTTATTTTGAGGATTTGATTATGCATTGCGATAGTAATTAGTCAGGTTTTGGAGTATTTGGATCTTTTTTGTTTCTGGATTTTGGGCTATAATGATAGTGTTGTATTGCTAATTTGTCGAATTTATGAGTTCAATTGTGAATGTATCCCTGCTGAAGTATTAGCAATTCAGCACGAATTGAATTATCATGCTATTACAAGAGGATTTGATTTTGCATTGTGATGGTAATCTGTCATGTTTTGGAGTAATTGATTCGTTTTTTTTTTCTTCTGGAGTTTTGGCTATAATGATGTGTTGTACTGCTAATTTGTCAAATTTATGAGCTCAATTGCGAAAGTATCGCTGCTGAAAGAGTCAAGTTCGTAGTATTAGCAATTCAGCACGAATTGAATTATCATGCTATTACAAGAGGATTTGATTATGCACTGTGATTGTGATCTGTCATGTTTTGGAGTACGAATACTTGATATTTGATTATGCACTGTGATTCATTCAGGATATTTGATATTTGATAGGAGTTAAATACTCATGTACAGTAGTAAGGAAAGGAGATGAATACAGAATACTACCTGATCATCCATCTCATTAATTAATACCAACTACTCGTTGTATAAAATTGTTGCATACACACCAGGCCACACCAATGCCAACCAGGTGAAGAAAAGAAAGCTAGTAACATTGAATTTGAATATATACACCAAACTTAGCCACCTTACGTACTTACAGTAGTTAGTAGTGGTAGTATGAATTGAAATGGGAAAAATATTTTTCCCCGAGAATCGTAACTTTTTTGAAGTTATTGTGTCCAAATTTGTAACTGTTTATTGAATTCCTGATTGATTATTATTTTCGTCTTCAATCATCTTGTGCATATTGTTGATTAAAATCAACACGGTCAATTTTATGAAAGGGTTTATTAGTAACCTTACCAAGAGTATGCTGAAATTCTCTCTATGGTTTGATTAGAATCTTAAGATTTTTTTTATTGATGTTGATATTGTAGTTATCGGTTAGCCGTTCTTGGATTATTAGTTGGAGTAATAATGTTGTACTGCCGTAGTTATCTATTATCCGCGCTTGGATCGTAAATTGTAGTTATAAATCTCGAGAATACTTGATTGATGATGATACTGGATTGTAGTACTCAACACAATCCCTGATTTTAATACTTAATTGTTAGTATAAAGCTTCAGATATGTGTGTTTTGAGGTCTAAGTTGGTGTTTTTGGTTACCTGTAGATGCAAATCCATTCATCTGTAAAGCTATTTTCGCATTATAGCGTAAACTTTATCAGTAAAAATCCATTTATTTTAGCCGTTGTCACTTTTGTGATGAACTTGACTACCAATATGAGGAAACAGTACTAACTTAAACGTAATTATATTCCTGACTCTTGATTCTCAACCTGTGCTTCCAATAACTTTCACCTGCAATTTCGATACTAATTTTAATTTCTCGCGACTCTTTCACATATGTCTTCAAACTCAATGTGCAGTTGGAGATCCTAATATTTACTCCTAGTGTATTTGAGGCTCTTATCTTGGTGTAAGTTCCTTGGCAGTTGGGATCATATATTGAGTATAGTTTACGTTGGTATGATAACCTAATTAACAAATTAGTAACGCTGTGTGTGGTTAGGATGGTGAAATTACCTAATCATTCACATTTCTTTATTGCTCCATAATTAATTACTATGTTGTGCTCATCTCCTTCATTCGTTTCTTACTAATTTTGTTTGATGATGATGATTGAATTTCAAATCGATCAACTATTCATGGACAAGATCACTGTCAAAGTTATGTCCTCATCATACAAGATGGCAGACATCACTGATCAAGGCATTTCATGTCCAGTTTCCTTCCTTGGCTTCTTACTATATATATACACAATTACGACTTGTTCCGTTAGTTTCCCTCCTTCCTGTCTGTGACGGCACTATCTCCGTGGTATATGAGATTCATAGTAATTACAAATTTGAAGTTAGTTTGATATTTTCTACTGTTGACCCCATTTCCAGTGGTGGAAGATTTGTTCAGAAGAAGGGAGCCAATGCCTTCTTTGGATGACATTTACTTCATTCAACCAACAAAAGAGAAATAATTTGTTTCCTTTATGATTTCTGAAAGTTCAGTGCTCGCTTCAGTCATCGGATTGTATACCATAAATGTTTTGCTGCCAGAAATGTCCACTTACTTTACTTGCTCACCTTGCAGCCTTGTCATGTTCCTCTCAGACATGTCAGGAAGAGAACCCCTATACAAAAAGTACGCAACCTCTCCCCCTCGCGTCCCATGAATGATTCTCATTTTTTTGTGAAAGCCATTATGTTGTTGGAATGATATTGATTGCTCGTTGTTTCTTCTGATTCCGTGTTTCCAGAGCATTTGTGTTTTTCAGCGGACCTGTGCCGAAGGAACTTCTTGATCATGTTAAGAGTGATATGAGCGTGGTACGTCGTATAGGTGCAATACGAGAGGTTAGATGCAGCAACCCTCCCTTTTGTTGCTTATCCAGGTATCAGTATCACTCACTCATGTTACAGTTCTCTTGGTGCATTAAGTGATGCTTGATTGATTGAATAGTCCGAGTGATTTTGACATAGGTGTTTGTTACTGACCACGGGATGGCTTTGGAGGAGCTTTATGGGGAGACTGCACAGAATGCTCGGAAATTTGATGCTTGTCTGAACAAAATGGCGCTACGAATTGCCACCATCTTTGCTTCACTCAAGGTACACAGCTGCCTGTTGTTGTTTGAGTTTCATGCTCGAAACTTCCGCATAGAAATCTTGAAGAAAAGTAATCCTAGCAATTTTCTGTGTGTAGGAGCTTCCTTATGTGCGATACCAAACAGCAAAGGACACTGATACAGCAGCTCCAACGATTTAGTTCCGTCAAAGCTTGCTTCAGCAGTTTGGGACTATCTGACAAAATATAAATCCACATTCCCAACTTCCCTCAAAAGGAATCCTACGTGTTGCTCATATCAGAAATTGATTGATGCTGTAACTACATAGATTAATTAGAAATAATAATAGAGTGCTCATTGTTGTAGGGAATATTAACCTTACATATTTTATTGTAATTTTTGAACATATTCTAGAAAATAAAATAAAAATATCTTTGATATTTTAAGGAAATATGTGTCTATCTTGGATACTAAGAAAAATGAGTATCCAAGTGTATTTTAATATATATATATATATATATATATATATATATATATATATATATATATATATATATATATATATATATATATATATATATATATATATATATATATATATATATATATATATATAATCAAAGAGACAATAATGCCATCGGTTCAAAACAAAATGTGATGTAATTG
This sequence comes from Agrostemma githago, assembly GCA_958450325.1. Taxonomy (NCBI): domain Eukaryota; kingdom Viridiplantae; phylum Streptophyta; class Magnoliopsida; order Caryophyllales; family Caryophyllaceae; genus Agrostemma; species Agrostemma githago. The sequence goes on along the minus strand of OY288258.1, from coordinate 54,554,316 downwards.
AAGTAGCATATGCATCGCTTATTGTGCAAATCGATGTAAATAAGACAACATTGACATCGGTTATGTAAAAATTGATGTAAATGAAACAACATTAACATCACTTTGAACAAAGAGCGATGTAAATGACACAAAATTAACATCGGTTTGAGACAAAAAAACGATGTAAATGACACAACATATACATCAGTTTTACAAAAACCGATGTAAATAAACAAATAATGACATCGGTTCGAAAGCGATGTAAATGACAAATCACTCATTTACATCGCCTGGATATATATCGCCCAAAAAGCGATGTAAATGTAAAAAATAACCGATGTCAATGAACCTTTTTCTACTAGTGAATGTGAACAGACTCATTGGATGGAGATGGTAGAAAAGGGGGAGTTTGTTCCTTCCTGGAAGGTAGATGCATTTGTTAAGGTCACGGGAAATGGGAAAACTAGAGGCGTTCGATGTTGGCTGTGTTTTGTCTTGGAGATAATGTTGTATATATTTTTGACTCGGATCAAGCGACAAAGAAGAAGTTGGCGATAAAAAGTTGCTTCTTACAGTAAGATTACTAGACTACAAATTTTAAATTAAAATTCCGAATCAAATTATGGGTAATATAATTAGTATTTCTTGTATAAAATTTCAGAGCTTGGAGAACGTATACTTATATGGCTTGAAGGCGTGACATGTACAAAAGAATGAACTTAAATTTAAAATGATCAAGGTACATATAGTAATTAATTTTCTTAGGAGATATATATTTAAAGTTTATTTACAGGAGTTCAGATTATTTATCTAACTGTTTGTTTTAAATAAATTCAGTGCCCTCAACAACCAAATAGCTATGGGTGGCTATTTCGTTATGAAGTGGATGTATGACATCATAGTTCACTACTCAACATAGACGATCTAGCAAAGGTATCTCATCGATTTATTTTCTCGAATTCTTTTTAGTTTCTGATATGTCTAGAATATTTTTGAATGACAATTATAGTTCATGTTTATATAGTTTGTTTCAGGTTCAGATCTAACAACTGATCAAATGAACGGAGTTCGAGAGCTTTGGTCTTTATTCTTTAAAAAAACCTTTAATGTGTTGAGCGATTGATTTTAATGTCAGCTTGATAGCATGATATATTTTAATGTTGTATAAGATACTATGTTGAACTTGTTGGGTGAATGCAATTGTATATGAGATATTTTTAAAGATGATTGTGGATTGATTATTGGAAAGTGTTAATCTGTTCGATTGTTTGTGTTGTGACGGATTGACTTTTACGGGTTTTGTTAGGATGGAAATTTTTTTACAAAGCAAGTGCTATCAAATTTTACGTAACATTAAATTGCGCACAAAATAGTAAATTAAGAAGTGATGTTAATTCTTTGGTTTTCCCATTGGCTAAACAAAAAGCGACGTACATTAAAAAATATTTGACATCGATTATAGTTAAAAACCGATGTAAATGGAACAATATTGCCATCGGTTCGAGACAAAATGCGTTGTAATTGAAATAACATATGCATCGCTTATAGTGTAAATTGAAAATAAGACAACATTGACATCGGTTATTTAAAAATTGATGTAAATGGAACAACATTGACATCGGTTTGAAACCAAGAGCGATGTAAATGACACAACATTAACATCGGTTCGAAACAAAAAGCAATGTAAATGACACAATATATACATCGGTTTTAAAAAAACCGAAAAACCGATGTAAATAAATAAATATTAACATCGGTTCAAAAGCGATGTAAATGAAAAATCACTCATATACAACGCCTGGATATACATCGCCCAAAAAGCGTTGTAAATGTAAAAAATAACCGATGTCAATAGACCTTTTTCTACTAGTCAGCTAGAGCCATTCTATAAGGAGCCTTGGCAATAGGGCTAGTACCTGGTACGAGCTCGATGGTGAACTCTACATCTCGCTCAGGGGGAATACCAGGTAATTCCTCGGGAAATACATCTGCATATTCATTGACTAGGCGTACTTCCTCAAGTTTGGGTAATTCTACAGTTACAGTCACCGTACATAAAAATGCTTGGCAACCTTTTCTCTGCAAACGAATAGCTTTCATAGCAGAAATGATTTTGATACCCTTCTGGCGTCGACCACCACGGTAAGTAATGCGAGAACCACTAGGAGTCTTCAGAAAAATCTTCTGGTCTCGGCACTGAAATCTTGCATCATAGAGGGATAACCAATCCATGCCCAAAATAACATCGAACTCTGCCAGAGGAAAGTCGAGGAGAGTCGAAGGAAGGATAATACCGGCAAAATGAATAGGAACAGCTTAATATGCTTTAGAACAAGCAACGATTTCACCAGAAGGAAGAGTGATAGAAATAGGCTCGACTTGGGAAGGAATAAGAGATAATTTTGAAGCAAAGATGGAGGAGATAGCGGATATGGAGGCACCAGTATCAAATAATATAAAGGCACTAACACAAGAGATCGTAAACATACCCGTAACCACGTCAGGGTTAGCCTCAGCGTCGGCTCGGCTCATCAAGAATATGCGCCCCTTTCGAGAAGGTGTGGTGACAGCATCACTGGTTGCAGCCTTCTTCGGACATCTGGTCGAAATATGTCCCGGTTCTCCGCAGGTGAAACAGACGATGGGAGAGCCGTCACAGTTCTTGCCCGGGTGGAAATCCTTCTTGCATTTGAAGCAGACAGTGCTCTTCTTGTCTTGAAATCGGGAGTTAAAGTTGTTCTTTTTTCCTGTAAAACATATGATGTGATTCTGATATGTAACAAGATAAGAAGAAAGAAAACAAAGGAATATTTCAGACCTCCAGAAGAATGAAATTTCTTCGATGAAGAAGAGGTATTGCCAGAAGATTGGAATGGTCTCTTATAGCCAACAGCAGTGGTCTCTATTTTCTTGACTTCCTTCAGTGAGGACTCGGTAAACAGCGTGGCATTGTAGATATCTTGTACAGTCTCCAAATCTCTGGGAATATTGTGCGAAATATCTGCTCTGAGCCCCCTTCTGAAATAAAAGACTCGATTGTGCTCAGTTTGTAGCAGGCCTTCAGCATAATGCGCCAGGAAATGGAATTGTTGCGAGTACTCAGCCACGGTCATGCTGGTTCCTTGGACAAGGTTGCTGAACTCCCTCATTCTTCGTTGCTTTAGCTTCTTGGGATAGAACCTACGCTGATCTTGAATTGAGCCCATCCAAAACCCGGAGTCTGCAAGGTAGTTGGGCCAACTAGGGTTCACCATCGATCGGCTTCATCAAACAAGTAAAGCATGGCCAGACCCACCTTCTAGTTCTCGGGAGCAGAATAAATCCCGAATTGCCTCTCCATCAACCGGAACCAACGATTCATGACTTCAGGGTCTACAGAGCCATCGTAAAATTCTAACTTGCTCTTGGTCATCCCTTCAGCTGCGTGCAAGAAACTAAAGGGTCGCTAGTTGTTTGCGTTCATGTTGGTCAATACTTGGAGCATTTTCGTTATCAAATTCAGATTGTTGAGCATCGCATTATTGATATCATTCTGGTTCGTTCGGCCGTTCATCTTCAACCACAAAAGAAACACATAATCAATGCTAATCATTGAGTTCAGGAACATATAAATTTAACAAGTAAGTCCGTATTTTGATTTCTACCCATCTCTCACCAATATCTTATTTAATGTTCAAACCATTTACTGATATTTTTACTAAAATCATGTGTGAGCGTCGGGAGCAACGATGCTCTGATACCAACTGTAATCCCCTATAAATTCCAATGCGAAACAGTGGCGGAATCACTGTCGAGTTGGGATTAACACACTGAAAACTAAACTTTATTAACTAAAGGTAAGTCAATACAAGTGCCACTTTATATAAAAAGGGCAAAAATTAAAATCCTCAAAAATGTTTAACATTCAAACCAAAAATATGAAAATAAATTCACGGCGTAAGACCAAATGCCGCTCGCTAGCCCACACAAACCCGAACACATAATACCTGCCATGTTATAAACATAACAGCCACAATTCAGTGGGGAGTAACGACGACGTTCTCCCAGCCATATTACATAATATTAATGCACAATTAATACTATATCAAAATAGTTGAAAAATGGAAAACATTTAAAATGATACGGTAAAATAATTCAAAATGATTGCCAACCTGCAGATCAATATCAATCCATAATAATAACGCGTTATGGAAATCAATTAGTGTAACGGAATAGACTTTCACTAGGATCATACTAAACTAGATTCGAGAATTCAGTCAAAACAAATTAGACTTCAGTCTCTAGCTAGGCAACTCAACTATAACAGGACTGCGTGCAGCGAGGTCCTGGCTCAAGTAATGTACACCCCTCCTGGACACCAACCGTAATCCAGTTCAACCCGACGGCGACTTACACGATGCGATATCTAAGTTTAAGGCCAAAATATACACACTTCTGAACACAAACCATGCTCAGTTCAACGATCAATGCGTCTCACATAGACACACCAGCTTTATAATCGATGGCGAAACGTATACCCTAGACTGTATTACTCTACCCGTACACTTGTCCTTATTCCATAACTACAAAACAAAGCCGTTGTTGCAATTCGATAGGTTCATCAAAACATTCTAAAAAAGAAACTTTCTAATTTGGGAAACTTTCTAGTTTAGGAAATTTTCTAATTTAGGAAATTTTCTATTTTAGGAAATATTCTATTTTAGAGAATTTTCTCGGAATGACAATACGATGAAAATAGCGTTATAGTGAAATATCGAGAATAGTAATTTACTCTAACTATAAAGTAAATATTATTAATTTCGCAAACTACTACTTTCGGCCTTAACAATTATTAAGTTCTAAATAGAGTATAAATTATTTATAAGAATTATCGAAATATTTCACAAACACATTATTATTATGAATTAGGGTGTTTCGAAAATATTTAAAACTAAAATTCCCTAATTATTATTAGTTTCGAGGGAACGAGCATAAAATAATGTTTTACGACAATCATATCTTTATAAAAGTAATTTATTTGACATTCTTTATTTTATTAAATATTTAAATCATTTTAGAATAACATAAGGGGGTGGCTTAAGATGAAATGGTTAAATTTTCAGAAGGTTCGAAGTTGCCGGAAAATTAAATAAGTTGCTGTAAAAATCATAAATTATCAAGGAAATCAAAATTTTCCAGAAACTTTTCAATTAAAAAAATGAAAATTCCAGAATTAAACAAAATAAGAAAAATCGTCTTTAAATCATCGGTTTCGTTTTAAAAGGTTAAATAACGATTTATCGCTCCTTTTTATTTTATTAAATCTCGAATGTCACGAGAATAAGTATTTTTTAAAAAATATCATAAACTTTATTTCGAATCGAGAATTTAAAAAAAAAATCAGAAATTAAAAGGAATATTCGGTTTTAACGATAAACGGTATTTCAGGACTATTAATTTTTTTCACCCACTTATAAAACTCGAAAAATTACGAAAATTTCTAGAAAATTAAATTTGGTCCGAATGGACCTACATAAAAAATTTCAGATTTAAATACGTAATTTAGGCATTTGAACGTTAAATCGGTTTTAAATCGATTTTGTACGAAATCTGTTAAAAATCCATTAAACGACTCTAAAAATTTGAAATCTGTAAAATTTATTTTTTTACAGGAACTTTATTATATTAGTGTATCGGCCAAATATTATGATTTAATAACTAATATTACGATTTATGCAATAATCAAGTAAAAACGAAGGCAACGAAATAATTGAAAATTAACGATTCTAAAACTTTTATAAGAAAAATTGACATACTAATAGCCAAAAAAAATATAAATTCTATACATGTAACTACGACAGAAATATTAGCAATATCGAGATCGTCGTGTTACCTTAATCGAAATCTGAGTCAATAATGGACTCGCCCTCCTCGGGGTTGTCTCGAAAGCCTATAAAAAATTTATAAACAAGGTACAAAACCCTTATTAGTATCATAAATCGAGAACTAGAAAGAAGGAATTAAGAATCGATGATTACCCTTCGAATTGGAATGAAGCGGGATGAAGAGAATGATCGGAATGGAGAAAAATATTGAGGATCAGTTTACTGTGTTGTACGTTCAATAAGTTACTGGATGAAAAATAACGAGACTCGATAAGAGTCAATTTAATCGCAACGGGACGGATATCAAATTTGTAAATTTTACGGGTGTTACAGACTCGGAGGCTGCGGTCCGAGAGTCGACCTAGTGTTTAAGGTAGTCGTCCTACGGCAGTGAGAGCTACGGTTCAAGAGTTTGCGTAGGGTATGTGGCACACGTATAGACAAGTACTAGATCAGTATTACCACCTAGGTAGCGGGGGCAGAACAGGAGTCTGAAAACCGCGGGTTCCCTCTTGATGATGCAGAGAATGTAATCATCGGCTTTCATTTTTGCCCAGAACCCCGTTTGAATAAACGTATATTATAATAGAAGTTCAGGCCCAATTGAGCCTTATGGGTGAGATGTAAACCTCATAAGATCGGTTCGGTCTACAAGTCGGTAACACGGTTACTTCTATTGGTGAGATGCAAGCCAATAGGATGTAGTGGTGATACTAGGAGCCACGACTCGTGTGTTTATTCTCTGTTTACGTGAAAATGATTTTAAAATCAAATGGCTGCCAATGTCCCATCTTTTAAACTTTATCGTTTTCATCACCTCACATGTTGATAATTGAGTTATAGGAAACTATCTGTTACATGATATCCTTTAATATTTTTGTAAGCATATTATTTGTTATTCACATGATTGTCTTATGTGTTTGAGGTGATGTTAGATGAACGACTTGGTTGCTGTCCCGCTCAGCGTCCACTGTTTTATTTTTTTTGCAGGTATATAAGACGTTGGGGAATCGAGCGAGAGAGATTTAATAACATGTTTTGTATAAAAATACAATTTATATTCTGTACTAAGTGAATCAATACTATGTAATTATTAGTCGTTTGTTGTAATGATCCGTAGCGATCCGGATTTATTTAACTCTGATATAATTTTAATTAAATGTCTTAGATAATTTTTCGCATTATCTATTAATTTAAGTCATCGAAAATCCGGGTTGTTACAGCAAACCCATCAACCAGAATACAAACATCACACATCATCAACCTGCACACTAACACTTCTCCCCAAAAGACCGGAAATGTCAATTGGATCGTCGCAGGTCCCCAATAAAATAGGGTGACAATTTAGACAGAGAATATGGTTAGAACATGCTAACATCATAACTCAAGTACGTAATATAAAACATTCAGTCTCAACCGTCTCGGTACAAAACAAAAATATCATCTCCGTATTCTCAATACCGATCAATAATCTCATCTCAACATGCAGTACCATCACGGTACCAATCAATAACCTCATCTCCACATTCAGTACCATCACGGTACCAATCAATAATCTCATCTCAACTCTTCTGGCAGGCCCTTTCATTCCGAGTCTGCACACCCCCTGCAGGTTCAACAACCCGCGAGGAGAAATCAGGGAGGGGACCGTGATCAAAGGCCCCGGCTAGGTCTAAAGCTAGCCTCACCAACTCCAATATATCAATATTCATAAATCATTCTCCCATCATTGCTCAACATTATACTCATTAGCACTATATCACATCGTACTCGTAACTCATACACGCATAATAATATTAACGTGTTCTAAGTAAGGAAAACCTTACCTCACCACCGCATCGGTAGTACAAATCAGCACAGAACCCTACGAAGTCCAATCCTAATAAAATATTATATAATTAAGTTAATATCAACCCTAACGTAGCTAAAAAAAACTAAATGAAACCCGACCTGAATAAATCGTAACTAAGACTGATCCAACCTAAAAATATTATAAACTATGACTTACATTATAACAACCCATCATCATCATCGTCGTCGTCATCATCATCATCATCATCATCATTACTACTACTACTACACATATACCATCAGCAACTACAATAACGTACTACACCATCTTCGACTACAACGACACACACCCGACAATTATAACAATTTACTGACAACGATAACAACACTAACTCTGACACCGCAGCCTCACGAGAAATAAATCCGACAAAAACACAACGATACTAGCGACACTACAACGATAACAATACGACAATAGCAACGACACACGACGATCACAACAACCCGAGGACCCGATACAATGACAATAATAATAATAATAATAACAACTAACGACAACTGACAAGCAATACCTCTCTAACAACTCCGACCAGGGCCGATCCGAGCCACCACACATAGCCGGAGTATAGGACAGAAGCACGGGAAAAGAATAGGGGAAACCGTGGAGCATCGACAACTAAGGTCGAGTGTGATTCTTGTGGTGTCGCGCTGGTGCAGTCAATGTTGCAGGTAATGCGTTGTTTACAATGAATGCTCGACTCCGGCACAAGGATGGACTGTCTTAATTAGTGGAGCTCGGAAATAGGTTTGACAATACTCGGCTCGATACCAAAGGCAGGTATGAGAAATAGTTTTAACGAAATGTGCTAACACAATGGGTTAACCAATTATATATATACTACTACCCATTAAAAAGACCCGAATTAAATAGAAGATACGATTAATGAGAGACGAGTATTACACTAACACACAAAAACAATTAATGTCAATTCCCTTGCAATGACGCCAAAATTTGTCAGGCTAAAGTCGTATGCCTCAAATTACAATTTATAATCACTTAAATCTAAATACTAAAAACTTTGTAAAGTAAAAATAAGGATCGAACCCATGGGAATCAAATTAATCTAATTATGCTAACTAAAGTGTAGATCAGATAAAATCGATCTCTAATGTAATTAAAGGCCGTAGTAACCAAGGGGGTGTTTGTGATTGAATTTTCAACAAACTAAAATAAAATGCAAAGTAAATTGGACTATCAAATGATTTCAAAGGAACTTAGACACAAGCACAAATCCACACTCAATAGCGGTTGATCATCATAAGACGGTTTCAATTAATAATCTTGACTACTCTATCTGTTAGCATATTATTAACATGACATAAATAAAACATAATTCCCATAAATCTTTGAACAACATGAAGGTCACAAAAGATTAATTAAGACAAGATTAAGACATATCTTATTATGGAATAAGTCGAAATCTAATACGAATGATATTAGATCTTTGTAAGACGACTTCATAAATAATAAGATAACTTCGAATAATAGTAATAATAATACGTCTTCATCATATGATCTTCAAATAATAATAATAATAATAATAACAATAATAATAATAATAATAATAATAATAATAATAATAATAATAATAATAATAATAATAATAATAATAATAATAATAATAATAATAATAATAATATAATAATAATAATAATAGGTACAATTCATAATTAATAGGTATGGTTTCTCCCTCTTGTCCCATAACGCAATAAGTGTTGTTCTCGTCATTCATAATGCATTACGTTTTCATTCACAGAGTTTCTGATGGGGAAAGCTCCATTATATAGGCAGAGAGAGGACCAGATTCCTATTAGGGTTTTAGATTACGGTAATCTCGACCTTTCGTCAAGGTTGAGTAAATATGGAAAGACTCCTTATTTAGTCCGATATTATTGTGATAGAATATCTCTTAAAGACTCGATTTCCAATAATACCACAATTATAGGGAAGAAATATTATCATAATAATAGAGAAGATATATTACATATCCCGTAATATTATTATAGCATAAAATATTCTTACAGTCTCCAACTTTGTCGATTGGAACATTTGTAATGTTCTTTAGAGAATATATAAGTTGCGCACAAGTGCTAAAACATATATTTTAAATCGGCATTCATAAGTGGTTGACTAATTCAATCATTAAAGAGAGTCATGGCGTGCACATGTCAATCTGCAACATGTTTACTTCCATGTACCACTACATCAACGAATTGAACAGTTAGATCATAAGTGGAGTTCTACGTAATGGTCCACATAATGTCTGAAAAGACTATCTATCTGTTATCATTCATCCAACAATAAATGTATACACATTGGAAAACAGAAATAATATTACATAGCAAGTGTAGAATTGTTAAGGAGATCTCATTAATTCGTAATATAACATACATCTTGCTTCAGTAAAGATATTTAAGGTTCATGTGTTTTGACCCCTTAGATATCATACCATTCATGGAGCTAAAAAGCGATTGCAATTTCATTATTATCACGGTAATTACGCAATCATGCTCCTTATATTAAAGTCTCGGAATAAGCCACATATATATTCAGCTTCCATGGTGGAAGTATAAAACAACTGTGAGTACAGTGTCTTGTGTCATAACATCCCCAAAATCTGAATCAGAATAACCAGTCGCCTATGAGTGATCTAATTTTCTGTATGTGACCATCAATAATGTCAGGTTTACCTGAGCATCAATAATGTCAGGTTTACCTGAGCATACAATAAGTTTCCAACCAGAGATGCATAAGGATATTTTTTAGTCAATTCAATACATAACTTGGTTCTATGTAATAAACAAAGGTCGTTTCTGGCTAATCTAAAATCATTACATAATCAAAATATGAACTTACTCCCACTGATCTTGAGATTTATACAAAGATCAACAATATTTTCTTTAAAATCAGTAATGATTTTATAGAACTTTAGGATCATTGTCTCAATGTTTGTTTCAGTCCATACAAAGAATTCTTAAGTCTTAATGTTGGTATTATCCAACGCAAGAATAAAATACATAATCTGTCAGATCTCCCCCAAGATTCATGGAAGGATATTTGAGCAATACTTTCAGAAGTTAAGTCAGTCGGCTTGTCTTTGCGAAGACAAGAATCCAGTTTCATCAACCTCAAGGTGAACTTAAATTACTCTTTTCATTCAAGTAATCTTTTCGTTCCATTAAGCTCAACAACAAAGTTATCATAAGATTGCACTTGATTAGGTAAACTTAGTTGTGATAAAATTAGACAAAATAAGTAATAAGGCCTCAATATGAAACAACACATCTTTAATAATAGTGCTCCTGTGGGTAGTCACTAAAATATTTAAATTAATGGAATGTTACACATGGTAATATAATCTACCTGCGGGTAAATATATATTTTATATGTGAACGATATAATGACTATACTAAGTCGAAATTAAACTTAAGTTGTAAATTCACTGTGGTGAAATTTAACCGTAAGAATTTCATATTATCATTATCTAAAACCGGAATATGAAATTATAACTTATCATAAATCATTATCAGTCAAACGAATAATTATATCGAATGAACATAAACAATACGATCAAAACGTATTTCAGTAAATCATGTAATCATACGGAGTATATCATAATTCATAATCATATTCTCATGGAATTACTCATCAAATAATATAATTTTAAGTCACTCCACATTAAAACTTTAATCTATATACTAATCAATATGTATATAGTAAATCATGATAAAATGAGTTTAACATAATAATACAATGATGATATCAACATTAGGTTAAACTTTCATTAATTTCAATATTAATAATAAAACTTTGTCATGGCAAAGAAATAATTCAAGAGACGACAACTCATCATCAAATATTACATTATGGAATATAGAAATCTCTCTGACATAATATTATCGAATAACTGCGTGTATACTCCAGAATTTAAGAGCTCCTAATAAACTTCGAACCACTCTTAATAGAGCCTCAAATATGTATATTATTATAATCAAACGCCATAATACGAAGACACACATACTGATTCACATGCACAGGCAGTTAGTCGAGTTTGATACTTAATAACAATTTTATCCTACTCATGTGTCATTGAATATATAATTGTTCTTCTTAGCATTGTTATACAAAATCAATGAATACACGTGTAAACTCCATATAACATACGAGAAAGAAATAAATAAGTTGTTTGTGAGTTTAAACAAAACTAATTACGGAAAATAACGTAAGATACATTCAATTATGATGTATAATACTTGTAATAATCTTAATTAATGGACAATCATGAGTTCAACAACCTAAGCTCTGATACCACATGTAAGCATATTATTAACATGACATAAATAACACACAATTTTCATAAATCTTTGAACAACATGAAGGTCACAAAAGATTAATTAAGACAAGATTAAGACATACCTTATTATGGAATAAGTCGAAATCTAATACGAACGATATTAGATCTCTGTAAGACGACTTCATAAATAATAAGATAACTTCGAGTAATAGTAATAATAATACGTCTTCATATGATCTTCAAATAATAATAATAATAGGTACGATTCATAATTAATAGGTATGGTTTCTCCCTCTTGTCCCATAACGTAATAAGTGTTGTTCTCGTCATTCATAATGCCTTACGTTTTCATTCACAAAGTTTCTGATGGGGAAAGCTCCATTATATAGGCAAAGAGAGGACCAGATTCCTATTAGGGTTTTAGATTACGGTAATCTCGACCTTCCATCAAGGTTGAGTACATATGAAAAGACTCCTTATTTAGTCCGATATTATTGTGATAGCATATCTCTTAAGACTCGATTTCCAATAAGACCACAATTATAGGCAAGAAATATTATCATAATAATAGAAAAGATATATTATATATCCCGTGATATTATTATAGCATAAAATATTCTTACACTATCGTGAATATAAAATTCTGATTCTTTTACGAATAGTTAACTAAAACGAATTTCGTTCTTAATTAACCATAACCGTAAAACAACCTAAACAATCCAGTTCTAGGTTCAATTAAACGGAAGCAATAGATCTGAGAATTTGATAGAGAATAAATAGCGCGTACATTCCAGTCGCACCTTAGATATTTATGTGAATTGCTTCTAAGTACTAATTAATATCAACGTATCCCGCTCAATATTAATTCATATTTGTTAGTAACGTAAAGTTAATCAGTAAATCCTACTCAATTAACAATACTAACGATAGAATGATGAAATCAAGTACTAGTTGTACACATAGCAATCAACAACAACATTCATGAAATTGGTAACGAAGCAATAATTCACAATAATCAAGATTAACAATCAAAACATTCAAACTCACAAACGTTTCTCGAGTGTTTCAAAGGCTTTAATCTAAGTAAATAGAATTAGTTACACCTTAAGATCGGAAAATTAGGGTTCTTTAAAGTAATCTCTTTTCTTCTCTTTTACGATCAACTCTAATAGATGGAATAATGATGATAAAAATCCAGCTTAATTAACTTAATAATAGTTTATTAGTAATAATAATAATAAAATAATAAAGCATCCTAAAAATAATAAACTTTCCTAAATAAAACCAAAGTCTTCAAAACTTAGCGTAGTAACACGGACTAGGACGAGACGCAGCATGGAGATCATGCATACGGGCGACTTGCATGAAGGCGGCGTGACTCGTGCGCTGGATTGTTGTTGGTTTCGCTACTTCCTTCGTTTATCTCGTTCCATATCTTCAACTGGGCTTTCCTTCCCTTCATGCTTCATTCATTCTTGACCCGAATCAACGATCAAGTGATAAAAATCCTCAAAATAGCTTATATAACATTCATCAAAAATCCTCAAAAAAAATAAAAAAAAAATAAAAAAACAAAAAACAAAAAAAAAACCCTTTCGTTTGCTCTGGTGATTTCTGGCGTGTAAGGAGATTTCCGGCGAGATTGTTACGTGGGCAGTGTGCGTGGTCGGCAACGCTGGCCAGCGTTCATTGTTTCACCTGATCCGATGAGACAGAAGGCGAGAGCAGTGCAGAAGGGCCCTAGACCGATGAAACCCGTTACTCGTAAGGCGAAAGAGGAATTGTTACGTAAGGCTTTTAAGAATGCAAAATTGGACGACAGTTCGACACAATCGGGGAATAGTTCGTCGACACCAATAACTGATGTGACGAGGGACATCCCAGGGATGGTGTATGCGTCGGACAGTGATGATGACGACGTGCCTGATTTTGTACCGAAATCTGGTAATATTGAAATGGTCAACACGAGTGGTTGGCAGCAGAAGGAAGGAAAAAAATTATAGAGATGGAGGAGAAAGAAGAGCTCTTACATTTCTCGGATGAGGACGTAGATGAAGAAATCGAGTATTGGAGCAATGTCGTTTATTGTTTCATTATGGGCGCAAATCCCCCATGGGAAGTCATTGAAGGGTTTGTGCGAAGCATTTGGAAGGAACATGGGATTGATAAAATTTCGTTCCTACCAAATGGGATGTTCATAGTTCGGTTCAAGGAAAACACCGCTAAGGTAAAAGTTCTTGACCATGGTTGTTTCATGTTTGATAATAAACCCTTAATAGTGAAGGAATGGACACCAGATGCGAAGTTAGATAAAGATGATGTGCTTGAAGTACCAATTTGGATACAATTGCATGACTTACCTTTTAAGTTTTGGGGTCGGTGCTTACCCAGGATAGCTAGTTTGGTTGGGCCGTATGTTAAGTCTAATTTAGCTACGGAAGAACGTACTAGACTGGGGTACGCTAGAGTCATGGTTTTGGCCAAAGTAGGCCAAAAATTCAAGAGTTCAATCAAGTTCCTGGATGAAAAGAAGATTTTGATTGAAATTAATGTGAAGTACGAATGGAAATCGGTGTGTTGTGCCAAATGTAGGGGTTATGGTCATGAGGCTGCAGAGTGTAGGAAAGATGAACTCAGGAAGTCGAGACTAGAGGCTAAACAGAAGCAGCCTGAGAATAGGGTGTTGTCTCGGCCTGTGAGCAAACAGAACCCGCAGCAGCCGAGAAAGCAGCACCCTGCAGGTCCGCAGCAAATCCTGGGCAACGCTGCTAAAGGGGCAGGTGCAGGTCCGCAGCTGATTAAGGCGGGCCCTTCGGGCAAGGATACGAGAACCAATACGAAATGGAACAAAGGGGTAACTTTCGCGGAAGTTACAGGGGGCACTCTGAGAAACTAGGAGGTTGGAGAAAAGGAAGGGGTTGGGATGGAACTAGTGATTCATGGAAGTGCATAATATTGGGGCTTGGAATGTACGAGGCATGTGTAACATAAATAAGCAACGTACAATTAGCGAGTTCATTAGGAAGCAAGATTTTGATGTGTGTGGTCTCCTTGAGACTAAAATAAAGAATAAATCTTATGCAAAAGTTCATCAGAACATGTTCTATGAATGGAGCATAACAACGAATAATCACTGTCATGAAGGGGGTCGAGTCTGGCTTTTATGGAAACATTCAAGAGTCGACTTAACGATCTTGGAATACAGCAACCAAAGCATCCACGTGAGAGTGACGATGAACTCGGGTAAGAAATATTTTCTTACTTTTGTGTATGCTTGTGGACATGACATAGGTCCACCCCGACGCGGCCACGCACGGGTTTGGGGAGGCGAATGAATCTCCATATGAGAATGGATCGAATTTAAATTTAGGTCTATGTGGAGTCGCCACCGAATTTTGTGGTTATTCGGAACCATTCGAGCCCCCTCTATGTCGTAGTGGGCCGTATACAAAATACGGCCCATTTCTGATGTCAGAGTTTATTGGGCTCGTCCCTTTGCATTTGATACCGATACCGACATTATCGGATATCGTGTATTGAATGACTCTCGTGCGCCAACGGTTTCGGGCATCCGGAAACCGAGGTTCTGAGTAAGGGGTGAGGGTACGTGTTGGGAAGCCCACAAAGGACACCCAACCCTGCCCGCACATTAGCGGCCTCTACTAAGAATTCGAATGACTTACAATACGCGCGTTAGTAAAACGGGAAAATGATATGCAAAGATTTATTTTCCCTAAACATGTGAATGGAATTTGAAAAGGGTTTCTAATTCAATTTAATTCTACGTCGAAGTGGAATTTAGCATGTGGGTTCATTTAGTATAATAAACGAACAATAATTAAATTGACAAAAGAAATAACAAACGCGTTAGTAACGATGCAATAATATAACGAATAAAAACAGTTTGTGCAAATATGAGATGAGATGAAAAGGTGCATATATGAGATGCATGGTTTGAAAAGATAGTAATACACATGATTGATTAAACACGTGTTGACACAAATCACAAATTACTACCGAGTTTTGAAAATAGAATAATGTACGATTTATTGTGTTAATCGTTATGGGTCACTCGATCGAGTGGTTGATGGACTCGATCGAGTGGACCTATAAAAGACGATTCTGTTTGCGCTACAAACCGTACTCGGCCGAGTTACTGACCAACTCGGTCGAGTACGTGGCCACTCGATCGAGTCACTGTGAGACTCGACCGAGTGGTGGTCGTGACATGCATTCTGACTCGATTTTGTGATGTCACTCGATCGAGTGACTAAGGCACTCGGTCGAGTGGCATCTGTACGAATTGTAATTCGCTTGCAATTTTATACTGATTTTCGAATTTGCTTTAAATTTTTGATGAATCGACGATTTTACCGAATTGGGCAAAAGTATTGCATGACCTATGCTCAATTCAGGTTTTTTATAAATCATTGATTTTATTAAACCGAATATAAATATTGTTGAATTTATACCCGATTCTAAATTTGAATACTCATCGTATCCCATATTCGATTATTGAATCGATATGGGATATTAGAGCGAAAAGTAAAAAAAAAGATAATTTAATTTTAGTCGCTTTTAAATTAATTATCGTGATATGAACAAATCACGCTAATTAATTCATATGACTTGATTGTTAGATTCGATATCTAATTATGGAATTGGTATCAAATCCAAAATCGACGCTTTACTTGAATACAAAACTTGATTCCCTCGACTTCTCCGACATCGAAATAAATCCTTAGGGATTGCGATGTCGGATCCGTGTCAACGGGTTTCAACCCTTATTAAAATTGATTTTAAAAATTGATGAATGCAAAATCGATGATGATGATGACGAGAAATAATAACGAATTGTTGTTTAAGTTAATTTATCTCAATAATCAAATAGTCAGGGTACCGGGATAAGCGACCGACGACGCGTGTGCAGTACACTTGTATATGCGGTTTTCCTTATCCCGGTATCCTTCTTATTCGACACAAATCGATAAATATTTTAATGCTTTGATATTAGTAGTATTATCGATATTATGATGCAACGAACGAGATAAAATAAAAAAAAAACGAAAAAAGACGGAGAAGAAAAGGACGGACGACGAAGAGAGGAAGGGAAGAAAAGAGAGGGTTTTGACACCCTCAACCTACATGTTCTTGTCTCGGTGCGGACTCGTAACTGTGGCTTCAACACAAGAGTCTTCGAGGTTTTTATGTAGATTAAGTTGTGGTGGCTCGGGATTGATTCCTAAAACTAGGTTTAGGGTTTTTGCTAGTGTAGAATATCTAGGGTTTGATTAGGGTTTGTAAAAGACGTAGTGTGTGTGTGTGTGTGAGATTGCTCTAGGGTTTTGAAAAGTTGTTCAAAGTTGTTGCATGAGGGTTGCTTATATAGGCAAGGCCAGGGCACCCAAATTAGGGTTACTCGACCGAGTAAAGGGCTAACTCGGTCGAGTGGCCCATGAAGCCTGCAGCCGGGCTCAAAACAAGCCCACTCGATCGAGTGGGTGGGTCACTCGATCAAGTGGCCGAACTGGATCGCGCAGGTCCGTTGACTTTGGACCGTGACTTTGACTTTGATGGATTTTGTGCTTGACTTGGGCTTTTGATGATTGATGGGTTGTTTTGTGTGTCTCGGAAGCGACTTTGACCGAGGTTGACCCAATCGCAAAAAGTCGGTTTTATTTCCGGTGTCGGTTTTGGCCCAAATTAGTTTTGTTTGACTCGGAATGATCCACTGGGCCTGGATTTGAGGTCCGTTTGGTGAGATTTGTACTCCGCAAGTGTGTTAGCCAACAATTAATGGATTTGAGCCCGTATCCGAGCGCATAGAAGCATGTTAGCGTCCGATCATCATCGGGTGTTTTTTTGGAAACTGCCATAGACACCTGGCAGTCAAAATGCGGGTGTCTACGGAGCCCCCACTCTGACTGAGGCTTGGACAGGGCGAAAGTCAGAGTAGCTACCAAGCCCGTTAAGACCTGGTAGACTTCCGTTCGGGTCGTTTATAGTCCATTAGACTCGCGTGAAGGGCTCGCCAGCCATAAGGCAGAGATCATACCTGCGCTCCGTGGGGACTTTGGGCTTGTCGCGTAAGCCCTGGGTGTGCCTGTGTGTTGGCCCATTCCGTGCTATCCCGGAAAACGCTGCTGGGGAGATTTGATGACTTGCATGTCCCTGTTTGAGTCGTACCTGTATAAGTCACATAAAATGCATGCAACACGTAGGTAGTCAAATGACTCGTGCTGGGGAGAAAATGATTTTGAATTTGAAAATTTTGAAAATTTGGAAATTTTGAAATTTTGAAATTTTTGAAATTGACTCCTAAAGAGATTAGGAAAGTTCGGGATGATTATTTCTACACTAGTATCGGGACTAGGCTTGTGACTTGGTTCAGTTTGCAATTAGGAAACTTTTCCTAAAAGTGATATGGAAAAGGGTGTGCAAGGCTAATGCTATATATAGCCCCCCTATGCTCTTGACTTCTTCATAATTCCCATCACAAAAAAAAGTCTTTTACTTCCCTTAAGGCAAAAAGAAGGTCTCTTTATCCTTTTAAGAAACTTATCATGGGAATCGACAGGTTGAGTGCTATGTTGCAGGTGTGGTCCCGTCAATTTAGGGATGCCGATAGGGTAGTCTTGAACCAGACAGATATAACTCAGTTGTACCCGTTCCGTCAGATGGTAGTTGACCGCTATTTTCTGGACGCTTGCTTGGCTTATTGGGATGACATATATCATGTCTTTGCTTTCCCTCGGGGCGAAATCTGCCCTTTACCTGAAGAGATTGCTGCGATAGGAGGGTGGAACCCAATGCTTCTGCCTGTCGTCCCGTATTCGGTCCACGACCGGAGGAGGAAGCTTCGGGAATTTTTAGGGCTTTCCCATAAAGAGGTATCCCGAATGACCCAAGATGACAACACAGTCTCCTTGATTGATCTGGCCGAAAAATTTATGAACCCACACGATGTCCGGGTGAGATCAGTCCTTAGCCGTAGAGCTTTTTCTTTTTGCATGCTCCATGTATATGCCTTTGAGGGTCACATGGATTTATTGTCTTGTATGGGTCATATCCGTCTATTAACCGTGATTGATTTAATGGAGACGGAGCATAGCCCGGCCTGGCTGATCACGGGTGAAATAATCCAAGGCCTGGACAACCGCAAGAGGGATCAGTCCGTTCGTCTCACCGGAAGCACTCGTTTGTTGCAAGTATGTCGAATTTTTTTTTTATTCTTCTTTTTTGCTTTCTCGATTTTTGAATTTTTTTCGAGGATTTGGCTACTGCAGTGGGCACTCGATCGAGTCACTCTGGCACTCGACCGAGTGCCTTCGTAAAAAGCTTTCTGTTCGCTTCCAGTGACGCCACTCGATCGAGTCACCTGGGCACTCGATCGAGTGTCGTCTGCTTCGTCTCAAGATCTAATGCTTTTGTTTTCTTTTTTCAGATTTGGCTTTATGAGAGGCTATCGGTGATAGATCCTCCCCTTGATGCTAGCAACTATCGTCATAACCAACTGATGACGAGGAGGCGGGCCATCGATTTTTCTCGCCTGATTAGCCAGAAATATTGGGATGAGGTGCTGTCGATCCACGGTGGGTGGCTGATTCGATGGGTTGTGCCATGGTGGCCCATCTACGTTTGGCCAGGTTTGGACCCGAGGGAGAGGGCCCGTTACCAAGTCATCTTGTCTTTTAACCAAACGGTTCATCTTTACCCGGATCGCAAACTAAGGCAGTATGGACGAACTCAACGGATACCAAAAATAGAGGCAATTGTGAGTGACCCTACCCAATTGACTGATGTGATGTGCGATACTTGGGCTCAAAGGTGGTACATCCGGCATACTTGGCCCGTTCCCAAATCTCGGCATTCGATCTGGGTTTCGGACTCATATGTGAAGTGGACCAAAGCAGGTGATGCCAAGGCCCGAGCTGCTTTGAAGGTTGATGAAGCTTTCGACCTGCTGAGAAGGGAGCAAGCTAAAGACAACAGAGGGTTCTTTGATGAGGGAGACACTCCAGCTATCCTAGTTCGTCTAATGTCCGGACAAAAGAAGAAGGCTAAGACTCAAGCTGAAGGGTCCGGTGCTAAAGGTGCTCGGGGGAAAGTGGGCCCCCAGACGGACTTGGAAAGGAGACTGGGCCCTAGACTAGCCGTGCAGGACCGACTCGGCCCACGGGATAGGCTACCCGAGCATGTGCGGGCCCGACTTGGGCCGAAGACTGTGATTGAAGACCCGTCATCCAAGAAGCGGGCTCGTGCTAAGGAGGTTCCCCTGGTGATTAGGGAACGCTCGTCCCCACCTCGACGACCTCGGGCTCCACGCGACCCGAAAGACAAGGGAAAGGGGAAGATGCCCGGATATTAGTCTCTTTATTTTATTATTTGAATATTACTATTAATTTTTTGGTGTGATTTTTTGTTGTTATTTTGCCGTGTTTGGCGTTTTTTTTTTTTTTTTTTTTATTCCCAAGTTTATCGAGATATTAATAAAGACGTATTATTGAATACCGTTCCCGTCTTTTCGTTATTGCAGTGATTGTACCCTTTTGAGGGGTTGCCTACGTATCCACAATTAGCGGAATCAAACCCAACGTAGTTCGAAATTTGATTTGATTGATTTTTGCAATTTTCGAAATACATCAAGATTATTAATTCGAGATGTGCGATGGTAGAATAATTAATTCTAACTTATTGACTTGTCTAAAATTTTGAAAATTTATAAAAAAACAGTTTTATAAATTTTTGCAAATGACATTGAGATTGGGCTTATGGGTAGTAGCGCTTCAGCTGGTCCAATTTGGTCGGGTTGACGAACTCGTTACCGTCCAGGTCTGTTAGCATCACCGCTCCTCCCGATAGGATTTTCTTGACTAAGTATGGCCCAACCCAATTGGGTTTGAATTTTCCCCTTGGATCAACCGGCAGTAAGGCACGAACCGATTTTAGGACCAAATCACCTTCTTTGATTTTCCTGGGCCTAACCCTTTTGTTGAAAGCCCGTTGGATTCTCTTTTGATACACTTGAATATTATTGAGGGCCCGGGACCGCCGTTCATCCAAAAGGACTAGCGAATCGTATCGGGCTTGGACCCAATCTGCTTCGGGTACCTGGCTTTCAAGCAAGATCCTTAGGGACGGTACTTCTAGTTCGACTGGCTGGACTGCTTCCATTCCATATGTCAGATAATATGGAGTTGCTCTGGTTGTTGTGCGAATTGAAGTTCGGTACCCCATAAGGCAAAAGGTATCTTGTCGGGCCAATCCCGGTAATTCTCAGCCATCTTTTTTAGTATGGTGACAATTGTTTTGTTGGCCGCTTCTACCGCTCCATTTGTTAGGGGTCGGTAAGGTGAAGATGTATGCCTCCGAATTTTATATTTCGCCAGTAATGCGGTAGTTTCAGCTTGAAAGTGGGTCCCGTGATCACTGATAAATTCGTGCGGGATCCCGTATCGACATATGATCTTATTTTGGATGAATTTGGCCACGTGCTTGGCGTTCAAGATACGGTATGACTCGGCTTCGACCCATTTGGTGAAGTAGTCGATGGCCACCAAGATGAAACAATGTCCACCAAGATGGCATATGCTGTACATTACCGAAGATCTGACAGTTATGGCAGTGCTTGACATATAACTGGCAGTCTGTTTCCATGGTGTTCCAGTAATACCCGAGCCTCATGATTTTGCGGGATAGCATATGGGCGTTCATATGCGGGCCGTTTTCACCGTCGTGGACCTCGGCCATGACCTTTTCGGCTTGTATCTTGTCGATACATAGGAGGAGAGCCCCCTGTGCCGTCTTTTTGTACAATTGCCCGTCGTCGGTAGGAACGAACTGGGTCGCCAATCTTCGCAAGGCCTTTTTAGCCCGATTTTCAGCTTCTGGGGGATATTCTCCCGTTGTCAGGTAGGTTAGGACGGCTTGATACCAAGGTTCTGGGTCAGTTATCTCGATATCCTGAATGGCATGAATGTAGGCCGGCTCTGACCGCCTTTCGACACAGATTGGCATGCTGGTCAGGTGGTCCGGGATGTTCAGTAAAGATGCTAATTTGGAAAGTGCATCTGCAAACTGATTTTCTTCCCGAGGCAGGTAGATGTGTTCTACCTTCTGGAATTGTTTCTCTAGAACTCTTACTCGTGCTTGGTAAGCCACGAGATTGGCGTTCCGAGTTTTCCATTTTTGGAGTGCTTGATTGATGACTAGTGATGAATCACCGTGGACCCGGAGGTTTGTTACCCCTAAATCAGCAGCGGCTTGCAACCCGTGAATGCATGCTTAGTATTCGGCTGTGTTATTGGTCACGTCGAAGTCCAACTTGATGGATAAAGGAGTGTGTTCCCCTCGGGGTGAGATTAACAGAATTCCAACCCCAAATCCTCGGAAGTTGGATGCCCCGTCAAAATACAGATCCCATGTCTCGATATCGGTATGGAATATGTCTTCAACAGGAAAGGCCCAAGTGTCGGTGTGGCCTTCTTCGGATATTGGGCTATCAGCGAGGAACTCGGCGACTACCCGGCCTTTGATGGCTTTTAATGGTACAAACTTGAGGTCGAACTCTGATAACATTAAAGTCCATCTTGACATCCTGCCATTGAGGATGGGTTTCTCGAAAAGGTACTTGATAGGATCCATTTTGGATAAAACATGTACCTCGTGACTAAGCATGTAGTGTCTGAGCTTTTTAGTGGCCCAAACCAAGGCTAGACACGTTTTCTCGAGCATGGTGTACTTGCATTCGTATTCGTGAAACTTTTTACTGATGTAGTAAATAGCCCGTTCCTCTGTTTCAACTGTTTGGGCCAGCATAGCCCCCATGGCTGTCTCGGTCGTCGTTAGGTATAACGACAAAGGCAAACCGTGTTGAGGTGGCATTAGTACCGGCGGGGCAGACAGAATCTCCTTGACTTTATCGAAAGCTGCTTGACATTTGTCGTCCCATAGCACCCGTTCTCCGATTTTTAGCTTTTTGAAGATGGGTTCACATACCATGGTTAGTTTCGAAATGAACCGGCTGATGTATTGGACCTTCCCGAGAAACCCCCTTATTTCCTTTTCGGTCTTGGGTGGCTGCATCTCGGTGATGGCTTTGATTTTAGCTGGGTCGACCTCGATGCCGCGTTGGCTAACGATATGGCCTAGTTATTTGCCCGACGTTAGCCCAAAACTGCATTTTTGTGGGTTTAGTCTCATGTTGTATTTCCGTAGTCTGGTGAAGAACTTTCTTAGGGCCGTGATGTGACCGCTTCGGTCCTTAGACTTGACGATCATATCGTCAACATAGACTTCCACCTCCTTATGCATCATGTCGTGTAATAAGGTGGTTGCAGTCCGTTGATAAGTGGCTCCAGCATTGATAAGCCCAAATGGCAGGACGGTGTAACAGTAAGTACCCCATGGTGTAATGAAGGTGGTCTTACCCATATCCTCCTCTGCCATTTTAATCTGATTGTATCCGGCATACCCATCCATGAACGATAGAAGGGCATGATCGGCCGTATTATCCACCAATATGTCGATGTGTGGTAACGAAAAATCGTCTTTTGGGCTGGCCTTGTTAAGGTCCCGGAAATCCACGCATACTCGCACCTTGCCGTCCTTCTTGGTTACCGGCACGATATTTGCGACCCAGTCTGGATATTCAGACACTTGTATAAAACCCGCTTTGAATTGTTTATCGACCTCTTCCTTGACCTTAAGAGACCATTCGGGCTTCATTCTTCTGAGCTTCTGTTTTACCGGTTTGCACCCATCTTTGATGGGTATTCGGTGTTCTGCTATTTCTCGATCTATTCCCGGCATGTCCTTGTAGGACCATGCAAAGACGTCTTTGAATTCTAGGAGGAGGTCTGTGAACTGTTGTCTCTCCTCAGGATCTAAAGATAGGCCCAACTTAAGCATCTGGGGCTCTAAAGTGGTTCCCACGTTGATGGACTCGGTGTCTTCGATTACCGGATCTCGAGATTCCCTTTGCTCGAGCTGCTCGACCAGATGTGGAGGTAGAGGTACCTGTTCGTCGGGTTTCTCAATGTCATTGCATGTAAAATTTTTGAAATTGAGAAAATTTTGGAAATAAGACAAGTCGTAAGCAGAACGGTGTTCGTTATTATTATTGATGGTAAATTTGGAAAATAGCTCGAAAAGAGCTGCCATCTGATCGTTGGTCAGTGGCGGGATAGGGAGAGGTCTTGGGACAGGCCCCAAGACCTCAGTGGCTAAGGGAAGAGAGGTTATAGACTCGACTCCAGCACCAGACCCTCTAAACTCGGACTCGGACTCCGACTCTGACTCTGACTCAGACTCGGACTCGGACTCGGTATCTGGCATGTCTCCCTCGCCGGTGGTCAGCTTATAGACCCGTCCTTGACTGTCGGTCCATTTGACGGTCTTCCTCCAGGCCCTTGTCCCCGTATCTGCACCCACTTCAGTGATTAGCTTTGTTGGGTCGAACCGATCGCTGCGGAGGATCAGATTGACCAGGTCATCTTTCGGAGCAGGGACGGTCTTGTCTTCTCCAAATAAGAGCCCCAGCACGGGCTCGGAGTCGCTTTCACCCTTCTCAGACTCTGCTTGGATGATGGTGAATATATCATCGGGGATATAGTTGCATTCCCGAACCGTTTTGGTCTCGGGATATGTGATGGTGGGTTGGTAGAGGCCCACTTGAATGGCTCCGAAGACTGGAGTGACAAATTTGATTGCATAGGCCCGGCCCACATTCTCCGAGCTTATAGTATATTCCAATCTGAGTCGGGACTCTGCATTGTCTAGTACCTCGATGATCTTCCCTGCCGGAAGGTATGGTCTTGAGGTAGCTCCGGGTAGGTAACCCAGATTTTGTAGCATCGTGTCGATGCTAGGGGCGAAGTAGGGTTTGAAGAGATATTCCTCCTCAATCATACCCACGAAGTCGAATCCTCGTGGTTCGGCCCGGTTTGTGGCATTACAGCTAGCCACGATCATCGGGGTCGCCTCCAGTGTGATGATACCGTCTTTAAGGGGCATCTTGACTTTTCGGTGGAGGGTAGATGTCACGGCCTTGATTGCGTGGATCCAAGGCCTTCCTAGCAAAAGGTTGAATGATGAGGTGACATCTATCACCTGGAATTCCAGCTCTTTTTCGATTGGGCTCATTATGATCTTCAATTTAACGGCCCCGGCGACAGGTTTTGGGCTTCCGTCGAAAGCCTGGATTGTCTGGGCTGTCGGGAGGTAGTCGGCATCAGTGATGCCGAGGGCCCTAGCGGTCCTTAGGGGTAGGACGTTCACGGCCGATCCATCGTCGATAAGGGTCATCGGGAGGTACTTACCCTTGCAGATGAACGTGGTTATATAGGGCCAGATTATGGTTGGGCCCAAATGATGGCAGATCGGATTCGGCGAAGGTTATGAGTGGGCCTTCGTTCTTGGACTTGCCCTTGAGGTATGGCATAATGGTGGCTACCATTTCAGCGGGGGTAGCTTCTGAGTCGACCTTGATTTCATCGAGAGCCTTAGTCAGTGCTTCCCGATGAGCCTGTGAGCTAACCAGTAGTTGCCATATAGTTAAATCAGCTCGAACCCTCTTCATTTTGTTGGACCAAGGCCATGTCATTGCTTGGTTCCTCGGGGGTTGGTTCCGTCCTGGCAGGTTTAGTGACGGGTGTTGGAGTGGCGCGCCCAGCAGTGGCGAGGTGGTTTGTGGCCAAGGCCTTGGACTTGGCTTTTCGGACTTCTTCTCTGGTGACGGGGACAGCTTCCCCTTTGGCCAGGTACACATCATCCTCGTCGTCAAACCATATCCCGTTGATTTGTGGGATAAACGGGGAAATGAGGTGAGAACAGTCAATTACCTCTCCTGTAAATATGGCATGGGCGCTGAACGGGTTTTCTTTGTTGCTCGGCTTGTCTCCGGGCAATGGGATTTTCCCGCTCTCGATAAGGTCTTGGATTAGGTGCTTTAGCTTCCAACATTTTTCAGTATCATGTCCGTTACCCCGGTGATACTGACAGTAGGCCTGAGCATTATAATATTTGGACCTTTTCTCTACTGGGGCCTCTGGAGTTGGGCCTATTGGTTGGATCAGACCTTTCGAGGATAGCCTTTGTAAGGCATAAGTATAGGTAGTCCCTATATCTGTGAATACCCGATTTGGTGTATTCTTTTTGGATGAGGTGTCGAGCAGATTTACCTCGTCAAAGATGCTGCGGGTTGCAGCTGCAGGTGTGGGCTTGTTGGTAGACGAACTAGCCCCTTCATAGCCTTTGGTAGAGGCCTTAGTCAGGTTCTCTAGCCTTAGGTCGTCCTCGATCCTGGTGCCCATTTCAGTAAGGGCGGCAAAATTGGAGATGATAGCATACCGAAGATGGATCCGGTAGGATGGGAGGAGGTTCTTGACAAAGGCCTCCACCAGCACTTTTTCGCTGGGCTTTTCGACCATCTTCACACTCTCGGCCCTCCATCTTTGCAAATATTTTGTGAACCCTTCTTTGGTCTCTTGGGCTATTACCTCCAGAGTATGCATTGTAGTCTGGATTTCAGTGTTATCGGTGTAGTTCCGAGCAAACTCGGTAGCCACATCGTCCCAAGTTTTGTATTTCTTGGAATCGAGATTGTAGAACCAAGCCTTAGGATGTTTCTCCAAGGAAGAAGGGAACAAGTGCTTGAACATAGTTGACTTCACCCCCTTGACTGCCATGAAGTCTTTGAAAGCCCGAATGTGGTGGACCGGGTCTTCGGTACCCTCAAACATGGGAATTCCCGTCAAGTTGAGGTTAGCGGGTAGCTCGTTATCCAAAGGCGAATAAGTACGAGCATTCTCGGTGTGGATCGAGTTGTTCGTCGATAGGTGGACCTGTTCTTCGAGCCTACGAACGATACTAACCAGCTCGGCCATGGGCCCGGCGAGCTCACCTCCTTCGTTAGGGACCGTCTTCTCTACGGTGCTTAGGCGGGTGGACAAAGTTGCTTGGTTAGCCTGGATGGCGGCCAGTTGAGTTTCGATCTTGGTCAAGGCATTTTTCAACTCGTCCATTTTGCGTTGATGTCTGGTTTCGGGTGGCCTGTCTGTAAGAACACCACGTAATCAGAAACTAGCCCAAAATCCCGAAATAGAAAGTACATCCCGAACAAGACTAAAAGGGAAAATGACTCGGAAAAGAAACCTAGACGGGTGACTTGTGAAGTGTGGGCCTTCCTTAGGATTCGGCGAGTGGGCCTAGTCCTGTTCGAAGGAAGGTTCACGTGAGACATCTCCAGACTTTTGGACTCGATTGTGTTGACGGGCCCTCCTTTGTAGGGGTTTGTCCTACGTAGGTGGGCCTTGCCTTAGTTTAATAAGGCGGACTGGGAGGGGGAAGAAACTCGTGATGTAAGATCGACAGAGTTTCGACGCTATAGACCTTGACAACTTAAGACACGACCCGACACTGCTAAATACGGGAAGTCCTAGAAGTGGAAGGTTTTGAAAATTGATGATTTTTGCAAAAAAGGACCGAGTAAACTCGGTGGATGGCCCAAATTTCCGAAAAAAAGGACGAAAAGTCATTGGGCCACGGGTTTTGAAAGTTCGAAATGTTTTTCGAGTTTTGGATTGGGCAGCATACCGTCTAGAAAATAGGCTATTTTGAGTAAAATCATAAGTCCTAAATTCGGTATGTGTCCCGGGTTTTGAAATCGAATAGTTTGAAAAGGATGCAATTTTGAAAAGTTGACGGTTTTTTGAAAACGACTCGGAAACCAAGTAGCACGTAGTCACACAAGCATTATAACGACGCCATGTATGCTCTATACTAAGTCTCGGTCGGTCTAAAGGGGTCTATACCAGTGTACATAGTCTAGACGTTGATCGGGACGGACTTCCTAAGTCGAGTTGATCTTAGAACATGCCGCGAAACCCACTCGAATCGACTATGGACACCTTTTGACATATCCATATTGGAGTACATCAACGGTATAGTGGGACGTCGATCGCGAGTACCGGCCCGGGAAAATATGGGTTATGCATGAACCGTAGAACTAAAACGCGTATTGTATTTGTCAAATGATTTCTATTCGAGTCTCACCCTGAGGATGCCGATGGTAAGTCATGCATCAGTTAATCCCCAGCGGAGTCGCCAAATTGTGGACATGACATAGGTCCACCCCGACGCGGCCACGCGCGGGTTTGGGGAGGCGAATGAATCTCCATATGAGAATGGATCGAATTAAAATTTAGGTCTATGTGGAGTCGCCACCGAATTTTGTGGTTATTCGGAACCATTCAAGCCCACTCTATGTCGTAGTGGACCGTATACAAAATACGGCCCATTTTCGATGTTAGAGTTTATTGGGCTCGTCCCTTTGCATTTGATACCGATACCGACATTATCGGATATCGTGTATTGAATGACTCTCGTGCGCCAACGGTTTCGGGCATCCGAAAACCGAGGTTCTGAGTAAAGGGTGAGGGTACGTGTTGGGAAGCCCACAAAGGACACCCAACCCCGCCCGCACATTAGCGGCCTCTACTAAGAATTTGTATGACTTACAATACGCGCGTTAGTAAAACGGGAAAATGATATGCAAAGATTTATTTTCCCTAAACATGTGAATGGAATTTGAAAAGGGTTTCTAAGTCAATTTAATGCAATTTAATTCTACGTCGAAGTGGAATTTAGCATGTGGGTTCATTTAGTATAATAAACGAACAATAATTAAATTGACAAAAGAAATAACAAACGCGTTAGTAACGATGCAATAATATAACGAATAATAACGGTTTGTGCAAATATGAGATGAGATGAAAAGGTGCATATATGAGATGCATGGTTTGAAAAGATAGTAATACACATGATTGATTAAACACGTGTTGACACAAATCACAAATTACTACCGAGTTTTGAAAATAGAATAATGTACGATTTATTGTGTTAATCGTTATGGGTCACTCGATCGAGTGGTTGATGGACTCGATCGAGTGGACCTATAAAAGACGATTCTGTTTGCGCTACAAACCGTACTCGGCCGAGTTACTGACCAACTCGGTCGAGTACGTGGCCACTCGATCGAGTCACTGTGAGACTCGACCGAGTGGTGGTCGTGACATGCATTCTGACTCGATTTTGTGATGTCACTCGATCGAGTGACTAAGGCACTCGGTCGAGTGGCATCTGTACGAATTGTAATTCGCTTGCAATTTTATACTGATTTTCGAATTTGCTTTAAATTTTTGATGAATCGACGGTTTTACCGAATTGGGCAAAAGTATTGCATGACCTATGCTCAATTCAGGTTTTTTATAAATCATTGATTTTATTAAACCGAATATAAATATTGTTGAATTTATACCCGATTCTAAATTTAAATACTCATCGTATCCCATATTCGATTATTGAATCGATATGGGATATTAGAGCGAAAAGTAAAAAAAAAAAAAGATAATTTAATTTTAGTCGCTTTTAAATTAATTATCGTGATATGAACAAATCACGCTAATTAATTCATATGACTTGATTGTTAGATTCGATATCCAATTATGGAATTGGTATCGAATCCAAAATCGACGCTTTACTTGAATACAAAACTTGATTCCCTCGACTTCTCCGACATCGAAATAAATCCTTAGGGATTGCGATGTCGGATCCGTGTCAACGGGTTTCGACCCTTATTAAAATTGATTTTAAAAATTGATGAATGCAAAATCGATGATGATGATGACGAGAAATAATAACGAATTGTTGTTTAAGTTAATTTATCTCAATAATCAAATAGCCAGGGTACCGGGATAAGCGACCGACGACGCGTGTGCAGTACACTTGTATATGCGGTTTTCCTTATCCCGGTATCCTTCTTATTCGACACAAATCGATAAATATTTTAATGCTTTGATATTAGTAGTATTATCGATATTATGATGCAACGAACGAGATAAAATAAAAAAAAAACGAAAAAAGACGGAGAAGAAAAGGACGGACGACGAAGAGAGGAAGGGAAGAAAAGAGAGGGTTTTGACACCCTCAACCTACATGTTCTTGTCTCGGTGCGGACTCGTAACCGTGGCTTCAACACAAGAGTCTTCGAGGTTTTTATGTAGATTAAGTTGTGGTGGCTCGGGATTGATTCCTAAAACTAGGTTTAGGGTTTTTGCTAGTGTAGAATATCTAGGGTTTGATTAGGGTTTGTAAAAGACGTAGTGTGTGTGTGTGTGTGTGAGATTGCTCTAGGGTTTTGAAAAGTTGTTCAAAGTTGTTGCAGGAGGGTTGCTTATATAGGCAAGGCTAGGGCACCCGAATTAGGGTTACTCGACCGAGTAAAGGGCTAACTCGGTCAAGTGGCCCGTGAAGCCTGCAGCCGGGCTCAAAACAAGCCCACTCGATCGAGTGGGTGGGTCACTCGATCGAGTGGCCCAACTGGATCGTGCAGGTCCGTTGACTTTGGACCGTGACTTTGACTTTGATGGATTTTGTGCTTGACTTGGGCTTTTGATGATTGATGGGTTGTTTTGTGTGTCTCGGAAGCGACTTTGACCGAGGTTGACCCAATCGCAAAAAGTCGGTTTTATTTCCGGTGTCGGTTTTGGCCCAAATTAGTCTTGTTTGACTCGGAATGATCCACTGGGCCTGGATTTGAGGTCCCTTTAGTGAAATTTGTACTCCGCAAGTGTGTTAGCCAACGATTAATGGATTTGAGCCCGTATCCGAGCGCATAGAAGCATGTTAGCGTCCGATCATCATCGGGTGTTTTTTTGGAAACTGCCATAGACACCTGGTAGTCAAAATGCGGGTGTCTACAATGCTTTTAATGGTGTCGCTGAGAGAGTCGAGCTGTGGCGAAGGTTAGAATCTTATGCCGCGAAGGATCCTTGGATTATTTTGGGTGATTTCAATTGTGTTATTGAAGCTCGAGAGAGGCTGGGGGGAATATCCTCGGATGAGGAGATGAGCCAATTTCGAGACTGTATAGCGAACTGTGAGGTGAGTGACATCAGGGCTTGTGGCTCGTGGTTCAGTTGGAGTAATAAGCATAAGAATGTGGAAACTAGAGTTTTCAGTCGCATTGATCGGTGTTTGATTAATGATGAATTTGTGAGGCTTTTCCCGGAAAGTTTCGCTAATTTCTTGCCGGAGGGTTCTTTCGACCATTGCCCATGTATTGTACAATTGGAAAACCCGCCAGCGAGGAAGAATCGATCGTTCAAATACATGAATATGTGGAGCAAGGCACTGGAGTTCAGCTCGTGTGTGGAGTCGGTGTGGGGCGAAACGGTAATTGGGACGCCCATGTACCGTGTTGTGAGGAGACTTAAGAGTCTTAAGAAAACGTTAAAAGACTTAAATTCGAGCTATTTTGCAGATAATGAAAACAAATGCTTGCAGGCTGAGGTGAAGCTTGGTGATGCACAAACTCGGATTCGCCTGGATAGATCGCATGCTAATCTACAGGAGGAGGCGGAATTGAATGATGAAGTCCGCGTGTTGCAGGCTGCCCGGGCGGAGTTTTGGAGTCAGCAGAAATGGATTAAAGATGGGGATGTGAACTCAGCTTATTTTCATGGATTATTGAGGGCTCGCAAAGCTCATAACGCCATCTCGAGAATTAGTGATGCAGAGGGACGTGATTGCTCGGATAAAGCCTCGATTGAGGATGCTTTTCTCAGGTATTATATGGCTCTCTTGGTGAATCTTGCGAAGTCGAGCCGATTAACGTGGGTGTTGTGTGTCGAGGCATGACCTACTCCGATCATCACAAGTCGTGGCTGAACGCCTCTGTTACCGAGGAGGAGGTAAAGCGGGCATTATTTAGTATTCCGCGTGATAAGGCTCCAGGACCGGATGGTTTCTCGAGTCAATTTTTTATTGATGCTTGGGAGATTGTCCGGGAAGATGTTGTGGCTGCTGTCAAGGACTTCCTTGTGTGGACATGACATAGGTCCACCCCGACGCGGCCACGCGCGGGTTTGGGTAG
The DNA here is from genome assembly GCA_958450325.1 of Agrostemma githago. Taxonomy (NCBI): domain Eukaryota; kingdom Viridiplantae; phylum Streptophyta; class Magnoliopsida; order Caryophyllales; family Caryophyllaceae; genus Agrostemma; species Agrostemma githago. The sequence goes on along the minus strand of OY288258.1, from coordinate 54,522,394 downwards.
GCGAATGAATCTCCATATGAGAAGGATCGAATTGAAATTTAGGTCTATGTGGAGTCGCCACCGAATTTTATGGTTATTCGGAACCGTTCGAGCCCACTCTATGTCGTAGTGGGCCGTATACAAAATACGGCCCATTTTCGATGTCAGAGTTTATTGGGCTCGTCCCTTTGCATTTGATACCAATACCGACGTTATCGGATATTGTGTATTGAATGACTCTCGTTCGCCAACGGTTTCGGGCATCCGGAAACCGAGGTTCTGAGTAAGGGGTGAGGGTACGTGTTGGGAAGCCCACAAAGGACACCCAACCCCGCCCGCACATTAGCGGCCTCTACTAAGAACTCGAGTGACTTTCTAATACGCGTGCTAGTAAAACGTGAAAATGATATGCAAAGATTTATTTTCCCTAAACATGCGAATGGAATTGAAAGGGTTTCTAAGTCAATTTAATGCAACTAAAACTAACGTCAAAGTTGTATTTTAGCATGCGGGTTCATTTAGTACAATAAACGAATAATAATTAAATTGACAAAAGAAACAGAAAACGCGTTAGTAACGATATAACGATATAACGAACAATAACGGTTTGCAAATATTTGAATTGAATTGAAAAGATGCAAATATGAGGATGCATGATTTGAAAAGATAGTATACATGTGATTAATTATGCACGTGTTGACCTAAGTCGAGAAATACTATCGGGTTTTGAAAATAGAACAATGTAAGACTCGTAATTTGAGTCGTTATGAGGTCACTCGATCGAGTGGTCGATGGACTCGATCGAGTGGACCCTAAAATATTGATTCTGTTTTGCGTCAAAGACCGTACTCGGCCGAGTTATTGACCAACTCGGTCGAGAACATAGCCACTCGACCGAGTCACTGTGAGAGTCGATCGAGTGGTGGTCGTGGTGAGCATTCTGATCCGGTTTTGAGGTGCCACTCGACCGAGTGGGCTAGGCACACGGTCGAGTGCCCTCTGTACGAATTAAGATTCGTTTGTAAAATCGTGTTTTATGTCGAAAATCGTTTTAAATTGGTTATTGAGATGTGATTAAATTTTCTCCGCGTTAATAATGTCATAATTCTAAAGAATTGTTTTGACAATTATTTAGCATCAACGAAAATTGCCCTAAGTTGATTTAATGCGATTTAGAAAGATTGACTCTTTGATTAAATAATAAAAGAACTTGATTCCCTCGACTTCCCCGACATCGATAAATCCCTAGAGATCGTGATGTCGGATCCGTGTCAACGGGTTTCGACCCTTATTAAAATTGGTTTTAGAAAATTCGATGAATGCAATATTAAAGATGATAACGACGAGAAATAATGACGAATTCTTGTTTAAGTTGACTCATCTCAATAATCAAATAATCGAGGTACCAGGATAAGCGACCGTCAACGCTGTGTGCAGTACACTTGTATGTTCGTGTTTTCTTATCCCGATATCCTTCTTACTTGACACAAATCAATGAGTATTTTAATATTTTGATGCTAACAATATTACCGATATTATGATGCAATGATGATAACGAGGTAAATAATAACAATGATAATCGTAATAATAATAATAATAATAATAATAATAATAATAATAATAATAATAATAATAATAATAATAATAAACGTAGTAATAATAATCGTAATAATAATAATAATAATAATAATAATAATAATAATAATAATAATAAACGTAGTAATAATAATCGTAATAATAATAATAATAATAATAATAATAATAATAATAATAATAATAAACGTAATAATAATAATAATAGTAATAATAATAATAATAATAAACGTAATAATAATAATAATAATAATAATAATAATAATAATAATAATAATAATAATAATAATAATAATAATAATAATAATAATAATAATAATAATAATAATAATAATAATAATAAATGTAATAATAATAATAATAATAATAATAATAATAAACGTAATAATAATAATAATAATAATAATAATAATAATAATAATAATAATAATAATAATAATAATAATAATAATAATAATAATAATAATAATAATAATAATAATAATAATAATAAACGTAATAATAATAATAGTAATAATAATAATAAACATAAAAAAAAGGAATAAAAAAAAGGAGATGAACGACGAGAGAAAAAGGGAAAAGAGAACGAGGTTTGTCACCCTCAACCTACATGTTCTTGTCTCGGAATAAGGCTCGTAAACGCGGCTATGACACGAGAGTCTTCGAGGTATATGGAGGCTAAGTTGTGGTGGCTCGGGTTGAATTCCTAAAACTAGGTTTAGGGTTTGCTAAAGTCGATTTTCCTAGGGTTTGTCTAGGGTTGCTTGAGGATGCTTGAGGATTAGGGTTGTGAAGGTGTTTAGGGTTTGTAAGAGATGTCAATAATGTGTTGTAGGGTGTTGCATGGGGTGTGTATATAGGCTAGGCTAGGGCATCGATTTAGGGCTACTCGACCGAGTAGGAGGCCAACTCGGTCGAGTGGCCCGTTATGCCAGCCGCCGGGCTCAAAGTCGGCCCACTCGATCAAGTGGATAGGTCACTCGATCGAGTGGCCTAGATGGGTCGTACGGGTCTTGTTTTGGACCTTGACCTCGATTGCTCGATGGGTTTTGCGTTTGACTTGGACTTTTGATGGTTGTATGGCTGTTTTGTGTGTCTCGGAAACGACTTTGACCGGGGTTGACCCAATCGTGAAAAGTCGGTTTTAATTCCGGTGTCGGTTTTGGCCCAAATTAGTCTTGTTTGACTCGGAATAATCCACTGGGCCTGGATTCAAGGTTGATTTTGTGATATTTGCACTCTGTAAGTGTGACAGCCAGCGATTAATGGATTTGAGCCCGTATCCGAGCGCGTAGAAACATGTCAGCGTCCGATCATCATCGGGTGATTTTTGGGAACTGCCATAGACACCTGGCAGTCAAAATGCGGGTGTCTACAGAGCCCCCACTCTGACTGAGGCTTGGACAGGGCGAAAGTCAGAGTAGCTACCAAGTCCGTTAAGACCTGGTAGACTTCCGTTCGGGTCGTGTATAGTCCGTTGGACTCGCGTAAAGGGCTCGCCAGCCATACGGCAGAGATCATACCTGCACTCCGTGGGGACTTTGGGCTTGTTACGTAAGCCCTAGTTGTGCCTGTGTGTTGGCCCATCCCGTGCTATCCCGAAAAAATGCTGCTGGGGAGATTTGATGACTTGCATGTCCCTGTTTGAGTCGTACCTGTATAAGTTACATAAAATGCATGCAACACGTAGGTAGTAAAAATGACTCGTGCTGGGGAAAATGACCTTTTGAAAATTTGACATTTGAAAATTTTGAATTTTTGAAATTTTTGACATCGACTCCTAAAGAAATTAGGAAAGTTCGGGATGATTACTTCCACACTAGTATCGAGGCTAGGCTTGTGGCTTGATTCCGTTTGTAATTAGGAAACTTTTTCTAAAAGTGATATGGAAAGAGATTTGCAAGGCCAATGCTATATATAGCCCTCTATGCCCTTGGTTTTCTTCATAATTCCCATCACAAATCAATCTCTTAAAAAGAAATTCTCCTTATTTCCCTTAATGGCATGTTTGGGAACTTGGATTTGGATTTGAATTCCGGATTTGAAATATTTTGAGTGTTTGGAAACCTTGGGATTTGGATTTGAAATTCTAACCAAATCCAACCTAGTTCAAATTTGGTTTTCTCAAATTCCTAGTAGATAGTAGTCATTTCAATTCCGTCACTTGTCATTTCTTTATTTTTTGGCATAATTTTGTCGTAGTATTTTTTTTCTTCATATTTTTCCCCGTATTTGAACATTTACATTTTTCTAATGAAAAATTTTAAAAAATAAAAATTGGTGAACTTGACCCGACTTCACCCGCCCGAAATTCAAATCCAAATCCAAGGGTACCCAAACACCATTTTGGATTTAGATTTAGATTTGAATTCTAGAAATTCAAATACAGGAATTGAATTCTTGATATTCAATCAATTCCGAGTACCCAAACGCAACCTAAGGCAAAAAGAAAGTCTCTTTATCCTTTTAAGAAATCCAACATGGGAATCAATAGGTTGAGCGCTATGTTGCAAGCATGGTCCCGACAGTTTAGGGATGCCGACAGGGTGGTTTTGAACCAGACGGTCCATCTCTACCCGGATCGCATACTAAGGCAGTATGGACGAACTCAGCGGATACCAGAAATAGAGGCAATTGTGAGTGATCCTACCCAATTGACGGATGTGATGTGCGACACGTGGATGCAAAGATGTTACACCCGGCACACTTGGGCGGTTTCCAAATCTCGGTATTCAATTTGGGTTTCAGACTCATATACCAAGTGGACTAAAGCAGGTGATGCTAAAGCCCGAGCTGCTTTGAAGGTTGATGAAGCCTTTGACCTGCTGAGGAGAGAACAGGCTAAAGACAATAGGGGGTTCTTTGATGAGGGAGACACTCCAGCTACCCTAGTTCGTCTAATGTCAGGGCAAAAGAAGAAGGCTAAGACTCAAGCTAAAGGGTCCGGTGCTAAAGGTGCTCGGGAGAAAGTGAGCCCCCAGACAGACTTGGAAAGGAGACTGGGCCCTAGGCTAGCCGTGCAGGACCGACTTGGCCCACGGGATAGGCTACCCGAGCGTGTGCGGGCCCGACTTGGACCGAAGACTGTGATTGAAGACCCGTCGTCAAAGAAACGGGCTCGTGCTAAGGAGGTTCCCCTGGTGATTAGGGAACGCTCATCCCCTCCTCGACGACCTCGGGCCCCACATGACCCGAAGGACAAGGGAAAGGGGAAGATGCCGGGATATTAGTCTCCTAATTTTATTATTTGAATATTATTATTACTTTTTTTGGTGTGACTTTTTTGTGTATGCCGTGTTTGGCGTTTTTTTTTTTTTTTTGTAATTCCCGAGTTTATCGAGATATTAATAAAAGACATATTATTTGAAACCGTTCCCGTCTTTTCGATATTGCAGTGGTTGTACCCTTTTGAGGGGTTGCCTACGTATCCACAATTAGCGGAATCAAACCAGACGTAGTTCAAAATTTGATTTGATTGATTTGATTTTTTTTTTTTTGCAATTTTCGAAATACATCAAGATCATTGATTCGAGATGTGCGACGGTAGAATAATTAATTCTAACTTATTGACTTGTCTATAATTTTGAAAATTTATAAAAAGACAGTTTTATAAATTTTTTGCAAATGACATTGAGACAGGGGTTTATGGGTAGTAGCGCTTCAGCTGGTCCAAGTTGGTCGGGTTGACGAACTCGTTGCCATCCAGGTCCGTTAGCATCACCGCTCCTCCTGATAGGATTTTCTTGACTAAATATGGCCCAGCCCAATTGGGTTTGAACTTTCCCCTTGGGTCCACCGGTAGTAAGGCACGAACCGATTTTAGGACCAAATCACCTTCTTTGATTTTCCTGGGCCTAACTCTTTTGTTGAAGACCCGCTGGATTCTCTTTTGATATACTTGAATATTGTTGAGGGCCCGGGACCGTCGTTCGTCCAAGAGGACCAGCGAATCGTATCGGGCTTGGACCCAATCTGCTTCTTGTACTTGGCTTTCAAGTAGAATCCTTAGGGATGGTACTTCTAACTCAACCGGTTGGACTGCTTCCATTCCATATGTCAGGTAATATGGAGTTGCTCCGGTTGCAGTGCGGATTGAAGTTCGGTATCCCCATAAGGCAAAAGGTATCTTGTCGGGCCAGTCCCGATAATTCTCAGCCATCTTTTTAAGTATGGTGACAATTGTTTTGTTGGCCGCTTCTACCGCTCCGTTTGTTTGGGGTCGGTAAGGTGAGGATGTATGCCTTTGAATTTTGTATTTTGCCAGTAATGCAGTAGTTTCAGCTTGGAAGTGGGTCCCGTGATCGCTGATAAATTCGTGTGGGATCCCATACCGGCATATAATCTTATTTTGGATAAATTTGGCCACGTGCTTGGCGTTCAAGACACGGTATGACTCGGCTTCTACCCATTTGGTGAAGTAGTCGATGGCCACCAAAATGAAGCAATGTCCTCCCGTCCCGGAAGGGTGTACTTTCCCGATTATGTCTATACCCCATGTCGAAAATGGCCATGGTGATGTCATGGTATATAATAGGGAAGATGGCATATGTTGTACATTACCGAAGATCTGACAGTTATGACAGTGCTTGACGTATAACTGACAGTCTGTCTCCATGGTGTTCCAGTAGTACCCGAGCCTCATGATTTTACGGGATAGCATATGGGCGTTCATATGCGGGCCGTTTTCACCGTCGTGGACCTCGGCCATGACTTTTTCGGCTTGTATTTTGTCGATGCATAGGAGGAGAGCCCCCTGTGCCGTCTTTTTGTACAATTGCCCGTCATCAGTACGAACAAATTGGGTTGCTAATCTTCGTAGGGCCTTTTTGGCCCGATTTTCAGCTCCCGCGGGATATTCTCCCGTTGTCAGGTATGTTAAGACGGTTTGATACCAAGGTTCTGGGTCAGTTATCTCGATATCTTGAATGGCATGGATGTATGATGGTTCGGACCGTCTTTCGACACAGATTGGCATGCTGGTCAGGTGATCCGGGATGTTCAGTAAAGATGCTAATTTGGAAAGTGCATCTGCAAACTGATTTTCCTCTCGGGGTAGGTAAATATACTCGAATTTCTGGAATTGTTTCTCTAGAACCCGTACTCGCGCTTGGTAAGCCACGAGATTGGCGTGCTTGATTGATGACCAATGATGAATCACCGTGGACCCGGAGGTTTGTTACCCCTAAATCAGCGGCGGCTTGCAACCCGTGAATGCATGCTTCGTATTCAGTTGCGTTGTTGGTCACGTCGAAATCCAATTTGATGGATAAGGGAGTGTGTTCCCCTCGGGGTGAGATTAATAGAATTCCGACCCCAAATCCTCGGAAGTTGGATGCTCCATCGAAATACAGATCCCATGTCTCGGTATCGGTATGGAATATGTCTTCATCGGGAAAGGCCCATGTGTCAGTGTGGCCTTCTTCGGATATTGGGCTGTCAGCGAGGAACTCGGCAACTACCCGTCCTTTGATGGCTTTTAATGGTACAAATTTGAGGTCGAACTCGGATAACATTAAAGTCCATCTCGACATCCTGCCATTGAGGATGGGCTTCTCGAATAAGTACTTGATAGGATCCATTTTGGATAATACATGTACCTCGTGACTGAGCATGTAATGTCTGAGCTTTTTAGTGGCCCAAACCAAGGCTAGACACGTTTTCTCGAGCATGGTGTACTTGCATTCGTACTCAAGGAACTTTTTACTGATGTAGTAAATAGCCCGTTCTTCTGAATCGACTGTCTGGGCCAGCATAGCCCTCATGGCTGTCTCGGTTGTTGTTAGATATAACGACAAAGGCAAACCGTGTTGAGGTGGCATTAATACCGGCGGAGCAGACAGAATCTCCTTAATTTTGTCAAAAGCCATTTGACATTTGTCGTCCCATAGTACCCGTTCTCCGATTTTTAGCTTTTTGAAGATTGGCTCACATACCATGGTTAACTTTGAAATGAAACGGCTGATGAATTGGACTTTCCCGAGAAACCCCCTTACTTCCTTTTCGGTCCGGGGTGGCTGCATCTCGGTAATGGCTTTGATTTTAGCTGGGTCGACCTCGATGCCGCGTTGGCTAACGATATGGCCCAGTAATTTGCCTGACGTTACCCCAAAACTGCATTTTTGTGGGTTTAGTCTCATGTTGTATTTTCGCAGTCTAGTAAAGAACTTTCTTAGGGCCGTGATGTGCCCGCTTCGGTCTTTAGACTTAACGATCATATCGTCCACATAGACCTCCACTTCCTTATGCATCATGTCGTGCAATAAGGTGGTGGCGGTCCGTTGATAAGTGGCTCCTGCATTAATCAGCCCAAATGGCATGACGGTGTAACAGTAAGTACCCCAAGGTGTGATGAAGGTAGTCTTACTCATATCCTCTTCTGCCATTTTAATTTGATTGTATCCGGCATACCCGTCCATGAATGATAGAAGGGCATGGTCGGCCGTATTATCCACCAAAATGTCGATGTGTGGTAACGGAAAATCATCTTTTGGGCTGGCCTTGTTTAGGTCCCGGAAGTCTACGCATACCCGTACCTTGCCGTCCTTCTTGGGTACCGGCACGATGTTTGCAACCCAGTCTGGATATTCAGACACTTGTATAAAACCCGCTTTGAATTGTTTATCGACCTCTTCCTTGACTTTAAGAGACCATTCGGGCTTCATTCTTCTGAGTTTTTGTTTAACCGGTCTGCACCCATCTTTGATGGGTATTCGGTGTTCTTCTATTTCTCGATATATTCCCGGCATGTCCTTGTAGGACCATGCAAAGACGTCTTTAAATTCTAGGAGGAGGTCCGTGAACTGTTGTCTCTCCTCTGGATCTAAAGATTGGCCCAACTTAAGCATCTGGGGCTCTAAAGTGGTTCCCATGTTGATGGATTCGGTGTCTTCAATTACCGGATCTCGGGATTCCCTTTGCTCGAGCTGCTCGACCTGATGTTGTGGTAGAGGTACCTGTTCGTCGGGTTTCTCAATGTCATTGCATATAAAATTTTTGAAATTGAGAAAATTTTGGAAATAAGACAAGTCGTAAGCAGAACGGTGTTCGTTATTATTATTAATGGTGAATTTTGAAAATAGCTCGAATAGAGCTGCCATCTGATCGTTGGTCAGTGGCGGGATAGGGAGAGGTCTTGGGACAGACCCCGAGACCTCGGTGGCCAAGGGAAGAGGGATTACAGACTCGACTCCAGTACCGGACCCTCTAAATCTGGACTCAGACTCCGACTCTGACTCTGACTCAGACTCGGTATCCGGCATGTCTCCTTCGCCGGCGGTTAGCTTGTAGACCCGTCCTTGACTGTCGGTCCATTTTATAGTCTTCCTCCAAGCCCTTGTCTCGGTGTTGGCGCCGACCTCGGTAATGAGCTTGGTTGGGTCGAACCGATCGCTGCGGAGGATCAAGTTGACCAAGTCATCTTTCGGAGCAGGGACGGTCTTGTCTTCTCCAAATAAGAGCCCCAGCACGGGCTCGGAGTCGCTCTCCCTTTTCTCGGACTCATCCTGGATAACGGTGAATATGTCAGCAGGGATGTAGTTGCATTCCCGAGCTGTTTTGGTCTCGGGATATGTGATGGTGGGTCGGTAGAGGCCCACTTGGATGGCTCCGAAAACTGGAGTGACAAATTTGGTTGCAGAGGCCCGGCCCACGTTCTCCGAGCTTATAGTATATCCCAATCCGAGTCGGGACTCTGCGTTGTCTAGGACCTCGATGATCTTCCCCGCCGGAAGATATGGTCTTGAGGTAACTCCGGGTAGGTAACCCAGATTTTGTAGCATCGTGTCGATGCTAGGGGCGAAGTAGGGCTTGAAAAGATATTCTTCTTCAATCATACCCACGAAATCGAAACCTCGTGGTTCGGCCCGATTTGTGGCGTTGCAGCTCGCCACGGTCATCGGTGTTGCCTCCAGTGTTATGATACCGTCTTTAAGTGGCATCTTGACTTTTCGGTGGAGGGTAGATGTCACGGCCTTGACTGCGTGGATCCAAGGCCTTCCCAGTAAGAGATTGAATGATGAGGTTACGTCTATCACCTGGAATTCTAACTCCTTTTCGATCGGGCCCGTTATGATCTTCAATTTAACGGCCCCGGCGGCTGGCTTTGGGCCTCCATCGAAAGCCTGAATAGTTTGTGCCGTCGGGAGATAGTCGGCATCAGTGATGCCGAGAGCCCTTGCGGTCCTTAGGGGTAGGACGTTCACGGCTGATCCGTCGTCGATAAGGGTCATCGGAAGGTACTTACCCTTGCAGATGACCGTGATGTATAGGGCCAGATTATGATTGGGCCCAAATGGAGGTAGATCAGCTTCAGAGAAGGTTATGAGTGGGTCTTCTTCTTTGGATTTGCCCTTAAGGTAGGGCATGATGGTGGCTACCATTTCAGCGGGGGTAGCCTCTGAGTCGACCTTGATTTCATCGAGAGCCTTAGTCAGTGCTTCCCGATGAGCTTGCGAGCTAACCAATAGTTGCCATATAGTTAGATCAGCTCGAACCCTCTTCATTTGTTGGACCAAGGCCGTGTTACTGCTTGGTTCCTCGGGGGTTAGCTCCGTCCTGGCAGGTTCAGTGACGGATTTAGAGATGGTGCGCCCAGTAGCGGCGAGGTGGTTGGTGGCTAGAGCCTTGGATTTGGCTTTTCGCACTTCTTCGAGGGTAATAAGGACAGCCTCGCCTTTGGCTAGGTATACGTCGTCCTCGTCATCGAACCATATCCCATTAATTAGTGGGATTAAAGGAGAAATGAGGTGAGAACAATTGATTACCTCCCCCGTGAATATTGCGTGAGCACTGAACGGGTTGTCTTTGTTGCTCGGCTTGTCTCCGGGCAACGGGATTTTCCCGCTCTCAATAAGATCTTGGATTAAATGCTTTAACTTCCAACATTTTTCAGTATCATGTCCGTTGCCCCGGTGATACTGACAGTAGGCTTGAGCATTGTAGTACTTGGGCCTCTTCTCTGCTGGAGGCTCTGGAGTTGGGCCTATTGGTTGAATCAGACCCTTTGAAGATAGCCTTTGTAAGGCATAAGTATAGGTAGTCCCTATATCTGTGAATACCCGATTTGGTGTATTCTTTTTGGATGAGGTGTCGAGCAGATTTACCTCATCAAAGATGTTGCGGGTCGCAGCTGCAGGTGTGGGCTTGTTTGTGGATGAACTAGCCCCTTGATAGCCTTTGGTAGAGGCCTTGGTCAGGCTCTCCAACCTCAAATCATCTTCGATCCTTGTGCCCATTTCAGTAAGGACAGCAAAGTTTGGGATAATAGCATACCGGAGATGGACCCGGTAGGATGGGAGTAGATTCTTGACGAAGGCTTCTACTAGGGCCTTTTCGCCGGGCTTGTCGACCAGCTTCACACATTCGGCCCTCCATCTTTGCAGATATTTTGTGAACCCTTCTTTGGGCTCCTGGGCCATTACCTCCAGAGTACGCATTGTAGTCTGGATTTCAGTGTTATCGGCGTAATTCCGAGCAAACTCGGTCGCCACATCGTCCCAAGTCTTGTATTTCTTGGGGTCGAGCCTGTAGAACCAGGCCTTGGGGTGTTTCTCCAGAGAGGAGGGGAATAGGTGCTTGAACATTGTTGACTTCACCCCCTTGACTGCCATGAAGTCTTTGAAAGCCCGGATGTGGTGGACCGGGTCTTCAGTACCCTCAAACATAGGAAGTTCCGTTAAGTTGAGGTTAGCAGGAAGCTCGTTATCCAGAGGTGAATAAATACGAGCATTCTCGGTGTGGATCGAGTTGTTCGTTGATAGGTGAACTTGTTCCTCGAGCCTACGAACGATACTGACCAATTCGGCCATGGGCCCATTGGGCTCAGCTCCTTCGACTGGGGCCGCTTTTTCCACGGCACTTAGGCGGGTGACTATCGTTGCTTGGTTAGCCTGGATGGAGGTTAGTTGACTCTCGAGCTTAGCTAGTGCGTCCTTCAACTCGTCCATCTTGCGTTGGTGTCGGGTTACGGGTGGCCTGTCTGTAAGAACACCACGTAATTAGAAACTAGCCCAAAATCCCAAAGTAGCAGAAATTGCATCCCGAACAAGACTAAAAGAGGAAAATGACTCGGAAAAGACACCTAGACGGGCGACTTGTGAAATGTGGGCCTTCCTTAGGATTCGGCGGGTGGGCCTAGTCCTGTTCGAAGGAAGGTTCACGTGAGACATCCCCAGACTTTTGGACTCGATTGTGTTGACGGGCCCTCCTTTGTAGGAGTTTGTCCTACGTAGGTGGGCCTTGCCTTAGTCTAATAAGGCGGACTGGGAAGGAGAAGAAACTCGTGATGTAAGATCGACAGAGTTTCGACGCTATAGACCTTGACAACTTAAGACACGACCCGACACTGCTAAATACGGGAAGTCCTAGAAGTGGAAGGTTTTGAAAATTGATGTTTTTTTTAAAAGGACCGAGTAAACTCGGTTTGAGGACCCAATTTCCGAAAAAAACGAAAAGGGGTATTGGGCCGAGGATTTTGAAGGTTCGAAAGTATTTTCGAGTTTTGAATTGGGCAGCAAACCGTCTAGAAAATAGGCTATTTTGAGTAAAATCATAAGTCCTAAATTCGGTATGTGTCCCGGGTTTTGAAATTAGATAGTTTGAAAAAAGATGCAATTTTGAAAAATTGACGGTTTTTGAAAACGACTCGGAAACCAAGTAGCACATAGTCACACAAGCATTATAATGACGCCATGTATGCTCTATACAAAGTCTCGGTCGGTCTATAGAGGGTCTATATCAGTGTACATAGTCTAGACGTTGATCGGGACGGACTTCCTAAGTCGAGTTGATCTTAGAACATGTTGCGAAACCCACTCGAATCGACTATGGACACCTTTCAACATATCCATATTGGAGTACATCGACGGTATAGTGGGACGTCGGTCGCGAGTACCGGCCCGGGAAAATATGGGTTATGCATGAACCGTAGAACTAAAATGCGTATTGTATTTGTCAAACGATTTCTATTCGAGTCTCACCCTGAGGATGCCGATGGTAAGTCACGCATCAGTTAATCCCCAGCGGAGTCGCCAAATTGTGGACATGACATAGGTCCACCCCGACGCGGCCACGTGCGGGTTTGGGTAGGCGAATGAATCTCCATATGAGAAGGATCGAATTGAAATTTAGGTCTATGTGGAGTCGCCACCGAATCTTATGGTTATTCGGAACCGTTCGAGCCCACTCTATGTCGTAGTGGGCCATATACAAAATACGGCCCATTTCCGATGTCGGAGTTTATTGGGCTCGTCCCTTTGCATTTGATACCAATACCGACGTTATCGGATATTGTGTATTGAATGACTCTCGTTCGCCAACGGTTTCGGGCATCCGGAAACCGAGGTTCTGAGTAAGGGGTGAGGGTACGTGTTGGGAAGCCCACAAAGGACACCCAACCCCGCCCGCACATTAGCGGCCTCTACTAAGAACTCGAGTGACTTTCTAATACGCGTGCTAGTAAAACGGGAAAATGATATGCAAAGATTTATTTTCCCTAAACATGCGAATGGAATTGAAAGGGTTTCTAAGTCAATTTAATGTAACTAAAATTAACGTCAAAGTTGTATTTTAGCATGCGGGTTCATTTAGTACAATAAACGAATAATAATTAAATTGACAAAAGAAACAGAAAACGCGTTAGTAACGATATAACGATATAACGAACAATAATGGTTTGCAAATATTTGAATTGAATTGAAAAGATGCAAATATGAGGATGCATGATTTGAAAAGATAGTATACATGTGATTAATTATGCACGTGTTGACCTAAGTCGAGAAATACTATCGGGTTTTGAAAATAGAACAATGTAAGACTCGTAATTTGAGTCGTTATGAGGTCACTCGATCGAGTGGTCGATGGACTCGATCGAGTGGACCCTAAAAAATTGATTCTGTTTTGCGTCAAAGACCGTACTCGGCGGAGTTATTGACCAACTCGGTCGAGTACATAGCCACTCGACCGAGTCACTGTGAGAGTCGATCGAGTGGTGGTCGTGGTGAGCATTCTGATCCGGTTTTGAGGTGCCACTCGACCAAGTGGGCTAGGCACACGGTCGAGTGCCCTCTGTACGAATTAAGATTCGTTTGTAAAATCGTGTTTTATGTCGAAAATCGTTTTAAATTGGTTATTGAGATGTGATTAAATTTTCTCCGCGTTAATAATGTCATAATTCTAAAGAATTGTTTTGACAATTATTTAGCATCAACGAAAATTGCCCTAAGTTGATTTAATGTGTAGACACCCGCATTTTGACCGTCAGGTGTCTATGACAGTTTCCAAAAAACACCCGATGATGATCGGACGCTAACGTGTTTCTACGCGCTCGGATACGGGCTCAAATCCATTAATCGTTGGCTAACACACTTACGGAGTACAAATCTCACCAAACAGACCTCAAATCCAGGCCCAGTGGATCATTCCGAGTCAAACAAGACTAATTTGGGCCAAAACCGACACCGGAATTAAAACCGGCTTTTCACGATTGGGTCGACCCCGGTCAAAGTCGTTTCCGAGACACACAAAAACAACTCATCAATCATCAAAAGTCCAAGTCAAACACAAAACCCATCAAGGTCAAGGTCCAAACAGACCCGCGCGACCCATCTAGGCCACTCGATCGAGTGACCCATCCACTCGATCGAGTGGGCCTGCGTTGAGCCCGGCGGCTGGTGTAACGGGCCACTCGACCGAGTTGGCTACCTACTCGGTAGAGTGCCCTAACCCGGGTGCCCTAATTTTTTCTATATAAACACCCTCCCATGCACACCATCAACACATCGACACATCACAAAAAAAACCCTAGCAATCTACACCCTACACACATACATACTACGTCGTCTACAAACCCTAGAAAAACCCTAGGAAATCGACCTTAGCAAAACCCTAAACCTAGTTTTAGGAAATTCAACCCGAGCCACCACAACTTAGCCTCCATACACCTCGAAGACTCCCGTGCCATAACCACGTTTACGAGCCTTAATCCAAGACAGAAACATGTAGGTTGAGGGTGACAAACCTCCTTCTTCTTTCTTTTCGTTTCCTTTTTCCTTTTTTTCGTTCTTTTCGTATTATTATTATTATTATTATTATTATTATTATTATTATTATTATTATTATTATTATTATTACGTATTATTATTATTATTATTATTACGTATTATTATTATTATTATTATTACGTATTATTATTATTATTATTATTATTACGTATTATTATTATTAATGTTACGGTTATTTTTATTATTTATTTAATCGCGCATTCATCTTTTTTTCAAGTAATTATTTCTTAAGGGTCGAAACCCGTTGACACGGATCCGACATCACAATCTCTAGGGATTTATCGATGTCGGAGATGTCGAGGGAATCAAGTCTTTTTATTTATTTAATCAAAGAGTCAATCTTTCCAAATCACATTAAATCAATTTAAGGCAATTTTCGTTGATGCTAAAATAATTGTCAAAACAATTCGTTAGAATTATGACATTATTAATGCGGAGGAAATTTAATCACAACAATCAATTTAAAACGATTTTCGATACAAACACGATTTTGGCAAACAAATCGGCCTCGAACAGGTGCCACTCGACCGAGTGCTTCAGTCACTCGATCGAGTGACACCCTAAAATCGAGACAGAATGCTAAATATGACCACCACTCGATCGAGTCTCACAGTGACTCGGTCGAGTGGCCACGTACTCGACCGAGTCGGCCAATGACTCGGCCGAGTATGGTCTGTAACGCAAACAGAATCAGTTTTTATAGGTCTATTCGATCGAGTCCATCGACCACTCGATCGAGTAGCCTCGTAACGACTAAAACGCGAGTCGTACATTATTCTATTTTTCAAACTCGATAGTATTTTACGACTTAGGTCAACACGTGCCTAATTAATCACGTGTATACTATCTTTTCAAATCATGCATCTTCATATCTGCATCTTTTCAATTCAATTTTTGCAAACCGTTATTATTCGTTATATCGCTATATCATTACTAACGCGTTTTCTGTTTCTTTTGTCAATTTAATTATTATTCGTTTATTGTACTAAATGAACCCGCATGCTAAAATACAACTTTGACGTTAATTTTAGTTGCATTAAATTGACTTAGAAACCCTTTCAATTACATTCGCATGTTTAGGGAAAATAAATCTTTGCATATCATTTTTCCCGTTTTACTAGCACGCGTATTAGAAAGTCATTCGAGTTCTTAGTAGAGGCCGCTAAAGTGCGGGCGGGGTTGGGTGTCCTTTGTGGGCTTCCCAACACGTACCCTCACCCCTTACTCAGAACCTCGGTTTCCGGATGCCCGAAACCGTTGGCAAACGAGAGTCATTCAATATACGATTAACCGCTCAAGTCGGCATCTATATCGATATGCAAAGGGACGAGCCCAATAAACTCTAACATCGGAAATGGGCCGTATTTTGTATACGGCCCACTACGACATAGAGTGGGCTCGAACGGTTCCGAATAACCATAAAATTCGGTGGCGACTCCACAAAGACCTAAATTTCAATTCGATCCTTCTCATATGGAGATTCATTCGCCTACCCAAACCTGCGCGTGGCCGCGTCGGGGTGGAGCTATGTCATGTCCACAATTTGGCGACTCCGCTGGGGATTAACTGATGCGTGACTTACCATCGGCATCCTCAGGGTGAGACTCGAATAGAAATCGTTTGACAAATACAATACGCGTTTTAGTTCTACGGTTCATGCATAACCCATATTTTCCCGGGCCGGTACTCGCGACCGACGTCCCACTATACCATCGATGTACTCCAATATGGATATGTCAAAAGGTGTCCATAGTCGATTCGAGTGGGTTTCGCGGCATGTTCTAAGATCAACTCGACTTAGGAAGTCCGTCCCGATCAACGTCTAGACTATGTACACTGGTATAGACCCTCTATAGACCGACCGAGACTTAGTATAGAGCATACATGGCGTCGTTATAATGCTTGTGTGACTACGTGCTACTTGGTTTCCGAGTCGTTTTCAAAAACCGTCAATTTTTCAAAATTGCATCTTTTTCAAACCATTCAATTTCAAAACCCGGGACACATACCGAATTTAGGACTTATGATTTTACTCAAAATAGCCTATTTTCTAGACGGTATGCTGCCCAATTCAAAACTCGAAAAGCATTTCGAACTTTCAAAACCCGTGGCCCAATACCCTCTTCGTTTTTTCGAAAATTGGGCCCTCAACCGAGTTTTCTCGGACCCTTTCCAAAAACAATCAATTTTCAAAACCTTCCTCTCCTTAGGACTTCCCGTATTTAGCAGTGTCGGGTCGCGTCTTAAGTTGTCAAGGTCTTTAGCGTCGAAACTCCGTCGATCTTACATCACGAGTTTCTTCCCTATCCCGGTCCGCCTTATTAGACTAAGGCAAGGCCCACCTACGTAGGACAAACTCCTACAAAGGAGGGTCCGTTTACACAATCGAGTCAACCTTCCTTCGGACAGGACTAGGCCCACATAGCTGAATCCTAGGGAAGGCCCATCTTGCACAAGTCACCCATCCAAGTGTTTTTTCCGAGTCAACCTTTTACAAGGCATAGCCTTATAACAAAAGGTTCACGGTCCTTACGTCTAAGGGTCACTCGTCCGACACTTGAGTCTTAACAAAATTATCGATCCCACTCCGGACTACCCCTTAGCAGGGCGATCGATCACGGTTGCTCTAAGGGTCATGTCTTACACGTGTCTCACATACTCCACTTTCGAGTCACTTAGATGCCACACCATCTGAGTCCTTAGTCTCACTTGGGGGCTATTCTCCGACGGAATGACTAATCACAGTCACTCCGAGAATCGTACCCTACACATTTGTTTTAGGAGGGTCTATCCCGAGTCAAACATGGTCGCCCCATTTTCGAACTCACCCTTCTGCAGTTCGAGTCTAATTTACGGTCGTTACTTCGTCTAGGTCAACATTCAAGTATCCCGGTCCGAGAGTCTTTGTCGACTCGTCACCCCGGGCCATGTCTAGTTTGACTCTTGTACTTGCGCAAAGCCGAGTTTAGGCGAGTCGTGGCACCCGTCGTTCTCTCCAATCAAAGACTTTACCAAAAAAAAAACAACCAATCGAACATCCGAGTCCGAATTTGATTCGAGTCTAAGTCTGAGTCTAGAGTCAAAGTCAAAGTCAGAGTCAGAGTCAACTGTATTCTGTCCTCTTTTTCAAAATTCAATAAAATCAGCTTTCAATATTCTTTCTCATATACACTTTCCTTATGTGTTTCCGAGAACATGATGAACACCATCATACACTGTGAGCACACGCACGTGACTATTATAGGCACATCTATAATGACTGCAGGACACCGAGCCCATGTTTTCTTTTTACCTATTCCATGTCTGGTATAGAAAAAACCACATAACTACCATTAGCAGGAGCATATCGAATCCTAAGACAAATCTGGGTAGTCTTCTAGTTTGGGTCTATGACGGGAGGCAAGCCCATTTCCCACAACAAACACCCATCCGATAAGATCAACCGATCCCTACCTTTGTTGTTAGTCTGACCAAAATCAAAAAAAAAAACCACGACCGGGGCTGAGAGGTCAACCAAAATCAAAAAACCCATGACCGGGGCTGAGAGGTCAATCAAAAGTCAGAAGAAAAAAGAAAGGGCCAAAGCTAAAAGAAGGCCATCATCAAAAAAGAAAACTGGACAAAAAAAATCGAAAGTCCATGAAAAAAAAAACAAAAGGCCAAAACAAAAAAAAGCAGGCCATCATCAAAAAATTCAGAATACCCATGACCGTGGTCAACGGTCAATTCAAGTGAAAGCTCCACGACCAGGGTACGGTCAAAATTATCAGAACCCCATGACCGTAAGGTCGATCAAAAAATCAAATAATCAAATACTCAAGTGAAAATCCTTTGACCGGGGTACGGTCAAATTCAAAATTATCCATGCCATCCAAAAGGGGAGTGACAATCAAGCTGGTCAGATAACACCACACTCAGCCTTCCCACTTTACAACCCTCAAGACCTCCCCGAGACCCAGGCTAGAGACAGCCCGAAATTTTGAGGATTCAAGCCCCATAGGATACCCCTAACCACTAGGGCCAGACATGGAAACCAGATCCCGCATTATCAAACCGGCTCTCGAAGCCTTAGCTCCACAGAACCGAGCTCCAGATTTCGAGTCATCAAGGCCATTTACCTCTATCAAACCGGCTCTCGAAGCCTTAGCTCCACAGAACCGAGCTCCAGATTTCGAGTCGTCAAGGCCATTTACTTCCTAGCACCACATCCCCAAATATATCAAATCCCGAGAGCAAAACTCGTAAAAATCACATCCCAATTTTTCACATCCAAACCAGTTACCACCCCTGGACACAGGAACTCAACTTGCAGTCGGCATAGAACATGCCTAAATAGTTCACACCACCTCTGGGGGCTACCCCGGAGAACGCTCACAGTCACAGGATTAAATTCAAGCCCTTTGATCAAGACATCACTGGGGATGCACCTAGCCTACACCATCGCTATGGCTAGTTACACACAAAGTCCTACTAGCTTAGGCACCATAATATATCTTTCAATCCACTGAACTACGGCTTGGTTTGATTTCACCACACGTGAATACGTAGGCAGCCTTTCAACAGAGGCACAACCACCCACATTGACACACATTCAAAAAGTACTATCATCCGGTCACGACACCATCATGTTCTCAATAGCTAGCTTTGTTGTCCCGGGGTCTTCTCCTAGACAGAAGTTCTCCATCCGCTCACAAAATCCAGATAAACCCAACAAAAAATCTAGCCTCCTTTCCGTAGTGTGTCCTAGTACTCGGCTCAGTCGAAGACAAGAATCTGTCAGGACTCGAGGCAATACCCACTTTGGAAATGTATCCTAAAATAGGAAATCCAGAAGGGCACCAGACTAAAACAGTCTCATTACAGGCTACTGCAATCCCCCATAGCATATCTATCCCATTTCAATGTACGACTGTGTTGCCACTCGCCTAGACTACGTGATAGCGCAACTTAAGAGTCTTGTTAGGCGGCCCACACCCCTACCGAGTCACGGTCCAACCCTTAGAGAGTCCAGTCCGTGTCGGTCAACTCGTCCTGTCGCGTCCAGAGTCGAGTCTGTCTGTAGGCCTCTCTCTTCACATTCCACTTTGAGATTTGCAAAGTTTAACCATTTGAAAAAAGATCTTTTTCGACAAGGTCAGATTTCAGTCTATTTAAACTGCGAATTTCTTTTCTACCCCTTTCCATTTTGAAAACCTAGCTCGTGATTGCTTTCAGGATTTCAAATTCAAAATTTCAAAAAAATTCAAAAAGTCATTTTTCCCCAGCACGAGTCATTTTACTACCTACGTGTTGCATACATTTTTATGTGACTTATACAGGTACGACTCAAGTCATCAAATCTCCCCAGCAGCATTTTCCGGGATAGCACGGGATGGGCCAACACACAGGCACACCCAGGGCTTACACGACAAGCCCAAATTCCCCACGGAGTACAATCATCAAGCTCAGGTATGATTTCTGTCTTGTGGCTGGCGAGCCCTTCACGCAAGTCTAACGGACTATAAACAACCCGACCGGAAGTCTACCAGGTCTTAACGGGCTTGGTAGCTACTCTGACTTTCGCCTTGTCCAAGCCTTAGTCAGAGTGGGGGCTCTGTAGACACCCGCATTTTGACCGTCAGGTGTCTATGACAGTTTCCAAAAAATACCCGATGATGATCGGACGCTAACGTGTTTCTACGCGCTCAGATACGGGCTCAAATCCATTAATTGTTGGCTAACACACTTACGGAGTACAAATCTCACCAAACAGACCTCAAATCCAGGCCCAGTGGATCATTCCGAGTCAAACAAGACTAATTTGGGCCAAAACCGACACCGGAATTAAAACCGGCTTTTCACGATTGGGTCGACCCCGGTCAAAGTCGTTTCCGAGACACACAAAAACAACTCATCAATCATCAAAAGTCCAAGTCAAACACAAAACCCATCAAGGTCAAGGTCCAAACAGACCCGCGCGACCCATCTAGGCCACTCGATCGAGTGACTCATCCACTCGATCGAGTGGGCCTGCGTTGAGCCCGGCGGCTGGTGTAACGGGCCACTCGACCGAGTTGGCTACCTACTCGGTAGAGTGCCCTAACCCGGGTGCCCTAATTTTTTCTATATAAACACCCTCCCATGCACACCATCAACACATCGACACATCACAAAAAAAACCCTAGCAATCTACACCCTACACACATACATACTACGTCGTCTACAAACCCTAGAAAAACCCTAGGAAATCGACCTTAGCAAAACCCTAAACCTAGTTTTAGGAAATTCAACCCGAGCCACCACAACTTAGCCTCCATACACCTCGAAGACTCCCGTGCCATAACCACGTTTACGAGCCTTAATCCAAGACAGAAACATGTAGGTTGAGGGTGACAAACCTCCTTCTTCTTTCTTTTCGTTTCCTTTTTCCTTTTTTTCGTTCTTTTCGTATTATTATTATTATTATTATTATTATTATTATTATTATTATTATTATTATTATTATTATTATTACGTATTATTATTATTATTATTATTACGTATTATTATTATTATTATTACGTATTATTATTATTATTATTATTACGTATTATTATTATTAATGTTACGGTTATTTTTATTATTTATTTAATCGCGCATTCATCTTTTTTTCAAGTAATTATTTCTTAAGGGTCGAAACCCGTTGACACGGATCCGACATCACAATCTCTAGGGATTTATCGATGTCGGAGATGTCGAGGGAATCAAGTCTTTTTATTTATTTAATCAAAGAGTCAATCTTTCCAAATCACATTAAATCAATTTAAGGCAATTTTCGTTGATGCTAAAATAATTGTCAAAACAATTCGTTAGAATTATGACATTATTAATGCGGAGGAAATTTAATCACAACAATCAATTTAAAACGATTTTCGATACAAACACGATTTTGGCAAACAAATCGGCCTCGAACAGGTGCCACTCGACCGAGTGCTTCAGTCACTCGATCGAGTGACACCCTAAAATCGAGACAGAATGCTAAATATGACCACCACTCGATCGAGTCTCACAGTGACTCGGTCGAGTGGCCACGTACTCGACCGAGTCGGCCAATGACTCGGCCGAGTATGGTCTGTAACGCAAACAGAATCAGTTTTTATAGGTCTATTCGATCGAGTCCATCGACCACTCGATCGAGTAGCCTCGTAACGACTAAAACGCGAGTCGTACATTATTCTATTTTTCAAACTCGATAGTATTTTACGACTTAGGTCAACACGTGCCTAATTAATCACGTGTATACTATCTTTTCAAATCATGCATCTTCATATCTGCATCTTTTCAATTCAATTTTTGCAAACCGTTATTATTCGTTATATCGCTATATCATTACTAACGCGTTTTCTGTTTCTTTTGTCAATTTAATTATTATTCGTTTATTGTACTAAATGAACCCGCATGCTAAAATACAACTTTGACGTTAATTTTAGTTGCATTAAATTGACTTAGAAACCCTTTCAATTACATTCGCATGTTTAGGGAAAATAAATCTTTGCATATCATTTTTCCCGTTTTACTAGCACGCGTATTAGAAAGTCATTCGAGTTCTTAGTAGAGGCCGCTAAAGTGCGGGCGGGGTTGGGTGTCCTTTGTGGGCTTCCCAACACGTACCCTCACCCCTTACTCAGAACCTCGGTTTCCGGATGCCCGAAACCGTTGGCAAACGAGAGTCATTCAATATACGATTAACCGCTCAAGTCGGCATCTATATCGATATGCAAAGGGACGAGCCCAATAAACTCTAACATCGGAAATGGGCCGTATTTTGTATACGGCCCACTACGACATAGAGTGGGCTCGAACGGTTCCGAATAACCATAAAATTCGGTGGCGACTCCACAAAGACCTAAATTTCAATTCGATCCTTCTCATATGGAGATTCATTCGCCTACCCAAACTCGCGCGTGGCCGCGTCGGGGTGGAGCTATGTCATGTCCACAATTTGGCGACTCCGCTGGGGATTAACTGATGCGTGACTTACCATCGGCATCCTCAGGGTGAGACTCGAATAGAAATCGTTTGACAAATACAATACGCGTTTTAGTTCTACGGTTCATGCATAACCCATATTTTCCCGGGCCGGTACTCGCGACCGACGTCCCACTATACCATCGATGTACTCCAATATGGATATGTCAAAAGGTGTCCATAGTCGATTCGAGTGGGTTTCGCGGCATGTTCTAAGATCAACTCGACTTAGGAAGTCCGTCCCGATCAACGTCTAGACTATGTACACTGGTATAGACCCTCTATAGACCGACCGAGACTTAGTATAGAGCATACATGGCGTCGTTATAATGCTTGTGTGACTACGTGCTACTTGGTTTCCGAGTCGTTTTCAAAAACCGTCAATTTTTCAAAATTGCATCTTTTTCAAACCATTCAATTTCAAAACCCGGGACACATACCGAATTTAGGACTTATGATTTTACTCAAAATAGCCTATTTTCTAGACGGTATGCTGCCCAATTCAAAACTCGAAAAGCATTTCGAACTTTCAAAACCCGTGGCCCAATACCCTCTTCGTTTTTTCGAAAATTGGGCCCTCAACCGAGTTTTCTCGGACCCTTTCCAAAAACAATCAATTTTCAAAACCTTCCTCTCCTTAGGACTTCCCGTATTTAGCAGTGTCGGGTCGCGTCTTAAGTTGTCAAGGTCTTTAGCGTCGAAACTCCGTCGATCTTACATCACGAGTTTCTTCCCTATCCCGGTCCGCCTTATTAGACTAAGGCAAGGCCCACCTACGTAGGACAAACTCCTACAAAGGAGGGTCCGTTTACACAATCGAGTCAACCTTCCTTCGGACAGGACTAGGCCCACATAGCTGAATCCTAGGGAAGGCCCATCTTGCACAAGTCACCCATCCAAGTGTTTTTTCCGAGTCAACCTTTTACAAGGCATAGCCTTATAACAAAAGGTTCACGGTCCTTACGTCTAAGGGTCACTCGTCCGACACTTGAGTCTTAACAAAATTATCGATCCCACTCCGGACTACCCCTTAGCAGGGCGATCGATCACGGTTGCTCTAAGGGTCATGTCTTACACGTGTCTCACATACTCCACTTTCGAGTCACTTAGATGCCACACCATCTGAGTCCTTAGTCTCACTTGGGGGCTATTCTCCGACGGAATGACTAATCACAGTCACTCCGAGAATCGTACCCTACACATTTGTTTTAGGAGGGTCTATCCCGAGTCAAACATGGTCGCCCCATTTTCGAACTCACCCTTCTGCAGTTCGAGTCTAATTTACGGTCGTTACTTCCTCTAGGTCAACATTCAAGTATCCCGGTCCGAGAGTCTTTGTCGACTCGTCACCCCGGGCCATGTCTAGTTTGACTCTTGTACTTGCGCAAAGCCGAGTTTAGGCGAGTCGTGGCACCCGTCGTTCTCTCCAATCAAAGACTTTACCAAAAAAAAACAACCAATCGAACATCCGAGTCCGAATTTGATTCGAGTCTAAGTCTGAGTCTGAGTCTGAGTCTAGAGTCAAAGTCAAAGTCAGAGTCAGAGTCAACTGTATTCTGTCCTCTTTTTCAAAATTCAATAAAATCAGCTTTCAATATTCTTTCTCATATACACTTTCCTTATGTGTTTCCGAGAACATGATGAACACCATCATACACTGTGAGCACACGCACGTGACTATTATAGGCACATCTATAATGACTGCAGGACACCGAGCCCATGTTTTCTTTTTACCTATTCCATGTCTGGTATAGAAAAAACCACATAACTACCATTAGCAGGAGCATATCGAATCCTATGACAAATCTGGGTAGTCTTCTAGTTTGGGTCTAAGACGGGAGGCAAGCCCATTTCCCACAACAAACACCCATCCGATAAGATCAACCGATCCCTACCTTTGTTGTTAGTCTGACCAAAATCAAAAAAAAAAAACCACGACCGGGGCTGAGAGGTCAACCAAAATCAAAAAACCCATGACCGGGGCTGAGAGGTCAATCAAAAGTCAGAAGAAAAAAGAAAGGGCCAAAGCTAAAAGAAGGCCATCATCAAAAAAGAAAACTGGACAAAAAAAAATCGAAAGTCCATGAAAAAAAAAAACAAAAGGCCAAAACAAAAAAAAGCAGGCCATCATCAAAAAATTCAAAATACCCATGACCGTGGTCAACGGTCAATTCAAGTGAAAGCTCCACGACCAGGGTACGGTCAAAATTATCAGAACCCCATGACCGTAAGGTCGATCAAAAAATCAAATAATCAAATACTCAAGTGAAAATCCTTTGACCGGGGTACGGTCAAATTCAAAATTATCCATGCCATCCAAAAGGGGAGTGACAATCAAGCTGGTCAGATAACACCACACTCAGCCTTCCCACTTTACAACCCTCAAGACCTCCCCGAGACCCAGGCTAGAGACAGCCCGAAATTTTGAGGATTCAAGCCCCATAGGATACCCCTAACCACTAGGGCCAGACATGGAAACCAGATCCCGCATTATCAAACCGGCTCTCGAAGCCTTAGCTCCACAGAACCGAGCTCCAGATTTCGAGTCATCAAGGCCATTTACCTCTATCAAACCGGCTCTCGAAGCCTTAGCTCCACAGAACCGAGCTCCAGATTTCGAGTCGTCAAGGCCATTTACTTCCTAGCACCACATCCCCAAATATATCAAATCCCGAGAGCAAAACTCGTAAAAATCACATCCCAATTTTTCACATCCAAACCAGTTACCACCCCTGGACACAGGAACTCAACTTGCAGTCGGCATAGAACATGCCTAAATAGTTCACACCACCTCTGGGGGCTACCCCGGAGAACGCTCACAGTCACAGGATTAAATTCAAGCCCTTTGATCAAGACATCACTGGGGATGCACCTAGCCTACACCATCGCTATGGCTAGTTACACACAAAGTCCTACTAGCTTAGGCACCATAATATATCTTTCAATCCACTGAACTACGGCTTGGTTTAATTTCACCACACGTGAATACGTAGGCAGCCTTTCAACAGAGGCACAACCACCCACATTGACACACATTCAAAAAGTACTATCATTCCGGTCACGACACCATCATGTTCTCAATAGCTAGCTTTGTTGTCCCGGGGTCTTCTCCTAGACAGAAGTTCTCCATCCGCTCACAAAATCCAGATAAACCCAACAAAAAATCTAGCCTCCTTTCCGTAGTGTGTCCTAGTACTCGGCTCAGTCGAAGACAAGAATCTGTCAGGACTCGAGGCAATACCCACTTTGGAAATGTATCCTAAAATAGGAAATCCAGAAGGGCACCAGACTATAACAGTCTCATTACAGGCTACTGCAATCCCCCATAGCATATCTATCCCATTTCAATGTACGACTGTGTTGCCACTCGCCTAGACTACGTGATAGCGCAACTTAAGAGTCTTGTTAGGCGGCCCACACCCCTACCGAGTCACGGTCCAACCCTTAGAGAGTCCAGTCCGTGTCGGTCAACTCGTCCTGTCGCGTCCAGAGTCGAGTCTGTCTGTAGGCCTCTCTCTTCACATTCCACTTTGAGATTTGCAAAGTTTAACCATTTGAAAAAAGATCTTTTTCGACAAGGTCAGATTTCAGTCTATTTAAACTGCGAATTTCTTTTCTACCCCTTTCCATTTTGAAAACCTAGCTCGTGATTGCTTTCAGGATTTCAAATTCAAAATTTCAAAAAAATTCAAAAAGTCATTTTTCCCCAGCACGAGTCATTTTACTACCTACGTGTTGCATACATTTTTATGTGACTTATACAGGTACGACTCAAGTCATCAAATCTCCCCAGCAGCATTTTCCGGGATAGCACGGGATGGGCCAACACACAGGCACACCCAGGGCTTACACGACAAGCCCAAATTCCCCACGGAGTACAATCATCAAGCTCAGGTATGATTTCTGTCTTGTGGCTGGCGAGCCCTTCACGCAAGTCTAACGGACTATAAACGACCCGACCGGAAGTCTACCAGGTCTTAACGGGCTTGGTAGCTACTCTGACTTTCGCCTTGTCCAAGCCTCAGTCAGAGTGGGGGCTCTGTAGACACCCGCATTTTGACCGTCAGGTATCTATGACAGTTTCCAAAAAACACCCGATGATGATCGGACGCTAACGTGTTTCTACGCGCTCGGATACGGGCTCAAATCCATTAATCGTTGGCTAACACACTTA
The DNA here is from genome assembly GCA_958450325.1 of Agrostemma githago. Classification (NCBI taxonomy): domain Eukaryota; kingdom Viridiplantae; phylum Streptophyta; class Magnoliopsida; order Caryophyllales; family Caryophyllaceae; genus Agrostemma; species Agrostemma githago. The sequence goes on along the minus strand of OY288258.1, from coordinate 54,495,604 downwards.
CGGAGTACAAATCTCACCAAACAGACCTCAAATCCAGGCCCAGTGGATCATTCCGAGTCAAACAAGACTAATTTGGGCCAAAACCGACACCGGAATTAAAACCGGCTTTTCACGATTGGGTCGACCCCGGTCAAAGTCGTTTCCGAGACACACAAAAACAACTCATCAATCATCAAAAGTCCAAGTCAAACACAAAACCCATCAAGGTCAAGGTCCAAACAGACCCGCGCGACCCATCTAGGCCACTCGATCGAGTGACCCATCCACTCGATCGAGTGGGCCTGCGTTGAGCCCGGCGGCTGGTGTAACGGGCCACTCGACCGAGTTGGCTACCTACTCGGTAGAGTGCCCTAACCCGGGTGCCCTAATTTTTTCTATATAAACACCCTCCCATGCACACCATCAACACATCGACACATCACAAAAAAAACCCTAGCAATCTACACCCTACACACATACATACTACGTCGTCTACAAACCCTAGAAAAACCCTAGGAAATCGACCTTAGCAAAACCCTAAACCTAGTTTTAGGAAATTCAACCCGAGCCACCACAACTTAGCCTCCATACACCTCGAAGACTCCCGTGCCATAACCACGTTTACGAGCCTTAATCCGAGACAGAAACATGTAGGTTGAGGGTGACAAACCTCCTTCTTCTTTCTTTTCGTTTCCTTTTTCCTTTTTTTCGTTCTTTTCGTATTATTATTATTATTATTATTATTATTATTATTATTATTATTATTACGTATTATTATTATTATTATTACGTATTATTATTATTATTATTATTATTACGTATTATTATTATTATTATTATTACGTATTATTATTATTAATGTTACGGTTATTTTTATTATTTATTTAATCGCGCATTCATCTTTTTTTCAAGTAATTATTTCTTAAGGGTCGAAACCCGTTGACACGGATCCGACATCACAATCTCTAGGGATTTATCGATGTCGGAGAAGTCGAGGGAATCAAGTCTTTTTATTTATTTAATCAAAGAGTCAATCTTTCCAAATCACATTAAATCAATTTAAGGCAATTTTCGTTGATGCTAAAATAATTGTCAAAACAATTCGTTAGAATTATGACATTATTAATGCGGAGGAAATTTAATCACAACAATCAATTTAAAACGATTTTCGATACAAACACGATTTTGGCAAACAAATCGGCCTCGAACAGGTGCCACTCGACCGAGTGCTTCAGTCACTCGATCGAGTGACACCCTAAAATCGAGACAGAATGCTAAATATGACCACCACTCGATCGAGTCTCACAGTGACTCGGTCGAGTGGCCACGTACTCGACCGAGTCAGCCAATGACTCGGCCGAGTATGGTCTGTAACGCAAACAGAATCAGTTTTTATAGGTCTATTCGATCGAGTCCATCGACCACTCGATCGAGTAGCCTCGTAACGACTAAAACGCGAGTCGTACATTATTCTATTTTTCAAACTCGATAGTATTTTACGACTTAGGTCAACACGTGCCTAATTAATCACGTGTATACTATCTTTTCAAATCATGCATCTTCATATCTGCATCTTTTCAATTCAATTTTTGCAAACCGTTATTATTCGTTATATCGCTATATCATTACTAACGCGTTTTCTGTTTCTTTTGTCAATTTAATTATTATTCGTTTATTGTACTAAATGAACCCGCATGCTAAAATACAACTTTGACGTTAATTTTAGTTGCATTAAATTGACTTAGAAACCCTTTCAATTACATTCGCATGTTTAGGGAAAATAAATCTTTGCATATCATTTTTCCCGTTTTACTAGCACGCGTATTAGAAAGTCATTCGAGTTCTTAGTAGAGGCCGCTAAAGTGCGGGCGGGGTTGGGTGTCCTTTGTGGGCTTCCCAACACGTACCCTCACCCCTTACTCAGAACCTCGGTTTCCGGATGCCCGAAACCGTTGGCAAACGAGAGTCATTCAATATACGATTAACCGCTCAAGTCGGCATCTATATCGATATGCAAAGGGACGAGCCCAATAAACTCTAACATCGGAAATGGGCCGTATTTTGTATACGGCCCACTACGACATAGAGTGGGCTCGAACGGTTCCGAATAACCATAAAATTCGGTGGCGACTCCACAAAGACCTAAATTTCAATTCGATCCTTCTCATATGGAGATTCATTCGCCTACCCAAACCCGCGCGTGGCCGCGTCGGGGTGGAGCTATGTCATGTCCACATAATGCGATTTAGAAAGATTGACTCTTTGATTAAATAATAAAAGAACTTGATTCCCTCGACTTCCCCGACATCGATAAATCCCTAGAGATCGTGATGTCGGATCCGTGTCAACGGGTTTCGACCCTTATTAAAATTGGTTTTAGAAAATTCGATGAATGCAATATTAAAGATGATAACGACGAGAAATAATGACGAATTCTTGTTTAAGTTGACTCATCTCAATAATCAAATAATCGGGATACCAGGATAAGCGACCGTCAACGCTGTGTGCAGTACACTTGTATGTTCGTGTTTTCTTATCCCGATATCCTTCTTACTTGACACAAATCAATGAGTATTTTAATATTTTGATGCTAACAATATTACCGATATTATGATGCAATGATGATAACGAGGTAAATAATAACAATGATAATCGTAATAATAATAATAATAATAATAATAATAATAATAATAATAATAATAATAATAATAATAATAATAATAATAATAATAATAATAATAATAATAATAATAATAATAATAATAATCGTAGTAATAATAATAATAATAATAATAATAATAATAATAAACATAATAATAATAATAATAATAATAATAATAATAATAATAATAATAATAAACGTAATAATAATAATAATAATAATAATAATAATAAACGTAATAATAATAATAATAATAATAATAATAATAATAAACGTAATAATAATAATAATAATAATAATAGTAATAATAATAATAAACATAAAAAAAAGGAATAAAAAAAGGAGATGAACGACGAGAGAAAAAGGGAAAAGAGAACGAGGTTTGTCACCCTCAACCTACATGTTCTTGTCTCGGAATAAGGCTCGTAAACGCGGCTATGACACGAGAGTCTTCGAGGTATATGGAGGCTAAGTTGTGGTGGCTCAGGTTGAATTCCTAAAACTAGGTTTAGGGTTTGCTAAAGTCGATTTTCCTAGGGTTTGTCTAGGGTTGCTTGAGGATGCTTGAGGATTAGGGTTGTGACGGTGTTTAGGGTTTGTAAGGGATGTCAATAATGTGTTGTAGGGTGTTGCATGGCGCGTATATATAGGCTAGGCTAGGGCATCGATTTAGGGCTACTCGACCGAGTAGGAGGCCAACTCGGTCGAGTGGCCCGTTATGCCAGCCGCCGGGCTCAAAGTCGGCCCACTCGATCGAGTGGATAGGTCACTCGATCGAGTGGCCTAGGTGGGTCGTACGGGTCTTGTTTTGGACCTTGACCTCGATTGCTCGATGGGTTTTGCGTTTGACTTGGACTTTTGATGGTTGTATGGCTGTTTTGTGTGTCTCGGAAACGACTTTGACCGGGGTTGACCCAATCGTGAAAAGTCGGTTTTAATTCCGGTGTCGGTTTTGGCCCAAATTAGTCTTGTTTGACTCGGAATGATCCACTGGGCCTGGATTCGAGGTTGATTTTGTGATATTTGCACTCTGTAAGTGTGTCAGCCAGCGATTAATGGATTTGAGCCCGTATCCGAGCGCGTAGAAACATGTCAGCGTCCGATCATCATCGGGTGATTTTTGGGAACTGCCATAGACACCTGGCTGTCAAAATGCGGGTGTCTACACCTTGTGTCAGGTAAATTGCTGAAACAGATAAATTGCGCTAATATTACTTTGATCCCGAAGGTGAATAGGCCGAAAAATGTGAAAGAATTTCGGCCGATTGCTTGTTGCAATGTCTTATATAAATGTATTGCCAAAATTATTTGTATGAGACTTGCACGGGTACTGCCTGACATAATATCTCCTACTCAAGGAGGTTTTATTGAGGGAAGGAGCATCGTTGAGAATGTATTAATCTGTCAAGATTTGATTAAAATGTATAGAAGAATTCATATTTCGCCTCGATGCTTATTTAAGGTGGATATTCACAAGGCTTATGATAGTGTGGAGTGGAGTTTTGTGGATCAAATGTTGCAGGCGTTAGACTTTCCTGACCATTTCCGCAGACTGATCATGGAATGTGTGCAATCGGTCTCGTATTCTCTTTGCGAATGAAGACAATTTTGGTTTCTTTGATGGGAAAAGGGGGTTGAGGCAAGGGGACCCAATGTCGCCGTTGTTATTCACGATTTGCATGGAATATTTCTCGCGCATATTGGGTAATGGCACGGTGGGTAAGAATTTTAGGTATCATCCTCGGTGTGCTCTTATGAAGCTTACTCACTTACTTTTTGCCGATGACTTGTTATTGTTCTGCAAAGGGAAGATTGATTCGATGAAATTCCTTTGGGGAGGCGTTCGCCAAGTTCAGCCGAGCGTCGGGACTGACGATCAGTCTTGCTAAATCCCACGCCTATTTTGCAGGTGTAGATGATGACAGGAAGGCCGAGATTTTGCAGTACTCCGGCTGTATTGAGGGTACTATACCTTTACGATATCTTGGATTGCCTATCCAATGTACGCGACTAGGTCGAGGAGACTGTGAGAAATTGTTAGCTCGAATTGTGTCAAGAATATCGAGTATTGGTGCCAGACATTTGTCTTATGCAGGTAGGCTGACTTTGGTTCAGTCTGTGCTGTCCCAGCTGCACAATTATTGGGCTATGGTATTTGTTATCCAAGAATATGTGATGGCTCGTATTGGATCTTTATGTCGCAATTTCCTCTGGGATGGTGGTATTGAAGGTACTAATCGAGCTCTTGTAAGTTGGGAAAAAATTTGTTATCCCAAGGATGAAGGCGGACTTGGTCTTAGGGATTTAGTAACATGGAATGAGGCAGCGGTGACGAAGTTGGCTTCGTGGGTGTTTGATCAGCCTGATAGGTTATGGGTCAGGTGGGTCAACTGTATTTACCTGAAGGGGACTGCTTGGGGTGATTATCAGCCTAATACTGATGTCACCTGGGCATGGAGGAAGGTTTGTCAGGCTAAAGAGAAGATTAAACATATGCTTGAGAATGGGTTGTGGCATGGTTCGCAACTTGTATATTCGATATCTAGAGCATATGATGAACTCCGGAGTCATAAACCGCGAGTCGCGTGGGCTAGGCTTGTGTGGAGTGGGTGGAGTGTCCCCAGACATAGTTTTATCGCTTGGCTAGTCTTTCGGGGAGCTTTAAACACGAGGAATAAATTATTGAGGTTTGGGGTGGCAGATTCAGACCTGTGTTTTTTATGTGACTCACATGTTGAGACTGTAGAACATTTGTTCTTTGGGTGTTGCTGGAGTTCTCGGGTGGTGGACATGTTGAGTGGTTGGGTGAAGAAAAGCATACCGAGGAGTGGAGGATTGGCGTGGGCGAGCAGCGTAAGAGGAACTAAATTGCAGTGCAACATCATTCGGGCGTTGATTAATGCCATAATCTACCATGTGTGGAGACAGAGAAATTCGTGCAGAATTGAGGGAATGGTCCAACAACCGGAGTATGTAGTCAAATTGATTAAGATGGATGTGCGCAATAGAATAATGTGTAAGATTAGATATCCCTTAAGTTCGAAAGACGCTAGATGGCTATGTAATTTGACGTAGTCATATTCTTTGTAAATTGGTCCGCTGATTTAATATATACTTACAAAAAAAACATTCATACCAAAATGACACAAATGTGATACTAGAACAAGTGAACAACGATTAAGTCCACCAAAATACACATAAATCGTCGTAATAACAACGACAAATACGGTCCATCATAGTGTGACATTATTTTATTTTTAGCTACATATAGAGGACACTCGATACTTTTTGTTATGGGTTTTTTTTAAATTTTTTCTTATGGAGTTGATAAAGAAGGGCAATTGGGTGACATTATTTTATTATTTTATTTTTTTCTTATTGGGGCCCGCAAGGGTGGAGCCTAGTGGTTAAAACATGTGGCCACAACCCCATGGGTCTCAGGTTCAAGCCCCTGCAAGAGCGTTCTTGTGGGAGTTGTATGGCCTGAGACTATGTCATCTAGGCTTCGAGCCTGTCGTCCAAAGGGCGGCTTACATGGTGTGCGTGGTTTGCAGGCTATTGCGTACACCCGGGGGTTTACCCAGAGCGCACCAAAGGTAGCGGCTGCGGGTTCCCTCGTCACCAAAAAAAAAAAAAAAAAAAAGGGCAATTGGGCAAAGTGGCTAATAATTGAGTTCTGATTAAAGTGAATTCAACCTTGAAATGCACATCCATTGTTGACATAAATATTAGTATACCATTAAAGGCATAGGAAGGAACAAAATAAATGTTCAATAATGTAGAGAGATGCATACATAATGAGTAATGACATGCAGAAAACGACGTGAATTTTACGGCACCAATAGTCCAATACCAATAGTAGTATAACTGTATATGAATTAGTAGTGTCCACCGTTTGCGCAACAGAAGATAACATTACACATGGTCGCAGTATAGGATGCATCTCCCAAAGGCTCAAGAAAAACTCCCAAAAAGGTTAATAATAATACAGTAGGACTGTTGGAGTAATAATATGGCTGGCCATATGCCTATTTTATTTACCATTACAAATCTACCTAGGCATTTATTATATACGTACGTACAGTACTACAATCTCTCGGAATCAACTAAAATAACTTCAAACTTGTCCCCGAAACAATACGACTATGAAGCGGTAAGCACCAACATTCTTCGAATTGAATTTGTCGCCGTAGTCGATGAACCATATACGGAATATTATGTTTCAAAATTGTATTTCGCTGTCCCGACCAATGCATGCATGCATCGTACATGAGTAACCTACCCTTTAAATGAGAGAATTAATGTGTGAATATCCAATCCCCTTGATTGAAGCTTTGTTAGTGTTGGCCAAATGATGAAATATAGGATGGATAGATCATCTATCAAGTGGAGAATAACAGCCATATTTGAGCTTCTCCTCGAGACAGTTGCTCTTAACTTCAGGTGGCGGGATAAAACAGTCCATAGATAGCCCTTGCACATTAAAGGCTACATCGTCGATGACCCACGCCTCTTCCATTCGCAGGATCGTGGGGCTCGACTTGAAATTATCCCCAAAACGTGTTATGATGGCATGTGTTTGACCCGAATGGGCGATCATAACGCCTTCCAATGTGCGATAGTCCTCAATCTTGGAGCCCATCGTGGTCTCCCAGTAATGTGGGCAGGTGCCCGGTGACTGGATCCGGGTCAAGTAGGAGTCTTCCAAGTAGACTAGCAACCCACTCTTTTGGCTGAAGTAACCAAATGTTACATGCTTGATTGTCTCCGCCGTGTTATCGCAGCGATCCGCTAGGTCATTCTGATCAGCACACAGTTTCAGCACAAAGCAATCTATGCCCATTATCTCCTTCTCTCCCATGTACTGAGCTAACGAGAATGCTTCCGATATCGCCATTGGATCAAGACCCTAGACATACAATCAAGATGTTCCATATAACATTAGAAATCTATCGTTGATTATCAGTTTAACCATCTTCTACAAACTATAGAGCAAAATACAGAGTACTCCGTAGTAAATAAAGCATATACCATACTCGTACTTATAAGGAAGCTGCAAATTGTACTGTTACAATTATAATCATATTTCTATTCTGCATAAATTATTATGAGACCACATTCAGCAATCCATGTTACTAAGATTTATAGGAAAGTGAAAGTATGATTTATTTCACTGGGAAAAACGAATCAGAACCTTGGCACATTTTGGTAAGTAGAAGCTTAGCGATTAAAGTACAAGCAACAAGACAGCTAACAACCAAGAAAACAGACTAATCCCAAGTAATGTCATCTTCAACTCATAAGTGGTCCTATTATTGAAAACTAGTAGTAATTGTACTACTTAAAAAAACACTTCTAAGAAATTTCCGCTACTTCAAGTCAAAAGTTGGGAGTAACTATTAACAATGGCGTCCTAGTAGCAACGCCGTAAAACACTACTCCCTCTCATCCATTCAATATATAGGTACACCATTTCTCCTCACAAAAATAATCCCACGTAAAGAATTGAATGGATGAGAGGGAGTACGACTCTATGAGTAATATTTATACTCCCTCATTTTCATTTATTTCTTTCACCTTAGGACTCGTTTGGAATGAGAGTAATATATAAAGAATAACAGAACTAAAAATAGAAAATATTGGTGTTTAGTTATGACATTTTATGATGTGAAGGAAATAAAAGGTCAGGTTGGAAACAATTACCCCAATTGGGAAGCAACGAGCAACACATTACTTTGGGGGAGATGGAGTAATGTTTTCCCCCAAGATATACTATAGTATTACCCTCATTTTCTCTATTTCCGCTCAACATCATCGTTACTTTTTGTCAATTTCTAGTTCATTTTAACTCTATTACTCGATACATTGTCTTCATCCCAAACAAGCCCTTAAAAGTGGCACGTATACTAAGAAAAACAATAAAATATAAGATTATTTAACAAAAATAATCCCAACTTTGGGGATCTATAAATAAACTGAAATATATTTAATCTGGGAATAAACTCAAATATTGAATATATCTTACATTAATTGAACTGAGTAACCGGTTACCTGCTAAACTCTTCCACTTTTTACTTATATCAATCATTTCTATTATCAAAATTTTTTGTGTCATACCATATTGATAATTTGGGAATAACCACGGCTCTTTGAAAAGTTGACCTAAACTTTACCGAATAATTCTCATCATGCTCTCCTCTTCTTCGATTAATTGATTTTTTATTTTTCCCCCAAATTGATTTTTCCGCGATCTGTTTCCTCCGGGATTTGTTTGTTTAAAATACACTCGCATATTTTGTTTACAAAAAACATCTTTCAACATTTTAGATCCCAAAAAATTTGCAAAAACAAATTGTTGGGTAACCCAGAAAACATTTATCGAGACCAACGAAAGGAATAAGAAAAAGCAGTTTGCTTATAAAAAGAAAATGAGATCCACCGTAACCTAATGTATCAGGTCATTTTAGACCTAATTTCATTAACGTAAGATATGTTCAATACTAAGGTTTATTCCAAATTAAATAAAGTTAGATTTATTAAAAGAATACCACTCAAAGTTGAGATTTTTCTTATTAATAAATGGAGTAGTACTAATAAACATGACATGCCTAAAAAGCTGATCTAAGATAATATAATGATGGGGTCAGGAAAGTACTAGAAGTTCACTAGAAAAAAGAAAAAGAAAAAAAAGTACCTACTCAAGATCTTTAATCCCATGTTACAACTTGACTAGTTCAGAAATCCCACTGATGACTGATGAGTGTACTACTTTGTTTAAATAGTGAGGAACAGCTAAGAATTTAGAATATTGGGAGGAGTAAATTTTTCTTGTAACGGATATATTCGTCACAAATTGGTCACAAGTCAAGTACTTTCACTTGGTTAGATAAGATGAGCTTAGGAACTAACAAATTTCTTGTCTTTATCTACCTAAATGAGTAATATTTAATTCGTCGCGCATTTATAACTATTATACTCTTAGTAAACAAGAACAATTTAGATCCTCTCACATTTGAATCTGGCATATATTTCTGTTACATACTACTCCTATGTCATGATGTCAGTGAAAAAGTACGGAACACTATTCTTAATTCCTCCCTAATAATCCAATAGAAGAAGAAAAAAAGAAAGTTCAGGGTAAAATGGTAGAAAATCACCAAATCGTTAACATTAATTATTCATATAATGATCTCGGCCACTACAAATTGTAATAACAACACATATCACAAACAAAACATTACGAAAGATAAATATTACTCGTACTCCGTAACAGTTTATAATAGTGTCTTACAGAAGACTTGCTATTAGTACGTATTCCCTGGAAGATATGTGGCTTAGTAGTGCATGGTTTGTTGGGCAGTCATGAGTCATGATGCTTCAGTGTGTATAGAAGAACGGGGCCATTACAAAGACAACTCTTTAAAAAGACCAGCTAGTCAGCTTTCTTTTAACTACATTATTAGTGGGAATTTTCAGCTCAACATGCTTGGAATTAAAAGCCCCTTTCACACACAGGTAAGCATGTGACGCAACTTTAGGTTGTGCTAGCTCGCCAAAAAATCAATTCAACCAAACTTTAAGGTGATTCTTGGTATTTATACTCTAACAAGCAAAGCATAAAAAAAGAGCTCGCACGGTAATCACATCACATATAATTATGTTAGAAAAAAAATCGTAATATGATCACAGTTTCAAGTTAGTAGGCAACTCCAGTTGAAAATACAAAGAAGAATATCTCTAAAGAGCGGTGTAAAGGGTTTGAAGGTGAGTTAGCGAGGTTGCAAGGCAATATTAGTAGCGTTTACGATTTGGAGACGAAGATGAGGCGGCAAGCAAGCAAGCATTGTTGTTGGTTATGTGAGTTAGCTCAAAGAAAGGACAGACCTGACCAATACTTACTGTAGTAGAAAACATTGTGTGCAAAATTTATACTAGGAGTAGTATACTGTACATAATATTGCAAGTATAATAAGACCAAAAAAGGAGAGCATTTAATAGCGCTATAAACACTGCGAACAACCCCATTGACTTCACTCCCTCAGTCGTCAGTGTCTTGTCGAAAATTAAACTCAATTTATCACAGGAATTGATTTGTTGTACGTATATAACACTGCACTCTTCAGCTCCAACTGATAAGTGTAGTGTGTGTAGGACAAAATCACAAAAAAAAAAAAAAAAAAAAAGAAGTGGTCAAACTCTACTGAGTAACAACTAACAAGATCCGGAACGCATGCCTAGTGTCCATTTGTTTGGTGAGACATCTTCGCCCCGCACAACATTCGAATTAAATTCTCACCAACTATCACACCATATATTAACGATGTCTTAAAACTAAACCGGCACAAATAAGATACTCCTTTCCTTTCCAACTATTTGTATCCATTTGCTTTATGTATGTATGTCAATACTCGTTTCCTTTTGTCTATATCTTTAGTTACGTATTACTAAAAGTTATAAAAATTTGATATTCAAAATTTATTCGATTAGACAATTTAAACAAGATCTCATATGAATATATATTATCTTATATATTAGAAGTTATATCGAAAATTTATCATACTTATAAATAGTGTCAAAAAAGCAAATGTATACTATTTAATGGAACGGAGGAAGTAATATATATAGTACGGAGTAGATGAGAAAAATGTTTTGATAGTCTTTACCTGTTTTATTTTTGTCTTTTATAGTATGATACTTCCTCTGTTCCAACCATTTGTATACCTTTAATTTTTTAACATTATTTATAAGTGATGAGAATCTTCAATGTAACTTCTAATATATAAGATAAAAGATATAAAAGATAGTTATGTGGGATCTTGTTTAAATCGTCTAATAAAATACATTTTGAATATCAAACTTTTATAATTTTTAGAAACACGTAAGTAAAGATATAGACAAAAGAAAACGAGTATCAACGTACGTGTATAAAGCAAACCTATACAATGATTGGAACGGAGGAAGTAGTTGGCATGTTTCACCTACAAGAAATGGGGAATTATGATACTCACTCGCCACTACTGCTAAACTATGGGTTTTTTTGTTCAGCTAGATCCCAAGCTAAAAACTGTTGGCACATACTTTTACATGGTATCATGGCTGTGAATTTCTATTTAAAACAAACTTTTGTTTTGACATTTAACCCTAGCTTCAAGGAAAGCTTATTCTATTTATTAAATAAATTAGCTGGAAGCCTTTTTGGCACATGAAAATTGTGGGACCTTTTTGGAGTACAAGGTATGCGAATGTTGGTATGACAACCTATTTGGTATAGGATTCAATCTTTATTTAGATTCCAACCCATAATCACCCCCTCCCCTTGCATTTGCATTGCTAGTAGAATCAATCCTCTAAAGTGCCGAGCACATGCTACTGCTACCCTTACCCTATAGGCGTGAGTGAGAACTGAGAACTACTGTAGTAGACAATTGAGAACCCATAATTGTTGATATGAACAAACATCTGCTCCCCATTTCTCCTAATTAATCCCACCAATCCCAACAAAGATTGTTTGGGTCTCTCTTTACTGCCTATGCATTAAAATGAGTCGAATAAGCCTCGATTTAGATAGATAAGACAAACGCACGTATTATTCATCCGTAACACACCATTACTATAATTTGACACATACATACAAATGTAAGAATCAACTGACCACAGTGGAACATTCATAATTTGAAGTACAAGTGATGATATTGGAAATTACCTGGAGCACACGGCGAAGAGGGCGGACACCGCCTTTAGCAGCGTGTGAGCCGAGCCAGGGGGTGTAGCGCCAGGCGACATTACCATCACTGCCGGCTAGAACCTTACGACCGTCAACAAGGAGCTCAATAGACCACTTGTTAGGAAGCATCTGCCAGATGACAAAGCAGCCCTTGTGGGTGTGGGATGCACCCGCAGCCACGACTGCAGCCGCAGCCGCAGCGGGCTCCTCCAGCATCGTCATGCTCACTTTCCCCGTTGCAAACACGTTCTTCACCACCATCTTTTCCAGCCTTTTGCATCCTGTTGCTGCCCTGAAGTGCTCTATTATGTATTGCCCTGATGACGACACCTGTTTTGTATAATTTCATATTCTCATTTCAATACTACTGCTCTACATTGATCCCATATAGCTGATCGACTCTTGCATGGGCCGGTATTAATTTTGTTCATGTGTGTCGGTGATCGGAGGTTCTATATACTCTCTCCGTCTCGTCTCCTTCATTTGTTTGCATTGCCTTTGAATATACAAATGAATGAGGCGGAGGGAGTAATGTGATAAGTGATAACATAGGGAGGGTATGTCAAATTAAATGTGAATATAATTAAGAAAAACAGAGATATAAAGAAAGAAAGGAACCTGGAGAAGGGAGTTGGGAGGGAGGAGGTTGATGGGAAAAAGAGGGCAGGCAAGGACACTTAAGAGAAGTTTGAGGTCAGTAGACTTTTTATGAAAGAATAAATTCTTAACCCAATTCTTCAATGCGTAACTCTTCTTTGAAAGCTTTCTAATTTCATCTTCGTTGAAGGGTTCTTCTGATAATGGGGCAAGTCTATTCATTTCACTGATTCTGATAGATAGATAGATAGATAGATATAGATATTACGGCTTTCGCTTAATTACGGGAAAACAGCAGATATAGTGTTGTGTTGGTGTGAAGTTATGATGTGAATGTCAGGCGTTGTAAAATGAGGAGGAACATAAATAGGAGAGGCTGGGTGTTTTTATATAGGACTGCCGAGTACCACAAGTGATTAACGAGGGATCGTTATTGTATATTGCCCTCTCAACTAAAACAATGGAGATTGGATCCAGCCCAAACCATTCCGCACCGGTCTAGTATGGGCTGGGAGTTCAGACCACTTTTTTTTGAAGCAAAAATATTTTTCAAAGTTGGTCCTAATTAGAGACCACATTTTCGAGTTCTTGAAACCCGGAAACCGGTCCGGATGCCAAATGTTGCAATTGTGTCCAACCGGTTCGATATACGTGTCTGACCTGGACTTTGAACCAGCCTAATCATAGCAAGGGATGTCAAAGAGTTTTAATCTATTCAATCGTGCCATCATCATTAATTTAAATCCAACCTAATTGATTAATTTTCATAGAGTATACGTACTATAATTTGTGTTATTGAGTAATTAGTGTACAACGGTCGTACTGTACAATAATAGTAAAAAAATTGCAATTTATGATAAAAAGTGATCATTTTAGATTTAATTACCACTTTCAGACAAATAGTTATCACTTTTGCATTTTTAAAAGAAGTCATTATTTACCCCCTCCGTCCCAATGAATTGTTTGTATATTCCATATTGGGGCGTCTCAATGAATTGTTTGCCTTTCTATTTTAGGAATGTTTTTTTGTATGTAATTTGACCCTTGGCTCCACATGTCACTTCTCCATTGGTTCTCTTTCCCTTGGTGCCAAAAGCAAAGCAAACAATTCATTGGAACGGAAGAAGTAACTTACCTATTATTCCCTTGAAAAGTAGAACTAAGGAAATTTGAACTTACAGTCTGCATGATATTTCTAAATAATTGATCAACTACACCACTATATTACTCCTTGTTAAAATTGTATGAACAATACATGTTGAGGTCATTCACTATTTAGGTCCCGGTTCCTAGAACTGAATTGAACCTCATTTGGACCGATCTTGGGTGTATCGCACGGTACAACAGTGGTATAATATAGGTTGTGCTACTCTTTTTGGATGAGGTGCGCTCAAAGGAAGTAATGGAGTGAACTAAAAATTGACTGGGATAAAGTGAAATTAAAGAGGGTGCTTGTTTGCTAGTAGCTGGAGGCTCAATTCACCACCAGTAGGCACTAGTGAATGTAGTTGGATAAGATTAAAGCAAGGCAACAAGAGCATAATAAAAGAGGGTAAACCGTATGTAAATGGAGTATCAAAATGTCATTTTAGCTAGCCAGCGGTTGGCAGCACGTCTTTATTGTATCAAATTCGGATGCCAAATGCCGAATGTCTTGGATTCATAGCAAAAGATAGACATTTCAACCAGCTTTTGTCAACTCTTCTAGCTTCTACTTCTTCTAGGACTCACTAAAATATTACCTCTACCAGTAAAAGACGTAGGAGTATTAATATCTGGTCTATTCCCCTCCCCTATTCTATTTCCTCACATGTCATGTACGACTACTCTTTAATGGACGTCTATATCCTACTTTTCTGTTCTTGTCCTTCCTGTTTGCTTGTGTTTAGCCTACTAGTGTGGCTTTTAAATTCCAACTGGATCAGATTATTAGTTTATTCATGCATAATTGCATCACGAAAATTATACCTTCTCCGTAGTCACACTTGAACTTTGTCTGAATTTGAGGTCGATTTCATATTAGAGTTATGTTGCAAGTGCTTATGAGTTATGAGTCATCACTCTATATCAAAACTCCTTATCGCGAAAGGTTTACATCAACGTCCCGAGGTTGACTAGTCGGAAACATTCAATCCCGTCGTCAAGCCCGTGACCGTCCATCTTATCCTTACTCTAGCCCTTTTGGTTGCTCCCTCCAACAACTCGATATCAACAATGCATTTGTCCGAGGTACATTATCTCAAACCGTATACATGTCTAAGCTCCCGGGCTTATTAAATCTACTTCTCCAAGCCAGATTTGCAAACTCACACGTGCCATTACGGCCTCAAACAAGCTCCTCGAACTTGGTAGACCGAACTTCGCAACTAACTCGTCTCTTATGGCTTTACTCAGTCTCGGTCCAACTTCTCGTTAATTTTCCCATAAATTATCTCTCATTTATCTACTAGACTACGTTGACGATATTATCGTCATCGGTCCTCCCTCTCCCGCTCTCACGAATTTTTTTCCGACATTTGCCCATTAAAATCTCGGTTTACCATCATATTTCTTTGGCATAGAAGTTACACCTACACCCTCACCAAGAGAAAGTGCATTCATGACCTCCTACACCGGGCTTCCATGTTAGAATGCAAACTTGCTTCTACACCAATGTCACCCTACCCGCCCACTCCACAGGTGCCTCGATCGCCAACCCCACTGACTACCATACTTCCATCGGAAGTCTCCAATATATCTCCCTTACCCCTCCCAACATAAAAGGTACCATACTTCCATCGGAAGTCTCCAATATATCTCCCTTACCCCTCCCAACATAAAAGGTATGATAAGAGTAGTTACGTCTCTACTACCGGGTTTATTGTCTACGTAGGTCGTAATCCAATTTCTTGGTCCTCTCAGAAGGAGCAAACTGTCGATTTATCCACTACTGAAGAACCAATTGGCAATAGAGGAAGTAACTCCTTCCTTTATAAAGTGGACCATCTTTCTCTTATCTTTCAATGTGGGACACATGTGATTATTTGGGTTTAGGAGTCAATTCTCAACAACACATTATGCCGCCAACCCGGTATTTCATTCTCTAATGAACCATGTCGCTCTTGCGTTTTACTTCGTGAGTGAGCACGTCCGGAAGGGACTAACTCCGTGTGCAACACATTTCCTCAGAGGATCAACTCGCCGATGCTCTAACTAAGCCTCTCCCTCATCCTTGTCTCGAGCCTATTTTGCGCAACATCAGTCTTTCCTTTGGAATGTCCCTTTGGAACGTCTGACTTGAGGGAGCATACCGAAGATATCACATCATAATCCTTACCCACATTATTAATAGCTGTACATAAATTGTGTAATTAGTCACTCCTAGTATACTCTAGGACCTTTCACTTGCTCACATATATTCATTGTATGACGAATGTATCTATTATAAATACATGTATGTAAATATGAATTTTAAGTTTTTTGAATATATATCTTTTACAGGACTTCCCTCCTTTGAATCTAACCTTCCCTCCGAGTTGATTCCCTCGTGCGCGCCATTCTTTCTGATCATGGTTAAGGATGCATCACAGTGGTAGTAGAACATTATGCAAAGATGTATACCTCATCAAAACCTTTCCTGTTAACAATTACTAGAAGAGTTAGCCAGAGTTGCTTATAACTTAGTTGGTCTCTTGAAATTTATCGTGAGAGTAAGTAAACTAATTAAGGAAGCGGTTAGTTCTCAAATATAAAGAGTTAATAACAAAAAAAGGTCTTATGATAACATTAGCATAAACGGTTTTAAATAAGTAATTGTCTGAACTGTGTATTAAGGTGGAGACTAGAGACTGGACACTGGAGCTTACCCTGCCTTCCCAGAGTATGTTGGGCTGTAATTGTAAATGAGATTGTCAAGCACTTCTTCAGCAGGTGCTCTGTTTGGAGATTTCCTTGCCTCACTGCATAAAACACAACTTTTGTAAGAACATGAATACTTAAGCACATCACAAGTCATCGATCATGGCACCCGTATGTCATAACCTAGTCTCAAAACCCATTGTTGTCATCCTCATCAAAACTCGACCCTATTTATGGCTCTCTTTACACAAATAATCCAAAAAGATGAATAAATGACCAATCCGATTCTCACAATCGGCCCTGCACATATGAGATGCACAAGATTTTCCTAGAAGCAAAACATGAATAAATGACCACAAATGTAGTTAAGACTTAAGATGTCAAAGTAGCAAATGAAACTAGCAAAGCATTCATGTCGGATACTTGGGTTTGTTATAATTCGAGTTAAGGTCAGTCATTTTGGGTACTAGTAACTTCATATGGACTATGGAGGCTACCTTTTTTTTTTACTTCATGTATAAGTTCATTCGCTTTCAAACCCCATCTTACTAGAAAGGACAGATTAAATCCAACTTCACGAGGGCAAACTGGCAAGACCCCTTTAAATTACCAAACAATTGACTGCGAAAAAAGTACTCCATGAAAATGGATAGACGGATTCTCGTGATAAACAAACTTCATGTGGCTCAAGTACAATACATATTCCACAAAATAAATGACAGTCTGCTCAATGTTACTCATTCCAGCTCATAATCACAATAACAACAATATTATCCAATGCCTCGAGAACTCTTGCAAATAGAGTAAGGGGTCGTACATAGATAACCTTACACGGTATTAACACAGCACCATGTCAGTTTAATTGGACAGTCATCTTGATTCTATCACTAGGCAGGGAGTATATACTAAAATTTATTAGTAGAAGAGTAGAGACCAGGTAGAGTTTACAACTTTGAGATAGTGGTTTCCTAATTACCTGATAAAGTAGTTTGCAACCCATTGCGTGACCTGTATCGCATCATCAGAATGTGGGATAACTGCGCTGCCCCCCTCATAAGCATTTTTCTGCAGTCATTACAACAGTTGAGTATCAATACTGCTCTACTTGAACGACATCAAGGCATGACAGAACTAAAGCTGAAAAAAAATATTAGATGGAACTCTGAAAGAAATAATAATGGACCACATTCAATATTTATTACTTTCATTGCTCTATTTAATCACTCACCATACGTTTTTTTGTGCACAAACATGCAAAGTGTAAGAATAAAGAAAAAGGCCAACTTCTACAGAAAATGTTGAGCTCTTGTGGATGCATGACGAGTTCATTGAGAGAGAGAGAGAGAAAGAGAGGGAGAGTGTTAAGATCTTGTGCAAACTTTTTTACGGTTCCAAGCGTACGAAGTCACAAATGACCCGGTGAGAACCATCTACTTGTTGAGAGTCGTGAGAACCTCCACCATATATTATATGTTTACCTACCCATTGAATTATACGACGGAGTTAAATATGTCATTAAGTTTTGAAAAGAATATTATTTAAATGGAGTTCTCAAGGTTCTCACCGACTTGGTGGCTCTTACATGATCTTAATTATATATATTGCCCTCAACAGTCCAAAATTTTGCGGGTCCGCCATTTTTCATCAAAATTATCCCAAGTTATCCACAATATCACAAGTTTTGAGTAAATCTATTGTGAGATTGTCTCACATAAACTTTATGTTAGACACATTTTATAGTACACTAAACATTAGTCCCCCTTTTTTTATACTGTATTATAAATCAACCCCTATATATGGGGTTTTCAATTACTCACATTTCCTTCAGTAAAAACTTGTTTATTGTGAAAATGACTACTCCGTACTTTATCCTCTTGCATCTTACATATTACAAAAAATGCCCCTAGTTATGAATGTTATCTTATTCTATGTTACTCAGACTCGTGGACACGTGTCGGACACGTAATTTTTGAAATTTTAGGATACGTGGACACGGTCAACGGAGTGTCTTGACCAAGTTAGTGGACACGACACGGACACGGCACTATTAAAATAATTTAATTTTATACATTAATGTAAATATTTATTACAAATTTAAGTTTTATTTTTTTAAAAGGGAAAACTAAGGTGTGAAATTTGAAGGGTTTTCAACTGTCTTGGAAACATCAGTGAAATAAAAGGGGATTTTTAACCTTTTTACAGTTGTCTAAACACCCCACCTACCCATTATTTTAACCTATTAAAACATCACCTACTTACCTACCCCACCCCAAGATAGTTCTTCAGCCACCATAATCAGCATGCACCAGCCGCCGCCGCCACCACCACCACCACCACCGTACATCAACCACCAAACACCCAACGTCGTCGTTCTCTGACAAGGTTTCTACACTTAATCTTCACTACTTTATCTCTCTCTGTTCCTATTCTCCATCCTCGACCACCGTGTCCGTGTCGCGTCCACGGCCGCCGTGTCCGGCACGTGTCCCGTGTCGTGTCGTCACACGTGTCGTGTCGACACGCGACACGCCGGAGGACTGACGTGTCGGAGTAACACAGATCTTATTTAACCTAAAACCTCAATTAAATCTATTTATCAATTATAGTAATCACCTAAATGACACTCACCTCCGTACCGAAGCATCCATTTTCACAACCATCGCCATTGATTTCCCACCACATGAACCAAAATCTCCCAACAACCACCAAACCGCACCCAACCACACACCCTTGCGGCCCGTAACACCACGCACAACCCAACCACCCTAAGCCCACAACCGCACCCAACTATGGGTGTCATTGAGATGAGACAGCTCGCGAGCAACTCGAGATTGGCTCAGTCAAAGCTCGGTCAAAGCTCGTACTCGTGTGAGCTCGGCTTGGGCTCGGGGTCAGGCTCGGCTCAAAACTTAATGAGTCAAGCCGAGCAAGGCGTGGCTCGGCTCAAAAAGCTCGCGAGCAGCTCGATATTATGTGATTAGTTAATAGTTTGCTCTTAATAAAAAAAAATTAATAATTAATACTCCGTACATAGTTTTTTCAGAACATAAAATGTTCTTATTAATTTGCTTAATACATTTTGTGTATGTTTTTTGATCCCAAGTAATTAAAACACATTGATAAAAAAAACGTAAATTTTAATAGTTATATATAGGCTTGAGTTAGGCTCGAATTCACATTTTAGCTCGCGAGCTTGTTTGCAAGCTCAATTTTTTCAAACTCGGGTAAGCTCGAGATCGGCTCGAGTTCGAATTTTTCTTAACGAACACGAGCCGAACAAGGCCAAACTCATGCTCGGCTCGTTGCCACCCCAACACCCAACAAACCTAAGCCCAGAATCGCACCCAACCACCACAACCGCCCCACCCACCACAAGCATCACCTTAACATTTGATGCCATTAGTCGGCCCATTTCTAGCCCTTTCTATTATTCCCGCGCCTAAATCTGGGCTCATTGCATCTACTTACCAGGTGGCTGGTAACACGCGACCACGACCACATTCTAATAACCGCACAACCTCTTTCGCACCGCCACTTTTTTCGTACCACCACACTAACCTAAGCCTTTCTCGCACCACTGTTGCCATCACTTCTCACACATGTGCTTCTGCAGATGTGCCACCGACATTTTTCTAGGGAGTGGTGGTCGTAGTAGTAATTGTTGTGCAGGTGGAAGGTTGTGGCGAAATAATGATGGAGGTTCCATGTTGTTGAGCCGAAGGATTACCAGTGAAAAGGACAATAGATACCGTAAATAAAAACAAAGAGGGTAGAGGATAGCTGGGACCCATTTTTTTTTTTTATATATTTTTCTTGTTTTCATAAGATTTGTACCATTTGCCTATGGGGCTAATTCAACAAAAGGATGGAGTAATAAAAAGAAGAAAAAGCTTAAAACTAAGAAGGTAACAACCCATTATGTGAGAGGTCTCACAATAAATTATTGTGAGGTCGTCTCATTCGAGGATTAGTGTTAATTAGGCCATGTTAATTAGAGGAGGTTGAACTGAAGTGAAGTGAGTTGTGCCGAGCTGAAATGAAGTGCGCTGAAGTATGACAAAATGAATATTGGGTTAAACTGAACTCAAGTGAAGTGAGCTGAAGGGGATTATACTTTCATATTTTACCACGTTAATTTTCTGTCAAAGAGATTACAAAATATGAAAAATAAATTGATTTCGTTCAAAAAAAATTGGTTACAAACTGTATAAATAAATTAAAATCCAAGACCACTTTTTTTTTAAATCCACATTTAGAAAACTATTACTCCGTATTAATCAACTTATTTTCAGAATTTAAGAAAATTAGAAGTAAAAAACTGGGCAGTAAGCATTTTTTTTCTCCATTGTATATACATAAATAAATAATGTTGTATACAGAGTAGTTTCAGATCTTTTATGATTATATGTTTAAGAAATCTGCTATTTCTTGATAGAAAATTAGGATGGCAAACCTGAGGGTGCAAAACTGAAATAATGTTGATGTTGACAAGTTGGGGTTATTGTAATTTGTAACTCGGGATTAGAACAGGCCAGATCAGCTGAACTTTAAATTACAGTGAGCAATTCTTCCTAGAAAAATAAGAGAAGCTAATAAATCAAAGACAGGCTATATGAAAAAATACCTCAGGATGCCACTGTAAAGCAGTGATAGGATAATGCTGAGCTTGTGCAGTTGATACATAAACCTAATCATCAAACAGGTATTGAATCCAACATGAGATAAACCACAGAATAGAAACCTGAAATATTCATAATCATTTAATTGCAAGGGTGTGGTGTTTGTCATAGCACCTTATCATTTTTGTCAGCGCTGGTTGTCAGGATTCTAAAGAATCTTGATAGTTGTTTGTTGCCTTCTAGTGTCTTCGGTGATATGCCATACTGGAGCCCCAAAAACCATAGAATGTGTTAAAAGGAGAAGGTACTCATAAGGAATAATATAATCAGAGCACGAGATAGAAGATTGATATATAGTTAAAATAAAGAAATTAGCAGACAAGAAACAATGCACACGTAGTTCAATAACAAGCTATGTTACTCACTCATACAGGGTTAGGACTTACAGAAACATTTTCATGTGTCAAACTCAGCTATCATATGAAACATCATGTTTTTGCTTTAAAAGAAAAATCCAAGTGGTATTACCATGTCCTAGTGTCTAGTGTCTTGCATGGCTACATCATACATAAGGTGGAAAATACACGTAGGCTACAAGAGCTCACGAACTCTAGTGATCCACGAACCAATCTTTCATTCCGTCAAGATCTTACAAAAATACTACTCCCTCCATTTATATATGTTCTACCCATTTACTTTAGACACGATTCTTAAGAAAAATGAATAAATAATGAAAATGGGAGAGAAGTTGATACAAGTGGGCCATAGATTAAAGTATTCAAAAATGAAGTTGTGAGAGACTAATGGAAAGAATAGAAATGGGTAGAACATTAAAAAAAGGACTCAAAGTGGAAAATGGGTAGAACACTAATAAATGGAGGGGATACATCCGTTCCAATGAGTTATATTGTTTGCTTTGTGCACATGGATTTAGGTGGTATTGGGAATGACAATTTTAGGGTTAAAGTTACTCTTTTGCCCTTTAAACAATTAGACAGATTTTGGTGGGTCAATTAAGGAGAGGGTAGTCTAGTCTTTTTAGTAAGCAATTGTGTGGACAATAATAAAAATGTATACAAATGAATAGAACGGACCAAAATGGAATATGTATACAACTCATTGGAACGTAGGGAGTACTATCAAAGATTATTGACTTTTAAGACCATAAAATGATCACTAAAATGCTCCTGGCCTCATTGCTAGTTGAAGACTGACTATGAGTCAATAAAACTCTGTTGATATGTGCTACATAAGAGCACCATGAGAATGTGAGGAGTTTCAACTTTAAAAACAGCTACAGCTTTTCTATATTGATAATGCATAGTAAGCTAACCACTCCTACAATTAAGGTTTACAAGAAAAAAGTTACGGAGTAGTAAGCTATAATTCTCCGAAGGGGTCAAGAGGCATTATCCTAAAGTCTCATCCGTAATTCCTAAGAGTCAGTTCAACCACAGCGGACAGAAATTGGAAGAATACCAGAGAGCTAAAAAGGTGACTAAAGATGATATCCACATGACCACATCCTTGACACAACACAGGGTATAAAAGTCACTGCAACAGTGTAACTCACTTTATGGTTCTGCATCACAAGACAATCCGTGCTTAATTTTCTCAGCAAATCAGGAGGAAACCTACAACAACAAATGAAAAGAGGATCAGGGATAAAAATTACTCGTAATAATTTTAATATGTACAAGAAATAAATGTTATTCAGGGATTACACAGACCAATTTAATACACATAGTACGTGTAAGAGCAATTGCAATAGAAGAACTCAAAAATAAGTTCTTCCATTTCCACATAATATATTGACAATCTCCATGTTTAAGAACTTTTAATTACAATGGAAGAACTTGTTATTTTATTCTTAAATGGAACCCATTTTTATTTGTTCTCTAATCAAATTATTTTATTTTACTTGAAAAATGCAAGAACTTGGTTCTTAAATAGGAACCAAAGTCTTATTTCTACAACCCCAATGTAACATACAATAGAAGAACTTTATAATCTAGGGTTCTTGGTGACAAACTCAAGAAAAAAAACCACTATTGTGATTGCTCTAACAAGCCTCTGTTTGACCAAGTAAATACACACTCAAATCAAAGCATTGCTTTTGTATGAACAGTGCCAATACTCAAGTCATTAATCAAAAAATGAGGTGACAAGCAGTTAATGATTCTCATGTTTTGTATTTCCTCCAAACTTCACAAAGAATAAGAACAAAAGGACATGTTCCCTTCAACAGACGTGGTCCGACACTTTATACTATGTATATTGGTAAATCCATTAATTTTTTTCCTTACCATCGATACCTATGACTAGTTATTGACTACCATAAGTCCATGATAAACTTAAATGCCCTCTGCTGAGTGGAATGACTTTCAGGAGAAAATTAAAAGTAATGTGGCTTCTAAACTAGCAAGACTGAACATGGTATGAGTATTATTCTGCACAAGTTAAAGGGTTTATATTTATAAGACAAAGAAACGGGTTAACAAATAAATTGGATACCCTTTTCAGCCATTTTGCATACAAAATTCACAGGTGCGACGTTTTTCTATGAGGTAATACCATACCTCTGGAAAACAGTTCCTTTAATGCTTACGTCTTCCACGAACTGAAGAGGGGACGCCATATAACTTGCACTAAATCTTTCAAGGATATTGTTGTCCTATAATCACCAATGACCATAAGTTAGGCTATGTTTGACACATCATTTTACGCTCGAGAGAACAATACATCAAACTGTTCCTACCAGAAGGCCAGCTCATCTATGTGTAAGTGTGTGGCAAATACTCGTATTATATAAGCTAGTTGAAACAAAAAGCTACTTAGCGTAGCATGTGAGAAATAAGGTAGCTGAAACTATTTTCCCCTTCAATTATTACACCAATAATAAAACCATGTTTGTCTATATCATTTGAATCAGATAGCTTCTAATAGTGTTAGCTAGCTAAACAACTTTCAACTATTCACTCTGATTCATTGGATACCTATTACCTTTTTGGGTATGTCATCTAACAGTTATCTATTTCTACTTTTGGTCAGTTTTGTGGATTTTTGTTGTGTATGTGGGGTAATAGGGATTTACATGTTCCAAAATCACTCAATTTTCTTTCCTTGGTCCTTGTAACAAAAGCCATAGATAAAGTACTCATTGAATCGAAGGGAATAGTTTTAAGCTATCAACTACGGAGTAGTTTTTTAAGCTTTCACATAGCTTTCTAAGCTAGTTTTGCCAAAAAGGATATTGTACCGTACGTGACGACATGGTTCTTCAATTGA
The DNA here is from genome assembly GCA_958450325.1 of Agrostemma githago. Classification (NCBI taxonomy): domain Eukaryota; kingdom Viridiplantae; phylum Streptophyta; class Magnoliopsida; order Caryophyllales; family Caryophyllaceae; genus Agrostemma; species Agrostemma githago. Next base: position 54,470,898 of record OY288258.1, on the reverse strand, counting down.
AGAAGTCATCATACAAAAAATGTTCACACATAATCAATTTATGGTTCTATCCTGCTAGTAAACATCAAACATGACCAGAAAAACATGAAAGGATCAAACAACACACAAGAAGAAGTAGATATAGACATGGACTCTCAAGTCACAAATAATTATGAGTTTATGACTAAATCACCTTACTAATGATCATCGTTAACAGCTCAAACCCCAAACAGATTGCATAACAAGGAAAGAACTGGCCTGCATCATTCTTCTCCAGCACTTTCTGAAAACAATAGTGATCAAGGGAAGTAGTTAACAGCTTATAAAATTATGCCCATGAAACTGTAAAAGCAATTAGCACTTCATAGTTCATACCTTGAAAATTTCACCAACAACGTCGAAGTACTGACCACTTTTAGCCCACCCACCAGTAAAGAGCACTCCATTAACTAAATCAAGCTTCTGTAGCACACAAAATCATCCACATCAAATTTTCCGTCGTATGACAATCAAATGAAATTTGACAAGCCTAACGACACCAAGTCTGCCTATTCATATAGAAAAAGGCCATATTGAGAAATAAAACATTGCTAAAATTGCTATATCATTACATAGTTTCATCAACAAAATATTACTCCGTAGTTCCAAGAGGGAGCAGTCTCTCTTTCAGGAAATGGAGAGGAATCGGATGATGGTTGGCTGGTAGTTAAGGAGCCCCAAGAGCAAATATGTTGGTTCATGACTATACTAGCCAGTCCCTCTAAAAGATACTAGTGACAAAAAAAATGGAAACATCCCTTATGGCTTCATTTGGTAAAGACACAGATACAATGTGTAATCTAGTAATCTTAATTCATGGGGTCACAATTTCACAGCTCCTGATAAATGAATCAAAGGGTGATCTCCAATAACTTTACCAACAACTTCAAACTTTCCAAAACTACCTAAAACTTGATAAAAAAATTATTACCAAACAGGGATGGATGGGTCAAATATTAGCGGATAAATAAGACAAAATCAGAATGTATAGCGAGAATCCAGCAGATGTTTGTGACAGATAAATTAATTGCAAAAGTGGTAAGGTAACTAAAAAGCGGGGAAATGGATGGTTGAAAAGAAGATAACAGTACATACTTTGAGAAGAAGATGGGGAGGTTGAGTGTAATCAAGGGGGACAACAAGAGCACCAGCTGACTCGATGAATTTAACATAGGAGGCGGCAATGTAAGAGACGTCGGTGCCGTTGTGAAGGCGGCCGGAAGCACCGTCTCCAGGGTGGGTGAGAATACCGATGATGGGTCGGAAGGAAGAAGAAGAAGAAGCAGGGCAGCTTGAGGAGATGGATTTGCTATGGTAGCGGCCGCGGGTTGAGTTTGGTGTGTTGAAATCACGGTGGGTAGGGAGCATGATGGTCTGAGGAAGTGGGTTTGAAAATGGTGAAATCAGGAAGAGGATTAGGAGTATCCATAAGAAGAACTGGATACTTCTAGGTCGAGTGATGTCTGACATTACTGGAGTAAGGAGCTTATGTTCGCTAATGGCTATGGCTGGCTAGTGGAGGGGATCTAGGCGTCTTAGTCTCACTCTTAGAACATGTCTCTAATAGGAGGTCCTCTCCATTATAGCTTATGTATTGTTCATCCTCTTGGTAAGAGGATCATGTCACTTTCCTCTAATTTTAAAGGAAAATGATTCTTGACCCTTGTGCAAAATACATACTCTAACATTGCCCCATTTTTCTTTTTGAGCTGAGTTCAATCTTTTACCCACTTTCAATTTTAGGCCATAATTACGTGGTTCACATTCACCCACTCATTTATCTCTCTTCTTTCTTCTTTTTTTAACCACTCATTTTTCCTTCCTTATTTTCCACCCCATAAAGAAACGGGGCAATCATAGGAACTCGGAGGGAGTATTTTTTAATATATCATGTTTACCTTTTATCTTTTATAAAAATTGAAAATAATTTTATTTTCTATCATTTTATATGTTTTCATTTTATTTTCTTTTATTATATCATGTCGTTTCATAATTGCACTTATTTTGTCAAAATAATTAATATTGTTGACTTAAAATTTATTTATTAATGCATATTAGTTGGTGAGAAATGAATGTCTCGATAAATTTGATATTGCAAGTATTTTATTCCGTTAAATGTTGGTGAGTGTATGTGAGACATTGTATTTTGTAGTGAACTTCTAATATGCTAAGAACTACTTGAAAATGACGTTGACTCATGTACCTTTTTTCCCGAGTCATTTGTTGCTACTCCTTAAATGTATGCGGAGAGAAATTTAGACAACTTTATGACTAGGAGGGAAGAACTACATGACAAACAAAACACATGTCTTTAAAGAACGATTTGGTCGAGCATATGTGGACTATGTTCCAAGGCTCGATCATAAATTAAAATCAAAATTTTTCTGTTATGTTTCATGTATTTTCATTTAATGTATTTTATTACGATTTTTATGTTACTAGATTTAATTTAATTATCACATTTTAAAATAAAAATAGCTATAGGAGTAATTTGTATATTATGAAAACAATATAAAGTAAGTCAATATTAACTATACAATCATTAAGAAAATAAGAAAAATAATCTAAGAGAATACTCTCTATTGTGGAAGAAAAATTGAAGAAGAGAAGAGGAAGAGGATATAGATAGTGAAAAAGGTAATGGAGAAAAGAGAATATGAGATGTCAAAAAAATAGAGGGAGAGAGAAGAAATAAGAGGATCAAAATGTCTTCTCTATTGTACATGGTCTTAGAACATGTACAATGGAGAGGACTCTCTCCTCTAAGAGGAGGAGGTCCTCTCCATTGTAGCTTATGTATTGTTCATCGTCTTGGTAGGAGGATCATGTCACTTTCCTCTAATTTTAGAGGAAAATGATTCTTGGTCCTTGTGCAAAATACATATTTTTTAATATATCATGTTTACCTTTTATCTTTTATAAAAATTGGAAATACTTTTATTTTCTATCATTTTATATGTTTTTATTTTAATTTCTTTTCTTTTATTATATCATGTTGTTTCATAGTTGCACTTATTTTGTCAAAATAATTAATATTGTTGACTTAAAATTTATTTATTAATGCATATTAGTTGGTGAGAAATGAATGTCTCGATAAATTTGATATTGCAAGTATTTTATTCCGTTAAATGTTGGTGAGGGTAGGTGAGACATTGTATTTTGTAGTGAACTTCTATCTTCTAATATGCTAAGAACTACTTGAAAATGACGTTGACTCATGTACCTCTTTTCCCGAGTCATTTGTTGCTACTCCTGAAATGTATGCGGAGAGAAATTTAGACAACTTTATGGCTAAGAGGGAAGAACTACATGACAAACAAAACACATGTCTTTAAAGAACGATTTGGTCGAGCATATGTGGACTATGTTCCAAGGCTCGATCATAAATTAAAATCAAAATTTTTCTGTTATGTTTCATGTATTTTCATTTAATGTATTTTATTACGATTTTTATTGTAACACCCCTAATTTTTATAAATTAAATTTGTATTCATATTTTTTTTATTTCGTTGACGATTCAACTCGTAATCCATTTTAATTCTTCTCGGATTTACTTTTAATTCATCTTGAAGTCCTAAAATCTTTATTTTAACTCGAATTTCTTTTTCCAACTCGAAACTCGTTGAAATATTTATTATGTCCTCGAGAAATTTGGAAATACCTCGCATAAAACCTGGTGAGCTTTAAACAGTTTTAGAGCCTTGTTGGTTAATTAGTTTAATAGTGCTGTGGCAGTTTGTAGAATTTCGGTAGCATGATTTGATTCTGTGTCATTTGGTGGATTCTTACCCTATTGATCAAGTGATTGTTTGAGCAAGTGAAGCCTTGTATTGGGGGTTGTAGCTGTCGATAGTCTTAGCTTGGAAGTTATAGCAAGTGGCAATTTTGGAGGTTGTAGATTGTGTAAGACAACCAACTTTCTGATATTAATGGACTTAGTGTTGTTTGGTGGAAATAGAACCCTGAGTTGTGGGAGTCGTACTAGAAGTCTCGCGAATCTTAAACTCCTTTATAATTTTCGAGAGTTCTGTTTGATTCTCGATTTTGTTCTTCCCTCCGCTTCTCTCGAATTCTGCTCCTCCAAACTGTTGTTGGTATCCCTTCTACCCTTTATCGAGTTTGAAGATTTTTGTTTCGATTTAATCCTTAAATTTTTAACCAAACTCCCCGTTTTGGAAAATATTTGACTAATTTAAACTTTTGAGTTAAATTTTTATGTTACAATTTTAAACTTTACAAACTTCGTTTTGCTTTGACGCTTTTGTTGAAGTTTATATCTAGTTATTTTTAAAATATCTTAAAAACCTGTTTGAAAATAATTCAAAATTATTTCAAATATTTATTTTTGTATCGATAAGTATTATATATATATATATATATATATATATATATATATATATATATATATATATGTTACGGAGTAGTTTACTTGACCCGTCTCGTGGTACTATTTTCGATCCAATTTGTTTCTAACCTAATTGAGTCACGTTTAAGCTTTCTCATTTTGTTCAAGTGAAATAATTTTGTTTCTCTTCTATTTTCGTGTTCCTGTAAGTTTCAGGGACGAAACTTTTTTTAGTGGGGAAGGTTGTAACACCCCTAATTTTTATAAATTAAATTTGTATTCATATTTTTTTTATTTCGTTGACGATTCAACTCGTAATCCATTTTAATTCTTCTCGGATTTACTTTTAATTCATCTTGAAGTCCTAAAATCTTTATTTTAACTCGAATTTCTTTTTCCAACTCGAAACTCGTTGAAATATTTATTATGTCCTCGAGAAATTTGGAAATACCTCGCATAAAACCTGGTGAGCTTTAAACAGTTTTAGAGCCTTGTTGGTTAATTAGTTTAATAGTGCTGTGGCAGTTTGTAGAATTTCGGTAGCATGATTTGATTCTGTGTCATTTGGTGGATTCTTACCCTATTGATCAAGTGATTGTTTGAGCAAGTGAAGCCTTGTATTGGGGGTTGTAGCTGTCGATAGTCTTAGCTTGGAAGTTATAGCAAGTGGCAATTTTGGAGGTTGTAGATTGTGTAAGACAACCAACTTTCTGATATTAATGGACTTAGTGTTGTTTGGTGGAAATAGAACCCTGAGTTGTGGGAGTCGTACTAGAAGTCTCGCGAATCTTAAACTCCTTTATAATTTTCGAGAGTTCTGTTTGATTCTCGATTTTGTTCTTCCCTCCGCTTCTCTCGAATTCTGCTCCTCCAAACTGTTGTTGGTATCCCTTCTACCCTTTATCGAGTTTGAAGATTTTTGTTTCGATTTAATCCTTAAATTTTTAACCAAACTCCCCGTTTTGGAAAATATTTGACTAATTTAAACTTTTGAGTTAAATTTTTATGTTACAATTTTAAACTTTACAAACTTCGTTTTGCTTTGACGCTTTTGTTGAAGTTTATATCTAGTTATTTTTAAAATATCTTAAAAACCTGTTTGAAAATAATTCAAAATTATTTCAAATATTTATTTTTGTATCGATAAGTATTATATATATATATATATATATATATGTTACGGAGTAGTTTACTTGACCCGTCTCGTGGTACTATTTTCGATCCAATTTGTTTCTAACCTAATTGAGTCACGTTTAAGCTTTCTCATTTTGTTCAAGTGAAATAATTTTGTTTCTCTTCTATTTTCGTGTTCCTGTAAGTTTCAGGGACGAAACTTTTTTTAGTGGGGAAGGTTGTAACACCCCTAATTTTTATAAATTAAATTTGTATTCATATTTTTTTTATTTCGTTGACGATTCAACTCGTAATCCATTTTAATTCTTCTCGGATTTACTTTTAATTCATCTTGAAGTCCTAAAATCTTTATTTTAACTCGAATTTCTTTTTCCAACTCGAAACTCGTTGAAATATTTATTATGTCCTCGAGAAATTTGGAAATACCTCGCATAAAACCTGGTGAGCTTTAAACAGTTTTAGAGCCTTGTTGGTTAATTAGTTTAATAGTGCTGTGGCAGTTTGTAGAATTTCGGTAGCATGATTTGATTCTGTGTCATTTGGTGGATTCTTACCCTATTGATCAAGTGATTGTTTGAGCAAGTGAAGCCTTGTATTGGGGGTTGTAGCTGTCGATAGTCTTAGCTTGGAAGTTATAGCAAGTGGCAATTTTGGAGGTTGTAGATTGTGTAAGACAACCAACTTTCTGATATTAATGGACTTAGTGTTGTTTGGTGGAAATAGAACCCTGAGTTGTGGGAGTCGTACTAGAAGTCTCGCGAATCTTAAACTCCTTTATAATTTTCGAGAGTTCTGTTTGATTCTCGATTTTGTTCTTCCCTCCGCTTCTCTCGAATTCTGCTCCTCCAAACTGTTGTTGGTATCCCTTCTACCCTTTATCGAGTTTGAAGATTTTTGTTTCGATTTAATCCTTAAATTTTTAACCAAACTCCCCGTTTTGGAAAATATTTGACTAATTTAAACTTTTGAGTTAAATTTTTATGTTACAATTTTAAACTTTACAAACTTCGTTTTGCTTTGACGCTTTTGTTGAAGTTTATATCTAGTTATTTTTAAAATATCTTAAAAACCTGTTTGAAAATAATTCAAAATTATTTCAAATATTTATTTTTGTATCGATAAGTATTATATATATATATATATATATATATATATATATATATATATATATATATATATATATATATATATATATATATATATATATATATATGTTACGGAGTAGTTTACTTGACCCGTCTCGTGGTACTATTTTCGATCCAATTTGTTTCTAACCTAATTGAGTCACGTTTAAGCTTTCTCATTTTGTTCAAGTGAAATAATTTTGTTTCTCTTCTATTTTCGTGTTCCTGTAAGTTTCAGGGACGAAACTTTTTTTAGTGGGGAAGGTTGTAACACCCCTAATTTTTATAAATTAAATTTGTATTCATATTTTTTTTATTTCATTGACGATTCAACTCGTAATCCATTTTAATTCTTCTCGGATTTACTTTTAATTCATATTGAAGTCCTAAAATCTTTATTTTAACTCGAATTTCTTTTTCCAACTCGAAACTCGTTGAAATATTTATTATGTCCTCGAGAAATTTGGAAATACCTCGCATAAAACCTGGTGAGCTTTAAACAGTTTTAGAGCCTTGTTGGTTAATTAGTTTAATAATGTTGTGGCAGTTTGTAGAATTTCGGTAGCATGGTTTGATTCTGTGTCATTTGGTGGATTCTTACCCTATTGATCAAGTGATTGTTTGAGCAAGTGAAACCTTGTATTGGGGGTTGTAGATGTCGATAGTCTTAGCTTGGAAGTTATAGCAAGTGGCAATTTTGGAGGTTGTAGATTGTGTAAGACAACCAGCTTTCTGATATTAATGGACTTAGTGTTGTTTGGTGGAAATAGAACCCTGAGTTGTGGGAGTCGTACTAGAAGTCTCGCGAATCTTAAACTCCTTTATAATTTTCGAGAGTTCTGTTTGATTCTCGATTCGTTCTTCCCTCCGCTTCTCTCGAATTCTGCTCCTCCAAACTGTTGTTGGTATCCCTTCTACCCTTTATCGAGTTTGAAGATTTTTGTTTCGATTTAATCCTTAAATTTTTAACCAAACTCCCCGTTTTGGAAAATATTTGACTAATTTAAACTTTTGAGTTAAATTTTTATGTTACAATTTTAAACTTTACAAACTTCGTTTTGCTTTGACGTTTTTGTTGAAGTTTATATTTAGTTATTTTTAAAATATCTTAAAAACCTGTTTGAAAATAATTCGAAATTATTTCAAATCTTTAATTTTTGGATGATAAGAGTTTTATGAATATTTTCGTTAAGTGCAAATACTTATGTTTCTGCAACAATTGGATTGTCTGAGAAAATTTGACTTTTGAAAATAATTTCACAAACCCAGACTTTCATTTTATTGTTGTTGGTGGACTTTTGGATCTGTTATTTGAAGCATCTGATGACTGGTTCGAGATTTCCCAACGCTAAGTTTGATTTCTCAAAATTTGATTTTGTTTTGTCTTAAATCGATTTGACGAATTTCTTAATCAATTGATTTAGCGTCATTTTGAAAATATTTTGGGTACCCTCTTTCCATCGAATTCTTATATTAGTAAACGTGTTTGAACTATATTATGATAATATGTTTCGAATCTTCTAAAATTATTATAAGGCCGAGACTAAAACGTATAAATAAGAATTAATTTCTTAATTTCCTGATTTTTAATATGAATTATCAAATTGAAAGTTTTAATGTTTTTAGTAAAGTTACAGCATGTTTTCGAATCTGTTACTACTTTTGTACGATTTTTACTCCTATTTAAAGATCTTATGTTCAAAAAGTTTCAAAAGAGACTACTATTTATTTTAAGTTTATTATACGTCTGTTAAATTTCGTAAATTAATTCTGAGTGGTTTCGTCACAATAAATCGTTTATGAAACTGTGACAGATTAGTTCGCAAATCTGTCAGTTGTTGTAAAACCTAATTTAAAACCTATGATAAACTTTGAATTTAATTTTTATAATTTACGTAAATTAACTTTAAAGAGTCTAGTTAATGTTTCTAATTGGATTTATTTTAAAATAAAATTTTAAACGTGTTTTCTTAAAGAAATACTATAGGGTGTCGGATTCTGACAGTTTATAAAACTACGAATAAAAACATCTGTTAAGTTAGGAATTTCGATTTTCTCCAGAAACAAAAGTTTTAGTTAAACTTTTAAAGTTTTCAACCTCACTGATCTTACGTCGTTTTGATTTTTAATGATTTAATTATGAATTTTATAGTAAGACAGTGCAAATATGAAAAATCTGTAAATTAGTAATTTATTACTTTTAATTACTTAAACTCCAACCTTTTGAGAAATAATTATGATTTTTAATTTCTTTGACTTTTAATCATTAATTATACATTTATCTAATATATATAATGTTTAAGTCTCAAGGCCTAATATTAAATATTTTATATAACTCATATGTTAAACGATTTCTAATTATAATAACACCTATTTTGGAAAGTTACTATTTGAAGAAGTTTCTATTTTTGAAAGGTTACTATTTTGAGAATATTTAAGATATCTTCGGATAAAATATTTGTTGGTTGAATATGGAATAATGTTGGAAATGAGAATGTACAGTATATAAGTCTAGGATATGTTGTTTGTTGTCATCAGCTATATGGTCAGTGTATTTGCGTCAGGGATACATTGATTGTCGAACTGGGTATCGTTTATGCTCAGGAGTCATGCGCATGTACTTAGGCTAGGACCTCGCTGAACGCAGTCCTATTATAGTTTGAGTTGTCTGGTAAGAGGGCTTAGGAGTCGCTTCGTGGGCACTGAGTTCCTTAACCAGTGAGGCTTAGGGGTCGCTTCGTGGGCACTAAGTTACACTTCGGTGTTGTTTTGACATATTTCTAGTAGTAAAAGTTGTACTTATCATCGGTTTTATATTCCATTATTCGTTTTGACGCCGTCAGGCTGCTGAATTGTTTTCTAGTTTTGAATCTATTTTGATACATACAATGTTTTGAGTTTTAATCTATTTTCATATATTATGCTTCTATTGCTTATATATTATGTAATATGGCTGGGAGAACTGCCTGAGTTGCTTCCCACTGAATTGTGGCTGTTATGTTTATAACATGACAGGTATTCTTTGTTCAGGGGTTTGGTGTGCGCTAGCGAGTGGCATGGATCCTATTCTGCTTTAATCATGTTTATTTATGGGTTGTTAAACCCATTTGAAGGATTTTTAATTTTTAGCCCTTTTGTAAAAGTGGCATTTGTATTGACTGATCGTTCTTTTTGTAAAGTATAGAACATCAGTGTGTTTTAATCCCAAATCTACAGTGTTTCCGCCACTGTATTGCATTAGAATTTATAGGGGATTACATTTATGTTACTAGATTTAATTTAATTATCACATTTTTAAAAAAAAATAGCTATAGGAGTAATTTGTATATTATGAAAAAAATATAAAGTAAGTCAATATTAACTATACAATCATTAAGAAAATAAGAAAAATAATCTAAGAGGATACTCTCTATTGTGGGAGAAAAATTGAAGAAGAGAAGAGGAAGAGGATGTAGATAGTGAAAAAGGTAATGGAGGAAAGAGAATATGAGGTGTCAAAAAAAATAGAGGGAGAGAGAAGAAATAAGAGGATCAAAATGTCCTCTCTATTGTACATGGTCTTAACTCTGAAGGAGAGCACTGCACTACCGGACATTTTTGGTCATGTCTCGCTTTCACATGCTGTGGACTATAAGGTCATGCTCTTTTCAGCTTATTTTCACCCTGTTTCAGACCAGCTCAGCTTCTATCAACTCAGCCCAGTTCGTATCAGCTCAGCCCAGCTCCTATAAGCTCAACTCAGCTCAGCCCTAATATTTTCAGCTCAACTCCAATATTTTCAGCTCCTAAAATAATACTTCAATAATAATAATAATAATAATAGTAATAGTATTATTATTATTATTATTATTATTATTATTATTATTATTTATTTATTTATTTATTTATTTATGTAAAACGGAAGTTGCATCAAGAACGAAACAAATTACAATAAGTTATTATTATTGTTGTTGTTGTTTTTTTTTTTTTTTTGCAAGAAGGGTAGCTTACTTTTATTCATCCACCGAGGGGGAAAAACAAAAGCAACAAAAATCTTACAAACAAGCGGCCAAAAGAATTAACCATCTAGCCTCGATAAATCAAAATGAGACTCGTGGTTACAATGTAAAATTCTAATACTTACATGATTCTTGATCCTTTGGATAAGGTCCTTAGGCGTTCTATCTATGCCCACAAAAATACGTCTATTACGTTCTTCCCATATAACGTAGATAGTAGCAACAATACTACATATACGCCATTGAATGCGCCAGTTATTGTTACGCTTAAATCTCCATGCTCTTTTGATCTCTTTACCGATACTACCTGCTCTTTGAGTAATTCCCTGCCAATAATTGATCCCTTTCATTACCTCCTGTGAGTACTCGCACTCGAAGAACATATGGGTTTTAGTTTCCTCATGATTTCTGCATAACACACATTGACTAGCGAGGTTGAATCCTCTAATCTTAAGAGCATCCAGTGTGGGTAGCCGATTCTGCAGAGCTAGAGTGCTAATGATGCTGTGACTCGGGCTACAAACGGGGTGCCAAATAGTAGAGAAATCTCGTTTCGAAGGCAGTGGGCCTCGAAAGAAGTCATAGGCCATGTTTAGAGAGAAATTCCCCTTCAAGGTCCATCCATTCACAAGATCTCTAGCGCCATCTTCCGTCCCTGTTTTTTCCAAGATGAAGTTACGGATTGCCATAATACTACGCCAAACTTCAGCGTCCCCCTCATTGCTCTTTGCTTGCCATATCGTGCATCTACTAGTTTTGTAGCCATGGACCCATCGAGTCCAGATGTTGTCAATGTTATTTTGAAGGCTCCATATGTTACGAGATAAGAGAGCCTTGTTCCAAGCTTCAAAATTTTTGATATGGAACCCACCTTCCTCTTTGGGGGTACAAACGTCGCTCCACCCCTTGAAGACCATCTTACGTGTTCCATCTTGTACATTCCAAAAAAAATTCTTACATAATCGATTAATCTCATGAAGAACCCCCTTTGGCAGAAGAAAATTCGCACCCCAGTAAGAGAGTAACCCCATAATGGTCGAGTTTATGAGTTGCACTTTTCCGGCATAGGAGAGCATTTTAGAGCTCCAGTGATGTATCTTATCTTTTATCTTCTGTAAAAGACCGCTATAATCACTGATTTTTAGCTTTCCAGGACTTAGGGGCACGCCTAAATATCTGAAGGGGAAGACCCCTTGCATAAAACCAGTGAGCTGGCTTATTTCGGTTTGGATGCTAGGCCTCACCCCTCCAAGGTAAATATCGGATTTTTGAACATTAGGCACAAGCCCAGAAGCATCAGCAAAGCGTTGGAGACAATCAAAAAGGAATTTTACGGAAGGAGTGTCTCCTCTAGCAAATAGCATTAAATCGTCAGCAAAGATTAGATGGTTCAATTTGATCTTTGTGCATTTAGGGTGGAAGGAAAAATGCTCATATGAGTGGCATTTCCTTAAATCACGAGACAAAAGCTCCATGGCCAGAACAAATAAGTAGGGCGACAAGGGGTCACCTTGACGTAGACCTCGCTTTCCTTCAAAAAATCCTTTGTTCTCCCCATTTATGCATATAGTGTACCAAGGTGTGGAGACAAACATCATTATCCAATCCACAAAATCAGTTGGGAACCCATAAGCAAGGAGTATAGCATTGAGGAAATTCCAATTAAGAGAATCAAAGGCCTTACGGATGTCAATTTTCATCAAACAGCGAGGGGAAAGATATGCTCGTCCGTATCGCTTCACAAGCATTTGGGATACCATGATATTGTCAAAGATGTTTCTACCCTTGGTGAAGGCGGACTGCTCTTGTCCAACAATCTTTGGTATGACATTCTTGAGTCGATTTGATAACATCTTGCTCATAATCTTATAAATTGTGGTACAGCAAGCTATGGGACGGAAGTCAAGAACAGTGGAAGACACGTCCTTCTTAGGTATGAGAGCAATAACGGTGGTATTGATTTGCTTGAGCATTCGTTTCTTCCCAAGGCAATCCCTAATGGCAGCGCAAACATCATTTCCCAGGATGTGCCATGTCGCTTTAAAGAAACCTGATGTGAATCCGTCATGCCCCGGACTTTTGTGCTTATCAATGCCCCATAGAGCTTGCTTGATCTCATTATCAGAGAAAGTTGCAGTTAGGTTCTCTTCCTGATTTAGGCAAATTCCACTTTTCACTGTGTCAGTACAATCCTTGGTTAGGGGGCTGCAGGTTCCCAACAGTTGAGTATAATAGTGAAGAAAAGCATCAGCTACTCCCTGTGTGTAGGAGTGCAGGTCTCCGTTTGCATCAGTAATTTCTCCTATATGGTTGGTATTTCTCCGCTCTGCGATACGGTTATAGAAGTATTTCGTACCCCCATCCGCATCCCTTATATGATATGGTTGTTGTTGTTGTTTTTGTTGGTGTTGTTATTGCATTTCGATATTAATGCAAGTTTCTTTTCATAAAATAATAATAATAATAATATCTAGGGAGTGGGGGCCCAGATAGTATCTAGGCTCCCCTCTAACTTCTTGTAATTTGTTCTGGTTTCAATGCAAGATCCATTTTATTAAAAATAATAATAATAATAATAATAATAATAATAATAATAATAATATTGTTGATGTTGCTGTTATTTTTATTACTTGTATCTCTTAATGTTACTTTTATTATCATCATCATTGTCGTTGTCGTCATCATCATCGTCATTGTTATTATTATCGTTATTATTATTTTCTACTTTTTTGTCATCATTGTTATTATAATAATTATTAATATTATTATACACTCCATAATATTTTGAGTTCTTGAAATAGATGTTACATTCAAATATTTACAACTTTGTCTCAATGTCATTACGACTAATTTACATTTTTTTACACTATTTTTGAGTGAATAAAATATCTAATATAATTATATACACACAATATATAGCATATGAGTATTATTTGTATTGTATTAAGATTTAAGAATATCAAAATTTAAAATTTTTGTATATTACATAATCAAAGATATATACATAATATTTTCTATTGTCAAGTACTAAAAAAATAAAAGTAAAAATCAAATGAATTGGAGTGAGTACTATGTTGTTGTTATTATTATTATTATCATTACTATTATAATTAATTATTATTATTATTATTATTATTATTATTATTATTATTATTATTATTATTATTATTATTATTATTATTATTATTATTATTATTATTATTATTATTATTATTATTATTATTATTATTATTATTATTATTATTATTATTATTATTATTATTATTATTATTATTATTATTATTATTATTATTATTATTATTATTATTATTATTATTATTATTATTATTATTATTATTATTATTATTATTATTATTTAGTGTTATAAGTTTTTTTTTTTTCCTTTTTTTAAAATATTATAGATAATTTATATAAGTATTTATTAGTTTCAGCTTCTTTTAATTCAGCTCAGCTCAGCTCAGCTTCTATCAGTCCAGCTCAGCTCTTATCAGACCAGCTCAGCTCAGCTCAGCGTTGTTTCAGCCGAAAAGAACAGGGCCTAATTTGCCGTATTTGTTTATACAAAACTCGGGAACGGCCTTAATCATTAAAACTGAAATCGATTGCAGCCAAGCGAACAACGTCAATCGAGATGTCGTCTGCCGAGAAAGATGCGCTAAATAGTGTGCTACAACGTTAAATTGTCGACGAACAAAAGAAAATGAAATAGATTCAAACGGACTAGCCACATTATGGATGTCCTAGTAGAGTAGTAGACCAACGCAATGTCGATACGCTCCAGCCTCTTAGCTCTCAATGCCTCCACCACAGTGAGACAATCGCTTTCAATGATGATGTTCCGAAGTCCAGTACCTCGAGCCTCCCTAACAACTTGTAGGGCAACGACCACCTCACGAAACATAGGATCTCAATCATGATCAGTTTGCACTCCACCGGCCGCCCAATCAATCCTCCCGAACGAATCTCAACTCACTAAACCCCATGTTTCCTCTAAGGCCTTAACCCCTTCACGAGACCCGCACCAACATTGATTTTGCGAATTTCACCCATTGCCACCCTCCATCCTTCAACCTCCCTCAACGAAGCATGACTCTTATTACCTTCTATGTCTCCCTCCACCCCTCTCGCCTCCCCTCCCCCCACCCCACCTGCAATCACGACACTGTTACATCCATGCTCTCTCACTCTATCCGCCGACTTTCCCTCCATCTCAGTCATCATCTTCTTCGTCCTCCTAAGAACCACTCTGTTATTCCTCATCCTCAAAGCTGCCTTATTTCACCGCTCCCAAATAGCCCAATACCATGTCAAGAATAGTGCCCTCTCCTGGACCCCTAACTCACTAAAGACCCATTCTTCCCATTCCCTCAAATTCAATCCTTGTGCTATATTAAGAACCTCACATCTCAACCCATCCCAACCTGCAATTCCGGACTACATGGAGACAGGTCTCCACGCAATCACGACATCAAGGGAAAAACTAACCCGTTAATTCCAATGGGGCTGCAATGTTACCTTTTGTAGCAAGTGCATTATTACAGAATTGCAAAAAGAATACCTTACTTTGAGGGATGACCGCCATTTGCCATACGTTGTTCCAAAGACGCTTTTACCACGCCAAATCAGACTGGCCCTCCTCATTTCCCATCCCTGGAGAGCATCACGTATGCCGGCTTCACCGAATATTCTTTGTCTCGCTCGCTCGCCATCCCAACACCATTGGTCACGTGGACTACTATTACACAGACGGGTTCTCAGCATTATATCCCTCGCCAAAGGTATAAAAATAGAGTCAATCTTCCCTCTATTCCACATGACACTGTCCTCGACAAACATTTCAACCGCCACCATAGATAGGCAGCCCCCTCTCGGATAGATAACTGTACTCATCTTGATTGCATCATCGAGATCCAAGAGTCTGTCCAAACCTTAGTGCCCAAGCCATTACCAATCTGTAGTTGTGCCCCGAGATGGATCAAATCTCGGGCTTCCCAAATTCCTTGCGCACATATAACTTGGGTTTGGGCTCGACCTCGCATTCATAAAGTTTGAGTCAAGAAAATACATACCTCAAAACACGTGACGTCGTGACACATGAGACTATCTGATTTAGTGAGGAGACGTCAAGTCTGCTTGACAAGAAGGGCTTTATTAAAGAGCTGAAAGTTTTGGAAGCCCATTCTCCCTTCCCCACGAATTTTGGGTCGACACATACATCCTATTCTAAGCGATCCACGGTATCTTAACCCACATTTGAGCTCCACCAAAACTTTGACACGAGTGAACGAAGATCGTCACAAAAATTAGTCGGTAGCTTAAAATTGCTCACTGTGTAAGTCGTTATCGATTACCCTATAGCCTTTATAACGTCCCCTTGCTTTACTAAGCAACATTCCCCGCGAGCCCTACCATTTTATCGCTACTGTATTCCGGATAGTGTGCGTAATCCTCTTCTTGGAGCTAGTGACCCATTATATAATGGAGAGATGACAAAAATCATTTTTATTTTGTGAGTCCTTATTCACATTTCATTTGTTTTATTTTATGGATACTCACTTCAGTTTTGCTAGAAATGTATTTGCATTGTTGTTCGTTAATACTATTTTTAGTTATAATTTTATCTTCCGCATTGTTTTTATTTAGAGAACTTATGCGAAGTCAATAATCAAGTCTGTAATTTCTCATTTTTCAGGTATAATAATTTTATTTCAATAGATTTTTATATTGATTATTTTACAAATAATAATATTCGAGTAACTTTAAATCTCTTGAGTTTTGTGTTTATAAGAGTGAACTTTTATTTATATTCAAAGTTGAAGTAATGTACAAAATATGATTGAGAAGTAGTTTTATTTTGAGTGTTAATCAAAGTATCACATTATGGATGATAATTGTTTTGTAATATATTTAACATTTGAGTTTAAAGGTAAATCATCAATAAAAAATTTTTAGTAAGAAAACAACAAACAAAACTTAATATTTCACTTAAAGCACTATTTACTTTTCTTGAGAAAGCTTAATAATTTTCTAAAAAGAAAAAATAATTTGGTCGTTTCACCATTTATTTAGCATTAAGAAATTCATACTATAACTAAAAAAAGTACGGAGTAATATAAAGTAATGAAGAAAGAAAAATATTGAGGACTTCGTATTTACATTTCATTAACTTAATTTATTTAGCATTCTTTTCAGCTTTGTAATATATAAATTCTAATTTAGTTCTAATTTTACCTTTTGCATTTTATTTAGAGAATTTATGCGAAGCCAATAGTCAATCAAGTCCACAATTTCTAATTTTTCAGGTATAATATTATAGTTTTATTGATCTTTACATTGATTGATTTTATAAGTACATTTTTGAGTTAATTTTAAATCACATTGGTTTTCTGTTGATAACAGTAATTTTTATTAATTGTTTCATCTAAAAAAATGTTTCATTTGTCTATATTAAAAAATATATTTATACACACTTCAAATATTTACAAAGTTGTTAGTTTTTTTTTGTGCAAGAAAATTAGCCCTTTATTCATCCATTAAGGGAATAAAGATAGAACTTAAAAAGAACACCACAAAAGCCTAAAGAGGCGTTTGGTTAGAATATAGGAAAGAGAATGTGAATAAACATGGGAAACAAGAGTAAAGGAAAACAAATCGAAATGACTTCGTTAAATTTTCCTTGTTATTACAGGGAATAAAAATGACGAGGTGGTGACGGTGTCGGGGTGACGGTAGTGACGAGATTGGTGGTGTTGGGGACATTGGTGGTGGTGGCGGTGGTGGTGACATTGGTGGTGGTGCTAGAATGGTGGTGTTTTTAGGGTGGTGGGTGATGATGAGTTGTGTTGGGTGAGGGAAACGAAATCCAAAACCTAGGAGGGTGGGGGATTGAAATTAGAGGATTATGGGGGTTGGAGAGGAAATGCAAAGGGGGAAAGAGAATGCAAAAAAGTGAAAACAAACAACAACAAAGGGAATGAAGGATGTTGATTCTCTTTCCTGTAACCCCTAAACCAAACGCCCCCTAAATATATTTATACAACTAACTAAGGTCCCGTTCTTTTCGGCTGAAATAAGGCTGAGCTGAGCTGGTCTGATAGTAGCTGAGCTGGTCTGATAGTAGCTGAGCTGGACTGATAGAAGCTGAGCTGAGCTGAACTGATAGAAGCTGAAACCGGTCCACTGTACCATTATCATTAGAATACTTCAATTCGATGTATTATTCTGGGATTAACTGTAATTGGTATTATTATTGGAATACGTCCAATAGTCAGTATTATTGCTATTAAATAACCCATAATATTATCATTATTATTATTTTTTTATGAAAAGAAATTTGCATTAAGATCGAAATGCAATAACAACAACAACAATAATAACTTATTGTAATTTGTTTTGATCTTAATGCAACTTCCGTTTCATATAAATAAAAATTAATTACTTTATTATTATTATTATTATTATTGTTATTATTGAAATATTATTTAGGAGATGAAAATATTATAACTGGGCTGAAAATATTGGACCTGAGCTGAGCTTATATGAGCTGGGCTGAGCTGATAAGAGTTGGGCTGGGCTGATAGAAGCTGAGCTGGTCTGAAACGAGCTGAAATTAAGATGAAAAGAACAGGGCCTAAGTCCTCATTATCATGAGAGTAAGTATACAAAAGTCGAGTTGTAACTAGAAGCTTTACATTAAAAATCATACTATACGTACAGTTGTTAGTGTTTTTATGTTCTCGATGTCTTAGTAAACAACTCACTTTGTTATCCGTTTTAGTTGCAGGTAAATACATTAGACCAACGATACTTAACATCACCAGTCTGCGGTTACAACCGACAGAAATGATGAGATGCAACATCTACATTAACGGTATAATTTCATGTCCACTTTTATTGTCCGATGCAATAAATTTATGTATAATATTGACAATTAATGACCACTTTTAGGTATTTCATATCTTCTAAAATGAACGCAATACTTGGTCAAAAATATATTAACATTACGATAAAAATTGAAACAGATAAACCCGTGAATTTCACGGGACACATACCTAGTGTAATTATATAAGTGTACATTTTTATTAATAAGAAATTAAGTTCAAAATCATTTCTCTTCTTAATTTCTATACTTAGAACTTTAAAGTAGACTACTTTCCCCCACCAATAATACTCTACATAAGAGCATGCCTATCCATAAATGATTTTTTCCATTCTTGGGTAAGACCTACTTCTTCCACCTCATCATATCTACTATAATTTTTTCACCCTAAAAAAATTTCTCCATACAAGAATGAGTTTTCTATTCTTCAGTGGGTCTCAACACTTTCCAACTCATTTACATCACTCAATTCAATCATTTTTATATTTCTCTATTTTATTTAAATATCAATAATTTAAATATTTTCGTAAACTTCACATATTTTAATTAAAAATTGATATTATTTTTTTAAACGTATTTTCTCTGTTATAATTTTGCATTAGTATAAATACTATTTTAGTGCATTATTTTTTCGAAAAAAGTAATTTTTTATTTACAATATCGCATTAATAAGTTTCGAATCAAATAATCAGAAAAATAGGACGAGAATTAATTAAATTATTATTACTATATTTATTATATTTATCCATTACAATAAATAATTATACTTTGTGAGACGTAGAAAATAAGATATGTGGTAGAATGTGTGAAAAAAGTGAAATGTATTTATAATTTTTTTTAAACCCTAAATATTTATATATTCGTTACTCTTAATACACCCATTAAAACACCCACACAAATTAAAACAAATGCCATTGCAATGTTATCTTCTTTATATTAAAGAAGGGACCAAGCTTAGTGATGTGACAACATAATTAGCCTAGGTTTAACAAGTAATCCAATCTTAAGCAATGACCTTAATCACTCTCTTAGGACTAAATGAAGGTTTTAGTGTGAAACCGTATTTATGTTCACACTTGCATCAAGTAAGTAAAACCAAAAAAAAAATCCAATCCATTGGTTGATTCAAAACAATTCAAAATAATTAAATGGTATCTCGGCAATTGAGTAGAGCAATTAAGCATCCCATATGAGATTACAATGCAAAACTAAGTTAATGATATGTAGTTTACAATGCAAATCAATAATTCTTCACATTTTCAAGATTATTCAATCTATTATTGGAATTGAAATTGGAATTGGAATGACTCTCGATTTTTCACTTGACTCTAATCATGTACTTTTCATCATCTTATCAAATTATACCGTTATTTCCTAAGCAGTCTTTGTGCAAAACGTCTCGATAAAGCAAAAAAGAAAAGAAAAGGAGAGGTCCGCAGTATGTCTTCATCCAAAGTCGTATCCATAGCTAGTCTCGAGCAAGGCGTTAGAGTACCCCAGATCAATGTGAGAGTTGTACATCAATGGAGGAGGCCGAACCTGAGAGACAAAATGAAGTTAGATGTCGTCGAATACTTACTCATAGATGCCAATGTAAGTTTGTGGACATGACATAGGTCCACCCCGACGCGGCCACGCGCGAGTTTGAGGAGGCGAATGAATCTCCATATGAGACGGTCAAATTGAAATTTAAATCGAAGTTGAAGTCGCCACCGAACTTTGTGGGAGTTCGGGCCCGTTCGAACCCACTCTATGTCGTAGTGGGCCGTATACAAAATACGGCCCATTTTCGATGTCAGAGCTTATTGGGTTCGTCCCTTTGCATTTGATACCGATACCGACTTGATCGGATACCGTGTATTGAATGACTCTCGTTGCCAATGGTTTCGGACATCCGGAAACCGAGGTTCTGAGTAAGGGGTGAGGGTACGTGTTGGAAAGTTCACAAAGAACACCCAACCTCGCCCGCACGTTAGCGGCCTCTACTAGGATATCGTTTGATTTTTGAATACGCGCGTTAGTAATACGATGAATGATATGCAAACATTGTTTTCCTAAACATGCGAGCAATTGAATGGGTTGCTAAGTTGGTTTAATGCATGAAAATTAACGTCAAAGTTGAATTTAGCATGTGAGATTCGTTTTAGTATAATAAAACAAAAGACAAAAAAAGAATGAATTTGTTACAAAGGATGAACAAACGAGTTAGTATCGAATTGTGAATAAAAATATAGCAAATATGATGAATATGCGAGATCGAGAAAATATTAGTCGAAATCTGAAAATATTGCTAAAAAGACGCTGTTTTGTCTAAAAAACGATGTTCGAGAAAATAATAAAAAAATGAAGAAAGGGTCGCGTTCAAGCCAGACGCGCGACTTGCTTGAGTCTGGCGCGACTCGCCTGAGCAGGCTGCTCGCCCGGGACGCGCGCGACTCGCGTCCCGGCTTGTTTTCGAAATTGATTTTTTGAAAATTCGATGATTTTATTAAATCGCGTACGAATATTGCACAATTTGCACTCGATTTAATATTTTCGATGTTCGTCGTATTCGATATTCGATTATGAAATCGATATCAAATACTCGGAATGATTTTTAGAAAAAGTTTTGTAAAATCGTTTTGAAAAGGATTTGATCGAAAAAAAGGAAAAAAGAATGTTAATTCTCTCCGCGTTAAAATCGTCGTATTTCGTAAAAAAGATGTAACGATTTTTTAGCATCAACGAGATTTAATTTAGTTCTTTTTGATACAATATTCGATTATAGAGAATCGATATCATATTTTTAAGAACGTTTGTTTTATAAAAATAGTTTTGTAGTATCGATATTAGAAAATAAAAAAAACGACTAACGACCCATAAAAAATTGACGACCCGTAAGAAAAAGTGACAGACGAAAAAAAAGGAAGAAAAAACGAGGGAAGGACGAGAAGAAGAAGAAGAGAGAAAAAGAGAAGTCGGGTTTGGTTACACCCTCAACCTACATGCTTTTGCTTACTCGGATCGGAGCTCGTCGGAATGTGGCTTGGGCACGGGAGCGTCGAGTTAATGTCGGTGAGTTATGGTGGGTCGGTTTGAACGTGAAGGGTGACGGGTATCGGGGCCGGTTTCTTCGGGTTTTGGATGTACTATCGGTTTCTCGATGCTAAGTGTAAGGATTTTTATGGATGTGTGTAATCGATGTGAGTAATTAGATGTTAATGTCTCGTGTATCGTGTGTCCTTATTTTGAGTTGTGCAAGGGGCTATTTATAGGAAAGTTCCCGACCTTGGCTAGGAGAGGTGCTTTGAGCTAAAACTACCGCTTAGGATAGGAAATACAGGAAGTCGAGAGGAACGTAAATTTTGTTTTCTTGTTGGAGAAGAAAGGGAACCGGCTGGTTGGTGGAGTAGTTCGGCCGAGTGTCCTAGCTCGGTCGAGTGTTCGATTCGGTTTTCGGATAGAATTCCTACTTGAGATCGAATTCTATCCTTAAACGGATTTGTTTAATATTTTGTGTAGCTGATTTTTTGTGGTGTTGGAGTCCAAACCGGACGTGTGAGGTGTCACGGCTGGTCCGTGTGTCTCGAGAATATTCTCGGTCGGGTTTTGACTCGGTCGCTAAAAGACGGTTTTACCCCTGGTGTCGGAATTGACCCAAATTAGTCTTATTTGACTCGAAACGACCCACTGGGCCTGATTTTGAGGTTGGTTTTGTGAGATATGTACTCCGTAAAAAGCCCAAGCCAAATGCCAATGATTTTGAGCCCGTTTCCGAATATATTAAAGCACGTTTGCGTCCGATCATCATCGGGTGTTTGTCGGAAACTGCTATAGACACCTGGCAGTCAAAATGTGGGTGTCTACAGAGCCCCCACTCTGACTGAGGCTTGGACAGGGCGCAAGTCAGAGTAGCCACCAGGTCAATCAAAGATTAAAACCTGGCAGCTTCCGGTCGGGTCGTTTAAAGTCCATTAGACTCGCGTAAAAGGGCTCGCCAGCCATAAGTTGGAAATAATACCTGAGCTGATGATGATAAATCCGTGGGGAATTGGACTTGTCGTATAAGTCTTGGGTGTGCCCATATACGAGCTCATCCCGTTAAATGCCGCTGGGGACTTGGTTGCACGGTTTTGCTTGAGTCGTCCTGTACATGATTTATGCAAAGTTTGCATGTAACACATTTTTAGGAGAAATGAATCGCGCTAGGGAATAAGTTTTGGAAGAAGATTTTTTTTGAATTTTTGAATTTTGAATTTGAAAGAGTTTTGGAAAAAAAAATTAAGGTATTTTGATTCTGAGAAGGAGTAGAAGTGCTCAGGATGACTTAGCTAGATCCTAGGATAAGGCCTGTATGCTAAATCCTCTGGGATTAGGAATCCTTAGGTGAGGAGGAGAATCCGATTTCATGCTATAAATACCCTCTCCTTGCTCATAATTTATTCATAATTCCCACAATTCCTTCTTCCTTCAAAGAAAAAAACAAGCCCTGAGAAACAATTCCAGATTCCAGATAAAGTTGATTGTCACTAACTATAGCAGGGAGGAAGCTAAGTTTGTTGTATTTGATACACAAGTGAATCAGTTTCTAAACCATTCCGCCGCTGAACTTATTGCGTAACTTGAGTAGGTATCAATATCATTTACAACAAATTTTTTAACATGAAACATATATTTAAATTTTTTAACAACATATATGTGAACTTGAGCATGTACCAGTGAATTACATACCTGGTGCATATTTAAATTCTCGTCAAAAGCATATATTAATCGACTTGGACCTTATATGCGCAGGCCGGTGAACCCGATTCAATTTCCGATCAATAAAGCTTCTTTGTTGGTAAAAAATTCTTGTTCAAGATCCAAATTAATGAGAGGTACAACGTAGAAGGAGGATCAACATCATACACTGTAGTAAGCATGACTGACGATGAGGACAAGATGGACAAGTGGAACGCAAGATATGAGTTTAACATGAAGGTAACCACTCCTTTCCTATTTCTGATATTTATGATTTATCTTTTACTATTTTCCCTTTTAGTCTATAGAACTTACATTTCTTTGTTCCAATCATTCATATTTTCTCTTTTAAAGTACGAGTTCGATAGCTACCTTTTGGCCGCAAGAGACCTTATTAACCTTGCAAACGAGCTATTTGTATGTCCTTATGATCCACCTAACTTTCTGCTCATAATTTTCACTTAACCAAATTACACTTCAAACCAATCACGCACTTAATTTTCTTCCAACTCATATGCCTTCTTAACTTTATTGATGCTGTATCACCTTTGACCCATTTTTAACTTCAGGAGAGTTATGACAATCAAGATTTTGATAAGGGTAAAGAGGTGCACTCGCAAGATGACAGTGTAGGGGTAATTACCAGTTAACCCTATTTCCTCCAATATGTTCACTAATTTTTGTTTCATATACAATTTTGCACCCATCTTCATGTACTTACCTATTATCCCTGTGCGCAGGTTGTTCAGGTGTCTGCCACTGGTGACACCTCACCAAGGATTACTCCTCTTAAGCGCAATGGTGAACCTTTCGTTAATGTGGACTCAATTGATGATATTTGTCCAGGAACGGATGCAGGTTACACCACTAAGCAACTACTCACGGTGAAGAAAGAAAAGAATGATTAGGAATCATTTAATCGGATCTTCTTTATATTAAAGAAGGGACCAAGCTTAGTGATGTGGCAACATAATTAGCCTAGGTTTAACAAGTAATCCAATCTTAAGCAATGCCCTTAATCACTCTCTTAGGACTAAATGAAGGTTTTTTTTAGTGTGAAACCGTATTTATGTTCACACTTGCATCAAGTAAGTAAACCAAAAAAAAAAATCCAATCCATTGGTTGATTCAAAACAATTCAAAATAATTAAATGGTATCTCGGCAATTGAGTAGAGCAATTAAGCATCCCATATGAGATTACAATGCAAAACTAAGTTAGTGATATGTAGTTTACAATGCAAATCAATAATTCTTTGCATTTTCAAGATTATTCAATCTATTATTGGAATTGAAATTGGAATTGGAATAACCTCTCGGTTTTTCACTTGACTCATTCCCCATTTTAGTTTCTTTAAATAGTGTCTCTAATCATGTACTTTTCATCATCTTATCAAATTATACCGTTATTTCCTAAGCAGTCTTTGTGCAAAACGTCTCGATAAAGCAAAAAAGAAAAGAAAAGGAGAGGTCCGCAGTATGTCTTCATCCAAAGTCGTATCCATAGCCGGTCTCGAGCAAGGCGTTAGAGTACCCCAGATCAATGTGAGAGTTGTACATCAATGGAGGAGGCCGAACCTGAGAGACAAAACGAAGTTAGATGTCGTCGAATACTTACTCATAGATGCCAATGTAAGTTGCTCACTTTTTTTTTTATATTTTTATAGAAGCGAAGCTGTCAAATACTTACACATAAATTGTTTTGTAATATACTCTGAATAATTGTAGATTTCTTTGATATCAATTTCTATTAATTGGATACATGTCATTTTCAAATACAAAAATTCACTACTCTATAACGAAAATAAATTAAAAGCTTTTTTGTTAAAAGCAAATGAAATTGTTTGTAGCGTGTATGTGAATTATAATCATTTGTATCAAATCATTTTAAAATCACTATATTTGAAAATCTCAAATTTCGTTTCTATCAATTTTTATACTACGTAATAATTTTTGTATTAGTTTTATATGATACTAACTATTATATGATACCAAAAATATCTGACGTATTTGTACTAACTCCTATTCTTTCAATTTTTATAGAAAGATGTAGTACAGACTACCCTCAAAAAAATGTTGGTTCAACGATTTAAGGACAAACTCATTATTGGTCGAGCCTACAATCTCACAAGCCTAACAGTGGGGCCGAACATTGGTCTGGACAAGGCCACCCCCACCATTGTCGTCTCCAAATCGAGTTCTCATCCAATGTCACACCATTGGAGAATGATGATGGCATACCAAAGAATTGCTTCCAGTTTTCAAGTTTCGAAGACATTATCAATGGGAGGATACCAACTACACATTACATAGGTACATAACTATTACAAACTCCATTTCTATTATTGTAGATTTCTTAGTTAAAAATTAATGGGGATCACGATGTAATTTCTGTTCTTTTTTATTTTTATCATTCATTAGTTTCATTCTACCAGACGTCGTTGATAAGTTATTTGAGATTGGACCATTGAATGAGACGAAAAACGGTTTCCAATGTCGTAACATCAAGTTGGAGGATGTCAAGTAAGTACTACTTATTTAAATTTCGAATAACTAATGTGATCTATTATCTATAAACCCTATAATTACTCTATAATTTCTTACACTTTTTTAACAGCGGCTATGAGTTAACTTGCACTCTCTGGTCTCCACATGCCTCTGATTTACCCGAACTAATCAACAAGCAGCCCAACCCTAGCCAGTCAAAAATTATAGTTCTCCAATGTGTTGAGACTAAATATTTTGAAGGTACTAACTTTTTCCTACTTAACTTTGTTCGCCCTTTGTTTCATGTCACATATTTGTAAAACTTACTCCCTCTTCATTGTTTAGCTACATGGAGAATTCAATCTACTTACAATGCCACATCTTACCATATTAACCCACCCATTCCTGAGGTTGCAGCCTTTGAGTCAAGGTTTGTGTCTACTAATAGCTATAAGAGTAGTGTTTTACCTTCCGTCATTGCAAAAGACAATCACATCTGAAATCTGTATTGTTAACGATAATATCCTGCTTCCTTTCAGTATGTCATCACAGGCTCCAAGCAATTCCCTCCAGATTATCAACACTGTTGCAACAAATGAATGCCTAGACGATATAAGTAGTTTAGAAGTCATGACAATTAACGATATCATCAAGAATGAAAAGGTTACGCTTATTTATATTGTAAAACTAAAACACACAAAAATTTGTACTCATTTAATAAAGCCCTCTTCTGCTTTTTACTAATTTACTAAAATTTAAAACATATTACAGCATGGACTATTCTGCACAGTCGCTAAAGTTGTCGACATTGATAGCGGCTCCGGTTGGTATTATGAAAGTCGTTGTAAGTCGTGTTGGACTAAGGCAACGAAGAATGCTAGAGGTAGATGGATTTGCTCACGCCAGTCATGTGATGGCAGTAACCACAGCTTCTCCTCCAAGATACCAAGGTAGCTACAGTTCATCATGTTCATCACTTACAGTAGATCAGACGACATATTTCAATTTCCTTTTATATTTTTCTGCAATCTTATATGTTATAAATGTTCCAGATTCCAGATAAAGTTGATTGTCACTAACCATAGCAAGGAGGAAGCTAAGTTTGTTGTATTTGATACACAAGTGAATTAGTTTCTAAACCATTCCGCCGATGAACTTATTGCGTAACTTGAGCAGGTATCAATATCATTTACAACAAATTTTTTAACATGAAACATATATTTAAATTTTTGAACAACATATATGTGAACTTGAGCATGTAACAGTGAATCACATACCTGGTGCATATTTAAATTCTCATCAAAAGCATATATTAATCGACTTGCACCTTATATGCGCAGGCCGGTGAACCCGATTCAATTTCCGATCAATAAAGCTTCTTTGTTGGTAAAAAATTCTTGTTCAAGATCCAAATTAATGAGAGGTACAACGTAGAAGGAGGATCAACATCATACACTGTAGTAAGCATGACTGACGATGAGGACAAGATGGACAAGTGGAACGCAAGATATGAGTTTAACATGAAGGTAACCACTCCTTTCCTATTTCTGATATTTATGATTTATCTTTTACTATTTTCCCTTTTAGTCTATAGAACTTACATTTCTTTGTTCCAATCATTCATATTTTGTCTTTTAAAGTACGAGTTCGATAGCTACCTTTTGGCCGCAAGAGACCTTATTAACCTTGCAAACGAGCTATCTGTATGTCCTTATGATCCACCTAACTTTCTGCTCATAATTTTCATTTAACCAAATTACACTTCAAACCAATTACGCACTTAATTTTCTTCCAACTCATATGCCTTCTTAACTTTATTGACGCTGTATCACCTTTGACCCATTTTTAACTTCAGGAGAGTTATGACAATCAAGATTTTGATAAGGGTAAAGAGGTGCACTCGCAAGATGACAGTGTAGGGGTAATTACCAGTTAACCCTATTTCCTCCAATATGTTCACTAATTTTTGTTTCATATACAATTTTGCACCCATCTTCATGTACTTACCTATTATCCCTGTGCGCAGGTTGTTCAGGTGTCTGCCACTGGTGACACCTAACCAAGGATTACTCCTCTTAAGCGCAATGGTGCACCTTTCGTTAATGTGGACTCAATTGATGATATTTGTCCAGGAACGGATGCAGGTTACACCACTAAGCAACTAGTCACGGTGACGAAAGAAAAGAATGATTAGGAATCATTTAATCGGATTTTATTAGACTCATTACGAAAGTCTTCCATTTATATTTAATCATTCTTCTAAATTTTTGTTGAATACAAATTTCGTTAGTTTCTTCGTACTTTTTTGTAGCAGCTACCTTTGGTTTTTACACAAATGCGTATGATGAATTGCGATCATGTTCACTCCACTAATTATTCAATTTGTCACAAGTTTTTAATCACACCTACTTCCCCTCCTCGCTGGCTTCTAATTAAATAGCAATCGTATTTTGAAATATAGAAAAAAAGCATTCCTTCACAATGACCAAATATGCATAACTAATATCTTCATCTAGAAAACCCAAAATATGCTTACCTTTAATAAGTGTAAATCATTTTCAACATATTTTCACCTATATCCTGTTACTAGCAAAGTTTTAAAAGTCTTTCATTACTGTTTGCATTGTAAACAATACATTAATTATTTTCGACACGACACTCCTTAATAAGTCTTCTATTTCGACCACAATACTGTCAAAATATCTTCTACGTAAAAACAGTAGATTGATAACTGTACAGACAATATTGGCCACAACTTCTGATTTGTATTCACTTTTTTATCACAGTCATATTCTTTTATGGAATTATAAAATCCTGTTGGTGTTTGTTGACTAATTTAATAACAAACTTATGCTGATTACAATGATCTATATTATTACGTTTTTTTTTGTTTGATCAACTTCAGGACAACGTAATGAATCTAATCCATGTACGAAGAAAATATATATCGTCAATATTTCATCCCGCTATGTACTCTTTCATATTGTTTGTATTTTTCACGTTCCTAATATCGACATTTATATAACATTTATTAATTTATAGACTGCACCTTTTAAACTTATCGATCACTAACTTTTTTTTAAACTACTTACTAAACCTGTAATTGCTAAGCTTTATATTAGTACACTATCTCTGTACAAATCAATTGAACAACAAATACTCCAACTTATAATTATCGTCATCGTACTTTCCAGCGACTAATATGAACTTTAGTTCACACCACATAACGATCTTCTTGATTTTCCTCTCATCTCCACAGTCTTGCCCTGTACTGTAAAATGTTTATTAACTTAATTTAAGTCATTAGTTGCACTTACTATTATTTCCAATTTTTATGTGCTATTTGATAATAGTGTTTTCGAATACTCTAGAGTTAAGCTACTTTTAATAATATCATTCAGTTTTATCTAAATACGTTTTTCGTCCTTCAAATTTTCAATGTACCTGACTTGATTTCTTCATTTAGTCTTACCGTATTCAATACAATTCAGATTTATCTTCACGCTGTTGACTTCTTTAATTTTACTTCTCCATCGCATGCACTTAGTATTAATGTACTCCCACAACTATTGATTCATTTGATATCCATATCTATCATTTTCTAATTCCCTTTATTCCATATAATTAGAACGGTACTTTGTATATTACTATTTGATCTTTAGTCTTTTTAGTAGTAATAATCTCAACTTCATTTTTTATTTTTGCGTACTAAACACGATCACTTTCCGCTGATTAGTTTACAATCATGCTTTCAATCCCTTTTTTCCTCTCATTTCAATGTGATGGGTAGGATTTGTCGTGAATCCCAACCGTCAAATAAAACCGGCAAAACCTAACTAGGGTAGCTAGGGTAAGTCGGGTCGAATCCACAGGGACGGGAGGTCGGACTAAGGTATGCTACGGTCTAGGACTATGTTCGAGACGAGCTATTCTAAGGAGGGGGAGACTAAGACTAAGCTAGGTCTAAAGCAAGAAAACAAATAAGGAAAACGGGCTAGGATTAGGTCGGGGTCAAATGGGTAACGGAATGGTCGAAGGAGAACTAGAGTGAAGGAGGTAGTAGGGTAATCTAGGTAATGCCCGAGCTCTCGCAACTTAGACTCACCTAGAGGTTCATCCTAAAACCCACCTTGGCGACACAAACGACAAACGGAGTACTATCATGCTATAGGCCTAGGTCGCACCCGGGCTCTCGCATCTTAGACCGACCTAGGGGTCGTCCTCACCGGGCTCTCGCAACTTAATGAGGGAACCGAACCCACAAACAAACTATCACCCACAAGAGAAAAGCAAGAAAAACAAGCATATGCACATACTAGTCATTCAAGCATTTCAACAAACATGTGATATGCATCAAACCAAGGGGAAACCCAAATCTTCCACCAACATCTCCAACAATCCCTTAATCATCCAATTAATACCCTAATCACCCTACTAACCCTAGCAAGAACACTACTCTAACATGTCTATACTAAAACTAACACTAAGAAGATGAATCAACATAGCAATCAAAACAAACATGAAGAAACTAACAAGAACTATGAACTATGAATAATAACAAGAACAAAGAATCAAACTTTAATGATAAAACAAAGATTAGGAGAAGAGAAAAGAAGATTATACCAAACTAGAGATGAAAGGAAGAAGGAAACTTGCATAAATGAGAAAAACCCAAAATAAACATCCAAGTTTGTCAAGCTTGGTGGAGATCTTGAAGAATTCCCAAATTACAAGCATTAATCTAAGATTAACGATAATCTAAAGACTAATCTACACTAATCTATGCTAATCTATGCTAAAATAATCTAGGGTTTAGTCTAATATGAAGTGCATAAGCTTAACATAACAAGGGAAGAGTATATATAGGGTTACAAATGGAAGGGAGAAGAAAAGAATAGAAGGCGGGCTGCAGCACCCCCGTCCCGGCCGAGACGAGGTGGTCCCAGTCGGGATGGGGTCGGTCCCGGCCGAGAAGAGTTGCTCCCGGTCGGGAAGGACCCACAGTAGCTCCTTCTTCATTTGCTTCCTCATCCCGGACGGGATGAGGCCATACCCGTCCGGGATGAGTCTTGTAGGCCTCCAATATGAACTTTTTTGTCCCTCCTTGGTTCTCATGGGCTTCCCATCGATTCTCGGGACTTGGTATCGTGTCTCAGAGGCTCGGGATTGGGTCCTAAGGTCTCGGGGTCGACTCCAAGGCATCGAGTGATCGTTCCTTAGCTTCGTTGGCTCCAAAATGTGTATGTATCGAGTCGGAATCGCTCCAACTCTTCCAAATCGGTCTCGGGAACCTGAAACGAACTAAAGGAAACATAAGAAGCCCCTAAACCGCTCCCAAGGAGCGATTCTACAAGGAGAATGGGACCAAAACACTACAAAATAGGCATTACAAATGGCACTTATCAACTCCCCCACACTTAACCCTTACTCGCCCTCAAGTAAGCACATACTATCTACTAAACTATCCGAGTGGGTATTAACGCACCCTACACCCCTTCAACTCACGCGAGTACACTTAGAGGAGAAGTGCACTCCGCAAGGCAAGTCGGGTCTTGCGACAAAACCGCGGATGCAACCGGACACAAAACACACAAACAAACAAACACACAAACAAACACTTAGACGGTTGCACCCAAAACAAAAGAAATACCGCTTCCCTCTAAAAGCGGTGAAAGAAGCACCGGTTTAGGACTCGAGGTAAGTGACAACGTTCCCAAACTAGAAATACAAACCAAGGTGGACTAAACCCTAATAGTATGACGATAAAGCAACAAAAACGTTGGTAACTTACCTAGGTCCTCCTAACTTTCTAAAAACGTACTACGGGACGATCGGCGGAGTGGAAAAGTGAAGAACCACGGTGTTAGTCGACACTGTAGGTAAGTGAGACCCCGCCCCTTTTAGCGTGAGCCAAGAGGGTCGTCCCAAGTCCAAAACCGCCTAACTAGTCCAAGTAAAAAGGTGGAAAACATGCAAAATGAGGGAAGACCGACTAATGCCGCTATCATCCTTCCTCGGGACTCGGTCCTTTGGTAGGCTCTTCACGGCAAAAGTCGGAAAAAGGCTTATTTTGAGATGTTGGGATTATTTTTGTGAGACGGGTTTTCTTTTGGCATTTTCTCTTTTCTTTTGCATTTTTGCTTTGTTTTGCCATGCCATTCTTTTTCTTCTTTTCTATTTTCTTTTGGCTTTTTGTGCCTTTTCTTTTTCTTCAATCTTTTCTTTCTTTCATTTCTTTCATTTTCTTTTCTTAGCCCTTTTTGGCTTGATTCGGCTTTTTGGCATTCCTTAGTAACAAGAAAGAGAGATTTCAACAAATTGCATTTTTATTGTGTGGATTTGTGTAGGAAGTAGGGAAATGGGTATGTCGGGACGACGTCTTCCCTTCATACTCACAAAAAGGGGAGAATTTGGACTAATCAAACGATCCTAGACACGGTCACCTAAGGGACGAGACTTGGTAACCAAGGCCTTTTCACACCGTGGGTGGTCATAATGGTCAAAATGCAAATCCCGTAGTAAATCCCTAGTAAGCAAGGTGGACTCAAGGTAAAGGACCAATGAAATCATTGGTTTAGGGTCATTCTACTAGACTAAAGTCCAGGACTCGATTTATACAACTAGGAAGGGAAAGTAAACACTCGCACACTAGCATCTAAACCGGGTTTTCGAAAACGTTTTACGCATAGGACACAACTACACACACAAAACAAAGACTCAACGAAAACGAAAGAAAAAGAAACAAAAGCAACAAAACAAGAACAACACAAAACGAACACATACATAACACAAACACCACCCCTAGCTTCCAAATGAGCAACCAACCAACATCAAACTTTACAAAGCTCCTCCCGAGCACACCTCATCACAATCTCCTCCAAATTCCGCAAGAGACAAAGAAGGAAAAAGGGATAGAAGTTGTTACCGGACATCTTGAAAGCTTTCCAAAGCCATCGGTGGTTTAAGCAACCTATAAGGAAAAGGGGGGCAAACACACACAACAAAACAAATATACGAGACAATGACACAAAAGAAAAACACACAAAAAGAAAATCTTTTTTGATTTTTGTGAAAAAAAATTCAAATTTTTAGGGGTTTTAAAGATTTTTCGAAAAACTGCAAAAATAAAGCTAACTATGCTAGAATATCGCTCCCCCCACACTTAAACCGAGCCATGTCCTCATGCTCGATTGTAGTGTGCGGAGAGACAAAAGAAAAAGAAAAGAAACTACGAAAATAAAGCTAAAAATCAAAAATAAAGTGAAGAAAAGGGTAGAAGGTGTCCGGCCGGGGTGTAGTCAAGTCACCATGGACCGAGACGAGAAAAAGATATGGAAGGGGGAAGAAATAAAAGAAGGAAATAAAAGGAAATGGGAGGGGAGGGCTAGGTGTAATCAATTCACCTAGCCCGGATTCCGCCTAAATCCGACTAAATCCTAAAAAAAGAAAGTGAAAATCTTGTAAAATTTGGATTTTGAAAATGACTCTCGATGTAGTCACATCATCGAGAGTCGGGAGCAACATATACCAAGGCCCCGAGGGCCACCATGACATCAAGACACAAAAGTGTACAAGGGGAAGGGAATAAACACGAAAGAAAACAAGCTATAAAAGACGGGAAAGACAGGATAGTTGCCGTACCAATAGGTTAGCAACTCACTCGCTCCATCGTCTCATAGATCAATATAGGCACAAGGCTTGTCTTCGTCAATGCTATTCCTCTTCAAACTTGATAGAACCGCATGGTTGAGGTAGTAATGGTGTGAGGGGGGTAGGATTCGATGTGAAACTCGGTGTAAAGGGAAGAGAAATGAGGTGAGGGTATGTAAATGAAGTGTAAGGGTCATATGACATGAGCAAGGATGGGTGAGGGAGGTTGGGTGGGGGTATACAATGGTTGGGTGGGCCCAAATGTCGAAGAAGAGGCCAAAATAGGAGAAAGGGGACCATCCCGGTCGGGATGGATGGTCCCGGTCGGGAAGACACACTCGTCCCGGTCGGGAAGCTACCTTCCCGGTCGGGACGGCACTCCAGCAAGCTCCAATTTTTTCACCTCCATCCCGATCGGGACGGCTCCTTCCCGGTCGGGATGGCATATCCTTCCCGGTCGGGAAGCTCCCTTCCCGCCCGGGATGGGTCTTCTTGACCTCCAAAACCCCAAAAGCTTCACCGAAGCTTCAAAAACCGACTTCCATACTCACGATCCAAGCTCTATCATTAACCATTCCTCTCTAGGAATCATCTTCACTTCACACCTATGACAATAAGCTCAAATACAACATCAAATTCCCTCCCTCACATCGCTCATCAACAATCCAAATAAACAAGAATTCCACAAAGGCTAACAAATCCTAGAAACCAAACTATACAAACAAACATGAACACAAATACAAGCACAAAAGAAAAGAAAAGGAGATATTTACAATAAGGTACTCTCACCAACTACACCTCCATAGCCATCAAGAGCTCGGAGTAGTAAGTCAAATGCTCTAGCAACATCTTCATTGAAGCTCACATGGCCAAGCCAAGCCACTTTTAAAAGTTTCCAAGTCGGAGGTGAGAAGCGATCATCTTCATTATGCTCGGGGTTCTCGTGATCTTCCGGGTCTTCCAAACCAACATAGCTACGACTCTTATGACCATCCGGTAGGTATAGTGGTCTAGAGTCAGGCTCGGCAATATGATGCGGGAGATCACACCCAAGGGGTATCTCTTCTTCTACGGGGTCGAGAGTGGAACTCTTTTCCACCGCCCGACAAGGATTCTCTTCACCAACCGTCTCACAAGACAAAGGGCTAGACATCGAGTGCGGTGGAGGAGGAGAAAGCATCAAGTTTTCTTCATTGGAGGCTTTAGGATCCTCCAATTTCCCGTACAAGGCAAGTTCCAAGGCATCTACTTCTTTCTCCCAAGTTTTTCTCTCCTTTTCACTCACCTTGTCTAGAGGGGTCATCTCTTCACTTGGGGTTGGATTGTCAACATCCGGTTCATCACGAAGAAAATCAAACAAATCCAACTTTATCGCCAATACATTGGCTCCCCAAGAGTTATCTTGATAGTCATGTTCAAATCCCTCCTCATTGTCGACCCTTGAAGCTTCAACTTCCTCTATTCTTCCCCTATCTTCACCACCTAAGCAACACTCAACAATGGTCTCTTCATCGACCCCCTCTTCTTCATTTGTAGCTTCACGATCGGGTTGACTTTCTTGTGGAGGCACCCGACTTTCATGCCCAAATGAACCTTCCTCAACATGTAGTGGAGCTCGAGTGGCCGACATCGTGATATGAGCCATGAATGCATTGATGCGCGCATCTTGCACTCCTATTAGGGCCTTGAGCTCCCTTTCAATCCCTTGTATGTATGTAGGTCATCATCACTTG
This sequence comes from Agrostemma githago, assembly GCA_958450325.1. Classification (NCBI taxonomy): domain Eukaryota; kingdom Viridiplantae; phylum Streptophyta; class Magnoliopsida; order Caryophyllales; family Caryophyllaceae; genus Agrostemma; species Agrostemma githago. Next base: position 54,435,813 of record OY288258.1, on the reverse strand, counting down.
TTGACCTTTTTGCATTAAAATCATCATCTCTTGTTGGCTCTTTTGCAATGTCATTATCGCCTCTTGTTGACTCTTTTGCATTTGGACCAACATTTGACAAGTTTCGAAGTCGGGGATTTTCGGTTGTGGGTTATGTGAGGGTGTTTGGTAGTTGTTAGGATGTTGGAATGATCCTTGACAACTTTCTTGGTAACCATAAGGAGGTCGTTCATAAGATTGTTGATGATGTTGATATGGTTGGTGAAATTTCGGGACTTGGCCATTTGCCCCAAAGTTGTCCCGTGATGGTTGATGGTAGCTTGGACGAGCCATGTCCATAACGTCGCTTTGGTACCTAGGATGAGCTAGAAGCACTTGAGCAAACGTTACTATCCTAGTACTTTTGAGGCCTTTAGGAAGGGAGAGTAACACTCAAGAAGAAAAACGGAGATACACAAGGAGAAGAGAACACAAAAATCAAGAACAAAGTCCAAAACTAAGCAAACAAAAGTCTAAACTACGCCGTCCCTGGCAACGGCGCCAATTTGATGGGTAGGATTTGTCGTGAATCCTAACCGTCAAATAAAACCGGCAAAACCTAACTAGGGTAGCTAGGGTAAGTCAGGTCGAATCCACAACGACGGGAGGTCGGACTAAGGTATGCTACGGTCTAGGACTATGTTCGAGACGAGCTATTCTAAGGAGGGGGAGACTAAGACTAAGCTAGGTCTAAAGCAAGAAAACAAATAAGGAAAACGGGCTAGGATTAGGTCGGGGTCAAAGGGGTAACGGAATGGTCGAAGGAGATCTAGAGTGAAGGAGGTAGTAGGGTAATCTAGGTAATGCCCGGGCTCTCGCAAATTAGACTCACCTAGAGGTTCATCCTAAAACCCACCTTGGCGACACAAACGACAAACGGAGTACTAGCATGCTATAGGCCTAGGTCGCACCCGGGCTCTCGCAACTTAGACCGACCTAGGGGTCGTCCTCATCGGGCTCTCGCAACTTAATGAGGGAACCGAACCCACAAACAAACTATCACCCACAAGAGAAAAGCAAGAAAAACAAGCATATGCACATACTAGTCATTCAAGCATTTCAACAAACATGTGATATGCATCAAACCAAGGGGAAACCCAAATCTTCCACCAACATCTCCAACAATCCCTTAATCATCCAATTAACACCCTAATCACCCTACTAACCCTAGCAAGAACACTACTCTAACATGTCTATACTAAAACTAACACTAAGAAGATGAATCAACATAGCAATAAAAACAAACATGAAGAAACTAACAAGAACTATGAACTATGAATAATAACAAGAATAAAGAATCAAACTTTAATGATAAAACAAAGATTAGGAGAAGAAAAAAGAAGATTATACCAAACTAGAGATGAAAGGAAGAAGGAAACTTGCATAAATGAGAAAAACCCAAAATAAACATCCAAGTTTGTCAAGCTTGGTGGAGATCTTGAAGAATTCCCAAATTACAAGCATTAATCTAAGATTAACAATAATCTAAAGACTAATCTACACTAATCTATGCTAATCTATGCTAAAATAATCTAGGGTTTAGTCTAATATGAAGTGCATAAGCTTAACATAACAAGGGAAGAGTATATATAGGGTTACAAATGGAAGGGAGAAGAAAAGAATAGAAGGCAGGCTGCAGCACCCCCGTCCCGGCCGAGACGAGGTGGTCCCGGTCGGGATGGGGTTTGTCCCGGCCGGGAAGAGTTGCTCCCGGTCGGGAAGGACCCACAGTAGCTCCTTCTTCATTTGCTTCCTCATCCCGGACGGGATGAGGCCATACCCGTCCGGGATGAGTCTTGTAGGCCTCCAATATGAACTTTTTGGTCCCTCCTTGGTTCTCATGGGCTTCCCATCGATTCTCGGGACTTGGTATCGTGTCTCAGAGGCTCGGGATTGGGTCCTAAGGTCTCGGGGTCGACTCCAAGGCATCGAGTGATCGTTCCTTAGCTTCGTTGGCTCCAAAATGTGTATGTATCAAGTCAGAATCGCTCCAACTCTTCACAATCGGTCTCGGGAACCTGAAACGAACTAAAAGAAGCATAAGAAGCCCCTAAACCGCTCCCAAGGAGCGATTCTACAAGGAGAATGGGACCAAAACACTACAAAATAGGCATTACAAATGGCACTTATCCTCATCCCGTCCGGGATGAAGGAGGAAACGAAGATGGCGTTACTGTGGGTCCTTCCCGACCGGGAGCAACTCTTCCCGGCCGGGACCGACCCCTTCCCGACCGGGACCACCTCGTCTCGGCCGGGACGGGGGTGCTGCAGCCCGCCTTCATTTCTTTTCTTCTCCTTTCATTCTTAAACCCTATATATACCCTTCCTCTTGTAATCTTATGTTATGCACTTCATATTAGACTAAACCCTAGATTATTTTAGCATAGATTAGCATAGATTAGTGTAGATTAGTCGTTAATTAGTCCTTAATCCTAGTTTAACTCTTGTATTAAGAGAATTCTTCAAGATCTCCACCAAGATTGACAACCTTGGGTGTTTGTTTTGTGTTTTCTCATTAATGCAAGTTTTCATTCTTCCTTTCATCTTGTTAGTAGGTATAATCTTCTTTTCCCTTCCTTTAGTCTTGTTTTATCATTAAAGTTTGAATCTTAGTTGATTGTATTGTTCATTGTTCATTGTTTCTCTAGTTTCATTATGCAAGTTTTGTTATTTGAGTTAGTTGTTCTTCTTCTTGTTAGTTTTAGTATAGATATATTAGAGTAGATCTTTGCTAGGGTTATTAGGGTGATTGGATGTGATTGTGGGTGATTAAGGGTTTGTTGGAGATGTTGGTGGAAGTTTTGGGTTTCCTCTTGGTTTGATTCATGATACATGTTTGTTGAAATGCTCGAATGACATGTATATGCTTATGCTTGTTTTCTCGCCTTTTATCTTGTGGCTGATAGTTAGCTTTTGGGTCTGGTTCCCTCACTATATAGCGAGAGCCCGGTGAGGACGACCCCTAGGTCGGTCTACGTAGCAAGAGCCCGGATGCGACCTAGGCTTCGATAGCACGCTAGTAACCCCGTTTGTCAAATGTGTCGCTAAGGTGGGTTCTATCAAGAACCTCTAGGTCGGTCTACGTAGCGAGAGCCCGGACCATACCTAGATTACCCGACTACCCCTTCACTTTAGCTCTTCCTTGACCACTCCATCACCCCATGAACCCGACCTAACCCTAGTCTTCCTTCTTTTGTTATCTTTTTGTCTTCCTTTCCCGCGTTTTCGACCTAGTTTAGTCCTTAGCCTCCCCTTAGAATAGCTCGTCTCAAACCTAGTCCAAGACCGTAGCACCCATTAGTCCGAACGCATTTTCCGTCCCTGTGGATTCGACCCGACTTGCCCTAGCTACCCACTAGGTATAGTTGGTTTTATTTGACGGTTGGGACCCACGACAAATCCTTCCCATCACAATGCATTTACTTATGACATCAGTTTGACAAGTTTATTTGTGTACTTTATTGTAGTTACGATTACTTATTGCCCGTCTTACTATCGTACATTAGTGTTCCGTATGTTTATACCTAATACCGTATCACCAGATTTAAAATTAGTAGATACAATATGTCATTAGCTTCTAAATTCTCACCATGCAAGAAATTTAGTTTCTTTAAATACCAACTGAACACAAATTAACGGTAATAATACTTCCATTCATAATATAGTGAACTAATACATCAGACATACATAGCAGATTTTTTTTAATAAACTTAATCTAAAACATGATAACTGTAACCTTCAATCTAAGAGTCTAGCTAACTAAGTACTCTTTTTAGTCTCTCTAGGGTTTCTATGAGAGTGTCTTTCTAGTGTTCCTAGTTTTTTCTTGGTCTCAAAGTTTTCCTTCCTCCTTTACGGTAGGGATTAAGGCTGCGATCTAGTAGCCTCGATCTGTGTACACGAAATCATTGAGAGCGATGGACGAAGTACAGAGCAGTGGTAGCGCAAAAGGGAAGGAGAAAGTTGGTGAACACGGGGCATTCGTCTAGGACGGGACGCCCAAGTGGAATTGATTAAGGAGGAAGTCCTCTTGGTGGGCAAAATTTGGTCAAATAAGGCGGTGAACGTTAGAGCGGCCATCGACACGATGACGAAGATCTGGAACGTAAGAGGTAAGATTATTGGCAATGTCCTTGATGCCAATGAGCGTATCTTTGTCTTCCGTTTTGAGTTTGAAAAAGATAAGGCCAAGGTTGTCGAAGGACAACCGTGGCATTTTGACAAATATATATGGTGTTTTAACGATCCCTTAGAGGATGAAAAATTGTCTGAAACCCCTTTATTCCATGTCCCCCTCTGGATGCGTGTCTATGATTTGCCAATTAAGGGCCGATCGAATATCGAAAATTTACGTCAAATTGGGAATCAGGTCGGCATTTATCTCCGGGCTGATATCGTGAGTAACCCAGAAATTTAACAGGCTGTAAGAATTAGAATCTTGCACGATGTTAGGCAGCCTCTTCGTGATAGGGTAGGGATTCAGATGCGGAACGGCAACCTGGTGCATTTTGATATCAAATATGAGAAGCTCCTGACTTTCTGTTACGGGTGTAGTTTGCTAGGGCATGGAGAGAGGGATTGTGAGGAGGGTCCATATGAGGAAGGCACACTTCTTTTTAGCGAGCAATTGCGGGCATCACCATGGAAGTCGATGAGAACGGGAAGCGAGAGTAAGTCGGGAAGAGGGCGAAACCTAGGGGAGGATTTTGATGCGGAGCACAAGAGGAAGGAGGAGGTGGCTGTGGCTAATCTCATTGATCTTCTTCTGAAAGTTACTGTCAAGCCGGCTCCGGTTGCCTCGTCTAAGGAGAAGGAGAACGCTCGACAGACTAATAAGGAAGTTGTGCTAGGAGCAATGGAGAATGAAGGGGAGCATTTTTTATCGATGCAACAACCCTCAGTGTTTGTCGAGGATAATGGTATGAATGCCGATGAGTTGATGTTGGTAGATGGGATGGGAGAGCACTTGGGGGGAGATGGAGCTACCGAGAGGGCATCTAATCAGCCCATAAGACGAGATAAACCCTTCGTTGCTGTTAGACAGAACAAGGGAATAGTAAGGTCGCCTGGTCCTGCTTGTTCGTTGAATGAGAACAAGAGCGGGAGTGGGAGAAAGAGGGACAGAGACGTGGAGGGAGATCACGAGAGCAGTCCCGAGTTATTACATAGGCGTAAGATGGGAAAGGGAAATGATTTGGTGCTGGATGTCAACCAGAAAGTAGCGGAGACCGTTATTGAACGGTCCCGCGAAGGGCAATGAAAATCTTGAGCTGGAACTGTCAGGGGTTGAGCAATCCTCTGACGGTGAATACCCTCGAAGATTGGTGTGGGAGGGAGGGCCCGGACATCGTTTTCATCATGGAAACGATGATTAGGAGTAGTGAGTTATTGAAAGTACGTAATATACGTGGTTTTACCCAAGGTTTGTGTATTAGTAGTCAAGGTCGTTCGGGTGGATTAGGTATGTGGTGGAGAAATATTGAGGCAGAACTGGTGTCCTATGATCACAATCATATTCGTATCGATGTTACTAGTGGTGACGGGGGGCAAAAATGGCAGGCCATCGGGGTCTATGGGTGGCCGGAGAATGGTAATAAACACAAGACATGGCAACTTCTCAGACACTTGTGCACTGGAAATGATCTGCCAAAAGTTTGCTTTGGAGATTTTAATGAAATTTTATGCGCCTCGAAGAAACAAAGTGGGGCGAGTCGAAGTGAACGAATGATGGATGATTTTCGGGATACTTTGGTTGATTGTTCCTTGCATGATCTGGGTTACATGGGAAATCCGTATACGTGGAAGAGAGGGCGGACCGTGGGTACCGTTATTCAGGAGAGACTAGACAGGGCTACGGCTGATGTGGGATGAAAGGACCTACACCCTCACATTAGGGTGCACCATTTCCCGATTTACGCCTCCGATCATGCTCCTATTCTTATCACTGACGAGCAAAGGCCGCGGCGACGACGAAAACGGGGGTTCCGATTTGAGCCCATGTGGGCCACCGAGGAAAGTTGTGGAGATATTATTCGGGAGGCTTGGTCTAAAGATGTGGAGGCTTCGGTAATGGCGAGACTCCAATTGTGTGCTACGCGTCTTACTAGTTGGGCCAGGCAAACCTTTGGGGATATAAGAAGGAAAATACGAGGAAAGGAGAATGAGCTTGAGGGCTGGCAAAGGAGGGACCCATCGGCAGAAATGATCGAAAAATGCAAACAACTTGTGGTTGAGCTTGACACGTTGAGGAAGCAGGAAGAGACGTATTGGCACATACGAGCTCGGGCTAATGAGCTAAGAGACGGAGATAAAAATACTAAGTATTTCCATCACAAGGCGAGCCAACGAAGAAAACGAAATGAAATTAAGGGTTTAGAAATGGAAGATGGACGTTGGTGTACACAGGAGAGTGAGATTAGAGAAATGGTCACTAATTTTTTTAGTGACTTATTCACTACTGGCGGTTCTTTTGGCCGGGATGAAGTACTTGAGGTGGTGGAGAAACGAGTAACAGAGGAGATGAATGTTGTCGTGACTAGTCAACCCGGTGACGAGGAAATACGGAGAACGCTTTTCGACATGCACCCGAACAAGACCCCGGGACCCGATGGTATGCACGCTTTTTTTCAGAAATATTGGGGTGTGGTAAGTGAGTCTGTTTGTGATATGGTCCGTCAATGGTGGGATGAGAATTTTGACCTGAGACGGATAAATAATATAGCGGTGGTCTTGATCCCAAAGACAAATAGCCCAAGAAAAATGACGGAATTCCGACCTATTAGTTTGTGTAATGTCGTATATAAAATTATTTCTAAGACACTAGCTAATATGTCGAAGAATTTCTTGCATCTCATTATTTCTGAGGACCAGAGTGCGTTTACCCCCGGACGTCTAATTACGGATAATGCGATCATCGCTTTTAAAATTTTTCATGCTATGAAGCGCCACGGAGAAGGGGCTAAAGGGAATGTTGCGCTCAAACTTGACATGAGCAAAGCATATGACCGGGTAGAATGAGATTTTCTTAGAGAGATGATGCTTGCTATGGGTTTCTCAAATGCTTGGGTGGATCGGGTTATGCAGTGTGTCACGACGGTTACTCACTCTTTTGTCATAAATGGGTCCGTCACGGGAGAAGTCAATCCGAGTCGGGGGCTACGCTAAGAAGATCCTATTTCACCTTACCTCTTTTTTATGTGTGCAGATGCCTTTTCTTATTTGTTATGACGAGCTGCTGAACGAAAGAGAATACATGGTTTTCGTGTTTGTCGAACGGCTCCTCAGATATCACATCTTTTTTTTGCGGACGATTGTGTCCTTTTTGCTAGGGCTACGATAGAAGAATGCTTCATGATAGCTAATACTATTAGCCAGTATGAGGGAGCTTCGGGACAGAAGATAAATTATGCTAAGACCGAAGTTGTTTTTAGCAAGAAGGTCACGACACAAAAAAGAGGTGAGATCATCACAGCGTTGGGGGTTCGAGAGGTTAATCGACATGAGAAATACCTTGGCTTACCCACTATCATTGGGCGATCTAAGAAGGCGGTGTTCTCGAGCTTGAAGGAAAGGACATGGAAAAAGGTGCAAGGGTGGAAGGAAAAGCTGTTATCGAAACCGGGTAAGGAAGTTCTTATAAAATCTGTTGTCCAGGCCATTCCTACTTATATGATGAGCATTTTTGCAGTTCCTGAGGGGATTATTAAAGAGCTACACAGTATGATGGCGCGGTTTTGGTGGGGGGAATCGGTCGAAAAACGGAAAATGCACTTGTTGTCGTGGGATAAATTGTGTCGGCCAAAGCATAAGGGGGGAATGGGTTTTCGGGACTTGCGGATTTTCAATCAAGCCTTGCTCGCGAAACATATTTGGCGCCTGTTGAGTAATCCGGATACTCTGGTGGCTCGGGTTCTGAAGGCCAAGTATTTTAAGAATACGAGTGTCCTTGAGGCTAGGCGTGGCCATGATCCGAGCTTTAGTTGGAGGAGTTTATGGGGTGCGAAAGCCTTACTTCTGGAGGGGTTGAAATGGAGGGTTGGCGATGGAAGAAGTATCAAGGTCTGAGAGAATGCGTGGTTACCAGGTCCCTCTGCTTGTCGAATCCCACAGTTGAACCTGAATGCTGATCCGCATCTTATGGTTTCTGACCTTATTGATGAAGACAATGCTCGATGGGATGTGGATAAGCTCCATAAGGTCCTTGTTGATGACGATGTTGCGGCCGTGATCGAACTCCCCATTAGCTCGCTACTGCCTGCCGATTCAATGTTTTGGTGGCCCACCAGAGACGGCATTTTCTCGGTGAAGTCCGCGTATCACCTGAGGAAAGATGACTCGGACTGTGATGTAAGGGGCGGGTCGACAACTCTGTGGAAGCGGATCTGGGCAGCGAATATTCCTCCTAAATTGGGTCATTTTATTTGGCGAGCTTGTACGGATTCCTTGGGGGTCCGCCAGACTCTTGCTCGTCGACACTGTATTGATGACCCAATTTGCTCATTATGTCAGGCTGTTGCGGAAACTGGCATCCATGCCATTGTTGAGTGCTCCCAGGCGCGACAAATTTGGGCTAATAGCGAGTTCCACGATGCTATTGCGGTTGCACCGAAAAATGATTGTCTCACCTTCTTTGAGTGGATTTTTGATGTTTTTCAGGGAGAGGAACGTAGCAGAGCTTTCACCTGCTCGTGGGCTGCCTGGACAACGAGAAATTCTTTAATCTTCGAGGCACCCCCAAGGCCATGGCAAATGACAATGGCGTCCTTCATTAACATGGTACAGGATTACGGAAACCAAAATCGAGGAAGTCCAGGGGCCATCCTCCAGACGTCCTTGATAGGAAAAAGATGCTGGAAGAAACCGACCGCGGGTACCATTAAAGTTAATGTGGATGCTGCTTTGTTGGGCTTAGATGGCGTGGGGTTGGGTGTTGTCGGTAGGGATAGCTCGGGGAAGGTGGTTTTGGTGAGTTGTAAGAGGGTGCGAGCACGATGGTCACCTGAGATTGCGGAGGCGAAAGCCGCGGTATGGGGATTGATGAAAGCTCAGGAAGGAGGCTTCGATAATGTGCACCTCGAAAGTGACTCTCTTATGGTGATCACGGTAGTCCGGAACAGAGACATGTGGAGAAACCCCTTCGGCCTATGCATTGATGAAGTTCGTGAATGTCTGATCCGAAAATAATAAGTATATGATTAATTATTTAGGAAATCATTAGTATGAATTTTCGATAGTTAGTCTTTTTCCATATTTACGAATATATTTGGAATAAGAATCTAATTAGTTTATTTTCTAGTGATATTTAGGAATTATATTATGCTATAATATTATTTTCATCCTTAAGATTAAGTTTATTCTAGTAGTATAAATATGAGTCTTTGTATTCATTAGGAAAAAGAAGTTTAAGAAGAAGAATTTTGAACCTTTGCGTTGCAATTGTGTTTATCGGTTCGACGAGTTCGATCCAAACTTTGTTATTATTTGACGCGTTTCAGATATTAACCTGAGCAACAATTAATAGGTCTTAATTGTTCTCACCATTATTCGTCCTATAGGTCTAGGTCGAGTAAATATCCCCTTCGTTTCACAAAATAAAACCTCAAAAAAAGTCTTCCGCTACGTTAGACATACGAAAGTTGTAATTTTCGTATCATAAGTGGTATCAGAGCTTCGGATCTTGATTTTTCTTAAAATCGAGACGGTCCTAAGGTGTGTCAAGACCAAATTATTGGTTGAATTTCTGGTTGCGATTGGAATTCAAAGATTAAACTCGAGCGAGGTAGTTTGAGGGTTAATCGGTTTTGATTGTCTGGTGATTCTTTGTTGAAGTTCTGATTTTTTTTCAAAAAAAAAAGAAGTTACAATTCACGTGTGTGGACATGACATAGGTCCACCCCGACGCGGCCACGCGCGGGTTTGGGTAGGCGAATGAATCTCCATATGAGAAGGATCGAATTGAAATTTAGGTCTATGTGGAGTCGCCACCGAATTTTGTGGTTATTCGGAACCGTTCGAGCCCACTCTATGTCGTAGTGGTCCGTATACAAAATACGGCCTATTTCCGATGTCAAAGTTTATTGGGCTCGTCCCTTTGCATTTGATACCAATACCGACGTTATCGAATATTGTGTATTGAATGACTCTCGTTCGCCAACGGTTTCGGGCATCCGGAAACCGAGGTTCTGAGTAAGAGGTGAGGGTACGTGTTGGGAAGCCCACAAAGGACACCCAATCCCGCCCGCACATTAGCGGCCTCTACTAAGAATTCGAATGACTTTCTAATACGCGTGCTAGTAAAACGGGAAAAATGATATGCAAAGATTTATTTTCCCTAAACATGCGAATGTAATTGAAAGGGTTTCTAAGTCAATTTAATGCAACTAAAATTAACGTCAAAGTTGTATTTTAGCATGCGGGTTCATTTAGTATAATAAACGAATAATAATTAAATTGACAAAAGAAACAGAAAACGCATTAGTGACGATATAACGAATAGTAACGGTTTGCAAATATTGAATTGAATTGAAAAGATGCAAATATGAGGATGCATGATTTGAAAAGATAGTATACACGTGATTAATTATGCACGTGTTGACCTAAATCGAGAAATACTATCGGGTTTTGAAAATAGAACAACGTAATACTCGTAATTTGAGTCGTTATGAGGTCACTCGATCGAGTAGTCGACAAACTCGATCGAGTAGACCTGAAAAAGGTGATTCTGCTTTGCGCTACAGACCGTACTCGGCCGAGTTATTGACCAACTCGGTCGAGTACATGGCCACTCGACCGAGTCACTGTGAGACTCGATCGAGTGGTGGTCGTCATTAACGTTCTGACTTGATTTTAGGTTGTCACTCGATCGAGTGACTAAGGCACTCGGTCGAGTGACACCTGTACGAACTTGGTTCGTTTGCAATTTAATTGTTAATTTTGAAATTGCTTTTGATTTTTGATAATTCGACGGCTTTACCGAATCGGACATAAATATTGCACAATTTATGTTCGACTTGGTTTTTTATAAATCGCGAATTTTGTTGAACCGAATATAAATATTGTTGAATTTATACCCGATTCTAAAATTGAATATTCATCCTATCCCATATTCGATTATTGAATCGATATGGGATATTTAGAGTGAAAAATAAAAAAGATGGATTAATTTTAGTCGCTTTGAATTAATTATCGTGATATGAATAAATCACGTTAATTAATTCATATGACTTGATTGTTAGATTCGATATCCAATTATGGAATTGGTATCGAATCTAAAATCGACGCTTTACTTGAATAATAAAAAAACTTGATTCCCTCGACTTTTCCGACATCGAAATAAATCCCTAGGGATTGTGATGTCGGATCCGTGTCAACGGGTTTCGACCCTTATTAAAAATTGATTTTAAAAAATTGATGAATGCAAAGTTGATGATGATGATAACGAGAAATAATGACGAATTCTTGTTTAAGTTGACTCATCTCAATAATCAAATAATCGGGGTACCGGGATAAGCGACCGTCAACGCTGTGTGCAGTACACTTGTATGTTCGTGTTTTCTTATCCCGATATCCTTCTTACTTGACACAAATCAATGAGTATTTTAATATTTTGATACTAACGATATTACCGATATTATGACGCAATAATGATAACGAGGTAAATAATAATAATAATAATAATAATCGTAATAATAATAATAATAATAAGCGTAATAATAATAATAATAATAAACGTAATAATAATAATAATAATAATAATAATAAACGTAATAATAATAATAATAATAATAATAATAATAATAATAATAATAGTAATAATAATAATAATAATAATAATAATAATAATAAAGGAATAAAAAAAAAAGATGGACGACGAGAAGAAAAGGGAAAGGAGAACGAGGTTTGTCACCCTCAACCTACATGTTCTTGTCTCGGTGCGGACTCGTAACCGTGGCTTTAACACAAGAGTCTTCGAGGTGTATGGAGGCTAAGTTATGGTGGCTCGGGTTTGATTCCTAAAACTAGGTTTAGGGTTTTTGCTAGTGTAGAATTGCTAGGGTTTTGAAGTGTGTATAGATGTGTTAGGGTTGTCCTAGAGTGTACTAGGGTTTTTTAAGATTGCTAAAGGATTAGGGTTCTTGAGGTTGTATTAGGGTTGTAAAGGTTGTGTAAAATGTGTTGAAGATGTGTGCATGGGGGTTGCTTATATAGGCAAGGCTAGGGCATCTTGGTGTCTAGGGTTTTGTGCCTTGACGGACTTGATTTGATGGCCCGTTTGGAGGTGGACCGTGGGTGAGCTACTCGGAAACGGCTTTGACCGGGTTTTAATCCGGTCGCTAAAAGTCGGTTTTATTTCCGGTGTCGGTTTTGACCCAAATTAGTCTTGTTTGACTCGGAATGATCCACTGGGCCTGGATTCGAGGTTGATTTTGTGAGATTTGTACTCCATAAGTGTGTTAGCCAGCGATTAATGGATTTGAGCCCGTATCCGAGCGCATAGAGACATGTTAGCGTCCGATCATCATCGGGTGATTTTTTGGAAACTGTCATAGACACCTGGCAGTAAAAATGCGGGTGTCTACAACGTGTACTGTTCACAGAGAGAGAGAAAAAATGTTGGGAATATTTTCGTTGGAAAATACAGACAAGGAAAGTGTGGCTTTTGATCCAACATTGCCACCGATTTTAGATGATTATGGAGATGAAGTCATCGTTACTCATGTCAAGGAGGCGTGTTTTACACTTGATTATGGATCTGGGTTCAATCTAATATCTACGCCAAATAAACACACGGTTGATCCTATTGGATTTATTCAAGATCAAGTTTGTTATTTGTTCAACAATGTAACTCGTGATAAGTTATTTGCACTTGTGCACGGAGGGTGGTGGGGTGGATGGCACAAGAGGGTTCTAAGATCAAGAAGAAGAACCGAGATAAAGGTTAGCTTTGAGGTTGGTTCGAGTATACGTTCAGGTTTGATGTTGGGGGTGTACGTTTTCGATCCCGGCGGATTGAAGTCACAAGAATTGAGGACAATTCTTTTCAAAGGAGGAGGGCATGATCCGAAAATAATAAGTATATAATTAATTATTTAGGAAATCATTAGTATGAATTTTCGATAGTTAGTCTTTTTCCATATTTACGAATATATTTGGAATAAAAATCTAATTAGTTTATTTTCTAGTGATATTTAGGAATTATATTATGTATAATATTATTTTCATCCTTAAGATTAAGTTTATTCTAGTAGTATAAATATGAGTCTTTGTATTCATTAGAAAAAAAGAAGTTGATGAATAAGAATTTTGAACCTTTGAGTTGCAATTGTGTTTACCGGTTCGACGAGTTTTCGATCCAAACTTTGTTATTGTTTGACGCGTATCAAGCATTGACTTGAGCAACAATTAATAGGTCTTAATTGTTTTCACTATTATTCGTCCTATAGGTCTAGATCGAGTAAATATCCTTTCTTTTCACAATAGAAAACTCCAAAAAAAAAAGTTTTCCGCTACGTTTCACATACGAAAGTCCTAATTTTCGTATCATAAGTGGTATCAGAGCTTCGGATCTTGATTTTTCTTTAAATCGAGACGGTCCTAGGGCGTGTCAAGACCAAGTTATTGGTTGAATTTCTGATTGCGATTGGAATTCAAAGGTTAAACTCGGGCGAGGTAGTTTGAGGGTTAATCGATTTTGATTGTCTTGTGGTTCTTTGTTGAAGTTCCGATTTTTTTTCAAAAAAAAAAGTTACTATTCACGTGTACTGTTCACGCTGGAAAAAAAAGACAAAAAAAAATGTCGGAAATTTTCTCGTTTGAAAACATATATGAGGAAAGTGTGGTTTTTAATTCGGCATTGACACCAATTTTTGACGAGTATGGAGATGAGGAAGCCGTTGTTACTTACGTCAAGGAGCCGTGTTATCCACTTGATTATGGTTTTGGGTTCAATCTAAATCCTAAGCCTAATAAACACACGGTTGATCCTATTGGGTTTATTCAGGGTCGAGTTTGTTATTTGTTCAACAATGCGGCTCTCGAAAAGTTATTTACACTTGTGCACGGAGGGTGGTGGGGTGGACGGCACAAGAGGGTTCTAAGATCAAGAAGAAGAACCAAGCTAAAGGTTAGCTTTGAGGTTGGTTCGAGTATACGTTCGGGTTTGATGTTGGGGGTGTACGTTTTCGATCCCGGCGGATTGAAGTCACAAGAATTGAGGACAATTCTCTTCAAAGGAGGAGGATATGATCCGAAAATAATAAGTATCTATTTAATTATTTGGGTAATTTCATGGGAATAATCTCAACTATGTGTGTAGTTCTTAAAATAATTCAAACAATACGTAATCTCATTTTAATATGAACTACGCATTCATCAATCTCGCTTTGTTATGTATGAAATCTTGCTATTACCGGTCATAGTAACTTGTTGTATCTTTCTAGGATTTTATTAGGTCCGTTGCAGTTATCGTGAAAGCCAAAATTACAATAAAAACATTTGTTTTCATAGCTTCTATAAGGCTAATTGAAAAAGAAATGGAAGATGAATTTTCCGAAATTTTAATTTTTTTTATATCAATGATCGAAAATGAACACGAAATGTGAATATGAAGAGAAAGAGTTGGAGGAAGAGTTGAAAAAGGGAGGTTCAACAGGTAGCCGGTCACCCGTAACAAAGCGAGGTTAATGAAGGTATAGTTCATATTAAAATGAGATTACATATAGTTTGTATTAATTTAAAAAGCACACGCATAGTTGATATTATTCCTATGAAATAACTCTAATTATTTAGGAAATAATTATTATGGATTTTCGATGGTTAGTTGTTTTTCATATTTACGAGTATATTTGCAATAAGTATCTAATTAGTTTATTTTCTAGTGATATTTAGGAATTATATTATGTTTGAATATATTTTCCATACTAAGAATTATTTTATTTTAGTAGTATAAATATGAGTCTTTGTATTCATTAGGGAAAAGAAGTTTAAGAAGAAAAATTTTGAACCTTTGCGTTGCAATTGTGTTTATCGGTTCGACGAGTTCGATCCAAACTTTGTTATTATTTGACGCGTTTCATATATTAACCTGAGCAACAATTAATAGGTCTTAATTTTTCTCACCATTATTAGTCCTATAGGTCTAGGTCGAGTAAATATCCCCTTCGTTTCACGAAATAAAACCTCAAAAAAAGTCTTCCGCTACGTTAGACATACGAAAGTTGTAATTTTCGTATCAATGTCTGTATAGCTTCCCTTTATCTCGATGTAGTCATACAAGAAGAGAACGAAGGCAATGCGGTTGCTCACTTGATTGGTCGGTCGGCCTTAGAGCCTGATTCTGACTTTGTTCTGTACTTGAATTTTCCGCAAGCCTGTTTAGACTTGGCGGCGATTGATTTAATATAACGATCCCTCGTGATCTTCCTTAAAAAAAACATGATAATTGTCTACCATACAAATCTGAAAAAATGTTGTTAGTAAAACATATTGTATTCTGTAGACAGTTTTACTTCAACACATATAATATATTACTTTTACTATTATATTTAGTATTCTGATCCTTGAAAAGTTTTTTTTTTTGTTGAATGTCCCACTAAACTGAACCTACAATAGCTTCTTAATTAATTATAATTTTTCACCAGATGCACTTAACATCTTTAAATATTGGGTTATTTCATAACGATAATACCAACTATGGGGGTGTTTCTTATATTAATATCAACTATACGTAATCCCGTTTTAATATGAACTATCCCCTCATGAATCTCTCTTTATAACAAGTTACCGGCTACCTGATGAACCAGTTCCCTTTTCTTTTTAATTTCTTTTTGAATTAAAGTCCCCCTCCCACCATACTCTGTACACGCGTTCCTCCCTCGTTACTAGGTACTCTTCTCTCGCCATTGCAGAACTCGACATCTTCTCTCGCCATTGTTTTTCTTAAATTTTCTGAAATTAGGTAAATAGATTGGAGCATCTTATTTTGAAATTGTGGTAAATAGATTGGAGCATCTTAATTAGCTGACGTTTGCAAAAAAAAATTCTAACATTTGAAGGATACGAATTAGAGGAGGATCCAGATGAATAACCACATCTCATTGTGTCAATGAGAGTTTTGAAGGTTGATAATGGAGGATGACTTTTAATTTGATGAATATAGAGGGGAAGAAGAAGAAGAAGAAGAAGAAGAGGCGCACCAAAACCTAGCAGGTCACAATTATCGGTTTTTACAGGTAAAAAAGGTGTTGGTTATAAAGAGAGATTAATGAGAAAATAGTTCATATTAAAACGAGATTACGTATAGTTGGTATTAATATAAGAAGCACCCCCATAGTTGGTATTATTGTTATGAAATAACCCTTAAATATTTCCTTGATTTTTTCTTCAATTTCATCAGAAACATCAGTTTTATCTGGCAACACCACCAGTATCCCCTTATACTTCAACTCCAAAGGAACATCAGTGTACATGCAACCCTCCCCCAGTAAATGCACTATTACATTTCGTCGTCGACATTTCAGCCACGTCGTCGGCGCTTTATACGTGAATTTACTCTTTTACCCTTCCCTAATTATGACTAATGATATTAATTAAGTTTGTTAATTAATGTAATTAATATTTCCGAGTAAATTAAAATTACGATTTTTGTACTTTTGAACGGTTTTTTAGGCACGTGTGTCAACGTAATTCTTTTACCCTTATGTAATATATTCTAATGAGTTTAATTAAGTTTCTTAACTAACGTAACAAATATATTCCCGACTAATTTGAAATGTCGGTTTTTGGACTATTGAACGGTCTCCGAGACACGTGTCTCAATGTATCCCGGGAATATGTTTAGGAAATTTATATATAAACCCCCTTCTCCTTACAATTCATTTTCACTTCTTTCTCTCCCTTAAACAATTTCTTAAAAAATCGTTTTTCAAATATAAAACCGCTTCCACTCCAACTCCAAATCCGTACTCAAGTAAGTAGATCTATCTATTTTGTATTACATTTTAGCTTGTATTTGATTATTTTGGATCGATTAGTTGGATTATAACTAATATTAGATTGATAGTTTAGGTTCCCCGTAGCTAATTTGTGTGTGATTAATACATGTAATACCCTAATTGAGTAGTTATTGTTTTCTATATTCGATTTTGGTATCGATTTGGCTGACGGTGGGATCGATTTTTGCGAAATGGGGCTCGATTTTTCGCGAACTGGGGCTGGAAACGGACCTCGACGCCGGAAAACCGCGTCTAGGGGGTCACCTAAACGCCGAGAATTCGCGTCTAGGAGACCCCTCAGACGCCGAGAATTCGCTTCGAGGAGGTCCCTTAGACGCTCGATTCTGGCGTTTGGGGGATCAGCGCGACGCAAAAAATTCGCGTCCAGGGGGTTTCATCGACGCGAATTTTTGGCGTCTGTACCTGTTTTCGATTTTTTTTTTTTTTTATGTTATGTGTTATGATATCCGTAAAGTTCGTTTATTTTTCGTTACATGTTCGTATCGTTACTGGGGTGTTGTTTTTTAGAATTATTATTAGGAAATTATACGAAATGTTTATATGTTTAGAATTATTATTTTGAATATTATTAGAATTATTATTATGAAATTCAGGACTATTTGTTGATAAGTTTAGGTTTTGAAATATTTGAGAAAAATTGTAATCAAAAAAATATATGGATCTCTAGGTTGAAAATATCAATTTAGCTTGAAAAATAATAACTAAAAAGTTGAATTTAGGTGAAAAACTTGTAATCGTTATCTCTTGCTAAAATCGGACACCGAATTGAGATAACGATGAGTACTAATTTAAGGTTAGTAGTGTTTACTAAAAAAATAGCCTTTTTTGAAAATAATTAAGTTGAGAAGAATATACGTTATCAGTAATTTGTTCTTTAAATTAAATTTTATATCAAGCGACAACGTTGAAATTAATAAGAATAGTAATTTCTTATTAATTTCTTATTATATCAGTAATAGAAATTTTTTCTGATTACATATCAAATTTTATATCAATTGATTTTTCAAGTAATAAGAATAGTACGAGAACGTTAAATTAATTTCTTATTATTATTAACAAGTGACATAGTTTCGTTTTATCAACGTGTGGAATTTATAAAATTAGATGGCTGGTAAGGGGAAGAGTAGCCGGGTAGACGGTAGGGTCATCACTGCGTCCACTCGTGCTAGGGGTAGGCCGCGGCCGCCACCTACCGGCCCACCAGAGCCATCGTCTTCCTCTCATGGGGGACACATGACATTCATGTTCCACCTTTCCGTATCACGAGCGGTACACCTGACGGTACTTCGGAGGGAACGGCGAGCGGTGGTGTTCACGAGCCGTCCAGGTCGTTGCAGTCTGCCGACCTGGCCATGGAGTTCGATGAGGAGGAGAGGCAACACGCTTTTCCGGACGACTTCTCGGAGCAACACGCGGAGGAGCGGGAGCAGGAGATGGACGCGGAGACATCACAGCAGGGTAAGGCTGTTGTCTACAGGAAGGGGCCTGGAGGAACTTTCCGGGGTAGTGTAGGTAGTTCGGCTCGAGCGCCCCCCGGTGTCCACGGAGCGACACTTCGTGGCGTCTGCAGGGACCTAGTCCCGGAGGTCCCATCGATCCGTCGGTGATCCCGAGCTTTGGTGGTCATATTGCGCGTCGGCTTTGGTCAGAGCCAGAGCACACGCTGACTCTCCTGAGGACCTACAACCGTCCTCGGATTGTGAGGGAGTTGGAGTCGTTCGACGGCTCTCCTAAGGTAGTGGATGTTGTCCGACAGTCGGGCCTGATGCACCTACGGGCGTGCATTCTACGCAATTTGAACATACCACTCATTACAGCATTTGTCGAGAGGTGGCAGCCGGATACAAACACATTCCACATGTCGTTCGGCGAGATGACTATCATGCTGCACGATGTCGCTAGGATCTTAGGGCTCCCTATAGAGGGTGAGCCATGTGTGGTTTGTAACGAGACTGGGGGTCTGGCTGACAAGATGGCCGCTGTAGGGAACTTCTTCGGGATGAATGATTAGCAGTTGAAGGCACCCAGGGGGGAAGCGGGCCCTCCCATTTACAGGAGCGGGGCGGTACTAGCGAGGGCGGTGCGTGAGAAGATGCACACCGGGACCCATGAGCAGACTGTGCAGGGTTACTTGATCACGTTGTTGGGGGAGTTCCTCTTTGTGGATAGGTCGAGCGATCGTATTCGTCCGTCAGTCTTCCCACTGACGAACAGCGTGGACTCGGTTCCTCGTTTTGCGTGGGGTGCTGGTACGTTGGCGTGGCTGTACAGGAATTTAGGGATGGCTTCGAGGGAGGGGTACACCACTTTGGCCGGGTGTTTGACTTTGCTTCAGGTGTGGATCTATGAGTACTTCCCCGACTTTAGGCCGGGGGCACCGATCCCAATTTCGCCGACTTCGTCACGCGCGACTGCGTGGGTAGGCGTCGGGAAACCATTGGCGCACGGGAGCAACCTTTTGGTCTACCGACGATCACTTAACTTATTGACAGCAGATCGGGTCTGTTGGGAGCCCTTCGTGCGGAACGCTCACACGGTGCACCGTACCACTACCTTCTTCGGGACACTGCGCTTTATGGACATCGTTGAGCCTTACCAGGGAGACCGGGTCATAAGACAGTTAGGCTACGTCCAGGCAATACCTGAGTCGATGCCCGAGCCGGTTAAGGCGCATCGACCGAGGCAGGGGGGTGGGGTGTACCTTCTTGAGTTCGGTGTGGTGTACGCGGACCACCCTTGGAGGAGTGTCTATGTCATGCGCGCTGACCCGAGGAGGCTCTCGCGGCCCGTGGACTACCCGGGGGAAGTGACTTCGGATTACCACGCTTGGTACTCGAGAGTCTCCCACCCGAGGATCATACCACCATCCGCCGCCGAGGTGCAGGAGCAGGCGACGCTCGCAGAGGGATCACAACAGGTACTCAGTTCGTATTTTGGTGTGTAACAATAATTATTTGCATGTACATTTATACTAACCTCTGCCACCTTGTTTCAGGCCGCTCTCTCGTTGGTGGAGCGCTTTTCTACAGCTCAGCACTTTAGCGACGATCCGGATGCCCGCCTTGCGTATTTTGATGAGCTGATGGCGTCGTTCCAGTCCGTTCTCCCCTACCCGGGTGACCGCCCACCCCGATCCCAGGGGAAACAAGGTCGCCGTTGACTGCTTTGGATTTTATTCGTAATTTGTTTATGTCTTCAGTGTTACGAATTTCATGCTTGTAATTTCGGATGATTGTGGATGATTTGTACTTCTTTTATGTTGACTACTCGTTTCCATTTTATTTGTAATTTGTGTATGTCTTCAGAGTTAGGGATATCATGTTTTATTTCGGATGATTTTGGATGATTTGTAATTTGTTTATGTTGACTACTCGTTTCATTTTACATTTCGGATGTTTTTTATGTTCGTTTGTTTCTTATTAGTGGGATTTGCTATCTAAAATTTACGAATGAATACAACACTGGTCTAAAATAATACAAATGCTGGTCTAATATTTATGCTACACTAAAAGGTGAAGGGGTTGTTCCGACCACCTGGGTCGTTTTGATCAATCTGGCGACTCGGATAGTACGCATTCCACTCCTCGACCCACCTATCCTGACGTTCTCGGTAAAACTCCGGATAATGTATTGTAGTACCGTCATGTGCGCCTCGCCAAAGGACGTGTGTAGGAGGCATCGGGCAGTTCTCAGACATTCCCAACCTCATCCAGTGACCTCCCCCGCGTTCAACGTGCATTATCCACATTACGCCGAACGGGAGGTGGTTACCTGGCATCTCTCGCAACGGGTAGTAGGTACTGCATTCGAGTTTTTCGGATACTCGACATATAACCCAGTTGTTAATTGTGGCAAAACCGAATAGATCACAATCTGTGAGATAATGCTCCTCGCCTACCGGGAACGGGGGCGTCGTACCTACACGGATCATGGCGCCTTCTCGACCGTCGTCATCAAAGACGTACACGTTATCGTACATGGGGGAATGGATGTGCTCCCACAACGCCCTTCTCTGGCGAGTATAACTGGACTGGTCACCGTACTGCATGAGCCATGACACGGAATCCGCAGTGACCGTCTCCAATAACATCTATCCAGTTCACGAGATACGGACACATGAAACCAACAAGTTTGCTAATGTCCGGGAAGGGCCCCCCCATGCAGTTCACCTCCAGGGGGGCGTTCGGTTGCCCTTGCCATGTGCCCGTGGTGGACTGGCTGGCGGTCGGTGTGGGTGGTTCGGTCGAATGACTACTCCCTGGCGTTGATGCGTGCGTAGTCCTGGCCGACTTACTCGGGGTGGCTCCTGTGTCGGTGGTCCCGTACCTCCTCCTCGCGTGTTCGACTCCGATAAGCATCCTCCCTGTCCCCTTAGATTTTCTGGGGTTTGGATTCGGGGTAGGATCAAGTAGCCCAGATTCCTCGGGACGTAATGCTGAATTCAGTACATCAATGTAATGTCGCCACATACTCGGATCGCTCTTACGTATTTCCTCAATCAACCCGTCAAGCTGAAATTTGTCGCTGACGGGCATAGCTTCCTCCCCGGCATAGTCAAGCGTCCTCCAAAACACATGAACGTCGGTCAACTGCACTACGGAATTCCGCACCATCAACCCGACAAGTTGACATGCGCAAGGCAAACCCTTGGACGTCCTCAATACACACCGGCAGTCGTAAAAAACCCGATCTCCCAACTCTTGCATCCTAGTCAGTTCCCCGGTCAGCAAGTCCAACGCCTTACGACTTACCGGGAGTCTCAAGTTCATCAAAATGGGGGGTAGAGTAGTTGATTGCTTCCTTCGGGAAGTCTCCAACTTCTTCCGCAGTTTCGACTGCTGACGACCGATTAGCCTATCAATCCTATCGAACAACCGATCTAAGGACGCTGTCGACGTGCCAAGAGCCTTTTTCAAAGCCACATGCGCAGATTCGACGATGGACGTGGTGGTTTTGCCAAAGTGGAGGTATCGGTCAGTGTACGCGTGATTCCATTGGTTGAAATTGCCCCAGATGTCATGAATGTAAAGAGGAATTCCCGAGAACTTCCACGTCGACTTCATCTTGGCCCATTTTGTTTCGAGGTCCACCATACTTGTAGAATACAGGAGAGGGTACCATACTCCGTGCATGAAGGTCGCTACTCGGTCTTTCTGTTTTTGAAAGAAGTACATGGCACATTGTTGTGTGCTAAATTTAGACCGTTTTTCCCTCCATTTAGACCCGTTTTTCCCTCGTTTTGCGAGTTTTGAGTGCGATTATCGCCATATTTTGCGTACTTCTCGCATTAGCGTCCCTCTTGTGCGTTTTACGTGTTTTTGGTAGTTTTTCTATCAATTTTGATAGGTTTTGCTACAAAAATCACGATTGAGCTTCCACGAGCACAAGAGAAAGGAAAACCGTCCAAAGAGCAAAGCACACAACTTAAAGTTTAAAGCCAACCGATCGAACAAACGAAGAATGAGACAAGACTCGAGCCAGAAAAAATGACCGGGCGAAATTTCACTCGGTGAGACACAACCGGGCGAAATTTCACCCGACGGTGAAAATGCCTCCCGAAGAATTTCCGAGAACTCTCCACCGGACGAAACTGACCGGGCGAAATTTCGCCCATCGGGTGAAATTTCGCCCGATGGTGAAGACGTGCCGAAAACGCGAAAAATCTCACCGGGCGAAAATTTCACCCGATGGGAATTACTGATGAGTCCGCAGGGCAAAGTTTCACCCCATGGAGATGCAAAGGGAGATTGTCTCACTAATGGAACATGAAGGTGGATTTGGGCTTTAGGTTAAGGATCCATTAAGAGATTACTATATATATGTTACCCTAATTCATTGCATAAACCCACCTCTCCATTGTGCTAAGGAGGGAAGACATTACACCCTTCCACCATCCTATTACACCATCAATTAGTAGTAGTAGTAAAAATCCTAAAAAATTCCTAGTAGTTTATATAGTAATTAGTAGTAGATCTACACAATTCTCATCAACAATTGTTTAGATCTCAATCTTGTAGAAGATTATTCAAGGTTTGTTTGAAGATTTGTTGGGTTTTATGAAGAATTAGTGACAAGTTCTCCATTTTATTCATCAAAGATTCAATCTTTATCTATGATATCTTCTTATTTCTTATAGATCTACATAGTTGGTACAATTCTCTTCCACTCTCTAATCTCTATTTAGTTTTTGTGATATTTTCTCATCATCATCTTGTTCAAATCTAATTAATATGCATGTTGTGATGAATTTCATAATGAATTGTGAGTAAATTTCTTGTTGGGGAGTTTAGGGATGAGGGCTTGGTTTATTTGAATATAGGGATGTTGGTGGGTTTCTTGCATGTTGGTTTATCTTATTTATGGTGTTGTGTCATTGTTGTTTTAGTCCGGCCAACTAGACCGACCTTGACTAATTTCTATCAATATGGGGAAACTCGGGGTAGAAATTACCATGACTAGGGACTTACCCTCATTCACCGCGAAAGCGGGTTTTTAGGTGAGTTTACCAATATTGTGACAAAAAATCGATCCCAACCTTCTTAGACCCCAAGTACCGAATCCCGACTTCTCCCTAACGCCTTTCCCTAAATTGATCACCTCTAAACCATCATCGTGCTAATCCCTCTAGTATAGACTCGACCCCAAAAAGAAAACCCCCCTTCTAAGACATCGAACACGACACTTTAAACTTCACAACACACACCATTCCTTGTGGACCGACCTCGACTTACCACGATTACTTGTTTGTTTTTGTGATAATTCCGAGTCTATAAATATCGTTTGATCCTCCGTCCTTCGCTAAAACGACCGATCCGATTGGGAGGCGATCAAAATGGCGCCGTTGCCGGGGAACGGCTAATTGTTGTGTTTTTAGTTGTTGTGTTTGATTCTTTTCCCTTTTCTCTTTTCCCTAGCGCCGCAAGGTGCTAGGAGTCTCACCATTTGATTGGGTTTTATGCCCAGGAACACGTCATCGCCCTTGTGGTTCGATCCGGAACCGGAAAGGACTTTTAGAGCATTGCGTTTTCGAGGAAATAACTCAACCACCATCATTCCACATCCTTCATTATCACCTCCTAACCTTAATACCATCCTTCAACATTCACCTTCTACACCTTCTACATCACATAACCCCACTCCAAACAATCCTTCCATACCTTCTACTTCACAAAATTCACCACCACCACCACCATCACCGAAAACACCACCACCAATTCCATCCCCTCCAAATTCTCCAAATTCTCCAAACCCTCCAAATTCAAATCCACCATCACCACCAATCCAACTAATGGCGACTCTAGCTTCGCACTCTCAACTCACACATGAAGAAACACCATCTCCCGTCGATTTCGGAGAGATTCCCGAGAACTACGAATTGAAAGCTTCTTTAACCAATGCGGTCCAACAAGATACATTTCATGGTTTTTCTCAAGAAGATGCTCAAGAGCACATCGCTTCATTCAAAGAAAAATTAGTAGGAGCACGTCTCAATGGGTTAACTTCATGCCAATTGCATCGTTTATTATTTCCGAAGACCCTAAGAGATGGAGCTCGTAGATGG
Organism: Agrostemma githago; assembly: GCA_958450325.1. Lineage (NCBI taxonomy): Eukaryota > Viridiplantae > Streptophyta > Magnoliopsida > Caryophyllales > Caryophyllaceae > Agrostemma > Agrostemma githago. The sequence goes on along the minus strand of OY288258.1, from coordinate 54,411,222 downwards.
CTTCAAGGCCATCCCGCTAATACTTTCACAACATGGGCTTAACTATCTAATGCCTTCTTGGAGAAATATTTTCCTCCGTCAAAGACTAACCAATACCGCATGGAGATACAAACGTTCAAGCAAGATGAATTTGAAAGACTAAGTGAGGCTTGAGAAATATTTAGAGACTTGTTGCGCAAATGTCCACATCATGGAATACCCGATTGGCTAACTACCCAAACATTTTATAACACCCTTTCATCGAGAACCAAGGAAAACCTCAATTCGGACGCCGGAGGAGATTTCTCTTCTCTCACCGATGAGGCATCTAAGAATCTTATTGAGAAGATGGCAAGGAGTGATTCTAGAATCGGTCAATCGAGGGATTCTAGAAAGAAAATTGAAGTGAACTCATCTACGAGTTCTAATGAATTGAAATTCCAAACGGAACTTGAAGAATTGAAAAGGAGAATGGATGCCATGAATTCTAAGCCCACTCCTAGAGGTATGTACCAAATTCAAGGGAGTGTTCCTCCAAGGCAACCATCTCCTCCAAAGTTATTAACATGGGAAGTTCAATGTGATCATTGTGGCAATCATGGCCACGACTCTAGCTCTTGCGTTCCTAATGAAGAAGTTTATGTTGAAGAGCCAAATGAAGTTCAAGCTATACAAGTATATGGGCAAAGACCTCAATTTGATCCTTTTTCTAATACCTACAATGCCGGCACAAGATTTCATCCTAATTTCTCTTATGGAAATCAAAATGTTCAAAACCCGATGTCGCGCGCCCAAGGGAGTCAAATGAGGCCATTCAATCAAAGTCAACAAAGGCCTTTTAACCAAGGACCTCCAAAGATGCCCCCATATATGCCTCCTCATCAAAGGAGCAACTTCAATCAACAAGGTAGCAACTTCCATGTTCCTAACAACTACAACAATTACCAAAATCAACATGGTAATCACTTTAATCATGGATACAATCAAGGGTTCCAAGGAAATTCTCATGGTAACCAAGGTTACAATCAACAATCATTCAATCAACCCTCTCAACCTTATGGCCAATCAAGCAATTCTCAATTTGGTCAAGGAGGACCCTCATGGGAGAACTATAATGATTTGCAAAGAACCGTTGGCAAACTATGGAATGAACATCAAGATACCAAGGCAAGGCTAAAAGTTTGGGAATCACAAGAAGCAACAAAAGCCTTAGCCGCACCAATTCATCCACCCAATGGTTTGCCCGGTCAACCCCAAAACCCAAGAGATCCTTCACACCAAGCAAATGCCGTAATTTTGAGAGGTGGCAAAGAACTTGAGGACCCATATAAGAATTTGAACTTGAACACCAAGACTACCCCATCTAAGGTTAATCAACCAAGTGCACCACAAGAATCATCTCCCTCTTCCCCCAAACAAAACCGGGGAATACAAGCGGAGTCTGATATCCTCCAAAATGCGGAGAATGAACTAAGAGAACAAAGAAAGAAGAAAGAGCAAATGGAAGCCGAAGAAGCCAAAAGAAAAGAGGCAGAGCGATTAGCCGAAGAAGAAGAAGAATCCAATGTTCCACCGCCTCCCACTTTTGTCCCTCCATTGCCTTTTCCCGAGCGAGCTAAGCCACACAAAGAGAATGCTCAATTTAGCCGTTTCGTGGATATGTTGAAGAAAGTAGAGGTAGCTTTACCTTTCACCGAGGTAATTTCTCAAATGCCCCTCTATTCTAAGTTTTTGAAAGATGTCTTGACTAAAAAGAGAACCTTAGAGGACAAAGAATGTGTCTCTCTCACGGGTCATTGTAGTGCCATTCTTATGAACGAAATGCCAAAGAAACTAGATGATCCCGGTAGTTTTTCCATCCCTTGTCGGGTAGGAAATGTTGTTGTTAATCAAGCTTTATGCGACCTAGGGGCTAGTGTTAGTTTATTACCTTATTCCATTGCTAAGAGACTTAGTGTAGGGGAGATGAGACCCACTAGCATGTCGATTCAACTTGCGGATAGGTCCGTCAAGTACCCACTTGGGATACTTGAGGATGTACCCGTTCAAGTTGGTAAGTTCTTCATCCCCTCCGACTTTGTTGTCATGGATATGCCCGAAGACACTATTACCCCCATTATCTTAGGTCGACCTTTCATGGCTACCGGAGGCACTATAGTTGATGTTAAGAATGGAAAATTGTCATTTAACATAGGGAACGAGTCGGTAGAGTTTTCCCTTTCTCAAGCTCTTAAACAACCAATGATTGAACAAATGAATTTCATTGAAGTTATTGATATTTTGGTTGAGTATAGCTTGATAGATGATGATAAGCAAGAAGATGAACCATTTGACTCTCCACTTCTTGAAGAAGAATGTTTGCATGATGAAAAGGTAGAACCACTACCGGTGGGTAAGAGTATGGTATCTTCTCCTCCTAATCTTGAACTTAAACCACTCCCCTCTTCCCTCAAATATGCTTTTCTTGAAGGAACTAATTATCCCGTTATCGTCAATGCTACCCTTGATGAACCTCAATTGGAAAACTTTTAATTGTTTTGAGAAAGCACAAAAAGGCCATCGGGTATAGCATTGCCGACCTCCAAGGCATAAGCCCAAACGTTTGCATGCATAGGATCATCCTTGATGATGACCACCGTCCTTCGGTAGAGGGTCAACGTAGGTTGAACCCCACCATGAAAGAGGTTGTCATGAAGGAAGTCCTCAAGTTGTATGAGGCTAACATTATATACCCAATAACCGGAAGTAAATGGGTTAGCCCCGTACAAGTTGTGCCGAAAAAAGGAGGAATGACGGTTGTTAAAGGAGAAAAGGGTGAGTCAATATCTACTAGGACTATTACCGGTTGGCGCATGTGTATAGACTATCGTAAATTGAACATGGCCACCATAAAAGATCATTTCCTCCTTCCCTTTATTGATCAAATGCTTGAAATATTGGCGCATCATTCTTATTTTTGTTTCCTCGATGGTCATTCCGGATTTCTTCAAATACCTATTCATCCCGATGACCAAGAGAAGACCACTTTTACATGTCCCTATGGCACCTATGCTTATAGAAGGATGCCATTTGGATTGTGTAATGCGCCGGGAACGTTTCAAAGATGTATGATGGCTATTTTCTCCGATTTTATTGAAAAATCCATGGAAGTTTTTATGGATGATTTTAGTGTCCATGGTACATCTTTTGATTCTTGTCTTGAAAATCTTGATCAAGTGTTAGCTCGATGTGAAGAGTATAGACTTGTTTTAAATTGGGAAAAGTGTCATTTTATGGTTGAACAAGGTGTTGTCCTAGGTCATATTGTTTCTAATAGAGGAGTTGAAGTCGATAAGGCGAAAGTCTCCGTGATTGAGAACTTGCCACCACCTACAAATGTCAAAGGGGTGAGGAGTTTTCTAGGTCACGCCGGTTTTTATAGACGATTTATTAAAGACTTTTCTAAGATTGCTAAGCCTTTGACTTCTTTGCTTATGAAAGATGCACCTTTTGTTTTTGATGACTCTTGTCTTGAGGCCTTTTGTAGGATAAAGACCGCTCTCACTACCACACCGATTATCAAAGCTCCCGATTGAAATTTTCCATTTGAAATCATGTGCGATGCATCCGATTTTGCCGTTGGTGCCGTTCTAGGTCAACGGGTTGATAAGAAGTTACATGTGATTTATTATGCAAGCAAGACCCTAGATGAAACCCAATGGAGGTACACCACAACCGAAAAAGAGATGCTTGCCGTTGTCTATGCCATGGAGAAATTTCGAAATTATGTTACCGGTTCCAAAGTCATTATTCACACCGATTATGTGGCGATTCGTTACATCATGTCTAAAAAGGAGACAAAGTCCCGACTCTTTCGGTGGGTGCTCCTTTTGCAAGAATTCGACATTGAGATTAAAGACAAAGCCGGATCGGAGAACTTGGTAGCGGATCATTTAAGTAGACTAACGGTAAGTAAAGAGAGCAATGAAGAAGATGGCATTCCCATCAATGACGCTATGAGAGATGAGGCCTTGATGGCCATTGAAACTATTACACCTTGGTGGACACTTGGTGATGGAGGCTTGGCCAATCAAAAGACAATTGCCAAGGTTCTCCAAAGCGGGTTTTGGTGGCCTTCCATGTTCAAAGACATTCGAGCTTTCATTCTCACATGCGATGCATGCCAAAGAAGTGGCAATATAACAAGAAGAAATGAGATGCCCCTTCAACCTATCTTGGAGATTGAATTGTTTGATGTTTGGGGCATTGATTTCATGGGTCCATTCACATCCTCTTTTGGTAAAAAGTACATTCTAGTCGCGGTTGATTATGTCTCAAAATGGATCGAGGCCGTAGCTTCCCCCACCAATGACTCCAAGGTTGTAATCAAGCTTTTCAAGAATGTAATTTTCCCGAGATTCGGTATGCCTAGAGCCATAATTAGTGATGGAGGCTCTCATTTTAGGAAAGATACCTTTGAACACCTTCTTAGGAAGTACGGTATCACCCACAAGATGTCCTTAGACTACCACCCTCAATCAAATGGGCAAGCCGAGATCTCCAACCGACAAATCAAGGGAATTTTAGAGAAAGTTGTTAATACACACCGAAAGGATTGGTCATTGAAATTAAATGACGCCCTTTGGGCATTGAGGACGGCTTACAAAGCGCCGATTGGAACCACTCCTTATCGTCTTGTGTATGGTAAAGCTTGTCATTTACCGGTGGAACTAGAACACAAAGCCAAATGGGCAATCAAAGAGCTAAACTTTGACGAGAGTGTTGTAGGGAATAATCGCCTTCTCCAACTACAAGAATTAGAAGAACTAAGAATTGAAGCCTACGAGAACTCGAAGATCTACAAAGAACGAACTCGCCAATGGCACGATTCTCGAATTCTACGTAAGGACTTCTTCGTTGGTGATAAGGTATTACTTTTCAACTCTCGCTTTAAGCTCTTTCCCGGTAAGTTGAAATCAAAATGGTCGGGTCCATTTGAAGTGACCGGAGTGCAACCATATGGATCGATAGAGATATCTAGCCCGAAAACCGGGAAGTTTATGGTGAATGGGCAACGTTTGAAGATTTATCATCCCGGTCATATTCGTGAGACCTTTGCTACTATGAAGTTTGGTGAGCTCCCATCGGGGAGCATTGTTTGACCCCCTCTCAAAATTGATGTAGGTTTGGTGGTATCCTCAACAACCACCTTGTATATATGTATCATATTTCTTTGCGTTTATTAGTTTTGTTAGCTTGAGAAGATTGATGGAAATTGGATTTCACTATGGAGCTAAATTTGGATGGAGACCAAGCATTTGGAGAAGTTATGGAGCTTAAATCAAAGACCACAAGCATGTTTGTGGGAAATATTGATTATGTAATGTGAGTCGAGTCATATATTTGAATCTCTAGGTGACTATTGAAGAGCCATGAAATGGCAAGGCGGAAAAACGCAGCAGGAAGACCGCTGGGCGAAACTTCGCCCGGTGAGACTCGACCGGGCGAAATTTCGCCCTACGGAAAAGTTGCCAGAATTGCCGAGATCGAAGAAGTTACCACCGGGCGAAATTTCGCCCGGTGAGATTTTGACCGGGTGAAATTTCACCCGGTGGAAAAAGACGGCAAAACTGATTTTCACGACGAAATGTCGTCGGGTGAAATTTCACCCGATGGTGCCCGACCGGGTGAAATTTCACCCGGCGGTGTGTCTTGGCCAATCACCTACACTTTTTACTCACTCACTACATTTTCATCTCCCTCCAACAATTTACCTCAACATAACTTTCCCTCCAAATATTTTTACACCAAATTTTTACCACCAACTTTAAAACTTTCACTTTCCCTCTCAAACACCCTTATTTATACCACCTTTTTCACCTCACTCATCATTTCACCCCTTTCACCCATCACTAAATCATTACACCACCTTCCATATACCACATTCAACCTCCATTCACAACTCCATTCCATACTTGGGTGAATATTTATTTTGGGTTTTTGAAGAAAGGAGAAGCAAAAGTTTCGGGATTATTCTTGCAAATTCTTACTATGGAGACAAGAGCTCAACGAGCGGCGTGCAAACAAGGTATGGCCTCAACTTCTAAACATTCGTCTTCTAGGCCTAAACTTTTACCGTGTCCAAATTCACCCCTTGCTCGTACCTTCTTTGAAAAAGACTTTCAGCGTACAAGATGGCCTTGTCCACTCACAATGAAAATTCTAGGAATTAAGAACGATATTATAGAGTTATCGTTGAGAATTGGTACTAGTAAACTCCTTGGCTTTGTGCCTTGCACAAATAAAGACTTGACTTGTGAGTTTCTAGGTAGTTTTACAATCGATAACCCGATCGCACCTAAGGAATCCAAATTTAATTTGTTTGGTAGAAATCACTGTTTAAGTATTTCTGACTTTAGCTTAGCTCTAGGTTTGCCCTCATCGGGTACTGGACTAAGTAGACCCCTAAATGATTCGCGAAGTAGTGCGATTAGGAGAGACTTGTGGAGGCGCATAGCGCCGGGTCAACGTGATTTCGAACCCAATTCTAATTTTACCGCTGAAATCCGTAACCCAGCCATTCGTTATTTTGCTGAATTCCTTTCTCACTGTCTTTTGCCATCTACCGAAAATATCATTAACCTTAATGTGTGTGTCTTACAATTGATATGTGACTCTTTACTCGGTAACCCTTATCCCCTTGACCTACCTATTGTCGTGGCGTTACACTTTCATCAAATTATCATTGACCAACGCCCCTCTGTCGACTGTGGTGGTCTTGTGACTGTAATAGCAAGAAATTTGGGTTATTCGACCGACCATCTTAAACCACATGACCCCCGTGTCTGGCTTAACGAGGCTTATTTCCCTACTTGGATATTTAATGTGCCTGACCACCGCCTCGTCTCTCTTAGCCATGACCGAGCCTTAATTGTCCCCAGCAAAAACCGAACCAATATTTATAACCCTCGCAATTGGGACCTACCTCCAGGTCCCTGTGAATTCCGACTGAACAACTCGGGGGATGTAGGAGTTTGGGAGTATGCCGGTGAGGGAACTCCCACGGCCTCCTTTGCGTCAAACGATTATTCGAACTAGACCCCCTACAAGAGTCGGTAGATTATGTGGTTCATATGTGTTGTGGGTATACATATGTGGAGTCGGTGAGTCTTAATCATTTTCAATTGCATGTGAACTAATGTTGTTCCTTATTCCCTGTCCCATCATTATAATCATTGTGATCATTTTATCTTGAACAAAATTGTAAGTTGTCCCACCGTTCCATCAAATGATTTTTGTGGCCGTCGCGGCCTTGGTATTGCTCCCGGTCTCTTGGCGATGTGATTACGCCATTGACCCTTGTGAAAAATCCAAATTTTTAAATAAAAACTTTCTCAATTTTTCTTAATCCGGGCTAGGTGACGTGACTACGCCTACGCCCAATTTTTTCACCCTTTCATTTTATTTTCTTTCATTTTCATTTTCTTAGCCACTTGGCTAGGGTCTAGGTGATGTGATTGCACCTAGGCCCGCCACTATCTTATCGTTTTCTTTATTTTCTTTTCATTTTCTTCTTCTCAAATTTTCGAAAAACACAAAAACATTCAAAAATTTTGAAAAACCCAAAAACATTTAAAAATTATAAAATCCAAAAACATTTGAAAAAAAAAATCATAAAAATCCAAAAAGATTTTTCTTAATTTTCTTTTCCATCTTTTTCGTTCTTCCCTACTCGTTCATTGAGGACAATGTACAGTTTTAGTGTGGGGGAGGAGTCTACTATCTTTTATTTTTCAAAAATCTTTTCAAAAATCCATAAAAATTTGAAAAATTCGAAAAATCAAAAACATTTTCTTTTCTTTTCTTTTCTCTTCTTGTTTCTTGTTATGTTTCGTGTCCCGTGTATGGTCTTGTTCTCTACTCTTACAGGTAATCACCACCTTAATATAGCAAATTAAAGAGATTAAGAAAGCACCCGCTTGGTAACTTCCTTCCTTCTTTCTTCTTTAATTTTGTAGAGGAGTTAGGTTGTTGCTATTGGAGGCTCTCGAAGTTGAGCATTTTGGTGTTGTGGTTTATGCTTGAATGTTGATGGAGTATGGAGTTCATGACTTTACTTGTGTTTTATTTTATTTGTTTTTCCTTTTCGTATGTTTTGTTTTGTTTTGTTTTGTTTTCGTATAGTGTGTCTAGGATTAAACTTTTTCGAAAACCCGATTACAAACTTATTACAAGAGTTTACATTCCATTATAAATAACCCATTGTAGATTTTGGACCTTAGTCTAGTAGAATGACTCTTAGGCAATGAATTTGTTGATCTTTTAGCTTTGAGTCCACCTTTTCTACTAGAGGTTTACTTCGGGGTTTGCATTTGACCACCTTGACCACCCATGGAGGAGTTAGGCCTTGGTTCCCGCATCCCGTTTTCTAGGTGACCTTGCTCGAATGACCATTGCACCTTTAGTCCAAATCTTTTCCATCTTTTGTGGGTTATCTGGAATGGCGCGCGTTCTCGATTGCCTATTTTTCCTCCACCTATGCATCATCACAATAAGTTTACACAAAAATAACCTCCAAGCTTGGTTACAAACCACATCAAAGAGCCAAAAAAGGGCAAACCAAAGCAAGAGAAAAAGGGCACAAAAATATGAAAAACAAGAAAACAAAGGAGAAGAAAAGGAGCTTCAAATGAAAAATCAAATTATCAAAAGTGTCTCCTTCAAAAAAAAAAAAAAAAAAAAAAAAAAAAAAAAAAAAGCCCTTTGATCGATTTATCATCGTGAAGTGCCAACTAGAGGACCGAGTCCCGAGGTCGGAAGATAGCGGTGATGAGTTGATCCATCCCAATAATTGTAAACACTCCACCTTTTTATTTGGGCTAATTTAAGAAATTCGAATTTTGGAACGACCCTCTTGGCTTAGCCAAAGAGAGCGGGACTGCACTTACCTACAGTGTCGAACGAATCCATGGTTCACTTTTTCCACTCCATTATACGCCCCGTAGTACCCCTTTAGAAGATTAGGAGGACCTGGCTAAGTTATCAACATCTATATTGCTTAATTGTCATAGTATGAGGCTTTGGTCCTTGTTTACGTGGGTGATTTATCTTGGAAGTCAATTGTTGTTTTAGGTAAGTAATCCGTGTCTTTCCCCGCCACTACTACAAATCCCTTATATTCTTGACACTTTGGGGTGGACACTGTTATAAGCGTCGAGCTATTTTTAGCCCAAATTCATTTATGGGCCCTCTAACTATGTGAAACCAGTACATTTTCATTTTTATTATTTGAAAAAAAATATATTAGTTTTAATACTTTGAAATCGCGCCTATACCGCCAAGGAGAATTCTTGATCTCTCAATCAAACCCTAATAAACTTATCTATGTTCATCTTGATCTTCCTGAACAAATTAAATTATGTCCATCTTCTCCATCCCATCGGATAACGTTTAACCCTCTTCTCTCTCAAGCAAGAATAGAGACTGGGTTAGCAATGTCGATGTCTGACAACGAGTGTGTAATGGTGGTTTCTAATGTTGAACTTTTCCTGAAACTTCTGCACGACCACGATCTAAAATCATCCATTTTCAATCTCTTCTGGTTTCGACAATTCTATAAGTGAATCTAGCATATGGTAATTTTACTTTTCTCATTGTTAAATTTCAGTTTTTCCTCTATTTCTAAACCCTAATATTTCAATTGCATCGATTAATTGGACTTTTAGTGTTGAAATTTTGATGATTATCTACTTTCATTCACTGTTATCACTTAGTTATGTGCACTTGTCGTATGTCAAACATTATTTTTCGCTTATTTGAGTTTAATTGGATGGTTTAATCCTGTTATTGAGACACAAATTTGACAAAAACACCCGTCACGCTAACATGTATTTTTGTTTGATTTTACTTCTCTCACTGTTGAAAATATTAGTTTCTGAAAGCTAAATGAGTTGGATTTTGTCTCTGGTTTATTTGTTCATTTCTATATGTATTTCCATAGGAATGCAGTAATAAGATCTCCTCCACTGTTTCGTCTTCCTTTCCATATTTTATTCTCTATATAACAGGTATTATCCGTCACTTGAATACTTCGATTTTAGTTTGGGTTTGTGAGTATTCATCATTTTAATTTGAAGTCATGTTAAATCAATGAAGTTACAAGTTGTTTGATGATATGCAAAATATAATAGTGGTTTTGATTCATTTATCATCTTAAGTTGATTAGATTTGGCAAATATGGTAAATGAAAATAGGCTTCTTCTTTTTTATATTTGAGCACACTTGTTGTACACTGATAAAAAAATTAAATCTTTGATATGCTACTCTTACTTCAACAGGCCGAATGTATGGATTCAGGTTGCCAACCTGCTACTTGTACGGCTTATGACAAATAATGTGGGTCCTTTTTTCTTTCTCCTTATCTCTTCTTTTTGTTGAGTCATATTCTGAAGATGTTTTAGAATTATGTAAGAAAACAAAAATAATCAAGAGTGCTCAAAGTTCTAATTCCCCTTTGATCGATTATTGGCAGGATCAGAGTTGGAGCAACTGTAACATATCTGGAAGTATTATGGATTATATAGCTAAAAACCTCCTATTCGATGATGGTATGTCTCTTTTTTCCTTTCATAGTCTCGATGTCTCATGAAAAATTTCTTGGTTGATGTCATTGTCCTGTTTTATCTAAATTGCTATCAGAAAAGTATCAACAATGCTTACTCTTGTGATGATACGGGTTCTTGATTGTTTACCTCGATGCTATAACTTACATAGAGACCTTAGTTTCAACAGATTATGCAGTACTATTTCTTCTGATTCTAATTGTTTCAAGCAAATAAAAATATATGTAAGCATCCACATTCATGGATGATTAGGCCTCTCGTCTTTATGATGAGATATTATTCATCAATAAATGTTTTCTTTACATATTCGCAACTCGCATGTTTTACTATAATAAATAGGTAATTTCTCTTTTTTTTTTTTACAGCTGATCGTTAGGTATTTGATGCACAATATGCTAACTGGAGACGTTCCTGAGTGGATGACCGCAAATAGTACTAGATGGTTTACTACCTAACCCTTGATTACCAAGCTCTAATAATGAAATTGAAACCCTTGTTTGTTCATGATTCCAGGTACTCATTCTGATTATAATTCTTCATAGTGTTTTGAAAATTTTCGACATTTTTGTGTGAAAATATTAGAGCTATTTCTACTTTGAGGTCTTGTGGTTTAATTAGTTTCGCTTTGGTGGTTTAAGATTGGTTGTTGAGGTTATTAACCACTTAAAAAGTGATATCCGGCAAAGTTCATATACAAATTAAATATTATTAGTTTTTTAAGCATAAGAAGGTATATCCTCTGCAAAAGTTGGTGTAAATTACCCTAATATTGACTTCTAATTTTTTTAATGTGTATATTTTAAGTAGATTTTGTAGAAAGAGGTTGATAGTTTAGATGAATTTTGAAACTTAGATTACGTTATAGTACGGAAAATATACAATATTCAGGTTGTTGAAATGGACGATAACTTACGCCTTTGGTCCCTCACTGTAAGTTAGTATTTAGCTCAGCCCTGGAGAACAAAAAATTGAATTAGCTCAAACTAAGGTCTCTAAAGTTTTACTATTATTTGTCATTATCATGGTTCGTGAGGTCTTTCTCTATGACATCTTGAGGTCTTGACTTGATAGTACATAGTTATACTTTAGATCAGGCTAGGTGTGTTATTAACTTGCAGTGGTTGTGATGTGTGAACAATTTAACCTTGCAGTGGTGTGTTATTTACTTTAATCTTTTTGCCATGTGTAGGAATCCAATTCATCTAATGCTCGATCAATGGCAGTGCATCTAAATGAACGGAGTAATTTTTTCGCACTTACTTTTGATAGCCAATTAAGAGTTAACTTTTTTTCATTTTTGTTTTTCGTGTAAACATTTGTAATGGTATTATTTTGTATTGATTGTATAAAATATCATTACATATATATATATATATATATATATATATATATATATATGAATTTAGAATGTATTCTTTTAAGCTATAATGTTCTATTTCGAATGTATATATTATTTTAGCCTATGTATAATATTATGGTTAATTTTCTTTCATTTAGGTCTTGATGCCATTTCACTATCAAGAAAATTATCTAAATTTGAAATATAGTAGGGGAACTGAAAATGCGTCGAGAATATGAAGTTTCTCGATGCAAGGAAGTGTAAACAAACCCGATGCATAAAAGCGTCGAGAAAATCGACCCTTAAAAACGTCGAGAAGTTTGACACTTAAAAGTGTCGAGAATGTTGACACTTAAAAGCGTTGAGAATGTCGACACTTAAAAGCGACGAGGAATTTCTGATGCCCCAAATTCTGACGCTTTTGGAAAGTGTCGAGAAAGATATTCTCGACGCATTTTTAAGTCAAGAATCAACCTTAAAAGCGTCGAGAAAGTAGAGTATTTGTTGTAGTCGCCGTCTCGATGAGGGATTCGGTGTTCTATTTTTGCTTTGGATGCGTCTATTCTTTCGTGTTATGTGTTTTTGTGTGTTTAGTCGCATCCACCATTTTGAGAAAGCCCCAACTTGCCTTGCATGGGAGTACTTTACCTCATGAGTATTTCGATGTGAGTTGAAGGGACGGAGCGGGCCCGTTAATTGCCCCGGCTTAGCATAGTCTAGCTAGTAGTAGCAGTTGTAATTTCTTTTTGGGTCTTTGCTCGAGGACGAGCAACGGTTTAGTGTGGGGGAATTGTTGTATGCTAAATTTAGACCGTTTTTCCCTCCATTTAGACCCGTTTTTCCCTCGTTTTGCGAGTTTTGAGTGCGATTATCGCCATATTTTGCGTACTTCTCGCATTAGCGTCCCTCTTGTGCGTTTTACGTGTTTTTGGTAGTTTTTCTATCAATTTTGATAGGTTTTGCTACAAAAATCACGATTGAGCTTCCACGAGCACAAGAGAAAGGAAAACCGTCCAAAGAGCAAAGCACACAACTTAAAGTTTAAAGCCATCCGATCGAACAAACGAAGAATGAGACAAGACTCGAGCCATAAAAAATGACCGGGCGAAATTTCACCCGGTGAGACACCACCGGGCGAAATTTCACCCGACGGTGAAAATGCCTCCCGAAGAATTTCCGAGAACTCTCCACCGGGCGAAACTGACCGGGCGAAATTTCGCCCATCGGGTGAAATTTCGCCCGATGGTGAAGACGTGCCGAAAACGCGAAAAAAGAAGAAAATCTCACCGGGCGAAAATTTCACCCGATGGGAATTACTGATGAGTCCGCAGGGCAAAGTTTCACCCCATGAGATGCAAAGGGAGATTGTCTCACTAATGGAGCATGAAGATGGATTTGGGCTTTAGGTTAAGGATCCATTAAGAGATTACTATATATACTCCCTCCATCCAAATTTAAACTTCATGGGGGAGTAGGCACAAAAATTAAGGGTGAAGTGTAGTGTGTGGTGGAAAATGAGAGCTGAGAGAAAATGTGGGGTCATAAATGATATGGACCACAAAAATCAACCAAAAGATGAAATATTGTAAGTAGGAAGTTTAAAGATGGACAATCCAAAAAGGAAAGTAGAAAGATTAAAAATGGATAGAGGAAATATATGTTACCCTAATTCATTGCCTAAACCCACCTCTCCATTGTACTAAGGAGGGAAGACATTACACCCTTCCACCATCATATTACACCATCAATTAGTAGTAGTAGTAAAAATCCTAAAAAATTTCTAGTAGTTTATATAGTAATTAGTAGTAGATCTACACAATTCTCATCAACAATTGTTTAGATCTCAAGCTTGTAGAAGATTATTCAAGGTTTGTTTGAAGATTTGTTGGGTTTTATGAAGAATTAGTGACAAGTTCTCCATTTTATTCATCAAAGATTCAATCTTTATCTATGATATCTTCTTATTTCTTATAGATCTACATAGTTGGTACAATTCTCTTCCACTCCCTAATCTCTATTTAGTTTTTGTGATATTTTCTCATCATCATCTTGTTCAAATCTAATTAATATGCATGTTGTGATGAATTTCATAATGAATTGTGAGTAAATTTCTTGTTGGGGAGTTTAGGGATGAGGGCTTGGTTTATTTGAATATAGGGATGTTGGTGGGTTGCTTGCATGTTGGTTTATCTTATTTATGGTGTTGTGTCATTGTTGTTTTAGTCCGGCCAACTAGACCGACCTTGACTAATTTCTATCAATATGGGGAAACTCGGGGTAGAAATTACCATGACTAGGGACTTACCCTCATTTACCGCGAAAGCGGGTTTTTAGGTGAGTTTACCAATATTGTGACAAAAACTCGATCCCGACCTTCTTAGACCCCAAGTACCGAATCCCGACTTCTCCCTAACGTCTTTCCCTAAATTGATCACCTCTAAACCATCATCGTGCTAATCCCTCTAGTATAGACTCGACCCCAAAAAGAAAACCCCCCTTCTAAGACATCGAACATGACACTTTAAACTTCACAACACACACCGTTCCCTGTGGACCGACCTCGACTTACCACGATTACTTGTTTGTTTTTGTGATAATTCCGAGTCTATAAATATCGTTTGATCCCCCGTCCTTCGCTAAAACGACCGATCCGATTGGGAGGCGATCAAACGTTTTTCCACACAGTTAGATATGTGCCACGTGCTGAGCAGATTCTGGGTCTGCGGGGTCGGAAAGACCCTCGATACTGCCGCCGTCAACGCCTGATCCTTATCCGTCACAATCACGTTCGGTGCCCGATCCCCAATTAGCAGCTTCAACATATCAAGCACCCAAGTATCGGACAACGTGTCCTCGTATCGAAGTAGGGCGTACGCTATCAGATAAGGTTTCCCGACGGGTGTCACCCCGACCATCTCCACTAACTTCATACCGTACGTGTTCGTCTTGTAGGTCGCATTCATAGTGACTACGTAAGGCCAAGTACGAAACAGTTTCACGGACTCAGGGTGAGCCATGAATATACGTTCCACGACACTCGTAAACTCGTGCTCGAAGAAGAAGTGGATGTATTCAGCCCAGCGCGCTAGTACCATCATCTGCTCAATGGCATTACGACCTTCCCTTGCCTCCGCCCTCAACTTCCCCCCGATATTGTATATCGTCTCGATCGATGGGCGTGGTTTCTCCGGATTTCTCCGATGAAGGCCGTCGTGTATTTGGGCTGGTGTCAAGTGGTCCCGAATACCGTCCCGAACATACTTTTTCTCGACCTCGTCAAGGGCGGCTAGACGTCTGTGCCCGTCAGCGTAAACCTCTAATTTGTGGTTGTGCGTGCCACATGGACCGATGGCTAAAATCCATCGTTCCCTGTCTAAGCTCTCGCACGCCTTCACCCAAAACTTACACCCGATCTTCTGAGAACTCTTGGTACTTGATCCTGGTTTTCCGTTACGGTTGCATTTAAAGTAATTTTGACCAAGACGGTTCGGGTTCACATTACTTTGCGTTTTGTTGCTCGCTTTCACCAAGGTGAACCCAAGAGCCGAAGCTATCTCACAAGTGTAGTTGAATGCCTCATTCGAACTACCGAACGCTGGCCCAAAAATAAAACAAACGCGATAGTCAATACCGTCGCCGTCCTCCTGATACACCGATAAAAAATTACCGATTAGTTACAAAGTATAACGCAAAATGGATTTACGAAATTCAAAAATTATTTAATTTCATAATTTTGTATACAATCATCTGAACATTAATAATTCTAATCATATAAACATCTGGTATAATTTCGAACTAAAAAAAAGCCGAGTCACGATATTCATAATAATTCTAATCATATAATTACCTATTTCGAACTAATAATATTCATAATAATAATTCTAATCATATAATTACAAATAACGACACCCGAGTCACGATATCTTAAAAAAAATACCCGATATCGTAACGCATAACGTCGAACAATAACAAAAAAAAAAACGCGAACAGAGGCCTAGACGCCAAAATGACGCGTCTGAGAGGCCCCCCACACGCATGAAATCCGCGTCCCAGAGGCCCGTTAGACGCATGAATTTGCCGTCGAGGAGGCCCCTCAGACGCATGAATTTGGCGTCGAGGAGGCCCCTCAGACGCATGAATTTCGCGTTGAAGAGGCCCCCCAGACGCCTATTTTTCGCGTTCAAGAGGCCCCCCAGACGCCTGTTCTTCGCGTCCAGGAGGCTACGGGAATGCTTTCTCCCTCTCGTCTACCAACATTCGCCCATATCCTCGATTTCTATTTCAACATCGATTTTTACAACAAATCCATCACATAAACGACATGTTACACAACAAAATGCGATTTCTTTAACTAAACTAACACACATCTCTCACAAGTTTTAATCAAAAGAGAGAAAGACAATGACGGATAATATAAACAAAAAATGTACTAACCGAAGGTCGATCCATTTAAAGGCGGAATCGGGTCTCTAGAAAAATCGGATTTCTCGAAAAAAAAGACAGTTTTTTTAATGAGAGGAGAACAAATAATATAAAATGTTGTAAGTGGGGTGTTAGTGGAGTGTAAGTGGGGTAAGTGGGGTGTAGTGTAAGTGTGAGTGTGAGTGGAGTAAAATAAGCTAACTAGTTTGAAAATAATCTAAAGTGTGAGTGTGAGTGTGACGGAACGGTTTGAAAATTTTAAAACCCCTTCGTTAACGAGTTTCATTACCTAATCTAACTAATCTAACTTCATAACATTAGTTAAGTAATCTAATTAAGGCAAGGGCAAGATCGTCTTTCACATTAAAAAACGCTGACGAAAAACAGCACTCCAGTAAATGCTTATCATTTCTGGATGCAATCCATGCATGGGCACATTTCTTACGCTCACTCTTGATTCATGTAATGTACCTTCCTCTTCGCACAGACCTCGAAAATGTGTTCAAGTTTGAAAGCAAATTCATAATTCTTTTTTCCCCTTTCAAACTCTATAACCTGGGGCGGATCTGGGTGAGGGCATGGGCGGGCGACTGCCTCACCCAAATCCCAGAAATAATTAAATGTGTTTAACTTCACTAATCACAATGGTGGTTGTGGCTCATTGGTTGTGATGCTTTTCATTCCCTTTTGAGGTGAGGTGTCCACATTTAAAGTTTTTGAAGTTTTTCAATCAAAACAATGTAAATAGTAAAATTCGAACCCAAAACCTCTCCTATCGAGTTGACTACAGCTGCACAATTGAACCAATGATCTACATAATATTAATGTACCATTATCTTGAAATATTATAATTAATAAGAGTATACGATTAAGTCTTCAACTCCCTTTAATTTAGATAACTGTGGGGGTTATTTTTTAATCAAATACAAATAAATGAGTTAGACGAAGAGAATATACATTTCCTAGTCACTCTGCCTAATACATACGAACTATTTTTTTTGTAAGTTTTCTTAAACGAAGCAAAAAAATTCAAACCAACATCAATTCAAACTTAAGAACTATCAGCCTCCTGCTGATGTCACGTGGGCGTGGAGGAAGATATGTCAGGCAAAAGAAAAGATTAAGAACTTATATGTTGATGGGCGTTGGCATGGGTCCGCGGAGCAGTACTCTATTTCGCTTGCCTATGAGGCTTTACGGGCTCATCACCCGAAGGTTGCTTGGGGGAGGCTCGTCTGGAATACTTGGAGTTTCCCGAGACACAGCTTCATTTCTTGGCTAGTGTTCAAAGGGGCTTTAAGTACTAGAGTGAAACTTTTGAGGATTGGGGTCTCTGACTCAGACCTTTGTTTCTTTTGTGACTCACAGGCTGAAACCTTTGAACACCTATTTTTTGGGTGTTGCTGGAGCTCAAGAGTTTTAGACATCCTAAGTAAGTGGGTGAAAAAACGAATTCCTAGTCATGGGGGTTTGGACTGGGCTACTAAGAAGAGAGGTACTAAACTTCAGTGCAACATACTTAGTGCTACGATTAATGCGACGATCTATCACATTTGGAGGCAGCGGAATATTTGCAGAATTGAGGGAGCTGTTCAGCAACCTGATTGTACCGCCCATATGATTAAGAAGGATGTTAGAAGTAGAATTATGTGTAAGATCAAATACCCAATTACTGCTCGAGATGAACGATGGCTACATAATTTGATGTAGTCCCTCTTTGTATATTGGACACACACATATTTTTATACATACTTACCTTTTACCAACAAAAAAACATCAATTTATAAAACAAAACTTTGTTTTCCACCAATTACTTTTACTGTATAAATTCACTTATAAAAAAAATTCAAAATACAAACCGTAATTTTTTTCAAATGCCCCCTATGGGTAAATCATGGATTCGCCCCTGTCTATAACCACTACCCTCCTAAAAGTGTTCCCTCTACCCCATAAACCATTTGCCTTAGCCACTGGATATCCCATAGACCGAAGTTTGTCGCCGAGGGAGTTGAAGCTCTTTCCAGAAACCGTTCCCTTATCGTCTAGGTGATATGGCATGTTAGCCCTTATACTCTTATTTCTCTTCTATTTTAACTCTCTTATCTCTATGCATCATTTTCTTATTCTTCTTTTCCTCTCTTTATTTTGTATATTTTTCTGAGTATATGAAAAAGTATCATAATCTAACCTCTATTTATAGTGCATATTTCTGTAAAAAAAATGAAAAGACAGTATTTAATTTCCAACAAGTGTCTAATACTCCGTAAATGGCTTTGAATATCATATATTTTTAATTTTTTCTGTGTATTTCCAACACAAATCATGTAACTAGATTTTTTGAATGACTCTCAATGCATTTTCAAACAAACAATCAATTACATTGAACAGTAATATTCCCCATGATCAGTAATTCATATTAAAATGAAGAAATTACCTCATCCTACGCCATTTCATTTTCGATAATCTCTTTTCTTGCTTTGCATCTGTAATTTCATTTCAGTCCTGTCGACTACATTTGAAAGCTTCAAACTTTGTTGATTTCTTCACGCCATGTCCATGATTTCTTTCATATATTTTGAACATCAACAAAGCACATGCAAATACGAATATCGAGATGGTGTCATACAGATCTTTCAGAAAAATGTTTTTTTTGAATTTTTTTTAAAATAAATAAAAAAGTAGGCCGAAAACTAGATCTAACCTTTATTTTGTTCATCCATTTACAGAAAGATCAGATCTTCATTCGACGATGCTTAATACGCCATTGATTTTGAGTTTTATGTTGTTGATTCCTGTTTAATCGAAGATTTGGACGGTTTCTTTTTGTCATTCGGTGGGTAGGCGAAGGGGATGAGGAGGAGATGGAGGTGTAATGTGTGTGAAACACTGAAACCTAATTTTCAGACCCTTGACCCAAATTTCTTTTATTTCCATCAATGTTTGACGATTAGATGCTGATCTAATGACCCGATTTGTCCTAAAACAATTTTATTTACTACTCCGTACAAGTTACTATTACTCTTCTCTAAAACCGTTTTAAATTACGACAAACATGAAAAATAATTTCCTATATGCGACCGTGTTTTCTCTTTTCTCTACAGTTGTTAAACGGCTAACATAGTACGATAACAATGTAGTACAAATATATGTATATTTAAATATCATTTCAACGTTATTTACGATTATATCATACTCCGTATAATGTATATGTACGAATATATCTCTTTACGGTTTCACAATTATGAACTTTACTGTGTCTATCTAACAATTTATATTACTTTTTTTTTCTATAATACGAAGTACAAACTACTTATTACGGAGTGGTAGGTAAAGTGTTCTTAATGAAAGTGTTATGACCGATGGCACTATATCTGTCATGAATATAAAATCAATGACGTATGTAAAATCAATCATACTAATCAATCATATTATATAAAGAAATTACATTGTGATACCCATTAACTTTTAACTAAAATCAATCATGCACCAATGTGATGGAAAGCATATGTACATCGTTGATCCAAATCGATGACGTAATTTAACCTTTCCAATTAGTGAACTGCAAAATATCTATACTCTGTAACGTAGTCATTGTGTATAAGTTCACATTTAAAATTGTCGTCCTCATACTTTCGTACTCATTCTTTAATAACTAAACGTAGCACTAATTTATGGCCTTAGGATACTACTATTTGTTTACTAATTCAGTGTTATTATTTTGTACTACACTTATTACTTAATTTACACAAGATTATGACTTACTTCAGTGGAACCGTTTTGCTATTTACATTGTTTTTTTTCTTTATTCCAGTTTGTATTATACTGGAATTCATTTACTACTATAACTAAGTAGTTTTTTTTTCCTTTCCTTATTATAGTCACGTAAGTGATTTCTTCTAAGTTGAACCTGATTTACGTTATCACTCTATTTATACCGTATACTAATAATGAACCCAATTTATGTATATATTATCTAACAAATACTTTTTGATCGATAATAAAGCGGCAATCATTTCGTACTCACGTTTTTTCGAACTTTTTTTTCTCAACCCCGTGACAGTGTTACGGGTATAACACCAGTGAGAAATTAAATCAAATACCAAGTATACGTGTCAGCTGAAGATTTGTCCACTACCATGTGGACCCCTCCTCAATTTTCAGCAAACATCTATTTAAATGTGGAGCGTTTAGTTCATGTAATAATCAAAACGTCGTCGTTTTAGTTTAAAAAAATTGAAAAAAAAATATAAATCATGTGCACTGGTTGGTAATACAAATGGCTCCCACCTCAGTTCTCCTTCCTTCCATTCGTTCAGTCGGAAAATATTGAATTCTCATTCCTCAAGAATGGAGGATGATTTTCTCTCCATTCTCCATCAAGAATGGAGGTGCCTTATGGATGAAGGTGCTCTAACCCATGAGAATCGTAATGAATATGATCGAAGCTTACCAAGATCTAGGGTGTGCATAGATAACAGGACGCGAATCACGGGATTGAATTCCCTCTCTTTTCCTTCTCCCTTCCCCTTCCCCTTCCCCTTTTCTCTTCTTTCTTCTTCATTTATGTTTGATGTGGTGCGTACATGGTCTATAGGGTCCGCAATATGTGAGTTTTGTTGAGTCTAGGTATGGGATTAGGGGTAGGTTAATTATACGGATATGAGTTTAGAAACTGGTTGGGCATGTTTTTAACTCATTACGGTCGGGACAACAACCCCTCATGAGTCACGACCATGATGCCTAGGTTCGACCAGGCTCACTTGTTCGTTCTTCTCCGTCTTTATACTTGCCTATAAAAGGTCCAAACCCCAGTCCCCTTTAACATAGTACACGTACTATCTCATATGGAGTAACTCATCACTGTCCTACTGAGTGATACAGCTTAGTCGGACACAAAGTAGTCATTACGCGGAAAATCAATATCAAATACTCCCTGCGTTCCAATGAATTGTTTGCCTATTCCATATTGGGGCGTCTCAATGAATTGTTTGCCTTTCTATTTTAGAAATGTTTTTAATATGTAATTTGATCTTTGGCTCCACATGGAACAGAGGGAGTATCAGTATCGATATCAATATGAACAGCACCACCAGCAGCTAGCAAGTTTGGACTATTAAACGTTGACTTGACTAATTCAAATAATCAAGACTCAAGAGACAAATGCAACTACGCAAGTTCCCTTGGTATAAAAACACTTGATTCCCTCTCCAAATTGAATTCACACCAAAGCAATGGCCACTTATTCTAGCTTACTATGCATAATACTTCTCTGTTCCGCCTCTTTATTCATCTTACCCTCATCTTCATTTCCAATTACTATTCAACTTTCTAGGAATACGCCTCGAAACACGAAAGACATCCTCTCAGATATTGCAAAATCAAGCCTTAAGAGAGCTTATCATTTGAAACATCGTAGCAAAGATCCTTCAACATTATCTACCCCACTTTACCCAATCAGTTATCCCTCCTCCTATGTCCTCTCCCTATCCTTGGGAACCCCCTCACAAAACCTCCCCGTCATCTTCGACACTGGCAGCAGCCTCGTCTGGGTCCCATGCACCTCCAATTACTTCTGCAACGACTGCGTCCAAACCAAATCCAACATCGCTTTCTTCAAACCCAAAAGGTCCTCTTCTAAGCGATCTGTTAGCTGCAGCGATAAAAAATGCCGTTGGCTGGACTCTCCCATTTCAATGGGAAGCTGCTCCGGCTGCAGCAGCTGCCGTAGGCCCTGTGCCTACAATGAGTCCTACGGCACTGGTGCAGCCATCGGCCACGCCATCTCAGACAACCTTCACCTGCAGGGAAAGGTCATCTCCGACTTCTTTGTCGGATGCACGTCCTTTTCAGATGGATTACCCCAGGGAATTGTTGGCTTCGGCAGGAACCCCATGTCGCTACCAAATCAACTTAAGCTTAGTAAGTTCTCATACTGCCTCGTGTCTCACAGGTGGGACGACACTGGTAAAAGCAGTCCTTTGATCCTCGGAGACTCGGGTGACATCCCAGGAATAAAGTACACTCCTCTCCTCAAAAACCCGCCTATGCTCCCATACAACGTCTACTACTACGTTCACCTAGTAGGAGTCACCGTTGGTGAAAAGGCGGTAACATTAGCACAAGAAGTTCTAGTTCCCGACACTAATGGAAACGGAGGTACCATAGTTGATTCAGGGACGACCCTCACCACAATGGCTTCAGTCTTGTTTGACCCGATTACAAAGGAGTTCATGGCTCAGCTGACCCCTGCTCTGCGAAAGCGAGTTATGGAGACGACGGAGTCGACTCCCATAGGAAATATAATATGCTTCAATGTCAAGGGTCTGCAGAGACGACTTGATTTTCCGAGGATGGTATTCCATTTCGAGGGTGGTGTTGAAATGGAGTTGGGGGTGGCTAATTATTTCGATAATGGAGGAGACCAGTTGTGTTTACCGTTCGCCAACTCTACTCTTAAATACGGGCCAACCAGTTCTGGACCCGCGCTGATATTGGGAAACTATCAACAGTTCAATTTCCAGATTGAGTTTGACCTTCAAAATCGAAGGTTGGGTGTCAACAGAAAAAACTGTGACTCAAGCTAAGTGATCTACCCATGACATTTCCGACATTTAATAAATATAATGTATTTTATTTATTATTACGAGTATATATTACAACAAATCGACAATTTGTGATATTCTTACGACTCAGCTGAGTGTATCATTAGTTGTCCATTCCCAGGTTGGGCAGTAAGGGTCAGAGAAGGGCAATCACTCATTCTTAAAACAAGCATTCTTAAGACCACAGAGTCGGACGGAAAAGGGTGAAAGCTCTCTGTTCCTGGTTCTCCTGTAGGCTGTAGCTGGATCCTCCGGAACCACACGAATCCTTAGTTAGAATGGGATTCCAACTCATTGAGATTTTGAGAAGAGTTGCTCTTCGGAGACTATAGTATCAGATCATACATTGTGTTACTAATAATGATGAATGTCTCATGACATTCCGTCATTAGTGTCCAGCTTTACATATTCCCGTCATTAGTATAGCTTTAGAGTTGTACCTAGTTATTAGTTTATTACCTCCGGTATATATATACCGAGTTAGTTCAATGAAATAATCAACGCATTACGTATACTTACATGGTATCAGAACTATACTAACTCGGTATATATATACCGGACGTAATAACTAGGTACAACTCTCGAGCTATACTAATGACGAGAATATATAAAGCTAGACACTAATGACGGAATGTCATGAGACATTCATCATTATTACTAACAAATGTTAACTGATCCATCAAGAAAACCATTTGGACAACAAAGCAATGTAGATGTCTCTTTTCCAACCAACAAAGTTTGTGCCATCAAACATGTAAGTAAGGAGTTGCATGAATGGTTGATCAGATGATGAAAGATAGAGATGATCATCATTATATTCATATTGACTATTCGACAAACCACTGTCAACAGAATCATCAGCCATTCCTTAATAAAAAAAATCAAGAATGAAGCGGAAGACGAAATTCACAGAAATGGTGCAATTCAAGCTAAGAAATAACAAACCAGATGAAGAACGAACAAAGCAAGAGACGAGTATCACCAGAAAAGTTCACCCAAGTAGCTCTAATACCATGCAAACTTCACCATGGATGAATCCTTTTATGTATGATGGTGTGTGAGATAGAAGAATATGGAGAGGAGAGATGATGAGATGTAAAGTGAGCAATGTAATCTGTTGTATATTAATGTGTATTTTAAAGTTACAAGTACATAATGTATATCAGGTACATGTATGTATATATAGTACTCTGATCATAAGGAGTTAGTTACTCGTTGTAACTAACTTTCGTAACTAACAACCAACAACCATATATACCAATAGTATGAGATGATGATCGAAATTTAATTGAAACACTTTTGTTGATTTGTTTTACTGTATGTCATGACTTAATCAACCAAAATGTATAGGACACTCAAACATTTTTTTGTCGTTGAAAATATAGGACTGAAATGTGATACAATTGGGCTCAAAGAATGAATCTATGTTCTATACTACTTTGACAATATAATATAATGCGCTGTAAATTGATCCCAAAAGTTAAAACTTAAAATTGAAAGTGCAGTTGATTTTAAGTTAAAACATAAAGGTAATGGGGAAGTGTATCGTCAAAGCAAGGAGTCGGTTCTAGTGGGCAGCCTACGAAAAAAGTTAGCAGGTGTAGAGGGGATGTTGCCCCTGAACTTGGGGTGCCTTAAGATGTAGAAGACAAGCATTACAAAAATGGTTCTCAATGGGATAAGGTAGAGAAGAAAGGCTGCTACAAAACAAAATCCCACAAACAAAGCAGTTGCTCTTGGATCCCTCCAGTTGAGCAATGACTGCATTCTTTCAAGTTGAGCTGCCAGATCCCCCAGTATTGTTTGCACGTGCCCTGCACCTAGTCTCAGCCTGTTGTATCGAAACTTCAAGGTATCTTGGTTCTTGCACGCGGTTGGGACTCTATCAAATTCCTCTTCCAAGTCCTGTGGTTGAGTTTGGTCGACGCAAGATAGTTTTGGATCCATGTGTGGCGGGTTTCTTGGCCTCGTTCTGTAGTTCCACACCCCACATACAAAGAGGTTCATGAAGATGCTCGGAAGAAGTAACTGTGGGAAGAAGACTAGAAAAAGCATCAGAAAGTGCACCAGTGCTGTCAGCCAAGGCATCCTCCAGCTACAAATAACACCTATCCACTTGCTTATATTATCAAGACTAGAAAACACATGTTTTATTCTAAGACAGTTTGTTACACTTCTTCTCATGCACCAAAGATTAGAGTCATAATCCAGAAGATACTCAATGACCTCTTTTCTTACGGGTGGCTCTGATCGGCCCAACCTTGAAACAAGAAGTTGAGTCGCTTGGTGCCGCAAACTCACTTGCTGATGTAACGATAAAGGGTTAGTGTAATGCATTCGGGGAAGAATAGGATGACTATACATTTGGAGTAGGTTCAACATTGAGGGGCAACTGAATCTTATGGCTAACTGAATCTCTCCCATTTTGTTCAAACCATTAGGCTGCAAGGTTAGAAGTGGGTAATAGTAGCTATATATCTTACCTGACTCAAGAGTTGACACTCGAATCCTTATCTTACCTATCCTAGAATCTTGAGTCTTTCCATCATTAGTAATATCCTTTTTTAAATGACAATTATCAAACACTCCAACTGTAATTACAGTGCAAGGATCGTAAACTTCCCAAGCATATTGTTCATTCCACTGAGGAGAAGTGCTATCCATTATTGTTCTGGTTCGCACCCATTTTTGACCGTATTTAGCCACACAGTATGCATCGGTTCTTCCACGTTCATCCTTTTTCATTAAAGGCAAACCCATGGCGTTCAGAATTCCAAGTTCTAGCATGCCAAGTCCCTGCTTCCATAATTGTCTCACAGTTGGTCGCAAATCGCTACTGTGCTGGGTTGTCTCATCAAGAACATGATATCCACCATCTAAAGAGGCCCTTAATTGCATCTTGCTTGTTAATAACTTCATATTCTGACCTTCAGACGGGGGTTTCAAAGGTGCCTCCAAAGCATACCACCTTGGATTAACCTGCTTATCTCCAAGCCTCCTTTCTAAACTCCCTACATGAATCGTACACCTTCCAAGCACCACCGTCTCTTCCTTCTTGTTCCCAACCTTGTCTTCGACTGTCAAAACCAATGGAGTCTCAAAAGGCTCAGCCACGACAAACATCAAGTCCTCGTTCCACATTGGGTTGTGATTCCTACTGACAGAAATCTTTGTCATCCTGGTTGAATCCCCAAACACGGCCCTCACAAAAACCTCTGGAGTCTTATTATTATTCTTATTCTTATTCTTATTATCCTTCATCTCCAAGTCCAAGTCGCTAACTTGAATTATATTCAACCTTAAGTACCAAAGTTTAGGGGACATGTACACCTTGGACCTAGTGTTCACTATGGCTTCGCCTATTACACCAGCCGTATCAACGTGCCATGCTTCAGTGAATGCCTCATCCGCTTGGGTTCCCACCCAAACAGCCAACATGAGTTCTCCCTTGACACACAGCTGCCCATGCAAATTCTCCAACTTATACCATTGCGAGGCCAAAGGGCTGTCGGGTACAAGCCTCCGTGGGACCTCATTAACATCGAGTCGGACTCTACCCTTTACTTCATCATCATCATCTCCCTCAACCTCTTTTTCTCCTTGGCTCATTACATATACTTCAAAAAGCGAGGCATGGACACAATCTTTTGGAAAAGCAAAGATATGATTCCATTCAGGGTTGGAATTCTTTTTTATATGATTAGTGCGTGCCCGATAGTTTCCTATCCTCACTTCAATGTATGATGAATCGTAGAATAGATCCTTTGCTTTCACTATTCGGATGTACAAGTAGTCCATTTGAACTACCAAGTTAAACCCACCTACAGACCTGTTGTTGAGGCCTATCTTAGGCAAGGTTGGCTTTAGAACAAAATCATCCCTTCCTGAATTTATGTTCTTCCCCATCTTTATTCAACCTACAGCTGTGCATGAATCACATCAAAACGCTTAATCAGTAGGAATATCAAACATACTTAATTAAAACCTAAGTTTAATTAATCAAAATTAAGACATGTATCAAGTTAAGTATTCAATTATTATATCACTAGGCTAAAACTCGTGCAAAGTTGCACGGTATATATATATATAAAAGAATACTATCATATAGATAATCTCATTTGGATACTCAACTTTAACTGAAATAATTTTTAAAAAATGTACGATTAACATTAACATGAAGTATACCCACGTGAAAATATATGCGAAGATACATGTTCGTCCCGTATCCATAACTATCATGTTTAGACTCGTATCTCATACGTTTGATACGTTAATTATTATTAGGTTATGTTTTTTTAAAAATAATGAATACTCATGTACAAGGTAATATTACAGTGGTCAGTGGATGTTTAATACGTAAATGTGTTATATCTTTCACTTTTGATATTTACATGAAGTCTTGTTCACTATAAAGTACGATCAATTCGATGAAATCAATCAATCAATATATTATACTCCATATATATAGTGATGATCCGGTGAGTCATCTCTTCTAAACGAGTCTGTCTTGTAATTATACACCATCAGATCTACTTGCAGTAAACGCACCAGATGATGTCACGTCATCTCTAAGAGCATGCACATTAGCATGTACATTGAAGAAAATCACTTAGTGCGAGAATGACATGGCAAGCATTATATGCCACATGGACAAAATTATCAGGAGAGAAGGATGAGAATTGGGCAAGAATTCTCGTCTGTGCGAGACTGAACGAGAATTGCAGATATGGGGTGTTAGAAATAAGTGTCTAGCAATTGTCTTTTTGGATCTCGAATTGACTTGTGATCTGAATCTGTTTCATTAAAAAAGTTTCCTAATTAATATCTGATTGATTAGAGTTTCCTAATCAATATCTGAGTATCTGACCTAGGATTCCTATTGTATAGGTTTCCTAATCTGTTTAGAGTTTTTGTTTAGGAGGAGAGTATTATATAAACTCTCATACCTCTATCCTAGAAATTATGATATCAGTCTGAAATCTGTAACCTCTCTTCATATTAATAAAACTATTCCCTCCTTCTGCCCGTGGATGTAACTAACAGGTTGTTAGTGAACCACGTAAATCTGTCTGTCTCACGATTTTACGTTCTTAATTTGTTTGTCTTTCTTTTCCGTTACAACAAATTGGTATCAAAGCTTCAGGTTAATTTGATCTGCGAGAAAGATGTCTGTGATGAGCTTTAAAATCGAGATATTTAATGGGAGGAATAGTTTTAGTCTATGGCAAATCAAGATGCGGGCGTTGTTAAAACAACAGGGACTGTGGGCACCACTCGTGAAGAAGAAAGACAACACATACAGTCACCGCTGAGATGGCCGTTCTGGAGGAGAAGACACATTCAACAATCTTGTTGTGTCTGTCGGATGATATCATCACTGAAATCGCGGAGGAAGAAACTGCGGCGGGTCTGTGGAAAAGGTTTGAAAGCCTATACATGACAAAATCTTTAACCAACAAGTTGCTTTTGAAGCAACGTTTGTTCATTCTGAGAATGCAGGAAGGTATGCCTCTTCGAGATCATCTCGATCAGTTAAACACAATATTATTAGAACTGCGTAATATTGATGTTAAAGTAGAAGACGAGGATGCCGCATTAATTCTGTTAGTATCTTTACCGCTGTCGTATGAGAATTTTGTGCGATCTTTTATTGTTGGTAAAGATACAATTACTTTAGAGAAGGTCAGATCGTCCCCCCATTCTAGAGAACTGTGCCATAAGGCGACTGATACGATTACAGATAATCAGGTTGCAGGGTTAGTAGCCAGTGGGGGTCAGGAACAGGGAAAATCGAGGAATAAATCTGGTTCTAGTACTCATGTTTCTAAAGGTCCACAACCCAATGATATCTGTCATTACTGTAAAGAGAAGGGACATTGGAAATTCGATTGTCCCAAGAAAAAGAATGAACTGAACACATATGGTAATGTTAGTGTAGCAGAGAATCTGAGGAAGATGATTATGCTCTAGTTGCTGAGAGGGTCACAGATCACACTGATTCGTGGATCCTAGATTCGAGAGCTTTTTACCATATATGTCCACGCAAGGAGTGGTTTTCAACGTATGAACAGATAGACGGGGGCAATATTTCTATGGCCAGTAATGTTGTCTGTAAAGTAGTTGGAATTGGATCATCCAAGATTAGGACAAATGATGGTAAATTCAGCACGTTGAATGGAGTTAGACATGTTCCGCTGATGACAAAGAATCTGATATCTTTGAGTCGGTTAGATAGAAAGGTTTCAACTTTCAAGATAAAGGTGGAGTTCTGAAAGTCTGCAAGGGTTCAAACGTGGTTCTGAAAGGTACCAAGCACGGTACTTTATATCATCTTCAAGGATTTACACTGTCTGGTTCTGTTGCTGTTGCATCCTCTGATAGTGAAAGAGAGATGCAAACTCTGTCTGATCTGGTTCCGAATAGCAAGTTCTAACACGGCTTTGACTTACTACAATTTGGAAGTATCTGATTGCCCTTTGTTGAGTAATATCTGAGGCAGGAGGGGGAGAAGAGTTTTATTTCTAGTACATATGACATTCGTTGAAGTGCATCTGGTACATCTATTGAAGAGTTTTCTGGTACATCTGGCATTCGTAGGAGTGTATCTGGTACATCTGTCTGATCTGATTGTGAGACAATTCAAGTCAAGGTGGAGATTGTTAGGAAATAAGTGCCTAGCAATTATTTTTTCGGATCTCGAATTGACTTGTGATCTGATCTGTTTAATTATGAAAGTTTCCTAATTAATATCTGATTGATTAGAGTTTCCTAATCAATATCTGAGTATATGACCTAGGATTTCTTATTGTATAGGATTTCCTAATCTGTTTAGGGTTTCTGTTTAGGTTGAGAATATTATATAAACTCGCATACCTTTACCCTAGAAATTATGATATCAGTCTGAAATTTGTAACATCTCCTCATATTATTAAAACTATCCCCTCCTTCTGCCCGTGGATGTAACTAACAGGTTGTTAGTGAACCACGTAAATCTATCCGTCTCACGATTTTACGTTCTTAATTTATTTATCTTTCTCTTCCGTTATAACAAGGGGTAACTTGACAGTGTGCACATACATCTCTCCCATATTTTTGCTTTTCCATTTTAAATATGTATGTATTTAATTACAAATTGATGTTAAATTATATAATTATGTTACTAATAATAGTTAAAATTATTTTACTGTCAAAATTGCTTGGAAATGAATAATTAAAATTCGTAATTTGTACAGAATAATCAATCAATTCACTTAATAATAAACCTAAAAAATAATTGTGGCTCAATTTTCATTTAATTATAAGGTCAAACACAATTTTAAATTTACTAACGAATATAAAATTTAAAACAGTATGATATTAGGATTGTTTATTTTAAGTTCTACGGAGTACTATAAAATACGGTATAAATTGTTTGAAAATAGGTGATTCATTTTCATCAACAATAATGAAGAATAATCTAGTGATTCAATAAAAGTAAAAAAATCTTAACCAAATTTACTTTAAAATAAAATGTAAGAAAATTAAATTATTTAATGAATATAATATTTGTACAATACTAAATAATTACACTAATTTTTAGTTTAATGGTACTTACTTTTAACTAAATATGTATGGAATTGTTAGTGAATTATTTAGGTGGATAGTGTGAGTTATAAAAAGTGGAAGAGGGAGAGTGAAAAGTCAATTCTTGTTGATGTAGAGTAATTTTGATAAAAATTTGATGGTAAGTGAAAAGATGAGGTGGATGCTTAATAGGATAAAGAAAGGCTAAAAAGTGGAGGATGAGAATTGAGGTCATTCTCATTGATGTACATGGTTTTAGAGTTTTAGTGCGAGTGCGAGATCTTGAAAATAAGTGAAATAATATTAAAAAAAATGATGATTGTGTAGGAGAGAGAAGGTGAGCTTCTCGCCTGTCCAAGAATGCATGAGAACTGCAAAGTTGCATAGGTAATGTAATTTTTTTAAAATAAAATATTAGTTTTTATATTAAACAAAAAATACGTACGTAATTAATTGTGAAATATTGTGTATTATTATAATACCGTTAATTTATGATTTGTTAATAGTATTCGTAGTTACTCCGTAATTAATTATGCCACATTTATCATTTATTTACGAGTTATAATCAGACAAATTTGTACGAGTTACCAGCTTACCACTAGAGTTGCAACAGCTGACCCGACCCGACAAACAGATCCGACTCACCTGAAAATCGACCCAATAGAACTCGAAAATGTAATGACCGGAACCGATCCAACCTGACTAGCTTGTGATCCATTACCCGATATAACCAGATGACTGACTAACCAAACTCAATATGACTTGACCCGAGTGACCCAATTGCCACCAAACTTGATGCTGACCCGACCCGATCCCTATCCGTTGATCCGTTTTGCCAAGTCTTGTGTGTGGGGTATAAAAAAAGTAAGAGAGAGTGTGGGAAATGAATTCTTATTGATGTGAGATGTTTTAGGTGAAAATTGAAGAGTGGTGGAAAACTGAGGTGGAGGTTGAGTAGGATAGAGAAAAGTTGAAAGATTGGAGGATAGAATTGGGTAATTATTGCTAATGTATAAGGTCTAACTAATCAAAACACTCAGTTGAAACTGCGTTCCTCCTTTTTTATTTCTCTCTCCACTTAGACCATGCACATTGGTTAAAAAATAAGAAGATAAAATGGGGATAATGGAGAGAGGGATGAAGAGGAAGATGAAATAGTTGCTGTAGTGAATGAAATTGAAGAAGACGAAGTTGAAAAGAAGAAAGAATTTCATGAAGATGAAAACTTGAAATTGGAAGAGAGATGATAGATGGTACTGCTATTTGTCAGAAATAATTTGGCTTTAATGCTGAGAAAGGACGCCCAAGTGGGCCAAAAGCAATTTTGTTTTAATTTTATTCTTTTATTCTTAATTTGTTTCAGTTCCAACGTCCGTATTTACTCTTTCTCGAAGATTATATATTTCCGAACGTATATTTTTTTTTCTGAACTTTATATATTAAAAAATTATCATTAACCCGGACCGTACGTATATTTTTAGTTTAACATTTAAAATTTAACCCGAACATTTTGTCACCCGAAACCAATCCTACCCAAACCTTTTGCAAAATGACCCGAACCCAACCTAGTGACCCGATATTTTAAAAATGTCGTCGGTGCCAAATAGGTAAAAAAAAGTGGTACCGAAGTAACGAATTGGTAAACAAAATATAATCGTGTCACGGATTAGAAAAAAATTAATCGATGCAACAAATTGGTAAAAAACGTAATCGGTGTCAAATTGTTACGGATTAAAAAAAATTAATCGATACGACACTATTTAGAAATTAATGTTCCTGAAATAAATTACTAGCGTTTTAGGCTGGTTTAGATTTTTTTTTTCAAAGTGTGTCGTACTATATTTCCGAACTCACTACGTTTGCGTTGTAACTTTTTTTATTAAAAAGTTATCATTTCCTCGAGCCGTACTTTTATTTTAAGAATATTAATGTAAATTTCATATTTTTTAAATACGTTTAGCTGGTGGACGATGACCCTACCCGCCCGCAACCCGATCCATTCGAACCTAAATCACCCGTAACCTACGGCCCGAACACAATATTACCCAACCCGAGTATATATACCCGGCTCCAACCCGACCCAACTGACCCTATTTCTACCTCTATAAATATACTCCATTATTTACCTCTTTTCACACAACTCTTCCCTACTCATTCTCACAATTATATAATATTATTTATAATTATGAGTTATAATAATAATAATAATAATAATAATAATAATAATAATAATAATAATAATAATAATAATAATAATAATAATAATAATAATAATAATAATAATAATTCATCAAATTATCATTACAATTTTGATACCAATTTAGAATATTTAGATGAATATCAAGATAAACGACAATTTCCAAATAATACAATATTACCTACACAAAATTCAAGTCAATCAACATATGACAATAATAACCATTTTCCTATATTCTCTACCCGAACTCCTACAAATTTTCAGAGTCAATATCATGTTGATGACGATGTTGATGAAAATGTAGTCGAAAATTTATCGACCCCAACATCACGAAACTCAAACAGGGCTACTTTCTCCGTAAAGGAGGATGAGACTCTAATTTCCTCTTTTATTAATATTTCTGAAGATGGTGCTATTGGTACTAACCAATACAAGAATGTTTTCTAAAAGCGTGTATTTGAAAAATATGAATCGGCAAAAGCTTACAATCCTGCACTACGACAACGCTCAATTGGAATGCTCGATAATCGATTTAGAAGAATATCTACCATAATCATGAAATGGGGTTCGTGCTATGAGACGGCTTATAGAAGAAGGGCCAGTGGGTGGAATGAAGAAAGCGTCTTAGCAGAGACCAGAACTTTATATAAACCAGATTCAACTTGGATTATGCTTGGGATATATTAAAAGGGCATCGGGAATGGAAAGTTTATTTAGGTCCCTTCGCTGCCAATGCTTCCAAAATGGGTTACGTTGGAGGGACATCTATCGGCGGTGTAAATGAAGACAACACTAGTAGTGGTAAAGAGTACGACTTGATGATGAGCAGTCAAATCCTACTTCTAATGATATTGAGAGTGCGTGCACTCAACGTCCTGAGGGTCGACAACAGGCAAAGAGAAATAAAGGTAAGAAAAAAGTCAGTAATGTTGAGTTAGATGAAATAAACTTGCAGTTTGCGGCAATGAATGAAACAACTGCAATTGATCTAGTTTTGGAGAGGGGGAAATTGCAAGTTAAGAAGACAAATGCGGAACTTGCCTTGCAACAATTGGCGTTGAATAACAAAAGAGAAGAAAGAAAGAGAAAGGATCAAGAGATTGAACAGTCAAAGAATGACTGGCAAATGCTTAAACAATTGCTGCAACCTCCATCGCTACTACCACAGTTAGAAATGAAAATTAATTTGCTTAATAAGCTTGACGGTCTTTGAATGTTACTTTTTTATTTTTTCAAATTTGTAGTTGTCGTTATGTGCTCAAGTTTTTACTTATTTGTATTCAAGTTGTGTGTTTAATTTATATTAGTTTTTAAGTTGTGCTTTCAATTGAATGTAGTCGTTGGAATATTTGAATTTGAGTCGTTGGATGATTTGTATTTGAAAAATAGAGTCGTTACTGGATTTTCCTTATCTGTATTAAAGTCGTTAGAATATCTGGAGTGTGTGGACATTCTTATCCTTATCTAAAAAATATCCATATAGATTTCATCTTCTTATCCATATCCTTATAAAAAATGACTCTATATATATGGATGATTCTACTTAAAAAAATCTACACCAATTTCAATCATTCACACATCATGTCTAATTCTTCATCCCCACCATCTTCCCCACCATCTTTCAACACATTCTTCCTCATCCTTAGAGGCTATGATAGACGCCGAGCTGAAAGGATTCAATTAAGAAATTTACTGAGTACTCAACAATTACAAATACAAGCACAAAATACTCACCATCAAAACTAACCACCACTTCGGAAACGAAGGAAATTCATTGAAAGAAATCGAGAAGATGGTCACCGTAGACTCTAGTGCGACTACTTCGCTGATGAATCTGTGTACGATGATAGGATGTTTCGACGAAGATTTTGGGATGCGAAGACATTTGTTCTACGTTTGCTACATGCTGCTGAGTCCACTCACGAATTTTTTCGACAAAGACGTGATGTTACCGGAAGACAAGGTTTATCAGCTTTGCAAAAATGTACTGCCGATGTTCTTATGTTAGCATACGGAGAGGCCGTTGATAGGGTTGACGAATACTTGAGACTTGGTGAACCAACGTCACGGAAATGTCTTTTAGTGTTCGTCAAAGTTATCATGCATTGCTCAATTTGGTGAAGAGTATCTCAGAACTCCAACAGCTGCAGATGCTCAATGGCTACTTCAAATCAATGAAACACGAGGATTTCCAGGTATGTTGGGGAGTATTGATTGTATGCACTGGACTTGGAAAAATTGTCCAGTGGCTTGGCAAGGCCGATATCAAGGACAGTCAACAAAACCGTCGATAATTCTTGAGGCTATAGCTTCTCAAGATTTGTGGATATGGCATTCTTGTTTTGGCACGCCCGGATTAGCTAACGATCTAAACGTGCTTCATCGTTCCCCCGTCTTTGATGATCTCTTGAACGGGCGAGCTCCACGTGCTAGTTATTGGGTAAACAGTAATCACCATAATACTGCTTATTATTTAACAGATGGGATATGCCCAAGGTGGTCTACTTTTATCTCGTCTATAAGACATCCACAAACACCTAAATATAGGTGCTTTTTTCAAAAAGACAAGAGAGTGTAAGAAAGGATGTGGAGCGTGCGTTTGGTGTCCTACAATCTAGGTTTCCGATAATTTTTAGACCAGCACTATCATGGGATACAATAACTTTGCGAAAAGTTATGACAACATGTATAATATTACATAACATGATTGTGGAA
The DNA here is from genome assembly GCA_958450325.1 of Agrostemma githago. Classification (NCBI taxonomy): domain Eukaryota; kingdom Viridiplantae; phylum Streptophyta; class Magnoliopsida; order Caryophyllales; family Caryophyllaceae; genus Agrostemma; species Agrostemma githago. The sequence goes on along the minus strand of OY288258.1, from coordinate 54,375,804 downwards.
GATGAATGTGATACATATGCTGGATACGACATTGCGAATGAGTACATGGAAGAAGACAATGAAAAAGCATCTACTAGTGTTCAACAACCTGAGTACGATGTAAGATACATTTTTGATATAAATCAATTTGTGCCTAATCGAGATTGTATGGAAGATTCAGCTCGATATTTATCTCTTAGAAATGATCTTATTGAGAATCTTTGGCAAATGTTTCGCCACTTAGGTTAAGTTTTATTCAATGTATTCGTAACCTGTTTTGTTTGTTTAATTAGATCTTAATTTTCCTTCTACGTACTAGTAAACTTATGTTTAATTATTCTCAAAACTTATGTTTAATTATTCTGAAAACAAAGTGACTACACACTACACCATTCCAACATACACTATTCTGATAAGACAATACAAAATCAATGTGGTAAAAATTGACAACTCCATTATTTATTATGACAGATGCATTAATTGATACGATTTTCAAAAACGAAGTGACTACACACTACACTATTCAGACATACACTATTCTGATACGACAATACAAAATCAATGTGGTAAAAATTGACAAGTCCATTATTTATTATGATAGATGCTTTAATTGATACGATTTTCAAAAACGAAGTGACTACACACTACACCATTCAGACATACACTATTCTGATAATTAAGACAATACAAAATCAATGAGGTAAAAATTGGCAACTCCATTATTTATTATGACAGATGCTTTAATTGATACGATTTTCAAAAACGGAGTGACTACACACTGCACCAAAATTGACAACTCAATTGTATTTTCTGACGGATGCTTTAATTAATAAGATACCAAAATTGAAGTGACTACACATTACTCTATTCAGACATTACTGTGATGATAAGACAATACAAACTCAGGAAAAAAAATAGGGTTATTTCATGATAATAATACCAACTATAAGGGGGCTTTCTAGAATAATCCCAACTATACGTAATCTCGTTTTAATATGAACTATGCCTTCATTAATCTCATTTCGCTACGGACAAAATTATGACCTGTTATTACCGGTAATAGTGACCGGTTGTGACTTTCTAGGGTCCTTGAGTGTTCCGTCGTCGTTCATGAAAGACAAAATAACAAGAAAATTAAAGCATTTTTTTCATGACTTCTATAATACTAATCGGGAAAAAAATGCAAGACGAATTTTGGGAAGATTCAAAAAAAATTTAACCAATAGCCGAAACTAAAGAGAAAGGTTTAACCGATTTTCTAGGTAACCGGTCACCTATATCAATGAGAGATTAATGAAGGCATAGTTCATATTAAAACGAGATTACGTATAGTTGAGATTAATCTAAGAAGCCACCTTATAGTTGTATTATTGTCATGAAATAACCCAAAAAATATATGGAAAAAAATAGCTCTATATAAGTTACGACTTCGTTTTACATCTCCTCACACCTCTTTCTCTCCCACATAAAATATACTAACATTTGCCCACTATGATGAGAAAGTTGAAAAAATTCAATGGAAAATCAATAAGATTAGGGATGAAGCTCCCAACTTTTATACTCGCTTTAACTTAATCGTAATAGAAAGCATGTACTCCCTCCCCACCACTAAGATTTTCCCACTTTCCTTAAAAGGAAATTCCACTATGATTTTCCCACTTCAAAACTTTCCTTATTCATCCAATATACTCTCTTCCTATTGGTTACTTTTGTGATTTGACTTCTTCAACCTCACCCAACAATTTATCACCTTTTCTTTATAACTCTCTATATTTTTCTTCTTAATCACCGTGTCAAGTCAAAGTGGGAACATCAATGTGGTGGGGAGGGAGTATATGTTATTATTAAATAGTCCACCGGCCCTAACCAAACTTCATGGTATAATTACTAGAAATGCAGAAGCTGTACTTAGTCCTCCAATGACAGTCAATAATACTTATGGTATGATTCTTACTATTACTATATATGAAACTCTATGATATATGCAGATTTTGATTATATTATCTCTAATATTTCAGAGACATGGATGGCTAAAAACGAAGAACTTACAACCTTAGAAAGTGAAGTTGTTTCGATGATTCGTAGACTGTAGAAAATAGTTGATAGATATGTTTTGAGTGATCTTTTGTCTTGCAGTGGACAAACATTTGTTCAGCGTGAAGAGGTTTACTACTGGACTATTTATGACAAAATTACAACGGGGGAGGACCAACTCCATGAAATTGAACTTCTGAAAGACGAAAACCCAGACGGTTGGATGGACAATTCAGATTACGATTACGATGGGGACCTTGAGCCTATTAGAAAATAATGACTTTTGTCCAATATTAACCGTCGAGTTTTAAGTACTGTCATTGTCGTCCTCCCTTTTTATTTATTTTATGTATGTTTAAATTTAGTAAGGCCCTGTTTGGTAAACAGCGGATTAATATTGGCAGAAGCAGATTAAGAAAGCAGATTTGACTAGCAGAATCAATTGGCAGTTTTGACTAACAGATTTAATTAGTAGATTGTTTTTGTACTGTTAGGTAATTAGCAAATTAGCTGCTTTTTTAACTGCTTTGTAAAATGACAAAAAAAGGACATCAACAAATATTTGATTACATATACGTGAACATATATACATCACACGAACAACTTTAAAAATACTTCCGATCTATTCTACTAGTCAATGTAGCCATTAAAGCTGAACAAATATTATCACGAAGAGTTGATATATTTTTAGTTTGAGAAATCTCAGCCGGAGATTATAAATTGATTCAGACGAAATAACCAAACATGAATTAAGGAGTGCATGATGTCACTGTATATCAAATTGATGACATAAAAAATCAAGGGGAAGACAAAGGGTACATTTCATCTTAATTAGAAAGGGTAATTTATGAAAGAGTTAGAAGAACTAATATAGGGTTAAGAGATTTGCAAAGGGTAAAGAAGTAAAAAAAAAAATCATTCCGCTAACTCAATATGCTGCTCCTAGCAGCATATTGCAAAACGGCATATTGGACCCCAATATGCCATTACAAAATGTCATGTACCAAACACCATAATCATCATATTTTTTGGTCAAACATGCCAAAGGTTCCAAATATGCTGTTTTTTGGCGGATATGTCATTTACCAAACGCCCCTTAAGTCTTAATTAAATTAGGTTTTATAATGTATTAAGTATTAAGTCTTTGCCTGTTTTCATTTTAATTTATTTAACTTTAATTTTCCGTATATTTTATTTTCATTTCTTACTTTCGTTTTTTTAGAAAAAATAATATTAAAAACAATGTAAGCAAATTAAGAGTAAAAACTATAATAGTATGAAAATAAATGATTGGATGAAGATAAATTTGATGTGTAAATGTGTGGGGTATAATAAAATAGGAGAGATAATGAAAGTAGAAGATGAAATGAATGTAAGGTGTTTTTTTTGTAAAATGAAAAATAAGAAGATGGTGAGTGGTAAAATGAGATGGATGATTGAAATGAGGAGAGATGGTAAGATGAAAAGAAGAAGATGAAAAACCAATGCGTATGGTCTTACTCATCTTCCCTCAAACAGATTCCCAAATTAAAAAACCCTAGAAATTCTGATTTACGGTGCACAATTGATTTGATGGTGTGGTATATGGAGTATTCTAGTTTCTTGTTTCTACCGTATTTATGTCTTCGGTGTCTACACTAGCTTCGTTGTTGATTCAACTCGTATGTTGGAGAATGGAGGACTTGGTTTCATTCGTTAAGTTTTGATAGATTAAATTTTACTTCGTACAAATTTGTTCTAAGTTTTGAGTTAATTTGATTCTTAAGGTGGGGTGTAATTATGTGTATAAATCTCTATTTTTTTTTTACAACAATAATCTAATACAGAAGTTGTATTCAACGTTGTAGTCACTGTACCATGGAGAGGGTATTACCTTGTTGTGGACATTTTTTAGAATAATTTTTTTAAATTTTATACCTTCTAAACAGTTTTACAGTAACAATATCATTGTAATATTGTTATTGTAGAATTGGTACATGATCTAGCGTGTTTTATATGTGTTTATGACGGGAATTTGAGCTAGATTTGGTGATTAAATGTGCGGATTTAGAGTGTAAATCATCTATTTAGTTTTATCCAGGAAATTGTGTTTTATTGAAGAAAATACGGTTTTTAGAACTTTTAATTCCTTGACGTGTGATTTGGGCTCGAGACGAAGAGTGTGAATAACAAGTCCATCTAAACCCGAGTGAAATGTCTAAGTGCGACTTAGGAATTGAAGACGGAGTCGCTTTGAATCTGTGTCAGCTTATTATATATTATATTATTATTATTATTATTATTATTAGATTTAGGAAATTAGTAGAATTTCCTATCATAATTAGACTATATACTACCGATTTTTCATTATTATTCAGAGGAAAAATTACAAAATACCACCATGGAGTTACCGTATTTTACAAATTACCACCATGTATTTTGTTTTTTACAAATTACCACCTAGATTACTCTGTATATTTCACAATCCCACCGTATTTCATTTCCGAACAATCATTTAACTTGATTTCCGACTTATTAAGTAAAGTAAACAATAAGATGACAAAATTAACCTTATGGAGTATTTTTTTTTCTAATCGAAAATGCCCCTAGCCTAAGCTCAATACATACGGAACCAAAATCATCACCACCATGTTCATCATTCATCATCACCAACCTTAAACCTCCCAATAATTCAATCATCATCAAGACATCAAGCATCGTTTTTCATTGACCCAAATCAAGCAAGACATCAAGCATCATCCACCACCACCCAACTCAAGAACCCACAATCACTCTACATTGACCCGAATTTAACCAAACTCCATGGACACTAACCACCTCCTCAGTCCACCATAAAAAAACGCACCTCCCTTGCTTCAATCCCATTCCACCACAGTTCTCTCCTTCTCCTTGTGCAACACCCTTAGCGCCACCTTGCCCCGACCCACGAGCGAGTCGCAACCCAGACCACTATCAGCCACCCCTAGCTTCCTCTCCCTAGCCACCAATTCGTACAAACAGCCGGCCAGATCTACGGTGCTTGTCGGAGATGTATTAAAGTTAGGGTTTGAGGATGGATATTTTAATCTGATTCTAATGATGGCTAGTTCATGTTTGAGTGTTGAACCGGTGATGGTACTTGATGGATGATAAAGAATTATTGGGGTTTTTTTTTGAAGATGGTGATTATGATGCGTGATGAATTGATGATTATGATGTGAGATGGTGATGGAGTTGATGATACTGTTTTTGGTTGGAAAAAATATAGGGGTAAATTTGTCATTATTTAGTTTATTTACTAAATGATTGTTCGGAAATGAAATACGGTGGGATTTTGAAATATACAGAGGAATATAGGTGGTAATTTGTAAAAAACAAAATACATGGTGGTAATTTGTAAAATACGGTAATTTTATGGTGGTATTTTGTAATTTTTCCTTATTCAGATTATCATCCCTTATTATATAAAGTAGCAGCATTTGGAGGCTTTATATGAAGCCACGTAGGATTGTGACTCAGATTCTGATGTGGATCCCGTGTGGCAGATGATGTGGCATAAGAAAAGTGTTGAAAAATTAGTCGAAAATTGTCTTTTTGTCACATAGAAGGAAGTTATAAGCCAATAACCGATTGATTTGGGCCATGATTTTAGAAAACTGTAACAACTCCCCACTATAGGCGGTTTGGGAGGAGTGTTGATAGCAACCGCAAGTCCTTCCCCATACGGCATACCAACTTCCTCATTTTACAACTTTTTCATTTTATTTTATATCATCACTTTCAATTTCAATGTACCAGTGTATCAAACATATCAAACATCACATAGACTCAAAAAAAAAACATATCAAACATCACACAGAAAAATCTGCACAATCCCACAAAAAATGAATCCTTCAAAAATCAACAATAATCGAAATCAATCGGAAGGAAGAAGGAATTGACGAATAACATGGAACACATGGCTGAAAACAATGGTGGAGGCATTGAAATGATCCCAATCGCGACATCAATCGCCCAGATCCGACCACTCCTGGATTTTTTTACCGGCTACTGATTGCGAGTATACTCTTAATGCGGTTTGTCACTGCCTTTTTCGAGTGAAAGTTTATGTTTTTCATCATGGTGATTGCTTGCTGAATTATGTTGATTTTGGTCTAATTGATTGATTGTTTGGTGGCGAATGTTACGTTGTGAATGGTTGTTGTCTGTGATTGTTGAATTGTGGAGGTGTTTTTTTTCGTCGTTTTATGATTTTTTTTAATTGTGATAAAATGTTATGATGATGATGAAATGATGAACTTTTTTCTTAGCCAAATTCTCACAAAAATGCTGCAAAATCTCAACTTTGAAGAAAAAATGGATTAATAATTCAAGGATTTTGCTCCAGTTTTTCTACTTCAGTAAAAGAACCAAACTTTCTGATAAAATGATACAATTATTGTTCAATGTCACATGCATTCTAAAGAGTTAAATGACATCCCAGCATGCGTGGTGTCGATGTAACCGAAGGGACTACAATGGATAAGCCTAAGCCAAGCAAGAGGAAGACAAAGAAGAGTACAGACAATGAGGAAATGTTCCTTTTTTCTCCGCCAAAGATGATAAAAAAGCGTTAATTTTGCAGCAAAAGCAACTCAAAGTACCGAACCTGTGAACATTTCCCCAAAAACACTAAGTAATATCGAGTAAAGAAATTTATTATGAATTTGTTGGAAGAGTGGGTAAACCCTTAACTTATTATTATCGCTTTCAATTTAAATTTTGCGCTTGAAATTGTACTTTATTATTATTATTATTATTATTATTATTATATTTGTATTGTCTGTCTTCCATTTTTTTTTTGGATGACGACTTCTGATATTGATTAATGTTAAGCCGATCGCAAATATTTTTGGGACTAAGGCTCTGAAATTGATGTTGTTGTTGTTGTTGTTGTAGTTGTCGGAAGAGTAACGTTTACTCAAGTCCCTTCGTTCGACATTATAAATGACAATGCTGAGCAAAGTCGTGTGAATTTTGGTGAACTAGATGATATTCCAGCATGCATAGTGTCTACTAATGTAGTAGAAGGGACTAGCATGGATAAGCCTAAGCCAAACAAGAAGAGGACAAAGAAGAGTAAAGACGATGAAGAAACATCCCTAAGTTCTTTCTGAAACATTGAACCATGGGCGGATTTGATGAAATTGGTGCCTCAGTTGAGTTTTGGGGCTGTGAATAATATTTCCATGGATAAGTTTTTTACTGGGTGTGTGAAGAATTTGATGATATAGAGGGTGATGAGGTGATTGAGGTGTATTTTCAACATGAGTTTGGATCTTCATGACGTTGCCTGTTTCACCTTTTGCCGTGTTCTTGGCCTTGCTTCTTTTCTAAAATGGTGTGGATTACTTTTGTCATCTTTCCTTGGTATATAGGATGTTGAACTTAATAGCTTCCTGTTTTCCCTTAGGGTGGTAGGTCAAAGCTTTAATTTATGCAATTCTGACACTTAACTATTTCAATTAACATCATTTTTTGCTCTGGGTTTTCAAATTCATGGTCAAAACAGTTATGGTTTCCGAGATTGATTCTCCTTGAGTTGTTGAGTTTACCTCAACTTGCAACATTTAAATCACTCTTCTTTGATGGGATAACTATCTAAATCAAATTTATATCGAATTATGCAAAACAAACTTATCGAATTCAAGAAAAGGTCATTATTTGGTTGTGTTTTTGTCAGATTACCATCAATGTTGGGACTTGCTGTTTGTTTAGGTATGAGTCAAAGACTCAAATATTCATGTCTATGATATAGGACTCTAATACGACTATTTCTAACTAAACAGCCATCAATGTTGGTAATTTGAATTCGGTGGACCTCCATTTGTTCGTATTATTCATATGTCATCTATTTCTAGCCTGGGTTCTGATGTTAGTATTTCTTTTGCTTTTGATTTTTTTTTCCTCAAAGAATTTGGTTCCCCTGCAGTAACTCCTCGCTAGCGGCGGCGACAAACATGAGATTTTGAAGTTGGTCGGGTAGATTTAGAGATACGACCTACTTATCCAAGTAAACTTTCCTCGCCCTATCCTAATTTAGCATCATTACTTTCTTTTCTCAATTCAGTATTTTATTGTTACTATCACTATATGATAACATGTAGTTTTATATTGTTATTTGTATTGTAGAATCGTAAGTTTATCATAAAATGAAGATTGTATTTTTTTAGGAGTGCTATTTCTGAAAATTGAGAAGATTACCACGGAAAATTAAGTTTCATATTGCAGTGTTCGTATCTCTTTGGATCAAAGGTCAACTATGGTGTTGCAAAGAAAGCTAGAAGATTATTATTAGAAGTAAGTATGTTTTTTTATTCCTATTTTTATAGCTACTCTGCTTACTTTTTGCTTTCTTAACCGATATTGATGGGCTATGTGTTGAAGATGACGAGTAAATCGAGAGGATGCAAATTGATGGTAGTGGAGTTTTTTTTTCATATTGTAATAAGTTAGTATAGTTACTCTTAACTCGGATTTTTATGAAAATTATAATGGCGGGATATGTATCCATTATTCTGTATGAATTAGCTTCGTAAGAGTAAATGTAAAAGGCAAATGTGGAGCTGATAAACTCGACTTTTTAATCACTTAAATAATTAATGATATTTTTTTCTTGACGATGTCTTTCTTATGACAACTATATCTGCGCCTTAATATTATAATGGGTCGAATAACTTTTCATGTGGTTAGTTGGAACTTCGCGATGACACAAATGAGTTACTTTGCTGGGTCGGTCATTTCGGGTCGGTCCGAGTTATTTTGGATTGCAAGCCTATTGCAGGTGACATGTTGTCGGATCACTTCGGGCTTGAGTCACTTGGGGATGAGTCATTAAGGTTGGGTCATTTTCATGTACGAGTCATGATTTTTTTATTAACTAAATTGAACTTGCTATGTCCTGTATTTGTAGTTGAATTCTACTCCTTTCTTTTCACTATCTTATTCTTGCACTTTTGGGTACAAAGTTTTAGGAGAAGAGAATATGTGGTTGAGATTGAGGGGTGTAAAAAGTGGGATAATATCGGCCATGTATTTTGTATAAAAAAAAGTAAAGATGAAGATGTTAGGGAATATACCAAAAAAAAGAGAGAAGAACTTAGTGAAAATGAGAGAGTATTTTTTTTTGCAAGATGCTAATAACTGTGAATGTCACAGAATATGAAAATGTAATTTTATTACTTCCTCTAACTTTCTATGATCCCCCCCACTATATATTCATTTGAGTGAGAATAAAATAATGAAGTAAAAGATCTTATAATTTTTTTTTTTGTGAAAGGTAAGTATATATATAAAGAATGTGTAACCAATTACAGAAGACACCAACTGACTACATCAATTTATGTAACCAATTAGCGTCTTTAGAATGAATGGGATATTTAATCTTACACATTATTCTATTAAGCACATCTTTTTTAACCATCTTTGTCGTGACCTGAGGAAACGGTACAAATCCTTCAAGCCTGCATAAATTTCGTTGTCTCCAAACATGATAAATTGCTGCATTTATCATTGCCCGAATTACATTGCACTGAAGTTTCGAACCCCTCACCTTCTTTGCCCATAATAGGCAATCCGCAGCCGGAATTGTCTTCTGAATCCACTCACTCAAAACAGCAATAACTCTCTTGCTCCAGCAACACCCAAAGAACAAATGATCAATATTCTCCAAATGTGCCTCACACAAATAACATAAGTTTGAATCCGCTACTCCGAACTTCAAAAGCTTAACTCTCGTATTCAAAGCACCTCGAAACACTAACCACGCAATGAAGCTATGTTTCGGTTCACTCCAATTACTCCAAACTAGCCTCCACCACGTAACCTTCGGCCTATGATCTCGAAATTCCTCATATGCCTTCGAAATAGAATACCTATTATCTGAGCCATGCCATTTATCATTAGCGAACAAATGCTTAATCTTATCTTTAGCCTGACAAATTTTCCTCCAGGCCCAAGTCACATCCGAATGGGGTTGGTAGGCCCTCCACGAAGAGCCTTTCAAATAAACATTATTCACCCACCGAACCCATAACCTATCCGGCTGATCAAAAACCCAAGATGCAATTTTTGCCACAGCCACCTCATTCCAAGTAACAAGATCCCTCAACCCCAATCCTCCCTCAGCTTTGGGACAACAAATTTTTTCCCAACTCACAAGTGCTCGATTAGTCCCTTCTACCCCTCCATCCCACAGAAAATTCCGGCAAAGAGAACCAATACGAGCCATAATATATTTCGGAATAATAAAAATCATAGCCCAGTAATTGTGTAATTGAGATAACACAGACTGAACCAGAGTTAATCTACCGCATAGGAGAGTTTACGAGCTCCAATACCTGAGATGCGTGCTGTAATCCTCGCCAATAACTTCTCGCAATCTAATTTGCCCAATTTGGTACTCTGAATAGGAAATCCAAGATACCGAAATGGCATAGTTCCTTCCACACAGCCTGAAAATTGCAATATCGCAGCTTTCCGATCATCATCGACACCTGCAAAATAAGCATGAGATTTGCCCACACTTATGCAAAGCCCCGACGTTCTGCTAAAAGTAGCAAAAGCCCGCCATAATATCTCCATCGACTCAGAATCCCCTTTACAAAAGGGAAGCAGATCATCAGCAAATAATAAATGACTCAGCTTCAGCCCGCCACACTTAGGATGAAACTTAAAATTTTTCTCCACTGCAGCAAAGTCAATGATACGAGTAAAATACTCCATACATATCGTAAACAGCAACGAGGACATAGGATATCCTTGTCTCAACCCCCTTCTTCCTCGAAATAATCCAAAATTGTCCCCATTAACACAAAGTGAATAGGACACAGTCTCCACACACTCCATAATCAACTTACGGAAATGCTCAGGAAACTCCAAGGCTCGCAACATCTGATCAACAAAGCTCCATTCCACACTATCATATGCCTTATGTATGTCAACCTTAAAAAGGCATCTAGGGGAAATACGTCCCCTATTATACATTCGGACCAAATCTTGGCAAATTAAGACATTTTCAACTATGCTTCTTCCTTCAATAAATCCCCCTTGAACGGGGCTAATCAAATGAGGCAAAACCCGAGCCATCCTTACACAAATAATTTTAGAAATACATTTGTAAAGGACATTGCAACTGTAAAAATTGTTAGTACGAAAGAACGTAACAATGAAGAAGAGAAGAGAATAAATCAAACCGACACGTGAAATTAAACCAAAGGCACCACTGACAAGTTGGACTTTGCTGTCAAAAGTGAGGGCAGCAAAGAATCTTGATTTATATTAATAGTACCAACAAGCAACACACTCGAAACAGAGGCAGTAGGCAGCAACCAATTTAAACGATGCAACGAAACCGGCGACCGAACACGGACAAGCAGCAACAGTACACGGGCAGGCAACAGGACCGGAACCGAACACGGACATGCAGCAACAGAAAACGGGCAGGCAACAGAACCGAAACCGAACACGGACAGAAAACTCGTATGTTGTGTCGTGGTACCCGCCACTGACTTGAAAACTATTACGGCTCGACCGAGGTGGTTATCGAACTGTGCCGGTAGTTTCCCAAGGTAAACACAGCAGCCACCCGACTCGACCACTCGAGGCGGAGAGCTTTGGAAGAGCACGATCTTAACCCAAAAAAATAGAGAGATTGGAGAGGGGGGGAGAGCTCGATTTGTGTGTTTGTTGTGTTGCAAAGACTGAACCCAAGAGCACTATTTATACAGCAAATAGTGAAGAGGAGGAGCCAAATACGAATTGAAGAGGGCTCTTAATTGGGTCATCAATGGCAAAATAAAACCAGTAATGAATGGGATGATTTTGTATAACAGTCACATATGACTGACAATGAGGGAATGAATCGGGACAAACGAATCTGGACGGTCCACACACAAAAAAGGCCAAAATCTGTAAAACCGAGCCCAAGATGGCTTTTCAAGCCTTTACAACCAACAATCCCCCACAAAGGCGAAGGAAAGATGAGAGAAAAAATTCTGGGTTAAGGAAGGTTTTGGATACTTAGGTATCAATGTCTTTCGACTTGAATTGACACATTAGTGAAAATGAGGCAACAACTTACTTTCTAGTAAGAGAATATCTTTCGATTTGAATTCCTTACTGTTTTTCGGCTGAGACCCTCATGACACATATCATACCTTCAAATCATGCTTATTCCGCGATTTCAATGTGCAACGCTTTTCATGGCCATGCGTTTACCTCGGTGTAACAAGTGTTTTAGTTAAGACTTTTCAAAGTCTAACATAGACGGCGGCCAAACCATCTCACCCGTATAGGTGGTTCAAGTGCTTCTCAATAGCACTTCTCACTAGAACCATTAAGGACATAGGAGTCCATCCTGTAAAACAAATTCACAAATCCATCAAGTGCTTCTCAAATAGCACCACCATGACGGCTATGGATTAATTGCCATAGGAACAGTCTTTGGTTCATGTCAAATCATACACTGCTTTGACTTATGAACCTAAGTCCCATTCCCCTCGACAATTCACGGACTACTCTCCGTGGCAATCCTTTTGTAAAGAGATCGGCAAGATTGCTTTCGGACCTCACATAGTCCACAGTAATTACTCCATTTTTCAGGAATTGTTTAACCACACCATGCCTGATCCGAATATGTCTTTCTTGCCATTGTAGACATCATTCTTAGCAACACATATTGCTGCTTGTGAGTCACAATGCAAGGAGACTGGTGCAACCTGTCCCCCCCACAATGGCATGTCTGCTAGCAAGTTTCTCAGCCACTCTGCCTCTTGTCCTGCCAACTCAAGACCAATAAACTCAGATTCCATAGTGGAGGTTGCTATGCAAGTCTGCTTTGAAGACTTCCACGAGATAGCACCTCCACCTATGGTAAACACATAACCACTAGTTGAACTGATTTCTGGGTTACTGTTGATCCAGTTAGCATCACTATAACCTTCTAACACAGCAGGATACGTACCGTAATGCAGGCATAGATCACAAGTAACTTTCAGATATCGTAGCAAACGACTCAAAGCATTCCAATGTTCACTATTAGGGTTATGAGTATATCTACTGAGTCTACTTACAGCATAAGCAATATCAGGTCGAGTGCAGTTCATGAGAAACATTACACTTCCTATGATTTTAGCATATTCTACTTGGGAGACACTTTCGCCCAAGTTTTTACACAGGTGAACACTAGGATCATAGGGAGTTCTAGCAGGCTCAACATCAAAGTGGTCAAATTTTCTCAACACCTTTTCCACATAATGAGACTGACTTAGGGCGATTCCATTAGAGTTTTGGAAAATCTTAACTCCTAGGATAACGTCAGCTTTCCCTAAATCTTTCATCTCAAACTGTGATGACAAGAACTGTTTGGTTTTATTTACGACAATTAAATTCTTACCAATTATTAACATGTCATCAACATACAGGCAAATAATCACACAATCTGATCCAAACATCTTTGAATACACACATGAATCAGAATTATTGGTAATGTAGCCATCTTTAATCAAGGTGTTGTGAAATTTTTGATACCACTGTTTTGGTTCTTGTTTCAGACCGTATAGAGATTTTCTCAGTTTACACACTTTACTCTCTTGACCTTTAACCACAAACCCCTCGGGTTGTGACATGTAGATCTCTTCCTTTAAGTCTTCATTCAAAAAAGCTGTTTTTACATCCATCTGATGTATTACAAGATTATGAATAGCAGCTAAAGCGATTATAGTTCTAATGGTCGAAATTTTGGTCACAGGTGAGTAAGTATCAAAGTAGCCAATATCTTTCTTTTGTGTAAACCCTCTTACCACAAGTCTAGCCTTGAACCTTTCTATTGTACCGTCGGGTCTAAGTTTCTTTTTAAATAACCATTTACTGGAAATCGGCTTACACCCTTTAGGTAAATCAGTTAACTCCCAAGTCTGATTTGAAACGATAGAGTCTAGTTCACTATTAATGGCCTCTTTCCAAAAGTTGGCATCAATAGACCTCATAGCCTCATTATAGGCTTTTGGATCTTCTTCCATTAAAAAGGCAGAAACAAACTCATCACTCGAGCAAAAATCACATGCATTTTCAGTTAAGAAAGTTGTAATAAAATCATCGCCGAAATCTTTCTCAATTCTAGGCCTTTTACTCCTTCTAGGTTCAACATCATGATCAACAGAGGTACTACTCCTAGCATGCATGGAACTATCAGTAGGTTTAACAGGCAATTCAGATAATTCAGACAATGATGCAACATCTTTCTTTAATGGGAAAACATGCTCAAAAAATTCAGCGTCTCTAGCTTCAGAAATAGATCGATCACTTAAAGACATAAATCTATATGCAGCACTATTTTGAGCATGTCCAATGAAAACGCAATCATAGGTTTTAGGTCCTATAGTAGGCCTCCTAAAATTAGGTAAACCCACTTTAGCTAAACACCCCCACACTCTCATGAAACTAAGGTTGGGAGCATAACCCTTCCACAGCTCGTAGGGTGTCTTGTCAAGTTTCTTATGGGGTACCCTATTAAGAATATGACAGGCAGACAAAACCGCTTCCCCCCACATGTCATCGGAAAGGCCAGAACTTAAAAGCATAGCATTCATCATTTCCTTTAAAGTTCTGTTTTTACGTTCAGCTACTCCATTTGATTGGGGTGTGTAAGGTGGACTTTTCTCATGAATTAGACCATATTTCTCACAAAAGTCTATTAAATAATTAGAGCCATATTCACCACCCCTGTCGGACCTAACTCTTTTAATCTTCTTATCAAGTTGATTTTCCACCTCGTTTTTAAACTTTACAAACATATCCTCGGCTTCACTTTTATGTGTAAGTAAATACACCTTAGTGTATCTAGAGCAATCATCTATAAAAGTGACATAGTAATGTTTGCCTCCTCTGCTCATAGTGCTTTTAAAGTCTGCTAGGTTGGTGTGAATTAATTCTAGAAGGTCAGTATGTCTAGTCTTAACAGGTTTATTTGGCTTCTTAGCAAATTTAGCCTCTACATAACTATGACATTTTGTAAACACTTCTGAAGATAATGACGGGATAAGCGACATTGATTTGAGTTTTTTAATAGACTCAACATTCACATGACCTAGTCTACCATGCCACACATCCATAGACTCAGCAATGTAAGCAGAAGAAGAAGATTTATTATTAATGGTAGAAATATCAACGTTCAACACAAACAGACCCCCACTCAGATAGCCCTTGCCCACAAAGTCTCCATTGCGAGACATTACAACCTTGTCAGCCTCAAAAACAAGTTTCACACCAACTTTGTTAAGGCACCAGACACTAGGTTTCTACGCAACGAAGGAACATACAAAACATTACTAAGGGCAAGAGTCTTCCCTGAGGTGAGTTTAAGGAACACCTTGCCTTTTCCTGTGATGACAGCGGAGGAAGAGTTACCCATGTAGACGCATTCACCATCATCTACAGCTTCAAACTCGGCAAACAGCTCCTTGTTAGCACAGAGATGCCTTGAGGCTCCAGTATCCAGAATCCAATCACTAACATTTGCCACCAGATTTGCCTCAACCACGACAGCAGCAATGATGTCGTCTGTTTCAGCAAGATTAGCTTGACCAACATGACCACCTTTTTTCTGAGGGCATTGATAAGCTTTGTGACCTGGTTGACCACATACAAAGCACACCAGATTAGTATTTGGTTTCTGAATTTTCGGAACTGCCTTGGTGTATTTTCCTTGATTTTGTTTGTTTTTATTCCCCTGATCCTTGCCTTCACCGCCCTTAGTATTTCCCTTGTTCCCCTTATTTCCCTTCTTGTTCTCTCCCTTAGAAGACCCACCGGTTTCAACGAGATTAGCTTTAACGGGATTGAGGGACAGACTAAGAGATTTATCTTTTAGACGATTGGCCTCCTCGGTTCTCATATGGATAACTAGCTCTTGGAGTGACAAATCTTTCTTTTTGTGTTTCAGTTGATTTCTATAATCGCTCGAAGAACGGGGGAATTTTTCCAACAAAACATTAGCAAGAAAAACTTCATCTAACTTCATCCCTTCATTAACAACGTCGCTACATAAATTTTCGTAGACATGGACTTGATCCATAATAGGTTTATCGTCAACCATTTGAAAATTTAGCAATTGCCCCACCACATATTTCTTTTTTCCAGCATCGTCAGCCCCATATTTTTTCTCCAACGACTCCCAAATAAATTTAGCTGACTTATGGACCATAAATAAGTCAAAAAGAGTATTAGTCATATGATTGAGTATATGACACCTAGCCGTTTTATTATCCTTGTCATATTTCTTGACTAACTCCTCATTTTTATTTATGAAAGAAATTAAAGGTGGAGTAGCCTCGGAGGTGTTGTTAATGGACATAGGAATAGGAGGGTCGTTAAACAGAACATGATCGAGCTCTAATTGCTCAAAGAACATCAATAATTTTTGTGACCATCGTCTGTAATTATTACCATCAAGGGGTTCCAACTTTGACAGGTCAGGAATAGTTTTTGACAAAATCGACATTGTTACGAAGAATAATAGTTTTCAAATTGTAAAAATTGTTAGTACGAAAGAACGTAACAATGAAGAAGAGAAGAGAATAAATCAAACCGACACGTGAAATTAAACCAAAGGCACCACTGACAAGTTGGACTTTGCTGTCAAAAGTGAGGGCAGCAAAGAATCTTGATTTATATTAACAGTACCAACAAGCAACACACTCGAAACAGAGGCAGTAGTTAGCAACCAATTTAAACGATGCAACGAAACCGGCGACCGAACACGGACAAGCAGCAACAGTACACGGGTAGGCAACAGGACCGGAACCGAACACGGACAGGCAGCAAGAGAAAACGGGCAGGCAACAGAACCGAAACCGAACACGGACAGAAAACTCGTATGCTGTGTCGTGGTACCCGCCACTGACTTGAAAACTATTACGGCTCGACCAAGGTGGTTATCGAACTGTGCCGGTAGTTTCCCAAGGTAAACACAGCAGCCACCCGACTCGACCACTCGAGGCGGAGAGCTTTGGAAAAGCACGATCTTAACCCAAAAAAACAGAGAGATTGGAGAGGGGAGGAGAGCTCGATTTGTGTGTTTGTTGTGCTGCAAAGACTGAACCCAAGAGCACTATTTATACAGCAAATAGTGAAGAGGAGGAGCCAAAAACGAATTGAAGAGGGCTCTTAATTGGGTCATCAATGGCAAAATAAAACCAGTAATGAATGGGATGATTTTGTATAACAGTCACATATGACTGACAATGAGGGAATGAATCGGGACAAACGAATCTGGACGGTCCACACACAAAAAAGGCCCAAATCTGTAAAATTGAGCCCAAGATGGCTTTTCAAGCCTTTACAACCAACAGCAACAAGCTATCGGACGAAAATCTTTCACCGATTGCGGCCGATTAACCTTCAGGATCAAAATAATATTTGCACAGTTCATCTGTTTAAGTAGTTTACCTGACACAAAAAAATCCTGAATAGCTTTCGAGAAATCTTCACCAATAGTATCCCAAGCATCAATGAAGAACTGACTCGAAAAATCATCCGGACCTGGAGCTTTGTCTCGAGGAATACTAAACAAGGCTTGCTTTATCTCCTCATGTGTTACGGGCTGAAGGAGTACGTCTCGCTGTTCAGGCGTGCAAACTTTCCCCCTACAGACAACGTTAATATTAACTGCATTCACAGGACTTGATTTACCAAGCAGACTGGTATAGTACTGTAAAAACGCAGCTTCAATGTCATTTTTGGTACTGCACTCATTACCATCAGCATCTGCCAACGCAATAACTGAGTTCCTGACACGTCTCGCACGCAGCAATCCATGGAAAAATGCGGAATTTACGTCCCCATCCCGGACCCATTGCTGTTTCAGTTTTTGCGCCCAAAATACAGCTCGCGCATCCTGCAACAATCTCACCTGCTCATTACATTCGGACTCAGCCTGCAGCAGCTCAGCATTCATATCAGTTCGCAGCTGCAATTGGATCTGTTCGAGCCTCATTTCAGCTTGCAAACATCTACTTTCCACATCCGAAAAACTTCTAGCATTCAATTCTTTCAAAGGTTTCTTTAACCTCCTCAATTTCGAGACAAATTGGAACATAAGTGTTCCTCTAATCTCCTCACTCCAGACCTTAGCTACACAGTTCATAAACTCAGGAGCTTTACTCCACATATTCATGTACTTAAAGCTACAATTTCTTCTAACCGGAGAATGTTCCAATTGTACCAAACACGGACAATGATCAAAAGTCCCTTCCGGCAAGAAATTAGCACCACCATTCGGATAAAGTCCCATCATCTCGTCGTTCACCAAACAACGATCAATACGACTATAGACCCTCGTTTCAACCTCTCTATGTTTATTATTCCACGTGAACCTAGACCCACTAGCCTTAATATCACCCAACTCACAATTCTCCAGACAAACCCGAAATTGATTCATATCCTCTTCCACAGTAGACCCCCCAAGTCGTTCACGAGCGTCCAACACACAGTTGAAGTCACCCATGACCAACCAAGGCCCCCTCGCACTATAGTTAACCATTCTTCGCCAAAGCTCTACTCTCCCAGACGCGGCATTAAAGGCATACACAATAGTGAGCCAATAATCCTTCCCCGAGTTTGTATTAGATCTTATAAAGTTAGAGGAAGTAATAAATTGTGAATGACGATGGTTTTTTGTGTCACTATGTTGATTTTGGTACATTATTTATTTCTTCTGAAACTGTTGGTGTACCGACAAACTTATGAAGTTAGATAACCACAAAAAAATAATTAGAAAAAATAATGAGGAGCCAAATATTTTGTATTGTAAGATTGCATCATATGAGAATTTGTACAAATTTTAAAGGAATAACCGCGCAATTTGCGCCCAAGTATGATAACTTGGTTATTATCATTAGTTACAAAAAATGCAACTATAACTATTTAACTATATGTTTCATTGTTTGGCAAATTTTTTCATCTTGCGTAGTGCTCATTTATTTAGTGACCTGTTTTGGTATATGATTTTTTATTCACCGTGTGCAATGGTAATTTTTAACTTGGTGTACTTACATAATTTACTCTTTGGCTTATGGATGCAATAGGGTAAAATTCATCCCATTTTAATACTGTTTTTGACTCATCCATTTATTTACATTTTCTTTCTCTGGGGATATTAATGTAAGAGGTTACTGTTTTTAAGTTCAAGTGGCTATAATGAGTGGATAAGTGAGAGGGTAGATTAGGAATTGAGTATAAAGTTAAACCAATGAGGAAATTTAAAGAAGTGGTCTTAATACCATGAAAAGGAAAATGAAAGAAATGAGTGAGAATGTGAGATGGAGAGAGTACATTCTAAGCAACACATACATATATAGCGGTTCTCAACTTACTTTCTTAACCGAAAACCATGCCTACTTTGGCAAATTGACGCGTGTTAATGGCTTATTAGGATACTACGCCACCTTTGCGCCAAAAACTAATTAAGTTCATGATTTTTATTACTCCATCCCCTTCTCTATTATCTTCCATATTGGATTTTGGGAAGTTCTTAAGGAGGAGGGAATATGTGGAGGTAAATGAATGGTAAGAAAAGAAAGTGGGGTCACAAACAATAAGAACCACAAAATATATACTAAAAAGAAAAGTAAAACATCTTAGTGAATTTTCATAAAAAGAAAATGTGGAACATCTTAGTGAAGGGGAGGAAGTAGTTGTTAGACGCCTTTTATGATTTTTTGTTTCGACGGTTGAAAATTTTCATTTGGTAATGAGTTATTGTTCATCAAATTTGTTTTCATGCTTATTGTAAATATTTGAATGTCATTTAGATGCATACAGGTTCCATAAATATGAATTCTTTTGATGACTATTATTGTAAACAAATTTGTTTTCGTGAGCATTGTAATATTGTAAATGAGTCACGCCACTACT
This sequence comes from Agrostemma githago, assembly GCA_958450325.1. Taxonomy (NCBI): domain Eukaryota; kingdom Viridiplantae; phylum Streptophyta; class Magnoliopsida; order Caryophyllales; family Caryophyllaceae; genus Agrostemma; species Agrostemma githago. Next base: position 54,355,860 of record OY288258.1, on the reverse strand, counting down.
ATAATATAAAATTTTGAAATTCTTTACGTATGTCTTTACCAAACAACCAAATTTGTCAATTGTAATGTAATAGTGTCAAGTTAGATACAAAGTTGCTACACTAAGTGATGATCGTTGAGTATCACAAAGATTATCGAATGAGCATTTTCATGGCAATGGCTACATCTTTACATCTTTTTAGTTTTGACATCATGGTGATTTAGGTGTTTGTTATGGTGTTTGTTAAATGTTAACGACGCCAATGACTTCGTGCTGATATCGTCTGTATGTATCCATATACATTAGCGAAAGTAAGGACAAACAACATTGATAATGTGAGAGGTTTATTTTATTTTTTATTTTTTAACTGTCTTTTTGAGTAAACTTTTGTGTGTTGATTGTCACATTGTGAACAATTTTCTATTTGATTGACTTTCACTGATAAATGTATTCATTTATTTGTTGAAGGTTCTAACTTGATGTTTAATGGAATGCTATAAAAGGAAACAAGAAGTAACAAGCCGTTGTATGGCTGTTAAAAAAGGGTACCTCCCGAAGGCGTTTGGAAGGTAATAGTGATGCAATCGTGTCTGAAGGAGTGGGAAGCTATATGTGTGTGGTGATCGTGATCATTTGGGCATCATGGCAGAGTCATCGTACTAAAGTTAACCAAGCAGCAAAGAAGTCTTGATATCGTTGAGGCCAAAGCAGCGGATATTGATTTTATAATAGCGGGTTAGGTGGGTGTGAAGTCAATTATACTAGAGCCTGATTGCCTGCTTATTGTAAATTATACAAGAGTCAAATAGAAAATTAGTCGTTCTTTCGTGTCGATAAAGTTTTGTTTTGTTAGAATAGACAGTAGTAAAGTTTCCTATGTTTTGGTTCATTACCCACGGATAGAGTTTTGAGTTTTCGACTCAGATATAGGGTGATATGTGCTCCGAGGTTCCTCATTAATCCTGAGGCCGATTACGTACAATATTTTCGTCTTAATTACGACCCCCTTTGTCCTTTATGTTTCTTCCCGCTTTTTAAGATTTGTGAGGAGTATTATATTGAAATAGGAAGAAACATAAAGGACGGAGGGAGTAGATTAAGACAGTATCGACAAAAAATACGAAGTCCCATTTGTTGTACATATGTACTTGCATATAAAAAGGATAATTTAAGTTAGTTGTTGTAAATTATGTGTATCGATCTACCATTATATGGGATAAATAATCATTAAAAAGGTATTAAAATGCAAATGAGACATTGATACGTTTACAAACTCATTTTAATCAAAAAAAATATAACCAATAAAAGATGTCCGTTCGACAACGAAATATATATACGACTTCACAATCATTAAAAAAGGTACTAAACTAAAATGAGACATTAACAAGTGTATAGAAACTTTTATGCAAAACCAACAAGAAATTTTTTAAAGTATTTACCAATAAATGAAGTCATGATCGACGATAAATTACTCCGTACTATTCTTCATTTTCTTCCCCTTTCATTTAAAATATACCTCACACATACTACTAGAAATAGGAGGGAGTATGTTATTTTGTAAAGTGAAAATGAGCATTTCTTATTTTTCTAAAATGAGTAGTTTAAACTTGAAAAAACGAAGAGCACTACTTGCACTCATATAGAGAATATAAAATTGATATCTTTTACGTGTAAAACTAATTGACCCGAAGAGAGCATGCTATTTTATTTATAAAGAATGAAGAGACTCACGTTATGAGTAATGATGCATTATTTAATATTTAATATTATACATGAAAAATAAAACGTATTTAGAAAAAAAAAATCAAATTAAAGTAAAGGATAATTCTCAATTAAATTTTGTATTACTTGGTAAAAAAAATTAATTAAACAAAAATTTTATTACTTCCACGCAAATATATATTCTGTTTTCACATCATGTCACACGAGTCGGGTGAGTTGGTTCCAGGATTCGGTTATACCGATCGAGTTAAAATAGGGGTCAAGTCAGTTACGAGTCGAGATATATTTATACGTTTTGTGTTAAGGTCATAATACAAGTCAAAAATAAATTTGGCACCTCATTTTGTTACTTCGTAAATTGTGAAAATATATTTTGAATGAATATTAAATCATATTTTTAATATTAAATCATACTGAGTATTCGATATAACGCGAATATTATCATTATCTTAAATTAACAATTGCGTTATTTTAAATTATTCTTTTCTAAAATTACTTTTTTTTGTTTTTCTGTAAATTACACGTGACTTGGACTAACTTTATATAATTATTTGGAATATAATTAACTATAAATCGGTTACATTTTTTTAATAATGTTTTGGTATGATTATATTAAAACAATTTTTTTTTGTTCAAACATTTCTTTTTCCATCACTTTATTTATCTTTTTAACGTCATCCGTGCAATTTGCACGGGTCAAAACTAGTTCATTAGACGTTCATATCATTAAAGAAGAGAAGAAAACCCCTAAGCATGTGTAACTAATCTTTCTTCTCGGATCAAAGATTTGAAACTTCTAGTTAATTGATTGTGAGACTTTTCTTAATCTTTAATTTAATTACTTGAGTATTGTTTATTCTTTGTGCTAATTTTGTGATTGTTGCTTGTTTAATCTTTTTGGCCAATTGATTATTTCAATCTTCAATCTATTGCAATTCTTTGTGTTTGAATCCATAATTGTTCAATTCACTAGATACAATTGCAATCTTTAGACCTCATTATTTGTATTCGTTTCATCGTAATGAGTAAAGGGGGAATAAACATATAATTCGAACCAATAACCGCATGTGTTAAAGGTCATTATTTCTATTGATTTATTCATATCGTTCCTGCTATTATTGAATTAAATCTAGACGCGTGGATTAGGTTGTTCAATAATTAGGTTGCTTAGTATCGCGTTTCGACCCAAGTAATATTATATACGGAACAATTAGAATTTTCAGTTTCATAATATAATACTCAAGGATTAAATAAAGGTAACTAGTCGATGATCAATTATTTAACTAGTTAGTGGATTTTCTTTGAGTCAAGTCTCTTAATCATCTGAAATCACATTATTAGTTATTAGACTATCGTTCTTTTAGTTATTAGATCAATCACTCACAAAACCCCCCATTATTCTTGTTACGTTTATTTATATTAATTACACATTAGTTACATCGCCTTTCCTATGGATTCAACACCCGACTTACCTCTACTATATTGTTAAAGGTAATAGGACTTAATTATCTATCTTTGATAGCATACGACCTCGGCTCACCAATTTCGGCATCGTTGTCGGGAAGGGAATTAGTAGTGTTTGTGTGATTATTTGTTTTTGTATGTGTCTCTTGTAAATATATGTATTTCAATTAAGGATCTTTGTGTTTGTCATCTAGAAATGAGTTTTTGGTGTTCCCTACTTAATAATGAGTTACTACATCACTATTTGGAAAGACTCATGGAGTAGGTGCTAGAACGCACATATTTACCTATGAGTAACGAACAACTCTTGGTAGAGATTTACCATAACTTTAATCGAGCAACTCAAATCGATTTACAAGTTGAATGTGATGGTAGATTTCTTGAGTTAGGTTGTAAGAAAAAATGGGATGTGATTGATCTTTTGGTTAACTACGCTCGAGAATTAGAGATAACCACTTTATTTCTAAAACTCCGCCAATACTTTTCTCCCAAACATGAATTGCTTTTTAGTGATGATGTGACCGATATTGAGTATCCTACTTCCCTCACCCATGTCGATGGTGCTCTGCTAGATGATGAGGGAGAGGATGGTGACTCGTATTTATTGGTCGTGCCCTATATAGAACCCGTATTATATTTTCCCGTACCCATATATTTTATTGACTACTCTTTGAGTGGTGAAACGGGTAATATATTATGGGATTTGAACGACATATCTATAAGGAGTAGAGACACACAAAAAAGTAACTTACTAAGTACTTGATTGTTCATTTTTCATTTGAACTATTCTTACTCAAACTATACTGAACTGAAAAAAAAAAGTAAAGATATAAGATCATCAAAGTAGCACTATGAGAATACCAACACCAAGACATAGACACTGGTGATGATCCCCACCAAAACAATACGGAGTAAAAGGGTAATGGAAGTGTGGAAAATGTGAATATTGGTGATGATCCCACCAAAACAATTGAAAACATTTAAAAGAACTCACAAATTAATTCAACTATAAACTCAAACAAAATCATACAGGAATGGTATTCAATTGCTCATGAGTCATGACCCGAGTTTGAAAAAGAATCAAAGCTCATCTTAAGGTTAAATTTCCTTTTACAACCAAACAAATAAAAACAAGATACAACACACTAATCATGTATTCATGTGCACTACCTATAGCTAATTGAGTCAATCATGGGTTATGCAAGCAATAAGACAAGTAACAGTCGAGATTATTGTTGTTGAAGCAAATTTCCGGCCTGAAAATCTATAACTTAGCTTGAAACTCAAATCCCCTTTCCACTAACCAAATAACAAAACTAATAAGTTTTTCCGCCTACTTTGTTGGGCCACTTATTGGGCTCCTCTTAATTGGGTCATATCACGTTTTTTATTGGTTGACTTATCCTCCATGGACTATTCTATTTTTATTATAAATAACAAATGTTATATCACGCTATCTAATTAAGACGGTGGTCATTTAATTGTTGGTAATTAAGACGGTTGTGAACGTGATATAATATGATTGCATGATAATGATTACATGATGGAATTTATGGCATAATAATTATATTATATCACAACATGTAATGCATAAATTCCATATATAGTGCATAAATCCCTTATAACATGCATCTATATTATTTTTCATATATTATCTCATAAATTTTATCAACAATCCATATATATGACATAATTATTATATCAGGTTATATTTCATTCCATATCAAGTTTCATATAATATCGATACTTATGGTACATATCAATTTTCAGTAATTATGTCTAAGATGTGTAATATACAGTATTATATCCATATAATTATGCTATATATCAATACACATGCAATTTTCCGTATTATTTTGCCATGAATTCTGATTTTTATTACAGTTTACAAACACTAATAATATTAATGATTTTTTAGAATAATTGTGTATTTCTGAGTATCTTTGACAGTATAATTTTTAAAGGGTAATAATATTAGAGTACCCTTAATAGTATAATGATGTGTATTCCAAGAGTATATAACGTGTATATAACGTACAATTATGATCTATATATATATATATATATATATATATATATATATATATATATATATATATATATATATATATACACACACTGAAATATAACGTACAAGATCTCTATTCAATTTAAAAAACATAGAATTAGTGTTTTTTTTAAATGTGCTATTAAACAATTTAAGATTATATTACTCATATGAGTAATCAATTGTTAATATTAAGAGTAAATTAGAAATTACTCCATTCAAAGATGCGTTTATTAAAATTTACTCCTTTATGAATTTTTTTAATATTTTACACCCAAAAAATGCAAAAGTTCAAAATTTACTTGCAATTCAATATTCCGATGAGTATTTCCGGTGAGTTTGAATTTTTTTTTGTCTTTTTCCTATTTTTAATACCGAAATTGCCCCTTTCTTCTTCCTACCCTTCTTCCCCCTTCCCTTATGCTCTCATTTGTAAAAAAAGATTCCCTTGTGTTGTCATTTGTAAAAAAAAAAAAAAAAAACAAAAATCTCCACAATTGGAATTCGTCCCTAAAATAATCACTTCGAAGGTCCACAAATTGGTTATTGTATTGCAAGTTGGGAATTTAGGGTTGACGAGTTGGAAAGTAGAAATGAGAATGAGGTGGGGTGGGGGAGGGTGGTTAATATTAGTAAAGGGTATTTCGGCCAGTAAATTCATCAATTCGTCGGAATATTGAATTGTAAGTAAATTTTGAACTTTTGCATCTTTTTGGGTGTAAAATATTAAAAAAAATTCATAAGGGGATAAATTTTAATAAATGCATCTTTGAATAGAGTAATTTCTAATTTACTTTAATATTAATTCATAGGTATGTTTTAAGTAGAAAATTGAGACTTTGAAAGTATGAGAATAACATATACTCCATGTAATAAAAAATACTCCCTCCGATTTTTTATTATCTTCCCCCTCGGTTTTGGGGAAGAAAATAAGGGTGTAGGAATGTGTGGTTCGAAATAAAAGAAGGAAGAGAGAGAAATGTAAGGGTGATTCTACACCACATGTTGATGGCCCAAAATGGAAATAGGGAAAAAAGAGTGTTTCAGCCCAATAAGAAAATAGGGAAGATAATAAAAAATCGGAGGGAGTACTATATACTCCATCTGCTTGCTTATTTTCTTCCCACTTTCCTTATTGGGGTGAGTTTGATTTTCCTCTTTCCATTTAAGGAATTTTTTTTCACTTCTCATTAATTAATATATTATTCCTCTCTCCTATTTTTCTACATCACTTTTTCTCATTTAATTAATATAATATTTCTCTCTCTTACTTTTGCAATCCACCTTTCATCTATTTTTTTTTTTTTTGAGCGAACCTTTCATCTTTTAAGAAAATAGGCAATCAGAGGGATTATATATAATAACTTTATTATTAAAATATACATGTATTGACTTACTAATTTATCTTAATTACTTGACGAATTCTAATTATTCTCTTAAACCTAAATTACAAAGTTGTGTAACATAAAAATTAATATGTAAATTTTAGAATACCTATAAAATAAATTTGCATATGTATACGGGGTTTATGCTAGTAAATAATTAATGGTAGTAAGGAAATTCAGTGGTAACTTAAATGACCAAAAACGCCAAGCTTTAAAATCAGGGACGGCTAAGGCCCAGTTCAAGAGGAGCTGCGGATCAGGGCCTCAAAATTTTAGGCCAAAGTTCGTAACTTGCCTTGGAAAAAAAATGAATAAACCGTAAGTTACTAACTCTGCGACTTCCCGACTTTCTCCCACGCCTAAACTTTCTCCTCTCATTAATGATTAATCATCTTTAACTCTTAAAATAATTAAGCCTCAAATTTCTCTTTTCCCAAATAAACGGTTTTACTCCCTAATAACAGTATAATAACACCAATCTGTTTGGCTCTAACGATTTTCAAAAAAATTATTATAAATTTCTTTTAGTTCTTTCACAAATCATAATCAACAATTCTGGATTTTTCCATCAATTTGACTATTGTTACTGTGTTGATAGTGAAAGTCAGATTTTTTTTTTTTCCATTTCAATTTGTTCTTGTTGGGTTCAATTTTTCATTTCTTTGACTGTTTTGGCCTTGATTAATTTTATGGCCTTGAAAGCCTTGATTTTGTGCATCAATTTGACTATTTCTTGTTTTGGCTTGGGTAATTAGATAAACCTTTGATTTTTTTTTGTTGAATACGGCGGCGGGATGCTGGGAAATTGGGAATCTGGAGATTAAAGATTTAAAGGGGTTAATTTATTGGTTCTTGTGAGTTGTGAAATATTAAACATTTAAAGGGTTGGGAGTAGGATTTGATTATTTTTGTCCAATTGTGCCGTGAAGATTGAAGAATTGGATTAATGAATTATTGATTTGAAGATTGATGAATGTGTGACAGCTCATAGAAGCATTAACTCGATCTCAAATAGGAGCTCTTGATAGATTTTTTATGAAAGGAAGTACGGTTAATAATAATATTGATAGTGACAATGTGCCTATTGAAGTTGAAGTTGCTTAAATCTTATTTACGCTCAACAATGTTGCAAGTCAAACTTAATGGATTAGCATTGATAGCCATAGATAAAGATTTGTTGAAGAAGGTTGATTATGAAATTTTAATTGATATATTTGCTTCACAAAAAGCTCGAAGAAGGATCATTTTCAAGTAAACTAGAAAAATCAAGACATGATGTACAGTTACGTTAACGGAAAATTGACATATTATCTCAACAAAGTTTCAATTTATAATTCTTGGGCCTCATTTTGTAGTGTAGCACAGAGCCTCGATTTATTTTGAGTCGTCCCTGTTTAAAATGAGACTCCCTCACTTCACTTGAATTCGATAAAGCAAAGCAAATGTAATCGAATTCAAATGGAGGAAGCGAGGGAGCAATTTAGAAGCTCATACTACGATAAAAATCGGTACTGTAAAAAAAAAGGTGACCCAGTGGTCTAAGATTACAGGTAATCCTTGATCATAAATCATAATTACCCTAGACTTATGAGGTAGTATGTCACATTATCACTTATCTCAAGTTGAAAGAAGAAGAAATAAATGAGGAATGGGAATGGGGGAATAAGTAGAAGAGAAAAATGAGCTGAGTGTTTCAGTGAAGAGGAGTTACGTTGTTGCCACTAACAGCTAACGTAACAGGCACATTCCTTCAATTGATGACGATGGTGACGAAGAAGGTAGAGCAAGTGAGAGAATCAGAGGGATGACTAACAAATGGCGAAGAAGATTTTAGATAATTAATGAAAATTATAAAGTGTACCGTTGTTAGGTTGGATTAGTTGTTTTTGGGCTAATTTTATTTTCGTGCCCGTTGTATACTAGAGTTCCGCGTACACTCATAGATCTAGACATGATAAACGGGTCGATCAGATTTAGTTCGAGTCGAATTATTTTTTGGTCAGAAAAATTGTGTCGAGTCGGATCATTTTTGGGTTTGTTATGGACTAAGAAAAGACCGGTGCAAAGGTTAAAGAGACGGATCATGAAAAATCGACGCTACGAGACTAACAGGAAACATTAATAAGAATGAAAAGGTCGTCTATGAAAGCAGCTTCCATTGATGAAGAGGATGTAAGAAAACGTAGAATTGTATTGATATTATGTGTGTATGTTGTGATATACAATGTACCTGACTTATGTATTTATACACATACTTGTAACTAACTAGAGGTTGTTATAACAACCTTATGACTCTAGTTAGTAAGCTAACCATCCAGCTTAACTAGTTAATATCGTCTTATTCAAAAACTCAATTATGACATTCCTTCTCTCCCACTTCACACCTCGGAATGCACCGTTCTTCTTCTTATAGAGAGAAATGCGCTTTCATATCTTCTTAACCCGAAATGAAATGGCTGGGGAGAGGAAAGGTTCCTTTTTTTGAGGATACTCCCGGGAGTAGTTCCAGTGGAGGCGGGTGGGGCCTGTAGCTCAGAGGATTAGAGCACGTGGCCACGAACCACGGTGTCGGGGGTTCGAATCCCTCCTCGCCCAAAACCGACCCCGAAGGGAAGGACCTTTCCCTTTTGGGAGTAGGAAAATCATGATTGGGATGGCGTAGCTGTGAAATGGGCCTTCTTTTATTATTACTCGATAAAACTAACTTGAGGAACACATTGGTGTGCTATAGTACAGCTACCTTAGTACAGTATACAATAGTTGGTCAGAAAGGAATACAATGGCTTTGAATTGAAAGACATGTCACGTTTATTCTTAAGGAAGCAGAACACAGTTTTAGTAGTATCATTCGATTATTGATTTATTGGTGTAATATAAGAAAGGTAGTGAGAGTAAGACGTAAAGTTGGGTGAAAAAGTTTTTCCATAAATGAAAAAAGAGAAAAGGATCAAAGTCAGCTCAAAAAGAAAAGAAGGAAAATCTTAGAAACTCGGGAGTATTTATCTCTTAAGTGCTTTAATATTCACAAATTTTAATACGAATAAGCTATGTTGAAATATACGAGTAGTTCTTAATACTATGGGGTACATTCTTCGTACAGTCGTACTTTGTTTTATTGATTATCCCTAAGTGGTGCGGACTACGGAGTACATCCTTATTTCGTTTAATATTTTATTTTATTTATTGTTAGACCTTAATAAGGTAAGAAATGGTTATTATTGAGTTTTTATTTCAATATAAATTCAGTTATTTCTACTTTATATATAACATGATCTACAACAATAAATAAATACATCCGAGCAATCTTGCACGGGGAAAATTTTCATACTTAAACTCATAATTACCTTATTTATAGAAGTCCTATTGCAAATATTTCTTAATTAACCTCTTAATATGTGCCCCTTGAACACATTTAAAAAAAACTCAATTTACTATAATCACAATACTATAGCTATTTATTTAGGTAAATTTTTTTTATAAAAACATTAATGTGCGAACAATTAAAAAGCAAAGATAATTTTTCCTACTATGCATAAATGGGATAGTGTGTTCGTGTACGTAGATGTATTTCTGAAACAAATCTCAAACTCTTGCGATGATCAAGAGGTAAATTGAATTAATAAATTAGTATAATTATTGACGAGTAGATGACGACTATATTTGGATGATATAACCCCAAAACATACAACTATATTTTTTTCATAATAGTATTAAAATGAATTTTGAGTTCAAACAAAAAAAATCATTTCACATTTCCTCAAAATTCGTGAGAAAATTGCACGAGATCAAAACTAGTTTAGGTTAATATGATAAGGATTATAATTATCTGCACGTATATATATGCGAATACCTTATTTTCCTGTATGACTTTTAGACCACACACCACAGTACAATATAATGTAATTCATCTATAATTACAAAACTTACGAGAGATCAATAATGTTTAATCACTTCTATTCTCTTTTCTTTACTATATTTATCTGTGAAATATTCATAGTAATTAAAGAGTAAAAAAAGGGTTAACACTAAATATCATGGATGATAGTTCCCAAATTCAATAACTCCCTCTCTATATTATAATGCTACTAAAAAAACTTAACTTGGTGTGAGTAAATAACAAATCCCCCAACAATAGGTAGACTCTGGACTCTAAAGAGGTGGAATGATGTGACATTTTTACGCATACACAAAAATTGTAGAAGTAATCAATTATATTTATATTTAATGTTTGTTTATGTTATTATACACGACTTTCATAGAAAAAATAACGTAATTCTTTGAGATTTATATTGTTTTGAATTCATATACAGTCAAATGAAGAGGTCATAGAAAAATACTGTAACCAACAGCAAATAAATGGTTATAGATGTGCAATATTAAGAAGAGATGTTAACGAGAGACCTCTCACATGATGATGGTTCTACTTATTTTAATTTTTGATATTTATATGTCTCTCGTTAAATAAGTGAGAAACGATCTCTCCGTAGATCTACTCATTGAAGTGTCTGACGAAGATAAATCTATATACGAGTAGAATATATTTCATACGACAAAATTTAGAGGCTTATTATCTTGTTAATATATACTCCGTGTATAAAATCATTCGAGTTCCAACTTAACATGAAACTTACAAGTTTATCATTTACTCCTGAATTAGCATTTGAGTTAACACGAAATTATAGAAAGACGGTAACCCAACGACATTTTTGAAAGATCAATTCGTCAGTTAATACAACCATTATCCGTCAGTGATCACTTTATTAATCTCGCATCAAATATTAACACAGTCAACTACTCGTAAATCATATACTCCGATATATAATCATTCAAGAAACAAAAATAATGTACAATAACATGGAGAAGGATAAATAAGAAAACTAACCTCAGAAAAAGTTTAACAGGGGTTGAGTCAAGATAATTTATGACCTGCAGGATAAAGAAATGTGTAGATTTATTAATAGGGATTATTGGAATATATATATATATATATATATATATATATATATATATATATGCAATTTTGGAATTACAATAATGTTAAGAGTATTAGATAAAATAAAATAAATTCTTAGTCGTAATAAGGAAGGAAAGAAAATATATGTTGCTAGAAATGTGTAAAGAAAGTGGTAAAGAAGGAATAGATCATAACAAAGTTTGTCATATCAACGATTAAAGTGTATTGATATAGAAATTTTAGAGTAATCTCTGATTTCGTTGGATTTGCCTTGATAATTCTCAACTTAAGGTCCGGTTTTGTAGAGAACCTGGTTGAAAAGTAAAGATTTAATTACGTAAATTGTTTCTCAGAGCAAAATATTTTCCTCTTTATTCTCCTTAATATGTGGATCATATGTTAAGTTAGACCATATATTTTGTTTTCAATACTATATTACTATGATCTTAAAATGGTAAAATGTTCACCATATTACCATGTGAATCCTTACCCTTATTAAATTACCTGGAAAATTAATGTAGAAATTGCTGGCCATGCATGTGTCGAAAAACTGAAACATATTTTTCCGTCCAATTTCATGAATTAGATAAAAATTATGGACTTCGTAATAATTGAGCTATTATTAACAAAAATTCAACCCAAGCATAGCAGTTGATGGGGTCGGTAGCCTGCCACGGTCGCCCGCCATCTGGGCCCCGAGGAAGCCCGACCCAGGTATAAGGGAAAGGCCTGCCTGGCAGGCCACCCAGCGAAATTGCTAAGAAACCTCAAACAGGCGGCCTCAGTCGCTCCGCTGCCAATCAAAGTCATGCCACAAACTGGCCAAGTGGCCAGGCCAGTTGCCCCCCGCCTGCCAGCCCTCAGGGCGCTCACGCCTCTGGCAGGGTCTTGGGGGAAGTCAGATCCCTTTCCGTCCAGGCCCAAGGTAAAAGGGAATGAGTGGACGAGGTGAGCCCACGTGTCACCTTCTCGTCCACTCATTCCTCCTCTTTCTCTCTCTCCTTTCTCTCTCTCTTGGGGAAAGGTATAAATACTTTTCCACCTCCCACATAAAAGGGGTTGAATTTTCTCTCTCTAGACTCTCACTCTAAAAAACCGCCACCTTACTTCTCACGAGTAAGGTTTCTCAAGGCTATTCACGGACTGACTTAAGCATCGAAGAGGGTTCCCCGGACACCTCCGGGGCCCTGTGCTTTCTGTGTGTAGGGAGCAGGTCGTCTCCGCCGGGAAGGTCCGAACGCTAGAGTGGGAAGAAAGAGAGATCAGAGGAAGTCGGACGATTATTATCCGAGTAAAACCATAATTAAAGGATTCGACCGAGTCGGGTCTATTGTTTCCGTGACCGGAACAATTTGGCGCCGTTTGTGGGGAGCGAATTCGGTTGTGCTCACGAGTTACCCACAAAGAATCAACCACAAAACAGAAAACATGCCTGAAATCTTTGAAGCCAGTTCGGGGGCGGGTCCGACGGTACCACCAGTGGCCCCCCCTGTACGGGATGCCCCTGCCAGAGATAACGCCTGCTGCCACAATCCCGGGGGTAGGACAGGCTAGTCTCCAAGGGGCACCCGGCAAGGAGACCGCAATTGTAACTGGGCAGGTTGGTCATCAGAGGCCCAGCTTGAACCTCACCCCTGCCCAGGTCCTCCAGACTGCGGCCTTCTTCTCAGCCATGCTCAATCAGGAATTCACTCCGGAGGACCTGGTGGGCAGGATTGCGACGACCCCTAGGCAACTTCACTTCGAAAGTGGGGAAGGGGTCGGGGGCACGAAGCGGACCGCTGGCAGGAATGTCCAAAGGAAGGCAAGAAAGACTGCTTAGGGGTACGTGCAGGCTCAGAAACGCATTACCGCCGGTAATCAGGAGCAGCCTGCTCAACAACAAGCATTTTCTATACACACCATCGAGTCTACGTCGGCCGTCGAAAAAAGAGGTTTATCCCAGGATCTTCAGAGGCGAATGGAGCCCAGGGAGCCTGCCTCGAAGCGGCGTATGAAAGTCACATGGGGATGTACGATGCCGACGATGCGGTCTGGTGCAAGATCTTTCCTACCACCTTGGTGGGTCTAGCCCAAGGGTGGTTTAGGGATCTACCGCAGGGGTCAATCAGTTACTTTATAGAACTGGCCGAGGCTTTCTTGGACCAATATGCAGGGAACAAGAGGCGCCGGCTAAACTGCTTTGATCTAATGACCATCAGGCAGAAGAAGGGTGAGACAGTCAGGGACTACTTGAAGAGGTTCGACTTATCATTCCAACAAGTCAAAGAGATCGACGACTCAACGGCAGCGTACGCTTTAACGATTTCATTGCTCCCGGGGGAGATGAATAATCAAATGATCAGAGCCCAACCAGAAACTCTTGCCAAGGCTCGAAGGATTGCCGAGGGCTTCATGCTGCAGGAGGAGTTCCATGGCCTGCCGGATACCCCAACAGGACCTCCTAGGCCACAGGGGGGCCGCAGGGTGGACGCAGTAGAGGTGAAGCAGGAAAGCAAAGAGCTGAAGAGGGTGACACCCCGAGAAAGGAGCGTGTGGCCTATCAGCCAAGGTTTGACAGCTACACAGCTCTCAATAAGGCGAGAGCCGAAATTTTTGAATTGGAAAAAGAGACAGCCAAGTGGAACCGCTCGAGTAAGCCGCGCAGCCCAAAAGATGATCCAAAGAAATTTTGCACGTTCCATGATTGCGTCGGGCATACCACCGAGGAGTGCCGCCACCTAAAAGATGAGATTGAAAAACTCATCAGGAATGGTTGGTTGAGCAATTATGCTGTGAGAAACAAGAACCAGAAGGAGACGGCGGACAAGCCTGAAGGCTCAGTGCGAAACCGCCTGATAATCCATGTGGTGTCGGGAGATGCAGAAGGCCAGACAAGCAAAGAGGCCAAAAAAGACAGATCCGTGAACTACGGAATCAGATATGCTACGCTAAGAGGGTAGGGAGCCCTAGAGGCCTGACCTTGAGCATCACCCCCCAGGATGCAGGGCGGGTGGTATACCCTCATAGCGACCCCCTGGTGTTGTCTCTTGTCATCAGCAATCATATCGTGAGAAGATGCATGGTGGACACAGGAGCCTATACCAATCTGCTATACAGGGACGCATTTGACAAGATGAATTTAGAGAAGAGGCACCTCAAGCCTGCCCCTGGATCGCTGTACGGGTTCAGCGGAGCAGGCGTGCTTCCCATGGGGATCATCGATCTGTCGGTGACTTTCGGAGAGGGAGCCTCAGCCAGGAATATCAGGGCGTCATTTGTTGTTGTGGATGCAAAATCTTCATATAATGCCCTCATAGGCAGGGCTACCCTGGATGAAATTGAGGCTGCCATATCAATCAGAGCCCTGACCATTGCCTACGTAACAGATTTTGGCATGGAGGGAAAGGTGCACGGGGACCAGGAGTCGGCCAGACAATGCTACTCCGTGGCCATGCGGACCCACGAAACCGAGAGGAAAGGCAAGCGAAAGGCTGACAGCTCCCCCAGCAGGGAAGGGGATTCCAGCTGGCCAGCAGGCAGCGGACCACCTTTAACCTGGGGGAGAGAGCATGCTGGTGGACCTGGAGCCTGGAAGGCAGGTCCTCATAGGGGCTGACCTGGAGGATCTCTATCGCGAAGAATTGATCAAGGTCCTGAGAGATAACAGGGATGTGTTCGCCTACTCGGCAGACGAAACGCCGGGGGTCGATCCGGCACATATTGTTCACAGGCTGAACGTAAGTCCGGAAGCCCGCCTTGTAATCCCCGTATTTTTCAAATAGTATTAAAATTTTAAACATTTATTTAAACCAAGTTTAACGTTTGAAAAATTATTTTTGTAAATAAAATATTTTATTTTCGTTAGATTAAAAATCATTCCGTTATAAAAACATGAGAATTTATTTATCGAATTATTAATTTTTTTTTATCTTTCGTTAAATAAAGTTTAAAACTCGAAAATACTTTTAATATTGACCTATCGTTTTAACGTTTTCTCATCTCGTAAAAATTTAATAATTGAACGAATTCTTAAAAAAATGATTCATATAACTCTTGTCCCATAATACTATTTACCGTCTATTTTACTTACCGTCTTACAAATTCCTTTTTAAAAATAAATTTTACGATTTCATTTATTTTAAATTCCGTAATCTTATATTTCAACTTTTTAAGAAAGAGAAAGACGTTTGTACGAGAAACGGACCGAAATTCGGAAATTGGGTCTCGTACATACCCCACGTGGCTACCCCGTTCACCCTTACTCACTAGTCACTCCTATACCCCTCTTTCTCTCATACACCTATGCATATTTTTCCACTAACCTACCCTACAATCCACTAAGCTACCCTACCCTACTCCCTACTATTATATGTATATATACACAAATTAGTAGTACTACACATTACTACTACTACATTCATACTCCCACATTACTACTACGTACTCCCTCATCCTTATTCTACTCCACCATATATCTCCATGCGTAATCTACTATTACATACTCTCCGTACTATATTACGTATTACTTCTACTTACTATACTATATTATATTTAATCTTTCGTCCTTCTCTATATAATTGGAGTATCGGGAATGAGGAGTTGTCCAGTAATTGGCGGGATCACTTTTCTAGTATCGTATTTGGGTCAATTCATTTCGACCTTCTATTCTTAATAACGTTAATAAATAGTAGCTTATTAAGGTAACCAAACTTTTCTTCTAACAACATTTCTTATATATAAGTATATTATGTTAGTAATTTAATAAATTGCTTATTTAAATATTTAGGCTTGTTTGTATGACTAAATTACTTATGTATATATAAAAATGTTACGTGATATTTTATTATGACTAAATTTAACTTGACTAAACTATCACTTGTTTAATTTATTTATTTATCACCTTTACATTTCTGTTTATATGAAAAATGATAAAATGAATAAAAGAACTTAAATTAATAAAATTTACTTATATCATTTTCATTGTATTTTATTTGCTATGTATATTTATTCTATGTACTTTATATGTTAATTCTATGTACTTTATATTTTGTATAATTGTAATTTTGGTCATATTTAATTTTCTTCAGTACTTTTACATTTGTTTGCATATTATAATAATAGAGTAAATTAGTAACTTGCAAAATGTTGTATTTTAATCAAATTTCACTTATCATTTCTATATAGGTAAAGATTTATAAATTTCATTTTCTATAATAAATGAATTTGTTTTATTCCGAAATTTTTACACGACATTTATAAATATTTAAAAAATATGATTTTACGTCAAATTTTGTAAATCGATTAAAAATGACTTAAATTATATTTTTCATAAAGTATAAGTTTTAAAACAATATTTTATTATACCTAAATTTTATTTTTATAAAACTTCATTTAAAAGATTTACTCTTTTAAAAATATTATACGATATTTGGGATATAATGTTTCGGGTGACACTTGAGGATTATAGTATAACGTTGTCACACTGAAAGTAAGTATTTGAGGATTTGACTGTTTCAAATGAGTCCGACCAATTATTGAAGGTCACCAAATAAAGTACTACTTGTTCACGGGCGACTTTTATATAAAGTTTACGATGCGAGTCTGGGAAGAATAGCTTGTGTTGGATCCTACCATGCGTGGTGTTTCGACTGCACTTGTAATGAAAAGCAGACTCGGAGGCTGCGGTCCGAGAGTCGACCTAGTGTTTAAGGTAGTCGTCCTACGGCAGTGAGTTCTGCGGTTCAAGAGTCTGCGTAGGGTATGTGGCGCACATATAGACAAGTACTTGATCAGTATTACCACCTAGGTAGCGGGGGCAAAACAAGATTCTGAAAACTGCGGGTTCCCTCTTGGTGATGCAGAGAATGTAATCATCAGCTTTCATTTCAGCCAAGAGCCCCGTTTGAATAAACGTATAATATAATAGAAGTTCGGGCCCAATTGAGCCTTATGGGTGAGATGTAAACCTCATAAAATTGGTTCGGTCTACGAGTTGGTAACACGGTTACTTCTATTGGTGAGATGCAAGCCAATATGGAGTAGAGGTGATACTAGGAGCCACGACTCGTGTGTTATTCTCTGTTTACGTGAAAAATGATTTTTAAAATCAAATGGCTGCCAATGTCCCATCTTTTAAACTTTACCATTTTCATCACCTCACATGTTGGTTAATTGAAGTAAAGGAAACTATCTGTTACGTGATATCCTTTAATATTTTTATAAGCATATTATTTGTTATTCACATGATTGTCTTATGTGTTCGAGGTGATGTTAGATGAACGGCTTGGTTGCTGTCCTGCTCAGCGTCCACTGTATTATTTTTTTTGCAGGTCTAAGACGTTGGGGAATCGAGCGAGAGATTTTAATAATGTTTAGCTTAAAAATGAAATTTATATTCTGTACTAAGTGAATCAAGACTATGTAATTAATAGTCGTTTGTTGTAAGGATCCGTAGCGATCCGGATTTATTTACACTCTGATATAATTTAAATTAAATGACTTAGATAACTTTCCGCATTATCTATTTCTTTAAGTCATCGAAAATCCGGGTTGTTACACGCCTTGTGAAGCAGAAAAAGAGGAACATGTCTTCAGAGAAGGATCAGGCCATCAAAGAAGAAATTGAAAAACTTTTGAAGGCCGATTTCATAGAAAGTTGCGATTACCCCGAGTGGTTAGCCAATGTGGTGATGGTAAAAAAGTCTTCAGGAGCATGGCGAATGTGTGTAGACTTCACAAATCTTAACAAAGCCTGCCCTAAAGAATGATATCCCCTCCCAAGGATCGATCAGCTGGTAGACGCCACCAGCGGGTATACCACACTTAGTTTTTTGGATGCCTTTTCAGGCTACCGCCAAGTATACCTCTGGCAGCCTGACAGAGTAAAATGCGCATTCATCACCAGCTCTGGTACATACATGTACAAGATGATGCCATTCGGATTGAAGAACGCAGGCGCCACCTACCAGCGATTGGTCGACAAAGTTTTTGAGAATCAGAAGGGCAGAAATTTGGAGGCCTATGTAGACGACGCTATTGTAAACAGTAAGGGGGGGCGTTGAGCACCTAAAAGATCTGCAGGAGACCTTCTCCTCCCTGCGCACGTACCAAATGAAGCTTAACCCCAAGAAGTGTACCTTCGGGGTCCGCTCCAGAAAATTTCTGGGTTTCTTGGTCAGCACCAGGGGAATCGATGCAAATCTCGAGAAATTTCAGGCCGTCTTAGATCTCCCAGCGCCAAGGACTATAAGGGACATCCAGCGCCTGACAGGCAGGATGGCTGCCCTGGCACGGTTCATCGCCAGGTCAGCCGATAAATCAACACCTTTCTTCAAAATATTGAAAGGAAACAAACATTTTAAATGGGAAGATGAACAGAAATAGGCCTTCAGACAATTGAAAGAGCACTTGAAGAAACTGCCTACCCTGGCAAGGCCGGTGGCAGGGGAGAAGCTCTTCCTTTACATTGCCGTAACAAGCTCAACAGTAAGCGCGGTAATTCGAAGGGAGTAAGCAGGTTCCCAGCAGCCCATATATTTCGTGAGCCATGCCCTGGGGGCAGCTGAGAAGAACTACCCAGTAGTTGAGAAGGCAGCCTACGCAGTCGTCATCGCAGCCAGAAAGCTCAGGCCATACTTTGACGTCCATCCCGTCGTAGTTCTGACTAACCAACCCCTGGAAAAGGTCCTGGAAAAGTTTGAAAAATCCGGGAGACTGCTAAAATGGGCCATAGAGTTAAGCGGATTGGGAATATCTTACCAGTCCAGGACTGCCATCAAGGCGCAGACCTTGGCAGATTTCCTAGCAGAGTGTTCTCATTCAGAAGAAGACGATCCACCCGCCGGAGAGTGGGTAGTATACACTGACGGATCCTCGACAGCCAATGGTGCAGGGGCGGATATTGTGCTCACCAGCCCTGAGGGGGCAGATTTTGAGCATGCGCTCAGGTTCACCTTCCCTGCGTCCAATAACGAGGCTGAATACGAGGCCGTACTGGCGGGCATTAATCTGGCCAAAGTTGTAGGGGCTAAGAGGATTGTTCTAGCAACAGACTCCCAGCTTATTGCCAATCAAATTAATGGAGAGTACGAGGCCAGAGACCAGACTATGGCCGCATACCTAGAAAAGGTGAAACAAGAATTGTCTAGGTTGAAATCTTACGAAGTCAAACAGGTCCCTTGGTCCCAGAACAACCGGGCGGACGCCCTGTCAAAGTTGGCCAGTTCCAGTCTGCAGGACATAAGAAGATCGGTATGGGTAGATGTAATTCAGGAAAAATCCACCGCACTCTGCCAAACGGTCAGCGTCATTGAAGAGCCGGAGTCTGATGACTGGATGACCCCAATCATCCAATTCAAGAAGTATGGAACCCTTCCACAAGATCAGGTCCAGAGAAGAAGAATGCCGGCCAGGGCTGCATGGTTTATACTGGTAGGCGAAGAATTGT
The DNA here is from genome assembly GCA_958450325.1 of Agrostemma githago. Lineage (NCBI taxonomy): Eukaryota > Viridiplantae > Streptophyta > Magnoliopsida > Caryophyllales > Caryophyllaceae > Agrostemma > Agrostemma githago. The sequence goes on along the minus strand of OY288258.1, from coordinate 54,335,881 downwards.
ACCGGAAATCATTCTCATCTCCCATGCTCAAATGTCTGGAGGCAGGGCAGGCCGCAGAGGTATTAGACGACATACATTCAGGAATCTGCGGCCATCACATAGGAGGAAGGTCGCTGGCACACAAAGCCCTGAGGGCAGGCTACTATTGGCCGACCCTGCTCGCTGACGCCAGAGATCTGACCCGAAAATGCAGGAAGTGCCAGCTATTTGCCTCGTCAATACACGCCCCAGCCTAGGAGCTCAGACCGATTCTGTCTCCCATCCCCTTCGCTCAGTGGGGGGTGGACATTCTGGGTCCTTTCACTGTTGCGACCGGAGATAGGAAGTTCTTGATAGTAGGGATTGATTATTTCACTAAGTGGATTGAAGCTGAAGCAGTCCCAAGCATTACCGAGCCCGCGGTCAGAAAGGTAATCTGGCGAAATATCATAACCAGGTACGGCCTGACAAAGGTACTAGTCTTCGATCATGGGAGGCAGTTCGACAATGACCCCCTGAGAGCCTGGCTGGAGAGCCATGGCATAGCAGTCGCTTACTCCGCAGTCTGCCACCCACAAACTATCGGGCAGGCGGAGGCGGCAAACAAGCAAATCCCGAGCGGTCTGAAAAGGATGGTGGATGAGCTCAAGGGCAGATGGGCGGACGAACTGCCAAGCGTGCTATGGTCCATCAGGACCACCATAAAGGAATCCACAGGCCAGACCCCCTTTGGCCTGGTCTACGGGGCTGAGGCCCTGCTGCCTATAGAAGCACGAGTCCCTACCCTGTGATCCCAGCAATATGACAGGGCGAGTAATGAAGCTGCAATGACCGAGGCTCTGGACCTGGTCGGTGAAGTAAGACAAGAGGCCTGCATTAACATTGCTGCCTACCAACAACGAATGAGAAAGGCATACAACAGGAAGGTGAACGAAAGAAGTTTCCAGGTGGGGGACCTGGTTCTAAGAAAGACGCAGGCAGTTGGGAGATCAAGAGAACATGGAAAACTGAGCACCAATTGGGAAGGCCCATACAAAGTCACCCAGATCATGGGGCCAGGAACATACAAGATCGCCCACCCTGCAGGACAAGAGCTGGCTGCCCACTGGAACATAGATACCCTGAAGAGGTACTATGTCTAGCTTGAGAAACTAAGGAATTTTCTTTTGTTTTTCTTCAAAAACTGGCGGAGAACGGTCAAGAAATAATGTCGACGACTCCCACCATGAATGTTTTAAGTTTTTTTTTCAAGAGAAGAGATCCGAATTCATACTCGTTGTCTATTCAAACTTGCATTTCACACACAAACGAGCAGGGGGCAATAGGGGGGAGGGCCCCCCTGTTGCAAAACCCAAGGAAAATGAACCCCCCAACAAAAAACGCAAAGTCCCCCTGCCCACCTCTGGGCAGGCAGGGAGCAGGCCCCCTGGACTTCGACAAAGAAGCCAGGGTTAGGGTGGGCCCCACGTGCCGAATGAACAAGGACTGAGGGCATCCCCCAACCTTGTATAAAAACGCAAAGTCCCCCTGCCTACCTCTGGGCAGGCAGGGGGCAGGCCCCCTGGACTTCGAAAAAGAAGCCAGGGTCAGGTCGGGCCCCACGTGCCAAAGGAACAAGGATTGAGGGCATCCCCCAACCTTGTATAAAAAAAGCAAAGTCCCCCTGCCTATCTCTGGGCATGCAAGGGGCAGGCCCCCTGGACTTCGGCAAAAAAGTCAGGGTTAGGCCGGGCCCCACGTGCCGAATGAACAAGGACTGGAGGCATCCCCCAACCTTGTATAAAAAACACAAAGTCCCCCTGCCTACCTCTGGGCAGGCAGGGGGTAGGCCCCCTGGCCTTCGGCAAAGAAGCCAGGGTCAGGCCCGGTCTCGAAAGAAAACAGTAAGTAAAACAAAGAAGGTACATTCATAGCAAATCCGGAAGAGTTTAACAAAGATGAGCAATAAAAATCCAAGTACAAGAAAGTTAAAATATTACATCAAGCCGGCAGCCGGCCACATCAGGGTCCGGCGCGCATAAAGATTAAAATATTAACGAGGAAGCAAAGGCGCAACAGGGTAGGGGCAAGAGCCCTCAAAGGACGACTGCCCCGCGTGTTAAGAGTTGGGGGCATCTTGATCAGGGTCAGTGGCCTCCTCAGGCGATCTGTTGGCCCGGACATCATTCTTGGCAGCATAGATGTCCTGAAAGGCATCCTCATCAAATTTTGGGAGCATCTGCCTAATAACCTCCATAACAAATTGTAAGGAGGAAGAGGCTCCAGCATTAAAGTTCGTCCCCACTGCAGAGTTGGCTTCCTGAATGATGGCGTCCTTATCTTTCTGCCATTCCTTGCATGTGTCTTCAGGTCGCCCTGCGCCTTTTGGAGGTTTGAGTCAACCTTGATCAGGCGGTCCTCCAGCTCAGCAATCTTTTTCTTAGACTGCTCAAGTTCAGCAAGCGCCTTCTTGGCCTGCTCCAACTCGGCGACCGCTTTCCTTGCTTGCTCCAGCTTTGCCTCCAGGTCAGCCACCTCCTTCACAGCCTGCTCACCCTAAGCCTTCCAGCGCGCTACCTGGTCCTTGGCCTCCATCAGGTCGCCCTCGCACTTTGCCAGCTGGTCCTTCAAGTTGGCAATAAGGGTAACATCCCTCTCAACCATCGCCAGGCGTTCAGAGAGAGAGCCCGGGTGTGACGACTAACTCTTTGTCGCTCAAACGACTGAGGGCCGCCAGCTCGGTAGAAGCCTGAAACACCCTGGAGGTGCGCTGGATATACTGAATCACCTGATTGGTAGTGCAGGTCACAGACTTAGTAAGGTGATCTGGCAATACAGCGCTGGAGTCGGAGAGCAGGGCGGAAAGGTCGACACTGTCGCCGGCAGTAAAATGAAACTCAGTATTTTCTTCTGAGAAAAGAGTGCCTGGAATATCATGAGCAGGGCGCTTGGGATCAGGCGTGTTAGCATCAGCTTCTAGATCAACCACTGGCGTGGCATCCGTGGGCTCCTTGTTTTTTCTCTTCCTACCCACCAGGGGAGTGCTCTCCCTAGTTTCCTCGGAGCTAGCGGGCTTTGACCCCACGGGAGGGTGAGTCCCAGCAGGGGAGCCTCTCTGTCTACTAGCAGGAGAGGGGGTGGCCTCTGAAGCGGCCTCCCTCTCCATGTCCCAAGAAGCAGAAGTGGGAACCACAGACTTTGCAGGGGTCGGCTTGGGGGGAAGAGGAAATCTCGCTCGGCTGTCAGATATATTTTTCACATACTTCATCATGTTTTGCTTCTTAAACTCAGGAGGAAGGGGATAATGGTTGACAAAAGCCGAGAAATCCTTATTCAGGCCAAGCTCCTTCAACTTGTTCCTTGACCAGAGGCAAGTGGCAAGGTCTGCAAAAAAGTCACAAAAGATAGCTGAGTAAACATACAATAAAACAAAGCAAAGGAAATTCAACTGCTGACAGAATCCCTGAGCTACCTGCACTAAGACCAGGATTTAGGCCCACTCGGGTCAGGTACTTATCAGTCGCTATAAGCTTAGCATGGGGGAGCCAGATGTTGGGGCCGTATGAGCCCTTCCAGTCCTTGGAAGAGGCAAACCGTGCGACAAAGTCTTTTTCTCCTGGGTCAGCCTGATCTCAAGAGCTCTCCCCCCAACCCCAGGGTGATACTCCTTGCGGGGTTCCAGCCGGGTGTGGACATGATTTTAAAGCGTTTATGGATGGCTCCTCGCCCCAAAATAAGCAGGCCCAGGTATAAGCAATTAACGACCTGATAGCAAGGGCCGTTAACTGGGCGATGACCACATTCATGCGCTGGAAGACCTCCTCCAGGAATGGATGAAGGGGAAAGCGCAGGCCGAAGTCGAGGCATTTGTGGTACACAACTATGCAGCTAGCAGGGGGATCGCACACTGTATTCTTCTCCCCAGGGACAACAATAGTGTACCCCTCCCCAAAGTTATAGAGCTTGGCTATAGCCTCCCCAGCATTTTTCTCCAAAATTAGGTCTCGGTTCTTGGAGGCCGGGTATGTTCTCAGGGAGATCCTATACTTGGTCTTGTCCAGGTAATAGGCCTTCCCCGGTTCTCGGGGAATAAGTGGGTCGGCGATTGTGGAGGCGTCGATTTCTAATGCCTCGTCATCAGAATCAATGACGTCGAAGGGAGCAGGCTCAGGGGAGTTGGCGTCCCCACTATCCTCTGAATTGCCTTCCTCGGCCGTCCTAACACCTAATCCCCCGGAGGAGGAGGCAAGGTCATCATCAACCCTGTCCTTACTCCCCGTCCTTTCAGTTGAAGGACCTGAGCGCAACGGTTGGTCATGGTGTTCAAAGAAGTAGGGAAAAGCGAAGAAAAAGAAAGACGAGGAGGACAAAGATTAGGACTCCAACCTAATTAAGCAGTCGCCAGATGAAGACGCGGAAAAGTTCCTCTGTCAAAACAGCGCTTGAGAAAGAAGAGAATTTGAAAGAAGGGGTTTGAGAAGTTCGAATGTGTGAAAGGGGGAATGAAGGGGGAGTTGATACTTTTATAGATGCAGGAAGGCGAAAAGCCGCCCAATCAGAGGGTTTTCCCAAGAAAAGCCCCCCACGTGTCACACATTCAAAATTCAACCACCCATCACTTCCCAAGGAGCCTCGAGAAGGCAACAAGGGTAGAAGTAAATCATTGCATGACGTCACTCGCCAAAAAAAAAACGCGCACATGAAAAGTCAAAGACCCACCTGATTCTCATTAGTTAAAAAGACCCGAAGGGTCCAAATTACAAAGTGGGATAAACAAAAGGTTACAAAAAGAGCCTGATATTCCGGCCCGAACCACCTGCAAACACAAGGCAGGCCTAGTCATCATCAAAACCCGGGGAATAGTCCCCAGGGCTATCACAGCCGCCAGCATCGGATCCCCAGTCCCAGCTGCCGGAACCCTTGAACTGGTCATCAGGGCCCTCCTCTTCATTCATGCCAGACGAATAGCCCTGGCCTTCACTATCCTCTGAGTCGTGACTACTCACGTCCCAGTCCCTGCCATAAGGGGCCACCCTGGTACCTCCAGGGGAGCCATAATCCTCCCTCCTCCTCACCAAGGGGGAAGAAGGGCCCGATTCAGGGGAAGAGCCCAAGTTAGGGCAGCCCGGGTCGAATTGTTCAGGGTGTAACCATGGGAAGCATCTGTGGCATCCCCTGTAAAAGCAACCTCCCACCTGGGAGCAACGTCTTGGCATGGGCCCTGAGGGAGGTGAAGACTTTTTAAGGCACCTACTGACCTTGGATGAAGTCTTCTTCCTGGCAATTCGCGGGGAACGAGAGAAAGTTCGTCTACTGCGACGAAGGACCAGATGACCCAGCCTAGAGTACCTCAATCTTCGGCGTCCCATGAAACAGAGGATGCTCACAAGAACTCCACAACGAAAAATTGTTTTTCTCACCCAAGACATTTTTCTTTGAAGAGGGATAGAGAAAGATGAAGATAGATTGTGGAAATGATCAAGCAAAACCGGAATTTATACAAAAACAAGAGCGGAACATTAATGGCATCCCAACCATCTCTGCAAGGAGAGGAACCAATCATCAACCTGACACGCTGCTCAAGAGACCACTTTACGAGAAAAGTAATGATGAGGAAAGACATTCCAACTCTTTGCATGCCCGGAGTAGTTAAGGTTCTCCCCTCGGGAACATGCGACACATTAAATGCCAAGGTGGGATTAAAGAAGTCAACCTCCCGCCATCCCAATCAAGATGTCGCCTGCTGAAGGGGAGCCCTGCTCCCCCTCAGCCGACGAGGGCCAATTGAGGGGGGTCGGTAGCCTGCCAGGGGTCGCCCGCCATCTGGGCCCCGAGGAAGCCCGACCCAGGTATAAGGGAAAGGCCTGCCTGGCAGGCCACCCAGCGAGATTGCAAAGAAACCTCAAACAGGCGGCCTCAGTCGCTCCGCTGCCAATCAAAGTCATGCCACGCTGTAGACAACCACATTTTGACCGCCAGGTGTCTATAGCAGTTTCCGACAAACACCCGATGATGATCGGACGCAAACGTGCTTTAAATACTCAGAAACGAGCTCAAAATCATTGGCATTTGGCTTGGGCTCATTATGGAGTACATATCTCACAAAACCAACCTCAAAATCAGGCCCAGTGGGTCGTTTCGAGTCAAATAAGACTAATTTGGGTCGATTCCGACACCAGGGGTAAAACCGTCTTTTTACGACCGAGTCAAAACCCGGTCAAAGATTTTTCCGAGACACGTGAGTCAGCCGTGACACCTCACACGGCTGATTCCTACTTTAATCCTACAAAAAATCAGCTTCTCAAAATATTAAACAAATCCGTTTAAGGATAGAATTCGATCTCAAGTAGGAATTCTATCCGGAAACCGAGTCGGATATTGACCGACCACCAAATACTCGGCCAAGACACCCAAATCAGCCGAAATACTCCTCAAATCAGCCGAAATTTTAGCTTCTCCACCAAGCAACGGAATTTGCATTCCTTTCGAACTCTTGCATTTCCTATCCAAAAACCGATTCAAACACCCGACCGAGTACAAACACTCGGCCGAGCAACACACAACCAGCCGTGTCCCCTTTCTTTTTTGACAAGAAAGTGGAATTCTCATGCCTTACAACTTCTACATTTCCTATTCCAAGCGGTAGTTCAAACTCTCCTAGCCAAGGTCGGGAATATCCCTATAAATAGCCCCTTGCACAACTCAGAAGAGACAGGAACAAGCATCAATTATTAGCATCAACCACTAACAAATATCATCAATCATTAGCATCCCTACACATCAAACACACATCAAAAATTAACATCGAGAAACCGATAATATTCCCGAAGGAAAACCGGTCCGTTTAAACACGAAACCCTTCACGCACGCCCGAGCCGCACCACCATCACCTCACCGACATATACTCGACGCTCCAGTGCCCAAGCCACGTCCCGACGAGCCCTGATCCGAGTAGACTAAAACATGTAGGTTGAGGGTGCACAAAACTCGATCTCTCCTTTTTCTTTTCTTCTCTTCCTTCGCGTCTTTCCTTTTATTACGGGTCATTCGTCACGTTTTTTTTCTAATATCGATACTACAAAAAATTATTTTCATATAACAACATTCTTAAAATATGATATCGATTTTCTATAATCGAATATCGTATTAAAAGAATTATATTAAAATTTCGACGATATTAAAAATCGTTACATCGTTTTCAAATCACTTTTTTTTCTCTTACAAAACCGTTTATAAAATTCATTCCGAATATTCGATATCGATTTCATAATCGAATATCGGATACGACGAATATCGAAAACATAAATCGAGTACAAATTAATTCATATTTTGTACGCGATTTATCAAAATTAGCAATTTCGGACAAAAAATAAAAAACCGGACAGACCCGCACGCGAGTCGCGCCATGCCCAGGCGACTCACGCACGGGCCTGAAATCCGAGACGTTTTTTAGCTTTCTTCGTTCGTTTTATTTTATTTATTCTACGAAACGATTTCAAAATTTATATCTTTTCTAAAAACTATTCGGAATATTTGATATTAATTTCGTAGTTAATTATTAAATATAACGAATATCGAAAATATTAGATCGAGTGCGAATTATGCAATATTTGTACGCGGTTTAATAAAAACATCGAGTTTTCGAAAATCGTCTCAAAAAAATCAGACCGACACGCGACTCGCCGGCATCCCGGGCGAGCCGCGCGGCCGGCTGCCACGGCGCATCTCTTCCGCTTTTTTATTATTTCTTCGAACTTCGTTTTTTATACATAACATCGTTTTTAACAATATTTTCCAGATTTCGATTAATATATATTTTCTTCGATCTCGTTTATTATATTTGCTATATTATTTTCACAAATCGATACTAACTCGTTTGTTCATCTTTGTAGCAAATTCATTATTTTCATCTTTTGTTTTATTATACTAAAACGAACTTCACATGCTAAATTCAACTTTGACGTTAAATTTTTCATGCATTAAACCGACTTAGCAACCCATTCAATTCCTCGCATGTTTAGGAAAACAATGTTTGCATATCATTCATCGTATTACTAACACGCGCATTAAAACGTCATTCGATATCCTAGTAGAGGCCGCTAATGTGCGGGCGGGGTTGGGTGTTCTTAGTGAACTTCCCAACACGTACCCTCACCCCTTACTCAGAACCGTGGTTTCCGGATGTCCGAATCCATTGGCCACGAGAGTCATTCAATATACGATTAACCGCTCAAGTCGGCATCTATATCGATATGCAAAGGGACGAGCCCAATAAACTCTGACATCGGAACTGGGCCGTATTTGTACACGGCCCACTACGACATAGAGTGGGCTCGAACGGTTCCGAATAACCATAAAATTCGGTGGCGACTCCAACTTCGATTTAAATTTCCATTTGACCATCTCATGGAGATTCATTCGCCTCCCCAAGCCCGCGCGTGGCCGCGTTGGGGTGGACCTATGTCATGTCCACACACGCACTGGCCAGGCCAGTTGGCCCCCCTGCCTGCCAGCCCTCAGGGCGCTCACGCCTCTGGCTGGGTCTTGGGGGGAAGTCAGAACCCTTTCCGTCCAGGCCCAAGGTAAAAGGGAATGAGTGCACGAGGTGAGCACACGTGTCACCTTCTCGTCCACTCATTCCTCCTCTTTCTCTTTCTCCTTTCTCTCTCTTGGGGAAAGGTATAAATACTTTTCCACCTCCCATCTCTCTCTAGACTCTCACTCTAAAAAACCGCCACCTTACTCCTCACGAGTAAGGTTTCTCAAGGCTATTCACGGACTGACTTAGGCATCAGAGAGGGTTCCCCCGGACACATCCGGGGCCCTGTGCTTTCTGTGTGCAGGGAGCAGGTCGTCTCCGCCGGGAAGGTCCGAACGCTAGAGTGGGAAGAAGGAGAGATCAGAGGAAGTCGGACGATTATTATCCGAGTAAAACCATAATCAAAGGATCCGAATCCGAAGTCGGGTCTATTATTTCCGTGAACGGAACAGCAGTATATTATTGTTACTTAATGAAAAAATTTGTTGCCAATCTTATTGTCAGAGCTCGGTATATAATCCGTTGTCAATCTTAATGTACCGAATGGGAAACCAGAGATACATCGTATCTGAAGCTAGAAGGACAGGACAAGAACTAAATACAAGACACTAATAGCTAGCTATATAAAGAGACTTACAACTTAATGACAACTAAGTACAAAGCATATGAACATAATGAATATTAACTAATACACCCCCGCAGTCAGAATGGGAGAAAGGTTGTCGTTGAAATTGGACCCGAAACGAGTAAAGAGATGCTTGGGAAGATCTTTTGTGAAAATGTCGGCATATTGATAATCAGTCGGAACATGAAGAACGTAAACCAAACCAAGCTTGACCTTTTCCCGAAATGAATGTTGATCTCAATATGTTTCATACGTTGGTGTTGAACGAGATTGCCAGAGAGATGCACAACGGAAATATTGCGTCACAGTACACAAGTGTGGCTCTAGTAATAGCCTAATAGGTAGCTGAAGTTCAACTAATAAATTTTGGAGCCGACATGTTTCTGGAACTATGTTAGCTACACCACGATACTCGGCATCGGTGCTAGAACGGGAGGCCGTTTGGAGGACCATGAGACGAGGTTGTCTCCAAGAAAGACGCAATAGCCAAAATTCGAGCGTCAAGAGTTCGGGAAACCGGCCCAGTCGGCATTTAAGTATGTCGTGATGGTATGTGAAAATGATTTGAATAGTTGCAGACTGAGTTCCATCGTGCCATTTAGGTAACGCAAAATATGCTTGAGGAAATGAAAATGGGGTTCCTGAGGCACATGCATAATGAGACAACCTGTTGGACTGCATAAGAATCTCGGGTCGGGTAATAGTGAGGTACTGGAGAGCCCCAGCAAGGCTTTGATACAAAGTCGGGTAACTAAAGAGGGGGCCGTCATCATTAGCGTTTAGTTTATGTTCGGTATCTGTTAGTCTCATGACCCTATAATTAGACTCTTCTAATTAGAAACCAAGTTACTATAATATGGTGATTAAGGATCTAGAAGGATGCAAGACATAAAACGAGATGAGAGGGCGAAAAAGATCGAGCATGCTCACATCGTATTAAAGGAAACTACAACAACTATTGTTGTGTAGGGAATACTTCTATGGATGATCCTCTTAGTACCCAAACAAGAGAATCTCCTTCAAGTTGTACCCGGGATGATCCCCAATATATGTGTAAGAAACTCAAACTAGAAGTTTCAAACACACGCCCATGAAAATCTAGCAAAAATGAACTAACTCTTAGTGTGTTCTGCTTGATAATTTTGTGAGACTTTATGAGATTTGCATGCACTCTCCACCACTCTCTCTTAGCTGAAAAATTAGCCAATATATCTCTATATATGAGAGAGTAGTCGTGATCATTTTATGGAGAAGGAAGAGTAGAGTGTTCACTTGAAACAAGACACATGCAACCTTCTTTTTAAGGCAACCAATGCATGTCTTTCTTTATTTTGACAAGTGGGTGCATGGATAAGGCCAAATCTGATTTGTGTCCCCCATTTACCTCAAAAACACGGTTCACATTATGTTATCATGGGTGTTAAGGATTTTAATGTTTGTCCAACAAAACACGGAAATCGTACGTGTTAACTATCACGTATAATTAACGGTTACCCATTTGGTAACTTTGTCAACTCTCCATATATATATAGAGGGGGGGGGGGGGATCAAGGAAGTTAGTAACTTCCTAGAAGTCCGAAAAGGCTACACTTACACGCGGTGTATGAGAATTTCATACACAACGAATTATATCGCGCCAAGTGTCAACTTTTTGTTAACCTAGGGTGATTAGTTGAGGGTTATGTTGGTAATTTTATACTTTTAGTTAATTTAGTTAACTCAACTTTTGAAACTTTTGTAATTTTTTTTTGTATTTTCGTTTTCTTAAAATAATTATATAATATTGTTTGATTTATTTAAAATGTAAAATTAATTAATATGATTACATTTTTGTATTTTTTTAAAATCTTAATATATTATTCTGTAAATATATAAAAGATAAATATATTAAAATAAATAATTAGTAATTAGAATTTTTGAAAAATAATACTCCTTTACAAAACATATTAAATTTTTTGAAAAGTTAAATATGTTAAAATTTTCCAAAAAGTAAATAATATGATTACTAAACATATGATTATTCTATATAAAAGCTAAATATATAAAAGTTAACAAATCAAAGTAATTACAATGTAAACACATAAGGAATATTCTTAATTAATATTTCATTCCATTCCAATCCATTATACAATATATTTCTATACATCTTCTACATATTTCTGTATAATCTTTTTACGATGTGGACGTATATATATAATAAATATTTTTATATAATAATTTTGTTTATAATTATAAAAAACGTGAATATATTCTGGAAGCTTAATTAAAATTTTTGAAAATTATAAAGTAAATTTTTGGATATAGGTTTTTTTTATTTTTGACAATTATAATATATATATGTAGGAAATATTTCAATTATTAATATACTAAAAAAATCGTTTTAAAAAATTTAAATAAAATTTTCATGAATTTACTTTAAAATTTTCGAAAATTTTAATTATCAATTATTTATTTTTTATATATTTACCTGTTATTCATATATATAATAATAATTATGATTTTGAAAAACTACAGAATGTAATCATATTAATTAATTTTATATTTTAAATAAATCGAAAATATATTAACAATATTATATGATTATTTAACGAAATCGAAAAATGCAAAATAAAAATGAAATACAAAAGTTTCCAAAATTGACTTAACTAGATTAAGGTTAATAATTAACTAAAGATGTAAAATTACTAACTTAACCCTAGCCTAATCACCCACGTGGCGCGATGTGGTTTGTTGTGTATGAAATACTCATACACCGCGTGTAAGTGTATCATCTTCCCTAGAAGTCCCTTAGTGTTTATCTTGGCCTTCCATCCATCTTATCCATATTAAGATGGATGGATGGATGGCCTTCAATTAAAAAAATAAAAGAGGGGAAGAAAGGCTGCCAATTATCCCCTCACCCAAATCAATCACTTCATTACTTCCCTCCTTTACTCTCTCTCCCGTCTATTACCCTTCCCAATCTCCTTTTCAATTCATTTCCCTAATTCAATTCATCTCTCTCTAACAAAACCCCATCAAATAAGCTCCATTAATATCTCCGACCATACTTCGTCGACAACTCCGATCATACTCTGGTCATCATACCAAGGTATGCTTATGCATATTAGATCATCTTCATCTTCATGCTTCTTTTATTTTTCATAACTACGATCATCTTCATCGATCATCTTAATCTTCATCTTCATCTTCATGCTTCTTTTATTACCCACAAAAAAAAGAACAACTTCATCTTCAAGATGAAGTTTGAAGATGAAGTTGTTCTTTTTTTGTGGGATGAATAAAGCTTGAAGATGGAGATGTTGAAGATGAAGATGAACAAGTCATTTAGTGCGTAATGTTCTTGCAGAATTGCAAGGTCACACACTTTCAGTTGTATAGTCACACTCATTATGTTGTAGAATCACGCAGCTGTACACTCATTGTAGTCACACTCATTATGTTGTATAGTCACACTCGCTATGTTGTAGAATCACACAGCTGTAGAATATCTTAGGATTAAGGTATCATGCGTTTAATCATCTTCATCTTCATGCTTGTTTTATTTTCATAGCTTTTTTTATATTTATAAAATTATTCATTTTCATTATCACTACAAGAGAATTGTAATTTAGCTACTAATTTAGCAACTGCCTAAAATTCAGTCGCTAAATATATAAATTAGCTACTATTTTTGAGACATAAATATATTTAGTCTCAATTTTAGAGATCAAAATATAGTGGTAGCTAATTACGTCGCTATTATAGCGACTAAATAAAGTCGATAGCAAATTTGGTATCTAATTTTAGTTTTTAGATATGGAAATAACATCAGTAGCTAAAATCGTCTCTACATATATCGACATAAAATTTCGAATAATGTATTTTGTTTTTATATAGGAAATCAAAGTATATTCGTAAATAAGTGTAATAGTTATTATAGAAACGAAACCAAGTGAGTAGCAATTTTAGTATCTAATTTAAATTCTTAGCTACGGAAATAAGTTGGTAGCTAAATTTAGTTGTCGGTTGTTGCTATCATGTATTTTTTATATTTCTTATGATATAATATGTGTATATTATTATTGGCGTATTACAAAAATTTCTTACAATCCACATTTTAATAATTAATTTTACCTTTAAGTATACATTCATTGCCCAAATAAACATAAATCTTCAAGTGACCCAATTATTTGAATGTTGGTCAAGTGTTTAAAGGTTATGGGTTTGATTCCTCTTGCGAACATAAACCAACAATTGGTGGCTAGGGTGAAGTGGCGGTGTTGGGGTATGATGTGTATTTCTTGTTTTTTCGTGGCCATTTTAGATACCAAAATATTGCGTCGTTAATTTTGCTACAACTGAATCGGTCTCTAAGTTCGTCCCTAAATTAGCTATTATACAATTTGCGGTCGCTAATGTAGCAACTCGAATTTTCGTTTCTATTACTGTCTCAAAATTTACTACCACGCTTTCGTCGCTAAGTTGGTAGCTAACTTTGGTCGCTAATTCAATAGCTAAATTAGCGACAAGGGATTTAGCTACTAATGAAATTTAGTCACAAATTCGGTCTCTAAGCTAATTAGCTACGGAATATTGAAGATTTGTTACCAAAACATCAGACTCTAAAGTGACTTTACCTTGTATATCCAAAAAAATGAAGGTTGAATATGAATGAATGGAGGTTGAATAATTTTTTAATCCATTATATATTCATTTTCCTTATTCACTTTAATCCATATTTAACCTTCATTTTTTTGTGGATAATGAAGATGAATAATTTTATAAATACAAAAAAAGTTATGAAAAATAAAACAAGCATGAAGATGTTTGTATTTATAAAATTATTCATCTGCATTATTCACAAAGAAAAATGAAGGTTGAATATGGATTAATGGAGGTTGAATATTTAAATAATTTGCTCTGATTCGTAGGTATAATCATCTTTCTAATTATGAATGTACTTTGCAAATGATTATTGAAATATAATGAACTGTATGGCTTTTATTTTCCGTTTTACGGTTTCAGTTTTGTAGTCACACACTTTAGGTTGTATAGTCAAACAGTTGATGTTGTATAGTCACACTCATTATATTGTAGAATCACATAAATTCTTGCAGTGATTAGTGCATGTAATCATCTTTGCTAATGATGATTGAAGTATAAATAAGTATAATTTAGTTGTATAGTTACACTCGTTATTTTGTAGGACGATCACTATCAGTATGTTGTATATTTACACTCATTATATTTTAGGATCACACTGATTATGTTGTATAGTCACACAGTTGAAGTTGTATAGTCACACTCGTTATGTTGTAGGATCACACTGATTATGTTGTGTAGTCACACACTCATTATGTTATACAATCACGCATCTGTACAGTCATTGTAGTCACATATTCAGTTGTATAGTCGTATTCATTGTGTGATTTAGATTGATTGTGTGTTTTGTCACAATGAAATGGCTAGTGGAAAGAAGAATGTTGGTAAAAGGGGCGGTGGGAAGAAGAAGGTCGTGGAAGATACAGCGACCGACCACATAATTGGACAACGTACTGTTGCGCACGTACCGGAGACCACCATTAAGCTCTTGAGTGTTTGTATGGGATAAAATGATTGCTTTAGGATGGACGTACTATATGTAAAGGATGTTTGCTAGGTTAGAATGTTTTTATGTTTGACGTACTATATGTAAAGGACGGACTTTTTCTAATGTAAATATATTTTCATCGCTATTTCCTGGTTTCGTAATCATGCGAGGTCTATAGCTAAATCACTCATCTTTTCACCTTTAAAACCAAGTAGCTGTGCACCAATTGATTTGTACCCAAAAGTGGTCGTATTTGTATAATCACACTCGCCATGTTGTATAGTCACGCTCGCATTTTGTATAATCACACTCCTAATGTTGTATAGTCACACTCCTTACAAACATGAAATCAACTATAAAAGAAAACAACATGAATGGAATTTTAATATTTAATGAGTGTTTAAATACTTTTGTATGTGATTAATACTTTCGTTTTTAGAATGTCGTTACTGAGGAAAGTCACAATCGTCCATTCATCCATATTCAACCTTCATTTTTTTGGATAATGAAGATGAATAATTTTATAAATACCAAAAAAAGAAGGTATGAAAAATAAAACAAGCATGAAGATGAAGATGAGTAAACGCATGATACCTTAGTCCCAAGGTATTCTACAGCTGCGTGATTCTACAACATAGCGAGTGCGACTATACAACTGAAAGTGTGTGACCTTGCAATTCTGCAAGAACATTACGCACTAAATGAGTTGTTCTTTTTTTTAATTAGAATGTTTTTACAGTAAATCAAAATAATATCTTTACAATAATTAGGATGTACTTATTGTAAATGTCCCTTCACTATTAGTGTGATGTAATATATCTTTCCTATTATTATGCTAATATTTCTTCCTCATAATTATGGTCTTATTGGAAATCGGATCCTATAGAGATATGCTATCACAATAATATCGGACTAAATAAGGAGTTTTTCCATATTTACTCAACCTGATGGAAGGTCGAGATTACCGTAATCTAAAACCCTAATAGGAAACTGGTCCTCTCTCTGCCTATATAATAAAGTCTTCCTCATCAGAAACTCTATGCATGAATGCGTATTATTAAGGTCAGACAACACTTATTACGTTGTGGGACAAGAGGGAGAAATCATGCCTATTAATTATGGATCGTTACCTATTATTATTAGTTGAAGATCATATGAAGACGTATTATTATTATTCGAAATCGTCTTATTATTCATGAAGTCGTCTTATAGAGATCTAATATCGTTCGTATTAGATTTTGACTTATTCCGTAACGAGGTATGTCTTAATCTCGTCTTAATTAATCTTGTGACATTCATGTTGTTCAAAGATTTATGGGAATTATGTTTTATTTATGTCATGTTAATAATATGCTAACATGTGGTATCAGAGCTTAAGTTATTGAACTCATGATTGTCCTTTAATTAAGACTATTATTATCCGTCATATATACGTCAATTAATTATATACTCCGCATGTCATATTATGTTGCTCCCTAGTACGAATTTTGTATGCGTATGAGTCAACGATTAGAGTATATACTAGTTTTATCACCCGTGAAGATTCACGGGTCAGTTTATAGTTGTGTTATATATAAATTGAAATAAAACTAAAAATTATGAATGAGATATATATTATATATGAAATCAAATAAAATATGTATCAGAAAAAGAGTATTCATGGTACTCCTCCGATTTTTATTTATTGCCCATTTCATCAATATATCAGTGGATTATTGTAATCAAACGCGCACTATGTATGTGTATTATCATACTGATTAACTAAAAAAACTGAAAGAAACATGACTATATACTATCTCAAAGATTAGTTAATAAAAAAAGAAATCGACTCCCCCTCCTTATATGGTCGTAAACCCATTTTTTATTTTTTAGACCCACAACTTGATTAACAGAACCCAAAATAACTCGTTAATTTAGAATCAAAACCCTACCCGACTCGTTCGCCCAGTGAGAATTTATTAAAATTAAATAAAATATTTATATCTAAATATTATATTTGAATTTATAATTAAATAAATATATTTTATTACAAATATTCATTTTAATACAACTTATTTTATCATTTAATTGTAATATAATTTTAATAATTGAATTAATTATTTTTTAAAATATAAAAATTACTGTACTATTAAAGTGTACAACATTAATATTAAAAAAAATTAATGTTAAAAATATTTTTTTTGGACTTAAAAAATTAGTAAAAAAATATAGGCGTTCAAAACTATTTTTAACCCTAATCCAAACCGTGACCGTATAACCCAACTCATATTTGGTCTGACCCGTATTTGGATCCGACTCGTATAACCCGACCCGGTGGACCCATTTTACACGTATACATACTACGCTTCGACTTTATTTTTTAGGGGTTGAGTAACTTTAGTGTTAATTTTTAACCCTTAACCGTAAAGTTAAAGATTAGAATTTAGACCCTTAAACGGAATTAAAAGCGTAGTCTGGGTACTAATTTTACCCTTAAATATCTTTGTAGACACCAACATTTTGACCGCCAGGTGTCTATAGTAGGTCCCACCAAACACCCGATGATGATAGGACGCGAACATGCTTTAATGGACTCGGATATGGGCTCGAAATCATGGACATTTGGTTTAGGCTTATTACGGAGTACATATCTTACAAAACCAACCTCAAATCCAGGCCCAGTGGGTCGTTTCGAGTCAAATAAGACTAATTTGGATCGATTCCGACACCAGGGGTAAAACCGTCTTTTAGCGACCGAGTCAAAATCCGGTCAAAAATGTTCCCGAGACGCACGAGTCAGCCGTGACACCTCACGTGGCTGATTCGGCCTCCAACACTACAAAAATCAGCTTCAAAAAAATATTAAACAAATCCGTTGAAGGATAGAATTCGATCTCAAGTAGGAATTTTATCCGAAAACCGAATCAGATACCGACCGAGCTCCAAATACTCGGCCAAACCCCCCATTCAGCCGAGATTCCTTGCTTCCTTCCCAAGCAACGGACTTCTCGTTCCTTTCAACTTCTTACATTTTCTATCCAAACCGGTATTTCTTGTTATCCAAGCAAGATACCTCTCCTAAACCTCTGCTTCTATAAATAGGACCCTCCATTCAACATTGAAGGGACATCAATTATTCATCAACACACGACAATCATTAGTCACACACATATATCCTAAACATCTAGCAAAAATAATCTCGACACACACATCCGAAGGAGTACCGAAATACTGTCCAAAAAACCGACGAAACCGACCCCACCATCCGGCCGAAACCCGTCACCTCACACATAAAAAACCGCACCATCCTAAACTCATCCACATCATCTCGACGCTCCCGCGCCTAAGCCACCGTCTGACGAGCCTTATACCGAGAAAACAAAGCATGTAGGTTGAGGGTGTAAATCAAACCCGACTCTTCTCTTTTCTCTCCCTCTTTCTCGTTTCTCTCGTCCTTTTGCGTCGTGTCGTTGGTCGTATTTTAATATAGGTCGTTCGTCGCATATTTTTTATTATTCCTAATAATCGATACTATAAAAACTATTTTTACGTATAACGTTCTTAAAATACGATATCGAATCTCTAATCGAATATCGTATCTAACAAGAACTAAATTAATTAATTCTTGTTGATGCTAATAAAATAGTTACATCCTTTTTAAAACAAAATTCGACGATTTTATACGCGGAGAGAATTAACATCTTTTTTCGTTCAAATTCTTTTTTTTTACTCTTTCGTTCAAAACAATTTTTTTTTAAAAAACCTTTTCTAAAAACATTCCGACTATTCGATATCGATTCCATAATCGAATATCGAATACGACGAATATCGAAAATATGAATCGAGTATGAATTAATCCATATTTATACGCGATTTATAAGAATTAATGATTTTCGACAAAATAAAAAAAAACGGACAGACCTCCACGCGAGTCGCGCGCCTGTCAGGCGACTCGCGCGGTGGCCTGGTTCGCCGGGTCTTCTTTCTTCGTTTCCTCGCTTTTCTATTTTTTATTCTTTTCGAATCTTACATAAAAAGCGACTTTCGCGACACATTTCAATAAATACTTTTTTTGACTTCGGTCAACACGTGTCAATCCATCACGTGTCATAAATCATTTTTCAAAATCATGCATATTATTTATTCATGTCTTTATTCAATTTATTCAATCGTTACTAACTCGTTTTCTCGTGTTTGTAGCAATTTATTTATTTCTATTGTTTTATTAGACTAAAACGACTTCACATGCTAAAATAACTTCGACGTTATTAGTTTAACATGCATTAAACGACTTAGCAACCCATTTATTTATTTTTCTCACATGCTTAGGAAAATAATGTTTGCATATCATTCAACCGTCGAACTAACCTGTGTACACCAAAAACGAACGATATCTTAGTAAAGGCCGCTAAGTGCGGGCGGGGTTGGGTGTTCTTAGTGAACTTCCCAACGCGTACCCTCACCCCTTACTCAGAACCATGGTTTCCGGATGTCCGAATCCATTGGCAACGAGAGTCATTCAAAACACGATATCCGATAATGTCGGTATCGGTATCATAATGCAAAGGGACGAGCCCAATAAACTCTGACATCGGAAATGGGCCGTATTTTGTATACGGCCCACTACGACATAGAGTGGGCTCGAATGGTTCCGAATAACCACAAAATTCGGTGGCGACTCCTACTTCGATTTAAATTTCAATTTGACCATCTCATATGGAGATTCATTCGCCTGCCCAAACCCGCGCGTGGCCGCGTCGGGGTGGACCTATGTCATGTCCACAATTTGGCGACTCCGCTGGGGATCAACTGATGTGTCACTTACCATCGGCATCCTCAGGTGAGACTCGAAAAGAAATCGTTCGACTAGTAATGTACACGTTTTAGTTCAATGGTTCATGCATAACCCAAATCTTTCCCGGGCCGGTTACTTGTGACCGACGTCTCACTATACAGCGGTGCGTTCCTAAATGGGCGCACTAAAGACTTCGATGGCGGAAGTCGCATGGGTTTTACGGCAGGTTCTAAGACCAACTCGGCTTAGGAAGACCGTCCTGATTTGCGAGAAAGCTATCGTCGTTGGTATAGACCCTCTTTCGACCGACCGAGACTTAGATTAAGAGCATACATGGTGTCATTATACTGTTTCCATGACTATGTGCTACTTGATTTACTTGTTTTCTTTTTCAAAAACCGTCATTTTCAAAAATTTGCATCCTTTTCAAACCTATCCATTTTTCAAAACCCGGAAAGCTACCGAATTTAGGACTTATGATTTTGACTCAAAATAGCCTATTTTTAGCCGGTATGCTGCCCGAACCATTTCAAAAATCCGAAATCTCGGCCCGGTAACGTTTTTTTCGATTTAAAAAAAAACGGGCCATCCTATCCGACTTTGTTCGGTTTTCAGATCCAAATTCTTCTTTCAAAGCTTTCTTCTTAGGACTTCCCGTATTTAGCAGTGTCGGGTCTTGTCATAAGTTGTTAAGAGTCCATAGCGTTGAAACTCCGTCAATCTTATATCACGGGTTTCTACCCCATCCCAGTCCGCCTTATTTGTCAAGGCACGGCCCACCTACGTAGGACAAACTTCTACAAAGGGAAGCCCACTTACACAATCGAGTCCAAAGTCTGGGGAATAGCTCACACGTAGGTTTTTCTTCACACAGGACTAGGCCCATTCTGCCGAAATCCTAAAGAAAGCCCACCGTCCATGAGTCACCCGTCTGGGAGTCGGTTTTTAGTCTGTTTCCGAGTCTAGTCGTTTCTTCCTCTTGCTCGGGATGCACTCTTCGATCTGGGTTCGATTCTGATTACACGGTGTTCTTACAGACAGGCCACCTCACACCCGAACCATGACTAAGGACTCTATTGATCAACTGACCGCCTCACTGGCCAAGATCCAAGAACAACTTGACCGAATGAGGGGAGACCAAATCGCTATTGTTGCCCGGGTAAGCGCAATGGAACAGGATAGGCCGAAGGATGGAGATGAAACTCATGGGCCTTTAGCCGAATAGACTAGCGCGGTCCTCAAGCTACAAGAGCAGGTCCATTTGTCGACCCATAACTCGATTCATACGGAGAATGCTCGGACTTATGCACCCCTAACCGACGAATTGCCCGCCAATCTCAACCTGACGGGCCTCCCAATGTTCGACGGTACCGAAGACCCGGTATTACATATCCGGGCCTTCAAAGAGTTTATGGCCCTGAAGGGAGTTAAGTCAAACATGTTCAAGCATTTGTTTGCCTCCTCCCTCGAGAAGCACCCGAAAGCCTGGTTCTATAGGCTCGATTCCAAGAAATACAAGTCTTGGGATGACGTGGCAACGGAATTCGCTCGGAACTACGCCGACAACACGGAAATCCAGACCACGATGCGCACCCTGGAAGTAATGGACCAGGAACCTAAGGAAGGATTCACGAAATATCTTCAACGCTGGAGGGCTGAAAGCGTCAAACTGGTCGATAAGCCCAGTGAAAAGGTCCTAGTTGAAGCCTTTGTCAAGAATCTCCTGCCCACCTACCGGATCCATCTCCGGTACGCCATCATACCAAGCTTCGCGGTCCTAACCGAGATGGAAAAGAGAATCGAGGATGATCTAAGGTTGGAAAGCCTCACTATGGCCTCCACCAAAGGATACCAAGGGGCCAGCTCGTCGACAAGCAAGCCCATATACACCGCTGCTACTCGTAGCATTTTTGATGAGGTAAATCTACTTGATACCCCGTCCAAGAAGAATACCACACCCCGTGTATTCACCGACATAGGTACTACCTATGCGAATGCCTTACAAAGGCTCTCATCGAAAGGCCTGATCAACCCGATAGGCCCAACACCTGAGCTTCCAGTCGAGCGTCGCTCCAAGTTCTACGACATCAAAGCCTACTGCCAATACCATCAGGGCAAAGGACACGATACAGAGAAATGCTGGAAGCTAAAGCATCTTATCCAGGATCTCATCGAAAGCGGGAAAATCCCCTTACCTGGAGGCAAGCCCAACAACAAGGACAACCCGTTGGCCACTCACGCCATCTTCTCCGGGGAAGTCATAGACTGTTCACACCTTATTTCCCCGCTTATCCCGCAAATCAACGAGATCTGGTGCGACGATGAAGACGACGTCTATCTCACTAAGGGAGAAGCCGTCCCTATCACGCCCGAGGAGATCCAGAAGGTTAAGTCCAAGGCCTTAACCAGCAGTCACGCCCTCATCATCACCGAGCCGCCACCTAAAGCGGAGGTCGCCCCGGAAGAGCCAACTACTGAAAAGGCTCTTGTGAAGCAGCTGAGCAAGACTCGAGTTGACCTCTCTATATGGCAACTCCTAGTTAGCTCTCAGGAACATCGAGAGGCACTCACTAAGGCCCTCGATCAAGTCAAAATTGACTCTACGGCTACTCCAGCTGAAATGGGAGACACGGTTCTGCCCCACCTAAAGGGGAAAGCTAAAGAAGAAGGCCCGCTTATCACCTTCTCAAATGCTGATTTACCACCGCTTGGGCCAACCCACAACATGGCCCTCTACATCACGGTAATCTGCCGTGGAAAATATCTGCCCATGACCCTAATCGACGACGGGTCCGCAGTCAACGTCCTCCCCTTAAGGACTGTCAAAGCCCTCGGTATCACCGAGGCCGACTACATTCCTACAGCTCAAACCATTCAGGCTTTCGACGGAAGTCCAAAGTCAGTAGCCGGGGTCGTGAAACTTACTATCATAACAGGCCTAATAGAAAAGGAGCTGGAATTTCAAGTGATCGACGTGACTTATTCCTTTAACCTTCTTTTAGGAAGACCCTGGATCCATGCAACCAGGGCTGTGTCCTCCACCCTGCATCGGAAGATCAAGCTACCTTTGCACGATACCGTCATCACTCTAGAAACCACCCCCATGACTGTGGCTAACTGCAACACCTCGGGCCGCACCGATCTTTGGGGGTTCGACTTCATAGGGGCCATCAAAGAAGAATACCTTTTCCGACCCTACTTCACGGTTAGCATCGACCGGATGTTGCAAAGTCTGGGCTTTCTACCGGGGGCTACATCAAGGCCCGATCTTCCCGCAGGAAAAATCCTCGAAGTTCTGGATAACAGGAGGATTCAAACCGGTCTGGGTTACACCCTGACCCCAGAAAATATGGGCCAAAACGGAGCCGGCAAAGTAATCTTCGTCACACCGGTGTTCGAGTCCGTCCAAACGGGCCTATATCGGCCCACAACCACGCGCCCTGGGACCCACTTGGCCCAGGTCTGCAACTACATACCAGACGACATCTTCGCCCTCGTCCAGTCCGAAAATGTTAAGAATGCTGAGCCCGCACTGGGGCTACTATTTGGAGAGGATCTGGCGGCCCCAACGTCGAAGGAAGAACTCGTCAGTCTCATTCTCCGCAGCCGCACCTTTGATCCATCCAAGCTGATCTCGGATGCTGGATCCGGGAAAGGAAAGAGAGCCTGGAGGAAGACTGTCAAGTGGACTGACAGTCAAGGAAGGACTTTCAAGCTGATCACAGGGGTAGGAGAAATGCCAGAATCTGAGTCAGAGTCTGAGTCATAGTCCGAGTCAGAGTCTGAGATTGAGTCTAGTGAGTCCGGTGCTAGGGTCAGTCCTGTAACTCCCCCTCTCCCTTTAGCTTTTTCTGGTGCTTCGGGGTCTGTCCCGAGCACCCTACCTATCCCGCCACTGACTAGCGATCAGATGGCAGCTCTTTTCGAGCTATTTTCTCAATTCATGAATAATAACAACCGTTCTGCTTACGACTTGTCTCATTTTCAAAATTTCCTAAATTTTCAAAATTTTCTGTGCAATGACATTGAGAAACCCGACGAACAGGTATCCTTACCTCCACATCTGATCGAGCAACTAGAGCAAAGGGAATCCCGCAATCCGGTTATCGAAGAAACCGAATCCATCAACGTGGGAACAACCTTAGAGCCTCAGATGCTTAAGATAGGGTTATCTCTAGATCCCGGGGAGAAACAACAATTCATCAATCTCCTTCAAGAATTCAAAGACGTCTTCGCATGGTCCTACAAGGACATGCCGGGGATAGACCGTGAAATAGCCGAGCACCATATACCGATCAAGGAAGAGTTCAAACCGGTTAAGCAGAAACTCCGACGCATGAGGCCCTAGTGGTCCCTCAAGGTCAAGGAAGAAGTCGACAAACAATTTAAGGCTGGGTTCATACGAGTCTCCGAGTATCCAGATTGGGTTGCGAACATCGTACCGATCCCTAAAAAAGACGGTAAAGTACGTGTCTGTGTAGACTTTCGGGATCTTAACAAGGCGAGTCCGAAAGACGATTTCCCGTTACCACACATCGATATACTGGTGGATAACACAGCTGATCATGCCCTTCTATCATTCATGGACGGGTATGCCGGGTACAATCAAATAAAAATGGCGGAGGAAGATATGGATAAGACCATCTTCATTACACCTTGGGGTACTTATTGCTATACCGTTATGCCATTTGGTCTCATCAATGCCGGAGCCACCTATCAACGAACCACCACAACTTTATTACATGACATGATGCACAAAGAAGTGGAGGTTTATGTGGCCGATATGATCGTCAAATCCAAAGACAGGGACGGTCACAGCACCGCCCTAAGAAAGTTCTTCACCCGATTACGCAAATACAACATGAGGTTAAACCCTCAAAAATGCAGTTTCGGGGTAACATTTGGCAAATTACTAGGTCACATCGTCAGCCAACGCGGTATCGAAGTCGATCCAGCCAAAATTAAGGCCATCACCGAGATGCAGCCTCCTAAGACCGAAAAGGAGATAAGAGGTTTTCTCGGAAAAGTCCAATACATCAGCAGATTCATTTCAAAGCTAACCATGGTGTGTGAACCAATCTTCAAGAAGCTGAAAATAGGGGAACGGTTACTATGGGACGACAAGTGTCAAGCAGCCTTTGACAGAATCAAAGAAATCTTGTCTTCACCACCGGTCCTGATGCCACCCCAACACGGTTTGCCTTTGTCACTGTACCTAACCACGACAGAGACAGCCATGGGGGCTATGCTAGCTCAAACGGTCAACTCCGAAGAGCGGGCTATATACTACATCAGCAAAAGGAGTACGAGTGTAAGTACACCATGCTCGAAAAAACGTGTTTGGCTCTGGTCTGGGCCACTAAGAAGCTCCGACATTACATGCTCAGCTATGAAGTACAAGTACTGTTAAGAATGGATCCGATCAAGTATCTTTTCAAAAAGCCCATTCTCAACGGCAGGATATTGAGATGGACCCTGATGCTGGCAGAATTCGATCTAAAGTCCGTACCATTGAAAGCCATTAAAGGCCGAATAGTAGCCGAATTTCTCGCCGACAGTCCCATAACCGAGGAAGGGCACACCGACACTTGGTCCTTCCCGGATGAAGATATTTTCCATACTGACACTGAAACGTGGGATTTATACTTCGACGGAGCATCTAACTTCCGAGGATTTGGAGTCGGAATCCTCCTAATCTCGCCGAGAGGGGAACATACTCCCGTGTCTATCAAATTGGACTTTGACGTCACCAATAACGCTGCTGAGTATGAAGCATGTATCCACGGGCTACAAGCCGCCGCCGATTTAGGGGTCACAAACCTCCGAGTACACGGCGACTCATCACTGGTCATTAACCAAGCACTCCAAAAATGGAAAACCCAAAATGCCAACCTCGTGGCCTACCAGGCACGAGTAAGGGATCTCGAGAAACAATTCCAAAGGGTAGAATATATATACCTACCTCGGGAAGAAAATCAGTTCGCAGATGCACTTTCAAAACTGGCATCTTTACTAAACATCCCCGATCATATGACCAGCATGCCAATCTGTGTCGAAAGACGATCCGAGCCAGCATATATCCACGACATCGAGGATATCAAGATACCCGATCCCGAGCCGTGGTACAAGGCGATCCAGACGTACTTGACAACCGGGGAGTATCCACCCGGGATTGACAATCGAGCCAAAAAGGCCTTACGTAGGCTAGCGACCCAGTTCATCCATACCGACGACGGACAACTTTACAAGAAGACACCACAGGGGGCTCTCCTTTTATGTGTCGATAAGGGTAACGCCGAAAAGGTCATGGCCGAAGTACATGAAGGCGAGTATGGTCCTCACATGAACGCCCAGATGCTAGTCCGGAAGATCATGAGACTTGGATACTACTGGAACAGCATGGAAACCGATTGTCAAAACATTGCCATAATTACCAGATTTTCGCTAATGTGCAGCATATGCCGCCATCCCTGCTGTACACCATGACGTCACCCTGGCCGTTTTCAACCTGGGGAATCGATATAATCGGAAAGATAAACCCCTCGGGAACCGGAGGACACTGCTTCATTTTCGTAGCAATCGACTATTTCACCAAATGGGTCGAAGCGGAATCCTACCGTATTCTCAACGCCAGCCATGTTGCCAAATTTATCCAAAATAAGATAATATGCCGGTATGGGATCCCTCATGAATTCATCAGTGACCACGGGACCCACTTTCAAGCCGAAACGGCAACCTTGTTAGCCAAGTACAAGATCCAAAGACATACGTCTTCACCTTACCGGCCCCAAACCAATGGAGCGGTGGAAGCGGCTAACAAAACCATTGTCACCATACTCAAAAAGATGGATGACAATTATCGGGATTGGCCCGACAAGATATCCACGCGACCAGGGCTGTATCCTCCACCCTGCATAGGAAGATCAAGCTACCTTTGCATGATACCGTCATCACTCTAGAAGCCACACCCATGACTGTGGCTAACTGAAACACCTCGGGCCGCACCGATCTCTGGGGGTTCGACTTCATAGGGGCCATCGAAGAAGAATACCTTTTCCGACCTTACTTCACGGTTAGCATCGACCGGATGTTGCAAAGTCTGGGTTTTCTACCGGGGGCTACATCAAGGCCCGATCTTCCCGCAAGAAAAATCCTCGAAGTTCTGGATAATGGGAGGATTCAAACCGGTCTGGGTTACACCCTGACCCCGGAAAACATGGGCCAAACCGGAGCCGGTAAAGTCATCTTCGTCAAACCGGTGTTCGAGTCCGTCCAAACAGGCCTATATCGGCCCACAATCACGCGCCCTGGGACCCACTTGGCCCAGGTCTGCAACTATATACCTGACGACATCTTCGCCCTCAACCGGTCCGAGGATGCTAAGAATGCTGAGCCCGCACTAAGGCTAATTTTTGGAGAGGAGCTCGCGACCCCAACGTCGAAAGAAGAACTCGTCAGTCTCATTCTTCGCATCCGCACCTTTGATCCATCCAAGCTAATCTCGGATGCTGGATCCGGGACAGGAAAGAGAGCCTGGAGGAAGACTGTCAAGTAGACTGACAGTCAAGGAAGGACTTTCAAGCTGATCACAGAGGAAGGAGAAATGCCAGAATCTGAGTCAGAGTCTGAGTCAAAGTCCGAGTCAGAGTTTGAGATTGAGTCTAGTGAGTCCGGTGCTAGGGTCAAACCTGTAACTCCCCCTCTCCCTTTAGCTTTTCCTGGTGCTTCGGAGTCTGTCCCGGGCACCCTACCTATCCCGCCACTGACTAGCGATCAGATGGCAGCTCTTTTCGAGCTATTTTCTCAATTTATGAATAATAACAACCGTTCTGCTTACGACTTGTCTCATTTTCAAAATTTCCTTAATTTTCAAAACTTTCTGTGCAATGACATTGAGAAACCCGACGAACAGGTATCCTTACCTCCACATCTGATCGAGCAGCTAGAGCAAAGGGAATCCCGCAATCCGGTAATCGAAGAAACCGAATCCATCAGCGTGGGAACAACCTTAGAGCCTCAGATGCTTAAGATAGGGTTATCTCTAGATCCCGAGGTGAAACAACAATTCATCGATCTCCTTCAAGAGTTCAAAGATGTCTTCGCATGGTCCTACGAGGACATGCCGGGGATAGACCGCGAAATAGCCGAGCACCATATAACGATCAAGGAAGGGTTCAAGCCGGTTAAGTAGAAACTCCGACGCATGAGGCCCGAATGGTCCCTTAAGGTCAAGGAAGAAGTCGACAAACAATTCAAGGCTGGGTTCATACGAGTCTCCAAATATCCAGATTGGGTTATTGTAAACATCGTGCCGGTCCCTAAAAAAGACGGTAAGGTACGTGTGTGTGTGTAGACTTTCGGGATCTTAACAAGGCGAGTCCGAAAGACGATTTCCCGTTACCACACATCGATATACTGGTGGATAACACAGCTGATCATGCCCTTCTATCATTCATGGACGGGTATGCCGGGTACAATCAAATAAAAATGGCAGAAGAGGATATGGATAAGACCACCTTCATTACACCTTGGGGTACTTATTGCTATACTGTTATGCCATTTGGTCTCATCAATGCCGAGGCCACCTATCAACGAACTGCCACAACTTTATTACATGACATGATGCATAAAGAAGTGGAAGTTTACGTGGACGATATGATCGTCAAATCCAAAGACAGGGACGGTCACATCACCGCCCTGAGAAAGTTTTTCACCCGATACGCAAATACAACATGAGGTTAAATCCTCAAAAATGCAGTTTCGGAGTAACATCTGGCAAATTACTGGGTCATATCGTCAGTCAACGTGGTATCGAAGTCGATCCAGCCAAAATCAAGGCCATCACTGAGATGCAACCCCCTAAAACCGAAAAGGAGATAAGAGGGTTTCTCGGAAAAGTCCAATACATCAGCAGGTTCATTTCAAAGCTAACCATGGTGTGTGAACCGATCTTCAAGAAGCTGAAAATTGGAGAACGATTACTATGGGACGACAAGTGTCAAGCAGCCTTTGACAGAATCAAAGAAATCTTGTCTTCACCACCGGTCCTGATGCCACCTCAACCCGGTTTGCCTTTGTCGCTGTACCTAACCACGACAGAGACAGCCATGGGGGCTATGCTAGCTCAAACGGTTAACTCCGAAGAACGAGCTATATACTACATCAGAAAAAAGTTTTTAGAGTACGAGTGTAAGTACACCATGCTCGAAAAGACGTGTTTAGCTTTGGTCTGGGCCACTAAGAAGCTCCGACATTACATGCTCAGCTATGAGGTTTAAGTACTGTCTAGAATGGATCCGATCAAGTACCTTTTCGAAAAGCCCATTCTTAACGGCAGAATATCGAGATGGAACCTGATGCTGGCAGAATTCGATCTAAATTTCGTACCATTGAAAGCCATCAAAGGCCGAATAGTAGCCGAATTTCTCGCCGACAGTCCCGTAATCGAAGAAGGACACAACGACACTTGGTCCTTCCCGGATGAAGATATTTTCCATACTGACACCGAGACGTGGGATCTATACTTCGACGGAGCATCCAACTTCCGAGGATTTGGAGTCGGAATCCTCCTAATCTCGCCGAGAGGGGAACATACTCCCGTGTCTATCAAATTAGATTTTGACGTCACCAATAACGCCGCGGAGTATGAAGCATGTATCCACAGGCTACAAGCCGCCGCCGATTTAGGGGTCACAAACCTCCGACTACACGGCGACTCATCTCTGGTCATTAACCAAGCGCTCCAAAAATGGAAAACCCGAAATGCCAATCTCGTGGCCTACCAGGCACGAGTAAGGGATCTCGAGAAACAATTCCAAAAGGTAGAGTATATATATCTACCTCGGGAAGAAAATCAGTTCGCAGATGCACTTTCAAAACTGGCATCTTTACTAAACATTCCCGATCATATGACCAGCATGCCAATCTGTGTCGAAAGACAAACGGAGCCAGCATATATCCACGACATCGAAGATATCAAGATACCCGATCCCGAGCCGTGGTATAAGGCTATCCAAGCATACCTGACAACCGGGGAATATCCACCCGGGGTCGACAATCGAGCCAAAAAGGCCCTACGTAGGCTAGCGACCCAGTTCGTCCGTATCGACGACGGACAACTTTACAAAAAGACACCGCAGGGGGCTCTCCTTTTATGTGTCGATAAGGGTAACGCCGAGAAGGTCATGGCCGAGGTACATGACGGCGAGTGTGGTCCTCACATGAACGCCCAGATGCTAGTCCGGAAGATCATGAGACTCGGATGTTACTGGAACAGCATGGAAACCCATTGTCAGCTTTACGTCAAACGTTGCCATAATTGCCAGATTTTCGCTAATGTGCAGCATATGCCACCATCCTTGCTGTGTACCATGACGTCACCCTGACCGTTTTCAACGTGGGGAATCGATACAATCGGAAAGATAAACCCCTCAGGAACCGGAGGACACTGTTTCATTTTGGTAGCTATCGACTACTTCACCAAATGGGTCGAAGCGGAATCCTACCGTATTCTCAACGCCAGTCATGTTGCCAAATTCATCCAAAATAAGATAATACGCCGGTATGGGATCCCCCATGGGTTCATCAGTGACCACGGGACCCACTTTCAAGCCGAAACGGCAGCCTTGCTAGCCAAGTACAAGATTCAAAGACATACGTCTTCACCTTACCGACCCCAAACCAATGGGGCGGTAGAAGCAGCTAACAAAACTATTGTCACCATAGTCAAAAAGATGGCTGACAATTATCGGGACTGGCCCGACAATATACCCTTTGCACTTTGGGGATATCGGACCTCGATTCGTACTGCGACCGGGGCAACACCGTATTATCTTACATACGGGATGGAAGAGGTCCAACTTGTCGAGTTAGAAATACCGTCACTTAGAATCTTGCTCGAAAGTCAAGTACCCGAAGCCGATTGGGTTCGAGCACGATATGACTCGCTAGTCCTTTTAGACGAACGACGATCTCGTGCCCTCAATAACATACAGATTTATCAAAAAAGGATCCAACGGGCCTTCAATAAAAGGGTGAGGCCCAGGAACATCAAAGAAGGAGATTTGGTTCTCAAATCTGTTCGAGCTTTATTACCAGTAGACCCAAGGGGAAAGTTCAAACCTAACTGGGCCGGACCATATTTGGTAAAGAAAGTTCTATCGGGCGGAGCGGTGATGCTAACAGATCTGGACGGGAATGAGTTTGTCAACCCAACTAACCTGGACCAGCTGAAACGTTATTACCCTTAAGCCCGTTTCTCTCAATGTCATTTGCAAAAGTTTATTAAAAAACGTCTTTTCTAAATAAACTTTTAAAGACAAGTCAAAAAGTTAGAATCACTTATTCTACTGTTATAAACATCTTGAACCAGTATTCTTGGGGGCTGTTTGGTTCAACTTTATGTGGGTATGAGGTATGGGTTTGGAATGACCAAACCCATACCTTGCGTTTGTTTGTCCTTTTTTTGTTTTCATACCCATACCTCAAACCCATGAGGTATGGGTTTCTCATACCCACCCCCACCCTTGGGTATGAGAGTTGATACCTAGGTATCAAATTAATAAAAGTTTTTTTTGTTTCCAAAATATATTTATTGGGATTTGTTTGTACGTTTGTATTGTTATTCAACCTAACACATGTTTTCTCAATGATGAAAATGTACATAAAATAATTCTTACTCAAAAATAATACGGAGTATAAATTTTTGGTTAAAGCAATTTTTTCCAAGAGACAAACATAAAAAAAAAAAATTAAAAAAAATTATTGTTCAATCAAGTAAAAATGCGTAAAAAATAATATTCTATCACAATAATAATCGATTTTTTTGATTAAAAACAATTTTTTTCTTTAGATTACAGACATTTTTTCCTTGAGATTACTCATACCAGAAATGAATCAAACACAAGGCATCAGGAATGGAGTTTCAAACCTATACCACCCTGATATGATTCCTCATTCCATACCGATACCTTTGTGCGAACTAAACGGCCCCTTGATGTATTTCGAAATTGCAATTTAAGTCTGAACTACGTTTGGTTTGATTCTGCTATTTGTGGATACATAGGCAGCCCCTCAAAAGGGCACAACCACTGCAATCGAAAAAAAAAAACAGGAACGGTTTTTAATAAACTTCCTTTATTTATTTCAAAAAAAAATTCAATCACAAAAAAATCCAAAAAAAACACACAAATAGTACTAATATCTGAATAATAAAAAAATCTAAGGCATTTTTCCCTTTCCCTTGTCCTTAGTTTCTTTTTCGGTCCACCTGAGTCGACGTGGAGGTGAACGCTTCCGAATCACCAAGGGAACCTCCTTAACCCGGGCTCGTTTCTTCAAACTTAATTCCCCGGTCACCTCAGTCGGCCCTAGCCGGGCCCTTACCCTCTCAGGTAACCGGTCCCGCGGCCCCAGTCTGTCTCGGACCGCTAGCTTTGGTCCGAGTCTTCTCTCCAAGTCGCTAGCACCGTTCTCTTTAGCTCGACTCTTAGTTTTTGACTTAGAACCCGACTCCGGCCGGACAAGGGTAGTTGGAGCTTCTTCTTCGTCAAAGAACCATCTATTGTCTTTTACTGATTCTCTACGGGCTAGTTCAAAAGCCTCATCAGTTTTCAAAGCTTTACGGGCCTCTTCAGATTCTTCAGAAGCCCACTTGCGATATGATTCGGAAACCCAAGCAGTCTGACAAGGACGAGGTATAGTCCATATGACACGGGTAAACCAGCGTCGTAACCACGTGTCACACATAGCGTCCGTCAATTGGAGCGAGACGCTAATGATTGCTTCAGTCTCAGGGATCTGCTGGAACGAACCGAACTGCCTTAAAAGACGATCTGGGTAAATATGGACGGTCCAGTCCAAAGACAAGATCACCAGGTAACGGGCTTTATCTCTTTTAGCTAATCCCGTCATCTTCGAGAGGAACCACCAGATCACGTTCCACCTAATCAAGGGCCCACCATGGAATTTTAACTCTTCATCCCAATACTTCCGATTTATGTGATGGCTAGAGCTTATTCGTCGGGACCGTGAGCCAATCTGACAGCTTCGATATCTGGATATGCTCACCGGGGGCTCTATAATCGACAGGCGCTCGGACAACCAGATCTACAAAAAATTTCGAAAAGTCAAAAACTTTCGAAAAATCAAAATTCCGAAAAAAAAATAAAAAAAAATCGAAATTTTCGAAAAATCGAATACATTTTTTTTTCGGAAATTCGGAAAATTCGAAAAAAATTAAAATTTTCGGAAATTAAATTTTTTTTTTTCGGAATTTTTTTTTTAAAAAAAGGGTCAAATACCTGCAAAAGACGAATACTGCCCGTTAATTGCCGATCCGGGTCAAGTCTCCTAGCGTCAAGGCCCATAATGATCTCCCCAGTTATCAGCCAGGCTGGGCTGTAACCTGCCTCCATCTGACCCACTATGCTGATCAGCCTGATTTCACCTAGACATGAGCCAGCATCCATCCGACCTTCGAAAGCATATCGATGCAGCATACAAAAGGCAAAAGCCCTACGCCTATGGATAGAAGAAATTCTGGCCCCATATGGATCCATGAATTTGTCGGCCAAGTCAAACAGGGAAACAAAATTTCCCTTTACCATACGAGCTGTCTCAGCATGAGACAACCCAAGAAAATCCCTCAGTCTCCTCCTTGGATCAGGATAAAAAGGAGGAATAGCAGGATGAGCATTGGGACACCAACCCCCTACGGCCGCGATTTCTTCAGGAAGGGGACATATTTCTCCCCGGGGAAAAGCAAAAACATGGTGGGTAGTATCCCAAAAAGATAAGCAAGCGTCCAGGAAATGTGCATCCACCTTGAGTCGCTGAAGCGGGAACAAAGCCACAATTCCCATCTGAGTTAATTGAACCTTATCTTCGTCTCGAAAATTCTGGGCCCACGCATGAAGCATCGCGGTCAAATGCTCAATACCCATAGCAGAAATTTTTGTCTTGTCTTAAAAGTCTAAAGGGATTTTAAGATAGAAGAAAATATTTGGGTTGGAATATGAGAAGATTAAGGGCAAGAACTCTCTATTTATAATAGAGAAATCCCTTCTCCTAGTCACCCCTGGAATAGGGATTTTTATGATATTCCCTACTTCATCTAGGCATACAGGCCTAACCAGAAGATTTTAGCAGTCTGTGTCAGAATCCGATTAGGAATCAAGTCATCCCAAGTATTCCTATTTTCAAAAAAATTTCAAAATTTTCGGCATTTTCTAAATTTTCAAAAAAAAATCTCTTCTCCAAAAATCAATAAGTCAAAAATCATTTCCTTCCCCAAGCGTGAGTCGGTATTTTATCTGAATATTACATGCAATTTACAGACAGATATCCCAGCTCCCGAAGAATTCTCCAGTGGAAAAGTACAAGCGACATTTTGGATGTATCTGTAAACAGGTACACACGTAGCCTCCGATGCAGGCTCCCGCGTAATTCTAAGATGGGATGTGTCTGTAAACAGACACACCCATAGCTGCCAAGGCAAGCTCTCGCGCAATTCCAAGATGGGATGTGTCTGTAAACAGACACACCCAAGGCTTTTTTTAGAAGAAAGTCCCCGCGACATTATTGACATCTATCCAGGTATGATCTCTATCTTATGGCTGGTGAGCCCTTCACGCAAGTCTAATGGACTCTAAACGACCCGATCGGAAGTCTGCCAGGTCTTAATCCTCGATTGGCCTGGTAGCTACTCTGACTTTCGCCTTGTCCAAGCCTCAGTCAGAGTGGGGGCTCTGTAGACACCCACATTTTGACCGCAAGGTGTCTATAGTAGGTCCCACCAAACACCCGATGATGATAGGACGCGAACATGCTTTAATGGACTCGGATATGGGCTCGAAATCATGGACATTTGGTTTAGGCTTATTACGGAGTACATATCTTACAAAACCAACCTCAAATCCAGGCCCAGTGGGTCGTTTCGAGTCAAATGAGACTAATTTGGGTCGATTCCGACACCAGGGTAAAACCGTCTTTTAGCGACCGAGTCAAAACCCGGTCAAAAATGTTCCCGAGACGCACGAGTCAGCCGTGACACCTCACGTGGCTGATTCGGCCTCCAACACTACAAAAATCAGCTTCAAAAAAATATTAAACAAATCCGTTTAAGGATAGAATTCGATCTCAAGTAGGAATTCTATCCGAAAACCGAATCAGATACCGACCGAGCTCCAAATACTCGGCCAAACCCCCCCATTCAGCCGAGATTCCTTGCTTCCTTCCCAAGCAACGGACTTCTCGTTCCTTTCAACTTCTTATATTTCCTATCCAAACCGGTATTTCTTGTTATCCAAGCAAGATACCTCTCCTAAATCTCCGCTCCTATAAATAGGACCCTCCATTCAACATTGAAGGGACATCAATTATTCATCAACACACGACAATCATTAGTCACACACATATATCCTCGACATCTAACAAAAATAATCTCGACACACACATCCGAAGGAGTACCAAAATACTGTCCAAAAAACCGACGAAACCGACCCCACCATCCGGCCGAAACCCGTCACCTCACACATAAAAAACCGCACCATCCTAAACTCATCCACATCATCTCCACGCTCCCGTGCCTAAGCCACCGTCTGACGAGCCTTATACCGAGAAAACAAAGCATGGAGGTTGAGGGTGTAAATCAAACCCGACTCTTCTCTTTTCTCTCCCTCTTTCTCGTTTCTCTCGTCCTTTTGCGTCGTGTCGTCGGTCGTATTTTAATATGGGTCGTTCGTCGCATATTTTTTATTATTCCTAATAATCGATACTATAAAAACTATTTTTACGTATAACGTTCCTAAAATACGATATCGATTCTCTAATCGAATATCGTATCTAACAAGAACTAAATTAATTAATTTTCGTTGATGCTAATAAAATCGTTACATCCTTTTTAAAACAAAATTCGACGATTTTATACGCGGAGAGAATTAACATCTTTTTTCGTTCAAATTCTTTTTTTTTTACTCTTCGTTCAAAACAAACTTTTTTTTTTTAAAAACCTTTTCTAAAAACATTCCGACTATTCGATATCGATTCCATAATCGAATATCGAATACGACGAATATCGAAAATATGAATCGAGTATGAATTAATCCATATTTATACGCGATTTATAAGAATTAATGATTTTCGACAAAATAAAAAAACGGACAGACCGCCACGGGAGTCGCGCGCCTGTCAGGTAGGGGTGAGCAAAAATATACGATACGGTTTTATTATACGTATACGATATGGTATACGCTTTCAATTATACGAATTTCCGGATATCCGATACGAATAACTGGATATACGATACGGTTTTTCTTAAAACCGTAGCGGATACGTATCGGGGAAAATAGAAACCGGATATCCGGTTTCCGATCCGGTTTTGTAAAAACAATAAAAAATATGAAAAATATAATCCTAATATGAATTATACAATAAAGAATTCAAAACTCACCAATTATTTTCAAAGGTAAAAAACAAAACTATTAGTAAATTTATGATATTATGTATTGAAACGTAATATTTTGTTAGAAAAATTGTACCGTAAGACATATATACTATTTTTTTGAGTTTTTCTTATGTATTTTATTATATCAATTTATATAAAACGCAACGTTGCTTAAAAATCAATTAATTACTCTTAATTAAAAATGAAAAAATTATTTTTAAAAAAAAAAGAAAAATAAAAGAAAAATATAAAACCGGATACCGGATATCCGAAAACCGGATATCCGAAAAAACCTGATATCCGGAAACCGGATATACGAAAAAAACCGGATCGGATACAGATCGGATTTTTTTTTATTTTTAAAACCGGATATCCGATCCGGTTTACAAAACCGGATCGGATATCCGGTTTTGCTCAACCCTACTGTCAGGCGACTCGCGCGGTGGCCTGGTTCGCCGGGTCTTCTTTCTTCGTTTCCTCGCTTTTCTATTTTTTATTCTTTTCGAATCTTACATAAAAAGCGACTTTCGCGACACATTTCAATAAATACTTTTTTTGACTTCGGTCAACACGTGTTAATCCATCACGTGTCATAAATCTTTTTCAAAATCATGCATATTATTTATTCATGTCTTTATTCAATTTATTCAATCGTTACTAACTCGTTTTCTCGTGTTTGTAGCAATTTATTTATTTTTATTGTTTTATTAGACTAAAACGACTTCACATGCTAAAATAACTTCGACGTTATTAGTTTAACATGCATTAAACGACTTAGCAACCCATTTATTTATTTTTCCCACATGCTTAGGGAAATAATGTTTACATATCATTCAACCGTCGAACTAACCCGTGTACACCAAAAACGAACGATATCTTAGTAAAGGCCGCTAAGTGCGGGCGGGGTTGGGTGTTCTTAGTGAACTTCCCAACGCGTACCCTCACCCCTTACTCAGAACCATGGTTTCCGGATGTCCGAATCCATTGGCAACGAGAGTCATTCAAAACACGATATCCGATAATGTCGGTATCGGTATCATAATGCAAAGGGACGAGCCCAATAAACTCTGACATCGGAAATGGGCCGTATTTTGTATACGGCCCACTACGACATAGAGTGGGCTCGAATGGTTCCGAATAACCACAAAATTCGGTGGCGACTCCTACTTCGATTTAAATTTCAATTTGACCATCTCATATGGAGATTCATTCGCCTGCCCAAACCCGCGCGTGGCCGCGTCGGGGTGGACCTATGTCATGTCCACAATTTTTTAATCGATTTTGCTCTCAATGTTTTTAGACATATATAAACACTAAAGAATCGAATACGTACATGATTAATTATTTAAATCACTTCAAATATTTAGATTCAATTTTGATGT
The DNA here is from genome assembly GCA_958450325.1 of Agrostemma githago. Lineage (NCBI taxonomy): Eukaryota > Viridiplantae > Streptophyta > Magnoliopsida > Caryophyllales > Caryophyllaceae > Agrostemma > Agrostemma githago. The sequence continues at coordinate 54,298,587 of OY288258.1, read as the reverse complement.
TTGCAAGCAACCCCCCTTTTTAGGATGGTGAACTCATTTTTTCGGCCGACAACCCGTTTGATCGACCCCAATATGACTCGTTAATTTAGGGTCGAAACCTGACCCAACTCGTTCCACCCATTGGGTCAATGAGAGTTTATTGAAATTAATAAAGTATTATATTTGGATATTATATTTAAAAAATAAATATGTATTTTAAATTACAAATATTCAATTAAATACAACGTTTTTTTATCATTTAATAATAAAATAATTTTTAAAATTGAATTAATATTTTTGAAGTACAAACATTATTATTATTAAAGATTATAATAATAATACTTTTAAAATAATAAAAAAAAAAATTTATTTGCTGGACTTAAAAAGTTGCTAAAAAATATATGCATTCGATACTATTTCTGACCTTAACCTTAACCCGATCCCTTGACTCGTATAACCCGACTCATATTTGATCTGACTCGTTTGACCCGATCGGCTGCACCCGTTTGATAGGTCTTTATATTACAATCCCACTGTGTTTTTTTTGTGGGGTTGAGTAACATTAATTGACGATGTTATTTGTCAACCCTTAACTGTAAAGTTAAAGAGTTCGGGGTGCTAATATTACTTTTTTTATTAAACATTTTTTTATCATTTAATAATAAAATAATTTTTAAAATTGAATTAATATTTTTGAAGTACAAACAATATTATTAAAGATTATAATAATAATAATACTTTTAAAATAATAAAAAATAATATATATTTTTTGATGGATAAGATAAAAATAATAAACATGTTATGATGATAAATTTATATAAAAAATCGCAGAAAGATTGGGGGTGTATTAGTAGGAATGCTTTCCCTCGTTCAGTTTTTTTTTTCCTTTTTAATTTTCACTCCTTGTAGTGTTACTCATCAAATTTTCATTTTTGGTAGAATAAATTAACAAATACTATAAGCCTTATACACACTTTTCTAATATTACTTTTTTTATGATATATTTTTTAAAATTATGTCCAAAATATTTTTAGAGTACAAATTTCTCCCAAATCGCTATTTACATGTTTTATGACGAAATAATGATACATATGTATTTCTTACTTGTGATTAGACATGTCAAACGGGTCGGATGGATAATCAGGTTATGGGTCGGGTCATAATACATGTCGAGTGTTACATACTCTGATCCCAAATAGTTATGCAATAACCGATTAATTAATTCTTTTGAAATACATGATCTGCTTCATGTATTGTGAAAAATGTTGTAGGCCAATGTGATTTTTGTGAAACTTTGTAGATAATATTTATAGTATTTATCTTAATTGCAAATGTAAACAATTTTGTATGCAAAAATGATTTTTTTCATCTAATTCATGTTAAATAAATATTAATTGAAAAGGAATATTCTATTTTTCTTTTTATAATAATGCATCTAGGTTAATTATGGATAGTTAATATGGTTTTGACACGTCATCAGTACTTCTCCTACTCCTTGCCATGTGGCCAAGGTTTATGACGAAATAATGATACATATGTATTTCTTACTTGTGATTAGATAGACATGTCAAACGGGTCGGATGGATAATCAAGTTATGGGTCGGGTCATAATACAGGTCGAGTGTTACATACTCTGATCCCAAATAGTTATACAATAACCGATTAATTAATTCTTTTGAAATACATGTTCTGCTTCATGTATATATTGTGAAAAATGTTGTAGGCCAATGTGATTTTCGTGAAACTTTGTAGATAATATTTATATTATTTATCTTAATTGCAAATGTAAACAATTTTTTATGCAAAAATGATTTTTTTTCATCTAATTCATGTTAAATAAATATGAATTGAAAAGGAATATTCTTTTTTTTTATATATAATAATGTACCTAGGTTAATTATGGATAGTTAATATGATTTTGACACATCATCAATACTTCTCTTACACCTTGCCATGTGGCCAATGATGCATCAAATTAATCCCCTTACTACTAAAAGGATAGGAGGTGATGAGGTGTCACAACCTCATTAAATTTTTTCCCTCCAAACACTATCATTCAAATAAGGAAACAAATAAAACATTAAACTCAAATAATTATAAACTTATAATATCTAAATTCAAGACAAAATAAATATTGATGTAAAAATCGGGAAAAAAAAATGCAATAAGACAATAAATAATATTATTATGTATGGTTATTAAAAAAAAGACATTTATGAGACATTTTTTTAAACTAATATAAGTGTTACAAACTATCGAGATCATATATGATATAAACAAATACTGTAAAATATTTGATGATGAAGAAATATATGGAGTATCAAATACTTCAATTTTTGATTTTAATATATAAATAAAAAAATTTAATCTGATAATATTTGGAGTATTATGTTATCTTTAAATTTGTTGGAAAAAGTTCTAACTAATCTAAATATATATATAAAAAATTATTCGAGAGGCTTTGTTTCACGATAAGAAACAAAACATTTAATTAATTAATCGGGTTAAAAATTATAAAATATTATCATTAGCATTATAACAAAAAAAACATATTTATTTAAGTATATATTAAATGAAATTACTCGATTATCTTGATTATCTTTGAAACTTTAAATTATTTTCTAAAATTAAAAGGTAAAACTTAAAAATGTGAAAAGCTAAAATGTTGTCAATTAGATACAGTACAAAAAAGTGATACAGTAAATAAATAAAGAATCCTAGATATACCGCGCATTAATGCGTGGGATCTACACTTGTATATATATAGATAGATATGATTTTGTTTGCACATGACCAATAGTTGCTCATAATTCGTATCATGCAATTAATTTTTAATCATATTATAATCAACTATATGATGTTATCACTCCTGCACTTGTTAGTTGGATTAGCCACTGATTGTTTTGTTTTCCAAGTTACTTGATGGAGTTTTACGAATAATATAATATAGTATATATTTTGCCAATTTATTTATCGTCTCTATGATACTCCGTACGGATTATATGTTTGTGCATATTAGGTCATACTAATACACCTTATCATTATGTTTATATATATGGAGTAATTTATCAATTTGGCAAATTGTTATATACTAGATATTAAGTTATTATATAGTTTGATTTTCAAGTTAAATTGGTTTTGTCATGATTATATAAATTTAATATATACATATTGATTAGTATATAATTTAAGTTTTTAATGTGGAGTGACTTAAAATTGTATTATTACTTGAGAAGTAATTTCATGACAATATATGATTATGATATATTCCATATGATTATGATTTAGTTTTACCGTCAGGAGCGGATTGAGGGCAAGGCAGCCTGGGCTATAGCCCACGTAAGGTTATTTAAGATAAATAACAATTAAGTTCTATCTGAGACAAGTGAATTATAGTGGCTTAGTGGTAAGTTACGTGGTCTACCAACCAAATGGCAAGGGATCAAACCTTGTTGTTTTCTTTTTTTAAGGGTCACCTTCCTTATTTTTTGATTTTCTCCTTTTCCATTTTATTGGTTCTCACACCTTCATTTATTTTTCCATTTTATTGGTTCTCACAATTCAAATGAATCTATCTATTTTAAAATTTCAACTTTCTCCTATTAATTTTATCTTAGATTTTTATAACTTTCTCCTATTAATTATATCTTATATTTTTTTCCCGTAAAATGTTTTAAATAACTTATCTCAAGATTATTTAGATATAAGAAATGGACAATTCATATTTTAAATGAGTAACAATGTATAATTTATAAGAACGATAAAAATGTGTATTTTTACTTCGTACTTCGTATTAAAAAATAAAGTAACAAAAATTCGTCTTAAACTTTTGGGTAGTGTTGCAATATGATACTCTGTATGCATTGTATTTGTCAAACTTATGAATTTTTGTTGCGGTGCGCTTAGAAACAAAAATCATAGAATGACTTAGCAAACTACTCCGTAACATTTGTTTGAAAAAAAATGTCTCGAGACCATAATACTCCGTAGTAGACTAGGAGTACACTTCAAACAAAATTATCATTTACAAAGTTAATGATACTCTATCTCATTTACTCTCAATCGATATTCGTAGGGTATTACTGTATTAGGATTAACACCATATGTCTATATCTTATTAAAAAAAAATTACGAGTACTATAAAATTTAGCCTAAGATTGTTCCAGATCCTGGATCCGCCCCTGTTTACCGTATTATTTATGCTCATTCGATATAATTTAATCGATTGACGAATAATGATTTATGATAATTATATTTCATATTCGGTTTTAGATAATTAATGATAATATGAAATTCTTATGGTTAAATTTCACCGCAGTGAGTTTACAACTTAAGTTCAATTTTGACTTACTATAGTCATTATATCGTTCACATATAAAAAAAATATATATTTACCCGCCGGTAGATTATATTGTCATGTGTAACATTCTATCTATTTAAATATTTTAGTGACTACCCACAAGAGCACTATTATTAAAGACGTGTTGTTTCGCATATTGAAGCCTTATTATTTATTTTGTCTTATTTTATCACAACTAAATTTACCTAATCTTGGCCATATTTTAAAAATAAAAAAATCGAAACCCTTGCTCTGGAGAAATTCTGGCGACCATCGGCGAATTCATGCGCTACTTCTGTTTTGACGGCGACATTCTGAACTAGCGGTGAATCTGATTACTGTCATCATGAGAAAGAAGGGACAAGTTGTTGCGAGGGGTCCACAACCTTTGACTCGCGCAGCAAAGGAAGAGAAATTACGCAAGACGACGACGAAAAGTATGAAACCAATTGTGAAGGAGACTGAGGACAATGCTTCGAGTAACAGTCAATTGAATGTGATACCAGGACTCAACTTCGAATCAGAGTCCGAGAAGGAGGATGATTCGGAGGAAGTCTCGGAATATGTTCCGGAAACTAACCCTCTTGACATTATGGGATGGAAACAAAGAGACGGAAAAAAGACTATTGATGTCGAGGAGGAAGAGGAATTGTTGAGATTCTCTGAAGATGATGTTGAGGAGGAGGTGGAGTATTGGAGTAACGCGGTCTACTGCTTCATTATGGGTGCTAACCCCCCATGGGAAGTAATAGAAGGCTACGTGAAGAGAATTTGGAAGGACCATGCGATTGACAAAATTTCATTCCTACCAAATGGGATTTTTGTAGTTCGGTTCAAGGACAAAGAAGCAAAGGTAACTGTTCTAAATCATGGCTTGTATATGTTTGATAATAAGCCGTTAATTGTGAAAGAATGGACACCCGATGCTAAACTAGATAAGGAAGATGTGCATGAAGTACCCATTTGAATACAATTACATGAGTTACCGCTGAAATTTTGGGGTAAATGCCTCTCCCGGATTGCCTCTTTGGTGGGTCCGTATGTCAAATCTGATTTGGCTACGGAGGAATGCACTAGATTGGTGTATGCTAGAATAATGATTTTGGCCAAGGTGGGACAAAAATTCAAAAGTTCAATCAAATTTTTGGATGAGCATGGGATAGTTGTCGAAGTCCAAGTTAAATATGAATGGAAGCCAATTTGGTGTAGTAAGTGCAAAGGTTACGGTCATGATGTTACTGATTGTAAGAAGGAGGAGCTGAAGAAGGCAAGGCTAGAAGCTAAGCAAAAAAAGAATGACACAATAATGCCCAACTGCAGAAGCCGCACGTGACTGGCAATATTCAACAGCTGCAGAAACCGCTTGTGACAGGCAGTAATCAGCCTGCTACTGTTACACGGAATCAGGAGCTGATTGCCATGCAACCTGTCCAAGTTTTACCGAGGACAACTGGGGTCTTGCAGGGTAGCTTTGCTGATGTGGTTAAGGGCTTATCGCCAAGCAAAGAGAGAGTCGTTGAAAAGAGTGGGGTTGGTCTAGAGCTAGTTATTCATGGAAGTACATAATATTGGGTTTTGGAATGTACGCGGCATGTGTAATATAAATAAGCAGCGTGCAATTAGTGAATTTATTAGAAAGCAGCAGATAGACGTCTTCGGTCTGCTTGAGACTAAAATAAAGAATAAATCGTATGCAAAAGTTCATCAGAATATTTTCTATGAGTGGAGCATCACGACTAATAACCATTGTTATGAAGGGGGTCGAGTTTGGCTTCTTTGGAAACATGGAAGGGTGAATTTGACGATTTTGGAGTATAGTAATCAAAGCATTCATGGTAAAGTAGCGACGGATTCGGGGAAAGAGTACTTGCTTACCTTCGTGTACGCTTTTAATTCCTCCTCGGGTAGAGTTGAGCTTTGGCGGAGGCTTGAGAATTATGCTTCGTTTGGTCCTTGGATAATCTTGGGTGATTTTAACTGTGTTATTGATGCTCGAGAGCGTCTGGGGGGGAATATCTTCGGATGAGGCTATGTGTCAATTCCGGGAATGTTTGGCTAATTGTGAGGTTAGTGATCTCAAGGCGAGTGGGTCTTGGTTCACTTGGAATAATAAGCATAAAGTAGCTGAAACTAGAGTTTACAGTCGTATTGATCGATGCTTGGTTAACGATGACATGTTGAGGCTTTTCCCGGATGGATTTGCGAACTTCATGCCTGAGGGTACCTTCGACCATTGTCCGTGTATTGTCCAATTGGGACGGCCACCGGCAAGGAAAAATAGGAGTTTTAAATATATGAACATGTGGAGCAAGTCAGCTGAGTTCGGAACATGCGTTTCCAATGGTTGGGGAAGGTCGATTGTGGGGACGAAAATGTTTCAGGTTGTCACAAAATTAAGGAACTTGAAGAAGCCTTTGAAAGATTTGAATGCTACCTGTTTCTCTGATATAGAAAACAGGTGCGTCCAAGCTGAGATCAGGCTCGATGAAGTACAGACACGCCTGGGTACTGACTGTAATGCGGCTAACCTGCAGGAAGAGGCCAGTTTGAATGAACAAGTCCGCGTATATAATAGAAAACTGGTCCTCTCTCTGCCTATATAATAGAGTCTTCCCCATCAGAAACTCTATGCATGAATGCGTATTATTAAGGTCAGACAACACTTATTACGTTGTGGGACAAGAGGGAGAGATCATGCCTATTAATTATGAATGGTTACCTATTATTATTAGTTGAAGATCATATGAAGACGTATTATTATTATTCGAAATCGTCTTATTATTTATGAAGTCGTCTTATAGAGATCTAATATTAGATTTTGACTTATTCCGTAACGAGGTATGTCTTAATCTCGTCTTAATTAATCTCGTGACCTTCATGTTGCTCAAAGATTTATGGGAATTATATTTTATTTATGTCATGTTAATAATATGCTAACAAAAAAGGCATGGCATGGTCATTAGGTTAACAACAAGTATAAAATGTTTATGGTCATGAGGAATATTAGTAATATCTGTATTAGCATAGTGGTAACATGCCTTATTAAAGGGCTCTTCATGTCCTTGGGGTTTAGAGTTCGAACCCTTAGGGAGGCCATTAAACTTTTTTGTTGTTTATTTTTTCCTCCTTTAATTTCCGACGCCTCTATTTGAAAGAAATAATGAAATATCATACTCATAAAAGTACCCCGTAATAGATTTACGACCCATAGTACTATTATTTGTCGACATAACCCAAAAATATGAGAGAAGTTGTTTAGTAAAGGGTCTCAAATATATATTTAACACAGGACAATTAAATATCATTTGACGGTCTCGATTGCAAAATTAGCCGTTATAAACTCTTTTATATATACATATGTTGGATGCACTTTAGCTTCTCACAAAGTCACAATAATACACTCTTTATCTCTTTCTCTCTAATCATGTCTCAAAATCTTAACAGCTCAACTAATAATACACGCAATAACCTTAGTGTTAATAGACAACGAGTTCGACAATTCTTAATCGAAGAATTGGCATATGATTCCGATGAACAATTTATGATGATGATAATGGAGCAAAGGCGTCGAGAACTCAATCAACACCAAGTGATTTCAAGAACTGTTGTTCCACGAGATCGTCCAAGTGGCCATGATCGTCTCTTCAATGATTATTTCGCCGAAAATCCCGTATATCCAGAGAAGTATTTCAGACAGAGATTTCGAATGAATAAAACAATATTTATTCGTATTATGCAAGCATTGGGAAATCATGATGATGATTGTCAGTTAAGGCATGATGCCACTGGTAGTGTTGGTGGTTCACCTCTCCAAAAATGTGCTATCGCCATTAAACAACTTGCATATGGAACGCCAGCCGACTATTACGATGATTCCATTAGACTTGGAGAAACAACGGGAAGGGAGACACTATACCGATTTTGTGAAGACGTATGTGAAGTATTTGGGCGCCAATATTTAAGAAGGCCTAATAATGCAGATGTTCACCGCCTACTTCAAATGCATTTGGATCGTCATGGCTTCCCCGGCATGCTCAGTAGCCTTGATTGTATGCATTGGGAATGGAGAAGTTGCCCATCTGCTTGGCAAGGTCAGTATACCCGGGGTGATCATGGTCATCCTACAGTAATGCTTGAAGCGGTTGCGTCTTTCGACTTATGGATATGGCATGTTTTTTTGGGAAAGCGGGATCTAACAACAACATCAATGTCCTACGTCAATCTCATTTGTTCAACGATGTAGTGAACGGGTATGCTCCCGATGTTAATTTTATGGTTAATGGTACTACATATACTTGGGGGTACTATCTCATTGATGGTATATATACCCCGAGTGGGCAGCATTTGTTAAGAGCTTCCGACAACCTATGGATCCAAAGAGAAAATTGTATACAAAAAAACAAGAGTCCGCACGAAAAGATGTTGAGTGTGCATTTGGCGTTCTTCAAGCACGATGGGCTACTATACAAAATGCGGCGCGAGCGTGGCATAAAAAAACTTTGAAGGATATCAGGTACGCATGCATTATATTACATAACATGATTGTGGAGGAGGAAGGAGAAGATGTAATGAATTATGTTGGTGAGGGTTCAAATTTCTCAATCCCTGCGAACCGTGGGTCAATTCATCAATTCAGAGCAACAATTGAAAGAGGGGTAAATCTTCATGATCGTGAAATTCACCATCGACTTCGAGGTGACTTGGTCGATCATTTTTGGCAACGTTGTGGACAAAATTATGAAGATTCCGACTAATTAACTTGTTTTCTTTGATCAATAGATGATGGGTCGATCCAACAATTAACTTCCGTTTGCTTATTTGTGTACGTCTTTAATTTTGAATTATTATTTTTTATAATATGCACTATTTATTAGTTATTTATGTAATCTATAAATAAAGTTAAAAGGGTTGTTTATGCATTTAATTTTTTGCCACGTGGCGGGCATTAAATGCTTGAGCAACCTTTTATTATTATTATTATTGTTGTTGTTGTTGTTGTTGTTGTTGTTGCATTGTTGTTGTTATCTATAAATTCTTTCCTTTTGTCAATTTAGCCCAAAATTTGTCTTATTAAAACATTTCCCGATCTATTTTAAAAATATTCTCCTCAGTTGTATACTTGCTCTTTGTTCGTTCTAATTTTTTAGTGCTAATTTTTTTTTGGTGCATTTGTTGTTGTTTAGTGAACTTATGTGAAACCACTATTGTAGACACCCGCATTTTGCCTGCTAGTGTCTATAGCAGTTCCCGACAAAACACCCGATGATGATCGGACGTCAACGTGACTTAATATGCTCGAATACGGACTCGGAATCAATAGTATCCGACGTTGGCATTTAGCGGAGTGCAAATCTCTCAAAACCAACCTCAGATTCAGGCCAGTGGGTCATTCCGAGTCAAATGAGACTAATTTGGGCCAAAACCGACACCGGAAATAAAACCGTCTTTTAGCGACCGGGTCAAAACCCGGTCAAAGACGAATCCGACACAAAAATCAGCCAAATTCAGCTTCTAGAAGCTGGCGCCAAATCAGAATTCAAAAAATCAATCAAAACAACAAAATCAATTCTTTCCTATTTTAGCTCGATTTGCTTGATCCACTCGATCGAGTGGATAGACCCACTCGGTCGAGTGGAGCGCCAAAAATCGGGTATGGCCCGTTTGCAAGGGCACTCGATCGAGTGCACTAGGGCCACTCGATCGAGTGACCCTAGGTCGGGGGGTAAAGCCTATAAATACCCCCTTAACCCCATTCATTTCACAAGATTTTTCCATGTATTCTACCCTACATTTTCAACTCTAATTCATTCATCCTCTCCACACTTCAATCCTTAGTAACCCTAAGCGATACTACATAAAAAACCGAGTCTACATCCATCACACATACACACACACATACATATTCAAAACCCCGAGATCAAAACTCGTCAAAGACCCGAGAGCATCCTCTCCCTAACCAAACACACCCTAACTCACCCTACATATCTCGACACTCCCGCGCACACGCCGCTATTACGAGTTCGTTTCCGAGGCCATTAAGCATGTAGGTTGAGGGTGTCATCAAACCCCATTTCTTTTTCTCCTTTCCATTTTTTTTGATTATATATGTATTACTATTATTATTATTATTATTATTATTATTATTATTATTATTATTATTATTATTAGTCGATATTAACGACACTAATATTTTATTTACTAACACTAACCTTTAATTGTGTGCATACTAACCTTTATTTATTTTCGTTACTAACATTTTATTTATCGCACTCTAACATTTTATTTATGTATTCTAACACTAACTTTTATTTTTGTATACTAACACTTTAATTCCGTATTCTAACATCTAACATTATTATACCGTGTATATATACGTACTAGTATTAAAATCTCGGTTTCGAATACGTTTGACTATGACGGTCGCTTAAAGTCCATCTAATTCCTTTACGAGTAACGACGGAGGTGGCGCCTTTTCGAGGAGCGCCGCCCCAATGTGCTCAAGGACGTGATGTGATCGTGATCGGTCATAGTTGAACGTATTTGATCCCATTTCCAAGATTAGTGCGGAACCCGTTGACACGAAAACCGACATCACATAATCCGAAAGGATTAATTCCGATGTCGTGACGTAGAGGGATGCAATTTCGTCACTAATCAAACTTTTCAATCACATAATAGCATATTTCATAAAATCCTGATAACGGTCTCATAATCGTATAATATACGTTTATGACATCGAGAACCGAGTTGAATTTAAATAATGCAATATTTTTATTTAACTCGGTCAATTATCGAATTCAAACAAATAAAAATGAAACGAGCCATGCCTCGTACAGGGGGCACTCGATCGAGTGCCATGGGCCACTCGATCGAGTAGCACCCAAAAATCTGGACAGTAGCTAATTTAAAGACACACTCGACCGAGTCAGACCATGACTCGATCGAGTGAGTCCTGTAGCCCAGAAATTCGAGAGCTTCAATGCAATATTTGAGCCTCGTCATTTTTTTACGACTTTTAGTCGACACGTGCATAATCAATCACGTAATTCAAATTTTCAAAAATCATGCATATCACGACACCTAAAACGATTTTGATCGACGGTCTCGCACTATTAATTTTATGTCGACGACTCTTTAGTCGTATCCGACACATAATTGATTTAGGCTCCATTTCTCGAGGTGATAAGTCGGGACAAGGCATCGAGGTTCGAGATCCGGTTAGCACCACACCTAGGTCTCGAACCTCCGTCCTTTGATTAATATGCAATATAATGCGTAATTAATTAAGGTTCGTCCGTCTATCTAATTCACGATCTAGTGTGCATTTATTATATACGGGTCTTTGTCGGGTCGTGTATTTATTTATCACTCTTCTTATTTTATTCAATTATTCTATTTTATTGCTCGTTGTATTGTGAATTCCGGGTTGTATTCCGCCCGTGTAATTTGTAATTTATTTACGAGTTTTCTATTTTCGATGTTTGCCATTTATTTATTTAAATGAACATCACATGCTAAATCACTTTGACGTGAATCAAGATGCATTAAATGACGTAGCAAACCAATAATTCACATGCTTAGCCCGAAAACGCTGTTTGCATATCATTTAATTATTTTACTAGCGCGCGTACACGAACACGAACGATGTCTTAGTAGAGGCCGCCATTGTGCGGGCGGGGTTGGGTGTCCTTAGTGGGCTTCCCAACACGTACCCTCACCCCTTACTCAGAACCTTTGGTTTCCGGATGTCCGAAACCCTTGGCGCATGAGAGTCATTTTATATACGAAAGCCGGTGTAAACGGTATCGATATAGCAATGCAAAGGGACGAGCCCCATAAACTCTGAAATCGAAGTGGGCTTACTTTGTGTGTAGCCCATGACGACATAGAGTGGGCTCGTATGGTTCCGAATAACCACAAAATTCGGTGGCGACTCCATTTTGACTTAAATTTCGAACCCGAGAACAATCTTACCACGAGATTCATTCGCCTACCCAAACCCGCGCTTCGCCGCGTCGGGGTGGACCTACGTCATGTCCACAATTTGGCGACTCTACTGGGGATACCTGATGTACCACATGTCATCGGGGTTCCCAGGGTGAGACTCGAAGAGAAATCGTTCGTAGATTAGTGTGCGCGCATTAGTTTAATGATTCATGCATAACCCAAATTTGCCCGGGCCGGTTACTTGTGACCGACGTCCCACTATACCACGGTGCATTCCTACATGGGTGCGCTAAAGACATCGATGGTGGAACTCGTCTCGGTTTCGCGGCATGTCCTAAGACCAACTCGGCTTAGGGAGTCCGTCCATCACACGAGAAAGCCATCGTTGTTGGTATAGACCCTATTTTGACTGATCGAGACTTAGCGTAATGCATACATAAGCGTCGTTATAATGCTTGTTTGACTACGTGCTACTTGGTTTCCGTGTCAATTTTCAAAAACCGTCATTTCAAAATTGCATCTTTCCAAAAAATACCAAATTTTGAAAAACCCGAAATACTGTCCGTTTCGGGACCCGTCTTTTCAAAATATCCAAATTTCAAAAAAACTCGGAATGCTGCCGAAAATTAGACTTACGATTTGACTCAAAACAAGCTTTTTTTTTTTTTTTTTTAGTCGGCATGCTATCCATTTCAATTCGAATTTCCGATCCACCATTCGATTTTCGAATTTTCAAAATTCAATTTTCAAATCTTCGTGATGCCATTCGCGATTTTCAAATCCTCGAGATTCCATTCTCGATTCTCAAATCTCCGAGATGTCGTTTTCGATTCTCAAATCTTCGGGATCTCATTTTCAATTTTCAAATTTTCGGAAATTTATTTTCGATATTCAAATTTCAAAATTCCAAAAATTCAACTTTTCAAAAAATCGGTCCTGTCGGCATGCTGCCAATTTCGCGGGACCGTCTCCCAATTTTTCAAAATGCGAAATTACTCGCAACCATTCCAACATTTCAAAATGCCCGGTCCTATTGGCCCACTACCAATTTCAGGACCGTCCTCTCAATTTTCAAAATTCAATCATTTTTTAAAACCTTCCGATTATAGGACCTACCGTAATCCGTGTGTCGGGTCTTTTCATGATTTGTCGAAGGTCGTTAGCGTCGAAACTCCGTCGATCCTACATCACGGGTTTCTTCCCCATCCTAGTCCGCCTTTTTCTAAAGGCACAACCGACCAACACGAGTCATACACTCGTAAATGGAAGGTTCATAAACACTCGAGTCCTAACTAGAAAGTCACACGCAATTTTCCCTCCGACAGGACGGTCCCCACGACCTTTCGTAAGGGAATTTTGCCCGTCTTTCAATCCGTTAGTCGAGTCATCCCAATTCAAAAATCCTTTAACTTAAGGGTCTACCCTAATCACAGGGTCATCCTTATTCAAGTCAAGTCAAGGGTCTCTAGCATCGAAACTCCGCCGATCTTACATCGCAAGTTTCTTCCCTTACCCGTCTGCCTTCATCAAGGCCGAGTCAACCTTTTACAAGGCATAGGCCTATAACAAAAGGTTCGTGATCCTTACATCTAAGGGTCACTCGTCCATCACTCGAGTCTTAACAAAACCTGCAATCTCACTCAGGGGCTACCCTTCAGCAGAGCGGTCAATCACGGTTGCTCTAAGGGTCATGTCCTACCCACACTTTTGAGTCACTTAGATGCCACACCATCTGAGTCCTATAAGAGTCCTTAGTCTCACTTGGGGGCTATTCTCCGACGGGGCGATTAACCACAGTCGCTTCGAGAATCGCACCTTACCTTTTTTTAGGAGAGTCTAACCCGAGTCAAACCCGAGTTGTCTTTCCTCCCGCGCAATTTCCTATGCCTTGGCGTATTTGGGTTCCGAAGCAACATTTCTGATTACGTGGGTATTCTCGCAGAGTATGGCACCCACAACCGGGAATAGGGACATGGAAAACACCATCAATGAAATAAAGGCTTCGCTGGAAACAATGGTTAGTAGGCAGGCCATAACCGAAACCCATATAAGGTTCCTGAAAACCAACCAAGAGGCCATGAATGCTCGTTTAACTGTCATTGAACGGCAAGACTTCAATTCTGAATCGGTAAATACTGGGCCATTTGCCAAACTGATCAGCACGGTGCGTGAGCTCGAACAACAGTTCCACGCCCTTCAAGGGAATAACATTCATATTGAGAACTCCCGAGACTATACACCCATCAGTGAGAAACTACCAACAGATCTCAACTTAGAGGGGTTACCCATATTCGAAGGGACGGAGGATCCATTACTACACCTCCGAGCCTTCAAAGCATTTATGGCGATCAAGGGGGTCAAGGCCGACATGTTCATCAATTTGTTCGGCGCATCCCTCGGGAAATATCCAAAAGCCTGGTTCTATAGGCTTAATGCAAAAAGATTCCCCACTTGGGAAGATGTGGCTACCGAGTTCGCTAAAAACTATTCTGATAATACCGAACTTCAGACTACCATGCGGACTTTAGAAGTCATGGCCCAAGAGCCAACAGAGGGTTTCACCAAATACCTTCAACGTTGGCGGGCTGAGAGTGTTAAGCTGGTAGACAAGCCCAGCGAGAAGACACTAGTGGATGCATTCATCAACAAACTCCTACCCTCCTACCGCGTCCATCTTAGGTATGCCGGCATCTCAAACTTTGTTGTGCTTACCGAAATGGGCACTAGGATTGAAGACGATCTTCGACATAACGAAGATTTGGGTGAAGCTTCTACCGAAGGCTATACTGGACATCCACTTGAGTCCTTAGAAGCCGAAGACTACTGACAACCTCATCCAAGAGTCCGGATTTGATTTGAGTCCGAGTCTGAGTCCGAGTCTAGGATGTTCTATCTCTTTCAATTTCAAAGTCAGAGTCAGAGTCAACTGTATTCTGTCCTCTTTTTCAATCCAATAAAATCAGCT
This sequence comes from Agrostemma githago, assembly GCA_958450325.1. Lineage (NCBI taxonomy): Eukaryota > Viridiplantae > Streptophyta > Magnoliopsida > Caryophyllales > Caryophyllaceae > Agrostemma > Agrostemma githago. Next base: position 54,283,357 of record OY288258.1, on the reverse strand, counting down.
TTTTTTTCAGTCTCTCATATATGCTTCCCTTTTGTGTTTCCGAGAACATGATGAACACCATCATACACTGTGAGCACATGCACGTGACTATTATAGGCACATCTATAATGACTGCAGGAACTGAGACCCGTGTTTTCCCTTACCTGTTCCATGTCTGGCATAGACAGCCACATAACTACCCTTAGCAGGAGCGGTATCGAATCCTATGATAAATCTAGGAAGCCTCCTAGTTTGGGTTTAAGACGGGAGGCAAGCCCATTTACCACAATAAACACCCTCCAATAAGACTAACCAATCCCTATCTTAGGCGTTAGTCTGACTTGATGCCAAAAATACCCAACTCGGGACGATGCTCCCACTAAGCCTGCTCGGAATTATGATGACAATACCGAGATCCAAGTCACCATGCTTACCATAGAGTACTCCGCCGCGAGTTGCACTCACACAAACACCAACTAGGCTTACACCTTACAAAGGTTTAGCTCCACAAGCCTAATCCAATCGATGGGCCCACCCCCATATCCACCCACAACATCAAAGGGAGGGATAGCCGTGAAAAAAAAAACTAGACAAAAAAAAGTCCAAAGAAAAAAAACAAAAGGCCAAAACAAAAGAGCTGGCCCTGATCAACATCCCTCGACCAGATACGGTCAATCCCTTGACCGGGGCACGGTCAACTCAAATGAAGAATCCCACGACCGGGGCTAAGAGGTCAACCCAAAAAAAAACAAAAAGTTCAAATACCCATGATCGTGGTCAACGGTCAACTCAAGTCAAAATCCCTTGACCGGGATACGGTCAATTCAAAAATTACCGATGCCCATACCATCAAATAGAGGAGAGACAATTAAGTTGGTCAGCTAACACCACACTTAGCCTTCCCACATTACAACCCTCAAGACCTTCCCGAGACCGAGGCTAAGAGACAGCCCAGAATTTTGAGGATTCAAGCTCCATAGGATACACCCTAACCATTAGGGCCAGACATGGAAACCAGATCCCGCATCATCAAACCTGCCCAATCGAAGCCCGAGTCATTTTTACTCGACTTCCCCCTTTCCTACCACATTACAATACCTTACCCTCGAAGCCTTAGCTCCACAAAATCGAGCTCCAGATTTCGAAGCATCAAAGCCACTTATTGCCTGGCACCACATTTCCAAAAAACATCCAAACCAGTTACCAACCCCGAACACGGGAACTCAACCTGCGGTCGGCATAGAACATGCCCAAATAGTTCACACCACCTCTGGGGGCTATCCCGGAGAACGCTCACAGTCACAGGATCAACATCCTAACTGTTCTAGCCCTTTGATCAAGACATCACTGGGAATGCACCTAGCCTACACCATCGCTATGGCTAGTTACACACAAAGCCCTAATAAACAAGGCACCATAATAATATCTTCCAATCCACTGAACTACGGCCTGGTTTGATTTCACTACACGTGAATACGTAGGCAGCCTTTCAACAAAGGCACAACCACCCACATTGACACAAATAAAAAAGGCACCATCATTCCGGTCACGACACTCTCATGTTCTCAGCAGTTAGCGTTGTCGTCCTGGGGGCTTCTCTTAGGCAGAAGACCTCCATCCACTCACAAAATCCAGTGACTTTCAAAAACTAGCCTCCTTTTTATAGAGTGTCCTAGTACTCGGCCCAGTCGAAGACGAGAATCCGTCAGGGACTCAAAGCAACACCCACTTTGGGAATGTACCCCAAAACCAAAAATTCAAAGAGCACTAGTCTACGGCATTGCTACTGCTAAGCCTTGTCCTGCAGGAACAGTCTCATTACAGACTACTGCAATTCCCCTGTACCGGATCCTTCCCAGTTTGAAGTTTGACCGTGTTGCCACTCGCCTAGGCTATGGAGTAGCGCAAGCTTAAGAGTCTTGTCATCTTAGGTGGCCCACCCCCCTACCGAGTCACGGTCCAACCCTCGAGAGTTCAGTCGTGTCTGTCAACTCGTCCGGTCACGTCCAGAGTCGAGTCTGTCGGTATGTCTCTCTTCAAAATTCTTGTTTTGAAATTTGCAAAACTTAGCCATTTGAGAAAATCCTTTTTGACAAGGTCAAATTTCGGTCTATTTAAACTGCAAAATTCTTTTCTACCCCTTTTAATTTTGAAAACCTATCTCCTAGCACGTGAGTTGCTTTCAGGACTACGATTTCAAAGTGAAGTAAAAATCATTTTCCCCAGCGCAAGCCAGTCTATAGATGCTAGCTGCATTTCCCATGTGCTATCTTGCTATATACTATGCCTGCTATTTCTGCCTATGTATCTAACATTTCAGGTACCAGCATTGCTTCCCAACGGAACAACAAAGGCGGTGTTTTTCCTGGAATGCTACGTCCAAGACGTGATGTGTCGGCATACGGGTACACCCAAGACTTCAGAAGCAAGTCCCCGCGCAGCAACTTTTCTCCCCAGCGAGAGTCGGTGTTTTGTCTATGTGTTACATACAAGTTGTTATGTGTCAGCATACAGGTACACTCCAGACTTCAGAAGCAAGTCCCCGTGAAACTATTTAATTTCCCCAACGGAGTTAGCTTTTCCCCGGTGTGCTACATCCAAAGTGCGATGTGTCGGCATACGGGTACACCTACGCCCCAAAAGACAAGTTTTACTCCCCACGGAGCATCATCATCAGCTCAGGTACGACTCAAGGCTTCAAAAGCAAGCCCGTACAGCTCACATATTTCCCCAGCGGAACGCCCGAGGCGGCATTTTCCCCGAAATGGTACGGGATGGGCCCACATATAGGCACGCCCAGGACTTATGCTACAAGTCTGACTCCCCGCGGAGCTGTCATCATCAGGACAGGTATGACCCTCTACTTATGGCTGGCGAGCCCTTCACGCAAGTCTACTGGACTATAAACGACCCGACCGGAAGGCTGCCAGGTCGTAATCCTCGATTGGCCTGGTAGCTACTCTGACTTTCGCCTTGTCCAAGCCTCAGTCAGAGTGGGGGCTCTGTAGACACCCGCATTTTGCCTGCTAGTGTCTATAGCAGTTCCCGACAAAACACCCGATGATGATCGGACGTCAACGTGACTTAATATGCTCGAATACGGACTCGGAATCAATAGTATCCGACGTGGGCATTTAGCGGAGTGCAAATCTCTCAAAACCAACCTCAGATTCAGGCCCAGTGGGTCATTCCGAGTCAAATGAGACTAATTTGGGCCAAACCCGACACCGGAAATAAAACCGTCTTTTAGCGACCGGGTCAAAACCCGGTCAAAGACGAATCCGACACAAAAATCAGCCAAATTCAGCTTCTAGAAGCTGGCACCAAATCAGAATTCAAAAAATCAATCAAAACAACAAAATCAATTCTTTCCTATTTTAGCTCGATTTGCTTGATCCACTCGATCGAGTGGATAGACCCACTCGGTCGAGTGGAGCGCCAAAAATCGGGTATGGCCCGTTTGCAAGGGCACTCAATCGAGTGCACTAGGGCCACTCGATCGAGTGACCCTAGGTCGGGGGGTAAAGCCTATAAATACCCCCTTAACCCCATTCATTTCACAAGATTTTTCCATGTATTCTACCCTACATTTTCAACTCTAATTCATTCATCCTCTCCACACTTCAATCCTTAGTAACCCTAAGCGATACTACATAAAAAACCGAGTCTACATCCATCACACATACACACACACATACATATTCAAAACCCCGAGATCAAAACTCGTCAAAGACCCGAGAGCATCCTCTCCCTAACCAAACACACCCTAACTCACCCTACATATCTCGACACTCCCGCGCACACGCCGCTATTACGAGTTCGTTTCCGAGGCCATTAAGCATGTAGGTTGAGGGTGTCATCGAACCCCATTTCTTTTTCTCCTTTCCCTTTTTTTTGATTATATATGTATTACTATTATTATTATTATTATTATTATTATTATTATTATTATTATTATTATTATTATTATTATTAGTACTATTATTATTAGTCGATATTAACGACACTAATATTTTATTTACTAACACTAACCTTTAATTGTGTGCATACTAACCTTTATTTATTTTCGTTACTAACATTTTATTTATCGCACTCTAACATTTTATTTATGTATTCTAACACTAACTTTTATTTTTGTATACTAACACTTTAATTCCGTATTCTAACATCTAACATTATTATACCGTGTATATATACGTACTAGTATTAAAATCTCGGTTTCGAATACGTTTGACTATGACGGTCGCTTAAAGTCCATCTAATTCCTTTACGGGTAACGACGGAGGTGGCGCCTTTTCGAGGAGCGCCGCCCCAATGTGCTCAAGGACGTGATGTGATCGTGATCGGTCATAGTTGAACGTATTTGATCCCATTTCCAAGATTAGTGCGGAACCCGTTGACACGAAAACCGACATCACATAATCCGAAAGGATTAATTCCGATGTCGTGACGTAGAGGGATGCAATTTCGTCACTAATCAAACTTTTCAATCACATAATAGCATATTTCATAAAATCCCGATAACGGTCTCATAATCGTATAATACACGTTTATGACATCGAGAACCGAGTTGAATTTAAATAATGCAATATTTTTATTTAACTCGGTCAATTATCGAATTCAAACAAATAAAAATGAAACGAGCCATGCCTCGTACAGGGGGCACTCGATCGAGTGCCATGGGCCACTCGATCGAGTAGCACCCAAAAATCTGGACAGTAGCTAATTTAAAGACACACTCGACCGAGTCAGACCATGACTCGATCGAGTGAGTCCTGTAGCCCAGAAATTCGAGAGCTTCAATGCAACATTTGAGCCTCGTCATTTTTTTACGACTTTTAGTCGACACGTGCATAATCAATCACGTAATTCTAATTTTCAAAAATCATGCATATCACGACACCTAAAACGATTTTGATCGACGGTCTCGCACTATTAATTTTATGTCGACGACTCTTTAGTCGTATCCGACACATAATTGATTTAGGCTCCATTTCTCGAGGTGATAAGTCGGGACAAGGCATCGAGGTTCGAGATCCGGTTAGCACCACACCTAGGTCTCGAACCTCCGTCCTTTGATTAATATGCAATATAATGCGTAATTAATTAAGGTTCGTCCGTCTATCTAATTCACGATCTAGTGTGCATTTATTATATACGGGTCTTTGTTGGGTCGTGTATTTATTTATCACTCTTCTTATTTTATTCAATTATTCTATTTTATTGCTCGTTGTATTGTGAATTCCGGGTTGTATTCCGCCCGTGTAATTTGTAATTTATTTACGAGTTTTCTATTTTCGATGTTTGCCATTTATTTATTTAAATGAACATCACATGCTAAATCACTTTGACGTGAATCAAGATGCATTAAATGACGTAGCAAACCAATAATTCACATGCTTAGCCCGAAAACGCTGTTTGCATATCATTTAATTATTTTACTAGCGCGCGTACACGAACACGAACGATGTCTTAGTAGAGGCCGCCATTGTGCGGGCGGGGTTGGGTGTCCTTAGTGGGCTTCCCAACACGTACCCTCACCCCTTACTCAGAACCTTTGGTTTCCGGATGTCCGAAACCCTTGGCGCACGAGAGTCATTTTATATACGAAAGCCGGTGTAAACGGTATCGATATAGCAATGCAAAGGGACGAGCCCCATAAACTCTGAAATCGAAGTGGGCTTACTTTGTGTGTAGCCCATGACGACATAGAGTGGGCTCGTATGGTTCCGAATAACCACAAAATTCGGTGGCGACTCCATTTTGACTTAAATTTCGAACCCGAGAACAATCTTACCACGAGATTCATTCGCCTACCCAAACCCGCGCTTCGCCGCGTCGGGGTGGACCTACGTCATGTCCACAACTATTCAAGTCTGCAATTCCTCGCTCTTCAGGTATAACAGTTTTATTTTAGTTGATTATTTATATAGATATATTTCAAATTATTAAATATGGGTAAACAAAAAGTTTGTGTTACTTAATGTGATTAAATATAAACTTAATACAAGTAAAAATGTACAACACATATGTAATAAAACAATTCAAAAAAAATAAAGAATAAATTTTAATAAAATAAAAAAAATAAAAAATAACCATTAATGTATGACACATGGCAAAAAATTAAATTTGTAGATAATCACATTATTGGAGGTTACAAACTTTTTGGTTTCCCCCCCTTTTTTTTAAGGAAATAAAAAATAAATCTTAATATTTAATTTAAAGTATAAATTTATTGTTAGTATTAAAACTAAATGGTTTTTAAGAAAATATTACTTAGTCATTTAATTTAGGTGTTACATCTTTTTATCTACTTTTGTATTGTTCAATCACATTTAATATTATTAATTATATTTTTTATTATTAAGAACTTCATATTATACCTATCAAAGTAATATAATGGAGAGATGAGAAAAACCATTTTTATTTTGTGAAATTTTATTCACATTCAAATCGCTTTATTTCATGTATGCTCAATTAATTTTGTAAGAAATGAATTTGCATTGTTATTTGTTGATTACATTTTTATTTCTAATTTTATCTTTTGCATTTGTTTTTGTTTAGAGAACTTGTGCGAAACCAATAATCAAGTCTTCAATTTATCATTTTTCAGGTATAGTAATCTTATTTCAATAGATCTTTATATTGATTATTTTATAAATAATTTTCGAGTAACTTTAAATCCCATGGGTTTTGTGTTCATAAAAGTGAAATTTTATTTATGTTCAAAGTTGAAGTAATTTACAAAATATGCATGATTGAGAAGAGGTTGCAATATTTTGAATGTTAATCAAAGTAACATACTAATGATGATAATTATTTTGGTGTATTTAGTAAATCATCAATAAATAAATAAAAAATAGTAAGAAATGAAAAATAAAACTTCATATTTCACTTAAAGCATAATTTATTATTCTTGAGAACGCTTAATATTTTTCTAAAAATAAATTTTGATAATTTGGTTTTTTCACCATTTAATCCAATTTTGTCGTAATGATCGACCAATCAAATTTAATATAAATACTTACCAAAAAAATTATATAAAGCAATGAAGAGATAAAAAAATTTAGGACTTCGTATTTACATTTTTTTCACTTTATGTTTTAGACATTACCTTCAGTTTTGTAAGACATCAATTTGCATTGTTGTTTATTGATTCTAATTTAGTTTTAATTTTACCTTTGCATTTTCTTTAGATAATTTATGCGAAACCAGTAGTCAACTCCGCAATTTGTCATTTTTCAGGTATAATATTATATTTTTATTTGTCTTTATATTGATTTATTTTATAAATACATTTTACAGTTAACTTTAAGTCACATTGACTTTCTATTGATAAATGTGAACTTCTATTTATATTTAAAGTTCTAGTACTTTACAAAATATGATTGAGAAAAGTTTCAATATTTTGAGTGTTAGTTTAAAGTAAAATATCAATGACTAACAATTATTTGAGGCAAACAAAAATCGATATTTCACTTAAAACATAAATTTATTGTTATTAAGAAAGCATAACGGTTTTCTAAAAAAGAACCTTAATAATTTGGTTGGTTTACCTTATCATTTTCTTTTGTCTTGATAATCAATTAAAGTTAATATTAATCATTAAATTATCATGCATTAAGAATTTCGTATTATAACTAAAAAATAATATATTATATTTTCATCTATTTCGTCTTAAAGATTAATCAAGGTTAATATTAAATAAACATCATAGCGTAACTTAAAAAGAATATATAATAAAGCCATGAAGATATGATAAAAAAATATTTGGTAGTTTGTATTCACATTTCGATCGCTTTATTTCATGAATACGACCACCAATTTTTAATATATGATACTCCGTATGAATTTGCATTGTTGTTTGTTGATTATAATTTTAGTTTAAAATTTTATCTTCGGGATTTATTTTATTTACCGAAATTATGCGAAGCCACTGACTGCATGTCAAATCCATAATTTCTCAGTTTTTTTCAAGTATGATATTATATTGTTATTGATCTTTATATTGTTTATTATGTTTATAGACACGCTTCAAGATAACATTAAACTTTTGTTTTTCTTGTAAGAGTGAACATTTAATTATATTCAAAGTGAAAGTAATATACAAAAAATTATTGAGAAGAAATTGCAATATTTTGAGTGTTAATTTAAAGTAACATTTTAAAGAGTACAAGTTATTTGAGTAATGTATTTACTATTTATTAAATCTCAAAGTAATGAACATTATTCTATATTTTAATCACCAAAACAAAATACATATATGAAAATGGGAAAAGTGATCGAATATAGTAATTTAACAAATAAAGTATAGAGTTAGGCCCTGTTCTTTTCAGCATGTTTCAGACCAGCTCAGCTTCTATCAGCTCAGCTCAGCTCTTATCAGCTCAGCCCAGCTCCTATAAGCTCAGCTCAGCTCTAATATTTTCAGCCCAGCTCCGATATTTTCAGCTCCTAAAATAATACTTCAATAATAATAATAAAATAATTTTTTAATAATAATAATAATAATAAAATATAATAATAATAATAATAATAATATAATAATATTATTATTATTATTATTATTATTATCATTTATTTATTTATTTATATGAAATAGAAGTTGCATTAAGATCGAAACAAATTACAATAAGTTATTATTGTTGTTGTTGTTATTATTATTACATTTCGATATCAATGCAAGTTTCTTTTCATAAAAAAATAATATTATTATTATTATTATTATTATTATTATTATTATTATTATTATTATTATTATTATTATTATTATTATTATTATTATTATTATTATTATTATTATTATTATTATTATTATTATTACTCATATCTCTTAATGTTAATAATAATAATAATAACAAAATATTATTATCATCGTCATCGTCGTTGTTGTCATCATCAACTTCATTGTTATTATTATCGTTATTATTATTATTTTTTATTTTTTTTTATTTTTGCAGGAAAATTTATCATTTCATTGATCTTAATGAAATTACGTTTTGATGCAAAAGATATATCACACTATACTTTCTTATACAAAGAAATCAAGTTTTTCTATTTTTTTTTATCATCATTGTTATTATAATAATTATTAATATTATTATGCACTCCATAATATTTGAGGTCTTGAAATAGATATTACATTCAAATATTTACAACTCTGTCTCAATGCCATAACGATTAATTTACGTTTTTGTTACACTATTTTTTAGTGAACTTAATATCTAACATATATACTGTTCCGGTCACGGAAACAATTCACCCGGTCTTGAATCCGGGTTCTGTAATCGGAATGTTGGTGAGTAGTGGATTGTTTGATTTCCTTCAACCTCTCCTTTCTCCTCCTCCTATGATCGGACCTTCCCGGCGGAGTTGGCCTGCTCCCTGCACAATGAACGCACAGGGCCCCGGAGGTTGTCCGAGGGAACCCTCTCCGATGCCTAAGTTAGTCCGTGAAATGCCTTGATGAACCTAGCTCGTGAGGAACTAGGCGGCGTTTTTAGGAGTGAGGGTCTAGAGAGAGAAAATCCAACCCCTTCTAAGTGGGAAATGGGTGGGTATTTATACCTTCCCACAAGAGAGAGAGGAGAAGAGGGAAAAGAGCGGGAGAATGGGTGGATGTGAGGACGACACGTGGCCTCTCCTCATCCACCCACTTCCCATTACCTGAGGCGGAATGACGGATGGGCCCTCGGTTTCCCCTGCTCGTACTGGGGGTTTGGGTGCCCTGGAAACCAGCACACAGGGGACTTGGTGGCCCTGCTCGGCTGACAGCAAGACCCTGCCGAGCAGGCGCAAGCCTTGGAGTGCTTTCCGGTGGTCTTTTGCAGGGCGAGCCTGTTGGGCAATCCTCAATTCACCCTGAAGGCGAATTATTCCAGGGTGCCACAGGCGGGCGACCCGTGGCACTTAGTCAACTCCCATCAATTGGCCCACGCCGGTCAGAGGGAGGCAGGGTCTTCCTCTTGGCAGGCGTCTCTCGAGATGGAGTGCAGTTGACTTTTGGACTCCCTTGCCTTTAATGTGTTGCTTGTTCCCGAGGTTGGAGGCCCAAGCGCATTGGTTATGACAAGGAAGGTTGGAATGTTCTTCTGGTAATGATTACTTCTTGCAAAGCGGATTCTCGGGTAACGCGCAGATCCTGTGATTGGTCGCTTCCCCTTACAGGGTGGTTGAAACGCCATTAATGCACAGCCTTAGTTCCTTGTATAAATTCTGTTCCTCCTGCCATTCTTTACAATTCATCTTTAGCTCTCTTATTCCCCAAAGAAAACATGTCATGGATTACAAAAGTTCTCCTTCATCGCGGGGCCCGGGTGGTGACCCGCTCCTGGAAAGGAGGTTGGAGGCTAAGGTATCACAGGATGTCCTTCTGTGCCCTTCGCCGTAGCCGACAATTCAGCACCCGACTTCGTAGGAAACTCGAAAGGAAGGCGCGTGTCAGGGCAGGTAAGCGTCCTAAGAGGGCTTCACCGGCCGCTTCTAAGTTCCAGCGTTGCCCCCAGGGTGGGGGCTGCTTCGACAGGGGATGCCATGAATGCTTCCTCTGGCTGCACCCTGAGCAGTTTGACCCCAACTGTTCGAAGCTAACTTCTTCTCCAGAATCAGGTCCTTCCTCTCCCCTAATGAAGGTCAGCTGTGGCTCTTGCGACAATGCTCGGACAGTCCCCTATGGCAGGGATTGGGACGTTAGCAGCCGTGACTCCGGAGACAGTGACGGCCAGGGCTACTCTTCTGGCTGGAATGAGGACGCCGAGTCTGCGGACCCCTTTAAAGACTCAGATGACTGGGATTGGGGTTCCGACGCAGGGGGGTATAATAGTCTTGGGGATTACTCCCCAGGTTTTGACGATGACTAGCCTTCCCTTTGTCAGGCAGGTTGAGCCAGGCTTCCTGGTTCTTTTTGTAACTCAGCTAGGCTTTGTAACTTGCCCATTTCTTGGGCTTATTCTAATGAAAAAAAAAGATCAGGCGGTTCATTATTATTGTTTGTTTGCATTTTTTTTTTTGAAAGGGAGTGACGTCATTGGGAGGGTGTTAGTCCTCTGACGCCTATTTGCCTTCTCGAGGCTCTTCTTGGGAAGAGGAGGTTGGTTGTTAGAAACGTGACACGTGGGGGGTAGTTTGCGGGGAGAGCCTTGCAGAGAAAAGGTGACCCTTCAGTTGCCCGGACCTATATAAGCCCATTCTCTTCCCCTAATTCCCTTTTTAGCACTTTTGAAACTCAAACCTCTGCTTCTTCCTCACTCTCTTTGCTTGCTGAGAACTCTTTCAGGATTTCGAGGGACGCCTAACTTCGGATTTTTTCAGCGACAGTCATCTTTCTAGGTTAGAATCTTGATTCCAACTCTTCGTTTTTCTTCCTTTTTTTCTCATACTCCTTCGCGAAATAGAATGTCTCGTGCTCGCGCTCTTACTTTTAGTCCGTCGTCTGGAGGGACGGAGGGTAGGAGAGGGGGGAGATCCGACTCAGCCTCTTCCTCTGGGGTCAGACCCGGCGGAGGAAACCGCCCCGAGGAAGATGGGGGTGCCAACTCACCCGAACCCGCTCCTTTTGACGTTGTCGACTCCGACGACGGTGCATTGGAGGTAGACCCCACTACCATTGCCGGCCTTGCTCCCAGGGAGAAAGGGAAAAAGTATTTCTTGGATAAACACAAATACCTGGTTCCTTTGAGAACCTACCCTGAAACCAAGAATCGAGACCTGATTCTGGAGAGCAATGCTGCCGGGGAGATTGAGAAATTTTATCACTTTGGGGAGGGATACACTGTTATAATTCCCGGGGAGAGAGACACGGTGTGCTGCCCTCCTGACGGCTGTGTGGCAGTTTACCACAAGAGCCTGGAATTCGGCCTACGATTCCCTCTACACCCCTTCTTGGAGGAGGTTTTTAGGAGGATGAACGTGGCCATTGCTCAGCTGATTGCCTCGGCGATCAGGACCCTGGTGGCCTACACCTGGACTTGCCTCTTTCATGGGGAAGGGCCCTCTATTGATGCCCTGCGCGCCATGACTTGGCTACAAATGGTGTCCTCATCAAGGGGGGATGACTCCCCTGGGTACTGGTCCATTTTGAAGTCGGAGAAATATGCTCTGGTCTGGCCGGCTTTGAACAGCCTGAAAGACTGGAAAGACAATTTTCTGTATGTCCATAGTGCTTCAGGGTGGCGGATCCCTAGGCACTTTAGGAATCACGTGCATACCCATATGGAAACCCGTGAAGAATACCATCCGGGCGTCGGGGGAAAAGATCTGAAGGTGAAGCTGAGCCAGGCAGACGAGAGCTTGGTTAAGAAGTTTAAGGTTACTGAGGGGCCTCCCCCTAATAAGCCTGCTTTCTGGCTTCCTCACGCAGATCTCATCACCACTGATGAATATCTTACCCCGCTGGGCCTGATTCCCGGCCTTGAAGGTAGTTTAGGGGCTTCAATTGGCCTGATTTTTCTCGAGGTTTCCATCCCTGTTTCCTTAACTGGCTTTTTACCCGTCCTGCAGGTGCTGCTTCTCGCCTTTGGACAAGGAAGCAGGTGAAGAGGCTTGGCCTGTCCGAGGAATTCGTTGTTGCTCAAAAGTGCCCTTCTCTTCCCTCTAACTTCAAGAAAGGAGAGAAGAACTTAATGAGATTTGTGAAGGAATTCGCCTCTGGCAGACGACTCCCCTTCCCTCCACGGCTAAAGCCGGCGGCTCCTTCCCCCAATGCTCAGGGTGTGGAAGCTGAGGTTACTTCTGTGGCGACCCCTTCCCATGCTCACCGGCAGGGTGATTCTCCTGCCGGGACTCACATTTCGCAGGGGTCCCACCCTGCGGACTCTGAGCAGACTGGGGAGAGTGCTCCTTTGGTCCACAGGAGAAAGAGGAATAGGGAGACTCCAGGGACTGTGCCTATGGTTGACTTGGAGGCTGAAGTGGAGACCCTCGAGGCGAAGCGCCCTGCTCACGACGTCCCGGGCACTTCCATTTTGGAGGAAAATGTAGAGTTCCATTGTACCGCAGGCGACAGTATTGATGTGTCAGGCCTGCTCTTGGACTCTGGCACTGTCTTGGCGGACCGCCTTACCCAGTCTATAACCACTACTTCCAACCAGGTGATCCAATACATACAGCGCACTTCCAAGGTGCTGCAGGCCTCTGCCGAGCTGGCGGCCCTCAGCCGCCTAAGTGATGAGGAGCTGACTGTCACCCCTGGGGCCCACCTCCTGATCGCCTAGCCATGGTTGAAAGGGATGTGACCCTGATTACTGGCTTGAGGGACAAGCTGACAAAGCAGGAGAGCGATTTGGAGGAAGCGAAAGGGCAGGCCATTCAGTGGAAACTCCAAGGGGAGAAGGCTGTAAGGGAGGCGTCCAAGCTGGAGGTGGAACTGCAGGAGAGCCGTCTGGCAGTGGAGCGTGCTAGAACGTCCCTGGCCGAGATGGAGCATTTCAAGAAGAAGGCAGCTGATTTGGAGGAGGAACTGTCCAAGGTCAACTCAGATTTCAAACAGTCTCAGACCGGGTGGCAAGATGAGAAAGATGCCATCCTGAAGGAAGCTGAAGCTGCCACGGACTTGAGTTTTGAAAATGGGGCTACTTTCTCCTTGGAGCTTGTTATGGAGGTAATCAAGGAAATGTTTCCTGTCTTTGACGAGGACGCATTTCGAAACCTTTATGCTGCCAAGAATGAAGCTCTGGCGGCCGGAGCCCCTAAGGAGCCTGCTGGTCCCAGCCATGATGTGCCTGATGCTTAGGCTTTTTCTTTGACAATAACTCTTTTGTGCTGAGCCTTAGTATGGCCAGCTTGTCTGTAATGTTCTGACCTTTTCGGATCTTTATTTTGGGTTTTGTTTTAACAATATTACTCTTTCTTGGATTGATTTTCGAATATTTGCCCTCTATTTCTGCTTGCTTTGCTTTCCATAGAGTATGGCCTGCCCCCTGCCTGCCCGGAGGTAAGCAAGGTGACAATTTGCGTTTTTTTACGAGGTTGGGGGGCCTGTCCCCAGTCCTTGTTCATTCGGCATGTCCCTGGCTTTTGATCAAAGTCCAGGAGGCCTGCCCCCTGCCTGCCCTGAGGTAAGCAGGGTGACACTGCGTTTTTTATACAAGGTTGGGGGGCCTGCCCCCAGTCCTTGTTCATTTGGCCTGTCCCCGGCTTTTGATCAAAGTCCGGGGGGCCTGCCCCCTGCCTGCCTAGAGGCTAGCAAGGCGGCGTTGCGTTTTTTTTATACAAGGTTGGGGGGCCTGCCCCCAGTCCTTGTTCATTTGGCCTGTCCCCGGCTTTTGATCAAAGTCCGGGGGGCCTGCCCCCTGCCTGCCCAGAGGCTAGCAGGGTGGCGTTGCGTTTTTTATACAAGGTTGGGGGGCCTGCCCCCAGTCCTTGTTCATTTGGCCTGTCCCTGGCTTTTGATCAAAGTCCAGGGGGCCTGCCTCCTGCCTGCCCAGGGGCTAGCAGGGAGGCGTTTGAATTTTTTGTTGGGGGGGGCCATTTTCCTTAGTTCTGGCAACAGGGGGGCCTCCCCCTATTGCCCCCTGCTCGTTTGTGTGTGAAAACGCAAGTTTGAACAGGCAACGAGTATAGACTTGAAGTTCTTTCATTTCTTTGTAAAAATTTACCACAAGGGTGGTCGGAGCCATCGACATTCTTTGACCGTTCTCCGCCAATTTTCCAGGAAACAAAAAACTATTTTAAAATCTTGCTAGACATAATACTTCTTTAGGGTGTCTGCGTTCCAGTGAGCACTCAACTCTTGGCCCTCAAGATTGGCGATTTTATACGTGCCTGGCCCTAAGATTTGAGTTACTTGGTATGGACCTTCCCAGTTAGCGCTAAGTTTGCCGTGCTCTTTTGATTTTCCCACAGCCTGTGTTTTCCTGAGGACTAGATCACCCATCTGAAAATTTCGCTGATGCACTCTCTTATTGTACGCCTTCCTCATTCGTTGCTGGTAGGCGACGATATTGGCACTGGCCTCCTCCCTCACCTCACTGACCAGATCTAAGGCCTCAGCCATTGCTACTTCATTCGCAGCTTGGTCGTACTGTAGGGAGTGCAGGGAAGGGATCCTGGCCTCGATTGGTAATAGAGCCTCTGCACCATATACCAGGCCGAACGGGGTCTGGCCCGTAGATTCCTTTCGGGTGGTCCGGATTCACCAGAGTATGCTGGGGAGCTCGTCGGCCCACCTGCCTTTGAGGTTATCTACCATTTTCTTCAGGCCATTCAGGATCTGCTTGTTGGCTGCCTCTGCCTGTCCGTTGGTTTGAGGATGGCAGACGGCAGAGTAAGCAACTGCGACTCCATGACCTTCCAGCCAGATTCTTAGGGGGTCATTATCGAATTGCCTTCCATGATCAAACACTAGCATTTTTGGCAGGCCGAATCTAGTGATAATGTTCTGCCATATCACCTTCCTGACTGCAGGCTCGGTGATGTTAGGCACAGCCTCAGCTTCTACCTACTTGGTGAAGTAGTCGATAGCTACGATCAAGAACTTTCTTCCCCCGGTGGCCACCGCAAAAGGTCCTAGTATGTCCATCCCCCACTGAGCGAAGGGGATGGGGGACAAGATTGGCCTGAGCTCCTGGGCCGGGGCATGGATGGATGGGGCAAAAAGCTGACATTTCCTGCACTTTTGAGTCAAGTCTTTGGCGTCGGTCAGCAGGGTCGGCCAGTAGTATCCGGCTCTCAAGGCCTTGTGTGCCAGCGACTTTCCTCCTATGTGATGGCCACATATGCCAGAGTGGATGTCATCCAAAACTTCCGCTGCCTGCTCTGCCCCCAGGCACCTGAGCAGGGGGGGCGAGAAAGATTTCTTGTACAAGTCCTCTCCTATAATGATGAACCATGCAGCCCTTGCCGGCATTTTTCTTTTTTGTACGGGGTCAGTCGGTAAGATTCCATGCTTTTTGAACAGGATGATGGGGGTTCTCCAATCTTCAGGCCCTGCCTCTTCCACCGCGCCGACGGTCTGGCTGGGGATGGTAGATTTTTCCTGGATGACGTCCACCCATACCGATCTTCTTATATCCTGCAGGCTGGAGCTAGCCAGCTTTGACAGGGCGTCCGCCCGGTTGTTCTGGGATCGAGGGATCTGTCTGATTTCGTATGATTTTAGTCCTGACAATTCCCTCTTCACCATTTCCAGGTACGCGGCCATTGTTTGGTCTCTAGCCTCATACTCTCCATTGATTTGGTTGGCGATGAGTTGGGAGTCTGTTGCCAGGACAATCCGCTCCGCGCCTGCAGCTTTGGCTAGATTGACGCCCGCTTCGTACTCAGCTTCATTGTTTGACGCGGGAAAGACAAATCTGAGAGCATGCTCAAAGTCGGTCCCTTTTGGGCTGGTCAATACTACCCCAGCCCCTGCTCCATTAGCCGTGGAGGACCCATCGGTGTATACTATCCACTCGCCGGGGGTTGGGCTATCCTCCTCAGAGTGGGAACATTCTGCCAGAAAATCGGCCAAGGCTTGGGCCTTGATGGCTGTTCTTGATTGGTATGTTATCCCTAGTCCACTCAACTCGATAGCCCACTTTAGCAGCCTGCTTGACTTTTCAAATTTTTCCAGCACCTTCTCTAGGGGCTGGTCTGTTAATACTACGACAGGATGTGCGTCGAAGTATGGCCTCAATTTTCTGGCCGCTATAACAACCGCGTAGGCTGCTTTTTCGACCATAGGATAGTTTTTCTCTGCTGCCCCCAGGGCATGACTTACAAAATATATGGGCTGCTGAGCGCCTGCTTCCTCCCTCAAGATGACCGCGCTGACTGTCACATTGGTTACAGCGATGTAGAGGAAGAGTTTTTCCCCTGCCACTGGTCTCGCCAGGATGGGGAGTCTCTTTAAATGCTCCTTCAACTGCCCGAATGCTTCTTTTTGCTCGTCCTCCCATTTGAATTGCTTGTTGCCTTTCAGTACTTTGAAGAATGGGGTTGACTTGTCTGCTGACCTGGCGATGAATCGTGCCAGGGCGGCCATGCGGCCTGTCAGACGTTGGATGTCCCTGATGGTTTTTGGCTCAGGAAGGTCTAGAACAGCCTGAACTTTCTCGGGGTTGGCGTCTATCCCTCGAGACCTGACCAAGAAACCCAAGAATTTTCCAGAGAGAAACCCAAATGTACACTTCTTCGGATTGAGTTTCATTTGGTAGGCGCGCAGGGAGGAGAAGGTCTCCCGCAGGTCTGCCAGGTGCTCCTTGTCCCCTTTGCTCTTCACAATGGCGTCATCGACATAGGCTTCTATGTTCCTGCCTTTTTTACTTTCGAACACCTTGTCGACCAGGCGTTGGTACGTGGCTCCTGCGTTTTTCAGCCCGAATGGCATCATCTTGTACATGTAGGTGCCTGAACTAGTGATGAATGCGCACTTAACTTAGTCCGGCTGCCATAAGTACACCTGATGATACCCTGAGAAGGCATCCAGGAAGCTTAGCATAGTATATCCACTGGTAGCGTCCACCAATTGGTCGATCCTGGGGAGTGGGTAGCAATCTTTCGGGCAGGCTTTGTTGAGGTTCGTAAAGTCCACGCACATTCTCCATGCGCCTGATGATTTTTTGACCATGACTACATTCGCCAGCCACTCAGGGTAGTCACAAACTTCTATAAAGTCCGCCTTCAAGAGTTTTTCAATTTCTTCCTTGATTGCCAAATCTTTTTCTGCGGACATGTTCCGCTTTTTCTGCTTCACAGAGCGGGCGTCCGCGCTTACGTTTAGCCTGTGAACGATACACGCGGGATCGACCCCTGGCATCTCATCCGCCGAGTAGGCGAATACATCCTTGTTTTCTTTCAACAGCTCGACCAGTTCAGCCTGGTAGGATTCTTCCAAGTCGGCCCCTATAAGGACTTGCCTCCCTGGCTCCAGGTCCACCAGCATGCTTTCTCCCCCAGATTCCAGGTGGTTTGGCGCCTGTTTACCGACTGGAATCTCGCCTTTCCTGCTGGGGGAACCGTAGGCTTTTCTCTTTCCTTTTCTTTCGCTTTCGTGAGTCTGCAGGGCCACGGAGTAGCACTATCTGGCCGACTCTTGGTCTCCGCGCACTTTTCCTTCTAGGCCGAAATCAGTAACATAGGCTATAGTGAGAGCCCTAATTGATATGGCCGCTTCAATCTCGTCCAGGGTGGCTATGCCGATCAGGGCGTTGTAAGCAGACCTCGCATCCACTACAACGAATGATGCCCTGACATTTCTGGCAGTAGCTCCCTCCCCAAATGTTACAGGTAGGTCTATGATCTCCATGGGCAACACGCTTGCTCCGCTGAACCCATATAATGACCCAGGGGCAGGTCGTAGGTGCCTTTTCTCCAGACCCATTTTGTCGAAGGCGTCTTTGTACATCAAATTCGTGTAGGCACCGGTATCCACCATGCACCTCCGAACAATGTGGTTGCTGATTACCAAGGATAGCACCAAGGGATCGCTGTGGGGGTATACCACCCGCCCTGCATCCTCGGGGGTGATGCTCAGCGTTACTCCTTTCGGGCTTCCTGCTCTTTCCGCGTAGCAGATTTGGTTCCTTAGCTCACGAATTTGCCTTTTCTGCCCCCTTCGGCTGACTAGGCCTTCCGCATCCCCTGATAACACATGGATTACCAGGCGGTTCTGTACCGAGCCCTCGGGCTTTTCAGGCGCTTCTTTCTGAGATTTATTCCTGGCTGCGTAGTTGGCCAACCAGCCATTCCTGATCAGCTTCTCAATTTCATCTTTCAGGTGGCGACATTCTTCGGTGGTGTGGCCTACGCAGTCGTGGAAAGTGCAGAATTTCTTGGGGTCCCCTTTTGGACTGCGCGGTTTGCTGGGGCGATTCCATTTAGCAGTCTCCTTTTCCAGCTCGAAGATTTCAGCCCTGGATTTGTTGAGGGTTGTGTAACTGTCGAACCTGGGCTGGTAGACAGTGCGCTCCTTTTTAGGGGTATCCCCTTCCTCAGTTCTATGCCTTCCGGATTCGTTTCTACCGCGTCCACCCTGCGGTCCCCCCTGCTGCCTGGTAGGGCATGCGGGGGTCTCCGGCAGGCTGTGGAACTCTTCCTGCAGCATAAACTCCTCTGCAATCTTTCTGGCTTTGGCCAGGGTTTCCGGCTGGGCCCTGATCATTTGGTTTTTCATCTCGCCGGGGAGCAGGGAGTTGGTTAGTGCATACGCTGCTGTTGGGTCGTCAATTTCTTTCACCTGCTGGAATGATAGGTCGAATCTCTTTAGATATTCCCTGACAGTTTCGCCCTTCTTTTGCCTGAGGGTCATCAGGTCGAAACGGGTGAGACGCCGTCTTTTGTTTCCAGCATACTGGTCCAGGAACATCTCTGTCAGCTCAACGAAGAAAGAGATTGACCCCTGCGGGAGGTCCCTGAACCAACCCTGGGCTAGGCCCACCAGGGTGGTGGGGAAGATCTTGCACCAGACTGCGTCGTCGGCGTCGTACATGCCCATGTGGCTTTCGTACGCGGCCAGGTGATCTTCCGGATCTGCAGTTCCGTCGAACTTTACAGTCGGCATCTTAATCTTCGGGATAGGATACGCCTGAACCTCAGGCTGAAGCGGGGTCTTGGTTGGCCTGCCCACCATTTTTGACCTGCTCGCGCCTGAGTAGTGACCGTAGTCGTCCCTTCTGTCAGGGGTCGGTCTCCTACTTTCAGGGGAGCGGTGCCTTGGTGGGCGCCTGCTTATCGCCTCATCGTCCTGGGAAGGGGAGTGATACCGTGAGCGCTTTTTCTGGGCAGGCTCGAGGTTATCACCCTGACGGTGCCTGGGCCTCATAGGCTGACCGTTGTTGAGCCTGGATTGCAGGCTTTGGGATAGCCCTGGGGCAGGCCGCAATCCCTCAACCGGTGTCAGCCTGGAGAATACATCTTGTTTCTCTCCCAAGCGTTTGGACACTGGCTCCTTGTGCTTCATGCGATTTCTCAGGTCCTGGGATAGGCCTCCTCTTTCACGAGCGGCCGTGGATTCTGTAGTATGAATAGAGAATGCTTCCGCATGACCAGCTACCTCCTGCTGTGCAGGTGGTTCCTGACGGGCTTCTGAGATTCGCCTTTGCACTTGTGCATATGCCTGAGCCGTCTTCCTAGCCTTTTTCTGAACGTTTCTGACGGCGGTCCGCTTTGTGCCCCCGGTTCCTTCTCCACTTTCAAAGTGGAGCAACCTGGGGGTCGTGGCGACCCTGCCTACCAGATCGTCCGGAGTGAATTCCTGATCCAACATAGCTGAGAAGAACGCCGCAGTTTGTGCCATCTGAGCAGCGGTGAGGTTCAGAACTTGCCTCGGATTGCCCCCCTGCCCTGCCATGGCATCTCCCCCCTGGCCCGGTGCCCCCAGAAGACTGGCTCGCCCTACGCCTGGAATCGTGGCGGCAGGTGTTACTTCTGGTGGCATGCCATATTGGGGGGCTTTTGGCGGGTTTGCCACCGAGCTGGTGTCGAAAATTTCAGGCATGTTCGATTTTGAGTGGTTAATTTGTTAAGTTCGTGTTTTGGAATTGTTGATTTTGTGGGTAATCTCGTGGGTACAACCTAGACCTTCCCCACAGACGGCGCCAAATTGTTCCGGTCACGGAAACAATTCACCCGGTCTTGAATCCGGGTTCTGTAATCGGAATGTTGGTGAGTAGTGGATTGTTTGATTTCCTTCAACCTCTCCTTTCTCCTCCTCCTATGATCGGACCTTTCCGGCGGAGTTGGCCTGCTCCCTGCACAATGAACGCACAGGGCCCCGGAGGTTGTCCGAGGGAACCCTCTCCGATGCCTAAGTTAGTCCGTGAAATGCCTTGATGAACCTAGCTCGTGAGGAACTAGGCGGCGTTTTTAGGAGTGAGGGTCTAGAGAGAGAAAATCCAACCCCTTCTAAGTGGGAAATGGATGGGTATTTATACCTTCCCACAAGAGAGAGAGGAGGAGAGGGAAAAGAGCGGGAGAATGGGTGGATGTGAGGACGACACGTGGCCTCTCCTCATCCACCCACTTCCCATTACCTGAGGCGGAATGACGGATGGGCCCTCGGTTTCCCCTGCTCGTACTGGGGGTTTGGGCGCCCTGGAAACCAGCACGCAGAGGACTTGGTGGCCCTGCTCGGCTGACAGCAAGACCCTGCCGAGCAGGCGCAAGCCTTGGAGTGCTTTCCGGTGGTCTTTTGCTGGGCGAGCCTGCTGGGCAATCCTCAATTCACCCTGAAGGCGAATTATTCCAAGGTGCCACAGGCGGGCGACCCGTGGCACTTAGTCAACTCCCATCATATACCATTCAATATAACATATGAGTGTTATTTCTATTGTATTAAGATTTAAGAATATCAAAATTTAAAATTTTGTATATTACATAATCAAAGATATATACCTAACAAATATTCTATTGCCAAGTATGAAAAAATAAAAGTAGAAATCAAATGAATTGGAGTGAGTACTATGTTATTATTATTATTATTATTATTATTATTATTATTATTATTATTATTATTATTATTATTATTATTTTGCAAGAAGATTATGACTCATATTATTCATCCAAAGAAGGAACAACATGAACCTACTTACAAAAGATAAAGCCCCTATAGAATGAACTACATAGAAATCATCCTCCTACTCAAATCCACATTAACCTTCCTCATCCTAATGAACACATCAAACTTAATTTGGCTCAAAATAGTCTCAATAGGCTTTACATTAGCATAAAAAAGACGACCATTCCTCTCAGCCCATATATAGTAGACTGCAGCAGCAATACAACTTCGATACCACCCATTCTTCCAATGCTTGATGCTTCTCCTTGTAGAAACCCACTTCGCTTCAGTCAGCAAATGATTACTTCGACCTCTAACCCTCATCCACGCCTTCAAACCCATCCAAATCTGAGCAGAAAAGGAGCAGGAGAAGAACAAATGCTCGCATGATTCAGATGCATGAAGACAGAGAGAACACCTGTTTACCATAGGTAGCCCCCGATTTTGCAGAAAATCCACTGATGGCAGCTTCTTTTGACAGGCAAGAGATGATATAACATCATGTCTAGGAAGGACTTCCTGCCCCTTGAATATCTTGAGCCAATGCTGTTTCCTGAACTTCAATCTAAACCAGTCATAAGCCAGATGCAAACTAAATTGACCCTCCTTAGTCCAGGTATTCATTAACTTCACCACAGCAGCAGGACTCCCCTCCGCAGTAATGAGTTCCTCCATAATCTGCAACAAACTTTTTAGAGTGCATGTAAAGCGCTCTTGCTTATGTATCTCTCATATCCTCCGCGGCCCGATCACATACGCTTTAACCCAAAGAGACCACAAATCATGACCTCCTTGTAGCACCTGCCACAGCCTACCTGCAATATGTGCTTGATTCCAAGGACGCAAGTCCCTTATATTGAAACCTCCTTCCTCCCATGGAGAACAGATGCTACTCCAGCTCTTACAAACCAGCCCCTTCCTTACCAACATACCAGTCCAGAAAAATTTCCTACAGCAAACAATAATTCTATTCAACACATTACCAGGAATCAAGGTGTAGGCTGCCCAAAAATTGAACATCCCAAATATGACTGAGTTAATTAATTGAGCCCGTCCTGCATAGGTTAGAGTAACAACAGACCATCCTCCTATAATTGCCTCAATCTTACTTAACAGCCCAGAATAGTGTTCCATTCTATTGATAATATCATTCAGGGGAAGACCAAGGTATCTACAAGGAAAGGTTCCCAAGGAGAAACCAATATCCTGAATAATGAGTTCCTTTACAACAGCATCAACCCCTCCAAAGTAAATCTCAGATACCAAGGTATTATTATTATTATTATTAGTACTACTACTATTAATTATTATTGTTGTTATTATTATTATTATTATTATTATTATTATTAATTGATGTTATAATTTTTTTTTTCATTTTTTAAAATACTATTAGATCATTTATATAAGTAGTTATTAGTTTCAGCTTCTTTTACTTAAGCTCAGCTTTTATCAGTCCAGCTCAGCTCCTATCAGACCAGCTCAGCTCAGCCTTGTTTCAGCCAAAAAGAACATGGCCTTAGTATAAATTAAAAAAAGTGAAAATGAATATCTCAATGATTTTCACGGGATTAAAAAACTAGGTCACATTCGTTGAAGGGACGTACATAAATGTGATAAATCCATGTTTAGTGATACTTTTACAAAAAGAAATATTAAGGTTATAATAAATAAAGGACATATCACGGAAATCGGGTTTCAAAATAAAATATAAAAAATAAAATAAAAGATATATCATTGAAATTGGTCGATGTATAAGTTCTGTAATTTATTGACATTGTTGAATTGGGGAGATTGATGTGTATAATAATTGGTGGCAATCTACATTTTGGACCCAATTATTGAAATTGAAAATAAATTCAAAACGTTTACTATCCGGTTAGGTATGCAAAAAACGATCGACACATATTGTTGAACCAACATATACAATGAATGAAAGACTTGGTCATGATTATCAAGAATCCGTGCACAAAATTTTGAAACAAATAATCCCGTGAATTTCACGGGTCACGTACCTAGTTCCTATTTTATTAAGTAACCAAAATCTATAAAAATGTTATTGAGTTTATTTTTACACAACTATAAATATTTAATTAATATTTAGATATTTAAAGTTAGATTTATTATTAATTAAATAAAATAATGATCAAAAGACAATTGGTCCCACTAAAAAGATAGTATGAAACTTCAACAGGTAAAAATATAGAAGTTTCATATGTACAAGAATATGTTGATGTGGCAACAAAAAATATGGTAGGAAGTTCCTACCATCGCTATTGCCCTAATTAAATGAGAAAAAATGGATTGAAAAAGTATGAGAGATGCTTATTATATTAACTAAATGAGAAAAAGTGGTGTAATATAAAAAAATAGGGAAGAAGAGGTGTTTCAACCCGATTAGGAAACATGAAAGATCATTCGAAATCGAAGGGAAAATTACTTTTCTTATTATTTTAATTACCCTCTAATTTTTATAAAAGCTAAAAAAATAAAAATAAAATAAAAAAATCACATGCAATATATTATTTGTAATTGGGCACAAAGGCTAATAATGTTTTCCCTCTAAAATTAGAAGAAGAAGTATCTTAATTATTATCTAATAAATACTATCATTAACTATCTTATAATTAATTATTGTTTAATAAATACCCCATCCATTTCTTTTATATATTCCACAATGATTTTTGGAAGAAAATTAAGAAGGGTGGAAAATGTGGAGGAAAATGAAAGTGTGAAAAGAAAATGAGGTCACAAATAATAAGAAGCATAAAAAATGTACGGAATACTAAAACGGAAAGTGAAAAATAATAGGAAAAATTACCAAAATAGAAAATGTGGAAGATTATAGAGAAGTAGAGGGAGTACTATATTGTAATCTTCTCTATTATACAATGACGACAACCATCCAAAATAAGGGGATTGAGTTATCACGGTGCATAATGTTTGATTCGTTATAATGATGGAGTAGTTGGTCACATGTGAGTAGACCTGTTGAACGGGTCGGGCGGTCGGGTTTCGCATTCGGGTAAAATACAGATCGAGTGTATTTCGGGTTTAAAAAATATGGGTTTTATACGGATCGGGTTTATACGGGTTTCGGGTCAAATACGGTTTATTAACGCACTTTGAAAACATTAATTTGTTTTACTTTTTTTTATCATAAATAAAAACTTATTCTTAATTTTCTTAATCATCTCATTTAATATATGATAATACATGTTTTATTTAATATATGTTAAAATATCTACTGGAAGGGAGGGAGAGAGAGAGAGAGTCCACTTATATATGTTGAGTCCGTGAGTCCCCATCTTAACCCTTGATTCAATGTTACATTAATGGACAAGATTTGATCTCATAATTAAGGAAATAACTATAATATCTATCAAAATATATTTTCTTTCTCTCTCTTCCTTAATTATCTCGGTACAAATTCTCTCTTTCCTATCAAATTTTTAATTGTCTCTTTCTCTCACACAACAAGTTTATTTAAAATTAAGTTTTTTTTTTCATCTTCAGCAAAAAATCATCCGTTCCCTACTGCCATTGTACGTATGTTACCATGTTACTGCCATAATCCATAAACTATGTTATTGTAACTTATACGTTGTGTTACTCTAATTCATGAACTGTGTTACTTTAACTCATAAAATATGTTACGTTGCATAGTCTCTTGCAAAAATTGTTACTGTAACTCATACAATGTGTTACTTTAATTCATGAAATGTGTTACTTTAACTCATAAAATCAGTTACGTTGCATAGTAGTCTCTTGCAAAAACAGGAGTTCCAATTAACAAAAAGAACAATGTTTGTTTTTATTAAGATACTCCAAAACAAAAAGTGGTACAAGATTCCAACTAAATCAACTCCATTACAATTCCAATGTTTCACACTTGTTACTCATAATGTCCTACTTATAATTCTGCTTCTTCTTCATCCTTCTCGTTCTCTCCGTCTTCTTCTTTTTCATCTTCTTCATCATCATCTCAGAAGCTTTGATTTAATCTCACCGCCGCACAATGGAGGAAACTCTCACCCACATCCCTACATCATTCATGTGGATTAAAGTAACAGATAACAAGAATTAAAGTAACAGATGAAGTGCATTGAAGTAACATTGAATTAAATTAACAGAGTATGCTTATATACCAGGTATAAAGTAACAGAGATCAGACATTAAAGTAACAGATAGTATGAATTAAAGTAACAGATAATGTTCATTAAAATAACACCAGATATAAGTTAGTGCCAAAAATTCATATAATGATAAAAATGAGAGTATGACGCAGTATCTTACTCTTTGATATTGTTTCCTATTTTGAAGTCATCACGTCTCATAATTATAGGAAGTAATATTTTTTTTATATGGCGTTACTCTTTGATATTGTTTCATATTTTGGTGGCAATCACGTCCCATTATTATAGGAAACAATATCTTTTTTTTTTTTTAATATGGCAGTTTCTTAAATTCTTAGGACACTACAATGCACCACAATAACAGATGAAAAACACTAAATTAAAGTAACAACTGGAGTGTATTAAAGTAACCCGACATATAAAGTAACAGATGGTAGACATTAAAGTAACATATGCTCTACACTAAAGTAACGCAGTATATGAACTACAATAACTCAATATATTCTAAACGTAAAAACTAATAATTGAGTAGCATCTTA
The DNA here is from genome assembly GCA_958450325.1 of Agrostemma githago. Lineage (NCBI taxonomy): Eukaryota > Viridiplantae > Streptophyta > Magnoliopsida > Caryophyllales > Caryophyllaceae > Agrostemma > Agrostemma githago. The sequence goes on along the minus strand of OY288258.1, from coordinate 54,257,234 downwards.
ATGACTTCCATGACGATTCCAGTATAAATTACAAAACATATATACTCACCGTTTGTGTGTTCTACGATTTGCATATGAATCTATGATGAATAACACGACCATGAAAATAATATCAACATGAAAATTGACGCAAAACATGAATGACACGACCATGAAAGCAATATCAATATGAAAATTGACGCAAAACATGAAAACAAATTGACGCAATTAATCAAGATAATGAATAAAAATTGACGCAAAACATGAAAGCAATATCGAAACTCACCATTGTTATACTCGATGAATTGCTTATCAGCAGTTAATGAAGATGTCGCGATCATTGAATTCATAGTAACGGAATTTCGAGCACAGATTTGATTGAATGAATGAATGAACGTGATGATCGATGGGAGCGTTTTTTTTTAAGGTTTTGATGAACCTGTAACGTGAATGAATGAATGAGAAATGATTGTGATTATGGGAGTTATTATTTCCTAAAATCATGGGAGTTATTTTAGGATACTAAATTTTCCTCTTTTTTTTTAAATACAAAATATTAGGATGCATCTTGTCCATTCATCCTCATCTCATCCAACGGATGGGATGAGGACTTAGGGACGAAATTAATCACTATATTATTAAAAAAAAAAAAAAAAAAAAAAAAAAAAAAGATACTGCTTCCAACAAAATAGGAAGGAGAATATCATTCAGTAACGTATCATTCACATTCATTCAATCATTCACTCTCTCGTTCATCATCGTTCTCTCGTTCAAAAAAAAAGAAGATACTGCTTCATCGTTCTCTCGTTCATCAATTCAGTTTCCATTACTTTCTTCATCGTTCTCTCGCTCATTCAATCATTCATTCTTCCTTCAAAACCACACAATCAAGACCACATTTAATCAGTAATCGTCTTCATCGCGCTGCATTATACGTTCGATCAATCCGGCTTCTACTTTTCATTCAATGGCTGATACGCAAATCGTAGTAAACATAAACGGTGAGTATATACATTGTAGTTTATACTGGATTGTATATGGGAGTCATTGAGATGATATTAGATTATTAGTTTCTACTTTTCTACATTGAACTGCATATTCATCTGCGCACACGAAAATATATTGGTTTATTTTAGTTCACATACTGTGTTACTTTAGTGTGGAGTGTCTGTTACTTTAGTGACAAACATCTATTACTTTTATGGTTTGTTACTTTAATTCATCGAAGATGTTACTTTGGTTAATAATGTCTGTTATTGTAACGCATTAAAGAGTCATGGGGATATATTAAACCGCCATATTAAAATAATAAAAAAAAAGATCTTGTTTCCTATAATAGTGGGACGTGATTGCCAACAAAATAGGAAAAAGATATTGGTTTATTTTCTAATTTTCTACGTTGAACTGCATATTCATCATATGAAATTTGCGCGCACACAATATATTGAGTTATTGTAGTTCATATACTGCGCTACTTTAGTGTATAACATCTGTTAGTTTAATGTCTACCATCTGTTACTTTATATGTCGTGTTAATTTAATACACTTCAGTCGTTACTTTAGTGCTTTTCATCTATTATTGTAGTGCATTGTAGTGTCGTAAGGATAAAGGAAACCGCCATATTAAAAAAAAAGATACTGTTTCCTATAATAATGGGACGTGATTGCCACCAAAATAGGAAACAATATCAAAGAGTAACGCCATATAAAAAAAGAAAAAAAAGAAAGATATTTCATCCTATAATTATGGGACGTGATAGACTTCAAAATAGGAAACAATATCAAAGAATAAGATATTGCGTCTTATCTGTTACTTTAATTCACACTATTTGTTACTTTAATGTCTGACCTCTGTTACTTTATACCTGGTGAATAAGCATCATCTGTTAATTTAATCCAATGTTACTTCAATGCACTTCATCTGTTACTTTAATTCTTCTTATCTGTTACTTTAATCCATATTTCAAGTTTTAATTATTTTTTTCTGTCACGTTTATTGGCACTGTTATTGTTTTTCAGTAGACGCAAAAGCACATGAATGATGCAGGGATGTGGGTGAGAGTTTCCTCCACTGTGCGGTGGTGAGATTAAATCAAAGCTTATGAGATGATGATGATGAAGAAGAAGAAAAAGAAGAAGACGGAGAGGATGAGAAGGATGAAGAAGCAGAATTATAAGTAGAACATTATGAGTAACAAGTGTGAAACATTGAAATTGTAATGGGGTTGATTTAGTTGGAATCTTGTACCACTTTTTGTTTTGGAATATCTTAATAAAAACAAACATTGTTCTTTTTGTTAACTGGAACTCCTGTTTTTGCAAGAGACTACTATGCAACGTAACAGATTTTATGAGTTAAAGTAACACAGTTCATGAATTAAAGTAACACATTGTATGAGTTAGAGTAACAGTTTTTGCAAGAGACTATGCAACGTAACAAATTTTATGAGTTAAAGTAACACAGTTCATGAATTAGAGTAACACAACGTATGAGTTACAGTAACATGGTAACATACGTACAATGGCAGTAGGGAACGGATGATTTTTAAAGAGGCAATTAAAAATTTGATAGGAGAGAGAAAATTTGTACTGAGATAAATAAGGAAGAGAGAGAAAGAAAATATATTTTAATAGATATTATAGTTATTTCCTTAATTATGAGATCAAATCTTGTCCATTAATCTAACATTGAATCAAGGGCTAAGATGGGGACTCACGGACTCAACATATATGAGTGGACTCACCTGATCTCACTTATATATATATATATATATATATATATATATATATATATATATATATATATATATATATATATATATATATGACGAACTTTGACTCGATTTACTAATTTTTTTTCTCATTGTAGTAATCATGTAATAAAAATATGATTTTAAAAATCATATATAAATATATATTTGAAGCTTTTTTCGAGCGACGTGAGAGAATCCAATTTTTTTAAAACACTAAAATATATATTATTAATATTAAAAGTAATGTTTTTTATCCTAATAGAATTAGATCTATTTTTAATTTTATCTTAATACAATTTAAATATTATAAATATTAAAATTAATGTTTTTTTTATCCTAATAGAATTAGATTTATTTTAATTTCTCTTATTTGTAATATATAATTTCTTGGCCTATTTTTATGTATTATATGAATTAAATTTCCCTCCGAGAACATATAAGAGAAATATAAATCAAAATACCCTCTGAGAAATTAAATTTTTTATGTGAAAATTCTTTTAGTATATAACTTTCATATCATTTGATAAAGACTGTGCTTTTTAGTACCTGGTAATGATAAATCTATTACGGAGTACATATATAAACAGTAAAAAAAATTGCACATCGGAAAATTATAATATATGATGAGATTTTTTTGAATATAAATAAGAGTATCACTGGTTATCAATAAAAAATGTTGAGTATATTCTTCAAAAAAATTGTTTTCTGAACTACTTCAATAATCTATCTTGAGTATATAATTTATTAAATAACTTTATACATGTTGAGTCAAAATACGGGTTGGTTCAAATATGGGCCGAGTTTTACTGATCATGAGACGTGTTATGGTTAGAATAAGGGTGAAGAATAGGTTCGAACACCGAATTTTTTACCGCTTTTAAGTAAAAAAAAATATTTTTAATATTTAGTTTTTATTTAATTTAATAGTATTATTGTTATATTCTTTAATCATACTCCGTAATTATTTCATTGAATTTTTAAAACTATTTTAATACTCCGTAATTATTTTACTATTAAAAGATAAAAAAAGTTGTATTAAATTAAATATTATTTTATATTTGTAATTTAAAATATCGAGTCACTGATCAAGATTGGAGGCTCGGACTCTTGACCTATGAAAAAAGGAGTTGGACGGGTCAGGTTTACAAGTCGGGTCAAGTTTTGTCAAGTCTAACAATACCTTTACTATTTAACACGAGAATATAATTTTATTGTCCCTATGTACCACCGTACAGAACTACGGAGTAACATTTTAGACTAAGGTTTTATAATCTCTTCTTTCTAACGAGTTGAACATATCGGGTCTGGTCATGATCATATATAAATTAATGGGTCATTTAGGATTCGGGTCAAAAGAATGAGGTCATGACCCTAAAAACAACAGGTTGTGCCGGGTGAGACGGGTTTGCGAGTCAGGTCAAATTTAGAGAGATGGTTTGATACATACAAACATATTCGATGCGGAAAGTCAAATGCACTACAAGAAATACTTCATATAGCTACCAAGCACGCGCGACTGATAAATTCAGTAGCTAATTTTGCGATTGAAAGTACAACGCGCGGCTGATAATAGTCGCTGGACGAGGAGACGGTTTTTTAAAAAAATAATTAAATTCAGCGACCGAAATCGGTCGCTAAATAAATGGACGCGCGACCGAAATCGGTCGCTAAATTCATTAATTAGCGACCGATTTCAGTCGCTAAATCTGAGACTTAGCGACTGATTTCAGTCGCTAATTAATGAATTTAGCGACCGATTTCGGTCGCTAAGGGTGTGAATTTTTTTTAAATTAACGAACACCCCCCCTCCCCCGGCTCATTCACTCATTTCACTTTATCTCTCTAAAAACTCTCCCCCCTCTCTCTAAAACGCACCCCTCCTCCATTCCTCTTCATTCCTTCTTCAATTCTCTCATTTTCCTTAAGGTATGTTTATCTATCTATATTTAGTTTTAATTATTTGTTAATTTCTGTTTATTGGGTTGGATAATTTCTGTTTAGTTTCAATTATTTATAGATTTAAATAAATTATTTATTGGGTTGGATATTTTATTAGTTGTCGGAATATTTAGTGTAGTTAGAATGTTAATCGCCCAATAGGTTCCCCAATTTGAAATAGGTAGATTGTTAGTATAAAATTAGGGTTTGCGGTTACGTAGTTGAATGAATTGGGTTGTTTTGATGTGTTAGGAAATTGGAATTGAAATACAATTATGTCGATTTAGTAACGTAATTATGGATGATTAGGTGCAAATAGTACTATGTTTAGGTGAATTGAGAATTTTACAAAGACAGTGACGATGATTTTTAGTAGGGTATAGTTTTAGTAAGTTATATTATTTGTACATAGTAATTTACGTTACTTATTTTGGGCAAATTATTTCAATATTATGATGTGAATTTCTAACTTTCTAATATTATATGTCTGCAGATATGACGTTGGGCAGCAGACTGCGTTACGGTAGTGGGAGCAGCAACACGAACAGGGGGTCCCAGCAGCAGGAGGACCAGGAGAAGAACCGGCGAGAGGAGGATAACTGATGCGTGTCGTTTCCGCAATCAAAATTAAATTTATAAACACTACTAACTCTACGGTAGATAGGGTAAGTAGAGGTCGATCCCACAAAGACTGACGTTAACTAAGACGATTTATTATTTAATAGTATAATATATAAAAGGGGGGTTTTTTTGTTGGTTTAAAAAATAATAATAAAAATAAAACATCACCATAAATAAATAATTAATCATAACAATATGCGAGACATGCAATATATGATATAGTCGGGTTAATCATCGATTCAATTAATTAGACTCAAATAGATCGGTAACTATTTAATCCCTTGTAAGCAAGTAAATTAACAGTTTTATCTTTCTTACTCGTTAATCTCCGTTAACCACGCAAGTTTAATCCTAACTAATTATATCGACTCAACCATGTAAGCACGTATCAAGTCAATAAATTTAATCGCATTAAGAACACCAACCAATTGAATTATATAGAACCAGAAAGCTGCAATTAAATATAACTCAATTATCATACAAAATTCTAGTAGTTAAATTAGACCAGTAAGCTGCAACCTAATTTAAGACACTATTAATTTAACAATCGACTCATGTAAATAATCTAGGTGATCAGGCTAAATTAATAAACATGAAAACAACAGTCAAATCGTGAATTTCATACGAATATCGAAGTACTAATTAAACGTTAAAACAATAACGTAATCTCATAACTCATCAATAATCGGTACATCACATGTTCAAATAACTGAAAGATTAAACTAAATAATTAATTAAACAATAAATAAATTAAATAAGATAGATAGATAGATAGATATATACAACCGTTAAGATAAATTAGGAGTTGAATTGATCGCGTCCCGTATTAAAATATGGTTGCATCCTAACTAACCTTGGCCGTAAAGGCCAAGGCCTTCGCCCTATTGCTATGTATGTGTTTTGTGACTCCTTGTTCTCTTCTTTTTTTTCTCTCCTTCTACAATAAAGCCCTAATGCATTCTTTTATAGTGGTAATTTGATTTTAGTGAGATTATTTCTTTCCTTAATTAATTGATCTTGCTCTCACAATTTCACATCTTCTTCTTTCCTATTTACATCGGATTCTCTTTCCTTATTTTTCCATAATGGGTTGATGATTTCAAGCTTGATTTCGTCCCATTAGATGATGGAATTTGATTTTGCTCTCTTCAACAAAGTTGTTCATCTCGAACTTAGCTTTCCATCGCATCTTGAATCGTATTTTTCCGACATCATATGAGTGAGATATTGTCGCCTTAAGACAGACCTGCAAACATACAAACGATTTTAGTACTCTGGCAATCTTAATCCAAGTGGGTTATTACTAATTAATTAAAATATATATTAAAAACTCAATTTAGCACAAAAATATCAAAAGTGTAATAATAAACCCAACTTATATAAAATAATAATTTTAATTCAAATAATACGAAAGACGACATAAAAATAATAATATTAAAGGGGTAAAAATATGTATAAATATCGACTTATCAAATTCCCCCACACTTAGTCCATTGTCGTCCTCGACAATGAGAACTCAAGAGCTAAACTTAAGAATCAAAAAATTAACCCTCCATGATTTCAAACCAACCAAACTAGGTACAACCGACGAGAAATTAATAATATTTTATAAGTTAGTAAGTTAGTAAAGTTAACGATACAAATTACGAGTTAGATTAGCAAGTAATATATACATAAATTTCTCCTCCACTATAAACTATTCAATTAATTAATTTAACAGCATATAATATTTTAAATCGCTTCTAAATCGAAATTAGAAATAAACTCATTATCCTTCCCACTTATCTAACTACCTTCAAAAAATTGGGTAAGAATTGACTCAAGAAGACGGGTTTCAGCAGTTTAAGGTCTTAGGGCAAGGAGATCTACTTTCGGTACATTCCTATTACCAGTTCAGTACGAGGATCGTCCTCCCGAGCACATAAGGGAAACTAGACACCTCATCTCACTTTTTTTTCTTTGTATGATTTTTTTCTTCATTTTTTTTCACTTTTTTTTTTCAATCTATTTTTTTTCTATTTTTTTTTCAATTTTTTTTTCCAAGATCGAGTGACCCATGTAGCGAGCTTTCAACCAATGACTCCCGCCCTTCCGGACAAGGCATTAGGCATTCTCCCAATCCCATTAGGACTAGGTTCCCCTCGGATTTACTAACTCGAGTCACAAGACCGACTCACTCACTTTTGAGGCATCTAATCTTTCTTATAGCCCTAATTAGGAGTCACCTACGAAAGTAAATTAATTGTGCAAGACCGACTTACATCCTGTACCTCTAGAGTCAATAAAAAAAAGTAGTTAAGGTAGTTAAACAAGTGGTATTCTTCATAATTTATTTGTAACTTAAATTTAAAAGAGACTTAAAATACCATCTATTATCAAATTAATTAATCCAAGTCTAATCGGGAGGAAAAATAAATGCATATACAAAAACGAATTTTTAAGTTAGTAACAGTTAAAGTTAGTTAATATTTTTTTTTATGAAAGAAAAGTTAAATTAGAATTTGTCGTCGACTTACCTAGTTAGTCGAATAAAAACAAAGGGTTTTAAACAATAAGCACCATTTTTTAAAATTTTCCAAAAAAGAATTTCCAAAAGAATTAACTTTTCCATTTTTTTCGTAAGAATTAACCAATCCCCCACACTTAAACTCGACATCGTCCTCGATGTCAAAAATAGGCATTGAGAACTTAAACATTAAGCATATAATAAGAGGGTGGAGGGACTTAGCGGATTCCATGTATTCGGTAGTTGGTGATATCATGTTACTTGGACGCCAAAAATATCATTGCTCCCTTGTTTTCCATGCTCCAAGCGAAATAATCAACCCGACACCAACTCAAAAGTCCTTTTACACTCTGCAAAATATAACAATGATCGAGGAAGTATAGCACAAAGGAAACAAAACACACATATCATTGATAGGAAAAAAAATAATAAAAAAAAAACTATAATAGTCAAATTAATACATCAAAGATTTTTTTGGGCAACCGACACTATTAACATCCCCTTACAAAGGTTCCGAAACTCAGGGAGGCACTTAAGCCGACTCAACTAATAAAACAAAAATATACTAGTAAAAATAAGGGTAGATAACGTCTAAGACAATAAACAATCAGTCCCCGGCAACGGCGCCAAAATTTGATGCGTGTCGTTTCCGCAATCAAAATTAAATTTATAAACACTACTAACTCTACGGTAGATAGGGTAAGTAGAGGTCGATCCCACAAAGACTGACGTTATTATTTAAGACGATTTATTATTTAATAGTATAAATATATAAAAGGGGGGTTTTTTTGTTGGTTTAAAAAATAATAATAAAAATAAAACATCACCATAAATAAATAATTAATCATAACAATATTCGAGACATGCAATATATGATATAGTCGGGTTAATCATCGATTCAATTAATTAGACTCAAATAGATCGGTAACTATTTAATCCCTTGTAAGCAAGTAAATTAACAGTTTTATCTTTCTTACTCGTTAATCTCCGTTAACCACGCAAGTTTAATCCTAACTAAATTATATCGACTCAACCATGTAAGCACGTATCAAGTCAATAAATTTAATCGCATTAAGAAAACCAATCAATTGAATTATATAGAACCAGAAAGCTGCAATTAAATATAACTCAATTATCATACAAAATTCTAGTAGTTAAATTAGACCAGTAAGCTGCAACCTAATTTAAGACACTATTAGTTTAACAATCGACTCATGTAAATAATCTAGGGGATCAGGCTAAATTAATAAACATGAAAACAACAGTCAAATCGTGAATTTCATACGAATATCAAAGTACTAATTAAACGTTAAAACAATAACGTAATCTCATAACTCATCAATAATCGGTACATCACATGTTCGAATAACTGAAAGATTAAACTAAATAATTAATTAAACAATAAATAAATTAAATAAGATAGATAGATAGATAGATAGATAGATATATACAACCGTTAAGATAAATTAGGAGTTGAATTGATCGCGTCCCGCATTAAAATATGGTTGCATCCTAACTAACCTTGGCCGTAAAGGCCAAGGCCTTCGCCCTATTGCTATGTATGTGTTTTGTGACTCCTTGTTCTCTTCTTTTTTTTCTTTCCTTTTACATTAAAGCCCTAATGCATTCTTTTATAGTGGTAATTTGATTTTAGTGAGATTATTTCTTTCCTTAATTAATTGATCTTGCTCTCACAATTTCAAATCTTCTTCTTTCCTATTTACATCGGATTCTCTTTCCTTATTTTTCCATAATGGGTTGATGATTTCAAGCTTGATTTCGTCCCATTAGATGATGGAATTTGATTTTTCTCTCTTCAACAAAGTTTTTCATCTCGAACTTAGCTTTCCATCGCATCTTGAATCGTATTTTTTCGACATGATATGAGTGAGATATTGTCGCCTTATGACAGACCTGCAAACATACAAACGATTTTAGTACTCTGGCAATCTTAATCCAATTGGGTTATTACTAATTAATTAAAATATATATTAAAAACTCAATTTAGCACAAAAATATCAAAAGTGTAATAATAAACCCAACTTATATAAAATAATCATTTTAATTCAAATAATACGAAAGACGACATAAAAATAATAATATTAAAGGGGTAAAAATATGTATAAATATCGACTTATCAATAACCAAGGGGAGAACGACGAGGAGCAACCAGAACAACCACAACAGGATCAAGGGCTTCAGTATACAGACGACGGACGCCTTATTATTAGCCCGGAGAACACATGGCGAGACATTATATTTCCTTTTTTTGTGAGACATCATGTTATTTCACTTTTTGGTGTAGGTTTCGTACTCGTGCGGTGGTAACAGGCGTGACAGACAGTTTCATGAAGGAATTAACTACGTACTGCACGTGTTGGACTAAGGTGCCTCTGTGGCAACGAGAGAAGTGGTTTGCCAACTTCAAGGTACACCAATTTCTGATTTTTATTAATTACCTGTTACTGTTTACAGATTACTAATACAGTGACGACAAACGATCTTGCATGCAGTTGAAACACTTCTACAACGAGGGTCTCGAGATGTGTGCGAGAGATCGGTACATGGATGTCGCGAAGCCCAGATACAAAGACATGATGTATAATATGGCAAGCGACGAGAAGTTACAGAGACACCTTAGATGTTCGATTACTCAATTAGTGTTAGTACTTGAATAAGAAGTTGTATATATCTTCAAAACACGTATTGATCTCAAAGTGTATAAATTGTAGGTGACGCCATCCAGCAGTTCAGAACATCCCGCTCCAAACCGAAGTTCCTTGCAAGATCCGTCCAGGCGAAAAAGAACAAGAGGCGGGGAGGGGACCCAGAGGGCTTTGCTGAGCGCACCCACTATGGTGGGTCGCAATCGATGCACCAGCGGGCCATGAATGTTAGTATTTCCTTACCTTTGATTTTTATTTTGGATTTTTATTTAATGTTTTCATTATAAATATAAAAGAGAAATCTACGTGTACTGTCAACAGGTAAAGAAGAAAATCGAAGAATTCCCTCCGCCTGTGCAGCTATTTCTCGACACAAAGAGCAAGGGGAACGAAGCCACCGGCCGATCATTCGCCACGCAGAAGGATATGGACCTTTGGGTAAGTTTCAAACATAGGACTTCGTTACTTTTTTTTCTTCACACAACACACCTACTCATGACATCAAGTTTTTTCAGGACTCGTATCAGGAGGCCGTTGGAGTGCCCGAGAATGAAGGTGTGGACCCGAGCATGATTTGGTTCAGAGTCGCGGAGGGATACCGCAAGGGAGCGGTGTACGGTACGGGGAACGCTCATTCCCTGTACTGGACACCACCCAATGTTCGGGGGGCCCATGCGACCTCGACGGACTGTGTGCCATCCGAAATGGCTGGGATGAGGTCGGAACTGCAGGAGGAAAGGGCGCGAGGGGATGCTATGGCCGAGAAGCTGAAGGAGCAGGATGAGAGGCTGAAGATGCAGGAGTACGTTAACCTGCAAATTCTGGAAGAGTTACAGCGCCTTAGGAGCATGCACCAGCAGAACTGTAACTCCGGCCCCATTCCCCGACACCGGGATCCTAGAGACCCCTTCAATGGGGGTGGTAGTGGTGCGTCAGCTAGTTTCCCTGTTAGGTGAGTAATTGAAAACAGTTTGTAGTTTCTGAATACTTGTTGAAAAAACAGTTTGCAACAACATTTTTAATTTAGTGTATTCACGACGTTTGCGTACTTGGTCGTCCATTTTGGAGTGTGAAGCTTGCGTAACGTTTGGAACAACCTTTGGAATGATGTTTGGGATGTATTGTGGTTGTTGGTTTGTTTTATTGCGCAGATTTTGGCTAGAATAATAATAATCATAACCGGTCTATTTGAGGCACTTTAGCTACTGAAATCAGTAGTTAAACGTTCAATTTAGCGACTGATTTCAGTAGCTAAATGTTACCACGTCACACCATTTAGTGACTGAAATCAGTCGCTAAATTGAACATTTAGCAACTGATGTCAGTCGCTAAAATTGACGACCTAGCGACTGATTTCAGTCGCTAAAATTAGCGACTGAAATCGGTCGCGCGTTTTTTTAGCGACTGAAATCAGTCACTAGTTGCGACTAACCTTAGTATAGACACCCGCATTTTGACCGCCAGGTGTCTATGGCAGTTTCCAAAAAACACCCGATGATGATCGGACGCTAACGTGTTTCTATGCGCTCGGATACGGGCTCAAATCCATTAATCGTTGGCTAACACACTTACGGAGTACAAATCTCACCAAACGGACCTCAAATCCAGGCCTAGTGGATCATTCCGAGTCAAACAAGACTAATTTGAGCCAAAACCGACACCGGAAATAAAACTGACTTTTTGCGATTGGGTCAACCTCGATCAAAATCGTTTCCGAGACACACAAAACAGCCCCTCACATCATCAAAAGTCCAAGTCAAACATAAAACCCATCAAACACCCAAAGTCAAGGTCCAAAATAATGGACCCGCGCAACCCGACTGGGCCACTCGATCGAGTGGGCGTGCTTCAAGCCCGACGGCAGGCTTCACGGGCCACTCGACCGAGTTAGCCCCATACTCGGTCGAGTAACCCTAAACCGGTGCCCTAGCCATGCCTATATAAGCAACCCCCATGCAACACAATTACACATCCTTTTACAACCCTAAACAACCTTTTTCACATCTTTTTGCAACTCTTACAAACCCTAGAGCAACCATACACACACACTACGTCTTTTACAAACTCTAATCAAACCCTAATCAAACCCTAGCAATTCTACACCAGCAAAAAACCCTAAACCTAGTTTTAGGAATCAACCCCGAGCCACCACAACTCAACCTCCATAAACCTCGAAGACTCTTGTGTTAAACCCACGGTTACGAGTCCGCACCGAGACAAGAACATGTAGGTTGAGGGTGTCAAAACCCTCTCTTTTCTCCTTCTCTTCTTCACGTCGTCTTCATCTCCTTCTCATCCTCTTTTTTTCATTTTTTTATTATTTTATTCTTCGCATTCATAATATCGATAATACTATTAGTACAAAACATTAAAATACTTATTGATTTGTGTCGAACGTGAGTGATGGCGGGATAAGGAAAACCGCATATACAAGTGTACTGCACACGCGTCGTCGGTCGCTTATCCCATCACCCCGATCGTTTGATTATTGAAATAAGTTAACTTAAACAATAATCCGTTTTTTTTATTTTTTTTAGTCATCATCATCGATTTTGCATTCATCAATTTTTTAAAATCAATTTTAATAAGGGTCGAAACTCGTTGACGCGGATCCGACATCACAATCCTTAGGGATTTATTTCGATGTCGGAGAAGTCGAGGGAATCAAGTCCTTTTTTATTCAAGTAAAGCGTCGATTTTAGATTCGATACCAATTACATAATTGGATATCGAATCTAACGATCAAGTCACATAAATTAATTAACGTGATTTGTTCATATCACGATAATTAATTTAAGACGACTAAAATTAATCTATTTTTTCTATTTTCACTCTAATATTCCATATCGATTCAAATAATCGAATATGGGATATAACGAGTATTCAAAATTAGAATCGAGTATAAATTCAACAATATTTATATTCGGTTCAACAAATTCGCGATTTATAAAAAACCAAGTCGAACATAAATTGTGCAATATTTATGTCCGATTCGGTAAAACCGTCGAATTATCAAAAATCAAAAGCAATTTTAAAATCAATAATTAAATTGCAAACGAACCAAGTTCGTACAGGTGCCACTCCACCGAGTGCCTTAGTCACTCGATCGAGTGACACCCTAAAATCGAGTCAGAATGCTAATTACGACCACCACTCGATCGAGTCTCACAGTGACTCGGTCGAGTGGCCATGTACTCGACCAAGTTGGTCAATAACTCGGCCGAGAACAGTCCATAACGCAAAACAGAATCACTTCTTGCAGGTCTACTCAATCGAGTCCCTCGACCACTCGACCGAGTAGCCTCATAACGACTAAAAGAACGAGTCGTACATTCTCCTATTTTCCAAACTCGATAGTATTTTGCGGCGTAGGTCAACATGTGCTTAATTAATCACGTGTATACTATCTTTTCAAACCATGCATCTCATATTTGCACCTTTTCATCTCATTTCAATATTCGCACAAACCGTTATTATTCGTTATATTATTACATCGTTACTAACGCGTTTGTTACTTCTATTGTCAATTTAATTATTGTTCGTTTATTGTACTAAATGAACCCACATGCTAAAATTCCACTTTGACGTAGAATTAATTGCATTAAATTGACATAGAAACCCACTTTTCAATTTCATTCACATGCCTAGGAAAAACAATGTTTGCATAAGCATTTTTCCCGTTTTACTAACGCGCGTATTGTAAGTCATTCGAATTCTTAGTAGAGGCCGCTAATGTGCGGGCGGGGTTGGGTGTCCTTTGTGGGCTTCCCAACACGTACCCTCACCTCTTACTCAGAACCTCGGTTTCCGGATACCCGAAACCGTTGGCACACGAGAGTCATTCAATACACGATATCCGATAACGTCGGTATCGGTATCAAATGCAAAGGGACGAGCCCAATAAACTCTGACATCGGAAATGGGCTGTATTTTGTATACGACCCACTACGACATAGAGTGGGCTCGAACGGTTCCGAATAACCACAAAATTCGGTGGCGACTCCATATAGACCTAAATTTCAATTCGATCCATTCTCATATGGAGATTCATTCGCCTCCCCAAACCCGCGCGTGGCCGCGTCGGGGTGGACCTATGTCATGTCCACACTTAGCGACGGTCACTTAGCGACTGTTAACAGTCGCGCGTCTCTTTTTAGCTACAGATGACGGTAGCTACGTTCTGTCGCCCAATACTTAAACTCTTGTAGTGATGGTTAGCGAGTAAAAAGACATGTAAACTCAATGTTTGCACGAACATATCAATATTGCTCATGGACACAAGACCTAAGATTTTTTATAAACATCATTTGTTTTACCGAGGTAACTATTTACGCACTAGATCTGTCAGCCGGGTAGGATCAAATACGGGTCATGTATCGGGTTATGGTCAGAATACGGGACAAATAATTTCAAATGTCTAATTTTTTTTATAGTTTTTTAAGTAAAAAAAAAATTAATATTAAATTTTTATTTATTTGAATAATATTATACACTTTAATTATAATTTTTATATTTAAAAAATTAATCATAATCTTCTTTACCCGTCTCACTTCTTGATTTCCGTTCTGGTTGTTCCCGTAATATAAACGTTGATGAGTAGTGTTACTTCTTTCAAATCACAATTATTTGAAATAATCCTAACCACTTTTTCACAGTCAATGTTTATAAAGGAAAGTATTATGGTCGATTTAACAACGTTATTGGTGCACCGTGTGAAATTTCAATTAATTAATTTAATTTACATATTTTTTTGCATACACAACTAGGGATGATAGTGGGTCGGAGACCACACCCAGACCCCCCGGGTCTTACGCTAATGAGTCGGGTATGAGTCCTCTATTTTTAGACCTTGTGGGTACGGGTCGGGAAGGGGTCCTTCAAAATAATCCGGATCCGGGTCCTAAAAGTTAGACCCGGACTCGACCCTCGGACCCTTTAAATTATAAAAAAGAAAAAAAAATAACTTATATGTAATTCATTAACATCTAAAATGGTAAACCCTTAACATCAATTCATCCTGAATATACGACATTTAAATGTAGTTGGGTAGCAAACTAGCAATGTAGGATTTGTTGCATTTTATCAGTGCTGATCTTTATATATATACTAGTTTTGACCCGTGCAAATTGCACGGAAAACATTAAAAAATGCTTTGTTTTAATAAATACAATTTATTCTAATTTAAATCTACGTAAATAATCACTTCAAAAAAAAAAATCTACGTAAATAATGCATATAGCGAAATATGCTCGACAATTCTATATAAATTTGACAGACATCATATTACACGTGACCATTATCACCTTTGTAACAATATTAGCATGAGGATAATCAATGAAGTACTATATAAACTAAACAAATATTTTACAAATGTGTTGTCGGAAATTTGTTATATAGTTGTCATTTAAAGTTGAGATGACATTGAAGCAGCGTAATTGAAATCAATAACGACATAATTGAAAATTTAAATAAAACTACCCAAAATTCATTACAAATATTGAAACACTTGTTGATCAAAAACATTAGTAATAGTGTTAGAAGCGCGCTTCTCGCTATCGTAATTAAGAATCTTCAAACCGCGCTTGTTGGTGACTCTTTTTATATATGCAACATATAGGTGACCATGTGTAAAAACAGGCCAGGTTTGACGAAGCATACAAAAATAGGGAACTGTTGTCGCCTAGTAAACCGAACATGAAATTTGCTTGAGTCAGATCAAGTAAGAAAAAATCGAGGGATATAGACTATATCACCTTTGTTTCCGAAACACGCTTCATCAATAATTATATTCTAATTTATTGATTCATTTTATCTCTCGATCATTGCAAGATTTCGAGATTTGTTTCCGAAACACGCTTCCGTATATAAAAACGCTAACTCATTCAAGCATAGTAGGATAATTTATCTTAGCTTTTTGTTTGCAAATTAAGGTTTTTTTAATTTTTTTTACCTAATACAGTATTTATTTACTTACTACTCGAACATTGGTTACATTAATCCAAACATTACTTTTGTTCAAAGTAAGATACGGAGTATAACAAACTCCTTTTCTAACTACTCGAACCTCACCATCAAGTAAAGGCTCGTCAAATTCTTGCTCATCTACGTCGTGAGCTAATATATTTTAAATTAATAGTACTGATACATGCATGACAATCATTTGAGCAATATAATTGGGAGAATAGTAATAATAGGTGAATAGGACATGTCAATACTGTCCGACATTATCTGGTGAAGCTCTTAAATTGTACTCCTCTTATCATCCTTTGTTTCACATTTTGAAGAAAATTACTTGATTTTCATTATTGTTTTGAACTTCATCTTGTATATTTAATTACACCATGGTGACTCCATCATCCAACAAAGTAGATTCAATGTCTCAATGAAAACATGACAACATATCATGCTAACATAATGGCAAATACATAAGAACTGCAATATGATCCGTTGTTAATAATTTTGTTTCGAATGAAACTTTAAAGCAATCGGATGTCCCTTCAAATTCACTGATGTAATTTTTTTTTATATTATAAAATGAAATCAAATATCAACATAATATAAAACAATGCTTCTCAACGCTAATGTCAACATATAACCTTAACATAATCTAATACTCCATTTTTTTTATATTACTAACTGACATTTATATATCTATAATAGAAACATTCTTTATTTGAAAAAATATATATACATAAGATAAATTATCAACACTTCGAATTTTATTTTTAATCATACTATATAGTAGTTAGTAGTTTTTAAAATTGATGTGTAAATATAGAGTACTAAAGAGTATTTTGTCAAACACTACTTAAGGTTTTTTTTGTCAAGCACTTCAAAAATCATTATTCATGCATGAGTATGTTAAAATACGTGATTTTAACTTGTCGATATCATAACTTTGAAGTTTATTTTGCTAAGTTTGCTTAACCTCTTTCGTAAAACACAAATTCTTGTTTGTGACGGAAGTATCCGTTACAAACTTCTAACGGATCAAGTATTATACTAAAGACAAAAATAAAGTGTGGGTGGGACATAGCAAACTTGTTGTCTTATTCATGCAAGTAGTTTGTATTTGGCTCGTTATATCATTACGACGGATAGGTCCGTCGCAAGAGAAACCCATAGTTCGTAAAAAAATAGGTTCATGTTACTAAGATGAAGATAATGAAAGATAAAGGAGGTCAATATCTATTTAAATAGTTTTGTGAAAAATAGATTGAATGTTACGTAATACTCCTATTAAGTTACATGACACATTAGTATAGTTTAGTAAAATAACTCCAGCGCTATAATATCGACACTTAAAATCGTTTTTTTTTCACATTTTTCACGCCTAAAGGGTGCTTTTGTTAATGCTTGACAAAAAAAATCTAAAATTCAGGGAGTGTTTACATCGTGGTCTATACTCCATTTGCGTGGTCCAAATTCACCAATTTTTCATTCCTTGAACATTGATCCAAATTCCAAAAACAATAGATAACTACTTCGTATTTAATAAAACGAATTGAGTATTTGTTAAGTAAGTCAACCATCTCATGAGTCATGAGTAAGACAATAATTTGATCTTTCTTGAACCCATCTTCAATTATAAAAATTCACTCCTATATATTGTACTCAATTGTGAGTACTCAATTAATCAAGCATGATAAAGACTTTAGCATTTATATATTGTCCTGAAGCTGGTCCAATACACAAATAAATATATTTACTCACGAATGTAAACAAAAACAATTTACTATACTACACTACAAAGATTTTTAATTAAGTTAGTACCCATTGTTTGTAAGTTCGTACCTACTTGCCTACAACATTTTCAAACATGATTTGTAGAAGTTACAACACATAATTATTCATCCTCAACACAATATTGTTTGCAAGTGCGTACTTTTTTTTTTTGAGCGATGCAAGTGTGTACTTAATAAAACAAAAAAAGTCAATTATTTTTAGGGATTTTCTACGCGGTACCCCTATGTTTTTCACTTTTCTACATGGTACCCCTACCTTTTTTATGTCTATACATGGTACCCTTGAATTTTATTATTAATTTAACTAGCGCCCCGAATTTTTTTTTTTCCATCAAGTTTTGTCGTTAGATTATGTTTTTAGCTTAGAATTAAGACTTCAATATCATTTAACTTAGATAATTAACAAGTAACTGAGCTTAATTGAAGTGTTATCATTTGATTTGACAATATAACATCAAAAATATAATTCGTTTAGATCTGGAGTATAAACTGCAAACACGTACAAAATTGTTAGTTTAAGTTCAATTATCGGTTAATTAGGTATGTTAGATGCGTTTAACTTTTAATCTTGAGCATAAAAAGGTAATTTGTTGCCAAAACATGACGGAAAAAAAAAAGTTTAGGTGTACCAATAAAGATAATAATAAAGTTTAGGGGTACCAAAGAAAGTTTTAGTAAAGTACAAGGGTACCATGTGTACATGTAAAAAGGGCAGGGGTATAAGGTAGAAAAGTAAAAAGTTCAGGAGTACCACGTAGAAAATCCCTTATTTTTAGTTATAACTATCTGAAATGTGATAGAAGATTAGTGGAGTGGAGAAATGAAAAGACTTAATGTGATTATCTTACAATGTGATTATCACGAAGCCTTGGATTGGTAATAACAAAGCTCCTTTCAATAAGTTCTAGTGTAGTGGCAAGATCAATACCCTTTCTCATTTTCCTTCTCCGTACTTTGTCATCCACACTATCAGGCCTCCCATTGTACGTCATTATAATCATTGTCCTCCCTACATTGTTGTCAATAGGTTCTTCGTCATCAATGGCTTCACTTGGCTTGCTTTTCTTCAACATCATAAAACACATTCACAATGTCAACTTTTGACAAATAGCATGTAGCTTTGGTAATAGAGTCATCGAAAGAGTTAACTCATGCATGACTCATGACCATAAACCGTTTCTGGGTTTTAATAATCTTTTATTCTTTGTACCTTCGGGAATTTATTTTTTAAGATAAAACAAATCATATTTTAAAAAATTATTTTTATTTTTTGATATTTAATCGCATTAATTTTTTTTCTTAGTTTAGCTGTCATGTTCGAGTTCACAAACCCAAAAGAATAAAAAAAAAAAAAAAAAAAAAAAAAAAAGAGTTTCCAAATTCAATTACATTGATTCAAGAATAAATTCACTTCAAGAAAAGATCAGAGCCCTCCATCAATACTCCTCACACCAAGTCTAATTACAGTTATCATGTTAATCACATTGTCGGTGATAGTTATTTTCCTTGTCAATTGTTAAACTCAAAAGTATGAAACAAAATAGCATGATCAATAAATGAAAAAAAATTATTAATCAGTAATTGAGTGAGGGGGATAGAAAAAAATTGTACGGATTACCTTGTAAAAATTGAAGGGTGAAAATTTGAAGCGGATATCCGGTTCATTTCTCAGATCTAACGGGCCCGATTTCGGTTCGTCTTCTGTTTTCTCCATCGAAAAGATGTTGCTGTAGTTGTTAATGTTGTTTTTATTCTTCTCCTTCTCTCTACTCCTCCTTTTAATACCTCCAACATGATAATAATCTATCTATGATTTATACAAATCAATATAAAAATTAAACTCAACCCATTATGAGAAAGAATGAAATAGAACTGGGTTTACTTCAAAGAGAAGAAAAAAAAATGGAAAATTGCAGTTCTCCAAGTTCTGATTTTGCATCACCATATAGCTTTGATTTTTCATCTTTCCAATTCGTATAGCGTTGATCTGCTATGTCACAATTGAAGAAATTAGAAGTACTAATTGATGAGAAATTAATGGAAGAGTAGAAATTACCGTATAAGATTATAGAATATGAAGAGAGTAGTAATAAGGATGAGAAATAATTGGGGGGAAGTGGCAGTGATGTACGGAGTAGTGGTTTAACGGGAGAAAGATTTGAACTACTTTTGGTCAGTTATGGTGTATGGTTAACAATAAGGGGAAAGTGGTGAGATGGTTTGTAAACTGCAACTCTCATGTGAACCGTCAATTGTGGTAAGTTTAGGGATATTTTTGACAGTTTCTTTTATTTTTCTATTGTTTTCAAGTGCCACATCACTTGCCACGTAAGGTACACATCATCCATCCTACTCAGCATCCTACGTGGCGCGCTGTGGAAGCTCAAAATGTTGCTACTTTAAGGAATAAAGGATGATGGTCAGACCAATTCTAGATCATTTAACTTTGTTTAAAGTTCATTAATTTTTTTACTTTAGTTAGTAAGTGTCCGTTAAAAGTCATATACGGAGTATATAATAAAATAATTATACGGACTACATATTAAAGTGACGAGTATTGGACCCGTGAGGACCCAAACCCTACCCGTACCCATCGGGTTCGGGTAAGGGTCTAAAATTTTTGAACACTTACGGGTCCCGATCGGGTCTGGGTCCAACTTGTGATACATGGATCCGGGTCCGAATCCTGCGGACCCGACCCATACCCTATCCCTAGGCACACAATCAAATTAATAATATACATTAAAATTTACACATTTATCAATAATTGTTTTATTAACTGTGCAACGCACGGGCATCCATCTAGTATATTCTTTATTATATAAAGCTGAAGCAAATAACTCTCCCACATTGCGCCACATAGGATGCTGAATACGATGGCTGATGTGGATCTTATGTGGACCTTATGTGGCATATCACGTGGCACTTAAAAACAATAGAAAAGAAAAAAACTGTCCAAAATTTCCATAAACTGCCCACAATTGACTCTTCCTATGAAGAGTTGCAGCTTACAAACTGTATCACCACTTTCCCATAACTGACCACATCTTTCTCCTATTAAACCTCTTCAATCACCACCACTTCCACCTATGACCCTAATTAATTCTCATCCTCATTGTTATACGGAGTATTATAGTAGATTATTAGATACGTAGTATTAGATTATAGATTATTAATTTACCACTTCCCCTATCTTCCTATCCTATAATAACCCTATAATTTCTATTCATATATTAATTTCTCATCGATTAGTACTCCTAATTTCTTCATTTCGTCAATGGCCCCATAGCAGATCAACTTAGAGAACTCCAAATGTCGATTAACGCCGCTATACGTGAATTGGAAAGATGGAAAATCGGAGATGTATAGTGATGCATATGTGTTCGTCGTCGCGACGCCGCCGACATTGGTGGATCTCCGGCATAATTTCCGGTATAATCTCCCCTATCAATGATCTCCCTTGCAAAACATGCCCAATTTATTTTTTATTATTAGTATTACAGATGTGTGTTTTGTTATTACTGATCCAAGGCTTCATACTAATCACGTTAAGCTTTTTCATTTCTCCCCTCCACTAATCTTCTATCAAAACCATATAGTTATAACTAAAAAATAATTGATTTTTTTTTGTTTTATTAAGTACGAACTTGCAAACAATATTGTGGTGAAGATGAATAATTATGTGTTCTAACTTCTATAAATCGTGTTTGAAAATGTCTTAGGTAAGCAGGTACGGACTTACAAACAGTGGATACTAACTTAATTAAAAAAAATTGTAGTTTAGCATAGTAAGTTGTTTTTGTTTACATTTGTGAATTGTGAGTAAATATATTTATGTGTGTATTGGATTAGCTTCAGGACAAATATATAAATGCTAAAGTTTTTATTATGCTTGATTAATTGAGTAAATGTGATGGTCTGATGTAATTTTTTTGAAACCATGGTTTGATTTAATTTAGTTAGGGACTCATTTGATAGTATAGAAATAGGGAAGTACCTTACATACTTTTTTCAGATTTAGTATTAGTGTATTGCGTCTCTTTGGTCGGTGAATGTTTTAGAGTAATCTATAGTTGTTGAATTCATATTTGAATCAAGTGTATTTTTCTGTTATCTTTAGTCAGGTCGGAAACTCACGGTATCATACCTTTGTTTCTTAATGAATTATTGTATCTATAGGACTCAAACACGAGATATTGTTGGTGAGGACTACAATAACAATGATGGGAATGGAGTTATGGTAAGGATTCTTGACTAATTTTTTGTGACATGGTCTTAATGCAATCTGTTTATCTTTTTTTTCAGCACTCATGGATAACACAGTTCCCATTATCATTGTTACTAGATAGAAGATTGTCTTATGGAAGTTTATCTGTAAATTGTGAGGAGCAGATATTCAACTGGCACTAGAATACAATGAAGGAGAAACAAACATTGTTATCCGGCATGTTCTTTCGTTCATTTATGCAGATTGTTTTTTTTTTTTGCTTTGAAATAATTGTTACCTGTTTCGAAACCAATTCATGTAGGAACATGTAACAAATGTCCATCAATTGTGCAAGTGTGAGTCCTAAAGCGATAGCAATCCAATCTCCATATGTTGCTTAGGGGTAACTCTTGAAGGAGAGACTTCCGTTGATTTTCATTTTTGTGTTACTTTGTAATGTAGGATGTACTGAATTTGGTTCTTTAGAGTGTGTTTTTTGAGGGTTGTATGAATTTTGCATTACAGATTTGGTTTTGTGGTCACATTTACGTGGATTTTGAAGGTTTTGTTGTTCATACAACTGAATGTGCTTAGAGATAGGGGTTTCGCACTTTGTATATTAATAACTGACGATTTCGATGAATATGCTTCGGAACTAGAATTTTCAAGTAATTTTCTCTACTTTCTTCGTAGTGTTGGTCAATTTGTTGCACATCAAATATTTACTTTAATTAAAAAAATACAAGTACTAATTAAAAGTGAAAATATTTATAAATTGATACAGTATATATTAGTCTAATGTGGGAATGTAATATGTTTTTAGGCAAGACTAATATAAGATTATACTACATAATGTGTCATTATGATAATGAATTGGATGAAAAGGAGTGTAGTACGGAGTAATATTATTAGCCACAAACCTCTACTAAACCTGATCAAATTGCTAATTTCAAATTCAAATAATTGAAGAAAGTAATCTACTGCGACTTCATTTTACTGCTACCACAGTACCACGAGAGGATAATCTACTAAATTATCATTAGTTTGAGCCCTTATGATCATTCTTTTATATGCTTCCAATTTAATTATAGTTCACCCACAATTCGATGTACCACTTTGCCTTTTTAAAAATATAATTTTCATTCATTTTTTGTTACTTTGTACATAGAACACGTAGGATTTACCTGGATTTGCTTCCTTTATGAAGCATATTCTTTTCTTGGATATATGAATTTTGCATCAAGGATTGATTCAGTGATTTGTATTTACATTGACCAAATATGCTTCGATAAGTTTGAAGTTCCAACTACTGTCTATGGAATAAGAGAATTATCAGAGGGGATTTTTATAATCGAAGATGACTTCAAAAAAGATCAAATTATTGTGTTCCTCATGAGATAGTTGAGTTATTAACAAACACTCAATTCGTTTTACTAAATACGGAGGTGTTATCTATTGCTTTTGGATCAAAGTTTAAGGATATAATAATAATGAGTGCATTTAGACCACGCAAATGGAGTATAGAACACGATGTTAAAACTCCCTAAAGTTTAGATTTTTTTTTCGTCAAGCATGCATTACCAAAAGCACTATTTAGGCGTGAAAAATGTGAAAATAAATGATTTTAAGTGTCGATATTATAGTGCTAGAGTTTATTTTACTAAACTATGCTAATGTGTCGTCTAAGTTAATTAATAGGAGTACTACATAATTCAACCTATTTTCTACGAAACTACTTTAATAGACATTGACCTTCATTTTCATCTTAGTAACACGAGACTATTTTTTTTACGAAAGAGGTTAAGCAATAATATAACTTAGCAAAATAAACTTCAAAACTATGATATCGACAAGTTAAAATCACGTATTTTAACATGCTCGCTCATGCATGAATAATGATGTTGGTAGTGCTTGACAAAAAATAAAAGCTTAAGTAGTTCTTTGCATTGTAGTTCAAGTACTTCTTTCTCTCCTCTATCAATGTGGGACACACGTAACTATAGTTTAGGAGTCAATTTTCAACAGTCACGTGCGTTATGATGAATGTCAAATTTATTTAGAATGTTTCAATTTTTTTAGCTCAAAATGTTAACTACCTAAATGGTGTTTGTATAAAAGTAACTACCACAGTGAAGTTGAAATTAATAATTATGATGACTTAACTCACTTAACTATAGTAAGTTTCAATTTTTTTGGTTAAACTTTTATTATGGCTTATTAATTTTCATTTCTTACATAAAATTTTAATTACGCTTTTATTGTGCATCTAATGCTTAAATAATGTTTTGATAATTATACTTAATTTATTGTATTTGCTTAATTTTAAACATAAAATTGTAAAAAAAAGTAAAGCAACCGATATAAACTAAATAAGCGAAAATAAAAATAAAAAAAACGTGTAAGTAATAAGTGAATATCTTAATATGAATTAACTAGATTTTCAACAAAATTTTACAGGAATTTTTCCAAAATTAACTAAAAAGTAAAACTTTTAATGATTAACAAAACAAAAATAAAAAAGAAGGATATTCGATTATCTATCTCTCAAATCAGAAAGATAAGACGAAAAATTTAATATTTATAACATACCCCAACAACTATAAAAAAGATCTACCATCCCCGCTTCAAATTAGTTTACTGAAAAAAAAACCAAAAAAAAAAACTTTTAAAAAAGTAATACAAGTAATAAATACAGTAGATATGGACTTTCAAATTTTTTAACAAAAAAAGTAGAAAATTGTAGCTCAGACGAAATAATTTACAAAAATAGAAACATAGGGATGTAAATCATATAACATAGAAAATTGGAATTAAAATTGGAATAAAACAAGTCCGTGCAAATTTTGCACGGGGTAATACTAGTATATAAATATTACTCTATTTCTTAAAATTTTGAAAATAAAAAAATACATATTTTTTTGTATTTTTGAGAAACTTTAGTGTATAATAACAATTTTTTTTTAATTTACCTATTTTCGGGCGGGTAACGGGTTCAGACGGATTTTGACCCAAAATACTCGGATGATTATCGGGTTGGGTCAATTTCAGGTTTCTATCATTTTCGGACGGATTTTTTGTAAGATGATTCGGATCGAGTTTTCGAATCGGATCAGTTTTTGACAGGTCTATGCGACTGATTCCACTAACTATATCATGTATGCCCCGCAGGTTGCAGGTTGTAGGTTGTAGGGCGTAGGCGTGAGTTGAAGAGCGATCAGTTTCTCCTGACAAAATATAATTGGCGTCAAACATCATTTTTCCAAGTGTCTATGACATATATACTCGTATGCTTTACCAGAAACACCCCCCAATTGTAATTGTTTTCCCAAATCCCAATCATTATCTCCCCACCCAAAACAAAAAGTCTTCAAACAAATAAAAAGACAATTTACACCAACTTAGGCAAAGTAAGACCACACTAAAAGAGGCAATTACACAGGGAAATGGTGACAGGAGGAGGAGGTGGTGGTGGTAGAATGCCGTCGTGGAAGGAGAGGGAAAACAACCGGAGAAGAGAACGACGTCGTAGAGCAATATCAGCCAACATATTCTCTGGGCTGCGTACTTACGGGAATTACTCTCTCCCTAAGCATTGCGACAACAATCAGGTTCTTATCGCTCTCTGCCATGAGGCCGGTTGGACTGTCGAACCCGATGGCACCACTTACCGCAAGGTACCTATCCTTCCGTCCTTCCTACCTCCTTACATACAAACATACCTATATACTTTTATCATCCTCACAAGTCACAACGTCTTAGCCTTAGTCTAGTGGTCAATTAAGACCGAAGTACCATGAACAATAAATCCGAGATTGCAATGCCATACCGCCTTTAATGTAATGCAATCAAGTATGAGTAATTAATAATTAATAATTAATAATGAACAGTAGAGTAATGTTTTTGGGTAATTTAATGCTAAACTGCGGCAAGCTATATGATGCTTTGTTTTTTTGGGTGGTGGTGACCGGTGTTCCCCATTATTGTTGTTGTTTCATCATTAATAAAATTAATAATTGTGATGCTGATATGATATGTAGCTCTGCTCTACGCACTTTTCCGACTTTTCTCTTTCAAATCAAATACAGAGTACTACTCTACATTTTATTCTTCCATCACTAACACACTACAGTAATAATCTGAATTACTCCGTAACAGACGTAGTAGTAGTAATTGTTAACGTCGTCTATTTACTCACCTCTTTATGGAGTACTCTCTCGTTCATTCAATCCTTTACATAGGTCCATAATTTCTCTTCATAAAAATAACCCTCACGTAACGAATTGAATGGGTGGAAGGGAGGGAGTACATGACAAAAGTTGGAAAATACCTCGCATTAGTTTTTTCTATAAAGTCATTTGGTTTAGTATCGGATTTGAGGTGGATAGAACGGTGGTAAAGCTCTTTCTAATGAGTATTAACACTTAGCACGGTTGGGTTTGTACTTTGTAGGAGTCGAAGATAACGCCGCTAATTTAAAATTAAATAGAATAAGTGTGCATGGTTAAAATACCCTGTATTAGTAGAAGGGTTGTTAAAACCGGTCTACATTGTGCGGAGTATCTAATTTTTGATAAATATTATTCGTCCATCTTTCTAATTATATTTAGGTGACCGTCCAAACAATCCCTTAATCATAGTTCAGTTTTTCACATTAGTGAGTACAATGGAGTATATTACTCTGGTTACTTTTTGTACATGGAATATGAAAATGGATAAAAAATTATAATGTAATAGATTGTGAGTTTTATGAAATGATTTGTATCCAATGAAAATTGTCCAATAAAGATAAAAAGATTTAAATGATTGAACAAAAAAAGAAATAAAAAAAAAAATAAAAAAACACCGAAATAGATTACAAGAAGAAATATAAAATTGGGAGGGAGTATACATGGGGTAGGGTTACTTTTAATTTGTTTATTTAGAGCATTGGGGATAATGTTATTAAACATTGTTTTATTAGTTGCAAATATAATACTTCCTCTTTCTCTTATTGTTACCTGTTGAAAATTGGTGAAGTATAAAATTGGGAAATAAAAGTAAATAGTGAGATTAATATGATAAGTGAGCCAAATGTATAATGATTATTGTGTAAATAGGTTTGTAGTTGTCCTAAATTGTGAGAGTAATATTGTAAAAAAAAAAAAAAAAAAAAAAAAAAAAAAAAAAAAAAAACAGAAGCAAAATGGGTATATTTGAAATGAGAATAAAGTGGCAGGAATATAGGAAGAAAGAGGAAGTACCTGTAGAAATATATGGGTAGTTTGGTTGGCTTATTAAATTTACATGAATTGATAAATTGGGATGTTGTTTGGTTGCCCACTTTTCGGGAATTGTCACTTCCCAGCAATTGTCACCTTCTCCATAATGGGGGAAAGTTACTCACCAAATCCCCTTTGGTGTGTAGAACTTCCTGCATGAAGTTATTTCCCACATATCAACCAAACAATATTTTTGTAATTTCCATGAAATACAAATTCACGTGAATTTAAGTTCCCGGTAACTCCATCTTCTCATGGTGAACCAAACGAGCCCATAGTATTACTTCATCCATTCAAGTCGAAACTATCATTCCACTTTATGTACAAGTTTTAAGAATGTATTTGTTCATTATTAAAGATATAAATAAGGAGTATTTGTTTAATATTAAATGTAGGGTAGATAGTAAATAGGTAAGGTTTAAAATATTTGTTTAATATTAAAACAATGACTAAAATGAAAATGGAAATGCTGGACTTGAATGTCCCAAAAATGAATAAGGCAAGGTTCGATTTGAACGGAGAGAGTAATTAATACCCGTATTATAGAGCAAGTGTCTCTTTTGACGAGTATATACCCGTTAGAAGCTTATAATGGATAAGCTTTTATACATTATGATGAATAATGACAAGCCAATTACTACAAACTTATTAGCAGTGGTGACAGATATATGCTTTGCGTTACGGGACTCATGACCCTTAACAAAAAAAATATGGTATATTTTTGCCCAATTTACAGGATATAAAAATTACAATTACAATTTTTCTATATAAATAGTTACTAAAAGTAAATTTTATCTAGTAAAGAAAATTTTTGGGAGCCATTCCTCCTTAGAACAATGTTTTTTATCTCCACAAACGAAAATTTGTTTATATAATATCATAAAAGTGGGTTTTAGTACAAATATTTGTTTTTAATGACAAATTAAATATAACAAGTTCAACCATACACTAATGCACACTAATTAATACACTTGTAGTCTATACTTCGTATTATAGATTACAAAGTGTTCCCTTGTAGTTTTCATGATCTTCCCTATTTTCTTATTGACATTAGTTCACTTATCTTCCTTATTTTCATTTTTGGTTGTACTTTAATCATTTCTTTATTCTTTCTTCAATTTTTCTATTTTTTTTTCTTTACTCACAAAATTCACCATATTTCTACTTTATACCCTATTTTTTCTTACTTTAAATTGATTATTTATTTTCTTCTTAATTTTTGTGGTAAAAAAAAATTGGAAAATCATGAAAACTAAGAGAGAATATTATTTATCTTAAACACAATGAGAATATGTGATAGAAAAAAAAAATTAAGGTTTGGCACACTTATTTTTCTTCTGTGCCTCAATTAGTTGTAAATATTTACTTTCACCCGTTTTTGTTTTATTTTTTCATTGACTCAATATATAAATGATGTATTATTATAATATTAAAATGGGAAGATAAAAGAAAATCTAAAATAGTAAGGTAAATATTTTATGCGTTTTAAGATAAGGAAGATAAATTACGTGAATATAGACATAGTAACATAATTGGCATGGACCCATGGTACATTTAGGAGGGAGATAATCGTATATAATGGGGGGTTGTTTTGTTAGATGATTCTGAATTATGGACAAAATTTCATCATCCGAAATCAGCAAAGATATTATTATTCCATTTGGTTGTTTGGGCGTTGGTGACCAGACCCAAACCTGGGCGTTGGTGACCAGACCCAAACCTCCGTCGCCCGCCTGAAGGCGCAATAAACACAAACGTCAGCAAATGGTCTGGAGACTGTAGTCGACCTACGATCTGTTTAATTAATAGCCTAGCATTGGTACGACGACAGACTGTTAGTCGTCTACTACTACTACTACCACCAGTACTTTACTCAAGTTTCTGGATCTTTTAATTTCTCACGTAGTAGTATTTCCTTCTCGTGAACAAATTTGCTCAGCTCGCTCCCTCTCCCTGCTGCCTGCTTTATTCTTGTCAGAAGAGCGAGTCAAATAATTTGCTGCCTGTTTTTGGGATACTCTTTCTATATTTTGTTGCATGCATCTTCCTTCAGAGATCTAAATTCGGAAGGGCATCCAACGTATTTTAGTTTAATAATTACTCGTAAGAGTAGTTAAGAATATCTTTATGGTATGTTTGGGAACTTGAATTTGGATTTCAAATTCGGATTTGAAATATATTAAGCGTTTGGGAACCCCTTGGATTTGGATTTGAAATTTATACCAAATCCAACCTAGTTCAAATTTGGTTCTCTTAAATTTTTGGTATATGGTAGTCATTTCAAATCCCTCAATTTTTTTTTTTGTTTTTTTCCGTATAATCTTGTTAGAATATATTTTTTTTTCTTCATTTTTTCCCGTATTTGAAAATTTTATATTTTTCTAATGATAAAACTTTTTTTTAAAAAAAATTGATAACCTTGACCCGACTCTACCCGCCCAAATTCCAAATCCAAATCCAAGGGTACCCAAACACAATTTTGGATTTGGATTTGGATTTGAATTCTAGAATTTCAAATACAAGAATTGAAATCATGAAATTTAAATCAATTCCGAGTATCCAAACGCAACCTAAGCAAAATTCAAAGTTAATCGGGTTACTGTCAACTTTTACTTTTAATCTCACTATATTTACCTTGATCCTCTCATCCTAAAGAAGGTTACCAACCCATTATTTGTCACTTCTAATTAATTTATTCATCATATTCTTAATTATTTATTTCAATCAAATAAATTATCTCATTTACCATTATTTTTATATTCAACCAATAACAATGGGACACATATGAAATCATGTAAGAGGTCAAAAGCTCCACCTTTTAGGTCATTCCTTGACCTCTTTCTCACTTGGATAATGTTAATTCTACTCTTCTTAATTAGTGTTTAATTTAACTTAGGGAAATCATGACCTAGGTAAAAAGTTTAGTTGGAAGTGATGTTAACCAACCTCCAGGACAGAAAGTCAAGCTAACTGGGTTACCAACAGTTTCGTTCTTAATCCAATTTTAATGGCATTTTTTGGTCTCATGTCCCACGTGTCTGTAATCGAGCTGCTCATGCACTTGCTCATGTCTCTCATGACAGCTTTGAAAGGCGTATCTGGAAGGGAACAGGTCCGACTATTGTGAAATGTGAACTCTATTGCTGCTGCTTCTGATTTAGTTTCAGTAAAATAGTCCCGAGGATGGGATTTCAAAAAAATAAAAAAATTAAGAGGATGGCACTCCTAGATCGCCAAAGAGGTCACCTTACTCGGGCATGGTCTAGAAGTGATGTGAGACTGTAAGAGTAGTTATTCTTAAATCAAAAAAGTAGTGGTAGAAAATAAGAAGGGGGGCGTGGAGGGTGTTTTGGTCCTTTGTGATTTTGCTGACTAAAGTGTAGGGCCTGGTGTGTTTCATGCTTCAGTTTTCTTTGCTTTTCAGAACTCACATGCCAGATGAAAGTGGGGTTCTCATTCTCTCATTTACTCACTCTCTCTCTCTCTCAAAATATCTACTTTTGAGTGGTGTTTTTCGTCGTCGAAATTTCAGTCACGTCGTCGGCATTTTATACGTGATTTTACTCTTTTATCCTTCTTTAATTATGATTAATAATATTAATTAGTTTCCTTAATTAATCTAATTAATATTTCCCGACTACTTTAAGATTACGGTTTCGATAATTTTTGACGGTTTTTGAGACACGTGTCTCAATAAAGCTCGAGAATTTTTATATTTTGTAAATGATTTTATTTAGGTCGATTAGTTTCATTATAATTGTGATTAGGTTGATAGTTTAATCTCCCCGTTGGTGGTTAAGTAATCAATGAATTATTCGATTTTAGTTGTTTTATACGTCTCTATCGTTGATTTCCGTACGAAAAATTATTAAAAAAGGACACGATAAATATGCCGAACATCCAAAACTGACGTCCATGGGGCCCGCTGGGCATCGAAAACTCACGCCCAACGGACCCCATGGGCGCCCAAAACTCACGTCAAACTCACGTCCAACAGGCCCAGCCCAAATGCAAAATTCCAAAAATTTGGAATTGTCAAGGCTCAAACCCACAACCTCTCGAACACAAATAAACCTCTTTACCACTAAACCAATTGAACATTGTTGATAAACCTTACTAAAATATTATCTATATTTGATTCTAAAACCCCCTAAAATCGCCTATTAATACAATTTTAATATTATTAATAATATTAGTGTTTTGTTGTGGGTCGCCTATTAATACAATTTTAATATTATTAATAATATTAGTGTTTTGTTGTGGGTGAGGGAGGATATATAATATAACATAATCCGTAACATAATAAAATGACGGTTTTCAAAAAAAAAAAAAAAACTATTTGTCTCAGTGTGCTTCAATGTTTTCAATCAGATTTGACAGAAACTGTATGTACTGTTAGTTATTGTAGGAGCTCATCATAACTCTCTTCTCTTTATGATATATTAGTTGGTCTCTCTTGCGACGGATATATCCGTCGCAAATTTAAGACGGGTCAAGCAGATATCATTTGAGGGGAAAAGCACAAAGGTTTCATCAACCTCACTTATTTTTTCCAACTCAAACGGAATCTACTTGACCCGTCATATGTTTGTGATGATATACCCTTGAATATTTACAACCTATACAAGTTGAAAAAACTAGATTGCCCATCTCCTGAACAGATGAAACTGCATGCAACAACGAATGACGATCGACTACTGTCACTTATATGCTGTTATATCTTTGTTATTGTGAGGCTATGTTTAAAGGGGTCTGAGTATAAGTCTGAGTTTGAGTCTGAGACTCATACCTGGATAATGTGGTTGATACGAGTCTGAGTCTCAGACGGATTTAAGTTTAAAGGGAATCTGAGGCTGAGTCTGAACAAAAGTCTGTCAGATTTTTTGAGTCTGAGACTCATATCTGGTTAAAGTGGTTGTGACGGTCTAAGACTCAGATAAGTCTGAAGTTGAGTCTTGGATTTCAAAGACTCATCCTCAGACTCGTTCATTCAGTTCTTTTTAGTTCCGTTCATTTCAGTTTAGTTCAGTCAAATAAGTTATTATTATTTATTATTTATTATTTATTATTATTATTATTATTATTATTATTTATTATTATTATTATTATTATTATTATTATTAAATCTTAATATTAATGACATTTTTATAATAATTAATATTAATTTAATAATAAACACTAATATTCTTTTTATTGTTATTGTTACTAATATTATTACTATTAAATATTAATATTGATTATTAATATTAATATTAGTATTATTATAATATTATTAATAATAATTATTATTCCTATTGCTATTGTTATTATTATTGTTATAAATATATTATTATTATTATTATTATTATAAAATATTTTTATTAACAATATTTTTATTAAAATTAAATTAATATGATAATAATTAATATTTTTGATACAATAATTAACATTATTATTTGTTGTTGTTGTTGTTGTTGTTGTTATTATTATTATTATTATTATTATTATTATTATTATTATTATTATTTGTTGTTACAATAATAATTAATATTTTTTTGTAATAAGTAAGCTTGTTACAATAATAAACCGTTGTTGTTGTTGTCGTCGTCGTCGTTAAATTTCAGGCTACTTTCGTTCAGTTTAGCTCAGCTCAATTCAGTTCAGTTGGACTCATTCCACTTTAACTCATTTCACTTCAATACAAAATGATGACATGGCCAAAATAATCCGGTCTGATCCAAACCCGACAACTAGACATGACAAAACTTACTCGACCCGAATGATTCGACCCGAATAAGCCAACCCGAACCCGATCTGATATCCAAACTAAAGATTCGAGGGTGACTCGTAACCTGAATTGACCCGAGGTAACCCAAAATTGACCGACTATTATCATAAAAAATGAGTCGATATCTCTGAAAAAGATGAAATAGCAAACCCGAAATTATCTGGTTCGACTCAAAGTCAACGCGAAACTCACCTGACCCAAACCCGACCCGGTTGACTTGTTTGCCAGGTCTACCGACAACCCAACCCGAACTCAACTCATCCGCCCGATTGTTACCTTTAATAATTACCACTTAGAAATAAAATTATTAGTATGTCACAAGATTTATTTAACTATCAATTATTTAATTGTAATTATTCGAGTTATAAAATAAACATAGACTAGGTAAATAAAAAAAAATTAAGTTAGATAGAAAGTTGGGGTGAAATGATGTAAATAAAAAAAATAAGATAAGTTAAAAAGTTGAGGTGAGATGAATTAAAAAATCATATAAAATAAGGTATGTGAGGTGAGAAAGTCTGAGATGAGTCTGTGAATAAAGTGTACTTTTGTAGAAAGTCTGAGTCTAAGTATGAAGAATGAAAAGTGAGTGGAAAGCTGAGGTGGCTGAGTCTGAGAGAAAAAGATGAGTCTGTGGATAAACATAGTCTGAATGATACAGACATAAATGATGAAACTAGGGCACACCACCACAATTTTACGATTCCCTCCATCCTAGCTACTTGTTGTCTATGTATCTTCATTACTTTAGTTTTAGGGATGTACTGTAATTATTAGAGCAACCACAATGGACAAACTTAAAATAAAGTTTGTCATTGGCATTTCATCATTTAACAAACTCTAGAGACTTGAAACTTTTATCCACAGTGGAAGAACTTTATATAAAGTTCTTACATAGAATAAGTTTGATAAAAAATGAATAAATAAGGAAATTGTAATTGGCCAACTTTTTATTGAATTTAGTACAAACTTGGTTCTTAAATACTCCCTCCCATCCATTCAATTCTTTACACTTACTATAAATGGACAATCCAATCAATTCTTTACATTCTTTTTTTGGCAAAAGACTTTACCATATAACCCTCATATCTTTCCTCTATTTACACAAAATACCACAACTTTTTCCTTACTTTAAATTTGGTGGACCCATAAAATCATTTGATTTACCAATAATACACTTACTTTTACCACTTATCTTAAAAGTTGTGAAACCCCCATGTAAAGGATTGTTTGGATGGGAGGGAGTAAGAACCAAGTTCTTATATTGAAGAACCCAATGAGAGCCACAATGGAAGAACTTTTGAAAAAAAAGTTCTTATTGACAATCCCAATGGTAAGAACCTCCATTGTGATTGCTCTTAAGGGACTAAAGTAGTACATTAATTACTGTCTGGCACTCCAGGGACAAAAGCCTCTGGCACACGTGGACATGATGATGATGATGATGGGGCGCCCTGCTGCAGCACTATCAGCTAGCCCATCGTGCTCGTCTTACCAGCCTAGCCCCTACACGTCCTTCAACCCGAGCCCAGGCTCCTCATCATCCTTGACGATGAGCCCATCTTCATCTTTCTGTGCTCCCAACTCCAACTTTCTGGATGGCGGATCCCTCATCCCGTGGCTAAAGAACCTGTCCGCATCCTCCAACAGGCCTCATCACCAGTATATGCACGGCGGCTCAATCAGTGCCCCTGTCACTCCGCCAGGCAGCTCACCAGGCCGACAGGCTGTCCCTGATCCTGATCCCGACTCTGACTGGTGGGGCTGCTCGAGACGAACCCACTCCCCGACATTCAGTCTTGTTTCTGCTCATCAACCGCTTGGGTGTTGCTCCTCCCAGATGTTGACGCCGTTGCAGAGTGGCACTTGTTCGCCGGCTGTCCCTGCTGGGTTTGATCACACAGGAGATGTTCCTATGTCGGATGAGTTTGCATTCAGGAGTGGGGCCAAAGGAGTTGTCAAGGCCTGGGAAGGTGAAAGAATCCACGACGACTGCTCCGATGATCTTGAACTTACTCTTGGCTGCTCTAAGACAACAAGGTCAGTAGTTTATCTCGTACTATATACTCCGGTATACATATAGTTTTGTGCATGGTTCTTAATTTTGGCTTTTGATAATTTCGAATTATGGCTCCGCGCCCATGGTGTAAATCAGTGTGATCGAGCTTATGTTCTTGGGGGTAAATGTCTTGCAGGTAAAACGCTAGACAATACACTTGAAGGGATCTAGAAAGGAGGTTGAGTAATTTGTCATACGCAATGAGATGGTGATGTGGAAAGCTGTGGTAGTAGTAGCAGTAGTTGGTGTTTCGGGACTGTTCAACTATCACTCCATGTATACAAGAAGTGAGAAGTGAAAACTTATTATGTACGTGCTGTTGAAATGTGTTTATGTCATTGTGTTGTATTTGTTGATCTTTCACAGTAATCAAACTCTCTGCACTCCATTATTCTGTCATCATTTTCTCCTATTGTCTTCTCCAATCTATAATTTGCTACGTGTATTGGTTAATGGTTACTAATACACTACTCTACTTCCCATAAGATCACTCTCCCCTTCCCATACTCTCATTCTCACTCAATTTAATCAGAAAATAAAAAACAAAATTAATGTGGTAACTATCGTGAATTTGACAACTCCCCTATCACTCATTCTTCTCTAATAACGGCATCCAATTTTGTTTCCTGTGCCCATACACATCTAGTCAAACTAAAATGGTAAGGCCGAACGAAAAATACGTACTATCAATAACATCATTCGCGCCGTACTTGCTCATTCTTATGTCCCACCCAATCTTTGGCCATATGCTCTCGCTATGGCCACCTATCTCCATAACATCACACCCCGTAAATCTCAATCTCCTCGTCTCCCCCACCGAATAACTCTATCTAAAATGTCCCGCGTACTCACACCTCTGTGTTTTTGGTACCCTCTGTTATCCTCATTTCCCCTCCATCTCTGTCAATAAACTCGAACCCCGTTCATCCCCCTATGTTTTCCTCGGCTATCCCTCCGCTCACCGTGGCTACTTTTGTCTCGATTTGTCCTCTCGAAAAATCCTCGTTAACCGACAGGTCACTTTCCATGAAACAATATTTCCCTTTCACAACCCACCGACCCCTTCACCTTCTCACAAATTCATGGACCCCTCCCTGTACCTTATTACCCACCATCGAATTTTTGCCCAAACCAACCCACAACCCAAAATTTTGGACCCCTCCCGGTACCTTCTCGGTAGTCTGCTGACCATTATTGTAACAACCCGAATTTTCGATGACTTAAATTAATAGATAATGCGGAAATTTATCTAAGTCATTTAATTATACAATATCAGAGTATGATTAAAAATCCGGATCACTACGGATCCTTATAAGAAACGACTATTAATAACATATTAATAACATAATCTTGATTTATTAGTACAAAATATAGATTGTAATTTATACAAAACATGTTATTAAATCTCTCTCGTGATTCCCTCATCGTCTTATACCTGCAAAAATATAAAACAAAGGCCGTTGAGCGGACAACAACCAAACTGTTCTTCTTACATCACCTCCTACACATAAGACAATCATGTGAATAACCAACAATACGCTTACAAAAATATTAAAGGATATCACTTAACAAATAGTTTTCTTTAATTATTAAATTAAACAACAGGTGATGAAAACGGTAATACTTTTAGAAGATGAGACATTGTCAGCCATTTGATTGTAATATAATTCTTTTTTCACGTAAACAGATAAACACACGAGTCGTGGCTCCTGGTATCACCGCTACACCCTATTGGCTTGCATCTCATCAATAGAAGTAACCGTATTATCGACTGGTAGAACGAACCGTTCTTATGAGGTTTACATCTCACCCATAAGGCTCAATTGGGTCCGAACTTCTAATATATGTATATGTTTATTCAGACGGGGCTCTAGGCGAAATGAAAGCTGATGATTACACTCTCTGCATCAACAAGAGGGTATCCGCGGTTTCAGAATCATGTTCTGCCCCCGTTACCTAGGTAGTAATGTTGATCAAGTACTTGTCTATATATGCGTACATACCTACTCTACGTAGACTGTTGCCCCGTAGTCCTCACCACCGTAGAACGACTACCTTTAACACTAGGTCGACTCTCGGCCGCAGCCTTTGAGTCTGCTTTTCATTACAAGTGCAGTCGAAACACCACGAATGGTAGAATCCAACACAAGCTAT
This sequence comes from Agrostemma githago, assembly GCA_958450325.1. Lineage (NCBI taxonomy): Eukaryota > Viridiplantae > Streptophyta > Magnoliopsida > Caryophyllales > Caryophyllaceae > Agrostemma > Agrostemma githago. Next base: position 54,219,581 of record OY288258.1, on the reverse strand, counting down.
TCGTCCCAGACTCGCATCGTAAACCTTATATAAAAGTCGTCTGTGAACAAGTAGTATTTTATTTGGTGACCTTTAATAATTGATCAGACTCATTTGAAAATTCAACTTCCCAAATTCTTATGTTCGGTGAGACAACGTGATACTCTATTCTTCTAGTGTCATCCGAAACAATATATTCTCAATATCGTATAACATTTATTTTGACTTATTTTAAATAGGAATTTCTTTAAATAAGGTTTAATATTAAATTAAAACTTAAGGCGTAATAAAATATTATTTTAATATTTTAACGTTTTCTGAAAAATACAATTTAAATCATACTTATTCGATTTACAAAATTTGATGTGGAATTACTTTTAATATTTATGAATGTCGTATAAAAGTTTCAGAATAAAATAAATCCATTTATTATAGAAAACGTAATTATATGTTTATGCCTTTATATAAAAAATATAAGTGGAGTAAAACTTAAATCCATAAATAAAGAATAAAAATACTTGAACAAACTATAAGTAAAAATCAACAAGAGAAACAAATAATATAAAATGGAGTTTTTAAGTATAAGAACATAAAGAACACATAAAAGTACAAATAACAAAATAATGTAAGTAAATTTTACTCTCTCTAGGTTCTTTTAACCATTTTATCAGTTTCTCAAATAAATAGAATTGTAAACGTGATAAGAAAATTTAACAAGTGATAATTTAGTTAAGTTGAATTTAGTATAAATAAATACATAACATAAATAAAATATCACGTAACATTTTTATATACATAAGTAATTTAGTCATACAAATAAGCCTAAATATTTAATTAAGCAAATTTTTAAGTTAGAACATAAATACACTTATATTATATATATATATATATATATATATATATATATATATATATATATATATATATATATAATGGTGTTAAAAGAAAATTTTTGGTTACCTCAATAGCTATTATATATTAAGGTTATAAAAATTAGAGGTTGTCGGGATCGATAATATCATCTACGCTAGGAAATTCGTCTCCTCCTTCTTAGGGGCGGACCTGGGGAGGGCCCGGGTAGGCAAAGACCCCCAGCCCATCACTACAAGAAAAACTGTCCCTAGCGTCCACCTTTTGGCGTCCTGGGCATACGGACGCCTACATGGCGTCCGAAAAGTCAAACGGGCGTCCACAGTCGGACGCTAAACTTGGCGTCCGACTGGATTTGGGGAGGACAAAATTGAACTTAAATGGCGTCCGCAGGCGGACGCCATTTAACCCAAATGACGTCCACTATCGGACGCCATATTCACCAAAATGGCGTGCGAAAGTGGCGTCCGATAGTGGACGCCCGTCGGGGTGAGTGTGGCGTCAAATACCCGCTCACCCCCCTCTCCCCCTTCATTCGTAAAAAAAAAATCTCCCTCTACCCTCTCCCTCTACGCTCGCCGACCCTATTCTCTCCCTTTTTTTCATCCTTTATTCCTAATTTCGGTACGTTTTCTTAGTTTATTTCGTTTCTATTCATTATAATTAGTTCGTATTCTCCATTGTTAGCGTTATTTATTGATAATTTGTTAGTTAATTTCGTTTAGGTCTAAATTTCGATTAGGTTGATTAGTTTAGGCCAAGTTCGATTAGGTTGATTAGTTTATCCCAAATTCGCTTAGTTAGATTATTTTTGCCCATCGTTATTTTGACTAGGTTTGATTAATTTGGTTGAATTGAGCTAGAATGACCTATAGGGTTTAGGGTGAAGTTTTGTGTGACTTGAGACGGACCAAAAGGTGTCGTAATAATGCCGGATTTTCCCGAAACCACTTCTATCCTGATCGGGGTTGTAAATAGGTGTTAGCGGCGCTTTCGGAATTTTGATATCTGCATCCGAAAATTTGACCCTTTTTTGACCTGTTTAAGCTGCTTGTGTGTGACCTAAGGCATGAATTACTGTGTTTTGTTTGGTTGAATTGGGATTACATTGATAAATTAGCTAGGGTTTTTGTAAATTGGGATTAAATTGTGATTAAATTCGGTGACTAATTTTTGTAAGGTCAATTAATAATTAATAAGACATTTGCAAATTAGAAATTGGGTTTACTTAATACAAAATTCTTACATTTTCCAAAAAAAAAAATTGGGTTTACGAAATTATGTTAAATGGTGATTAAATATTCGTTTAGTAAGTTATAAATTAAAGTAGGGAAATTAAACTTTAATATGTTATATATATTTTTTGAACATAGAAAATGAAGAGAGTTGAACGGAAATGGATGTACGAGGGAAGACTTGATAAGAAGAGATGTCCAACAGTCGAATTTTTGAGGGGTGTTGAGTCATTTGTCGAGGTCGCTAAAAAGTCGGTCGACTACGCATCGAGGGGGGAGGTTAGGTGTCCGTGTACTAAATGCAAGAACCTAAAATTTCTTGAGGTCCTTGTAGTGAAGGAACATGTCATCTATAGTGGTTTTTCACCCGATTACTATTATTGGATTTGTCATGGTGAGTCATCTCAGTCTGAGGGAACCGAAAACCATCACGATGAGGGGGGATTGAGAGGTATGATAGTTGATGTTGTGGAGTGCAACTTGTTTAACTCACCTAACCCAAGAGACTCACCCAGCCCACAAGATTCACCTAACCCACAAGAGCCTAACCGTCGAGCGAAGGCGTTTTTTGACATGTTGGAAGCTTCGGAGAAACCGTTATACGGAGGGTGCGATGTGACTTTGTTAGAAGTCGCGTCTATGGTAGTTAGCCTTAAATGTGAGTTCAACCTGCCCTTTGCTTGTGTCGATGGTATTGCTGCCTTGCTCGAGAGAGTTATTCCAAAAGACAATATCATGACCCGATCATTCTACACAACCAAAAAGGTTGTGAAGGGACTTCAACTCCCGCATCAAAAGATTGACGCTTGTCCAGATGGGTGCATGTTATTTTGGAAGGATGATGCGATGCTTGATGAATGTAGGAGATGTGGTAAGGGTAGGTATAAGATGGTCGAGGGGGATATTGTTCTGAGAGGTAGAAAAGGGAAAAGTAGTGTCAGGGGTAAGAAACCAATCCCAATAAGTCAGCTTAGGTACTTCCCTATTGCACCTAGGCTTCAGAAATTGTATGCCACAAAAACCATAGCTGAGCAAATGCGGTGGCACAAGGAGGACATTAGGGTACTAGGGAAGATGTGTCATCCGAGTGATGGTGAGGAGTGGAAGCGTTTTGATAGACTACATCCCCACTTTGCGTTAGAACCCCGAAATGTAAGGCTTGGGTTGTGCACTGATGGATTTGCACCGTTCGGTCAATTTGGTAAATCGTACTCTTGCTGGCCAGTGATGATCACACCTTACAACCTACCTCCTTGGTTGTGTTTGAAGCAACCTTTCATCTTCCTATCTCTTATTGTTCCCGGACCCAAAAACCCGAAAAACAATTTGGATGTTTACTTGCAACCTGTTATTGAGGAACTGAAACAACTGTGGGAGGTAGGGGTGGAAACTTATGATGTCTCTCTGAGACAAAACTTTCAGTTGAAAGCAGCTTTGTTGTGGACTATAAACGACTTTCCCGCGTACGGTATGCTCTCGGGGTGGTCTACTGCGGGTCAGAAAGCATGTCCGTGTTGTATGGGTGAGAGCAAAGCTTTTTATCTTCCAAATTCTAGTAAAATAAGTTGGTTTGACTGTCATCGGCAGTTCCTACCAGAAGGTCACCCATATAGGAAGAATAAGAAGGCGTTCAAGAAGGGTGAGGAGGTGCTTGACGACGCACCTGATCGACTCCCAGGAGATGAAATATGGGAGTTGATTTCTGATTACCCGTCTACTGTTGACGGAACCGAGCAGGAGTTCAAAGATCTCAAGAAGTTGAAAAATGGTTGGTTTAAACGTAGCATATTCTTCGAACTACCATATTGGAGGACTTTGTTAATTCGTCACAATTTAGATGTGATGCACATACAGAAAAACTTCTTCGAGCAGTTGATTCACACGGTGATGGATGTGGAGGGGAAGAGTTGTGACACTACAGGCTCCCTGCGAGATGTAAAGAATTTTTGTGACCGTCCTCAACTGCACATAAAACGGGATGGGTCGAAACCAAGGGCCTTGTTCACACTTGACAAGGCTCAGAGAAAGGCGTTGTTGGAGTGGGTAGAGAAGTTGAAATTCCCTGATGGGTACGCCTCCGACTTTAAACGCTGTGTTGATCTTAAGAACCTGAAGCTTCAAGGGTTAAAGAGTCACGACTGTCACGTTTTCATGGAGAGGTTGCTTCCGGTGTCACTAAAGCACCTTCTGCCACCGACGGTGTGGAATTCCATAACTGAGATATCTCAGTTCTTCCGAGATTTGTGTTCCTCTACAGTATCAGTTGAGGACATGTCTCGGCTCGAGGATCAAATTCCGCAGATAATGTGCAAACTTGAGATGATCTTTCCACCGTCATTCTTTAATTCCATGGAGCATCTACCTGTCCACTTGCCCTACGAGGCTAAGGTTGGAGGACCTGTCCAGTGTAGATGGATGTATCCATTTGAAAGGTAAGTAACTTTTAGTAACTTCGTTTAAAAAAAAATAAGCCTAAATAATTTGTATTGATTGAAATATATAACTTGTTTATTTAGGTTCCTGAACCATTTGAAGAAGAAAATTGGTAACAAGGCTAGAGTAGAAGGTTCTATTTGTAATGCATATTTGACAGAAGAGATTGCAAACTTCTGCTCCCTCTACTTCGATAAAGATGTGCAAACAAAAACCAAGAACCTGAATCTAGGACATTCGGTGTCCATTAACCCCACTATACCCGAATTTTTTCAAAAGAAGGACGATGAAGGAACTTCATCCGTTGAGGGTTCTAGGACACTAGATGAGAAAGAGTACAACCGAGCGCACCTTTACCTACTTTCGAATTGTGAGATCTTAGAGCCTTATGAGAAACAATTTGTAACTGAATATGTCGCTGCGTACCCTGCCGTGAACCCTGATGACGTTTGGAGTAAGCACGACGAACATTTCCCGAAGTGGCTCAAGGATCATGTAGTTGCCTTAGACATACGTGATGATTTGGTTAGAAGTTTGGCATTCGGTCCAGTGCGAGTGGTTAAAACCTGGAACCGGTACTCGGTTAACGGGTTCAATTTTCACACATTCAACTACGGGAAGAACAAGGCTAGATGCAATTTTGGCGTGAGTGTGTCATCTCTTGATGGTGATGAGTACTATGGTATTTTGGAGGATATTTTTGAGTTGTGTTACGCTGGCAAAGAACGAGGGTATAGAGCTGTAGTGTTCAAGTGTGAGTGGAAAGACAGCTCCGTGAACGGGACCCGAGTGCATGAGCGTTACAAGATTGTGGAAGTTAATCACACAAGGAAATATCCTACGTACGATCCGTTCATACTCGCGCATCAGGCGAAGCAAGTCTATTTTGCTCCTTCTCCTTACACGAGAAATGACAGAAATCAAAGTCAATGGTGGGCAGTCTTTACGACTAAACCACGGGGACAAATAGACAGTTCTCTGTTCCAGGAAGATGCGGCTTCCAGTGGTACACGCTTATCTTCTATTGAAGAGAACATATTCTCCGTACAAGATCAGAATGAAGGGGCAGAGGCCGATTTTGAGGATGACGATGATGATGGACAAGGAGAGTACATGGTCAGGGATGTTCCGGAGAACCTTGAGGAGGATAACGGATACGATGAAGAGAACTCAGAGGACGATCAAGTTGGGGGCTCGGAGACCGAGGAGGAGGATCAGACTGAGGAGGATGAGGCTGAAGAAAATAACGACAGCGACGGTGACTACTAGATTTGTTGTATGTTTAAATGTTTACATGGTTAAGTTATTTTGATGTTTACTATAGTAGGCTATTTGACTTGAATAAAGTTAGAATGAAATTGTTTATGACATGGCTAACTGTTGTTAACATTGTTTAATTTTTTGACAGGTTAATATAATGGCAGGCGGTAGATCGACTAGGAGACGTGGTGGGGGTAGTAGGTCTGCTCACACGTCCACCACTCAGCAGGAGGACGAGGAGGTGGTCCCCGAAACGGGACCGGAGCAGACCGCTGAGCAGGAGGAGGAGGAGCAGCAACAGGGGCCGGATGACGTGCTGGAGAAGGACGAGGAGGGGCGGTATGTTCTCAAACCAACAGGCACATGGTAATATAATCTAACTTGTTGATTATTCTTTTGTAAATATTCATTTTTGTACTACATTTTGTATGATTGACTGCATATATGGTTTTCTCGACTCGGTGCAGGTTTCTGCACAAAGAGGTCGTCAAAGGCTGTACCAACAGCTTCATGGTCGACAAAGGGCAAGGGTATGCTAATTGGTCTCAGGTACCGGCTGAGATACGAGAGTGGTGGTTCAACCAGTTCAAGGTACGTGGATTGTTTTTGCTCCCGAGTTTTTATTTTGTAATCTGGACTTTGTAAATATTTTTCATACTACTTATTAATCTATGTTGACTGTATAGTTCAAGTTCAGCTGGGCCTCAGAGTTTGACGGTAGGGTCTGGGAACGATATAATGAAACGTGCACACGACGTTTCGCCTGTGTGATGAATAAACGACGTACACGGGGTACTCCGTTGAAGGACCTTAAAGGTGTTAGTTATTTTTTTTGGGTAATCAATTTTAACAAATAAACAATCTAACTTCAATCTTTGACTGTATTAAATAATATATTGGGTCGTCATATTTTAGGGGAGGCGTTGGAGAGATGGATTGCCTACCACGATCAGAAAGAGTTTAAGGTGAGGTCCGAAATTGCCCAAAGGAACAAGTTGGCGAACTGTGACCGTGAGGGCCGCGCGAACCCGACACATCATCGGGGTTCTCAGTCTTCTTTCGCTCGTGTCAAGAGAGTATGATTTCTACTAATTAATACCGTACTCTTCCTTGAATAATCGTAAACTACGTTTGCGTAATTTATATTTGCCTAACTTTCGTACTCATTTAATAGCTGCGTGCTGAGCTCGGGAGGGAGCCAACCGCGGCGGATATATTCTACGACATGCATGGACAGACCGATGAAACAGGGACTACCTTCAAGTCGAAAAAGGATCAGGCGACCTGGGTGAGTACTAAATCGACTGTAGGTGGTGGATAACTATCTTCAATAATTTCATCTAATAATAACTTAAATTGAAATCGTTCTTTTGTACGCAGGACGCCTACCAACAAGAGATGGAGAGACTCGAGGCTGATCCTGATGTTGAGGAAGTCAACCCGAACGAGACTTGGTTCAAGATCGTCAAGGGTTACAGGAAAGGAAGTGTGTACGGTGTGGGAAATGCACACGGTATGTACTTCAGACCTCCCACATCGCGTCTGAGCACCTCCACACAAATGGAGTACACGCCGGCCGGATCTCAGCAGCCCGATCCGGAGAAGGAGCAAATGAAGGAGCAACTGAAGGAGCAGGCGGAACACATCAGGAAAATGCAGGAACAGATGGCCATGTTTCAGGCCATGTTCGACAAATGCAACCAAGGTCCTCCCCCACCCCCTCCAGATTTACAGAGACCCCTTTAGCGGGGGTGGCGGTAACTCTGGTGCTGCAGCTAGCTTCACAGTTAGTTGATTGTTTGTTGTTGTTGTTGTTTTAACTGTATCTTTGAACTACTTTACACTTTTGTACCTTCAAACCGTACGTTAAATCTGTTTATATAAGTTTTTTCAGCATAAATGAGTCGAGAGATGAACTCTTTTGGTTGACTGAGCTGGAATGTGGTTGAGGTATTGTGGATAGTCGACGTTTGTGGTTGAGTTGTGGTTTATTTTGCAGGTTTTGGCTAAACATTGAACGCATGTTTACGGTCACGCAACAGCGTAAATAGCGTCCGATAACGGACGTCATAGCAGACGCCAGGGGAACCTATACTGGCGTCCGACTGTGGACGCGAGATTTACGTGGGAGGCGTCCACAGTCGGTCGCCAACTTCAGGCCCCAGGCGTCCGACTGTGGACGCCACTCAGAGACACATGGTGTCCACAGTCGGTCGCCGCGTTGGCGTCCACTGTCGGTCGCCATTTGTTCTGGCGTCCAATAGTGGACGCCCGTTTTAAAAAAGGGCGAGCAGGCGTGGCATCCGCTTTCTGGCGTCTGTTTGCGGACGCCCGTCGCCTTATAGCGTCCACTGTCGGTGCCCACCAGGTGGACGCCGAGGACACTTATTTTTGTAGTGCATTTAGAAATAAGTAGGCCAAGGTTGAGTAAAATTAAATATCATTATGGTAGTGATGGTGCAATGGTTTAGGCATTTGTCTTTCCCACAAATGGTAGGGGTTCGAAACCCAGCTGTAGCATAAGGATTCGAGCCTAGGTTCATTGAACACAAGGTCGATCATGTTACCAATCTTACCATCTCATACTTAATGACATAACTCAATGGAAATTTCTATATATTATACTTAAACTACGGAGTATTTCTCAAAATTTTCATTCTTTTACTTATAGATTATTCATGACACATTGCAAATATTTGTCTTAATTTTTTTTACTATATAATGTAATTAGTTTATTTAATTTGGTAGTGATTTTAATAATCATGTGATAAAAATATTATTTAAAACATATATAAACATTTTTTGACAGGTCAAATTCACGTGAATTTGTTTTTCATGGGAATTACAAAAATATTGTTTGGTTACCATGTGAGAAATGACTTCATGCGGAAAGTTCAACACACCAAGGGGGGACTTGGTGAATAACTTCCCCCATTGTGGAGGAAGTGGCAGTTCCCGGGAAGTGCCGATTCCTGGGAAGTGGGCAACCAAACAACATCTCAATTTATCAATTCATGCCATGATTTAAGAGGGCAACCAAACGACCCCATAGAAAAAATATCTTAAAAATAGTTTAAAAATGCAAAAAATGTCGGGAAAAAAATAGTGCACCCTAACTGAAAAATCCTAGGTCCGCCACTGCTCCTTCTAGAACGATATGTTCCCTATACAAAAGAAAATAAAATAGTTAGGTTCTGACCTTACTAAAATAAAAAAAATAAAAAAGTAAAAATAATAAGTATAGTGAGTGAAATGGAGTAATGCGATAGTATGCTTAAGGATTAGTAAATAGACGTAAAGGTACGTATGCAAGTAATAAGGTATACGTACCAATTACTTCGTAAGAATTATGTTAAGTGAGTGAGGTGAGATGTACCTATTTATAGGGTAGAAAAAACATAAAAAATATATAATATAAAAAAAATCATTTATCGTAATAAAAAAAATATTATTTTAAAAAATTCGATAGATTATATTTTAAATTTTACGAGACGAGAAAATATTTTAATTTGTCAGAACGATAGGTTAATATTTAAATATTTTTGAGTTTTAAGTTTTGTTTAACGAAGATAAAACTTTTAATTACATTTGTTAAACACGGAGTGTTACAATTATCCATCAACCCCGGACCCGAATCGGTCCCACTTCAAGGAAGCTCTGGAGCCTTCAAGGCTAGCGTCGGGGCATCAGACCGTATCCTTCCGGCCGACCCCCAAGTGCACGTTAACGAAGAACTACGTGAACCTCGGCTCAGCCTCAAGACCTGATCTCGGGTCGGACAAGCCGAGCCCTGGCCCGTCCTAGCCAAGGATGTCCCAAGACCCTCAGTCGCTCCGGCCTTGTGGGTATGTCCAGAGGTAGGCCCTCAGACCCTCACCCAAGGTAAGGGGCACGTCCTAGTCACATGCTCACACTCTATCTCTCTCTTGGAAACCTTTAAATACCCCTTAATGTCCTTTCATCAAAGGAGTAATGAATTTTCTCTCACTAATTTCTTTCTCTAGAAAACATCACCTTATTCCTCGTAAGCAAGGTCTATTAAGTGCATTCAAAGACTGACTTAGACATCGGAAAGGGTCCCCTCGGACAACCTCGAGGCCCTGTTTGCTCCTTGTGCAGGCAAGGTCGACCCACTCCTCCATGGAGGTCAAAACACTAGAGGAAGAAAGAAGTGAGGACTTGGACAAGACCAAGGTTCAAGTCAAACTCGACAAAGATCTAAACCCACTATTACACAAATGAGCCATTGCAACACCTTAAAAATGTTGCCTAATGGCTTAAAAGTGTTGTTAAAGGCTTTTGCAACATTTTTGGGTGTGTTGCTTAAAGTTGTGTTGCAATAGCTTAATGCAATACTTTCTTATCAGATGCAACACTTTATTTAAAGTGTTGCATCTATTTATAATATGCAACACTTTACAACACACGTGATCGTCTAATGCAACACTTTGACAAAAAGATGCAACACATTGAGGGGCATAAGCAACACTCCGTCTTTTTTTGCAACACTTGTAATTGGCTAAAGCAACATGTTGTAGAAGAAAATGCAACCCTTTTAGTCAGTGTTTGCAACACCTTTTGTTTACCGAATGTAACAATTCACAAAATTTGATTAAATTTTATCTAAATCAAAAGAAATTTGATTTTTATTGTCGTATGTAACTAAAAATTATACATAATAGTTCAAATAAGTATTGTCTTGCATAATACATGTCCGAAAATATTATTAAGCAAAATAAAAAAGCTACAATTCAAATAAATAATGTCTCAATAAACTTTATTCATCAAGTAAATAACGTCTAACAATGTCAGTAGGTAACTTTTCTAGAAGTTTTTGTAGAATTTGTTGAGTCATATTTGTCTTCTCATCCTCAAGTTCCCTCTACTTATTTTCCAATTCTTCCTTCTTCTTTAGATGTTCCTACTCCAACTCCCTATGTTTATCTTGTACCCTGATAATTTCACTCATCACATTTTTTCGTACATCCTCCAACAAATTTGATTTAATCGACTCTAATACTTCTCCTGGAACCACATAAGATGACACTCCATATACAGCTTTCAACTTCTTATTATAGACACCCCTACCATATAGTTGACAACGTCCATTGTAATTTTTTTCCATGACACCAAGAAAAGCGTCAAAAGGACCACCATCATCTGGACAAGTGTACTTTTTCATGTCATCTGCAATAAAATTTTCAGATGTCACTAGCTATTTATAATCATAAATATCAAATGTTACGTATATATACACATGCTCTAAATAATGTCTAGGAATGTACTATTTTTTTCCGTATCTGCATAGGACTCCATATACTGCTTTCCCTCGGTTCTTTTACTGGCACGCTCAAACAACTCTGCTAGAGAAGATAGTTCCTTGTTGGGATGTTCATTCCTCTGTTCAATAAAATTACTACATTATGATGACAAACTTGTAGATATTATTTCTAAATAACTATACTTAGGAAAAATAATCTCTACGAAACTTACCATTTTCTCGCGTACCGTAGCAAAGTTATATTTAGTGTTACGGGTTTCCTTCAGTTTCCACAAAAATTTTCTTGGCTTACCATTAGCCTTGACAAAGAGCCTTCCTACAAACCTGCAAATGCATTCTACAAATAGCTAAAAAGTACAACTAAATGATGTACAAGAGTATTAACAAAACAAAAAGACGCCAAAAACAACTACAGTATATGCTAATATCGCAGCTCTTCTTTCGCATGGTCATAATGCTTGAAGAACAGTAGGATTTCATCAACTACTGGATTGAAAAGTGGGACCCAGCACCATCCACATTCCCACAAAGGAGAAACGCAATGTCTTGTTGTGTGTTACTTTAAATCAAAGAAATGTGTTATAAAACATTATTCTAACTATAAATGTGAATGCTTCCACAACAATACTCACTATGCCAAGTTCTACTTCCTACAGCAACTTAAGTTTTGCATTTCGAACTTTATTAGACACTTCACTCAGCTGGCCAACCTACCGCAAATGGAAGAGCAAAAGATGTAAGAGTTATCTTCCACAGAGTGCAAATCAAGTAAATGTTTTCGAAAAATGGAAGGCATAATATGCATCACTTTGTCACATATCGACTTCAGCATACCTTTTAGCAGCGGAACCTCATTGAAATTTATCAATGCATGAATTATGTTACTTACTCACCTTTGCAAATGAGCTTAAATAACAGAATCTACCCAAAACCAAAATCATGTACATTATCTTATCCCTTTCACCTTTGCTACCACCATTACATGCATGACATGAATGGGAAGAACTATATACGAGGTAATCTGTAATTTGTAAATGAAAGAATAGAGTATTGCAAACATACAGTTTGTCCTCCTTCTAAAGCTGTCAATGGTCGATAAGGCCTGTAAGTGTGATTTTGACGCTTTGCCCACAGCCAAAACCGTTGTAATTGTACTAGGATACCAAATTCTTTAGCAACCTCTTCCTGCACATAAATAACAAAGCAGGATCAGCATAATTCCTCAAATTTAACTAATAAACCAGTAGTTGACATGAAACTAGTGCAGGCAGAGACAAAAATTCACAAAAAGTGCACAGTGCTGATAGCTAGCAAAACAAGAAAACAAACGAGGCCATTTTCATTACCCTATAAACTACTAAGCAAGAACAATTAAATTAGGGTCAATTGTACAAAGATAGCAATCCCAGAAGTAGTAGGTGACTATACTTTCCTGGTGGTGTAGGACTAGAAAGCAATAGCAATAAAACTAAGTTGCAGACATAAATTTCAGAGAGAGTAACCTAAGATATAAAAGATACCTTGATAAGGTTGATGGGAAGGATTTGCCGTGGATCCCTACCAACAAGTAAAACCAACTAATCCTAACTGGGTAGATAGGGCAAGTCGGGTCGATATCCACGAGGACGGTAAGAGGTGTCTAGACTAAGGTCACCCAAATACAAGACTATCTAGGTGACTAACTAGGCTAAAACTAAGAAGGGGTAGAAGACTATAACTAAGAGTAAACTAAGCATGACAACTAAAGCTAAAAGATTCGACTAACTAAAGGAACGATGACTAAGATGAAGGAAAAATCAAATAAAGAAAGAGTAGGGTTAGGTCGTGTTCATAAGTGTAGTAGGATAGTTGGGTAATCGAGGGTGTAGGTTTCACCTAGTCACTAAGGTCGGTCCGCGCTCTCGCGTCAAAGACAAACCCGAATACTCATGCAAGATTCTACTCTAAACAAGAGGATTCAACCACCAATCAACCATACAATGAGAAGGAGGAAACTAGCAAGAGTAGTATTTGCAACTACCACCCTAACAAGCATTTCATCAAACACATGGTATGCACAACAAGTGACTAGCAACAAAGATTCAACCTTTACCCACAATCAACCCTAATCACCCATAATCAACACATAATCCCCCTACTAACCCCACAAGAATCTACTCAATCATATCTAAACTAAAACTAACATGAACAAGAGAAACTTACACAAGAACAAGAACATTCATAATGAAGAACAACAAGGATGAACAAAACAATAAACAAAAGATAAAGAATTAAACTATACTAACTATAAAAGATTAAGAGAAGGGAGAAAAGAGATTATACCAAACAAGAGAAGAAAAGATGAACACTTGCATAGAAGAAAACTCAAACATCCACCAATGTTGTCAAGATTGGTAGATTCTTCAAGAATTCCAATAATACAAGGATTAAACTAAGATTAAGGAAAGATTAAACCAAGTTTAAGCTAATCTACACTAATCTAAGCTAAAGTAGTCTAAAGTATGTCTAGGGTTTCATAAGATTTCCTAAGATAGTCTAACAATACAAGAGAGGGGGTATTAATAGGGTTACAAGAATAAAGGAATGAAAGGAAGCGAAACAGCCCCGATCTGGGCCCTTCCCGACCGAGAAGGTAATAATCCCGACCGGGGTAGGGTGGTCCCGATCGGGATTGTAACAGCCCTAAATTTTCGCGACCAAAATAAGAGAATAAAACAGAAAATTTAAAGTCGTTACTCCGCACTTAGCTCACAAGGCCAAGTGCAAGGCAAAAGAATAATATAAGAATTTAAAAGAAATATAAATCCGATAAATAATTAAATGAAAATGTTGCAGCGGAAGACTTAAGTCCCACAAAATTCAAAACGGTTTAAAACAACTTCAAACAAAAATTCAACGTAAATATAAATAATTCGGAGGTAAATGTTAAATAATAAAATCCTTCCTCGCTCAGCATCCCGAACCAAATGCACCCATGCAGCATATTAAGTAAACCTATCAACTGTACCCCAAACACAAATAGGTACAGGTTCCAGCGGGGGAACGACCCAAAACAAAAGGACGTCAGCAAGGCTGAGTAAAAATATAATATAATGAAAACGAACACAATAATTATAATCTGTAGTAAACTGAATTCAGAGTTAAAATCCACCGTCTCGAAACCAAACCACAATACTTTAAAAACATTGTAGTAAAAATCAAAACCAACCAAAATATATTTTTCACCACCTGTGTGCCAAGGTCCTACCCTTGCACGGTCTAGAGGTACCACCTGTGCTTAGTTCGACTTATATAGTGCGCACCTCTCGCATTTGGACAGTCATTAGGATGAAACTGCCAAAGGAGAAAGTCTAACTCCCTAGCAAGTGGGGGCCGGATACCCCACTTAAATATAACTCGGGCCAAGAGTTTAGTTTCGGGACGAAGTCCCAGGAATGTCGTAAACGCACCTTAAACCAACTAGACCAACAGAGCTCCCAGAGTCTGTTATAACCTCCAAAAATTTTACCAAAACAATACCAATGTGTGACTCGTGTCACAAGTTCAATATTCAAAATATTTCTAGTATCATAAAAATTCACCATTGACAAAATAATTTATAAAACCGCTTTAAAATATAACTTAAACCGAACATGCTCTTTACTTAAAGGTGAAAAGGGTAAACGTCCTTACCTCTCAAGACGATCAAAACTCAACTAGTAATTAATCCAAGAACTCCTTCTCCTCAAGCCCACAAGCTACAAATAATATCACGGTTCAATCCTCTAATCAAGTAGTAGAAATTTGAGTATCACAATTTAACAATTTAGTACTCTATAATCCCATCCACAAAATTCTCACCCCGTACTCTACAATCCAACCATATGACAAACACTGCGAGTATAACATTAACCCTTCGTTAATTCTCTCATTCAACACGCTATTACCGTCGTCGATATACAGCTACGAGAAGCTACCAATGCCACGCCTTATTACAAATAAGACAGCTTAGTCGTTGCTAATACATCAGCCAACCCAAAGTATATCAAGTAATAACCCACACCGCAAAAATACAATCTCACGGACAAAATACGCAACCCAAAGTATAACTCATATCTAAATCCCACTCTAATGACTCACTTAAAGACCACGACATCAGATCTCAAATATGCTAATTTAAATCAACCTGAATGTTAATTACTCACGTACTAATTAATTAAGTCGAGAAAATAATTTTAATCAAGAAAACAAAAGGAAAATGGTCAAAACTTAAAATATTTGGACCTATTTCATATAGATGAACTAATTAGAAAACAAAAGGGCAATTAGTTTAGAAAATTACAATTTAGTGGAAGAATGATGTAAAAATATGTTGGTATAAGCAAGGGTGAAGAACCGATTTTAAGACGGCAATCAGATTGTTGAATCGGAACAGGAAACAGAGGGGAAGAGGGAGTAACAGTGCGGCAGAGGAAAGGTGAAAGAGGAAGAGAATGAAAGAATGAATTAGGGGGTGGGGTGGAGTGTACGTAGGTTTTAAAAATAATTTAGGTTTTTTTTTTTTTTTTTTTTTTTTTTGTATTTGATTCAAACTTAAACCCGAAATCAAGTTGGTTAATAATTAACTTTCCACTTTTATAAAAATAGTCAAAGACTGATTTATTACAAAAAGGCCCAAAATACTTTAATATTTATAACGACAACGAAATAACTTTTCCAACTTAAAAACCCGATTCGAATAAAATAGAAAGGTAACGTCTTATAAATGACTCGAAAAATAACGGGGTGTTACAGACTTCCCTCCTTAAAACAGAACTTCGTCCTCGAAGTTTAAACTTCTCAAAATAAAGTCTCACATCATCCATAAATGCCCAAAATGACTCGTTTTACTCCATATATCCAAAATCGTCAAATTAAGTATTCAATCTTAAGATATCTCCCATTTCTAAATTCTCCAAAAATTCAAAAATCACCTAATTCCTCAAAATATCTTAGATTTCAAAATTTCTCAAAAATCCAATAGCAACTAATTCCTCAAATTCCAAAGTAACACAACTTCATCACCACCTAAATCCACAAGCTAAGATCACCTAATTCCACAAGATATTAGCGAAATTCGAAATCACCACAATTCTCATACTCCTTTAAGGTAAAAGTAGCACTTGCCAAGTTAAGAGCATGTCGGATAAAATAGTTATTTCAAAATTTTGAAATTCACAAGTTCAACCTTTTTTTTTTCACAAGTGCACATTGCACAAAATCAATCAATCGATCCATAAGTGCGTTGAGCACAACGAAACCACCAATACGTACGTTAAGCACAACCAAAACACTAATATGTGCGTTAAGCGTAAACAACCAATAATATGTGCGTTGAGCACAAATAAATCATCAATATAAGTAAACAAATCAATTTCAAGTAACAACAAATGATCAACGTCGTTGTGCTAATTACGCACCAACAATAACCAATATATCCATATTTGTAACCGATAAGCAATAATACTATGAAACCTTACAAGAATAATGTCAAATTAACACAAATCAATGTAGTCATTCATATTTCTATCCCCCTTAAAACAAAGCTTCGTCCACGAAGCACAAATACCACCTTAGGTAAAAGGATAAGAGTATTTGACTCAACATCCAAAGTAGTCTCCTCTAGTACCTCCACATTGTTATTATTCCACAAAACTTTGACCATTCTAGTTTCACCTCTACGGGCTTTACGCACCTTATTATCAAAAATTTGGACATCGATTCATAAGTCGTAGTCTCGTCAAGCTCAATGTTCTCCGGGTATAGCAAATGTCATGGATCACTAATGTATTCCTTAGTTGAAAAACATGGAACATATTATGTACTCGTTCTATATCAGCTAATAAGTCAAGTCGGAAAACTATCTCGCCAAAATACTCCAAAATTTCATACGGACCAATACACTTTGGGCTCAATTTGCTCTCCTTACCAAACCTCAATACTCCCTTAGTAGGAGAAATATAAAAAAGAACTTTGTCACAAACCTCAAATTCTACATGCCTACAAGTTTTATCTCTTCCAACGATCTTGAGCCGCTTTCATTCTCACAGGTATAATCTTAACATGCCCAACCATCTCAATTATAATCTCGTTCCCTAAACCACAGATTCTCTAATATCACCCCCAATACATCGGACTCCTATACTTGCGTCCGTACAAAACCTCAAATGGTGTCATCTGAATTGTAGCCTAGTAACTATTATTATATGAGAACTATATAAGATCTAACTTATCCTCCTAATCTCCTTTAAATTAAAGGGCAGTAACATGTCCTCAAATATTTGATTTGTACTTTCAGTTTGACCATCAATAGCTGGATAAAATGATGCGCTATCTTAAACTTTCTCAAACCTATCTGAAATTTCTCCCAAAATAATTAAACAAATCCGTATCCCCATATGATAAAATATTCTTTGAAACACCATAAAGTCTTACCACATAATGTATATAAGCATCCACAAGTTGCTTCTACTCTCATGTATCTTTCATTTGAATAAAATGTGCACTCTCAAGTAACCTATTAATTATAACCCCAAATCATATTATTACCTTTCCGTGACCTTAACAATTCAACTATAAAATCCACAAAGATTAAACTCCATTTCCACTCGGTAACTTCTAAAAGTTGTAACTTTCCTTGAGGTCTCCTATATTCACTATTAAACATCGAAAATATCAAGTATCGAGCCACAAAATCCGCAATTTGTTTCTAATACTAGACCATCAAAATCCTAATTCCAAATCCGCATGCATTTTATCACCTCCCAAATAAACATAATACATCTTTTCCTTTAATTCCTTGTGGTTAGGTACACAAATTCTATCTCAACACTTAATAAATTCATTCTCATCGCACTTGACAAAGCAGACTCATTCACCAACCAACTTGTCCTAGAAAAATTTATCACCACCTTGTAACTCTCTAATAACTCTCATCAATTCTCTCTCAATGGATAACACACTAGACGAGGTTTCTACTTTTGTCATTTTGTTCCCAAATATCAGAAACTCTTCCCTTAGCTTACCACGGTGCACCACTAACATTTTTGTATGGAAAAATTTACTCCAGACATTAGCCACCACATTGACATTTCTTACATGATACTGAATCTCGATCTTATAGTCCTTAATCAAATCCAACCACCTTCTCTTCTCACGTTTAGCTCCTAATGGATAAATATATATCTTAAACTTCTGTGATCATAATAACATTAAAAAGGGTACACCAAACAGTATGTCTCCAAATTTTCAAGGCAACGACTACGGTTGCTAACACTAAATCATAAGTAGGGTAATTTTCTTCATAAAAGTTCCACTGCCTAAACGCATAACTAATCACTCTCTTATTCTGCACAAGAACACAACCTAATCCTTTCTTAGATGCAGATGTATAAATCTCATAAGCTTCATTTTCATCAGAAGTGGTCAATTCTCCTTTAAAATTTGAAACGATTCCTCACTCCTCTCATACCAAAGAATTTGTGGCTTCCCTCATTAGTGTGGTCATTGATCTATCTATTTTGGAAAAATATCCTTCACTAATCTTCCCGTAGTAACTCCTAAACCCAAGAAAAATAAAATTATGAATATCAATCAAAGAATTCGGTCTAGGTCACTCTTTAACAACCTTAGCAGGATCTACCGATACTCCATCCTTAGATATAATATTCCCCAAAAATTACTCGAAACAGCCAAAAATTCCACCTCAAAAATTTAACATATTACTATTTTTTTTCCTCAAGATGCTAAATACAATTCGTAAATGTTCCTCATGTTCTTCTTCATTCCTTGAATAAATCACTATGTCATCAATGAATATTACAACAAATAATCAAATCCATAAACACATCAAGTGCACTATTTGACCCAAAAGGCATCACAGTAAACTCACAATGGCCATATCTAGCAGAAAATATACTCTTAGGTAAATCCTCAAGCACTATCATCAATGGTGGTTCCCAAATCGCAAGTCAATTTTAGAGAAAATAGAGGCTCCTTCAATTGGTTAAATAAGTCGTCAATCCTGGGCAAGGATTCCTAGTCCATATTGTATAATCAATACACAATCTTAAACTCTCGCTCTTCTTTTTCCACAAATAAAACAGGGGCACCCAAAGGCGGCACATTAGGCCTAATTTATCCTTTCTCCATCAGTTCATCTAGTTGTTTCTTAAATTCTTACATTTCTAAGGGTGTCATACGGTACGATGATTCAGCCATTGGACTCGTTCTTGGCACTAGGCTGATTCTAACTCAACTTCTCTACCAGAAGACATTCTCGATATTTCCTCAGAAAACACATAAACAAACTCACTCACTATTGGAACTTCACTCAGCTCGAGATATTCAATCCTCAAATCCCTTATATGACACAAGATCAACTTAGTTCTCGTAAATAAATGACTTTTCACCTTCATAACAGACATAAGCTTCACCTTAAGACCTCTCACACGACCCTATAAGTACTCTCACATTTTAGGTTCTCCTAAGAAAATTTTATTATTTCCATAATCAATATCAGCCCGATGAAATTTTAGCCAATCCATCCTCAAAATCACATCAAAGTAAGGTAATGGGAATTCTAACAAGCCTGCCTCAAAATCATGATCGCCAATAACACACACTTCCTTATACAACCTTTTACGGTTTACTAAGTTCCAAATGGCATGACAAAAATAAAAATAACCCAAAATTTTCACTAAGTTCTACGGTTCCTTCATCCACAAACATAGTCCACTAGAGTGAGATGCACTACAATCACCAAAACATGGGCTGAAATAGAGTCCACTAAAAATTTACCCAAAACAATGTCTACATTCTCGACTGCCTCTCCAATCATGACACGACACTTTCCAAATTCCAATAAATGATATCCCATTACAATTTACAATAAGGCATAATATGATTCTATCCCAAAAAATAACGTAAGTAGACCTTACCTCTATCACAATTCAACTAGGTAAGATTAATAGTACTAAAACATGACAAATATAAATATAAACATAATAATTCAAGCGTATGCAATGCACCCATTCCACCCAACACTCTATTTTATATATAAAGGATTTTTATTTTTTTATTTTAAAACCAATTCAAATGTAACAATAAAAGTTTTTTTTTAAACCATTTCAAATTTTGCAAAACATTTTGGAAAAACCTATTACTCTGATACCAACTGTAACAGCCCTAAATTTTTGCGACCAAAATAAGAGAATAAAACAGAAAATTTAAAGCCGTTACTCCGCACTTAGCTCACAAGGCCAAGTGCAAGGCAAAAGAATAATATAAGAATTTAAAAGAAATATAAATCCGATAAATAATTAAATGAAAACGTTGCAGCGGAAGACTTAAGTCCCACAAAATTCAAAACGGTTTAAAATAACTTCAAACCAAAATTCAATGTAAATATAAATAATTCGGAGGTAAATGTTAAATAATAAAATCCTTCCTCGCTCAGCATCCCGAACCAAATGCACCCATGCAGCATAAGTGTACCTATCAACTGTACCCCAAACACAAATAGGTACAGGTTCCAGCGGGAGAACGACCCAAAACAAAAGGACGTCAACAAGGCTGAGTAAAAATATAATATAATGAAAACGAACACAATAATTATAATCTGTAGTAAACTGAATCCAGAGTTAAAATCCATCGTCTCGAAATCAAACCACAATACTTTAAAAACATTGTAGTAAAAATCAAAACCAACCAAAATATATTTTTCACCACCTGTGTGCCAAGGTCCTACCCTTGCACGGTCTAGAGGTACCACCTGTGCTTAGTTCGACTTATATAGTGCGCACCTCTCGCATTTGGACAGTCAGTAGGATGAAACTGCCAAAGAAAAAAGTCTAACTCCCTAGCAAGTGGGAGCCGGATACCCCACTTAAATATAACTCGGGCCAAGAGTTTAGTTTCGGGACGAAGTCCCAGGAATGTCGTAAACGCACCTTAAACCAACTAGACCAACAGAGCTCCCAGAGTCTGTTATAACCTCCAAAAATTTTACCAAAACAATACCAATGTGTGACTCGTGTCACAAGTTCAATATTCAAAATATTTCTAGTATCATAAAAATTCACCATTGACAAAATAATTTATAAAACCGCTTTAAAATATAACTTAAACCGAACATGCTCTTTACTTAAAGGTGAAAAGGGTAAACGTCCTTACCTCTCAAGACGATCAAAACTCAACTGGTAATTAATCCAAGAACTCCTTCTCCTCAAGCCCACAAGCTACAAATAATATCACGGTTCAATCCTCTAATCAAGTAGTAGAAATTTGAGTATCACAATTTAACAATTTAGTACTCTATAATCCCATCCACAAAATTCTCACCCCGTACTCTACAATCATACCATATGACAAACACTGCGAGTATAACATTAACCCTTCGTTAATTCTCTCATTCAACACGCTATTACCGTCGTCGATATACAGCTACGAGAAGCTACCAATGCCACGTCTTATTACAAATAAGACAGCTTAGTCGTATGCTAATACATCAGCCAACCCAAAGTATATCAAGTAATAACCCACACCGCAAAAATACAATCTCACGGACAAAATACGCAACCCAAAGTATAACTCATATCTAAATCCCACTCTAATGACTCACTTAAAGACCACGACATCAGATCTCAAATATGCTAATTTAAATCAACCTGAACGTTAATTACTCACGTACTAATTAATTAAGCCGAGAAAATAATTTTAATCAAGAAAACAAAAGGAAAATGGTCAAAACATAAAATATTTGGACCTATTTCATATAGATGAACTAATTAGAAAACAAAAGGGCAATTAGTTTAGAAACTTACAATTTAGTGGAAGAATGATGTAAAAATATGTTGGTATAAGCAAGCGTCAAGAACCGATTTTAAGACGGCGATCAGATTGTTGAATCGGAACAGGAAACAGAGGGGTAGAGGGAGTAACAGTGCGGCAGAGGAAAGGTGAAAGAGGAAGAGAATGAAAGAATGAATTAGGGGGTGGGGTGGGGTGTACGTAGGTTTTAAAAATAATTTAGGTTTTTTTTTTTTGGTATTTGATTCAAACTTAAACCCGAAATCAAGTTGGTTAATAATTAACTTTCCACTTTTATAAAAATAGTCAAAGACCGATTTATTACAAAAAGGCCCAAAATACTTTAATATTTATAACGACAACGAAATAACTTTTCCAACTTAAAAACCCGATTCGAATAAAATAGAAAGGTAACGTCTTATAAATGACTCGGAAATAACGGGGTGTTACAGGGATGACTTTGGTCCCGGCCGGGATGGGCAGTCAGTGGTCCGTCTTTGCTTGCTCTTCATCCCGGTCGTGATGGCCACTCATCCCGATCGGGATGGGTCATGTAGGCCTCCAATATGATTTCATAGGTCCCTACTAGCTCTTCATAGGCTTCTCATCGATTCTCGGTGCTCGGTATCGAGTCCAAAGGGCTCGGGAATGGGTCCCAAGGGCTTGGGATCGAGTCTAAGCCACCGAGTGATCGTCGCTTCTCTTCGTTGGCTCCAAATGTGTCGGAAACGAGTCGGAATCGTTCCATCTCTCCAAGATTGATCTTAGGAACCTAAAACAAACTAGAAGAAGCGTAAGTAGTCTCGAAACCGCTCCAAAGAGCGATTCCACAAGAGAAACCGGGACCAAACACAAGGAATAAGCACTACAAAACACACTTATCAACTCCCCCACACTTAACCCTTACTCGCTGTTGTGTGTCAAATTTGGACCGTTTTTCCTCCAATTGAGAGACGTTTTTCCTTCGTTTTGCGAGAATAAAGTGCGATTATCGCCGTATTTTGAGTAATTCTCGCATTAGCGTCTCTGTTTTGTCTTTTACGTGTTTTTGGTAGTTTTCTGTCTATTTTGATAGGATTTTCGACCAAAAATGTGTCTGAGCTCCTATGAGCATGAGAGAGAGAGGGAAATCGTCCGAAAAGCAAAGGACACAACTTAAAATCCAAAGTCCAAACCCAAGAGGTGAAACCTTGAGCAAAAAGGAAAAAAGTATAGTCTGTTGGGCATCTTCACCGGAGAGGTCGAACTTCAAATGGACATATCTAGAGTTCTAAACCTCGGATCGAAGCGATTCTAGTTGGAGGTGAAAGATTATCTTCTTAGCTTTCCAACGACATATCACACGCCCCAATCGGAGATTAAACGAGAGAGTTATGGCCCTCTGAATTCACAGGGCGAAATTTCACCCGATGAGAATTTGACCGGGCGAAATTTCGCCTGACGGTGTTCCTCCCCAGATTGCCATTTTGGACAAAAAGTTCATAGGGTGAAATTTCACCCTATGAGATGACCGGGCGAAACGACCGGGCGAAATTTCGCCCACCGGGTGAAATTTCGCCCGATGGAGAAAACGCTAAAAATGGCGATTCGAGAAGAAAATCTCACAGGGTGAAATTTCACCCGGTGGTGCTAATGTCGTCGACCGCAGGGTGAAGTTTTGCCCCATGAAGATGCAAAGGGTGAAGGTCTAGACTAAAAGAAGAAGGAGTGGATTATGGGCTTGATGATTGTGTGACCCATTAAGGATTAGTATATATAGATAACCTAGGGTTACATTTCAATTTGTGCCTTAAGTGAGCCTCTTAGGAGTAGGAGTAGGGTTGAAAATCTCCATAGTAGTAGTAGTAGTTTGTAGTAAGCTTTCATAGTAAAAATCTCCAAAAACTTAGTAGATATTATTAGTATTAGATTAAATTACTCTATAATTTGTAATCAAGCTTCCATCTTTATTGAAGATTTGGGTTTATGTTGTTTTTTTTTTGGTGAAATGTGAATTCATATTATATCGATGAAACATTAACACCATACAGTCAAGCTGTTTACAATGACACTACATCACCAAGCATAGTCGATCTATCCAATCTTGCTTACAACTCAAGATAGATCTAGTACATTGCATATGATTCCTAAACTCTCCCTGAATTCGACAAAGTAGCACATCAGGTCTAATAACATATGTCTCAAGCCTACAAACATTCCTAGCGTGCCATAAATGGTACACTACAGCTGCTAAAATTCCTTGAATAATCTTCTTCTGCATAAGGGAAGGACATCTCCAAGTGATGATGTTACCTAGCTCAATCTTCATTGTAATATGTAACCAATGCTTTACACCAAGTATCAGCTGCTGGGAAAAGGTACACTCAAAGAATAGGTGCACCTTAGTCTCAGGCCCACCACCACAAAGAAAGCAAGAATTCTCTCCAAGGACCCCAAAGTGAATAAGTCTATCTCGTGTAAGCAACCTATTCTGCATGACCAGCCAATTAATGAAACGATGCTTGGGAATAGAAAGCCTATTCCAAACATAAGCCATCCAAGGGACCTTCACTTCAGAAGGTTGTAGCCAACGATAACCCTTCTGTGTAGTATAGGAACCATCACCCCACTCATTACCCTTATAGTCTCCTCTTAGTTTATCTCTGACTTTGCAAATTTGTCTCCAAGCCCAGCTAGAACTAGGAGACGGAGTATAATCAAACCAATCAGCCTGCTTGAGATAAATATGAGAGACCCATTTAATCCAAAGATGGTCCTTCTTCTGAGCTAACCACCAAGAAAACTTACCAATAGCGGCTATATTCCAATCCAAGCTATTAATGAGTCCCAGACCTCCATACTTGGTTGGTTGGCAACACTGCCTCCAAGCTACGAGCGGAATCTTGCCATAATCACTCTCACCCGACCACAGGTAATTACGACAAATTTCTTCAATCTTATTAATGATGCCAACAGGAAGAAGGAATATGCGAGCACAATAATCATGTAAACGACTCAAAACTGCTTTAATAAGCACTAACCTGCCAGCATAGCTCAATTTACGTGCTCCCCATCCTCGAATCCGCTGCACAACTTTTTCTACTAAGATAGCACATTCTCCATTAGTTAGCCGCTTATAAGAAATGGGTACACCAAGGTATTTGTATGGGAACCGTCCTTGGCAGAATTCGGACATAGCTAGGATATCACGTCTGTCCTTATCCCGAACACCATTCATGTATATCTCCGATTTCTCCTTATTCACGGTAAGACCAGAAGCTTCAGTAAAAGTCATCATAGCTCTCAATAATACTCTATTTGAATCTTGGTCACCTCGACTAAACAACAACAAATCATCAGCAAAGCATAAGTGGCTCAATCTAAGCCCTTTACATAAGGGACGAAAGTGAAAATCCCTTCTGTCAGTAACATAATCCAGGATGCGAGTGAGATACTCCATACAAATGACAAATAGAAAAGGGGACATGAGATCTCCTTGTCGAATGCTCCTCCTACCTTTGAAATACCCAAATTGTGAACCATTCAAAGCAAGCGTATAAGATGGAGAGGTAACACGCACATTCCATTACCCAATTAACCATAGTAGTTGGGAATCGCAATCCCTCTAGCACGCCCCTAAGGAAACTCCATTCAACCGAGTCGTAGGCTTTCCTCAAATCAATTTTCATGATGCTCCTAGGGGAACAAGTCTTCCTGTTATACAGCCGCACTATATCTTGACAGATCAAGATGTTGTCAACAATATCTCGGCCGGGGACAAAGCCACTATGATTCGAACTAATTATTTCCGGCATTACCGTGGTTAATCTATTACTTAGGACTTTAGCAATGCATTTATACAATACGTTGCAGCAAGCTATGGGCCGAAAGTCCATGACGGTTTCCGGCCTGTCTTTTTTAGGAATCAGGGTAATGATGGTGGAGTCGATCTGCTTTAAGAGTTTCCCAGAGATAAAGAATTCTTGAACTGCTTGAACCAGATCATCTTCAATAACAGCCTTCGCATCTTTAAAAATTTTGGAAGAGTAACCATCGGGCCCAGGCGCTTTATCAATAGGTATAGAGTAAAGCGCCTCAAGGATTTCCTCTCTAGTAACCATAGTGCAAAGCTGTGAAGCTTGTTCATTAGTCAGCACACGTCCTTTCCGAATGACAGGAATAGAAAAAGGCTTGACGGGATTAGCACTTCCAAGCAAATTTATATAATAATCAATGAACACCTCCTCAATTCCAACATTATCTGTACACATCTTGCTAGCCTTGTCTTGAATAGATAGGACCTTATTCTGTGCTCTTCGTGCCTTAATGGTACAATGGAAGTATAGAGTGTTATCATCTCCATCTTGTAACCACTGCACTTTAGCCTTCTGTGCCAGAAAAGCCCTTCTAGCATCAGCTAAATCTCTATAAGTCTGTGCTGCAATCGATTCCTCCTTCTGCAACAGTCTGCAAGTAGGATCAAAATGCAATTTTTCCTGAATTTTGTTCAATAGCAGTTCGGCAACCCTTGTTGCATTTTCTATATCACCATAAGCAGTGGTATTTAAGATCTTCAGGGGCTTTTTAAGCGCTTTAAGTTTCTTAACAACCTGAAACATGATCACTCCTTCAACCTTCATACTCCAAATCTCCTTAACAATAGGTATAAAATCCTCATGCTTACTCCACATGTTGGAATACTTGAATGCTCTATTAACTCGGGTACCCCTGTCTTGGCTGTCCCAGAGGTTCAAGAGACACGGACTATGATCATAGAGACCCTCAGGAAGAAAAGAAATGCTTCCTGACGGCCCATTCATGATCCAAGAGTTGTTAGTCAATACTCTGTCTATTCTACTAAACAACCTCCCTTCCTCTTTATGTTTGTTATTCCATGTATAATAGGCGCCCGAAGAGTACACATCATTGAGTCCGCACCTCTCCACACACTCCTGGAAATCAGCTATTTCATTAAGGGAAACAGCACCTCCAATTCTTTCATCCAATTTCAAGACGTTGTTAAAGTCGCCCATTATCAACCATGGAAGTTGCTGGGCAGTGGCTCTATCAGTAAGTGATTTGGGTTTATGTTGAAGATTGAAGAGTTTTGCAAGAATTGGTGACAAGTTCTTTTATTTCCTTCTCCAAGATTCAATCTTTATGTTAATCGTCATCTTCCTCCTTTAGTTTCTCCATTGTTGGTAGTTTCTTTCTTATCCCTTTCTCCATCAATTAGTTTTATTTTTAGTATGTTTAGTCTTTCTCTTAGTCTCCTTAGTGTTAGTTTTATTATGGGTAGTGAGTAGATTTTAGTTAGGGGGCTAGGGGAGGAGGAATTTTAGATAAAGGTTTTATCTTGTGAGAATATTGCATTTGAGGGTGATTTGTCTTGATTGGAATTGTTGTGTCTTGATTGACTTAGCTTGATCACCTAGGTTGACTTGACTCACCCGGATCAATATGGGGAAACTCGGGGTTTGGGTAGTTCCGTCTTGAGACCTTAGTTTATTCGTCGCGAAAGCGGGTTTAGGCTTGGTTGGTAGGGAAACCGAAAGGTGCGTGGCACCTCCCTTATACATCTTGTGATAATTCTTTCAATCTGTATCTTTACCTTAATCTTCGACTCCCCGACTCTCCCTAACACCTTTCTCATTAATAGTTTCTCGCCTTAATTCCATAGCTCGTTTAGTTAGTCTAGTTCAACTCGTCCAAAACCCTCATTCTCAACCCAATCACTCTCAAACTTTGACTTGACCGACTACCCCTCGACCGTCCCTGTGGATCAATCCCGACTTGTCGCTACTACGTAGTAGCATTTCGGAGTTTATAACTATTGTTTGACTGCGTTGGATAGGCGACAATTCGACGCGCATCAAAATGGCACCGTTGCCGGGGACGGTGATTAGTTAGTCGAGTTTTAGTTTATTGTGTTTGGTTAAAAAAAAAATAAAAAAAAATAAAAAATAAAAAGGTTAGTCTTTTTGTGTGCTTCTTGGTGTTCGTGTTGCTTGTCTCTTGCATTCATCTCATTCGTTGATCAATCCCTTTTATGTCTCTCATGACGACCTTAGCCGACCATAGTAGACTCTACGACCACATGGTTACCTCACCTATTACCATTAGAGATGAGGATAGAGCAAAATTTGAGGTGGATCAAGTATTTATCACGGTGCTTCAAAGATATATGTTTTGGGGAATGCCTAATGAAAATGTGCTTCAACACCTTGCAGAATTCCATACAAATTGTTTAGTTGCGAGGAAGAATGGTTTGTCAATCAACACCTTTAAACTCTTAGCTTTTCCTTTCACCCTTGGAGGTAAAGCCAAGAAATGGCTACGTTCTTATCCACCTAACACATTTTGTACTTGGGATGAACTTGTTCAAGCCTTTTTAAACCACTTCTTCCCATATCACAAGACCAATAAACTTAGACGAGAGATCCTTACCTTTGAACAAGATGAGTTTGAGTGTTTAAGTGATGCTTGGGATAAATTTCGAGATTTATTGACATATTGCCCACGCCATGGGATTCCGGTTTGGCTAACCACCATAATATTCTTTGACAATTTGCTTGAACACGTTAGAGAATTGATTCATACTTTGGCCGGTGGTAACTTTTATGAATTAGGAGATGATGAGGCGAGATTATTGCTTGAGAAAGTGGCTAGAACAGATGCCCGTGAGGGATATGGGAGAGTGACACCTTTGAGAGAACCGAGAGTTGAATCTTCCTCTCTTGTTTGCAATGTTCAATCCTCTCTTGTTAACTCTGATCTTCTTCAATTTCTGTGAATAATTTGCATGATTCTTCACCTTATGCCACTTGTGATGATGTGAAACATGAATTTAATGCTTTTTCTTCACCTCCACCCTTTTCTTATTTGGATATAATATATGAAGAAGAAGAAGAAGAAGAGGATGAAGAAGATGATGTGCATATTGTTCAATCCCAACATGCTCCCCCACTCCCTTTGAATACATGTGTTGTGCATGATTCTCCATTGCATTTGATTGATAATGATGCTCTTGATAAGGATTTTATGGAGTCATGTAAGAATTGTGATGATGTCAATGTGTCTTGTAATGATGATGTGCTTGAGCTAATTAAATCCTCTTCTATGCGACATGATATGAGCTCCAAGCCTTTAAATGTGACACTTGACGATAATCTTGGGAGTAGGAGATGTGTTGGTGATGAGGTTATTGAGGAGACTCTTGTTGAGGAATTTGAGGGTGTTGATGAGCCTTATAATGAGGAAAGTGTGAGTATGTCTTGTGATGTTCTTGACATGAAGAGGGATGATGATTGTGCGTTAATGGAGGTTGAGAACTCCGTTCCTTCTCTTGAGAATGATTGCATCCCCCACTTTGTTGATGATGAGAGTAAATTTGAGGACATACCTATCACTACTTGTGATAAATTTATTGAGCCTTCCATGACCAATACCTTTGAAAATCCTCTATTTGAGTGCATGACCAATACGTTTGAGAGCTTATGTGAGGTTGTGATGCATAATCCTCTATTTAAGTGCATGGTAGAGGGAGTTAGAAGTGAAGAGGGTGAGATGTTTTATGATGGAGCGAATTGTGGAGAAGCTCCTAAGACCCACCTTATTGAGGAGTATGAGATTTTGAGTAATAATGGAAAGGATGAGGAGAGCTCTAATATGATCATTATTGAGGTATTGTCTAAGGATGACTTCTTTTACCCTCACCTTCTTGATAAAATGTCTCTCCCTACCCATTTACAAGCCTCACTTGAGCTAGATTTGAAAGATTCCTACACCATATATCCTTCATCCTCTTTGATATTCCTTCCTCACTCACATAAAGAGTTTAACAATGACATGAAAGCGCCTTTTGAACATAGAGGCATGATGGATACTCTATTATTTGCTTTGACCTCTTATGTATATGTGCTATCTTTGTGCATCAATGCTTCATATTGTCATTTCTTTGAGTCCCATGCAAAATTGTTTGATCTACTTCTAAGAGCATTGAATTGCTTTTTACTTAAAAACACGAACGAGTTTTCCCCCGGTAAGTTGAAATCGAAATGGCCGGGTCCATTCGAGGTGACCAAGACACAACCATTTGGATCAATTGAAATCTCAAGCCCAAAAACCGGGAAGTTTATGGTTAACAGACAACGCTTACAGATTTATCATGCCGGTCACGTTCGTGAGACCTTTGCTACCGTGGAAGTTGATGAGCTCTCGTTAAGGAGCGTTGTTTAACCCTCTCAATTTGATGTAGGTTTGGTGGTATCCTCAACAACCACCTTATATATATGTATCATATTTCTTTGTGTTTGTTAGCTTTGTTAGCTTGAGAACAATGGATGAACTTGGATTTCGTCATGGAGCAATTATTTGGATGAAGATCAAGCTTTTGGAGAAGTTATGGGGCTTAATTTGAAGACCACAAGCATGTTTGTGGGAGTTATTGATTATGTAATATGAGTCGTGTCGTTATTTGAGATTTTAGGTGATTATTGAAGAGCCATGGAATGACAAGGCAGGAAAAGGAAGCAAACAAGACCGCCGGGCAAAATTTCGCCCGATTAGATTTGACCGGGCGAAGTTTCACCCTACGAAAAATTGCCAGATCTGCCATAACTAATGAAGATACCACCGGGCGAAATTTCGCCCGGTGAGATTTTCACCGGGTGAAATTTCACCCGGTGGAAAAAAGTTGGCAAAATCGATTCTCATGACGGAATACCGCCGGGTGAAATTTCACCCGGTGGTGCTTGACCGGGTGAAATTTCACCCGGCGGCATGAGCTTGAACGTCAATCACCTATAACATATTTTCTCATTACAAAATCAATTCCCTCCTTCCCAAATATCCCACATAACTTTCCCTCCAAAACTTTTTACACCAAATTTTACCACCCACTTTAAAACTTTCACTTTTCCTCCTCAACCACCCTTATTTATATCACACTTTTTATCCCATAATTCACTCCACATTTTCACCCATCATAAACACATCAAACCACCTTCCATACACCCCAACCACATTTAAGCCTTCATTTCATCCACATCTTGGGTGATTATATTTGGGTTCTTTGAAGAGGTGAAGCTCAAGTTTTTTTTGGGGATTATTCTTGCAAGTTATCACTATGGAGACAAGAGCAAGGCGAGCCGCGCGTAAGCAAGGTATGGCTTCGACTTCTACACCTTCTAAATCTTCTAAATCTTCTAAGTCTTATAAGCCTATAAATTTACCTTCTCTTAATACTTCTCTATCTCGGACCTTCTCTGAAAAGATCTTTCAGAGCAGTAGGTGGCCTTGTCCCCACACAATGACCAATCTAGGAATAGTAGACGATATTAAAGAGTTATCGTCAAGGACCGGAACTAGCGAGCTCCTTAGCCTCGCGGCCTTCACCTATAATGACTTTACTTTCAAGTTCTTAGGAACTTTTGCCATTGACAATCCGACCACACCAAGAGCGGTCAAATTTAGACTATTCGGCAAACCCCATCGTTTGACTATTTCCGAGTTCGGCCTAGTGCTAGGCCTACCCTCATCGGGTACCGGACTTAGTGAACCCTCGAGCAACGTACAAGCCTGTGTATCTAGGAGAGATCTTTGGAAGCGCATATCACGCTGTAAAAGGGGTTACGAGTCTAATTTATCCTTTGCCTCCGAAATCCGTAACCTCGCAATCCGCTATTTTTGCGAGATGCTCTCCCACTGGTTGTTACCCTCGGCCGATAATATTTATACTCTTAATGTGTGTGTCTTGCAATTGATATATGACTCTTTGTTGGGTAACCCTAACCCCTTAGACCTACCACTTGTCGTGGCGTTGCATTTCCACCGTATCATTGTTACCCAACGCCCCTCCTTAGATTGTGGAGGTCTCGTGACTGTAATTGCAAACAAATTGGGTTATTCGACCGACCACCTCACCCCAGTAGACGATTCCATATGGCTTGACGAGGCCTACTTTCCAACTTGTATTTTTCATGTACCTCATTAGCGCCTCGTCTACATTAGCTGTGGAAGAGCTTTAATAGTTCCGAACACACACCGAACCACTATCCATGTTCACCAAAATTGGGACCTACCCTTGGGTCCCGGTGAATTCCGACTGACCAAGACTGAGTCGGGAGGAAGGGGAGTTTGGGAGTATGCACACTACGAGTTGCCCAAAGGTCGTACGATCTATGACCTTTGTGAGATTGAATCCGACTTTGCCCTCTCGCTTAGCGACGGTCCGGAGGAGTTTTCTCCCGAGCCATCCCCAGAGGGTATACCCTTTTTCTATGGGTCTCCTAGCGCTTCATTTGCGTCGGACGATCGCTCAGACTAGACCCTCTCCTGGAGTCGGTGGTGTGTGTGTGTGTGTTGTGTATTTGTGTGTGGGTTGGGTCGGTGAGTCTTTAATCATCTATAATTGCATGTCCTTTGGTTGATTCCGTTCTTGTTCCTTTTATCATGTTGTCATTGTGATTGATTTATCTCAAACATAACTTTGCAAGCTGTCCCATTGTTCGATTGTTGCGGCCAAAGCGGCCTTGGTATTGCTCCCGGTCATTAGGCAATGTGATTACGCCATTGACCTTTTGAAAATCCAAATTCTTCTCATTTTCTCAAATTTTTCTTAATCCGGGCTAGGTGATGTGACTACACCTACGCCCATTTTCCATCCTTTCTTTTAATTTCTTTTTTTTATTTTATTCTCATTTTCTTAGTCACTTGGCCATGGTCTAGGTGATGTGATTGCACCTAGGCCCGTCACCCTTTTATCATTTTCTTTTCTTTTCTTTTCTTTCTTCAAAAATTTTAAAAAATCCAAAAACATTTGAAAATTATAAAAATCCAAAAAGATTTTTCTTATTTTTCTTTTTCCGTCTTTTTTGATCTTTTCCCATACTCGTGCATTGAGTACAATGCACAGTTTTAGTGTGGGGGAGGGATCTACTATCCTTTTGTTTTTCAAAAATCTTTCCAAAAACCATAAAAATTGAAAAATTCCGAAAAACCAAAAAAAATTTCTTTTTTATTTTCCTTTTCTCGTTGTCGTTATGTTTTCGTGTCCCCTGTATAGTCCTGTTCTCTACTCTTACAGGTAACCACCACCTTGATAGCACAATTTGAAGAGTTATGGAAGCAACCCGCTAGGTAACTTCCTTCCTTTTCGCTTTCTTCTTTACTTTCGTAGAGGAGTTAGGTTGTTGCTATTGGGAGGCTCTCGAAGAGATGAGCATTTTGGGTGTTGTGGTTGATTTTTGTGCTTGAATGTCGATGGAGTACGGAGTGCTTGACTTTACTCGTGTTTTCTTTTATTTGCCTTTTCTTTTTCGTGTGTTCCTTTGCTTTTGAATAGCATGTCTAGGACTAAATGTTTTCGAAAACCCGATTACAAACTTATTGCAAGAGTTTAAATTCCATTGTAGATAACTCATTGTAGATTTTGGACCTTAATCTAGTAGAATGACTCTAAATCAATGAACTTGTTAATCCTTTAGCTTGAGTCCACTTTTTCTACTAGAGGTTTACTTCGGGGTTTGCATTCGACCACCTTGACCACCCATGGAGGAGTTAGGCCTTGGTTTCCGCATCCCGTTTTCTAGGTGACCTTGCTCGAATGACCATTGCACCTTTAGTCCAAATTCTATTCGCCTTTTAGTGGGTTATCCGAAGAAGGCACTGTTCTCGGTTACCCATTTTTCCTCCACCTATACATCACCACAATAAGTTTACACAAAAATAACCTCCAAGCTTGGTTTCGAACCACATCAAAAAGCCAAAAATGGGCAAACCAAAGTAAGAGAAAAAGGGCACAAAAACATGAAAAAGAAAAACAAAGGAGAAAGAAAAGGAGCTTTAAATGAAAAAAAAATCGTATCGTCAAAAACGTCTCCAATATTAAAAAAAAAAGCGCTTTTATCGATTCATCGCCGTGAAGTGCCAACTAGAGGACCGAGTCCCGAGGTAGGAAGATAGCGGTGATTAGTCGATCCACCCAAAAATCGTAAACACTCCACTTTTTGTTTGGACTAATTTAGGAAATTCGAGTTTGGAACGACCCTCTTGGCTTAGCCAAAGAGGGCGGGACTGCACCTACCTACAGTGTCGAACAAATTCATGGTTCACTTTTTCCAATCCGTTTAACGCCCCGTAGTACCCCTTTAGAAGATTAGGAGAACCTAGGCTAAGTTATCAACATTTATATTGCTTAATTGTCATAGTATTAGGCTTTGGTCCCTATTTACGTGGTTGATTTATATTGGAAGTTTATTGTTGTTTTAGGTAAGTAATTGGTGTCTTTCCCCGCCATCTCGATGAGAGATTCGGTGTTTTATTTTTGTTTTGGATGCGTCTATTCTTTCGTGTTATGTGTTTTTGTGTGTTTAGTCCCATCCACCATTTTGAGCAAGCCCCAACTTGCCTTGCATGGAGGTACTCTACCTCATGGGTATCTCGATGTGAGTTGAAGGGACGGAGCGGGCCCGTTAATTGCCCCGTATCGGCTTAGCATAGTCTAGCTTAGTTAGTAGTAGCTAACTTCCTTTTGGGTCTTTGCTCGAGGACTAGCAACGGTTTAGTGTGGGGGAATTGTTGTGTGTCAAATTTGGACCGTTTTTCCTCCCATTTAGACCCGTTTTTCCTCCGTTTTGCGAGAATAAAGTGCGATTGTCGCCGTATTTTGAGTAATTCTCGCATTAGCGTCTCTGTTTTGCTTTTTACGTGTTTTTGGTAGTTTTCTGTCTATTTTGATAGGATTTTCGACCAAAAGCAAAGGACACAACTTAAAATCCAAAGTCCAAACCCAAAAGGTGAAACCTTGAGCAAAAAGGAAAAAGTATAGTCCGTTGGGCATCTTCACCGGAGAGGTCGAACTTCAAATATACATATCTAGAGTTCTAAACCTCGGATTGAAGCAATTTTAATTGGAGGTGAAAGCATATCTTCTTAGCTTTCCAACGACATATCACACGCCCCAATCAGAGATCAAACGAGAGAGTTATGACTCTCTGAAGTCACAGGGCGAAATTTCACCCGATGAGAATTTGACTGGGCGAAATTTCGCCCGACGGTGTTCCTCCCCAGATTGCCATTTTGGACAAAAAGTTCATAGGGAGAAATTTCAACCTATGAGATGACCGAGCGAAACGACCGGGCGAAATTTCGCCCACCGGGTGAAATTTCGCCCGATGGAGAAAACGCTAAAAATGGCGATTCGAGAAGAAAATCTCACCGGGTGAAATTTCACCCGGTGGTGCTAATGTCGTCGACCGCAGGGTGAAGTTTTGCCCCATGAAGATGCAAAGGGTGAAGGTCTAGACTAAAAGAAGAAGGAGTGGATTATGGGCTTGATGATTGTGTGACCCATTAAGGATTAGTATATATAGATAACCTAGGGTTACATTTCAATTTGTGCCTTAAGTGAGCCTCTTAGGAGTAGGAGTAGGGTAGAAAATCTCCATAGTAGTAGTAGTAGTTTGTAGTAAGCTTTCATAGTAAAAATCTCCAAAAACTTAGTAGATATTATTAGTATTAGATTAAATTACTCTATAATTTGTAATCAAGCTTCCATCTTTATTGAAGATTTGGGTTTATGTTGAAGATTGAAGAGTTTTGCAAGAATTGGTGACAAGTTCTTTTATTTCCTTCTCCAAGATTCAATCTTTATGTTAATCGTCATCTTCCTCCTTTAGTTTCTCCATTGTTGGTAGTTTCTTTCTTCTCCCTTTCTCCATAAATTAGTTTTATTTTTAGTATGTTTAGTCTTTCTCCTAGTCTCCTTAGTGTTAGTTTTATTATGGGTAGTGAGTAGATTTTAGTTAGGGGGCTATGGGAAGAGGAATTTTAGATAAATGTTTTATCTTGTGAGAATATTGCATTTGAGGGTGATTTGTCTTGATTGGAATTGTTGTGTCTTGATTGACTTAGCTTGATCACCTAGGTTGACTTGACTCACCCGGATCAATATGGGAAAACTCGGGGTTTGGGTAGTTCCGTCTTGAGACCTTAGTTTATTCGTCGCGAAAGCGGGTTTAGGTTTGGTTGGTAGGGAAACCGAAAGGTGGCACCTCCCTTATACATCTTGTGATAATTCTTTCAATCTGTATCTTTACCTTAATCTCCGACTCCTCGACTCTCCCTAACGCCTTTCCCATTAATAGTTTCTCGCCTTAGTTCCATAGCTCGTTAAGTTAGTCTAGTTCAACTCGTCCAAAACCCCCATTCTCAACTTAATCACTCTCAGACTTTGACTTGACCGACTACCCCTCGACCGTCCCTGTGGATCGATCCCGACTTGCCGCTACTACGTAGTAGTATTTCGAAGTTTATAAATATTGTTTGACCGCGTTGGATAGGCGACCATTCGACGCGCATCACTCGCCCTCGAGTAAGCACGAACTAACTACTAAACTAATAAGAAATAAAATACTAGCCGAGCGGGTATTAGCGCACCCTACGCCCTTTCAACTCACGCGAGAACACTTAGAGGAAAAGTGCTTTCCGCAAGGCAAGTGAGGTCTTGAGACAAAACTGTGGATACAACCGAACACGAAAACACACAAACACACA
This sequence comes from Agrostemma githago, assembly GCA_958450325.1. Lineage (NCBI taxonomy): Eukaryota > Viridiplantae > Streptophyta > Magnoliopsida > Caryophyllales > Caryophyllaceae > Agrostemma > Agrostemma githago. Next base: position 54,183,161 of record OY288258.1, on the reverse strand, counting down.
TCAAACAAACAAACAAACAAACGATTGCATCCAAGAAGAAACAAGTACCGCTTCCCTCTACAAAGCCGTGAAAGAAACACCGGTTAAGGACTCAAGGCAGGTGACAACGTTCCCAAGCTAATAACACAAATCGATATGAACAAAACCCTAATAGTATGACAACAAAGCAATAAAAATGTTGATAACTTACCTAGGTCCTCCTAACCTTCTAAGAACGTACTACGGGACGATAGGCGGGATGGAAAAAGGATGAACCACGGAGTTAGTCGACACTGTAGGTAAGTGAAACCCCGCCCCCTTTAGCGACAAGGTCGTCCCATGCTCAAAAATCGCCTAACTAGTCCAAGTAAAAAGGTGGATATGGTCGCAAAATGAGGGAAGACCGACTATTTACCGCTATCATCCTTCCTAGGGACTCGGTCCTTTGGTAGGCTCTTCACGGTAATAGTCGGTAAAAAGGCTTATTTTTGAGGGGTGAAAATTCTTTTTGTGAGATGATTTTCTTTGGCATTTTTTTCTTTTGCATTTTGCTTTTGAGTTGTTATGTCATTTCTTTTTCTTCTTTTGTATTTTGTTTTTGATTTGTTGTGCCTTTTGTTTTTCTTCTTTCTTTTCTTTCTTTTCTTTCTTTCTTTTTCTTTCTTTTTGCCTTGGTTTGCCCTTTTTGGCTAGATTTTGTATCATAGGCATTTCTTGCAACCAAGTAAGAAACTTTCAACAATTTGCAACTTATTTGTGGAAAATGCGTAGAAGGTAGGGAAATGGGTGAGTTGGGCGCGCTTTCCCTTCAAACCCACAAAAAGGTGGAAAACTTGGACTAATCAAACAATTTCGAACATGATCACCTAAGAGACAGGACTCAGGAACCAAGGCCTTTTCACACCGTGGGTGGTCATAGTGGTCAAAATGCAAATCCCGTAGTAAATCCCTAGTAGACTAGGTGGACTCAAGGTAAAGGACCAACGAAACTATTGATTTAAGGTCATTCTACTAGACTAAAGTCGAAGACTCGATTCATATCACTAGAAAGGGAAAGTAAACACTTGCGCACTAGGCTCAAAACCGGGTTTTCGAAACCCTTTTTACACAAGACACAAACTACACATCACAAAACAAAGACGCAACAAAAAATGAAAGAAAAATGAGAAAAACACAACAAAACAAAACAAAAGAAAAGAAAAGAAGGCAAACACACAAGGAAAACAAGCACCACCCCGAAACTTCCAAACAAGCCACCACACCAACCACAAACTCCAAGAAGTTCCACCCGAGCACACATCATCACAAAATCTCCTCCAAGCTCCACAAGGGACAAAGAGGAAAAGGGATAAAAATGACGTTACCAGATGTCTTGAAAGCTCTCCAAAGTTAACGGTGATCAAGCGACCTGTAAGGAAAAAGGGAGGCAAAACACACACAACACAACAAATATACGACACAAAGACTCAAAAGAAAAAGACACAAAAGAAAATCTTTTTGTATTTTTTATGAAATTTTTCAAATTTCTAGGAATTTTTAAGATTTTTCGAAAAAACTACGAAAATAAAACTATACTAGACTAGGATATCGCTCCCCCACACTTAAACCGAGCAATGTCCTCATGCTCGATCGGTAGTGTGTGGAGACACTAAAAAGAAGAGAAACTACGAAAATAAATCTAAAAACAAAAATAAAAGCGAAGAAAGGATAGAATGTGTCCGGCGAGGGTGTAATCAAGTCACCAAGGGCCGAGACAAGAAAAAATATGGATGGGGAGGAAATTAAAAGAAGAAAATAAAAGGAAATGGGAGGGGAGGACTAGGTGTAATCAAGTCACCTAACCCGGATTCCACCCGAATCCGACTAAATCCTACTAAAAGGAAATAAAAGATAAAGAAAAAGTGAAAATACTTGTCAATTTGGATTTTTAAACGATTCTCGATGTAATCACATCAACAAGAATCGGGAGCAATACTACCAAAGGCCCCGAGGGCCACCATGACACAAAAAGGATAAAGGGAGGGGAACATACAAAGGGAGACAAGCAATAAAAGACGGAAAAGAAAGGAGAGTCGGCTTACCAAACGGTTAGCAACTCAATTATCTCCATCGCCTCAATGATCGTTATCGACACTTTCCTTGTCTTCATCATTGTTATTCCTCTTCCTTCTCAATATGGCCGCATGGTTGAAGTATTAGGCTTGCAACGGTGCAAATGAGGTGGGATTGGAGGTGAAACTCGGTGTGTAGTGAAGAGAAGACGAGATGAAGGTGCATATATGAAGTGTAGGGGTCATATGATAGTTGCAAGGGTAGGTAGAGAGGTTGGGAGGGGGTATAAAGTGGTTGGGTGGGCTCAAATGACGAAGAGGAGGCAAAAGGGGGAGCTGAGCACCATCCCGGTCGGGACAGACCTCATCTCGGTCGGGATGGTCCCTTCCCGGTCGGGATGACCATGATCCTGGTCGGGATCGCTCATCAGTATCTTCTGTTTTCATGCCCACTTCATCCCGGTCGGGATGACATCCTTCCCGGTCGGTATGACTCTTCTAGCTCTTCAATCCTCTTGATAGCTTCACCCACATGGCAACTAATACATCGGGATCTAGAATCCCGTCCCCAAAAGCTTATGAAAAGCTCAAAAACCGACTTCCTTGCCCAAGCTCCAAGCTTCTATCATCAACAACTCCTCTCAAAACGTCATCTTCACTATCAAACCTATCAAGTAAGCTCAATAAACACCATCAAAAATCCCTCCTTCACATCGCTCATCAAAATACCAAATTATAAGAGTTCCACAAACTTACAAATCCTAGAACCACACAAATACAAATACAAAAACTCAAAAGAATAGGAAAGAAATATATACAACATGACGGTTCTTGTGGAACTCCGTCAAATCGAGAATGGTGGACTCTACCTTCTTATCCATAGCCATCAAGGGCTCAGAGGAGCAAGTCAAATGCTCGAGCCACATCATAATGAGGGCTCATTGAGTACCCGAGCCAAGCTATCCTCCAAAGCCTCCAAGTCGGAAGAAAGAAGTAGTCATCCAAAGACCCAACGTCATCTTTCATGTTGTCTCCGGGGTCTTTCCATCCTACAAGCTTTATTGACCTCTTCCTCCTTAAGCATCGTCTCTAATCACAAGCAAGCTTCAAGTCTTCAACATGAGGCACAAAAAGCGGTTTCGGCCTTATTTCCCTATTGCACATTCCCATACCTTCCTCAAGTTGTGGTTCCCCATCTTCAAGTCCCAAAACATCACTTGTCCCCACATCATCTTGAAGGAGAGAATTGAAACATCTACCGGCGGTTTCCATCTCTTCCAAACTATGGCTTCGCTTATTTGCAAGAGGCTCATGATGTTCTTCCACATTTTCGCACAAGGGCAACTTGAGCTCATCATTTCGACCCAACGACTTCACAACATTTACCACCTCATTCAACTCACTAACCTCATCCAATGCTTCACCAACAATGCCTTCATCAAGGGTCATTTCCTCATTCGTCTCTTCTTGGGTAGACAATTGAGGTTCTTCATAGCAAGTCTCGCTTCACAAGGGGACTTCATCAGCGGCTTCATGATTGGGTTGCTTCCCTTGCTCAAGTGAGCACCCTTCATTAAATTGTGACGCTCGAGTTAAAAACATCACGGTTTTAGCCGCTATAACATTTAATCGAGCATCAATCGCCTCCCCTTCCCTTCGATATTGGGCCATGAATTCATCTTGGTCCTTTTGCATTTGGATGGCCATTTCTTGTTGGCTCTTTTGCATTTGAAGAATCGATTGAAATAACTCCAAGTTGGGCATTTGGTGGTGTAACAGTCCTAAATTTTTGCGACCAAAATAAAGGGATAAAACCGGAAAATTTAAAGTCGTTACTCCGCACTTAGCTCGTAAAGCCAAATGCAAGGCAAAAGAATATTATAAGAATTTAAAAGAAATATAAATCCGATAAATAATTAAATGAAAAACGTTGCAGCGGAAGACTTAAGTCCCACAAAATCAAAAACGGTTTAAAACAACTTCAAATCAAAATTCAACATAAATATAAATAGTTCGAAGGTAAATTTTAAATAATAAAATCCTTCCTCGCTCAGCATCCCGAACCAAATGCACCCATGCAGCATATTAAGTGTACCTATCAACTGTACCCAAAACACAAATAGGTACAGGTTCCAGCAGGGGAACGACCCAAAACAAAAGGACGTCAGCGAAGAAGCTGAGTAAAATATATTATATTGAAAACGTAACACAATAATTATAATTTGTAGTAAATTAAAATCAGAGTTAAATATCACCGTCTCGATACCAAATCAAAATACTGTGAAACAGCCGTCAAAACCAAAATTAACCAAAATATATTGTCACCACCTGTGTGCCAAGGTCCTACCCTTTTAGCACGATCTAGAGGTGATGCGCGCGGATTGTCGCCTATCCAACGCGGTCAAACAATATTTGTAAACCCCGGAATACTACTACTACGTAGTAGCGGTAAGTCAGGGATCGATCCACAGGGACGCTCGAGAGGGGTAGTCGTTCAAGTCAAAGTCTATGAGTAATTGAGTCGAGAAGGGGGGTTTGGTTGAGTCGGGTTACTAAATGAGCTTGTGTGATTAAGGTGGAAAACTATTGATGGGAAAGGCGTTAGGGAGAGTCGGGGAATCGGAAATAAAGACAAGATTCTAATAATGCAAGAATTATCACAAGATGTACAAGGGAGGTTCCACCTTTCGGTTTCCCTACCAACCAAGTCTAAGCCCGCTTTCGCGACGAATAAACTACGGTCTCTAAACGGAATTACCCAAACCCCGAGTTTCCCCATATTGGTCCGGGTGAGTTAAGTTAACCTAGGTGATCAAGCTAAGTCAAACATAACACAACAATCCCATAAAGACAATATCACCCTCAAATGCAATAATCTCACAAAAGATGAAATCTTTATCTATTACTCCTCCTCCCCTAACCCCCTAACAAAAAGATCTACTCACTAATCATGGTGGTTAACAACAAAGCATTCATTAAGAAGAGAATAATTAAAGCATGCATAAAAACTACACTAACAAATATACTAATGGAGAAGAGGGAGAGGAGAGAATTTTACCAACAATGGAGAGATCTAAAGAGGAAGAAGAAGATTAATAATAATAAAGATTGAATCTTGAGAGAAATACACAAGAATTTGTCACTAATCCATGCATAAATCTTCAATCTTCAATAAGAGAAATAAGAATCTTCAAGAAATAAAGCAAGGGTTTTGTCACATAAACCCTTGTAAAACCCTTGAATCTTCAATAATAAACCCAATTCTTCAATAAAGATTGTAACTTTACTATTAATAATGGAGTAATTGTATTAGTGTTTGATAGATCTACTAATTATTTTAGAGAATTTTCTAAGAGAGCTTTTACTACAAACTACTATCACTACTACAATGGAGATTTTTCTATCCTACTCCTAAGAGGCACTTTCAAGGCTCACTTAAGGCATACTTTGGCTCAAAACCCTAGGAGGGATATATATATAGAGTTGCTTAATGGGTTGCACAAACTTCAAGGCCCAAATCCGATTTCTCTTCATTTTGCAAGACCATCACCCTTTGCATCTTCATGGGGTGAAATTTCGCCCCGCGGCTTGACGTAATAATCCCACCGGGTGAAATTTCACCCGGTGAGATTTTCTTCGTTTTTCGCGCTTTCGACCCGTCTTCACCATCGGGCGAAATTTCACCCGGTAGGCGAAATTTTGCCCGGTCAAGTCGCTGTGAAAATCTTCGGGGATGAAAAGAAATGTCGTCGGGCGAAACTTCGCCCGGTGATGACTCACCGGGCGAAACTTCACCCGGTGGTCCATTGACTCTTTTCCGGTCTTTTTCTTCGTTGATCACTTGGATTACTTGAACTTTTAGTTGTGTGCTTTGCTCTTGGACCGTATCTCTCTCTTGCTCGTAGAAGCTCAACCACGTTATCCGATCAAAATAGACAGAAAACTACCAAAAACACGTAAAATGCAAAAGAGAGACACTAATGTGAGAATTACGCAAAATACGGCGATAATCGCACTCAAGTCTCACAAAACAGAGGGAAAACGGGTCTAAATGGGAGGAAAAACGGTCCAAATTTGGCACACAACAATTCCCCCACACTAAACCGTTGCTCGTCCTCGAGCAATGACCTAAAAAGAAACTAACTACTACTACTAAGCTAGACTATGCTAGGCCGATACGAGGCAATTAACGGGCCCGCTCCGTCCCTTCAACTCACATCGAGATACCAATGAGGTAAGGTACCTCCATGCAAGGCAAGTTGGGGCTTGCTCAAAATTGGGGTTGCGACTAACACACACACAAACACATAACAAAGAAGACACAAATAAAAGGATAGTCGCAACCAAAGAGAGAATAAATCACCGAATCCCTCATCGAAACGGCGGAGAAAGCACCGATTCGAGCTTAAGACAAGCGAGAACACTACCAACCTAGTAACACAAATTGACATGGACAAGATCCTAATAGGATGACAATCAAACAATAAAAACATTGAAAATTTACCAAGGTCCTTCTAATTCCACTAAAAATGCCTACAACGGGACGATAGATGGAGTGGATAAGTGAGAACCACGGAGTTAGTAAGCACTGTAGGTAAGTGTTATGCCGTCTCCTAAGCTAAGCCTAGAGGGTCGTTCCAAACTCGAGAAAGCCAATTAGACCAAAAAGGATGGATAAGTGTTTGCAAAATGGTAAGGATTGCCAAATTACCACTATTTTCCTTCCTCGGGACTCGGTCCTCTAGTAGGCATTTCATGGCAATAAGACAATCAAGGGATTATTTGGGTTTGGGAACGATTTTTGAGATTTTGAGACTTTGATTTTCTTTTTCGGTTTTTCTTTCAGCATTATTCCGATCGAGGGCTTTTTTTTTTTTTTTTCAATAGCATTCTATTGCCCTTCTTCTTCTTCATTTTTCCCTTTTTTCTTTCTTTGATTAGCCCATTTTTGGCTACATGATTCATTTGAGGAACAAGGTAACGCATATTTTTGCAAGCTTATTTGTGGAAATGGATGTATGGTAGAGAAATAGGCTAGTCAGGTGTGCACCCCCTTCGAACCCATAAAAGGATGAAAATTTTGGACTAAAAGTGGCTTCTCAAGTAAGGTCACCTAAGAGAACGGGGAACGGTAACTAAGGCCTTATCACTCCATGGGTGGTCAAGGTGGTCAAATGCAAATCCCGATGTAGACTCCTAGTAGAAAAGATGGACTCATGGTTTCCAATGCAAAAATTGGTTCAAGGTCATTCTATTAGAATTATGTCCAAAAATCAAAAAGGACTAACAAGTGAGTAATAAACACTCGGCCTAATCTCAAAATCGGGTTTTCGAAAACTTTACCTAGACAAACTATACACAAAATAAAAAGAACACAAAAAGGGACACAAATACGAAAACAACACAAATACACAAGTATAGCCAAGCACTCCATACTCCATTAAGTCAACACAATCCACAACCACCAATTCCAAAATGTTCACCAAGTGAACCTCCAAATAGCATATATGTCCAAACTCCATGCATAAGAGAGAGGGATAAAAAGAAGGTAGAAAGTATTACCGCGCGGTCTTCATTTCATTTCCGCTACCTTACGTATTCATGCTAAATGGTTGGCGGTGTACCTACAAGATGGAGAATGCAAGACAATACAAGTAACACAAAAACAAAAATAAAAGAAGAGAAAACTAAAAAGAGAAAAAAAAATGAAATTTGTTTTGGATTTTTGGTTTTTAAAGGAAAAATGAAAAAGAAAATGGATAAAAGGATAGTAGATCCCTCCCCCACACTAAAACTGTGCATTTGTCCCCAATGCACGAATAGGAGAAGAATCGAAAAAAAGAAAAAGAGAAAAGAACGGAAAATCTTTTTGAATTTTTATGATTTTTCAAATGTTTTTGGATTTTTCAAGATTTTTCGAATGTTTTTGTATTTTTGAAGATTTTTCAAATGTTTTTGGATTTTTGATGGTTTTTCAAATGTTTTTTTGATTGTTCAAAGTTTAAGGGAATAAAAAGAAAAGAAATGAAAAAAAGAAAAAAGAAAGAAGAAAAATAAGAAAAACCGATAAGGGAAGAAAAGGGACGTAGGTGTAATCACATCACCTCGCCCGGATTCTGCACGAATCGGGAAAATTAAAAGAAAAAGAAAAAGAGAATTTTGGATTTTTCAAATGGTCTTGGTGCGATCAAGTCACCAAAGACCGGGAGCAATGATCAGGTCCTTCTTCTCTAAGGCACCTGCAATAAACCTCACGTGTGTAACGACCCAAGTAGGATCACGGAGGGGCTTACAATTCCTCAAATCAACAAAATAACTCATTATAAATCAACCAACAACATAATTTCAAATGCCAAAAATTGGCGCTGCAAGGACAGAAAAAGATTACGATAACTGAGACAAGAGAACAGACGACCGACGACTGACAATGACAACAGACACCCCCACACTAACACTAACGAAACTCGACCACTCACATAGGACCTGGGGGACGAGGTGGTGGTGGGTAGTAAGACCCGGGCGGAGGCATACCGAAAAATCTATCAAAGTAGTGTTGTTGCTGTTGCAACATCCTTTGGTTCTCCTCTGCCGCCAACCTCGCCGCTTGGGCATCCCTAGCGGCGTCCCTAGCCATCTCAAAACTGGTCCGGGCGTACTCAAAACCATCCCTAGAGTACGCGTACGAGCCATGCGCAGTATCGCGCGCATCTCGGGCCAAATTGTAGGCATCTTGGGCCAGGTTTAGTGAGGATGTCGAGTCCTCCCAAGTCTGACGTGTACGATTATAGACTTCCCCCCATTGGTTATAAAAGTCCTCTGATCCAAAGAACGAGGAGTGTCGCGGAGGACTCATGTTGACGTCCTCCTGAAAACCAGGGGTAGACTGGGTGAACGTGGAGTGTCGGTGTGGTTCAAAGTCTGAGAAATTTGGGGTGAAAAATTGTGAGGTCTGGGGTTCGGGTTGGCGGGAGGAAGAGGGTGCATGAGATGATGACGGTAAAGTCCTATAACCCTCGTCCCGAGAGGTTCTAACCTCTGGTTCCTCCTCCGACACATCTACGACCTCTATATCATCGTCGCCAAAGTCTAAAGGTCCCTCGGGGTATTGAACTATACGAAACTTACCTCGGGTGTTATCCCGAATGTATTCCCCGGACCTCTTCGGCATGCCGAAGTTCTCTTCAATGTCTAGCCTTACCCAATCGGGGTTAGGCATTGTAATAGCGCGCAACTCAGTAATCTTATACAGCTGTTATAATCCCCTTTATGGGGCCACACAAGAAAAGGACAATAAACTTCATCTATAAAAATTCCCGCTCCATCAACTGGTCTTAAATCGCTAAAATCGACTTTCAAGGCTCTAGCTAACATCGTTACAACACCGCCACAAGAAATTCTCTTGCGGCCGCCCTTCGCAATCTGAGCGAAATGAGTAGCTAAGGCCTCTGACAAATCGATCGATGGGCCTCTCTCCGAAACTGCATCCTCTAAAAGCTGAACAGCTGTAGCGCTACAGTTGTGATGCGTATCATAGCTCGACAAGAACGAGTTAGCTATGATACGCGCCACATACCGAAGGATGGGGTTTCGGATCGAGAAAGAACGCATTTTTCCTCCCTTGAAAGGCCTCTGGCGGGCTATTTTAAACCAAAATCGATCTCGGCCGAATTTATCGTCCCGAGTCTGGCCCGCCCTAGGCTTTCCAAGGACTGAAGAAGGTAACCCAAGCAGTGCACCGAAGTCTCTCAAGTTGAGGACGTACGAAGTCTCTCGCAACTGAAAAGAGACAGTGGTACTATCGTCACCACTTAACTCGAAAGTTGCGAAAAACTCGCACGTCAATTTCTGAAAAGTTTCCTCCTGAGAGGCATAAAAATTGATGAGACCAAGACTTCGGCACATTGCTCGTACCTGCGGTTCTATGCCCATACGCTCAAGTACATCTTGAGCCGCCCAACGAGTTGGCTCGAGACGACAGACCCATAATTTTTTACATTTATCAACATGAGCTTTTTTAGCAAAATATAGACCAGACAAAGGTTCACGGAAGTTATGACGGATTTTCGGGTAACATACCTCGAACGGAACAGGTTGTTCGCTCGGTACGGCTCCTTGCGTTTGAACAGGCATCGGGACAGATTCGTCTCGAGCCTCGGCCGGTTGCTCCTCGGACCTTGAGGATGATGTTGACCCCGAACTACGATTAAGCATTGATGAAATCCTTTTTCTTGCCATTTGTTTCACTCTCTTCATCCTTGATGCTTGAAATTTGATGATTATGTGTTGACGGTCTCGATTTGGGGTTTGTCGGAACTTGAACGATTTCTCAAAACAAACTCCAAGGAAGTGTTAGGAATGTGATGGGGATGAAGAATATATAATTTAATTTGGTTTTGGTGAAGGATTGGAGGGATTAGAGATGGTTTAAGGTGGAAAATTTGGGGTTTGTTTGGGTTTTTGGGGTTTTGATTAAGGAGAGAGATAGGAAAAGATGTATAATGAAGATGGGAAGGGTGGGTTTGGCTGGGTATAAGACGCGGGGTGAGGTTTCGCCCGGTGAGTCACCATCGGGCGAAATTTCGCCCGACGGACTTCGGGTCGGTTTTCGACATTTCCGCGCAACTTCACCACCGGGCGAAATTTCGCCCGGTCGGATTTCCGTCAAATTCCAAGTCGCAAAATATTTTTACCGTAGGGCGAAATTTCGCCCGGTGAGATTCCACCGGGTGAAGTTTTGCCCGACGAATTTTCCGTCAATTCCTTATGTTCGAGCAAGTTGCCATTGGGTGAAGTTTCACCCGACGGACCTCGGGCCACAATTCCACCGGGCAAAACGTTGCCCGGCGAGATCCTTCACTCCGAATAAGCTTCTTACTACGAAAATTTTTCTATGACTCGGTCCAAACATCCTTAGCTTCTTCAAAAATACTACTCATCTTCTCAATCCAATTTGTTTATAATCGTTTAAAGCGCGATTCCAAAAATTCCCGAGAAAATCTTCATGATTCCTGCAAGTACCAAAGAGAAAACAAACTCCCAAAAGGAAAAATCTAAAATCTATTGTCCAGAAAGAAAAGATAAAGGAAAAGAATATACAAATATTTACAATGGTGGTTATTATGGACACCACCAAACCGAATTAAGTGTTTTGAGTTTAATCGGGGTTGCTTGAAAAGCAACCCGGAGTACCATGCTCCTTGTCCTTGATAATAACGCCACCAACCATATGTTCTCTTCTTGGCCTTGGCAAACCCATGAGGCGAGCTACTTCCGGTAGCATACCCCACTCATTTAAAACTTCTTCTTCGGGGGCTTGTCCAAGTATAAGAAAAACACCATCGTCATCACTATCATTATAGTGGACATCTTCTTCGGATGGTTCCTCGGTGGCATAGTCAAATGTCGGTGTATCGGAAGTTCGGTAATTATCTTGGCCTAAAAATTCGTCATCGGCTTGTATTTCCACCATATGGTCCCATAATTTCTTTGCGAAAGGGATATTCGGCAAGAAATCGGGTAATACAAATTGAACGGTGCTATTACCAACATTAAAAGATAATTTCCTTTTTTTCACGTCGATAACCACTCTGCCGGTTGCTAGGAAAGGTCGCCCTAGTAAAATAGGATTTCGTTCTTCAATGGGCATGTCAAGGACCACGAAATTGGTAGGTATGTATAGGGGACCTACCTTAACCATAAGATTTCGTGCTAACCCAATTGGCGCATTCGTAGTATCGTCGGCCATCTGAACGTTAACCGGAAAGTTTACCATCCTTGGAATATTGATGGTCTGAGCAATGATTAATGGCATAAGGCTAATATCCGCCCCGAGGTCACATAATGCTCGATGTATCTCAACATCGTCGATCGAACATGGTATGCAGAAACTACCGGGGTCACCAGGCTTAGTAGGTATGGTAACTTTTGGAGTGACCCTAGGTGGTAGTGGAGTTTCCTTCCTTATGGTAGAATTCAAAATTATATCCCTTATATATACTCGTTCGGAGTTGGCATGGAGGGACTAGTTTCCAAATTCTCTATCAAATTGGTGAAGGTTATATACTCCATAGCTTGACCATAGAATGAGATTGGTGGCTTGTCATTCAAGGGGGGCACTTCGATCCTCGAGACTAGATTTGTGTCCTCTATCGGAATTTGTTCAATGACAAACGAAAGATCTCCTACAAGGTACTTTGATGGATCTCTTCTTGGTTTCTCGGTTACGTCCTTGACCACATTCTCATCGAATTCAATGATTAAGGGATGAGATGTAAGAGCTTGTGAGTCAAAGATTTCACCGGTTCCTTTTTGCACATTACTTTGATGGCATTCACGGAAGCTTGGTTGAAAGAGTTGGTCGGCTCTTGAGAAGATTGAGCCCGCGACATGGCTCGTGCCTCTAAAGCTTCAAGTTTAGCTCGGTTTGACGCATTTTCTCTCAACAAGAACTTGATAGTTTCTTGAATGTCATGAAAAGGTTGAGAATTACCTTGGAAGTTCCTTGGAGGGCCTTGATTAGGTGGTGGATAAGCTCCAAAAGGAGGACCTTGATTAAATGGAGGATGAGTTCCAAAGGGAGGTCCTTGATTGAATGTAGGATGAGTTCCAAATGGAGGTCCTTGATTGAATGTAGGATGAGTTCCAAAGGGATGTCCTTGATTGAATGTAGGATGAGTTCCAAAGGGAGGACCATAGTTTGGTCTCGGTGGTCCTTGATGATGGGAATGGCCTTGATTGAATTGGTTTGTGTGAGGAGGTCTTGGTTGATAATGAGGTTCATATGAATTAGGATAAACCCTTTGATTGGGGGCTCTTGGAAAAGGATGTGATCCTTGAGTCGGCGTGGAATGAAATCCGGTCCCCAAATTAGGATTGCTCGTTTGAGGATTTTCATATGTCTCTTGAGTGTTTGCTCGATGAATGCTCTCCTTTTTCACACAAAGGTTGGAGTCGTGGTTGTATCCTCCACAATGGTCACAAGGGATGTCTACCCTATACGGCTTGGGAGGCGAGATAGATGTTCGCCTAGGCGGTGTAGTTCTTCTTGGTGGGGTGATTCTTCTCGGTGGAGAGACTTCTCTTGGTAAAGAGACTTCTCTCGGTGGAGAGACTTCTCTCGGTGGAGACCTCGTTTCGGGTTGGAAGGTGTCCCTAACAACCATAGCTTCAAATCTCTCAAAAAGTTGAGCGAGTTGTACTTCAAGTGAGGTCTCCATGTTATTCGATGATTCCGGGTCTCCACTAGATTCACCCTCTTGCAATTCCTTAGCATACACATCACTTTTGGCTATCTTGTCAAGAAGTTCATGGGATTCATTCTCGTTGAGTAGGAAGAAGTCGCCCTTTGCGGTCGCATTAATAATGTCCCTAGTATCGGCGGATAAAGAATAGAAAAATGTCTGGAGCATAAGTCAATGAGGGATACCGTGATGCGGGCACTTCATTTGTAAAGTCTGGAATCGATCCCAAGCCTCGCTTATATTTTCATTTTCGCCTTGTCGGAAAGTTTGAATCTCCATTCGATATTGATTGGTCTTGGAAGGAGGATAGTATTTTTCTAGAAATGCATTGGCCAATTGATTCCAAGTTTGGAAGGTATCATCGTTGTGGCTTTGTAGCCATCTCCTAGCATCATCACGAAGGGTTTTGGGAAACAAAAGTCTATGGAATTGGCATGAAGTAAGTCCATTCAACTTCATTCCAATTAGATTCTCTTTAAATGTCGCTATGTGTTCTAGAGCATCTTCTTGTGGAAGCCCATGATAAGTGTCTTGTTGGACTATGGCAATCGAAGAAGTCTTGAGCTCAAAGTTATCGGGTATGTTTCCATATGCGACGGGAGAAGAAGTTTGTTCATGGGTGGGTTGGGAGTGAGATCTTAAAGTAGGCATGTTTGTTTGTAGAGGTGATTTTTGAAGAGGGAGAAGAGAGAAAGGGAATTTTGTGAGAGTTTTGAGAATGGTGGATGGGTGAAAAGTTGGTGTAAGATATGGATTAGGGTTCACTTTGGTTGATTTGAATTCCGAAATAACAATATCGTCTTGCTTGCAGCGGTATGGAATAAGCAATGCCAAATATGATTGTTCCTGAACACAACTCAATTCAAAGATGAGACTCCTAGCACCGAGCGGTACTAGGGTAAAAGGAGAAGAAAACAATTACTCGAATACAATGACAAAAACACAACTAACTGATCACCGTCCCCGGCAACGGCGCCATTTTGATGCGCGCGGATTGTCGCCTATCCAACGCGGTCAAACAATATTTGTAAACCCCGGAATACTACTACTACGTAGTAGCGGTAAGTCAGGGATCGATCCACAGGGACGCTCGAGAGGGGTAGTCGTTCAAGTCAAAGTCTATGAGTAATTGAGTCGAGAAGGGGGGTTTGGTTGAGTCGGGTTACTAAATGAGCTTGTGTGATTAAGGTGGGAAACTATTGATGGGAAAGGCGTTAGGGAGAGTCGGGGAATCGGAAATAAAGACAAGATTCTAATAATGCAAGAATTATCACAAGATGTATAAGGGAGGTTCCACCTTTCGGTTTCCCTACCAACCAAGTCTAAGCCCGCTTTCGCGACGAATAAACTACGGTCTCTAAACGGAATTACCCAAACCCCGAGTTTCCCCATATTGGTCCGGGTGAGTTAAGTTAACCTAGGTGATCAAGCTAAGTCAAACATAACACAACAATCCCATAAAGACAATATCACCCTCAAATGCAATAATCTCACAAAAGATGAAATCTTTATCTATTACTCCTCCTCCCCTAACCCCCTAACAAAAAGATCTACTCACTAATCATGGTGGTTAACAACAAAGCATTCATTAAGAAGAGAATAATTAAAGCATGCATAAAAATTACACTAACAAATATACTAATGGAGAAGAGGGAGAGGAGAGAATTTTACCAAAAATGGAGAGATCTAAAGAGGAAGAATAAGATTAATAATAATAAAGATTGAATCTTGAGAGAAATACACAAGAATTTGTCACTAATCCATGCATAAATCTTCAATCTTCAATAAGAGAAATAAGAATCTTCAAGAAATAAAGCAAGGGTTTTGTTAGATAAACCCTTGTAAAACCCTTGAATCTTCAATAATAAACCCAATTCTTCAATAAAGATTGTAACTTTACTATTAATAATGGAGTAATTGTATTAGTGTTTGATAGATCTACTAATTATTTTAGAGAATTTTCTAAGAGGGCTTTTACTACAAACTACTATCACTACTACAATGGAGATTTTTCTATCCTACTCCTAAGAGACACTTTCAAGGCTCACTTAAGGCACACTTTGGCTCAAAACCCTAGGAGGGATATATATAGAGTTGCTTAATGGGTTGCACAAATTTCAAGCCCAAATCCGATTTCTCTTCATTTTGCAAGACCATCACCCTTTGCATCTTCATGGGGTGAAATTTCGCCCCGCGGCTTGACGTAATAATCCCACCGGGTGAAATTTCACCCGGTGAGATTTTTTTCGTTTTTCGCGCTTTCGACCCGTCTTCACCATCGGGCGAAATTTCACCCGGTGGGCGAAATTTCACCCGGTCAAGTCGCCCGGTCAAGTCGCCGTGAAAATCTTTGGGGATGAAAAGAAATGTCGTCGGGCGAAACTTCACCCGGTGGTCCATTGACTCTTTTCCGGTCTTTTTCTTCGTTGATCACTTGGATTACTTGAACTTTCAGTTGTGTGCTTTGCTCTTGGACCGTATCTCTCTCTTGCTCGTAGAAGCTCAACCACGTTTTCTGTCGAAAATCCTATCAAAATAGACAGAAAACTACCAAAACACGTAAAATACAAAAGAGAGACACTAATGTGAGAATTACGCAAAATACGGCGATAATCGCACTCAAGTCTCACAAAACAGAGGGAAAACGGGTCTAAATGGGAGGAAAAACGGTCCAAATTTGGCACACAACAATTCCCCCACACTAAACCGTTGCTCGTCCTCGAGCAATGACCCAAAAAGAAATTAACTACTACTACTAAGCTAGACTATGCTAGGCCGATACGAGGCAATTAACGGGCCCGCTCCGTCCCTTCAACTCACATCGAGATACCAATGAGGTAAGGTACCTCCATGCAAGGCAAGTTGGGGCTTGCTCAAAATTGGGGTTGCGACTAACACACACACAAACACATAACAAAGAAGACACACATAAAAGAATAGTCGCAACCAAAGAGAGAATAAATCACCGAATCCCTCATCGAAACGGCGGAGAAATCACCGATTCGAGCTTAAGACAAGCGAGAACACTACCAACCTAGTAACACAAATTGACATGGACAAGATCCTAATAGGATGACAATCAAACAATAAAAACATTGAAAATTTACCAAGGTCCTTCTAATTCCACTAAAAATGCCTACAACGGGACGATAGATGGAGTGGATAAGTGAGAACCACGGAGTTAGTAAGCACTGTAGGTAAGTGTTATGCCGTCTCCTAAGCTAAGCCTAGAGGGTCGTTCCAAACTCGAGAAAGCCAATTAGACCAAAAAGGATGGATAAGTGTTTGCAAAATGGTAAGGATTGCCAAATTACCACTATTTTCCTTCCTCGGGACTCGGTCCTCTAGTAGGCATTTCACGGCAATAAGACAATCAAGGGATTATTTGGGTTTGGGAACGATTTTTGAGATTTTGAGACTTTGATTTTCTTTTTCGGTTTTTCTTTCAGCATTATTCCGATCGAGGGCTTTTTTTTTCAATAGCATTCTATTGCCCTTCTTCTTCTTCATTTTTCCCGTTTTTCTTTCTTTGATTAGCCCATTTTTGGCTACATGATTCATTTGAGGAACAAGGTAACGCATATTTTTGCAAGCTTATTTGTGGAAATGGATGTATGGTAGAGAAATAGGCTAGTCGGGTGTGCACCCCCTTCGAACCCATAAAAGGATGAAAATTTTGGACTAAAAGTGGCTTCTCAAGTAAGGTCACCTAAGAGAACGGGGAACGGTAACTAAGGCCTTATCACTCCATGGGTGGTCAAGGTGATCAAATGCAAATCCCGATGTAGACTCCTAGTAGAAAAGATGGACTCATGGTTTCCAATGCAAAAATTGGTTCAAGGTCATTCTACTAGAATTATGTCCAAAAATAAAAAAGGACTAACAAGTGAGTAATAAACACTCGGCCTAATCTCAAAATCGGGTTTTCGAAAACTTTACCTAGACAAACTATACACAAAATAAAAAGAACACAAAAAGGGACACAAATACGAAAACAACACAAATACACAAGTATAGCCAAGCACTCCATACTCCATTAAGTCAACACAATCCACAACCACCAATTCCAAAATGTTCACCAAGTGAACCTCCAAATAGCATATATGCCCAAACTCCATGCATAAGAGAGAGGGATAAAAAGAAGGTAGAAAGTATTACCGCGCGGTCTTCATTTCATTTCCGCTACCTTACGTATTCATGCTAAATGGTTGGCGGTGTACCTACAAGATGGAGAATGCAAGACAATACAAGTAACACAAAAACAAAAATAAAAGAAGAGAAAACTAAAAAGAGAAAAAAAAAATGAAATTTGTTTTGGATTTTTGGTTTTTAAAGGAAAAATGAAAAAGAAAATGGATAAAAGGATAGTAGATCCCTCCCCCACACTAAAACTGTGCATTTGTCCCCAATGCACGAATAGGAGAAGAATCGAAAAAAAGAAAAAGAGAAAAGAACGGAAAATCTTTTTGAATTTTTATGATTTTTCAAATGTTTTTGGATTTTTCAAGATTTTTCGAATGTTTTTGTATTTTTGAAGATTTTTCAAATGTTTTTAGATTTTTGATGGTTTTTCAAATGTTTTTTTGATTGTTCAAAGTTTAAGGGAATAAAAAGAAAAGAAATGAAAAAAGAAAAAAGAAAGAAGAAAAATAAGAAAAACCGATAAGGGAAGAAAAGGGACGTAGGTGTAATCACATCACCTCGCCCGGATTCTGCACGAATCGGGAAAATTAAAAGAAAAAGAAAAAGAGAATTTTGGATTTTTCAAATGGTCTTGGTGCGATCAAGTCACCAAAGACCGGGAGCAATGATCAGGTCCTTCTTCTCTAAGGCACCTGCAATAAACCTCACGTGTGTAACGACCCAAGTAGGATCACGGAGGGGCTTACAATTCCTCAAATCAACAAAATAACTCATTATAAATCAACCAACAACATAATTTCAAATGCCAAAAATTGGCGCTGCAAGGACTGACAAAGATTACGATAACTGAGACAAGAGAACAGACGACCGACGACTGACAATGACAACAGACACCCCCACACTAACACTAACGACACTCGACCACTCACATAGGACCTGGGGGACGAGGTGGTGGTGGGTAGTAAGACCCGGGCGGAGGCATACCGAAAAATCTATCAAAGTAGTGTTGTTGCTGTTGCAACATCCTTTGGTTCTCCTCTGCCGCCAACCTCGCCGCTTGGGCATCCCTAGCGGCGTCCCTAGCCATCTCAAAACTGGTCCGGGCGTACTCAAAACCATCCCTAGAGTACGCGTACGAGCCATGCGCAGTATCGCGCACATCTCGGGCCAAATTGTAGGCATCTTGGGCCAAGTTTAGTGAGGATGTCGAGTTCTCCCAAGTCTGACGTGTACGATTATAGACTTCCCCCCATTGGTTATAAAAGTCCTCTGATCCAAAGAACGAGGAGTGTCACACAGGACTCATGTTGACGTCCTCCTAAAAACCAGGGGTAGACTGGGTGAACGTGGAGTGTCGGTGTGGTTCAAAGTCTGAGAAATTTGGGGTGAAAAATTGTGAGGTCTGGGGTTCGGGTTGGCGGGAGGAAGAGGGTGCATGAGATGATGACGGTAAAGTCCTATAACCCTCGTCCCGAGAGGTTCTAACCTCTGGTTCCTCCTCCGACACATCTACGACCTCTATATCATCGTCGCCAAAGTCTAAAGGTCCCTCGGGGTATTGAACAATACGAAACTTACCTCGGGTGTTATCCCGAATGTATTCTCCGGACCTCTTCGGCATGCCAAAGTTCTCTTCAATGTCTAGCCTTACCCAATCGGGGTTAGGCATTGTAATAGCGCGCAACTCAGTAATCTTATACAGCTGTTATAATCCCCTTTATGGGGCCACACAAGAAAAGGACAATAAACTTCATCTATAAAAATTCCCGCTCCATCAACTGGTCTTAAATCGCTAAAATCGACTTTCAAGGCTCTAGCTAACATCGTTACAACACCGCCACAAGAAATTCTCTTGCGGCCGCCCTTCGCAATCTGAGCGAAATGAGTAGCTAAGGCCTCTGACAAATCGATCGATGGGCCTCTCTCCGAAACTGCATCCTCTAAAAGCTGAACAGCTGTAGCGCTACAGTTATGATGCGTATCATAGCTCGACAAGAACGAGTTAGCTATGATACGCGCCACATACCGAAGGATGGGGTTTCGGATCGAGAAAGAACGCATTTTTCCTCCCTTTAAAGGCCTCTGGCGGGCTATTTTAAACCAAAATCGATCTCGGCTGAATTTATCGTCCCGAGTCTGGCCCGCCCTAGGCTTTCCAAGGACTGAAGAAGGTAACCCAAGCAGTGCACCGAAGTCTCTCAAGTTGAGGACGTACGAAGTCTCTCGCAACTGAAAAGAGACAGTGGTACTATCGTCACCACTTAACTCGAAAGTTGCGAAAAACTCGCACGTCAATTTCTGAAAAGTTTCCTCCTGAGAGGCATAAAAATTGATGAGACCAAGACTTCGGCACATTGCTCGTACCTGCGGTTCTATGCCCATATGCTCAAGTACATCTCGAGCCGCCCAACGAGTTGGCTCGAGACGACAGACCCATAATTTTTTACCTTTATCGACATGAGCTTTTTTAGCAAAATATAGACCAGACAAAGGTTCACGAAAATTACGACGGATTTTCGGGTAACATACCTCGAACGGAACAGGTTGTTCGCTCGGTACGGCTCTTTGCGTTTGAACAGGCATCGGGACAGATTCGTCCCGAGCCTCGGCCGGTTGCTCCTCGGACCTTGAGGATGATGTTGACCCCGAACTACGATTAAGCATTGATGAAATCCTTTTTCTTGCCATTTGTTTCACTCTCTTCATCCTTGATGCTTGAAATTTGATGATTATGTGTTGACGGTCTCGATTTAGGGTTTGTCGGAACTTGAACGATTTCTCAAAACAAACTCCAAGGAAGTGTTAGGAATGTGATGGGGATGAAGAATATATAATTTAATTTGGTTTTGGTGAAGGATTGGAGGGATTAGATATGGTTTAAGGTGGAAAATTTGGGGTTTGTTTGGGTTTTTGGGGTTTTGATTAAGGAGAGAGATAGGAAAAGATGTATAATGAAGATAGGAAGGGTGGGTTTGGCGTGGTATAAAACGCGGGGTGAGGTTTTGCCCGGTGAGTCACCATCGGGCGAAATTTCGCCCGACGGACTTCGGCTCGGTTTTCGAGATTTCCGCGCAACTTCACCACCGGGCGAAATTTCGCCCGGTCAGACTCCACCGGGCGAAATTTCGCCCGGTCGGATTTCCGTCAAATTCCAAGTCGCAAAATATTTTTACCGTAGGGCGAAATTTCGCCCGGTGAGATTCCACCGGGTGAAGTTTTTCCCGACGAATTTTCCGTCAATTCCTTATGTTCGAGCAAGTTGCCATCGGGTGAAGTTTCACCCGACGGACCTCGGGCCACAATTCCACCGGGCAAAACGTTGCCCGGCGAGATCCTTCACTCCGAATAAGCTTCTTACTACGAAAATTTTTCTATGACTCGGTCCAAACATCCTTAGCTTCTTCAAAAATACAACTCATCTTCTCTATCCAATTTGTTTATAATCGTTTAAAGCGCGATTCCAAAAATTCCCGAGAAAATCTTCATGATTCCTGCAAGTTCCAAAGAGAAAACAAACTCCCAAAAGGACAAATCTAAAATCTATTGTCCAGAAAGAAAAGAAAAAGGAAAAGAATATACAAATATTTACAATGGTGGTTATTATGGACACCACCAAACCGAATTAAGTGTTTTGAGTTTAATCGGGGTTGCTTGAAAAGCAATCCGGAGTACCATGCTCCTTGTCCTTGATAATAACGCCACCAACCATATGTTCTCTTCTTGGCCTTGGCAAACCCATGAGGCGAGCTACTTCCGGTAGCATACCCTACTCATTTAAAACTTCTTCTTCGGGGGCTTGTCTAAGTATAAGAAAAACACCATCGTCATCACTATCATTATAGTGGACATCTTCTTCGGATGGTTCCTCGGTGGCATAGTCAAATGTCGGTGTATCGGAAGTTCGGTAATTATCTTGGCCTAGAAATTCGTCATCGGCTTGTATTTCCACCATATGGTCCCATAATTTCTTTGCGAAAGGGATATTCGGCAAGAAATCGGGTAATACAAATTGAACGGTGCTATTACCAACATTAAAAGATAATTTCCCTTTTTTCACGTCGATAACCACTCTGCCGGTTGCTAGGAAAGGTCGCCCTAGTAAAATAGGATTTCGTTCTTCAATGGGCATGTCAAGGACCACGAAATCGGTAGGTATGTATAGGGGACCTACCTTAACCATAAGATTTCGTGCTAACCCAATTGGCGCATTCGTAGTACCGTCGGCCATCTGAACGTTAACCGGAAAGTTTACCATCCTTGGAATATTGATTGTCTGAGCAATGATTAATGGCATAAGGCTAATATCCTCCCCGAGGTCAAATAATGCTCGATGTATCTCAACATCTTCGATCGAACATGGTATGCAGAAACTACCGGGGTCACCAGGCTTAGTAGGTATGGTAACTTTTGGAGTGACCCTAGGTGGTAGTGGAGTTTCCTTCCTTATGGTAGAATTCAAAATTATATCCCTTATATACTCGTTCGGAGTTGGCATGGAGGGACTAGTTTCCAAATTCTCTATCAAATCGGTGAAGGTTATATACTCCATAGCTTGACCATAGAATGAGATTGGTGGCTTGTCATTCAAGGGGGGCACTTCGATCCTCGAGACTAGATTTGTGTCCTCTATCGGAATTTGTTCAATGACAAACGAAAGATCTCCTACAAGGTACTTTGATGGATCTCTT
Organism: Agrostemma githago; assembly: GCA_958450325.1. Classification (NCBI taxonomy): domain Eukaryota; kingdom Viridiplantae; phylum Streptophyta; class Magnoliopsida; order Caryophyllales; family Caryophyllaceae; genus Agrostemma; species Agrostemma githago. Next base: position 54,161,060 of record OY288258.1, on the reverse strand, counting down.
CTTGGTTTCTCGGTTACGTCCTTGACCACATTCTCATCGAATTCAATGATTAAGGGATGAGATGTAAGAGCTTGTGAGTCAAAGATTTCACCGGTTCCTTTTTGCACATTACTTTGATGGCATTCACGGAAGCTTGGTTGAAAGAGTTGGTCGGCTCTTGAGAAGATTGAGCCCGCGACATGGCTCGTGCCTCTAAAGCTTCAAGTTTAGCTCGGTTTGACGCATTTTCTCTCAACAAGAACTTGATAGTTTCTTGAATGTCATGAAAAGGTTGAGAATTACCTTGGAAGTTCCTTGGAGGGCCTTGATTAGGTGGTGGATAAGCTCCAAAAGGAGGACCTTGATTAAATGGAGGATGAGTTCCAAAGGGAGGTCCTTGATTGAATGTAGGATGAGTTCCAAATGGAGGTCCTTGATTGAATGTAGGATGAGTTCCAAAGGGATGTCCTTGATTGAATGTAGGATGAGTTCCAAAGGGAGGACCATAGTTTGGTCTCGGTGGTCCTTGATGATGGGAATGGCCTTGATTGAATTGGTTTGTGTGAGGAGGTCTTGGTTGATAATGAGGTTCATATGAATTAGGATAAACCCTTTGATTGGGGGCTCTTGGAAAAGGATGTGATCCTTGAGTCGGCGTGGAATGAAATCCGGTCCCCAAATTAGGGTAAACCCTTTGATTGGGGGCTCTTGGAAAAGGATGTGATCCTTGAGTCGGCGTGGAATGAAATCCGGTCCCCAAATTAGGATTGCTCGTTTGAGGATTTTCATATGTCTCTTGAGTGTTTGCTTGATGAATGCTCTCCTTTTTCACACAAAGGTTGGAGTCGTGGTTGTATCCTCCACAATGATCACAAGGGATGTCTACCCTATACGGCTTGGGAGGCGAGATAGATGTTCGCCTAGGCGGTGTAGTTCTTCTTGGTGGGGTGATTCTTCTCAGTGGAGAGACTTCTCTTGGTGGAGAGACTTCTCTCGGTGGAGAGACTTCTCTCGGTGGAGACCTCGTTTCGGGTAAGTGTCTTGTTGGACTATGGCAATCGAAGAAGTCTTGAGCTCAAAGTTATCGGGTATGTTTCCATATGCGACGGGAGAAGAAGTTTGTTCATGGGTGGGTTGGGAGTGAGATCTTAAAGTAGGCATGTTTGTTTGTAGAGGTGATTTTTGAAGAGGGAGAAGAGAGAAAGGGAATTTTGTGAGAGTTTTGAGAATGGTGGATGGGTGAAAAGTTGGTGTAAGATATGGATTAGGGTTCACTTTGGTTGATTTGAATTCCGAAATAACAATATCGTCTTGCTTGCAGCGGTATGGAATAAGCAATGCCAAATATGATTGTTCCTAAACACAACTCAATTCAAAGATGAGACTCCTAGCACCGAGCGGTACTAGGGTAAAAGGAGAAGAAAACAATTACTCGAATACAATGACAAAAACACAACTAACTGATCACCGTCCCCGGCAACGGCGCCATTTTGATGCGCGCGGATTGTCGCCTATCCAACGCGGTCAAACAATATTTGTAAACCCCGGAATACTACTACTACTACGTAGTAGCGGTAAGTCAGGGATCGATCCACAGGGACGCTCGAGAGGGGTAGTCGTTCAAGTCAAAGTCTATGAGTAATTGAGTCGAGAAGGGGGGTTTGGTTGAGTCGGGTTACTAAATGAGCTTGTGTGATTAAGGTGGGAAACTATTGATGGGAAAGGCGTTAGGGAGAGTCGGGGAATCGGAAATAAAGACAAGATTCTAATAATGCAAGAATTATCACAAGATGTATAAGGGAGGTTCCACCTTTCGGTTTCCCTACCAACCAAGTCTAAGCCCGCTTTCGCGACGAATAAACTACGGTCTCTAAACGGAATTACCCAAACCCCGAGTTTCCCCATATTGGTCCGGGTGAGTTAAGTTAACCTAGGTGATCAAGCTAAGTCAAACATAACACAACAATCCCATAAAGACAATATCACCCTCAAATGCAATAATCTCACAAAAGATGAAATCTTTATCTATTACTCCTCCTCCCCTAACCCCCTAACAAAAAGATCTACTCACTAATCATGGTGGTTAACAACAAAGCATTCATTAAGAAGAGAATAATTAAAGCATGCATAAAAATTACACTAACAAATATACTAATGGAGAAAAGGGAGATGAGAGAATTTTACCAAAAATGGAGAGATCTAAAGAGGAAGAAGAAGATTAATAATAATAATAAAGATTGAATCTTGAGAGAAATACACAAGAATTTGTCACTAATCCATGCATAAATCTTCAAACTTCAATAAGAGAAATAAGAATCTTCAAGAAATAAAGAAAGGGTTTTGTCACATAAACCCTTGTAAAACCCTTGAATCTTCAATAATAAACCCAATTCTTCAATAAAGATTGTAACTTTACTATTAATAATGGAGTCATTGTATTAGTGTTTGATAGATCTACTAATTATTTTAGAGAATTTTCTAAGAGGGCTTTTACTACAAACTACTATCACTACTACAATGGAGATTTTTCTATCCTACTCCTAAGAGGCACTTTCAAGGCTCACTTAAGGCACACTTTGGCTCAAAACCTTAGGAGGGATATATATAGAGTTGCTTAATGGGTTGCACAAACTTCAAGGCCCAAATCCGATTTCTCTTCATTTTGCAAGATCATCACCCTTTGCATCTTCATGGGGTGAAATTTCGCCCCGCGGCTTGACGTAATAATCCCACCGGGTGAAATTTCACCCGGTGAGATTTTCTTCGTTTTTCGCGCTTTCGACCCGTCTTCACCATCGGGCGAAATTTCACCCGATGGGCGAAATTTCGCCCGGTCAAGTCGCCGTGAAAATCTTTGGGGATGAAAAGAAATGTCGTCGGGCGAAACTTCGCCCGGTGATGACTCACCGGGCGAAACTTCACCCGGTGGTCCATTGACTCTTTTCCGGTCTTTTTCTTCGTTGATCACTTGGATTACTTGAACTTTCAGTTGTGTGCTTTGCTCTTGGACCGTATCTCTCTCTTGCTCGTAGAAGCTCAACCACGTTTTCGGTCGAAAATCCTATCAAAATAGACAGAAATCTACCAAAAACACGTAAAATGCAAAAGAGAGACACTAATGTGAGAATTACGCAAAATACGGCGATAATCGCACTCAAGTCTCACAAAACAGGGGAAAAACGGGTCTAAATGGGAGGAAAAATGGTCCAAATTTGGCACACAACAGGAGGTACCAGCTATGCTTAGCTACTAGACTTACGTACTATAGTGCACACTACTCACATTTGGGCAAAGTAGGATGAGGCTGGCAAAGGAGGAAGTCTAACTACCTAACAAGTGGGGGCCGGAAAACCCCACTTAACACAACTCGGGCCAGGAGTTTAGTTTCGGGACGAAATCCCAGGGACGTCTCAGACGCACCTTAACCTCATAGACCAACAGAGCTCCCAGAGTTTGTCATAACCACCAAAAATTGTACCAATAATACCAATATGTGACTTGTGTCACAAAGTTCCAATATCCAAAATATTACAAGAGTATCATAAAAATTCATCATTGACAAAATAATTATAAACCGTTTCAAAAATATAATTTAAACCGAACATGCTCTTTACTTAAAGGTGAAAAGGTAAACGTCCTTACCTCTTGAGACGGTCAATCCAGGCTAATTTAATCCAAAAATTCCTTCTCCTCGAACCCACAAGCTACAAATAATATAAATTGATTCAATAATGTATAACTAAAATCGATATGAACCTAACGTAATATATCACTCTAATATCACACAATGTCGCTTAAAATTTCACCCCACCAACAGTTCACCCAATACTCAACTCCAGAGGGGACGTTTTTTTGGACACGCCCCTTTAAAACAACTTCAATCTTTTATATCACATTATAAGCTAAATACTAAAACAATCAGCAAGATTCTAAAGCCTCCAACCTAAATCCCCATACGAATTACACACTGTCAGCCTCCCTCTCCAAACTTTATCACACCTACATCACCCTCGCATCATCTAAAGTTATCAATTCCCCATTAATTGTACACATACGTACTACTACCTCTTCATAGGCCAAATCTCATCAAACAAGATGTACTAATAAATAAAACAATAATCCATCAACATACTAGTCGTCCAATTTCTATGCCGACAAGTTCGGTAGTGCCAATTGAAATTGTTCACAACACGGTTACTAAACCACGAGGAGTATAATCCTAATAAACATCTTACCATCACCTATAAACAAATTGTTTGACACAACGTCTCTTAACCCCGACCCATGATATTTAAAACTAAAATTGATTTGTAAAATTTGCACAAAACAAGGTTTAATTAATAAGTTGAAATTATTAAAGTGGAAAGCTTACAATTACTCTGATCTTGAAAGCGGAAAGAATCAATCGAATTGAACTCGAATGGTGATTGCTAGTCAGAACCGGGAACAATGGAGTAGCGTGGTAGAGGAACAGTGCGGCAGAAATCAAAAGTGATGGAAAAGATAAATTTGAGTTGTAAGGGGGATAAAAGAGGTGTACGAGGGTTATATATATATATATATATATATATATATATATATATATATATATATATATATATATATATATATATATATATATATATATATATATATATATATATATATACATATATATATATACATATATATATATACATATATATATATATATATACATACATATATATATACATATATATATATATATATACATACATACATACATACATATATATATATATATATATATATAGGAAGGATCAAGTGAGTCCACTTATCATAATTGAGTCCGTGAGTACTCATCTTAACCCTTAAATTAGTGATAGATTAATGGTTAAGATTGTTTTGTCAATTAAGAAAATAACTAACTAAATCTTGGTAGATATTTTATTTTTTTCTCTCTCCTCCTTAATTAACTTAATGCAAATCTTCTCTCTCCAATCAAATTTTTAACTGCATCTTTCTATCACACAACAAGTGTGTCGTTTCATCTTCATTTTCACCAAAAAAAATCATCATTTCGCTACTGTCATGTTATTCTAACTCATACAATGTGTTACTCTAATTCATGAATTGTGTTACTTTAACTCATAAAATCTGTTACGTTACATAATAGTGTCTTACAAAAACAATATATATTACAAAATCTATGTTTCTATTAAGGATACTCCAGAACAAAAATTATAAAACTCCATTATAATTCCAATTTTTCACACCTGTTACTCTAAGAACTTGATATTGGTAATCAAATTTTACTCATAAATTGTGTTACTGTAACTCATTATGTATGTTACTCTAACGCATAATGTGTGTTATTCTAACGCATAATGTGTATTATTCTAACTCATTTTACATCAATAAATTGGTACAGGAGTTCCAACTGAATAAACTTCATTACAATTCCAATGTTTCACACCTGTTACTCGTAATCTGTGTGACTATAACTCATTAAGTATGCTACTCTAACGAATAATGTATGTTACTCTAACAATATACTATCCTACTTAGAATTCTGCTTCTTCATCCTCCTCCTCGTCCTCCTCTTCTTTTTCTCCCTCATCATCATCATCGTCAGAAGCTTTGATTTAATCTAATCATCGTGTCATCTTTTCGTTGTGTACCTCCTCACATCGAATCCACAAGCCAATGCGTAGATTTTATAGAAGTTTACTGACTCATCTACGTCCTTGAAGATCTGCCCTATGTATGGAGGAAACTCTCACCCACATCCTTACACCATTCATGTGCTTTTGCGTCTACTGAAAAATAATAACAGTGCCAATAAACGTGGCGAAAAAGAAACAATCAGAACTTGAAATATGTATTAAAGTAACAGATGACAAGAATTAAAGTAACAGATAAAGTGCATTGAAGTAACACTGGATTCAATTAACAGAAGATGCTTATACACCAGGTATAAATTAACAGAGGTCAGACATTAAAGTAACAGATAGTGTGAATTAAAGTAACAGATAATATTCATTAAAATAACACCAAGTATAGGTTAGTGCAAAAAGTTCATATAATGATCAGAAATGAGAGTATGACGAAATATCTTTCTTTGAATGAGGGCGATATTCTTTGATATTGTTTCCTATTTTGAAGTCAATCACGTCCCATAATTATAGGAAGCAGTATCTTTCTTTTCTTTTTTTTTATATGGCGGTATTCTAAATTCTTTTTGTCACTCCAATGCATTACAGTAACAGATGAAGTGCGTTAAAGTAACACGAGATTTAGTTAACATTATGTGCATTAAAATAACAGGGGTTAGCCATTAAAATAACAGATTGTGTATATTAAAGTAACACAGTATGTGCATTACAATAACTCCATATATTTGTTCGTGTGTAAAATTCATATAATGCTTTGACCTTTTTGTGTTAAATTTTTGTGTTACTCTAATTAAAAATAGGTGTTACTGTAACTCAGAACGTATGTTACTTCGACGCCGTGTCTGCTTCAATAGAAAACAAAACAATAGTATCAGTGAAGCTTAAGAAAAAACCTAAAGAATAAACAAAACAATAACACGAATGGACCATTGATATGAATCTATGAATAATCAAATGAATAAAATTCCACCTTTTAAAAAATATAAAAATTTGGAATTTATACTAATAAGAGAGCAATGAACCAGATATGAATCTATGATGAAAGAAATGACCATGAAAGCCATATCGTCATGAAAATTGACGAAAAACATGAAAGCAAATTGACGCAAATTAGTCAAGATGATGAATAAAAATTGACGCAAAACATGAAAGCAATAACGAAACTCACCATTGTTATAGTCGATGAATTGATTATCAACAGTTGATGAAGATGTCGCAGAAATTGAATCCATAGTAAGGGGATTTCGAGCACAAATATGATTGAACGTGATGAAGGAAGCGTTTTTTTTTCTTCTGGTTTTGATGAATGTTGTAACGTGAATGACTGAATGAAGAATGAACATGAATATGGGAGTTATTGTTTCCTAAAATCATGGGATTTATTTTAGGATGCAAAATCTTCCCTCTTTTTTTTAAAATCAAATAGCAGGATGCATCTGGTCCATCCATCCTCATCCCATCCAATGGATGAGATGAGGATTTATGGACTCATATATAGAGAAGGACTCATAAGAGCCCTACTATATATATATATATATATATATATATATATATATATATATATATATATATATATATATGTATATATATATATATATGTATATAGCGAGGATCCGGTGAGTTCTCCTATTTAAATGAGTCTGTCCCGTAATTCAAGGCCGTCAGATCTATTGATATTAGATGCACTAGATTATGCCACGTCGTCTGTAACTAAACAAAACATCTTAGTTGAGACGACACCTGCTTCTCCATTTGTACATCTCTCCCTCATCTCTTCCTAAACACATCCCCAGTCAAAAAAATCCTAAAAATTATATTTAAATCTTATTAGTCTTCCTGGATTTAATCAATCAACCATTCAAAAAATATTTCTAATAAAATTCGGGTTTTTTTGTCTCTTCCTGGATTGTTATGTTTATCAGATTTTTTTTCGTTATTTGATTGGATATAGTGATCCTAATTAGTATTGGATTTTATATATTTATCATTGATTAGCAATTTGGCATTTGTATTTTATTTTTGGATTGATTTTTGTTTGATTTTCGATTTAAGTTAGTTGAGTAGTCTGATTAAGCATTAGTTACTTGCATCGTTTTTGTATCACTTCGTACGTGTGTCTCGACATCTTATGATGCATGGACTACACTAAAGGTTGTCATAGTAATCATTTTACTGTAATAATGTCATGTTTACAGTAATAGTATCATAGTAATGTTGTTAGTGTAACATTGGTATTTGGTACAGAGTACAACATTAGAATTGTTACTCTATTATGGATGTGTTGTTGTAATATTAGTGTGACAATATTACTGTAACTGAATATATTAATTATAAAAAATTGCTCTAACATTTCATAGTAACTATGTTCATGTAAACTTTTTAGTTACAGTAATATTGTCACTGTAATATTTTTACATTAATAGTGTTACTGTAACATCGGCAAAATAACAGCAATATTGTTATTCAATTCTAGATGTGGTATTTAATGTTGTAATATTATTGTTTGAACATTACTATAGTTATATAGTATTAATTATTAAAAAAAAAAGTCCAAAGAAAATTTAAGTAAGAAAGGTACGAGTAATATTTTTAACGGAAGTAGGAATACGGCGCACCAATGATAAATGAACAGTACTACTGTTAATCTCATGTTGATGTTACTATGTAGTGTCAATTGATAAATGAATTTGACATTATTACTGTGACATTATTACTGTAATTCCTTATTACTGTGACAGTGTCACAGTAAGATATTTATAACTCTTTAATTTCATATTACTGTGACATTATTACTGTGACATTATTATTGTAATTCTTTATTACTGTGACAGTGTCACAGTAAGATATTTGTGTTACTGTAATAGTGTTCTGTTACTGTAACAGTATTACTGTGACATTATTATTGTAATTCCTTATTACTGTGACAGTGTCACAATAAGATATTTGTGTTACTGTAATAGTGTTCTGTTACTATAACAGTAAGATTATATACGATGAAGATGACGCTGAGATTGAATCTCAGCCATTCATGTGATTTGATCATGTGGCTGTGATTTGCGGGACGAACTCATTTAAAGAAGACCGACTCACCGGATGCAATTTCTATATATATATATATATATATATATATATATATATATATATATATATATATATATATATATATATATATATATATATATATATATATATATATATATATATATATAGAGAGAGAGAGAGAGAGAGAGGTAGGTTCAAATAAGGTCCACAATTTTTTTAAGTCTATATTGAAGTTACAGATGACATACGCTAAAGTTGCATTTGTTCAAAATTGATATATATATACAAATGCAACTTTAGTGTATGTCATCTGTAACTTCAATATAGACTTAAAAAAATTGTGGACCTTATTTGAACCTACCTATATATATATATATATATATATATATATATATATATATATATATATATATATATATGTTCATGTGAGAACCACCCCTTCAATGTATGAGAACTGTGAGAACTATAATATTAGTCATTGGATCATAGTGTTCAATCTCATTCGTTGGATTCTTCAAAATTCTTCAATCAAATTAATTCATCACAATTGCTTCATCCTTCAACCCGTAACTTCTTCTCTTTCTACAAAATACTTCGACCCATAATCCTTTAATCCATAAATTCTTCAGTCGACCATTGAATCCGATTCTTCAATCCATCAATTTTTCAATCGGCTTTTTTTCAATCCATTAATTCATCACAATTGGGTATATATTGAACCCCAATAACCTAAGTAGTTTTAATTTTTTTTTAAAATTCATCATTTTATGATTAACTTATTCAATTAAATTCATTAATTCATTACAATAGTAACAGTATTATCGTCGACAAATATAATTGCAATAATCTCAGCAATGGTGTGTTATCGTTTTTTTTTCAAATTTCCTGATTGATTTAAGAGTTCATCTAAAATATTGTTCTTTAATTTCCTTTTGTACGGATTTTATATGAAATACAAACACTTCTTCTTCAAGCCCTACTCGATTTAATTTTCTTTTTAAATTGTGGTGTACCCTATTTCAATTTTAGTATACCCTTTTTTCTATTTTAACGTATCATTTTTCACTATTAGCGTACCATTTTTTCTATTTTAGTGTACTCTTTTTCAATTTTAATTTTAATTTTAGTGTACCCTTTTAAATTTTAGCGTACCCTTTATCACTTATAGTGTACCTTTTTTCTATTTTAACGTACCCTTTTTCAATTTCAATTTCAATTTCAATTTTAGCGTACCTTTTTTTCACTTTTAGCGTATCCTTTTTCAATTTCAATTTTAGTGTATCATTTCATGTTTTTCACTTTTAGCGTACCCTTTTTTACTTTTGGCGTATCATTTTTTCAATTTTAACTTAGCATTTTTCAATTTCAATTTTAGCGTACCCTTTTTAAATTTTAGCGTACTTTTTTTCACTTTTAACGTAGCCTTTTTAAATTGTGGTGTATCCTTTTCGAATTTTAACATACATTTTTCAATTTTAGTGTACCATTGGTGTACTCTTGTATCAATAGCAATGTTAATTGAGTTTATTAGTGTCTACCCTTTGCCTTTAATTCAAAACAGGATCCATCCATCATCGTCGTCATCATCATCAATTCATCATCATCATTCATCCCTCTCCAAAGTTACTCCTTTTCTCTGTCTTTTGTGGAGCTAGCTAGTGTGCTTCCAACAACAAATAAAGTTGCTCTACATTTGTTTCTTCATCAACTCCTCTTCATCGCATGACAAGCTAGCTACTTACATTTTCATTTTTGATTCAGCTAAAATGATATGATAAGTGAATCAAATTAGCAGCTAAACATAAGAACCCCATTAATTAAAAATAGAAATCAAGTTGACTTTACTAATTAAAACATCATCATCCAAGAAAAAAATACATTAGCATCTAAAAATCAAAACCCATCAATTAAAATCGAGAAATAAGATGAATTTACTTTTAAAAAACAACATACTTAAAATAAGTGATTCCTCTTCCAATCGATACATCGAATTTTTTAAGTCATAACCTTAAAAAGATTAGACAACAAAAATATGAACCCTAATTTTAAGAAATCTCAAATTGTATATAAATCCTCAACTTTATGAACACAAGAAACCTAATTTATTAAACCTTCTGAATTTGCGATGAACAAAGCTTCATCTGTTTTTTTTTTTTGACGAATTTTGTTGAATGTTTTTCTTCAATTCATCCATGGTAGATGAAGGAAGGGAGAAAGAAGAGAGAGAAAGAAATTTGTAAAATGAGGCGGTAAAGAAGAGCGTTAAATCTGAAAGAAATTTGATGCAGTAAAAAAATTTAAGAGTAATGTCAAGCGTTAGATCTGAATAAGATCTAATGGTTCTAAAAGGTTCTCACCGTTCTCATTGAGATATAGGTTCCCACCGGATCTTGACTCTATATTTAGGAGCATGTGAGAACCCTTCACATAATGAGAACCGTGAGAAACAATTGTAACCCTTTGATCTAATTTGATCTTATGGTATAAATTTATTATTACTTCCTGCACTTTCATTCAAAATATGACAATCATTGCCAAATTCCTCCATCTTATACGCACTAGTGCACCACCATCATTTTTACTAACATAAACAAGACCTGATTTCCATCAATCTAGCATCACCTATCAATCAAATTTCCTATCGATGTTTAGTGCATAGTTTATGTACTCTGTAATGATGTTGGTCGAATCACTATCGACATTCATTAAGTTTCCTTATAAACATCAAAATTAATGTCTTTTTTTACGTTTAATTGGAATTAAAATAGTGAATTAATGTTTTTAGTTTATGAATTTGGGGATTTCGTGAATTTAGGGTTCGTTCATAAGAAATCATTGTGGGATGCGGCCACAGCCCAGGTCCGAAACATTGCCTTAATTATTATTTTCGATGTGAAATATTCAGTTTCATGTTGTGTCCTAGTTGGTTGGGACTGAACCTAATGGTTAGGAGGTAATGGATTCAATTACCCACGCTTGCATATAAGTTTTTACGCCTTTTTCTTTCTTGTAGCAGTCTGAGTTTTAACGCCTTTTCTTTCTTGTAGCAGTCTAATAAATACAGTACTTCCTAGATTTTAATTTTGGAAACAAATTTCAATTTTATTCTCATTTTAATTTTGGAAACAAATTTAAATTTTATTCTCATTTTTTTTATATGTTTTAATTAAGGTAACATTTCGTTTTCATCCTCAATCTTTTTAAAAGGGTTTAATTGTGAAAATACATTTCAATTTTATCCTCAATCATTTTAATTAATAACTTGGATTTCAATTTCTTTCTCAAATTCATTCAATTTTAGCATTACTCTTTTTCACTTTTAACGTACCATTTTTCAATTTCAATTTTAGCGTACCATTTTTTTCTATTTTAGCGTGCCCTTTTTTCTATTTTAGCGTACCCCTTCTCAATTTCTATTTTAGCGTACCCCTTCTCAATTTCAATTTTAGCGTACCCTTTCTGTAATCCCCTAGAAAATCTAACGCGATACAGTGGCGGAAACACTGTAGAGTCGGGATTAAAACACACTGTAACTATGTCTTAGTAAAATTAAAATGGTAAAGTCAAACAATAGGCCTTAAATAAAATGGCCAAATTTTAAAACAATCCACGAAAAGGGTTTGAACAATCCATAAGACATAATTATCAAAATAAACAAGCAGGATCCACACTGTTCGCTAGCCCACACCCGGAACACGTATACCTGCCATGTTAAAACATAACAGCCACAATCAGTGGGGAGCAACGCCAACGTTCTCCCAGCCGTATAACAGGATTTTAAAACTGTAATTACTATTATAGAAAAATAGTAAAAATGAAAAACAGTAAAACATTATAATGAAAATAAGTTTTCAGTGAAAAACTTCACGTATCAAAACAATATAATAAAAACGAGTTTTCCGAAGAAAACATAAAACATTTGCCAACCTGCAACCAAATTATATCGATAATAATAAAAATATTCAAAATGGCGTTATGGATAGGATTAATGTAGAATCTAGATTTTCACTAGGATAATACTAGAAACTAGCTTCGAGAACTGTAGACTTAACTCATAACAGAATCCAGTCTCTAACTAGGCAACTCAACTATAACAGGACTGCGTGCAGCGAGGTCCTGGTTTAAGTAGTGCATACCCCTCCTAGACAACAAATATGTTTAGTTCAGCTGACGGCGACTAACACGATGCGATATCTAGCTTAAGGTCAAAACATACACTCTCCTAGGCGAAACTACGCCCAGTTCAACGACCAAATGTGCCCCAATTAGGCACACCGGCTTTATAGCTGATGGCAAAAACGTACATCCCAGACTATATTACTCTAAACCCACATTTGTCCTTATTCCATAACTCCAAAACAAGCCATTATCGATATTCAAAAGATATAATCATTATAAATAATAAGAGAACAAAAAGAAAAGGATCACTTTCCAAAAGAGGAAACTTCTATTCCAGGAAACTTCTATTTTTAGAAACCTTATTAAAAATAGCATTATATCAAAATAGCAAAAATATTAGTTTATACTAATTCGACATTTTAGTAAACGATATAGATTTATAAAAATTAGTACTTTCGGCATTAACGATATTACTTATGAAAGTGAGAGTATTTAGATTTATGAAATTATTGAAAAACCATACAAGTGTTTACAAAATAATTAAAAATGTCTTAAACACTTTAGTACTAATAATTAGGGTGTTTCCAAAATTTATAAAACTAAAATTCCCTAATTATTATTAGTTACGACAATACGAACATAAATAGGATTTTACGGCAAATGTCAAATTGAATCCTTTAACGTCTTTTATTTAATTAAACCAATGAATATATTTAGAGTATGTTTAAGGGATGATTTAACTCTTAAAGTTTCAGATTTAAACACTTTCAAAATTGATGGAAAAATAATTCTTTTAGGCAAGACGAAGCATTTTAACGATAAATCACAATTTCTCCGAAAACAAATACTTATTAATTAAAGACTTTAATAGATAGTACAAAAATTTCGTAAAATAGTTAAAACATATTTATGGACATTCTGTCCAAATTTTTCAGAATCCTAAAACTCGGTTTTTAAAGCGTTTTCTCGTTAATCGTCTAATCTCGACAATAACGATTAATAAAAATAGTAATTACAAAACGATTTACGTATTAATATCCAAAAAATGTTATTACAGTTTAAAATCCTGATTTTCCAGAATATAAATTTTTCATATTTTTCCAAGATTCCAGATTCAACAAATTCCAACAAAACCGTCATTTAAACCCGTTTTCACAATTAACGATTTCATTAATAAACTTATCGTTCCCAACGTTTTATTAAGGCACTAAAAATCATAAAAACACATTTTATTATGAAATCATCAGAATCACATTTTTTTCCATATTTAAACCAAAGACCAGAATTCGAGAATTTAAACAACAAACACGGTTTTAACGATAAACGATGATTTAAAGTGATTAATTAATTCATCCACTTAACAATTCCGAAAAATTATGAAAAATTTCAGAAAATTCTATTTCATCAGAAAGTTTCACCACGTCAAAAATCAGATAAAAATAAAATGTTTAGGTACTAGAACTAAAAATCGGCTTTTAATCGTTTTTGTCCGTAAACGGTAATAATTCAATAATCGATATTTAAAATATCAGAAAAATCCTAAATTATTATAAATCATCAAAAATATCATTTTTACAGAATATAAACATATATTACATGTTTAGGCCGAATATTATGATTTTACAAATTAATATGACGATTTAATCGTTAATCTCGTAAAAGCGATAAAAATACCGAAACATGCAAATTTTCAACTTTTAAAAATTTTTCAGATTTTATGACATACATATATTGTCAAAATAAAACATAAAAATATATACATGCAAATACACAATTAAAATCATGAAATACCGAGTAACATCGACGTTACCTTCAATCCAAATTCGAGTCTACGATAAATTCGTCAGCTACGGGATTATCTCGGAAGCCTTAACGAAGGAAATGGAAAAAAGATCGAATAAGGATGAATTAGAGACGGAAAGAGGATGATTAAGACTTGATTTTTGCACAAAATTGGGGCTGGTGGCTGCTGGAAATCATGGCCAAAAGAAGAGGAAAAGAGAGTTGTTTTGCTTATTTTTTTTTTGTAAATGAATGATAAGAAAAACAAAGGGTTTCTTAAGCATAAATGATGCATGACTTTTGATAGAAATGAGGCCAAATACTAGTGTTTTTGGCCAGCCAAAATGAAGAGGTGGAGCTTAAAAAGTTTGATCATTAACACTAAGAATAAATGGTAGAAAACAAAATATCTAAAAAGTTTAATCCATTTTATAAAACAATGTGTAAAAAGAAATGTAAAGGGATGAGTGTATGACAAGGTCACGGTCCAAGGGTGACAAGGGGAGTCCAAAAATAGTTGTAGGTTGGTAGTAAAAAGAATCGTAAAACTATTAAAGGTATTTCAAAGCAATTCGAGTAAACCTCACGTTGGAATTTAATTATTTACGAAACTTCGTATTAAAATCATAAATGGCTTATTTTTAGTAAAGAAAATATTTCTTAGTTGAAAATATTATATAAATGTATTTAAACATTTTTAGGAAAATGAATAACTTAAATCCAACCTTAAAAACGTCAAATTAATTAGTTTACAAAGAAAACCAAATAAATGGATTTAAAAAGAATTAAAGTCTTTAAAATTAAAAATAAAAATCATTAAACTCAAAAATGAAAAAGGAGCTTAGTAAAATGATGAAATATGAGGCCGAAAAGTGAAAGAGTTAAGACGGAGTCCTAACGGAAAGAATAAATATGCTAAGAAAAATAGCGGGTGTTACACTTTCTCAATTTTAGCGTACTGTATTTCAATTTTAATGTACCCTATTTCAATTTTAGCGTATCCCTTCTCAATTTTAGCGTACCCTTTTTCACTTTTAGTGTACCCTTTTTCTATTTAAGCGTACTCTTTTTCAGTTTCAATTTTAGTGTACCCTTTTCAATTTTAGCGTACCCTTTTTCCATTTTAGTGTACCATTTTTCTATTTTAACGTACCCTTTCGTCGCGGCATTCTTCATTGTTGCCAGGATTTCCATGCCTCTGATTTTTGGATGCATCGTTTTATGACCCTTGGTTTGATAACTTTGATTTTTGATGTGGAAGCATACCGATTGTTGGTTAATTGATTGATTGATTGATTGCGTTTCAGATTCTTTATCCCTAATTTGATTTGATGAGATGGCTTTGTATAATCAAGATTCAAGATTGGGGCTTACAGAATCACGTAATTTTGGTGATAATTACTATCCCATCCCATGATTTCATTTGATTTATACTTGCTTATTGGATATACATACATATTGTACTTGCATATTGATGAAGGAAGGGAGCGAAGGAATAGATGGAAAGAAGAGAGAGAGAGAGAAATGAGCGCTCAAAATCAATTGAGCATTGAAATTGACCTGGGTTCTCACAGTTCTCACCATAGTATGGGTTCTCACCCGATCTTAACTCTATATATATATATATAGTTTTTTTTTCTTTCCTTATTGTGTTTGACTCGAAATCGAATCCGACACAAAGTCAGTTTATAAAATAAACTTCCACTTTAAGAAAATCAAAACCGATTTATTATAAGACGACCCAAAATACTTTAATATTTATAACGAGATTAAAAATATTTTTCCAACTTAAAACCCGATTTAAATACAAATAGAAAAGTCAAACTTTATAATTGACTCAGAAAGTAACAGGATGTTACAGGTGGTCATTGGGGTCTTGTAAGGCTCCTTGAAAATCTTGATGATGCCCAAGGGGTGGGGCATCATATGGTTGGTAGTGAGGTTGAGATGATTGGTAGTATGTGGGTTTTGGGGCTCATATTGTGGTTGAGGTGAAGGGTAATATGGTGGGTTTTGGGGAAATTGGCTTCCATGTGAAGAAACATGATGAAACATGGTGGGTTCACAATGATTGCTTGAGTAATAGCCACCATGATCATAGGATTGATGAGCATTTACTTGTTGGAAGCCGTTTCCATAACCTTGAAAATCGTACCCACGGGTCTCTTGATTACCCCATGAAGCTTGATAGTAGGTAGGAGGCATCATGACATAGCTTTGATCCATAGAGGGAGAGGAGTAACTTATGGTGGCTTCTATAGGTGGGGAGTTTAGATCAAACCTCATGTTTTGCTCGAAAATCGTGGCTTGTACCCGGTTGGGAACCTCTCAATCTAGCAACCATCCGTTAATGCGGCTCTGAGTTGTAAAGAAGAGGATGGTCACCACCTCTAGGCATAAACTGTAGACTAGGAGTAAACGTGAGAAGTCTAGTGCTTTTTGAGCATTAGACAAGAAGGAAATAAACTTCACACACACAAGAAGCAAAAGAAAACAAAGAAAAACACAAAAACAAAGACAAAGTCAAGTAAATAGGCAAACAAAGTCTAAACTAGCACCGTCCCCGGCAACGGCGCCAAATTAATGGGAAGGATTTGCCGTGGATCCCTACCAACAAGTAAAACCAACTAATCCTAACTGGGTAGATAGGGCAAGTCGGGTCGATATCCACGGGGACGGTAAGAGGTGTCTAGACTAAGGTCACCCAAATACAAGACTAGATCAACAAGCTAAACTAGGCTAAAACTAAGAAGGGGGAGAAGACTATAACTAAGAGTAAACTAAGCATGACAACTAAAGCTAAAAGATTCGACTAACTAAAGGAACGATGACTAAGATGAAGGAGAAATCAAATAAAGAAAGAGTAGGGTTAGGTCGGGTTCATAAGTGTAGTAGGATAGTTGGGTAATCGAGGGTGTAGGTTTCACCTAGTCACTAAGGTCGGTCCGCACTCTCGCGTCAAAGACAAACCTGAATACTCATGCAAGATGCTACTCTAAACAAGAGGATTCAACCACCAATCAACCATACAATGAGAAGGAGGAAACTAGCAAGAGTAGTATTTGCAACTACCACCCTAACATGCATTTCATCAAACATAAGGCATGCACAACAAGTGACTAGCAACAAAGATTCAACCTTTACCCACAATCAACCCTAATCACCCATAATCAACACATAATCCTCCTACTAACCCCACAAGAATCTACTCAATCATATCTAAACTAAAACTAACATGAACAAGATAAACTAACACAAGAACAAGAACAAGAACATTCATAATGAAGAACAACAAGGATGAACAAAACAATAAACAAAAGATAAAGAAGTAAACTATACTAACTATAAAAGATTAAGAGAAGGGAAAAAAGAGATTATACCAAACAAGAGAAGAAAAGATGAACACTCGCATAGAAGAAAACCCAAACATCCACCAATGCTGTCAAGATTGGTAGATTCTTCAAGAATTTCAATAATACAAGGATTAAACTAAGATTAAGGAAAGATTAAACTATGATTAAGCTAATCTACACTAATCTAAGCTAAAGTAGTCTAAAGTATGTCTAGGGTTTCATAAGATTTCCTAAGATAGTCTAACAATACAAGAGAGGGGGTATTTATAGGGTTACAAGAATAAAGAAATGAAAGGAAGCGAAACAGCCCCGATCTGGGCCCTTCCCGGCCGGGAAGGTAATGATCCCGACCGGGATGGGGTGGTCCCGACCGGGATGACTTTGGTCCTGGCCGGGATGGGCAGTCAGTGGTCCGTCTTTGCTTGCTCTTCATCCCGGTCGTGATGGCCACTCATCCCGACCGGGATGGGTCATGTAGGCCTCCAATATGATCTCATAGGTCCCTACTAGCTCTTCATAGGCTTCTCATCGATTCTCGGTGCTTGGGATCGCGTCCAAAGGGCTCGAGAATGGGTCCCAAGGGCTCGGGACCGAGTCTAACCCACCGAGTGATCGTCGCTTCTCTTCGTTGGCTCCAAATGTGTCGGAAACGAGTCAGAATCGTTCCATCTCTCCAAGATTGATCTTAGGAACCTAAAACAAACTAGAAGAAGCGTAATTAGCCTCGAAACCGCTCCAAAGAGCGATTCCACAAGAGAAACTGGGACCAAACACAAGGAATAAGCACTACAAAACACACTTATCAAATACTACTACAAATGAGCACTTGGGCCACGGCTGAATTCATGGCAAAAGTGCTAAATTTTTGTGGCTAAAGTACTTTGCCACGGAAAAATCATACGTGGCGCAAGTGGTCGTGGCGAACAAATAGCCACGGAAAAAAAACCGTGGAAAGTATTGATTTTATTACCACAGAGTCTCCCGTGGCTAAAATTAACTTTTTGCCATGGGTTATCCCGTGGCTAATTACGCTTGTGACGAAACATTTATTTCGGTGAAAATATATAATAAATTAATTAATTAATAACCGTAAGAATTCTCTACCTCTAGAGTAGTCACATCTAGTCGCACTCATCGAAGGGCCTTCCCAGGAGGTCACCCATCTTAACATTACTTTCACTCAAGCACGCTTAACTTTGGAGTTCTTATGGCCAGCTACCAGAAATGAATTTGAACTTTGTTGATATAATCATTGTTTCAATTCCTTTAAAATGTTTTTTTTTCCACAAACTACATTTACTTTTGAGTAATTAATTTGATTTTCCCCTGTGGACATGACATAAGTCCACCCCGACGCGGCCACATGCGGGTTTGGGGAGGCGAATGAATCTCCATATGAGATGGGTCGAATTGAAATTTAAATTGAAGTGGAGTCGCCACCGAACTTTGTGGGAGTTCGGGCCCGTTCGAACCCACTCTATATCTTAGTGGGCCATGCACAAAATATGGCCCATTCGGATGTCAGAGTTTATTAGGTTCGTCCCTTTGCATTTGATACCGATAGCGACATTATCGGATACCGTGTATTGAATGACTCTCGTGCGCCAACGATTTCGGACATTCGGAAACCGAGGTTCTGAGTAAGGGGTGAGGGTACGTGTTGGGAAGTTCACAAGGAACACCCAACCCCTCCCGCACTTAGCGGCCTCTACTAAGATATCGTTTGATTTTGAAATGCGCGCGTTAGTAATTCGATGAATGATATGCAAACATTGTTTTGACTAAACATGCGAATAATTGAATGGGTTGCTATGTTGATTTAATGCAGCTAAAATTAACGTCAAAGTTGTATTTTAGCATGTGAGATTCTTTTAGTACAATAAAAGAAACAACGAAAATAAATTGCTAACAACATGAACAAACGAGTTAGTAACGGTTTGCAAATCGAATAAAAGATATAGATATGATGACATGCATGATTTTGCAAAGAGAATTCGCGTGATGGATTAAGCATGTGTTGACCGAGGTCATGAAAATATTTACCGAGACCTGAAATATGCTGAAAAGCCCGTTGTTTTATTAAAAAAGGATGTTTGAAGAATTAAGACGAAATAGCTTTTTTATGTTACAGTTTTCAGGGAACCACGCGACCCGCGCGAGAAAGGCGCGACTCGCGCAGCCATGCGACTCACACGAGGCACGTGCGACTCGCGTGGCGGACTGTTCTCGGGATTATTTTTAGAAAATCGACAGTTTTGTTAAATCGCGTACAAATATAGCATAATTTATACTCGACTTTAATTTGCGATATTCGTTATATTTGATATTCGATTATGGAATCGATATCAAATATTCGGAATGATTTTTAGAAAAGATGTTTTGTAAATCGTTTTGAATGTTGTTAAGACGAGATAATTCCTCCACATTGTAACATCGTAATTATTCGGCTTCAACGGTATTATGCTTAACATGATTTGATGATTGATTCCTTTAGATCCGATATTCGACTATAGAGTCAATATCGAATCCTTAGGGACGACTCTTTATTGAAAATAGTACGATAATATCGATATTAGGAACTAGAAAATAAAAAAAGAAAAGACGTGACGACGACCCGTATAAAAAGACGGACGGACGAGAGAAAAAGAAGAAAAGGGAGAAGTCGGGATTTGTAACACCCTCAACCTACATGCTTGATTATCTCGAAAACGGACTCGCAGTAGCGGCCTAGGCGCGGGAGCGTTAAGATGTATATAGGTGAGTTATGGTGTGTATGGTTAGGGATTTGGCGAGTTTTGCTCTCGGGTTTGTATATGGTTTGCCTAAAATTGCCTAGAATTTCGGGTTGTGAATGGTCGGGAATCCTATAGGATTTCTAGAGGGAAGATCGGAATATAATATGCCTAGTATTGCTGGAATTCTGGGTTGTAATTTTGATGATGTGTGTTGATGTTGTAATTGATGTCGGGAATTATGTGTATCATTTGTGTGTGCAAGGGTGGGGTATTTATAGGATGAAATACCGACTTGGAATAGGAGATTGATATCTTGCAAAGGAAGAAAACAACCGGTTGAGATGAAGTGGGATTCCGTCTTTGGATAGAAAAATGTTACTTGCATGGGAAGAAACACCCGGTTTAGATGGAGTAGGATTCCGACTTTGGATAGGAAAGGATTCCTACTTTGTAGCTGATATATGTGTAGTATTTGACTTCGAGTCATATTTTTGAAGTGGCGTGACAGATTTTTATGTCTCAGAAACGTCTTTGACCGGGGTTTGACCCGGTTGCTAAAAGACGGTTTTGCCCTTGGTGTCGATTTTGACCCAAATTAGTCTCATTTGACTGGAAACGACCCACTGGGCCTGGATTCGAGGTCTGTTTTCTGAGATTTTTACTCCGCTAAAAGCTCGTGCCAACTACTATTGATTCCGAGTCCGAAAATCAAGTGTATTAAGTCATGTTTGCGTCCGATCATCATCGGGTATTTTTTGAAAACTGCTATAGACACCTGACAGTCAAAATGTGGGTGTCTACATCCTCCAATGATTTACTATTTATGATTAAAAAAATTATTCCGGTAAAAAAATCAAGTTTCAAAATTGACTTTCCGACTCATGATTTCATTAATTTATCGATATTTGTATTTTAATTTCTATTTTTCACGTTCTTTTATTGCTAGTTCTTTCGATATGTTTTTTCTTTTCGTTATTGGCTTAATTAGATATTTTATTTGCTTTGAACTATCGGTCCTTATTTTATTTCATTAGTTTTTATCCTCATCGAATTTCCTCTTGTCTACTCTAAGTTTTACCAGAATTTTATTTTTCGTTAAATTAATTTTGTTTTATATTCATTTTTTAAAATATCTTGCAAATAATATTATAAAATAATTATTGAATTAGACAGTTGACGATAAATTAATTTTTTATTTTCTCACTGGTGGTCCTTAATTATTAGATTTTCTTACATGTATTTGTAAGTTACTCCCTCCGATTACCTGTGTTCTTCCCCTTTCTTTTTGGGAGGAAAATAAGGAGGGAATATTATATTAATGGAATATAGAAGATGGAATAAAAAAAGTAAGAGAGAGAAATATTATATTAATTAAAAGAGAAAAAGTGGGGTGGAAAAGTAGGAGAGATGAATAATATATTAATTAAATGAGAAAAAGTGGGGTGAAAAAGTAGGAGAGAGGAATATTATATTAGTTAATGACTAGTGGAAAACTTTCCTTAAATGGAAAGAGGGAAGAAAATCAAACTCAGCCCAAAAAGAAAATAGGGAAGAACACAGGTAATCGGAGGGAGTATTTGTTTTTCTCAATTATACCTCTCTTTTTTTGAAAAATAATTTTAATTGATTATTAAACTTAGGTACGACTTTTCAAAATATTAATCTTTCTTCCAACCCAAATAACTTGGAAACAATTAATTTACAAAACTAATCATTATTTTCACAGTCAAAGTTAATTGCATAAAAAAATATTCATCGATTAGAATTCTTAAATACGAGTTTAAAAAAATGATTTTTTTTACACTGAAAATATTGTAAGAAAATAAATTAATAATTTGAAAAAAAAATACAACGCTCGAAAGTTGCGGTTATGAGTCATGCTCGGTCCCTTTCTTTTAAAGTTTTTTTGTCTTCAAAAGAGGTTTAATACATGTGAAAAAATTAATTAATTAATTAATTAAGCGGTAAAACTGAAAGATCTCAAATAATGTTAGACATGTCAACGATGGATGATAAATCACATACTTCTTTTTACTTGATATGTTATGTACGCCGCATATTAGCTAGCATATATATTACAATATTTAAATGTCATCCAGTCTTTCAAAAGTAATACTTTAGATTATATAATTTTAGTTAAACATATTGTCAAATTAAGAGAAATCAATGACTTAAAAAATTATGGTTAGTTGAAAATCAACAAATTAGACAACCAAAGTTTTCTTTACTTGTATTTTGTTTTACAATTATTTTTTTTAAAAGTTAATAAAAGTATAACAATTTTTTTTTAGTAATAAAATATTTTCAAATTTAAATTTTTTATTTAATTTCATACTATCTATAACTTTAAATTTTAAGGAAATTTTAAGACCAAAATTTGACATTTGGCTTAACTTGAAAGCAATTTATTAAAGTTTGAAGAACCACATTAGCCACATCCGTTTATTACATCAGTGGCTAAAAAATAATTTCGCTATGTAAGTTAATTACATTGTGGCTAAAAAATATTTGCCACAGAACAAATTCGTGGCTAAATATATTTTTGCCACGGGTGTGGCAACTTTCGTGGCAAGAGTGATTATTGGCTACGACTTTAATAAAATTCGTGGCGTAAGTGAATTTTTGCCACGGGAAAAATTGTCCCGTGGCATATTTTTTTTCTCAGGTAGTGAATCAAAATTTTCCCGTGGCTAGGTAAAAATTAGCCACGAATAACAAATTATCGTGGCATAATTCGTGGCGCAAGTGGCAATTTGTTGTAGTGAAAGGTTGAATGACAACTGCTTCTGAATACGGAAAGATTTAACATTGTGATGATCAACTAGGTCAAAATAAATGTCCCGTCCAATCTGCTCGGAAAGGTCCTCCTCATGTGCAACCTACATAGGAAAATCAACATCAGTATTACACAAATTCTAGATGCACAAAAACAGACAAGGAAAAACAGGCAAGACATCTTTATAGTAGTGTAAAGGCGCCTTCTCTTTCTTTTTAAACTCCTTTTTTCTTTTTCTCTCTTCAAACGTTCCTAAACACAGGCAGTACGCCAGTTCTGTAAACGTTTCATTGAAACATAGAAAGAACGACTAATCTTAATAAATGATGACGTAAATTCTTACTGGAGGGGTGTTTCCACCTATTAAATCCACCTAAAACATATTTATTTAAGTATATATTAAATGAGATTACTGGATTATCTTGATTAACTTTGAAAGTTTAAATTATTTTCTAAAATTAAAAGGTTAAAACTTAAAAATGTGAAAAACTAATATGTTGCCAATTAGATACAGAGTACTAAAGAAGTGATACAGTAACTAAATAAAAAATTATAGATATACCGCGCATTAATGCGCGGGATCTACACCGGTAAAAGAGTATACAAATATAAAAGGGATACGCTTGTTATAAAAATAGGTACAAAACAAAGTTGTCATTTAAGGATACGAATAATACATAAAGTGAGAGGAAAAATTAATGTACTTTTCTTTTGTACAAACTTTCACAATTTGATGCCAAAAAAAAACTTTCACAATTTTTACCACGAAATTTTTTATATCGTTTAAATTTTTTATTTTGTTTATCAAAATAATATATATTCATTTTTGGAACAATTTTTTTGTGAATTACAATCTATCAAATTTTTTAAGTGAAAAAAAAATGTACAATAAAACTATTTTTATTTTTATTTTGGTGCATATAAAACTATTTTTATTCGAGAAATGTTTCGTAAATGAATTATTTATCGTCCAAATTATCATAATTTTTCACATAAAATTATTTTTTAATTATTTTTGTGTATCCTTATTACTTACGCATATGTTATGTTTAATTCAGTTTTTTTTCTATACTTCACGGATATCCATGACATTACAACATTGTGTTAGACATTCTATTGGCCCGTAAATCATGTACAAAAAGTAAACGTTCTAGTGTAAATAGTTGACATAAAAATGTAATTTTCATCTCCAATGAAATGTAAAATTAGTTATTAAATAATTTTGCTACACCATAAAAAAAACTTTGGATTCGACCCTAACTTTAATAAATTCTGTATTCTCTTCTTAATTTTTGTACCCAAAAGAAAGAAGAAGAGGAAGATTACTCATAATAGGAGGAGGGAGTATAAAATAAAATCATACATACTCTCCTCGTTCTATTCATTTGTATACGTTTATTTTATGCATGTACGTCTATTGTCTATATTTGTAGTTACACATTACTAAAAGTTACAGAGTATAAAAATTTGATATTCAAAATGAACTCGATTAGACAATTTTAAAAATCTTACTTGATTATGATCTTGAGTATTTTAGAAGTCTGAAGTTATATACCCCTGGCCCCTCCTATTATGAGTAATCTTCTCCTTTCTTTTGGGCACAAAAATTAAGAAGAGAATAAATAATTGATTAAAGTATAAAAAAGTGAGATATAAAGTAGAAATATAGTGGGGTTTGTGAGTAAACCAAAAAATAAAGAATTAAACAAAAAATAAAGAATTGATTAGAATACAACCAAAAAATGGAAAGAGAGATTTTAGTTAGGTATAGAACGGCCCCTCCTGCCTCCTCCAAAAAAAACCTACTTTCCTCCTTTTTTTCGAGGCCTCCATCGATAATTAATCGATGGTAAACCCCAGAAAATGTTCAATTTTCAATTCCTAGTATGAATTTCAATCTTTTATTCAATAAATTTCTCTTTTTTTATGAGAGTTTCGTCCTTTATTTCAAGGTTTCCCTCCTTATTTTCAAGGTTTCGGTCTTTTACATTAGTATAGGACATAATTCCATGCTTATTGACAAGATTAGTTTGTTGATGATTCGTCGCTTGTCTCTTCAATAGATACAAGTAATTTGTCAACGATCTTTGAAACCAATAGAATGTGAGTTTTCTTCCCTTATGAATCAAACGAAGGATCCTCTCATCAAAACCTGCAAGAAGATAACAATACCAGGTCATGCCGAATTGTCAAATCATGTCTTAAGATCCCTAGTTTATAAGAGAAATTGTATTCTTTGGCTTTTAATATATTTGCTTGCAATTATGGGTATTCAGTGTAAGTGTCGTTTGGCGTTCTATTAATGAATTATTCTTTTCGTTCAGAAAAAAATGGAAAGAGAGAAGATAAACAAATTAGTGCCAACAAGAAAAGAGAGAAGAAAACTCATAACAAGAGGGAGTATTAAAGATTTTCCTCACTAGTGTCAAACAAGTAAACGTATGAAAATGAATAGAAAGTGAAGTAATACTTCATTCATTCAAATCCAAAGGGTACGTTTGTTTTTTTCACACTTGCCGAGACACGTTTTACACTGTCAATATCTTCCGTTTTACCTTAACAAAAATTATGAAAATTCGATATTCTTAATCTACTCATAAAAAGACGAATCAACCAAGATCTCACATGACTATATTTTGTCCTATAGATTATTGTCGGAAATACTAAAGATTTTCTTGAGTTGTAAATAGTGTCCAAAAGGGAAGTCTACCCTTTGAATTTGAACGGAGTACTCCGTCCGCACCACTTTGATTTATCCAATTTTATTCAAAATGTAAGAGATTATAATAATAAGTGGGAAAATCTTAAGGGGCGTTTGGTTCGCACAAAGGTATCGTTATGTGTGGACATGGTCCACCCCGACGCCGCCACGCGCGGGTTTAGGTAGGTGAATGAATCTCGTGGTGAGGTTGTTCTCGGATTGAAATTTAAATCGAAGTTGAAGTCGCCACCGAACTTTGTGGGAGTTCGGACCCGTTCGAACCCACTCTATACTTAGGCGTCTCGCGCACAAAGCACGTTTGGCCTTATAGTACTAGAGCTTGTGGGGTTCGTCCCTTTCATAACGATACCGATGTCGAATTATCGAATATCGTATATCGAATGACTCTCGTTGCCAATTGTTTCGGGCATCCGGAAACCGAAGGTTTTGAGTAAGGGGTGAAGGTACGTGTTGGGAACCCCATGAAGGACACCCAACCCCGCCCGCACATAGCGAGCAGGCTCTACTAAGATATCAATTGGTGTTCGTGTACGCACGTTAGTAAGATGGTGAAATGTATGACAACCATTGTTTTAGGCTATACATGCGAATTTGTATGTTCACTACGTCGTTTAGTGCATCTTGAAATATGTCAAAATTATTTTAAACATGTGGGTCCATTTAAAAGCGATAAATGCCACGCAATGAATTAAATAACTTGAAAATAAAGATTACAAGTTACACGGGCGGAATACAACCCGGAATTCACAATACAACAAGCAATTATTATATTGAGTTAGAAGGAGGGAGTATTAAAGATTTTCCTCACTAGTGTCAAACAAGTAAACGTATGAAAATGAATAGAAAGTGAAGTAATACTTCATCCATTCAAATCCAAAGGGTACGTTTGTTTTTTTCACACTTGCCGAGACACGTTTTACACTGTCAATATCTTCCGTTTTACCTTAATAAAAATTATGAAAATTCGATATTCTTAATCTACTCATAAAAAGACGAATCAACCAAGATCTCACATGACTATATTTTGTCCTATAGATTATTGTCGGAGATACTAAAGATTTTCTTAAGTTGTAATTAGTGTCCAAAAGGGAAGTCTACCCTTTGAATTTGAACGGAGTACTCCCTCCGCACCACTTTGATTTATCCAATTTTATTCAAAATGTGAGAGATTATAATAATAAGTGGGAAAATCTTAGGGGACGTTTGGTTCGCACAAAGGTATCGGTATGTGTGGACATGGTCCACCCCGACGCGGCCACGCGCGGGTTTAGGTAGGTGAATGAATCTCGTGGTGAGGTTGTTCTCGGATTGAAATTTAAATCGAAGTTGAAGTCGCCACCGAACTTTGTGGGAGTTCGGACCCGTTCGAACCCACTCTATACTTAGGCGTCTCGCGCACAAAGCACGTTTGGCCTTATAGTACTAGAGCTTGTGGGGTTCGTCCATTTCATAACGATACCGATGTCGAATTATCGAATATCGTATATCGAATGACTCTCGTTGCCAATTGTTTCGGGCATCCGGAAACCGAAGGTTCTAAGTAAGGGGTGAAGGTACGTGTTGGGAAGCCCATGAAGGACACCCAACCCCGCCCGCACATAGCGAGCAGCCTCTACTAAGATATCGATTGGTGTTCGTGTACGCACGTTAGTAAGATGGTGAAATGTATTACAACCATTGTTTTAGGCTATACATGCGAATTTGTATGTTCACTACGTCGTTTAATGCATCTTGAAATATGTCAAAATTATTTTAAACATGTGGGTCCATTTAAAAGCGATAAATGCCACGCAATGAATTAAATAACTTGAAAATAAAGATTACAAGTTACACGGGCGGAATACAACCCGAAATTCACAATACAACAAGCAATTATTATATTGAGTTAGAAATAGTAACGTAAACTATAAACGGACTCGTAAATAGTAACGCAAACTGAAACCATAAACCAAGTGATTGGACAAACTCTGATCAGTTACGCATTATGTTGCGTATTGGTCAAAGGACAGAGGCTCAGACGCACGAACTGGTGCAGCCTGGAAAACAGGCGCCTGAGGTGAGGCAACCTGACATTCAGGCGCTACCCTTGGGCGCCCAGACATGTAGTGTTCGGGACCAAAGCGTGATTCTAGCTTGATCCCGAGGCCTCGATGTCTCGTCTCGACTTATCCTAGCAAAATCTGACTGTCTCAATTCATCGCACACCGAGTCTGACTAGGGAGTCGTCGGTATAAGATTTATGTCATGAGACATTCGCTCAAAGCCATAATGGTGTAAAAACGAATATGAAATGTAGGATTGGAAAGAAGACGCGTGATAGATTAGGACGCGTAGGGCTGTTCAAACAGTGGCCTGGACCGGCAAACCGGACCCTGACCGGGGCACATACCGGTCTGGTCTGCGGGTCGCCAAAAACATGGTGACCAGTCCGCGTTCCGGTCCGGTCCGGCCCACACTTTTAAAATCAATCAAATTTAGTGTATTTTTACGGTCCGGTCCGATCCGATCTTAAGAGGGTCCGGTCCGGTCCGGTCCGGGTTTCTTTCTTAACCGGTCCGGTCCGCGGGTTTGGATTTTGGGTTTACCGGCCCGCGGGTCAATCCGGTCCGGTCCGGTCCGGGTTTGGACCAATGAACACCCCTAAGCACGCGTCGACTAACGTCGCAAGTATTATTCCTTAGGCGAAGTTCGTATTGTTGTGGACTATATTGGAAGTCTAAGATATCTCATTTCGACCATAATAGGGTAGTTGTCCTTAATCGTCTCGGTTTATGATTTATATCGAACATATCGACTTAATACGAATATTAAAGCCCTCCGTATCGCAACGTCGTTTATCGGGTCACGTAGACCGTACGACCTTCAGATTTATGTCATGAGATTTCCTATTACTTCGACTCCAAAGGACTCTTCATGCGCGACATTCGATTACGGAATCGACATCAAGCATTTAGAGCAACGTTTGAAAATGACATCGAAAACACTCGACAAAAGATTCTACGATCGCGTCGCAACCCAATGGGTCAGGCTCACGCCATGAGGCACTCTGACCCTCAGGCGCTTGGGGTGGCGCGCCTCAAATGTGAGGCGCCACCTCCCGTGCTTCCTGGTTGAGAGTTATACGGACTTTAGGCAGAAACGATTATCGAATATGTTCGATTGGACGGATCGACTTGTCGTCGTAAACGTTAAATCCTTTGCATTTCGACGTCATAGTTTGGCCTTTAAGGCCTACGACGCTCGATTTAACGTCATCGGACGTTTGCTCGAATCGAGTTTTCAGAAATTATTTTATAGTAGTATATACGACATTAATATGACGGAATTGTAAAAAGACGTTTTAGGGGGTGGACTCGTCCTAGACAACCAATTATGCGGGGTAGCGAGATAAGCGACTGTCGACGCAAGTGCGATACTCTTGTGTCCGTGTTTTCTTATCTCGTCACCCTTTATATTCGGCACGTTAAAGGCGAGTATTTTATAGTCGAATGTTAGTAGTTAGATGTTAGGAACGAGAAAAGTAAAATGTTAGATGTGGAAACTAAAATGTTAGTATACAGTAAATAAAATGTTAGTGTACAATAAGTAAACGAGTTAAAGGATTAGAAATGGGGTTTGAACACCCTAAACCTACATGTTAAATGCTTAGAAATACGGGCTCGCGGAGTATCGTCGTGGACACGGGGAACGTTTCGATATATGTAAGTGGAGTTAGGGTGTGTAAAGGGGATGAGATGCTCTCGGTTTTCTGATTAAAGGTTTCGAGAATGAAAAAAATGTTGACCCTTGATACGACGCACGTAAGGGTGTATTTATAGAGTTTTGCGAAATGTTCCGACTCGGAATTCAGGCGTCCGGAGGCTAGCGCCATAGTATTGGGGCGCCCCACCTGAGGCGACTCAGTTCTGGGGCGCTTGGATGCAGGCGACTGAAATTGCGCGTATTGGAAGTTGCTCAAAATACGGATTGTTATCCGGTTTATTTGAGGCAAATACGGATTCCGTTTTGACTTGGACTTTGAGTGTATTTGGACGCTTTTTGAAGTTTGGTTTGTTTCGGGTTTTTCGGCTTTGACCGGGTTTGACTCGGTCGACAAAAGACGCGGTTTTGGTTCAAAGTAGCTTTATTTTATTGGAAACGACCCACTGAGTTTGGATTTGTGGTCGGTTTTGAGAGATTTGTACTCTGCTAAGTGCCCACATCGGATACTATTGGTTCCGAGTTCGTATTCGAGCGTATTGATGCATGTTAACGTCCGATCATCATCGGGTTTTTTGTTGGAGACTGCTACGGACACGAGCAGGCAAAATGCGGGTGTCTACAGTATGGAATAAAGAATCATATCAGGGTGGTATGAGTTTGGAACCTCATTCCAGATATCTTGTGTTTGATTCATTTCTAGAATGAGTAATCCCAGGAAAACAAAGTTTGTAATCTTAGAGAAAAATCAATTATTTTTGTGAGAGAGAAATATTTTTTTAGACATTTTTATTTGTTTGAAAAATATTTTTTTAAATTTTTTTTTTGTCATCTTAGCAGAAAAAAACAGTACTCCGTATGCTTTTAACCAAAAAAACATTATCATGTATTTTGATAAGAAATTATTTTATGCACACTTTTATTATTGTGAACAAGTGTTTGAAGAACAATAAAAAAAATACAAATTTCCGAAAAAAATAAAAAAACAAAACAACGGTCATTAATTTGATGCGAAGGTATTTGTATGAAAATCAATAAAATATCAAAACAAACGTGGCATGAGATTTGTTCCTTCCAACCTGAACATATATATATATATATACTACTCCGTATATGTTCGTCCATCTTTCAAGGGTACAAACATATAGACACGGAGGGAGTACTGCCTAGGCTAACGAAACGGTAAGTGGTTTTGAGGGAGTACTAGATTTGAAGGTGACGAAAATCAGTCACATTTATGTCCACAAAACTCATTTCTCACAATCGTCTCAATTCTTCTCTCCTTTCTCAATCTTTCCTTTTCCTTTTCCTTTTCATTTTCCTTGATCACACCTCACCAACCCCATCACTCTCTTATCTTCCCTCCCTGATTTTTTTGGGTGCTGCTTTACTGCAATTTGGATGAAGAAAACCCAGGTTTGAAGCAGGTTTAGTCACTCATTATCTTAGAATTTTTCTTCTAAAAAGCTGCAACTTTTTTTGTGAGTTCTAGTTATAGTTTAAAGGGTAGTATAAAAGGGAGTTATTTCAAGCTTAAGCTGCTTTGAAAGCCTGGATCTTTTTAAAGTTTTGGTGCGTTTCATCCCTCTTGGTACTCACTACGAGTATTTGGACAGTGGATTAGAAGGAAGTTCAAATCTTGGGATGAATTTTCGGTTGTTACAATGATTTAAAGGAAGTTGGAATCTAGCAGTAGCAGGATTCGATGTTAATTTGAGTGGAAAGAGAATACAGAATTTTCTTGGCTACTGATTGTGCTGCTAATCACTGCTTTGTGTAAAATTTGAGCTTATTGCATAAATTTGAAGTCTAAGAACTCTAGTTTTGGCCTTGTTGATTGATTGATTGATTACCTGCAACTTGATTCAGAAGTGAAAGTGTTAAAAAAAGGGGGGGTTTTCGGAATCTTAGTGTAGAATGTCTGTAGAGAGGTCATTTGAGGCGTGGGAAGAGGTGCAAAGGCATGGTCTGGACTTGGCTGATAAGTTTGCACAAGGGTTTTCGGGTTTAATTCATTCACACATAACCCCACCTTCATTTCCATGGCCACCCTTACCAAACCCTCCCAAACCCACCCTTTTCGACATCGATTTTGCTCAAAATATCTTCCCTAGAGACTTCAATTTTACTCCAATCAATGGCAATTTAAATGGATACCACAACAACCCAGTTGTGGATATTGGGAATAGGATTGGTCAAGCTGGAGCTGAGTTTGGTGGGTTCTTTAACGGATTGCTTCAACAGGTGATGGGGGTAGTTTCCATCTTGCCATTTTTGGGTGGTGGTGAGAGTGATAAAGGGATGCTTAAGGTTGTTCATGGTGGGGGGAATGCTGTTGGCATTCCTGGGACTGATATGAGTATATTAATTAGGGAGGGTTTGGGTTCTCTCACTGAGCAGTTGGGAGATTTGAGGCTTGGGGAGGATGACGGTGAAAGTGGCGGCGCTGCCACTGACGATGTTTCAGGATTTAATTTGAAGATTGCTAGTCTATTCGGCAAATCACAGGTATATTTTTATTTTTTGGAATTTACTGTTTTGATGAAGTTTTCAGTATTTGCTACCGTACTTATTTTGTCAGCTTTTATGTGATATATGCTCCTTCTATTCTATTTGTTACAACTTGTTTCTGGTACTTTGCTATGACGATTGAGGCTACAGGAGTATTGATCGAATATTCTTGTGTTCACTTGAAATGATTGTATTATTATGGTATGGGTTCGGCTTTTGTGGGAATGTTTTTTTTTTGCAGTTCTCGTTTGAACTTTGAAGTACATGTTAGATGCTACTGCTTAGCTTCAAGTCTCACCCAACTTGATTCTAGTTTCTTTTTTGAAGGAAACTATGCCCATACATCAGTGTCAAATAATATAGCTATGAAACCTAGCTCAAAAGGGTGCAATCAATCTAATTGAGCATCTCCTCACACCCTTATTCAAAGAGATAAAATTAAGAAATCTCATTGCAGTTGGCTTAGAAACCATATGTTATATCTTTGGTTCTACTAGAATATTATATCTTGGACGGAGATGTCTACTGATGCCGTATCCGAAACTTCTTTCTCGCTTTTACTTAATTGTTTATTTTCGTCATTGATTTATGGTGGAGTTCAATTCTTTC
Source organism: Agrostemma githago (assembly GCA_958450325.1). Lineage (NCBI taxonomy): Eukaryota > Viridiplantae > Streptophyta > Magnoliopsida > Caryophyllales > Caryophyllaceae > Agrostemma > Agrostemma githago. The sequence goes on along the minus strand of OY288258.1, from coordinate 54,128,097 downwards.
CATTTAATCGTAATGGTTTGCTTCTTTGTACCTGTCGTGTTTTTCGTCTAGTCTACTTACTCAACTAAGGGCTAAATCTATCTTATTGGCTAACTTTTTAGGGGTCTGTTAACATAACGTCGGCATACGATAGCAGATCTCGTGATATACAAAATTCTATTGTTGCACGGGGAGACTTATGGAGACTTGAAGCATCTAGTGGAGGCTCTACATCAGGGACTTCGAATCCATCTTTATTCCTTGTGCAGCTTGGGCCTCTACTTTTTATTCGTGATACAACATTTCTCCTGCCAGTTCATTTGTCAAAGCGGCATTTGCTTTGGTATGGCTACGACAAAAAGGTATATCCCTCTAACTAATTTGGAAATATTCATTATTATTATAGGATATAGGAGTTTTCTTTCTTTCCTTTCTCTTTTCTACATTGCTTATTACCAATCCCCCCCCCCCCCCCCCCCCCCCCCCCCGCCAAAGAAAAAAATAGTGTTCTCTTCCGACTCCTTTTGTTATGAAGGCTCTCTTCTCTTGTTGATACTGCTTATTGGTATGGTTACTTCACAACCTCTCATATGTCCGAAGGTTTAAAAGTTTTGGTTGCTAATTTCTATTTGCTTGTGGCATGTGCATGTGGAATTCTGTGCCAATCAGTTTCCTTTGTGTTATTGAACTTCTACTAATAATTCATTTCACTGCTTTTAGAATGGCTTACACTCCATCTGTCCGGCAGTTTGGTCGAAGCACAGGAAGTGGCTTGTGATGTCAATGATTTGTCTCAATCCTCTTGCTTGTGTAAGTCTAGCACTTTTTGTTCAAAAAATAAAGATTAAAATTTTATTTGTGTTCCATCTTTGACTGAGCTCTATATGCACCCACTTATTGCTGATTGGTTTTTATTGTTGAACATTATACTCAGTTACTTTCAGGGTTTCTGAGTTTCTGACTAGTGACATCTTATGAAACATTCTGTGCATTGTCTTTTCGGGTAAATTTTGGAAAGTTGGTACTGAGGGAAGTTCTCTGCAGTTATTAACAGATCAAAGAATCTCCTGAAATTTGGTTTGGGGATTATATTTAGGCATTCAACTTTATGGAGGCCAAGTGATATGCAATTATAGTTAACAGCTCATTGTTTTCTCTACCTGGTGTGCAGTAAATATCTTTCAGATATCGTGTTCTTTTTTAGTTTTTATGTTTACCCTTGCGCAAGTTTTAGATATATAGTACTCCCACAAGAGGAAGGTGTATGTGTGAATTATGAGATTAGAGCTCATGTAGATTCGATCATTGTGATATTGCTAGTCTCAGCTGAGGGGAATGCTAATGTTGAAACGGTTTTGATGAAAGGGTGCTGCAATGCTTAAAAGATTAGGTGATTCTTAGGCTATATTATTCCGACACTTCACTTGTGTGACGTGTCGCTTCTCCGACAAGACACGACCCTTCGATACTTCACTATAGAGTATAGACCCAAAAAAATGAAAACTTTGCTCAAGATAGCCATATCGAACACTTCAACACGTGTTGACTCCGTGTCGGAGAGACGGAGTAACACAGTTCTTAGGGATTACTAAGCATCATATTTTTACTCTATAAACGAATTTAACTCACTGATTTTAATTAATGAACTATATATGTCAGATATACTACATCTACACTTTCTCTTAGATGCCAACTGCCTAGAAGATCATACCCTTGCCTGGCCCTTCTAAGTTCCGACATTGCCATTTTGAAACTGACTTCCAACTTTTGGTAAGAAGTTTGGAATAAATATTGAGAGAAGGTAGTTTTTATTTTCAACAAGACAAGTTTTAGAAGTGGGACATAGAAAAGGCAATAGTTCGGCACCGGGTATAGAAAGATACTCCCTCCGATTTTTATTTACTGCCCCATTTGATGAATATATGTGAGGTATATTATATTGAAATGGGGTAATAAATAAAAACCGGAGGGAGTAGGAGTTAGCGTGGTTATGATGAACAATGCTAAATGTATAATGCACTCTCTTTTCATTTATTAGACTATGACACCAACTCCTGTCTAAATTGGTCTTTCTCCAGTCATTCATGGACGTGCAGTTTCCAAATGGGCAGCTCACTTATGTGGCGGGGGAAGGCTTAAGTACAAGTGCCTTCCTTCCAATATGTGGGGGCCTTCTTCAAGTTCAGGGTCAGTACCCCGGGGAAATGAGGTTCAGTTTTTCTTGTAAGGTAGGCTCACAGACTAAATAGATGCCTTTGGGCCTTAATGATAGTGTCAGGTTTTTACGTAAGATGCTTCTCTTCTTAGGCGTTTGGTTTGTGGTTGTGTGTTTCCAGAATAAATGGGGAATGCGAGTTACTCCTATGGTACAATGGCCTGATAAATCGCTTGCACTTGGTTTTACGCAAGATTTGGCTTGGAAGCGCTCGGGTCTTTTGGTGAGACCCACAATCCAGTTTAAGTAAGTATGGATATTCTATCCTCTAAGCCTCGTCACCCACTTTTTATTTCTCTTTGGGTTTCTTGTTTGTTGTGTGTGGTTGCATATGAGTCTCCATCCTGCTTAGAGAGTCTTCTCTTCCCTTTGATAGTCAAACTTTTACCATTGATCTCTCCAAATATATAAAGGGATAATAATGTCAAGTTGTCATGTTTTATCCATCAAAACAACTATTAATAAATTATACGAGTATTTAATATAAATTGTACCTGCTGTATATATATTGGAGTGGAATATGGTCAAAAACTTGACTATTAAAGCCAAACGTAAATAATATAAATGGCATACAGGAAGTACTCAAGTATCTATTAGTTATGATTCCCAATCCCCAATAAGAAAGAAAAAAGCTCATGCAAAGAAATTGAAGAATGTCGTCAGTGGTTAACATGCTGAGCATCCATTCATCTTGTTTGTTTATGATTGGTTTTTTATTGGTGGTTGCTGATGTGGAGGGGGAGGGGGAGTGGAAAAGGAGGAAGGAGAACTAGGAGGCAAGTGAAGAAGAAGCAGAATAATTGGTGGGGGTGGTTGGAGTAAAGAGTAGAGGTAGAGAACTTAAAATTAGAATATAAAACAATTGGTCTTTGAGCATAAATGTATATAGTTTTCAAGTACGGAGTATCTCTGTAGTCTGTTCTATTTCATGTGGACACTAATCAGATTTTTGGGATGAGTAGTAGTGTAATCAGGGTAAAAATCCTTGTCTTCATGATGGCTTTGAGACGTAGCAGGTAGTTAGGGACTAATGGTCGTAAATTGTCTCATGGTTTATATGTTGTAGGATCGACCCCGCCTTTGTAATTGTACTACCCCCAAAAGACTGATCGCCTGGGGTGCCATTAGTTTTGATTTTTGAAGATTAACTTAAATATTGTTGATTTCTGCTTGTTTGCATAAACCTAATTATTTAATTTGTGTGTTAGTCTATGCCCAACCATTGGGGGAAGTGATCCAGGAGTAAGAGCAGAAGTTATTCATTCTGTAAAAGAGCAGTTGAGTCTGATCTATGGATGTTCATGCTCCACATACCCTTCAGCATATGCATCTCTATCTGTAACTTCCCTTTTCTCTACTCTTCCTTTATCTAAACACTCCTTTAGGCCAATGATCACAAATTGATACTCGTAGTCGTAGCTAATAATATACGGAGTAGTTCAGAGTGACATGGATACAAACGCACCTCCAACGAGACTGCGTAATATTAAAAGTTGCATGACACTATATTTAATATATGAAACCGTCTGCCATTTTAGTTGTATGGATAGAAGGGGCTTATATAATCTGTTTGTGCTCTTTTCCTTCAAAATCTCAGCTTGGCAGGTCCAAATGGAACGGAAATGTTGGGAATACTGGCGTAGTTCTGAGAGTCGAGACTCCCCTCAACAACGTTGGAAGACCGGCTTTCTCTGTACAATTGAACAGCGGTATTGAGTTTTAATCTCAATGTGCGTGCCGCATTATGTATATAATCTCACTTGTAAACATACCTGATACCCCTCCAAGTCCACCTGTGTATACCATACCTTACCTGCACCTCTTCTCATCCTGCTTGTCTGGATTCTGAAATTTTGAAATAACCCTGTCACCCTTCATATTGTGATAATGCTCCCCCGTCCCACAGTTCTCTCTTTCCATTTTTTTGGTGTATCATTCAATTGTAATCTATTTTCATTGTCGGTAGATTGTTGTGAGCCATCTTCCATAGTGGCATAGTTCCATGCATGAGTTGGAAAATATGGTATTTTGTGCGATACAAATTCACCTATCCTAAAACCTAACTCATGACAAAGGTAAGTCGCTCGTTTCCTAGTATGATGAAGTAAATTAGTAGTGCTCAGTATTAAAAAGTAACAGCGTAAGCAATTACGAGTGTTTCCTGCCATAAATTATCAAATAGGGGGAAGAGTGACCTCACCAGTGTCCATTTTTTCAAAAGGATAAAACCCAAATCCATTAGCAGCCGAGTAGAGGGTTGAAAGTATTCTGGACTTGGATAGGCTTCACTGGTTCCTATGAAAATCTAGTTTTTGCTTTCATTCTTCCTGGGACACCACTGAAGACCCCTTCCTGTATCACTGAGGTATGATCTAGTCCATGGCATTCTGAGTCTACCTGCAATTTCATGACCCACCAGCAGCCAGCAGGCATAGGAGTATGACAAACTGCATCCATACCCACGTCCTGTGGAGAACGATGTTGGGCGAGTGAGGGAGGATCAGGAATATGACCTAGCTCATGACATTCTCTATCCTTTTATAGTGACCGGAGGAATTTGGGTTTTCCTTCAGAGTGTTTTTTTTTTAAAATTTTTTTTTTTTCATGTGGGGAACGATGTTGGGCGAGTGAGGGAGGATCAGGAATATGACCTAGCTCATGACATTCTTGATCCTCTTATAGTGGGAGGACCGGAGGAATTTGGGTTTTCCTTCAGAGTTTTTTTTTTTTTTTTTTTTGCCGACATTCTAATCCCATCTTTACTCCTTCTCAAAAGACTAGTAGCTAAGTCATGGTTTTCCTTCAGTTTGTACACCTGAACCAGCATAGTTTTTTGTTTTTTGCTGCCTTGTTCAACCTGCAATGACATGGCGTACGAGAAATCTTGGCCCGAGTTTTATAGTAAAATGGCAACCATTCATAGATAACTTTAACATTCTGATTCTCATTGAATGACGTTTTAACTGAAATATAATACAAGTACAGTATCTTTTTTTTTGCCATCAGAATACAAGTATCAGTTCCTTAGATAGGTCTACTTCTACTAATACTCTAAGCAAAAGCTAGTTTAGGATTGCAGGTAGTAATAGTATCAGCAAAACGAGGAACACCAACTTTACTCAAAACAGCATCAGACTAGTAAACTGTGTCCAAATCCTTGAATAATATTCATACATGCACTTGTAGAGAGCTTACCATTTGGGAGGAAAGTTGTGGAGTCCATTAAGTTAGAATGAATGAAAATCCTCCCATGACCTCCCTTTAAAACAACATTCACATCATCTTGATTCATTCGTGAATGTAAAGCTTTACCGTCCTCGACTCCTCGTTTCAAGTACTGTATCACATGTTTTGAACATAGGCCTCTATTTAAGTACTGTATCTACAGCCTTGGAACATTCCCCATAGTGTATATTGCCAATACTTCCAGACCAATTTGTACAACGTCATCCAGTTTTGCTTGATTCATCTAAGTATAGGTTCAAACCTAATTGGGATTTACTGACTGGTGAACTCCATGTTTTTGAAGGATTTAGCGTATGTTATGTACCTAAATCCTCAGAAATTAAGGTATCTTCCGCCAGTTCCTCAACCTCGTCAATTTCAGTTTCAATCATCAACCCCGATCCTGTAACAAACAGGCTCACTGTTTCAGCTTGGTTCGGGAGTAAACATGTGGATTTACCTATCTGGCAAAAAAAAGATACTGCAATAAATAAACAAGTGATTCACAAGTTAACACCAATCTTGGTGCAAATGAACTGCGCTACTGGTAGTTCAATTGATCATTGATAGCAAGTCCTCAATTTAGCTTCGAGTGCTTATCAGTTTATACTGTAATGAACGACTCATTAATACATAAATTGTACTACATTAAATATCTCTGAATCATCTAGGCGGTGTTTTAACATTTGATGTGACAAACACCTTCATTTAGATGGTATCAGGAAGCAGTTTGGTCGAGCTTGTACGTGAATTATTGCTTTGCCCGGAAACTGAAGAATCGGCCCGTGGACCATCGTTGACAGTGCTCTGTTGGGCTTGGCTTGATTGCGTGCTCATGGAAAGATAGGAGTTACTATCTTGTGACATTCGCTCGAATGCTCTTAGCCTTAGATCCTCGTTGTTGGTCCCACTTCGCCTCACAGTTGGGGCTTGGATTGGGATTTGACCACCGATCATACTCACCACCGAAGTCATAGGAGGCCTAAGAGAAGGAGATGGGTTGGTACACAACAATGCTAGGTTTAGGAGTCTTAGTGCCTCTTCCTCCGAGTAATTTCGTCCTAGAGCTGGGTCCACAAGCTCTAGAAGGTTACCTTGCTCTTGTAAGACATAGGCCTTCACAATGCCACATAGAAAACACGATTAGTACGATACATTTATCTACTTGCACACCCCGAGTGCCCATAGGTATAGGAGGACAACAAATGTGCAATAGGTAAGAGACAAAGGAAATACCCAGTCAAGAAGGTAGACAAACTCTTCTTTAGGCCTATAGCTAGTATTGCTTGTTCCACTCACAACCTCCAGGATGACAACTCCATAGCTGTAAACATCTGCCTTGTCGGTCAGGTATCCTCTCATCGCGTACTCAGGAGCCATGTATCCTCTGATGAAGATATCCGTTTTCAAAATGATAAGAGTTTAATAGAGTAATATACTGTTTCAGTAAATATATTAAAATGCTCAAGATATCTAGTACAGATATATCCAAGAACATTACCATAATGTCTCACATTTCCATCATTTCAGTGGAGCCAAAGACTCATTATTACTCTTTGGTTTTGGATTATGATGGAATAAATCAAAATGGCTCGGTAAAGTGGTTGCCCTTCTTTCTCTTGAGAAGTAGCGGTCATTAAATGATTTCTCGACGCAATTTTCATCTTGGGTCATTCAGAAACAACCTCTTTGTGTTGCTAACACAAGGGTAAGGTTGCGTACGTCCGACCCCCTTACCCCGCAATTTGCGGGAGCACTGGGGTAATGTTGTTGTTGGTGTTAGTTAGTTAGTTATTGTATTACCATAATGTCTCACACGCTGCAATGGTGCACACCGCCTACTATGGCGGAGTTGGATGGGTGGGTCTGGTGTTTGTATTATGATCAAAGAGTCTACCATGTTTAAATTAAAGGAAACACATGACCTACCATGCAATTGGCTAGACAGGTGCATTGGCCAACTGTTTTATTGATAATACGAGGCAAGCTAGCTAGTTTTAAATGCTCAATGTTATTTAACTTGATTATGTTCCAAAGTTAACGCAACCTGGCAACAGATAAGGTTGTACCAGGATCGGGATCGTCTTTCTGTCAACTTTATAATTGAGTCACCATCACCCCAACCCTACTAACCCGACTGAATTACATAAACAGGCCAATTACTGATTTGTATGGTGTTACAATGCCTTAACCCTAACCCACTAGTTTTGTGTCAGGTTTGGATAACTGAATGCCACCTCTATGTTTCGAGACAAATAAAGGTATTGTACGGACATGTACAAGACATAGAAATAGCGAACTCACATTGTTCCGGCAATTCTAGTACTGACATGAGTATTTTCTTCCTCGTTAAGCTTAGCCAGACCAAAGTCTGATATTTTAGCGTTCAGGTTCTCATCAAGTAACACATTTGTTGCCTTAATGTCCCTGTGAATGATCTTCAGCCTCGATTCTTCATGAAGATACGCCAACCCCCTTGCTATTCCTAAGCATATTTTCTTTCTTGTTCGCCAGTCCAGGGACAACTTCTGATCATTTCGGCCTACAAATTTTAAATTTACAATTATTTGTCTTACCATCAATGGAGGATTAAATGTGTTGGTTGGAAGTATTAAAAAAATTGACACCCCCCCCCCCGTAAGTCAACTTTCTATAAGTGTAAAGAGACACTTGCCAAAAATTGCACGAGCAAGCGAGTTGTTTTCCATGTATTCATATACAAGCAGCAACTCTTTCCCTTCAATGCAACATCCATGTAGCTTTACAAGATTTGGGTGTTGCAAGGCAGAAATCATGCCTATCTCATTCACAAATTCTCGGTTCCCTTGTTTTGATTTCGAGGAAAGCTGTTTGACAGCGATTACCTTGCCATCTGTCAGTACACCCTGAAACAACGACAAGAGTCAGAAAGACCATTTCAGGAAGAAAAAAAAAACCGGGACTAACATTTTAGTTTCTTTTATTTTCTAACCGTTGGTTTGGCAATTGGCAGATGTTGAAGTTTACCACCACTGCATACGGGATCTTATTCCTATTTTCCACGCTAAATCGGCTTATTTTCATTGTTTAGCTATTAAATTTGAAACTCGAAACCTCAATACCTGTGCTCATAACTTAGCGGCTAAGTTATTGCGCAGGAATTAAGGTGGGATTAGACGGATGGCAAAAAAAAAAGTTCCAAGGCTGTGGACTCTACATAACTCCCCTAGCACTCACCAATGCCTAACGCTAATCATAATGACAAAAAAAGGCATGACTGCAGCAAATAAGCAGGCCAGTAACAAACTATGATAATTCGAAGACCCATCGGGCTTGAAGAGTGGTTAGTGCACAGGCTCCCCGTACCGCTGCCAGGGTTCAAACTCGTGACCTATGGCTCTAATACCATGTTACGAAACCAATTCAACCAAAACCTTAAGATGATGGTTGAGACCCACTAATATTCTATTAGAGTGTCCTACGCATATTCGCATAATCATGAAACTATTATACGGAGTATATTTTAAGACCTAAGCTATTGTAATATCCTGTCCCAAATCAGTAAAACCAGGTGTGAGAAGACTAGTTTATAAGTAACTGAGCTATTTCCTCTTATCAACTGGTTCAAGGATGGAACCTCGCTTCACTTCTGAGCTGTCTGCCTCACTTAGTCGCTTTAAATTATGAACCTGTTGTGAAAGACTCAACTGTAGACGAAAGATAAATTTTAGTGTACCTTATAAACAGGGCCAAAACCTCCTTCACCTATTTTATTGCTGCTATTAAAGTTGTCTGTCGCGGCTTTGATCTGCTTTAAGGAGAAATAACCCGTCCCTAGTCTTCTAAACTCTGCAGTGCATGAATTATATTTCCACATAAATTTTGAAAATGAAGTCTTGGAATTTTTTATTATTATTTTGAGCATAGTCAATTAAAACATGACCTATAGAACTATAGTTAAATTCCACATACTAACCTTCGTTTTCGTCCTTTTTCCCTCCTAAGTAGCCTGTCACCCTGAGAACTGAAAGAGCTAATACAAGAGCGACACAAGAAGCAAGCACAATACCAACAATGGCTACTGCTGACAACCCTTTTTCAATTTTGAAGTCTGCAAAGTAATGAAAACGAGTTTTATAAATAAATAAGTCAAGAAACATAATAAGACTAACACGGATTTGACATGGAACTATGGAAGATTGTGTAACTGGGTGTCACTGTAATCCCGGAGATAAGAGGTCCATATGCGCCCCTGAAAGGAACAGACGTAGTTCCTCGCCCACTCCAGTATAAGTAGACTTCGAGGGTGCTGCCATTCACATAGACATCATTGAACTCTTTGACAATGGGCTTATGAACACCTCCAGCTGCGGTTGCGATATCAAAATCCTTCAGTACTATATCCCCCTGTAATTTCCCGATTAAAACAAAGAGAATAAGATCCAATGGTCCAAGGCAAAATATTAAAGACATACGAGTACAAATTAGTTGTCCTCACCAGCTTCAAAAGTAGCCCTATAAACTTCAAAAGTATCATGGTTATAAATTCAAGGATAGATTTGAAACTTAAAAGGTTAACTATCATACTTAAATGTGGTTGTAGGTGAGTTAAGTTCACTCAAAAAACCATCAAAGTTGGCTTGGTAAAACAAATCATGAGCTTGAGCTTGACACTATCTTGGCACAACATGATCCAAGCTCAAGCATAGAAAGACTCGGGTCGGAAGAATTTGTTTTAACTCATTTTTATTCTTAATAACTTGGAATGGTTTTACCGTAATAATTTTGACTGAAAATTTCTGAATTGGAACAATTTAGATCCCAACCAGATCCCAGCTTAATATTTTTAAATCCATCTCGAGCTTCTACTCGAGTCGCGCCCTAGCTCGGGCTCAAATTTCCTAACTAATCTCAAGAGTCAAAACAGTCAGAGCTTGTGCTTAAATTTTAGATTTGTTTCGAGCTCACATGACCTTGAGCTCAAATGCACCTCATTTACACCCATTCCCTCAAGTCAAAAATTGTGGAATAGGAGTAAAATTTACCTGAATCGAAACATCAAAAAAGCGTCTTCCGAGACTACTAAAGGTCTGGTCAGAAGAATATATTATCTCAGCAAAGTGAAGCTTCACAGTGTAACTCCCTTGTAGCAAACATACACCATAATACTTCAGAGAAAGAGGTGCCAAACGTGCTGTTTGGTAAATATCGGTCAAATTAGCATCCGATGTTTCCATAGCTAAGAAGTTGGCGCCGTCATTGAAAAGAAACGCTCCTGTGCTACTGTAAGCCCACTGTTCTCCTGATGAATAGAAAGTTGAAGGACCACCAGGAGTTGAATCTTCTTCATACTTATTTCTTTCGAAAGTTATCTTACTTCCACCACAATTAATGAACAAAGAATGATCTGCAATAAAAAAAATTAATGTATGTTACCAAGGACGCTACGTTGCAAATACATACTCCCTCCCCAATTCTTTTTTCTGTTTTTTTTCTATCATTTTATTATATAGCAAAGTTTTTTTGGGTGAAATGTTATCTATATTTAGAGGTGCTTGTAAGATAATTACCTTTCTATTATTTTCTTTGTTTTATGCTACTGTATATTTTCATTTGTTGCAAGTTTGCAATCCTACCACATTTTCGGTGTTGACTTACTATTTTGCCAAATATTTACCTTATACTACCGATATTATTCTCACAAAACCACCTAACACCCTTCTTCCTTTCGAGGCAGATGTATTTCTCATAAGTACACGAGGTAGAATAAAACAAACAAAAATATGAAAGGTTGTTTTTTTTTACAAGTACCCTTAAATATAAGGCGGTAGACAAGAAACTCTCAAGTAACCAAATGAATAGCGATTTAGATTTTAGAATGAAATATCAACTTTCGAGAGCGATTGTGTGGACTTTAAGAACAACAGGGTCAACTATATTCTTACATTGGGGCTTTTGGGAGCAAGGAAGATCCTTCATCAAGCACCAGTTAACTCTGCAGAAAAAAAAGTTTCATTTCTAGTTTGAGAAAATTTAAGCAATGACTCCTACCCCTCGGAAAATTACAAAGGAAAAGTAGTTGTTAAGATAGTTTACGAATTGCTCTTTGCAGAAGGATAGCTAGCAACCAAATTCCTGTAATGTTAATAAAGGAAGAAATTAATGCACACATACTATTGGATAAGAGTTGGAGTAATAGGAAACATAATTTTTTTCCCGAGATATTCTTACACACTTGACTGCTGACAACTAGCAGGCGATGAACCCGTGAAATTGTTATATGATAAATCACTGCAATAGGCAAGAAAGTAGCATTGTAAAATTTGCTCTGTTTAATAAAGCTGCTGTTGGAACAGATATTTACTTACAACTTCTGCTTGCTGAATAATATCCAATTAGGCAATGCTCCAGACAATGAGTTATTTGTAAGGAACCTATATTAATAAATAGTAATCAAAATATCATTACAACAGTCAATTGGTAAATAACTATATTGAAACTTTTACATGCATACTGACTTACAGGTATGCTAAATGAGGCAAACTTTGCATTGTTTCTGGAATTTGACCGCTTAACTGATTATAGCTCAAATCTCTGCAGGGTGTAGAATTGAAGCATTACCTTTTGTTTTTTAGTTGAACATGCAAAACACAATTTGCATCAATTTTAAGTTTCAGCACAAGGTTGGCAATAATCCATGACAGACGAAAAAATTACTCACAGAAGCTTCAAGTTCAGTAAGTTTTGCATAAAATCAGGGATTTGACCCACTATTGAGCAGTTCCTCAGTACACTGGAAACACACTACACAAGGTCAGAAGTTGAGCCGCGAAAAAAGTGTATGTAACACCAACGATAACAACAACATTATCCTAGCGCTTCGCAGGCTTTGGCAAACTGCGTGTACACGCACATTGGGGTTTCTTTTTCTTTCTTTTTTTGCTGTAGCAGCACAAAAGGTTGTTTCCTCTTAATATATATGCTGCAAAATTGCCAAAACATATGATGCAATCATCAAAACATTGACTCACAGATATTGTAAATTTGCCATGTCAGTCAGGTTTGGAAACTCGATACTTTTTGCATTGAGATCTGAAATTCTCCTGAATAGTAGAGTAAACTCGTTAGGATTCATGGCTTTCCAAAATGAATTAGTAAGCCAGATAAATAGAAATGGAAAAAAAGGAATGCTTTTGCACTCACAAAATTTGCAGGTTTTTTAGAGAGGAGAAGGTAGATGGAATTGGGCCCTCCATAGATGTGCCTTGCATATCACTATAAGATGTAAACAAAGGTTCACATGAATTGATGTCACAAGCAAAAGGCTCAAATGAGATCCTAACAAACTGTTTCAGGTTAAGAAATCTCACAGCAAAGTAAGGTTGGTTAAACTGCTGATAAAACTTGGAATTTTCCCAGATATCATGTTTCCATTAAGCCTCCTGTAAGTAACACACAATACCTTACAGTAAGAAACGGAGAGTGATGGAAATTCCCATCAAAATAAGGGTAACTTACAGTTCAGTTAAGTTCCTTAGATTGACTAGTGTATCAGGTAACGTCCCGTTGAAGAAGTTTCCAGCGAGCACCCTGAAAGTAGGATAGGAAATACTGATGTAAAAGAAACAATACTTTTTGAGTTAAAGTGATCTATCATCTATTAAAATTCAAACTATACGTCACATTCTCTGCAGGTTTTTTAAACTCCCGAGACTCTTTGGAATTGCTCCTTCAAAATCGTTGTCTTCCAAGATCCTGAAAAAAATCAATTACACAATAATTATAGATAAACTAGTGATGATGAAAGGATAGAATGTAGTGCATACTTACAATTGTTCAAGGGTGGATATCCCTCCAATTTCTTCTGGAATTGGACCAGTGATACGATTCCCCACCACCGATCTGTAGTACATGCAGACACATTATACCTCAGTTAACAACCTCTCAAAACTTATTAAAAGGCACCTACTCGGATTACTTAGAAGGTAAACATACAAGATGACAAGTGGGATATTTGATAGACTTTTCGGAATCCTTCCGGAAATGTAGTTTATGGAAAGATCGCTGCAAACAAGATGAACCTTATCAATGTCTAGCTCTATAAATCAACCAAGAAAAAGAGATGACAAGAGCCTCAAGTACCAGCTAGTAGAGCACTTAATTGCTTACATTTCGTGCAAATGAGTAAGGTTCCCAAATTCCTCAGGAAAAGCTCCGGTAAGATTGAGACCCTTTAACTGACTTTAACTCAAAAAAAAAATATCAATATAGGGATATCAATAAGCCACACGAAATTGAAGCAGCTTTTATCCAAAGGAAAATGTAATCTGAAGCACTTTTCTGAGCTCACTGTAAGACTTAAGAGGGTAGAAGCCGCAAGAGTACAGGAACATACATGTTTGTAACATGGCAAACAGTGTTTCCCTTAAAAGAACAGTCACAGGTAACATTGCTAAGAATGTTGAGACTGACATTTTTGTTTAAACTTTGACCTCCATCACTGCAAGATGTTCGGCTGACACTCCAATATGTATTCTTCAAGTTGTTGGATATAATTTTCAGAGAATTTACTGTCAAGAACAAAGGTAAGAATGTCAAAACATATGCTATGGCGAAACCACTACTTCTAAAGATATACGAGTAACATAGTAGAAATTAGTTCGCAAACTGCACATGTAATGCTGGAGAAAGACATAACCCACATGTGAGCCGCGTACTAAATCACGGTGGTGCGTCCATTGTCATACAGACTATAGAGTATAGTTTATCACAGATTGTTTTTAGAAAAGGCCATCGCTTTTACTAGCCTATGCTATGACAGCCCTTGCGCGGTCAGTCAACCAGCATTGGCCGCATCAGTCATCTATGGACTATACTTCATATCAGCCAAAAGTCTTATATATGAGCAATCTCTGTATGCATGTTGACTTCTTAATCCTTAATGAAGAAACGATCTCACTTCAATAGCCAGATTTATTTCTCATTTGTGTTTCTGAAGAAAGATTATGGAAGGCTACATCTTCTTCATCTTCTTCTTCAGATATAAGAAGCTTATGAGTCTTTCATTTGCTTATTGTATAAAACTGTGATAGAAATTTGTCAAATTACGTCATTTGGTAATGTTTTATAAGGCTTGTTGAATTTAAGGTAGGCTTTCAAAAAACCAGAAGTTTAGACAGATCTTCCCAAAGAAGGCTAAATATTATTGTAGTGGTATTTCACAAATTACTCATAATATATTGATTTTTTTTTTTAATGAGGAACGCATTTAGTCGCATTACAATATAGAGTGGAGGGGATTCGTATCTGAGATCTATTGTGCACGATACCTTGTCTTGACCACTGGGCTAAGATATTATCGGTATCCCTATTGAAAAATATGTCACCCAAAAAGTCGAACATTTTCATAAGGACCGACACATTTACACGAATCACACCAGGGTTCCGATGAATTCAAAATACTATAGAATATATTAAGATGAGAATGATTGTAAACTTATCTCTGTGTTACAATTAAAAACAAGAGCATGCCAATATGATACATTGATATTCCAACTAGAAGATACACTAAATATGTTAATGTGGTTTTGTCAGAAACTACTTTTTATTTATGATGTTTTGTGAGAGACTACCTTTTATTTTATTTTTGACTTTCTATTACGGAGTATCTTTTATTTTCATCTCAAGTTTCCGGCCTTGACTGTTCTTTCACATGTGAGAAGTGAAGAACTTCTAACAAACCCCGCCTCCATTTGTCATAAAGTACTGATGGGCCGGATTTAGTCGTAGTTATTACGACGGTTTTTGTGTAGTTTTGTGAGCTTAATCGTGTGTTTTGTAGTGCATTTGTGTTATTTTGGTACGAGTGTAATACAAGCGTTTTGGAGGATTCTAATCTCGACCGTTGATTTGGGCTAAGAACGAAGGAAAAGGAAGCCCGCTTGAAGACCCGGAACGATAAGAATCGGAGAATGGAACGAAGCATTCCAGCTCGCCACGCGAGTCGCCCAGAGCTCAGGCGAGTCGCGCGGCTGTGCGAGTCGCGCGGACCTTATGCGACTCGCACGGCGGCCTGTAACGTATCACGCATTCCGGCTTATTTTGCTTTAATTATTACGTTTTAAGACTTGGATTTTAATTAGGAAACTTTATTATTACCTTAGGATATTTTTATTACTATTTTATTATTAGTAAACTTTTATTAGGTTAAGTTTAGCTTTAGTTTTTAGATTGATATCATATTATTCACATCTAGTTTTTACAATCCATCAAGGAAGAAAAGGGAGAACTTTGAAGAACCCTAATTTTCCATCGCAAGTATGTGTAACTAAATTCTCTACTTAGATTCAAGCCTTTGAAATACTCGAGAAACGTTTGTGAGTTTGAATGTTTTGATTATTAACCTTGATTATTATGAATTGCTTTGTTATTAATTTTATGAATGTTGTTGTTGATTGCTAGGTGTACAACTAGTATTTGATTGCATCGTTCTATCGTTAGTATCGTTAATTGAGTAGGATTTACTGATTAACTTTACATTAGTAACAACTAGGAATTAATATTGAACGGGATACGTTGATATTAGTACTTAGAAGCGATTCACATAAATATCTAAGACACGACTGGATTGTACGTGCTATTTATTCTCTATTGAATTCTCAGATCTATATTGCTTCCGTCTAATTGAACCTAGAACTGGATTGTTTAGGTTGTTTTACGGTTAGGGTTAATTAAGAACGGGATTCGTTTTAGTTAACTATTCTTAAGAGAATTGGAATTTCAAGTTCACGATAGAGTAGTCAAGGTTATTAATTGGAACCGTCTTACGATGATCAATCGCTATTGAGTGTGGATTTGTGCTTGTGTCTAAGTTCTTTCTCATCATTTGATTTACTTACAGTTTTAATCTTTATCAATTTTAGTTGTTAGAAAATCATTCAAAACCCCCTTTCTTATTGTTTAATTAATTAGTTATTTATCGTTCTACATTAGTACGCATTTATAGTTAATCCGATTCCCTGTGGGTTCGACCCTTATTTCCATTATACTACTGTTTTAGTTAGTTGGTTATAAGTGATTATAAATTGTAATTTGAGGCATACGACTTTAGCCCGTCAAATTTTGGCGCCGTTGCCGGGGAGTCGGTATTATTTATTTTTGTGTTTTCTAGTGTAGTTTTTATTTTTATTTTATTTATTATAGCTAATTTTATTTTATTTTATTTTATTTTGTGTAGTTTATGTATAATACTCCTTCTTCTAACTTGAACCTCGAGGCATTCGACTCAGAGATTGAACGCACTCTTCACAGGTCACGGAGAATCGGAGAGGGAGCAATAGTCATCGGAACACAGGAATTCGAGGATCTAGAGTTTAATAACGATATTCTTGTTATTCCAGAGGTGAACGAAGTTTCTTCCGAATCCGAAGACGAGTCGAATAACATGGCCAACACAATCAAGCAGCTGACGGCACCCGATCTCGCACAACAACCTTTGTGCATTACGTACCCACCGTTGGGTGCGAATGCCACTTTCGAATTGAAGTCGGGTTTGATCCATCAACTACCCACATTCCATGGCTTAAGCGACGAGGACCCTAACAAGCACTTGTCGGATTTTCATATTGTATGCTTGAGTATGAAACCGGCATCTGTCACTGATGAGCAGCTGAAGCTAAGGGCCTTTCCCTTCTCATTGAAGGATTCTGCTAGGGATTGGTTGTATTACTTGCCACCGGCAAGTATTGATACATGGGTGAAGATGAAGAAGGCGTTCCTTGAGAAGTACTTTCCGGCATCTCGAGCCTCCCAGTTGAAGAAGCAGATTAGTAATGCGGAGCAACGAGACGGTGAGACGATGTATGAGTATTGGGAACGTTTTAAGAAGCTGTGTGCTACATGCCCATATCATGGCTACAATCCTCAAGACCTTGTGATGTACTTTTGTGGAGGTCTTTGTGTGGAGGATGCCCGTACTGTGAATGCGGCATGTGGGGGATCGATCGTGAACAAGAGTCCAGATGCCGCTATAGAGGTGATTCAGGAGCTAGCTGAAAGCTCTCGAGATTTTTCCCGAAAATACAAACGGGGAGTGCATGCCTTAGGTAATTCATCATCCTCAAGCCTTGAACATAAAGTCGATAGCTTAACGGCTCTTGTACAAAATATGATGTCGGGAAAAACAAATCAAGTTATGATGTGCGGTATTTGTTCTACCGAAGGACATCCGAGTGAGCATTGTCCTCACATGTATGAAGAGAATCAAGAGGAGGTGAAGAAGATAGCAAAACAACCGGTCATAAGAGAGGAAGAAGAAGAGATAGTGATCGAGAAGGAGGAGCAAACCCCTATTATCAAAGCAAAGGAGCTCATTACTACTACACCGGTTTTGGAACCGGAGGTACCCTTCCCCGATGCACTAAAGAGAACTCGTCACTTTGAGCACGATAAAGACATTTATGAGGTATTTGAAAAGTGCGAGGTAAATATTCCCCTTCTTAATCTTTTGAAAAGTATTCCTAAATATGCAAAAATTTTAAAAGAATTGTGCACTATTAAAAGGAATAACAAGCCTAAAGGGGTAAAGAAAGTTAAGGTAAGTGAACATGTATCCGCCGTTTTTCAACGAAAACTACCACCTAAATGTAGTGATCCGGGTATGTTCACAATTCCTTGCACCATTGGTAACACTAGATTTGATAAGGCCATGCTAGATTTAGGAGCTTCTATAAATGTGATGCCTTATTCTGTTTATACATCTATGCAACTTGGTCCTTTGAGTAGTAACTAGTGTTGTGATTCAGTTGGCGGATAGATCGAATGTCTACCCGAAAGGTATTATCGAGGATGTGCTTGTTTTAGTTGACAATCTAATCTTTCCTGCTGATTTTTAGGTGCTAGACATGGAACATGATCACCATGTGGCTCCGATTTTGCTAGGAAGGCCGTTCTTGAAAACGGCAAGCACGAAGATTGATGTCTATTATGGATCTATGACTATGGAGTCCAATGGCCAATTAGTAACTTTCAACATCTATGATGCCATGAAATACCCCGTAGATCATCATTCTGTCAATTTTATTGATATAGTTGATCCATTAGCACATGAATTCTTTGACCTGAATGGTTCTGATGAGTTGCAGGTTGCTTTGGAGAACAGTTTGAGTAATGAGGGGGTAGAATATGCTTTTTCTGCTAATTTGCAGGAAGTTGTGGCGGAATTGCATGATTCGAAGAGACCAATATCTAATTTTCAGAACCCATTACCACTAATTGTTCCTAGGGAGAAATTATTGCCTTCTATTGTGCAGGCACCTGTGGTGGAGCTCAAAGCTCTACCGGAGCACTTGAAGTATGTGTTCCTTGGTGAGGGAGAAACACTACCAGTTATCATCTCTAGTAAGCTCACCACGGAACAAGAAAGGAAGTTGAAGGACGTTCTTGTGGAGAACAAGCAAGCTATTGGATGGACAATTGCCGACATCAAAGGTATTAGTCCAAGTACTTGTATGCACCGGATTTTACTCGAAGATGATGCTAAACCGGTAAGGCAACCACAACGTCGATTAAATCTTCCTATGATGGAGGTAGTGAAGAAAGAGGTTCTCAAGCTACTACAAGTCGGTATGATTTTTCCTATTTCTGATAGTAAATGGGTGAGTCCTACTCAAGTAGTCCCTAAAAAGTCGGGGGTGACCGTGGTAGAGAACAAAGATGGTGAGCTTGTCCCCACTAGGATTCAAAACGGGTGGAGGGTATGTATCGATTACCGTAGATTGAATGCGGTAACTAGGAAAGACCACTTCCCCCTCCCCTTCATTGACCAAATGTTAGAAAGACTAGCGGGGAAAGCCTACTATTGCTTTTTAGATGGGTATTCGGGCTATTTCCAAATAGCCATTGCCCCCGAGGATCAAGAGAAAACCACATTCACTTGTCCTTTTGGCACGTTTGCATATAGACGCATGCCTTTTGGTCTTTCTAATGCACCCGCGACATTTCAACGATGTATGATAAGTATATTCTCGGAGTATGTTGAACGTTTCATTGAAGTGTTCATGGATGACTTTACGGTGCATGGTGACTCTTTTGATTCTTGTTTACATCATTTATCTCTTGTGCTTAAGCGTTGCATTGAAACTAACCTTGTCTTGAATTCAGAAAAGTGTCACTTTATGGTGGAGCAAGGTATAGTTCTTGGACATGTGGTCTCATCAAAGGGTATAGAGGTAGACAAAGCAAAAATTGATACCATTTCTTCTCTACCTTACCCTACTAATGTTCGGGAAGTGCGGTCTTTTCTTGGTCATGCAGGTTTTTATAGAAGATTTATTAAAGACTTTTCCAAGATAGCCACACCGTTGTGCAAATTGCTCCAAAAGGAGATAGATTTTGTATTTGATAAAGCTTGCAAGGAGGCTTTTGATGAGTTGAAACGTAGGCTTACGTCGACTCCAATTATTCAAGCTCCGGATTGGTCTCTCCCCTTCGAGATCATGTGCGATGCGAGTGATTATGCATTAGGAGCGGTGTTGGGTCAAAGAGTTGGAAAGATAGCTCATGTCATTCATTATGCCTCCATGACCCTTAATGAAGCCCAAAAGAACTACACCACCACCGAAAAGGAGCTCCTAGCGGTCGTGTATGCGTTGGAGAAATTTCGATCCTACTTATTAGGAACGAAGGTGATTGTGTTTTCTGACCATGCGGCATTGCGCTATTTGATGTCTAAGAAAGAAGCTAAGCCAAGATTGATCCGGTGGATCCTTTTACTTAGCGAGTTCAATCTTGAGGTGAAAGACAAAAAGGGAGCCGAGAACGTGGTTGCCGACCATTTGAGTCGGTTGATTGATGTTGATTCTAGGACACATGAGAGAGAGTCGGTCAAGGGTGTGTTCCCCGATGAAAGTTTATTTGTGCTTAACTCGGTTCAACCTTGGTATGCGAATTTGGTAAACTTTCTTTGCTCATCTAAATTTCCTTCGGTTTTCTCAAAATCTCAAAAAGACAAGCTTCGTAGTGATGCGAAGTACTATGTGTGGGATGAGCCGTATCTATTGGAACATTGCTCCGATGGTGTTATTAGAAGATGTGTTCCGGAGAATGAGATGACTTCAATTCTCACGTTTTGTCACTCTCAAGCGTGTGGAGGTCACTTTGGTGCACGGAGGACGGCAAGGAAGGTGTTAGATTGCGGTTTCTATTGGACCACATTGTTTCGAGATGCCCAAGTCTTTTGTCAAGCTTGCGACAATTGTCAAAGAGTGGGGAATATTTCCCGGAAAAATGAGATGCCTCAAAGTTACATGCTTAATTGTGAGATATTTGATGTATGGGGGATCGATTTCATGGGACCGTTCCCAAAATCGAATGGTAATCTCTACATTTTACTTGCAGTCGATTATGTGTCCAAGTGGGTGGAAGCGATCCCCACTAAGACCGATGATTCGAAGGTGGTGGCGGATTTTATCAAGGCTAACATATTTGTTCGATTTGGAATTCCCAAGGCCTTGATTAGTGATCGTGGTACTCATTTCGTGAATAAAACGATAAGTGCTTTGCTCAAAAAGTATTTTGTCACTCATAAAGTATCCACGGCCTACCATCCGCAGACGAACGGACAAGCTGAAGTGTCCAATCGAGAAGTCAAATCCATCTTAGAGAAGACGGTCAATCCAAATCGGAAGGATTGGAGTGGACGGTTAGACGATGCATTATGGGCATATCGAACGGCCTACAAAACCCCGATCGGCATGTCTCCATATCGATTGGTGTTTGGGAAGGCTTGTCATCTTCCCGTGGAGCTAGAGCATAAGGCATATTGGGCGATTAAAAGCTTCAATATGAATTTAGATGAATCGGGAATGCATCGAAAGCTACAATTACAAGAGTTGGAGGAGCTACGTCTCGAGTCATATGAGAACGCGGCGACTTATAAGGAGAAAACGAAGGTTTGGCATGATAAGATGGTCTTGAGGTGAGACTTTCAAGTTGGGCAAAAAGTCCTTTTATTTCAATCCCGTCTTCGCCTTTTTCCCGGTAAGTTAAAATCCCGTTGGCTTGGTCCATTCATTATAACTCATGTTTACCCTCATGGTGCAGTTGAAGTACGAAATCCCGAGACAAACAAGTATTTGAAGGTCAACGGACAACGTCTTAAGCCGTATTATGAAGGATTTGAAGCTAACGTAGTGGAGTCGATGGCCCTCTACGACCCTATCCACGAAAATTGACATCCGTCTAAGTCGAGCGAACGACTTTAAACAAAAGCGCTTCCGGGAGGCAACCCGTTTTGTAGACTTTTATTGTAAAATTTTATTTTACGGGTCATAGGTCGTATTATTAATTTCGTTGTTTATCTTAATCGTTGTTTTTCTTAAACTTAGTTTTTATTACTAACTTTTGATGTTTAATTAGGAGAAAAGCGTCGATTTTCCAGGAGGTTGGGCGACTAGCATGAGTCTTGGGCGACTAGCATGGAGATCCCTCGAAATCTGAGCGAAAATTGAAGAAAAAGAGGACGGATTTCCAGGCAGCCGCGCGAGTCGCGCGGACCCTATGCGACTCGCGTGGCTCTCCTCTCACAGGTATTATTTTATTGATAAAAAAAAAAAAAATCGAAAAAATGAAAAATTTGAAACAACTCAGCCGACCCCCTCTCTTCACTTCATCTTTCCTAATTACCCCCAAATTCCAAACCCTTCACCATTACCCTAATTCACTTCAAAACCCTAATTCCTTTCCCCAAATCAATTTCAATCTCCTTCTTCCCTAAATCAAATTCAAACCCTTCACCATTACCATCAATCCTTCCTCTTCACTTCAAATTTCAATTCAAGTTGTCGGTTTCTGCGTAAATTCGTGGGTCGTCGTGGTTGTTGGGCGTGTGTCATCCGTGGTCGTCGCCGTCAGTTTGTCGTCGCTGTTGCTTGGTCCGGTGAGTGGTCAGACGAGTCGCGTGGTATTAGGCGACTCGCGCGTAGGTTTGTTGCTCGGTCCGTGAGTGGTCGCCGGGTAGGGCTCGTCGTGGGTGGTGTTCTGTCCTCATATCTGTTCCGTCGGGTTTCGTC
Organism: Agrostemma githago; assembly: GCA_958450325.1. Lineage (NCBI taxonomy): Eukaryota > Viridiplantae > Streptophyta > Magnoliopsida > Caryophyllales > Caryophyllaceae > Agrostemma > Agrostemma githago. The sequence continues at coordinate 54,105,630 of OY288258.1, read as the reverse complement.
CTGTGCTATCTTTTGTCCAGTCTAGTAAGTTTCCGACCCTTTGCATCCTTTCACTCTTTTCTATAATTTGTTTAGTTGAATCTGTTTAGGGTCCGTCTTTTGTGTGTGCTGTGATTTCAGTAGGTAGACAGCGGAAAATCTTTGGTTGATATACAGTCATAAACAGCCCTAGTTTAGTGATTGAGATAAGATGAAGTGTTTAGGATTGGTGAGCTTGGCTAGTTGACTCAAAGCGAGTCTGTCACGATTCGTCTACGTGTTTGGGTTTGAGTCGGGTGTCGTCCGAGTTCATAGTTTACATATTTTAGGTAGTTTTCACTAGTTAGTGTCAGCTGTCCTAGAAACTCTTGAGTCATGGCACCAAAGAAGCAAAAAACGACCGCGGTGGATTATATGGGGTGTAAGAATTTGAGTACGAAACAGAAAGCGGTATGGCGCCAACTATTTGATCGAGTTGTTATGTCGACTAAGTTTGTCGATAATTTGGCATTGAGATTGCTTGGGATAATTGATGAGGTGTATACGTTATTGACTCGTATTGGGCTAGCGAACTTTTATGATAAGCACGCGGACACGTATAAGCGCTACACACTTGAATTCTTGTCCACCTTAGAAGTACATCGTGATGACGACCCCCCTCACATTACTTTTCATCTCGGAGATGCGGAACGAAATGTAGATTTCACAGAATTGAGGGAGGCGTTGGGTATAGCACCGAAAGGGGGAGCGGAGTTTTTGACCCCTACGTCTTGAATGATGGATGCGTTTTGGTTGAAAATTGCCGGTCATGCATATGGTAACGTAGAAGCTAAGAATGCTGATATTCGTCACCCCGCCCTTCGTTATGTTCACCGACTTTTGAACTCCACATTTCTTTGTAAAGGTGAACCGACACATCTACCTAGGGCGGATTTGATGTATTTGTGGGCCATGATGCCCGAATGTTTAGGAACCCCGGATTGGGTCGATATATTCTTGACTCGTTGTGAGAAGCACCAGAAGGCGGTCTCGGGGAACATTCCGATGGGAGGTATGATTACTCTTTTAGCTCGGTATCTTGGATTACCCCAGATGACGGATTCTCCTGTCGTAGGTGATACTACTATCAGCATTAAGTTTATGGAGAGTTGTTCTATGATTTCGCGACCGATTGCTAAACACCACCTAATCTGGACGCTCGGCACGTCCCACCAGCATTTCTTGATTTTGCCTCGTCCGGATGGGAAATCGTTACCATTGGGGCCTACTGCGGCTGATTTTTACATTGAACATGATGAGCAATTTCCTAAGCCGTCTACCGAGTCTAGTGCCCCGGTTGTGGAGGAGCCCGAGGGTACGCCTGATTTCGATCGTTGGAGAGATTGGCGCGAATCAATAGAAGATCGAGTCGAAGAATCGGTTGATAACAGTAGGTTGGCCGCTGAGTTCGGTCGGTGTATGAATCGGTTGCAGTTGAAGTTGCACCCTAATGACTACTCGGAACCATCTCCCGAGTTTTATGAAGAGCTTGCAGCCCGTGAGCAAGCAAGATCATCTAGGAGGGCGGCACGTGAGGCTAAGTCACGTGACGTCGGCTCCTCTTCTCACTCTTGAGCCCGAGGTATTTCTCTCCCCGTTTCTTTTATTTGTCCTTAGTTCACACATTCGAGTACGATGTGTTATTCAAGCGTGGGGAGGGGAATTATCTCGTTGTATATAGTAGTTAGCTTGTTTACGTCTTTTAATTTCAAAAAAAAAAAAACGGAAAAAAAAGAGAAAAAAATGAAAAAAAAATAAAAATAAATAAACCCGGCTAGGTGAAAATCCGGAAAGGGCGCCTAGGCAAGAATGGGGAATGTGGCCGAGGACGGAGTGAAAACCCGAAAGGGCGCTCCGGGTAAAAAGAAAAATCGAGTTGCGTGCCACGAGAGTAGTGTGAGGAAAAAAATGAAGCTAGAGTGAAAATCCGCAAGGGCGGACGCTCTAGGCAAAATGAGGGAATTAGAAAAAAAAAATCACTACTACTTTCTCCGTTTTTGGTGTTGGCGTCATAAGAAGGGTGACATAGAAGGTCGGAAGGGTAGGATTAGTTGGCTAAGGTGAGAAGAATCGCGGTGCGGTGTAGTCGTAGCACTAAATTTTATGCGATTGGTGATGTTTTGTTTGGTATATTGAACTATTAGAGGCGTTTAGGATTAATTGCATGTGTGGGTTGTGGAATATTGTGGTATATGTTTTGTACCACCGGTGACATTTGTAGCACATGCGATCCTTTCTAGGATTGGAGAAATAAGGGGCGTTAGATATCGACATTAGCTTATCCTTATTTGCTAATGTCCCTTGTTTTGATAATTTGAGTCGATGATAGTAGTTTGGTATTAGGTGTGTTGGTTCACTTGAACATTGGAGTTGAGTTTCATTCAAATGGTGGATTAACTTGTGCATAGTCTCAGAATGAGGGAGTTTGGTGGAAGACGAGTGAGGGCCGGTGTGTAATGTTATTCTCACGCATTTTGGACCGGTGACGGTTGTGTTTATTGTGTTCCTTGAGTTTTACTCGAGGACGAGTAAAGGTTCAAGCGTGGGGATATTTGATGGGCCGGATTTAGTCGTAGTTATTACGACGGTTTTTGTGTAGTTTTGTGAGCTTAATCGTGTGTTTTGTAGTGCATTTGTGTTATTTTGGTACGAGTGTAATACAAGCGTTTTGGAGGATTCTAATCTCGACCGTTGATTTGGGCTAAGAACGAAGAAAAAGGAAGCCCGCTTGAAGACCCGGAACGATAAGAATCGAAGAATGGAACGAAGCATTCCAGCTCGCCACGCGAGTCGCCCAGAGCTCAGGCGAGTCGCGCGGACCTTATGCGACTCGCACGGCGGCCTGTAACGTATCACGCATTCCGGCTTATTTTGCTTTAATTATTACGTTTTAAGACTTGGATTTTAATTAGGAAACTTTATTATTACCTTAGGATATTTTTATTACTATTTTATTATTAGTAAACTTTTATTAGGTTAAGTTTAGCTTTAGTTTTTAGATTGATATCATATTATTCACATCTAGTTTTTACAATCCATCAAGGAAGAAAAGGGAGAACTTTGAAGAACCCTAATTTTCCATCGCAAGTATGTGTAACTAAATTCTCTACTTAGATTCAAGCCTTTGAAATACTCGAGAAACGTTTGTGAGTTTGAATGTTTTGATTATTAACCTTGATTATTATGAATTGCTTTGTTATTAATTTTATGAATGTTGTTGTTGATTGCTAGGTGTACAACTAGTATTTGATTGCATCGTTCTATCGTTAGTATCGTTAATTGAGTAGGATTTACTGATTAACTTTACATTAGTAACAACTAGGAATTAATATTGAACGGGATACGTTGATATTAGTACTTAGAAGCGATTCACATAAATATCTAAGGCACGACTGGATTGTACGTGCTATTTATTCTCTATTGAATTCTCAGATCTATATTGCTTCCGTCTAATTGAACCTAGAACTGGATTGTTTAGGTTGTTTTACGGTTAGGGTTAATTAAGAACGGGATTCGTTTTAGTTAACTATTCTTAAGAGAATTGGAATTTCATGTTCACGATAGAGTAGTCAAGGTTATTAATTGGAACCGTCTTACGATGATCAATCGCTATTGAGTGTGGATTTGTGCTTGTGTCTAAGTTCTTTCTCATCATTCGATTTACTTACAGTTTTAATCTTTATCAATTTTAGTTGTTAGAAAATCATTCAAAAACCCCTTTCTTATTGTTTAATTAATTAGTTATTTATCGTTCTACATTAGTACGCATTTATAGTTAATCCGATTCTCTGTGGGTTCGACCCTTATTTCCATTATACTACTGTTTTAGTTAGTTGGTTATAAGTGATTATAAATAATAATTTGAGGCATACGACTTTAGTCCGTCAAGTACCTTTAATTTCTTAATTCATTTCACTTGAACGTTTCCTCCAATTTCATTTCCCCCAATTCAATGAAACTAGTTGCTATAATACACAAGATACGTAATGATAATGAGAGCAAGTATACAAGGAGAATATGTAAAGGCAATAGCCTATACAATGATGCACATGTATCCCGATCATTTGTTATCTGGATTCTGGAGTATTGTTTTCGTCACAAAACATTAGAAAATGCATGGGTGAAACTTTAGTTCTACCCCTCTCATTTCACATCAACCCACATGCATCAATTTACAATTACAAAAGTTTAACCAAAAAAATACTCTTACTATGATTATTGTAATAGAATATAAACGGGTCTCAATCATCGTCTTAAGATTTTGGTTGAGATGGTTCGTTAACATGGTATCAGAGACAAAGGTCACGAGTTCGAATCCTGCAGCCCCCAATATATCTCGAACTCTCACGAGCCCCTCAACCATCGCCACCGATGCAAGTATGTAAGAGTAGCATTGTATGTGGGTCGAATGGGGAGTATTTACAATTTTGATTCTATCATTTAGAAAATAGTTACTCTTTCTTTTGACGGTCGCAAAATTATAACGAATTAATGGATAAATATCGCTCATATAATTAGACAAAACACAAACAAGAATGTTTTATGAATACCAAATGTTTAATCTTCATTAACAATATTTGACGTGTCATAAGCAATAATTTGCGTTTAGAAAATGAAACGATATGGATTCATCTAAATAGTTAATTAGAAAATAATATGAATCCAGCGAACGAGATGGCCCGCTACCGAGGAGAAGGAGAAGGAAAAGGGCAGGCCGACTTCAAAACTTGTGTGAAGAAAAGGGGCACCCCACCCCCACCCCCACCCCAATATCGGATTCCATTCTCACGCACCCTACTCTCTGTGCAAAAAAGTCTTGGATCAACACACAAATATCCAAAAGCAGAAAATAGTTTACGTCTTCGTTTTGTAACAATAATAATTGAAATGAGAACTAGGGAGTACTAATAATGTTTTGTTTTTATTTTGAGTAGAGAAGTAAAAAATGAAGGTGTCAGTGTGTCACCGACAGCTGAGATGGGAGTGTGAGTGTGAGTGTGACTACAAATAAAGCTGGTATTTAGGGGGAATTTCTTTTTTGTGCATTAATTAATTATTGCGCTCATCACTAAATATGCTACTCACATGATAAAACGATGAAATAAAAGTGCCTTTGCATTGCGTAGTACTCGTATAAGTATAAGTGGCCTGCCACAAACAAGCCCACTTGTTTTTTTCTAATCTAATACTCCGTAATGTTTTGTTTAATGTCAACTTGAAGCCGCTAATTACACCACTGCACTAGAGGTGATCATATGCGAGTTCGGGTCGGATACAGGTCGGGCTAATTGTGAAATTTTGGTTTACGGACAAGCGGGTTCAGGACGGGTTTGCGGGCCGGACCTTGGTATATTTTTAAAAATATTGTGTTCAAGTCCGCTAAAAAATCGGGTCGGACGGAACGGATCAATCGGACGGTACATCCCATGACAAGCTATACACTGCACCAGGCCACCTATTCTTATTCTTTGCTCTACTCTACTCCGTGCTTTTTATCCGTTTGTTTGGGTTTCCAGTATTCTTTAAATTTTAATCCTCTATATTATTCCATCTCATTTAATATTACCGTCTCTTTCCCAAATCCCAATACAAGAAAATTTAAAATTATTTTAGATTGCGTTTGGATACTCGGAATTGATTTGAATATCAAGAATTCAATTCCTGTATTTGAATTTCTAGAATTCAAATCCAAATCCAAATCCGAAATAATGTTTGGGTACTCTTGGATTTGGATTTGGATTTCGAGCGGGTGAAGTCGGGTCAAAGTCACTAATTTTTATTTTTTAAAATTTTTCATTAGAAAAATATAAATGTGCAAATACGAGAAAAAAAATAAAGAAAAACAAATACTACGACAAGATTATGCGAAAAAACACGCAAACGACAAGTGACGGATTTGAAATGACTACCATATACTAGGGATTTGAGAAAATCAAATTTGAACTAGGTTGGATTTGATCAAAATTTCAAATCCAAATCTCAAGGTTTCCAAACGCACGAAATATTTCAAATCCGGAATTCAAATCCAAATCCAAGTTCTCAAACATGCCATTAGTGTATTGAAAACCAAAAAAATGTCGTACACCCGAAATCCCACCATTATATTTGATTTTCATTTTCCGCATCCTTCGTAATATGACTATGAAAAATACTGAGTAATTTGATAGCAGCAAACAATTAGTGCCATTGAGACCGTGTGATACACGGTTATTGTAGGAAGAAGCATGGCAAGTTGAAGAAGGGTAAATATGTAAATTTGTTTTATACATAAAAACAAGTACTCCCTCTGTCCATTTTTAATCTTCCTACTTTCCTTTTTGGATTGTCCATCTTTAAACTTTCTACTTACAATATTTCATCTTTTGGTTCATTTTTGTGGTCCATATCATTTCTGATCTCATATTTTCTCTCAACTTTCATTTTCCACCACACAGTATACTCCATCCTTAATTTTTTTGCCTACCTCCATAAAGTTTAAATTTGGATGGAGGGAGTATTGATTATCTTCTACCGTTCCTTTTTCAACATTTCTTCACTTTCTTTTTTTTATTATCATATACTCCCTCCCCTCCTCTATGATGTCCCAAATTGAATTTTGAGAAGTTCTTAAGGAGGAGGGAATATGTGGAGGAAAATGAATGGGAAGAAAAGAAAGTGGAGTCACAAATAATAAGAACCACAAAATATAGTATTAAAAAGGAAAGTGGAACATCTTAGTGAATTTTCCTAAGGAAATGTGGAACATCTTAATGAAGGGGAGGGAATACAGTATATTTTTTTACTATTCCTCCCTATTTTTGTACTCCCTCCCCACCACATTGATGTTCCCATTTATAAATGGCACATGGATTAAGAAATGGGTAATGAAAGGTGGTAAATTGTTGGGTGGGGTTCAAGATGTCAAATCACAAAAAGTAACCAATAGAAAGAGAGTATAATGGAATAAGAAAAGTTTTGAAATGGGAAAATCTTAGTGGAGTTTCCTTTTAAGGAAAGTGGGAAAATCTTAGTAGTGGGGAGGAAGTATATATATTTTTTTAAGAAATGTGTTCCGTTTAAGTGGAAGATGTCATTGAAACGGAGATAATATTAGACCATCCCCAAGCAAGGTCATGAAGAAGGTCATGACCTTGTTGGGTCAACTTAATTAGCAATTAAGGAGTATATTATCATGACCCAATTGGAAAAGAGGTCACTTGATGACACTATTACATGTGTTCTCATGTCATTGGTTGGACACAAAAAAAAAAGGTGGGAAAAGAAAATTGATTGGAATAAATTAATTAGAAATTGATAAATAATGGGATTGGTGACTGGGTCATGACCTTCTGGATGGGAGGGTACAGGTGGGTCAAGATAAATAAAGAGGATTAAGAGAAAAAATGGATGGTGACCCAATTAACTTGACACTTGCTTGGGGATGGTCTTAATCTCGGGCGTAAACAAAAGTAAAGTATTGAGTATTGATGAGGAACGAGAAATAGATACGAGTAGGAATGTAGCTTAGAAACAGATAGAGGGGGGAATGTAGCTTAGAAAGTAAGCAGCTAAAAAGGAGTATTATTGTAAGCAGACCAAAATAAAAGCTACTCGTAGTTGATTAGATAAATAAAAGACACACACCTTCATGTTGAGGGATAAGCTGGGCGAAATTAGATCCAATATTAGCAGCAAAGATTATGATGAAGAAGAAGAAAGTGACAAGTAATAAGTGAGGTCGTCCTTGAGATTTAGCAGGAGGAGGAGGAGGAGGAGGAGGAGATGCCGCCATTGTTATGTCGTGATCGTACTCGTACTAGTATTATTTTGTTGTTACTTGATCACCTCCATTTCACTCAAGAGACTGTGAGAGTGAGAGTGAGAGAGAGAGAGAGACTGATAGAGAGAGAGAGAGAGAGAGAGGGGTATTGTGAAGGTGATAGTGGTCTTTTTTTATGGATTAATACCAAGAAGAGCGGGTTGACTTGTGAGGGTACTGTAGTAACCAAGTCTAAGTCCTACTAAAACCTCCTCTCCTCATTAGATGGGAAGCAAATAGAATAACAGTCAAAAACATTGTCCCAACATCCTCAACCCCCAACTTCTCAACCATGTACTGTACTTTTGAGGTTAGTGGCTACCAGCTAATTGAGTTGACAAAAATTGGAGTCTCTCAAATTAAATAAATCAAATTCTTTGTTATTTTTATTTATTGCTTTCAAATGGAGCTGAGGCAGCTCCTCAATCAATTTCTTAATCCTCCCTACAACCTCAACCTTACAAATTCCTTCCCATATGCTTCATATGCTACTGTTGTTCATATAAGGAAAATCAATACTAATGATTTCCTAAACGACTAATTAGATACTTCATATTTTCGTATCAACGATCTAACAAACAACAATGGGTAGATTATATTGATCACTAGTTGTAGTTCTATGTACATCTGTTTTTGTGATTTTGAGGGTTATCATAAAATTTTTGAGTTTTGTTGAAAACTTAAAGTTGTCAAGCTGAATAGCATTAATGTTTTGCTCAACAACTTACAACTTAGCTCAGAATGAAACTTTGAGGTGATGTACATACAGTATAATACTACTTTTCCAACAGAATGAGACCCAGCAGTCCAACAAACGGAACCCGACAAACGGAATCGGACAGCCCAACGGTGCAAGACTCACAGTTCAACGTGACAAGACCTAATTGACCAACGAGACAATGCTTAGGTCAATTGCGAAATGCGAAGGCTAATTTCTCAAAAAAGGTCTACTACTCTTTTTCCTCTCTCAAACAAAACTTTTTATGTGAGGTATAAGACTGTATGAGTGAAAGGTTAAAGCTAAGATAGACTTGGTTATATAGAAAGTTTGTGCTATAACTATGCTGTGAGTGAAAGGCTAAAATGTGCTAAGAAGACTGTGCATTTATTTTTGTAGGTGTGATTATTTTATTATCTTCATATTTCGACTTGATCCCATATCGTTGATCGCCATCATCATCATGTTTCCACTTCATTGCAGATCATCGATCGCCATTACCTTTGATTATTTCCTTCTACACTTTTCTTCATATGCTACTGTTGTTCATATAGCCTTACTATGATTTTGATTGTGGGTTTGTTGTAAAAATCCGTTTTGATTATGATTTTGATTTCTGTGTTTTTTTCTATAAATGCTTCTCTTTTACATACTTACTCTTGGCACTACCAATTTTACTTGACGCAATATTTTTTGTATATATTTTTCCATTATATGCTATTCACTTAAAAAAACAGAAATATTCCTCTTACTGTCTGTATTATAAGTTGTAACTCTATAAATGATTCACTTTTTTCAATTATCATCGATTCATTTCAATTCTAACTATAAAGCTCATTCAATTTATCAAATTTATAAGATTATGTATACAAGTTTGATCGAAAAACAAGTATGGACCGTTATTTATAACTAATTATTGAAGTTAAGGTTCTGAGTAATTCATAAGATTATGGATACGAATTAGATTGAAGAGCAATTATTATAAACTAATTATTGAAATTAGTTTTTTTCTTAGTTCTTTTTTTGTCCGACCTTATTTTTTACAGTACTTACGTAGTACGGTCGCAATTTTCTTAAAAAAGACCATATTGTCTACAAATTGAACAAAATGTCCTCAATCAAAGTTTTAAAAAATAAATATATATTGGGTTAATGATGGGCCGGATTTAGTCGTAGTTATTACGACGGTTTTTGTGTAGTTTTGTGAGTTTAATCGTGTGTTTTGTAGTGCATTTGTGTTATTTTGGTACGAGTGTAATACAAGCTTTTTGGAGGATTATAATCTCGATCGTTAGTTGGGCCAAGAATGAATGACTCATGAAGAAGTGGAGAGCCCAATGGAATACACGGAGCGAGGAAGCAACGAAAGAAACTGTGAAGGCGATCAGACCACCAGGCGAGTCGCATGACCACCAGGCGAGTCGCGCGGGTGCGCGAGTCGCGCGGCCACCATACGACTCGCGCAGCAGCCTGTTTCCGTGACGCGTCTCAGCTTTATTCCGCCTTAATTTATTTCGTTTTGAAGACTTTGTTTTATTTAGGAAACTTTATATCTTTCTATTTTATTATTATTATTATTAGGAGACTAGTATTAAGTTAAGTGGGGGGATTGATTAATCATTGATCAATATCACATCACGTTCAATTAGAAATTAGAAGAGGAAAAACCCTAGTATGAAGAACTAAGCCTTCAATCTCGGATTAAGATTTGAAGCTTCTAATTAGTCAATTGTGAGACTTTAATTCCTCTTTATTCTATCTCTTGAGTATTGTTATTTCTCCGTTCATATTTGCATGATTGTTGAATGTTTAGATTAAAGTAGCTAATTAGTCTTTGCAATTTTCAATCTATTGTTATTCTAGCGATTGAATCCGTAATTGTTCAAAACCGTTAGATAAAGTAACAATCTTTAGCCTTAATATTGGATGCGTTTCATCATATCTAGGTTAGAGAGAGATTTAACTTGTGATTCAAACTAATAATCGCGTGTTTTATTGGTCGTCACTTCTATCGTTCTCTATTCGTTAATGCTATTATTGAATTAAACTTAATCGCGTGTATTAGGTTGTTTAATAATTAGGTTATTTGATCATCGCGTTTCGAGTCAAATAATATCCGCGTGAGATTCGGGATTTACTTCCCACGATAGTTTGCTCAAGAGTTAGGGAAAAGTTGTTAGTCTATGATCAATTGGATAATCAGTTGTGGAAAATTCGTACCCGAGATCGTTTTAATTATCTGAACTCATCCATTATTATTATCGATTTCGTTGTTTGCTTATTAGTTAGTTTTAGTTGCTCAATCACCCAATCACCCCCTTTCTTAGTTATTAATTATTGCTAGTTTTAATTCACTTAAATTACTTTGTCTTCTCTGTGGTTCGACCCTTATTTCCCTACACTATTGTCTTAGTTTGTGGTTATAAGTGCATAAATAGTATCTTTGGGAGCATACGACTTAGGCTCACCAGTTAATGTTGAAAAAAAAATGTACTGCGTGGTATAAGAGTCATATTGCATTAGCAAAGTTAAAAAAAGTTGCGTCAAAGATTAAAATAACATGCAGTGCACAAAAGTATGAAAAATGTACTGCGTAAAAGTAAAACAAATGATGTACTGTGTTGAGTCAAATAGGTCAGGAGGGAAGAGGAGGAGATAGGAAAGAAAGAGAGGAAAAAAGAAAAGATGGAATTTGAGAGGAGGGAAATGAGAGGGGGCAAAATTAGAAATATCGTACTGCGTTGAGTAAAAGAGCAATACCCTTCTTTTACTGTCGGTTTATTGTATTTTGATTATGATTTGTTATTTGACGTGGTTTTTGGGAAATATTTCGAACAATGATCATAAAAAAATTCATGAGCTTTGACTCATTTGTATATATTATATTAAAACTCAAACAAATTATTCTCCTTACACTATTTGCCTAATTCTCTAGCTCCTAATCATGTGTTAATCTCATTGGACCATAAAACTAAAAATATTAAATTTTTGCTGGTATATTAAGACATTTATCTATTTTACCACGAGCATAAGATTTTTTTTTTTTATATAAATCTAAAGGTATATTAAGAGATTTATCCATTTTATTCAAAATTAGTATATAGATTTTAATTATTATATTGTCGTCGTCGTTATCGTTATTTTTAGTAAATAAAGTTTGGTAATATTGGTAGTCATTTTATTATATACGGTGTACAAGACATGCTCTATCTTTGATGACACAAAATTCTTATAAGATATAGGATCTTAACTATAACACATAATAAAAAAACAATCATCTAAACATAAGATAATCTTTTTTGTTTATTCCAAATCAATACGGAGTATCCAATATTGTACAATTATACATGCACTTATAAACATAGGTAACACGAGTTTGGAGTTAAATATATGTATGTTTAACAAAATAAGATAGCTGCAAAAGATTGACATCGGGTTCATTTATTTTTGTTACTCTTATTGGTACTTTGTATATGTTATTTCGAGTCAAGTACGCTCCGAGTTTGGGGAATATTAGTTCAGATGAGTTTCGATCGTAAATTTCTTTAAGTGGAAGGTCGAAAAATAGGTGTACATAATTACATGTATGTTATACTAAATAATTAGAATACATAAATAATCAATGAAAAACTTCTAAAATGTGTGTTTTTATGAGAAAAAAAAAAAGACATTTTATAAGCATGGTCAATCGATTAGGGTATAATATGTTATATTAATTCGGTTAGATGTAGATTGGGCCGGGTTTCGGGTATTACTCAAGTTAATAACCATACTAGGGTGTTCGATCGTTTATCAATACAGATTCTTTTACTTTGGTTTTGCTATTAAAACAAAGAAACTATTCTTCTCTATCAAATATGTGCTACCATTTCTCATCCTAAATTCCTCTATTCAAATGCACCATAAAGGTCAAACACAACTCAGAATGAGTGCTGAAGTGCGCCAAAATATAATAACACAAACAAAGGAACCATTACATAAAACCACAAGAAAAAATGTCGTTCAGAAGTGGAAGACAGAAAAGAACTAAAACATATAAGCAATAAAAATTCATAACCTACTAATTAACCCAAACAATGTGTACGGAGAACCATAAGAAGATGATTAAGGCCAAGTTATATTAGAATGAGTAGAAATATCGGATATTCGGATAATGGTAAGAGAAAACATAAATTTAAAAGAAATGTCAGTCATCGTCATTAGAGGTAGCAATCGGACGGGTGGGTCGGGTTCGGGTCGGGTCACCGTCGGGTCGGGTCACTATCGGGTCGTGACTGTCGTAGGGTCGAGTTTGGGTCAGTTTCGGGTCGCTTACGGGTCGGGTTAGTCGGGTCAACTTTTGTGTTGGGTTCAGGTCGGGTCGGTTTCGGGTTGCTTCCTGGTCGGGTCATTCGGGTTGAGATGTCGGGTCATCCAGGTTCGGGTCGAGTTCAGGTCGGGTTCGGATCATTCCCGGGTCGGGTCACTATCGGATTCAAGAGATTATCGGGTCGGGTCATGTTCGGGTTAGACTAAGTTTTGTTACTTCTGGTCTAGTTTAAACCATCAATTCATTATACGGTTTATTATTATTATTTATCAATTATTACAAGAATTAGGTTGTTTATTATCTAGGGAGTGCATAATTGGTTGTGATGGAAGATTAAAACGCAAATACTACGAATGATAATTTTTTAAAATATATCTTGGAGCAGAATTGGACGGGCTAGGTCGAGTTTGGGTCGAGTCCAGGTTGGGTCGGGTCGGGTCGGGTCAGGTATTGTCGGATCAATAATTAGCAAGTTGACTTAGGTGTGATTAATACATTTTAAACATTTTTTATTTAATATTTAAAAGTTTTTTTTTGTTTTTTTAAACGACATTTGGTTAAGAATATCTAGAGAAATAAATAAGTAAATAATATTTTAATTTAAAATTATTTTTTTATGTTCATTGGATCACATTAGGTCAGCTTTTGGGTCGGGTCAGCTTTCGGGTCGAGTCGGGTCAGGTCATGTCAGATAATTCATCAGGTCATTTCGGGTTATGGATCATCTCGGGTCGGGTCGGGTCTAGGTCCGGGTCGACTGAAGCGGGTCGTATCGGGTTACGGGTCAACATCGGGTCGGGTCGGGTCGAGTCATGTCACTACATTTTCGGGTCTGATCGGGTCAATTTTACTCGGGTTTCGGGTCGGGTCAGTCGGGTCAGGTCAGGCTTGCCAGCTCTAATTGTCATAGACCTCAATTATAAAATCATACACAACTAATAATGAAATATAATATGACAGTTGTAACACAAGAAAAATATGTAACAAATGTGAAACATGTAAAGCAAGCACAATAAAGAAAAATACAAATAAATATGGGCAAGAACAACAAACTCATGACAACTTAGAGGAGCAAAGACAAAGAAGATAAAAGCACAAGAACAACAACATATATGACACATCCCCCCTATTTGTATAATCTAATATACAAAAATTGGAAACAAAAAAAAAAACATTTTTTTGTATTTCATATTAATTGTAATGAAAAAAAAGGTCCGCTTGTATTGCTTAGTCATATGTGTGTATAATGATCCAAACACCAAAGTATAAACACTTAGCTTAACCAATACTCCGTCCGTCTCGCTAAGAGGGTTACCTCTCCCAGTTGGTAAAAATTAGGGTGGATAAAAATGTGTCGTCGAAAATCAAAGATAAAAAATATGTGGGGTCACAATGAATGGTAACCACAGAAATCTACAAGAGAGAAATAAAGTAAAAGGTGACTCTTTTAGAAAGACGACCTAAAAAAGAAACGAAATTATTTTTTCTTAGCGGAGTTTTACTCAATCCTAAAAGCATATGGTTATCCATGGATTGAGATTGAATCCATAGGGAGGATGGAGTGGAAAGTGTCTCACATCCATGGATTACCCATCCTCCATGGAGGATTCACCAAATGAATCCTTGGTGGAGGATAGAAAAAAGGAGAGAAATGTAAGTGCATTTATGAGAAATTATTCTTTATTTTTGGTTTTTTTTATTAAAAACATTTATTCTATAAATATATATATTACTAGCATTTTCTAACTTTACTAGCATATATTATTATTATTATTATTATTATTATTATTATTATTATTATTATTATTATTATTATTATTATTATTATTATTATTATTATTGTCTTATCTGTATCTATCTACTCTATCTGTTTCATTCAATTGTTTGCCTTTTATATTCATTGTGAGGAGTATTTGAATCAAAGGCAAATAAATGAATGGAACGGAGGGAGTATCAATATACTCTTTTAAAACCTAAATAAATCATCTTCATTCATCATTTATCTATATTCTATATAATATATTAAATAGAAAGCAAAGCACTCTCCACGCTCCATACAACCAATGCTCAATTCTAAGGTAGGACACTTGGCGCAATGCGATTGGGTAGGAATTGAAAAGGCAGGAGTTGAATACATAAAGTTGGTTATTATTAGTTATGACCTTTCAACTTCTTTCTCATTCATTAGGTAGAATCCAAGGTGAGGAACTCATCAACTTCTTCCTCATTGATGATGTAGAATCCTAGGTAAAGCAATAAATGTCAACCGCAAAGCACTCTCCATGCTCTATACAACCAATACTCAATTGTAAGGTAGAACACTTGGCGTGATGCGATTGAGTAGAAATTGAAAGCAAGGGAGTTGAATACATAATCAATGCCAAAGTCTGTTATTATTACTTACAACCTTTCAACTTCTTTCTCATTGTACCTTTCAACTTCTTTCTCATTCATTAGGTAGAATCCAAAGTGAAGAACTCATCAACTTCTTCTTCATTGATGATGTAGAATCCTAGGTGAAGCAATAAATTTCAGCCACCTCCACTAGTACAAAAACTACATATCGCAACGGTCAAAAATCGCATATCGCAACGCTCATTGACCGTTGTATTCCGCGGGGTTGCAATAGGTCCACCACTTATCGCAACGGTTCTAAAGCCGTTGCAAAAACATATTTCGCATCGGTTAAGTAAAATAACCGTTGCTAAAGATGTACATTTCGTATCAGTTAAAATGGTAACCGTTGCGAAATGTTCATATATCGCAACGGTTATGAAGGGTGACCGTTGCAAAAAGTCTACATTTTGTATCAGTTATTAGTTTTGACCGTTGCAAGGTGACCGTTGCAAGGTGACCGTTGCAACAGTTATCTTTCTCATTCATTAGGTAGAATCCAAGGTGAGGAACTCATCAACTTCTTCCTCATTGATGATGTAGAATCCTAGGTAAAGCAATAAATGTCAACCGCAAAGCACTCTCCATGCTCTATACAACCAATACTCAATTGTAAGGTAGAACACTTGGCGTGATGCGATTGAGTAGAAATTGAAAGCAAGGGAGTTGAATACATAATCAATGCCAAAGTTGGTTATTATTACTTACAACCTTTCAACTTCTTTCTCATTCATTAGGTAGAATCCAAAGTGAAGAACTCATCAACTTCTTCTTCATTGATGATGTAGAATCCTAGGTGAAGCAATAAATTTCAGCCACCTAGCTCCCATCCTCTTCATCTTCCTCCAACAAAGCATTCTCCATGCTCCATACAACCTGATAAGTGTGGTTTGTAGTGCCTATTTCGTAGTGTTTTGGTCCCATTTTCCTTGTGGAATCGCTCCTTGGGAGCGGTTTATGGGCTTCTTATGCTTCCTTTAGTTCGTTTCAGGTTCCCGAGACCGATTTGGAAGAGTTGGAGCGATTCCGACTCGATACATACACATTTTGGAGCCAACGGAGTAAAGGAACGATGACTCGATGCCTTGGAATCGACCCCGAGACCTTGGGACCCAATCCCGAGCCTCCGAGACCCGATCCCGAGTCCCGAGCCTCCGAGACCCGATCCCGAGTCCCGAGCCTCCGAGATCCGATCCCGAGTTCCGAGAATCGATGAGAAACCCATGAGAAGCAAGGAGGGACCGAAAGAAGCTTAAAGGAGGCCTACAAGGCTCAACCGATTCCGGTTGAGCTCAACCGGAACCGGTTGAGGTGCGACAAAAGAGAGGTGTTCTGTGAAGGGTCCATTCGGAACGGGACCAACTCATCCCGAACGGGATGAGCCCTTTTCAGGCCGCACTCCTTTCTTTCTTCTCCTTTCCACTTGTAACCCTTTATATACTCTTCCCTTGTTTTGTTAATGGGATGCACTTCATATTAGACTAAACCCTAGATTATTTTAGGATAGATTAGCATAGATTAGTGTAGATTAGTCTTTAGATTATCGTTAATCCTAGATTAATACTTGTAATTTGGGAATTCCTCAAGATCTCCACCAAGCTTGACAAACTTGGATGTTTGTTTTGAGTTCTTCCATTTATGCAAGTTTCTTTCTTCTTTTCATCTTCTAGTTTGGTATAATCTCTTTTCCCTTCTCTTAATCCTTGTTTTATCATTAAAGTTTGATCCTTTGTTCTTGTTATTGTTCATAGTTCATAGTTCTTGTTAGTTTCAATATGTTTGTTTTGATTGTTGTTGTTTTGGTTCATCTTATTAGTGTTAGTTTTAGTATAGATATGTTAGAGTAGTATCTTGCTAGGGTTACTAGGGTGATTAAAGTGTTAATTGGATGATTAAGGGATTGTTGGAGATGTTGGTAGAAGATTTGGGTTTCCTCTTGGTTTGGTGCACATCACATGTTTGTTGAAATGCTTGAATGACTAAGTAGTTGTGAATGCTTGTTTTTCTTACCTTTCTCTTGTGGGTGATAGTTGTTTGTGGGTTCGGTCCCCTCATTAAGTTGCGAGAGCCCGGTGAGGACGACCCCTAGGTCGGTCTAAGTTGCGAGAGCCCGGATTCGACCTAGGCCTATAGCGTGCTAGTAACTCCGATTGTGTTGTGTATCGCCGAGTTGGGTTTTAGGTGGAACCTCTAGGTTAAGTTGCGAGAGCCCGGGCATTACCTAGATTACCCTACTACCTCCTTCACCTCTAGCTCTTCCTCGACCATTCCGTTACCCCTTTGACCCCGACCTAATCCTAGCCCGTTTCCTTTGATAGTTCTCTTGCTTTAGACCTAGCTTAGCTTTAGTCTCCCCCACCTTAGAATAGCTTGTCTCGAACATAGTCCTAGACCGTAGCATACCTTAGTCCGACCTCCCGTCCCTGTGGATTCGACCCGACTTACCCTAGCTACCTTAGTTAGGTTAGTTGGTTTTATTTGACGGTTGGGATTCACGACAAATCCCACCCATCACAACCAATACTCAAGGTAACACACTTGGCATGATGTGATTGGGTAAAAATTGAAAAGGAGGGAGTTGAATACATAATCAATGCCAAAATCGGTTATTATTAGTTAGAACCTTCAACTTCTTTCTCATTGATTATGTAGAATCCAAAGTGAAGAACCCATCAACTTCTTCCTCATTAGAAGCCTTCAACTTCTTCCTCATTAATTATGTAGAATCCAAAGTGAAGAACCCATCAACTTCTTCCTCATTGATTATGTAGAATCCAAAGTGAAGCAATAAATTTCAACCACCTCTTATCCTCTTCATCTTCCTCCCTTATAATCCACCACCTATAACAATGAGTACTTGCCTTTCCCATTATACCATCCAAGTGTACAACGAAATCGAGCTGATTCCCGCCGCCAAACGTCGTCTTACTGTTGCCGTTGGATGCAGACGACCCCGATTTTTTCCACCGCCGCCCAGACTAACTCGGTATGTGCGTGGCTATCAATTCGTTCTTGCTTCACTGGGTTCATGCTTGCATTAGACTCATCTTAATGCTACTCATTATTACTAGGAGTCAATCGATACAACCTCATTCTCACATAATTGACATAGTATTGTTATTGTAATAATAAGATGATTGATGAGTTGATGTAGTATCATATCAACACGTCGATCATTGATTTAGAGGCATCTCTACATCAATCATAATCTAATACACAACTAATAATGGAAAATAATAGAAGAACACTAACACGGACAACAACAGATGTGAAACATCAAAATTAGAAACAATCACAACAAAGGGTAAGAGCAATAATAGATTGTTAAGTGTGTTGGACTTTGTTTCCAGCTTGCTATATAGTGATACTATGTATTAAAGCGCTAAAACTGTTATCTCATGTGTATGTCACCTTTTATCTATGATATAATAATACCTCACATTTTACCAAAAAAAGGGCAAGAGCAACAAACTCAACAATGTAGACGAGAGAAAACAAAGGAGAAACTAGCACAAGATCGAACAATAAAATACGATATCTCACTATTTGTATAGTTTCACGTACAAAAAAAAAATCACGTACAAAAGTTGAGAAAACAAAAAATATAAAATAGGAGAAAAAAAAATGTAGAGAGGGGAGTGTAGTTTCATTGTCATCAAGGTACATCTAACCATGTTTGAAACTTTCTATTTCATCGATCAATAGTGAAAGTTTCATATATTTATAGTGGATCCCCTTTTTTCTCTCATACATGTATGAAATCGATTCCTTACATTAGAAACCGATTTCATATAAGGAACTTTATTCTCTAACTCAATGACATGAAACTCCTTATATGTTATCATTGCTATTGCCCTAATACTATTTATTACTACCTTTGTTCATAATCTTTTGCCCCATTTCATCATTATTTGTGAGAGTATTTTAATGAAACGGGACAAAAGATAGTGAAAGAAGAGAGTATTAAAGTCATGTGTTCTGCTCTGTTTGGGCCAAGCAACTAAACCAACCGACAAATAAAATTAAGAAACGAGGGAGTCTATTAAAAAACAAACACAATCAATTAACAAAATTTTTAATTAAAAAAAAACTCAACCAATTAAGAAAGAAGAGAGAAAAGAGGAAATACTTATCAACTCCACCTCGCTTCATCATCCTCTTCCATTAATCTTCCCCTTCCATAGTTCATAACTGT
Organism: Agrostemma githago; assembly: GCA_958450325.1. Taxonomy (NCBI): domain Eukaryota; kingdom Viridiplantae; phylum Streptophyta; class Magnoliopsida; order Caryophyllales; family Caryophyllaceae; genus Agrostemma; species Agrostemma githago. Next base: position 54,086,198 of record OY288258.1, on the reverse strand, counting down.
ATTATCACCTACAACAATGGATATAAAAGTTATTATAGAGCATGAACCTCAATATGTCACCCAAGTGTACAACCAAAGCGACCGATTAGACCTACAACCAAAACTCAATATGAACCTCAGTGTACCACCCAAATAGAATTAGAGTTTCCCTACCATTCATTTAACATACATGTTATATATATATTTATGCAACTTGAATCGTCCAATCTTTCTAACCTCCGTCTTATTCAGAATTTAGGAATGTCTGTGGAAGTAACTAAAATTAAAAAGACATGAAATCAAAACAAAAAATGCATAAATTAATACTCCAATAAAATAAATATTGGACAATGAAGCAAAAGACAGAATTGCGATTTACAAAGGCCATAAAACAATATATTTCCGTGCGGTGTACGGGTGTGTCGACTAGTTATCTTCTAATAAAGATTTGTGTTCTGCTATGATTGGGCAAAACAACTAAACCAGCGGACAAACAAAATTAAGAAAGGAGAGAGTATGTTAAAAAACAGAGGCAATCAATTAACAAATTTTTTTAATTAAAAAAACCCAATCAATTAAGAAAGAAGAGACAAAAGAGGAAAAATTCCTTAGCTCACACCTCGCTTCATCTTCCCCTTCTATTCATCCTCTCCCTTCCATAATTTATTAATAAGTGTATCATCACCTACAACAGTGAATATAAAAATTATTACTGAACATGAACCTCAAAATGCCACCCAAGTGTACAACCAAAGCGATTCGATTAGACCTACAACCAAACCTTAATATGAACCTCAGTGTACCACCCAAATAGAATTAGAGTTTGCGGTTAATACACCAATTAAAGGGGAAAAGAGAAAGTTAGACAAGAGGTAAGTGAACAATTATTACTTACATCAACTACAAGTAATACATTGCTTATATTTTAAGAACAACACTAATACACCCAAAATGTGTTATAGGTCTGAAGTGGTAGTAAAAGAAGCAACCGTAACAATAGAAACATAGAAGAAAAAATGCCAAGATTTGAAAATCCTAACTAAAGACATGAGAGAAAAATTAAGAAAGATCAAAGCCATAATTCAAGATGATTACGTTCTCCAATAAAAGTTAAAAAAAATGAATTACTCACGTTCTTTCAAACACACTTTCAGTCTAATTCACCTTACTATACTTGTGGTGACATAAATCAAACATGTCACTACAAACAAAACGGACAAAACGGACAAATGAACCAAGTGTGTCAACGTGACTAAAATGTACCATGTACCAAATATAGCAAGCTGAAACTACCAACGTACTAAGCACCCAACATATCATCACACCAACATGGCCAAACGTAGCGATCATCACTACCACACGCCAAAAACAAATGTATGAGATATATACCAACGTCACAAATGATGGAATGGTGTTCCGAAACAAATGCACACAAGACTCCAAAACAAATTCTCCTTCAAAACAAAATATGGCCAAATGTACCGTCGTACCAAATTGTTCAAAAGGACACAACGCCATAAACAAAACAACGTCTCACTTGAGTCAACAACGGTGTCATGACACCACAAATTTGCCCACACCAAGGCACAACAACTGAAGTCGAAACAATCAATACCAACGTTCTAAGCGAGCCCAAAACACCTCCATCATCAGGTGCAAATGTTAGACTAACAAGTCCAACCCAACAGCTCCAAAGAACACAAAATAATCAACTCCCGTCGAAGTTCCAAATGACCCCACCCGAGGTCCCAACGACTCTCTTTCAAGAGCCCCAAACAGCTCCATCTGGAGCCCCAAATCGCCTACTACGCGGGGTGCAAACCGCCTCATTGAGGCGCAGAAACAACGGTCAATAGCTTGTCTTGAGAATCTTGTAGTTCGACCCGCACAGGCGAAAACTCCACCTTACCGTCAACACTATCATCCTCACACAAGCCTACCAACCCCAAATTATCTAGATGATCATTGAATGAACCAAACTGGATGTGCCTCGATGTATCGCCCAAACATCTAAGTCGCATATGCCCGAACTTAGACCCATGAGAGCCAGACGAACGACTACGGTCAACACAGTACCACGAAGGACATAAAGTGCTCCTTGAACCAAACTGGATGTGCCTCGACGTATCGCCCAAACATCTAAGTCGCATATGCCCGAACTTAGACCCAAGAGAGCCAGACGAACGACTACGGTCAACACAGTACCACGAAGGACATAAAGTGCTCCTTCCCTGACACCTCTCCAAGTAGCCAACGAACCTCTACCCACGCACAAAGTTCCACCATCACCTTGAAAACTGTAGCCCTGATCGACTAGCATCCCAAGTGACACAAGATTTTTCTTCAACTTTGGAACATGCCTAACACCCTCTAGGAAGACAACAACACCATCATGTGTTTTAACCCGAATACTCCCAACTCCCACAATCTCACAAATGGACCCGTCAGCCATGGTAACACTATCCCCATGTGAAGCTTCGTAAGACTCGAACCATTGCCTAACAAGACACATATGGAAAACGCACCCCGTGTCTAGAATTTAACTATCCAAAGGATGTGGAACAACATCAACAACGAGAACTAAATCTTCCTTAGAGTCGCACTCGGCACCTTTATGTGCAACAACAGAAACACCAGCATCCTTCAACCTAGGACACTTGTCTTTCCAATGACCAGGTTCCTTACAATAATTGCAGATATCTTTCCGAGATTTCCTAGACTTGGTTTTACCCTTACTAGGTCCCTCCGACTTCACAACAAGTCCCATAGGACTACTGTCTAGAACATTACCTGACGCTACTCGGCGCAAATCCCTAGTGTGAAGCGCTGACCTTACTTCCTCCAGGGTCAAAGTATCTTTACCAACCACAAATGACTCAACAAAAGTCTCAAACGAATTTGGCAAAGAAACTAACAAAATCAAGGCAGCATCCTCATCATCTATCTTAACATCTATATTACGCAAATAAAGTAAAATAGAGTTAAGTCAGTCTAGATGTTTCTTCAGAGACGTACCTTCCTGCATACGAAGACCGAACAAACGCTGCTTTAGAAGCAACTTGTTGGTTAGAGTCTTTGTCATGTACAAGGACTCCAACTTCAACCACAAACCAACAGCAGTTTCTTCATCGGCAACCTCAATAATCACATCATCATATAAACCCAACAAAATTAAAGAATGCGCCTTCTCCTCCAAGGCCACCTCTGCTTCTGTCTTCGCCTTATCTTGTGATTTTTCTTTTGCCTTTGACAGAACAGATCAGACGCCTTGCTGTCTCAGCAAAACTCTCATCTTCAACTGCTACAACCCAAAACTATTACTCCCGGTGAACTTATCAACGTTTAATACTGTTGCTCCGGACATCTTCTCACCAAAAATCAACAGACCCAAATAACGCCTAACTCAGCGGAAGCAGAACCTGGAGCTCTGATACCAGTTTGTTGTAACGAAGGCGTCCCGTTACCAACGGTTTGTTGACTACGCGAGAAGAACAAAATAGCGAACAAACAATATTTAAACTGAGACACGGAATTACGTGGTTCACCAGCAAAATCACTGGCTACGTCCACACCGACAAGGTGAACAATATTCACTACTGTGGAGATAATAGTACAACTCCGTGGAACTCTCTCTAAGACGATGCTTAAGAGACTCCAATTTAGGGTTGATTACTAAGGTGGAAGGGTGATCTCTATTTATACAAAAAGAATCACCCTCACTTAGTTAATCTATCGATGTGAGATAATTTTTTCTATTCTTTAGATGTGGGACAAACCACATTCTAACAAAATACATCATCTTATTTCTACACCTAGTTCGACATTCAACCCGAGTATCGAATACGACAATTGCTAGTCATTAATCCTAACAGTATGAAAAATAAAACAAGCATGAAGATGAAGATGATTAAACGGATGATACCTTAATCCCAAGGTATTCTACAGCTGCGTGATTCTACAACATAGCGAGTGTGACTATACAGCATAATGAGTGTGACTATACAACTGAATATGTGACTACAATGAGTGTACAACTGCGTGATTCTACAACTTAATGAGTGTGACTATAAAATATAATGAGTGTGACTATACAACTAAAAGTGTGTGACCTTGCAATTCTGCAAAAACATTACGCATGATGAATGACGGGCGGGGATTTGTCGCGGAATCCCCACCGATCAAATAAAGTAGCCCGCTATTCCTACGGTAGATAGGGCAAGTCGGGTCGAATCCACGGGGACGGTGATGTATTGCCTAAACTAAGGTCGCCTAAAAACTAGACTCGGTCAACGGACTAAACTATCCTAAAGAATGATAGAAGGGGAAGAGAGCTAGACTAAGGACTATGACTAAGGAAAACAAACAAGGAAAAAGGGCTAGGATTAGGTCGGGGTCAAAGGGGTAACGTAGTGGTCGAGGGAGAACTAGAGAGGAGGAGGTAGTAGGGTGATCTAGGTCGGTCCGGGCTCTCGCGACTTGGACCAACCTAGAGGTTCCACCTAGAACCCATCGAGGCGACACACACGACAAACGGGGTTCTAGCGCGCTATGGTCCTAGGTCCAATCCGGGCTCTCGCAACTTAGACTTGACCTAGGGGTCGTCCTCACCGGGCTCTCGCAACTTAATGAGGGAACCGAACCCACAACAAACTAACACCCACAAAGAAAGGCAAGAAAAACAAGCATTCCAACCTACTTAGTCTTTCAAGCAATTCAACAAACATGTGATGTGCATAAACCAAGAAGAAACCCAAATCTTCCACCCATCATCTCTAACAAACCCTTAATCACCCAATTAACACCCTAATCACCCTACTAACCCTAGCAAGAACACTACTCTATCATTATTAAACTATAACTAACAAAAACAAGATGAATCAAACTAAGAACCAAAACAAACATAAACAATCTAATGAAAACTATGAACTACAAACATTAAGATGAACAAAGATTGAAACTTGGAAGAACAAAACAAGAATAAGAGAAAGGAGGAAGGATTATACCATAATAGAGGAAGAAGAAAGGAAGAAACTTGCATTAATGAGAAGAATCCAATACAAACGCCCTAGGTTGTCAATCTTGGGTGATTCTTGAAGAATCGGGCGGGGATTTGTCGCGGAATCCCCACCGATCAAATAAAGTAACCGGCTATTCCTACGGTAGATAGGGCAAGTCGGGTCGAATCCACGGGGACGGTGATGTATTGCCTAAACTAAGGTCGCCTAAAAACTAGACTCGGTCAACGGACTAAACTATCCTAAAGAATGATAGAAGGGGAAGAGAGCTAGACTAAGGACTATGACTAAGGAAAGCAAACAAGGAAAAAGGGCTAGGATTAGGTCGGGGTCAAAGGGGTAACGGAGTGGTCGAGGGAGAACTAGAGAGGAGGAGGTAGTAGGGTGATCTAGGTCGGTCCGGGCTCTCGCAACTTGGACCAACCTAGAGGTTCCACCTAGAACCCATCGAGGCGACACACACGACAAACGGGGTTCTAGCGCGCTATGGTCCTAGGTCCAATCCGGGCTCTCGCAACTTAGACTTGACCTAGGGGTCGTCCTCACCGGGCTCTCGCAACTTAATGAGGGAACCGAACCCACAACAAACTAACACCCACAAAGAAAGGCAAGAAAAACAAGCATTCCAACCTACTTAGTCTTTCAAGCAATTCAACAAACATGTGATGTGCATAAACCAAGAAGAAACCCAAATCTTCCACCCATCATCTCTAACAAACCCTTAATCACCCAATTAACACCCTAATCACCCTACTAACCCTAGCAAGAACACTACTCTATCATTATCAAACTATAACTAACAAAAACAAGATGAATCAAACTAAGAACCAAAACAAACATAAACAATCTAATGAAAACTATGAACTACAAACATTAAGATGAACAAAGATTGAAACTTGGAAGAACAAAACAAGAATAAGAGAAAGGAGGAAGGATTATATCATACTAGAGGAAGAAGAAAGGAAGAAACTTGCATTAATGAGAAGAATCCAATACAAACGCCCTAGGTTGTCAATCTTGGGTGATTCTTGAAGAATCCCTTAATACAAGTACTAAACTATGATTAACTAACTAATTACCGACTAATCTACACTAATCTAATCTAATCTAACCTAAAACTATCTAGGGTTTAAGGAGAGGTGAAGAAAATAGCATAAGATGGGGTCTTAATACAAGAGGGGGGTATATATAGGGTTTAAGAATGAAAGGAGAAGGAAGGAACAAAACACGGGTGAACTGGGCACTTTCCCGATCCGGATTTCATGTTCCCGATCGGGAACACCCCACAGAAGACGGTCTTTGCTTTCCTCTTTATTCCCGATCGGGATGAGGCCATACCCGATCGGGAATAGTCTTGTAGGCCTCCAAAATGATCTTTTCGGTCCCTCCTTGGTTCTCATGGCCTTCTCATCGATTCTCGGGACTCGGGATCGGGTCTCGGAGGCTCGGGATTGGGTCCCAAGGTCTCGGGGTCGATTCCAAGGCGTCGAATCATCGTTCCTTAGCTTCGTTGGCTCCAAAATGCACATGTATTGAGTCGGAATCACTCCAACTCTTCATGAACGGTCTCGGGAACCTGAAACGAGCTAAAGGAAACATAAGAAGCCCATAAACCGCTCCAAGGGAGCGGTTCCACAAGGAAAATGGGACCAAAACACTACAAATAGGCACTACAAACGACACTTATCAACTCCCCCACACTTAACCCTTACTCGCCCTCGAGTAAGCACAAGCTAAATACTAATCTAACCGAGCGGGTATTAGCGCACCCTACGCCCTTTCAACTCACGCGAGTGCACTTAGAGGAGAAGTGCACTCCGCAAGGCAAGTGGGGTCTTGCGACAAAATCGTGGGTGCAACCGGACACAAAACACAAAAACAAACAAGCACATAAACAACAAACAAACAAACAAACAAAAGGTTGCACCCAAAGGAAAAACAAATACCGCTTCCCTCTAAAAGCGGTGAATGAAACACCGGTTTAGGACTCGAGGTAAGCGACAATGTTCCCAAGCTAGACATACAAACCAAGGTGAACTAAACCCTAATAGCATGACGACAAAGCAATAAAAACGTTGGTAACTTACCTAGGTCCTCCTAACTTTCTAAAAACGTACTACGGGACGTTCGGCGGAGATGGAAAGTGATGAATCACGGTGTTAATTGACAGAGTAGGTAAGTGAGACCCCGCCTCCTTTAGCGTGAGCCAAGAGGGTCTTCTCATGTCTTAAATCGCCTAACTAGTCCAAGTAAAAAGGTGGAAGTATGCAAAATGAGGGAAGACCGACTAATGCCGCTATCATCCTTCCTCGGGACTCGGTCCTTTGGTAGGCTCTTCACGGCAAAACTCGGAAAAAGGCTTATTTTGTGTTTTTTTTCTTTTTGTGAGACGGGTTTTCTTTTGGCATTCTTTTCTTTTTGCATTTTTTTTTGCTTTGTTTTTGCCATGCCTTTCTTTTTCTTCTTTTCTATTTTTCTTTTTGGCTTTTGTGCCCTTTTCTTTTTCTTCATTCTTTTCTTTCTTTCATTTTCTTTTCTTTGCCCCTTTTTGGCAAGATTTGGCATTTTCGGCATATCTTTGTATGACAGGAAAGAGAGAATCAACACATTGCATTTTATTGTGTGGAATGTGCGTAGGGGTAGGTAGATGGGTGAGTCGGGACGGCGCCTTCCCTTCAAACCCACAAAAAGTGGAGAACTTGGACTAGTCAAAACGATCCTAAACACGGTCACCTAGGGGACGGGACTCGGTAACCAAGTCCTATTCACACCGTGGGTGGTCATAATGGTCAAAATGCAAATCCCGCAGTAAATCCCTAGTAAGCTAGGTGGACTCAAGGTAAAGGACCAACGAAATCATTGATTTAGGGTCATTCTAATAGATTAAAGTCCAAGACTCGATTTATACAACTAGGAAAGGAAAGTAGCTACTCACACACTAGCCTCTAAACCGGGTTTTCGAAAACCATTTACATACAAGACACAAATACACACACAAACAAAGACTCAACGAGAACGAAAGAAAAAGAAGTAAAAGCAACAAAACACAAACAACACAAAACGAACACAAACACAACACAAACACCACCCCGAACTTCCAAATGAGCAACCAATCATCCACAAACTTTACAAAGCTCCACCCGAGCACACCACAACACATATCTCCTCCAAACTTCACAAGAAACAAAGAGGAAAAAGGGTTGAAAAGATGTTACCGGGTGTCTTGAAAGCTCTCCAAGGCTAGCGGTGATTAAGCGACCTATAAGGAAAAAGGGAGGCAAAACACGCACACAAACAAATATACGACACAAAGACACAAAATGAAAACACACAAAAGAAAAATCTTTTTGATTTTTGTGAAATTTTTTCAAATTTTTAGGGTTTTTAAGATTTTTTTCGGAAAAACTACGAAAATAAAACTAACTATACTAGAATATCGCTCCCCCACACTTAAATCGAGCCATGTCCTCATGCTCGATCGTAGGGTGCGGAGAGACAAAAGAAAAAGAAAAGAAACTGCGAAAATAAAGCTAAAACTCAACAAAAAAAGATGAAGAAAAGGTAGAAGGTGTCCGGCCGGGGTGTAGTCAAGTCACCATGGGCCGAGACAAGAAAAAGATATGGCTGGGGGAAGAAAATAAAAAGAAGGAAATAAAAGGAAATGGGAGGGGAGGGCTAGGTGTAATTAAGTCACCTAGCCCGGATTCCGCCTAAATCCGCCTAAATCCTCAAAAAAAGAAAAAGTGAAAAACTTGTAAAATTTGGATTTTTCGATTGACTCTCGACGCAATCACATCGTCGGGATTCGGGAGCAACCACTACCGAGCCCTCGAAGGCCACCATGACACAAAATAAGGGGAAGGGAATAAACAAAGGAAAACAAGCAACAAAAACGGAAAAGAAAGGATAGTTGCCGTACCATAAGTTAGCAACTCACTCTCTCCATCGTCTCATGGATCAATATAGGCACTTGCTTGTCTTCATCATTGCTATCCCGCTTCAAGCTTGATAGAACCGCATGGTGGAGGTAGTAATGGTGCGAGGGGGTGGAAATTGATGTGGATCTCGGTGGAAGGTGAGGTGTACGGATCATATGATAGGAGTAAGGAGGAGTGGGGAGGTTGGGAGGGGGTGTAGTGGATGGGTGGAGTCAAAGGGGACCATCCCGGTCGGGATGGATGGTCCCGATCGGGTTGATAAACCCTTCCCGATCGGGAAGCCCTCGTCCCGGTCGGGAATGCACTCCAGTGAATCCGATTTTCAGCACCGTCATCCCGATCCGGATGGCTCCTTCCCGGTCGGGATTCTTCATCCTTCCCGGTCGGGATGAGTCTTCTTTGCTTCCCCATGGCCCAAAAGCTTATCAAAACTTCAAAAACCGACTTCCTCGCTCGCAAACCAAACTCCATCATCAACCACTCCTTTCTAGGAGTCACCTTCACTTCACCTATCACAATAAACTCAATCTATACATCAAATTCACTCCCTCACATCGCTCATCAAGATACCAAATCAATCACAAGAATCCCACAAAAACAAAGGAAGTCCTAGAAACAAAAATCACAAATACAAGCACAAGAATTCTAAAGAAGAGAGGAGGGGAATATACAACATGACGGTTCTTTTAGGAACTCCGTCAAACCTAGGATGGTGGGCTCCATTCTTCAACCATAGCCCTCAAGGGCACGGAGGAGCAAGTCGAACGCGCTACCGACATCATAGTGAAGGCCCAAGAAGCGCTCGAGCTTTACCGACCTCCACGGCCTCCAAGGAGGAGGCAAGAAGTAGGAATCCCAAGACCCGACATCATCTTCAAAGTAGTCTCCGGGGTCTCTCCATCCTACGAGCTTCACCGAACTCTTCTTCCCTAAGCATTGCCTCCAATCACAAGCAAGCTTCATCTCCAAGAATCGAGGCACAAAGAGCGGTTTTGGCCACATCTCTTCATTGCACACCCCCACACTTGCCTCAAGTTGTGGTTCCCCATCTTCATCACTCGGCCCCACATCATCTTGGAGGATAGGATCGAAACTTCTACCGGCGGTTTCAATCTCCTCCAAGTCATTGCTTGGCTCACTTTCTAGGGGCTCTTGATGCTTATCCACATTTTCGCACAAGGGCAACTCGAGGCTAACAATCTCACCCAACAACTCTACAAACTCCACCAAACCATCCCACTCACTATCCTCCACCAATTCCTCACCAAAGATGCCTTCACCAAGAGTCATCTCCTCATTCGTCTCTTTTTGGGTAGACGATTGAGGTTCTTCAAAGCAAATCTCTCTTTCAAAGGGAACTACATCGGCGGCTTCGTGATTAGGTTGCTCCTCTCTCTCAAGTGGGCACCCTCCATCTAAATACGATGCTCGGGATAAAGACATTACGGTTTGAACCGATAATGCATCTAAATGAGCATTCCTCGCCTCGTTTGCCCTTCGAAGTTGGACCCATAATTCATTTTGTTGTTTTTGAATTTGGGTGACCATTTCTTGGTTGCTCTTTTGCAATTGAAGAAGCGATTGAAACTCCTCCATGTCGGGCAATTGGTGATCATTGGGGTCTTTTAAAGCTCCTTCATAATCTTGATGATGCCCAAAGGGTGGGGCATCATATTGTTGGTAGTGGGGTTGGGGTGGTTGGTAGTATTGTGGGTCGTAGGGTTCATATTGTGGTTGGGGTGGAGGGTAATATTGTGGGTCTTGAGGGTATTGGCTTCCATAAGATGAATCTTGATCGAACATGGTGGTTTCACAATCATAGCTCGAGTAATAGCCACCATGATCGTAAGAGTGATAGTCGTCCACTTGTTGGTAGCCGTTTTCATACTCTTGAAGATCATACCCACTAGAATCACCCCAAGAAGCTTGATAATGGTAGGGGGACGTCATGTCATACCCTTGGTTCATGGAAGAAGAGTGGTAGCTCATATCGGCTCCCGAGTGTGTGGAGTTTAGATCAAACCCCATGCTTGCTCGAAAATCGTAGTCCATACCCGGTTGGAAACCACTCATTCTAGCAACCGTCCGTTTAAGCGGCTCTGAGTCGCAAGAAGAAGATAATCACCGCCTCTAAGCACAAACTGTAGACTAAGAACAAACGTGAGAAGTCTAGTGCTTTTTGGGCACTAGACAAGAGAGAAGTAAACCGCACACACACAAGAAGCAAAGTAACCAAAAAGAAAAAAAAGAAAACACAAACACAAAGACAAAGTCAAGTAAATAGGAAAACAAAGTCCAAACTAGCACCGTCCCCGGCAACGGCGCCAATTGACGGGCGGGGATTTGTCGCGGAATCCCCACCGATCAAATAAAGTAACCGGCTATTCCTACGGTAGATAGGGCAAGTCGGGTCGAATCCACAGGGACGGTGATGTATTGCCTAAACTAAGGTCGCCTAAAAACTAGACTCGGTCAACGGACTAAACTATCCTAAAGAATGATAGAAGGGGAAGAGAGCTAGACTAAGGACTATGACTAAGGAAAGCAAACAAGGAAAAAGGGCTAGGATTAGGTCGGGGTCAAAGGGGTAACGGAGTGGTCGAGGGAGAACTAGAGAGGAGGAGGTAGTAGGGTGATCTAGTTCGGTCCGGGCTCTCGCAACTTGGACCAACCTAGAGGTTCCACCTAGAACCCATCGAGGCGACACACACGACAAACGGGGTTCTAGCGCGCTATGGTCCTAGGTCCAATCCGGGCTCTCGCAACTTAGACTTGACCTAGGGGTCGTCCTCACCGGGCTCTCGCAACTTAATGAGGGAACCGAACCCACAACAAACTAACACCCACAAAGAAAGGCAAGAAAAACAAGCATTCCAACCTACTTAGTCTTTCAAGCAATTCAACAAACATGTGATGTGCATAAACCAAGAAGAAACCCAAATCTTCCACCCATCATCTCTAACAAACCCTTAATCACCCAATTAACACCCTAATCACCCTACTAACCCTAGCAAGAACACTACTCTATCATTATCAAACTATAACTAACAAAAACAAGATGAATCAAACTAAGAACCAAAACAAACATAAACAATCTAATGAAAACTATGAACTACAAACATTAAGATGAACAAAGATTGAAACTTGGAAGAACAAAACAAGAATAAGAGAAAGGAGGAAGGATTATACCATACTAGAGGAAGAAGAAAGGAAGAAACTTGCATTAATGAGAAGAATCCAATACAAACGCCCTAGGTTGTCAATCTTGGGTGATTCTTGAAGAATCCCTTAATACAAGTACTAAACTATGATTAACTAACTAATTACTGACTAATCTACACTAATCTAATCTAATCTAACCTAAAACTATCTAGGGTTTAAGGAGAGGTGAAGAAAATAGCATAAGATGGGGTCTTAATACAAGAGGGGGGTATATATAGGGTTTAAGAATGAAAGGAGAAGGAAGGAACAAAACACGGGTGAACTGGGCACTTTCCCGGTCGGGATTTCATGTTCCCGATCGGGAACACCCCACAGAAGACGGTCTTTGCTTTCCTCTTTATTCCCGATCGGGATGAGGCCATACCCGATCGGGAATAGTCTTGTAGGCCTCCAAAATGATCTTTTCGGTCCCTCCTTGGTTCTCATGGCTCGGGATCGGGTCTCGGAGGCTCGGGATTGGGTCCCAAGGTCTCGGGGTCGATTCCAAGGCGTCGAATCATCGTTCCTTAGCTTCGTTGGCTCCAAAATGCACATGTATTGAGTCGGAATCACTCCAACTCTTCATGAACGGTCTCGGGAACCTGAAACGAGCTAAAGGAAACATAAGAAGCCCATAAACCGCTCCAAGGGAGCGGTTCCACAAGGAAAATGGGACCAAAACACTACAAATAGGCACTACAAACGACACTTATCAATGAAGATGATGATAGGATGAAGATGAAGATGTTCATCAAACTTTCGTCATTCATCAAGCTTGAAGATGAAGATGTTCTTATTTTTTGTTGGATGAATGAAGCTTGAAGATGAAGAAACTTTTTTTGTTGAATGAATGAATTTTGAAGATGAGGATGTTTTTTTTGTTGAATGAATGGATCTTGAAGATGATGATGCTTTTTTTTTGTTTGATAGATGAAGACGAAGATGAGAGAGATGAGAGAGCATCAAGTGGTAAGGAGTGAGAGTAGTTGTAAGAAGTGAGAGTTTGATTAAGGGGAGGGTTGCTTTTCTCCTTTTCTCTCTCCACTGCTGCTGTGTCAGTAAACTGACATCTTCTTTTCTCCTTTTTTTTAACACATCATCCATCTAAGTCATCCATCCAACCCAAGATCAAGGGTCAACAACACAACTTCTCAACTTCCCAATCCACCACCAACTCCCTTGATATATATATTGATATTGATTGATTATTTGATGGTTCAACATGGATAATCCGAACAGTCCTTTCTGAGGGTTTTGAGTTTTTGAGTTAACACTTTAGTTAAGACTTAAGAATATGTGAAAGACTCGGAAAATGGTTCTCAATAATTTCAAATATGATATATATGAAAACTAAATACTCAAGAAGAAAAATAGTCACCTCTTGCATAGGACCAAGAAATTGACTAGTACTCCCACCCTTCAACAGTCCCTTTTCACGTAACATTATTGCTTCATGTAGTTCTTTTAGATGGCCCACTTAGTAATTTGGTATATAAGAGTAATAGCAATGTACTAAGTCCATCTTCCTAGTTCATCTACTCTTTGTCATCACATGATTAAAATTTTTTAAATCCTGAAACAAGTAAGACTAAAAAGTAGAGTAAAATGATTAAAAGAAATATACTTTCACCATCCATGAAAAAAATGACTTGTACTAGTTTTATTATCACGACAGTTAAGGAAAACACAAAAATGGGGATGGAGACTCAAGTTGAAAATTGGCCTAATCAATGGTCAAGGGCTCGAGACCCGAAAGTGACATGATATTGTCTTACCCAACTATGACCCAAAAACTGACCCAACGTTGTTGTGAGTTTTGTGAGGATTATTACTGAAAGCAAGAATGCAATGGAAGAAGGGAGAATTAACTTAACTTTCATTGATGCAAAGTACTATGCTTAAATAGAAAAAATAATGAGTAAACTGACTCCATTACTCACGACTACTGTGATGCCTACAAACTAGGATCATCACTTACAGAAAATGCATCCTACAAAACAGCAAAACTGACTTACTAACTTAGCTAACAAACTGATCAAAGAGATAGGCCATGATCCATGATCCAAGGCCTTGACTAAGTTTATTCCTACATTGTAGGATCAACTCCTACTTTGTTTGAGATATTTGAAGTATATTCCAATACCTCCCCTTAATTCAAATGCTGCAAACACGAATTCTTTCGTTGAACATCTGATGCTTGGCCTGAGTCAGACCTTTGGTGAACAAGTCTGCGTTCTGTTCATTTGTGGTGCAGAACTTCAATTGAACCTTCCCTTAATTGACTAGACCTCTAATGAAATGGTGTTATACCTCTATATGCTTGGTCCTGCCATGATAAGCAGGGTTCCTGGTCATAGCTATGGCAGACCTATTGTCACACCAAATAACAGTAGCATATCTTTGCACATTCCCTAAATCTGCCAGCAGTTTTCTTAGCCAAACAATTTGTCTTGCTGATGCACATGCTGCTACATACTCTGCCTCACTTAATGACAATGCTACTGCGTCTTGTTTCTTTGAACTCCATATTATGGCCCCTAAACCCAATGTAAACACTGATCCTGATGTGCTTTTTCTATCATCAAGACTTCCTGCCCAGTCGCTATCAGTGTAGCCAACTAGCCTGAAGTTCTCAGAATGCTCATACCATATGCCTTTCTTTGTTGTTCCTAGAATGTATTTTAGGATTCTCTTTGCAGCTCCAAAATGTTGCTTTGTTGGACAATGCAGGAACCTGAAGACCACACTCACACTATATGGAATGTCGGGTCTGGTGTGAGTGAGGTAATTTAGACCTCTTACCATACTTCTGAACTTTTTTTCATCTGCTTCTCCAGTTCCATCTTCTCTTTGAATTTTCTCATTCACATTCATTTGTGTGATAGCTGTATCACACTCCTCCATCTTGAATCTCTTGAGCAGATCTCTGGCATACTTCTTCTAGCATACTGAAATCCCTTCTTCAGTTTGATTTATTTCTAACCCAAGAAAGTATTTCAACTTTCCTAAGTCAGTCATTTCAAATTCCTCTATCATGGCCTTCTTGAATTCACCTAACAACACTTGAGAAGAGCTTACATAGATTATATCATCCACATAAACACATATTATTAGAAAGCCTTCATTAGATGTCTTTCTTATGTATAGACTTGGCTCATTTTCACTTCTTTCATAGCCACTCTTTACAAAGAAAGCATCTAGCCTATCATACCAGGCTCTAGGAGCTTGCTTTAGCCAATATAGAGCCTTCTTTAGCCTATAGACCTTGTGCTCTTCATCCCTCTTGATGAAACCCAAGGGTTGCTCTACATAAACCTCTTCTTGAAGGTCTCCATTCAGGAATGCAGACTTAACATTGAATTGATAGATAGTAAGTTTGAGTTGAGGTGCCAAAGCCAGAATTACTCTTATTGTCTCGAACCTTGCTACTGGGGAGAAGGTTTCTTCAAAGTCAATGCCTTCTATCTGAACATACCCCTTTGCTACTAGTCTGGACTTGTGCTTTTGTACACTGCCATCCGTGTTGAATTTGCTTCTGAAAACCCACTTCAATCCAATCACATTTTTGTTGACTGGTGCATCAACCAACTCCCAGGTTCTATTCCTCTGAATGCTCCTGATTCCATCCTCCATGGCTAGCTGCCAATCCTCCTTCTTGGCTGCTTCATCAAAGTCAACAGGCTCCTCAGCAACTAAAGTAAATCCACACGTTGCATAAATTTCTTCCTGAGATTTCATCTTCCTTGGAGTTGAATCATAAGAAGAAGAGGAGTCTTCTGATGTGTCTTCTCTTCGACTGTTTCCTGGTGTTAGAGGTGGAGATTCATCTCCATGATTCACACCTTGATCTCCTTCTTGCAGTGGCTCATTCCCATCCTCAAATGTGAATTCTCTTTGGTTTGTATCCTTTTGTGACCAGTCCCAGACTTCATCTTCAGAGAAAACTACATTTTTGCTGATGAGTATATTCCCATTCTCAGGATTATACAACCTGTAGGCTTTGGATTAAGTAGCATACCCTATAAACACACATTTTACTGACTTTTCCTCAAGCTTAGTCCTCAAATTAATCATGGCAGATGCTATACACCCAAATACTCTTAGATGATCTATATTTGGTCTTCTACCTTTCTAGATTTCATAAGGTGTCCTGTCCTGAACAGCCCTAGTGGGTGAGATGTTCAAGATGTACACTGCAGTTGACACTGCTTCCCCCACAGATCATTAGGTAGTCTCTTCCCCCTTAGGATACTCCTTGCCATCTCAACTACAGTCCTATTCTTTCTCTCAACCACATCGTTTTGCTCTGGTGTATATGGAGCAGTTAACTCCTTATTTACTCCCTGATCCTCACAAAAACTTGTGAACTCTTTGGATGTAAACTTACCTCCCCTATCTGTTCTAAGACATTTGAGACACTTTCCACTCCGATTCTCTATCATAGCTTTGAATTTTTTAAAGTACTCAAATGACTCAGACTTATTTTTTAGGAAGTACACCCAGCTCATTCTACTAATGTCATCTGTAAACAACAAGAAGTATCTACTTCCACCTAATGATTCTATTTGCATATGACCACAGAGGTCTGCATGAACCAACTCTAAGCACTCATTTGCCCTCCAAGCTTTACCAATTGGAAATGACCCTTTTGATTGCTTCCCATAAACACACCCTTCACACAAATTAATCTCACCAATCTGTGGTAACCCATTCACCATCTCTTTACTGCTCAAGAGTTTTAAACTCTGCATATTTAAATGACCAAATCTGAGATGCCAAAGCTTTGCTGTTTCATCCACTTTTACAGCTAAAGTTTTGCTCACATTCTTGACTAAGTCTAGACTGAACATCTTATTCCTACCCATATGTGTGATTGCTACAACTTCATTAGTTTTCTTATCCTTAATTTCACATGACTCATTATCAAATATCAATGACAAACCACACATAAGTAACTGCCCTACACTTAGTTTGATGTTACCTTGCTCAGTTTTGATAGCCACAGTTCCAACTGCTTATCATCACCCAACCTTACCTTGCTCTTTCTTGCCTCATCCAGGTTTCTGAACATAGACTTGGTACTTGACATGTGGTTTGAACATCCACTGTCAATGTACCAGACATTCCTACCAGCATCTATTGAGATTTCTGCAGTTAGGAAAACTTTTTCCTCCGTCTCAGCAACAATTGCCTTTTGATCCATCTTCTTTTCATTCTAATCCTTCTCCTTATTCCAACAATTTGCTTCTTTGTGACCTGGCTTATTGCAGTAGTAGCATTTGATTGGACCTCTTGCTTGAGTGTCCTTTGTTTAGCCTTCAGATTGTTGTGCATGGTGAGTGACCAGAAGTTCTGCCACCACGTCCACCACACCCTATACCTATAAAGCCTCCCCTTCCTCTACCTTTGTTGCCACCTCTGCCAAATCTTTCTTAGGAAAGATCATCCTTGGCTTGAAAGGTCTAAAATGCCTTCTTCTCCTTCTTTTCTGAGGATCTAGTTACCCTTTCTTCATGCGCCTGCAACGACCCCATTAGCTCATCAAAGGTATACTTTTCTAAGTCCTTTGATTCTTCAATCGCAGTCACAATGTGATCATATTTGCTTGTCAAGCTTCTCAGAATCTTCCCAACAATGCGCTCATCTGTTATTTTCCCTCCATATGCCTTCATCTGCTGCACTACCCTCGACACTCTAGATAGAAAATCTTGCACAGATTCCTTGTCATTCATGAGAGCAGTCTCAAACTCTCTCCTTAGTGTTTGTAGTCTCACCTTGGCTACTTTTGTGTCACCTAGATACTCAGCTTTCAGAGTATCCTAGGCCTTCTGAGAGGTAGTTGCAGGTGCAATCCTAGAGAAGGAAGGCCTACTGGATCAGGAACAGAGCCTTAGCGTCGTTCTTCCTCTTTTCTTTGAGTGTTGCATCAGCTGGCTCATCTGGTTTTGGATCATCAAACCCACTTTCAACCAACTCCATAACTCTTGTGATATGATCAGAGTTTTCATCTTCAACTCCCAAAATTGATACTTCACTCCCTTGAAGATTGGCAATTATGAGAGACTATTTGAGTTTGATCCAGTTGAAGCCATATCAAGTTCTTAGGACGTGAACCTGGAGGCTCTGATACCAATTTGTTGTGAGTTTTGTGAGGATTTTACTGAAAGCAAGAATGCAATAGAAGAAGGGAGAATTAACTTAACTTTCATTGATGCAAAGTACTATGCTTAAATAGGAAAAATAATGAGTAAAATGACTCCATTACTCATGACTACTGTGATGCCTAAAAACTAGGATCATCACTTACAGAAAATGCATCCTACAAAACAGTAAAACTGACTCACTAACTTAGCTAACAAACTGATCAAAGAGATAGGCTATGATCCATGATCCAAGGCATTGACTAAGTTTATTTCTACATTGTAGGATCAACTCCTACTTTGTTTGAGATATTTGAAGTATATTCCAATAACGTGAATGACGACCAGACACAAAACAACCTAATCCATAAGTGACCCAACCCGAATATAACCAAAATAAGAATAAAATAGTAGGAATATACACTGCAATTAATAGATGCATTATGGAGATCGATGGAAAAAAGTAATCCTACAAGGCTAAATCCAATGCATCATGCACATCAAGAAACGCATATGTTTTAAAATCAAATGATCAAGAGCCTTTTATTTTCCTACTATTATTATAGTCGATGAATTACAATCATTTCCCACAGTAGTCGATGGATTACAATCATTTCCCACCATAGTCGATGATAGGACATATAAAAATTGTGCAGAGCACCGTCATTTAATTGGACACGATTAAGAATAATCATTCATGAAAGTTCATTCCATAAAATCGTCAGAAATTTAAAAGAGAATACTCAGGCACATTACGACGCCATCAACTACGACGCTGAGAACATCCGGACCACTCATCAAAACTTGACTCACCCAATGAGAACTATAATACTCCCTCCGATTTCGAATGATTTTCCCTGTTTTCTAATCGGACTGAAACACCTCTTCTTCCCTATTTCTATTTTGGGTCATTTACTTTCTGCAACTTTACTCTTTTACGTACCCTCACTATTTTCCTTATATTACACCACTTTTTCTCATTTATTTAATATAATAATCCTCTCTCATAAATCGAGGGAGTACGATAAATTCGAATTAACCCATAAAATTCAAACATAAAGAAGATTTTAAGCTACCTGAATGTCAACTTCAATAAGTTGCAGAAATTAGGACGAGAAGAGAAGCATAAGGTCCAAAAATTAGGGCGAGTGAAAACGTCAATAGGTTGCGTGTGCGGTGGTTAAGGTAAGCATAAACGTTAGTAGCCGGATCGGATTTTGAAACTTCAATGACTAGGTAGGGTAAATGGAAGAGAGCGACCTGGAATGGCTAGGTAAAGTAAATGGAAGGGGCCGAATGTAAAAGGAAGGACAATTATCATGTGAACCTTATTACTCTAATAGAACGATCATGATGTGAAACCATTCTCTTTTACTACTAAGAACGGTTTAATTGATTTTACGTCGGGTTCACCAATTGGCGCACAAATCTCCATACTTGGCACACTTACGCTGAGCAGCAGCAGCGACCGCGCGACCAGGCAGAAAATCAGCCATCGAAGACTGAGTCAATGGGGACGACCCCGTCAGATCGACACACACATCACGCCCCCTATCCCAGGAATAAAGAAGCAAATCCGCCGGGCGTAGGGGCCTGTCGTGCCCATCAACCAAACCGACATCCACCTCCTTACCGGCCGAAATACCAGATCGGAAGCAGATATCCAAAAGAGTGTCGCGAACCAGGTTATGTCTATGCTTAATACCAAAGGTACCAGCACACGACACAACATGATCTCCAAAAATGTCCCCATTAAAAACTCGAGAACAGGCAGAACAAGGCTTTGGTACCGGGAACAAAGGGATACCCAATCGATAGCTAAGGACAGAGCGGTAAGTTCTCCCATTCATGGTCTGTCCCAGCCCGGAGATAGGTACTGCGCGCAACCAGTCAGACGTGTGAGCACCCTGCAGAGACTTCCACAAAGCCACTTGTTGTCGAGTCAAGGAGAAAACCGATTCTACCGAAGCAGCAACCTTCGTGAAATATATATCTGCCAATTTCTTCATGAGTTTGGGGGCAGCGACTTCACTAGGATTATAGGGAAGGTCGGAACCGGTGGTCTTGTTAAATAGAGCCAAGGCTGCATCGAAGGTCGGCCCGGGAGCAGAGACAGCTGAAGGCCGAGGGAGCATAGCCTGCAACTCAGAGGACTGAAGGCGAGAAGCCAAAAAGGCATAGTGAAGGACATCCCCAGCGCTGTACACACCCAACCCTCCGAAAATAAAGGACAGTGTGGAAAGACGCCACTGCCAGTCCCCGAACCCGGGGCCGGACGCGGTGACAATGCGTTCCAGGCTAGACCGCAATGCCGCATCAAAGGTCTTGGCCGAGTCGAAGACCGTAGGGGGACAGGTTCGCAAAGAGAATGAAAGCTTGGATTATGGGCCTTGAAGTTTGTGCAACCTATTAAGAAGACTATATATACCCCTCCTAGGGTTTTGTGCCTCTTTGAGCCTTAAGTGTGCCTCTTAGGAGTAGGAGTAGGGTAGAAATCTCCATAGTAGTAGTAATAGTAGATTGTAGTAAGCTTCCTAGAAAATTCTCTACAAATAATTAGTAGATCTACTTAGTATTAGTATAATTCTTCTATAATTAGTCATCAAGCATCCATCTTTATTGAAGATTGTGTTTTATATTGAAGATTCAAGGGGTTTTACAAGGGTTTATGTGACTAGACTCTTGTTTTATTTCTTGAAGATTCATATTTCTTGTATTGAAGATTGAAGATTTATGCATGAATTAGTGACAAATTCTTGTATTATTTCTCCAAGATTCAATCTTTATATTAATCTTCATCTTCCTCTTTAATCTTCTCCATAGTTGGTAAATTCTTTCCTCTCCCTCTTCTTCATTAGTTGACTTATGTTTTTCTCTCCTTAGTATAATTTGCTAGTTTAGTTGTTATGCATGCTTTAGTTAAATCCTCCTTAGTTAATGTTTTGTTGTTAATCATCATGACTAGTGAGTAGATTTTCTTGTTGGGGAATTAAGGAGGAGGATTTGGATTATTTGATTCAAGGGATGTTGGTGGGTTGTTTACTTGTTAATTATCAATTTTAAGGTTTTTGTGTCTTTGTTGACCTAGAACCGCGGCTAGATTGACCTTGACTCGTTTCTATCAATATGGGGAAACTCGGGGTAGAAATTACCTTAACTTGAGACTTACCCTTTCGTCGCGAAAGCGGGTTTAGGTAGGTTGGGTGAAGAAACCGAAAGGTGGCATTCTCCCTTTTTAATGTTGTAACAAAAACTCGATCCCGAGACTCTTAGACCCCATTTCCGAATCCCGACTCTCCCCAATACCTTTTCCTATTATTGTCCCTAGCCTTAGTAATCGTAGCTCTTAGCAATAGTTCGACCTCTCTCGACCCAAAACCCCCATCTCAATCCCATTCACGATTAAACTCTAGATTTGACCAATATCGCTTAACCCATCTCCCTGCGGATCGATCCTGACCTACCACTACTACATTAGTTAGGTTAGTCGGAGTTAAAAATATTGTTTGATTGTACGGATCGCGACGCCCGTGCATCAAAATGGCGCCGTTGCCAGGGAGACGGTGATTAGTTAATTGATTAAGTCTTTGTTTTATTGTGTTTGGATAATTGTTTCTTCTCCTTCTACCCTAGTACCGCTCGGTGCTAGGAGTCTCATCTTTGAATTGAGTTGTGTTCAGGAACAATCATATTTGGCATTGCTTATTCCATACCGGTGCAAGCGAAGCGATATTATTATTTCGGACTTCAAATCAACCAAAGTGAACCCTCATCTATATCTTACATCAACTTTTCACCCATCCAGCATTCTCAAAACTCTCACAAAATTCCCTTTCCCTCCACTCTCTTCAAAAAATCACCTCTACAATCAAACATGCCTACTTTGAGATCTCACTCCCAATCCACCCATGAACAAACTTCTTCTCCCGTCACATATGGAACCATACCCGATAACTTTGAGCTCAAGACTTCTTCAATTGCCATAGTCCAACAAGACACTTATCATGGGCTTCCACAAGAAGATGCTCTAGAACACATAGCGACATTTAAAGAGAAGCTAGTTGGAATGAAGTTAAATGGACTTACTTCATGTCAATTCCATAGACTTTTGTTCCCCAAAATCCTTCGTGATGATGCTAGGATATGGCTACAAAGCCACCACGATGATACCTTCCAAACTTGGAATCAATTAGCCAATGCATTTCTAGAAAAATACTATCCTCCTTCGAAGACCAATCATTATCGAATGGATATTCAAACCTTCCGACAAGGTGAAGATGAAAGCATAAGTGAAGCGAAGCTTGGGATCGATTCCAAACTCTACAAAGGAAGTGCCCACATCATGGTATCCCTCATTGGCGTTTGCTCCAAACATTTTTCTATTCCTTATCCGCCGATGCAAGGGACATTCTTAACTCAACCGCAAGGGGCGACTTTTTCCTACTCAACGAGAATGAATCCCATGAGCTTCTTGACAAGATAGCCAAAAGTGACATGTGTGCTAAGGAATTGCAAGAGGGTGAATCAAGTGGAGACTCGGAATCGTCAAATGAGATGGAGGCCACTCTTGAAGTATAAATCGCTGAACTATTTGAGAGATTTGAAGCAATGGTTGCTAGGGACACCTTCCAAACCGAAATGAGACCCTCGCCAAGAAGAGTCACTCCACCAAGAAGAGTCACCCCACCAAGAAGAGTCACTCCACCAAGAAGAATCACACCACCTAGGCGAACATCTATCTCGCCTCCAAAGCCATATAGGGTAGATATCCCACGTGATCCTTGTGGAGAATATGATCACGACTCCAATTTTTGTGCGAGGAAGGAAACCGTTTATCAAGCCAACACTCAAGGAACATATGAAAAGCCTCAAACGAACAATCCTAATTAGGGGACCGGATTCTATTCCACGCCGACTCAAGGATCATATCCTTTTCCAAGAGCCCCCAATCAAAGGGTTTATCCTAATTCTTATGGACCTCATTATCAACCGAGACCTCCTCACACAAATCAATTCAATCAAGGCTATTTCAATCATCAAGGACCACCTAGACCAAACTATGGTCCTTCTTTTGGAACTCATCCTCCATTTGATCACGGTCCTTCTTTTGGAACTTATCCACCACCTAATCAAGGTCATCCGAGGAACTTTCAAGGTAACTCTCAACCCTTCTATGACATTCAAGAAATGATCAAGTTGTTGTTGAAAGAAAATGCGTCAAATCGAGCTAGACTTGAAGCTTTAGAGGCACGAGCCGTGTCCCAAGCTCGATCTCCTCAAGAGCCGACCGATTATTTCAACCAAGCTTCCGTGAATTCCATTAAGGTAGTAAGCAAAAAGAAACCGGTGAAATCGTTTGATCCACAAACTCTTGTATCTCATCCCTTAATCAAGGAATTCGATGAGAAAGTGGTCAAGGATGTGACCGAAAAACTAAGAAGAGATCCATCAAAATATCTTGTAGGAGACCTTGCGTTTGTTATTGAACAAATTCCAATAGAGGACACAAATCTAGTTTCTAGGATTGTAGTACCTCCTTTGAATGACAAGCCACCAATCCTATTCAATGATCAAGCTTTGGGAATGATAACCTTCACCGACCTTATTGAGGACATTGGCACAAGCACATCTATGCCTACCCCGTCCGATTACATCCGAGACATCATTTTGAAACCAGCTGAGAAGGAAAAAGCTCCCGTTTCTCCAAGGACCAACCCTAGAGTCACAATTCCTATCAAACTAGGAGATCCGGGTAGTTTTGCCTATCCATGCTCCATCGACCATGTCTTGATAGATCGAGCTCTATGTGACCTTGGTGCCGACATTAGATTGATGCCCTTGGACATCGCTCGTACTATTTATATTAAAGATTTGGAGTACTTCCTTGCGAATGTGCAAATGGCCGATGGAACCACTAAGGAGCCCTATGGATTAGCCCGTAACCTCATGGTTAATGTGGGGAATTTGTATATCCCCACCGAGTTCGTCATTTTGGATATGCCAATCGAGGAACGGAATCCTATCCTCTTGGGACGGCCTTTCCTAGCTACCGGTGGGGTGATTATCGATGTGAAGCGAGGACGTTTATCCTTCAATGTTGCCAACGAGATGGTTCAATTTGTGCTTCCCGCATCCCTTCCTGAAGATCCTCCTAATATGGAGTTTTGGAACCAAATAGTGGAATTCCCATCAAACGAAGAGCCTTCTACCGAAGATCTTGTCTACGATGATGAAGAAGATGACGGTGCCCTATTCATACTTGGCTCTACCTCCGACGAAGATATTTCTGAAGAATTCGCAATGCTTCCCGAGGTAGCACAACTTATGAATATGCCGGAGTTTAGAGAAAAGCTCAAGATCGGTAATGTGGAAATTGAAGCTAATGATCAAGACCCTCCGGGTTGCTTTTTAAGCAACCCCAACTAATCTCAAACCATTCAATTCGGTTTGGTGGTGTCCATAATAACGACCTTTGTAAATATTTGTATATTTTCGTCTCTTTTTATTTTCTTCGAACAATAGCTTTTGGATATTTTTGTCTTTGGAGCTTGCTTGTTTTGGTACCTGCAGAAATCGTGAAGATTTCTTTCGGAATTCTTGGGGTTGCGCTATCAACGATTATGAAACGATTCGGATTGAGAAGATTAGTTTTATTGAAGAAGATAAGGAAGGTTTGGGCCAAGTCAAAGAGAGTTCTCGTAGCAAGATCCCGTTTTGAAGTGAATTATTTTACCGGGTGAAAATTCCCCCGGTGGCGACTTTGCTTGAACCAAAGGAATTAAAGGAAATCCGTCGGGCAAAATTTCACCCGGTGGAATCTCACCGGGCGAAATTTCGCCCTGTGGTAAAATATTTTGCGACTTGGAAATTGACGGAAATCCGACCGGGCGAAATTTCGCCCGGTGGAGTCTGACCGGGCAAAATTTCGCCCGGTGTTGAATTAGCGCGGAAATGCCGAAAAATGACCCGAAGACCATCGGGCGAAATTTCGCCCGATGGTGACCCACCGGGCGAAATATCACCCCGCGCCACTTACCCAACCAAACCTCCCTACTCATCTTCATTATACTCTTTTCCTCTCTCTCTTCAACCAAACCCCAAAAACCCCAAACAAACCCCAAATCCTCCATCTTAAACCACCTCTAATCCCTCCATTCCTCCATTAAAATTCAATCAAATTATATATTTCTCATCTCTACCACATTCTTAACACTTCCTTGGAGTTTGTTTTGAGAAATTATTCTGATTCCGACAAACCCCAAATCGAGACCGTCAACACATAATCGTCAAATTCAAGCATCAAGGATGAGGAGGGTAAACTAAATGGCTAGGAAAAGGATTTCTTCAATGCTTAATCGAAATTCGGGGTCAACATCGTCCTCGCGGTCCGACGAGCCGCCGGCCGAGGCTCGGGACGAATCTGTCCCGATGCCTGTTCAGACACAAAGCTCAATACCGCGCGAACAACCTGTTCCGCTTGAGGTATGTTATCCAAAAATCCGTCGTAATTTCTGTGAACCTCTGTCTGGTCTCTATTTCGCTAAAAAAGCTCATGTTAATAAATGTAAAAAATTATGGGTCTGTCGTCTCGAGCCGCCGACTCGTTGGGCGGCTCGAGATGTACTTGAGCGCATGAGCATAGAACCGCAGGTACAAGCAATGTGCCGAGGTCTTGGTCCTATCAAATTTTATGCCTCCAAGGAGGAAACCTTTCAGAAGTTGACGTGCGAGTTTTTTGCAACTTTCGAGCTAAGTGGTGATGATAATGCCACTGTCTCTTTTCAGTTGCGAGAAACTTCGTACGTCCTCAACTTGAGGGACTTTGGTGCACTGCTTGGTTTACCTTCATTAGTCCTTGGAAAGCCTAGGGCGGGACGGACTCGGGACGATAAATTCGGCCGAGATCGATTCTGGTTTAAAATAGCCCGCCAAAGGCCTTTCAAGGGAGGAAAGTTGCGTTCTTTCTCTATCCGAAACCACATCCTCCGGTATGTGGCGCGTATTATAGCTAATTCATTCTTGTCGAGCTATGATACGCATCACAACTGTAGTGCTTTAGCTGTTCAGCTTTTAGAGGATGCAGTTTTGGAGAGAGGCCCATCGATCGATATGTCCGAGGCCTTAGCTACTCACTTCGCCCAGATTGCGAAGGGTGGCCGCAAGAAAATTTCTTGTGGCGGTGTTGTAACGATGCTAGCTAGAGCCTTGGAAATCGATTTTAGCGATTTGACGCCGGTTGATGGAGCGGGAATTTTTATAGATGAAGTTTATTGTCCTTTCCTTGTGTGGCCCCAGAAAGGGGATTATAACAGTTTGTTTTTGTATAAGATTACTGAGCTGCGCGCTATTGCAATGCCTAACCCCGAATGGGTAAGGCTAGATGTTGAAGAGAACTTCGGCATGCCGAAGAGGTCCGGGGAGTACATTCGGGGTAGCACCCGAGGTAAGTTTTATCAGATTGAATACCCCGAGGGACCTTTAGATTTTGGCGACGATGATATAGAGGTCGTAGACGTGTCGGAGGAGGAACGGGGGGTTGAAACCTCTCGGGATGAGGGTTGTAGAACTTTACCGTCATCATCACACGGACCCTCTTCCTCCCATCAGACCGGACCCCGGACCTCGCAATTTTTCACCCCCAATTTCTCAGACTTCACACCACACAGACACTCCACGTTCACCCAGTCTATCCCTGGTTTTCAGGAGGACGTCAGCATGAGTCCTCCATGACACTCCTCGTTCTTCGGATCGGAGGACTTTTATAACCAATGGGGGGAAGTCTATGATTGTACACGTCAGACTTGGGAGAACTCGACAACCTCACTGAACCTGGCCCAGGACGCATACAATGTGGCCCGGGATGCGCGCGATACTACACATAGTTTGTACTCGTACTCTAGGGAAGGTTTTGAGTATGCCTGGACCAGTTTTGAGATGGCTAGAGAGGCTGCTAGTGATGCCCAAGCAGCGAGGTTGGCGGCAGAGGAGAACCAAAGGATGTTGCAACAGCAACAACACTATTTTGATCGATTTTTCGGTATGCCTCCGCCAGGGTCTTACTACCCACCACCTCTTTCCGCATGTTCTATTTGAGTGGTCGAGTGTCGTTAGTGTTAGTATGGGGGTGTTAATTGTCGGTTGTTAGTCGTCAGTAATCTGTTCTCTTGTCTCAGTAATCTTGGTCACTGTCAGTCCTTGCAGCGCCAATTTTTGCCAATTGATAATTATGGTTGTTGATTGATTTGTAATTGATTATTTTGTTAGTTTGAGAAATTGTCAGCCCCTCCGTGACCCTACTTGGGTCGTTACACACGTGAGGTTTATTGCAGGTGCCTTAGAGAAGAAGGACCTGATTGTTGCTCCCGGTCTTCGGTGACTTGATCGCACCAAGACCATTTGAAAAATCCAAAATTTTCTTTTTCTTTTGATTTTCCCGATTTGTGCAGAATCCGGGCGAGGTGATGTGATTACACCTACACCCTTTTTCTTCCCTTATCGATTTTTCTTATTTTTCCTCTTTCTTTTTCATTTTTCATTTCTTTTCTTTTTTATCCCCTTAGTTTTTGAAAAATCCAAAAACATTTCAAAAATTATCAAAAATCCAAAAACATTTGAAAAATCATTAAAAATCCAAAAACATTTGAAAAACGTAAAAATTCAAAAATATTTTCCGTTCTTTTCTCTCTTTTTTTCTCGATTCTTCTCCTATTTGTGCATTGGGGACAATGCACAGTTTTAGTGTGGGGGAGGTAGCGACCGATATCAGTCGCTAACGGCGTAAACGTAGCGACCGACATCGGTTGCTAAAGGGGGTGACGTGACGCTTATTGAGCGTCTTATAGCGACTGATGTCGATCGCAAAATGAATAATGTAGCGACCGATATCGGTCGCTAACGGACCTGTTATAAGCCGATTTTATTTATTTCATTCCTAGCTAAAATCTTCACAACAAAACAAACCAACAACCACAATACGTCCCAAACATCATTCCAAACATTCCAAACGTCGTTCCAAACGTTAAGCCAGCTTCACACTCCAGAATTGGCAACCAAGTAAGTAAATGTCGTGAATACACTAAATTAAGAGTAATGTTACAAACTGTTTTCAATAAACATTCACAAACTACAAACTGTTTTCAATCTACTCATTAGCTAACAGGGAAACTAGCTGAAGAACCACTACCACCCCCATTGAAGGGGTCTCTAGGATCTCTGTGTCGGGGAATGGGGCTGGAGTTGCATTTCTGCTGGTGCATGCTCCTCAGGCGGGTTAGTTCTTCTAGTATCTACCTGCTAACCTCATCCTGTCGCTGGATACGCTCATCCTGCTCCTTCAACCTCTCATCCTGCGCCCTCACCCTCTCATCCAAAGCAGCCCGCTGCGCCCTCTCATCTTGCAGTTCCGACCTCATCTCAGCAACGACGGACGATACGTACTCCGTCGAGGTCGAATCCCCCCCCCCCCCTCCCCCCTCCGAGCGTTGGGTGGTGTCCAGTACAAGGTGTGAGTGTTCCCCGTACCGTACACCGCTCCCTTGCGGTACCCTCGCACAACTCTGAACCATACCTCGGTCGGGTCCACACTTTCAGCGTCGAGCGGGTTAGTCGCCTCCAAATATGCTCGCTAAAAGAAATTGAAGTGATGATTAGGTGAGATGTAAAGAACAATGTAAAGAAGCCTTATGTTAGAAACTTACCCAAATTGCGGCGTCCCTCTTCATAACGAAGCTTCGACCGTTGGCGTTCCCCTTGCTCTTCGTGTCAAGAAACAGCTGAACAGGTTTGGGGGGTTCTCCTGTTTTCATCTTTACCTGTTGACAGTACATGTAGATTTTTCATATATTTTTAATGAAAACATAAAATAAGAATCCAAAAAAAAAGTCAAATGGAAGGAAATACTTACCGCCATAGCCCGCTGATGCATCGATTGCGACCCACCGTAGTGGGTGACCTCCACTTCCGCCTCAGGGTCTTCTCCCCGCCGCTTGTTTTTCTTCACTTGGAGTGATCTCTTGAGAAACTTAGGGTCAGAGCGGGCTTTTTGGAACTATTCAATGGCGCCACCTACAATTCATATGAAGAGATCAGTAAGCGAATTGAAGATATATACAACTTTCTATTCAAGTACAAACACTAATTGAGTAATCAAACCTTTAAGGTATTTGTCTGCCTTTCCCTCGCTCGCCAACTTGAACATGTTGTCCTTGTACCTTGGCTTCGCGACGTCCATGTATCGGTCCCTCGCAGCCACCTCGAGGCTTGGGTTCCAATAGTGTTTCAACTGCAAGATCGTTTGTTGTTAGTGTATTAGTAATCCGTAAGCAATAAAAGTTAATTACTAAAACCCAAAAAATGATGCACCTTGAAGTTGTCGAACCACTTCTCCTGCTGCCACTGAGGCACCTTGGCCCAACTAGTGTAGTAAGTAGTCAAGTCTTTCATGAAACTATCCGACACATCAGTGACTGTCACTCGATCCCGAAACCTACACCAAAGAATGAAATAAGATGATGTCTCACCAAAAAATGAAATAAAATGAAGTTGCTAATATGATTAAAGTTTGAAAACCAGTAATGACATTGCTAATAATATAATGTCTCACCATGTCTTCTCGGGGCTCAAAACTAGGCGCCCGTCTTTTTCCCGATATTCAAGCTCGTGAGCTCCCTAAGGTTGGTCTCCCATGACCTGCTCTTCCTCGTTCTGCTGCTCCTCGTTCTGGTCCTCCTACTGGTTCTCCTGCTAGTCCTCCTTCTGCTGCTGCTGGGACCTCCTTTTCCTGCTCCCACTCCCAAACCGCATTCTTCTGCCCAACGTCATATCTGCAGACAAAGGTAGAAAGTTAGAAATTGACATCGTAATATTGAAATAATATGCCAAAATATAAAATACAAACTACTATATTGAAATAATATAACTTATTAAACTATACCCTACTAGCAATCATCGTCGCTATCGTTGTCATCTTCCACTTGCCTACTCGAACCAACTACATCCTCTTCCTCGTAGTCATCTTCCTCCTCCTTGTCATCGATCTCCAAATCATTGGTATCTTCCTCCTCCTCGACCATATCACTAGAAGCACCTTCCTCCTCCTCACCACCTTCATCGTCTTCAAAATCCTCCGCCACGTCCACCTCATTATTGTCATCATCACTTGCGAAAAGATTCTCATCAATTGGAGACAATGTTGTACCACTAGAAATGACCTCCTCTTGGAAGAGGTCGGTGTCAAAGTGCTCCCGTGGCTTAGTTTTAAACACCGCCCACCACTGGTTTATAGTTCTATCATTCTTTGTGGTTGGATAAGGAGCAAAGTACACTTGGTGTGCTTGATGTGCAAGTATAAACGGATCGTACTTGTTGTATTTTTTGGTATGATTAACTTCAACTAGTTTGTACATTTCATGTACTCTATGACAATGCACTGAGTTGTCCTTCCATTCGCATTTAAATACCACAGCTCTATACCCACGATCATGTCCAGCATAACACAACTCGAAGATGTCCTCTAGTAGACCATAGTAGTTGTCACCATCAAGTGACGACATAGTCACACCAAAATTACATCTAGCCTTACTGCTACCATGGGCAAATGTATGAAAATTGTAACCATTAACCGAATACCGGTTCCAAGTTCTAACCTTCCACAAAGGACCTAATGCTAGACTCCTAACCAAATCATCCCGAATATTCTCTGAAATTACATGCTGCTTAAGCCAACTGGGAAACTGTTCCTCATGCTTATTCGAAACATCATCAACATTTAAATGTGGATTAGCAGCTAGAAATTCAGTTACAAACTGCTTCTCGTACGGCTCCAAAACTTCGCAATTTGATAACAAGTAAAGGCGAGCACGATTGTACTCTTTCTCATCTAATATCCTCCACCCGCCAGCTAATGAAGATCCTTCACCTACCTTCATTTGAAAAAAGTCTGGTATGTTGGGGTCAATCATCTCGGGTGTTTCTAGGTTAGGACTCTTAGCTTTGGTGTTCACTTCTTTCTCGAAATACAGAGAACAGAAGTTGGCTATCTCCTATTGTGGACATAACATAGGTCCACCCCGACGCGGCCACGCGCGGGTTTGGGGAGGCGAATGAATCTCCATATGAGATGGTCAAATTGAAATTTAAATCGAAGTAGGAGTCGCCACCGAATTTTGTGGTTATTCGGAACCATTCGAGCCCACTCTATGTCGTAGTGGGCCGTATACGAAATACGGCCCATTTCCGATGTCAGAGTTTATCGGGCTCGTCCTTTTGCATTATGATACCGATACCGACATTATCGGATATCGTGTATTGAATGACTCTCGTTGCCAATGGATTCAGACATCCGGAAACCATGATTCTGAGTAAGGGGTGAGGGTACGTGTTGGGAAGTTCACTAAGAACACCCAACCCCGCCCGCACTTAGCGGCCTTTACTAAGATATCGTTCGTTTTTTATGTATACGCGTTAGTTCGACAGTTGAATGATATGCAAAGATTATTTTCCCTAAGCATGTGAGAAAATAAATGGGTTGCTAAGTCGTTTAATGCATATTAAACTAATAACGTCAAAGTTATTTTTAGCATGTGAAATTCGTTTTAGTCTAATAAAACGATAAAAATAAATATATTGCTACAAACACGAGAAAACGAGTTAGTAACGATCGAATAAATTGAATAAAGATGTAAATAAATAATATGCATGATTTTGGAAAAGGTTTATGACACGTGATGGATTAACACGTGTTGACCGAGGTCGAAAAAAGGTATTTATCGAAATATGTTGCGAAAGTCGCTTTTTAATGTAAGATTCGAAAAGAATAAAAAATAGAAAAGCGAGGAAACGAAAAAAAAGGACTCGGTGGATCAGGCCACCGCGCGAGTCGCGCGACTCGCGTAGCGGTCTGTTCGGTTTTTTTATTTGTCGAAAACCGCCAATTTTTATAAATCGCGTATAAATATGGATTAATTTATACTCGATTTATATTTTCGATATTCGTCGTATTCGATATTCGATTATGAAATCGATATCGAATAGTCGGAATGATTTTAGAAAAGGTTTTGAAAAAAGTTTGTTTTGAACGAAAAAGTGAAAAAAAGAATTTGAACGAAAAAAAAAAATGTTAATTCTCTCTGCGTTTAAAATCATCGAATTTTGTTTTTAAAAAAAAGGTAATGATTTTATTAGCATCAATGAAAATTAATTAATTTAGTTCTTGTAGATACGATATTCGATTAGAGAATCGGTATCGTATTTTAAGAACGTTATATGAAAAATAGTTTTATAGTATCGATTATTAGAAATAAAAAAATATGTGACGAACGACCCATATTAAAATACGAAAAGACCGACGACAAAAAAAAAGAAGAAAAACGTGAGAAAGAGGGAGAGAAAAGAGAAGAATCGGGTTTGATTTACACCCTCAACCTACATGCTTTATTCTCTCGGTATGAAGCTCGTCGGACGGTGGCTTAGGCACGGGAGCGTCGAGATGATGCGGGATGAGTTAAGGTGTCGGTTTGGTGCGTTTTTTATGTGTGAGGTGACGGATTCGGCCGGATGGTGGGGTCGGGTTCGTCGGTATTTCGAGGCTTCTTCGGAAGTATGTCGGGATTTGCTTTGATTTATTTTTACTAAATATCGAGGATGTGTGGGTAATAGATCTATGATGTGTGTGAATGTGTCGGGATTATTGATGTTGTTTTTGTGTTGAATGGAGGGTCCTATTTATAGGAGTGGAGGGTTAGGAGAGGTATCTTGCTTGAACAACAAGAAATACCGGTTTGGATAGGAAATGCGAGAAGCTGAAAGGAATGAGGATTCCGTTTCTTGGTGGGGATGCAAGGATCTCGGCTGGTTGGGGGGTTTTGGCCGAGTATTTGGAGCTCGGTCGGTGTCTGATTCGGTTTCCGGATAGAATTTCTACTTGAGATCGAATTCTATCCTTAAACGGATTTGTTTAATATTTTTTGAAGCTGATTTTTGTAGCATTTGGAGGCCGAATCAGCCACGTGAGGTGTCATGGCTGACTCGTGTGTCTCGGGAATATTTTTGACCGGGTTTTGACTCGGTCGCTAAAAGACGGTTTTACCCCTGGTGTCGGAATCGACCCAAATTAGTCTTATTTGACTCGAAACGACCCACTGGGCCTAGATTTGAGGTTGGTTTAGTAAGATTTGTACTCCCTAATAAGCCCAAGCCAAATATCCCTGATTTCGAGCCCATATCCGAGTCCATTAAAGCATGTTTGCGTCCGATCATCATCGGGTGTTTGGCGGGAACTACTATAGACACCTGGCGGTCAAAATGTGGGTGTCTACAGAGCTCTCACTCTGACTGAGGCTTGGACAAGGCGAAAGTCAGAGTAGCTACCAGGCCAATCGAGGATTAAGACCTGGCGGACTTCCGATCGGGTCGTTTAGAGTCCATTAGACTTGCGTGAAGGGCTCGCCAGCCATAAGATAGAAATCATACCTGGATAGACGTCAATAATGTTGCGGGGACTTTTCTTAAAAAGTCTTGGGTATGTCTGTTTACAGACACGTCCATCTTGGAATGGCGCGGGAGCCTCCATTGGAAGCTGTGGGTATACCGCTTACTGATAATCCCACCTCGAAATAGCACGGAAGCCTCCATTAGAAGCTGCGGGTGTACCGCTTACTGATACATTCCATCTTAGAATTGCGCGGGAGCCTCCATTGGAAGCTGTGGGTATACCGCTTACTGATAATCCCACCTCGGAATAGCGCGGGAGCCTTCATTAGAGGCTGCGGATGTACCACTTACTGATACATCTGATTCTTCAGTAAAAATGTTGCTTGAATTTTCACTGGGAATTTTCTTTTGAGAATTCTCCGGGAGTCTTGGGATACCTGTCTGTTTTGCATGCAACATTCAGATAAAACATTGAGTCACGCTGGGGAAGAAAATAATTTTTTTTTGATTGATTTTTGGAAAGAAAATGCTGAAAATTTTTGAATTTTTTTTGGAAACGCTGAAAATTTTTGATTTTTTTTGGAAATTAGAATGCTTGGGATGACTTGATTCCCGATCAGATTCTGACACGGACTTCTAAAATCCTCTGGTTAGGCCTGTATGCCTAGATGAAGTGTGATAAAAATTCCTATTCCCGGGGTGACTAGGAAAGGGATTTTCTCAAATGGCTAAGTTTTGCAAATTTTAAAATAAGAATTTGGAGAGAGACATGCCGACAGACTCGACTCTGGACGTGACCGGACGAGTCGGCAGACACGACTAGGGGATGGGCCACCTAAGATGACAAGACTCTTAAGTTGCGCTATTCCGTAGCCTAGGCGAGTGGCAACATGGTCGAATCCTCAGAGTGAGATTGTTTCCGTACGACAGGGCTTTGTGGTAGCAATGCCGTAGACTGGTGTTCTTTTGAATTTTTTTTGGTTTCGGGGCATGTTCCCAAAGTAGGTGTTGTCTCGAGTCTCTGACAGATTCTTGTCTTCGACTGGGCCGAGTACTAGGACACACTATAGAAAGGAGGCTAGTTTTTGAAAGTCTTTGGATTATTTGAGTGGATGGAGAACTTCTGCCTAAGAGAAGCCCTCAGGACAACAAAGCTAGCTGTTGAGAACATGATAGTGTCGTGACTGGAATGATGGTGTTTTTGAATTTGTGTTAATGTGGGTGGTTGTGCCTCTTTTGAAAGGCTGCCTACGTATTCACGTGTAGTGAAATCAAACCAAGCCGTAGTTCAGTGTTGAAAGATATATTATGGTGCCTAGTCTACTAGGGCTTGGTGTGTAACTAGCCATAGCGATGGTTAGGCTAGGTGTGCTCCCAATGATGCCGTGATCAAAGGGCTAGAATATTTAGGATATTGATCCTGTGACTGTGAGCGTTCTCCGGGGTAGCCCCAGAGGTGGTGTGAACTATTTGGGCATGTTCTATGCCGATTGCAAGTTGAGTTCCCGTGTTTGGGGTTGGTAACTGGTTTGAATGAGAAGAATTGGGATGGGATTTTAACGAGTTCTGCTCTCGGGGATTTTAACGAGTTTTGCTCTCGGAGATTTTAACGAGTTTTGCTCTCAGGGATTTTAACGAGTTTTGCTCTCAGGGATTTTAACGAGTTTTGCTCTCAGGGATTTGTATGGTGATTGTGAATTTTGTTATGTAAAGGGGAAGTCGAGTAAAATGGCTCGAACTTTGATTGGAATAGGTTTTGATAATGCGGGATCTAGTTTCCATGTCTGGCCCTAATGGTTAGGGATATCCTATGGAGCTTGAATCCTCAAAATTCCGGGCTGTCTCTGGCCTGGGTCTCGAGAAGGTCATGAGGGTTGTAATGTGAGAAGGCTAATGTGGTGTTAGCTGACCAGCTTGATTGTTTTTCCCCTATTTGATGGTAGGGGTTTTGATAATTTTTGAATTGACCGTTTCACTTGAGTTGATCATTAGCTACGGTCATGGGTTTTTGAATTCTTTGGGTTGACCTCTTAGCCCTGGTCGTGGGATTCTGCATTTGGATTGACCGCTTAACCTCGGTCATGGGTGCCTCTTTTTTTTTTGATAACGACCTGTTTTTTTTTGTTTTGGCCTTTTGCTTCTTTCCTCGGGCTTTTGATTTTTTTTTGTCCAACCTTTTTTTTGTCGGTCAGACTAACACCTAAGGTAGGGATTGGTTAGTCTTATTGGATGGGTGTTTATTGTGGGAAATGGGCTTGCCTCCCATCTTGAACCCAAACTAGGAGACTACCTAGATTTGTCATAGGATTCGATACCGCTCCTACTAAGGGTGGTTATGTGGCTTTCTATGTCAGACATGGAACAGGTAAAAGGAAAATACGGGCTCGGTTTCCTGCAGTCATTATAGATGTGCCTATAATAGTCACGTGCATGTGCTCACAGTGTATGATGGTGTTCATCATGTTCTCGGAAACACATAAGGAAATATATGAGAAAATAGAAAAGCTGATTTTATTGAAATGTGAAAAGAGGACAGAATGCAAATGACTCTGACTCTGATTTGGAAATGAGGATGTAGGGTATCCTAGACTCGGACTCGGACTTAGACTCGAATCAGATCCGGAGTCGGATGCTCGGTTGGTTTTTTTTTTTGGTGAGGTCTTTGACAGGTGCCACGACTCGCCTAAACTCGGCTTTGTGCAAATGCAAGAGAGGGAGTCAAACTAGACATGGCCCGGGGTGACGGGAATGACTAAGACTCTTGGACTGGGATACTCGAACGTTGACCTATACAAAGTAACGACCGCGACTTGGACTCGAGATGCGGAAGGGTGAGTCCGAAAATGGGGGCGACCGTGTTTGACCGTGTCGCGTGCTTGGACCAACCGTGGTGACCTAACCCTAGATGACTCGAGCGTTCGTAGCATAGGTTCGACTCGGAGAAGGCATCATAAGGACGCCGGTGTAGGATGGACGTAAAGTACTACCCCTTAAGGTGACCGTGGTCGACTGCTCGGGTGAAGGACAGCCCCCGAGTGAGACTAAAGGCTTAGATGGTGTGACATCTAAGTGACTCAAAAGTGGGGTACGTGAGAAAACACGTGTAAGACATGACCCTTAGAGCAACCGTGATTGACCGCTCTGATGAAGGGTAGCCCCCGAGTGAGGAAAAGCCCGAAAAGGAAATGAGTCGGAAAGGACACCTAGACGGGTGACTCGTGGATGGTGGGCCTTCCTTAGGATTTTGGCAAAGTGGGCCTAGTTCTGTGTGAAGAAAGATCCACGTGAGATACTCCCTAGACTTTGGACTCGAATGTGTAAACGGGCTCGCTTTTGTAGGAGTTCGTCCTACGCGAGTGGGCTGTGCCTTGACAGATAAGGCGGACGGGATGAGGGAGAAACTCGTGATGTAGGATCGACGGAGTTTCGACCCTAGAGATTCTAACAACTTATGACAAGACCCGACACTACTAAATACGAGAAGTCCTAAGAAGAAGAAAGCTTTGAAAGGAGAATTTGGATTTGAAAACCGAACAAAGTCGGATAGGATGGCCCGATTTTTTTTGAAAATCGAAAAAAAACGTTACCGGGCCGAGATTTCGAATTTTGAAAAGATTTGGACAGCATACCGGCTAGAAAATAGGCTATTTTGAGTCAAAATCATAAGTCCTAAATTCGGTAGCTTTCCGGGTTCTGAAAAATGGATAGGTTTGAAAAGATGCAAGTTTTTGAAAACGACGGTTTTTGAAAAGACGATCAAGTAGCACGTAGTCATGGAAACAGTATAATGACGCCATGTATGCTCTTAGTCTAAGTCTCGGTCGGTCGAATAGGGTCTATACCAACTTTCTCGCAAATCAGGACGGTCTTCCTAAGCCGAGTTGGTCTTAGAACCTGCCGTAAAACCCATGCGAGTTCCGTCATCGAAGTCTTTAGTGGGTCCATTTAGGAACGCACCGCGGTATAGTGGGATGTCGGTCACAAGTAACCGACCCGGGAAAGATTGGGTTATGCATGAACCATTGAACTAAAACGTGTACATTACTATTCGAACGATTTCTTTTCGAGTCTCACCCTAGGGATGCCGATGGTAAGTGACTCATCAGTTGATCCCCAGCGGAGTCGCCAAATTGTAGACATGACATAGGTCCACCCCGACGCGGCCACGTGCGGGTTTGGGGAGGCGAATGAATCTCCATATGAGATGGTCAAATTGAAATTTAAATCGAAGTAGGAGTCGCCACCAAATTTTGTGGTTATTCGGAACCATTCGAGCCCACTCTATGTCGTAGTGGGCCGTATACAAAATACGGTTCATTTCCGATGTCAGAGTTTATTGGGCTCGTCCCTTTGCATTATGATACCGATACCGACATTATCGGATATCGTGTATTGAACGACTCTCGTTGCCAATGGATTCGGACATCCGGAAACCATGGTTCTGAGTAAGGGGTGAGGGTACGTGTTGGGAAGTTCACTAAGAACACCCAACCTCGCCCGCACTTAGCGGCCTTTACTAAGATATCGTTCGTTTTTTATGTATACGCGTTAGTTCGACGGTTGAATGATATGCAAAGATTATTTTCCCTAAGCATGTGAGAAAAATAAATGGGTTGCTAAGTCGTTTAATGCATCTTAAACTAATAACGTCAAAGTTATTTTTAGCATGTGAAATTCGTTTTAGTCTAACAAAACGATAAAAACAAATAAATTGCTACAAACACGAGAAAACGAGTTAGTAACGATCGAATAAATTGAATAAAGATGTAAATAAATAATATGCATGATTTTGGAAAAGGTTTATGACACGTGATGGATTAACACGTGTTGACCGAGGTCGAAAAAAGGTATTTATCGAAATATGTCGCGAAAGTCGCTTTTTAATGTAAGATTCGAAAAGAATAAAAAATAGAAAAGCGAGGAAACGAAAAAAAAGGACTTGGCGGATCAGGCCACCGCGCGAGTCGCGTGACTCGTGTGGCGGTCTGTCCCGTTTTTTTATTTGTCGAAAACCGCCAATTTTTATAAATCACGTATAAGTATGGATTAATTTATACTCGATTTATATTTTTGATATTCATCGTATTCGATATTCGATTATGAAATCGATATCGAATAGTCGGAATGATTTTAGAAAAGGTTTTGAAAAAAGTTTGTTTTGAACGAAAAAGTGAAAAAAAGAATTTAAACGAAAAAAAAAAATGTTAATTCTCTCTGCGTTTAAAATCATCGAATTTTGTTTTTAAAAAAAAGGTAATGATTTTATTAGCATCAATGAAAATTAATTAATTTAGTTCTTGTAGATACGATATTCGATTAGAGAATCGGTATCGTATTTTAAGAACGTTATATGAAAAATAGTTTTATAGTATCGATTATTAGAAATAAAAAAATATGTGACGAACGACCCATATTAAAATACGAAAAGACCGACGACAAAAAAAAAGAAGAAAAACGTGAGAAAGAGGGAGAGAAAAGAGAAGAATCGGGTTTGATTTACACCCTCAACCTACATGCTTTATTCTCTCGGTATGAAGCTCGTCGGACGGTGGCTTAGGCACGGGAGCGTCGAGATGATGCGGGATGAGTTAAGGTGTCGGTTTGGTGCGTTTTTTATGTGTGAGGTGACGGATTCGGCCGGATGGTGGGGTCGGGTTCGTCGGTATTTCGAGGCTTCTTCGGAAGTATGTCGGGATTTGCTTTGATTTATTTTTACTAAATATCGAGGATGTGTGGGTAATAGATCTATGATGTGTGTGAATGTGTCGGGATTATTGATGTTGTTTTTGTGTTGAATGGAGGGTCCTATTTATAGGAGTGGAGGTTTAGGAGAGGTATCTTGCTTGAACAACAAGAAATACCGGTTTGGATAGGAAATGCGAGAAGCTGAAAGGAATGAGGATTCCGTTGCTTGGTGGGGATGCAAGGATCTCGGCTGGTTGGGGGGTTTTGGCCGAGTATTTGGAGCTCGGTCGGTGTCTGATTCGGTTTCCGGATAGAATTTCTACTTGAGATCGAATTCTATCCTTAAACGGATTTGTTTAATATTTTTTGAAGCTGATTTTTGTAGTAGTTGGAGGCCGAATCAGCCACGTGAGGTGTCATGGCTGACTCGTGTGTCTCGGGAATATTTTTGACCGGGTTTTGACTCGGTCGCTAAAAGACGGTTTTACCCCTGGTGTCGGAATCGACCCAAATTAGTCTTATTTGACTCGAAACGACCCACTGGGCCTATATTTGAGGTTGGTTTAGTAAGATTTGTACTCTCTAATAAGCCCAAGCCAAATATCCATGATTTCGAGCCCATATCCGAGTCCATTAAAGCATGTTCGCGTCCGATCATCATCGGGTGTTTGGCGGTAACTACTATAGACACCTGGCGGTCAAAATGTGGGTGTCTACACCTATGTTCGATAAGGATTACATATGAAGCCCTCGACCCTCGCTTTGTTACCATTTTTTTCTTCAAATGGTTGAGAAATCTATGACAATCAAGCAATTATGTTACTAATAAATTACAATATCTAACATTAGTGGGTAAGTAAGTATTTGAAAGTTCTCACCTCTCAAACGGGTACATCCATCTAAATTGGACCGGTCCTCCCACTTTAGCTTCTTAGGGCAAGTGGACCGGTAGATGTTGCATTGAGTTAAAGAAGGAGGGTGGGAAGATCATCTCAAGTTTGCA
Organism: Agrostemma githago; assembly: GCA_958450325.1. Lineage (NCBI taxonomy): Eukaryota > Viridiplantae > Streptophyta > Magnoliopsida > Caryophyllales > Caryophyllaceae > Agrostemma > Agrostemma githago. The sequence continues at coordinate 54,045,808 of OY288258.1, read as the reverse complement.
TAGTATCTGAGAAATTTGATCCTCCAAACGAGTCATGTCGTCAATTGTAACTGTCGACGAACACAAATCTCGAAAAAACTGAGATATCTCAGTGATAGGATTCCAAACACCTTCCGGTAGCAGGTGCTTCAACGTCACAGGTAGTAATCGCTCCATGAACACGTGGCAGTCGTGACTCTTCAAACCTTGCAGCTTCATGCTCATAATGTCCACACACCGACTGAAATTGGATGAGTACCCATCAGGGAACTTCAAGTTCCCTACCCACTCTAACACGGCCTTTTCTCTGAGCCTTATCAAGGCTAAACACGGCCCTAGGCTTGGACTCATCCCGCTTGATATGCAATTTCGGACGGTTACAATTTTTTTCCAACCTTTTCGGGATCCTACGGTGTCACATGTCTTACCCTCTACATCCATAACGGTGTGAATTAGTTGCTCAAAGAAGTTCTTCTCAATATGCATCACATCCGGATTATGTCGGAGTAATAAAGTACTCCAATATGGAAGGTCGAAGAAGATGCTTATTTTAAACCAACCATTTTTTAATTTCTCAAGATCCTTGAACTCTTGATCAGTCCCGTCAACAGTAGATGGGAACTCTGAAATCTCCTCCCATATCTCATCTCCTTGGAGACGAATCGGTGCCTCATCTAGCACCACCTCACCCTTCTTGAAAGCTCTCATGTTCTTCCTGTACATGTGACCCTCGGGTAGGAACTGTCTATGACAGTCAAACCAACTAATTTTGCTTTAATTTCTTAGGTAAAACGCTTTATTTTCACTCGTGCAACAAGGACAAGCTTTTTGGCCCGCTGTAGACCAACTGCTCAATATACCATACGCAGGGAAATCGTTTATAGTCCATAAAAGCGATGCTCTAAGCTGAAAATTTTGTTTCAACGACACATCGTATGTCTCTACCCCTAATTCTCACAAGTGTTTCAATTCCTCTATCACTAGTTGTAGGTAAACATCCAAGTGGTGTTTTGGATTTTTTTGGCCGGGAACAATAAGAGAAAGGAAGATGTGGTTTCAGACACAGCCATGGGGGTAAGTTGTATGGTGTGACCATGACAGGCCAGCATGAGTACAACTTACCGAACTGACCGTAAGGGGCAAACCCATCGGTACACAACCCAAGTCTCACGTTACGGGGTTCCTCAGCAAAATCAGGGTAAATCATATCAAAGTGTTTCCACTCCTCACCATCACTAGGATGATACATCTTCCCCTCTACACGAGTTTTTTCTTTATGCCACCTCATTTGTTCGGCAATGGTTCTGGTTGCATATCATTGTTGGAGTCTAGGGGCGATGGGAAAGTAGGTAAGTCGACTAAGTGATATATGCTTTTTTATCCCTCGCAACACTCTTTCCCTTCTACCCCACAAAATAATATTCCCAATTACACTTTTGTACCTACCCTTACCACATTTCTTACATTATATTTCTCAAGCAGGACATCGTCCTTCCAAAAAAGCATGCATCCATCGGGACAAGCATCAATCTTTTAATGCGGAAGTTAAAAACCTTTAACTATTTTTTTGGTATTGTAGAATGTTTTGGTCATAATGTTGTCTTTTGGGATGAGTTTCTCAATCAACGCAGCGACACCGTCTACGCACCCATACAGTAGGTTATACTCACATTTAAGGGTCACTACCATAGACGCGACTTCTAACAATGTCACATCACACCCTCCATATAACAGCTTCTCCGCAGCCTCTAACATATCAAAAAATGCTTTCGCTCGTGGGTTTGGCTCTTGTGGGGTTGGTTGGTCATTGTCGTTAGTGTACATGCTCTCATCATTAAACACATTGCACTCAACCACATCAACAATCATTCCTCTCAACCCGCCCTCATTCTATTCAACCTCAGATTCCTCAACAGCAGACGTCTCACCATGACAAATCCAACAATAATAATTTGGACAAAACCCATTGAGATAATATGTTCCTTAATCAAAATAATATCCAAGAGTCTGAGGTTCTTACATTTCACACAAGGACATCTAAATCTACCGTCTGACGCGTATTTATGGTGGATTTTAGCAAACTCAAGAAAACTATTAGCACCCTCTAAAAATTCCGTTGTGGGACGTCGTCTCTTATCCAATCTTTCTTCATACATCCATTTTCGTTCAAAACTCTTCATTTTTTATCTAAAAAAATTTAGACAATAACCAAATACACATTATTTTCTCTAAAGTAATTTACTAATATACACTACTCACATATTTAGTAAAATTCTCAATTCACCTAAACATAGTAATATTTGCACCTAATCCGCCTAATAATATCACTAAGTCGACTTAATTATATTTTCACTTTCAATTTTCTAACACCTTAAAAAAAACCCAATTCATTCGACTATATCCAACCATAAACCCTAACTTTATACTAACAATTTACCTATTTCAATTTGGGGAACCTATGGGCAATTAACATGCTAACTAAACTAAATTTTCCGACAACAAGACTACACTAAAAAAACATCTAACTGAATAACTAATTTATTTATATCAATAGTTAACAAATAATTTAAATTAAATATAGATAGAAAACATACCGTAACTAACTAAAAATGGAGAAAAGAAGAAGGAATGAAGAGGAAAGGAGGAGGGGGCGATTTTAGAGAGAAGGGAGACGGAAGGTAGAGAGAGAGAGAGTGGAATGTGAGTTGTGTGAGGGGGACGGGGGGTGTTCGCTGTTTTAAAAAAAAAATCACTGCCTTAGCGACCGACAGCGGTCGCGCGGTTTTTTTTTTCGGTCGCTAAGGTTTTTTTTCGACCCCTATCTGACATCATGTAGAGACCGAAATCGATCGCGCGCTTTTTTTTTTAGCGAGCGATGTCGGTCGCTACCCTTAATTAATTTTTTCCCCAATTCGTCTCTTCGTCTAGCGACTTAAATCGGTCGCCCAAGTTACTTTCAGTCGCTAAATGAGCGACTGAAAGTGTCGGTCGCGCGTGTATGGTAGCTAATTGAAGTATTTCTTGTATTGTAAATAGTTTTTCGACGAGAATAAATTAAATTGGTTTCTCAAGGCGAATTAATAAATGTTCTGACGAGAATTAATGAAAATGAATTTCGAGTTGAAAATAGAAATTCGAGCTAAATCAAGATTTTAGAAGTTAATAAAGAAGCCAAAGTAAATCCAATAAGAATTAACATTAAAGATTACGAGTTAAATTGCAAACAAAATAAAAATATGAATAAGAATTAATTCGTAAAATCAGGTGTGTTACAGTTCAAATCCAAAGGGTACATTTTTTTTCAGACATGTTTTACACCGTCAATATTTTTCACTTTAAATTAACGAATATTATAAAAATCCGATATTCTTAATCTATTCATAAAAACGAATCAAACAAGTGAATATTAACGATTTTCTTGAGTTGTGAATAGTGTCCGGGAAGCGTACCCTTTGAAAGTGAACGAAGGGAGTATATTTTAAAGGGAATAAATTAGCAAGTACTCCGTAGTATATAGGGGGATGTAGGGAATACTCCGTACAAGGTAAATGATATAGCCAGATAAGGTATTGGACTCGTTCATCGCACCCAAATATTTTTCCCCTGTTATGTCAAACCTGCCAATTATTTTTTTCTTGGAAATATACTCCGTATGTGGGATTTGGGAATATAGAAAAAATAGCTAGGGAAATTATATTCCATAAAAATATTATTATTCATCTAATTATCATGAAACTACATTGGCAGATAACAATAAATTATTTATTTCCAAAGACGTGATGAGAAAAAAGATTAGACAAAATCCTAGCGTAAACCATGAGATTCTTACGTACCCAAGAACTGTACTAATAATAATATATTTATTTATTTTAGTGAAATAGTTTGATGAACAATTCCTTGTTTCTTAAAATATGGAGATAATTGGGTAGATACGTTATGATAAGATACATACGTAACAACTTAGATAGTAAAGTATCAAGATGTTACTCTTTCCATTAATTGCTAAATTCTTAGGCAACATTACCATTTGCACGCACGCACGCACATACAATCAATCTCAAACATGAATGCATATGGGTGTTGTTAATTGTAGTAGTAGTAGTATATATATAATCAACCACTTTACATCCAACTTTCATAGCAATTACCATTACAAAAATTAATTTGGTAATTAACTTAAGAGAGATCGAGTACATACGTACGTACTTAGATCAATAAAATTGTATACTCGTACAATTATGGTTCCAGTTGTTGGGGTGCTTGTAGCAATAGTAGTCTCAGTATTATTATTGTTGGTTCACGAATCACATGGAGAGGAAGGATCGTCATCAAATAATTGCGACTTTTTTCAAGGAAGTTGGGTTCGTGATGAAACTTATCCCATGTACAATTCTAGTGTCTGTCCCTTTTTGAGGCCGCAATTTGATTGTCAAAAGAACGGTAGGCCTGACAAGGATTACCTCAAGTATCGATGGCAGCCTACTAGCTGCCATCTCCCAAGGTAACCTAATTTATTTAACCCTTATTATACGTACATTATGTGACTGTGAAAGATTAAAATATATTTATTTTGGTGGTCATCTTTGTTCGTTAATTATAACTTTGCGGCGTATAAACTATAATTAAGCATCATACATATTCTATTCTATGTCTGGCCCCTTCATAATATGTATGTCTATAAAATCATTCCTAAGCGTAGTTAAATTGAATTGGTTTCGTGATACATTCTATTCAATGCCCGTGGTAGCATGTACTCCCTTCGTACTATTAAATCTTCTCACTTTTATTCATTTGTAAGGAGTATATTCTAGCATGTAGTTTTATTCAAAAGGTTATTATTATTATTATTATTATTATTATTATTATTATTATTATTTTATGAGGAGAATTTTATTATTGATGGAGCAAAATAAAAACGGTTTATTCAAAAGATTTGTATAGGTTATTATTATTATTATTATTATTATTATTATTATTATTATTATTATAAATGGATCGGAACTTGTATTAAGATCGAAACAAATTAGTAGTTGTTATTCTTAGTATTATTATCATTGGACGTAAGCTCAAAGGAAGCCGTCAAATTGATAGAGAAGTATCCAGATATGAATAAAAGAGTTTTGAATAAAACTCTGGATTGCCTGCCCGACACAATGCAAGTTTGGTTGATTGAAATTGAATAAGATCAAATCAGAAATTGACCTAATAACCTATAATAACTAAATTGTCTTTTTAATACTTATTAGTAGTCAGTTTAAGCGAATGAGACATGCATGTTATAGAGAAGGTATGATGAGCGCTTGCATTGGCTACCAGGCCAATATACATGATCCATATATAGTTAATCATTACGTACACTCTTTTATTTGTTGATCAGGCAGCGCAAATTGTATGATATAGAGGTTGTTATTGAATTACAATTATTATTGTCAGGTTTGATGCTAAAGGATTTTTGGGAAGAGCGAGAGGAAAGAAGATACTGTTTGTAGGGGACTCACTTAGCCTAAATCAATGGCAATCCCTGACTTGCATGCTCCACGCAGCTAATCCCGCCGCTAAGTACAACCTTGTGCAGCGACCACCTGTGTATCACTTCGACATCCCTGTAAGTCCGACCACTCGAACAAGCTACAAATTTGATATAGATTGTAATTCATGTACGTACGAGTTATTATTGTTATTGAAAACTAACCTTTGGAAAACCTATCTAACATTCTAACCTACGAAAACTATTTAATTTAATTTGTACATACTACGTAGTACTACTAGACAGTACTGCCTTAGTTAGCTTCCAATTCCATATGAATATGATATGAGATAGACGCTGCGTGCAAAGATCGATCTCATCAAAAAATCAACCGGCCGGCCTATATGTATGGCTAAATATTTAGAATTAATACGCACGCACGCACGTTGTGACATGACATGGGAATGGGGTTGGGTTGCATTCATGCACGCAGGAGTATGAGCTGAAAATCAGTATGCAATGGCATCAATTTCTAGTGGACGTCGACCAGACAAAGGCGGGAAGAGTGTTGAAGCTAGACTCCATCAAGGGGGGTGAGCCCGGTGATGCATGGTCGGATTACGACTTGTTGATCTTCGATAGTTGGCATTGGTGGTTTTACAAGAAACCCCAGCAACCGTATGTATCATTCTTTTAAACTACTATGGATACATACAATATATTTATATATATACACCTTTGGTATGAATGATTGAAGAAACAAGTATATATATGGATGACGACTTGCACTTATTGCAGATGGGATGTCATCGAATTGGGCGGTAAAATAATCACAGACATGGACCGAACACAAGCATTCCAGATTGCAATGAAAACTTGGGCTCGTTGGGTCGACTCGGCCGTCGATCATAGAAGAACCAAAGTGGTTTACCAAGGCATATCCGCATCACATTATCAGTAAGCACCTTTTTTGATTACGTATATATCCCCCTATTTTTAACCGACTAAGTCTCTTGAAACAATTATGATCGAATATATATCACAAATGAGGCCGATATATATATATATATATATATATATATATATATATATATATATATATATATATATATATATAACTTTGTAGTTTCATTTAATTTGTTGGTTATGGAGTGGAAAGATATATTAATGAATTCAATTGAAAATGGTGACGACAGTGGAGCGGATTACGGGAAGCCAAGGGCAGGGAATTGCATCGGAGAGACGTTACCAGTGTCGGGGTCAAGAAGCCCAGCGCCAGCGAGCCCAGGAGAAGGGATTATGAAGCAGATACTAGGCGGAATGAAGAATCCTGCATTTTTCCTCGACATTTCGCTCTTAACCCAATTAAGGCCCGATGCTCATCCCAAGTCTTTTATCAACCCTCAACACTCTGGTGGGGACTGCACCCACTGGTGCGTCGCTGGTGTGCCTGATTCATGGAATTCACTCATGGATGCCGCTTTTAAGTTATTTTAGACATTTTGTTTTTGCAACTAGACACAAGGATTATACACAACTCTGTAGTAAAATCTCCAGACTAATACAAAAAAAAATTATTTCAGAAATTTCTGAGAGGTAAAAACTAAAAATACAGGGAGAAATTTACATAATATAGTTTATCACGGGTTTTTCCCTAAAGAAACACGCACAAAGTCACGTGATGCTAGAATCGAACTTTTGACCTCATAATTGTAGTAAATAAGCTCATGCCGCCTGCAGCATAGACGGATTCAAGATTTGAGGAAAGGATAGGCACGGTTAAAAAAAATCATTGACTATTTTTTGACTATATATCTGAAACATACCATAAAACATAAATGAATTAAAACTTCATTGTCGTTTTAATATTATAATATAAATTGGACAAACATTAATATCTAAGTACGGTAAATATGAGTTAATGTTTCAATTCTCGTGATAATATCATTGTAATTCTTGTTTTAATTAGTGTATTAATGTGCGTCCAATGAACAGACGATATAATTATTACAAACAAAATATCATCAAAGAAAAAAATCAAGTCATCCGACGAGGATTCATGTCTGGGAAGTAACAACATCATTCATCATTATTACTAACATGTGCAAAAAAAACTGTCGCTCTATACAAGGGACTAAATAATCATTCGAAAGTTCACCACACATACGATTTTGCAATTTGTTCTTCACATACTTCATAGAGGAGAAAACCCGGTCCACACTTGTCATTGTTGGACGGAGACGAACGAAAAACCGGAACGAGAGAAGAAACCGAAAGATGGAATAGAGACAATATAAATCCCAAAATGGACCACGTGGAACAAGCCAATTAAATTGGCTGAGACCAAAATCAATCAAATAGGAAAGTTAGGTAGAAAGCAAATCCAAAGCTAAACGGAAAAGTGACGGACCACGAAGAGATGAAGAGGAGACTGGAAACAGATAGAAGAAAAAAATAGAAAAATGGACAGAGAATACTTATCGATGTAGAACCGTAAAAGCAGTGTCGTGGTAATGTAGCCACTGACTTGAAAACTAAATCGGCACGACCACGGTGGTTATTGTCTACATGCCGGAAGTTTCCAAAGGTTAACACTGCAGCCCTTAGAATCGACCACTCGATTGAAAAGAGTATGGACCGAGCAAAAACCAATACCAAGAAACTGTAAACGATTACCGCAGAAATTTTTCCTTTTATGTGGAGAAGTAGTGGATGAAGTGGAGAAGGAGAAGAGTTGATGTATTTGATGTGTTTTTGACTTTTGAGGGTTGATCAAGGCTTCCATTTATAGTGGTGAGGATCAGCCTAGGCTCACAAAACGTGGCCCTAAAAGGTAGCCAACAATCCACGAACACAAGAGGTAAGGCTCCTTGATGACTAGCAACAACAAAATAGCCACAAAGACTAATTCAAACCCTAAACCAATGGAAAAAGTTGGGTGAGCCATCATTCCAAAAATCTCCCACTGATGGCGAAAAAAAGCTACAAAAAAAATTCCTGGGTAGGGAAGTTTGGATACTTAAACGTTCAATGTCTTTTGACTTGAATTTACGAATTAGTGAAATGAGACAACAACTTACTTTCAATAAGTGAATATTTTTTGATTTGAATTCCTTGTTGATTTTCGGTTGAGACAGCCACAACACATATCATACCTTCAAATGTAGCCTGGTCCGCAATTGCGTTTATTATGACCTTGGTTTAGTGAGTGTTTTAGTGAGAAGCGAGTTGTGTTTTCTCACATAGACATCGGCTAAACCATTACACACACATAGGTGCCTCAAGTGCTTCTCACTAACACTTCTCACGTGAGTCATTAAGAACTAAAGTCCAACCTGTAACATTATCCATCAAGTGCGTCTCAAAAGCACCACCCTAAAGGCTATAGATTGTCACAAAATGCCATAGAAATGAAAGCTTCAGAGTCCGTCAAGAATCAAACTCTATATTGACTTAAGGACTTAAGGAGTACTCTCCTCGATAACTCCTTCGTAAAGGGATCAACTAGATTACTTTCGGACTTCACATAGTACAGTCCAAAGCAATCACCCATTTTTTAGGAGTTGTTTCACCACACCGGGCCTGATTCGAATATTTCGTTTTTTTTCTTACCATTTTAGACCGCATTCTTAAAAATACAAATGGCATCCTGACAATCATAATGTAAGGAGACTGATGCAACCTCCCTCCTCCCCTCCCCACCTCCTCCCAATTGAACACGTCTCCTAGTAAGTTTCTCAACCACTATGCTTCTTGACTTGCCAGCTCAAGAGCAATGAACTCAGACTCCATGGTGGAGGTTGCTATACAAGTCTGTTTTGCAGATTTCCACGATATAGCACCTCCACCTAGAGTAAACACATAACCACAAGTGGAATTGGTTTCATCATTACCTGAAATCCAATTTGCATCACTAAATCCTTCTAACATAGCACGAATTTTATCATAATGTAAACACTAATAATCAATTGTTCCTTTCAAGTATTTGAGTAAACGACGAATTGTATTCCAATAAGTTCACTATTAGGGTTATGTGTGTATTGACTCAGTCTACTAACAGCATAAGAAATGTCTGGTCGAGTACAATTCATGAGAAACATCACACTTCCTATATTCTTAGCATACTCTTCTTGGGAGACACTATGGTGCGTGTCGTTTCCGCAGTCAAAATTAAATTTATAAACACTACTAACTCTACGGTAGATATGGTAAGTAGAGGTCGCTCGCACAGAGACGGACATTATTATCTAAGACGATTTATTATTTAATAGTATAAATATTAATAAAAGTGCGGGGGGGGGGGGGGGGGGGTTGTTGGGTTAATAATAATAAAAAATAAATAAAAACATAACAATAAATAAATAACTAATCATAACAATATTTGAGACATGCAACATATGATATAGTCGGATTAATCATCGATTCAATTAATTAGACTTAAATAGATCGGTAATTAATTAATCTCATGAAAGCACGCAAATTACCAGTTATATTGTTCTGACTCGTTAAACCCCGTGAACGCATGCAAGTTTAATCCTAACCAAATCTATCAAATTAACCATGAACGCATGATTAACTTAAAAAATTCAGTCGCATAAAGAACACACATCAATTGAATTATATAAAAGAACGCTGCAATAATTAAATATAACTCAATTATCATACAAAATTCTAGCAATTAAATTATATTAGACCAGAATGCTGCAACCTAAATTAAAACATTATTAATTTAACAATCGACTCATGTAAATAATCTAGGTGATCATGCTAAATTAATAAACATGAAAACAACAATTAAATCATGAATTAAGTACGAATATCAAAGTACTAATTAAACGTTAAAACAATAAGGTAATCTCATAACCCATTGACAATAATCGGTACGTTAAATGTTTGAATAACTGAAAGATTAAATTAAATAACTAATTAGAAGATAAATAAACTAAATAAGATAGATAGATACAAGCATAAGATAAATTAGGAGTTGAATTAATTGCGTCCCGCATTAAAATTTGACTGCATCCGAACTTACCTTAGTTGTGGCGTGAAGGCCAAGGCCTTCTGCCCTCTACGTACTCCCTTATGTGTGCTGCCTTCTTGTCTGTTTGGTGCGACCTTTCCTTTTACATTGTTCACTCCCCATGTATTTGAAAATTTTAATATCACGCCAATTTGTCTTAATCATCTTATTTCCATAATTCCGTCAACTTTCCATATGTTGTATGGAGTATTATTTTGGTTTGATCTTTTTATTTGTGTTCCATATTTGATTTCTTTTTCTGATATTCTAGTATTCTTTCCTTCGCATTCCACACAATTACATTCTTGTTGTGGACATGACATAGGTCCACCCCGACGCGGCCACGCGCGGGTTTGGGGAGGCGAATGAATCTCCATATGAGAATGGTTCGAACTGAAATTTAAATCGAAGTGGAATCGCCACCGAACTTTGTGGGAGTTCGGGCCCATTCGAACCCACTCTATGTCGTAGTGGGCCATGCACAAAGTATGACCCATTTCCGATGTCAGAGTTTATTGGGTTCGTCCCTTTGCATTGCGATAACGATACCGTCACTATCGGTTATCGTGTATTGAATGACTCTCGTGCGCCAACGATTTCGGGCATCCGGAAACTGAGGTTCTGAGTAAGGGGTGAGAGTACGTGTTGGGAAGCCCACTAAGGACACCAAACCCTGCCCGCACTTAGCGGCCTCTACTAAGATATGGAAAAACTTTCTAATACGCGCGTTAGTTGAACGATGAAAATGATTATGCAAACATTATTTTCCCTAAACATGCGAGGAATTGAAAGGGTTTCTATGTCGATTTAATGCAACCAATTCTAACGTCAAAGTTAAATTTAGCATGCGGGTTCATTTTGGTATAATAAAATAAACAAGGTAAATCGACAAGAGAACAAACGGTTAGTAACGGTATAACGATAATAACGGTTTGCAAAGATGTAGAATAAAATGGAATGATGTAAATAAGATGATGCATGACTTTGAAAAATAATATTTCACGCGATAGACTTGACACGTGTTGACCTAAGTCAGAAAAAGAATATTACCGAAACTAGAAGGTGGTGTAGGACTCACGATTTTGTCGTGATAAAGGGCCACTCGACCGAGTCATTGAAGGACTCGACCGAGTGGACCTCTGAAAATGCTTATGTCCCGTATTTTAGACCCTACTCGATCGAGTTATTGACCAACTCGACTGAGTACGTTGCCACTCGACCGAGTCACTTTGAGACTCGACCGAGTGGAGGTCGAAAAAGCATTCTGTTTCGGTTTTTGAGGTGCCACTTGACCGAGTGGGCTAGGCACTCGACCGAGTGGTCCCTGTACGAACCAGGGTTCGCTTGCAATTTTGTTATCGATTTCGAAATTGCTTTTTTGATTTTGATAATTTGATGAGTTTGTTGAATCGGGCATAAATATTGTGGAATTTACACTCGAAACTTAACTTCGATACTCGTCATATCCCATATTCTATTATTGAATCGATATGGAATACTAGAGTGAAAACCTAAAAAAAAAAAGTGCTTTAAGTCGTTTTAAGTTAACTAGCACAATATGAATAGATTTCCTCCGCGTTTAATAGTGTCGCAATTCGAAAATCGCGTTAGTTAATTTATTGGACTAGATCGTTAGATTCAACATCCAATTACGGAATTGGTATCGAATCTAATAGATCGATGCTTGAATTAAAAGACTTGATTCCCTCGGCTTCCCGACATCGTAATAAATCCCCAAGGATTATGTGATGTCGGATCCGCGTCAACGGGTTTCGACCCTTAAAAAAAGTATGTTTCGAAAATAGTTTTTATAAAATCGATGAAATATGCGATTGAATGATGATTCGAATGAAATAAATATTATTAAGTTGACTTGCTTCAATAATCAAACGCTAGGGGTGTCGGGATAAGCGACCGGCAACGCTGGGTGCAATACCCTTGTATATTCGGGTTTTCTTATTCCGACATCCTTCGCACTCGATACAACTCCACAAGTATTTTAATACTTTTTAATATTAGCGATATTAACGATATTATAACGCGATAATGACGATAAAAAAATAAAAAAACGACAACTATGACGACGGATGACGCGAGAAAGGAGGAGAAGAGGGAAAAGATGGGATTTGGCACCCTCAACCTACATGTTTCTTATGCTCGGACGGGACTCGTAGTTGTGGCTAGCACGGGAGTATCGAGATGTAAATTGAGTTGTGGTGGTTAGGGTTTGGATTCCTAATACTAGGGTTAGGATTTGCAAGTGTGAGATTAGGGTAAAAAGGATGATCCAAAAGTGTGTTGAAGTGTGTGCATGGGGGTGTATATATAGGCTAGGCTATGTACCCCCGGCTAGGGTTACTAGAACGAGTAAATTGCTGACTCGGTCGAGTGGCCCAGTGCGCCCGCAGTCGGGCTTGAATGAGGGGCCACTCGATCGAGTGGGCTGAGCACTCGATCGAGTGGCTCAGCTGGGTCGCGCGGGTCCATTGTTTTGGACCCCGAGATGGGTTTTGCACTTGGGCTGAGTTTTTGATGTTTACATGGCTGTTTTTATGTGTCTCGGAAACGGCTTTGACCGGGGTTGACCCAATCGCAAAAAGTCGGTTTTATTCCCGGTGTCGGTTTTGGCCCAAATTAGCCTTATTTGAGTGAAACGACCCACTGGGCCTGAATTTGAGGTCGATTTTGTGAGATTTGTATTCCGTAAGTGCTTAAGCCAACAACTAATGGTTTTGAGCCCATATCCGAGCGCGTAGAAATACGTTAGCGTCCGATCATCATCGGGTGTTTTTTGGAAACTGCTATAGACACCTGGCAGTCAAAATGTGGGTGTCTACAGAGCCCCCACTCTGACTGAGGCTTGGACAGGGCAAAAGTCAGAGTAGCCACCAAGCCAATTAAGACCTGGTAGACTTCCGATCGGGTCGCTTATAGTCCATTGGACTTGCGTGAAGGGCTCGCCAGCCATAAGATAGAAGTTGTACCTGAGCCGATGATAATACTCCGTGGGGAATTTGGACTTGTCGCGTAAGTCCCGGGTGCGCCTATATATGGGCACATCCCGTAAAAATGCCGCCTTGGGCCTTCCGCTGGGGAGATATGTGAGTTGTGCGGTCTTAAATTGTACCTGTATAAGTTACATAAAATTTGCATGCAACACGTAGGTAGAAAATATGACTCGCGCTGGGGAAAACGGTTTTTGAATTTTTTGAATTTTTAAAAATTTTGAAATTTTTGAAATTTTTGAATTTGGACTTTTGAAAAATTTGAATTTTTGGAAATTTTTGACTCCTAAAGAAATTTAGGAAAGTTCGGGATGACTAAAGCCGTGCTAGTATTGAGACTACGCTTGTGTGCTTAAGCCCTGTTGAAATTAGGAAACTTTTGTGTTTATTTTCTCGATTTTCGATTTTTTTAATTTTTTTTCGCGATTTCCCTACTGCAGTGGGCACTCAATCGAGTCACCCTGGCACTCGATCGAGTGCCCTCGTAAAAAGCCCCCTGTTCGTGTTCAGAGGTACCACTCGATCGAGTGGCCCCTAGGCACTCGATCGAGTGCCCTTAGGTGGACGCCTATTTTGTCTCGGAAACTCATATTTTGTTTCCTTTTTCAGATTTGGCTATACGAGAGGCTATTAGTGATAGATCCTCCCCTTGACGCGAGCAACTATTGTCACAATCAAGTGATGACAAGGAGGCGGGCTATCGACTTTTCTCGCCAGATTACTCAGAAGTATTGGGACGAGGTGTTGTCTTTTCACGGCGGTCCATTGATCCGATGGGTAGTGCCATGGTGGCCCATTTATGTTTGGACAGGTTTGGACCCGAGGGACAAAGCTCGCTATCAAGTAATATTGTCTTTCAGGCAGACAGTTCATCTCTACCCAGATCGCATACTAAGGCAGTATGGTTGGACCCAACGAATCCCAGAAGTTGAAGCAGTTGTGAGTGAATCTACGCCCAACTGACTGATGTGATGTGCGATACCTGGATGCAAAGATGGTACACCCGGCATACTTGGCCTATTCCCAAATCTCGTCACTCAATCTGGATTTCAGACTCTTATGTGAAGTGGACCAAAGCTGATTCCACGAAGGCCCGAGCTGCTTTGAAGGTCGATGAAGCTTTTGACCTGCTACGGAGGGAACAAGTCAAAGATAATAGGGGCTTCTTTGACGAAGGAGACACTCCGGCTACCATGGTCCATCTTATGTCTGGACAAAAGAAGAGGACCAAGACTCAAGGTGAAGGGTCTAGTGCTAGAGGTGCGCGAGGGAAAATGGGCCCCCGGACTGACTTGGAAAGGAGACTTGGCCCAAGATTGGCAGTTCAGGACCGACTTGGCCCGCGAGATAGACTACCTGAGCACGTGCGGGCTCGACTTGGACCCAAGACAATATCAGAAAACCCGCTGTCGAAGAAACGGGTTCGAGCTAAAGAGGTTCCCCTCGTGATTCAGGAACGCTCACCCCCGCCCCGGCGACCTCGGGCTCCATGTGACCCAAAGGACAAAGGGAAGGGCAAAATGCCCGGATATTAGTCTCCTTTTATTATTTAAATATTATTACTATTTTTTGTGGTGTTTTTTTGTTTGTCGTTTCCGGCGTTTTTTTTTTTTTTTTTTTGTAATTCCCGAGTTTGTCGGGATTTTAATAAAAGACATATTATTGAATACCGTTCCCGTCTTTTCTTTATTGCAGTGGTTGTACCCTTTTGAGGGGTTGCCTACGTATCCACGTAGCGGAATCAAACCAAACGTAGTTCCAAATTGATTGATGATAAATACATCAAGATTATTAATTCGAGATGTGCGACGGTAGAATAATTAATTCTAACTCATTGACTTGTCTAAATTTTTTTTGAAAATTTATAAAAACGACAAATTTTTATAAACTTTTGCAAATGACATTGAGATAGGGTTTATGGGTAGTAGCGCTTCAGCTGGTCCAAGTTGGTCGGGTTGACGAACTCGTTCCCGTCCAGGTCTGTCAGCATCACCGCTCCTCCTGATAGGACCTTCTTGACTAAGTATGACCCAGCCCAATTGGGTTTAAATTTTCCTCTTGGGTCAACTGGTAGTAAGACACGAACCGATTTTAGGACTAGATCCCCTTTTTTGATGTTTCTGGGCCTAACTCTTTTGTTGAAATCCCGTTGGATCCTCTTTTGATATATTTGAATATTGTTGAGGGCCCGGGATCGCCGTTCGTCTAGAAGGACTAGCGAATCATATAGGGCCTGGACCCAATCTGCTTCGGGTACTTGGCTTTCAAGTAAAATCCTGAGGGATGTGTAGACACCCACATTTTGACTGCCAGGTGTCTATAGCAGTTTCCGACAAACACCCGATGATATCGGACGCAAACGTGCTTTAAATACTCAGAAATCGGCTCAAAATCACTGACATTTGGCTTGGGCTTTTTACGGAGTACATATCTCACAAAACCAACCTCAAAATCAGGCCCAGTGGGTCGTTTCGAGTCAGATAAGACTAATTTGGGTCGATTCCGACACCAGGGGTAAAACCGTCTTTTAGCGACCGAGTTAAAACCCGATCAAAGATATTCCCGAGGCACGTGAGTCAGCCGTGACACCTCACACGGCTGATTCATACTCCAATCCTACGAAAAATCAGCTTCACAAAATAATAAACAAATCCGTTTAAGGATAGAATTCGATCTCAAGTAGGAATTCTATCCGAAAACCGAATCAAACACCCGACCGAGTGCAAATACTCGGCCGAGCTGCACAACCAGCCGGTTTCCCTTGCTTCCTCGACAAGCAAGCGGAATCCTCATGCCATTCGACTTCCCGTATTTCCTATCCTAAGCGGTAGTTCAAACTCTCCTAGCCAAGGTCGGGAACTCCCTATAAATAGCCCCTTGCATACAACAACAACAACAACAACAACGAATAATTCCCACACACACATAAGCATAAAAACTTAGCAACGAGAAACCGATATTACAAACCCGAAGGAAACCGGCCCGACACCCGACACCCTTCACACGTCCCACCTAACCGAGCCACCATAACTCACCGACATCCACTCGACGCTCTTGTGCCCAAGCCACGTCCCGACGAGCCCCGATCCGAGTAAACAGAAGCATGTAGGCTGAGGGTGTACCAAACCCGATTTCTCCTTCTCCTTCTCTTCTCCTTCTCGTCATTTTTTATTACGGGTCGTCGGTCCTTTTTATTACGGGTCGTTCGTCGCTTTTTATTTTATTTTCTAATATCGATATTACTAAAAACTATTTTCATACATCGAACATTCTTAAAAAAATATGATATCAACTTTATAGTTGAATATCGTATCAAAAAGAATTATATTAAATCTCGTCGAAGCTAAGAAAATCGTTACATCTTTTTTATACAAAATACAACGATTTCAAACGCGGAGAGAATTAACATCTTTTTCGTTCAAATTCTTTTTTTTACAAAACCCTTTTCTAAAATTCATTCTGAATACTCGATATCAATTTCATAATCGAATATCGGGTACGACGAATATCGAAAACATGAATCGAGTATAAATTAATTCATATTTGTACGCGATTTATCAAAATTAACGATTTTCGAACAACGAGCGAAATTGGGATAGGCCCGCACGCGAGTCGCGCCTCTCACAGGCGACTCGCGTACGAGTCTGAAACCCGCGCCCTTTTTTCTAGCCTTTTTCGTTCATTCTTTTTATTTATTCTACGAAACGATTTCTAAAAATTTATATCTTTTCTAAAACTATTCCGAGTATTTGATATCGATTTCATAATCGGCTGTCGAATATAACGAATATCGAAAATATTAAGTCGAGTACGAATTATGCAATATTCGTACGCGGTTTAATAAAAGCATCGAACTTTCAAAAAACGGTCTCGAAAACAGACCGGGACGCAGGTCGCATGCGTCCTGGGCGAGCCTCGCGGCTGACTGAAAACGCGGCTCGTTTTGCTTTCTTTTTATCATTTTTCGAACTTCATTTTTTTATACAAAACAGCGTGTTTTAACGATATTTTTCAGATTTTGACTAATATTTTCTCGATCTCATACATTTATTATTTTTGCTATATTATTTATTCACAATTCGATACTAACTCGTTTGTTTATCCTTTGTAGCAAATTCATATCTTTTTCATCGTTTGTTTTATTATACTAAAAGGAATCTCACATGCTAAATTCAACTTTGACGTTAGTTTTTTCATGCATTAAACCGACTTAGCATCAATTCCTCGCATGTTTAGGAAAACAATGTTTGCATATCATTCATCGTATTACTAACGCGCGTATTAAAAAATCATTCGATATCCTAGTAGAGGCCGCTAATGTGCGGGCGGGGTTGGGTGTTCTTGGTGAAGTTCCCAACACGTACCCTCACCCCTTACTCAGAACCGTAGTTTCCGGATGTCCGAAACCATTGGCAACGAGAGTCATTCAATATACGATTAACCGATCAAGTCGGCATCGGTATCGAACTGCAAAGGGACGAGCCAAATAAACTCTGACATCGGAAATGGGCCGTATTTTGTATACGGCCCACTACGACATAGAGTGGGCTCGAACGGTTCCGAATAACCATAAAATTCGGTGGCGACTCCAACTTCGATTTAAATTTCAATTTGACCATCTCATATGGAGATTCATTCGCCTCCCCAAACCCGTGCGTGGTCGCGTCGGGGTGGACCTATGTCATGTCCACAATTTGGCGACTCCACTGGGGACTAACTGATGAGTTACTGACCATCGGCATCCTCAGGGTGAGACTCGAATAGAAATCGTTTGACTAGTACAATACGCGTTTTAGTTTTACGGTTCATGCATAACCCCATATTTTCCCGGGCCGGTACTGGTGACCGACGTCCCACTATACTATCGATGTAGTCCAAATTGGATATGGCGAAGGTGTCCATTAGCCGATTCGTATGAGTTTTACGGCATGTTCTAAGCTCAACTCGACTTAGGAAGTCCGCCCCGATTCTCGATAGGCTGTGTACACTGGTATAGACCCTTACAGACTGACCGAGACTTAGAATTAGAGCATACATGGTGTCGTTATACTGTTTCCGTGACTACGTGCTATCTGATTTACAAGTCGTCTTTCAAAAACTCGTCTTTTTCAAAATTGCATCCTTTTCAAAATATCCAATTTTCCAAACCCGGGACATATACCGAATTTAGGATCCACGATTTTACTCAAAATAGCCTATTTTTAGCCGGTATTATGCCCATTTCAAAACTCGAAAATATTTTCGAACTTTCAAACCCGTAACCCGGTCCACCTTTTCCGTTTTTCTTTAAAAAAAGGGCCGGTTCTCCGAATTTTTCTTCGGGCTTTCAAAACTTCAATTTCAAAACCTTCCTCTTCTTAGGACTTCCCGTATTTAGCAGTGTCGGGTCATGTCGTGAGTCGTCAAGTCTTCTAGCGTCGTAACTCCGTCGATCTTATATCACGGATTTCCTCCCTATCCCAGTCCGCCTTATTATACTAAGGCAAGGCCCACCTACGTAGGACATACTCCTACAAGGGTTGGCCCGTCTACACAATCGAGTCTAAAAGTTTGGGGAATGTCTCACGTGGACCTCCTTTCGAACAAGGCCCAGCCCACACAGCTGGATCCTAAAGGAGGCCCACCTTTCACAAGTCATCCGTCTAGATGTCTTTTCCGAGTAGTTTTCTTCTTAACTTCCTTTCTTCCTTTGCTCGGGATGTACTTTAGTTCTATGATTTGGGCTAGTCGCTGATTACGCGGTGTTCTTACAGACAGGCCACCTCACACCCGAACTATGACTAAGGACTCAATTGATCAATTGAACGCCTCATTAGCCAAGATCCAAGAACAACTCGACCGAATCAGGGGCGACCAGATCGCCATTGTTACCCGGGTTAGCGCCATAGAGTAGGACAGGGCGAGGGGTGAAGATGAAACTCATGGGCCTTTAGCCGAATTGACTAGCGCAGTCCTCAAGCTACAAGAACAGGTCCACTTGTCGACCCGCAACTCGATTCACACGGAGAATGCTCGGACTAATGCGCCTCTAACTGACGAATTGCCCGCCAATCTCAACCTGACGGGCCTCCCAATGTTCGACGGAACTGAAGACCCGGTATTACATATCCGGGCTTTCAAGGAATTTATGGCCCTTAAGGGGGTTAAGTCAAACATGTTCAAACATTTGTTTGCCTCCTCGCTCGAGAAGCACCCGAAAGCCTGGTACTACAGGCTTGACTCCAAGAAATACAAAACTTGGGACGATGTCGTAACGGAGTTCGCCCGAAACTATGCGGACAATACTGAGATCCAGACGACCATGCGTACTCTGGAGGTCATGGCCCAAGAGCCAAAAGAGGGTTTCACCAAATACCTCCAAAGGTGGAGGGCCGAAAGTGTCAAGCTGGTCGACAAGCCCAGCGAAAAGGTACTAGTGGAGGCCTTTGTGAAAAATCTCCTACCATCTTACCGGATCCATCTCCGGTACGCCATCATACCCAATTTCGCCACCTTAACCGAGATGGGTACAAGAATCGAAGACGATTTAAGGTTAGAGAGCCTTACTAAGGCCTCTACAAAAGGTTATCAAGGAGCCAGTTCGTCTTCTGGCAAGCCCGCAACCACAACTGCGGCCCGAAGCATCTTCGATGAGGTTAATTTGCTAGACACCTCAACCAAAAAGAATACTCCAACCCGAGTATTCACTGACATAGGGACTACTTAGGCCGTCGCCTTACAAAGACTATCCTCTAAGGGCCTGATCCAGCCAATAGGCCCAATGCCGGAGGTTCCTATCGAGAAACGGTCCAAAAGCTACAACGCTCAGGCCTATTGCCACTATCACCAAGGCAACGGGCATGACACCGAAAAATGCTGGAAGTTAAAGCATCTCATTCAAGATCTGATCGAGAGTGGGAAGATACCGTTACCCAGCGATAAGCCCAGTAACAAAAACAACCCTCTTGCTACTCCCGCCATTTTTAAATAGTCGATTGCACTCATCTCATTTCCCCTTTCATTCCCCAAATCAACGGGATATCGTCCCCATCACTGTCGAAGAGATCCGAAAGGCCAAAACCAAGGCCCTGGCCGGCGCCCATGTCATCACGGCCGGACCTTCGGCCCCACGGTCCGTCACTGAACCCGCCAAGACGGACTCTACCCTTGAAGAACCAGACACCGACACGGCCCTAGTCAAACAACTTAAGAGGGTCCGAACCGATCTTACCATATGGCAGCTTCTGGTCAGTTCTCAAGAGCATCGGGCAGCACTTACTAAGGCTCTCGATGAGATCAAGGTAGACTCGTTGGTTACCCCCGTGGAGATGGTAGCCACCATTTTATCTCATCTCAAAAGCAAATCCAAAGGAGAAGGCCCACTTATCACCTTCTCCGAGTCATATCTACCACCATTTGGGGCCACCCACAACCTGGCCCTATATATCACGGTGATTTGTCGGGGCAAGTATCTACCCATGACCCTAATCGATGACGGGTCAGCTGTAAATGTCCTTCCTTTGAGGACTGCAAACGCTCTCGGCATTACCGAGGCTGACTACCTTCCTACCTCGCAAACTATCCAGGCTTTCGATGGAAGCCCAAAATCAGTTGCTGGGGCCGTCAAACTAACCATCATAACCGGCCCAATTGAAAAAGAACTAGAATTCCAAGTGATCGATGTCACCTCATCGTTCAATCTGCTACTTGGAAGACCCTGGATCCACGCGGTCAAAGCCGTGTCCTCCACTCTCCACAGGAAGGTCAAGCTACCTTTGCAAGACGGGATCATCACCCTCGAAGCTACTCCCATAGCCGTGTCAAGCTGCAACACGGCTGGCTCAATCGACCCACGAGGCTTCAATTTTGTGGGAATGATCGATGAAGAGTATCTCTTCAGGCCCTATTTCACCACCAGCATCGACACAATGTTGCAAAATTTGGGCTACCTTCCGGGGGCTACTTCAAGGCCCGGTCTCCCGGCTGGCAAAGTCATCGACGTCTTAAGCAATGAGGACGTAAAATTCGGTTTAGGATATGCCTTAACCCCAGAAAACGTGCTCCAGGCCGGCATCCAAAAGGCCTGCAACATTCTCAAGGGTACCTACTTGGACCCTTACAGCCCGAAACTGACCGATTACTTTGTCTCCCCAGTATTCGTAGCTGTCCAAACGGGTCTCTATCAGCCCACTATAACCTATTCTGAGGTCAATTTCATCCCAGATGATGTCTATGCTCTCATCCAGGCTGAATCGAAAGAAGATCCAAACCATACCGAGCCCATGCTGGGGCTCTTATTCGGGGAAAGCAAGATAATCCCGACCCCTAAGGAGGAATTGGTCAACCTGATTCTCCACAGCAGCAGGTTTGATCCGACCAAGTTGATCTCTAAAGTCGGCACTGACACCGGAAAGAGGGCCTGGAGAAAGACGATCAAGTGGGACGACAGCGAGGGTCGAGTCTACAAGCTCAGTACCGGCGAAGGAGACATGCAAGGCGACGAGTCCGAATCCGAGTCCGAGTTAGAGTCAGAGTCGGAGTCTGAGTCTAGGTCTAGAAGGTCCAGTACTAGGGTCGAGTCTGTAACCCCTTTTCCTTTAGCTGCACCTCAGGGAGTCTCGGAATCTGTCCCGAGAGCACTCCCCGTACCGCCTCTGACCAACAATCAGATGGCAGCTCTCTTTGAGCTATTTTCAAAATTCTCTATCAATAATAATGATAACCGTTCTGCTTACGACTTGTCTTATTTTCAAAACATTTTCAAAAACTTTATTTGCAATGACATTGAGAAACCCGACGAACAGGTGCCACTACCTCCGCATCTAGTCGAGCAGCTCGAGCAAAGGGGATCCCGAGATCCGGTCATTGAAGAAACTGACTCCATCAATGTAGGAACCCCTTTAGAGCCTCAGATGCTGAAGTTAGGTTTGTCCCTAGACCCCGAGGAGAAGCAACAATTCACGGAACTCTTCCACGGATTCAAAGACGTCTTCGCATGGTCCTACAAGGACATGCCGGGAATAGATCGGGAGATAGCTGAACACCGTATACCCATTAAAGACGGGCGTAAGCCGGTAAAGCAAAAACTCCGAAGAATGAGGCCCGAATGGTCTCTCAAAGTCAAAGAAGAAGTCGACAAGCAATTCAAAGCGGGCTTTATCCAAGTGTCTGAATATCCAGACTGGGTTGCAAACATCGTACCGGTACCCAAGAAAGACGGAAAGGTACGAGTGTGTGTAGATTTCCGGGACCTTAATAAGGCCAGCCCGAAAGATGATTTCCCGTTGCCACACATCGACATACTGGTAGACAACACGGCCGACCATGCCCTTCTATCCTTCATGGACGGGTATGCCGGATACAATCAGATCAAAATGGCGAAAGAAGACATGAGTAAGACCACCTTCACTACACCTTGGGGGACTTACTGTTACACCGTTATGCCATTTGGGCTTATCAACGCCGGTGCCACTTATCAACGGACCGCCACTACCTTACTGCATGACATGATGCATAAGGAAGTAGAGGTCTACGTGGACGATATGATCGTTAAGTCCAAAGAACGAAACGGGCATATTCCGGCCCTTAGAAAATTCTTCACCCGACTACGCAAGTACAACATGAGGTTAAACCCTCAAAAAATGCAGTTTTGGGGTAACATCGGGCAAATTACTGGGCCATATCGTCAGCCAGCGCGGCATCGAGGTTGACCCAGCCAAAATCAAGGCCATTACCGAGATGCGGCCGCCTAAAACCGAAAAGGAGATTAGGGGGTTTCTCGGGAAAGTCCAATATATCAGCAGGTTTATTTCGAAGCTAACCATGGTATGTGAGCCCATTTTCAAAAAATGAAGATAGGAGAGCGGGTACTGTGGACGACAAATGTCAAGCAGCTTTCGATAAGATCAAAGAGATTCTGTCATCTCTGCCGGTATTAATGCCTCCTCAACATGGCTTACCTTTGTCGTTATATCTGACAACGACCGAGACAACCATGAGGGCTATGTTGGCCCAGACGGTCGACTCAGAAGAACGGGCTATTTACTATATCAGTAAAAAGTTCCTGGAATACGAATGCAAATATACGATGCTTGAAAAGACGTGCCTAGCTCTAGTTTGGGCCACTAAAAAGCTCCGACACTATATGCTTAGCCACGAAGTGCACGTATTATCGAGAATGGATCCAATCAAGTATCTGTTCGAAAAGCCCATCCTCAATGGTAGGATATCTAGATGGACTTTAATGCTAGCTGAGTTCGACCTCAAGTTCGTTCCGTTAAAAGCCATCAAAGGCCGAATAGTAGCCGAGTTCCTCGCCGATAATCCGGTATTTGAAGAGGGACATACCGATACTTGGGCCTTCCCTGACGAAGATATATTCCATACCGACACGGAGACATGGGATCTATATTTTGACGGGGCATCCAACTTTCGAGGATTTGGTGTCGGGATTTTACTAATCTCACCACAAGGGGAGCACACCCCGTTATCCATCAAGTTAGATTTCGACGTGACTAATAATGCAGCCGAATACGAAGCATGCATTCACGGGTTGCAAGCCGCCGCTGATTTAGGAGTAACGAACCTCCGGGTCCACGGTGACTCATCATTAGTCATCAATCAAGCACTCCAGAAATGGAAAACTCGGAACGCAAATCTCGTAGCTTACCAAACGCGAGTAAGGGTTCTCGAGAAGCAGTTTCAAAAGGTGGAATACATCTATCTACCTCGGGAAGAAAACCAGTTTGCAGATGCGCTATCCAAATTAGCATCTTTACTGAACATCCCGGAACATCTGACTAGCATGCCGATTTGCGTCGAAAGACGGTCCGAGCCGGCATATATCAACGCTATCCAAGACATCGAAATAAGTGACCCAGAACCTTGGTACCAGGCTATTCTAACCTACTTGACGTCGGGAGAATACCCTCCGGAATCTGAAAACCGGGCCAAGAAAGCCCCACGAAGATGGGCCACTCAGTTCATCCGCACGGACGATGGACAGTTGTACAGAAAGACGGCACAGAGGGCTTTGCTCCTATGCATCGACAAAACGCAGGCCGAAAAAGTCATGGCCGAGGTACACGATGGCGAGAACGGCCCGCATATGAACGCCCATATGCTAGCTCGAAAAATCGCCAGACTCGGATACTATTGGAATAGCATGGAAATCGACTGTCAGTTATATGTCAAGCACTGTCACAACTGTCAGATTTTCGGTAACGTCCAGCATATGCCGTCATCCCTGTTATATACAATGACATCACCATGGCCATTCTCGACGTGGGGAATTGATGTAATCGGGAAAGTAAATCCTTCCGGGACGGGAGGTCACTGCTTTATTCTAGTGGCTATTGACTATTTCACCAAATGGGTTGAAGCCGAGTCATATCGTGTCTTGAACGCCAAGCACGTAGCAAAATTTATCCAAGATAAAATTATATGCCGATACGGGATCCCGCATGAATTTATTAGTGATCACGGGACCCATTTTCAAGCCGAAACCGCTACTTTGCTAGCAAAATATAAGATTCAAAGGCATACGTCATCACCTTACCGTCCCCAAACAAATGGAGCGGTAGAAGCAGCAAATAAAACAATTTGTCACCATACTTAAAAAGATGGCTAATAATTGCTGGGATTGGCCCGATAAAATCCCCTTCGCCTTATGGGGATACCGGACATCAATCCGCACCGCGACCGGAGCATCTCGATACTATCTGACGTATGGGATGGAGGCAGTCCAGCCGGTCGAGATTGAGGTACCATCTCTAAGGATTCTACTCGAAAGTCAAGTACCTGAAGCAGAATGGGTCCAAGCCCGATACGACTCGTTGATTCTCTTGGACGAACGACGATCCCGAGCCCTTAACAATATCCAGATACACCAAAAAAGGATAAAACGGGCTTTCAACAAAAGGGTTAGGCCCAGGAATATCAAAGAAGGCGATTTAGTCCTAAAATCTGTCAGGGCTTTGCTACCAGTCGACCCAAGAGGAAAATTCAAACCCAATTGGGCCGGCCCGTATCTAGTAAAGAAGGTTTTATCGGGAGGAGCAGTAATGCTGACAGACTTGTACGGGAACGAGTTCGTCAACCCAACCAACTTGGACCAGTTGAAGCGCTACTACCCCTAACCTTATCTCAATGTCATTTGCTAAAAGTTTATCTTTTTTTACAAAATTGTTAACAATTGAGCAAGTCAATAAGTTAGGATTACTGATCCTACTGTCGCACATCTCGAACTAATAGTCTTGATGTATTTCGAAAATTGCAAAATTCTATGTCTGAACTACGGTTGGTTTGATTCCACTAATCGTGGATACGTAGGCAACCCCTCAAAAAGGGTACAACCACTGTAATAACGAAAACACAGGAACGGTTTTCACTAATATGTCTTTTATTATTTCAAAAAATGCCTCACGCAAAAATAAATCACACAAAAATAGTAGTAATACTTAAATAATAAAATTTAGGAGACTACTCGTACATTTTTCCCTTCCCCTTATCTTTCGGGTCACACGGATCCCGAGGCCGACGAGGTGGGGGCGAACGTTCCCTAATCACAAGTGGAACTTCCATTACTCGAACCCGCTTCTTCGACTTCGGTTTCTCCGTCCCCTGCACCGGTCCGATCCGAGCCCGTACGTGCTCGGGTAGTCTATCCCGAGGACCAAGTCGGTCCTTAGCAGCCAGTCTTGGACCAAGTCTCCTTTCTAAGTCCGTCTGGGGGCTCATCTTCCCCCATGTGCCTTTAGTGCTGGACCCTTTAGTCAAAGTCTTAGTCTTCCCTTTCTGGCCTGACATTAGTCGAACCATCGTAGCCGGGGTGTCGCCATCATCAAAGAAGCCTCGATTATCCTTAGCCTGTTCTCGGCGCAGCAAGTCAAAGACTTCGTCAGTCTTTAAAGCAGCACGGGCTTTAGCAGAATCGGCCTGGGTCCACTTCGTATAAGAATCTGATACCCAGATCGAGGGAGAATCCTTAGAAACGGGCCAAGTGTGCTGGGTATACCATCTTTGCGCCCAAGTATCACACATCACGTCCGTTAGCTGAGTAGATTCACTCACGATCGCCTCGATTTCCGGGATTCTTTGGGCCCGACCATATTGCCTAAGTATGCGATCGGGATAAAGATGAATCGTCTGCCTAAAAGATAGGATTAGTTGATAACGGGCCCTGTCTCGCAATTCTAACCCGGTCCAGACGTAAATGGGCCACCAAGGTACGGTCCAACGGATCAATGGGCCTCCATGGAAGGATAACAGCTCGTCCCAGAATTTTTGGGTAGTAAGACGGGAAAAGTCAACAGTCCGTCTTCTCGTCATCACTTGATTTGGGCGATATCGGCTTACATCTAGAGGAGGATCCAAGATCGATAGCCTCTCAAAAAGCCATAGCTGAAAAGTCAAAATCGCGAAAAGTCGAAGTCGTAAAAAAAGAAAAAAAAGATCGCAAAAATCGAAAAACCGAAAAAACCGGAAAAATTGGAAGTCACAAAAAAATCAAAAATTGCGAAAATCGAGAAAAAATCAGCCTACCTGTAGAAGACGGGTGCTACCGGTCAGCCTGATCGACGGATCCCTCTTACGATTATCTAAACCCTGGATAATCTCCCTTGTAATCAGCCAAGCTGGGCTGTGCTCTGTCTCCATCAGGTCAGCTACAACAAGAAGTCTGAGATGGCCCATACAAGATAGCAAATCCATATGACCTTCAAAAGCGTAGACGTGGAGCATGCAAAAAGTAAAGGCCCTACGGCTATATACCGGCCTGACCCGGACATCATCTGGGTTCATGAATTTCTCAGCCAGGTCGATCAAGGAGACTGTATCTCCTTCTGTCATACGAGATACCTCCATGTGAGAAAGCCCCAAAAATTCTCGTAATTTTCTCCTTATATCACGGATTGAAAACGGGACGGCAGGGCGAAGAATGGGATTCCACCCCCCTACAGCAGCTATTTCCTCAGGAATAGGACAAATTTCGCCTCGAGGAAACCTAAAAACATGATAAGTATCATCCCAGTAGGACAGGCAAGCATCCAAAAAGTGACGATCCACTTGCATCTGGCGGATTGTGGATAGCTGGGTGACGCCATTCTAATTCAAAATAACTTTGTCAGCATCTCTGAAAAATCGGGACCAATCTTGCAACATTCCGACTAATCGATCGATACCCATGATAATTTCTAAAAAAGGGGGAAATAAGTTTCTCAGGGCTTGTTTTTTCTTTGAAGGGAAAAGAGAATTGTGGGAATTGTGAATAAATTGTGAGCAAGGAGAGACTATTTATAGCATGGAATCAGATTCTCCTCCTCACTTTGGGATTCCTAATCCCAGCGAATTTAGCATACAGGCCTTTATCCTAGGATCTAGCTAAGTCATCCCGAGCATTCCTATTCCTTTTCGGAGTCAAAATACTTTAATCTTTCAAAATTCTGCCATCCAAAAAAATTCAAAAAAAAATCCCCTTCAAAATTTTTTATTCCCCAGCGCGAGTTATTTCTCCTAAAAAAATGTGTTACATGCAAACTTTGCATAAATCATTATACAGGACGACTCAAGCAAAACCGTGCAATCAACTCCCCAGTGGCATAGACTTATACGACAAGTCCGATTCCCCACAGAGATATCATCATCAGCTCAGGTACATTTCTAGTCTCCGGCCGGCGGGCCCTCCACGCAGGTCTAATGGACCTTAAACGACCCGACCAGAAGTCTGCCAGGTTTTAATCTTTGATTGACCTGGTAGCTACTCTGAATTTCGCCTTGCCAAGCCTCATTCAGAGTGGGGGCTCTGTAGACACCCACATTTTGACTGCCAGGTGTCTATAGCAGTTTCCGACAAACACCCGATGATGATCGGACGCAAACGTGCTTTAAATACTCAGAAACGGGCTCAAAATCATTGAAATTTGGCTTGGGCTTTTTAAGGAGTACATATCTCACAAAACCAACCTCAAAATCAGGCCCATTGGGTCGTTTCGAGTCAGATAAGACTAATTTGGGTCGATTCCGACACCAGGGGTAAAACCGTCTTTTAGCGACCGAGTAAAAACCCGGTCAAAGATATTCCCGAGGCACGTGAGTCAGCCGTGACACCTCACACGGCTGATTCATACTCCAATCCTACGAAAAATCAGCTTCACAAAATATTAAACAAATCCGTTTAAGGATAGAATTCGATCTCAAGTAGGAATTCTCTCCGAAAACCGAATCAAACACCCGACCGAGTGCAAATACTCGGCCGAGCTGCACAACCAGCCGGTTTCCCTTGCTTCCTCGACAAGCAAGCGGAATCCTCATGCCATTCGACTTCCCGTATTTCCTATCCTAAGCGGTAGTTCAAACTCTCCTAGCCAAGGTCGGGAACTCCCTATAAATAGCCCCTTCCATACAACAACAACAACAACGAATAATTCCCACACACTCATAAGCATAAAAACTTAGCAACGAGAAACCGATATTACAAACCCGAAGGAAACCGGCCCGACACCCGACACCCTTCACACGTCCCACCTATCCGAGCCACCATAACTCACCGACATCCACTCGACGCTCTTGTGCCCAAGCCACGCCCCGACGAGCCCCGATCCGAGTAAACAGAAGCATGTAGGCTGAGGGTGTACCAAACCCGATTTCTCCTTCTCCTTCTCTTCTCCTTCTCGTCGTTTTTTATTACGGGTCGTCGGTCCTTTTTATTACGGGTCGTTCGTCGCTTTTTATTTTATTTTCTAATATCGATATTACTAAAAACTATTTTCATACATCGAACATTCTTAAAAAATATGATATCAACTTTATAGTTGAATATCGTATCAAAAAGAATTATATTAAATCTCGTCGAAGCTAAGAAAATCGTTACATCTTTTTTATACAAAATACAACAATTTCAAACGCGGAGAGAATTAACATCTTTTTCGTTCAAATTCTTTTTTTTACAAAACCCTTTTCTAAAATTCATTCCGAATACTCGATATCAATTTCATAATCGAATATCGGGTACGACGAATATCGAAAACATGAATCAAGTATAAATTAATTCATATTTGTACGCGATTTATCAAAATTAACGATTTTCGAACAACGAGCGAAATTGGGACAGGCCCGCACGCGAGTCGCGTCTCTCACAGGCGACTCGCGTACGAGTCTGAAACCCGCGCCCTTTTTTTAGCCTTTTTCGTTCATTCTTTTTTATTTATTCTACGAAACGATTTCTAAAAATATATATCTTTTCTAAAACTATTCCGAGTATTTGATATCGATTTCATAATCGGCTGTCGAATATAACAAATATCGAAAATATTAAGTCGAGTACGAATTATGCAATATTCGTACGCGGTTTAATAAAAGCATCGAACTTTCAAAAAACGGTCTCGAAAACAGACCGGGACGCGGGTCGCATGCGTCTCGGGCGAGCCGCGCGGCTGACTGAAAACGCGGCTCGTTTAGCTTTCTTTTTATCATTTTTCGAACTTCGTTTTTTTATACAAAACAACGTCTTTTAACGATATTTTTCAGATTCGACTAATATTTTCTCGATCTCGTACATTTATTATTTTTGCTATATTATTTATTCACAATTCGATACTAACTCGTTTGTTTATCCTTTGTAGCAAATTCATATCTTTTTCATCGTTTGTTTTATTATACTAAAACGAATCTCACATGCTAAATTCAACTTTGACGTTAATTTTTTCATGCATTAAACCGACTTAGCAACCCATTCAATTCCTCGCATGTTTAGGAAAACAATGTTTGCATATCATTCATCGTATTACTAACGCGCTATTAAAAAATCATTCGATATCCTAGTAGAGGCCGTTAATGTGCGGGCGGGGTTGGGTGTTCTTGGTGAACTTCCCAACACGTACCCTCACCCCTTACTCAGAACCGTGGTTTCCGGATGTCCGAAACCATTGGCAGCGAGAGTCATTCAATATACGATTAACCGATCAAGTCGGCATCGGTATCGAACTGCAAAGGGACGAGCCAAATAAACTCTGACATCGGAAATGGGCCGTATTTTGTATACGGCCCACTACGACATAGAGTGGGCTCGAACGGTTCCGAATAACCATAAAATTCGCTGGCGACTCCAACTTCGATTTAAATTTCAATTTGACCATCTCATATGGAGATTCATTCGCCTCCCCAAACCCGCGCGTGGCCGCGTCGGGGTGGACCTATGTCATGTCCATAGGATGGCACTTCTAGCTCGACTGGCTGGACCGCCTCCATTCCATATGTCAAATAATATGGAGTTGCTCCGGTCGCAGTGCGAATTGAAGTTCGGTACCTGATGGTCGGAATTTTCGTCGATCCCAACACCAATTAAACAACCGGCTATACCTAGTGGGTAGCTAGGGTAAGTCGGGATCGTGTCCACGGAGACGGTATTGCAAGGCCTAGACTAGGTCCACTAAAAACTAGGCTAAGTCACACAAACGATCACAAAGAGAGCGATAATTGGTAAACTATGATAGTTGAGGAGGAGTATGAACTAGACTAATAACGAGATAGCTAAAACAAGGCTAAATGGAATAACTAGAGACTAACTAAACAATGAGACTAGAGAAATGAAGACTAACTAGGAGGATGAACCAAATATGGAAAGGAGTAGGGTTAGGTCGGGTTCCTAAGTGTAGAAGGGTAATAGGGTGATCAAGGGTGTAGGTGTCTCCTAGTTGCTAGAGTCGGTTTGCGCTCTCGCGTCTAAACCTAGGTCAAGGTCGGTCCGCGCTCTCGCGTCAAAACCCAAGTCCGCACTCTCGTGACTAAGACTATACCCTAACACAATCACACACTAGCCAAACAATGAGAAGATGAGAACAAATATGAGAAGCATTGGCCACTACTACCCACACAAGCAAATCAACAAACACATGGTGTGCCTAATATGTGACTAGCAACAAAGATGTAACCTTTACCCCTAATCAAACCCTAATCACCCATAATCTACCCTTAATCCCCCTATTAACCCCACAAGAGAACTACTCACTCATTATCAAGATCAAACTAGCATAAACAAAAGAAATCAAACTAAACATCCAAACATCCGTAATAATCAAACAATAACAATAAACAATAAGTAAAGATTCAAACTTGAATAAATAAACAATGAACAAGAGTAAAAAGGAGAAGAAGGTTATACCAAACTAATAAGGATGAAAAAGATAAGAACTTGCATAAATAAGAAACCCAAATCAACTCCAAGGTTGTCAAGCTTGGATGAATCTTCAAGTGTCTTCTTAATACAAGAGTAATTAAACTAGATTAACTAAGATTAACTAAGGATTAAAGGGAGATTAAACTAATTAGAGGAGCACTAAATCTAGGGTTTTAATATTGTAGAGAGGCCTAAGAGAGTCTAATATAATGTATGATACATAAATAATACAAGAGGGAAGTATTTATAAGGTTACAAGAATGAAGGAGAGGAAAGAAAGAAGTCACGCGCAGCAGCACTTCTTCCAGGTCGGGATGAGGTGATCCCGGTCGGGATGAGGGGGTCCCGGTCGAGATGAGGTGGTCCCGGTCGGGATGAACTCATCCCGGTCGGGATGGACCCAGGACAGAAGCTATCGCATTTGTGCACCTCATCCCGGACGGGATGAGGTCCTTCCCGTCGGGGATGAGTCTTGTAGGCCTCCAATATGATCTTTAAGGTCCCTCCTTGCCTCTCATGGGTTTCTCATCGATTCTCGGGACTCGGGATCGAGCCTAAGGGGCGCGGGAATGGGTCTCAAGGTCTCGGGATCGAATCCAAGGCGTCGAGTGATCGTTCCTTCTCTTCGTTGGCTCCAAAAGTGTATGAAACGAGTCGGAATCGTTCCAATTCTTCATGAATGGTCCCGGGAACCTAAAACGAACTAAAGGAAGCATAAGTAACCCAAAAAACGCTCCCAAGGAGCGATTCCACAAGGAAAACGGGACCAAAACACAACAAATTAGACACTACAAACTACACTTATCAACTCCCCCACACTTAATCCTTACTCGCCCTCGAGTAAGCACATACTAACTACTAAACTAGCCGAGTGGGTATTAGCGCACCCTACGCCCTTTCAACTCACGCGAGTACACTTTAGAGGAAAAGTGCACTCCGCAAGGCAAGTGGGGTCTTGCGACAAAACTGTGGATGCAACCGGACACAAAACACATAGACAAACAAACATATAAACAAACAAATAATCGGTTGCACCCAAAAGAAAACAAATACCGCTTCCCTCAAACAAGCGGTGAAAGAAGCACCGGTTTAGGACTCAAGGCAAGTGACAACGTTCCCAAGCTAATCATACAAATCGAAATGAACTAAACCCTAATAGTATGACGATAAAGCAACAAAAACGTTGATAACTTACCTAGGTCCTCCTAGCCTTCTAAGAACGTACTACGGGACGATCGGCGGGATGGAAAAAGGGTGAACCACGGTGTTAGTCGACACTGTAGGTAAGTGAGACCCCGCCCCCTTTAGCGATGAGCCAAGAGGGTCGTCCCATGCCCAAAACCGCTCAATTAGTCCAAGTAAAAAGGTGGAAAATATTGCATAGTGAGGGAAGACCGACCATTACCGCTATCATCCTTCCTAGGGACTCGGTCCTTTGGTAGGCTCTTCACGGTAATAGTCGGTAAAAAGTTTATTTTTGAGAGGGGATTCTTTTCGTGAAATGGTTTTCTTTTGGCATTTTTCTTTCTTTTGCATATTTGCTTTGTGTATTGCTATGCCATTTCTTTTTCTTCTTTTCTATTTTCTTTTTGGCTTTTTGTGCCTTTTCTTTTTCTTCAATCTTTTCTTTCTTTCATTTTCTTTTCTTTGCCCTTTTGGCTTGATTTGAGTGATAGGCATTTCTTTGTAACTAAGAAAGATGATTTCAACAATTTGCAAATTTATTTGGTGGATATGTGTGGAAGGTAGGGGAATGGGTAAGTCGGGGAGCGTCCTTCCCTTCAAATCCACGTACAAAAGGGGGAAAACTTGGACTGATCAAACAATTTTGAAACACGGTTACCTAAGGGACGGGACTCGGCAACCAAGGCCTTTACACACCGTGGGTGGTCATAATGGTCAAAATGCAAATCCCATAGTAAATCCCTAGTAAGCTAGGTGGACTCAAGGTAAAAGACCAACGAAATCATTGATTTAGGGTCATTCTACTAGGCTAAAGTCCAAGACTCGATTCATACTACTAGAAAGGGATAGTAAACACTTGCACACTAGCCTCTAAACCGGGTTTTCGAAAACCTTTTACACACACGACACAACTACACACACAAAACAAAGACACGACGAAAACGAAAGAAAAAGAGAGGCAAAAGGCAACAAAGCGAGATAAAACAAAACAAACACATATAACAAACAAACACCACCCCGAACTTCCAATCAAGTCACCAAATCAACCACAACTTCACAAAGCTCCACCCGAGCACACAACATCACAAACCTCCTCCAAACTTCACAAGAAATAGAGAAGAGAAAGGGATGAAAAGATGTTACCGGATATCTTGAAAGCCCTCCAAAGTTAACGGCGATTAAGCGACCTACAAGGGAAAAGGGAGGCAAAACACGCATACAAAACAAATATACGACAAAACGACACAAAAGGAAAACACACAAAAGAAAATATTTTTGATTTTTGTGAAATTTTTTCAAATTTTTATGGTTTTTTAAAGATTTTTCGAAAAACTACGAAAATAAAACTAGACTATACTAGAATATCGCTCCCCACACTTAAACCAAGCAATGTCCTCATGCTCGATCGTAGTGTGCGGAGACACAAAAGAAAAGAGAAGAAAATACGAAAATAAAGCTAAAAATCAAAGATAAAAGTGAAGAAAGGGTAGAATGTGTCCGGCCGGGGTGTAGTCAAGTCACCATGGGCCGAGACGAGAAAAGATATGGATGGGGGAAGAAAATAAAAAGAAAGAAATAAAAGGAAATGGGAGGGGAGGACTAGGTGTAATCAAGTCACCTAGCCCGGATTCCGCCCAAATCCGACTAAATCCTAAAAAAAAGGGTGAAAATCTTGGAAATTTGGATTTTTCAAATGACTCTCGATGTAGTCACGTCATCAAGAGTCGGGAGCAACAACTACCAAGGCCTCGAAGGCCACCATGACACAAAAGTGTACAAGGGGAATGGGATAAACAAGGGAAAACAAGCAACAACAAAAACGGAAAAGAAAGGATAGTTGCCGTACCCATAGGTTAGCAACTCACTCTCTCCATCGTCTTCAATGATCAATAATTGCACTTTGCTTGTCGTCATCATTGTCATCCCTCGTCAAGCTTGAAAGTATCGCATGGTAGAGGTAGTACTGGTATGATGGGGTGGGATTTGATGTGAAATTTGGTGTAAAGTGAATAGAATATGAGGTGAGGGTATGTAAATGAGGTTCATGGGTCATATGATATGCGCAAGGATAGGTAGGGAGGTTGGGTGGGGGTATAAAGTGGTAGGGTGGCTCAAATGTCGAAGAAGAGGCCAAAAGAGGAGAAGGGGACCATCCCGGTCGGGATGGATGGTCCCGGTCGGGATGCCTCACCCGTCCCGGTCGGGAAGCTCCCTTCCCGGTCGGGATGGCATTCCAGGAAACTCGAAAATATGCACCCTTATCCCGATCGGGACGGCTCCTTCCCGGTCGGGATGCCTTACCCTTCCCGGTCGGGAAGCCTTCTTCCCGGTCGGGATGAATCTTCTAGCCTTCCACAAACCCAAAAGCTTATCCTAAGCTTCAAAAAACGATTCCCTTGCTCACAATCCATGCTCTATCTATAGCCATTCCTCTTCTAGGAATCACCTTCACTTCACATCTATCAAACAAACTCAAACTCAACATCATATTCCCTCCCTCACATCGCTCATCAACAACCCAAATAATCAAGAATTTCATAAAACTAAAAGGAATTACAAGAGAAAGAGATATATATACAAAGGGACGGTTCTTTTGGAACTCCGTCAAACCATGGATGGTGCATTCTTCAATTCTTTTTTCTCAACAACCTTGTAACCAATTCCATCTTCGTCAAGGGCACGAAGAAACAAATCGAAGATCCTAGCAAAGTCTTCAATCAAGCTAGTGGAATACCAACCTCCACTCCAAGGATCATCGCAACCTTGTCTCGACGTTCTCGGGGCATCCCGATCTACTAAGTTCAATGTCTTGAACTTATACTTGCGATCCTTCAGGATATACCCAAACGTCCACCTATCCTCATGTGGCCCCAAGGGAGGCTCATCTTTCTCCTTGTCTTGGCAATTATCTTCAAACCCATGATATGGGCACTCATCCTCCCCAATCTCGGAGTCATCATCCTCAAGCTTATAGAAGTCATTCTTCAAGCTTTGTCCCGACTCTTCCCCTAGATCGACGTCTTTCGTGGCGTGGATCATATTGCAAGACTCATCATTAGTAGGCGAGGTGTTGCCTTGGAGGTCGAACACGAGCTTTTCTTCGCCTAACTCAAATGTGATCCTACCGTTCTTCACATCGATCATGGCACCGGCGGTATGTAGAAATGGGCGCCCAAGGATAATGGGAGTGATAGCATCTTCCGGCATGTCAAGTACAAGAAAATCGACCAGAACGAAGAACTTCCCGATTCTTATTGGCACATATTCTAACATCCCCAATGGGTGGTTGAGTGAACTATCGGCCATTCGGAGTGTAACGGAAGTGCACTTGAGCTCCTTCATTCCAAGTCGCTCACAAATAGAGTAGGGAATGATGCTTACACTCGCACCCAAATCACATAATGCTCTCTCGATCTTGAAATTGCCTATGGTGCATGGGATCGAGAAACTACCCGGATCCTTCAACTTGGGAAGCGTAGAACCTTGAATAAGCTCGCTCACCACCCTCGTGAACGCTATCGTCTCTTCCTTGTCGATGGATCTCTTCCTAGCCAAGATTTCTTTCATAAATCTTCCATATGCCGGGATTTGGGTAAGTAGCTCGGTAAATGGGACACTCACATGCAATTTCTTCACAATGTCTAGGAATTTGTCAAATTGGACATCCACCTTAGTCTTCATTTGCCTTGTTGGGAAAGGCAACTTGATATGAATCTTGTTTTGCTCAATGGGGGTGGACTTCTCAAATGACGCTTTCCCTTTACCCTTGTCTTTTCCTTGAAGTGGGGGGAGCTTGTCTTCATGGGGTTTCTCAATCTCCCATAAGACTTGCTCCTCCATTGGATTTTTATTGCTAGAATTGCCTTGAGAGGAGGGTGTAACTTCTTGCCTTGATTCTTGCTCACTAGGGGGTAAGGGGGAATCATATGATGTACCACTCCTCGTGGTAATAGCATTTACATGCTCAAATTTCGGTGTTTCACCTTGAGGAGGTAGTTTCCCCTTTTGTCTTGAAGAACTTCTCGAAGCAAGTTGAGATATTTGGGTCTCAAGCATCTTCGTATGAGCATCTCTTGCTATGTTATCCCTTTGAACATGAGCAAAGAACTCTTGTTGATTTCTTGCCATCTCCATTT
Organism: Agrostemma githago; assembly: GCA_958450325.1. Taxonomy (NCBI): domain Eukaryota; kingdom Viridiplantae; phylum Streptophyta; class Magnoliopsida; order Caryophyllales; family Caryophyllaceae; genus Agrostemma; species Agrostemma githago. The sequence continues at coordinate 54,008,865 of OY288258.1, read as the reverse complement.
GGCTTCTTTGCATATCCATCATAGATTTTTGCATGTTGAAATCTCGAGGTGGAGATTGTGGATTGTGCGGAGTATCGGTGAGGGCTAATGGAGTACCATAATCATGAATAGGAGACAGACTCCTAGGCTTGCTTTCTTGTCTATTCCCTTGAGTTGCTTGTTGTTGTTGATGGTTCCCTTGGAACCCATGAGAGTTGCCTTGATTAAGGCCTTGATTGTTGCCATGGTTGTAGTTTTGGTGTCCTTGGTTATGGTTTTGATGTCCTTGAAAGTTTTGGTTTCCTTGGAAACCACCTTGATTGAAGTTCCCTTGTTGGAACCCTTGAGTGTTGTTGAAGTTACCTTGGTTATGTTGCTTGAAATTGTTGAATGGTCTTGGATTACCCACATAACCTTGGTAACCTTGATTGTTGTCCCTTAAGGGAGGTGGAACATAGGGACGAGGTTGTAGAGCTTGTTGATTGGAAGCTTGTTGGGAAGCTTGGAACATATTAGGATAGGAGGCACCTTGCTTGAACGCTTGAAAGACGTTCACTTGCTCAATACTTCCCCGACAATGTATAGGTTCATGTCCAAGTATCCCGCAAGTATCACACATCCCATAATAAGGTGTAGGAGACACAACTCCCAAAGCATTAATTTCATGAACCGAGTGTTGGTTGGAGGAACTAGAGCTTTGAACTTGATTGAGGTGGCTTTGGAGCTTCTTGTCAATAGTCTCCATGTGAGTTCTTAATTGAGCCCCAAGGTCAATGCTCAATTGTGTAATGGCATCGACCTCGTGCCTACCTCCTCGATTCGCCTTTCTTGGCCTTGAGTATTGGGAGTTGTGCACCGCCATCTCCTCGATTCTTGCCCAAGTTTGATCGTCATCGACCTCGGTAAACCTACCATTGGAGCCCATATTGAGTATAGCTCTTGAGTCCTCATATAAACCGTTCCAAAACTGTTGGACTAAGAACCATTGTGAAAGTCCATGGTGGGGGCATGATCTAACCAAAGATTTAAACCGTTCCCAAGCTTCATAAAGGCTCTCCTCATCCCGTTGTTGGAAACCGGTGATGGAGGCCCTAAGCAAATTTGTCTTCTCCGGAGGGTAAAATTTTTGGTAGAACGCCAATGCAAGTTTCTTCCAAGTATCGATACCCATGGTTGCCCTATCGAGACTCTTAATCCATTGCTTTGCTTTTCCAATGAGGGAGAACGGGAAAAGTACCCATCGGATTTGATCTTGAGTAACCCCGGTTTGAGAGATTGCATCGCAATAATCGGAGAAAGTCTCCATGTGTTGGTGCGGGTCTTCGGTGGGCAAACCACTAAATTGATTTCTCTCCACAAGTTGGATGAATTGTGTCTTTGCCACGAAATTCCCGATATAAGTATCCGGTAGAGCACTCGGTCCCGGCAAGACATCTTCCGTAAAAGTGGAGTGGGATGAGAATTTCGGCATAATTGGATGTAAGGGAGACGATGGTGTAGACGGTGTTGATGTAGAACTAGACGGGGAACTAGGTGAAGAAGAAGAATGGATAGGTGAACCAAAGGGATTTATGAAGATCCCTTCGGCCGTCTCTCGAGGTGACTCGTTAAAGTCGGATCCTTGAGCTTGCTCTTCAATGGTATTGCTAGTACCCGGTTGAGAGTGTCTGACCTGATCAATCGTCCATTGGCGAAAGGCTCTAAAGAGTCTATCCGGCTCTGGATTGAAGAGAAAGAAATCGCCTCTCCTCCTAGGCATACACTACGCACTTGAACAAACGTGAGACCACCTAGTGCTTTATGGGCACTAGGCAAAGACAATAAACGAACACAATCGAAAGACAAAGAGAAAAGGAAGCTAAGAAAACAAGAAAAATCTACAAAATATGCACAAGAGATGATAGAAGAGCACAAAGAAGGGTAACTAAGTCTAGCTAGAAGTAAACTAAGTCTAAACAATGCACCGTCCCCGACAACGGCGCCAAATTGATGGTCGGAATTGTCGTCGATCCCAACACCAATTAAACAACCGGCTATACCTAGTGGGTAGCTAGGGTAAGTCGGGATCGTGTCCACGGAGACGGTATTGCAAGGCCTAGACTAGGTCCACTAAAAACTAGGCTAAGTCACACAAACGAACACAAAGAGAGCGATAATTGGTAAACTATGATGGTTGAGGAGGAGTATGAACTAGAATAATAACGAGATAGCTAAAACAAGGCTAAATGGAATAACTAGAGACTAACTAAACAATGAGACTAGAGAAATGACGACTAACTAGGAGGATGAACCAAATATGGAAAGGAGTAGGGTTAGGTCGGGTTCCTAAGTGTAGAAGGGTAATAGGGTGATCAAGGGTGTAGGTGTCTCCTAGTTGCTAGAGTCGGTTTGCGCTCTCGCGTCTAAACCTAGGTCAAGGTCGGTCCGCGCTCTCGCGTCAAAACCCAAGTCCGCACTCTCGTGACTAAGACTATACCCTAACACAATCACACACTAGCCAAACAATGAGAAGATGAGAACAAATATGAGAAGCATTGGCCACTACTACCCACACAAGCAAATCAACAAACACATGGTGTGCCTAATATGTGACTAGCAACAAAGATGTAACCTTTACCCCTAATCAAACCCTAATCACCCATAATCTACCCTTAATCCCCCTATTAACCCCACAAGAGAACTACTCACTCATTATCAAGATCAAACTAACATAAACAAAAGAAATCAAACTAAACATCCAAACATCCGTAATAATCAAACAATAACAATAAACAATAAGTAAAGATTCAAACTTGAATAAATAAACAATGAACAAGAGTAAAAAGGAGAAGAAGGTTATACCAAACTAATAAGGATGAAAAAGATAAGAACTTGCATAAATAAGAAACCCAAATCAACTCCAAGGTTGTCAAGCTTGGATGAATCTTCAAGTGTCTTCTTAATACAAGAGTAATTAAACTAGATTAACAAAGATTAACTAAGGATTAAAGGGAGATTAAACTAATTAGAGGAGCACTAAATCTAGGGTTTTAATATTGTAGAGAGGCCTAAGAGAGTCTAATATAATGTATGATACATAAACAATACAAGAGGGAAGTATTTATAAGGTTACAAGAATGAAGGAGAGGAAAGAAAGAAGTCACGTGCAGCAGCACTTCTTCCCGGTCGGGAAGGAATGGTCCCGGTCGGGATGGGCCATCCTTCCCGGTCGGGAAGCTATCTTCCCGGTCGGGATCAAGCATAACACCGGGCTGTGTTATCAATAACACCAGGCTGTGTTATTGCTCTTCCCGGTCGGGATGAGGGAGTCCCGGTCGGGATGAGGTGGTCCCGGTCGGGATGAACTCATCCCGGTCGGGATGGACCCAGGACAGAAGCTATCGCATTTGTGCACCTCATCCCGGACCGGATGAGGTCCTTCCCGTCGGGGATGAGTCTTTTAGGCCTCCAATATGATATTTAAGGTCCCTCTTTGCCTCTTATGGGTTTCTCATCGATTCTCGGGACTCGGGATCGAGCCTAAGGGGCTCGGAAATGGGTCCCAAGGTCTCGGGATCGAATCCAAGGCGTCGAGTGATCGTTCCTTCTCTTCGTTGGCTCCAAAAGTGTATGAAACGAGTCGGAATCGTTCCAATTCTTCATGAATGGTCCCGGGAACCTAAAACGAACTAAAGGAAGCATAAGTAACCCAAAAACCGCTCCCAAGGAGCGATTCCACAAGGAAAACGGGACCAAAACACAACAAATTAGGCACTACAAACTTTACTTATCAGTACCCCCATAGGGCAAAAGGTATTTTGTCGGGCCAATCCCGGTAATTCTCAGCCATCTTTTTAAGTATGGTGACAATAGTTTTATTAGCCGCTTCTACCGCTCCATTTGTTTGGGGTCGGTAAGGTGAAGATGTATGCCTCTGAATTTTATATTTCGCTAGCAATGCGGCGGTTCCAGCTTGGAAGTGGGTCCCGTGATCACTGATAAACTCGTGTGGGATCCCATATCGGCAAATGATCTTATTCTGGATAAATTTGGCCACGTGCTTGGCGTTCAAGACACGATATGACTCGGCTTCGACCCATTTGGTGAAGTAGTCGATGACCACCAAAATGAAGCAATGACCTCCCGTCCCGGAAGGGTGCACCTTTCCAATTATGTCAATACCCCATGTCGAAAATGGCCATAGTGATGTCATGGTATATAATAGGGAAGATGGCATATGCTGTACGTTGGCAAAGATCTGACAGTTATGGCAGTGCTTGACATATAAATGACAGTCTGTTTCCATGGTGTTCCAATAGTATCCAAGCCTCATGATTTTCCGGGCTAACATATGGGCATTCATATGTGGACCGTTTTCACCATCGTGTACCTCGACCATAACCTTTTCGGCCTGTATCTTATCGATACACAGGAGAAGAGCCCCATGTGCCGTCTTTTTGTACAACTGCCCGTCGTTCGTACGAACAAATTGGGTCGCCAATCTTCGCATGGCCTTCTTGGCCCGGTTTTCAGTTCCAAGGGGATATTCTCCCGTTGTCAAGTAGGTTAGAACGGCCTGATGCCAAGGTTCTTGGTCAGTTATCTCGATATCTTGGATGCCATGGATATAGGCCGGCTCGGACCGTCTTTCAACGCAGATTGGCATGCTAGTTAGATGCTCTGGGATATTTAGCAGGGATGCTAATTTGGAAAGTGCATCTGCGAACTGATTTTCTTCCCGAGGTAGATACATATATTCCACCTTTTGGAATTGTTTCTCTAGAACCCGTATTCGTGCTTGGTAAGCCACGAGATTGGCGTTCCGACTTTTCCATTTCTGGAGTGCTTGATTGATGACCAATGTGAGTCACCGTGGACCCGGAGATTCGCTACTCCTAAATCAGCGGCGGCTTGCAACCCGTGAATGCATGCTTCATATTCGGTTGCGTTATTGGTCACGTCAAAGTCCAATTTGATGGATAACGGGGTGTGTTCCCCTTGTGGCGAGATTAACAGAATTCCGACCCCAAATCCTCGGAAGTTGGATGCCCCATCAAAATACAAATCCCATGTTTCAGTATCGGTATGGAATATGTCTTCATCCGGAAAAGCCCAAGTATCGGTATGCCCTTCTTCATATATCGGGCAATCGGCGAGGAACTCGGCTACTACCCGGCCTTTGATGGCTTTTAATGGTACAAACTTGAGGTCGAACTCAGCTAACATTAAAGTCCATCTGGACATCCTGCCGTTGAGGATGGGCTTCTCGAACAGGTACTTGATAGGATCCATTTTGGATAATACATGTACCTCGTGACTGAGCATGTAATGTCGGAGCTTTTTAGTGGCCTAGACCAAAGCTAGGCACGTTTTCTCGAGCATTGTATACTTGCACTCGTATTCTAGAAACTTCTTACAGATGTAGTAAATAGCCCACTCTTCTGATTCGACTGTCTGGGCCAGCATAGCCCCCATGGCTGTCTCGGTCGTTGTTAGGTATAACGACAAAGGCAAACCGGGTTGAGGTGGCATTAATACCGGCGGAGCAGACAGAATCTCCTTGATTTTGTCAAAAGCCGTTTGACATTTATCGTCCCATAGTACCCGTTCTCCTATCTTCAGTTTCTTGAAAAAGGGCTCGCATACCATGGTGAACTTTGAAATAAACCGGTTGATGTATTGGACTTTCCCGAGAAACCCCCTTATTTCTTTTTCGGTCTTGGGTGGTTGCATCTCGGTGATGGCTTTGATTTTAGCTGGGTCGACCTTGATGCCGCGTTGGCTAACGATATGGCCCAGTAATTTGCTCGATGTTACCCCGAAACTACACTTTTGAGGGTTTAGCCTCATATTGTATTTACGTAGTCGGGTAAAGAATTTTCTTAGGGCCGCAATGTGCCCGCTTCGATCTTTGGACTTGACAATCATGTCGTCCACATAGACCTCCACTTCTTTGTGCAACATATCATGTAATAGAGTAGTGGCGGTTCGTTGATAAGTGGCCCCGACATTGATAAGCCCAAATGGCATGACGGTGTAACAGTAAGTACCCCAAGGTGTAATGAAGGTGGTCTTACTCATATCCTCTTCTGGACTTCTGCCATTTTGATTTGATTGTATCCGGCATACCCGTCCATGAATGATAGAAGGGCATGATCGGCCGTGTTATCCACCATTATGTCGATGTGTGGTAACGGAAAATCGTCTTTTGGGCTGGCCTTGTTAAGGTCCCGAAAGTCCACACATACCCGCACCTTGTCGTCCTTCTTGGGTACCGGCACGATGTTTGCGACCCAGTCTGGATATTCAGACACTTGTATAAAGCCCGCCTTGAATTGTTTGTCTACTTCCTCTTTGACTTTGAGAGACCATTCGGGCTTCATTCTTCGGAGTTTCTGTTTTACCGGCTTACACCCATCTTTGATGGGTATACGGTGTTCAGCTATTTCCCGATCTATCCCTGGCATGTCCTTGTAGGACCATGCGAAGACTTCCTTGAACTCTTGGAGGAGGTCTGTGAATTGTTTTCTTTCCTCGGGATCTAAGGACGGGCCCAACTTAAGCATCTGGGGCTCTAAAGTGGTTCCTACGTTAATGGCTTTAGCGTTCCTTAGAGGTAGGACATTCACGGCGGATCCATCGTCAATTAGGGTCATCAGGAGGTACTTCCCTCGGCAAATGACCATGATATAGAGGGCCAGGTTATGGGCGGCCCCAAATGGTGGCAGATCAGTCTCAGAGAAGGTGATGAGTGGACCTTCTTCCTAAGACTTGCCCTTGAGATAGGGCATGATAGTGGCTACCATTTCAGCGGGGGTAACCTGTGAGTCGACCTTAATTCCATCGAGAGCCTTAGTCAGTGCTTCCCGATGTGCTTGCGAGCTAACAAGAAGTTGCCATATGGTCAAGTCAGCTCGAACCCTCTTCAGTTGTTGGACCAAGGCCGTGTCGTTGCTTGGTTCCTCGGGGGTAGGACCCGTCCTGGCAGGTTCAGTGACGGTTGTTGTGGTAGAGCGCCCGGCGGTGGCGAGGTGGTTGGTGGCTAAGGCCTTGGACTTAGCCCTTCGAACCTCTTCACTAGTGATGGGGACAACTTCCCCTTTTGCTAAGTATACATCTTCCTCATCATCAAACCATATCCCATTAATTTTTGGGATATAGGGGGAAATGAGGTGTGAGCAATCGATTACTTGCCCGGTAAATATAGCATGGGCACTGAACGAGTTTTCCTTGTTGCTCGGCTTGTCTCCGGGCAACGGTATTTTCCCGCTTTCGATCAGATCTTGGATAAGATGTTTCAGTTTCCAGCATTTCTCCGTGTCATGCCCATTACCTCGGTGATACTGGCAATAGGCTTGGACATTGTAGCTCTTGGGCCTTTTCTCCACTGAAAGCTCGGGAGTCGGGCCTATTGGTTGGATAATGCCTTTCGAAAATAGCCTTTGTAAGGCGTAGGTATAGGTAGTCCCTATATCCATGAATACCCGATTTGGCGTATTCTTTTTGGATGAGGTGTCAAGCAGATTAACCTCATCGAAGATGCTGCGAGTTGCAGCTGCAGGTGTGGGCTTGCTCGAAGATGAACTAGGCCCTTGATATCCTTTGGTAGAGGCCTTAGTCAGGCTCTCTAACCTTAAGTCATCCTCGATTCTTGTGCCCATTTCGGTAAGGGCGGCAAAATTGGGGATGATAGCATACCGGAGATGAACCCGGTAGGATGGGAGGAGATTCTTGACGAAAGCCTCCACTAGCACTTTTTCGCTGGGCTTATCAACTAGCTTCACACTCTCAGCCCGCCATCTTTGAAGATATTTTGTGAACCCTTCTTTGGACTCTTGGGCCATTACTTCCAGAGTACGCATTGTAGTCTGGATCTCGGTATTATCGGCGTAATTCCGAGCAAATTCAGTCGCCACATCATCCCAAGTCTTATATTTCTTGGAATCAAGCCTGTAGTACCAGGCCTTGGGATGCTTTTCAAGGGAGGAAGGGAACAGGTGCTTAAACATGGTGCACTTCACCCCTTTGGCCGCCATGAAATCTTTAAAAGCCCGGATGTGGTGGACTGGGTCTTCAGTACCCTAAATCATTGGAATCCCCGTAAGGTTGAGGTTAGCCGGTAGCTTGTCATTCAAAGGTGAGTAGGAACGAGCATTTTCAGTGTGGATCGAGTTGTTCGTGGACAGGTGAACCTGTTCTTCGAGCCTGGGAACAACGCTGATTAGTTCAGCTATGGGCCCAGTGGGCTCGGATCCTTCAACTGGGGCCGGCTTCTCTACGGCACTCACGCGGGTGGCCAAGGTTGCTTGGTTAGCCTGGATGGTAGTCAGTTGAGTCTCGATCTTGGCCAACGCGTTTTTCAGTTCGTCCATCTTGCCTTGATATCTGGTTTTGGGTGGCCTATCTGTAAGAACACCGCGTAATCAGAAACTAGCCCAAATCCCGGAATAGAAAGTACATCCCGAACAAGACTAAAAAAGGGAAGTGACTCGGAAAAGACACCTAGACGGGTGACTTGTGAAAGGTGGGCCTTCCTCAGGAATCGGCGGGTGGGCCGAGTCCTGTTCGAAAGAAGGTTCACGTGAGACATCCCCAGACTTTGGACTCGATTGTGTAAACGGGCCCTCCTTTGTAGGAGTATGTCCTACGTAGGTGGGCCTTGCCTTAGTCTAATAAAGCGGACTGGGATAGGGAAGAAACTCGTGATGTAAGATCGACAGAGTTTCGACGCTAGAGACTTCGACGACTTAAGACACGACCCGACACTGCTAAATACGGGAAGTCCTAAGGAGAGGAAGGTTTTGAAAATGGATTGTTTTTGGAAAGTCCGAGAAAATTCGGGGAAGGGCCCGATTTTTTCGAAAAAAATCGAAAAGTGTATCGGGCCGTGAATTTGAAAGTTGGAAAGTATTTTCGAGTTTTGAAATGAGCAGAATACCGGCTAAAAATAGGATGTTTTGAGTAAAATCATAAGTCCTAAATTCGGTATACGTCTCGGGTTTTGAAATTGGATAGTTTGAAAAGATGCAATTTTTGAAAAAGACGGTTTTTGAAAACGACACGGAAACCAAGTAGCATGTAGTCACGCAAGCATTATAACGACGCTATGTATGCTTTACACTAAGTCTCGGTCGGTCTATAGAGGGTCTATACCAGTGCACATAGTCTAGACGTTGATCAGGACGGACTTTCTAAGTCGAGTTGAGCTTAGAACATGCCGCGAAACCCACTCGAATCGACTATTAACACCTTTGACATATCCATATTGGAGTACATCACGGTATAGTGGGACGTCGGTCGCGAGTACCGGACCGGGAAAATATAGGGTTATGCATGAACCGTAAAACTAAAACGCGTATTGTACTAGTCAAATGATTTCTATTCGAGTCTCACCCTGAGGATGCCTATGGTAAGACACACATCTGTTAATCCCCAGCGGAGTCGCCAAATTGTGGACATGACATAGGTCCACCCCGACGCGGCCACGCGCGGGTTTGGGGAGGCGAATGAATCTCCATATGAGAATGGATCGAATTGAAATTTAAATCGAAGTGGAGTCGCCACCGAACTTTGTGGGAGTTCGGGCCCATTCGAACCCACTCTATGTGGTAGTGGGCCATGCACAAAGTATGGCCCATTTCTGATGTTAGAGTTTATTGGGTTCGTCCCTTTGCATTGCGATACCGATACCGTCACTACCGGTTATCGTTTATTGAATGACTCTCGTGCGCCAACGGTTTCGGGCATCCGGAAACCGAGGTTCTGAGTAAGGGGTGAGGGTACGGTTGGGAAGCCCACTAAGGACACCCAACCCCGCCCGCACTTAGTGACCTCTACTAAGATATCAAAAGACTTTCTAATACGCGCGTTAGTTGAACGATGAAAATGATTATGCAAACATTATTTTCCCTAAACATGCGAGGAATTGAAAGGGTTTCTATGTCGATTTAATGCAATCAATTCTAACGTCAAACTTAAATTTAGCATGCGGGTTCATTTTGGTATAATACTATAAACAAGGTAAATCGACAAGAGAACAAACGGTTAGTAACTGTATAACGATAATAACGGTTTGCAAAGATGTAGAATAAAATGGAATGATGTAAATAAGATGATGCATGACTTTGAAAAATAATATTTCACGTGATAGGCTTGACACGTGTTGACCTAACTCAGAAAAAGAATATTACAGAAACTAGAAGGCGGTGTAGGACTCACGATTTTGTCGTGATAAAGAGCCACTCGACCGAGTCATTGAAGGACTCGACCGAGTGGACCTCTGAAAACGCTTCTGTCCCATATTTTAGACCCTACTCGATCGAGTTATTGACCAACTCGACCGAGTACGTTGACACTCGACCGAGTCACTTTGAGACTCGACCGAGTGGAGGTCGAAAAAGCATTCTGTTTCGGTTTTTGCGGTGCCACTCGACCGAGTGGGCTAGGCACTCGACCGAGTGGTCCCTGTACGAACTAGGGTTCGCTTGCAATTTTGTTATCGATTTCGAAATTGCTTTTTTGATTTTGATAATTTGATGAGTTTGTCGAATCGGGCATAAATATTGTGGAATTTACACTCGAAACTTAACTTCGATACTCGTCATAACCCATATTCGATTATTGAATCGATATGGAATACTAGAGTGAAAACCTAAAAAAATGTGTTTTAAGTCGTTTTAAGTTAACTAGCACGATATTAATAGATTTCCTCCGCGTTTAATAGTGTCGCAATTCTAACGAATTGTATGACAATTATCTTAGCATCAACGAAAATCGCGTTAGTTAATTTATTGGACTAGATCGTTAGATTCAACATCCAATTACGGAATTGGTATCGAATCTAATAGATCGATGCTTGAATTAAAAGACTTGACTCCCTCGGCTTCCCGACATCGTAATAAATCCCCAAGGATTATGTGATGTCGGATCCGCGTCAACGGGTTTCGACCCTTAAAAAAAGTATGTTTCGAAAATAGTTTTTAGAAAATCGATGAAATATGCGATTGAATGATGATGCGAACGAAATAAATATTATTATTTAAGTTGACTTGTTTCAATAATCAAACGCTAGGGGTGTCGGGATAAGCGACCGGCAACGCTGGGTGCAATACCCTTGTATATTCGGGTTTCCTTATTCCGACATCCTTCGCACTCGACACAAATCCACAAGTATTTTAATGCTTTTTAATACTAGCGATATTAACGATATTATAACGCGATAATGACGATAAAAAAATAAAAAACGACAACTATGACGACGGATGACGCGAGAAAGGAGGAGAAGAGGGAAAATATGGGATTTGGCACCCTTAACCTACATGTTTCTTATGCTCGGACGGGACTCATAGTTGTGGCTAGAACGGGAGTATCGAGATGTAAATTGAGTTGTGGTGGTTAGGGTTTGGATTCCTAAGTACTAGGGTTAGGGTTTGCAAGTGTGAGATTAGGGTAAAAAGGATGATCCAAAAGTGTGTTGAAGCGTGAGCATGGGGGTGTATATATAGGCTAGGCTATGTACCTCCGGCTAGGGTTACTCGACCGAGTAACTGGCTGACTCGGTCGAGTGGCCCAGTGCGCCTGCAGTCGGGCTTGAATGAGGGCCCACTCGATCGAGTGGGCTGATCACTCGATCGAGTGGCTCAGCTGGGTCGCGCGGGTCCATTGTTTTGGACCCTGAGATGAGTTTTGCACTTGGGCTGAGTTTTTGATGTTTACATGGCTGTTTTTATGTGTCTTGGAAACGGCTTTGACCGGGGTTGACCCAATCGCAAAAAGTCGGTTTTATTCCCGGTGTCGATTTTGGCCCAAATTAGCCTTATTTGAGTGGAAACGACCCACTGGGCCTGAATTTAAGGTCGATTTTGTGAGATTTGTACTCCTTAAGTGCTTAAGCCAACAACTAATGGTTTTGAGCCCATATCCGAGCGCGTAGAAACACGTTAGCGTCCGATCATCATCGGCTGTTTTTTGGAAACTTCTATAGACACCTGGCAGTCAAAATGTGGGTGTCTACACTTGTGTCCAATTTAACTAAAACCCTTTTCATAGTTGATGTCTTATTTCTCAATTTCGACCCATTAGATGATGGAATCTTCTGCTATTTTCTTCTACAAATTTTTAGGTCACGATCTTAGCTTTCCAACGCATCTTTATTCATCTTATCCTGACATCGTATGATGAGTGAGATATTGTCGTCTTAAGACGGACCTGCAAATATACATACGATTTCAGTAGTCTCGCAATCTTAATTCAAGTGGGTTATTACTAATTAATTAAAATATATATTGAAAACCCAATTTAGCACAAAAATATCAAAAGTGTAATTATGAACCCAACTTATACAAAATAATCGTTTTAACTCAAATAATACGAAAAAAGACATAAAAATAATAATATTAAAGTGTTAAAAATAAGTATAATTCTCGACTTATCACACTGTCACCCAAGTTTTTACACAACGGTATACTAGCATCATAAGGATTCCTAGCTAGCAGGTATGACATCAAAACTTTCAAAAAATTTCAACACCTTTTCAACATAATAAGACTGACTTAAGAATATTTCAGTTGAGTTTTTAATCAGTTTAACTCCAAGAACAACATCAGCTTCTCCTAAGTCCTTCATTTCAAATCGTGAAGACAAAAATTGTTTGATTTTATTTACAACAAATAAATTATTACCAAATATTAACATGTCATCAACATACAAGCAAATAATCACACAATCTGATCCAAAAAACTTGGAGTACACACAAGAATCAGAGTTGTTACTTATGCAGCCATCATCAACTAAAGTGTCGTGATATTTTTCATACCAGTGTTTAGGTGCTTGTTTAAGACCGTATAGGGATTTTCTCAGTTTACACACTTTACTCTCTTGACCCTTTACCACCAACCCCTCGGTTGAGACATGTAGGTCTATTCCTTTAGGTCACCATTCAAAAAAGCAGTTTTGACATTCATCTGATGTACAACAAGTTCATAAATAGCAGCCAAGGCAATCAGAGTTCTAATGGTGGAGATCCTAGTCACAAGTGATTAAGTATCGAAATAGTTAATATATCTTTCTTTTGCGTAAAACCTTTAACCACAAGTCTGACTTTAAATCTTTCTATTGTACCGTCAGTTCTCATTTTCTTTTTAAATATCCCTTTACTAGTAATGAGTTTACAACCTTTACGCAAATCAGTTAACTCCCTGATTAGAAACAATAGAATCTAGCTCATTTTTAATAGATTCATTCCAAAAATTAGCATCTATGGATCTCGTAGCCTCATTATAAGTTTTAGGATTGTCTTCTACTCCGTATTAAATAACCAGAAACAAGCTCATCACAAGCACAATCATCGTATGCATTTTCAAATAAGAAGGTCCTACCAAAATCATTACCACCTCGACCAATTAAATAGAATAGGAACAAGATAAATTCAAAAAGGACCGCGTGCGTGGAACAAACAAATTAAATTGGCAGAGACCAAAATCAAGCAAATGGGAAAGTTAGGTATAAAGCAAATCCAAAGCTAAATGAAAAGTGATAGACCACGAAGAGATGAAGAGGAGACCAGAAATAAACGGAAGAGACCGAAAAATGGATAGAGAATACTTATCGATATAGAACCGTAAAAGCAGTGTCGAGGTCATGTAGCCACTTACTTGGGAATTATATCGTCATGACCACGTACGGTGGTTATCGTCTACCATCGGACGTTTCCCAAGGTTAACACTACAACCTTTAGAATCAACCACTCGATTGAAAAGACTATGGACCGAGTAAACACCCGTACCCAGAAACTGTAAAGAATTGTAGTAGAAATTTTTTGTTTTATGTGGAGAAGTAGTAGATGTAGATGTAGATGGAGAAGGAGAAGAATTGATATATTTGATGTGTTTTAAGGGCTAATCAAGGCACAAGTAAAAATAAACGTTTATTTTTGTTGCACAAGTGTCAAATTCTCGTGGCTAGACTATTTGCCACGATAAATTTTCCGTGGCGCAAGTAGCCGTGGCAACAAAATTTCCGTGACGCAAGTGATGATTTGTTGTAGTGAATATCACACCAGATCAATTAACGTTAACCTTGTGTTTACCCAACACCAATCTCAAGATACTATTCACACCTACTTACTTCACTAACTCAATCCTTTTGATTCTAATCTTACCCTAAGCAATGATACGTTGATATGATTTGATATTATTTTATTATAGTTAACATGTATAGTTGATAGTAGTATCACATATGATTACAATTTGATTGATTACCTAGATTAACATAGATTGTAACTAGTACATAATCTTATATAAATAGTCACTCATTGTAATGATAATATTCAAGATTTCTCAAATCCTTTATAAATTGGAGCAAGTTTGTTTGGAATAGGCTAGCTCTTCCAAAACATGCTTTTATGGATGGATTGCAATGCATAATAGGTTGTTAACGAATGCTAAATTGAGTAGATTTGGTGTTCAGCTTTCTCTTGAGTGCATTCTGTGTGGAGGATGTATTGAAGACCAAGTGCATATGTTTTTCAACTGCCCTTACAATTATAGATAATGCATTCAGATCAGCTGTTATCAACATGGTGCTTGATCAGCATCCTCGTAGAGCAGACAAGGCAATGGTGCGAACATTATCAGTTTCAGTGTAAGGTATAAAAGAAGTTGGTTGGAGGGCTCTTGCTCAGTCTCATGTATCACATTTGGCTGAATAGAAATTCCAGTAAAGTTGATCATGTTATGCAGCATCCTAATTAGTTTTGTTAAAGTGATTAGTGAGGAGTCCAAATGGAGAGTTAGATTTAGGAAAAATTACAAAATATCATCACGTATTAATGGTATTTTACAAATTACCACCATGTATTTGATTTTTTTGCAAAATACCACCTACATTGTTCCGTATATTTTCAAAATCCCACCGTATTTCATTTCTAAGCTTCATTAACTTAAGTTTCGACTCATTAAGTGAATACATTCTGTAATGACGAGAATACCCTTGTATTAATCCACCCAAACACTCATTTTATCACTTAAATAAAACAAAACAAAAGTCATTCATCCCCATCATTAATCACATCTCACCATCATCATCATCAACAATCCAGTAAACCCAGAAATTGAACACAAAAGTAATTAAAGTTAAAAAAAATCATTCATCATAAACATCAACGTCATTAATCATCACCGTATTAGAATCATCATCAACAACATCCCTGACTCATCATCCATCATTAGTCAAAGCTTGAACATTCAATTAGGCCGATCAAACCCCTATAATATTCTCTTTTCGTCCTTAACCTTCAATGAGTGATTTTTCTACGCTGAGTTCAATTGTGTTGCGGGATAGCTTTATCAAGGAAAAAGAGGGTCGTTGAGGTCCACGAGTTTCCAAGAAATTGCGGTTTACGGAGGGATTTTTCTGGGTTTAGTTCAATTAGGGTTTAGTATGGATGTTGATCGAAGTGAACCGATGATGATCGTGGTGTTACAACGCGCGTTTAAGGGCATCCTCCAGTTTTTCAGGGGTTGGTTTCGCAACTACTTTTTACCGTCGGCGCTTTACTTCTTACCGTCGGCGTTAATTACGTGAAATGACGACTTTGCCCTTACTATTTATTCTCAAAATAATATTACTTTTACATTTTATAGATTATCGATTTATTAAAACTCGATAACAAAACCGTCTTTTTCGATTATCATAATAAACCAAAACCGACTTCCTATATAGTTAATTACACAAAATGACGAGTTCTCCTTTGCAATTAATTCTCGAAATATTATCACATTTACATTTTATAGAGTATCGGTTTATTAGAACTCGATAATAAAACCATTTTTTCGATTATTGTTACGCCTCCGATTTTAAACAGTTAATTAGATTAATTAACGACTTAATACAATTTAATAAACCATAATTAACAAATACGAGTAATATGCAAATTAAATCCTAATTAATCTATAACAAGTCGACAATCAAGATTTATTATACAGATCGATGCAAATTAAAATAAAAAAATCCGGAAATGGGTCAGGTCAAGTGGGTTTTTCGACCCATCAAGTATAATATAAATCTTTAAATAATCTGAGACATGAAGTATAAGGTGGTGAAATTGGTTATTTTGATAACCTTTCATACAAATGACCCGGGTTCGAATCCTCTTGTTCGCACATTTGTCTTTTGGAAAAATAATTAAAATTTACAAAATTATACAATTAACAAGGACCGAACCCCAGACCTAGTGATCAGGAGGCAAGTTACCAAACCACTACTCCACAATCAACAAACTGATATTTCAGAAGGCTGAAAACTATCTTAAAAGAGATAAAAAAAACCCAAAAAATGGGGAAGTCGAAGAATTTTTTCGCCTCTCGGATGGGGGCTTCGAAAAATTTCTTCGACTCACGGATGGGGGAGTCGAAGAATTTCTTCGACTCCCCCATCCGTGAGTCGAAGAAATTTTTCGAAGCCCCCATCCGAGAGTCGAAAAAATTCTTCGACTCCCCCCCATTTTCCGGATTGTTTTTCTCTTTTAAGATAGTTTTCAGTCTTCTGAAATATCAGTATGTTGATGGTGGAGTAGTGGTTTGGTAACTTGCCTCCTGATCACTAGGTCTGGGGTTCGATCCTTGTTAATTGTATGATTTTGTAAATTTTAATTATTTTTCCAAAAGACAAATGTGCGAACAAGAGGATTCGAACTCGGGTCATTTGTATGAAAGGTTATCAAAATAACCAATTTCACCACCTTATACATCATGTCTCAGATTATTGAAAGATTTATATTATACTTGATGAGTCGAAAAACCCACTTGACCTGACCCATTTCCGGATTTTTTTATTTTAATTTGTATCGATCTATATAATAAATCTTGATTGTCGACTTGTCATAGATTAATTATGATTTAATTTGCATATTACTCGTATTTGTTAATTATGGTTTATTAAATTGTATTAAATCGTTAATTAATCTAATTAACTGTTTAAAATCGGAGGCGTAACAATAATCGAAAAAACGGTTTTATTATCGAGTTCTAATAAACCGATACTCTATAAAATGTAAATGTGATAATATTTCGAGAATTAATTGCAAAGGAGAACTCGTCATTTTGCGTAATTAACTATATAGGGAGTCGGTTTGGTTTATTACGATAATCGAAAAAGACGGTTTTGTTATCGAGTTTTAATAAATCAATAATCTATAAAATGTAAAAGTAATATTATTTTGAGAATAAATAGCAAGGACAAACTCGTCATTTCACGTAATTAACGCCGACGGTAAGAAGTAAAGCGCCGACGGTAAAAAGTAGTCCCCTGGTTGGTTTGTAGTGTGGGGATGAACTAGAAATCAAGGGTGATGGATGATAACTACTGGGGATTTGGGGGTGTTGATGATTGCAACTTGTGAGGATGATTAATGATGATTTTTTTAATACAAGGGTATTTATGTTATTAGAGAGTTTATTTACTTAATAAATGAATTGGAAATTAAGTTAATGAGTCTCAGAAATGACATACGGTTGTAATTTGAAAATATATGGAACAATGTTGATGCTAATATGTAAAAATCAAAATACATGGTGATAATTTGTAAAATACTGATAATATATGGTGGTATTTTGTAATATTCCCTTAGATTTATTCTTCTTGCTACTAAACTGACACCAATTGGGGATTGGTTTTCTTGATTGTAAGAGGGTTTAGCCTTGAATTTCAGTGAAGTTGGATATTGATTGTAGGGTGATTATGTAATTGAACTCTTTATCTTATTAATTCAATGCTTACCTTTCACCAAAAAAAAAAAAAATAATAAATAGTTTATTAATTACATTTGCTTCCGGACAGGGATATCCGCGGGGAAGGAGGTGGATATTTGCCTTTCTGATGGAAATGACAAACCCTTACGACCTGCTTACCTTCTACTCTATTCGTGGGAATAAGGGCACGATGTCTGTGTTGACCTTACCGGGTCATCTCCCTTAGGGCAATAGCAATGATGTAAAATAAGAAGTTCCATATTGTTTAAGAAGCTTCTTAACCATTGTTCCCCAGGCCAAAATAAAGAGCTCCTTATATGAAGTTGATTTCTAAAACAAAGAACCAACTTCTTAAGTTAGAGATTTGTGAATAATTGAATAAAATAATGAATAAAAGAACAATGAGTCTCAATAAAAAGTTGTCATAGAACTTCAATCATTGATGAGAAAATAAGAAGTTTCATATGTAATGAAGTAAGTTGATGTGGCAATAAAAAAAAGGGTTATTTAACAACAATAATACCAACTATAGGGCGTCTTCCCAAAATAATATCAATTTTAATAAATCTGAGAATAATACGTATTATTGAAGTAGTTAAACGAGAGTAGTATGGGTGACCGGTTACCTGTAGAACCCTTCCACCTTCTTTTTTCACCTTTAATTTTATTTAACAGCAATAATATCAATTATAGAGCGTCTTCCGAAAATAATTCCAATTTAATAAATCTAAGAATAATACATATTTTTGGAGTAGTTAAATCAGAGTAGTATAGATGACCAGTTAACGATAGAACTCGTTCACCTTGCTTTTTCGCCTTTAATTTGTTTAATGTTCACTCTTTTTCACTTACTCAGTATACGAGGCATTAAACGTCATTAACGTCTTCGGTCTTCCTCTTCCTTCAACCTCACCAAATCTGACTAACAACACAATCCTACACCAAAATCAACACGTTAATCTAAACGAAACTTATAGAAAAAAACGGAAGAAGGATGAAGGGTAATGGAGAGAGAGGATGAAGGAGAAGAGTAAGGAGGAGTAGACTTGAGAAAACTAACCCGACTCGAATAAGCCAAACCGAAACCGATCCGACACCCGAACCGTAGCATGATTTTGACCCGAGCTAACCCGAAACTGACCCGAGTATTATTATAGAAAATTAGTCGATATCCCTAAAAAGGTTGAAAACAGCAAACCCGAGAATGACCCGAACCCGAAATTATCCGACCCGACCCGAAGTCAACCCGATTATTATAACCCGAAAGTGACCTGACCCAAAGATGACCGGACACAGTTCACCCGTTATCCGTGTCTAAGGAGGAGGATGGAGGATAAGTAGCAGGTTAAATATTAATTAGGTGACCTGATGTAGCAGGTTATAAATTCACTTATACTACTCTTGTTTAACTACTCCAATAATACGTATTATTCTCGGATTTATTGAAATTGGTATTATTTTGGGAAGACGCCCTATAGCTGGTATTATTGTTGTTAAATAACCCTAAAAAAAAATATGATATGAAACCTTTACCATTACTATTGCCCTTAACACAGTCTGGGTTGGCTGGTTTTGAGCCCGGCCAGGTGGTTGCTGCTGCTCGAGGCAATTGCGCGAAATATCGAGATCTTTGCTTAACAAAAGTGTATGGTTTCTTACCTTTCTCCTTCTCCTCTCTTGGTGAGCTAGACACGGATGCTATTACCTTGATCCAGCGGATTCAGAAGTTCGCTATGACACAGGATGCTGGAACGCGTGCAGCCGTTCATATCTTCACTAGAGTTAGTTTTGCGATTGCTAAGGGAGTGGAGGGTCAGATAATATCTCGGCTACCCATTAAATTCTTGTAATTTGTTCCGATGTTTAATACAAGTTCCACTTTTATAATAATAATAATAATAATAATAATAATAATAATAATAATAATAATAATAATAATAATAATAATAATAAATTATTATTATTATTATTATTATTATTTTATTATTATTATTATTTTTTTTTGTTGAAACCGAAGCTCGCATTATTATTTTTTATTTTTTTTATTTTTTTATTATAAAAACCGGAGTTTTTTTAATAAAGAAACAAATTACAGAAATAAAGAGAAAGAGAACATTTTGCTATGAGCGTTTTGTTCCAGGCTAGTAATTCAGTGATATTGAAACCCCCTTCCAACCAAGGCGCACAAATCCTCTTCCAACTTTTCAAGTAAAGCTTTCTTTGATTCATAGACCTAGACCAGAAGAAGTTTTTGCAAAATTTTGTTATCACCTTCAGTACATTCTTTGGAAGCAAGGCTGTGGCACACCAAAAATTCGCAATGCAAAAAATAACAGAGTTAAGCAACTCAATTCGACCCACATAAGAGAAAGTATTAGTGGACCAGTGCATCACCACATTCTGAATCTTTGTGATCAGGCTGCCATAATTTGATATATTGTTTTGAATGGAATTAAGTGGCATGCCTAAATATTTGCAAGGGAGATTCCCCTCAATAAATCCTGTTTCCTCGAGAATAGCCTTTTTAACTACGTCCTGTACACCCCCAAAAAAAACTTCAGACTTCTCCTCATTTATACTAAGGCCTGACATTGCGGTAAACTGTTGCAGAGTGTCCTTTACCGCAACAACAGTAGGCACATCCCCTCTAGCAAACACCATAAGATCATCGGCAAATACAAGATGTGTAAGCTTAAGCTTGGCACATTTTGGATGAGTTGACACATTTTTCTTTTCCCCAATTCTCCTCAAATATCTGGACAGTATCTCCATACTCAGCACAAAAAGATATGGAGAGATGGGATCACCCTGTCTAATACCGCTTTTCCCTTTAAAGAAACCATCCACTCCTCCATTGATCTTTAAAGAAAACCAAGAGCCACAAATACAGGTCATGATCCAGTCAATAAACCGAGGAGGAAAATTAAGCACCTCAAGCATGCTTCTCAAAAAAGGCCATTGAAGGGAATCAAATGCCTTCCTCATATCAATCTTAATAAGACAACGAGGAGTCAAATGAGTCCTTTTATACCCCTTAATCAAAGCCTGCGAAAGAACGATGTTGTCATGGATATTTCTTTTAGCCACAAAAGCTGCTTGCTCGGGACCAATGATATCAGCAACAACAGATTTTAGTCTATTTGCCAAGATTTTACTGATAGTTTTATAGACTGTAGTGCAACACGAAATTGGCCGGTAGTCCAGTACACTAGAACAAGTGGCCTTCTTAGGGATGAGGGTAATAAGCGTTGTGTTTGCCTGCTTACACAACTTCCCAGACCGAAAAAAGTCCAGAATTGCAGCAGAAAAATCATGTCCAACTATAGACCAACTTGCCTTGAAAAATTCTGCAGTGAAACCATCGGGTCCTGGGCTTTTATGGGCCCCAATAGAGAACAAAGCATCATGTATCTCATTAGGAGAAGGAAGTGCCTGTAAGGAAGACCAAACCCCATGGGAAAGAATAGGATCCTGCTGGATGTAAGTAGCATCCAAAGATTGAATAGAACAGGAAGTTCCTAAAAGACTTCATAATACTGAATAAAACCATCTGCCACCTCTCTATGGCCAGTTCGAACCTGTCCATACTTATCAGTAATACAGCCTATCACCTGTTGTCTTTGCCTCTCCTTGATTCTATTGTAAAAATAGCTTGTGGATGAATCATTAAGAGTAATAAAATCTATCTTGGCTTTCTGACTCAGCATACTCATTTCAGATTGCTTTAGCTCTTTATATTTCACGATGAGCATATTCTCCTGCAACATTAACTCGGCAGATAGAGGTTGAGCTTGCAAAGAAATCCGACAAGCTTCCAATCCTTGACTAATCTTTTTAATTCTACCGGCCAAATTAGAAAATTTATTCTTGTGCAACTCAATAAGACTTCTCTTAACCCTCTTAAGTTTACAAAAGAGCTTGTAACTTTCCAAACCAAAAACCCTACCATCCCATGCTTGCCTTATAGTACTACTGAAACTAGGGTCACCAATCCAACAGTTAAGGAAGCTGAACCTAGTAGGCAATTTTGCGACTTCCAAAATTTTCACTACGACTGGAGAATGATCTGATATGCCAGACGGCATATTTACAGCATGAGATTGAAGATAAGCTTGACTCCAATTGTTATTAACAAGTGCACGGTCTAATTTAGACCAAACTCTTGAAGTCACATCCTGCTTATTAGTCCAGGTGTATAGGCACCCTGTAGTAGCTAGTTCATCCAACCCACATGTACCAATACAAGAGTTAAATGCAAGAATTTCAGCAAGGTTAGGGTCAGTCCCACTAACTCTTTCACTAACATCCCTTACCACATTAAAATGCCCTAAGATAAGCCATTTACCAACTCTATCCTTAATGTTAAGGAGTTCATTCCAGAGCTCCTCCCTTTCCTGGCCATCATTACTGCCATAAATCATAGTAATGTCCATCGGACTATTCGAAGCAAGGTGAAGTACCCTGCAGTGTATGAACTGAGCATGAACACGAGTAATCTGTACTGATACAGTAGTGTCCCTCCACACAACCCAAATCCTCCCATTGTAGTGTGAGCTATAGTTATGTGCTACCTTATATCTGGAAAAATATTATTTCACAACCTTTTTTCCTTTAGCTTCCTTTATCCTGGTTTCCAATATCCCCATGATATCCACCTGATCAACTCTTAAAAAATTAAGAACTTCAATTTGCTTAAGTGGATCGTTCCCTCCTCTTATATTCCAGGAGGCTGCAATCATTACACTGATTTGTCATGAGGGATAGGTAACCTATCCACTCTAGCAGTCCTATTACTGGGAATATGCCCCAATATATTATCCACTCCACATCCTGAGTGCTTTACAGCCTAAGGAGTAGCGATATCAGCTGTATAGGAAGAGGTATGACCTAGCCTTTTGCATTCTTGATCATCCTCCATTCCTAGTGACAACTGTGTCCCACTATCCCCATCTGAGGTACCACCTAGTGGAGGATCTTCTTCCAAACCATCAATCGCAGCAAACCTATTGGAAAGAGGTAGTGGTTGCCTTTCTTTTTCAGATAATTTGCTCTGACTTCCAGGCCACTGATAACCTTTTTCTCTACCTTTAGTGATAAATTCATCCAAACCCTGCCCAAATGTGCATCCTTGATGCGTTTCAGGCAGGTCAGAAGGAGCAACTATGTCCCCTACCTGAGCATTACCAGCCTCAAGTAAGTGATCCATAGAAGTGTCCAACTGATGGCCCGAGGTACCACCTAGCACATTACTCACCTTTACACCATTTATATCCCCTTTAGGTACATAAACCTTCTTAGATATTTGCTGCATCTTTTTAACCAGCTTGCAAGTAGACCTTAAATGGCCCAACTTTTTACATTCATGACAAAAATAAGGCACCCATTCATATTCAATTTGTTGAACAAACTGACCAATAATGGGGGTATTGACCACAATAGCTAGCTTCAGGTAATTCCTTTGAAACATCTATTTCAATAAGCACTCTAGCAAAACCCAACCGTGCCTGGGTGGTAGTAGTCACATCAACAAATAGAGGTTTACCAATTCTACTAGCAAACTTACTAAGAACTGACTCAGTCCACAAAAATGGGTCAAGATCCCTGAAAAGTACCCAGGTTGGAACAATGGAAACACACTCAATCTCTTTAGAGAAGGATGGAGTCCATTGCTTCAGAATTATAGAATGCATGCCATATTTCCATGGACCTCCTTTAAGGACATTGTTCATATCCTCCAAAGAGGTGAATCTAAAGCTAAACCACCCTTTTTTGAAAATATTAGTTGCAGGCAATGCAATACCTGCCCACTGCTTTACAACATAGTCCTGCATACCTTTCAATGTAGGCTTTGCCCCAATAACATGCCCCATAAGAGTATAATTCCATTTGTTTAGCTCATCCCCAAAATCATCAAATTCAATGTTAATTTCCATAGCATCGACACAAGATTCATCAATGTGTAATTCCATACCAACATTTCGCTGGTTAGTACCACATCTTTCCATTTATGAGTACTTTGATATTTCACCGTATTAATCACAATATTTTCAGTCTGTGGAATCTCATTACATTGTGAATCCACAGAACAAAATTTAGGTTTAGGTATTTCAATTCGAGTACGCAATCCAGTTTTCTCAGCAAAAGCCTTACTAATCAAGTCATTTAACACAGAATTAGGACGCACAGAAGATACCTCAGCTTCGTTAGAAGCAATAGTTGTATCCGCCATAGCCTGTGACGAATTCTGTTCTGTATGAGCTTGAGGTATCTCCCGATATTCCTCCATCATCCCCTGACCATCAATAGAGCGAGAAATGGAAGGTTCAGAAACCGAATTCAAGACTCCCGCCATTTTTCCTTGCTCCTGGGCTTGGAATTAGAACGCAGCGATGAAACTATGCCAGAGTTCAACGCAGTGGATGAATCCGCATAAGATTGAGAGTTTTTCCGAGGCCTTCCACGACCTCGAGGTAAAATTGGAGCCATAGCCATGGTGTCAAGCTCAAGGAAGTTAGTTAGATCGTAACAGAATTTCAGAGGATTTTCTTGAGAGATAAAGTAGTTTCTCTCACCTGGCTTTCCTAGTATTTTATTATTATTATTATTATTATTATTATTATTATTATTATTATTATTATTATTATTATTATTATTATTATTATTATTATTATTATTATTATTATTATTATTATTATTATTATTATTATTATTATTATTATTATTATTATTATTTTTATTATAAAACGGAACTTGTATTAAACACCAGAACAAATTATAAGAAGTTAGAGGGAAGCCGAGATACTATCTGGGCCCCCACTCCCTTAGCGATTGCAAAGTTAATTCTAGTGAAAATATGAACTGCGGCACGCGCTCCAGCATCCTGAGATAAAGCAAATTTCCGAATCCGCTGGAGCAGAGAAACAACATCCGTGTCGAGCTCGCCGAGAGAGGAGAAGGAGAAAGGTAAGAAACCATACCCGATCGCCGTGTAGCGTGCCTGATACTTGGCACATTTATGACGGGCAGCATCAGCAACGACTCGTCCGGGCTCAAAAGCGGTGAGGCCAGTCTGAGTCAAGGGCGAGGACCCAACATCAGTAATTATTATTATTTTTTTTTATTTATTTTTTTTTTTTTTGCAAAAATGATATCATTTCATTAATTTCAATGAAATTACAAGGTTGCAAAAAGAACTATCTCACTAGAAATCAAAGATTAGCTATAATCCTACTGTATTTAGGATATTGTTTACAAGCCACAAAACATACATAAACAACGAATTTAATTTGCTGAACTATAGTATTTTCAGAAGCCATTGATGTGGAGAACAGCCTTGCATTCCTTTCCTTCCAAATCAAATATACCGATGCTGCTAAACTTACTTGAAACCAGGTGGCTTTCCAATGTTTTCTTTTTCGATTATTTGAGATCCATTTAAGAATATGATATAGATCCAATCTTGGGCAGGCAACACACATCCACTGTAAAACATTCTTCCAAATTGATGCTGAGAATGGGCAGGAGAAAAACAAATGTGTCATTGTCTCTTCTCCCTGATGACATAAACTGCACCAATTAGCCAACTGCAAACCCTTCCTCTGAATATTGTCGACTGTCGATAGCCTGTTTTGGTCTGCTAGAGTAAGAATTACTTTATGCCTTGGCAATATAACTAAAGACAGTAGAGTCCTGAACCACTGCTGAGCAAGAGGACCATTTCTGAAGAAATCATAACCTGCAGCGAGACAAAATTTCTTCCCCGATACACAACTTAAAAGAAAATCTTTAGCATGCTGAATAGAACCACATTTATCATTATATTCATCTCTAACCCGCAAGATGTGCTTGATTCCTGAAGAGAAATACTCTTTAGACTGAACTGACCAAATTGAATCACCTGCTAGAATGTAGTGGCGGCACCACTTTACCCAAATGCTACCTGAAACAGTAGTGAGCTGCCAAAGCCATTTAGAAAGTAGAACTTTGTTCCAAGAAGATAATTGCTTTATATTTACACCACCATTCATCCATGGAATACAGATCTCACTCCATTTTTTGAAGACCATTTTCCTTGCTCCCAAACTAATTCCCAAAAAAAAAAAAATCTTTGCACAACCTCTCAATATTCTTTATCACAGTTTTAGGAAGTAAAATACTAGAACACCAAAAGTTTTGGATACCAAAAACCACAGAGTTAATTAATTGTATCTTCCCTGCATAAGAGAGCAAAATAGAGGTCCAATGCTTGATACAGTTCTGAATCCTTAGAATCATAGAGTCAAACATATGCACTTGTATAGTTGCATCATGTAATGGAACCCCTAGATATCTAAAGGGAAAGGATCCTGAAGAGAAGCCTGTACACTGAAGAATATTCAACTGAACTGCAGGAGTGACTCCTCCAAAGTAAATACAGGTTTTCTCCAAATTTGCTTTAAGTCCAGACTGCAAACCAAACTGATCCAGAACATTCTTAACAGCCGTTGTAGATGGCACATCCTCTCTTACAAAGACCATCAAATCATTTGCAAATATTAGATGTGTGAGCCTTATTTTATAGCATTTAGGATGGACTGAGACATTATCCTGCTGAGTGATCACTCTTAAGGCCCTAGACAGCAATTCCATACTAAGCACAAATAGGTAAGGTGACAATGGATCACCTTGCCTAATCCCACTTTATCCCTGAAAAAAACCCATGAACTCCTCCATTAATTTTAAAAGAGTACCAAGGGTTCGAAATACACCCCATGATCCAGGATATGAATAATGAAGGAAACCCCAATAACTCCAGCATCTGTTTAATAAAGCTCCACTGAAGAGAATCAAAAGCTTTCCTAATATCTACCTTGATCATGCATCTTGGGGTTAGATATTTTCTAGTATAACCTTTGACCAAAGTTTGTGACATCAAGGTGTTCTCAAACAAACTATGACCTGAAATGAATGCAGCTTGTTCCTTACCAATAAGATCTGGAAGAAGATATTTTAATCTATTGGAGACAATCTTGCTTACAGTTTTATAGAAAAATGTACAACAAGAAATTGGTCTAAAGTCTTGTACTGAAGAAGCATCCTTCTTTTTGGGTATTGAAGATATAAGGGTAGAGTTAGCTTGTTTAGACATTAGCCCCTTCCTAAAGAAACTAAGTATAGCTTTGCAAAAATCCTCCTGAATTACCGACCAAGCAGCTTTATAAAAGCCTGAAGAAAAACCATCGATGCCAGGACTACTGTTATTATCCATGCTAAATAGAGCATTTCTAATCTCCAACCTACTAATAGGCATAATTATGTTTTCCTTTTGGGCTTCAGTTAAGCAGGATCCTGAAGAAAGCTTAGGATCAATCTCCTGAACTACCGCCTTACCCAATAATTCCTTATAATAGACTTGGAAAGCATGTGCAACTGACTGAGTACCTTCATGGATTTGTCCCTTTAGATCAGCAATAGACCCAATCATCTGATTATTTCTTCTCTCTGATATTTTTGCATAGAAGTATTTTGTAGAGCAATCAGTTAACTCCAGATCTTTAATTTTTGCTCTCTGAGCAAGCATCTTAAGTTCTGCTGCTTTGATCATGTTATATTTCTGCAACAACACCTTTTCTTCTAACATAAGGAAGGGAGAGAAGAGATCTTTACCCATCTTCTGCTGGCACGCAATAAGAGACTCCTTAGCTTCTTTAACCCTTATAGTCATATTAGAGAAATTCTACTTGTGAAACTTCTGTAATGCTTGTTTAACCATTTTTAGTTTAGCAAAGAAACAGTAAATGGGAGAACCCTTCACTGGCTTACTCCAAGCTTGAGCCACAATGGTCAGAAAACTTGGATGATCTATCCAACTGTTAAGGAAATGAAACTGCTTCTTAACATAGGTATTTTCTAACACAGAAACAACAATAGGGGCGTGATCAGACAGCCTTGGTTCTCTTATAACTGCAGAAGAATTGGGAAAAGTATTATACCAATCTTGATTCACCAAAACCCTATTCAACTTAGACCAAATTCTAGTTTCAGGCTCCTGCTTGTTAGTCCAAGTTAGGGCATAACCAGAACAAGAGAGGTCTTCAAGCTTACTAGCCAGAATACAATCATTAAATGCCATCATATCAGGAAGGGAGGGAGGATTATTACCCACTTTTTCCTCAGTATTTCTTACAATGTTGAAATCACCCATAACAATCCAAGCCTTGTCAGTAGCTTGGGAAATTATGGAGCTCCAGAGTGGTACCCTATCACTAGCATCATTCTTAGCATATATCATACTAATTTGACAAGAAACTTTAGTTTCCAAATGAAGCAACTGACCAGTAATGGATTGATCAGTAATATGCAGATTAGAAATAGACACTGTATTTGGATTAAAGATAATCCAAACTCTACCATTATGATGATGAGAATAGTTAGTCAATACAGACCAAGTCTTGAACATATTCTGAATAATTTTTGTAGCATTTTGTTGTTTGACCCTAGTCTCCAAAAGGCCAAGCAAATCCAATTTATTGTCAAGTATAAAGTCTCTAACCTCGCACTGTTTAGTGGGATCATTTAGACCCCTGATGTTCCAAGAGGCAAATTTCATTAAATATCAGGAGGAATTGGTTCATCCAAACTATCAGCAGCAAGCTTTGTTTCCACCTCAGAATATCCATCAGAATCTTTCGTAGCAGAAAATACCTGATAGGAGTTAATCAGAGCCATGGGTTCAATATCCGGATCTTTTTTAGCTTTATGTGCAGATGAATTCCTCTTTTGGACTGGCATAAACCCATGCTCGTCATGATCAGCATTAGCAATCAGAGGGGATGTTCCGGCAGATATGACTGGACTGACAAGTCCTGACCCAGCCGTCACTATCCCTACGTACTTATCAACCTCTAATTGCCTCATGGTGGGATTTCCGGCAGATGAGCCTAAACTGACTACTCCAGACCCAGTAGGCAACATCCCTACGTACTCTCCCGTGAGGGGCTTTCCATCAGAAACACTACTGTCAACTCCAGACCCAGTATGCACTATGTACTCACCAGCTCCCATGGTTTGCTCACCTATTATACTGGCAACTGCTGTATCAATCTTCTTCACTATTGCAGCATTCAGTTTTTTCTTCTCCCACTTACAATTAGCAATAGTGTGCCCCAGTTTACAACAGCCCTTGCAGTGAAAAGGGATCCATTCATATTGAATTTTTTGCACAGAATAATCACAGAATCACTAGTACAAAAACCACTTATGGCTACGGTTAAAAAGGACATATGGCTTCGGTTATATATGTGTAGTAAATCAAGGCGTAGCATTAAGTCTATGAGTTGTGGCTTCGGTTATGAACTGAAACCAAAAACTGGTAAAGGCTTCGGTTGTTGAGATGAACCGTAGCCAAAAGTACACTTTGGCTACGGTTGTTTAATAGGACCGAAGCCAATAATTGATAAAAGGCTTCGGTTGATGACTATAACCGAAGCTAAAACTACATTATAGGCTTCGGTTCATAACAAATAACCGAAGCCATTTCTCATTTGAAAATTCAAAATAAAAATATTCCCATAGTTTCACATGAAACTAATTTTAGTAACTACGAAACGAATTTGTACATTATCCAAAACAATAGCACCTACAAGTGGCTAGCTTTTGAAAACCAACAACCAAAGATATAAAAATTCCCGGGAACAATTCAAGCTTACAGTTGATCAACCGTAGTAACAATTTTTATAAAATTCCATTAAAACATCAATCTTCGAAAGAATGGTCCCTTTCAGCCATTGATCCGGGTTGATTTGAGCACTTTATGACAATTTGCATCTTCCTATCTTTCACACTTCAATCATCCAAAGGTTCCATTTAACCACAAGCTAAACTATAGTCAATATTGTCACAAGAGTGCTCAAAATTTCAGCAATAGAGTTAGAATACAAATTAAAATATTACTAAAGTTGAACATAAAAGTTACTTATGGTAAAAAATACTCGTATTGAACATGAAAATATTACTAATGTCATCAGAAGTTACTTAAAGACTAAAGTTGAACATAAATTATAGTGTACAACCGTTGTACCGGTGCGACAATAGTAATAATTTGCAATTTATGGTAAAAAAATGACCATTTTGGGTCCGTTAGTTACCACTTTAAGTAAATAGTTACCACGTTTTCGTATTAAAAAGTGGTCACTATTTAAATCAAAATGGTCACTAAATAACTTTAAGTGGTAACTTTCTAACACAAATTCCTAGTTTTAAGGTCCGTTGTACGGTACAACGGTTGTATACTATAATTTGTGAAAGTTGAAAATTTAGAAGTTAACATGGGGAAGGTTGTTGCTAAATCTTAATTCTGCAACCATTTGATCCGTGAAAAAAAGTTGATTGAAATAGCTCAACTAAGCCTACACCCTGCAAAGAATATACTGTGATTTTACGGTAAAAATATTGGTGGAAGTACAACGAACATCAGAATTTATAACACAAACTAAAAGGAGACATGATCAAACATTAGAATTTATAAGACAAACTGAAACAAATAAAAGAAACTTGGGAGAAATAAAAGCATCAAGAAAAGAATGGCCCGTATGGAAGGAAACTCATATTGAACATTCAGACCGCTTAACCAACTGTTGGAATTCCTTATTCCTACCACCATAGAATGCTATAAGGAGTAAACACAAAATTCCAAACAGCAATACCAAAGCATTGTACTTTAAAGCAGTTATAGCAATCAACTAGATTACTAGAGTCACCATGTGTGAACGAAAATTTTAGACAAAATGAGGAGGAAAAATAAATTTAATAGAAAAAGAGTATCAATAACAAAGCATAAAAAATTAGTTACTACGACTCAATCTTAGTAACGGTTAGCAACCCAAGCATCCTAAAACTGGTAGCTTTTCCATTTCTAATCTTCTATCTCATTCCTCTCATAAACAGACTCAGGCAATTGACAAAACTCTCAACTAAAACAATTAACCATATCAAAAAATCAAACACTCAAGAAAAAAGGTATTACACTTACACTAACCCAAGATTTTCCAGTTTTAGGAGCAACGTGGGCATGGCGCAACCAAGACTAGAGAGTAGAGACTAATGTCGAAAAGTAAGCTTTAAACTGGTTCTTGTTTAAGCAAGCAAGTACAGGCAAAGGATGGGTGTATTTAAGAAATGAATGGAATGGAATGGAATTAATTGGTTGCCCAGGCCACCCCAAATTAATACTGACCTGCTACAAAAATTGCAAATGCAAAAGGAAGCAATGTTTAGGGATAGCTAGTGTGCAAATATAGAAACAAAATTCAATGATGCCAGTAGAGTATACTTGTAATAGGAATAATCCTGGCTGGCTGCCTCAATTACTAGTTACTACTACTCGGGAGTCTACATAAATTGACACCTCAAGTAATCAGGGAGGTTTAAGACTAGTATATAAATGGAACAAGGGGAGTTTGGAGAAATGGTAGTGACCTAGCTATTATCAGAAGCAATGTTGTTATTATTATTAGTAGCTTCAATTTCACTTCCTTCAGTACATTAGATTAGATAGATCAATTGATTCAAGATACTCCTATTACGTTTAAGATTAGAAAATAAAACCCCAGGCACACTGTAGACACCCACATTTTGACCGCCAGGTGTCTATAGCAGTTTCCGACAAACACCCGATGATGATCGGACGCTAACATGCTTTAATACACAGAAACGGGCTCAAAATCATTAGCATTTGGCTTGGGCTCATTATGGAGTACATTATCTCACAAAACCAACCTCAAAATCAGGCCCAGTGGGTCGTTTCGAGTCAAATAAGACTAATTTGGGTCGATTCCGACACCAGGGGTAAAACCGTCTTTTTACGACCGAGTCAAAACCCGTCAAAATTATTTCCGAGGCACGTGAGTCAGCCGTGACACCTCACACGGCTGATTCGAACTCTAATACTGCGAAAAATCAGCTACATAAAATATTAAACAAATTCGTTTAAGGATGGAATTCGATCTCAAGTAGGAATCCTATCCGAAAACCGATTCAGACACTCGACCGAGTGCAAACACTCGGCCGAGCAGCATATTCCAGCCGTGTTCCCTTTCTTCCTTGACAAGAAAGCGGAATTCTCATGCCTTACAGCTTCCTATATTTCCTATCTCTAGCGGTAGTTCAAACTCTCCTAGCCAAGGTCGGGAACTCCCTATAAATAGCCCCTTGCACACACACTTTTACACATCAATGTTCATCAATTAGCATCTACAATATACATTCATTATCGATCAAATATTCATAAAAGCATCACAAATTATTCCCATACACACACTCGTAAACATAAAATCTAGCATCGATACACCGATATTACAAACCCGAAGGAAACCGGCCCTATACCCGACACCCTTCACGACCAAACCGAACCACCATAACTCACCAACATCTACTCGACGCTCTTGTGCCCAAGCCACGTCCCGACGAGCCCCGATCCGAGTAAACAAAAGCATGTAGGTTGAGGGTGTAACAAAACCCGATTTCTCCTTCTTCTTCTCTTCTCTCCCTCCGCGTCATCTTTTTTTATTACGGGTCGTGTGTCGTCCTTTTTACGGGTCATTCGTCGTTTTTCTTATTTTCTAACATCGATATTATCAAAAACTATTTTTATACATTCTTAACAATATGATATCAACTCTATAGTTGAATATCGTATTAAAAGAATTAAATTTAATCTCGACGATGTTAAAAATCGTTACATCTTTTTCAAACCTTTTTTAATTCATTCCGAATACTTGATATCGATTTCATAATCGAATATCGGGTACGACGAATATCGAAAACATAAATCGAGTATAAATTAATTCATATTTTGTACGCGATTTATCAAAATTAGTGTGGACATGACATAGGTCCACCCCGACGCGGCCACGCGCGGGTTTGGGGAGGCGAATGAATCTCCATATGAGATGGTCAAATTGAAATTTAAATCGAAGTAGGAGTCGCCACCGA
Source organism: Agrostemma githago (assembly GCA_958450325.1). Taxonomy (NCBI): domain Eukaryota; kingdom Viridiplantae; phylum Streptophyta; class Magnoliopsida; order Caryophyllales; family Caryophyllaceae; genus Agrostemma; species Agrostemma githago. Next base: position 53,976,190 of record OY288258.1, on the reverse strand, counting down.
ATTTTGTGGTTATTCGGAACCATTCGAGCCCACTCTATGTCGTAGTGGGCCGTATACAAACTACGGCCCATTTCCGATGTCAGAGTTTATTGGGCTCGTCCCTTTGCATATCGATACCGATGCCGACTGGGCGGTTAATCGTATATTGAATGACTCTCGTTGCCAATGGATTCAGACATCCGGAAACCATGGTTCTGAGTAAGGGGTGAGGGTACGTGTTGGGAAGTTCACTAAGAACACCCAACCCCGCCCGCACTTAGCGGCCTTTACTAAGATATCGTTCGTTTTTGGTGTACACGGGTTAGTTCGACGGTTGAATGATATGCAAACATTATTTTCCCTAGACATGTGAGAGAAAAATAAAATGGGTTGCTAAGTCGTTTAATGCATATTAAACTAATAACGTCAAAGTTATTTTAGCATGTGAATTCGTTTTAGTCTAATAAAACGATAAAAACAAATAAAAAGCTACAAACACGAGAAAACGAGTTAGTAACGATGAATAAATTGAATAAAAGACATAAATAAATAAGATGCATGATTTTGGAAAATATTTATGGCACGTGATTGATTAACACGTGTTGATCGAGGTCGAAAAAAGAATTTATTGAAATATGTCGCGAAGGTCGCATTTTAATATAATGTTCGAGAAGAATTAAAAATAGAAAATGAAGAAAACAAAAAAAGGGGGGAGGCCGTGAACCGGCTGCCGCGCGGGTCGCCTGACCGGCGCGCGACCCGCGTGGTAGCCTGTCGGATTTTTTTATTTGTCGAAAAGTCGTTAATTTTTATAAATCGCGTACAAATATGGATTAATTTATACTCGATTTATATTTTCGATACTCGTCGTATCCGATAAGTGATTATGGAATCAATATCAAATAGTTAGAATGATTTTAGAAAAAGTTTTAAAAAAAGTTTGTTTTGAACGAAAACGTAAAAAAAAAAGAACTTTGAACGAGAAATATGTTAATTCCCTCCGCGTTTTAAAATCGTCGAATTTTGTACATAAAAAAGGTAAAAATTTTGTTAGCATCAACGAGAATAAATTTAATTTAGTTCTTGTAGATACGATATACGATTAGAGAATCGATATCGTATTTTAAGAACGTTATAAAAAAGTTTTTATTAACGAAAATAAATATGATGCGACGAACGACCCGTAATAAATATGAGACGACCGATGACCCGAAATAAATAAAAAAAAAGACGGACGAAAAAGGTAATAAAAAAAAACGTGAGATAGGGAGAGAGAAAGGAAAAGAGTCGGGTTTGATTTACACCCTCAACCTACATGCTTTGTGTTCTCGGTATAGGGCTCGTCGGACGGTGGCTTAGGCACGGGAGCGTCGAGATGATGTGGATGAGTTAAGGTGTCGGTTTTTGGAGTGTTTTTTTTTGTGTGTATGTAGGCGCGGATTCGGCCGGGTAGGATGGGATTGGTTTCGTCGGGTTTTTGGAACTATTTCGAGATTACGTCGGGATTTTGGACGTCGTTTTTGGCTGCTGAAAATTTGTGATTTTTTCGGTATTTTTCTGTCTTAAAAACCTTATGTTTTGTGTTGGACGGGATGTCCTATTTATAGGAATCGAAGTGGTCTTGCTTGTGTGACAAGAAACACCGGTTTGGATAGGAAATACGAGAGTTCGTAAGGGAATAAACTTCTCGTTTCTTGGTGAATAAGCCAAGAATCTCGGCTGGTGGGGAGGTATCTCGGCTGTTTCAGCCGAGTATCTGAGCTCGGGTGATACTTTGTTTCGGTTTCCGGATAGAATTCCTACTTGAGATCGAATTCTATCCTTAAACGGATTTGTTTAATATTATTGAAGGCTGATTTTTGTAGTGATTGAGTCCGAATTGGACGTGTAATGACACGGCCAGATCGTGTGACTCGGGAAAAAATATCTTTGACCGGGTTTGACTCGGTCGCTAAAAGACGGTTTTACCCCTGGTGCCGGAATTGACCCAAATTAGTCTCATTTGACTCGAAACGACCCAGTGGGCCTGGATTTGAGGTCCGTTCTGTGAGATTTGTACTCATAATAAGCCTAAACCAAATGTCCATGATTTCGAGCCCATATCCGAGTCATTAAAGCATGTTTGCGTCCTATCATCATCGGGTGTTTGGCGGGACCTACTATAGACACCTGGCGGTCAAAATGTGGGTGTCTACAATTAGCAATTTCGAACAAAAAAATAAAATCGGACAGACCCGCACGCGAGTCGCGCCACACCCAGGCGACTCGCGCACGGGCCTGAAACCCGGGTTTTTTTTAGCTTTTTCGTTCGTTTTATTTTATTATTCTACGAAACGATTTCTAAAAATTTTACATCTTTTCTAAAATTATTCGAAGTATTTGATGTTGATTTCGTAGTCAATTATCGAATATAACGAATATCGAAAATATTAAGTCGAGTACGAATTATGCAATATTCGTACGCGGTTTAATAAAAGCATCGAATTTTCAAAAAACCGCTTTCGAAATCAGCCCGACACGCGACTCGCCGGCATCCCGGGCGAGCCGCGCGGCCGGCTGCCACGACGCGCCTTTCTCGTTTTTTTATTATTTTTCGAACTTCGTTTTTTATACAAAACAACGTTTTTAGCAATATTTTTCAGATTTCGATTGATATTTATTTTCTCGATCTCGTATATTTATTTCATTTGCTATATTATTTACAAATCGATACTAACTCGTTTGTTTATCTTGTAGCAAAATTCATCTTTATTTCGTCTCTTGTTTTATTATACTAAAACGAATTTCACATGCTAAATTCAACTTTGACGTTAATTTTCATGCATTAAACCGACTTAGCAACCCATTCAATTCCTCGCATGTTTAGGAAAACAATGTTTGCATATCATTCATCGTATTACTAACGCGCGTATTAAAACATCATTCGATATCCTAGTAGAGGCCGCTAATGTGCGGGCGGGGTTGGGTGTTCTTAGTGAACTTCCCAACACGTACCCTCACCCCTTACTCAGAACCGTGGTTTCTGGATGTCCGAATCCATTGGCAACGAGAGTCATTCAATATACGATTAACCGCTCAAGTCGGCATCTATATCGATATGCAAAGGGACGAGCCCAATAAACTCTCACATCGGAAATGGGCCGTATTTTGTATACGGCCCACTACGACATAGAGTGGGCTCGAACGGTTCCGAATAACCATAAAATTCGGTGGCGACTCCAACTTCGATTTAAATTTCAATTTGACCATCCCATATGGAGATTCATTCGCCTCCCCAAACCCGCGCGTGGCCGCGTCGGGGTGGACCTATGTCATGTCCACACACACTAGTACTACTATATAAGAATTATACTACTATATGCCCAACAGCTTATTAAACCCCCCCACACCCACACACAAAATTACTACAGTCTACAGTATTATGATCAAAAAACGATTTCTTCTTCCTGTAGGAGTATAATACTCCAAGGTCCTTTCTTCACCCCTTGTTTGTCACATCCCTTTCTTCTCTACTTATTATTTGTAGCAAGGGATAAGGTTCTCATAATAGGCTCTTTCTTCTATTAGTATCAGATTAGATCATTGGTTCAACATATTATTATTATTATTATTATTATTATTATTATTATTATTAGGATAAGAAACAAGGATAAGAATCATACAACAATGCACCGATTGACTGTGATATAAATGAAAGAGACAGAGAGAAAGAGAGAGACCCTAGGAATATTCACAAACAAGGAATACATCACATTACATCACATACACCGAACAAACAAACAAAGAAAGAAACCAAGGAATTGAACATATATATATATATATATATATAGAGTAAGGCTCTTATGAGTCCCTTACTCTTTGTGAGTCCCTAAGTCCTCATCCCATCCATTGGATGGGATGAGGATGGATGGACAAGATGCATCCAATTAAAAAAAAAAGGGAGATTTACGTTCCTAAAATAACTCACAAGAATATAGGAAACAAATAACTTCCTATCATTCACGTTCATTTTCATTCACGTTCATTTCCATTCCACGTTCATTCACACCTAAAAAACCAAAAAACCCTTTCTTCATTCACGCTAATTCATCGTTTTTGATCTCGAAATTCTGCTACAATGGATTCAATGAACGCATCATCGTCTTCAACGGTTGATAAGCAACTAATCGATTATAACAATGGTGAGTTTCAGTGATTCATTCACGTTTTTATTCGTTTTTTCTTCACGGATTTCAATAGTAATATTGCTTTCAATCTGCGTTTTCATATCAATGTTTTATCGCGTCAAATTGCGTTTTTTTTACGTCGATCTTCATGTTTATAGTGCTTTCATTGACATTTCGACTTTATTTGCATCAAATTTGCGTCTTTTTAATGTCATTGCGTTTTGATTCATAGTTTCGTATCAATGGTATTTTGATATCTCGATCTCCATAGATTACAGGTCTCTATGGTTTTTTTCAAGATTTTCCCTGATATCCATTGATACTATTTTTTTGATATCAATTAACGCAGATTCGTCGTTGAAGTAACATGTCTTCTGAATTAAAGTAACACTTAATTGTAATTACAGTAACACAAATGAACGTTCAGGAAAAGGATTTTGATGATATTGATTCCATTGTTTTATGTTTGTTATTTGGGTTTTCAATGAGGTCCACTGATAATATTGTTTTGTTTTCTATGATTGCAGTCATCTCATTCATCATAGATTCATATTGATGATTAATTGATACTTCATGTCGATTTGGCTTCCCTTTTTACGTCAATTTTCATGTTGATATTGTTTTCATTGTCATTTCATTCATTATAGATTCATATTGATGGTTAATTGATATTGATTCCAGAGTTTTATGCTTGTTATTTGGGTTTTCAATGAGGTCCACTGATAATATTGCTTTGTTTTCTATGAACGCAGTCACGACGTTGAAGTAACATACGCTCTACATTACAGTAACACTCCATTGCAATTATAGTAACACACTGAACGTTACGAAATAATTTTTGATGATGATGTTAGAGTAACGTACTTTACCAATTAGAGTAACACAACGTAAGAGCTGAAGTAACACATTGACTGCATAGGCGTAACGCATATGTATTAACGTTACAGTAACACTTAATTGCAATTACAGTAACACACTGAACGTTGAGAAACAGTTTTTGATGATGATGTTAGAGTAACGTACTTTACCAGTTAGAGTAACACAACGTAAGAGTTGAAGTAACACATTGGCTGCATGGGAGTAACACGTTGTTTACTTTTGTGCAGGTGATATTGGAAGTGATGCGAATGCACAGGACAACACTGATAAAGGTGGATCAGGATGAGGAGGATGAAGTGGATGACGACGACGACGAAGATGAGGAAACTGAGGAAGACACTGAAGAAAATAAGGAGGAACATGTGTTTTGAGAATACTTCTGTTTTGAGAATACTTGTGTTTTTGGTCATGATAAAAATATTTTTCTTTTTTTGTTTACAAGAATAACTGATTTTGTACACATTTTTTACAAGTAGCATTGTGCTACGTAGCAATTAACTCTATATTTTATTTAATACATGTGCATTTGGTTAGAGTAACATCTTTGTTCTATTGGAGTAACACCTTCCGTCAGTTAGAGTAACAGACATAATGCATTAAAGTAACTGAGGACAGCGGCGTTTAAACAAATTATTACCAAAGTAATTGATGATAACTTGGATTGGAACCATTCATTACCAAATTAACGATTGTCGTTGTTTAAAGAACGATATATAATGCGTCAGAGTAATTGATGATAATAACATTATTTAACCATGAGACAAAGAATAACACCATTAATTACTTGGAGTAACATCATTTGTTCATTAAAGTAACACTTATAATACGTCAATGTAACACGGGTGTGTAGCCTTGCTTGAGTTGAAGATGAAAGAATGAGCGGGTGTGTGTTTTGAAAGAAATCAGAAATCGAGAGGTTGAGTTTGGAATGATGAAGATGAAGAGTTTTAGTTAGGCGGGTGAATTTGAATGAAAAAATTGAATGTGATGAAACATAATCAAGTGAGTTAGGTGGTTGGAGATAATTAAGGGAGGAGAGAGGATTTTATTATATTTTTTTCCTAAATATGTTATATATTACCTTAATTACTAGACTCAATCACCACCATCCATCCCATCTAAATCAATGGCTCTAAATAGGACTTATGGACTCAAAAAGAAAAAGAGGACTCACTTGATCTTTACTCTATATATATATATATATACACACACACATACATATGTGTGTGCGTGTGTCTGTGTTTGTAAAACAAGTGAAACAAAACGCACGAGTCAGGAGGACACAGCAACCCCTATTATATTGTAGAGTTTGCAATTGAGGAAGAAGAATATGTAACCAAGATAGATCGGTCCCATAAATTCATTCCAATGCTTAATGCTTGTATTTATCCCACCAATTCGAAAGTAGTAGTATGGGGTTTTGCAAATGAAATGACCCATTCACCCTCAATAGAATTCCCACACAGACAAAAGGTAATGTTACGCACTGTACTACTCTCTCCAAGCATAGCATCATCACGTGTTACCACTATTCAATCTCATACCAACCTCAAACTCCCCTTTGACTCAATTCAATTCTTTATGGATTACTACTCAGTTTTGTCAACCCTTTACTCACTGTAACCATGGGCGACGATGACACCAAACAAACCCGTCCAAATTATCACCCGGTCTATACCGACACTAACATAAAAACCAACACAAATTTAGCAACTCAGAAAACTAAAATCAAAGAGAACATCAAAAACCCGAGTTGATCGATTCAAAAAGTCGAGCATTAACGCAATCGAATTAACGGTTGTGGCGATGATGGTGACGAACTACATCCCTAACCATATTCAATAGAAGACAGTAATCAGTTGACGACCAAAAAAAAAAATAATGGGAAAGACAAACACAATTAATCGATGATACTACTAATTGATAATATAACTCTTACCAAGATTAGGGCTGGCGGAGCAGTAGTGGTGTGCGAAGATTTGACAGCGGGAGTTCGATCAGCAGAGAGTCGAGCGTCGCGTCGGTAGTTTTAATTGGAAGTAATTGACGATCAAAAACCAAAATACTGAATTTGTGGGAGTAAAGATTAATCAATTCGTGGAGTAATGAATTTGGTGGAAGGTTGAATGAGTTAGGCGGCAAATCAATTCATTCTCCCGCACTGAAATTTTATATTTACTGAATTATGGGTGTCAATTGCCTTAATTGTATGAATTAAATTGGGAACCTTTTTATATACAATTAAATTTATTTAACAGTAAAAGGTTACGGTTCCTTAATTACAATTATTGTCATTTATAATCACTTATGGTTACGGTTAAAAACTCAACCGAAACCTTATATATTTTGTTACGGTTCTTGATTAAAGCCGTTACCCTTTATAACCACGTTTTACTACGGTTTATAAATTCAACCGAAACAATTTATATTTGGCTACGGTTTTTTTTATACAACCGTAGCCATTTATAAATCCTATTCCTACGGCTACTTGTGGTTACGGTTATTATATGCAACCGTAACCTTTTCCACAAACCTTATGTGTTTTTTGTACTAGTGAATGGTGTGGTAATGACTAATGTTTCAGGCAGTTCCTGAGATACATCAACCTCGATGAGCACTCGAGCAAAGGACAGTTTAGCTTTCGTTATTGTTGCTAAATTTGCACAAATTGGCTTCCCAATCTTGCTTGCAAGCTTACCCAACACTGCTTCAGACCAAAGGAAGGGGTCCCAATCAGGGAAGAGAACCCAAATTGGAACCACAGCTAATTTGTCCATGTTGCTAGAAAAGGTTGGAGACCACTCCTTAAGAATGATGGTAAATCTGCCCAAACTCCATGGCCCCCCGCTCAGGACTCTTTCCATGTCTTCTTTGGACTTGAATCGAAAAGAGAACCAACCCCTTTTAAAGTATTGGACAATTGGAGCATTTGCAGCCCAGTTTTCAGTCACGAATTTCTGCATTTGCTGCAAAGATGGCTTTGTTCCTATTACATTTCCCTTTAGTGTATTACTCCAAAGCTTTAGTTGATCCTCGAATTCAGAAATATCAATGCTAATTTCAGAATCATTCAATACATCTTCATAATATGGTAAACTCATCCCTAATTGTTTGGATTTAGAGACAACTTTCGACCATGTAGAATTATCGGGTTTAGCAAAAGAATCGTTAGCAGAGCTAATAGTCTCAGCTCCTGAATTTCCTTTTTCTTTCTCAAGAATCATGTCATTTCCAGTTTGAGTATGTTTTTTTAAAAGAAATAATACCAGAATCAGCCATGGCGTTAAGAATTACATCATTTAGAGTTCGGGTTTGCGAAGAGCTCTGATCATTCTTCTCCTGCGTAGCTGCATCTCGCGTTTCAGCCTCAATGCGAGGTGGAATTGAGTTTTGCGACTTCTTAGGAGGCCTTCCGTGTCCACGCTTCACTTCGGAAGCCATGGGAGAAGAGCTTCAAGAAGAGCGTAACAGAATCGCAATAAATTATTATTATTATTATTATTTTATTGTGCAAAAAGATCATCATTTCATTAATGTAATGAAATTAAAAGTTGCAAAAAGACTATCACACTAGTTTTTGTTGCTATACAAGAATTCTATAATCCTAGCATATTTAGGATTGTCTTTATACAATGAGATCCTAGCTTTGATGATGAATTTTAAGTGTGAACATAATGCATCTTCATCCATAGTAGTGTTACCAAATACCCGAGCATTTCTCTCCTTTTAAATGAGATAAACCGCTGCAGCAATACTTGCCTGAAGCCAACCAGCTTTCCAATGCTTCTTCTTACAGCTCCTAGCATTCCACTTCAAGACCGGTAAAAGACCATCAGTCGGAAGTATGATGCCAAACCAATATTGAATCCTCACCCAAACATTCTTAGAGTAGCTACATTTAAAGAACAAATGCTTGATATCTTCCTCATGCTTCATACACAGCACACATCTATTTGCCAAATGAAATCCTCTCTGCTGAAGATTATTATTATTATTATTATTATTATTATTATTATTATTATTATTATTATTATTATTATTATTTTGCAAGAAGGTTAATCTCTTTTATTCATCCATAAAGGGCAAAAGCAAGAGATGATCTTACAAAGACATATCCTTTATTTTGGAAAGCTTGCAAAAATAGACTACACACAAAGCCAAAGTTTGCCACTAACTCATTCTAGTCCTAACTTCCATTTTGATCTTCTCAATCCTTTGCTCAATACTGTGCTCAGTGTTATTAAACAACCTATGGTTTTTTTCCTCCCATATACTATACACAATAGAACATAGAGCAACTTTGTACTCAATTTTTCCCTTGGACTGAAATCTAATCCTCCTAAGCTCCTTCTTCAGAGTTATCTGAAATGGTCTTATTTGTAACCATTGCTGAATAGCTGTCTTGAGTTGCCTCGAGTACTGACATTTGAAAAAGAGATGACTGTGGGATTCCATCTCCAGCTTACATAGCACACATCTGTTGACCATCATATACCCTCTAGCTTGTAACATATCTACAGTTAAGAGCTTCTGTTGAGAAGATAAAGAGGTAATGACTTTCTGCCTAGGATATATTGCACGGGTCATTAAAGCTTTTAGGAATTGCAATTTGGTGTTCCTGCCACGAAACCAATCATATCCCTTTCTAGTAGCAAATTTGCATCCTCTAGTCCAACTGAGAACCAGTTTTTTACTAGCTTCAATCGTGCCAGTACTTTGGAGAATCTCATCCTTGACCTGAATAATGCTTCTAACAGCTTTAGAGTGCCTATCTTTGATAGCAAGAGACCAAAGAGATGTGTTTTGAAGTACATAGTGCTTAAGCCATTGTATCCAAAGGCTAGTGTGACCAGATTCAATTTGCCAGATCCATTTAGCAATAAGCGTTTTATTCCAAGAAAGCAGTTCCTTTATATTAAAACCTCCTTCCAGCAATGGCGTGCAAATAGCTTTCCATCCCTTTAGCTGCATTTTCTTATTGGACCAGAAAAAATCTTTATAGAATTTATTGATCATCTTCAACACATTTTTAGGGAGTAGGGCAGCAGCACACCAGTAATTGGAGATTCCAAAGATGACAGAGTTGATAAGTTCAATTCTTCCTGCATAAGAAAAGGAATTAGTAGACCAGTGAGATAGAGCACCTTGAATTTTAGTGAGTAGGCTTCCATATGTGACTATGTTATTCTGTATGGAGTTCAGAGGCATCCCTAAATACTTGCAAGGGAGTTGACCCTCAACAAATCTAGTTACATTCAGAATTTCCTCCTTAATATGCTGCTTGATTCCACTAAAAAAAGCTTCAGTTTTTTCCTTGTTTATGTGTAATCCAGAGAGACTAGCAAAGTACTGCAGGATCTCCTTTGCAGCCATTACAGAGGGGACATTACCCCTTGTGAAGATCATAAGATCATCAGCAAAAACCAGGTGTGTGAGTCTGAGTTTTGCACACTTAGGGTGATTAGAGACGTTAGCCAACCCATTCATCCTTCTTAGATATCTGGACAGAATTTCCATGCTTAATACAAAGAGGTAAGAGTAAATGGGGTCCCCTTGCCTGATTCTACTCATGCCCTTAAAGAAACCCACAACACCTCCATTCAACTTCAAAGAGAACCAGGGGCTTGTGACACAGCACATAATCCAGTCAATGAATAATTTTGGAAAATTAAGAACCTCTAACATGTTTCTGAGAAAAGGCCATTGTAGTGAGTCAAAAGCTTTTTTCGTGTCAACCTTTAGCATACATCTTGGAGTCAAGAGGGATCTATTATATCCTTTAATTAGAGCTTGAGATAGCACCACATTATCATGAATGCTTCTTTTAGCAATAAAAGCTGCTTGTTCAGAACCTATTATATGAGGTAACACCCTTTTTAATCTATTAGCTATTATTTTGTTGATTGTCTTATAGACAGTAGTACAGCAAGCAATTGGTCTATAGTCCATTACAGTAGTACAGGTGGATTTTTTAGGAATCAGAGTGATCATGGTAGTAGCAGCCTGTTTACTTCGCTTGCCAGTTTTAAAAAAATCTAAAATAGCAGTGGAGAAGTCTTGTTTTACCGTGGATCAGCTGGCCTTGAAGAATTCTGCAGAGAAGCCATCTGGGCCAGGGCTTTTGTGAGATCCAATACTAAAAAGAACCCCCTCTATTTCTGCAAAAGATGGCAGGCATTGCAGGTTCTGCCACAAATCAGTGCAAATAACTGGATCTTGTTGCAGGAAATGTGTATCTAATGGCAAGACAGGTGTGGTAGAGCCAAGCAGGCTTTTATAATAATCAATGAAGCCCTCAGTAACAGCTTCATGCCCCTTGCAGCACCTACGATTCTTGTCTTGAATATTGCCAATGATTTGTTGTTTATTCCGCTCCTTGATTCTATTATAGAAGTAGCTTGTAGAGGAATCACTAAGGGTAATATACTCTACTTTTTCTTTTTACTTAAGCATACTTATCTCAGCATTCCTTAACGTTTTATAGTCAGCAAGCAGTTCAGATTCCAGTTGCATTAAATCAGGAGATAAAGGCTGTTTTTACAAATCTTCCTGAGCTTTATCCAAAGCAAATTTAGCATCCTTTATTCTTTTATCCATCTGAGAGTAGTAGTTCTTATGCATTTGTTTTAACTTGTTTTTAACATTTTTGAGTCTTGCAAAAAGCTTAAAACCTTCTTTTCCATAAACCTTTTCCTCCCAAGCATGTTTAACAGTGTCATGATAATTGGGATTCAATATCCAACAATTGAGGAAGCTAAAACGAGGAGGTAATCTTACAGAGCTGAGAATATTCACCAGCACAGGTGAATGATCAGAGATGCCAGGGGGGAGATTAATAGCATGTGTATCCTGGAACATATTAAACCAATTAGGATTTGCAAGTGCTCTGTCAATTCTTGACCAAACCCTAGTACCTTCTTCCTGTTTATTCGTCCAAGTGTAATGGCAGCCAGTAGTAACAACATCATCAAGCCCACAAGCATTCAGACATGCATTGAAAGCAAGAATCTCAGATAAATTTGGATCATTTCCACTTATTCTCTCATTCACATCCCTAACAATATTGAAATCGCCAAGGATGAGCCAATTTTGCACACTTTTACTAATATTACCAAGTTGTTCCCATAGCTCCTCTCTATCACCACCATCATTAAAGCCATAGATCATTGATATATCCATATGACTATTAGATGAATGATGAAAAACACTAAAGTGCATAACTTGAGCATGGGAGACTTTGATCTGCACAGTGACAGTAGAAGAATTCCATAACACCCAAATCCTTCCATTATAGTGAGCATTATAATTATATGCTACCTTGAATTTTTGGAAATATTTCCTAACAATTTTTTCAGCCTTGTTCTTTTTAATTCTGGTTTCCATAATCCCCATAAGATCCACCTTATTCATTTTAATGAAATTAAGGATTTCAACTTGCTTTAGTGGATCATTGCCCCCTCTAATATTCCAAGAAGCAGTAATCATGGACAAGATTTATCAGGAGGGATAGCTGCCCTAACCTCCTTAAATTTTCCATTACTAGGATGACAGCCTAGTCTCAATTCATCTCCACATACTGAGTGCTTTACAGCCTGAGGAGTGGTAGGATCAACTGGATGGGAAGAGTTGTGACCTAGCTCAATGCATTCTCGATCAACCTCCATTCCCAGAGCCAGTGTATCTCCTCCCTCCCCACCTGAGGTACCACCTAGTGGAGGATCTTCATTCATCTCATTCATAATAGCAAACCTATTTCTCAATGATATACTTTGTTTGGGTCCATCTGATTGTATTCTTCTCATAGGTCCATTGTATCCTTTAGCTCTTCCAATTGCAATAAAAGAGTTTAAAGTACCCTGATCTGTGCATTCTTGATGCATTTTAGGCAGGTCAATAGGAGATGGAATGGCTTCTAGCTGAGTATTATCAGCCTCAGCTTGAGAGCTCACAACCTCTGCCTGTTGATGGCCTAAGGTACCACCTAGCACAGTTTCACCTTCCTTAACACCCTCTATTACTCTTTTAGGCTTATAAACCTTCTTGATCAGCTGTTTCTTTTTCACCAGCGTGCAGTTGGCCTGTAGATGTCCCAATTTCTTACATTCCTGACAGAAATAAGGGAGCCACTCATATTCAACTTGTTGTATAAACTGCCCAAGAATTGGTGCATTAACAACCAAAGAATCAGGAAGATCTTTTGATACATCAACCTCAATAAGGACTCTTGCAAACCCTAGACGAGCTTGAGTAGTAGTAGTAAGATCAGCAAAAAGGGGTTTGCCAATTCTACTAGCAAGTTTACTCAGCACAATGTCAGTCCAGAGGAAAGGATCAAGATCCCTAAAGATAACCCATGTAGGAACTATAGAGATACAGTCAATATCCTTTGAGAATGTTGGAGTCCATTGCTTTAAAATAATGGAATGCATACCATACATCCAAGGCCCTTTTTTAAGTACAGCATTCATGTCCTCCATTGTCTGAAATCTGAAACTAAACCAACCTTTCTTGAATATGTTAACACTAGGTGTAGTTACAACCCAGTGTTTAACAGCAAAGTCCTTCATACCCTGCAATGTTGGTTTTGCTCCAATAACATGCCCCATAAGGGTGAAGCTCCATTTCTTAAGTTCTGCAGCAATATCATCCATTTCTATGTCTATTTCCATGGCATCTACACACGATTGGTCATAATAGAGTTCCATTCCAACATTTTTCTGTTTCCCAATATCTTTCCATTTAGGTTTCTCCTTAATTTCAAGAACAGGTATTGCAGTATTCACATGAGAATCTGGTTTCATATTTACGGATTCCTTAATGGGTTTTGCAATTGTTGATTCCATTGCAGATGCCGCATTATTCACAATAACAGGTTCCACAACAATTGACTCAATACTAGGATTCGCAAATTCAACAATAGGCTACATCGCAGATTGTGATTCAATTTTCTTCCCAGATTTAGATGAAAATGCCTTATTAATCAAATCATTGAGAAGGTTCGTCGAGTGAACAGGAGATACCTTCTCATTGTTATAAGCAGTTTCTTCTAGCACTCCGCTACCGCATTCCTTCTCAGTTACTAGCAAAGCGCCATCAGAGTGAAGAACCCGCGTGTCCGCCATTTTCGATTGCAGTTGAGCTTGAGTGTGGGATCGCAGACTTGCTCCAATTCCCGCTATTGTGCTAGATTTTAGGCTGCCAGAGATATTAACTTCGGCATGGTTATTTTTCCGTGGTCGTCCTCGTCCTCGAGGCAAGCTTGGCTCCATAGCCATGGTGTTCAAAGTTGAAAAAGTTTGTTAGAATTCAGTTATTTTCAGAGGATTTCTCTAGAGAAAGAAAGTTCACCAGGAGAGAGAAAGTTCACCAGGAGAGAGAAAGCATTTGATTATTATTATTATTATTATTATTATTATTATTATTATTATTATTATTATTATTATTATTATTATTATTATTATTTTATTTTTTTAATAAAAAAAACGGAACTTGTATTAAACACCAGAACAAATTACAAGAAGTTAGAGGGAAGCCGAGATACTATCTGGGCCCCCACTCCCTTAGCAATTGCAAAGCTAATTCTAGTGAAAATATGAACTGCGGCACGCGCTCCAGCATCTTGTTATAAAGCGAATTTCCGAATCCGCTGGAGCAGAGAAACAGCATCCGTGTCAAGTTCGCCAAGAGAGGAGAAGGAGAAAGGAAGGAAACCATACCCAATCGCCGTGCAGCGTGCCTGATACTTGGCACACTTACGACGAGCAGCATCAGCAACGACCCGTTCAGGCGCAAAAGAAGTCAAGCCGGACTGGGTCAAGGGAGAGGACCCAGTCAGATCGACACAAACATCACGTCCCTTGTCCCACGAATAGAGCAGAAGGTCGGCGGGTCTAAAGGCTTGTCGTTATCGTCGCAGAGGCCAATCTCCACCTCCTTACCTGCAGAGATCCCTGTCCGAAAGCAAATATCTAACAATGTCTCGCGGACAAGGTTTGCCCAAGCCCGGTAATAGGGACAGTCCTCAGCCAGTGAGAAGAATGGTCCCCCTGTTGAGATTTCCACAGGGCAACCTGTCGAGGGGTCAAGGAGAAAACAGATTCCGCTGCTGTAGCAACCCTCGTGAAATATATATCTGCCAATTTCTTCATAAGTTTTGGGGCAGCGATCTCTGAGGGGTTACTCAAGAAGTCAGAACCGGTAGCCTCAACAAAACCACTCAAGGCGGACTCAAAGGCAAATCCAGGGGCGACGATCTCGGAGGGACGAAGCAGCTTAGCTTGCAAATCGGCAGACTGGAGGCGAGAAGCAAGGAAGGCAAAGTGCAGGGCATCAGTGGCGGCAAAGACACCGAGCCCCCCTAGGGAAAAGGGGAGGGTCGCCAACCGTCACTGCCACTCCTCAAAACCGGGTCCGGACGCCGTGACAATACGCTCAAGACTAGAACGGAGCGCGGTGTCGAAAGAAAGGTGGGCCGACCCAAAAGCACGGGGAGAGCAAGTGCGTAAGGCAAAGTATAACTTAGAAATACCTGTGCACGCCCGGAGAAGAAGTAACTCACACTTGGGGTCCTCAATCGTAGCAACCAGGTCCATGAGCTCTATAGTACGGGCAACCCTCTTTGAGACAAGAGCACCACTGAAAGCCGGGCACACGCTGACCGGCCCTCCCAGCGTTATTATTATTATTATTATTATTATTATTATTTTATTTTATTTTTTGCAAGAATGGTATGCCTTATTTTATTAAAACAAAGCTAGCTCTTACAAAAAGATATAACCCCTAATAGATGAGAATGACTCCATCTATTTACCAATTACATAAGCCTCAATATTGCTAAATCTAGTCCTTTACTTCGTAGTCTAGTATAAATGTCGAACTTAATTTGCCCTACTATTGTTCTACTCGATCTCCGCTTGTTCTCAAAAATTGCTTTGTTACGAGCAGTCCATACACTATGTCCAGTTGAGTTCCGTCAACAAATCATAGCTTCGACCTATTATTTGCATCCAATTCAATAATTCTTGTCAAATCTTCCTTGAGAAAGGACATGAAAAGAAAAGATGCGAATGTGTTTCCTCATCCTCCTTGCATAGTGCACATCGTCCAGCTAGAGATAACCCACGCTTCTGAATATTGTCTAAAGTAGCAAGTTTCTTCTGTCCTGCCATCGCTGCAATCATCCCATGCCTTGGAACTATTCTACCATCCTTGATGCTTTCCATCCAACCAATATTTTGATGTTTAGGTCTAAACCATTCATATGCAAGGCCTGCCTGATACTTGTCGTTGATAACCCAGCTATTAATCAGTTGTATGGCTGCAGTTTCACTCCCCGCTTCTGAAAGTACCTGATCTCTAATACATAATATGCTATTTAGAGTAGCAGCATATCTTTCCTTTTTTTCCACCTGCCAAATAGACTTGTCTCCAAGAATATACTGTCTATGCCAATCTCCCCAAATACCCCATTTCCCTGCTTGGAGTTTCCATAGCCATTGCCCCATCATTGCCTTGTTCCAACTTTCCAAGTGCTTGATGTTGAACCCTCCCTCCTGCCAGGGTGCACAAATGGATTTCCAACTCTTGTAGACCATTTTCTTTGCATCAAGGGCCCCTGACCAGAAGTAGTTTTCACATATTTGCTCGATTCTTTTTGCTACATTAATTGGAAACAAAGCATTTGCACTCCAATAACTCGTTAAACCAAACACAACAGTGTTGGCAATTGGATTCTACCCGCATATGAAAGCAGCTTAAAAGACCAATTGATCACATTCATTTGTATTTTGTGAATTAGAGTTGAGTATTGTTCCTTCTTATTATTTACTGAGTGTAGAGGGAGACCCAGGTAACGACACGGGAAAGATCCCTGATGAAACCTAGTTTCTTTAAGAATAGGGATATTTCCCACGGTACCCTCGAACTTTGACACATTACACATGGTACCCCTCATTTTAAGTTTGTTCCTATGGTAACCTTGTGTTTTGCGTTTAGTGCCCATGGTACCCCTAATCAATTTTTCGTCATAACGGTGTTAAAAGTTAGTTTAGTTAAAGTGATTAATTTTAATTTTTTTTTGGTGAAATTAGTTAGAAAATTAATGAAAATCAAATTAAAATAATTGAAAATTGAGGAAATGCCCATGGTATCCCTGTGTTTTCAATATTTTAACGATGGTACCATTCTATTTTCAATTTTTTGTCCATGGTACCCCTATGGTTTCAATTATTTGTCCATGGTACCCCTGAATGAATTGTAACCACAAGGGTACCATGGGCAAAGAATTTAAAATATAAGGGTATCATGGCTAAAACATTGAAAACACAGGGGTACCATGGACATTCCCTCAATTTTCAATTATTTTAATTAAAAGTTCGTTAATTGTTCTAACTAATTTTTCCTATGAAACAAATTAATCACTTTAATTAAACTAACTTTTGACGCCGTTATGACGGAAAATTGATCAGGGGTACCATGGGCACTAAACACAAAACACAAGGTTACCATAGGAACAAACTTAAAATGAGGGGTACCGTGTGTAATGTGTCAAAGTTCGAGGGTACCATGGGAAAATATCCGTTAAGAATAATCTGCTGTACACTGCTGTCCACCCCACCAAAAAAAATATCAGTTTTTTCTGAATTAGCATGCAACCCGGATTCAGCTGCAAACTTCTCTAATGCATGTTTAACTGCTACCACTGATGGACAGTCCCCACGCATAAAGACCATTAAATCATCCGCAAATACTAAGTGATTCAGATTTAATTGGGTGCATTTAGGATGGTAAGACACCTGTGATAACAGATTGATTCTCCTCATTTTTCTCGATAAAACCTCCATACTCAACACAAAAAGATAGGGCGATAATGGGTCACCTTGACGTACCCCACTCTTCCCCTTAAAAAGCCCATGAGTAGCTCCATTAATCTTGATTGAGAACCATGAACCTGTTATACAAGCCATTGTCCATTTGATGAACTGGTTAGGAAAGTTGAATGCAGTTAAAATTCTTTCCAAGAAGCTCCATTGAAGAGAGTCAAAGGCTTTCCTTAGATCAATCTTCATGAGGCAATGCGGAGTGAGATACTTCCTCCCATAGTTCTTGATTAAGGCTTGAGACAAGGCTATATTTTCATGAATATTACGCCCTTGCACAAACGCAGCTTGCTCTAATCCAATTATCTCCTGAAGAACCATCTGAATACGACTAGTGAGGATTTTACTCACTATTTTGTAGAATACTGAACAACATGATATGGGTCGAAAATCAAGAACAGATCTACAGACCTCCTTCTTTGGGATGAGTGTGATAATAGTGGTATTTGCTTGCTTGATTAACTTCCCTTTCCTGAAGAACTCCCAAACCGCTTCACAGAAATCCTGTTTAATTATCTGCCAGGATACCTTGAAGAATTCGGATGAGAATCCATCAGGGCCCGGACTTCGATTAGATCTAATAGTATTAAGAGCTTTTTTTATTTCATCCTCAGTTGGCAGTCTTATGATGGCATCCCAACTTTCCTCCTGCACAATTTTCCCCTGAACAATGGTGTTAAGATCAATATCATCGACCTGATGAGCTTTCCCTAACAATTCCTCATAGTAATCAGTAAATCCCTGTGCAACCTCCTCAAGACCCACCCTCTCATTCCCTTTAGAATCATATATAGTCCCAATGAGTTGCTGCAATCGCCTCTCTTTGATTTTTGTATAGAAATAGCTGGTGGACTCATCCCCAAGTGAAAGATGATCCATTTTTGCTCTCTGCCTGAGTGTACTGATTTCAGCATCCTTTAAGGCCTTATACCTCTCTAAAATGTCCTTCTCCTCCAACATTAAACTGTAAGAGAACGGGTTAAGCTGCAATCAGTTTTGACAGGCCTCCAAATCCTTACTGATTTCAAGAAGTCTAGTTCCTATACTAGACAAATGTTGCTTATGAAGTTATTATTATTATTATTATTATTATTATTATTATTATTATTATTATTATTATTATTATTATTATTATTATTATTATTATTTTGCAAGAAAATGGTATGCCTCTTCCATTCAAAAAAAATTTGAGTACAAGAGACTAGATCTTATAAAAGGAAAAACCGCTACTACAATCCCTCAAAGAAGCTCCACTTCGCTACTATTTAACACCCTATTCCCCTATTTCTCATTCTCGCTATAACTTCGAACTTTATCTGTACAATGAGTTGTGTATAAGGCCGAACTATATCCGAAAAAATCCCCCTATTTCTTTCCCCCCAAACATGATAGACCACTGCAGCAATAGCTATACGATACATCTTACCCTTCTTATGCTTCCGCTGTTTCCTGTCCATACACCATCTAAGCTCCATATTCAAATCATCACTACGCCCTACCATACCCATCCATTCCTTAATTCCATGCCAAATACCCGAAGCATAAGGACATTTAAAGAAAAGGTGAAAGTGACATTCATAGGCCCCCTTACAAAGAACACACCGATTGGCAATGTAGACTGATTTCCTAGACATATTATCCAAAGTAGCAAGCTTTTTCTGGGCAGCCAAAGCTGTTATCAGGCCATGTTTCGGGACTGCATTCCCTCGTACAGCTGCTATCCATCTTCTCCTTTTATACTTCACCCTGAACCAATCATAAGCTAAGCTGACCCTGAATGCTCCCTCGAATTGCCAACTCATCAGCAAGTCAGTAGCAGCACTTTCACTACCTTCCTTCTCAATTAGTTCATTCCGGACTTTAATGATGCTTTTTAAAGTTGCAGTATAACGATCCTCATTCTTTATAGTCCATATAGTTTGCCCCTTCAACGTATATTGAGCAATCCACTTTCCCCACACTCCTCCTGCATTATTCAAGATCTTCCAAATCCAGAGACATATCAAAGCTTTATTCCAAGCTCTCATGTCCTTAATTCCCACACCTCCTTCATCCCATGGAACGCACATACTCTCCCAGCTCTTGTGAGATTGGTGACTTCCCTCTGCCTCTCCAGTCCAAAAGAAGCTCCTGCACAGTTTAGTGATTTGGTACATAACATTACCCGGCAGCAGAGTATTAGCACACCAGCAGTTTAAGACACCAAAAACCACTGAATTAATTAGTTGAGCCCTTCCTGCATAAGTTAGTCTGCTGGCAGACCAGCATTGAATAAACCCCCGCAACTTCTGAAACAGTACAGAGTAGTGAATTAATCTGTTATTAATGTCATTTAGAGGAAGACCCAAGTACCTACAAGGGAAGAACCCTTGCTTGTATCCCGTTTTCTCCAAGATACTTGCCCTTATCTCCTCAGGAACTCCTCCAAAATAAATCTCAGTCTTTTCTTTATTCGCAATCAGCCCAGACTCAGTAGAAAAAGTAGCCAGAACTCGATTGACCGCTTCAACTGAAGGTACATCGCCTCTTACAAACACCATTAAATCATCAGCGAATATAAGATGGTTAAGCTCAAGTCGTCTACACTTTGGATGGTATGAGACTTGGTCTTCTTTAGCAATTTCCCTCATGTGCCTTGACAGTATTTCCATACTAAGTACAAACAAATAAGGAGACATCGGGTCTCCTTGTCTCACTCCACTATTTCCCTTAAAAACCCCATGGGTATCCCCATTAATTTTAATAGAAAACCAAGAGCCTTGAACACACCCTCTTATCCATTGTATAAGAACCTGTGGAAAGTTGAACTCCTCCAACATATTATCCAAAAAAGACCATTGTAAGGAATCAAAGGCTTTCCTAAGGTCAATTTTCATTAGACATTTTGGTGTCAAGTATTTCCGATTATATCCCTTGATTAAAGACTGGGATAGAGCTATGTTCTCTTGAATACTCCTTTCTTCAATAAATGCCGCCTGCTCTTGGCCAACAATGTCTTGAACAACTAGCTTAATTCTATTCGTAAGAATTTTACTTATAGTTTTGTAAAGCACCGAGCAACAGGAAATAGGCCTGTAATCCAACACAGACTGACATACCTGCTTCTTAGGAAATAGAGATATAATAGTTGTATTTGCTTGTTTTATCAACTTCCCCTTGCTAAAGAACTCATAAACAGCCTTACAAAAGTCCTCTTTTACAATCTCCCAACTCGATTTAAACAATCCAGAGGAAAATCCATCCGGCCCTGGGCTTCTATCCGAGCCAATTGAGAACACTTCCCTTCTTATTTCATCTTCATCCGGCAATGCAGTTAGGGACTGCCATTTATCCTCAGTCACCTTAGGCCCATGTCTAATCCTAATTCTCTGCACATCCTTCTTGTTCCCCAAAAGAGCTTCATAATAATCTATAAACCCTTGAGCAACAGCATCAACTCCCTCTCTAACTGTTCCATTTGCATCAGCGATAGACCCTATGACCTGCTGCTGCCTTCGCTCCCTGAATCTGTTGTGAAAGTAGGAAGTTGCCTCATCATCTAATGACAGCTTCTCCATTTTCGCTCTTTGTTGAAGAATGCTAAGTTCTGCCTTTTTCAGAGTACGCCACTCCTCTTGTAATTGTTGGTAGTCTGCAATGAGATGAGTATCCAAAGGGCTCCGCTGAAGAGAGCCGGCACAGATTACAATTTGTTCTTCAATCTTAGCAATTCTCGATCCTACACTTGAGTAATTCTGCCTATGCATAGTTTTAAGAGCAATCTTGACATTCTTTAACTTGCTAAATAGCTGATACCCTGCCGTTCCATTAACCCTCTTACCCCATGCTACTTTAACCACAGATAAATAGGAAGGATGCTGAATCCAACAGTTCAGAAAGCTAAATCGCTTTTTAATTTTTCTCTCGTGAAATGCAGTAACTAGAACTGGACAATGGTCAGAAATGCCAGAGAGTAGGAACTGAGCACTTGAGTTAGGAAAATCAACCACCCATTGATGATTAACAAGAGCCCTATCAAGCTTCGTCCAAACCCTAGATTCTGGATCTTGGTTGTTTGTCCAAGTATATTCAAACCCTTGTCCCATTGATTCTTGCAAATCACTCATTGATATACAATCATTAAAGGCCTCCATCTCTACATCTTCAGGAGCCGCCCCGCCAACCTTTTCACTAGCATCCCTGACTATATTAAAATCCCCTAACACAATCCAACTTTGGGTAACACTTTTAAAGCTGACTAGCCTCTCCCAAAGACTATCTCTAACACCAGCATTATTGGCCCCATAGACCATAGTAACAAGAATCTCTCTTCCTGTAGCATTGTGTTTCACTAAACAATGCATGAACTGATCGTGCTCCTTAATAACAGTTAGATGCACAGTACTTGAATTCCAAAGAACCCAAATTCGTCCATTATAGTGGCTTCCATAATTGCAAACTACTACATAATCCTGAAATAGTCTATTAATTATCCCCGCAGCTTTATTCTTCTTGATTCTTGTTTCCAATAAACCCAAAACATCTATCCTGCTACTCCTCATTAACTTTATTACTTCATGTTGCTTAAGAGGCTCATTTCCTCCTCGAATATTCCAAGAGCAGATTATCATGCTATTATGTCTGGTGGAACAACTCCTCCTACAGGTGAAAACAAGACCTCCACACTCATACTCCTAGCTGGACTTTCTGGCCCTTCCTGCAAAACGGCAAATCTATTTGGCGTGTGTAGTAACACCAGTGATTCTGTAACTTCCACGTGGCTCTTGCTAGGATGCTTCACCTTAAAGCCAGTCCCAGAGCTTCCTGCAACAGAGGTAAAACCAGCCTCTAGACCAACTGTAGTTGCCTTGACACTGTCAGATTGGCCTACAGATTGACTATTCTCCTTATCTCCTGTCTGCTGCAACCCAGTTTCCTGACCTCCTGTAGGCCCCTCTTTATTTGATTCTTGAGACAAAACTACTCCCTGAGAGCCAGCCTTTTTGGGTGTGTAACGCATTGTATTGCTTACCCGACCCTCTCCCTTGTCCTTCTGCTTATCTTTCTTACACGTAGTCTGAGTATGGCCTAACTTTCCACAGCCGTGACAGAAAAAAGAGATCCATTCGTACTCGACTTTCTGCACTGATTTACCCACTATAGGAATATTGATTGTTACAGTGTCAGGCAGATCAGCAGATACATCCACTTCCACAATGACCCTAGCGAAAGAGAGCCGCTCCTTGAATGTCGTTGTAGCATCTGCATACATCGGACTCCCTATCTTGCTTGCCATCTTACTCAGTACCATATCAGTCCACAAATATGGATCTAATTCATGAAACAAAAACCACACAGGCACAATAGAGATGCGATCCATCTCTTGAGAAAAGAGCGGACTCCACTGCTTAAGTATGATGGTGTTCCTTCCCAATTACCAAGGCCCTCCTCGAAGAGCTTGATCCATTTCCTCCTGATTGCGAAATTTAAACGAGAACCATCCTTTTCTAAAGTATTGTACAATTGAATAAGCATGGCACCAGTTTTTCTTTGCAAAATCACTCATCTGTTTGAGAGAGGGTTTAGCTCCAATTACATTACCCATTAAAGTAAACTTCCATTGCTTTAACTCATCCATAAAATCATCAAGTTCTATATCAATTTCATCAGCATTAGCACTATTTTCATCAAAGAAAAGTCCCATACCGATTTTAGGATTCTTCACCTGTTTTGCCCAGCTTACATTTGATGTCTCCTTCGTGGCCGGTTGTTCCGTCGCCACTGGAGGCAAAATCCTGATAGCCGGCTGTTCTGTTCCTATCATGCTAGTAGCCGGTTGTTCCGTCACTTCTAGCTCCAAAATTACAGTACCACCATTGTTATCCCTCTTTTCCACTTCTTCTTCCTTTAAATTCTCCTTTCCTAACGAGTTATCGCCTCGGAGATTGTGAATTGATTGCATTGCTTGATTAATCAGATCATTTACTAACGGAGTACTCTGCTTCTGTAAATCATCTTCTTCACCACTGTTAACCATTCCACTACCATTAGCTTCCGTATGGCCATGTGATTCCGATTCTCTGCGTTTTCGTGGCCTCCCTCGACCCCGTCCCGTACCTGCCGTTGTTTTCTGCATCAATCAGTCGGTTTCTTGGAGAGAAAACTTTCTCTAGAGAGCGAGTAGAGAGAGGTTATTATTATTATTATTATTATTATTATTATTATTATTATTATTATTATTATTATTATTATTATTATTATTATTATTATTTTTGTAAGAATGTTAGAACTCTTATTCATCCATTTTGGGTAGAAAAAGAGAACAAGCTTACAAGCAAAACCAAGACTTGCAAAGAGCAAAGATCAGCAAACAAAACCTCTAAATCCCTTCAACTAGTGAATTGAAACATATGGGGATATTTAGAGTGCATTCTAATACAGACAATAGTTTGCAATAGAGTAAAGCATTCCATAGCAGGTTGCTCAGCTCCCGCAAAGAGTCTCGTGTTTCTTTCTTTCCATAGAACATAAACAGGTCCAGAGAGAACAGATTTACGCCAATCTGCCAGCCATTTATGACGTGCAGGTATAAAGTGGAGACGTCTAGCTGTATCTCGAAGATTAGTGAGGTGCCAATGTCCATTCAACCATGCACTTGACAATGCAGCAACTTCAGTAGAATAAGGACAATAAAAAAACAGGTGCTTATGAGTTTCCATCGCATTTCTACAAAGAACACATCTATTAGGAAGATTGAAACCCCTCCCCTGAATAACATGGACTGTAGGAAGACGTTCCTGTAGGGCCAGGGAGGCGATGACCCTATGCTTGGGCAAAATAACAGTAGAAGCAAGAGCTCTATGGCCTGGTAGAATCCGGTACTTCTCCCTAAACCAAGCGTATGCCTTCTTAGTGCTAAACTTATCTTTATAGCTCCAGCTCTGAATCAGTTTAAGACCAAGATCAGGCCTACCAATCCGCACGAGAATCTCATCCTTGACATAAATTATGCCCCGAATAGTGTCAGAGAATGCATCTCTAGTCTGCAGCTCCCAAATGGACTTATTTAGTAAAACATATGCATTGAACCAATTAGTCCAGAGGCTCGAGTGTTGTGTGGTAATCTGCCAAATCCATTTCGCAATGAGCGTCTTGTTCCATGCCAAAAGTTCCTTAATGTTAAACCCACCTTCAGACCAAGGAGAGCAAATGCTCTTCCAACTCTTGTAGACCATCTTCTTATTGGACCAAAAGAAATCTTTACAAATTCTTTTGATGGCTTTAAAAACCATTTTTGGGAGTAAAGCTGTAGCACACCAGTAGTTCGCAACTCCAAAAATAATGGAGTTAATTAATTGAGCTCTACCCGCAAAAGAGAGGAATTGATTGGACCAGTGCAAAATAGAATTCTGCAGTTTAGTAATCAGAGAGCTAAACTGCACAAAATTGATCCTTGTGTCATTGAGTGGCATGCCAAGATATCGACAAGGAAATCGCCCTTCAGTGAATCCTGATGCAGCAAGAATTAGCCCCTTTATCTGATTTGATACACCTCCAAAATATATCTCCGATTTCTCAGTATTTACTTTAAGACCAGAGTATGAAGCAAAATCATTTAAACTCCCTTTGACTGCTAGAACCGACGGCACATCACCCCTCATGAAAACCATGAGATCATCAGCGAATACTAGATGATTCAAGGAAAGTTTAGCGCACTTGGGATGTGTGGAGACATTAGGTAACAACTTCAGTTGACGAAGATATCTAGAGAGGATTTCCATAGTAAGGACAACGAGGTAAGGGGAGATTGGATCTCCTTGCCGAATACCACTTTGTCCTTTGAAGAAACCAACAACCCCACCATTGAGCTTCAAGGAGTACCAAGCTCCGGATACACAACTCATAATCCAGGACACAAAATGGGGAGGAAAATGAAGTGAAACCAACATTTCCTGAATGAAACTCCATTGGAGAGAGTCAAAAGCCTTCCTTATGTCTATTTTCATGAGACATCGAGGGGAGAATAGTTTTCGTCTAAATCCTTTAATAAGTGCCTGAGAAAGCGCAATATGATCATGAATATTTCTCCCAGAGACAAACGCAGCCTGCTCAGGACCAATAATAGAGGGAAGGACTGCTTTCAACCTGTTAGCAAGAATTTTTGTGATTGTCTTGTATATTGTTGTACAACAGGCTATTGGCCTGTAGTCCATTACTATAGTACAGGTTTGCTTCTTAGGAATTAGTGTGATGAGGGTAGTATTGGCTTGCTTACCCATCTTCCCAGTTTTAAAAAATTCCAAAATCACGTTAGAGAACTCCTGTCCAACGATGGACCACGCTGCCTTAAAGAATTCAGCAGAGAAGCCATCGAGTCCAGGGTTTTTGTGAGCTCCAATCATGAAAAGAGTACTTTTAATTTCTGACAAAGAAGGCATGGCAGTGAGAGCAGTCCATTCATGATCCTGAACAGTATCACCTCCTGCTATAAAATCTTTGTCAAAGCTTTCAACATCAACAGAAGAACCCAGTAAGGAGGTATAGTAATCAACAAAAGCTGCACCAACTCTAGCAGGCCCTTTATGCTCCATTCCGTGTCTATCTTCAATAACACCAATGAATTGAGAAGTCTTCCTCTCTTGAATTCTGGCGTGAAAAAATTTAGTGGAGCAATCGTTGAGGTTTATGCCATCAACCTTTACTTTTTGCTGTAAGATACTGAGTTCTGCCTGTCGCAGATCATTATAGTTTTGCAGTAAGATACCTTCCCCCTCCAATAAAGAAGGAGAAAGAGGATTAAGTTGCATCTGTTCCTGCTAGTCCTGAAGGGCAGATTCAGCTGCTTTGACCCGTACAGATATTTCAGAGTAAGAAGATTTATGCATCAATAAAAGGCCTCTTCGAACAAATTTCAATTTTTCAAATAGAATGAAAGATGCAGTCCCAACTGCTCTGCTCGTACTGAACCGAGCAGTGTGATATTCCTCCTTAAACACAGTTAGTAATATAGGCGAATGATCAGAAATACCAGGGGGAAGGCAAGAGACTGAAGAGAGCGAGAAATCAGCCATCCAAGCTTGATTAAACAAAGCTCTATCCAGCCTAGACCAAACCCTAGATTGAACATCCTGCTTGTTAGTCCAAGTGAAGTGGCAACCTGAACAAGGGAGCTCAGTGAGGGAGCAAAGACTAATAGCATTATTAAAGTCCATCATTTCAGTTAAAATAGGAGGTGTATCACTAATTTTCTCATCATCCTGTCGAACAACATTAAAATCTCCAAGGACAGTCCAGGGAAGAGTAGTATGGTTGATATTAAGTAGGCCATCCCATAATAATTCCCTTGTATTGGCATCATTACTCCCATAAACAAATGTCACTTCCATAATAGAATTGGTAGCAAAATGAACCACTTTACAGTGCATAAATTGAGCATCCGTAGCAAGAATAGTGACAGAAACAGTAGAAGCTTTCCAAACAACCCATATCCTTCCATTAGAATGATTACCATAGTTGCAAGCTACATGATAACCTTGAAAGAATTTAGATATAACCGCCTTAGCCTTGTGTTTTTTAATCCTCGTCTCCAAAATACCAAACACATCAATCTTATTAACCCTCAAAATTTTTGCAATATCAGCCTGTTTCAATGGGTCATTTCCTCCTCTCACATTCCAAGAAGAAATAATCATTTAT
The DNA here is from genome assembly GCA_958450325.1 of Agrostemma githago. Taxonomy (NCBI): domain Eukaryota; kingdom Viridiplantae; phylum Streptophyta; class Magnoliopsida; order Caryophyllales; family Caryophyllaceae; genus Agrostemma; species Agrostemma githago. The sequence continues at coordinate 53,948,613 of OY288258.1, read as the reverse complement.
CTGGAGGAATTGGGGGCGAGATATCCTCTATACTAGCAGCAATAGCCTGCTGACTTCCACATACTTCATGTATAAGAGACATAGACTCCTGTGCAGTATCATCAGTTATCAACTTCTCCAAAGCAGCAAACCTGTTTGCAGTATCAATACCTTGAGTTTTTGCTTTAAGTAATAATTGATTAGTCGGAGTCTTATAGCCTCTTTTCTTCCCTTGTTCAAGTAATGCAGCGACCTTAGCATCCTGCTCGACAGGTATTATGGGAGAAGAATCCATAGGAGACTCTACAACTCCTTTTTCCTGCTGCTTTATCACAGTCTGAACATCTTCAGAGGTACCTGCTGTTACCTTCTCATCAGGTTTAACAGGAACATAAACCTGTTTCACCTTAGTTTGAGCAGCTTGCTTTTTCCTCTTCTTACAAGTATCTTGAAGATGCCCGAGTTTCCCACATTCTTTACAATAGTAGGGAACCCATTCATATTCAATGAGCTGTGTAAAGTGACCAAGCAGAGGAGCAATTATAGGGATGTATTCAGGGAGATCTTTAGAGACATCAACTTCGACAAGGACTCTAGCAAAAGAAACTCTTGCTTGACAAGTAGTAGTGAGATCAGCAAATAATGGTCTTCCAATCGTGCTAGCCAATTTACTCAGAACTGAGTCAGTCCAAAGTACAGGATCTAAATCATGAAAGAGAACCCAGACTTGGACAAGGGACACCCTTTCCATATCCATGGAGAAGGTGGGTGACCACTGTTTCAGTATCATAGAATAGTGGCCATATTTCCATGGTCCTCCCCTTAGAACAGCATCCAACTGATCCTGAGAGGAGAATCTCATGCTAAACCACCCTTTTTTGAACAATTGAACAGAAGGTAAGGCTATACTACCCCAATTTTTGGTGACATAATCCTTCATACCTTGCAGAGTAGGTTTCGTTCCAATTACATGGCACATAAGAGTGAGTGACCATTTCCCTAGAGCTTCTTCAAAATCAAAAAGATCAAGGGTAACTTCAGCGGCATTAGCACATGTCTCATCATAGTACAGGTCCATGCCAACCTTACCACGATTTTTAGCAACCTCTGACCATTGCTTATGCACAATAGGCTTTAATGACTCACAATTAGGGGTTTTCAATTCAACAGAAGGATCAGCAATCAAAGGTTTAGAGTGTACATCAGATTGAATTAACGTTGATTTATTAAGATTAGAATCAGAAATCAAGGCATCATGGTGACATTCCCGATTTTGCTTCGATCGCGAACTTTTACTAAGAGCATTTGAGATAAAGTCATTCAAAAGAGTAATACCTCGCACAGGAGGTTCCTGAGCATCATCTTTCGGACGAATATCATCCATTGCAGAGAGTTCAAGGGAATTAGAAAGATTTCCTGAACTTCCCGCCATTTTCGATTGAAGTTGTATTTGAAAAGTACCGCGCTGTTCTTCATCATTCAGTGAAGTAAGAGAATCAGAGCCATCTCCAGTTGATTTGGAGATCTTAGGTGGTCTTCCACGACCTCGAGGTTTGTTTGATGCAGTAGCCATGGCGTCAAGCTCAGAAAGTAGTTACAGTGTAACCGATTTTCAGAGAGTTTCTTGAGAGAGAAACCGTTCTCTCACCTGGCGTGATTATATTATTATTATTATTATTATTATTATTATTATTATTATTATTATTATTATTATTATTATTATTATTATTACTATTATTATTATTATTATTATTATTATTATTATCATTATCATTATCATTATCATTATCATTATTATTATTACTACTATTATTATTATTATTTTATTTTATTTTTTATTATAACTCGAATTTTATTGATGAATCAAAACGCAATTTACAAAAAATTGGTGGGCAGCCGAGATACAATCTGGGCCCCCACCCCCTTAGCTATAGCAAAGCTAAGTCTAGTAAAAATAAAAGTAGCGGCGCGCGCTCCGGCATCCTGCGCTATCGAAAATCTTTGAATTCTCTTGAGTAAGGCGATAGCATCCGCCTCCAATTCCCCCAACGAAGAAAAGGAAAAAGGTAAGAATCCATAACCAAGCCCCACACATAAGTCCCGATACTTAGCACATTTGCGCCGAGCAGCGTCACCCACAGCACGACCTGGCATGAAATCAGAAAGCCCGGACTGGGTCAAAGGAGAAGACCCGGTAAGATCTACACAAACGTCACGCCCATGGTCCCACAAATAAAGGAGCAAATCCGCAGGACGAATGGATCTGTCATGTTCATCGATCAAGCCAATATCAACCTCCTTACCTGCCGAGACCCCGGACCAGAAGCAGATATCCAATAGAGTGTCACGAACGAGGTTATGCCGATGCTTAATACCAACAACTCCCACACATGACACAGCATGGTCCCCATAAATGTCGTCCCGAAAAACCCGAGAGCAGGCAGAACACGCCCCAGGCAAGGAAAACAAAGGAATGCCCAACCGATAGCTGAGCACACACTGGTATGTCCGCCCTTTCATAGTCTGACCCAACCCAGAAATAGGGACAGCTCGCAGCCAATCAGAAGCATGACAGCCTTGCTGAGACTTCCATAAAGCAATCTGGCGGGAGGTCAAAGAGTAAACTGATTCTGCAGTAGCCACAACCCTCGTGAATAAAATATCTGCCAAAGACTTCATAAGTTTGGGGGGGCAGCGATCTCACAAGGATTACACACAACAGAACCCAGAACCTCCTTAAGCCTACAAACCCACAGACTGCAGCGTAGCCTGCAAACCCACAGACTGCAACCGAGATGCCACAAAGGCATAATGGAGGATATCCTCAGCGGCGTACACCCCAAGCCCCCCCAAAGAAAAGGGAAGGGTGGCAAGTCGCCACTGCCACTCGCCAAAACCGGGCCCAGACGCACTAACAATACGTTCTAAATGAGAACGAAGTGCCCCGTCAAAAGCAATTATTATTATTATTTTATAAAAACGGAACTTGCATTAAACACCAGAACAAATTACAAGAAGTTAGAGGGAAGCCGAGATACTATCTGGGCCCCCACTCCCTTAGCGATTGCAAAGCTAATTCTAGTGAAAATATGAACTGCGGCACGCGCTCCAGCATCCTGAGATAAAGCAAATTTCCGAATCCGCTGGAGTAGAGAAACAGCATCCGTGTCGAGCTCGCCGAGAGAGGAGAAGGAGAAAGGTAAGAAACCATACCCGATCGCCGTGCAGCGTGCCTGATACTTGGCACATTTACGACGGGCAGCATCAGCAACGACTCGTCCGGGCTCGAAAGTGGTGAGGCCAGTCTGAGTCAAGGGCGAGGACCCAGTCAGATCAACACAAACATCACGCCCCTTGTCCCACGAGTAGAGCAGGAGGTCGGCTGGTCGCAAGGGCTTGTCGTTATCGTCGCAGACGCCAATCTCCACCTCCTTACCTGCAGAGATCCCGGTCCGGAAGCAAATATCCAACAGTGTGTCCCGGACAAGGTTATGGCGATGTTTAATCCCCACAGTACCAGTACACGAAACCGAGTGATCACCAAAAATATCGACTATGAGGCCCCTGGAGCAAGAAGAGCAGGTCACGGAAAGCGGAAACAGAGGGACTCCAAGGCGGTAGCTAAGCACACTGCGATATGTCCGACCGTTCATGGTTTGCCCGAGCCCAGAAATAGGGACAGCCCTCAACCAGTCCGAAGAATGGTCCCCCTGCTGAGATTTCCACAGGGCAACCTGTCGGGGAGTCAAGGAGAAAACAGATTCTGCCGCTGAAGCAACCCTCGTGAAATATATATCTGCCAATTTCTTCATAAGTTTTGGGGCAGCGATCTCAGATGGGTTACTCAAGAAGTCAGAACCGGTGGCCTCAACGAACCCACTCAAGGCAGACTCAAAGGCAAATCCGGGGGCAGCGATCTCGGAGGGACGAAGCAGCTTAGCTTGCAAATCGGCAGACTGGAGGCGAGAAGCAATGAAGGCAAAGTGAAGGGCATCCGCCACGGCAAAGACACCGAGCCCCCCAAGGGAAAAGGGGAGGGTAGCCAGCCGCCACGGCCACTCCCCGAAACCGGGTCTGGACGCCGTGACAATACGCTCAAGGCAAGATCGGAGCGCAGTGTCGAAGGAAAGGTGGGCCGACCCAAAAGCAAGGGGAGAGCAAGTGCGCAAAGCAAAGTATAACTTAGAAATACCTGTGCACGCCCGAAGAAGAAGTAACTCACACGGGGGATCCTCAATCGTAGAAACCAAGTCCATGAGCTCTATAGTACGGGTGACCCTCTTCGAGACAAGAGCGCCACTGAAAGCTGGGCACACGCTGACCGGTCCCCCCAGAACCTTAACACCGTGCAAGGGCCTGGCAATAGAGGTAGGGAAAATACCAGCACACCTGCTCCTCTGATTTTCGACAGGCCAAAAGACCTCCGTCTTCGTAACATTGAGGTGGAGGCCAGAACGGGGGCCCTCCTTCATGATCATCTGAAGAACCTTCCCCACAACAAGCGTATCCCCAACAATAGTACCGTCATCGAGGTACCAAGCCTGAAAGCAAAGATCAAAGGAATCCCTGATCCTACAAACCAAGGGATGCAGGACCAGAGAGAAAAGGAGGGGACCTAAAGGGTCACCTTGCTGAACCCCCTGGCAAGAACGGAGGCAGTGCTCCCCGTAGTAGAGCCTAGCTGGGCTGGAATAGCAAAACTCAACCCAGGGGGATAGGGCAGGACACTGACGAAGGACCTCTCCCAGCATAGTCTCTCTATCGACCAAGTTAAAGGCATTCTGGAAATCGATAAGTAACATGGAGAGACCCACATCAGCGCCGTGATCCTCGACAAGGCGGTTCAAGGAATGCAAAATAGCCTCACCCCCGCTAGAAACACCTACCCTGAATTGAAGGCCCTCAAAATAGCCACTCAAAGATGGGCCAACCAAGAAGGCACCAACCTTGGAGACAAGGCGCCTCCAGATGGTGCCCACAGCAATAGGACGAACCCCTCCCCCTGGCTTAACGAGCGGGGTGAGCGGAGCACTATCAATGTACTCACCTAGGACCTGCGGACACTTCCCCTCAAGAAAAAGGTTGACCACCCGGGTGATAGAGGCAATAGCAGCACCACTCAAACAATCCAGCAGATGTTGGGCCCGAAACCCATCCCTCCCACAAGACGTGCCCCGGGGGAAACTCCGAATCATATCCAAAACAACAGACACCGACGCATCAAGACAATGGCCAGGGAGGCTCAGACGGAAGGGCAGGAGGAAGAGCATCCGGGTGCTTATCCTGGATCGGAGAGCTCGGAGAGTGGCATCAGTGTACGGAGCTACACCGGACGAAGAAAGAACACGAACGGCGGCCGTGTAATGACCATCAGAAATCTTCTTACGACACTGACGAATATTGAGCTCACCTAAGTCAAGCTCCTCCTCCACACAAAAAGAAGGGGAGACCTCCGCTAGGGCTTCGCGCAAGAGCAACAACTTCCCCCCCCCCCCCCCGGCCCACCCCAAGTGTGAAGGGCTCAGGCAATGGCCTCTTCCTGACGCTGACGTCTAATAGCAGTTCTACATTCCAAACTACTCCTTGGGGCAAAGGTCTTCAAAACACAAAGAGGCAAGACAAGCAAGGAAACCCAGCGAGAAATATCAAAAGAGGAGCCAACGACATCATCCAGGGCACCCTTCAAAACCCGAGCGAATCCAAGTCGACACCTAACCGTACGCAACCCCTTAGAGAGCAAATGGTCAAGAGAAGCCAAAGAAAGGCAAGGTGGCATGTCCTGGTCAATATCTCCCACTGACAGCACAGGAGACGGATCGGGGCGAGGAAGATCATACAGAATAAAACGAACGAATCCATCCCCACAATCAGGTGCCTCAACACAATCCCCCGCCTCATGCCGACAACAAGAAGTGAGTGAATGATTCGAAAGGCAAACACCACACAACCAAATACTCATACGCTTAAAGGTGACCTCAGCAGAAGAGTAGACAGACAATCTACTGGACAGGGTTTGTCGCGTTACTACCTGAGCATCGGCACAAAAATGGCGGTTCTGTAAGTGGACGCGCAGGGATTGTTTGGTAAGACCCTTTCCGCATCCGTCCTGGCAGTTAGAAAGACCCACGAAGGGACAATGGAAGCGAACTGAAGGAGGCATGGCAGAAGGAAAAAGCAAAGCGCAGGGATCGAACCACAGGAGCAAAGCAGAGGGCGAAGGAGAAAAAATACCGAAACCCAAAACCCCAAAAGAAGAAGGAGACAGCAACAAAGCAACAAATCAGCCAAGAAGAACCGAGAAACGAAACCCGAATCCAAAAAAGAACAGCAGCCTACAAGCAAACAACAACAAACCAAAATCCGAAACCCGACCCAAGAGGCAAAACAGCAGCAGCTACCAATACCCGACAACACAACAAACCAAAACAGCAGAGATACAGAAAAATCGAGGCCAAAACAGCCCCAATAAGAGCAGCAAACAAAACAAAAACAGGGGAACACCACGAAAGAGGAGAAAACCGACAGTCCGGCACCAGCTTGCCGGAGAAGAAGGAGCCTTCAGGCAGGGGCGGTCGGCGACAAGAAACTGAAGACGGAGAAGCAGGCGGGCTCCGGCGAAGCGCAGGCAACAGACGGCAGACCTGCCGGAAAGGGACGACGGCGGCAGACGAGACAAGAGCAGCGGCAACGTGAACCAGCAGCAACTCCAGAGGAAAACAGAACACAGCAGAGTACAGGCGGAGATCCGGCAGAATTCCGGCAAGAGGAAGGGACAGAAACAGCAGGAGGGTGACGGAGGAAGAAGGGAAGGCAGTCGGCAAGGAGGCCGGCGTCAGGGAAGCGGCAGACAGCGGCGGCCGGAGAAAAAAAAAAGGACGAAGGGCGGGAGGAAGAAAACGGAAGGACCCACAAATATTATTATTATTATTATTATTATTATTATTATTATTATTATTATTATTATTATTATTATTATTATTATCATTATTATCATTATCATTATCATTATCATTATCATTATCATTATTATTATTATTATTATTATTATTATTATTATGATACTCCCGCCTTCCCGTCGCTATTACGAATCCATTGCCGAGGTCATTCTAAGCATGTATGTTGAGGGTGTCATCAACCCCGTCTCCATCTTTTCTATCTTTTTCTATCTCGATTCATATATACATTTTTATACTTTATATTATAATTGCAATAGTATACTAACACTAACGTTTTGTACTTATCGCATTTTAATTCTAGTTCTTTTTTATCGTTAATTAATATACCGCGTATATGCATATAGTAATAAAACTCGGATTCGAACACGTTTGACTACGACGACCATCTCAAGTCCGTTTAATCCCTTTACGAGTCACGACGGAGGTGGCACCCTTTCGAGGAGCTCCGCCCCAAGTACTCAAGGGCGTAACGTGATCGTAGTTATTCGTAATTGTACGATTCTATTTCTAAGATTGGCACGAAACCCGTTGATGCGAAAATCGACATCACATAATCCGTTAGGGTTAATATCAATGTCGTGACGTGGAGGGACACAATTTCGTCACTAATCAAATTTTTCAATCCCGTAATAACATCTTTTCATAAAAGTCCGATAACGGTATTATTATCGTATAGTACACGATTATAGTACCGAAAACGAGTTAAGTTCATGCAATATTTCTATTTAACTCGGCCAGCCATCGATTTTAAAATAAATAAAAACGAAATAACCATCTCTTCCGAAACGAGCTATGACTCGTACTCGTACAGGGGGCACTCGATCGAGTGCCATGGGCCACTCGATCGAGTAGTACCCCAAAAACCGGGCAGTAGCTACCTCGAAGGCACACTCGATCGAGTCTAGGCCATGACTCGATCGAGTGGGTCCTTTAGTCCAAGAAAACCGAGAGCTTCGAGCATCATTTGAGCCTCGTTCCTTTTTTACGACTTTAGTCGTCGCGTGCAAAGTCAATCACGTGATCTTCTTTATCAAAACTCATGCATTTCACTTCACTTAAACGACTTTGATCGATTGTCTTTCACTATTAATCTTGTGTCGACGACTCTTTAGTCGTATCCGACACATGATTAATCTAGACGCAAATTTCTCGATGTGATAAGTCGGGACAAGGCATCGAGATTTGGGATCGGGCTAGCACCACGTCTAGGTCCCATATCTCCGTCCTCTGTTTAATGCACAACATAATGTGCATTTAATCGGAGTTCGTCCATTTATTCAATTTACGATCTAGTTTGCATTTATTGTATACGGGTCCGTTTCTAGTTATTATTTATCGCTTTCTTTATATATTCCATTTGTTCTATTTTATTGTTTGTTATTTTGTATTGGCCGGGTTGTATTTCCGCCCGTGTATTTTGTACGTATTTACGAGCTTTGTTTATTTTGATGCTTATCGCTTTATAAATGAACCTCGCATGCTAAACAACTCCGACGATAATTTAGATGCATTAAATGACGTAGTTCACACGAAATTCGCATGTTTAGCCGAAAACGTTGTTTGCATATCATTTAGTCATTTTACTAGCGCGCGTACACGAACACGAACGATGTCTTAGTAGAGGCCGCTAAGTGCGGGCGGGGTTGGGTGTCCTTAGTGGGCTTCCCAACACGTACCCTCACCCCTTACTCAGAACCTCGGTTTCCGGATGTCCGAAACCGTTGGCGCACGAGAGTCATTCTATACACGATAACCGGTGTTGACGGTATCGGTATCGCAATGCAAAGGGACGAGCCCTATAAACTCTGAAATCGAAATGGACCGTACTTTGTGTACGGTCCATGACGACATAGAGTGGGCTCGAATGGGTCCGAATTCCCATAAATTCGGTGGCGACTCCAACTTTGACTTAAATTTCGAACCCGAGATCAATCTTACCACGAGATTCATTCGCCTATCCAAACCCGCACGTGGCCGCGTCGGGGTGGACCTACGTCATGTCCATATTATTATTATTATTATTAGTATTATTATTATTTTTTAATTATAAACGGATCTTGCATTAAACACCAGAACAAATTACAAGAAGTTAGAGGGGAGCCTAGATACTATCTAATAATAATAATAATAATAATAATAATAATAATAATAATAATAATAATAATAATAATAATAATAATAATAATAATAATAATAATAATAATAATAATAAGAACAATAATAATAATAAGAACAATAGTAACAATAATAACAATAGTAACAATAATAACAATAGTAACAATAATAATAATAATAATAATAATAATAATAATAATAATAATAATAATAATAAACAATAACAACAACAACAACAACAACAACAACAACAACAACAACAACAACAACAACAACAACAACAACAATAATAATAATAATAATAATATCTACAAAAAGTCTTTTGAATCTCAAAAAGAGTTTCTAAGACTATAAACTTAAGTAATAAGGGAAGATTCTCTCTGAATAACCGCCATTGACGTTATCATGAGCACTGCTGTAACTACGGGAAGGGGACGAGGAAGGCCTCGGAAAAATGTCCGAATTGATCAACCACAACACGAGAACTCCATTAATCATGGTGATAGCAACAATCAAGCATCACAGGAGAATGAAACTGAAACCCAGACGGGTGAAAAACAGGGTCCACTTAGTATTAATGATCTAATTCATCACGCTTTTCAATCAGCGACGAAGGGACAGAAGAAGGAAGGAATTGTTCAAGAGAGTGTGGAAACTCTGAAGGGAAATGGAGGATTTCAAGAAATCCAAATTGGGAAAGAGCAGATCACGGGGGAAAAGGAGAAGATCACTGAATCTGAGAAACCTCAAACATGGTTGCACAAGACAACAACAAAGAAGGTGGGAATGGAGCTGTTCTTTGATGAAGATAGCTCTAATTCTACGGAAATCGTTATTGATAAGGATGATTTTGAGGATGAGCTCCAGTTCTGGAGTCTCTCGTTAATGGGAAATGTTCTTGGTGCTAAACCTAGTCTCAAACAGATGTCGGATTTTGTTGCTAAGCAATGGAATCATGTTCAACAACCAGTTGTGCAATACTTCAAGAAGGGATGGTTCTCATTCCGTTTCAAGAACCAGGAGGACATGGACACTATTCTAAAGGGAGGGCCATGGCAAATTGGGCAACATACAGTAATTCTGAAGCATTGGAGTCCTACCTTCTCCCAAGAAATGGATCGCATTTCCATGGTTCCGGTTTGGGTCTTATTTCCTGATCTGGACCCATTTTTGTGGACTGTACCAGTCCTGAGCAAGATTGCTAGTAAGGTTGGGAAGCCGCTTTTTGCTGATACAATGACCACTTTTAAGGAGAAGCTGTCCTTTGCTCGAGTCATGATTGAAGTCGATGTCTCGAAGGATTTGCCCGAATCTGTGGTGATTAACACCCCTTACAATGAAGCATCAATGCAGCGTATAGAGTATGAATGGGTTCCATTCTACTGTCAAGGTTGTGGTAAATTGGATCACGTTAAAATTAATTGTAAATGGGAGCGGAAAAAGGCTCAGATTGCAGAAGGAGTTAAGCGTGTCACTACTCGTTACACGCCAAAGAAGATGGATCCTCAGGGGATAGGTGGTACCTCAACTGAGTCTGGCATTGGGAACGAGGCAGTGCCTGCCCCTGTCACTCATTCAGTTGTAACGCACTCAGAACCCCCTGGGAAGGAGCCCTCTGGAGGTCTACTTATCGCTAGCTCAGGACCCTACATGCTAGGCGCAAATGGAATGGGAGAGCAAGGCGAAAAGTACATGGTGGATGGCTCAGGATGCCAAGGGCTAGGTCTCTCTCCCTATGCTGACTTGGAGCCTGGTTTTACTCTTATTACAATGCGTTCAGGATGCAGTAGGTTAGGCTTCAAGGCGAAAGACTCTAGAGGAATGCTCAAGGAAGGGAAGGAAAGTGGAGCAGTAGGACTTGGTCAGCTGTGTACTCCAAACAGATTTGAAGTCCTGCAACAGTCGGACGACTGTCAGATACTGGAGGAACTGGTGGTTCCAATAGAGTTCCCTATCCCGCCTGATAAATGACCATGAACATTGCAACATCGAACATTAGGGGAGGGAATGAGGCTATTAAGCAAATAGAGGTACTCAAGCTTATTAGGAATAAGAAAATTGATGTTCTGGGGTTACTAGAAACGAGAATTAAGGAAGATAGAGCCCAACAAATTATTAGGGGAAGTTTTAAAAATTACAAGGTGGTATGCAACTATGCTAATCATTATAATGGAAGAATTTGGCTCATTTGGGACCCGAATACTGTGGGAATTAATGTTTTGGAGACGCATGATCAGTATATACATGCTAATATTCTGCATTATGCTACTGGAATAGAATTCTACCAAACAGTAGTATATGGGAAGAACATTGCAGGAGAACGGGAGGATCTTTGGGCTCAGCTCAGGAACATCAGTACTAATGTTGATAGATGGATAGTTTATGGGGATTTTAACATTGTAAGAACAATGGAGGAGAAAGTGGGAGGGGCTTTACCTGATGTGCAAGATATGGAGGATTTTAACTTGTGTATACTTGATAGTGGTTTGAAGGAGCTGGTTGGACAAGGTGATGAGTTCACCTGGTCTAACAAGCATGACCCAGATTCACGAGTCTGGACGCGTCTTGATAGAGCATTAGTGAATTTGGATTGGGTTTCTACTTTTCCTGATTCACATGCTCTTTATCTCAACTCAGGTATTTCCGACCACTCTCCTGTCTATGTAACCCTTTTTTCAGGAGAGCAACGGAAACCTCTATTTAGTTTTCTAAATTGTTGGACTAAGCATGAACAATATGATAGTACTGTGAGAAGGGCATGGGGAAAGAAGGTTTATGGGCACTAAAGGGTTTCACCTTTTTAGTAAACTGAAGAATGTAAAATTAGCACTTAAAGAGTTACATAGGCAGCATTATTCAAGCATTGGAAAGAGAATTGATGAACTTAGTAAGGAATTGGAGCATTGTCAGATGCGATTACAAGCTGAGCCGTTTTCGTTATCTCTGATAATGGTGGAAAAAGATATTATTTCTAGATATAAGGCCTTACAAGAGGCTGAAATTAGCATTCTTCAACAGCGTGCAAAGATGGAAAATTTAACACTTGGGGATGACTTGACTAAGTATTTTTATACAAAAATAAAGGAAAGGAGGCAACAACAAGTCATTGGAGCAATTAGAGACTCCAAAGGCGTGGAGAAGGAAGGTATGAAGGGTGTAGCTCAGGGATTCATTGATTACTATGAAGGGTTATTGGGAAAAGCTAATCAGGTGGAGGATTTAGACCTTCGACTGATTCAACAAGGAAGCATTATACAGGAGGATAATTGGGAAGAGATCACTAGACTTCCAACTGAAGAGGAAATCAGGAAAGCTATGTTTACTATTGGCTCTGATAGAAGCCCTGGTCCTGACGAGTTTTCTTCGGAATTCTTTAAAAATTCTTGGCACATAATTAAGGATGATTTCTGTGAAGCAGTTTGGGAGTTTTTCTGTAAAGGTAAAATGATAAAGCAGGCTAACACCACTGTTATCACATTAATACCAAAGAAAGAAGTGTGTAAATCAGTTTTGGATTTTAGACCAATCTCGTGTTGCTCAGTTTTCTACAAAACTGTGAGTAAACTGCTCACGAGTCGCATTCAACTGGTTTTTCAAAGAATTATTGGGATGGAGCAGGCGGCGTTTGTCCAAGGGAGGAGTATACACGAAAACATAGCCCTTTCTCAAGCTTTGGTTAACCATTATTGTAGGAAGTACATCACACCTCGCTGTCTAATGAAGATAGACTTACGGAAAGCTTTTGATTCGATTCAATGGAGCTTTATTGAGAAGGTGTTAATAGCTTTTAACTTCCCACAATAATTCGTTAAGTGGACTATGAGCTGCATTACTGGTTCGCGGTTTTCTATCAAGGTTAATGGCTCTCTACATGGATTCTTTAAAGGGATGAGTGGAGTAAGGCAAGGGGATCCTCTCTCCCCTTACCTATTTGTCCTTTGTATGGAGGTGTTATCTAGGAGACTGAGGCTGATTCACTTGAAACCTCTTGTGTCATATCACCCAAAATGTACTAAACTCAATCTTAATCATTTGGTCTTCGCTGATGACTTAATGGTGTTCATAAGGGGAGATACCCCTTCAGTGGTGGCTGTAACAGGTGCATTAAATCAGTTTGCTGCGGAATCGGGGTCGTATGCTAATAATGATAAAACAGATATATTCTTTGGAGGAGTGGACAGTAGCATCCAACGCGAGATACTACAGCTAACTGGTTTCAATCCGGGGTCTTTCCCGTGTAGATATCTTGGAATTCCTCTTCATTCTGTCAATAATAAGAGGGAGCAGTACAATTCTCTTATTCACAAGATACAAACTCACATTCTTAGCTGGTCCACCAAACTGTTATCTTATGCAGGGCGTGTGCAGCTGTTAAATGCGGTAGTGTTTGGATTGACGAATTACTGGAGTGCCAATGCAATTTTTCCTGTGAATGTCGCTAAGAAAATTGAGCAAATTTGCAAGGATTATTTCTGGGCAGGGGGTATTATGGGGAGAAAGATGGTATACAAAAGTTGGAGTAGCATTTGTATGCCTTGGAGGGAAGGAGGGTTCAATGTTAAGCATCTTAGAAGTTGGAATAAGGCTGTTATGGGACAATGGTTATGGAAAATCCTCTCAAATAAAGGTGGCATTTAGGGGGATTGGCATAGGAAATATGTTCTTGGAGAGGGCAATATTTGGGAACTCAAAAAGCATGAAAGATTTACTGCTACTCTGGCTGGCATATTAAGCATTCGGGATGAAATACTTGTAGGAGCAGGTAATGTGGAAGGTGCTGAACAGCTAATAAAGAGCTGGGTCACTAACGGAGAATATCAAGTGAAGAAAGCTTATGAGTGGTTTCGGCCTAAACTTCCGAGTATTCCTTGGATGGATCGTATCAAGGATAGTCGAGTGATTCCTAGGCACGGAGTGATAACAGCAATAGCAGGGCAGAATAAGCTAGCAACCCTGGATAACATTCAATGGAGGGGAATGCAACTTGCAGGACGATGTAGCATGTGTAAGGGAGATGAAGAATCGCATTCTCATCTTTTCTTCTCATGCTCTTATTCTAGCAAAGATATGGCAGAGTCTACTGAACTGGATGCAGATAACCGGTAGAAGTCATTGTTTGCAAGAGGAGCTACGATGGATTGCGAGGAAGAAGAACAGGAAACACTGGAAATATAAGTGGTATTGTAGCTGTTTGGCAGCAGCTGTTTACAACATATGGAATGCTCGTAATGCAATGGTTTCTGATAATAGAATATACTCAAGTACAATGTTAGTGGGTAAGATCAAATTCTATGTATATACAAGACTTAGATACAAAGGAGTAGATATAGCTTACATGAAACTCGTGTAATTAGGGGTTATTATACACGAATCAGTTAGATGGGCATGTACATCTAGTAGGGGTTAGATCTTTTTTTGTAAGATTAGCCTTGTTTAATGAGAATGAGGCATACCTTTCTTGCAAAAAAAAAAAATAAAAAAAAAAAATAAAAAAAAATAATAATAATAATAATAATAATAATAATAATAATAATAATAATAATAATAACAACAACAATAATAACAACAACAATAATAACAATAATAATAATAACAACAACAACAACAACAACAACAATAATAATAATAATAATAATAATAATAATAATAATAATAATAATAATAATAATAATAATAATAATAATAATATTAATGAATAATCAACCGCCTAGTGAGAGAAACTTTCTCTCTCTAGAAAGAATCCTCTGAAATTCATAACCGCTTTTCAACTCTCGTTCGCACGAACCACCATGGCTATGGCTCCAAGCATACCTCGAGGTCGTGGAAGACCTCGAAAGAACCCTCAAGCTGATGCAGATACAACCAATTCATGGAATCAAAGCAGTACTGTTGTGAATGGCCCTTCTCTGAGATCGAATTCACAACTACAGCTATGTTCGAAAATGGCGGGAAATCTGGGTCCCAACTCTGGTGTTCTTTCTGCAAGTGAAGGTAGCGGGGGACATACTCAGGATGCAGAAGCTTCGTTGATGCCTCCCATGGCGGATACCATTGACGCCCCTGAGGTATCGCCCCCTCGCTCTGCTAATTTGATCAATGATTTGATAAACAAAGCTTTCTCAATCAAGTCTGGGTCACAAATTGTGGAGGAGCCACAGAAACCCTCAATTGAGAAAGTACAATCTACTGCTAATCCTGTAAATCCTGAGACTCAGTCTAAAAAATGGAATGATGTTGTTAATCGACAAAAAAAATATTGGAATGAAACTCTTTTTTGATAAGTCTTGTGTTGAAGGTCAGGAAATCAACATCGAGCTTGATGATTTTGAGGATGAACTTAAAAAATGGCAATTTTCTCTTATGGGGCACGTGATAGGGGCAAAACCTACACTTCAAGGGATGAAGGACTTTGTAGCAAAGAATTGGACCACTATTAGTTTACCTGCCATAAAATTTTTTAAGAAAGGGTGGTTTAGCTTTAGTTTCACTTCTTTAGAAGATATGAACAATATTCTCAAGGGTGGACCCTGGAGATATGGAGTACACTCCATCATTCTTAAGCAATGGACCCCCAATTTCTCAAAGGAACTAGAGTGCATCTCTATAGTCCCTACTTGGGTTTTGTTTAGGGATCTTGACCCTTTTCTGTGGACAGAAACAGTGTTAAATAAGTTAGCCAGTAAATTTGGTAAGCCATTGTTTGCTGATACGACTACTACCACAAAAGCTCGATTGGGATTTGCTAGAGTTCTAGTCGAAATTGATGTATCTAAATACCTACCTGAAACTATTATGGTCAATGCTCCCATTATTGGACAGTTTGTTCAGCAAGTGGAGTACGAATGGGTCCCGTTTTTCTGTCAAGAATGTAAAAAACTAGGTCATCTTAAGCCTAATTGCAAACTGGTGAAAAAGAAACAACCAAAACAGGTGTACAAGCCTAAAGGAGATATAAGAGAGGTGAATGAAGAAATTCCTGCGCTAGGTAGTACCTCAGGATCTTAATTGGATAAGGCTATGGACCCTCTTCCTGAGGTTGGCTATACTCAGAGGAGAGACATAGGTACTCCTATTGAGAAGCTTGTAATGCATCAAGAATGCGCAGATGGTGAAGTATTGACTGCTTTCATATCCAAAGCTAGGTCAAAAGGGTATACTGGGCCTGTTAAAAAGATCCATGTTGAGCCTGCAAGACAAGTTATAACTCTCTCTAACAGTTTTGCTGTCATTGAGGGGATGGAAGAAGCCTTAGATGGGGATGAAGGAACTTCCATTAATTTGGGAAATCAGGCTGCTATTAGCTCTTCTCATCCAATTGGTTATACGCTAGATAATGATGCTAGTAACAGGAAGGAAAGAGAGGATAGGGCACCTATCCCTCCTGATAAACTACCATGATTACAGCTTCTTGGAATATTAGAGGGGGAAACGATCCGCTGAAGCAGATAGAAGTACTTAACTTCCTTAAAACAAATCAGGTGGATCTTATGGGGATACTGGAAACTCGAATCAAGAGCTCAAAGGCTGTAAAGTTAGTGAAGAAATACTACTCGAATTATAGGGTGGAGTATAATTACACCTCCCACTACAATGGCAGAATATGGGTTATTTGGAAGGAATCTACTATTTCTGTTCAAATTACACATACTCATACACAATTTATGCATTGCAAGGTGCTGCATCGTGCATCCAATAGTAACATGGACATCACTATGATTTATGGCACTAATGATGGAGGAATAAGAGAAGAATTATGGGCGGGTCTCTTGCAACTCAAGCAAGGGGTTGGTAATTGGCTCATTCTTGGTGACTTTAATGTAGTAAGGGATGTAAATGAGAGGATCAGTAACACTGATCCTAATTTGGCTGAAATATTAGCTTTTAATACTTGTCTTGGATCATGTGGTTTAGATGATCTCCCCACAGCAGGATGCCAATATACTTGGACTAATAAGCAAGAAGAGGGAACGAGGGTATGGTCTAAACTGGATCGATCCCTTGTTAATTCTGCTTGGAGTAGCTCATTTACTCAAACTCATGCTATTAACATGCCCTCAGGTGTTTCAGATCACTCTCCAGTACTGGTGAAGGTTCTAAAGCCTGATAGGTTACCTCATAGATTCTCTTTTTTGAATTGTTGGATTGCTGATCCTGGTTATAATAATGTTGTACAAAATGCTTGGAAGGAAAAGGTCTGTGGAAAGGAAGGTTTTAAACTCTTCTCAAAGTTAAAAAATGTTAAGCAACACTTGAAACAGATTCATAGGAATAATTTCTCCTCCCTGGATGAAAGAATAAAAACTGTTTGCAGCGATTTGGAAGCATGTTAGGTTGCTTTACAGGCCTCTCCCCTTTCTGCAGATTTAATGCATCAGGAGAACGTTTTACTATCTAAGTACAAAGAGCTTAAAGCTTCTGCTATGAGTATCCTTGCTCAAAAGGCAAAGGTTGATTTCATCACCCTTAATGATTTTTCCACCACCTATTTCTATAACAAAATTAAAGAGAGGAAAAAGCAGCAGGTAGTGGGCTGCATAAAAGACAGATTTGGTAAGGAATGCGTGGGGCGAAGTGAGATATCTAATGCTTTCATTGACTACTATAAGAGCATGCTTGGGTCTTCTATTGAAGTTCAACCTATGGATACTAATTTTCTATGCAAGGATCCTACTTTATCCGATGAGGTATGGTCTTCTCTTCAGACTATACCATCTCTAGATGAAATTAAGAATGCTTTGTTTACCATAGGAACTCATAAGAGTCCTGGCCCGGACGGTTTCTCGGCTGAGATTTTTAAAGCCAGCTGGTCCACTGTGGGACAAGATTTTACTGCTGCTATATTGGAGTTTTTTAGGACGGGGAAAATGTGTAAGCAAGCAAACACCACTCTTCTTACTTTTATCCCTAAAAAACCTATATGCTTGAGTGTATTGGATTATAGACCTATTGCTTGTTGTACAACCGTTTACAAAACCATTAGCAAGATTCTAGCTAATAGGCTAAAAGTAGTATTGCCTGACATAATTGGCCTGGAACAAGCTGCTTTCATAGCCCAGAGAGATATCCACGATAACATCATTTTGTCTCAGTCCTTGATTAAAGGATACAGACGCTCTTTTCTCACTCCCAGATGTTTGATAAAGATCGATATGAGGAAGGCTTTTGACTCCCTACAATGGCCTTTCCTTAAACATATGCTTGAAGCACTGAATTTTCCTCCCCAATTTATTGATTGGATCATGAGCTGCATCACCAGCCCATGGTTCTCTCTCAAACTAAATGAAGGAGTCGTTGGATTTTTCAAAGGTGAAAGTGGGATTAGACAAGGTGACCCCATCTCACCCTATCTGTTTGTACTAAGCATGGAAGTTCTTTCCAGGTATTTACGGAGAACTGGAGAGCAACACAATGTGTCTACCCATCCTAAATGTGCCAAGCTCAAACTTACCCATTTAGTTTTTGCGGACGACCTTATGGTTTTTACAAGGGGTGATATACCCTCTGTTGTAGCAGTAAAAAATACATTGCATCAGTTTTCTCTTATGTCTGGGTTGAGTATCAATCAGGAAAAGTCTGAAGTTTATTTTGGGGTGTAAAAGAACATATTAAGAAGGAAATACTTGCTGTATCATGAAGGAAATCTCCCTTGTAAATACTTGGGAATGCCCCTCAACTCTATTCACAATAGCATTTCTAACTATGGGAGCCTGATTACAAAGATTCGGAATGCTTTATTGCATTGGTCTAATAATTCCTTCTCCTATGCTGGTCGTATTGAGTTGGTAAACTCAGTTATTTTTGGAATTATGAATTTCTGGTGTGCAGCAGCATTAATCCCGAAGAATGTCCTTAAGATTATCAACCGACTTTGCAAGGATTTCTTTTGGTCAGGATCAATGACACAAAAGAAATTATGTATGAAAAGTTGGAAGAAAATATGTGCTCCGTGGATGGAAGGAGGGTTTAATGTAAAAGAACTCCTATCTTGGAACAAGACGCTTATCGCAAAATGGTTATGGCAACTTAAATCCGGGCATGATAGTCTTTGGACGAGATGGTTAAGGCTTTATGTCCTGCAGAATGGATCCATTTGGACCCTTGAGATTAAGGGACACTCAGATGCAATAAGAAGCATGATTCAAATCAAAAACGAGATACTGAGCAGAACTAGAAGTATCGAAGATAGCAGGCTATTGCTTCTGAGTTGGGGGTCGGCAAACAAATTCAATTCCAGGAAAGGTTATAGCTGGTTCCGTGCTCCAATGTGTAAAATTCAACTCTTGAAGGCGCTGCAGACTGGTTGCATCATACCAAAACAGAAAGTTATCACATCCTTAGCTATACAGCAGCTGCTGCCTACGGTGGACAGACTGCAATCAAGAGGAATGACCATTGTAAATCGATGCAATCTATGTGAACAAGGTCTGGAAACACACCAGCACCTGTTCTTTAGATGTTAATATTCGTCTCAAATGTTGGCAGGCATTCTCGATTGGTTACAGATCCGGAAAACAGAGTAAGACATGTGGAAAGAGTTCAGGAAACTTGGTTTCCTGCAACGTAATAAACGGCAGAATGTATGGCATAAGGTGGCGTTGTGCTCAATTGTCTACAATATCTGGGATGAGCGGAATCAACGAATTTTTCTTGGTATTGAGAAGACCCTTCAACAAAGAGAGGCCATAATTAAAACTGAAGTAAGAGCTCGACTTAGTTTGAAATACCCGAGTATAGCATTGTTGTAATGATGGATGTTTGTTTGATATCTTTGTTTATAAACATTGATAAAGGATATTTCTTTTTGTAAGATCATCTCTCATTTGCCCTACATGGATGAATAAGAGAATACCCTTCTTGCAAAAAATAATAATAATAATAATAATAATAATTGACGAAGTGAAAGAAAATTTTCTCTCTCTAGAATTCTGTTTCTCTCTCGAAATTCTGTTACGTTTGTAGCTTCTTCAATGGCGACTGCAACTCAACTGGTAAAGCGGGGGCCAGGTCGACCAAAGAAAACATAACATGACACTCTTCTTCCTCCTGGAGCTTCTAGTATGGGAATGGGAATGTCTAACGCAGAATTTGAGCAGGAAGCGGAACGCCAGAGTTCTTCGTCTTCGCAGACTTCTCTAAATGATGTGATTCTTCAAGCTATGTCTTCTGTAGGGAAAAGCTCTGCTCGACCTCTCCCTAACAACAATGGTGAGAATCTTAAATCTAATTCTACTGCTGATACTATTCCCCCTGTTTCTCAAGCTCCATTGCGGGGTTCTATTAATTCTGCAACTGGGGAACTGGTGCATTCTGTCTCTGACAAACCTAATTGGGCTAAAATAGCTTCGAATGCTAAGAAATTAGGTATGAATTTACAATTCTTTGAGGACATGGTGGATTGTCCAGAAATTGATATTGCCATTGATGATTTTGATGATGAGCATAAATTGTGGAAGAACACTCTTATGGGTGTCATTGGGTCTAAACCTACGTTGGCTCAGATCAAGAAATTTGTTACTGAAAATTGGGGGTCTGCGAATCCCGTTGTGCAGTACTTCAAAAAAGGATGGTTCTCTTTTCGATTCGAATCTAAAGAAGCAATGGATGATGTCTTGCGAGGGGGTCCTTGGAATCTGGGTATATACACCATGATCTTGAAGGAATGGTCTCCATCCTTTTCATTAGAAATGGATAGAGTTGCTTGTGTGCCCATTTGGATCTTGTTGCCTGATCTTGATCCTTACTTATGGTCAGAGGTAGTGTTAAGTAAGATAGCCAGCAAAGTAGGTAGGCCTCTCTGTGCGGATCTCGCCACAACCACCAAGGCAAAGCTTTCTTTTGCCAGAATTCTAGTGGAGGCAGACATCTCACATGCCCTCCCTGAGCAGGTTGTTATTAACACTCCTTATTGTGATCATTCCATCCAAAAAATTCAGTATGAATGGATACCTTATTATTGTAAGGGATGTAGGAAATTGGGACACACTATCTCCCATTGTAAAAGGGAAAAGAAGAAGAAACAGGATGATTTGGTTATGAAGGTCCAAGAACCTATGGTAGCAACTAGGGATCCTGTTGTTATTGCTAAGAATCCTGAGACAGTTGCTTTTTCAGCACCCCTAGAGATTGAGGAGCATCTAGTGAGGATTCCTAGTGTTGCTCATCCTAGAGAGGATGCTGAAATGTCTTTGGTCAGTCCTCATCCTGAAGATACTTTCCATTCTGTTGCAAAAAGGAATTCTACTTCCCATAAATCAAAACCTGTCATTACTATCTATTGAGCCAATGGCCTTAGTCAACAAATTTATTGTGTTTCAAGCTGAGTTGGAACCAGGTGACTTGGTGAATAATTGGGAGAAAGAACTAGGTGGTACCTCAGGTATTTTGGAGAAGGATGAACCTACTGGTGGAACTGGTAAAGTTTCCTCTCCTATTCCTGAAATGCACTCAGAATGTTCATACCTAGTGGATAAGAATGAGGACCCTCCCCCCCCCCCCCCCCCCACATCCAATGAAAATTGCAGCTTCGAATATTCGAAGGTTTAACCTGCCTATTAAACATAGTGAGGTTAAGGAATTCTTTAGTTCTAATAATCTGGATGTCCTCATTCTCTTGGAAACTAGAGTCAAACAAGCTAAGGCAACGAGACTTATTGATAGAGTCTTTAAGGGTTTTGAAGTGATCACAAACTATTCTTACCACTATAATGGTAGGATTTGGTTGATTTACAATTCTGGTTCTGTCAAGTTTATTCCTACTCATTCTAGTGACCAGCAAATTACTAGTTGGCTGCATCACAGGACTTTGGACAAAACCATGCTTCTTAGTGCTGTGTATGGTAGTAATTCTCCTTCTGAGAGGCTTTCCCTTTGGTCTGACCTCTCTTTTGTTTCTACTGATGAGGCTTGGATGGTAGTGGGAGATTTCAACATTGTTAGGTCTCCTGAAGAGAAGGTTGGCGCTGATCCTCCTTCTCTGGTTGATATGTTGGATTTTAATACCTGTATAAATCAATGTAAGCTTGATGATCTATCTAGCTCTGGGTGCTCTTTGACATGGACCAATAAACATGATCCAGACACTAGGATATGGACCAAGCTAGACAGGGTGCTAGTAAACTCTGCCTGGTATAAGCATTTTCCTTCTTTTTCTGCTACTGCTGCGGAGGCAGGGATCTCTGATCACTCTCCCCTCATTATTGTTGTGTTAGATCCTCTTAAAACTCAAAGGCGGTTTAGTTTTTTAAACAGTTGGGTCTCTCATCCTGCTTTTATGGAGGTTGTCAGTACTGCTTGGAGTAAACGTGTCAATGGATCACCAATATTCTGTCTGTTTTCTAAACTCAAGAATACTAGGTGTGCTCTTTCTCTATTTCACAAAACATACTTTGCTAAGATTTCTGATAGAGTTCAAACTCTCAAGGCTAACCTTATAGCCTGTCAAGGAATGCTACAGCTACAGCCATTATCTCCTTCTCTTATTCAACAGAAAAAACTTCTTTCTCATCAGTATTGTGAACTTAAAAAGGCTGAGCTTAGTATGCTTCAGCAACGAGCTAAAATCCAGCACCTGCAACTTACGGATTGCTCGACTAAATATTTCTTCTCAAAGATTGTTGAGAGGAAGGCTCAACAATCGATTGGGACTATTAAAAACGCTAATGGGAACCTCTGTAGGGGGTCTTCAGTTCCTAAAGCTTTTCATGACTACTATTCTCAACTGCTTGGATCTCCTAAGCCAGTTCAGAATATTGACTTCTCTGTTCTCCAATATGGGCCTTGTCTTTCTTCTTTTGAAAGCCTTTTAGCTCCCTTCACTCTTGAGGAAACTAAAGCTGCTGTTTTTGCTATGGACTCTAATAGCAGCCCCGGTTCAGACGGGTTTTCTGCAGGTTTCTTCAAAGCTACATGGACTATTGTGGGGCCTGACTTTCATAAAGCTGTTCCGGCTTTCTTCAAGTCTAGACACATGCCTAAACAAGCCAACTCTACTATAGTTTCTCTGATTCCCAAGAAGCCTAATCCTGCTAGTGTCTTGGATTTTCGTCCTATTTCCTGTTGCACGGTTTTCTACAAGGCTATTAGCAAAATTCTTGCTAATAGGCTCAAACCTTTTCTTCCTTGTTTGATAGGTGAGGAGCAGGCTGCTTTTGTGCAAGGGAGAAGCATATTTGAAAATACTCTTCTTTCTCAATCTCTAGTTAAAGGATACACGAGAAAGTTCCTAACGCCTAGATGCTTGGTGAAAGTAGACATTCGAAAGGCTTTTGATTCCCTCCAATGGTCTTTTATTGCAAGTATGCTTAAGGGATTGGGGTTTCCTGCTCAATTTATCGACTGGATTATGGGATGCATATCTAGCCCTTGGTACTCCTTTAAAATCAATGGCCAACTCACTGGTTTCTTGCAAGGTAAAAATGGTATTAGACAGGGAGATCCCCTTTCTCCTTACTTATTTGTTTTGAGCATGGAAGTTCTTTCCAGATTTTTGAGAGGGCTTTGTAAAATGAGCCAGGTTTCCCACCATCCTAAATGTGCTAAGCTCAACCTCACCCACTTGATTTTTGCTGACGACTTAATGGTTTTTGTTAGAGGAGATGTGCCATCTGTAAAGGCTGTTAAATGTATCTTAGATCATTTTGCTCAAGTTTCTGGATTAAGTCCAAATGTAGACAAGACTAGCATCTACTTTGGAGGAGTTTCTGCTACTGTACAGGCTGCTATTCTCTCTCAATCTGGATTTGCTTTAGGGTCTTTTCCCTTTAGATACTTGGGAGTACCACTAAATGATGGTAGATTGAAAGTTGGCCTATTTGATAGCCTTATTCTTAAGCTGCAACACTCTGTACAACACTGGTCTTCCCAATTGCTGTCCTATGCAGGAAAGGTTCAGCTGATAAATTCAGTTGTTTTTGGTATAGAGAACTTCCGGTGTTCTAGTATCTTGCTGCCTAAAGCGATTACTAAACTGGTCACTAAAATTTGTAAGGATTTCTTTTGGGGCATTGGGGAGGGAGCAAGAAGGCATGTCTTCAAAAGCTGGCAGTCTATTTGTACCTCTTGGTCTGTGGGTGGATTTAGCATTAAAGACCTATCTGCCTGGAATAAAGCTCTCCTTACTAAGTGGTTATGGCAACTTGGTGAGGGTACAGGGAGTATATGGATACATTGGTGTAAGCAATATGTCATATCCACTTAATCAATATGGGATATTGCTGTTAAAGAGTTTCTTCCTGCTGGGATTAAGCATATTCTTGCTGTTAGGGATTATTGCATTGCTCGGTGTGGTGGTAAGGAGAAAGCTCGTGAGTTTGTGCGTAACTGTGCTACTAATACTAAGTTCAATCTTGACAAAGCTTATCAGGTTTACTGCTACTCTCCTCCAAAGCTTCATTGGAGTATATTGCTAGATAGTCCGGTGATTTTACCTAGGCAACGTATCATCCTGTCTTTGGCTCTCCAAAGTAAGCTCCCGACTTTGGATAAGTTGCAAGGGAGAGGATTTTCCTTGGCCAATAGATGTTCTCTATGTCTGCAAGCTGCCGAAAATCATAGGCATCTCTTCTTCAGTTGCTGCTACTCTGCTGATCTTTGGAAGCGAATACTGATGTGGATGGAAATTGGAGTCCCAGTGAAGGAATTACAAGCAGCTGCACATTGGATAACCAGGAATCGCAATAGCAAACATTGGAAAGCTAGATGGTATAAAGTTAGCCTGGTAACTGCAGTTTATGTGCTCTGGAAAGAGAAGAATGGAAGGATTTTTGCCCACAATAATGCTCCAGTCGACCTACTGCTTGCTAGAGTCAAGTTCTTTGTAAAAATTCAATTTGAAAAGTTTCATGATAACCCTTCAAATCAAAGGGTTTTAGAGGCTTTGCATTCAGCCACTTGAATGTAATTTCTAGTGTGATTGTGTTTTTTTTTTTGCAAAACCCTTGTAATTTCATTGAATTAATGAAATAATATCTTCTTTGCAAAAAAAAAAAATAATAATAATAATAATAATAATAATAATAGTAATAGTAATAGTAATAGTAATAATTGTAATTTGTTTCTTTATTAATGCAAGCTCCGGTTTTTATAACAAAAAAATAACTAATAATAATAATAATGCGAGCTTCGGTTTCAAAAAAAAATAATTAATAAAATTAATAATAATAATAATAATAATAATAATAATAATAATAATAATAATAATAATAATAATAATAATAATAATAATAATAATAATAATAATAATAATA
Organism: Agrostemma githago; assembly: GCA_958450325.1. Taxonomy (NCBI): domain Eukaryota; kingdom Viridiplantae; phylum Streptophyta; class Magnoliopsida; order Caryophyllales; family Caryophyllaceae; genus Agrostemma; species Agrostemma githago. The sequence goes on along the minus strand of OY288258.1, from coordinate 53,923,319 downwards.
ATAATAATAATAATAATAATAATAATAATAATAATAGTATTGCAACCTTGTAATTTCATTGAAATTAATGAAATGATACCATTTTTGCAAAAAAAAAAATAGTTATAGTAGTAGTAATAGTAATAGTAATAGTAATAGTAATTTGTTTCTTTATTAATGCAAGCTCCGGTTTTTATAATAAAAAAAAAATAATAATAATAATAATAATAATAATGCGAGCTTCGGTTTCAAAAAAAATGATAAATAATAATAATAATAATAATAATAATAATAATAATAATAATAATAATAATAATAATAATAATAATAATAATAATAATAATAATAATAATAATAATAATAATAATTCCTCTCTCTTGGTGAACTTTCTCTCTCTAGAGAAATCCTCTGAAAATAACTGAATTCTAACAAACTTTTTCAACTTTGAACACCATGGCTATGGAGCCAAGCTTGCCTCGAGGACGAGGACGACCACGGAAAAATAACCATGCCGAAGTTAATATCTCTGGCAGCCTAAAATCTAGCACAATAGCGGGAATTGGAGCAAGTCTGCGATCCCACACTCAAGCTCAACTGCAATCGAAAATGGCGGACACGCGGGTTCTTCGCTCTGATGGCGCTTTGCTAGTAACTGAGGAGGAATACGGTAGCGGAGTGCTAGAAGAAACTGCTTGTAACAATGAGAAGGTATCTCCTGTTCACTCGACGAACCTTCTCAATGATTTGATTAATAAGGCATTTTCATCTAAATCTGGGAAGAAAATTGAATCAAAATCTGCGATGAAGCCTATTGTTGAATTTGCGAATCCTAGTATTGAGTCAATTGTTGTGGAACCTGTTATTGTGAATAATTCGGCATCTGCAATGGAATCAACAATTGCAAAACCCATTACGGAATCCGTAAATATGAAACCAGATTCTGAATTGAATACTGCAATACCTGTTCTTGAAATTAAGGAGAAACCTAAATGGAAAGATATTGGGAAACAGAAAAATGTTGGAATGGAACTCTATTATGACCAATCGTGTGTAGATGCCATGGAAATAGACATAGAAATGGATGATATTGCTGCAGAACTTAAGAAATGGAGCTTCACCTTTATGGGGCATGTTATTGGAGCAAAACCAACATTGCAGGGTATGAAGGACTTTGCTGTTAAACACTGGGTTGTAACTACACCTAGTGTTAACATATTCAAGAAAGCTAAGGTTGGTTTAGTTTCAGATTTCAGACAATGGAGGACATGAATGCTATACTTAAAGGAGGGCCTTGGATGTATGGTATGCATTCCATTATTTTAAAGCAATGGACTCCAACATTCTCAAAGGATATTGACTGTATCTCTATAGTTCCTACATGGGTTATCTTTAGGGATCTTGATCCTTTCCTCTGGACTGACATTGTGCTGAGTAAACTTGCTAGTAGAATTGGCAAACCCCTTTTTGCTGATCTTACTACTACTACTCAAGCTCGTCTAGGGTTTGCAAGAGTCCTTATTGAGGTTGATGTATCAAAAGATCTTCCTGATTCTTTGGTTGTTAATGCACCAATTCTTGGGCCGTTTATACAACAAGTTGAATATGAGTGGCTCCCTTATTTCTGTCAGGAATGTAAGAAATTGGGACTTCTACAGGCCAACTGCAAGCTGGTGAAAAAGAAACAGCTGATCAAGAAGGTTTATAAGCTTAAAGGAGTAATGGAGGGTGTTAAGGAAGGTGAAACTGTGCTAGGTGGTACCTTAGGCCATCAACAGGCAGAGGTTGTGAGCTCTCAAGCTGAGGCTGATAATACTCAGCTAGAAGCCATTCCATCTCCTGTTGACCTGCCTAAAATGCATCAAGAATGCACAGATCAGGGTACTTTAAACTCTTTTATTGCAATTGGAAGAGCTACAGGATACAATGGACCTATGAGAAGAATAAAATCAGATGGACCCAAACAAAGTATATCATTGAGAAATAGGTTTGCTATTATGAATGAGATGAATGAAGATCCTCCACTAGGTGGTACCTCAGGTGGGGAGGGAGGAGATACACTGGCTCTGGGAATGGAGGTTGATCGAGAATGCATTGAGCTAGGTCACAACTCTTCCCATCCAGTTGATCCTACCACTCCTCAGGCTGTAAAGCACTCAGTATGTGGAGATGAATTGAGACTAGACTGTCATCCTAGTAATGGAAAATTTAAGGAGGTTAGGGAAGCTATCCCTCCTGATAAATCTTGTCCATGATTACTGCTTCTTGGAATATTAGAGGGGGCAATGATCCACTAAAGCAAGTTGAAATCCTTAATTTCATTAAAATGAATAAGGTGGATCTTATGGGGATTATGGAAACCAGAATTAAAAAGAACAAGGCTGAAAAAATTGTTAGGATATTTCCAAAAATTCAAGGTAGCATATAATTATAATGCTCACTATAATGGAAGGATTTGGGTGTTATGGAATTCTTCTACTGTCACTGTGCAGATCAAAGTCTCTCATGCTCAAGTTATGCATTTTAGTGTTTTTCATCATTCATCTAATAAACATATGGATATATCAATGATCTATGGCTTTAATGATGGTGGTGATAGAGAGGAGCTATGGGAACAACTTAGTAATATTAGTAAAAGTGTGCAAAATTGGCTCATCCTTGGCGATTTCAATATTGTTAGGGATGTGAATGAGAGAATAAGTGGAAATGATCCAAATTTATCTGAGATTCTTGCTTTCAATGCAGTCTGAATGCTTGTGGGCTTGATGATGTTGTTACTACTGGCTGCCAGTATACTTGGACGAATAAACAGGAAGAAGGTACTAGGGTTTGGTCAAGAATTGACAGAGCACTTGCAAATCCTAATTGGTTTAATATGTTCCAGGATACACATGCTATTAATCTCCCTCCTGGCATCTCTGATCATTCACCTGTGCTGGTGAATATTCTCAGCTCTGTAAGATTACCTCCTCGTTTTAGCTTCCTCAATTGTTGGATATTGAATCCCAATTATCATGACACTGTTAAACATGCTTGGGAAAAGGTTTATGGAAAAGAAGGTTTTAAGCTTTTTGCAAGACTCAAAAATGTTAAAAACAAGTTAAAACAAATGCATAAGAACTACTACTCTCAGATGGATAGAAGAATAAAGGATGCTAAATTTGCTTTGGATAAAGCTCAGGAAGATTTGTAAAAACAGCCTTTATCTCCTGATTTAATGCAACTGGAATCTGAACTGCTTGCTGTCTATAAAACGTTAAGGAATGCTGAGATAAGTATGCTTAAGCAAAAAGCAAAAGTAGAGTATATTACCCTTACTGATTCCTCTACAAGCTACTTCTATAATAGAATCAAGGAGCGGAATAAACAACAAATCATTGGCAATATTCAAGACAAGAATCGTAGGTGCTGCAAGGGGCATGAAGTTGTTACTGAGGGCTTTATTGATTATTATAAAAGCCTGCTTGGCCCTACCACACCTGTCTTCCCATTAGATACACATTTCCTGCAACAAGATCCAGTTATTTGCACTGATTTGTGGCAGAACCTGCAATGCCTGCCATCTTTTGCAGAAATAGAGGGGGCTCTTTTTAGTATTGGATCTCACAAAAGCCCTGGCCCAGATGGCTTCTCTGCAGAATTCTTCAAGGCCAGCTGGTCCACGGTAAAACAGGACTTCTCCACTGCTATTTTAGATTTTTTTTAAACTGGCAAGCGAAGTAAACAGGCTGCTACTACCATGATCACTCTGATTTCAAAAAAATCCACTTGTACTACTGTAATGGACTATAGACCAATTGCTTGCTGTACTACTGTCTATAAGACAATCAGCAAAATAATAGCTAATAGATTGAAAAGGGTGTTACCTCATATAATAGGTTCTGAACAAGCAGCTTTTATTGCTAAAAGAAGCATTCATGATAATGTGGTGCTATCTCAAGCTCTAATTAAAGGATATAATAGATCCCTCTTGACTCCAAGATGTATGCTAAAGGTTGACATGAAAAAAGCTTTTGACTCACTACAATGACCTTTTCTCAGAAACATGTTTGAGGTTCTTAATTTTCCAAAATTATTCATTGACTGGATTATGTGATGTGTCACAAGCCCCTGGTTCTCTTTGAAGTTGAATGGAGGTGTTGTGGGTTTCTTTAAGGGTATGAGTGGAATCAGGCAAGGGGACCCCATTTCCCCTTACCTCTTTGTATTAAGCATGGAAATTCTTTCCAGATATCTAAGAAGGATGAATGGGTTGGCTAATGTCTCTAATCACCCTAAGTGTGCAAAACTCAGACTCACACACCTGGTTTTTGCTGATGATCTTATGATCTTCACAAGGGGTGATGTCCCCTCTGTAATGGCTGCAAAGAAGATCCTGCAGTACTTTGCTAGTCTCTCTGGATTACACATAAACAAGGAAAAAACTGAAGCTTTTTTTGGTGGAATCAAGTAGCAGATTAAGGAGGAAATTCTGAATGTAACTGGATTTGTTGAGGGTCAACTCCCTTGCAAGTATTTAGGGATGCCTCTGAACTCCATACAGAATAACATAGTCACATATGGAAGCCTACTCACTAAAATTCAAGGTGCTCTATCTCACTGGTCTACTAATTCCTTCTCTTATGCAGGAAGAATTGAACTTATCAACTCTGTCATCTTTGGAATCTCCAATTACTGGTGTGCTGCTGCCCTACTCCCTAAAAATGTGTTGAAGATGATCAATAAATTCTGTAAAGATTTTTTCTGGTCCAATAAGAAAATGCAGCTAAAGGGATGGAAAGCTATTTGCACGCCATGGCTGGAAGGAGGTTTTAATATAAAGGAACTGCTTTCTTGGAATAAAACGCTTATTGCTAAATGGATCTGGCAAATTGAATATGGTCACACTAGCCTTTGGATACAATGGCTTAAGCACTATGTACTTCAAAACACATCTCTTTGGTCTCTTGCTATCAAAGATAGGCACTCTGAAGCTGTTAGAAGCATTATTCAGGTCAAGGATGAGATTCTCCAAAGTACTGGCACGATTGAAGCTAGTAAAAAACTGGTTCTCAGTTGGACAAGAGGATGCAAATTTGCTACTAGAAAGGGATATGATTGGTTTCGTGGCACGAACACCAAATTGCAATTCCTAGAAGCTTTAATGACCCGTGCAATATATCATAGGCAGAAAGTCATTACCTCTTTAGCTGCTCAACAGAAGCTCTTAACTGTAGATATGTTACAAGCTAGAGGGTATATGATGGTCAACAGATGTGTGCTATGTAAGTTGGAGATGGAATCCCACGGTCATCTCTTTTTCAAATGTCAGTACTCGAGGCAACTCAAGACAGCTATTCAGCAATGGTTACAAATAAGACCATTTCAGATAACTCTGAAGAAGGAGCTTAGGAGGATTAGATTTCAGTCCAAGGGAAAAATTGAGTACAAAGTTGCTCTATGTTCTATTGTGTATAGTATATGAGAGGAAAGAAACCATAGGTTGTTTAATAACACTGAGCACAGTATTGAGCACAGGATTGAGAAGATCAAAATGGAAGTTAGGACTAGAATGAGTTAGAGGCAAACTTTAGCTTTGTGTGTAGTCTATTTTTGGAAGCTTTCCAAAATAAATGATATGTCTTTGTAAGATCATCTCTTGCTTTTGCCCTTTATGGATGAATAAAAGAGATTAACCTTCCTGCAAAAAAAAAAAAAAATAATAATAATAATAATAATAATAATAGTAATAATAAGAATAATAGTAATAATAGTAATAATAGTAATAATAGTAATAATAATAATAATAATAATAATAATAATAGTAATAGTAATAATAATAATAATAATAATAATAATAATAATAATAATAATAATAATAATAATAATAATAATAATAATAATAATAATAATAATAATAATAATAATAATAGTAATACTAATAATAATAATAATAATAATAATAATAATAATAATAATAATAATAATAATAATAATAATAATAATAATAATAATAATAATAATAATAATAATAATAATAATAATAATAATAATAATAATAATAATAATAATAATAATAATAATAGTAATAGTAATAGTAATAATAATAATACTAATAGTAATAGTAATAGTAATAGTAATAGTAATAGTAATAATAATAATAATACTAATAGTAATAGTAATAGTAATAGTAATAGTAATAGTAATAGTAATAGTAATTGTAATTTGTTTCTTTATTTAAAAAACTCCGGTTTTTATAATAAAAAAAAATAATAATAAATAATAATAATGCGAGCTTCGGTTTCAAAAAAAAATAATAAATAATAAATAATAATAATAATAATAATAATAATAATAATAATAATAATAATAATAATAATAATAATAATAATAATAATAATAATAATAATAATAATAATAATAATAATAATAATAATAATAATAATAATAATAATAATAATAATAATAATAATAATAATAATAATAATAATAATAATAATAATAATAATAATAATAATAATAATAATAATAATAATAATAATAATAATAATAATAATAATAATAATAATAATAATAATAATAATAATAATAATAATAATAATAATAATAATAATAATAATAATAATAATAATAATAATAATAATAATAATAATAATAATAATAATAATAATAATAATAATAATAATAATAATAATAATAATAATAATAATAATAATAATAATAATAAATAATAATAATAATAAATAATAATAATAATAATAATAATAATAATAATAATAATAATAATAATAATAATAATAATAATAATAATAATAATAATAATAATAATAATAATAATAATAATAATAATAATAATAATAATATGAACTCCCTTGTAGATACTTGGGACTGCCTTTGAACTCGGTGAACAACAAGAAGGACCAATATCAAGTCCTAATTAGCAAGATTCAGATGAAGATAAGCAATTGGTCCTCTAAATTCCTGACCTACGCGGGGAGAATACAGCTTCTAACCTCAGTAATATTTGGGCTCACTAGTTACTAGAGTGCGAATGCTATTTTTCCTGTAAATGTGCATTACCGCCTTAATCAGGACTGCAGGAGATTTTTCTGGACAGGGAGCACTGATCAGACTCGAATGGTGTTTAAGAGTTGGGCTGGAATCTGCCTCCCTTGGAATGAAGGAGGTTTGAATGTTAGGAACCTGCTGTATTGGAACAAAGCGATAATGGCAAATTGGCTTTGGAAGATTTTAGTTGTTCAGGAGGGCCTTTGGTATGAATGGATTAAGCGCTATGTACTCATGGGTACTTCTATTTGGAGTATTAAAGGAGAGGAGCGGCATACAGCAACATTCAAAGGGATTCTAAGCCTTAGGGATGAAATTCTCCAACGTACAGGTACCCAAATTGCTGCTGAAGCTTTGGTTGTTAGCTGGAAGGATAATGGAAGATTTAATGTGGCTGCAGCGTATAATTGGTTCAGGTGCAGGCAGCCTATTATTCCTTGGATGGATAGGATCAGAGAGAAGAATATTATGCCTAAACATAGAGTAATTCTTGCTATGGCTGGTCAACGGGTGCTTGCGACACATGATAACTTGCAGAAAAGGGGACTTCAATTGGTGAATTGGTGTATTCTGTGTAAGCATAATCTTGAGAGTGTGCGGCACTTATTCTTTGGCTGTCAATTTTCTCGTCAAATCTAGCAACACTTGCTTAATTGGATGCAAATCACAGGTAGGAGTTCTAATCTTCGAACGGAGCTCGCTTGGTGCACAACTAGGAGCAAAAGACGACATTGGAAGAATCAGTGGTTCTGTAGTTGCTTGGCTGCTGCAGTCTACTGTATTTGGAATGAAAGGAATAGTAGGATTTTTAATTCACAGGCTCATTCTGTAGCTAGCTTAGTTAGCAAGATGAAGTTTGATATATACACTCGTCTTAGGGGTAGGCAACTCGATTTGGCTCGTTTGCAGCTCTAATCTTGATGATTAATGTATTAGTAGTGGATAGGACTTTTGTAAGAGCTTCGTCAATAATAATAATAATAATAATAATAATAATAATAATAATAATAATAATAATAATAATAATAATAATAATAATAATAATAAGGGGCGTGGGACAAGGGGCGTGATGTTTGTGTTGATCTGACTGGGTCCTCGCCCTTGACTCAGACTGGCCTCACCGCTTTTGAGCCCGGACGGGTCGTTGCTGATGCCGCCCGTCGTAAATGTGCCAAGTATCAGGCACGCTGCACGGCGATCGGGTATGGTTTCTCACCTTTCTCCTTCTCCTCTCTCGGCGAGCTCGACACGGATGTTGTTTCTCTGCTCCAGCGGATTCGGAAATTTGCTTTATCTCAGGATGTTGGAGCGCGTGCCGCAGTTCATATTTTCACTAGAATTAGCTTTGTAATCGCTAAGGGAGTGGGGGCCCAGATAGTATCTCGGCTTCCCTCTAACTTCTTGTAATTTGTTCTGGTGTTTAATGCAAGTTCCGATAATAATAAAAAAAAAAAAAAAAAATAATAATAATAATAATAATAATAATAATAATAATAATAATAATAATAATAATAATAATAATAATAATAATATTAATAATAATAATAATAATAATAATAATAATAATAATAATAATAATAATAATAATAATAATAATAATAATAATAATAATAATAATAATAATAATAATAATAATAATAATAATAATAATAATAATAATAATAATAATAATAATAATAATAATAATAATAATAATAATAATAATAATAATAATAATAATAATAATAATAATAATAATAATAATAATAATAATAATAATAATAATAATAATAATAATAATAATAATAATAATAATAATAATAATAATAATAATAATAATAATAATAATAATAATAATAATAATAATAATAATAATAATAATAATAATAATAATAATAATAATAATAATAATAATAATAATAATAATAATAATAATAATAATAATAATAATAATAATAATAATAATAATAATAATAATAATAATAATAATAATAATAATAATAATAATAATAATAATAATAATAATAATAATAATAATAATAATAATAATAATAATAATAATAATAATAATAATAATAATAATAATAATAATAATAATAATAATAATAATAATAATAATAATAATAATAATAATAATAATAATAATAATAATAATAATAATAATAATAATAATAATAATAATAATAATAATAATAATAATAATAATAATAATAATAATAATAATAATAATAATAATAATAATAATAATAATAATAATAATAATAATAATAATAATAATAATAATAATAATAATAATAATAATAATAATAATAATAATAATAATAATAATAATAATAATAATAATAATAATAATAATAATAATAATAATAATAATAATAATAATAATAATAATAATAATAATAATAATAATAATAATAATAATAATAATAATAATAATAATAATAATAATAATAATAATAATAATAATAATAATAATAATAATAATAATAATAATAATAATAATAATAATAATAATAATAATAATAATAATAATAATAATAATAATAATAATAATAATAATAATAATAATAATAATAATAATAATAATAATGCGAAGTGAGAGAAAGACTTTCTCTCTCTAAAACCATTTCTCTGTAATTCAGCTTGCTGAGCTTCCATGGCGGACTCTCATGCCAAGAGAGGTCCGGGACGGCCACCGAAAAAAGCTCAACGTGTTCCTCCTACTCCCCCGGTTCCACCATCAGGCTCAGGTATGGAGGAAGAGGAAGAATCTGCAGAGCAAACGGATTCTCAGAGTGCTTCACAAAAGAGCACAATCAAGGACTTCATCCTTCACGCAATTAATTCGACTGGTATTCACTCAGCTCCTTCTAATTCTGATAACTCTGAAATTGATAAATCTTTGAATGATTCTCCTGCAATTCCGGTGGCTCCCTCTGTTATTCAGCCTATTGTTGTTCCTGTAATTCCGGCTAAGAAGTGGTCGGGTATTGCGGGAAAAAAACAGCAGTTAGGTATGGATCTCCCTTATTTCGATGATGTTATGGATTCTGAGGTTCTGGACTTTACGATTGATGACTTTGAGGATGAAATCAAAGTTTGGAAGAACACATTAATGGGGAATGTTATCGGTTCTAGGCCAAACTTGCAGGCAATGAAGAAATATGTACAGGAGCATTGGAGTGCGACTGCTCAACCGATGGTTCAGTACTTCAAAAGAGGGTGGTTCTCCTTTAGATTTCAGTCTAAGGAAGCCATGGATGAGGTGCTCAGGGGAGGTCCTTGGAGAATGGGTGTATATACGCTCATCCTTAAGGAATGGTCTCCTACTTTCTCAAGTGAAATGGATAGGGTTGCGTGTGTTCCGATTTGGGTGTTATTCCCTGATCTTGACCCTTTCTTATGGTCAGAAACCGTGCTTGGTAAGATGGCCAGTAAGATTGGTAAGCCTCTTTGTGCCGACTTAGCTACTACAACGAAAGCGAAGCTCTCTTTTGCTAGAATTCTAGTAGAAACAGATGTGTCTAAGCCCCTTCCTGACACCATTGTGATTTCAACTCCTTACTGTGAGCATTCTGCTTAGAGAGTGCAGTACGAATGGATACCGTAAGTGTTGTGGTAAACTTGGGCACACCATTGACTCTTGTAAAAGGGAGAAGAAGCAGGCAGTTGTGAAAATCACTGAACCTGTAGTAGAGGTGAAAGATCCTCCTGTACAGGTTGAGGAAAAGAAAGCGGATGACTCACATATTCCATCACCAAATGAATTTTCTTCTGTGAGGAAATCTGCCAAGAGAATCACTCCAAAAGTGGTACGGGAGCCTATTGTCTTGGAAAATGGATTCCAGATGCTTCTAAATGATCAAGGTGAGTGTTCTGAAGTTACTGAAGAGCATGAAGTAGCTTCTAATGAGATTATTGAAGTAGTGGAGCCGCTTCCCCCTGATAAAAATAATGAAAGTCGCTTCATGGAATGTTAGGGGTTTTAATGACCCAATAAAACATAGTGAAGTTAGTGAATTTTTGAAAGAAAATAAGCCGGATATCATGGCGATTCTTGAAACTAGAGTAAAATGGAATAAGGTCTCAAAAATAATTAGAGGAAAGTTTCCTAGTTGGTCTGTAATTCAGAATTACAACTGTCACAATAAGGGGAGAATTTGGATTCTATTCAACCCGTCTACAGTTTCCTTTGTTGTTTCTAGTATGTCTGCTCAGCAGATTACAGGAATATTGCATCACTATCAAACTAATGCAAAGTTTCAGCTAAGTTTTATCTATGGGTTTAATAAGGGATCAGGGAGAATGCAGCTTTGGAATGATCTTGAGGCTCTCTCAACAAGTATCCCTTGGTTAGCTCTTGGGGATTTCAATATTATTAGAAGTGCTGAAGAAAAGTTAGGGACAAATCCACCAGATTTTCAAGACATGTGGGACTTCAATCAATGTCTTCTGAACTGTCGACTGGATGATATGCTTAGTTCAGGTTGTAATTTGACTTGGACGAACAAAAGAGAGCCGAATTCTCGAATATGGTCTAAGTTGGACAGGGTGTTGATTAACCCTGATTGGTCTCAGAATTTCCCTTCATCCTCGGTTGTTTTTTGTGAGCAAGGAATTTATGATCATTCCCCAATTTTGGTGAATGTCTCAACTGAATTGCTTCCCAAAAAGCGTTTTAGTTTCTTAAATTGTTGGTGTGAGCATCCAAAATACTTGGAGACGGTGAAGAAAGCTTGGGATACTAGGATTAATGGCTCTCCTATGTATCGCCTATTTCATAAACTGAAGCAAGTCCGACATGGGCTGTCTAATCTTCATTTAAATAACTACACAAATATATCTCTGCAAGTAAAAGAAGCTAAGGCAGCAATCCTGAACTATCAGAGGCAGATTGCAGTATTTCCTTCTTCTGAGCAGCTGCAGGTGCAGGAGAAAATTCTCATTGAAACCTACATTAAGCTAAAGAAAACTGAGTTAGAAATGCTCAAACAAAAAGCAAAAGTGAAGCATATCCAAATGGCTGATTGCTCTACTAAATATTTCTATGCGAAGATCGCTGAAAGACGAAGCCTGCAGAATATTGGTGTGATTAAGGATGCGGATGGCATTCTGAGAATGGGTTCTTCTGCTGTTTCTGTAGCATTTCAGCAATACTACACCCGAATTCTGGGTAATGCAATCCCAACTACAGGTCTTGAGAGGGATTCTTTTGCTCTTCCTGCTAATGCAACTGCATCCCTTACTGCAGCTATATCAGTTTCTGAAATAAAGAATGCTATTTTTAGCATGGATGATAATAGCAGTCCGGGCTTGGACGGCTTCTCGGCTGGGTTTTTTAAATCTTCTTGGAGCCTCATTAGTGGTGATTTCTGTGCCGCAGTTCTAAGCTTCTTCAAAAGTGGGGAAATGTCTAAACAAGCCAACACTACTCTTGTTTCTCTTATTCCTAAGAAGAAAGATGCAAGTTCGGTAATGGACTATAGGCCAATTTCTTGTTGTACGGTCCTTTATAAAACAATTGCTAAGATACTAGCCTATAGATTGAAGCCAATTCTTCCCTCCCTTGTGGGAGAAGAGCAAGCGGCATTTATCTCGGGCAGGAATCTATTTGATAATACCATGCTCTCACAAGCTTTGGTTAAGGGGTACAATAGGAAATTCTTGACGCCTCGCTGTCTCATTAAGGTAGACATTCGTAAGGCATTCGACTCTCTTCAGTGGTCATTTATAAATCAAATGCTCGAGACTATGGGTATCCCAAGACAGTTCATAAACTGGATAATGGGTTGCATACAGAATCCGTGGTATACATTCAAGATTAATGGTGGAGTTTCTGGGTTTTTTCAGGGAAAAAGTGGAATTCGTCAAGGAGATCCGCTTTCGCCCTATATCTTCGTATTGAGTACGGAAATTCTCTCTAGAGAATTAAGAAATCTTTGTAAGATCCCCCAGGTTTCGTTTCATCCGAAGTGTGGAAGGCTCAATTTGTCTCATCTCATTTTCGCTGATGATCTAATGATTTTTGTTCGTGGCGATCTCCCTTCAGTTATGGCCTGCAAACATATTCTTGACTTATTTGCTCAGAAATCAGGGCTTTCAGCGAATTTAGATAAAACAAATATCTATTTTGGAGGTGTGAATCAGCAGCTTATACTAAATCGGACGGGTTTTGTAACGGGTACATTCCCTTTCAGATACTTAGGGATCCCCCTCACGGATTCTAGACTCAGTATTGATATATTCTCTCCTCTTTTGCTTAAGATACAACACTCAATTCATCACTGGTCAACCAAGTTTCTTTCATATGCGGGTAAAGCTCAATTACTGAACTCAGTGATCTTTGGTCTCGATAATTTCTGGTGCTCGAGTTTACTCCTTCCTATGGCGATCCTTAAATTGATTAACAAGATGTGTAAAGATTTCTTTTGGGGTATTGAACAAGGACAACGCAGATTGGTCTTCAAAAAATGGACTGAACTATGTTCTCCTTGGGATGCAGGAGGGGCGGATATTAAACACCTTCAGACATGGAATCAGGCTTTGCTCGCTAAATGGCTATGGGTCCTCTCAAGTTCTCCCTGTAGCATATGGGGTAAATGGTGTAGAGAGTACATTTTGGGCTCAAACACTATTTGGGACATTACAGCTAAGGAGTTTCATCCAACTAGCTTTAAGCACTGCCTTAAAGTAAGAGATATATTGATTCAGAGATTTGGGACTGCTACATTTGCTCAGAATTTTGTAATGAACTGTGTTCAGAATTCAGTTTTTAAAATCAAGAAAGCTTATGATGTACTTAGGCAGGTTGAGAAGAAACGCTGGAACTCGGTTCTCTCTCTGAATGTCATTATGCCGAGCCATAAGATAATTCTATCTCTAGCAATACAACAGCAGCTGAGCACGGTGGATCAATACTGCAAAAGGGGGTTTCAGGTAATTAATAGATGCAGTTTGTGTGAGAATGCTTTAGAGAATCACCTTCATCTATTCTTTAACTGTCATTTCTCAAAAGAAGTATGGAAGAATGTCCTTCAATGGATGAATTTGGAGTTATATGAGTCCAGTCTGCCTAAGATATTACGTTGGATGCTGACAGCTAGTAAACGAAAGCATTGGAAGATGAGTTGGGTAAAAGTCAGTCTTGCAGCAACTATCTACGCCATTTGGAAGGAGCGTAACAAGCGCATTTTTGTAGATAAGAAAGCTAAAGTAGAAGCTATTGTTTCACAGATTAAATTTTTGGTTATCACTAGATTTTCTAGTTATCGAAATAGTTCAAAGTTTCGTCGAGTAATAGAGGGAATAGAAGCGTAAAGGGATGTGATTATCTAGTGTGGTAGTTTTTTTTTGCAAAGCTTGTAATTTCTTTCACATTGAAATGAAATGATATCTTCCTTGCAAAAAAAAAAAATAATAATAATAATAGTAAGGGAGTGGGTGCCCAGATAGTATCTCGGCTACCCACTAACTTCTTGTAATTTGTTTTCGTTATTAATGCAAGCTCCAGTTGATAAAAAATAATAATAATAATAATAATAATAATAATAATAATAATAATAATAATAATAATATGGCTGCAAATGAGCTTCCTGTTAAGGACAGTAGCTTCCTCACTGCTGCTGTTACTGCCGCTGAAATCAAAAGTGCGGTTTTTAGCATGGATGATAATAGTAGTCCGGGATTGGATGGGTTTTCTGCGGGTTTCTTCAAGTCTTCGTGGGGTATAATCAGTAAAGACTTCTGTGCTGCTGTTCTTAGTTTCTTCAAGAATGGAAAAATGTCTAAGCAAGCTAACACTACTCTTGTTTCTCTAATTCCGAAAAAGAAAGATGCAGGGTCAGTGGTTGATTATAGGCCGATTTCTTGCTGTACGGTCATGTATAAAACTATTGCTAAGATCCTTGCGAATAGGTTGAAGAAAATTCTTCCCTCTCTGGTGGGTGAAGAACAGGCTGTCTTTATCTCGGGTAGAAACTTGTTTGACAATACCATGTTGTCACAAGCGTTGGTGAAGGGATATAAAAGGAAATTCTTAACCCCTCTATGCCTAATCAAAGTTGATATCCGGAAGGCATTTAACTCTCTCCAGTGGTCTTTTATTCGTCAAATGCTCGAGATTACGGGATTTCCAAAGCAGTTTATTACTTGGATAATGGGCTGTATTCAGGATCCTTGGTATACTTTTAAAATCAATGGTGGAGTCGATGGATTTATTCAAGGGAAAAGTGGTATCCGTCAAGGAGACCCTCTCTCACCATATATCTTTGTTTTAAGCATGGAGATTCTCTCGAAAGGCTTACGGACCCTATGCAATATTTCTCAAGTTTCGCCACATCCCAAATGTGGAAGGCTGAATCTGACTCACCTTACCTTTGCGGACGACCTAATGATCTTTGTGCGAGGTGACCTTCCGTCTGTTCTAAGCTGTAAGCAGATTATGGATTCATTTGCTCAGATGTCCGGGCTTGTAGCTAATGTCGAGAAAACCAACATATACTTTGGTGGAGTTGAGAAGGAGGTGCAGCAGCTTATATTGGAACGGACTGGTTTTGTTACTGGTACATTTCCATTCCGATACTTAGGGATACCGCTATCAGATTCTAGACTTAGTATCGATATGTTTTCCCCTCTTTTGATCAAGATACAATCCTCTATTCTCCACTGGTCAACAAAGTTTCTCTCCTATGCGGGTAAAGCCCAATTACTAAATTCAGTGATATTTGGTCTCGATAACTTCTGGTGCTCGAGTTTACTGCTCCTGTTGGCGATACTAAAACAGATTAATAAGGTTTGTAAGGATTTTTTTGGGGGGATCGGGGCTGGTGAGCGTAGGCTGGTCTTCAAGAAATGGGACGAGCTATGTGCTCCTTGGGATGCAGGTGAAGCAAACATCAAACATCTCCAGACCTGGAACCAGGCTCTTCTCGCTAAATGGCTATGGGTTTTTTCAAATCCGCCTACTAGCATCTGGGGAAAGTGGTGTCGGGAATACATTTTGGGCACTTGCACAATCTGGGATGTAACTGTCAAGGAATACCACCCTGCTAGTTTTAAGCACTGTCTTAAAGTTCGGGATATGTTGATTCGGAGATTCGGATCTGCTGTTACTGCTCAGAATTTCATCCTGAACTGTGTCAATAACTCAGTCTTCATGGTTAAGAAGGCATACACAGTCCTAAGACAGACGGGGAGCAAGCGCTGGAACTCAATTCTTTCTCCTAAAGTTACTATGCCGAGCCACAAATTGATTCTATCTCTGGCTATGCAGCATAAATTGGCCACAACGGATCAGTTTTGCAAAAGAGGACTCCTGATAGTTAATCGGTGCAGTCTGTGCGAAAATGCTATGGAGAATCACACCCACCTATTCTTCAAATGTCAGTTTTCTAAGGCAGTCTGGTTGAATGTTATACAATGGATGCACCTGCAGCAAGCTGCATTGGATCTACACAAATTTCTACGGTGGATGCTGTCATCGAATGCCCGACGACATTGGAAGATGATTTGGATCAAGGTCAGTCTTGCAGCCACTGTTTATACCCTTTGGAAGGAGCGTAACAAGCGAATTTTTGTGGGTAAGAAAGCAACTGTCGACGCTTTATTTTCTCAGATCAAATTTTTGGTTACTACTAGATTTGCAAATTATAGAGATAGCAAGAAATTGTATAGAATCATTGAGGCAATGGGTGTTTAAGAGGATAGAGTTACTCTAGTGTGGTAGTTTTTGCAATGTTGTAATTTCTTTCACAATGAAATGAAATGATATCTTCCTTGCAAAAAAAAAAAAAAAATAATAATAATAATAATAATAATAATCAGGCTTTTATCCCACTATTTATATATACATACTCCATTATCAGGCGTTTATTATTCCATCGCCGTTTTCTATCAATAAACTCTCATCCTTTCAATTCAAAAACGTTTCAAACTGCGTTTTTTCTGCGAGTTATGTCGGCGGACCAGACAACTATTAGCTTGAGACCAGGTGGTGGTGGTGCCGGCAGCGGAAATCGAGGTTCCAGGTTTTTTGGACCCCGTTTCGAAACGTCTTATTCTACTGCTTCCTCTGATACTCTGGTAAAAATAGATATTAGAAAAGCTTTTGACTCATTGCAATGGGACTTCACTGCTAAAATGTTGAGAAGTGTGGGGATTCCTGATCAGTTTGCGCGGTGGGTCATGGGATGTATTACTAATCCCTGGTATTCCTTCAAATTAAATGGAGGTATCTCAGGTTTCTTTCAAGGTAAGAGTGGGATTAGACAAGGGGATCCACTCTCACCTTACATCTTTGTCCTAAGTATGGAGGTTCTTTCTAAGTCTCTTAGAACTATATGTCAACAGGATCAAGTGTCCTACCATCCAAAATGTGGTAAACTCAAGCTCACTCACCTTATATTTGCTGATGACTTAATGGTGTTTACTAGGGGAGATGTGCCATCTGTCTATGCTGTCAATTCTGTATTAACCAAATTTGCTGCTCTTTCTGGTTTAAGGCCCAACATTGAGAAAACCTGCATCTACTTTGGAGGGGTGAGTGCACAGGTCCAAAAGGAAATTGTTAATGCTACAGGCTTTACTATTGGAAATTTTCCCTTTAGATATTTGGGGCTGCCTCTTTCAACAGCCCGAATCACTGTGACTTTGTTTGATTCTCTCATACTGAAGGTCCAACATGTTACAAAGCATTGGTCCTCCCATCTTCTCTCTTATGCAGGCAAAGTGCAGCTAATTAACTCAGTAGTGTTTGGAATGGAAAATTTCTGGTGCTCGAGTCTACTTTTACCTAAGACAGTCATCAAAAGCATTAATAAAATGTGCAAAGATTTCTTCTGGGGCATTGTTGGTGAAAAAAGAAGATTGGTCTTTAAGAGTTGGAAGGAGATATGCTCTCCTTTTGATACTGGAGGTTTTGGTATCAAAGATGCTCGCACTTGGAACCTAGCTCTAATGGCTAGATGGATATGGAGCTTAAAGAAATCCTCATCTAATGTCTGGAATCAGTGGTGCATCAACTATGTTTTGGACCAAAATGATATCTGGACTATACAGTCCAAAGATTTTCATTCCATGGGCATTAGAAATATAATTGAAACAAGGGATGAGCTCATTAAACATTTTGGGAATAGTCACTGTTTGAAGATGACTTTGGCTGCTTGTTCCACTGGTGCTAAGTTCTCTGTCAAGAGAATGTACAGCAAGTCACCAGTTATTATGCCTAGTCATAGAATTATCACAAGCATGGCTATTCAGAAGCAATTGGCTACTACAGATCAGCTTGTGAAGAGAGGTTTTCAACTTGCAAGTAGATGTGCTCTTTGTGAAGCAGCTATTGAAGATCATTCCCACCTGTTTTTTGATTGTTCTTTTTCATTGTCAGTCTGGAATGTTGTTCTACAGTGGCTAAGTTTTGATAGGATAAGTACAGGTATTACACAAACACTGAAGTGGATGAACCAAAGAAGTAAACAGAAGCACTGGAAGTTTGTTTGGCTGACTGTCAGTTTTTCTGCTACTGTCTATAGCATTTGGAAGGAACGTACTGGAGCAAAGTCTGAGGCTGAGCATATTTTTGAACATACTAAAGTTCTAGTTATAGCTAGGTTTTTGAAATATAAAACTAATCCTAAATTCAAGAGGATTATAGAAAAGATTGGGGGACTAGCTTGAGCTTGTACATAGTGTGATAGTATTTTTTGCACTAAATGTAATTTCTTTCGCAAATGAAATGAAATGAGGAATTTTCTGCAAAAAAAAATAATAATAAATAATAATAATAATAATAATAATAATAATAATAATAATAATAATAATAATAATAATAATATCTTTTCTCTCTCTAGAGAAGTTTTCTCTCGTTCCCGCCATTAACGACCTTCAAACAATGGGTACAGGAAGAGGGAGGGGAAGACCGCGTAAGAATAAAGCTGCAGATGATGCTCAGGGATCTCAGGAGACTTTGGAGACTAATATTGGACTGAATACTGAACAATTGAAGGAGAATTATGAAGAACCTGTATCTGAGAAACAGGGTATGAACTCCGTTAACGACCTAATTCAAATTGCTTTTCAATCTGCCAAGAAAATTATGATTACGAGTAGTCATGATACTGAACATGGCGATAATGTGATAGTCAATGACTTGGTTAATGATAATCAGCGTATCTTGGAAATACCTAACAATGGTGAAAATAGGGTTTCTTCTGGACCAAGCTTAAAATTGAAAGAAACTGAACTGGGAGCTAGAATTGAGCCTTCTAATCCTAATTCTTGGAGTAGCAAGGCTAAAGATACTAAGATGGGTATGGGATTGCATTTTGATGAAAACAGTGCAAATTCGACAGAAATTGACATTCAGTTTGAGGATTTTGAATTGGAGCTAGGTATGTGGAAAAATACATTGATGGGGAATGTAATTGGGGTGAAACCCACTGTTACCCAGATGATGGATTTTGTGCATAAAAACTGGAATCAAGGAAGTCCTCCTATAGTCAAGTACTTCAAAAAAGGTTGGTTTGCTTTCAGGTTTAAGAATCAGGGGGACATGGATCTTGTTCTAAGGGGAGGACCATGGATGATGGGGAAGAATACCATTGTTTTGAAACAATGGAGTCCTATGTTCTCATTGGAAATGGATATAGTTTCGGTGGTGCCAGACTGGGTTTTGTTCCCAGACTTGGATCCTTACTTGTGGACGGACATTGTTCTTAGTAAAATGGCAAGCAAAGTGGGGGTTCCCATGTTTGTTGATACAAATACAACTTATAAGGAGAGATTATCCTTTGCAAGGGTGTTGGTGGAAGTGGATGTCTCTAAGGAGCTCCCTGATTCTATGGTCATTAATATTCCTATGGTTGGACAGTTGGTTCAACGGATTGATTATGAGTGGGTGCCTTATCACTGTGCTAGTTGTGGTAAACTTGGTCATACTAAGGAGCATTGTAAGAAGGATAAGAAGAAGGTTGTGGTCTCTAAGCCTGTTGCTTAGAGATACACTCCTAAGAAGGTCTCTCAAGGAGGAGGTGGTACCTCAGTTGAGTTAGGACTTGGTCCTCAAGCTTCAACTGTAATGCATTGTGGATCCCTTGAGAAAGAGCCCATTGGAGGCCAGATTATCACTGACTCAGGACCCCGGGAGCTAGGTGACCTTGGGATGGGAGGCTCATTGGAAGCCCAGCAAAGGGCACACTCTGGCTCAGAATGCCTAGGGCTAGGCCAGGCTGCCCTTACTGGTGCCCATGAGTTTACTCCTGTTGCCAGGCACTCAGGAAGCTCTGGGCTAGGTCTTAAGGTGAATGGCTCTAATGCTGGCTATGGTGGTAAGGAGTTGAACAACTCTGTTGGTATTGTTCTTTCTCACAATAGGTTCAATGTGTTGCAAAATGAAGGTGAGATACTGAAGGAGAAGGAGGGTTATGCCTTCCAGTTAGGGGTGGATATTCCTCCTGATATTTTTCCATGATTTTTTCTTCCTGGAATATAAAAGGTGGAAATGAGCCCTACAAACAAGCTGCTGTGTTAGATCTTATTAAGGGCAAGGGGGTTGATATACTTGGTTTACTAGAGACTAGAATTAAAGAGAATAAAGCTCATGATATTATTCGGTGCAAATTCAGTGGATACCTAGTGTTTACCAACTATGGTTTTCATAATAATGGGAGAATTTGGATTATATGTAATCCTAAAACAGTTAAGGTTGATATTTTGGATGTAGGAGAGCAATTTATGCATCTTAGTGTACTGCATTATGCAACTAATACTTCATGTGTAGTGACTTAGGTTTATGGTACGAATGATGCTGTGGGAAGGGGAGCTCTTTGGTCAAAACTAGAAGGATGGGCTACTGGTTTGGCTAATTGGCTTGTCATGGGTGACTTCAATATTATTAGGTCAGGGGAGGAGAAAATTGGTGGAGCTGATCCTGACTTGAATGATATAAATGAGTTTAATGATTGTATTGTTGGATGTGGGTTGCAGGATTTGGTTGGTCAAGGTTGTGAGTTCACTTGGACTAACAAGCAAGACCCCTTATCTAGAGTTTGGACTAAATTGGATAGAGCCCTAATCAATCTCCATTGGGCTTCTAGTTTTCCAGATTCTTTTGCCCAATATTTGAATTCTGGTGTGTCTGACCACTCACCTGTTTTGGTAACAGTCTTCTTGGCTGCTAAACATTCAAGAAGGTTTAGCTTCCTTAATTGTTGGACTAAGCATCATTTGTATCAGGAAATTGTGGCCAAAGCTTGGAGCAAAAAAAAATTTGGTACTGAAGGTTATAAGCTCTTTCAAAAACTGAAACATGTTAAGGTTGGGCTTCAAGACTTGCATAGATCTAGTTTTTCAAATATAAAAAGGCGTATTACTGATTTAGATAAAGAGTTGGATGATTGTCAATCTGAGTTGAGGAATTCTCCCTTTTCTGATGAGCTTATTCAAAAAGAGAGAACTATTGCAGCAAAGTGCATTAATATGAAAAGGGCTGAGATAAGTATTTTGCAACAGAGAGCTAAGATGGACAGCATAAATTTGGATGATCAGGCTACTTCTTATTTTTCATGCTAGGGTTAAAGAAAGAAGGATGCAGCAAGTGATTGGTGTTATCACTGACCATGAAGGGAATGTTAGGGAAGGTGTACAGGAGGTTGCTTTAGGGTTTGTTGACTATTATAAAAAGCTTTTGGGTGAGGAAACTGTAGTTCAGGCTCTAGATAAGCACACCCTTTATTCTGGTGAACTTGTGCATAGCTCGGATTGGCAGAGTTTGCTTTGTCTTCCTAATGAGGAGGAGATCAGGAGAACAGTCTTCTCAATGGGGGCTGGGAAAAGCCCAGGACCTGATGGTTTCTCTGCAGGGTTTTTCCAGTCTTCTTGGCATATTGTGAAAGAAGATTTTTGTAAAGCTGTATTGGAATTTTTTCAGAAGGGGAAAATGGTAAAACAGGCTAATACAACCATTATTTCACTCATACCTAAGAAGCAGGTCTGTAATTCTGTGCTTGATTTTAGGCCTATCTCGTGCTGTTCTGTTTTATATAAAACAATCAGTAAGCTAATAGCTAATAGACTCAAGAGGGTGATTCATAAGTTGGTTGGACCTGAGCAAGGGGCATTCATTAATGATAGGAGCATTCATGATAAAATTGCACTATCTCAATGCTTGATTTAAGGATATAGCAAGAAGTATCTTTCTCCTAGGTGTTTGATGAAAGTTGACCTTAGGAAGGCCTTTGATTCTTTACAATGGTCTTTTCTGGAGGATATGTTGGTTGGCTTAAATTTTCCTAAACAATTTATTAATTGGGTGCTTGCTTTTATGGTTAATGGGGGTGTGTATGGCTTCTTTAAAGGGAAAAGTGGGGTAAGGCAGGGTGATCCTTTATCCCCTTACCTATTTGTTTTGAGTATGGAGATGTTGTCTCGAAGATTGAGGATGGTTGGTTATGGTTCTCAGGTCTCTTATCACCCGAAGTGCAGTAAGCTAGGGTTGAATCATTTGGTTTTTGCTGATGATTTGATGGTTTTTATGAGAGGTGATGTTCCTTCGGTGGTGACTGTTTTGAGAGCTCTTGAGAATTTTGCTCAAGAGACTGGACTGTTTGCTAATAAGGAGAAATCAGATATATATTTTGGAGGAATAGACAAGACTGTTAAGGATCAGATTCTGCAGATTACAGGGTTTCATGAAGGCTCTTTTCCCTGTCGATATCTGGGATTGCCTCTGAATGATGTGACCAATCGCTTAGAGCATTTTATTGGGTTGATTGACAAAATTCAGGGGCGCATAGGAAGTTGGTCTGCTAATGCGCTTTCCTTTGCTGGCAGGACACAGTTGCTAAATTCGGTTATCTTTGGTTTGTTGTCTTACTGGTTGGCAAATTCTTTGATACCACAGAATGTTCTTCTTTGTATTACAAAGCTCTGTAGAAATTATTTTTGGACTGGCTCACTTGTTAGAAGAGGAATGATCTTTAAAAGTTGGGATAGCATTTGCCTTCCTTGTAATGAAGGTGGATTTAACATAAAGGACATGCGTGCTTGGAACAAAGCTCTACTGTGTGCTAAACTTTGGGAACTCACTCAAGATGGTAAAGGTCTTTGGCATTTATGGATTAAGAGTTATGTCCTTGGTCCTAGGACTATTTGGGAGGTTCATAAGAAGGAATGGTTTACTGCTTCTATTAAGAGTATATTAGTGATAAGGGATGAGATCTTAAATGTTGAGCAAATTGTTATGAATGTTGTATAGCTTATTCAGATCTGGGTGTCTCAAGGAAAGTTCCACACTGCAAAGGCTTATGAGTGGTTTAGACGAAAAGGGGAAAAGCAGAGATGGTTGACAGGGTTACAGGGAATGCAGGTCCTTCCTAAGCATGTTGTGGTTGCTTCTTTAGCCTGCTAGGGTAAGCTTGCGACTCAGGATGCTATTCAGAAAAGGGGAGTTCTACTGGTTAATCGTTGCCCTTTATGTGCGTCTGCTTTAGAGGATCATGAGCATTTGTTTTTCTCTTGTGATTATTCAAAAGAAGTTTGGCAAGGTCTCCTTCATTGGATGGATGTTAGAGGACGAAGTAATGGGCTGCTTACGGAGTTGAAATGGGGTGTTCATAGACAACATAGGAGGCATTGGAAGCAAGCTTGGTTCAGATCCTGTCTTGTTGCTGCTACTCATCATATATGGATGGAGAGGAATAGGAGACTCTTTAATGATGATAGTAGACCGTTTACAGTTCTATTGAAAATGATAAAGTTTGAAGTGTTTGTTAAGGTGAGATATTCTTGTATGGATATAAGCAGGATAGTTTTGGTTAATTAGATGTATTTGTACATTGTAGGGGATATACTTTGTAAGATCTAGTCTCCCTCATTTACCCTATTATGGATGAATAAAGGAGTCATAGCATTTGTTTTTCTCCTGTGTTTATACAAGTTTCTGAACTGAGTTTTTACACTTACTATAAATATATAATCCAATCAGCATAAATCGAATTAATCTCTCTCCTCTCTCTCTCTAGAGGAAGCTTCCTCTCTGGCGATCATTGATTGTGATGTAGAAATCGACGGTCGGCACGGGACGGGGTCGAGGGAGACCACGCAAACACAAAGAATCAGATAGGTATGATCAAGGTGATTCTATTAGTACTGGCTCGGGTACAACTGAGGCAGGGGAGGAGCATCAATTGCAGGAACATGATAAGGATATTCAACCACAGGGGAGTCATAATGTAAACGATCTAATTGATCTAGCGCTACAAACAGTTCTGAATTCTGGAAAGGAGAAGGCATCTGGGGAAGCAAAACGCACTGAAACTCAGGAAGGAATGACGGCTAAAAATGGCGGGACAGGTAATGGAACAGTTTTACACAGTTTGAATTCTGAAGCTGGTAGAGAGGCTAGTAATGAAGGGGAACGTAACAATATGCTAACTTCTGGAAAGGATACTGGTCAAGTAGCTGGCCAGAATCCATGGGTAGGAAAGGCAAAAGAACAGAAGAAAGGAATGGGATTATTTTTTGATGAAATAAGTGCAAATGTTGAGGAAATTGATATTGAGATAAAGGATTTTGAGGATGAATTGAAACTTTGGAATTTCACATTAATGGGGAATGTCATTGGAGCAAAGCCTACATTGAAGCAAATGACGGATTTTGCTCAAAAATTCTGGAACAATGTTTATCCAGTGGTTCAATACTTCAAGAGAGGCTGGTTTTCTTTCAGATTCAGGAATAAGGAGGATATGGATCAGGTTTTACGTGGAGGTCCATGGCATATGGGTCGTAACACACTAATCTTGAAGCAATGGAGTCCTTTATTCTCACAGGAAATGGATCGAATTTCTGTTGTACCAGTATGGGTGATCTTCCCTGATTTAGACCCCTACTTGTGGTCTGATCAGGTGCTTAGCAAGATGGCAAGCAAAGTAGGGTCGCCATTGTATGCTGATATAACCACAACCTACAAGGAACGATTATCATTCGCGAGAGTTATGGTGGAAGTTGATGTCTCGAAGGATTTGCCCCAATCAATCAAATTGAATATCCCTTTGTTGGGGAAATCTGTCCAATAGATTGATTACGAATGGGTTCCTTACTACTGCAATTCTTGTGGTAAGTTGGGTCACATTCAAAGCACTTGTAAGAAAGAAAAGGCAAAGAAAACAGGAGAAGGAGGAACCTCTTTGAGGTATACTCCAAAGAAGGGGAACTCCCAGGGGTTAGGTGGTACCTCAGAGGAACGAGTGAATGATCATCCGAACTCTGTAATGCATCAAGGACCCCCTGGGAAAGAGTCGGATGGAGGCCTGATTATCACTGGATCAGGACCCGAGGAGTTAGGCGGTACCTCAGCAGAGTTAAGACCACCTCAAAGACAGGGAGTAAATGTAGCTGACTCAGAATGCCATGGGCTAGGTCAAGCTATTCACACTGATCTTGAGGAGGGTTTTACTCATGTTGTAAGGCGTCAAGGATACTCCGGGGTAGGCCTTAAGGTTAAAGGCTCCACTCCAGACTATGGGTTGAATGAGGGGACTGAAAAGCTAATTTTGCTGCATACTCCAAATCGGTATGCAATCTTGCAGCCTGGTGAGGAGAATATAGCACGGAATATGACTGTGGAGGAACTCTTTCCTGTAGTAGGGGATGCAATACCTCCGGATAAGCAATGATTATCAGCACATGGAATATAAGAGGAGGGAATGAGCCTTATAAACATAATGAAGTTGTTCAGCTTATGAAGGCTAGAGGAATAAACATGATGGGGTTACTGGAAACTCGTATTAAGGAATCTAAAGCTATGCAAATAATCAATAGTAAGTTTCGAGATTATACTGTTAAGTGTAATTATAAGTCTCATTATAATGGTAGGATTTGGACTATATGGAATCCAAATACAGTAAGGGTTTCTGTAATTATGGAGCATGAGCAATTTATGCATTGTAGGGTTCTTTCTTATGCTACTGGTAGAGAATGTTTTATTACTATAGTCTATGGGTTCAACGAGGCTAGTAGAAGAGAGGAGTTATGGGATCAGTTGTCTAAGATAAGCAGTGGGATTACAAATTGGATTGTTCTTGGAGATTTCAATATAATCAGGAATGTCGAGGAAAAAATTGGTGGTTCTATGCCAGATGAAGCTGATATGGAGGCCTTTAATGATTCTATCTTTCACTGTGGTCTTCAGGAATTAAGGGGGCAAGGTTGTGAGTTCACTTGGACTAATATCCAGGATCCTACTTCGAGGGTTTATTCTAGGCTTGATAGAGCCTTGATTAATGATAAGTGGGCTACTGAATTCCCTAACTCTAATGCTCAATACCTATTGGCTGGGGTCTTTGACCACTCGCCAATTTTGGTTACAGTAATACTTGAGGATAAAGTTAAGCGGAGATTTAGTTTTCTTAATTGTTGGATTGCTCATCCACATTTTCTTGACACTGTCAAGCAGGCTTGGAATATTAAGGTTCGTGGAACAGCAGGATTCTGTTTATTTGCTAAACTTAAACAGGTCAAGGGGGCCCTAAAATTGATGCATAGGAAGAATTATTCTAATATCAGGAAGAGAATCCTGGAATTAGATGCTGAACTAGAGAATTGTCAATTGCGTTTGCAGATGAATCCTATGGATGCTATGCTAATTCAGGAAGAAAGGAAGATACAGATAGAGGGGAAAGCATTAAAACAGGCTGAAATTTGTATTTTAAAGCAACGAGCTAAGATGGAGAGTATTGCATTGGATGATGATTCAACTAAATTTTCTCATTCCAGGCTGCAAGAACGCCGACAGCAGCAGATTGTGGGAGAAATTCAGGACATCCATGGCAAGCAACGAAGGGGAATTCACGATGTTGCTAGTGGGTTTGTTGAGTATTATACTACACTATTGGGAACACGAACTGAAACTTCAGATTTAGGGGATTTGCAAGGTCCAAAAGTTAAGAAGGAGGATTGGGAGGCTCTTACAGCTCTTCCTTCTGAAGAGGAGATTAAAAATGTAGTATTTTCAATTGGAGTTGATAGAAGTCCGGGCCCAGATGGGTTTTCATCTGGGTTCTTCCAGGCAACTTGGTCGATTATTAAGAAGGATTTTAATGCAGCTGTTTGGGAATTTTTCAGGAAGGGTAGATTGATTAAGCAGGCTAATACAACGTTGATCACCTTGATTCCTAAGAAGGCAACTTATCTTTCTGTGCTCGATTACCGGCCAATTTCCTGTTGCTCTGTCCTATATAAAACTATAACAAAGATTCTAACTCATAGGATGCAGTTGGTCATACATGAAGTTGTGGGCCCAGAACAAGCGGCGTTTGTTCAAGGGCGCAACATTCATGAGAACATTGCCTTGTCACAGCTCTTAGTTAAGGGTTATGGGCGTAAGTATTTAACCCGTAGATGCCTAATGAAGATCGATCTACGCAAGGCGTTTGATTCGTTGCAATGGGACTTTATTGAGGCAATGTTATTGGAATTCAATTTTCCAATCCAACTAATTGGATGGATCAAAGGATGCATTACAGGTTCTTGGTTTTCAATTAAGATGAATGGTGCTTCTCATGGATTCTTTAAGGGTCAAAGTGGAATTAGACAAGGAGACCCCTTGTCTCCTTACCTATTTGTTTTGAGTATGGAAGTGTTATCAAGATATCTAAGAAGTATGATTGGGAAGCCACAAGTTTCTTTTCACCCTAAATGTAAGAGGATAGGATTGAATCATCTTATTTTTGCGGACGATCTTATGATTTTTGTTAGGGGTGATGTGCCATCAGTTATGGCAGCTTTGCAGGAGCTGGACAGATTTGCCAAAGTTTATGGGCTTCATGTAAATAGAGATAAGACGGATATATACTTTGGCGGGGTAAAAGTGGAGTTTCAGCATGAAATATTGCAGGCTACTAGGTTTAAACAGGGCACATTTCCTTGTAGGTATTTAGGGTTGCCTTTAAATGATACTAACAATCGACTGCTGCATTATAATGGACTTACTACTGCAGTTCAGAATGTCCTTAGTCACTGGTCATCTAGGTGTTTATCGTATGCAGGCCGTGTTCAGATAATCAATTTTATGCATTTTGGTATTCTGAACTACTGGTGTAATAATGCTCTTTTACCTGGGAATGTCCGTTTAAAGTTAATTCAGCTTTGTCGACGGTATTTCTGGTCAGGAGGGAAGGATGATCGAGGCACCTACTAGAAGAGTTGGGAGAGTATGTGTACCACTTGGGAGGAGGGAGGATTTAACATTAAAGACATTTTGGCTTGGAACAAAGCTTTAATCTGTCATTGGCTGTGGAAAATTCTTACTGAAGGGGGCGGGATTTGGGGTAAATGGGTGCGTAGCTACATCCTGAACGGGCAAACTATATGGGACATTCGGAAGCAGGATAGATATACCTCTTGTATCAATAGTATGCTGCAGGTACGAGATGAAATCAGGGAGAAAGAAGGGATTGCTGAAGCAACTGCAGCTCGTGTCCAAAGTTGGCACAATCTGCAGGGGTATAAAGTCGGGGATGCGTATGAATGGTTCAGGAAGAAGGCTCCTGTGTGTAGCTGGCTGAAGGTTCTTAAGGGACCTCATGTAATTCCTAAACACGGGATTATCGCTTCTTTGGCTAGTCAATGGAAGCTTGCTACTATAGATAAGATGAGGATGAGAGGTATAATTATTACTAATAGATGTGTTTTGTGTAAGGAGGATAATGAAAGCCATGCTCATCTTTTCTTCAATTGCAATTATGCACGGGAGATATGGATCGAATTCAAAACATGGTTGGAAATGACAGGAAGATCAAATAACTTGAGGGAAGAGCTGAAGTGGGCTGCTACAAGACGGAGAAGGAAGCATTGGAAACATGATTGGTACTGTAGTGCTTTAGGGGCTGCTGTTTACAGAATTTGGATGGAACGTAATATGAGAATTTTTGTTAGGGATGAGAGGCCTTGTAAATCCATAGTTAAGCAAATCATGTTTGAAGTTTTAGTCCGTCTTAAGAATAGGAGATTGGAGACTAATAGCTTATCTTATTACTGTTTTGTTTTGATAGGGATTATACTTTTTTGTAAGGCTAGTCTCTTTTTTTGCCCTTCATGGATGAATAAGAGTCATAAATTTTCTTGCAAAAAAAAAATCATAATAATAATAATAATAATAATAATAATAATCATAATCATCATAATCATAATAATAATCATAATCATAATCATAATCATAATCATAATAATAATCATAATCATAATAATAATAATAATAATAATAATAATAATAATAATAATAATAATAATAATAATAATAATAATAATAATAATAATAATAATAATAATAATAATAATAATAATAATAATAATAATAATAATAATAATAATAATAATAATAATAATAATAATAATAATAATAATAATTGGGTCACACAAAACCTAATTGTAAGTGGGAGAAGAAGAAGGGTGTTCTAGTTCCTGAACAGCCTAAGAAACAAATGTGATATACTCCTAAAAAGACGGACTCCCAGGGGTTAGGTGGTACCTGAGTGGGGAAGGAAATTGTTCCTCCCATTATCACTGAAATGCATCAAGGATCCCCTGGGAAAGAGCCCATTGGAGGCCTGATTATCACTGGCTCAGGACCCCAATTGCTAGGCGGTATCTCAGTAGGTTTGAACCAGGGGAATGAACTACAGGATAAGCTTACTGACTCAGGATGCCAAGGGCTAGGTCAGGCTTTGTTCTCTAGTTCAGACACCGGTTTCACCCCTATTGTAAGGCGTCAAGGATGCATTGGGTTAGGCCCTAAGGTGAAAGGCTCTAGTGTTGGCTTAGAGAAGAAGAGTGGTGAGGATGAAAAAGGGGAAAAAGTATTGTCACACAATAGATATGAAATTCTGCAATCGGATGATGAGCATCTCAGTGAGGATGATAATGCCTCAATAGTGGACTTTCACAATGATATCCCCCTGCCATGATAGTTGCATCATGGAACATACGAGGTGGAAACGAACCCCTAAAGCAAACTAAAGTTCTGAGCATTATGAGGGGTAGAGGGATTGATATTTTGGGTCTCTTAGAAACTAGAATTAAGGAGAAAAAATCTGGAGCTATTATTAGAGGTAGATTTGCTAGATATGAGGTTAGATGCAATTATGAAAGTCATTACAATGGTCGTATATGGGTTGTGTGGAATCCTAGTACAGTGGGTGTAGATATCCAACTTGTGCATAGCCAGTTTATACACAGTAAGGTACATCATTTTGCTTCCGGAAAGGTTTTTTATGTCACTATGGTTTATGGTTACAATGATGCTAGGGGTAGAGATGATCTTTGGAATAAACTGCAGCAGCTTAGTCAATCTGTTAAAGGTTGGATTGTGTTAGGAGACTTCAATATAGTTCGAAATGATGAGGAAAAAATAGGAGGTACGGCTCTTGATATTAATGATATGGCTGATTTCAACAATTTTATATCTAATAGTGGGTTGCAAGAGCTTGTTGGCCAAGGAAGTGAGTTCACTTGGACTAATAAGCACGATCATAGCTCCAGAGTTTGGACGAAACTGGATAGGGCGCTTATAGATCATCAATGGGTGGATTTATTTCCTAACTCTTTTGCTAATTATTTGCCTGCGGGGGTTTCCGATCATTCACCGGTTTTGGTGACCTTATTAAAGGAGGATAGGATTAAGAAAAGATTTAGTTTCCTTAACTGTTGGACCAAGCATCCTCTATATCATCAAACAATTGAGAAGGCGTGGGGTGCTAAGGTGTTCGGGACTGCGGGTTTTAAGTTCTTCACTAAACTTAAAAAGGCCAAACTTGCTCTAAAGGAGCTTCATAAGCAGAGTTTCACAGGTATTGCAGGAAGAATAAGTACGTTTCAAAGTGATTTGGAGGGCTGTCAGGAACAACTGCAGGCTTCCCCAAATTCTAGGGATTATCAGGACAAGGAAAAGTATTTATTGGCTCAGTATCAGACCTTGAAGAAGGCTGAATTAAGTATACTACAGCAACGGGCTAAGATGGAAAAAATAGCATTAGATGATGATGCTACCTCCTATTTTCATTCTAGAATTAAGGAAAGACGACAACAGCAAGTTATAGGAGCTATTAAGGATGCTAATGGTGTTTTAAGAGAGGGAAAAGTTGAAGTAGCAGAAGGGTTCCTTCATTATTATAAAGAGCTACTTGGTACAGCAAAGCATGTGGAACCTATAGAGTGCGGACTGTTTCAGAAGGGGAATATAGTTCCTATCTCAAGTTGGGATGACCTTCTGACTATTCCTGATGAGGAGGAAGTTCGACAGTGTGTTTTCTCTATGGATTCGGATAAGAGCCCCGGACCGGATGGTTTCTCAGCGGGTTTTTTCAAAGCTTCTTGGAGAACGATTAAGCATGATTTTTATGATGCTATTAGAGAATTCTTTCAGAAAGGGAAATTATTAAAGCAAGCTAATACAACTCTTATCTCACTTATTCCTAAGAAGAAAATTTGTCAATCGGTAATGGATTATAGGCCTATTTCATGTTGTTCTGTCTTTTATAAGACTATTAGTAAACTCTTGACTCATAGGCTGCAGCGAGTGTTACCTGATCTTATAGGACCAGAACAGGCAGCATTCTTACGAGATCGAAATATTCATGAGAACATTGCTTTGTCTCAAAATCTAATTAAGGGCTATGGTAGGAAGTTCCTAACTCCAAGATGCTTGATGAAAATTGATTTGAGGAAGGCTTTCGATTCTCTACAATGGGATTTCTTAAGTAATTTGCTTGAAGGGCTTAATTTTCCTAAGCAATTTATTGGATTGTTGCAAGCTTGCTTTAAGGGGTCATGGTTCTCTCTTAAGATAAACGGTGAATTAGTTGGATTTTTCAAGGGTAAAAGTGGGGTGAGACAAGGTGATCCCTTATCACCCTATCTCTTTGTGCTAAGTATGGAGATATTGTCTAGAAGGCTAAGGAGGATTAATGATGAGTTTCAAGTATCTTTCCATCCAAAGTGCAGGAAGCTTAACCTCAATCATCTCATATTTGCGGATGATCTCATGATTTTTATGAGAGGGGATGTACCCTCAGTGGAAGCTGCTATACGGGCTTTAGACAAGTTTGGTAGAGAGGCAGGTTTGATAGCTAACAAAGACAAAACTAATATATTCTTTGGGGGTGTGCATAGAGAGATACAGGACCTTATTCTTGCTGCTATAGGATTTGCGCATAGTAGCTTTCCTTGTAGATATTTGGGTATTCCATTAAATGATATTGGGAATAAACTGGAGCACTATATGGGGCTGGTGCATAGAATTCAGAATGTTATCCATTCTTGGTCCAGTCGCTGTCTTACTTATGCTGGTCGGATCCAACTTCTCAACTCGGTCATATTTGGTGTCTTGAATTATTGGTGTGCTAATGCTCTGATTCCGGCTAATGTCTTAGTTATGATTAACAAGATTTGCCAAAGTTTTTTCTGGACAGGACAAGCTAATAGCAAGCATATGATTTATAAGAGCTGGTCAAGTATTTGTTCTCCTTGGGAAGAGGGTGGATTCCAATTGAAGGACATTAGGGCTTGGAATAAGACGCTAATCTGTAATTGGCTTTAGAAGTTGAATGGGACTGGAGAGGGGTTGTGGAGTTCCTGGATTCGGGCTTATATACTTGGGTCTCAATCGATTTGGCAGGTTCAAGCGAAGGAGAGGTTTACTGCTAGCTTCAGGAGCGTTATTAAAGTTAGGGATGAAATTATTCAAGGGGAAGGATCAATTGATAACGCTAGGGAATTGCTGAAATGCTGGACTGTTAATGGGAGATTTGCAGGTAATAGAGCTTATGAATGGTTCCGAACAAAGCATAGATCAATGCACTGGTTAAAGGGACTGAAAAATCGGGCGGTTGTGCCCAAACACGGGATCATTGCATCATTAGCAAGCCAAGGAAAGTTGGTGACTATTGATAATATGCAAAGAAGAGGAATGTACATTCCTAATAGATGTGTTTTATGTAAGAATAATGCAGAAACGCATAAACATATGTTCTTTGAGTGCAGCTATGCGAAGCAATTTTGGAAATCTATACTGCAATGGGTAGAGATTCATGGCAGAAGCTATAACTTGATTGCAGAATTGCGATGGAGTTCGAGAAGGAAAGCAAGGAAACACTGGAAGTGGGAATGGTACATTGCTGTTATTGCTGCTGCAGTATATTACTTGTGGATAGAAAGGAACGCAAGGGTGTTTGCTAATCAGCATAGATCGAGTGATTCTCTTTTTAAGCATCTAAAGTTTGAGGTTTTTGCTAGATTGAAAAGTCGACAAATTTGTATAGGAAAAATATAGAGATGTTCATAGTTACGGTTCTATAGAGGATAGTTTTTGTAAGACTAGTCTCTTTTGTTTGCCCAAAGTTGGATGAATAAAGGAGTCATAACCTTTCTTGCAAAAAAATTAAAATAAAAAATAAAAAAAAAATAAAAAAAAATAAAATAATAATAATAATAATAATAATAATTGCTTCTCTCTCTACGTTCTAGAGAAAGATTTCTCTCTCAAATGCGATTCACTTCTGATCGTCGGCGATGACGGGGACAGGGCGAGGGAGAGGGAGGCCACGAAAGGTACGATTTGAGCGGAAGGAAGAACAATCAAAGGAACCAGTTGATGGGGATACTGGAAGTAAGGATGACGATCAGCTGGAAACTCGAACTCCGGCGAAGGGGGGTCTTATCAATGATATTATTCTTTAGGCTTTTCAATCAGCTTCGGCGATGGTCTCAGGGGGGACGCGAGAATCTGGGCAAACTAAGGCTAATGGAGCTGAAACTCCGGCGGCAGTGGCATCATCGGAAACCAGAGGATCGGCTCCTACTGGTGATAAAGGGTCTCCCTCCATAATGGGAGCTGGAAAAGGTGTTGAAGATGTTGCACCATGGGCATCTAAAGTCAAGGAAAAAAAATTGGGGATGGAATTACATTTTGTTGAAGAGAGTACGTTTCACACGGAGATTGATATACATGTTGATGATTTTGCAGATGAACTGGGATTGTGGAAGCACACGCTTATGGGTAACATAATCGGTGCTCGCCCAACCTTGAAGAATATGGAGGATTGTTTGCAAAGATATTGGAATCAGGTTCGTTCTCCGGTAGTTCAGTACTATAAACGAGGATGGTTTTCATTTCGTTTTTGTTCTCAGGCGGACGTGGATACTATTTTGAAGGGAGGACCATGGCTGGTTGGTCAAAACACTCTAATTCTTAAGCAATGGAGCCCAGT
Source organism: Agrostemma githago (assembly GCA_958450325.1). Lineage (NCBI taxonomy): Eukaryota > Viridiplantae > Streptophyta > Magnoliopsida > Caryophyllales > Caryophyllaceae > Agrostemma > Agrostemma githago. The sequence goes on along the minus strand of OY288258.1, from coordinate 53,889,063 downwards.
TTTTTCTCAGGAAATGGATCGAGTGTCAATAGTGCCGGTTTGGGTTTTGTTTCTGGACTTAGATCCCTACCTTTGGTCTGCTTCAGTACTGAGCAAAATAGCGAGCAAAATAGGGAGACCTATGTTTGCTGATACTACCACGACCTATAAGGAGAAGCTTTCTTTTGCCAGGGTTCTAGTTGAGGTTGATGTCTCTCAGGAATTACCTGAAGCTGTAGTTCTTAATGTTCCAATGCTTGGTCAATCAGTTCAGCGTGTGGACTACGAATGGTTACCTTATTACTGTTCAGGGTGTGGAAAGCTTGGCCACACAAAGTCAAAGTGCAAAAAAGAGAAAAAGAAGGAGCAAGTAGTTAATACTGCCCCTGCTACTCGATACACACCAAAGAAGAATGTGGACCCTCAGAGGGGAGGTGGTACCTCAGTTGGGAAGGATGTGGAGCCTCCTATCCCGACTGTAATGCATCGTGGAACCTCTGAGGAAGAGCTTGCTGGAGGCCTCTGTATCACCGGCTCAGGACCCCAGGCACTAGGTGCCCTTGATGCTGGAGACCAAGCACCGGGTCAGGAGGCTGTAGTGGGGATACTGACCTCCTTTGACTCGAGTGTTGGCTTCACTCCGGTTCAAAGGCGCTCAGGATGTGCTGGGCAAGGCCAGATGGTGACAGGATCTGGCTCAAGCTGTAAGGGAGGTTTGGAGACTATTTTGCAAGTAGTTACTCCAAATAGGTATGAAGTCTTGGAGGATATTACTGAGTTTCAGGAGGAATTGGATGGGAATCTGCCTCCTGATAAGGAGACTGTTCCGCCTGATATACCATAATGATTTTTTCCTCTTGGAATATTAGGGGAGGTAATGAGCCCTTCAAACAAAATGCTGTGTTAAATCTTATAAGGGATAGGGGTATTGATGTTCTTGGTCTCTTGGAAACTAGAATCAAGGAAAATAAGGCTAAGAAAATAATTGCTAATAAATTTGGCAAGTTTAAGGTTTTTTGTAATTATAGTAGTCATTATAATGGCCGAATTTGGGTTGTTTGGAATCCTTCTACTGTTTCGTTGACAGTTCTAAGTTCCACTTCTCAGTTAGTTCATTGTCTGATTCATCATTTTGGTTCAAACAATTCTAGCTTAGTCACTTTTGTGTATGGCTTTAATGATGCTGCTAGTAGGTTGGAATTGTGGGATAATCTCGTAGGTTTTTGTCCTGGTTCAAATACCTGGATAGTATTGGGGGACTTTAATATTGTTCGCTCTAGAGATGAGAAGGTTTGGGGGGGCTATTCCTGTTGATAGGGAGATGGAAGAGTTCAACTCTTGCATTGTTGATTGTGGCCTTGTGGATCTTAATGGTCAAGGATGTGAGTTCACGTGGACTAACAAACAGGATACTATAGATAAGGTTTGGAGCAAACTTGATAGAGCTTTGGTTAACTCTCAATGGTTGGCTGATTTTTCTGATTCTTTTGCTCACTTTATGGCAGCGGGAGTTTCTGACCATTCTCCAGTTGTTGTTCAGGCTTGTTTAGGAGCAAAAATTGGTCGAAGGTTTAATTTTCTCAATTGTTGGGTTGATCATCCTTCTTATTCTGAGTTAGTTGCTGCTGCTTGGGGGAAGAAAGTCTATGGGACCAAAGGGTTTATTCTTTTTGGCAAACTAAAGAATGTTAAGGAGGCTTTGAAAAGATTACATAGGAATTCTTATTCTAGCATTGGGGGGAGAATTGATGAGGTACGGCAGGATTTGGAAACCTGCCAATATCAGTTGCAGGACACTCCTTTCTCTGCTAATCTTTTTCAGAAAGAACAGGACCTACAAGCAAAGTTAATCAGTCTTCAAAAGGCTGAGATTAGCATCTTTTCGCAAAGGGCAAAGATGGAGAGTATCACTAGTGCTGATGCTGGTACAGCCTATTTTCATGCCAGAGTTAAAGAAAGGCATTTGCAGCAGGTAATTGGGTCCATCACTGATCATAGGGGGTGTAATAAAATTGGGCCAACTGAAGTTGCTCAGGGGTTCTTGGATTTTTATCAATCCTTATTGGGAAAGGAAATAGCAGTTCATAATATTGACCCTGCCTTATTCAATATTGGGACGGTCATTAAGGAGGAAGATTGGAGGAATTTGCTTGTTTTTCCTGATGAAAGGGAGATTAAATCGGTAGTTTTTTCTATGGGATCTGGTAAGAGTCCAAGTCCTGATGGTTTTTCTGCAGGTTTTTTCAAATCTTCATGGGAGCTGATTAAAAAGGATTTTTGTGCTGCTGTTCTCGAATTTTTTGTCAAGTCTAAGATGATTAAGCAAGCTAACACAACTATGATAGCCTTGATCCCTAAGAAGAAGACTTGTAGTACTGTTATGGACTACAGACCTATTTCATGTTGTTCTATTCTGTATAAAACTATTAGTAAGATCTTGGTTAATAGGCTGCAGGGTGTCTTGGATGACCTAATTGGTTGGGAGCAGGCTGCTTTCATTAAAGGAAGAAGTATACAGGACAATATTGCTCTTTCTCAGTCCTTGGTTAAAGGGTATAGTAGAAAATTCTTGTCTCCTAGATGCTTGATGAAAATTGATTTGAGGAAGGCTTTTGATTCGGTTCAGTGGAAGTTTATTCGGCAGATGCTTGAGGGCTTTCACTTTCCTCCTAAATTTATTGGTTGGGTGATGGAGTGTATTCAAGGCTCCTGGTTTTCGTTGAAAATTAATGGTGCGGCTCATGGGTTTTTTAAGGGACGAGGTGGTGTGAGGCAAGGAGATCCTCTTTCTCCTTACCTTTTTGTCCTTAGTATGGAGGTGTTGTCTAAGCGTCTTAGGCTTATTGGGTCTGAGCCTCAGGTTTCCTTTCACCCAAAGTGTAGGAAACTGAGACTTAATCATCTGATTTTCGCAGACGACCTTATGATTTTTATGAGAGGAGATTCTCCTTCTGTTAAAGCTGCTACCAGGGCTCTTGATGAATTCGCCCTAGATACTGGACTATATGCAAACAGGGATAAATCAGAGATATTTTTTGGTGGAGTCAATCCTGAGGTGCGTGATCTCATTTTACATGAAACTGGTTTTTCTTTGGGACATTTCCCTTGTAGGTACCTCGGATTGCCCTTAAATGATGTTGTTAACAGAATGGAGCACTATACTTTTGAGCAAGGTTGAAGGGATTATTAGACGATGGTCAGCTTTTACTTTGACTTATACGGGTAGAATTCAGTTGATTAACTCAGTTATTGCTGGTATTTTTAGTTTTTGGGCTGCAAATGCTCTGATTCCAGGAAATGTTATGGACAGAATTGTAAGGCTATGTCGAAATTTTTTCTGGACGGGGATGAATATCAGGAAGGGATTGGTGTGTAAGAGTTGGATTAGTTTATGTGCTCCTTGGGAGGAAGGAGGATTTAACATTAGAGACATGAACGCTTGGAATCGGGCTCACATTGCTAGAAGGTTGTGGCATATTATGCAGGATGGGCGTGACTTATGGTCCTTATGGGCTAAAGCATATGTGATTGGTCCGAGAAGGATTTGGGAAATACATAAGGAGGAAAGATTCGCAGGTACTTTGAGGAGTTTGTTGCAGGTACAAGAAGATCTCTTGCTGTCAGAAGGAGGACCTGATGTTGTTCAGGAATTACTTCATTCTTGGACTAAGGAGGGAAAGTTCTGTTTGCAGCTTGCTTACGATTGGTTCAGGACTAAGTTTCGACCTTGCTCTTGGCTCAAGTTGTTCAAGGGGCAACAGATCCTACCTAAGCATGGTATTGTATCATCTCTTGCCTGCCAAAGGAAGCTTCTGACTATTGATTTCCTGCAAAGAAGAGGGATCTCTTTGGTCAATAGGTGCTCCTTATGTTGTCATGCTGCGGAGTCTTGTGAGCACTTGTTCTTTTCATGCTCTTTTTTCAGTGCAAATCTGGAAGGGATTGCTTGAGTGGATGCGGATTAGAGGTCGAAGCAATCACCTGCTACATGAGGTGAAATGGGCTATTGCAAGGAAAAGCTCTAAACATTGGAAGAATGGTTGGTTTAGAAGTTGTTTGGCAGCTGTGTTTACTATATATGGGCCGAGAGAAATGGAAGATTGTTTGATGCAAATTCTAAGACTAAGGAAGCTATCTTGAGCCAAATCAAGTTGATGTCTTTATTAGGATGAAAAAGGTTAATGTCGATTTGAGTAGAAAGATGATTTGTATTTAGAACTACTCTTTAGGGGTTATTTCTTTTGTAAGTTGGTTCATGTTATTCCCTATATGGATGAATAAGATGAGTCATATCTTCTTGCAAAAAAAAATAATAATAATAATAATAATAATAATAAGATTCGGAGTTTCCCGCGGGCGACATCTTGGGGGAGGGATGGGCTTCGGGCCCAGCATCTGCTGGATTGTTTGAGTGGTGCTGTTATCGCCATTTCTGATGATCTCACCGCCTCTATCGCTCGGGTGGTCAACCTTTTTCTCGGGGGGAAGTGTCCACAGGGGTTAGGTGAATTCATTGCCAGCGCTCCACTCACCCCACTCGTTAAGCCGGGTAGTGGGGTTCGTCCTATTGCCATGGGCACTATCTGGAGGCGCCTTGTTTCTAAGGTTGGAGCTTACTTGGTTGGCCCATCTTTATGTGGCTATTTTGAGGGTCTTCAATTCGGGGTTGGTGTTTCTAGCGGGGGTGAAGCTATTCTGCATTCCTTGAACCGCCTTGTAGAGGACCGTGGCACGGATGTGGGTCTCTCCATCCTACTTGTCGATTCCCAGAATGCCTTTAACTTGGTTGATCGGGCGAGTATGCTTCAGGAGGTTCGCCATCAGTGCCCTGCCCTCTCCCGTTGGGTTGAGTTTTGCTACTCCAGCCCCGCCAGGCTCTACTATGGAGAGCACAGTCTCCGCTCGTGTCAGGGGGTTCAGCAAGGTGACCCTTTAGGTCCCCTCCTTTTCTCTCTGGTCCTGCATCCCTTGGTTCGTAGGATCAGGGATTCCTTTGATCTTTGCTTTCAGGCTTGGTACCTCGATGACGGTACTATTGTTGAGGATACGCTTGTTGTGGGGAAGGTTCTTCAGGTGATCATGGAGGAGGGCCCCCGTTCTAGCCTCCACCTCAATGTTACGAAGACGGAGGTCTTTTGGCCTGTCGAAGATCTGAGAAGCAGGTGTGCTGGTGTTTTCCCTACCTCTATTGCCAGGCCCTTGCACGGTGTTAAGGTTCTGGGGGGACCGGTCAGCGTGTGCCCAGCTTTCAGTGGCGCTCTTGTCTCGAAGAGGGTCGCCCGTACTATAGAGCTCATGGACTTGGTTGCTACGATTGAGGATCCCCAGTGTGAGTTACTTCTTCTTCGGGCGTGCACAGGTATTTCTAAGTTATACTTTGCTTTGCGCACTTGCTCTCCCTTTGCTTTTGGGTCGGCCCACCTTTCCTTCGACACTGCGCTCCGATCTAGCCTTGAGCGTATTGTCATGGCGCCCAGACCCGGTTTCGGGGAGTGGCAGTGGTGGCTGGCTACCCTCCCCTTTTCCCTTGGGGGGCTCGGTGTCTTTGCCGCCGCGGATGCCCTTCACTTTGCCTTCCTTGCTTCTCGCCTCCAGTCTGCCGATTTGCAAGCTAAGCTGCTTCGTCCCTCCGAGATCACTGCCCCCGGATTTTCCTTTGAGTCTGCCTTGAGTGGGTTCGTTGAGGCCACCGGTTCTGACTTCTTGAGTAACCCATCTGAGATCGCTGCCTCAAAACTTATGAAGAAATTGGCAGATATATATTTCACGAGGGTTGCTTCAGCGGCAGAATCTGTTTTCTCCATGACTCCTCGACAGGTTGCCCTGTGGAAATCTCAGCAGGAAGACCATTCTTCGGACTGGTTGAGGGTTGTCCCTATTACTGGGCTCGGTAAAACCATGAACGGTCGGACATATCGCAGTGTGCTTAGCTACCGCCTTGGAGTCCCTCTGTTTCCGCTTTCCGGGACTTGCTCTTCTTGCTCCAGGGGCCTCAGAGAGGATATTTTTGGTGATCACGCGGTTTCGTGTGATGGTACTGTGGGGATTAAACATCGCCATAACCTTGTCCGTGACACACTATTGGATATTTGCTTTCGGACCGGGATCTCTGCAGGTAAGGAGGTGGAGATCGGCCTCTGTGACGATAACGACAAGCCCTTGCGACCAGCCGACCTCCTGCTCTACTCGTGGGACAAGGGGCGGGATGTTTATGTTGATATGACTGGGTCCTCGCCCTTGACTCAGACTGGCCTCACAGCTTTTGAGCTCGGACAGGTCGTTCCTGATGCTGCCCGTCGTAAATGTGCCAAATATCAGGCACGCTGCACGGCGATCGGGTATGGTTTCTTACCTTTCTCTTTCTCCTCTCTTGGCGAGCTCGACACGGATGTTGTTTCTCTGCTCCAGCGGATTCGGAAATTCGCTTTATCGCAAGATGCAGGAGCGCGTGCCGCAGTTCATATTTTCACTAGAATTAGCTTTGTAATTGCTAAGGGAGTGGGGGCTCAGATAGTATCTCGGCTTCCCTCTAACTTCTTGTAATTTGTACTGGTGTTTAATGCGATTTCCATAATAATAATAAAAAAATAAAAATAATAATAATAATAATAATAATAATAGTAATAATAATAATAATAATAATAATAATAATTTAGAGGCGGATGCTATCGGCTTACTCAAGAGGATTCAGAAATTTTCGATAGCACAGGATGCCGGGAGCACGTGCTGCTCCTTTTATTTTTACCAGACTTAGCTTTGATATAGCTAAGGGGGTGGGGCCCAGATTGTATCTTGCCTACCCACCAATTTTTTGTAAACTGCTTTTTGAGTCATCAATAAAATTCTCCATTTAATAAAATAATAATAATAATAATAATAATAATAATAAAACTGCTTTTTGTGGGAGGGACGGTTTTCGTGCCCAACACCTTTTGGATTGTTTGAGTGGTGCTGCAGTTGCTGTTTCGGATGATTTGATAGCATCTGTCACTCGGTTGGTTAATCTCTTTCTCGAGGGCAGCTGTCCGCAGGTCCTCGGGGAGTACATTGCTAGTGCTCCGCTCACCCCGCTTGTTAAGCCAGGTGGGGGTATTCGTCCTATTGCTGTTGGTACGATTTGGAGACGACTTGTCTCTAAGGTGGCGCTTTCCTGATCGGTCCATCGCTGAGTGGCTATTTTTCTGGTCTTCAGTTTGGTGTTGGAGTATCCGGTGGGGGTGAGGCTATCTTGCATTCCTTGAACATGCTTGTTGAGGACCAGGGTGATGAGGTGGGTCTTTCCATGCTCTTGGTGGACTTTCAGAATGCTTTCAACATGGTCGATCGTGAGATCATGTTGCGCGAGGTTCGTTGTCACTGCCCAGTTCTCTCTCGGTGGGTGGAATTTTGTTATTCTAATCCTGCCCGGTTATATTTTGGTGATCACAGCCTGTGGTCTTGTCAGGGGGTCCAGCAGGGTGACCCTTTAGGTCCTCTTCTTTTTTCTTTGGTGTTGCATCCATTGGCTTGTAAGATTAGAGACTCCTTTGATTTGAGTTTGCAGGATTGGTACTTGGATGATGGCACTATCGTCGGGGATACCTTGATTGTGGGGAAGGTTCTGGAGTTGATTGTGGCTAATGGTCCTCGTTTGGGGCTTCACCTTAATGTCGGTAAAATCGAAGTTTTTTGGCCTATGGAGGATCCTAGGAGCAGGCTCCCGGGCGTCTTCCCCCCTGCAATTGCCCGACCTATGCGTGGTGTCAAAGTCCTTGGTGGACCTGTTAGTGTGTGTCTTGAGTTCAGCAGGGAGCTTGTGATGAGTAGAGTGTCTAGAACCATCGCGCTTATGGATTCTGTCGCTCTGCTTGATGATCCGCAGTGTGAGTTGTTGTTGCTTCGGGCTTGTACCGGTACTTCCAAACTTTATTTTGCTTTACGTACTTGCTCACCCACTGTTTTTGAGTCGGCTAAGCTTGCTTTTGACGGGACACTTCGTTCTCATTTAGAACGTATTGTTATTGCGTCTGGGCCCGGTTTTGGCGAGTGGCAGTGGCGACTTGCCACCCTTCCCTTTTCTTTGGGGGGGCTTGGGGTGTACGCCGCTGAGGATGTCCTCCATTATTCCTTTGTGGCATCTCGGTTGAAGTCTGTGGGTTTGCAGGCTACGCTGCTTCGTGCTACAGGTGTCTCGGCTTCTGGCCCGGCTTTTGATGCAGCCTTGTGTAGGCTTAAGGAGGTTCTGGGTTCTGTTGTGTGTAATCCTTGTGAGATCGCTGCCCTCAAACTTATGAAGTCTTTGGCAGATATATATTTCACGAGGGTTGTGGCTACTGCAGAATCAGTTTACTCTTTGACCTCCCGCTAGATTGCTTTATGGAAGTCTCAGCAAGGCCGTCATGCTTCTGCTTGGCTGCGGGCTGTCCCTATTTCTGGGTTGGGTCAGACTATGAATGGGCGGACATACCGGTGTGTGCTTAGCTATCGGTTGGATATTCCTTTGTTTTCCTTGCCTGGGCCGTGTTCTGCCTGCTCTCGAGTTTTTCGGGACGACATTTATGGGGACCATGTTGTGTCATGTGCGAGAGTTGTTGGTATTAAGCATCGGCATAACCTCGTTCGTGACACTCTATTGGATATCTGCTTCCGGTCTGGGGTCTCGGCAAGTAAGGAGGTCGATATTGGCTTGATCGATGACCATGACAGATCCTTTCGTCCTGCGGATTTGCTCCTTTATTCGTGGGACCATGGGCGTGACGTTTGTGTAGATCTTACCGGGTCTTCTCCTTTGACCCAGTCCGGGCTTTCCGATTTCATGCCAGGTCGTGCTGTGGGTGACGCTGCTCGGCGCAAATGTGCTAAGTATCGGGACTTATGTGTAGGGCTTGGTTATGGATTCTTACCTTTTTCCTTTTCTTCGTTGGGGGAATTGGAGGCGGATGCTATCGCCTTACTCAAGAGAATTCAAAGATTTTCGATAGTGCGGGATGCCGGAGCGCGCGCCGCTCCTTTTATTTTTACTAGACTTAGCTTTGCTATAGCTAAGGGGGTGGGGGACCAGATTGTATCTCGGCTGCCCACCAATTTTTTGTAAACTGCGTTTTGATTCATCAATAAAATTCGAGTTTATAAAAAAAAAAAAAAAAAAATAATAATAATAATAATAATAATAATAATAATAATAATAGATCGAGAAATTAGTATGGCCTCTGCGTAAGAATGACACGCATAAATCGAGAAATGGTCCAAATATTTGTGTGTGTGGATCTAATCGGGTCTTCCCTCCTTGACTCCGTCTGGGTTGTTTGACTTTGTGCCTAATCATGCTGTGGTCGACGATGCTCGACGCAAGCTTGTGTGCCAAGAAGGGATGGCAACGGGTCGCGTCTGGGTCGGGTCCACCCGGACCCAAAACACAGGGGTACTATGGACATTCCCTCAATTCTCAACTATTTTAATTTGAATTTCGTTAATTTTTCTAACTAATTTCCCCCAAAAAAGTAATCAACTATTTAACGTAAACTAACTTTTAACGCCGTTATGACGAAAAATTGATTAGGGGTACCATGGGCACTAAACACAAAACACAAGGTTACCATGAGAACAAACTTAAAACAAGGGGTACCATGTGTAATCTGTCAAAGTTCGAGGGTATCGCGGGACATATCCCTAATTTTAAAGCAGAAATGACAATATTTAATAGTCTGGATCTGTGTCTGAAGAAGGAGATGAAGGGGATGAAGGTGGCTGAAATGTTTCAGGGTGAAGGATAAGTTTTTAGGGTTTCAGTTTCTAAGTCACTAACTCACTACTCGGTATGTTTAATGAATTGAAATTTTAATTTTTTTAGCGGGTCCACGGATCAGGTTCGGGTCCCAAAATTCAGACCCGTACCCGTACCCGAATGTTTTGGGGAGGACCCAGACTCGACCCATGTCCATCGGGTCAGGAAAATTTAGACCCAGACTCGGCACATTCGGGTCCGACTCGTCGGGTCTGGGTCGGGTCTTGGACCCACTGCCATCCCTAGTGCCAAGTATCAGGGTCTGTGTGGAGGCTTGACTATGCTTCATTGCCTTTCTCTTTTTCTTTGCTTGGAAAGTTGGAGACCAATGATATCGTATCGTCCTGCTGAAGCGGATTTAGAAATTTTTTGTGTCTCAGGATGCGGGAGCGTGCGCAACTGCTTTTATTTTTTCTCGACTTAGCTTCACTATTTCTAAAGGGGTGGGGGCATAGATAGTATGTCAACTGCCCACCAATTTATTGTAAAAATTGTTTTGATCCATCAATAAAATTCTGATATAAAAAGAAATACAGTAAAAAAAAATAGTAATAATACAGTATTAACATGTCTAAACTGAACCGAATGTCTTAATTTAAATGAATTGAACGAGTCTTAAGATGAGTCTCGCAAATCAAAGACTCAATTTAAGAACCATCTGAGCCTCAAACTGTATCAACCACTTTAACTAAATACTCTTTCCGTTCAAGTCGAACCTTCCCTCTTGCATTTTCCACAAGTTCTAAGAAATCGATTGTTTATTATTAAAGGTACGAGTGGGTAAACGTTAAGTATTTGTTTAGTATTAAATAAATGTAGGGACATTTATGTAAATATGTAAGGTTTAAAGTATATTTTTAATATTAAAATAATGATCAAAATAGAATTGGATAGATTGGACTTTAATGTCCAAAAAAGAATCAGAGGAGATTCAACTTGAACAAAGAGAATATGTGTACGAGATTCCCCAAGCGAGGGTCAAGTTAATTGGATCGTGACTCATTTTTTCTCTTAATTCCACCTTGTTTACCTTGACCCTTCTACCCCTCTCATCCAAAAGGTCATAGGTCATCAACCTCATTATTTATCACTTTTTCATTAATTAATTCATATATTTCAATCATGTCCTTTTTCATGCAATTATATTTTTGTGGACCACCTATGAGACACATAAGGTCATGGAAGAAGGTCATGATCTTGGGTCATTCCATGACAAACTAATTCTTAAATTAATTAGTGTTTAAAATAACCTTGTGGTCATCACCTCCCCTATCCACCTTGCTTGAGGATGGTCTTACAACACAACTTCAGACCCCTTAATCATAGACCCGTGTCAGCAAGTGTGAATTTGGACCAAAAAAATTCTGAAATTGAGAAGCCTTTAAAATTAGGCTAACCTGTGTTAAAGTTGTGCAATAGCAGGGCGAGGGCGTGGCGAAGTCAACCACGAACCCCCCGTGAAACACAAACACCATGACTTGCTCTATATTCTCAACATCCCCATCAATCAATAATATTAATCTCCCCGTTGAAGTCCTCCTCTCCCAAATCCTCCCACCTCAAACACCATTCCTTCGATCCCGATCACTATAAGAAAAGGCTGCAATCATTGATACCGTACGATAATCGGAGCAAAAAGATGTTAGCAGGCAAGGAGGTGGTAGTGAGCCTGATCCAAACAACCCCTGCCACGTGGGAATCCGCCATTGTTTCGAATGCAGTGATCTTTGTTGTGGGTGCTCCCCTTTTGATGGCAGGACTCTCTCTTTCAGGCATTGCCGCAGCCTTCTTGTTGGGTACTCTCACATGGCGGGCCTTTGGCCCCACTGCCTTTCTTCTCGTTGCCACTTACTTTCTTCTTGTAAGCCTTCTACTTATTCCAATTCATTCCTTCTTCCTCTTCCTCTTCTTCATCTAATTGCATTTTCCTGGGTTTGTTTCGGGTTTCCCTTCTTTATCTTTTAGGGTACCGCGGCTACAAAAGTGAAGATGGCACAGAAGGAGGCTGAAGGAGTTGCTGAGAAAAGAAAAGGACGAAGAGGACCAAGCAGTGTCATTGGTTCCAGTGCTGCTGCCTGTGTCTGCGCATTCCTTTCTATTTCTGGAATTGGAGGGGCGGCATTCTCTCAGCTTTGGCAACTTGGGTTTGTTGCCAGCTTCTGCACCAAGCTAAGTGATACTGTCTCCAGTGAAATTGGCAAGGCATATGGGAAAACCACGTAAGTAATCATTCAATTCTAATTCTAATTCTAATTTGTACGTTTTGGATTTCGTTGCTTTACATGTGTTTTCATGCATTATCTCTTACCCGAAATTCAAATATCTCAAAAAGGGAAATGTAAGATGAAGTAAATCCTGGCGATTGGAGGCCGGGGAAGTTTAGTATTCAGTGATTCACAGGGATTTGTATGCTGGTATACTAAAGATCACTGCATTCATTAGAATCTTAGATCTGAGAATGTGAATCGTCTGATGACATTTTTAGGAACTCGGGTCACAGCTCTAAATATCACACTAATAGGAGCCAGTCGTCTTCAGTAATATTGGAAATGTTAGTCGCTAATTGGTAAGTTATACAGACTGCACTAGTGGCAGAGGTAGGATTACAAATCTTACAGGTTTGGGGCTAACCCTAGATCCAAAATTGTAGGGAGTGGGGCAGTGGTCACTGGTGCACTGATGGTAAATAGCCCAAACAGGGTACTTCCATGAAAATTCCGCAATGTCAGTCATAATCTGGCGTATGAAGAATTCCTGATCTTGATGTTTGTGAACAGGTACCTAGTCACAACATTCAAAGTGGTTCCAAGGGGAACGGAAGGTGCTGTTAGTGTTGAAGGAACGTTTGCTGGGCTTCTAGCATCAATTCTTCTTTCATGTGTCGGTTGTCTTACTGGCCAGGTTCTCTGTTGTTTCCACCTATCTTTTCATCCCGTCACCTTTTTTACGCTCTGTAAGATTTCAAGTGGATAGTGGCTGACAGGAAATGTCCATGTGATTAGATTCATTTATTTGTGGAAAATTAGTGTAGAAAATCCATTGAATTCAGCCAACAGATTTGCATGTAAAATGATGTTAACTCAAATCTTATGGTATGAAATTATGATTTACTGTTTGTCCGGATTATGTGCGTATATTGAGACTCTCATGTATGTGAACGTAAGTTTATTTCGTGTAGCACCTCGGATGGATTACTTTGGTCTTGTTCTCCTAAGATCTTTATCTGGGGTGATCTTGAATTAATTTTAATATATACTCCGTATGTTTTATTTAATGCAGATAAATACGACCCAAGCTGTTGTATGTGTATTTGCTTCACAGATTGCAAATTTTGGTGAAAGTGTTATCGGGGCTTCTCTTCAAGAAAAAGAAGGATTCCGATGGGTAGGCTACTCACGTCTCTGTTTCTTCAAGTTTTTAATCATTTTCACCCTTTATGTAGCCCTTTTGAACCATTTTTCGGCTACACAATTTATCGCTCCTTGTGGAGATGGTTTTGGCCTTTTGGGCTTATGAGACCTGACTTATGTTCCTTCAATGTAACTGTGAGTGTTGAACATGACATGGTTTCAAATTGTTGGACATGGCTATTTTGTGAAAAAAGTTTCGTGCTTTTGTTCCTTAATGAACTGTCAAAGTGTCGTCAGAATGCAACCATAGTGAAGCATTGAACTAATAGTCTTTAACTACGTACATGGTCAGTCTCACTATCCATCTATTATGTTTTGCAGCTTAACAATGATATTGTCAACATCATCAATATATCCATAGGTAGCATTATGGCCATCTTGTTGCAGCAAATTCTTCAAAACTGGCAGAGGTAAGTTTCTATTTCGTAGATAGTTTGTCATTTATTCATTGCTTTTACTATTGTAGCTGTGTATTTTATTTTATTTTTTGTACCACATCTATCCTATGTACATGTTCCCGCATGGTATTTACGGTCTTTGATGATAAATTCTGACCATAAACTCACATGGTGTAAACATCACTTAATGTTGATATCTTTTGATCGCAATAGTCAAATAGGCAACAGAGTGAGAATTGAAAATATTGTTTTCTGATCAGAATCGTGTGAAAAAGAAAACGACAGCAACAGAGTGAGAAATCAGCATCCAGATCAGTTGGCTGAAAAGGGTGCTGGGAGCAATGCACTAATCTAACTAATTGAAGGTACATCCTACTAATGATCATTGATGACGGGCTTGCTCTCCAACAGACCTCCCTGTATCCTGTATGTCTGTGCACTTGTACTCCAAAGTGTTCTCGTCTATTACTTCTTCTCTAAACATTACCTGTACAGAAGTTCAATCTCAATACCCCCCTCGACCCACGAATATCGTTCCATGTGTTGTAAATTAACATTTTTGTCTTAATTTAAAAGATACATTGGCTCTGCATGTGTTGTTTATCTTTCATTAATCAGCCCTCGTGTGGTTTCACAACCTTTTTTTTTTGTTGTTTTTCTCGGATATTGTGCCATCATCTTATATTATTCTTTTGGTGTAAAATTAACATAATGTTAGCGAAATCTGAGATCAGATATGAATTAGCCTACTACGAGCAAACACAGAGTCGTTGAGAACATAATGTTTCTGAATCGAGGGTGTGGCTGGAAGGATACTTTTGTAGACAGTGGATTGCTTTGCTTATAGACCTGTACCAGGAGTAAACCTATACATTACACAACATTAATATTTCCTAGTGCCTTAAAAGAGCAGATCAGAAAGCACGAGTGCACGACAGCAAGCTTTCTGTACCTTAAACCTAGGGTGACCTTAGTGCCACTCTAAAATGTACATTGTCACTCAAAAAATAAACTAGTACGGAGTAAAATAATACACGCATAATGAGTGAAAGAGTACATTTTAGGTATGCCGTTGTCAATTCCCTAACTCTAGGCTTAGCCACTTTTTTTCCACATTTTACGACCCTTGACATGATTCACTTTCCAGCTTCAGACAGAGCTAAATAAGACAAAAGTCGAGATTGGCCATGTTTCAGGCTTCAGCAGGTATGGCCTATGGTGGTGCAATATGTCTGTCTAGGACTGTCTTCTACGTTTACCAGCATTGTGTTTTGGATTGTGATGACAGTTTGATGATTGGGGCCCAGAAATGTCGGGAACGAAAGGTGTATTCTCAGCTAGGTGGAGCTGCTGATGAGACCTTTGGGGCCAGTATATCCCTATCCCTGATGCTGTAGGCGGTGAATGAATCTGAGGCACAGCCCAAGAAACGTCGGGAACCTGACCCAACTGGTCTTCACTATCCAGACCAAATTCCAATGACCTTAGGAATGCAGACGAGTCTGAACTTCCAAGCTTGCCACTATCAGCCTAGCATCACAATTTTGAGGAAATGGGATGAGAAGCAACATCAAGAGTAACGACATACTCTAAACTATCACTCATTTTTTATTATTATACCTTTGAGGAAGCATTGCCCGCGAAAGTGTAATTATGTTGGAAATCAGTGATTCCAAGGAAATCTTCTAGCGGCCACTGTGAAAGGTGTCCTCCTCCTGTATTAGAACCACCAGCAAAGGTTGTCCTAGATTGGGTTAGGTCATCCAGGGTGCCATTCTGAACAGGCTGCATCTTGGCGTATTCACTCATTGACATTGGCATTCTGGTGTCATTTTGAGGCGACCCTGGTGCGTCATAACAGGGTTCGGTGGGCCTTGGTGCGTAATGGGAGGCAGGTTGAGTAGGCTGGAGTCCAACCTTGACTCCAGTGAAGAGAAATCTTTGATGGGCGGAGACCAAGGAATTGGCGGTATGGATTGCGATGTCACACCTGCGGCAGAGTAGAGCTCGATCTTCCAAGCAAAAGAAGTAGCCAACTGCGTCCTGCAACAACTTCCCGGCTTTAGACCTCACTCTTATAACCACTTACGGAGTACGAGTAATATTTATGAGACAGTGACGGACGCAGGATCTTCGACTGGGGGCACAAAAAAATCTCGAATTTCACGAGCTTGTCTTTTAAAAACTAAAACTAAGATAATAACAACAAAACTTTGTAAAAAAATACATCTAGGCAGAATTAAACCCAGGGCATACCTATGAAAAAGGTATGAAAAAGGTATGCCCTCCTATTCAGTGTTTTCCTCTCACTTTCCTTTTTGAGCTTTGATTTTCTTCCCACTTTTTATTTTTGAAAATAATTTTAATCATTCTTTATTCTTCCTTCAATTCTTTATTTTTTTCCTTCACACCTAAATCCAACTTCTTTTCCCTTTATACACTACCTTTTGCATTTCATACCCCACTTTCTACTTTATAGACCATCTTTTACACTTCATATCCCACTTTTTATTCATCTCTCTTACTTTATCTCCATCATTTATTATGCTTTATTAGTTCATTGATTTCCCTCCAAAAAAAATTGGGGGAGGAAAACACTGAACAGGAGGAAGGAGTAAACTTACCACTACAACATCAGCACCAACATGACTTTTCTATACTTTGTTCTATACTTATTTGTTTCAAACCGGATTAGGGGTCACTTGCCCCCCAAGGGTCCTCTAAATCCGCCACTGTAACGAGATATCGCAAATGGGATAATTAGGAGATGGGATTAACCAACCTGACAGATATCACAAATGGGGGAGTGAGAGGAGAGGGAGAGAGGGAGACGCTTGTGCTGACTAGCGAGCTTATTGGCAGCGTGTACCTCCTCGTCGCAGGCGTCGCACAAGGCCGCCTCGTCCGCCCAGCACACCACCCGTGCCTCTGCCCTCTCGCACACCTTGCACTGTATCTTCATCCTTTTTTTATTATTACAAATATTTAAGATATTTATCAGATACTTATTCCTATACCACTTTTACTTCACACTTGAGGCTCGATCAGAGAGAGAGAGAGAGGTGGATGATATTGAGATTGGTGCGAAGAAGTGAAGGAGAGAGGGGAGTAATAATAGAGAGCCAGCCAGGGAAGCAGGCAGCAGATATTTTAAGGCCCATACGGCCATACTTCTATCATACTTCTATTCCATACGGCCATACTTCTATTCCTTAGGTGGCTGCCTGCCTATCAATTACGGACAGTTTCATCCACGTCATTCTTCACAACTTGGACTTGGGACTACTCTTTGATAAATATCGCAAAAACTCATCCGACTCGAATGATCTCACCCGATATTTGAATTGAAGATCTAGTTTGACCTATAATTTGAATTTGATCCGGACTAACCCTGAATTGACCTGTTGATATCCCTAAAAAAAATTTAAAATAACAAATCAATACGAGTATATAATTCGAATCCAAAATGAATGATCTAAGTATCTGACCCAAAGCTGACCCAGGTATACTCTTTAGTTCTCAACTCCTGCCTTTTCTTGTTTTTATTATCTTTTAGGAAAAACACTTCAAGTACATGTCTCACACGTTGAAGGAGAAGGGGTCGTGGGCGTCTAGGGGAAGGACAACACTACGTTAATATGGAGTCTTAAAATATTAATATCTCTATCCAATTTAAATTTTACTGTTTTCCTTAAAGGTTGTTTATCTTTAACTTACTATTTACTCCTCTTCACTAAGATTTTTTAACTTTTTCTGAAAGAAAATTCCACTATGATTTTCCCACTTCAAAATTTTCTTATTCATCCAACATACTCTTTTTCTATTGATTACTTTTGTGATTTGACTTCTTACACCCCACCCAACAATTTAACATCTTTCTTTATACCTTTCTTTATTATTCCGGGGAGGGAGTATAACATTTTTTTTTCTTCTTTTGGTTGATTTTTGTGGTTCATATCATTTCTGATCCCACATTTTCTCTCAACTTTCATTTCCCACAACTAGGAATGTCAAAGGGTAGGATCTGGATCGGATCCTATAGGATCCAGATCCTTCTCCTTATTTCTCCCCTTGGATCCAGATCTGATCCTTGTCCTAAGGGTCCAAAATTAAAGGATTCTTATCCGGATCCTAAGGATCAGGATCTGATAAGGATTGGATCAGGATCTTTCCATTATTAAGTTCATTTATTGTTTTATATTATATTCTTGCGTTATGTAATCATTTAAATTTATATCATTTAAAGGGTTTAAGCAACCAATAACTATACAATGTTCAAACAAAGCTAAATGGAGTTTAGAGTTTAGATAACGCTACTACATTAGTCCGTACAACCACAAAGATCAATTATCCAAACTACATTACTCAAAAGAAATTAACTCCAGAAGACCACAAGAAACACAAGTCCACAGTCATGGACATCATAAAATAAGAAGATATAAAAGAACCATATAAGCCAAACAAATAAAAGGGTAGGATAAGGGTCGGATCAGGATCTTGTAGACGGGATCCTTATCCGACCCTTTTATTTTTAAAAGGATCAGGGTCCGATCCTTATCCTCAGGATCCAAAAATATTGCGATCCATATCCTACCCTTAAAGGTATTGGATCCCAGGATCAGGGTAGGATCCGAGATCCATTGACATCCCTACCCACAACATACTCTACTCCACCCTTAATTTTTGTTCCGGTCTTCCATGAAGTTTAAAGTTGGATAAAGGATGTAGGGACTAGTTTAATTTGACACATCCCATTTTAGGTTATATAGAGTGGCATTTCTAAGTTATAACGTGACCAATGGCTTAAGCTACAATCTTCTGCTTCCTCCATTTACAATGTTCTACCAATTTGATTGATGCACGATTCTTAAAGAAAATGAATAAAGAATAAAAATGGAAGAATCACTCCTTTTAATTGATTTCGTCCACCTTAAACTGACACATTTCTTAAGAAAAATAATAAAATATGTAAAAGTAAGTGGGGCACATAGGTAAAAGAGAAGTTTGATAATAAAAAAAAGAAGTGGAAAAAATCAAAGAAATCGTTGAAAAAAATATGGAAGATATCAATGAAACAGATGGAGTAGTATATTAGACTAATGAATAAAAATGGGATGAACATTAAAAAAAAAAAAAAAAAAAAAAAAAAAAAGAAAAAAAAAAAGACCCTAATTGAAGAATGGGATGAACATCAAAAAAAAAAAATGGAGGGAGTATCTTAAATGGAATCATATGTGGATAAATTTTCTCACTCATATTTTGAGTTGAATAATTTGCAAGCAAACAAAAATATCTTCAAAAATATCAATGGTTGTAAAATTTTGTTGGCCGAGTTGAGCTTATAACTTCATCAAACTTAGTCTAAAATGAGGGAAATAATTATTGAGTTACTGTATCAAAAAAAATACGTCCTTCGTTTTAGTCCAATAAGATCTTATCATACTTATCGAGATACATTTTACACAATTGATATATTTCGTATTTCGTTTACATTTATAACAAATATAAAAAAAAAATTGATATTATTAATCTATTCATAAAAACGAATCAAACATGATCTATAACTATATTTTCTCTTATAAATTATCGAAAATATAAAAAAAATTATTTAATTTGAATAGTGTTCAAAAAGGAAAGATCATATAGGATTTGAATGGAGAGAATATATTTTTTTTGTTAATTGTAACTTTTGTAAGTAAGTTTCTAAGTCAAACCATTGTACTTGCTCTAAACTTAGTTTAACTAAATCGTTAAACCTAGCCAATGATAAAATTATAAAAGAAATCCTTTCTGCACTCTACAGAATATAAGAAGTTTTGTTACATGAGGAAAAATAAGTTTTACATTGAAAATTGGATCAAATATACAAGAAACTACTCGTATTCAGTATCCCAGGACCCCAAATGTTGGACTGTAGCTCCGCCACTACACCTAATATTAAAGATGTTTTGGTCTAGTGGTTGAAACTAGGTATTATGGACAATAATTTCAGCCTTTCAGGTTCGAATTCCATCGTCAATATTTTAATACGACTAAGTACGTTTCCGTTGAACCAAAAAAATCACCTAGCTAACTCCTTGGGTTATTATGGTAGAATGATAACGTTATCCATTACATTCTAATCCAAACGACCTGTGTTTAGCTCTACAAACTTTTAAAGTGGTAAACCAAACGTCTGGGTTTAGCTCTACAAACCTTTAACACCCCTGATAAAAAAATGATTTGACTAAGCTAGATTTCGGTAATCTAATCCAGGTCAAACCTTACCACAAACACGTCAATCGACGTAATACATCGGATAAATGCCAAAACAAAAATAATTGGTCAAAGTGGTTACCTAAGTGTTTAATACGAAGTATTCCGTACACGGTCGATGAAGATGATTTGGTGAATATTGAATGTAACAAATATCTTTTGTATTATTTTATCTCCATTATAGTTGTTGACCATCCATATTTTATTTTGGGACGATCCAACGATTCACATGTCATTGTTATAAATTGTTTGAAAATGAAGGGGTGTATAGGATATCTATATGAGTAAGTCTCACTTGCGATAGATATATGAGTCACTAATCTCTGACAGATTAAATATCCCTCATATGATAGATAGCAGTAAACCCTTGAACTGGACACAAATTTCTTTGTGATACCCCTCCTATCTTTTTCAATAATTATTATATTTGAAATTCTACTCACATACAAAAAAAGAAAATTAAGGAAAAAGACGGAATAATACTCTCTCCGGTCATTATTTTACCCTATTTCATTAAAATATACATCATAAATACTGAGGTAATGTGAAAAAAATAATATCCGAAAAGAACATATTGTAAGAAAAAAAAATGAAAAGGATTGATTCTCCATTGAATGTAGTCGTACAAGTGATGGGCTGGAAAATGGGGACATGGCACGTTGGTTACTTGATTGGGTATGTGAGTGGTGGGCAGTGTTGAGTCCGCGTCTTACTCCCCCCCCCCCATCACTTTCCTTGTTCGTTCCACCATTCCCTTGCCTTTTCGGACATGTCTACTTCACTGCGTGTTGCATTCCAAAGCGGATCCTTTGTCCCCTAAGTGTATCCCATTTCCTGTGTCACCACTTAAAAGCCGTCATGTGGAAAGACAATAAAAAAAAAAAATCAGGTCAAAGAAAATAGCAGTCACGTGATTCATTCTTCACTTCTCTTTCCTCTCCCATGTCTTCACTCTTCTCCCTCTCCCTCCCATGTCTTCTCTGTAAGAAAAAAAGAAAATCAAATCTAACATTTCTCACCAAATAATCAAGTTTTTTCTACATCTAAGAAGAAAAAAATCAAATCAAGTTAAAACCAATTTTAAAACCCACCTTTGGCTTATATTTTTGTCCCGATGTTTTTGCATTAAGTTCCATCTCGCGAGACCACCGATCCCGGTTCTTCCTCACCAACTCCCAATCTGGTCGAGTGGTCGCGGTTCAGCTCCTCCTCGCTTGACCGGATGCTCAGCTACCGACCTGATGTCACTTGGTGTTCATGCATGTAAGTCCCATCTTTAAATTTTCTTGAGTTTCAATACGGAGTATATGGTAAGCTACTTTCGATCAATATATTGATTGTGATTTCTTACTTGATGAGGATCAGAATTGTACTAGTCAAGAAGTTATTTTTAGGGAATTTGTATTTAATTTTAGGGCAAGAACTACCGATGTAGACTCGTTTATGTTAGAATTTGTAGTCACTTCGACGATTGATTGTTTGAAGAGTATGTATTGATTCAAGCTGAATTGCTTCCGTCTCCTCTTGTTTAAACAATATTGTCATGTCCATGTAGTGTACATTCAAAAAGTATGTATTTTTAGCTCTGTATTAGTTTTACTCAATATGAGTTATAACTATTTGAGCTTCAATTGACAAGTATACTTTCAACTAGAAAAGGCAAAGCAAAAAGTACAAAGTAAGGGTAAAAAAATACAAGTTGGGATGTCACTGGCATAAAGAACTCTCTAGAGAGACCAAATTAAAAATACAACTTCTTGTTTGAGACGGATATCGTCTTAAACATATGACAAATGAATTAATTGAGAACAAAAGCTTCAAAAAAAGGACTGAGTAGAAGTTTCCATTAAGTCATCCTTTAACATTATTATTTCTGTAAATGAAAACACAAGCACGCTAGTAAAAAACTTCAACGATGTCGCAGTCCGATGTCCACGTCAATTTTGTCTTTCTTTTCCATGTGATGGATAGACCTAACAAAATTAATCATTAGGTGGGTAAATGATACGGAGTATGTAAATATAGTACAGTACAAAGTAGCTTACAAATCGATAGATATGTGACATACTTGGTTGTTTTGTTGCATTGGCTCCAAAAATTCATTCATTAAGCTCTCAACAGCTGGATACTCCATTGATAACAAGTCTTGATAACTAGGTATCTAATAGTTTGTGTTGAAACATGTAAACATATACTATCATTTATTCATTTCTATTTGAAACCAATGAGAGTAAACAATATTACAAAAATAACACTTACTTGCGGTTGTTCTTGTAGGATATTTGTGGAGACAACTTGTGATTCTTGCCGGTTCACCTATATATTTGATTATTTAGACTAAACCCTAAAAGAGAACAACGGTAACTAATTTATAAAAGTTGGTAGGTTAAGTGTATAATGTACCTCATTCACTTGTGACGAAGTACCATTTTGCTCCACTTGTGTAGCTGCTTTCTTTTTAGTCTTTCGACTTCTCTTTGCTGATTCAAGAGCTCCTTTTGGCCTTTTGCTTTAATTTCCAGTTCTAGGCCTTGCTTTGATGCCTTTAACAATTTTCTTTTCACCAGTAGAATCCAAAATTACATTATGATCTTTCGCCCTGACATCTTTGGTATCCACTACATTTTTGTTCAACCTAACCCTTTCAAGTAACATAATAATTGTCTGCTTAACCTCTTCATATTCCTCCTCGTTTTCTGCAGCCCTTGCGCTTAAGCGTGTAGCTAAACGACATAAGTTTCTATAACGTCTTCCCACCATAAATTTAGGGTCCGCATTAGCTACATCTGCATTACTGATCACAGAGCTCCCAACACTTCCATTTCTTTTTCCTTTTGTCCATCTTTTCAATATGTATTTGCTAGGAATTCGGGTGATACCTCTAGTACCAAAAACCTTTAAAACATGGCTACATAGTATCCCAGCAAATTCAAATTTCCTACAAGAACATAATATGGTATCCTCTTGAGTGTCGTATGTGACACTATACCTATAATGTTTTTGGTGGGGGCAAACTGTATACATAAAGAGTATCCCTGACTCATTATTCTCAGCAATAACACAATCATATGACTTAGACAACTCTATCTGGAATAGTTTGAAGACGGTCGGTGTATAGACACTTGCTGCATGTTTTAAAATTTCAACAGGGAAGGGTAAGACAACATTGGTTTGATCTGCTTTAAAATCAGCAATCCTCTCACTATAACGACGATCATAAAGCAAACGTTCAAAATGTAAGAAAAATCGTCGTAAATCGTGCTTATAACTTACATAGTGCTTGATGACTTTGTTCATACTCTCACTACGCTGTGTAGTAGTCATATCAGCACAAAAAGTATCCCTTCCATAGACCAAAGCCCATTTTTCTTTTATCTTAAACATTCTTTTCAACCAATCATTGCTTTGAAGACCATACGTTGCAAGCATATCATTCCAAGCATGTAAAAATTCATCCTCCCGCTCGTAGTCATAGACGCAAGAACTAAAATCCCTTGTGAAATCTTTGAACTCGGCAAATACATGACTCAAATGAATGGCTGCATTTTGAAAGATGTGCCAAACACAAAGTCGATGATATGTTTGTGACCATTGAGATTGTAGTGCGGTTGCCATTGCAGCATCTTGATCAGTCAGTATTGTTTTTGGTAACTTTCCATCCATAGCCTCAGCAAATGTATCAAACAACCACATAAAAGATAGCGCAGTTTCGTCATATAGTAAAGCAGCTCCGAATATTACAATTTGCTTATGATGATTAACACCAACAAATAAATCAATTGGTCGTCCATCTTTATGCTTTCAATATGTAGTGTCAAAACAAACAACATCACCAAAGTCCTCATAATCTGCCATCATTTTTGCATCAGCCCAAAATATATTTGTTATTAAATCATCTTCATCCACTTGAATAGCATAAAAGAAACTTGGATCTTCTAATTGTTTTCGCTGAAGATATTCTAACACGCCACTTGCGTCACCTGACTTCATCTCCAAAGAACGTTTGGCTCGTAAATAATTTTTATAGTCTATGTGAGTAAAACCAAGACTTTCCCGTCCTCCCCCCTGAGTAGCCATAAAATCAAAACCAGATTTTGGAGGAATTCCACTACCTTCAATCATATTTATTTCTTCAGCCTGAGCTAATGTCATCTTTCGATGAGACCTAAATAGATGTGTCTTGCTTGGAGTAGCTAAGTTTTGATTATGCTCAGCAACAAAATCCACAATTTGTAATCTACTTGTCTGACGAGAATTGATTTTTAGCTTTGCAAGACAACCACATCGTGACTCTGATCGATGGGTTTGGTAAGCACCATAACGTTTGTCTTCTCCTCTCACACCCTCACGCGAGCATACAAACTGTCTGTCCACAAGTATTTCGTTAACATTATGGAACTTGCTTCTATGAATACCAAATCCAGCTTCCAAAGCATAAGCATTGTAAAATTGATAGGCTGCTTCTTCTGATTCAAATTCCATTCCAACTTCAGGTATTGTTTTCGAAGAAACGTTAGCTGGTAAGACTTCTATATTACCATTGCCAATATGAGCATTCTCATTAACCGTGACTTTATTCTCTTGCTGAAATTGTAGCCGACGACGTGGTTGTGATTCTTGCATTAAATCCATGATATCGGTCACTAAGAGCAAAAATATACAAGATAAATTAATTAGTACAAGTGTATGACACATCGATAATTAATTAATTTAACGATAGTTCATTGGTAAGACATGAATTTTTTGCACAATTAATAAACCTATTTTTATTTATCGTTCGTTAATAGTCAATGTTCATCCCAATTGAAAGAAACATACGACAAGGTTTTACGAAATAGCTTCTGAAAAATAAATCTGATAGAGATAGTCCTTAGAAAAAACTTACATGCGGCAGAAGGCTTAAAATATTGATGGAGATGAAGACAACTTCTGAAAAAGTAACCCTATTATTTTATTTTGAAAAAGTAACCCTATACTAATAAATTACTTTATTTTAATGAAGTTATTGGTTTCCTTTTGTCTACTACCCCACGTGACTGTTATTATATGACCTGATTTTTTTTTTTTTTTTTTTATTTATTGTCCTTCCACATGGCAGCTTTTAAGTGGTGGCACAGGAAATGGGATACACTTAAGGGACAGAGGATCCGCTTTGGTTGCATTCTCTCTCAAGAAATCCTACAACATGACGATAAATATCTTCTTTATCCCTTTTAAAGTTGAAAAATAAGATTATACATATTACATCCGGTTGTACAATGTAGCTGAGTTTTTACATTTATTATAAATATGTTTATATTAATAGCAAGATAAAATTATTGTACTTTTGTATATATTTTACTGAGTTTATACAAGTTTCTGAACTGAGTTTTTACACTTACTATAAATATATAATCCAATCAATTTTTTACATTCCTCTTTTAACAGAATATTTTACCTTAATCCTCATATCTTTATTCTATTTACACAAAATGTCATCACTTTTTCATTACTTTAAGTTTAGGGGGCACAATTTTTTTCCCTACTTTTTACGATACATTTTTATCTATAATCCATGAATAATGAGACCTTTAAAAAATGATCCGACTAGAATAATTGCCTAAAAAACACTCAATAACCGTCCGTAAATGATCTTAACCCGAAAGTAAATGATCCGATATTAACCTTATTATTTTAGGGTCAGAATCTGCCAAACCCAAAAATAGATAAATACCGTAAATTAGATCATACAGTAGTATAAAACAATTAAGAAATAAATTTATTCCTAAGAGTATTTATAATGAAAGGTAAAGAAAATAATCATTTTCAAAAAGCGTTAATACGATCCGTGTTTGACCCGAAATCTGTCTAACTAGATCCTTATAAACCCTATATTTTTCCAAACTTGAAATATAACTATAGTTAAAAAAGTATCGAGAAATAGTTATATATAATAAATGTTTTCCATTATTACAAGCATTAATCATGTGGTGGTGGAGTTGGTAAAGTTGTCATTATTCACAGAAACGACCTGGGTTCAAATCAGCATTGGAGCAACACCAATACTTTTTAAAGTTAGGTGTCAGGAATGTTCTTTATTTATTAGTTACAAATTTGTATTCCGTTCAATTTGATACCAATACTTTTTAAAGTTAGGTGTCAGGAATGTTCTTTATTTATTAGTTACAAATTTGTATTCCGTTCAATTTGATATCATTTGTAGATGTCGTATGACCTTTTATTAATGAAATTGGTCTTCATTAAAAAAAAAATGTTGTTTGGCCTTGCTGGTTTAATAATGTAGTTTTTGTTTCTTAAAAGATTTTTATTCACAAGCTATTTTTCGAAAAAATTCTAACCGTTCGTTTATTGTTTTGCGCGAAAATTACACATTACAATCTTATAAAAATCAGTTTTTTTTAATTACAGACTTATAATTTTTTTTCAACAATTACTACCTAATAAAGCACTTTTCATTTGCGTTTGCTACCTTTAGTGGACTCCGCTGCATTAGTAAGTTAATTTCCGTCCTAAATTAGATTACGCCTAATCTTGTGACCATTTTGCCCTTGACTCTACAGTCTATCTACTCTTTCCCCAACCTTTATCACTCTTACAACTGTTCTTCAAAATCTTACTGCTCTTCAATTCAATTTTTTCACTCTTCTTCATCCTCTCTCTAACGTTTCTACCTCTTCTTTATTTTTACCACCATCAGTGCCTGTAGTTTATTGTTCTGTACGAATCAATTCAGCCATAATGCAAATCTGAGTTTCGTGTTAAGAATCGATTCAAAATCCTAAATTAACGAAAAAACCCTAAATTAACGAAGGATTTGGGGTTACTTACTTGCAGATTTGTCGTTTCCTTCAATTGCGCCAGAATTTGGTATGGATTTTGGATTCATTTGTCGATTTAATTAGGGTTTAGTGGATGGTTGATGAGGAAGCTAAGGTACGGAGTGAGTAGAGGAAGAGAGGAGTAATAGGGGTTAATGGAGTAAAAAGAAGATTTTAACATCGAGGTATTTTTGTCAGTTAACAACTTAGGTAAAGGAAATTAGCTTACTAATCCACCGGAGTCCACTAAAGGTAGCAAGCGCAAATAAAAGTACGTGCTTTATTAGGTAGTAATTGTTGAAAAAAAAATTATAAGTCTGTAATTAAAAAAAACTGATTTGTATAAGGCTGTAATGTATAATTTTTGCTTGTTTTGCAAAAGTGTTTTTCAATAAGAGTTTTTTACTTTAACAAATGAAAAATGTATATTTAATAGTATATCGAGATGGATCTCTATTTGTAGAGAATGAAAAAAAAAATATGAATAAAGTATTTATTTTATTTTATTTAAATGTTTAAACATATAAACTTGTGATTTATGAATTAAATATCTTATAGTGAAACAAGAAGCTAAAAGCATCAAATTGATGCTTCTAGTTTTGAGGCTAAAAATCGAATTTTTGGCTTATAAAAAGTACTCCAGCTTTCAACTTGGAGAAAATGAGTGTTTGGTCAAGTAGCAATTTTTACTTTCTAAAAACACCTCAAAAAGTTAGGCCAAACAACACCTTAGTCTCTCTTGCAATGAAGTTATCCGCCAAACATTATTTATAATGGATCAAAATCTTACTCATTTACTTTTTTTTTTTTTGAAAGTGAAGATCAATATCATTAATAATAAGCCATCCGACATCTACAAACGATGTCAAATTGAACTGAATACAGATTTGTGAAAAATAAATAAAGAACATCATTGAGACAAAGATCACTATTAGAATAATGCGCTTCTGCATAGCCTTCTATATATCGCTGTATATTGACACAGCCTTTCGCGAAGAAATCTATAGATCTGATGAAATAGCCTCCAAGATGATGAACTTCCTCTATTTCTACAAATAGTAGACCGAGATCTGACCTCAATTGCATCGCCGTACGTAGGGATTTCATTGCTCTCATGATCTTGCACATACTTCTTGAAATCTAAGCCTATACTAATGTAAAGGACTGAAACCTCGAAATAAAGGAAAAAACCTTGAAAAAAAGGACGAAAACAACTCTCATAAAAGAGAGACTTTTATTGAATAAGATTTGGTAACTAGTAATTGAGACTTAAACAATTTTTGGGGCTTACCATCGATTAATCATCGATGGAGGCCCCAGATCAAGGAGGAAAAGTAGGGTTTTTTTTTTGGGAGAAAGATGAGGAAAAACTAGGGTTTTTTTTAGAGAGAGAAGTTGTGGGGATCATAATATTACTCATTTACTTATTTTATTAAGGTTATGTTAAATACAGCTCTCCCCTAAGGTTTGTATTTAAGGCATTGAAGCCCAAATTACTCATACATCCATACAATTAATACATGTTTTGAAAATTTATTTCCTCTTATAGTCTCTTACGGGCTGTATTTTATCATTTTCCTTTTATTAAAGCATGGTCTTTTCTTGGTCTCTTATTCACTCTCAACAATTTTAGTCTACAATGTTACGTGTCAAGCTATCAAATTTTTGAGAAATATTTTATTCCCAAATTTGACCACCATCAAATATTCAAATTAATCACAATTACTTCAATTTGCTCAAACTTAACCACCACCAATTACAAGCAACACCAAACATTAAAAAATACTCGTACTATTTTTGATCTATAGCCTCTCCTCCAAAAACCCTAAAAAAATCTTTTTCCCTCTATCCTCATCCTTAGGGGCTGCCATCTATCAATTCGGTAGTGGTAAGACCTAAATTTAATCATTATTATTATGTTTAAATTATTTAGGTTATCAATAACTCTTGTCTCTTCCATTAGGGAAGTTTGTCCCCATCAATTGATGGGTTTGTCCTCATATTTTGGTGAGTTTGTTCTTTCTTTGTGAGAGGGTCAAGAACTACGTGCAAGACCATGTTGAGAGCCGTAACTTTTCTACATATAGTGATGCAATTGAGGTCAGATTTCGGTCTATTCTTTGTCAAGATACAGAAGGTTCATTCTTTTGAAGACTATGTCAACAGATCTATAGATTTCTTCGCGAAAGACTGTATCAATAAACAACGATATAAAGAAGGCTATGCAGAAGCGTATTACTCTAATAACGATCTTTGTCTCAGGAATGTTCTTTATTTATTAGTTACAAATTTGTATTCCGTTCAATTTGATATCATTTGTAAATACCATATGACCTTTTATTAATGAAATTGGTATTCATTCAAAAAAAACCACCACCAATTAACCACAATTAATTCAATTTGAAATTAAAGTTAAACTAACTTTAACTATAGTTATATTTCAACTTAAATTAATTTAGAATCATTCTTTTTCCTAACGAATTTTTACTCAATCCTAACGACATTTTAACAATTTAACTTTTGTCATTTCACCACATTCTCAACATTTTCTTTCCTTCTCTCCTTGAAAAAACCCCAAATCTCATCATTCCAAAATCCCAACATCCCATGAACAACCAACGTCCGAAACACTAGCATCAGGGTGGGTCTAGTTCGTCTGGATCAAGAGTGGTGCGGTGGTGATCGGTCCGAGACTCCGGGTGATGGATAAGGTGGGTCGATGGGTGGTGGTCCGAGTGGTGAGATGGTTTGGTCGCTCAGGGTGGAAGTTGGTCGAGTCAGATTGGTCTAGGTGGGGGTGAGTGGTGGGATGCATGGTGGAGGGTCGTGGGGGTTGGGGTGTGTTTAGGGCTATGTTAGTTTTTTTTAATGTAAAATTCATGTATTTCGTTATTATACTTGTTTGGCAACTCGGTGGTGTAAACACTCATCCCCGGTGTAAACACTCCTCCCCGTCTTCTATTGTCATAATCAATCACTGCACCGAGAGCAGCCGCCATTGACGACCGGAACGAAGCGTCGGGCCCTATATATATGTATATTTTTTTACTATTATGTCAAATTTAAGTAATCGATATTTTGTCGTCGATAATTGAATTATAATCATAATCGAATAGGAAATCATCGATAATTTTTTAAGTGTTGATTACTCGTAATTGTGTATTGATAAAACGAAAAGGAGGTAATTGAATGTTGTGTAAAGCTGAAGGTTTATGAAAGGGTAGAATAGAAAAATTATATACTAGAAAAATTCGTTAGAATTGAGTAACCATTCGTTAGGAAAAAATAAATTCCTTAATTTATTACGGTATCTTTTACGGATGTTGATACGGCACTCCATGGGTGGCGCCCAATCTCGGCACCATCACCTCACATGCATCCCTTATTAATTGGGTTTCTCGCATGTATCCATTACTCCCTCTCATCCATTCAATCCTTTACGTGGGGACCATTTTTGTGATGAGAAATGGTGAACCTATGTAAAGAATTGAACGGATGGGAGGAAGGATTATTAAGGTAAGACCCCACTAATTAGGGATGCATGTGAGGGTGACGCTAACTTTTTTCATCTTTTATTGACTTATTCGAAATGAGTAGGTCTCCTGAGAGACGGTCTCTCATTAACTTTACTGAGAGACTAAGTACAAATGGAAGTAATAATGATACCAAACCTAATAGAAGTAGGTACGATTGTTATACAAATATAAAGAGGGTACGCTTGTTATAAAAATAGGTACAAAACAAAGTTGTCATTTAATGGTACAAATAGGATATAGAGTGGTACTGAAGAGCGGTCTCTCAATAAGTTATTGAGAGACCGTCTCTTCCAAGATTTTGGGATTCGGAATAAGTATTTCATGTCATTTAATTTAGGGTGATACTTTTTCATATTTACATGTTACTCAATTATACTTACTGAAACACTCATTTTAATCGAAGATGTCCTATTTATGAGCTTAACTGACTAGTGTTTAAAGGGATTAAAAGTATTACTCATGTCAGTGCATTTTTTTCTTCTATTTTGCCTATGAGAACTCAAGTCTTAGGATGGTGGGTGACCTCGTAGGAAGGTTTCCGGGATGCGCATGAGTGAGGACAAAATGTACTGGAAATGACTTGTGTTGGTCTGCGAGACCAGTACAGAGCCTGGTGAGCTGCCGCGACTAACATTTCCGATCCTAGTTTGGACCAGGTGTTACACTTACAACTAACACCTAAAGGGGACTACTCATCGTCGTCGGCAAATATGATAGTAAATAACCGAATCGCCCTCTGTTTAATTATTAACTAAACAAAATCTAAACTAACCTAACTAAATTATATTTAATGTAACTACTATTATATTATCACGATTTACTAACTAAATTAACGTAATTACTATTATTTAACCTACCACTATTTAACTTAAGGAAATTACAAAGCCCGAAAGTAGCACTATTATATTTAAATTTAACCGTATATCATCGGAATAACATCGAAACGTTTATGTTCCGGTTACGGAAACAATATACCCGACTTTGGATTCGGATCCTTTGATTATGATGCTACCTTGATGATGATCGTATAATTCCCTTTGATCCCTCCTTTCTCTCACTCCGATGGTCGGACCTTCCCGGCGGAGTTGGCCTGCTCCCTGCACACAGAACGCACAGGGCCTCGGAAGTCTCCGGAGGAGCCCTCTCCGATGCCTAAGTTAGTCCGTGAAATACCTTGAGGAACCTTACTCGTGAGGAGTAAGGTGGCGGTTTTTAGAGTGAGAGTCTAGAGAGAGAAAATCTAACCCCTTTTATGTGGGAAATGGCAAAGTATTTATACATTTCCTCAAGAGAGAGAAAGGAGAGAGAGAGAGAAAGAGGAGGAATGAGTGGACGGGAAGGTGACACGTGGGTTTACCTCCTCCACTCATTTCCTTTTACCTTAGGCGATGATGGAAGGGTTCTGATCCTGCCCCTTATGACCTTGCCTGGGGCGAGAGTACCCCGAGGACTGGCAGGCAGGGGGGCCCAATTAGCCCAGCCATCACACGGTATGACCCTGACGGGCAGGGAAGGAGTCTGCCTGGAGCTTTGGGGCAGCCGAGGTTACCATCTGGAAAGATCTCAGCAAGATTTTGTTTGATGGCCTGCCAAGCAGGCCTTTCTTTATCTTCGGGTCGGGCTTTCTCGGGACCCGGATGGCGGGCGACCCGTGGCAGGCTACCGACCCCCATCAATTGGCCCTCGCCGGCTGAGGGAGAGCAGGGCTCCTCCTCAGCAGGCGACTTCTTGATTGGGATGGCGGGAGGTTGACTTCTTGAATCACACCTTGGCATTTAATGCATCGCATGTTCCCGAGGGGAAAGTCTTAACTACTCTGGGCATGCAAAAGGTTGGGATGTCTTTCCTCATGATTACTTTTCTTGTAAAGTGATCTCTCGGGTTTCGTGCAGGACTGTCGATTGGCTACTTCTTGTAAGAATGGTTGAGGCGCCATTTAATGTCTTGCCTTTGCCCTTGTATAAATTCCGACTTTGCTTCATCATTTTCACAATCCATCTTCATCTTCCTCTATTCTTTCTCAAAGAAAAACGTCTTGGGTGAGAAAAATGGTCTTTCGTTGTGGAATTTATGTGAACATTCTTTGCTTCAGGGGGCGCCGGAGATTTAGGTACCCCAGGCAGGTACACCTGGCCCTTCATTGCAGCAGACGAACATGCACTCGTCCTTCGCAGATTGTCAAGGCGAAGCCTTCCTCCAGGGCCAGCAGGCGTCCTAAGAGGTCTTTATCCCCCGCAGGGCCTGGACTCAAACGCTGTGCCCAGGTGGGAGGTTGTGGTTTCAAGGGATGCTACAGATGGTTCCCCTGGCTACATCCTGAACATTTCGACCCTGACTGCCCTGACTTGGGCTCTTCTCCTGAGTCAGGCCCTTCCTCTCCCTTGGTGAGAAGGAAGGAGGATTATGGCTCCTCTGAGGGTACCAGGGTGGCCCTGTATGGTCAGGATTGGGACCTGAGTAGCCGGGACTCAGGGGACAGTGAAGGTCAAGGCTACTCGTCTGGCCGGGAGGCCTTGGGGAGTGAAGATGAGGGCCCTGACGACCCTTTCAAGGACTCTGGCAGCTGGGACTGGGGGTCCCACGACGGAGGCCGTGGCAGTCCTGGGGATTACTCTCCGGGTTTCGATGAAGACTAGTCCTGCCTTGCATTTGCAGGCGTGATGAGCCGGATTTGCAGGCTCCTTTTGTAATTTCTTTTTCTCCCCCTTATTTTGTAACTTGGACCCTTTGATGAATGAGAATCAGGTGGGCTTTTGACTCTCATGCGTTTGTTTCGTTTTTTTTTTTGAATGAATGACGTCACGCAACGATTTTCCTCTGCCTCTGCTGCTTTCTTGAGGTTTCTTGGGATCTGATGGGTGGCTGGATTTAAGATGTGTGACACGTGGGGGTTTTTCTTGGGGAAGCTTCCTGACTGGGCGGCTTTCCATCTTCTTCTGCCTATAAGAGTATCATTACTTCCCCCCTCCCCCTTTTACACATATGAAAATTTTACAAACCCTCCACATTCTTCATCCGGCGTCTTCATCCCGCGTCTTCATCCGGCGGCCATTAATTAGGTTAGAATCCTAATCATTGTCTTCCTCGTCTTTCTATTTCTTCGCTTTTCCCTATTCCCTTGAACATCATGGCCAATCGTTGTGCTCGCATTCTCCCTTTCACTGGTCCTTCGATTGAAAGGACGGAGGGTAGGGACATGGTTAACGCTGACCTTGCCTCCTCCTCCGGGGGGCCAGGTGTCAGGATGGCTGAGGAGGGCCATTCAGAGGACAGTGGGGGTGCCAACTCCCCTGAGCCTGCTCCCCTTGATGTTATTGATTCTGATGACGAGGCGTTGGAACTCGACGCCTCCACAATCGCTGGCCCGCTTATTCCTAGGGAGTCAGGGAGGACCTATTACCTAGATAAGACCAAGTATAGGACCCTCTTGCGAACATACCCAGCCCCCAAGAACAAGGACCTTATTTTGGAGAAAAACGCTGAGGAGGCTATATCGAAGCTTTATAACTTTGGGCAGGGATACACTGTCATTGTTCTTGGGGAGAAGGACACAGTGTGCAATCCTCCTGCGGGCTGCATAGCTGTCTACCACAAATGCCTTGAATTCAGCCTGCGCTTTCCCCTTCACCTATTCCTGGAGGAGACTTTCAGGCGCATGAATGTGGCTATTGCCCAGTTGACAGCCCTTGTAGTCAGGTCACTGATAGCTTACACCTGGACCTGCCTATTCTGCGGTGAGGAGCCATCCATAAACGCCTTAAGGTTTATGGTGGGCCTACAGATGGTAGCCTCTACTGAGGGTGGTGGCTCCCCAGGGTATTTTTCCCTTCTCCGTCAAAAAAACAGTTCCCCCGTTTGACCGGTCCTGAGCGGCCTGAAGGATTGGAAAGACAACTTTCTATATGTACATAGTGTTACGGGATGGAGGATTCCTCGGCACTTCAGGAACCATGTCCATACCTGGCTGGAGACCCGCCAGGAGTACCACCCTGGGGTCGGGGGAAGAGCTCTTGAGGTTAGGTTGACCCAGAAAGAGAAAGACTTGGTCGGACGATTCGCTTCTTCCAAGGATAGGAAGTGCGTATATGGTCCTGACCGCTGGCTCCCCCATGCGGAGCTCATAGCAACTGACGATTACTTGACCTGGGTGGGCATAAACCCTGATCTCAGTGCAGGTAGCTTGGGGATTTTGGCAGTAGTTAGATTTCCTTAGACTTGTTTTATTGTGTGCTCACTTGTTTATCCTTCTTTTTTTTTTGCAGACCTTGCTACTTGCCTTTGGTCAAAGAGAGAGCTGAGGGACCTTGGCCTGAATAAGGATCTCTCGGTTGCTGTCAGTCATCCTCCCCTCCCATCTAGCTATAGGAAGCGGAATCTGATGAAGTATATAAAGAGTATATCAATCAACAGAGCGAGGTTTCCTCCTCCTCCTCCTAGGTCGACTCCTTCAAAGCCTACAGTTCCAACTTCTGCCCCCAGAGATGTAGAGGGGGAGGTTGCTTCAGAGGCCAGCCCTTCCCCTGCTAGCAAGCACGGAGGCTCTCCCGCTGGGACTCGTCCTCCTGTGGGGTCAAAGCCCTCGGATTCTGAGGAAACTGAGGAAAGCACCCCCATGGTTGGCAGGAAAAGGAAAGATAAGGAACCAAGGGACACTGTCCAGGTGGTAGATCTAGAGGCTAATGTCAACACACCCAAGGCCAAGCGCCCTGCTCATGATCTTCCAGGCACCCTGTTCTCAGAAGAGAATGCTGAGTTTCACTTTACTGCTGGCGATAGTGTGGATGTTTCCGCCCTGCTCTCAGATTCTAACACTGCGTTGGCGGACCATCTTTCCAAGTCTCTGGCCTACACTACCACTCAGGTGATCCAATTTGTTCAGCGTTGCTCCAGGGTGTTTCAGGCCTCTTAAGAGCTGGCGACTCTCAGCCGTTTAAGTGATGAGGAATTAAGCGTTACTCCTGGGTTCCCTCTTCCTGAACGCTTGGCGGTGGTTGAGAGGGATGTTGCCCTCATTGCCAGCTTAAAGGATTAGCTGACAAAGTATGAGGGCGAGCTGGGAGAGGCAAAAGACCAGGCAGCTCACTGGAAGGCTCAGGGTGAAAAGGCTGTGAGGGAGACTACTGACTTTGAGGCAGAGCTGGAGCAGGCCAGGAGGGCGGTTGCCGAGTTGGAGCAGTCCAAGAAAAGGGTTGCTGAACCGGAGGACCGTCTGACCAAGGCCGATTCGGACCTCCAGAAGGCACAGGATGACTTGAAGACGCAGGGTGAAGAATGGCAAAAGGAGAAGAACGACATCATTCAGGAGGCCAACTCTGCGGTGGCGGTGAACTTTAATGCTGGAGCGTCTTCCTCCTTACAGTGTCATGGAGGTCATTAGGGAGATGCTTCCAAACTTTAATGAGGAGGCCTTTCAGGCCCTTTATACTGCCAAGAATGATGCCCGGGCTAATAGATCGCCTGAGGAGGGCTCTGGTCCTGTCCAGGATGCTCCCAATGCATAACATGCAGGGCAGTCGTCTTCTGAGGGCTCCTGCCCCTACCCCTCTGCTTTCTTGTTGATATTTCAATTTTATTTGCGCGCCGGGCCCTGATGTGGCCGGCTGTCGGCTAATGTAACCCTTTAACTCTTTAATGTCTGGATTTCCATTGCACGTTTTGTTAAACTCTACTAGATTCGTTATGAATGCCTTTCTTTTGGTTGTTTATATTATTGTTTCTTTTGAGCCTTGGCCTGACCCTAGCTTCTTGCCGAAGTCCAGGGGGCCTGCCCCTTGCCTGCCTTAGAGGCAGATGGGGGGACTTTGTATTTTTTGTACAAGGTTGGGGGGGGGGGGGGGGTTCCCTAGTCCTTGTTTGCTTTGGCACGTGGGGCCTGGCCTGGCCCTGGCTTCTTGCCGAAGTCCAGGGGGTCTGCCCCCTGCCTGCCCAGAGGCAGGTGGAGGGGACTTTTTTGTTTTTTATACAAGGCTAGGGGTGACCCCAGTCCTTGTTTGTTCGGCACATGGGGCCCGGCCTGACCCTAACTTCTTGCCGAAGTCCAGGGGGCCTGCCCCCTGCCTGCCCAGAGGTAGGTAGGGGGACTTTATGTTTTTTGTTGGGGAGTCTATTCTCTTTGGGTTTCACAACAGGGGGGCCCTCCCCCTATTGCCCCCTGCTCGTTTGTGTGTGAAGTGCCAATCTGAACAGACAACGAGTATAAGTTCGAGAACTCTTTTCATTTCTTGATAAATCTTAGACATTTGCGGTCGGAGCCGTCGACATCGTTTCTTGATCGTCTTCCGCCGTTTTTCTTAGAGAAGAGAGAAAAAAAAAACTAAGGACAAAAATTTGAACTTCAAACGTAGTACTTCTTCAAGGTGTCCGCGTTCCAGTGGGCAGCCAGCTCCTGGCCTTCAGGGTTACCAATTATGTAGGTTCCTGGCCCCATGATCTGGGTGACTTCATATTGGCCCTCCCAATTGGCGCTCAGTTTTCCATGCTCCATTGACCTCCTTACAGCCTGTGTCTTTCTTAGAACTAGGTCCCCAATCTGGAAGCTTCTTACACTTACTTTTTTTGTTGTAAGCCTTTTTCATTTGCTGCTGGTAGGCGACAATCTTGACGCAGGCCTCCTGCCTTATTTCTCCGACTAGGTCAAGGGCCTCTGTCATTGCAGCCTCATTACTCGCCTGATTATATTGCTGGGATAGAGAGTGGGAACTCGTGCCTCTATAGGTAGCAGGGCTTCGGCCCCGTAGACCAGACCAAATGGAGTCTGTCCTATGGACTCCTTTCTGGTGGTCCTAATTGACCATAACACACTTGGTAGCTCGTCCGCCCACCTGCCTTTGAGCTCATCCACCATCCTTTTCAGCCCATTCAGTATTTGCTTATTCGCTGCCTCAGCCTGTCCATTAGTCTGGGGGTGACAGACGGCTGATTAGGCGACAGTTATGCCATGGTGTAGACACCCACATTTTGACCGCCAGGTGTCTATAGCAGTTTCCGACAAACACCCGATGATGATCGGACGTAAACATGCTTTAACATACTCGAATATGGGCTCAAAATCATTGGCATTTGGCTTGGGCTTTTTACGGAGTACATATCTCACAAAATCAACCTCAAATTCAGGCCCAGTGGGTCGTTTCGAGTCAAATAAGACTAATTTGGGTCGAATCCAACACCAGGGACAAAACCGTCTTTTAGCGACCGAGTCAAAACCCAGTCAAAGATATTTTCGAAACATACGAACCAGCCGTGTCATCCCGCAAATCCGGCTTGAGGTCGAACACTACAAAAAACCAAATACAAAATATTAAACAATTCCGATTAAGGATAGAATTTGATCCCCAATAGGATTCCCGACCGAGCACTCCACCGAGCACAAGGAGTACTCGGTCGAGTACTCTCATTCCAGCCGGCTCAATGCCTTCTCCACCAAGAAATGGAATCCTCGTTCTACTCGAATTGCTTACCTTTCCTATCCTAACCGGTATTTCTTATCACCCAAGCAAGGTTACCTCTCCTAGCTTCAATCGAGGACCACTCTTATAAATAGGACCCTCTCACAACACAATATTCATCCATTATCGACACATAAAACACACACATCAATCACAATTCACAACAACATAATTCCCGACTCACATTCATTAGCAATAGCATACACACACATAGCATCGAGCAACCGATATTACAACCCGAGATCACGCCGCTTTAGCCTTAGAACTGGCCGCCTCTTGCCCGACACCCTACACGACCAAAACCACCATAACTCACCGACATTAACTCGACGCTCCCGTGCCTAAGCCACATCCCGACGAGCCCCGTTCCGAGTATACAAAGCATGTAGGTTGAGGGTGTTACAAATCCCGACTCTCTCCTTTCTCTCCTCCCTTCTCTCGTTTTTTTTATCTCGTCTTGTCGTTGTCGGTCGTCCATTTTTTTATTATGGGTCATCGTCGCATTTTTTATATCTAAAATCGATACTACAAAACTATTTTCATATAAAGCAAACGTTCTTAAAATACGATATCGATTCTCTAGTCGAATATCGTATAAAAAAAGAACTAAATTAATCTCATTGATGCTTAAAAATCGTCACATGGTTTCATAAAACAAAACACGACGATTTTTAACGTGGAGAGAATCAAACATCGTTTATTTTAGTTTAATTTCTTTAAAACGGTTTACAAAAACTTTTTTTATCTTTTCTAAAAACTATTCCAAATATTTGATATCGATTTCATAATCGAATATCGAATATAACGAATATTGCTAAATTAAATCGTGTATAAATCATGCAATATTTGTACGCGATTTAATAAAGCTATAAATTTTCCGAAAAACAATTTCGAAAACAGCTCGGGACGCGAGCCGCGTGCATCCCGGGCGAGCCGCCTCCTCGCGCGAGTCGCGCTCTTCCTGAGCGACTCGCGTGATCTTCTGAAACGTGGCATGCACAAATCAATTTCGTTCTAATTTTTAGAATATCGTTTCTTTAACGAAACAGCGTTTTTTTGACATATCTTTTTCTCGACCTCGGTCAACACGTGTTAATCCATCACGTGTCATAAACTTTTTCAAAATCATGCATATCATCATATTTATATTGTTTATTCGATTCGATTTACAAACTGTTACTAACTTGTTTGTTCTTGTTTGTAGCAAGTTCCTTCTTTTTATTTGTTTTATTATACTAAAACGAACCTCACATGCTAAAATACAACTTTGACGTTAATTTTAGTTGCATTAAATCAACTTAGCAACCCATTCAATTTTTCGCATGTTTAGGGAAAACAATGTTTGCATATCATTCATCGAATTACTAACGCGCGTATTTTAAAATCAAACGATATCCTAGTAGAGGCCGCTAATATGCGGGCGGGGTTGGGTGTTCTTTGTGAACTTCCCAACACGTACCCTCACCCCTTACTCAGAACCGTTGTTTCCGGATGTCCGAAACCATTGGTACACGAGAGACAGTCAATACACGTTATCCGATAACGTCGGTATCGGTATCAAATGCAGAGGGACGAACCCAATAAACTCTGAAATCGGAATGGGCCGTATTTGGTACACGGCCCACTACGACATAGAGTGGGTTCGAACGGGCCCGAACTCCCACAAAGTTCGGTAGCGACTCCACTTTGATTTAAATTTCAATTCGACCCATTCTCATATGGAGATTCATTCGCCTCACCAAACCCGCGCGTGGCCGCGTCGGGGTGGACCTATGTCATGTCCACAATTTGGCGACTCCGCTGGGGATTAACTGATGCGTGACTTACCATCGGCATCCTCAGGGTGAGACTCGAATAGAAATCGTTTGACTAGTACAATACGCGTTTGAGTTTTACGGTTCATGCATATCCCCATATTTTCCCGGGCCGGTACTGGTGACCGACGTCCCACTATACTATTGATGTAGTCCAAATTGGATATGTCAAAGGTGTCCATAGTCGATTCGTATGGGTTTTACGGCATGTTCTAAGCTCAACTCGACTTAGGAAGTCCGCCCCGATACACTGGTATAGACCCTTTATAGACCGGCCGAGACTTAGTATAGATCATACATGGTGTCGTTATAATGCTTGCGTGACTATATGCTACTTGGTTTCCGTATCGTTTTTAAAAACCGTCTTTTTTCAAAATACATCCTTCCAAAAATATTCAATTTTCAAAAATTCGGAAAGCTGCCGAAATTTAGACTTAAGATTTGACTCAAAACAAGCCCATTTTCTAGCCGGCATGCTATCCATTTCAAAATTCGAATTTCCGATCCACCATTCGATTTTTCGAATTTTCAAAATTCTATTTTCAAATCTTCGAGATGTCATTCTCGATTTTCAAATCTTCGAGATGCCGTTTTCGAT
Source organism: Agrostemma githago (assembly GCA_958450325.1). NCBI lineage: Eukaryota > Viridiplantae > Streptophyta > Magnoliopsida > Caryophyllales > Caryophyllaceae > Agrostemma > Agrostemma githago. The sequence goes on along the minus strand of OY288258.1, from coordinate 53,849,047 downwards.
TTTCAAATCTTCGGGATCTTATGTTCAATTTTCAAATTGTCGGAAATTCTTTTTTCGATATTCAAATTTTCAAAGTTTCAAATATTCGACTTTTTAAAAAACCCGGTCCTATTGGCCCACTGCCAATTTCAGGACCATCTTCTCAATTTTCAAGGTTCAATCATTTTTCAAAACCCGGGAAGTATACCAAATTTAGGACTTATGATTTTACTCAAAATAACCTATTTCTAGCCGGTATACTGCCCATTAAAAAACTTAAAAAAATATTTTCGAAACTCCAAAATCGCGGCCTGATGACACTTTTCCGATTTCCGAAAATCGGGCCATCCACCGTTTTCTCGGGGTTTTCTCCAAAAGTCCTTTTCGAAAACTTTCCTCTTCTTGGGTCTTCCCGTATTTAGCAGTGTCGGGTCCTGTCATAAATAGTCGAAGGTCTTTAGCGTCGAAACTCCGTCGATCTTACATCACGAGTTTCCTCCCTATCCCAGTCCGACTTATTTGACTAAGGCAAGGCTAAGCTGCGTAGGACATACCCCTACCAAGGAAAGCCCGTTTACACACTCGAGTCCAAACTAGAAAGTCTCACGCGACCTTTCCCTCTAACAGGACGGTCCCCACGACCTTTCCTAAGGGAATTTCGCCCGTCTTTCAATCCGTTAGTCGAGTTTTCCCAATTCGAAAGTCCTTTAACTTAAGGGTCTACCCTAATCACAGGGCCGTCTTTATTCGGGTCGAGTCGGGGGTCTCTAGCGTCGAAACTCTGCCAATCTTACATCGCAAGTTTCTTCCCGTACCCCGTCTGCCTTTCCTCAAGGTCGAATTAACCTTTTACAAGGCATAGCCCTATAACAAAAGGTTCGTGATCCTTACGTCTAAGGGTCACTCGTCCAACACTCGAGTCACCTAGGGTTAGGTCATCACGGTTGGTCCGAGCACGTGGCACGGTCAAACATGGTCGCCCCATTTTCGGATTCACCCTTCTGCAGCTTAAGTCTAAATCGCGGTCGTCACTTGGTCTAGGTCAACGTCCGGGTTTCCCGATCCGAGAATTTTAGTCATTTCTGTTACCCCGGGCCATGTCTAGTTTGACTCATCCTCTGGCATGTATGCAAAACCGAGCTTAGGCGAGTTCTAACACCTGTCGTTTCTTCCGATTAGGGACCCTATGAACGAGACACTACCAAACCACAACAAATCCCCCGCCGTCGAGAAAGGGGATATCCAGGGGAGTATGCTTATGCTGTCTTGCTCCATTAACAATATCTTCTCAAAAATCAATACCGCCCTAGATAACCTAAATGCCAGGGTGACCACCATCGAAGAAGACCTTGTAAGAACTCGATCCCGTCTAACACAACTAGAGCGGGTAAGACAGTCAATCACCCAACCAAGCCATTTGAAGGGTGAACACTCTTACGAAACCGTCCGATACCCTCAAGATGGCAGGACCGAGAGAGGTAACCCTCAAGTCACCTCTCCAAAAATCAAGAACCAGTCAAAGGAAAGGACATTTACCCACTTGGATATGTCCTACACCATCGCTTTCCAGAGGTTAGTTCCCAAGGGCCTAATACTACCTATAGGCCCAACAGCCGACCCACCTTTGGAAAAACGCTCCAAAGCATGGAACACCGAGCATTACTGCAAATTCCACAGAGGGAGGGGACACGATACAGAGCAGTACTGGAAACTGAAACACCTCATTCAAGACTTCCTCGATGCCGGGAAGACTCCCGTTTTGGAAAGATTGTCACTTGCAAAGCCCCTCATGGACTATACGGGGCCCGATGACCAAAGCATCCAATCTACCTCTCATGCATCCAAGAGTCCGGATTTGATTTAAGTCCGAGTCCGAGTCTGAGTCTAGGATATACTATTTATTCCAAAGTCAAAGTCAGAGTCAGTTGTATTCTGTCCTTTTTTTTTTTTCAAATTCAATAAAATCGGCCTTTCTATTTCTCATATATACTTTCCTTATGTGTTTCCGAGAACATGATGAGCATCATCATATACTGTGAGCACATGCACGTGCCTATTACAGGCACATCTATAACGACCGCAGGAAATGAGACTCGTGTTTTCCCTTACCTGTTCCATGTCTGACATAGAAAGCCACAAAACTACACTTAGCAGGAGCGGTATCGAATCCTATGACAAATCTGGGTAGTCTCCTAGTTTGGGTTCAAGACGGGAGGCAAGCTCATTTCCCACAATAAACACCCCTCCAATAAGACTGACCCTCCCTACCGTAGTGTTAGTCTGACCAACCGAACAAAAAAAACAAAACAAAACAAAACAAAAATCTGGAAAAAAAAAAGTCCAAGAAAAAAAAAGAAAAAAGCAAAAGGCCCAAAACACAAGAGCTGGCCATGATAAAAAAGAACTTCCAAAAATCCATGATCAACGGTCAATTCAAGTGAAAGTCCCATGACCAGGGTACGGTCAAAATTCATACCATTAAATAAGGGAGAGATAATCGAGCTGGTCAAATAACACCACATTTAGCCTTCTGTGGACATGACGTAGGTCCACCCCGACGCGGCGAAGCGCGGGTTTGGGTAGGCGAATGAATCTCGTGGTAAGATTGTTCTCGGATTCGAAATTTAAGTCAAAATGGAGTCGCCACCGAATTTTGTGGTTATTCGGAACCATACGAGCCCACTCTATGTCGTCATGGGCTTTACACAAAGTAAACCCACTCCGATTTCAGAGTTTATGGGGCTCGTCCCTTTGCATTGCGATACCGATACCATCTACACCGGTAATCGTGTAAAGAATGACTCTCGTTCGCCAAGGGTTTCGGACATCCGGAAACCAAAGGTTCTGAGTAAGGGGTGAGGGTACGTGTTGGGAAGCCCACGAAGGACACCCAACCCCGCCCGCACATGGCGGCCTCTACTAAGACATCGTTCGTGTTCATGATACGCGCGCTAGTAAAATAATAAAATGATATGCAAACAACGTTTTGTCTAAACATGCGAATTTTGCGTTAACTACGTCATTTAATGCATTTAATTATTGGTCGAAATGGTTTAGCATGCGAGGTTCATTTATAAAGCGTAAAAGCAAATAATAAATAAAGCTCGAAAAAGGAAGCAAAAAGCGTACAAGCTACACGGGCGGAAATACAACCCGGATTTCACAATACAACATGAACGGAATAACGTAAAGGTAAAAAAGGACCCGTATGAAAGCTAGACCGCGAAATATGTAGATGGACTACCCCGCTTAAATACGTATTATGTTACGTTTTAAGCGAAGGACGGAAATATGAGATTGTGACGTATTGCTAGCCTAGTCTCACATTCCGTAGTCTCGTCCCGACTTATCACGTAAAAGTGGTCAAAGTCGTTCTACGTGTCGTGACATGTGTAGCATTTTGAAAAATAGTGAAGGGTCGGTCAATGGTCTAAAGTCGATGAGGACGGGGCTCGGAATATGTGTCCAAGCCCTCGGGTTTCTGAGTTGCCAGACCCACTCGACCGAGTCATTGATTGACTCGACCGAGTGCGCCATTAACGTGGCTACTGCCCATATTTTGGGGGGTTACTCGATCGAGTGCCTTATGGCACTCGGTCGAGTGCATCATTAATGGGGCTACTGCCCTGTTTTTGGGGTGCAACTCGATCGAGTGGCCTATGGCACTCGGTCGAGTGCCCCCTGTACGAGCATTGATTTGCTCGGTTTTATGACTTGAAATCGATGATCGGCCGAGTCAAATACAAATATCGCTCGATTTGTATTCGACTCGGCCTCCGGTATTATAATCGTGCATGAACGATTATAATATCGTCACCGGGGTTTTTATGAAAATGCTTGTGTTAGATTACGAAACTTTGAATTAGTAACGAGAAGCATCCCTCTACGTCACGACATCGAAACTAACCCTTTCGGGTTATGTAATGTCGGTATTCGTGTCAACGGGTCTCGTACCAATTATGAAAAGGAATTAAATCGTTCAACTACAACGGATCACGATCGCGTCACGCCCTTGAGTACATTGGGGCGGGGCTCCTCGAAAGGGTTCCACCTCTGTCGTTGCTCGTAAAGGGATTAGACGGACCAAAAGTGATTATTGTAGTTCAACGTTTTAAAACCGCTTTTTTGATATTAATATTATATACGCGGTATTATTAGAGTTAGTAACGATATAAAAAAGATGCAAAATTAGAAATGCGAAAAGGTGAAAAAGTTAGTGTATGTGTACGTGTTACTACGATACAACAAAATGAAAATGTGCATAAACGATATTTAAAAGAGATTAAAAGGAGTTTGGAACACCCTCAACGTACATGCTAGTATTGGCCTCGGAAACGGACTCGTGAACAGCGACAAAGCTTAGGAGTATCGAGGAATGCGCGCGAGTTATGGTGTGTAGGTGTGTGTGTGTTGCGTTGGATTATCGAGGGACTAGACTCGGTTTTGATGCGTTTTGGCTTAGGTTTTCTAAGGCTTGATGTATGGAGTAGTAGGGTTGAATGTGATTGAAAATGTAGGGCAAAGGTTGCTGAAAGTTGATGTGTAAAGTTGGTAAAAGGTGTTGAAATGCATGGGGGATGTGACGGTATTTATAGGCAATTGCCACAACCTAAGGTGCACTCGATCGAGTGGCCCTAGTGCACTCGATCGAGTGCCTATTTGGGCGGGTCTGATCCAGCGGAAGACGCTCCACTCGATCGAGTGGGTCAATCCACTCGATCGAGTGGATCAACAAAATCGAGATAAAAGGGGAAAGGTTGACTTGTTTGTTATGGTAGCTTTTTTTGAATTTGATTTGTGCGCCAAAATGATCTCAGCTGATTTTGTGAGACGGTTCTGCCTTTGACCGGGTTTTGACCCGGTCGGAAAAAGACGGGAAATATTTTTGGTGTCGGTTTTGGCCCAAATTAGTCTTATTTGACTCGGAACGATCCGCTGGGCCTGAATTTGAGGTCTGTTTTGTGAAATTTTTACTCCGCTAAAAGTCCATGTCGGATATTATGAATTTCGTGTTCGAGTCCGAGTATACTAGTCACGTTGACGTCCAATCATCATCGGGTGTTTTTCGGAGACTACCATAGACACGTGGCAGTCAAAATGCGGGTGTCTACAGAGCCCCCACTCTGACTGAGGCTTGGACAAGGCGAAAGTCAGAGTAGCCACCAGGCCAATCGCAGATTACGACCTGGCAGCCTGCCGGTCGGGTCGTTTATAGTCCAGTAGACTCGCGTGAAGGGCTCGCCAGCCATGAGATAGAAGTCATAACTGTGCCAGGCATAAGTCCTGGGGCGTGCTTGCATGTGGAGAGTGCCGCCTCGGGCGTTCCGCTGGGGAAGTATGTGAGCTGTACAAGCTTGCCTTCGAAGCCTTGAGTCGTACTTGAGCTGATGATGATGCTCCGTGGGGAGTGAAATTTGCCTTTCTTGGGGAGCAGGTGTATCCGTATGTCGACACATCGCACTTTGGATGTAGCACACCGGGGAAAAGCTAACTCCGTTGGGGAAATTAAATAGTTTCACGGGGACTTGCTTCTGAAGTCTGGAGTATACATGTATGCTGACACATAACAACTTGTATGTAACACATAGACAAAACACCGACTCTCGCTGGGGAGAAAAGTAGCTGCGCGGGGACTTGCTTCCGAAGTCTTGGGTGTACCCGTATGCCGACACATCACGTCTTGGATGTAGCATTCCGGGAAAAACACCGCCTTTGTTGTTCCGTTGGGAAGCACTAGCTGGTACCTGAAATGTTAGATACATAGGCAGAAATAGCAGGCATGGTATGTAGCAAGATAGTACATAGGAAATGCAGTTAGCATCTATAGACTGGCTTGCGCTGGGGAAAATGATTTTTACTTCACTTTGAAATCGTAGTCCTGAAAGCAACTCACGTGCTAGGAGATAGGTTTTCAAAATTAAAAGGGGTAGAAAAGAATTTTGCAGTTTAAATAGACCGAAATTTGACCTTGTCAAAAAGGATTTTCTCAAATGGCTAAGTTTTGCAAATTTCAAAGCAAGAATTTGTAGAGAGAGACATACCGACAGACTCGACTCTGCACGTGACCAGACGAGCTGACAGACACGACTGGACTCTCAAGGGGTTGGACCGTGACTCGGTAGGGGGGAGGGCCACCTAATATGACAAGACTCTTAAGCTGCGCTAATCCGTAGCCTAGGCGAGTGGCAACACGGTCGAACATCAAAACGGGAAGGATCCGGTATAGGAGAACCGCAGTAGTCGTTAATAAGACTGTTACTGCACGGCAGGACTTAGCAGTGGCAATGTTGTAGCCTAGTGCTCTTTGAATTTTTGGTTTTGGGGTACATTCCCGAAGTGGGTGCCGCATCGAGTCCCGACAGACTCTCGTCTTCGACCGAGCCGAGTACTAGGACACACTATAGAAAGGAGGCTAGTTTTTTTGAAACTTTTTGGATTTTGTAAGTGGATGGAGAGCTTCTGCCTAAGAGAAGCCCCCAAGACGACAAAGCTAACTGCTGAGAACATGACAGTGTCGTGACCGGAATGACGGTGCTTTTTTGAATTTGTGTCAGTGTGGGTGGTTGTGCCTTTGCTGAAAGGCTGCCTACGTATTCACGTGATAGTGAAATCAAACCAAGCCGTAGTTCAGTGCATTGGAAGATATGTTATGGTGCCTAGTTTATTAGGGCTTTGTGTGTAACTAGCCATAGCGATGATGTAGGCTAGGTGTGTTCCCAATGATGTCTTGATCAAAGGGCTAGAACAGTTAGGAGGTTGATCCTATGACTGTGAGCGTTCTTCGGGGTAGCCCCCAGAGGTGGTGTGAACTATTTGGGCATGTTCTATGCCAACCGCAGGTTGAGTTCCCGTGTTTGGGGCTGGTAACTGGTTTGGATGTTTTTGGAAATGTGGAGCTAGGTCGCAAGTGGCTTTGATGATTCGAAATCTGGAGCTCGATTTTGTGGAGCTAAGGCTTCGAGGGTAAGGTATTGTAATATGGTAGGAAATGGGGAAGTCGAGTAAAAATGACTCGGACTTCGATTGGGCAGGTTTGATGATGCGGGATCTGATTTCCATGTCTGGCCCTAATGGTTAGGGTGTATCCTATGGAGCTTGAATCCTCAAAAATTCTGGGCTGTCTCTTAGCCTAGGTCTCGGGAAGGTCTTGAGGGTTGTAATATGGGATGGCTGAGTGTGGTGTTAGCTGACCAGCTTGATTGTCACTCCCTTATTGGATGGTATGAGTGTTGATAACTTTGAATTTGACCGTTTTCACTACGGTCATGGGTTCTTGAATATTTTTTTGCTGACCTCTTAGCCCCGATCATGTTTTTTTTTTTGAATTTTGGTTGACCTCTTAGCCCCGGTCATGGGTTTTTTGAATTGAGTTGACCGTGCCTTGGTCAAGGGATTGACCGTATCTGGTCGGGGGATGTTGATCATGGCCAGCTCTTTTGTTTTGGCCTTTTGCTTTTTTTCTTGGACTTCTGTTTTTTTTTGCAGTTTCTTTTTTTTGATGGCCTTCTTTTTGCTTTGGCCTTTTTTTTTGTTAGTCAGACTAACATCTAAGGTAGGGATTGGTTGTTTATTGTGGGAAATGGGCTTGCCTCCCGTCTTGAACCCAAACTAGGAGACTACCTAGATTTGTCATAGGATTCGATGCTGCTCCTACTAAGGATAGTTATGTGGCTTTCTATACCAGACATGGAACAGGTAAAGGAAGACACGGGCCTCAGTTCCTGCAGTCATTATAGATGTGCCTATAATAGTCACGTGCATGTGCTCACAGTGTATGATGGTGTTTATCATGTTCTCGGAAACACAAAAGGGAAGCATTTATGAGAGACTGAAAAAGCTGGTTTTATTGGATTGAAAAAAGAGGACATAATACAGTTGACTCTGACTCTGACTTTGAAATTTGAAAGAGATAGAACATCCTAGACTCGGACTCAGACTCGGACCCAAATCAAATCTGGACTCTTGGATGAGGTTGTCAGTAGTCTTCGGCTTCTAAGGACTCAAGTGGATGTCCAGTGTAGCCTTCGGTAGAAGCTTCACCCAAATCTTCGTTATGTCGAAGATCGTCTTCAATCCTAGTGCCCACTTCGGTAAGCACGGCAAAGTTTGAGATGCCGGCATACCTAAGATGGATGCGATAGGAGGGTAGGAGGTTGTTGATGAATGCATCTACTAGTGTCTTCTCGCTGGGCTTGTCTACCAGCTTAACACTTTCATCCCGCCAACGTCGAAGGTATTTGGTGAAACCCTCTGTTGGATCTTGGGCCATGACTTCTAAAGTCCGCATGGTAGTCTGAAGTTCGGTATTATCAGAATAGTTTTTAGCGAACTCGGTAGCCACATCCTCCCAAGTGGGGAATCTTTTTGTATTGAGCCTATAGAACTAGGCTTTTGGATATTTCCCGAGGGATGCGCCGAACAAATTGATGAACATGTCGGCTTTGACCCCCTTGATCGCCATAAATGCTTTGAAGGCTCGGAGATGTAGTAATGGATCCTCCGTCCCTTCGAATATGGGTAACCCTTCTAGATTGAGATCTGTTGGAAGTTTCTCACTGATGGGTGTATAGTCTCGGGAGTTTTCAATATGAATGGTATTCCCTTGGGAGGCATGGAACTGTTGTTCGAGATCATGCACCGTGCTGACCAGTTGGGCAAATGGCCCAGTATTTACCGACCCAGAGTTGAAGTCTTGCCGTTCAATGACAGTTAAACGAGCATTCATGGCCTCTTGGTTGGTTTTTAGGAACCCTATATGGGTTTCGGTTATGGCCTGCCTGCTAACCATTGTCTCCAGCGAAGCCTTTATTTCATTGATGGTGTTTTCCATTTCCCTATTCCCGGTTGCGGGTGCCATACTCTGCGAGAATACCCACGTAATAAGAAATGTTGCTTCGGAACCCAAACACGCCAAGGCATAGGAAATTGCGCGGGAGGAAAGACAACTCGGGTTTGACTCGGGTTAGACTCTCCTAAGTTAAATACGTAGGGTACAATTCTCGGAGTGACTGTAATTAATCGCTCCGTCGGAGAATAGCCCCCAGGTGAGCCTAAGGACTCTTATAGGACTTAGACGGTGTGACATCTAAGCGACTCAAAGGTGGGGTACGTGAGACAACGACACGTGTAAGACATGACCCTTAGAGCAACCGTGATTGATCGCTCCGCTGAAGGGTAGCCCCCGAGTGAGATTGTAGGTTTTGCTAAGACTCGAGTGTCGGACGAGTGACCCTTAGATGTAAGGATCACAAACCTTTTGTTATAGGCCTATGCCTTGTAAAAGGTTGACTCGACCTTGATGAAGGCAGACGGGTAAGGGAAGAAACTTGCGATGTAAGATCGGCGGAGTTTCGACGCTAGAGACCCTTGACTTGACTTGAATAAGGATGACCCTGTGATTAGGGTAGACCCTTAAGTTGAAGGATTTTTGAATTGGGATGACTCGACTAACGGATTGAAAGACGGGAAAAGTTCCCCTAGGAAAGGTCGTAGGGACCGTCCTGTCGGAGGGAAAGATCGCGTGTGACCTTCTATTTAGGACTCGAGTGTCACGAACCTTCCATTTACGAATGTATGACTCGTGTTGGTCGGTTGTGCCTTTAGAAAAAGGCGGACTAGGATGGGGAAGAAACTCGTGATGTAGGATCGACGGAGTTTCGACGCTAAAGACCTTCGACAAATTATGGAAAGACCCGACACACGGATAACGGTAGGTCCTATAATAAGGAAGGTTTTTGAAAAAAAATGATTGGATTTTGAAAATTGAGAGGACGGTCCTGAAATTGGTAGTGGGCCAATAGGACCGAGCATTTTGAAATGTTAGAATGGTTGCGAGTAAATTCGCGTTTTGAAAAATTGGGAGACGGTCCCGTCTTTTGAAATTGGCAGCATGCCGACAGGACCGAGTTTTTTGAAAATTTGGAATTTTGAAAATTTGAATATCGAAAATAAATTTCCGAAAATTTGAAAGTTAAAAATGAGATCCCGAAGATTTGAGAATCGAAAACGACATCTCGGAGATTTGAAAATCGAGAATGGAATCTCGAGGATTTGAAAATCGCGAATGGCATCACGAAGATTTGAAAATTGAAATTGAATTTTGAAAATTCGAAAATCGAATGGTGGATCGGAATTCGAATTGAAATGGATAGCATGCCGGCTAAAAAAAGGCTTGTTTTGAGTCAAATCGTAAGTCTAAATTTTGGCAGCATTCCGAGTTTTTGAATTTTAATATTTTGAAAAGACGGGTCCCGAAACGGACAGTATTTCGGGTTTTTCAAAATTTGGTATTTTGGAAAGATGCATTTTTGAAATGACGGTTTTTGAAAATTGACACGGAAACCAAGTAGCACGTAGTCAAACAAGCATTATAACGACGCTTATGTATGCATTACGCTAAGTCTCGGTCGGTCAAAATAGGGTCTATACCAACAACGATGGCTTTCTCATGTGATGGACGGACTCCCTAAGCCGAGTTGGTCTTAGGACATGCCGCAAAACCGAGACGAGTTCCACCATCGATGTTTTTAGCGCACCCATGTAGGAATGCACCGCGGTATAGTGGGACGTCGGTCACAAGTAACCGGCCCGGGCAAAAATGGGTTATGCATGAATCATTAGACTAACGCGCGCACACTAATCTACGAACGATTTCTCTTCGAGTCTCACCCTAGGAACCCCGATGACATGTGGTACATCAGGTATCCCCAGCGGAGTCGCCAAATTGTGGACATGACGTAGGTCCACCCCGACGCGGCGAAGCGCGGGTTTGGGTAGGCGAATGAATCTCGTGGTAAGATTGTTCTCGGGTTCGAAATTTAAGTCAAAATGGAGTCGCCACCGAATTTTGTGGTTATTCGGAACCATACGAGCCCACTCTATGTCGTCATGGGCTTTACACAAAGTAAACCCACTCCGATTTCAGAGTTTATGGGGCTCGTCCCTTTGCATTGCGATACCGATACCATCTACACCGGTAATCGTGTAAAGAATGACTCTCGTTCGCCAAGGGTTTCGGACATCCGGAAACCAAAGGTTCTGAGTAAGGGGTGAGGGTACGTGTTGGGAAGCCCACGAAGGACACCCAACCCCGCCCGCACATGGCGGCCTCTACTAAGACATCGTTCGTGTTCATGATACGCGCGCTAGTAAAATAATGAAATGATATGCAAACAACGTTTTGTCTAAACATGCGAATTTTGCGTTAACTACGTCATTTAATGCATTTAATTATTGGTCGAAATGGTTTAGCATGCGAGGTTCATTTATAAAGCGTAAAAGCAAATAATAAATAAAGCTCGAAAAAGGAAGCAAAAAGCGTACAAGCTACACGGGCGGAAATACAACCCGGATTTCACAATACAACATGAACGGAATAACGTAAAGGTAAAAAAGGACCCGTATGAAAGCTAGACCGCGAAATATGTAGATGGACTACCCCGCTTAAATACGTATTATGTTACGTTTTAAGCGAAGGACGGAAATATGAGATTGTGACGTATTGCTAGCCTAGTCTCACATTCCGTAGTCTCGTCCCGACTTATCACGTAAAAGTGGTCAAAGTCGTTCTACGTGTCGTGACATGTGTAGCGTTTTGAAAAATAGTGAAGGGTCGGTCAATGGTCTAAAGTCGATGAGGACGGGGCTCGGAATATGTGTCCAAGCCCTCGGGTTTCTGAGTTGCCAGACCCACTCGACCGAGTCATTGATTGACTCGACCGAGTGCGCCATTAACGTGGCTACTGCCCATATTTTGGGGGGTTACTCGATCGAGTGCCTTATGGCACTCGGTCGAGTGCATCATTAATGGGGCTACTGCCCTGTTTTTGGGGTGCAACTCGATCGAGTGGCCTATGGCACTCGGTCGAGTGCCCCCTGTACGAGCATTGATTTGCTCGGTTTTATGACTTGAAATCGATGATCGGCCGAGTCAAATACAAATATCACTCGATTTGTATTCGACTCGGCCTCCGGTACTATAATCGTGCATGAACGATTATAATATCGTCACCGGGGTTTTTATGAAAATGCTTGTGTTAGATTACGAAACTTTGAATTAGTAACGAGAAGCATCCCTCTACGTCACGACATCGAAACTAACCCTTTCGGGTTATGTAATGTCGGTATTCGTGTCAACGGGTCTCGTACCAATTATGAAAAGGAATTAAATCGTTCAACTACAACGGATCACGATCGCGTCACGCCCTTGAGTACATTGGGGCGGGGCTCCTCGAAAGGGTTCCACCTCTGTCGTTGCTCGTAAAGGGATTAGACGGACCAAAAGTGATTATTGTAGTTCAACGTTTTAAAACCGCTTTTTTGATATTAATATTATATACGCGGTATTATTAGAGTTAGTAACGATATAAAAAAGATGCAAAATTAGAAATGCGAAAAGGTGAAAAAGTTAGTGTATGTGTACGTGTTACTACGATACAACAAAATGAAAATGTGCATAAACGATATTTAAAAGAGATTAAAAGGAGTTTGGAACACCCTCAACGTACATGCTAGTATTGGCCTCGGAAACGGACTCGTGAACAGCGACAAAGCTTAGGAGTATCGAGGAATGCGCGCGAGTTATGGTGTGTAGGTGTGTGTGTGTTGCGTTGGATTATCGAGGGACTAGACTCGGTTTTGATGCGTTTTGGCTTAGGTTTTCTAAGGCTTGATGTATGGAGTAGTAGGGTTGAATGTGATTGAAAATGTAGGGCAAAGGTTGCTGAAAGTTGATGTGTAAAGTTGGTAAAAGGTGTTGAAATGCATGGGGGATGTGACGGTATTTATAGGCAATTGCCACAACCTAAGGTGCACTCGATCGAGTGGCCCTAGTGCACTCAATCGAGTGCCTATTTGGGCGGGTCTGATCCAGCGGAAGACGCTCCACTCGATCGAGTGGGTCAATCCACTCGATCGAGTGGATCAACAAAATCGAGATAAAAGGGGAAAGGTTGACTTGTTTGTTATGGTAGCTTGTTTTGAATTTGATTTGTGCGCCAAAGTGATCTCAGCTGATTTTGTGAGACGGTTCTGCCTTTGACCGGGTTTTGACCCGGTCGGAAAAAGACGGGAAATATTTTTGGTGTCGGTTTTGGCCCAAATTAGTCTTATTTGACTCGGAACGATCCGCTGGGCCTGAATTTGAGGTCTGTTTTGTGAGATTTTTACTCCGCTAAAAGTCCATGTCGGATATTATGAATTTCGTGTCCGAGTCCGAGTATACTAGTCACGTTGACGTCCAATCATCATCGGGTGTTTTTCGGAGACTACCATAGACACGTGGCAGTCAAAATGCGGGTGTCTACACCTTCCCACATTACAACCCTCAAGACCTTCCCGAGACCCAGGCTAGAGATAGCCCGGAATTTTGAGGATTCAAGCTCCATAGGATACCCCTAACCATTAGGGCCAGACATGGAAACCAGATCCCGCATTATCAAAACCTATCCCGATCAAAGTTCGAGCCATTTTACTCGACTTCCCCTTTACATAACAGAATTCACAATCACCATACGCAAACCAGAGATAAAAACTCGTCAAAGACCCGAGAGCAAAACTCGTCAAATCCCCGAGAGCAAAACTCGTCAAATCCTCGAGAGCAAAACTCGTCAAATCCCTTACCTAATCATACACAATCCCGAGAGCAAAACTCGTCATATCCCTTACCTAATCATACACAATCCCGAGAGCAAAACTCGTCAAATCTCATCCCAATTCTTCTCATCCAAACCAGTTACCAACCCCAAAACACGGGAACTCAACTTGCGGTCGGCATAGAACATGCCCAAATAGCTCACACCACCTCTTGGGCTACCCCGGAGAACGCTCACAGTCACAGGATCAATATCCTAACCATTCTAGCCCTTTGATCAAGACATCATTGGGAATGCACCTAGCCTAAACCATCGCTATGGCTAGTTACAGACAAAGTCCTACTAGACTAGGCACCACAATATATCTTCCAATACACTGAACTACGGCTTGGTTTGATTTCACTACACGTGAATACGTAGGCAGCCTTTCAACAGAGGCGCAACCACCCGCATTTACACACATTCAAAAAGCACCATCATTCCGGTCACGACACTATCATGTTCTTAGCAGCTAGCTTTGTCATCCTGGGGGCTTCTCTTAGACAGAAAACCTCCATCCACTCACAAAATCCATATAAATTCAAAAAAAAAATCTAGCCTCCTTTCTGTAGTGTGTCCTAGTACTCGGCTCAGTCGAAGACAAGAATCTGTCAGGACTCGAGGCAATACCCACTTTGGAAATGTACCCTAAAATCAAAAATCCAGGAGAGCACTAGACTACAACAGTCTCATTACAGACTATCGCAATCCCCCCATAGCACATCCTTCCCATTCCGAGGATTCGACCATGTTGCCACTTGCCTAGGCTACGGAATAGCGCAACTTAAGAGTCTTGTTAGGTGGCCCACCCCCCCTACTGAGTCACGGTCCAACCCCTCGAGAGTCCAGTCGTGTCTGTCAACTCGTCCGGTCACGCCCAGAGTCGAGTCTGTCGGTATACCTCTCTCTTCAAATTCTCATTTTAAAATCTGCAAAACTTAGCCATTTGAGAAAATCCTTTTCGACAAGGTCAAATTTCGGTCTATTTAAATTGCAAATTTCATTTCTACCCATTTTAGTTTTGAAAACCTATTTCCTAGCATGTGAGTTGCTTTCAGGACTTCGATTTCAAAACTAAGCGAAAATCATTTTTATTCCCCAGCGCGAGTCATATTTGTTTTACTTACGTGTTGCATGCAAAATTTTATGTAACTTATACAGGTACGATTCAAGACCGCACAGCTCACATGTCTCCCCAGCGGAAGGCCCAAGGCGGCATTTTTCACGGGATGGGCCCACATATAGGCGCACCCGGGACTTACACGACAAGTCCGAATTCCCCTCGGAGCTACTTCTGACAAGAGAACTCAGGTATGATTTCTATCTTATGGCTGGCGAGCCCTTTTACGCAAGTCTAATGTACTATAAACGACCCGGCCGAAAGTCTTCCAGGTCTTAATCTTTGATTGGCCTGGTAGCTACTCTGACTTTCGCCTTGTCCAAGCCTCAGTCAGAGTGGGGGCTCTGTAGACACTCACATTTTGACCGCCAGGTGTCTATATCAGTTTCCGACAAACACCCGATGATGATCGGACGTAAACATGCTTTAACATACTCGAATATGGGCTCAAAATCATTGGCATTTGGCTTGGGCTTTTTACGGAGTACATATCTCACAAAACCAACCTCAAATTCAGGCCTAGTGGGTCGTTTCGAGTCAAATAAGACTAATTTGGGTCGAATCCGACACCAGAGGCAAAACCGTCTTTTAGCGACCGAGTCAAAACCCGGTCAAAGATAGTTTCGAGACACATGGACCAGCCGTGTCACCTCACGAGTTCGGCCTAGGCTTGAATACTACAAAAATCAGCCACACAAAATATTAAACAAATCCAATTAAGGATAGAATTCGATCCCCAATAGGATTCCCGACCGAGCACTCCACCGAGCACAAGGAGTACTCGGCCGAGTACTCTCATTCCAGCCGGCTCAATGCCATCTCCACCAAGAAACGGAATCCTCGTTCTACTCGAATTGCTTAACTTTCCTATCCTAACCGGTATTTCTTATCACCCAAGCAAGGTTACCTCTCCTAGCTTCAATCGAGGACCACTCCTATAAATAGAACCCTCTCACAACAAAATATTCATCCATTATCGACACATAAAACACACACATCAATCACAATTCACAACAACATAACTCCCGACACACATTCATTAGCAATAGCATACACACACATAGCATCGAGCAACCGATATTACAACCCAAGATCACGTCGCTTTAGCCTTAGAACTGGCCGCCTCTTGCCCGACACCCTACACGACCAAAACCACCATAACTCACCGACATTAACTCGACGCTCCCGTGCCTAAGCCACTTCCCGACTAGCCCCGTTCCGAGTATACAAAGCATGTAGGTTGAGGTTGTTACAAATCCCGACTCTCTCCTTTCTCTCCTCCCTTCTCTCGTTTTTTTTATCTCGTCTTGTCGTCGTCGGTCGTCCATTTTTTTATTATGGGTCATCGTCGTATTTTTTATTTCTAAAATCGATACTACAAACTATTTTCATATAAAGCAAACGTTCTTAAAATACGATATCGATTCTCTAGTCGAATATCGTATCAAAAAAGAACTAAATTAATCTCATTGATGCTTAAAAATCGTCACATGGTTTCATAAAACAAAACACGACGATTTTTAACGTGGAGAGAATCAAACATCGTTTTTTTAGTTTAATTTCTTTAAAACGATTTACAAAAACTTTGTTATCTTTTCTAAAAACTATTCCAAATATTTGATATCGATTTCATAATCGAATATCGAATATAACGAATATTGCTAAATTAAATCGAGTATAAATCATGCAATATTTATACGCGATTAATAAAGCTATAAATTTTCC
Source organism: Agrostemma githago (assembly GCA_958450325.1). Lineage (NCBI taxonomy): Eukaryota > Viridiplantae > Streptophyta > Magnoliopsida > Caryophyllales > Caryophyllaceae > Agrostemma > Agrostemma githago. The sequence goes on along the minus strand of OY288258.1, from coordinate 53,832,592 downwards.
GAAAAACAATTTCGAAAACAGCCCGGGACGCGAGCCGCGTGCATCCCGGGCGAGCCGCCTCCTCGCGCGAGTCGCGCTCTTCCATAGCGACTCGCGTGATCTTCTGAAACGTGGCACAAATCAATTTCGTTCTAATTTTTCGTATATCGTTTCTTTAACGAAACAACATTTTTTTACATATCTTTTTCTCGACCTCGGTCAACACGTGTTAATCCATCACGTGTCATAAACTTTTTCGAAATCATGCATATCATCATATTTATATTGTTTATTCGATTCGATTTACAAACTGTTACTAACTTGTTTGTTCGTGTTTGTAGCAAGTTCCTTCTTTTTATTTGTTTTATTATATATATTAAAACGAACCTCACATGCTAAAATACAACTTTGACGTTAATTTTAGTTGCATTAAATCAACTTAGCAACCCATTCAATTTTTCGCATGTTTATGGAAAACGATGTTTGCATATCATTCATCGAATTACTAACGCGCGTATTTTAAAATCAAACGATATCCTAGTAGAGGCCGCTAATGTGCGGGCGGGATTGGGTGTTCTTTGTGAACTTCCCAACACGTACCCTCACCTCTTACTCAGAACTGTGGTTTTCGGATGTCCGAAACCATTGGCACATGAGAGACATTCAATACACGGTATCCGATAACGTCGGTATCGGTATCAAATGCAAAGGGACGAACCCAATAAACTCTGAAATCGGAATGGGCCGTATTTTATACACGGCCCACTACGACATAGAGTGGGTTCGAACGAGCCCGAACTCCCACAAAGTTCGGTGGCGACTCCACTTCGATTTAAATTTCAATTCGACCCATTCTCATATGGAGATTCATTCGCCTCCCCAAACCCGCGCGTGGCCGCGTCGGGGTGGACCTATGTCATGTCCACACATGGCCTTCCACCAAAGCCCTCAAGGGGTCATTGTCGAACTGCCTTTCATGATTGAAGACTAGCACCTTCGGCAGGCCATACCTTGTTATGATATTTCTCCATATCACATTTCTGACCGCCGGCTCCGTTATGTTTGGGACAGCCTCAGCTTCGATCCACTTAGTAAAATAATCAATTCCCACTATCAGAAATTTTCTGCCCCCAATGGCTGCGGTGAATGGCCCTAGGATATCCATCCTCCATTGAGTGAAAGGGATAGGAGACAGAATTGATCTGAGATCTTGGGCAGGGGCGTGTATTGATGGGGCGAAGAGTTGACACTTCATGCATTTCCGAGTTAGGTCCCTGGCATCAGCGAGCATGGTCGGCCAGTAGTAGCCTGCCCTCAGGGCCTTGTGCGCCAGCGACCTTCCTCCTATATGATGGCCGCAGATGCTGAGTGTATATCGTCTAGCACTTCCGCAGCCTGCTCTGCCCCAGGCACTTGAGCAGGGGGGATGAGAATGATTTTCGATATAACTCCTCGCCAACAAGCATGAACCAGGTAGCCCTGGCCGGCATTTTCCTTCTCTGAATTGGATCCTGTGGCAGGGTTCCGTATTTTTTGAATTGGATGATTGAGGTCATCCAGTCTTCAGATTCAGCTTCTTCAATGATGCTGACCAATTGGCAGGGTGTGGTGGACTTTTCTTGAATCACATCCACCCACACTGATCTTCGTATGTCCTGCAGGCTGGAGCTGGCCAGTTTAGACAGGGCATCTGCCCGGTTGTTCTAGGACCGGGGGATTTGTTTGACTTCGTAGGATTTTAAACCAGATAACTCTTGCTTCACCTTTTCCAGGTATGCGGCCATATATAGCCTGGTCTCTGGCCTCGTACTCTCCATTAATCTGATTGACAATGAGCTGGGAATCTGTTGCCAGGACAAGCCTCTCTGCCCCTGCATCTTTGGCCAGAGTAATGCCCGCCAGTACGGCCTCGTATTCAGCCTCTCGTTATTCGACGCAAGGAAGGTGAACCTGAGCTTATGCTCAAAGTCTGTCCCTTTAGGGCTGGTCAGCACGATCCCTGTCCCCGCACCATTGGCTGTAGAGGATCCGTCAGTGTATACTACCCATTCTCCAGCGAGTGGATCGTCTTCTTCTGAATGAGAACACTCTGCCAGGAAATCTGCCAGGGCCTGCGCCTTGATGGTAGTCCTGGACTGGTATGATATCCCTAACCCGCTTAGCTCTATGACCCATTTTAGTAGTCTCCCAGATTTCTTGAATTTTTCCAGGACTTTCTCCAAGGGTTGGTCAGTCAGTACCACGACGGGGTGGGCGTCGAAGTAAGGCCTAAGCTTTCTGGCTGCAATGACGACCGCATAGGCTGCTTTTTCGACCACTGGGTAATTCTTCTCTGCTGCCCCCAAGGCATGGCTCACAAAGTAGATCGGCTGCTGGGACCCTACCTCTTCCCTTTAGAATTACCGCGCTCATTGTTGAATTTGTTACGACAATGTAAAGGAAGAGCTTCTCCCCTGCGACCGGCCTTGCCAGGGTGGGCAGCTTCTTCAGGTGCTCTTTCAGCTGCTCGAAGGCTTCCCTCTGTTCAGCTTCCCATTTAAATTATTTGTTTCCTTTCAATATTTTGAAGAAAGGCGTTGATTTGTCGGCCAACCTGGCAATGAACCGTACCAGGGCAGCATCCTGCCGGTCAGGCGCTGGATATCCCTTATCGTCCTTGGTTCCGGGAGGTCTAGGACGGTCTGAAGTTTCTCGGGGTTCGCGTCAATCCCTCTGGCGCTGACCAGGAACCCCAGAAATTTTCCCGAGCGGACCTCGAAGGTGCACTTCTTGGGTTTAGTTTCATCTGGTATGCGCGCAGGGAGGAGAAGGTCTCCTGCAAATCTTTCAGGTGCTTTGCGTCCCCTTTACTCTTTACAATTGCGTCGTCGACGTAGGCCTCCAGATTTCTACCCTTCTGATTCTCAAAAACCTTGTCGACCAACCGCTGGTAAGTGGCGCCTGCATTCTTGAGCCCGAACGACATCATCTTGTACATGTATGTGCTGGAACTGGTGATGAAAGCACATTTCACCCTATCAGGCTACCAGAGGTATACTTGGTGATAGCCTGAAAAGGCATCCAAGAAACTAAGTGTGGTGTACCCGCTGGTGGCGTCTACCAGCTGATCGATCCTTGGGAGGGGGTAGCAGTCTTTAGGGCAGGCTTTGTTAAGATTGGTGAAGTCTACACACATCCTCCATGCTCCTGAGGACTTTTTTACCATCACCACGTTAGCTAACCATTCGGGGTAATCGCAACTTTCTATGAAATCGGCCTTCAAAATTTTTTCGATTTCTTCTTTGATAGCCTGATCCTTTTCCGTACACATGTTCGTCTTCTTCTGCTTCACAGGGCAGGCTTCCAGACTTACGTTCAGCTTGTGAACAATATATGCCGGATCGACCCCCGACATTTCGTCTGCCGAGTAGGCGAATACATCCCTGTTGTCTCTCAGGACTTTGATCAATTCTTCGCGGTAGGAATCTTCCAGGTCAGCCCATATGAGGACTTGCCTCCCTGGCTCCAGGTCCACCAGCATGCTTTCTTCCCCAGGTTCAAGGTGGTCCGCTGCCTGCTGGCCAGCTGGAATCTCCCCTTCCCTGCTGGGGGAACTGTCTGCTTTTCTTTTACCCTTTCGCTCTGTTTCATGGGTGCGTAGGGCTACAGAGTAGCACTGTCTGGCCGACTTCTGGTCACCGTGCACCTTTCCCTCCATGCCAAAATCCTTTACGTAGGCTATGGTTAGGGCTCTGATTGATATGGCAACCTCAATCTCATCCAAGGTAGCCCTTCCTATCAGGGCATTGTATGCAGATTTTGCGTCCACAACCACAGACGATGCTCTAATGTTCATGGCTGAGGCTCCCTCCCCAAATGTTACTAGCAGATCGATGATCCCCATCAGCACACCTGCTCCGCTGAATCCGTACAGTGACCCGGGGGCGGGTTGAGGTGCCTTTTCTCTAGATTCATTTTGTCAAATGCGCCCTTGTACAACAGGTTGGTGTAGGCTCCTGTATCTACCATACACCTTCTCACGATGTGATTGCTGATGACAAGAGGCAACACTAGGGGGTCGTTGTGAGGGTATATTACCTGTCCTGCGTCCTGAGGAGTGATGCTCAAGGTCAGGCCCTTTGGACTCCCTGCCCTCTCAGCATAGCATATCTGGTTTCGCAGCTCACGGATTTGCCTTTTTTGGCCTCTTTTGCTTGTCTGGCCTTCTGCGTCTCCTGACACCACATGAATTATCAGGCGGTTTTGCACTGAGCCTTCAGGCTTGTCCGCCGTCTCCTTCTGACTCTTGTTTCTTGCTGCATAGGTACTCAACCAACCATTCCTGATGAGTTTCTCAATCTCATCCTTTAGATGCATAACGACATTCCTCAGTGGTATGCCCAATACAATCATGAAATGTACAAAATTTCTTCGGATCACCCTATGGGCTGCGCGGCTTACTCGGAGCGGTTCCACTTAGCCGTCTCTTTTTCTAGTTCAAAACTTTCGGCTCTTGACTTGTTGAGGGCCGTGTAGCTGTCAAACCTTGGTTGATAGGCCACACGCTCCTTTCTTGGGGTGTCGCCCTCCTCAGCTCTTCGCTTCCCTGCTTCACCTCTGCTGCGACCACCCTGAGGTCCCCCCTGTGGCCTAGAAGGTCCTGTTGGGGTATCCGGCAGGCTGTGGAACTCCTCCTGCAGCATGAAGCCCTCGGCAATCTTTCGGGCTTTTGCCTGAGTTTCTGGCTGGGCCCTAATCTTCTGATTCTTCATCTCTCCTGGGAGTAATGAGTTGGTCAAAGCATACGCTGCTGTGGGATCATCGATCTCCCTGACCTGTTGGAAGGCCAGATCGAATCTCTTCAGATAGTCCCTGACAGTCTCACCCTTCTTCTGCCTGAGGGTCATTAGATCAAAACGGGTTAGCCGGCGCCTCTTGTTCCCTGCATATTGGTCCAAGAAGGCCTCGGCCAGTTCTATGAAGTAACTGATTGACCCTTGCGGTAGATCCCTGAACCATCCTTGAGCCAGGCCCACCAGGGTGGTAGGAAAAATCTTGCACCAGACCGCATCGTCAGCATCATACATCCCCATGTGACTTTCATAGGCTGCTAGGTGATCCTCCGGGTCGGTAGTCCCATCAAACTTGACAGAAGGCATTTTAATCTTAGGGATAGGTTGCCCCTACACTTCAGAGTAAAGTGGGGTCTTGGTAGGTCTGCCCACCATTTTCGACCTGCTTCCGACATAGTGGTAACCGTAGTCATCCCATTTGCCAGGGTCGGTTTTCCAACACTGGGGGAGAGGTGCCTGGGCGGCTGCCTACTCATAGCTTCATCCTCCCTCGCAGGGGAATAGTGTCTGGGTGGTTTTTTCTGAGTCGGCTCGAGGTTATCACTTTGGCGGTGCCTTGATCCCAGCGGCTGTCCATGGTTGAGTCTTGACTGCAGACTCTGGGAAAACCATGGGGCTTGCTGCGACTCAGCCGGTGTTAGCCTGTAAAAGATCCCGCCCTGCTTTTCCCCCAGTCGCTTCGAGACGGGCTCCCTGGGCCTCATCCGCTCCTGGAGATCTTGGGACAACCCTCTTTTTGCGATAGCTGAAATGGACTCAGTGGTATGTATGGAAAATGTCTGTTGTTGGGCAGGCTGCTCTTGGTTGCCGGCTGTGATGCGCTTCTGAGCATGCACATACCCCTGAGCGGTCTTTCTTGCCTTCCTTTGGACATTCCTGGCGCTTTGTGCTCCCAACTCCTTCCGTACTTTCGAAGTGAAGGTGCCTGGGGGTCGTGGCGATCCTGCCCACCAGGTCTTCCGGAGTGAACTCCTGATTGAGCATGGCTGAGAAGAAGGCTGCAGTCTGAGCAACCTGAGCAGGGGTGAGATTCAAGCTGGGTCTCTGGTGACCCATCTGCCCAGGCGCAGCTGCGGTCTCTCTGCCGGGCGCCCCTTGGAGACTAGCCCTCCCTACCCCTGGGATTGTGGCGGTGGGCGTCATCTCTGGTAGGGGCATGCCGTACAGGGGGATCACCGGTGGTACCGTCGGACCCGCCCCAGAACTGGCTTCATTAATTTCCGGCATGTTTTTGGTTATGGTTGATTTTTGTGGGTAACTCGTGAGCACAACCGAATACTTCCCCACAGACGGCGCTAAATTATTCCGGTTACGGAAACAATAAACCCGACTTTGGATTCGGATCCTTTGATTATGATGCTACCTTGATGATGATCGTATAATTCCCTTTGGACCCTAATTTCACTTACTCCGATGGTCGGACCTTCCCGGCGGAGTTGGCCTGCTCCCTGCACACAGAACGCACAGGCCCCGGAGAAGTCCGGGGGAACCCTCTCTGATGCCTAAGTTAGTCCGTGAAATGCCTTTAGGAACCTTACTCGTGAGGAGTAAGGTGGTGGTTTTTAGAGTGAGAGTCTAGAGAGAGAAAATCTAACCCTTTTTATGTGGGAAATGGCAAAGTATTTATACCTTTTCTCAAGAGAGAGAAAGAGGAGGAATGAGTGGACGGGAAGGTGACACGTGGGTTTACCTCCTCCACTCATTTCCTTTTACCTAGGCGATGATGGAAGGGTTCTGATCCTCCCCCTTATGACCCTGCCAGGGGCGAGAGTACCCCGAGGACTGGCAGGCAGGGGGGGAGCCCAATTAGCCCAGCCAGCACACGGTATGACCTTGACGGGCAGGGAAGGAGTCTGCTTGGAGTTTTGGGGCAGCCGAGGTTACCATCTGGAAAGATCTCAGCAAGGTTTTGTTTGATGGCCTGCCAAGCAGGCCTTTCTTTATCTTCGAGTCGGGCTTTCCCGGGGCCCGGATGGCGGGCGACCCGTGGTAGGCTACCGACCCCCATCAGCTTATATTTTGATTTTTCCAATAACGTTGACAATTGTCCGGAATGTCGAACACGGTTAACAATTTCCCTTTTGATTTGAATTTGCCGTATACCGAAAACAATTCGGAAGACGACGTCGTTGATGAGGTTAGTTTATTTTTCTTGTTATGTACGCGGTGTAATTTCATTGGTTATCGCGGAAAAAGAAAAGATAGTCGTGAAAGACTTTTCGGTATATGCGTGGAAGACAGCCTGGGAATAGCCTATTGGCGTACGTCTGCTTTAACGTGTAGGCGTCGAGATTTAAAGTCTATGTCCAGGCGTAGACTTCGAGATTTAAAGTCTATGCCCAGGCGTAGATTTCTAATTTTAAAGTCTATGCCCAGACGTAGACTTCTACTTTTAAAGTCTATGCCCATGCGTAGACTTCGAGATTTAAAGTCTATGCCCAGGCGTAGACTTCGAGTTTTAAAGTCTATGCTCATGCGTAGACTTCGAGATTTAAAGTCTATGCCCCGGCGTAGACTTCGAGTTTTAACGTCTATGCCCAGGCGTAGACTTCGAGTTTTAACGGCTATGCCCAGGCGTAGACTTTGAATTTTAACGTCTATGCCCAGGTGTAGTCCTTGATCTTTTACGGCTATACCCAGACGTAGGCTTTGACGTTTCACGGCTATGCTCTGGTATTGCCGCTGATCTTCGTTGCTAATAGTAATCGATATCGTGTTATTTACATTTGCTAATTATGAATGCTTTATCGTGTTATTTATAATTTGTTTAGGAATTTTGTTAGTTCTAATTAATTATATAGTTTTAGAATGAATATCGCGATGTTAGTAACAATTAAAATTGAACTAAAATTAATTAATTAATTTTGTTTAGGAAGTTGATCCTTTTTGTTTTGATCGGATAGAGATGCAATAACTTAATTTTTGTTTTGTTTAGTTAGGAAGGAAAAGAGAGTAAATGGTAAAATAGGTAAATTATGTAAAATTGTCGACGATTTTAAGTAAATCGCCGACGACGAGAAGCGAAAGTGCACCTAAAATAAATTATTTTTACAAAATCATTTATTTTGTATGAATGATTACGAGTAACTCTTTATTTTGATATAACAGTAATACTCCGTATGACTTAGTATTATCGTTTTGGGTCATATTAGATCACTTCATATTATTGGATTAGGTCAATTAAGGGACAAGTTGGATCAGTCAAGTTTTGGTTAGGTCTAGATCGAACTGGGTCAATTCGGGTATCGAAATTATATTTGGGTTAGGGAGCGTTTGGAATTTGGAAACATGCAATTATTTTCATTTTCATGAATCTAATTCTAGATATTGAATCATTGACATTCAATTCCATTTCCAATTCCAAAAAGTTGTTTGGGTATCCATGGAATTGGAATTGGAATTGGGCGGGGCGGAGCCGGATCGAGGTCACAAAAAATTAATTTTTGAATTTTTTTTCCATGACGAAAATGTATATTTTCAATTAGGGACAAAAATTAATAATAATAAAAAAATATTCCGACTAGATTTACGTGAAAAAAAATGAATAGTGACGGAATTGAAATGACTACCATGGGGTAGTCATTTGAGAAAGTCAAATTTAAACAACGTTGGAATTGGTATGGAATTCATCTCAAATTCAATTTCAAATCCTCGGTTTTCCCAAACACTTGAATCATCTCAAATCCGGAATTCAATTCCAATTCTTAGTTCCCAAACAAGTCATTAAGTAATTTCGGATGACTTTCAGATGTGGGATCTGAGTTTTATCCGATCTCGCCATTGGAATCGGGTCAATTATACAGCACAGCACGTCCAAGTGATGACCGTTTGAGAAGGTGAAGAATGGAGAGGTTAATAGTTGACTTTAATAAAAAAGAAGTTAAAGTGGAGAGTTTTTTTTGGAAAATAGTACTCCTTATATACCATAGTTGTTGTATGTACAACCTCTCAATGTTGTTGAACTCTCTTTGTCGGTCATTTGTTGTTGTCAAACTTTGTGTTAAAAATCAAAATCATAAAACAAATTATACATAGATAGATAGATGTATCAAGTATGTACAATTGGTTGTATAATCTACTCATTAATTTTTTTGGAGGGCCTCTAAAATCTAAACATTGAGATGCTTTTTTGTTCCTTTGGTGTAGAAGACCATGACTCCCTTGTGATGGATATATTCGTCACAAATCGACGATAAGTCAAATAATAATATCACTTGGTTAAAAAAAATCTTAAGAATTAGGACGGGTGTCGAAAATTTGTGACGGATGTTCGGGTGGGAAAGAAGAATTTGTGGGTGGGAGTCGTGGGCGTAGTCTATTTGTGTTCCTTCATTCCATTTCCATGTACGGTTGGTTATCCTATCCCCATCGCATTCCGTTAATCAGGTTTTTCCTCTCTTTCCTTTTTCTTACTCTCCTATTCCAATTGTGTTTATTTAATCATTACTGTTATTACTCCTACTCCATTCACCCACTTTCCTGTTATTACTTGGGAGTTTCAATTCACTTCCCTTCTGGTTTTTAATTGCATCAGGATCAGGTTTCATTGTCACTTTTCTATCATCTTTCTCCTTTCATCTCCCCATTCTATTCTTGATTACTGTCTCACCACATCTCTCTCTGCTTCCTTCAACTACTCGTAATGCCAATTACACTTACTCCTATTACCCTCCATTCCAATTTATATGGGGGTTTCATTTGGGTATGGAACCCAAATGAATGAACCACTTTGATTTGATTGCTAGTATATTATCAAATGATGCAGCCTGGTGTATTTATAGCCTTCTCAATGTTTGGTTACTAATCAGAATGTTTTTGTGTCCTTAGTGTTACAACTGGTCTTAATGCTTGAATCATATGGAGTTTTTGCTCATATTCAGGCTCAACCGATGTCTAGAGCCCCTTTAGTTGCGAGGCATGCTTACGAACATGGACATCTAGTTTTAATATGCCCTATGCATGATCGAGTTATAAAAGTTGTGGACTGTGACCGCATTTTAAGTGAGAGTAGACGGGACAACCGATGCTGCTACACTCATCAAAATGGGACTTAATACTGTCTAGTGCCTTCAACTGCCTCTCCTGTAACGGGGCAAGAGGGGTCAGATTAATCTTGTGTTGAAAACGTGAAAGTATGTCTTTGGATGATCCACTCAATAGTAAACATCATTTTTTTTTATGTTTAAATGTTTTGTATCTACAGTTTTGTGAAAGGTATATCTTGGCAGGGGGTTGGTGATATATATATATATCTCTATTTATGTCTGTTATTAGAAAATAAATTCTTTATAAGAAGAGTTAGCATCCTCTGGTTTATTTGTATTCATGAGTACCACTAAGTTTGATAGGGTTCTTAATAGATAGGTCAGTTAAATATGCCGTGTGGCTTTCGTCTTGCATTTGCTTCTTCTTTTGGTGCCGAAAGTTCTACTTACTTACTTGTAAGTTGTGACTATCCTTGTCCATGGCTCAGTTAGGTTGAAATTTGGAGTTTTCCTTTAGTAATGTCAGTATCCCATAAACTATTGGCAGCAGAAGCAGAACCACCTAGACGGTTGATATTCATTCCTTCAGCCAATCTGTATTGCTTTGCCGATTCTTAACTTTTGGCATTGAAATGGCATTCTGTTATTTGCGAAGCATTTAAAGATTACTCCCTGATTTCCATTTCACTCAGGGCTGTCTGATGGTGTAGTTTGTGACCGATTTTTTCTCACCATAGCTGGTAGTAACAAAGTTTTATAAAGATGATATAAAGTTGACATTAGTTGACCACAAAGGTCAAATAGGAGGGTAAATTTTGTGGTTTTATTTTTATTGTTCTCCAAATGGTCTATTCAGATTTCTTATGGTGATGCATGTTGCAGCCACAGGTGAGGTTTATCCACTTATCCTCCTACAATGCCAGCAGGAGAGCTTATCTTGCCTCCACAGTGTGCGACAGAATCTCACGACGATGATGAAGCATGGGTGTGGGGTCAAATAAAGACGGAAGCCCACCGGGATGCTGAGTCAGAGCCAGCGCTGGCGTCTTACCTGTACTCAACTATTCTTTCTCACTCATCCCTGGCCCGGTCTCTCTCCTTCCACCTAGGCAACAAGCTTTGCTCCTCAACATTGCTCTCGACTCTTCTCTACGACCTATTCCTCAACACATTTTCGTCGGATGTCTCCTTACGGGCTGCAGTCGTTGCCGATTTACGAGCTGCGAGGGTGCGAGACCCGGCATGTGTGTCCTTCTCTCATTGCCTCCTGAACTATAAGGGCTTTCTGGCCTGTCAGGCTCATCGGGTGACCCACAAACTATGGGCCCAACAGAGGCTGCCCCTGGCGCTTGCTCTCCATGCTAGAATCTCAGAGGTATTCTCTGTGGACATTCACCCAGCTGCCACCATTGGGAAAGGGATTCTCTTCGACCATGCCACGGGAGTAGTTGTTGGAGAGACAGCTGTCATTGGTAACAGCTGCTCGATTTTACACCACGTGACTTTAGGAGGAACGGGAAAGGTGGGTGGGGACCGCCACCCTAAGGTCGGTGATGGTGTTCTAATCGGAGCTGGGGCGACCATCTTAGGAAACGTGAAGATTGGTGATGGGGCAAAGATTGGGGCAGGTTCCGTGGTGCTGATCGACGTCCCTCCCAGGACGACGGCAGTGGGGAACCCGGCTAGGTTAGTTGGAGGGAAGGAGAAACCATCTGAGAACGAGGACGTTCCCGGAGAATCTATGGACCACACTTCATTTATTTCAGGTTGGTCGGATTATATTATATGAGTAATATGACTCAGGTGTCATGCTAATATGCACAGTTTTCGACCCGCACCCGCCTGAGAATTGAGTGCCTAGACTATTCAGGTCAGCTCAACATCTATATATGTACGGAGTATGTGGCTTTCTGGCTTGTGAGCCTGCCTGCATATTTGTCACTGTAATAACAGCAATTATCTGTATCTTTCAGTTGTACTTGGTATACAATTAACTGTAAAGTATTGTGTATTGGACAATTATTTTTATTTTTTTGGTGCAAATTGGACAATTATTACTCATAATAATGTAAAAGTCTGGCATGGGTTTGTTGTGCTTTGGCCCTTCTATAAACTTTCATCTAGGAGAGCAGGCTTGACATACAGCCCTAAGTCGTCTTCATTTGTCGGACTTTCTTTGATGGTCATGCAGGCTTGGGCTTTATTAATGTGGCTCATATGACGACTCAGTACATGGATTTCACAAGTCTATTGACATAGAATATGTAATCTTTTTCACTGAAGTAGTTGTACAAGGTTTGTTTTTCATATAGGTAGTGTGATTTGGGGAGTTTGGTTTGCTCAGCAAGGTAGCTAGAGGCAACCCGTAAATTGTTTTTTTTACATGGAGCGACTCGAAGTCGGGAATGAGAAGAAAACAAAAAAAACAAACGAAAACCAAACAAACTAAGCTTGAAACGGAAGCACTCTAGGCCAAGCAACTCCCCCAATGTCTGAATTAACCAATTGAAAGAGCTCAATCGGAAAGTCAAAATACTCCAAAATGCACAAACGAGTCGGTTGCCAGACACTCTTTGTTAGCTAGCCAATCTGCGCACCTGTTAGCTTCACGATAAATGTGAGTATCTACGATCCACTCGAAGTTGTCCATGAGGCTTCTACATATATTTAGCATATGTGAATGTGCCGACGGAGGGCCGTCTAACTGTTTCACCATACTTGCCACCACCTGTGAGTCAGTTTGAATAATGATGCGACGGAAATTCCGTTCCTTAGCTAAAATTAGGCCCCGTTTGAGGGCCATGATTTCAGCTCGTGTGACTGACGCGAGGCCTAAAGATTCGGAAAAGGCCAACAAGGGATTGTCTGTGGTACGGTATCCCTAAAAAGTCCCCCCGCTCCCGAGATTTAGGCTAATTTATTCAATCTTGCAATGTTTGAATGATGTTTGTGGTTGTTGATGAGGTGGTTGGAATGTGTTGTCGATGTGGTAACTTTGTATCCATTGCGGGTGTTCTTTTGTATAGAATTGGCTAGTAAACGAAGTCATGGTTACGGTTATATATCAACATTTTTAGTGACACCTTTTCCCACCATTGCGACCGACAACGGTTGCCAAAACAGAGTATATGAACCAAAACGCCATCTTTTCGGTGATTACTGACGTGCACCCCAATCGGATTGGTCGTTTAGCGAAGGACGGGGGTCAAACAATATTTATAGACTCGCAATAACACAAAAACTACTAGAGTAATCGTGGTAAGTCGAGGTCGGTCCACAGGGAACGGAAAGTAGTATCGGGTTAAAAGCAACGTGTTTGGAATCTAGATGGGGGGTTTCTAAGGGTCGAGTCTATACTAGAGAAATAACTACAAGAATAGCTAGAGGTGATCAATCTAGGGAAAGTGTTAGGGAGAAGTCGGGATTCGGACATTGGAGTCTAAGAAGGTCGGGATCGAGTTTTTGTCGCAACATTGATAAAGGGAGAATGCCACCTTTCGATTTCTTCACCCAATCCACCTAAAAACCCGCTTTCGCGGCGAAAAAGGGTAAGTCTCAAGTTAAGGTAATTTCTACCCCTAGTTTCCCCATATTGATATAAATGAGTCAAGGTCGGTCTAGTTGACAGGACTAAAACAACAATGACACAACAACCATAAACAAGATAAAGCAAGCAACCCACCAACATCCCTTAATTCAAATAATCCAAGTCCTCATCCCTAAACCCCCCAACAAGAAATCTACTCACTAATCATAATGCAAAACAACAAACATTAACTAAGGAAGAAACAACTAAAGCATGCATACTAACTAAATCTAAAGAAACTAACAACAAAACAATAAGGAAACTACGATCTAACAACTACCCACTAAACTATGAAAGAGATACGATTTAACAAGATAAACTAGAGAATAATCTAGAACATCATAAATAAAATCTAGAGAAACTAACAACACTAAAATGATCTAAACAAGACAATAATGAGAGAACTATAAAATAAATCTAAATTAGAGATTAGAGAGTGGAAGAGAAATATACCAACTATGAAGATCTACAAGAAATAAAAAGATTGCATAAATAAAGATTGAATCTTTAATGAAGAGAATGAAGAACTTGTCACTAATCCTTCAATAATCCCCACAAATCTTCAAAATAAAACTTGGAATAACAATCTTCTACAAACTTGGATGTAAATCTAGAAAATTGTTGATGAAAACTAGGAAGATCTACTACTAAATTACTATGTAAACTACTAGAATTATGGAGAATTACTACTAGAATACTACTAGAAAGATCTACTAATGGATGGTGTAACTACACTAACGGTGGATGGAGTAGAATAGTTGTGGATGATGCCTTGGGCAACAAACTAGGGTATATATATATATATATATATATATATATATATATATATATATATATATATATATATATATATATATATATAGTGATGCCTTGATGAGTCTCTTAACCTAAAGCCCAAATCCAACTTTTTGCTCCATTAGTGAGGCAATCACCCTTTAATCTTCACTTCACCCTATCGTGCATGGACCAATACCGCCGGGTGAAACTTCACCCGATGGTTTCACCCGGTGAACTTCTTCCTGTTTTGCGATTTTTGGACGCTTTCACCATCAGGCGAAATTTCACCGAAATTTTACCCGGTGGGCGAAATTTCGCCCAGTCATTTCGCCCGGTGGAGAAGTCTCGGAAAATCTTCGGGGAGGCAAATTTACCGTCGGGCGAAACTTCGCCCGGTGGTGTTTCATCAGGTGAAATTTCAACCGGTTATTTTTCTGGTCTCTTTTCTTGTCTCATTCTTCGTCGTATCATTGGATGGCTTTAAACTTTAAGTTGTCTGCTTTGCTCTTTTGACGGTATTCCCTTCTCTTGTGCTCGTGGAAGCTCGATCGTGATTTCGGTGCCAAATCCTATCAAAATTGATAGAAAAACTACCAAAAACATGTAAAACGCACAAGAGGGACGCTAATGCGAGAAATACTCAAAATATGGCGATAATCACACTCTAGACTTGCAAAACAAGGGAGAAACGGGTCTAAATGGGAGGAAAAATGGTCTAAATTTAGCACACAACAATTTCTCCCACACTAAACCATTGCTCGTCCTCGAGCAAAGACCCAAAAAGAAATTACAAACTAATACTACTAGCTAAACTATTCTAAGCCGATACATGGCAATTAACGGGCCTGCTCCATCCCTTAAACTCACATCGGAATACCCATGAGGTAGAGTACTCCCATGCAAGGCAAGTTGGGGCTTGCTCAAAATGGTGGATGCGACTAAACACACAAAAACACATAACACGAAAGAATAGACGCATCCAAAGCAAAAATAAAACACCGAATCCCTCATCGAGACGGCGGGGAAGACACTGATTACTTACCTAAAACAACAATAAACTTGCAAGATAAATCAGCCACGTAAACAAGGACCAAAGCCTAATACTATGACAATTAAGCAATAAAAATGTTGATAACTTAGCTAGGTCCTCCTAATCTTCTAAAGGGGTACTACGGGGCGTTAAATGGAGTGGAATAAGTGAACCACGGATTCGTTCGACACTGTAGGTAGGTGCAATCCCGCTCTCTTTGGCTGAGCCAAGAGGGTCGTTCCAAACTCGAATTTCCTAAATTAGCCCAAATAAGGTGGAGTGTTTACAATTATTGGGGTGGATCGACTAATCACCGCTATCTTCCTACCTCGGGACTCGGTCCTCTAGTTGGCTTTTCACGGCGACGAATCGATCAAAGGGTTTTTTTTTTCAGGAGATGTTTTTTATGATACGATTTTCATTTGAAGCTCCTTTTCTCTCCTTTGTTTTTCCATATTTTTGTGCTCTTTTCTCTTGCTTTTGTTTGCCCTTTTTGGCTTTTTGATGTGGTTCGAAACCAAGCTTGGAGATTATTTTTGTGTAACCTTATTGTGGTGATGTATAGGTGGAGGAAAATAGGTAATCGAGAACGCGCGCTATTCCCGGATAACCCATGAAAAGTAGAAGGAATTTGGACTAAAGGTGCAATGGTCATTCGAGCAAGGCCGCCTAGAAAACGGGATGCGGGAACCAAGGCCTAACTCCTCCATGGGTGGTCAAGGTGGTCAAATGCAAACCCCGAAGTAAACCTCTAGTAGAAAAGGTGGACTCAAGCTAAAGGATCAACAAGTTCATTGCCTTAGAGTCATTCTACTAGATTAAGGTCCAAAATCTACAATGGGTTATCTACAATGGCATGTAAACTTTTGTAAAAGGTTTGTAATCGGGTTTCGAAAAGTTTTAATCCTAGACACACTATACAAAAGCAAAAGAAACACACGAAAAGGAAAAGACAAATAAAAGAAAACACAAGTAAGGTCATGTACTCCATACTCCATCATATTCAAGCACAAAATCAAGCACAACACCCTAAATGCTCAACTTCGAGAGCCTCCAATAGCAACAACCTATCCCTTCTACAAAAGTAAAGAAGAAAGCGAAAAGGAAGGAAGTTACCTAGCGGGTTGCTTCCATAATCTCTTCAAAATGTGCTATTAAGGTGGTGGTTACCTGTAAGAGTAGAGAACAAGACCGTACACGGGACACGAAACATAACGAGAAACAAGAAAAGAAAAGAAAAGAAAAGAAAAAGAAAAAGAAATAGGAAATGTTTTTGATTTTTCGAATTTTTCAAATTTTTATGGATTTTGAAAAGATTTTTGAAAAACAAAAGATAGTAGACTCCTCCCCCACACTAAAACTGTAAATTGTCCTCAATGGACAAGTAGGGGAAAAACAAAAAAGACGGAAAAGAAAAACAAGAAAAATATTTTGGATTTTTATGATTTTTCAAATGTTTTTGGATATATATATATATATATATATATATATATATATATATTTTGAATGTTTTTGGATTTTTCGAAATTTTTGAGAAAAGAAAAAGGAAAATAAAATAAAGAAAGCGATAAAATAGTGGCGGGCCTAGGTGCAATCACATCACCTAGACCCTAGCCAAGTGGCTAAGAAATCGAAAAGGAAAATGAAGTAGAAGAAAAGAAATTAAAACGAAAGGGTGAAATATTGGACGTAGGTGTAGTCACGTCACCTAGCCCGGATTAAGAAAAATTTGAGAAAGATGATTAAAATTTGGATTTTTCAAAAAGGTCAATGGCGTAATCACATCGCCTAAAGACCGGGAGCAATACCAAGGCCGCTTCGGCCACAAAAATCGGATAGTGGGACAATGGGACAACTTGCAAATTTGGTTAGAGGTAAAACAATCACAATGATTATAACAATGATGAAACAAGGAGCAATGAACAAAATCAATCCAACGACATGCAATTATAAATGATTAAAAACTCACCAACCCAATCCACACACATACACAACACACACACACACACACACACACACACACACCACCTACCGACTCCGGGAGAGGGTCTAAATTGGATAATCGTTTGACGCGAAAGAAACCGTCGGAGACCCGGGATAGGGTTGTATACCCTCGGTGGGTTCTAGCTCACAAAGGTCGTAGATCGTACGACTCTCGGGCAACGTGTAGTGCACATACTCCCAAACTTCCGTTCCTCCCGATTCGTTCAGTCGGAATTCACCGTGACCTAAAGGTAGGTCCCAATTGTGGCAATTATAAATATTGGTTCGATGTGTGTTGGGGACTATTAAAGCACGTTCATGGCTAATGGAGACGAGGCGATGATCGGGTACATTAAAGATTCAAGTCGGAAGATAGGCCTCGTCAAGCCAGACAGAGTTGTCAAGTGGGATAAGGTGGTTGGTCGCATAACCCAAGTTGGTCGCAATTAAGGTCACAAGACCCCCACAGTCTACATAAGGGCGTTAAGCAACAATAATTTGGTGATAATGCAACGCTACGACAAGTGGTAGGTCTAAGGGGTTAGGGTTACCAAGCAAGGAGTCAGAAAGCAATTGCAAGACGCACACATCAAGATTAATAATATTATCGGTAGATGGTAACAGGCAGTGGGAGAGTATCTTGGAGAAGTAACGAATTGCGGGGTTACGGATTTCGGAGGTAAAGTTTGAATCAGGCTCGAAATATCGTTGACCACGTGCTATGCACCTCCAAAGGTCTCTTCTAGACGCACTAGCTTGTAAATCACTCGGAGGTTTACTAAGTCCGGTACCCGTTGAGGGTAAGCCTAAAGCTAAGCCAAACTCGAAAGTAGTCAAACAGTGATTTTTACCGAATAATCTAAATTTAAACTCTCTTGGTGTGGTCGGGTTATTGATAGTAAAGGTTCCCAGGAACTCGCAAGTAAGGTTTTTATATGTAGAAGCCGCAAAGCTAAGGAGTCCGCTAGTTCCGGTCCTTGACGATAATTATCTAATATCGTCCTCTATTCCTATATTTTCCATTGTGAATGGACAGGGCCACCTAGTACTCTGAAAGGTCATTTCAGAGAAGGTTTGAGCTAAAGGTGTATCAGGACAAGGTAAATATTTGGGAGATTTAGAAAGTGTAGAAGTCGAAGCCATACCTTGCTTTCGAGCGACTCATTTTGCTCTTGTCTCCATAATAATAATAACTGTTCCGGTCTAGGAGTCAATTAACCCGACTATGAATTCGGGTTCTTAGTATTCAGATATTGCTTGCTCGACTTCCTTTGATCTCCCCTTTCCCCTCTCCTATGATCGGACCTCCCCGGCGGATCGAGCCTGCTCCCTGCACAAGTAGCGCACAGGGCCTCGGAGGTTGTCTGAGGGAACCCTCTCCGATGCCTAAGTCAGTCCGTGAATGCCTTGATGAACCTAGCTCGTGAGGAACTAGGCGGCGTTTTTAGGAGTAAGAGTCTAGAGAGAGAAAATCCCCCCTCCTCTAAGTGGGAAATGGGTGGGTATTTATACCTTCCCATAAGAGAGGGAATTGGAGTGAGAAAAAGAGCGGGAGAATGGGTGGATTTCAGGGTTACACGTGGACCTGTTTCATCCACCCATTCCCTTTTACCTTAGGCAGAAAGACGAAGGGGCCCCTGGTAACCCCTGCCCTGCTCGGGAGGGAGGTCGCCTGGGGGCAGGTGGTTAAGAGGAGTCTACTGGCTCTTTCCCAGCTGGTCGCCTTACCTTGCTGGACAGGCGACCTTCTCGGAGTCACGTTCATAGAGGAAAGTCTCGGTGTCTTACCTCGACGGCCTGCTGGACAGACTCTTCGATTCCCGGGTTGGGTCTTCGTGGGGCCTGCCAGGCGGGTGACCTGGCGCAGGCTCTCAACCCTCATCAATTGGCCCTCACCGGCCGGGGGGAAGTGCAGCTTCTCCCTGGCAGGTGGACTCTTGATGGTGAGTAGTTGACTTGTGGCTTTACCCTTGCATTTAATGCGTTCGCGTATTCCCGAGGGGGAAGACTTCTTCTGTATTGGGCATGCCAAGAGTTTAAGTGTCTTTTGGTCATGATTGCTTTCCAGACTCAATGGATTTTGGGGCAGCGTGCTGGTGTGCTGATTGGTCGTGCCCCCTGTCGAAGTAGTTGGGGCGCCATTTAATGCTTTGGCCACCCTTTTCGTATAAATTGCGGTTCCTTTGCCATTTTCACAACCCATCCTCAACCTTCTCTTCTTCTTCCTTCAGAGAAAATGTCGTGGATTACCAAAGTACTTTTCTGCCATGGGGTTCGTGTAGTGAGCCGTCGCTTTAGGGGGCGCTGGAAGCTAAGGTATCCCCGGGCGTCTTTTCTCATTCTGCGTCGTAGCCGGCGACCCCGCGCTCAACATCACCGAAAGCTCAGGAGGGCTCTTGTCAAAGCGGGCAAGCGTCCTCAGAGGGCTTCCCCAGCCGCTCCAAAATTCAGGCGCTGCCCCCAGGGTGGGGGTTGTTTCGACAGGGGGTGCCATGAGTGTTTTCCATGGCTACACCCTGAGCAGTTCGACCCCGACTGCTCAGAGCTGTCTTCTTCTCCCGAGTCGGGCCCTTCTTCTCCCCTGAGGAGGAAAGTGGGCTGCGGCTCCTGTGATGATACCGAGACAATCCCTTATGGTAGGGACTGGGATGTCAGCAGCCGGGATTCCGGCGACAGTGACGGCCAGGGTTACTCCTCTGGTCGTGGGGATGATGATGACTCGGCGGATCCCTTCAAAGACTCTGATGATTGGGACTGGGGATCTGATGTTGGGGGGTACAACAGCCCTGGGGATTACTCCCCAGGCTTTGATGATGATTAGGCCTGCCCGAGGGGTGCAGGCATGGTGAGTCAGAAACAGGGGCTCTTTTTGTATTCCTGGCTTACATGCAATGTAACTTGCCCGTTTTTCGGGTTTTCTTTAATTTAATGAAAAAAGTCTGGCGGCTTTGTTTACATGTGGCATTTTTATTATTTGCTATTATTTGTTTTTGTTATTTATTATTTGGAGGTAAGGGGGACGTCACAGTGTGATCGACCCTCCAACGTCTTTTGGTCTTCTCGAGGCCCTCCTTGGGAAGCCACAAGTGGCTGCCTTTCGAGAGTTCGACACGTGGGCAGTAGCCCTTGGGCGGGTCTCCGAGGTTTGGCGACTTTTCGTCTGCCTCTCCTCCTATAAAATCAATCTGTCACTCATTCCTCTTCTCTTTTTCTCTTCAAACTTTCTTTCTTTTCTTCTGCAAATCTCTCGGTGTGATAACTCGAGCTCTTCTTCGTACCCCCGTTTCTCTGGGAGACTCCTTTTTCAAGCTTACACTTCCTCGGCGGCCGACCCTAGGTTAGACTTTTAACTTCCAATTCTTGCTCCCTTTCTTTCAATTTCTTGCTTTTTTCTTTCCTCTTAGGGTTGCCATGTCTAGAACCCGTCCACGCATTCTGCCATTCACCGACCCACTGAGGAAAGAGGAACGGGAAAAGGGGAGGGAGGACCTCGCCTCCTCCTCTAGGGAGGTTGGCCTTGGGATGGTTGAGGAAGAGGACCCGACGGGCAGTGGGGGTGGCAACTCCCCTGAACCTGCCCCCTTCGACGTTATTGATTCGGATCTGATTCTTATTACCGTGTTCCCCTGAGAACTTATCCTGACCCAAAAAATCGGGATCTGATTCTTGCGAAGAACGCCGCCAACGCGCTTGAGCGTTTCTATAATTTCGGGGACGGGTATACAATTGTCGTCCCCGGTGAAAATGACACCGTGTGCTGCCCTCCCGACGGGTGCATTGCGGTTTATCATAAGTGCTTGGAGTTCAGCCTTCGTTTCCCCCTTCACCCTGCTCTAGAGGAGATTTTCAGGCGGATGAATGTGGCCATCGCCCAGCTGACAGCCATGGCTGTCAGGTCATTAATTTCGTACGTGTGGACCTCCCTGTTCCATCGCGCCGAACCCTCTGTTGACGCCCTAAGATTTATGGTCGGCCTACAAATGGTTTCTTCTGGGAGTGAGGGCTCTCCTGGGTATTGGTCCCTTCTGAGACAGAAAGGGCATACTCTGGTGTGGCCTGCTATGGACAGCCTGAGAGATTGGAAAAATAATTTTCTCTATGTACATAGCGTCCATGGGTGGAGAATTCCCCGCCACTTCAGGAATCACGTCCACACCAGGCTTGAGACTCTTGAAGAATACCACCCTGGCGTGGGGGGTAAGGCTCTGGAGGTGAAGTTGAGCAGGAAAGACAAGGACTTCGTGGATCAATTTGCTGCTAGTAATGATAAGTATGGGGTGTATGGTCCTTCAGTATGGCTCCCCCATGCGGAGGTCATTGCTACTGACAGGTACCTGACCCGGGTGGGCATGAATTCGGGCTTAGACGAAGGTAGTTCAGGAGTGTTGATGATTTTTCCTTACTCGCCTTTTCTTTTTTAAATGGCCTTTCTAACCAGTCGTCCGTTTGCTTTGCAGACCTCGCCACCTTCCTTTGGAGAAAAGGGGAGGTGAGACGTTTGGGTTTGTCTGGGACTCTCGACGTTATCCAAGTCCGTCCTTCCCTTCCTCCTGACTTCAAGAGGGGCGAGAAAAACCTGATGAAGCACCTGAAGGGCCTTTCGTTCAGCAGGCCGAGGCTCCCTGCTCCCCCTAGGTCAACCCCCGCCAAAACGGCGGTCTCTGAAGCCACTCCTTCTCCGGTTGCGAAAAAGGCGATCGCTTCCGAGGTTACTCTGTCCCCCTGCTAGCAAACAGGGAGGCCCTCCTGCAGGGGTTCAGATTCCCCAGGGGCCGCAGGCTGCTGGCTCTGAAGAGACGGTGGAAAGCACTCCCAGGGGGCTGATTAGAAAAAGGAGCAGGGGAACTCCAGGTGCAGATCACGTGGTGGATCTGGAGGCTGATACGCCTGACCCTAAACGTTTTGCTCAGGGAGTTCCTAATACCCTTTTCTCTGAGGAGAATGCCGAGTTCCGTTATGCTGGCGGCGATAGCCAGGATGTCTCTGCCCTACTCTCTGATTCTGGGGCGGTTTTGGCGGATCATCTCCTCAAGACTGTCCACTCTGCTACCCACCAGGTGACCCAGTATATCCAGCGCACTGCCAGAGTTATTCAGGCCTCTGCTGAGCTGGCGGCTCTTAGTCGTTTAAGCGACGAGGATCTGGCCCACTCCGACCGTCTGACTACAATAGAAAGGGACGCTGTCCTTATTGCCGGCCTGAAGGATCAGCTGGCCAAAAGGGAGAGCGAGCTGGAGGAGGCCAGGGGTCAGGCGACTCACTGGAGATCTCAAAGCGAGAGGGCGGTCCGAGAGGTGTCCCGCTTGGAGGAGGAGTCGAAGAGAGCCAAGCAGGCCTTTGCGGAGCTGGAGCAGGCCAAAAAGGCTTTAGCCGAGCTGGACCAGGCCAAGAGAAAGGCTGCCGACCTAGAGGAGCGTCTTTCCAAGGCGGATTCGGCTCTTCAGGCAGCTCTTGGTGACTTGACGGCGAAGACCAAGGAGTGGCAGAAAGAGAAGGATGAGATAATCCAGGAGGTGGAAACTGCCGTGTCAGCAGGCTTTGTCAATGGTGCCAACTCTTGCCTGGGGGTGGTCATGGAGGCTGTCAGGGAGATGTTCCCAGGCTTCGATGAAGAGGCTTTTCGGGCCCTTTATACCGCCAAGGACGAGGCCCAGATGCGCAGGATGGATGAAGAAGCTGCTACATCTGCCCCAGAAGCTCCCCCTGCTTAACATGGAAGGCAGTCATCCTCAGAGGGCTCATGCCTGTCCCCTGCTGCGCTCACGCTAATGTTTTGACTTCTTATCTTTTCTGCGCGTCGAGCCCTTTTGTGGCCGGCTGCCGTATTTGATGTAATTACCTTAGAAAACCTTTATTCGGTGCATCTCCAGCTACTTTATTTCTTTTTCTAAGGATTTCTCCGTTTGTTTTCATCCTGCCTCTGTTTGAATTTTTGTTTGGAGTTTCTTAAGGTATGACCTGCCCCCTGCCTGCCAAAAGGCGGGTCGGGGGGGGGGCTCTTTGCGTTTTTTATACGAGGTTGGGGGGCCTGCCCCCAGTCTTTGTTAGTTTGGCCTGTCCCTGGCTTTTGATCAAAGTCCAGGGGGTCTGCCCCCTGCCTGCCCAGAGGCTGGCAGGGTGGCATTATGCGTTTTTTATACAAGGTTGGGGGGCCTGCCCCCAGTCCTTGTTCATTTGGCCCGTCGCTGGCTTTTGATCAAAGTCCAGGGGGCCTGCCCCCTGCCTGCCCAGAGGCTGGCAGGGTGACATTATGCGTTTTTTTATACAAGGTTGGGGGGTCTGCCCCCAGTCCTTGTTCATTTGGCCTGTCCCCGGCTTTTGATCAAAGTCCAGGGGGCCTGCCCCCTGCCTGCCCAGAGGCTGGCAGGGTGACATTATGCGTTTTTTATACAAGGTTGGGGGGCCTGTCCCCAGTCCTTGTTCATTTGGCCTGTCGCTGGCTTTTGATCAAAGTCCAGGGGGCCTGCCCCCTGCCTACCCAGAGGCTGGCAGGGTGACATTATGCGTTTTTTTATACAAGGTTGGGGGGCCTGCCCCCAGTCCTTGTTCATTTGGCATGTCCCCGGCTTTTGATCAAAGTCTAGGGGGCCTGCCCCTGCCTGCCCAGAGGCTGGCAGGGTGACATTATGCGTTTTTTATACAAGGTTGGGGGGCCTGCCCCCAGTCCTTGTTCATTTGGCCTGTCCCTGGCTTTTGATCAAAGTCCAGGGGGCCTGCCCCCTGCCTGCCCAGAGGCTGGCAGGGTGACATTATGCGTTTTTTATACAAGGTTGGGGGGCCTGCCCCCAGTCCTTGTTCATTCGGCCTGTCCCTAGCTTTCGATCAATGTCCAGGGGGCCTGCCCTCTGCCTGCCCAGAGGCTGGCGTTGAATTTTGTTGGGGGGGCCGTTTTCCTTAGTTCTGGCAACAGGGGGGCCTCCCCCTATTGCCCCCTGCTCGTTTGTGTGTGAAAGCGCAAGTTTGAACAGGCAACGAGTATAGACTTGAAGTTCTTTCATTTCTTTGTAAAAATCTAACACAAGGGTGGTCGGAGCCGTCGACATTCCTTGACCGTTCTCCGCCAATTTTTAAGAAACAAAGACTATTTTAAGATTCTGTTTAGACATAATATTTCTTCAAGGTGTCTGCGTTCCAGTGAGCACTCAACTCTTGGCCTTCCAGATTGGCGATTTTATACGTGCCTGGCCCTAAGATTTGGGTTACTTGGTATGGGCCTTCCCAATTGGCGCTGAGTTTGCCGTGCTCTCTCGATTTTCCCACGGCCTGTGTTTTTCTGAGGACTAGATCACCCATTTGAAAATTTCGCTGATGTACTCTCTTATTGTACGCCTTCCTCATTCGTTGTTGGTAGGCGACAATATTAGCACTGGCTTCCTCCCTCACCTCACTGACCAGATCCAAGGCCTCAGACATCGCTGTCTCATTCTCGGCCTGGTCGTATTGTAGGGAGCGCAGGGAGGGGATCCTGGCCTCGATTGGTAGTAGAGCCTCTGCACCGTAAACCAGGCCGAACGGGGTTTGGCCCGTTGATTCCTTCCGGGTGGTCCGGATTGACCAGAGTATGCTGGGGAGCTCGTCGGCCCACCTGCCTTTGAGGTCATCTACCATTTTCTTAAGGCCATTCAGGATCTGCTTGTTGGCCGCCTCTGCCTGTCCGTTGGTCTGAGGGTGACAGACGGCAGAGTAGGCAACAGCGACGCCATGGCCTTCCAGCCAGATTCTCAGGGGGTCATTATCGAATTGCCTTCCATGGTCAAACACTAGCATCTTCGGCAGGCCGAACCTAGTGAAAATGTTCCGCCAAATCACCTTCCTAACCGCAGGCTCGGTGATGTTAGGCACTGCCTCAGCTTCTACCCATTTGGTGAAGTAGTCGATGGCGACGATCAAGAATTTTCTCCCCCCGGTGGCCGCCGCAAAGGGTCCTAGTATATCCATCCCCCACTGAGCGAAGGGGATGGGAGACAGGATTGGCCTGAGCTCTTGGGCCGGGGCATGGATGGATGGGGCGAAGAGCTGGCATTTTCTGCACTTTTGAGTCAAGTCTTTGGCGTCGGCCAACAGGGTCGGCCAGTAGTATCCGGCTCTCAAGGCCTTGTGTGCTAGTGACTTTCCTCCTATGTGATGACCACATATCCCAGAGTGGATGTCATCCAACACCTCCGCCGCCTGCTCTGCCCCCAGGCACCTGAGCAGAGGGGATGAGAAAGATTTCTTGTACAAGTCTTCTCCCATTATGATGAACCATGCAGCCCTTGCCGGCATTTTTCTTTTTTGTACGGGGTCGGTCGGTAAGATTCCGTGTTTTTTGTACAGGATGATGGGGGTCCTCCAATCCCCAGGCTCTATTTCTTCCACCGCACCGACGGTTTGACAGGGGACGGTAGATTTCTCCTGGACGACGTCCACCCATACTGACCTTCTTATATCCTGCAGGCTGGAGCTAGCCAGTTTTGACAGGGCGTCTGCCCGGTTATTCTGGGATCGAGGGATCTGTCTGATTTCATATGATTTTAAGCCTGATAATTCCCTCTTCACCATTTCCAGGTACGCGGCCATTGTTTGGTCCCTAGCCTCATATTCTCCATTGATTTGGTTGGCGATGAGCTGGGAGTCTGTTGCTAGAACAATCCGCTCTGCGCCTGCAGCTTTGGCTAGGTTTATGCCTGCGAGTACTGCTTCGTACTCGGCTTCATTGTTCGAGGCGGGGAAGACAAATCTGAGAGCGTGCTCAAAGTCGGTCCCCTCCGGACTGGTCAACACTACCCCTGCTCCAGCTCCGTTAGCCGTGGAGGACCCATCGGTGTATACGATCCACTCGCCGGTGGTTGGGCTATCCTCTTCAGAGTGGGAACATTCTGCCAGAAAGTCGGCCAGGGCTTGGGCCTTGATGGCTGTTCTTGACTGGTATGTTATCTCTAGTCCACTCAACTCGATAGCCCACTTTAGCAGTCTGCCTGACTTTTCAAATTTCTCCAGCACCTTCTCTAGGGGCTGGTCTGCCAGCACTACGACGGGGTGTGCGTCGAAGTATGGCCTCAATTTTCTGGCCGCTATAACAACCGCGTAGGCTGCTTTCTCGACCATAGGATAATTCTTCTCTGCTGCCCCCAGGGCGTGGCTTACAAAATATATGGGCTGTTGAGCGCCTGCTTCCTCCCTCAAGATGACCGCGCTGACTGTCACATTGGTTACAGCGATGTAGAGGAAGAGTTTTTCTCCTGCCACTGGTCTTGCCAGGGTGGGGAGTTTCTTTAAATGTTCCTTCAACTGTCCGAACGCTTCTTTTTGCTCGTCTTCCCATTTGAATTGCTTGTTGCCTTTCAGTACTTTGAAGAATGGGGTTGACTTGTCTGCTGACCTGGCGATGAATCGTGCCAGGGCAGCCATGCGGCCTGTCAGACGTTGGATGTCCCTGATGGTCTTTGGCTCAGGAAGATCCAAAACAGCCTGAACTTTCTCGGGGTTGGCGTCTATCCCTCGAGAGCTGACCAAGAAACGCAAGAATTTTCCAGAGCGAACCCCAAATGTACACTTCTTCGGATTGAGTTTCATTTTGTAGGCGCGCAGGGAGGAGAAGGTCTCCCGCAGGTCTGCCAAGTGCTCTCTGTCTCCCTTACTCTTCACAATGGCGTCATCGACATAGGCTTCTATGTTCCTGCCTTTTTGGCTTTCGAATACCTTGTCGACCAGGCGTTGGTACGTGGCTCCTGCATTTTTCAGCCCGAATGGCATCATCTTGTACACGTAGGTGCCTGAACTAGTGATGAATGCGCACTTAACTCTGTCTGGCTGCCATAAGTACACCTGATGATACCCTGAGAAAGCATCCAGGAAGCTTAGCATAGTATATCCGCTGGTAGCGTCCACCAGTTGGTCGATTCTGGGGAGAGGGTAGCAGTCTTTCGGGCAGGCTTTGTTGAGGTTCGTAAAATCCACGCACATCCTCCATGCGCCTGACGATTTTTTGACCATGACCACGTTTGCCAACCACTCAGGGTAGTCAAAACTTCTATAAAGTCTTCCTTCAAAAGTTTTTCAATTTCTTCCTTGATTGCCAGGTCTTTTTCTGCGGACATGTTCCGCTTCTTCTGCTTCACAGGGCGGGCGTCCGCACTTACGTTCAGCCTGTGAACGATGCACGCTGGATCGACCCCTGGCATTTCATCCGCCGAGTAGGCGAATACGTCCTTGTTTTCTTTCAGCAGCTCGACCAGTTCAGCCTGGTAGGACTCTTCCAGGTCGGCCCCTATAAGGACTTGCCTCCCTGGCTCCAGGTCCACCAACATGCTTTCTCCCCCAGGTTCCAGGTGGCTTGGCGCCTGACTACCGGCTGGAATCTCGCCTTCCCTGCTGGGGGAACTGTCGGCTTTTCTTTTCCCTTTTCTTTCGTTTTCGTGAGTCTGCAGGGCCACGGAGTAGCACTGTCTGGCCGACTCCTGGTCTCCGCGCACTTTCTCTTCTAGGCCGAAATCAGTAACATAGGCTATAGTGAGAGCCCTGATTGATATGGTCGCTTCAATTTCGTTCATGGTGGCTCTGCCGATCAGGGCGTTGTAAGCAGACCTTGCATCCACTACAACGAATGATGCTCTGACATTTCTGGCAGTAGCTCCCTCCCCAAATGTTACAGGTAGGTCTATGATCCCCATGGGCAGTACGCCTGCTCAGCTGAACCCATATAATGACCTAGGGGCAGGTCGTAGGTGCCTTTTCTCCAGACCCATTTTGTCGAAGGCGCCCTTGTACAGCAAATTCGTGTAGGCACCGGTGTCCACCATGCACCTCCGAACAATATGGTTGCTGATTACCAAGGATAGCACCAGGGGATCGCTGTGAGGGTACACCACCCGCCCTGCATCTTCGGGGGTGATGCTCAGCGTTACTCCTTTCGGGCTTCCTGCTCTTTCAGCGTAGCAGATTTGGTTCCTTAGCTCACGAATTTGCCTTTTCTGCCCCCTTCGGCTGATTAGACCTTCTGCATCCCCTGATACCACATGGATTACCAGGCGGTTCTGCACCGAGCCTTCGGGCTTTTCAGGTGCCTCTTTCTGAGTTTTATTTCTGGCTGCGTAGTTGGCCAACCAGCCATTCCTGATCAGCTTCTCGATCTCGTATTTCAGGTATCAGCACTCCTCGGTGGTGTGGCCCACACAGTCGTGGAAAGTGCAGAATTTCTTGGGATCCCCTTTTGGACTGCGCGGTTTGCTCGGGCGATTCCATTTAGCAGTTTCCTTCTCCAGCTCAAAGATTTCCGCCCTGGATTTGTTAAGGGCTGTGTAACTGTCGAACCTGGGCTGATAGACAGTGCGCTCCTTTTTAGGGGTATCCCCTTCCTCAATTCTATGTCTTCCGGACTCGTTTCTACCGCGCCCACCCTGCGGTCCCCCCTGCTGCCTCGTGGGGCCTGCGGGGGTCTCCGGCAGGCTGTGGAACTCTTCCTGCAGCATAAACCCCTCTGCAATCTTTCTGGCTTTAGCCAGGGTCTCAGGCTGGGCCCTGATCATTGGTTTTTCATCTCGCCGGGTAGCAAAGAGTTGGTTAGTGCATATGCTGCTGTCGGGTCGTCAATTTCCTTCACCTGCTGGAAAGATAAGTCGAACCTCTTTAGATATTCCCTGACAGTTTCGCCCTTCTTTTGCCTGAGGGTCATCAGGTCAAAGCGGGTGAGACGTCGTCGCTTATTTCCAGCATACTGGTCCAAGAACATTTCTGCCAGTTCGATGAAGAAAGAGATTGACCCCTGCGGGAGGTCCCTGAACCAACCCTGGGCTAGGCCTACCAGGGTGGTGGGGAAGATCTTGCACCAGACTGCGTCGTCGGCGTCGTACATGCCCATGTGACTTTCGTACGCAGCCAGGTGATCTTCCGGGTCTGTAGTTCCGTCGAACTTTACAGCTGGCATCTTAATCTTCGGGATAGGATACACCTGAACCTCAGGGTGAAGCGGGGTCTTGGTTGGCCTACCCACCATTTTTGACCTGCTTGCGCCTGAGTAGTGACCGTAGTCGTCCCTTCTGTCAGGGGTCGGTCGCCTACTTTCAGGGGAGCGGTGTCTTGGTGGGGGCCTCGGCCTGCTCATCGCCTCATCGCCCTGGGAAGGGGAGTGATACCGTGAGCGCTTTTTCTGGGCGGGCTCGAGGTTATCACCCTGACGGTGCCTGGGCCTCATAGGCTGACCGTTGTTGAGCCTGGATTGCAGGCTTTGGGATAGTCCGGGGGCTGGCCGCAATCCCTCAACCGGTGTCAGCCTGGAGAATACATCTTGTTTCTCTCCCAAGCGTTTGGACACTGGCTCCCTGTGCTTCATGCGATTCCTCAGGTCCTGGGATAGGCCTCCTCTTTCATGAGCGGCCGTGGATTCTGTAGTATGAATGGAGAATGCTCCCTCAGGACCAGCTACCTCCTGCTGTGCAGGCGGCTCCTGACGGGCCTCTGAGATTCGCCTTTGCACTTGTGCATATGCCTGAGCAGTCTTCCTAGCTTTTTTCTGAATGTTTCTGACGGCGGTTCGCTTTGTGCCCCTGGTTCCTTCTCCACTTTCAAAGTGGAGCAACCTGGGGGTCGTGGCGACCCTGCCTACCAGATCGTCCGGGGTGAATTCCTGATCCAGCATAGCTGAGAAGAACGCTGCAGTCTGCACCATTTGAGCGGGGGTGAGGTTCAGAACTGGCCTCGGATTGCCTCCCTGCCCTGTCATGGCAACTGCCCCCTGACCCGGTGCCCCCTGGAGACTGGCTCGCCCCACACCCGGAATCGTGGCAGCGGGCGTCACTTCCAGTGGCATGCCATATTGGGGGGCTTTGGGCGGATTTGCCACCGAGCTGGTGTCAAAAATTTCCGGCATATTCAATTTTGAGTGGTTAATTTGTTAATTTTGTGTTTTGGAATGGTTGATTTCTTGTGGGTAATTCGTGGATACAACCAATTCTTCCCTACAGACGGCGCCAAATTGTTCCGGTCTAGGAATCAATTAACCCGACTATGAATTCGGGTTCTTAGTATTCAGATATTGCTTGCTCGACTTCCTTTGATCTCCCCTTTCCCCTCTCCTATGATCGGACCTCCCCGGCGGATCGAGCCTGCTCCCTGCACAAGTAGCGCACAGGGCCTCGGAGGTTGTCCGAGGGAACCCTCTCCGATGCCTAAGTCAGTCCGTGAATGCCTTGATGATCCTAGCTCGTGAGGAACTAGGCGGCGTTTTTAGGAGTAAGAGTTTAGAGAGAGAAAATCCCCCCTCCTCTAAGTGGGAAATGGGTGGGTATTTATACCTTCCCATAAGAGAGGGAATTGGAGGGAGAAAAAGAGCGGGAGAATGGGTGGATGTCAGGGTTACACGTGGACCTGTTTCATCCACCCATTCCCTTTTACCTTAGGCAGAAAGACGAAGGGGCCCCTGGTAACCCCTGCCCTGCTCGGGAGGGAGGTCGCCTGGGGGCAGGTGGTTAAGAGGAGTCTACTGGCCCTTTCCCAGCTGGTCGCCTTACCCTGCTGGACAGGCGACCTTCTCGGAGTCACGTTCATAGAGGAAAGTCTCGGTGTCTTACCTCGACGGCCTGCTGGACAGACTCTTCGATTCCCGGGTTGGGTCTTCGTGGGGCCTGCCAGGCGGGTGACCTGGCGCAGGCTCTCAACCCTCATCAATAACATTTCAAGCATAATCCCAAAAACTTTGCTTCACCTTCTTCAAGAACCCAAAGATAATAATCACCAAGATGGAGTAGAATTATGAATGGAGGTTTGAATGTGGTTGGGGTGTATGGAAGGTGGTTTGATGATTTTATGATGGGTGAAAAGATGAAATGAAGAGTGAGGTAAAAAGGTGATATAAATAAGGGTGGTTGAGCAGGGAAATGAAAAGTTTTAAAGTGATTGGTAAAAATTTGTGTAAAATTTTGGAGGGAAAGTTATGTGGGGTAAATGTGAAGGAGAGAATTGATAGTGTAGTGAGTAAATAAGGTATAGGTGATCTGATACATGTTGCCGGGTGAAGTTTCACCCGGTCAAGCACCATCGGGTAAAATTTCACCCGACGGGTTTTCGTTGGGAAAATCAAGTCTGCCAATTTTTTTTCCACCCGGTGAAATTTTACTCGGTTAAAATCTCACAGGGCGAAAGTTTGCCCGGTGGTATCTTCGTCAATTCTGGCAGTTTTTCGTAGGGTGAAATTTCACCCGGTCAAGTCTCACCGGGCGAAGTTTCGCCCGGCGGTCTTCTTTGCTTCGTTTTTCCGCCTTGCCATTTCATGACTCTTCAATAATCACCTAAAGATCAAGTAGCAACACGACTCACATTACATAATCAATAACTCCCACAAACATGCTTGTGGTCTTCAATTTAAGCTCCATAACTCCTCCAAAAGCTTGATCTTCATCGAAATAAATGCTCCATGGTGAAATCCAAGTTCAACCATTCTTCTCAAGCTAACAAAGCTAATAAACTCAAAGAAATATGATACATATATACTAGGTGGTTGTTGAGGATACCACCAAACCTACATCAATTTCAGAGGGGGTTAAACAACGCTCCCCAATCGGAGCTCACCAAACTTCACGGTAGCAAAGGTCTCACGAACGTGATCGGGATGATAAATCTTCAAACGTTGCCCGTTAACCATAAATTTCCCGGTTTCCGGGCTAGATATCTCTATTGATCCATATGGTTGAACCTTGGTCACTTCGAATGGACCCGACTATTTTGATTTCAACTTACCGGTGAAAAGCTTAAAGCGAGAGTTAAAGAGTAATACCTTATCACCATCGGAGAAGTCCTTACGAAGTATTCGAGAATCATGCCATTTACGAGTTCGTTCTTTGTAGATCTTCGAATTTTCGTAGGCTTCAAGTCTTAATTCTTCCAATTCTTATAGTTTGAGAAGGCGATTATCTCCTACAACACTCTCATCGAAGTTTAGCTCTTTGATTGCCCATTTGGCTTTGTGTTCTAATTCCACCGGTAAATGACAAGCTTTACCATACACAAGACGATAAGGAGTGGTTCCAATCGGCGCTTTGTAAGCCGTCCTCAATGCTCAAAGGGCGTCATTTAATTTCAATGACCAATCCTTTCGGTGTGTATTAACAACTTTCTCTAAAATTCCCTTGATTTGACGATTGGAGATCTCGGCTTGCCCATTTGATTGAGGGTGGTAAGCTAAGGACATCTTGTGGGTGATACATATTTCCTAAGAAGGTGTTCAAAGGTATCTTTCCTAAAATGAGAGCCTCCATCACTAATTACAGCTCTAGGCATACCGAATCTCGGGAAAATTACATTCTTGAAAAGCTTGATTACAACCTTGGAATCATTGGTAGGGGAAGCTACGGCCTCGATCCATTTCGAGACATAATCAACCGCGACTAGGATGTATTTGTTACCAAAATAGGATGTGAACGGACCCATGAAATCAATGCCCCAAACATCGAACAATTCAATCTCCAAGATAGGTTGAAGGGGCATCTCATTTCTTCTTGTAATATTGCCACTTCTTTGGCATGCATCGCATGTGAGAATGAAAGATCGAATGTCCTTGAACATGAAAAGCCACCAAAACCCGCTTTGGAGAACCTTGGCAATTGTCTTTTGGTTGGCCAAATGTCCACCATAAGATGTCGAGTGAAGGTGCTTCACAATATTATATCCTTCATCGGCCGTAACACATCGTCGGTAAATTCCATCTACACAACAACGAAATAAATAAGGCTCGTCCCAATAATAGCGTCGGGCTTCATAACGTAGTTTCTTCCTCTCTTGCTTGGAATAATCGTCCGGAATATAATGAGACACTAAGAAATTGACGATATCGGCATTGCCAAGGTGTAATAGTTTCAACGGCCATCAAGGCCTCATCTCTCATTGCTTCATTGATGGGAATATCATCTTCTTCATTGCTTTCTTTACCAACCGTTAGTCTACTAAGATGATCCGCTACCAAGTTCTCCGATCCGGCCTTATCTTTAATCTTAATGTCAAATTCTTGTAAAAGGAGGACCCACCGAAAAAGTCATGACTTTATCTCCTTTTTGGACATGATGTATCGAATGGCCGCATGATCGGTATGAATAATGACTTTGGAACTGGTAACATAAGTTCAGAATTTCTCCATGGCATAGACAACGGCAAGCATCTCTTTTTCAGTTGTTGTGTACCTCGATTGGGCTTCATCTAGTGTTTTGCTTGCATAATAAATCACATGTAGCTTCTTATCAACCCGTTGTCCTAGAACAACACCAACGGAAAAATCGGATGCATCGCACATGATCTCAAATGGAAGATTCCAATCGGGAGCTTTGATAATTGGAGTGATAGTGAGAGCGGTCTTTATCCTGCGAAAGGCCTCAAGACACGAGTTATCAAAAACAAAAGGTGCATCTTTCATAAGCAAAGAAGTCCAAGGCTTGACAATCTTAGAAAAGTCTTTAATAAATCATCTATAAAACCGGCGTCGTGACCTTGAAAACTCCTCACCCCTTTGACATTTGTAGGTGGTGGCAAGTTCTCAATCACGGAGACTTTGGCCGTATCGACTTCAACTCCTCTATTAGAAACAATATGACCTAGTACAACACCTTGTTCAACCATAAAATGACATTTCTCCCAATTTAAAATAAGTCTATACTCTTCACATCGAGCTAACACTTGATCAAGATTTTCAAGGCAAGAATCAAAAGATGTACCATGGACACTAAAGTCATCCATAAAGACTTCCATGGATTTTTCAATAAAATTGAAGAAAATAGCCACCATACATCTTTGAAACGTTCCCGGCGCATTACACAATCCAAATGGCATCCTTCTGTAAGTCTAGGTGCCATAGGGACATGTGAAAGTGGTCTTCTCTTCGTCATCGGGGTAAATGGGAATTTGAAGAAACCCGGAATGACCATCAAGGAACAAAATAAGAATGATGCGCCAATCTTTCAAGCATTTGATCAATAAAGAGAAGGGGGAAATGACCTTTTATGGTGGCCGTGTTCAATTTTCTATAGTCTATACACATGCGCCAACTGGTAATGGTCCTAGTAGAAATTGACTCACCCTTTTCTCCTTTAACAACCGTCATTCCTCCTTTTTTCGACACAACTTGTACGGGGCTAACCCCATTTACTACCGGTTATTGGGTATATAATGTTAGCCTCATACAACTTGAGGACTTCCTTCATGACAACCTCTTTCATGGTGGGGTTCAACCTACGTTGACCCTCAACCGAAGGACGATGGTCATCATCAAGGATGATCCTATGCATACAAACATTTGGGCTTACGCCTTGGAGGTCGGCAATGCTATACCCGATGTCCTTTTTGTGCTTTCTCAAAACAATTAAAAGTTTTTCCAATTGAGGACCATCAAGTGTGGCATTGACGATAACGGGATAATTTGTTCCTTCAAGAAAAGCATATTTGAGGGAAGAGGGGAGTGGTTTAAGTTCGAGATTAGGAGGAGAAGATACCATACTCTTACCCACCGGTAGTGGTTCTACCTTTTCATCATGCAAACATTCTTCTTCAAGAGGTGGAGAGTCAAATGGTTCATCTTCTTGCTTATCATCATCTATCAAGCTATACCCAACCAAACTATCAATAACTTCAATGGAATGCATTTGTTCAATCATTGGTTGTTTAAGAGCTTGAGAAAGGGAAAACTCTACCGACTCGTTCCCTATGTTAAAAGACAACTTTCCATTCTTAACATCAACTATAGTACCACCGGTAGCCATAAAAGTCGATCTAAGATAATGGGGGTAATAGTGTCTTCGGGCATGTCCATGACAATAAAGTCGGAGGGGATGAAGAACTTACCAACTTGCACGGGTACATCTTCAAGTATCCCAAGTGGGTACTTGACGGACCTATCCGCAAGTTGAATCGACATGCTAGTGGGTCTCATCTTCCCCACACTAAGCCTCTTGACAATAGAATAAGGTAACAAACTAACACTAGCCCCTAGGTCACATAAAGCTTGATTAACAACAACATTTCCAACCCGACAAGGGATGGAAAAGTGATGTGGGTTAAGTCGTCTCACCCAATCAAGGTAAACCTAATGCTACTAACAAGAAGATAGCGGCAAGCAAGGTATCGAATCCACAGGGAAACAGTTAAACTCGTCTTATAATTATGGCTATTCTAAAATGCTCTAAACGGTCGATTGATAGAAAAATATAAAAAACACTACCAAAATGCGATAATAAATAATCGAATCTAACAATGAGATGAAAACTAGGGTCACGGGTTCACGATAGATGTACGACAATTACGCGACAATAATAACAAATACATAAACATGCTAGTCGGCTATAACACGTTCTCTCGAATCGTGTCAACCTAGGAAGGATCTAACGGGCTCTCGCAACTTATTAGACTCCCTACCAAATCGCGCGTTATCTAATCCTAATTCGGCTTTCGCACAGGAACTAGAATTTCCCAAACAGATTAAAATGTTGTGGCCTTTAACAAATTAATCAACAAATAAAACACGCGAAAATGGTACTAGCATAATTATAAATTTATTATTGAAGCGACACAATCGTATAGTAGTCCATCGATCCCCCTCGACCCTAGCGAGAAAATTAGCTATGCATGATAATTACGAAACAACAAATCGCATACATGGAATTCATGATAAAAAGTGAAGCAAATAAATCTAACGATAAACGAACAAGAATCTAGCGAACTAAACGGAACGACGAATTGTAAAAAGAGAAAATTATGAGGAACTAAGTAATTCACGATGAAGATTAAAATATAAAACTGAAAATTTGCATAAACGAATTTACCGAAATCGAGTACGAGTTGAAACCGAGTGCTAGAATGCTAAGAGTCACGAGTTTTCTAATGTAAAAATTCTAAGTATGAAAAGTAGAAGTGATAGATATAAAATACAACTCCTTAGTTATACAAAATAGGCGGAAATAAGTTGAGTGTGCACGC
The DNA here is from genome assembly GCA_958450325.1 of Agrostemma githago. Taxonomy (NCBI): domain Eukaryota; kingdom Viridiplantae; phylum Streptophyta; class Magnoliopsida; order Caryophyllales; family Caryophyllaceae; genus Agrostemma; species Agrostemma githago. The sequence continues at coordinate 53,796,490 of OY288258.1, read as the reverse complement.
CGGCCGGCTGGCAGGCCGCCTGCCACATGCAGGGGCCAAAGCGCAACTTAAAATGAAGCTCGAATCGCCTTTGTGTCATGCTGGCTGGCCAGCAGGCGGCCTGTCAGGGCAGGCTGGCGTGCACAATACTAATAAAACAAGTATTGGGCCGCTTTCCATGGCCCAATGAATCGACACTTCTCATTTCTTCTTTGCCTAGACGTCCTAAAGCACGGGTTTTGTCTCGGGATCGTTCTTCTAACCAGATATGAGTGTAAATGCACATAAAGACCTGAAATCGTGTAGAATCTACAAAAACACTCACTCAAAGCAAAAATGTTAGAAGAAACGGCTCTAAAGAGCGCGTTTCGACCGTAAAAGACAACGAAATCGAGGGAATAAAGCTATATAAACACGACACATCAAATTCCCCCGAACCGAACCCTTGCTTGTCCTCAAGCAAGACCCGTAGGAAAACAACTAATATAATACCGAAACAGCTCAAAGCAAATAATAGGCACCAAAATACTCAAGTCCATCATAGCAAACATCTAGCCAAGTCTAAGAAACGAATTCCGAGACGGGGAAATAGGAAAAATAAACCATCAACGAATGCACAACTTCACCAAGCATAATATGTAGAAACCACATTCAACCAAAACCCTTGCATAGGCTATTCACGGAGCCACTCATCGCTCAATTAGGAAGGGTGTGTATATGTGTAGACACCCACATTTTGACCGCCAGGTGTCTATAGCAGTTTCCAAAAAACACCCGATGATGATCGGACGCAAACGTGTTTCTACGCGCTCGGATATGGGCTCGAAACCGTTAGTTGCTAGCTTATGCATTCACGGAGTAAAAATATCACAAAACAGGCCTCAAATTCAGGCCCAGTGGGTCGTTTCCAATCAAACAAAACTAATTTGGGTCAAAACCGACACCAGAAATAAAACCGACTTTTAGCGATTGGGTCAAACCCCGGTCAAAGCCGTTTCCGAGACACATAAAAGCAGCCACACAAACATCAAAAACTCAGCCCAAATACAAAACCCATCTCGAGGTCCAAAACTTTGGACCCGTGCGATTCAGCTGACCCACTCGATCGAGTGCTCAGCCCACTCGATCGAGTGGGCCCTTACGCAAGCCCGACTGTAGTCTCACTGGGCCACTCGACCGAGTTGGCCAGTTACTCGGTCGAGTAACCCTAGTCGGGGGTACGTAGCCTAGCCTATATAAACACCCCCATGCACACACTTCAAGACATCTTTTTTTGAACCCTAAAAAAAACCCTAGTCGATCCTTAGTCTACACTAATCTTATCTCAAACCCTAACCCTAGCATCTAGGATCAAAACCCTAATCACCATAACTCCACTTACATCTCGATACTCACGTGCAAGCCGCAATTAACGAGTTCCGTCCGAGACAAGAACATGTAGGTTGAGGGTGCAAGAAACACCTTTCTTTCCCTTCTCTTCTTCTTCGCGTGTCGTCCATATCGTCGTTGTTGTCCCATTTTTTTATTTTTATCGTCATCATTGCATTCTAATATCGTTAATATTTACTAGTATAAAATATTAAAATACTCGTCAATTCGTGTCGAGCGTGAGTGATGACGGGATAAGAAAAACCGAATATACAACGCGTTGCCGGTCGCTTATCCCGACACCCCGATCGCTTGATTGTTGAGACGAGTTAATATCAACCATAATTTTCCTATTTTTCGCATCATCATTAATCACATACTTTGTCAATTCTGAAATTTCTTTCAAAACAATTATTTTTTTTAAGGGTCGAAACCCGTTGACGCGGATCCGACATCACATAATCCCTAGGGATTTATTACAATGTCGGGAAGCCGAGGGAATCAAGTCGAGTCCGTCGTAATTAAGAAGTGTCAATCTTTTAGATTCGATACCAATTCAATAATTGGATGTCGAATCTAACGATTTAGTCAAAAAGGTTAATTAACACGATTTCTCGTTGATGCTAAAATAGATGTCAAACAATTCGCAAGAATTAATACGACACTATAAACGTGGAGGGAATTTATATCGTTTTGGTTAACTTAAAACGACTTATAACAATTCTTTTTTTTATCTCGCTCTAATATTTCATATCGATTCAATAATCGAACATGGGATACGACGAGTATTCAAAATTAGAATCGAGTATAAATCCCATAATATTTATACCCGATTCAACAAAATCAACGATTTATCAAAATCCGAATTGAGCATAAATTATACAATATTTATGCCCGATTCGGCAGAATTATCAAATTAACAAAATCGCAAACGAACCCTAGTTCGTACAGGGGGCACTCGATCGAGTGCCTAGCCTACTCGGTTGAGTGGCACCCCAAAAACCGATACAGAATGCTTTTTCGACCTCCACTCGGCCGAGTCACACAATGACTCGATCGAGTGGCAGCGTACTCGGTCGAGTTTGTCAATAACTCGATCGAGTAGGGTCTAAAATATGGGACATAAGCCTTTTTCCGAGGACCACTCGGTCGAGTCCGTCTATGACTCGATCGAGTGGCCTCATCATGCCGAAAGCGTGAGTACCACATCGCTTTTCTATTCTCGATAATACTTTTTTTATGACTTAGGTCAACATGTGTCTAATCTATCACGTGAAATATCACTTTCCAAAACCATGCATCATCCCATTTACGATTTTCCATATTATACTATTCGCAAATCGTTATTATCGTTACTAACAAGTTTGTTATTCTTTTTGTCGATTTATCTTGTTTATTTTATTGTACTAAAATGAACCCGCATGCTAAATTTAACTTCGACGTTAGTTTTAGTTGCATTAAATCGACTTAGAAACCAGCTCAATTTCTCGCATGCTTAGGGAAAACGATGTTTGCATATCATTTAACCGAACTACTAACGCGCGTATTAGAAAATCATTCGATATCTTAGTAGAGGTCGCTAATGTGCGGGCAGGGTTGGGTGTCCTTTGTGGGCTTCCCAACACGTACCCTCACCTCTTACTCAGAACCTCGGTTTCAGGATGCCCGAAACCGTTGGCGCACGAGAGTCATTCAATACACGATATCGGATAATGTCGGTATCGGTATCAAATGCAAAGGGACGAGCCCAATAAACTCTGACATCGGAAATGGGCCATACTTTGTGCATGGCCCACTACGACATAGAGTGGGTTCGAACGGGCCCGAACTCCCACAAAGTTCGGTGGCGACTCCACTTCGATTTAAATTTCAATTTGATCCATTCTCATATGGAGATTCATTCGCCTCCCCAAACCCGCGCGTGGCCGCGTCGGGGTGGACCTATGTCATGTCCACGATATGTGAAATATATATATATGAAAACGCTCAACTACTCCAACTCATGGAAATATACTCGCAATCTAGTATGGTATCGACCTCTAAATTTTTACAAAACACGCTAGGATCACATAGGAAGGCAAAGATGGTGATAACAAGGTAGAAGGTGGAAATCGATATAGTCATGTGAGGTTAAGGCCAAGCTAGTGAACTAACTAGTGCGATAATGCTCAACTCAAAAATTCTTCCACTTCCATAAACAAAACATACAAGTCACCAATCAACGAGAACGAGTCTGGGGTCAAAAGAGGGCGCTCAAATTTCATCAAGTAAACGGAAAATAAAAGTACCGAGAATAACATATTTTTGTTGTTTTGATTTTTTCTCTTTTTTTTTCCGTTTCTTTTTCGATTTTTTTTCTTTTGATTCGATTTTTTTTCTTTTTTCTTTTTTTTCAAAGCCTGATGAAATTAGAAGCAAATATATACAATAACCAAAATTGACCCGGACAAGATCTACAAACTCCCTTGAAACAGAGTCAACCACATCCAAACATCCATCAAAATTCTCCATATTCACACAATGACGAGCATAGAACGCACTAGGTGACCTACTTCATCAAGCTTGACTAGGTAGGCAAATTTGATTTTGTAGTTCATTTTGTGAATTCTTAAAATTTAGTCAAGGAGAAAATGGATAGAAATGGATGAAAATGAAAATGTCCCAAAAATGATCACTAGGCAAGTTAGTCAAAATAAAGGGGAAAACACCATACTTATGCGTATTGACATAGCATATTCCACGAGGAGACCTACACACACAACCTAAGTGGTAGCCAAGTATGAATGTACTGACTACAGGAGGCTCTAAATCTCGCCAATTTTGTAGCTAAAGCCTAGATGCAAGGTCAGTCTAAATGGGAATCACAAATTATAGCTCAGTTGGTTGCATACCTATCGATTAATTATTATTCCACATAACAAAGGTCAAATGAATGTCAATTAAGAATGAGTAGGTAGCCTAAAGAGTGCAAGTTATCATCATTGCTGCATAATCGGTATCATAGACAAACACTAAGACTTAAGGAAATAAAACTGGAAATACTAAAAACTCCCCCACGCTAGACTCGACGTTGTCCTCAATGTCCATATCATACAGACTCAAAATTAGTGGGGGGACACAAATTAAAAAAAACCGAGGATAGAGAAAAGACATACCAAATATATACACGGAGAGGTAGCGGAATCAGCAATCCGCTACTGATCATCATCATCATCACCAAAATCATCATCCTCCATATCATCATCTGCAGCAGTCCCGGAACCAGACGCACCACCCGTATACCAACCACCTCTCTGATAATCACTAGCGGCTCCAAAAGCAGGGCCCGTCGGAGCACTAAAATAGTCAGTGTGAAGATGGAAGCCGCCATGAATCGAAGGGTCAGTATAACCACCCACGGGCCACGAAAAGTACCAGGGGTAAGGGCCCTGTGGTGGCACAGCAGCACGCCTAGCATAGTCATCATAAACGGGATACATCCCGAGACACTGATCAGCATATAACCTGTCTAGGCGAGCGTGAGTGGCCGCGATGTCGGCACGAGTCTCCGTGCGAAGAGTATCCAAGTCTGACCTGGAAGAACCGGCACCCAGCTCCATACGCTCCATCCATGCAATAAGATCGGGATGGAGGGGAGCATACTGGGGTGGTGGGGGGGGGGGCTACTCAAAAGTAGTAGTGGTGGTGGTCTCGGAAGCAGGCTGAGATGGACCGGGCTCAGAGGCGGGCTGGGAGGTACTAGGCTCACTCGTGGGACGGCGAGTATAGGTAGCAGCATGCGACGAAGGAAGAGAGCTAGGAGCAGCGACGGGTAATAAATAATTAGGCTGATCAGCCTCAAGTGACAAAACTGACCCGGCTTGCAAAATAATAGTCGCCTGCTCATGAATAAGCCAAGCCCAACGATTCTGATGCCTAGAAGAAATCCAGTTAAGAGAAGCCAAATATCGGAGGCTAAAGGTAATCTCGCCCGGGACTGGTTCATGATCCGCTTCCCGAAAAGCGGTCAACCGAAGAGCTAATTGCGTGACTAACCCGCCTATATAAATAGGAACATCGGCAACGGCCGTAGCAATTCTCCTAAACTGGAAGACGAGGTGATAGGCAATATTAATATGCCACACCTTCGGCTTACGCCGCAAATACGAGCCCAAAATAGACACCTCTTCGGTGCGTACATTATGTGGCTCCTTTCTAGCAAAAATCGTCCACCCCATAAACCTCTGCCAAACCTTAATCAGCTGAAAGTAGCAGTTTAAGGGGAAAGTTGGGGAAATTTTGAGGAGAGAGATTGAGGTAGAAGGGAAAGGAAGATGAGTTGAAGCTGGGAAATTGAAAAAGGGTTTGGGAGATGAGAGAGAGAGGTGGGGCGAATGAATGGGGAAATGATGACAAAAATTGGGTTTGGGGGGTGTTGGGCGACCTGGCCAGTCTGGACCGGCGGCTGGCTGGCCGGCCTGACGAACCCCTTCACCATTGTCGATTTTTTAATAAAATATTCTCTCTCACAGCCAGGCCGGTAGGCACAGGCCCCCGGCTAGCCGGCCTGACTGCTCAAATCCTTCATTTTTTCGAGATTTTGCTCCAATCTCCTCTAATTTTCCTTGTGCCTCGGCCCCTGAAGTCGATAGGGGGCCTGGGCACATGCTGAGGTGCACAAATCCTTCTTTTCGAGTTCAAATTCAACTCGTACCTCGGCCCCTAGAGTCGATAGGCCCCCTAGGCCTAGGCTGAGGTGACCTGCTATATTATCACAAGTACGATGAATTTTTTCCTTCTCCTTTTTTTCCTATCACCTTCAATTCGAGTTATTTCCGATGATTCTGCGCATCTCCCAAACGTTAGTCCCTCCTCTTATCCTCACTAAGACAACTAAAATAAAAATAAAATTTAAAGAAAAATGAGAATGAGAGAAATTATTTACATACTCGGGCTGCCTCCCGGTAGCGCTGGTTTAGAGTCCCGCACGACTTGATGAGTTTCAAGATTTAGTGGGATGAGGGAACGGGATGAAGTTGTATAACTTCAATCGCTCCAACTTGAGCACCCTCATGGTATAATTTCAAACGTTGACCATTCACCTTGAATCGTTCACCCGAATCATTCTCGACTTCAATCGAGCCAAATTTACCCACATGGGTGCCAGAAAAAGGTCCGGACCAACGAGATTTTAACTTTCCGGGAAACAACCGAGCCTAGAATTGAATAATAATACCTTATCCCCCACGTTGAACTCACGGTGAAGGATATGCTTGTCATGCCACCGCTTGGTGCGCTCCTTATAAACCCGAGCACTATCATAGGCACCAAGATGGAATTCCTCTAACTCATTCAATTGCATGAGTCTCCTCTCCCCACTCAAATGTGGATCCAAGTTAAGCTCCTTGATCGCCCACCAAGCCTTGTACTCAAGCTCGACGGGTAAATGGCATGACTTGCCATAAACCAATCGGTAAGGGGAAGTACCAATAGGCATTTTAAAGGCGGTGCGATAAGCCCATAATGTATCATCTAGCTTAGAGCTCCAATCCTTTCGAGCTTTTGACACGACCTTCTGGAGGATAGACTTGATTTCCGTATTGGACACCTCAACTTGACCACTCGTTTGAGGGTTGTAGGCAAGACCGGTACGGTGAGAGACACCGTACTTAGCAAGTAAAGCATCAAGTCGCTTCTCATGAAAATGGCTTCCACCATCACTAATAATCGCCCTAGGAACACCAAAGCGGGGGAAAATGATCTTTGTAAATAAAGAAATTACTGTTCTAGCATCATTAGTAGGAGATGCTACCGCCTCCACCCACTTGGAGACATAATCAACCGCAACCAAAATATATTGGTTGCCCTTGGATGACGGGAACGGGCCTTGATAATCTACACCCCAGACATCAAAAATTTCTACCTCAAGAATCCCATTTTGAGCCATCTCATGCCTCCTACAAATATTACCGGTCCATTGACATGCGTCGCAGGACATAATAAAAGCTTAGGCATCCCGGAATAAGGTTGGCCAATAAAAACCCGATTGGAGGACCTTAGCCGTGGTTCGGCTCGGTCCATGATGGCCACCATATGATGATGAATGAAAACTCTCTAGAACTCCTCGAACTTCCCATTGGGGGACACATCGGCGGAAAATACCATCGGCACATTCCTTAAATAAATAAGGGTAATCCCAGAAATATTGTCGGACATCATGTAGAAATTTTTTCTTTTGCTGATAAGAAAGATCAGAAGGTAATACCTTGCCAACTAAATAATTAGCATAATCCGCATACCAAGGTCCTTCGCTTTCACCGGTAGTTAAGGCCATGAGAGAATCATCGGGAAAAGAGTCATCTATGGGGATGACAACTCCTTCCTCCTCAACTCTAAGCCTCGACAAATGGTCCGCAACGGCGTTTTCCGCTCCCTTCTTATTCCGGATCGATAAATCAAACTCTTGGAGTAGTAAGATCCATCGAAGTAGTCGGGGCTTCGCTTCTTTCTTGGCAAGGAGGTACTTAAGAGCCGCATGATCGGTGAAAACAATGACTTCCGATACAACCAAGTAGGTTCTGAACTTTTCTAAAGCATACACTATAGCTAGGAATTCCTTCTCGGTGGTTGCATACTTGCATAGTTAACTTGAGCATTATCAAGTGTTTTGCTAGCGTAGTATATAGCATGCAAGACTTTGTCCTTCCTTTGGCCCAAAACCGCTCCCACAACATAATCACTCGCGTCACACATTATCTCGAATGGCAAATTCCAATCCGGTGACTGAATAATCAGAGTCGATATAAGGGCCTACTTAATCCTGTTAACAGCTTCAACACACTCATCAGTAAAGTCGAAGGGGCATCCTTTAGGAGCAATTGTGTAAGTGGCTTAGCAATTTTGGAAATCCTGCATGACCAAGGAAACTTCTCACCCCCTTCACATTAACCGGCAAGGGCAATTGCTCAATCACTTTCAAATTTACTTTATCCACTTGAATGCCCTTTTCGGAGACCATATGACCCAAAACAACACCCTCAGTGACCATAAAATGGCACTTCTCCCAATTCAAGACCAAACTGACCTCGACACATCGGTTTAAAATGGTATCCAAGTTAGCTAAACAAGCTGAAAAACTCATACCATACACACTAAAGTCGTCCATAAACACTACCATAATGGACTCGATGTAGTCGGAAAAGATGCTCATCATGCATCTTTGAAAGATGGCGGGTGCGTTACATAACCCGAATGGCATCCTGCGATATGCGAAAGTGCCATAGGGACAAGTAAACGTGGTCTTTTCTTGGTCGGCGGGGTGTATCGGGATTTGGAAAAATCCCGAATATCCATCTAAATAGCAAAAATACTTGTGAGAAGCTAGTCTCTCAAGCATTTGGTCGATAAATGGTAATGGGAAATGTGTTCAACTTTCTATAGTCTATGCACGTTCTCCATCCTGTCACAATTCATGTAGGGATTAACTCATTCTTCTCATTCGGGACCACAGTAGTCCCTCCCTTCTTAGGTACAACTTGTACCGGACTCACCCATTTTGAATCGGGAACCGCATAAATGATTCCCGCATCCAACAATTTCATAACTTCCTTTTTAACAACCTCTTGCATATTCGGGTTCAACTTACGTTGACCCTGGACACAAGGACGATGACCTTCCTCAAGATTAATTCTATGCATACAGAAATCGGGACTAATTCCCTTCAAGTCATCAAGCTTTCCTATTTTTCTTCAAAACAACTAACAAATCACAAAGTTGTTGCTCAGTTAAATCAGCACTTACAATCACGGGGAAGCTCTCGGTATCGTCTAAAAAGGCATATTTTAGGTGAGACGGAAGTGGCTTACGCTCTGGGACAGTTATGTCAATAGCAAATGAGGTGTGTATGATGTTGGTTACATCGACACCTTGCTCCTCCGTGAGCATCCTTCCTTCCAAAGCAGATTCCAAAGCATCAATGACAGCAGAGTCAACGGAAGCATCACCTGCACACGCTTCCAAACATATCAAAGCCTCTAAGGGGTCCCGTATAAGGGACGCCTCCATAGAATCATGAACTAAAACATCAATAACATCTATCATACAACAAGAATCCGTTACCATCGGGTTCTTAAGTGTACTATCCAAGCAGAAAACAATGGTGTCTCCACCCACTTCTAAAGTCAATTTACCGTTCTTGACAACGATCACCGCGCCGGCGGTGTGCAAAAATGGCCTTCCCAAAATTATGGGAATTTGGGTGTCCTCGGCCATGTCAAGGACGATAAAATCAACCGGGATAAAAAAATTTCCAACTCTAACGGGCACGTCTTCTAAAACTCCCAAAGGGCGTTTTATGGAACGATCCGTCATCTGCAAAATGACACTAGTACACTTAAGAGGACCCATATTAAGTTTTTCACAAACAGAGTAAGGCATGACACTTACACTAGCACCTAAATCACATAAAGCCTTATCAATCGATAAGGTGCCTATAGTGCAAGGAATCGAGAAACTACCGGGGTCCTTTAGCTTCGGTGGGGCTTTGTTCTATAAAAATGCACTACACTCTGCAGTAAGAGCGACGGTTTCTACCTCACCAATGCTTCTCTTCCGAGTCAAGATGTCCTTCATAAACTTGGTGTAAGACGGGACCTGCATAATGAGCTCGGTAAATGGGACCGTAACCTGCAAATTCTTCACAACCTCCATGAACTTGCCAAATTGGGTAGTCTCCTTCCGATTCTTCAATCGACCCGGGAATGGTACTTGAATTGTTGGACTACTCGGAGTGGGAACGAGAGTAGTGGGTGGTGGAACTTGATCTTCACTTGGAGTTTCCACAATAACATCCTCATTGACATCTTCCACTAGAACCTCTTCCTTCTTGGCCGGTGTATCATCCTTAGGCATCGACGGACCCTCATAGTGTGTGCCACTACGAAGAGTGATCGCATTAGCCGTATCATGTTGTTGATCACCTTGAGAAGGGAGTTTACCTTGTTGACGCGTTGCTTGTGACGCGGCAAGGTGTCCCACTTGGTTCTCCAAATTCTTGATGGCATTATCCTTGGCTTGATCATTCTTTTGCATTTGTGCCATCATAGAGTCCTGGGTCTTGGCCATCATCTGCATCATATTACGAAGTTCAGCCATTTCATTAGAACTCGAAGAAGAAGAAGAAGAATTACCTTGAGCTTTTGCGGAGGATTGGCCAAAATTCTGTTGACAAGTATCGAAATTCTGATGAGAATTCCCGAAGTTCTGATTAGTATTGCCAAAATTTTGTTGATGTTGACCTTAGTGAGGTCGCTGCTGAAAATTTCCATGATTTTGGAAATTCCTTTGATCACCGAAATTCTGCTAGTTCTGAAAATTTTGCTGGTTCTGAAAATTCCCTTGATTCTGGAAATTCTACTGATTCTGGAGATGCTGCTGGTTATGAAAATTCCCTTAATTCTGGAAATTCTGCTGATTCTGAAGATGCTGCTTGTGCGGGGGCACATAGGGTGGTGTAATTGGCGGGTTCAAGACATTAGTACTCCTATAAGACAAAAGAGATGCATCATAATCCGGTTGGTTCATATATGGATAGCGCGGGCACATGGAATGAAAAACATTCACTTGTTCTAAGGAGCCTAGACAATCCTGAGCTATGTGGTCCGCGACACCACAACGAACACATGCATAATCTTGCATGGCATGTACTTGATGCATGCCCCCTCCCCCTTGAGAATTCGACCCTCCAATGCATCAAATCTCTTAGCCAAAGCGGCTAATTGAATAGCCACGACATTAGAGGATCCACTTTCACCGGAATTAGACCGAGTATTACCTCGTGGATTACCCCATCGGGAGTGATGAGAAGCGATTTGTTCTATTGTTTGCCAAACCTTATCATCATCCACGTTACATTGGAATCGCCCATTACATGCCGAATCAAGTGTACTCCTGCAATCATCATACAACCCGTTATAAAATTGGTTACAAAGAAACCAAACCTGAAAACCATGGTGCGGGCATTCCTTCACAAGCTTCTTGAACCTCTCCCACGTCACGCTTCATGAATATTTTCGTTCGGAGTTTGACGACAATTGGTGATTTGACTCCGGAGCATGTTTGTCTTTTGTGGAGGGTAATAGTGCTTGTAGAAGGCTAGAGCAAGAGAATTCCAATCGGTGATCCCTCGGTGACTTTATCAAGGTCCGTTATCCACTCCCTAGAGGAATCTCGTAGTGAGAACATGAAGAGCATCTCCATGACTTCTTCTTGAGTTACCCCGGCCGGAAGTGGAATCGTGGAGCAATAATCAGTAAAAATCCTCATATGCTTGTGAGGATCCTCCTTAGGGTCACCACCAAATTGATTCTTCTCCACCAAGGTGATAAAGGCGGGTCGAATCTCAAATGTACCTTGAGTGGCAGTTGGTCGTTTAACCAACTTAGGAAGAGCAGTTTGCTCGGGCTCCGAATGATTGGAAAGCTTCGGCATTTTTATGATCGGAGGAGGTGGTGAAATGATCTCGGACTGAGATTGATCTTCCTCTTCAAAGAACTGGTTCTCAGCTACAAATTCGGTATGAATAGCCTCCAAAGTCGCAAGATTGGGAGCTGTGGAAATCTCTCTCCAAAATTGTCGTCGCCTACGAAAGGTTTTCTCGGGTTCAGGGTCGAACGGAGTAAGCTCTGACGACCGAAAAGACCTGGGCATAAGCAAAACTACAATAGGAAAGTGAGATCAATCTCAAAGAGTTTTAATTCCTTGAGACGAAAGAGAGCAAAAAAATAAACAAGTTAAAAAACAAGAAAAACCGTTTCCCCGGAAACGGCGCCAAATTTGATGTGGGTTAAGTCGTCTCACCCAATCAAGGTAAAGCTAATGCTACTAAAAAGAAGATAGCGGCAAACAAGGTATCGAATCCACAGGGAAACAGTTAAACTCGTCTTATAGCTATGGCAATTCTAAAATGCTCTAAACGGTCGATTGATGGAAAAATATAAAAACACTACCAAAATGCGATAATAAATAATCGAATCTAACAATGAGATGAAAACTAGGGTCAGGGGTTCACGATAGATGTTCGACAATTACGCGACAATAATAACAAATACATAAACATGCTAGTCGGCTATAACATGTTCTCTCGAATCGTGTCAACCTAGGAAGGTTCTAACGGGCTCTCGCAACTTATTAGACTCCCTACCAAATCGCGCGTGATCTAATCCTAATTCGGCTTTCGCACAGGAACTAGAATTTCCCAAACGGATTAAAATGTTGTGGCCTTTAACAAATTAATCGACAAATAAAACACGCGAAAATGGTACTAGCATAATTATAAATTTATTATTGAAGCGACATAATTGTATAGTTGTCCATCGATCCCCCTCGACCCTAGCGAGAAAATTAGCTATGCATGATAATTACGAAACAACAAATCGCATACATGGAATTCATGATAAAAAGTGAAGCAAATAAATCTAACGATAAACGAACAAGAATCTAGCGAACTAAACGGAACGACGAATTGTAAAAAGAGAAAATTATGAGGAACTAAGTAATTCACGATGAAGATTAAAATATAAAACTGAAAATTTGCATAAACGAATTTACCGAAATCAAGTACGAGTTGAAACCGAGTGCTAGAATGCTAAGAGTCACGAGTTTTCTAATGTAAAAATTCTAAGTATGAAAAGTAGAAGTGATAGAAATAAAATACAACTCCTTAGTTATACAAAATAGGCAAAAATAAGCTGAGTGTGCACGCCGGCCGGCTGGCAGGCTGCCTGCCACATGCAGGGGCAGAAGCGCAACTTAAAATGAAGCTCAAATCGCCTTTGTGTCATGCCGGCCGGCCAGCAGGCGGCCTGTCAGGGCAGGCTGGCGTGCACAATACTAATAAAACAAGTATTGGACCGCTTTCCATGGCCCAATGAATCGACACTTCTCATTTCTTCTTTGCCTAGACGCCCTAAAGCTTGAGTTTTGTCTCGGGATCGTTCTTTTAACCAGATATGAGTGTAAATGCACATAAAGACCTGAAATCGTGTAGAATCTACAAAAACACTCACTCAAAGCAAAAATGTTAGAAGAAACGGCTCTAAAGAGCGCGTTCCGACCGTAAAAGACAACGAAATCGAGGGAATAAAGCTATATAAACACGACACATCAAAAAGCTACCGGGATCTTCTAGTTTCTTTGGCATTTGATTCATAAGAATGGCACTACATTGTGCCGTGAGAGAGACACATTCTTTGTCCTCTATGGTTCTCTTTTTGGTCAAGACTTCTTTCAAAAACATAGAATAGAGAGGCATTTTAGAAATTACCTCGGTGAAGGGTAAAGCTACCTCTACTTTCTTCAACATATCTACAAAACGGCTAAATTGGGCATTCTCCTTATGCGGTTTAGCTCGTTCAGGAAAAGGCGATGGAGGGACAAAAGCGGGAGGCGGTGGAACATTGGATTCTTCTTCTTCTTCGGCTAATCGCTCCTCCTCTTTCCTTTTGGCTTCTTCCGCTTCCATTTGCTATTTCTTCTTTCTTTGTTCTCTTTGTTTATTCTCCGCATTTTGGAGGATATCAAACTCCGCTTGTATCCCCGATTTTGTTTGGGCGAAGTGGGAGATGATGCTTGTGGTGCACTTGGTTGATTCACTTTGGATGGGGTGCTCTTGGTATTCAAGTTCAAGTTCTTATATGGGTCCTCAAGTTCCTTGCCACCTCTCAAAATGACGGCATTTGCTTGGTGTGAAGGGTCTCTTGGGTTTTGAGGTTGCCCGGGAAAACCATGGGGTGGATGGATTGGGGTGGCTAAGGCTTTTGTTGCTTCTTGTGATTCTCAAACCTTTAGCCTTGCCTTGGTATCTTGATGCTCATTCCATAGTTGCCCAACGGTTCTTTGCAAATCATTAATGTTATCCCATGAAACTCCTCTTTGACCATATTGGAAATTGCTTGATTGGCCATAAGATTGAGAGGGTTGATTGAATGGTTGTTGATTGTAACCTTGATTTCCTTGAAAATTACCTTGGAATCCTTGATTGTATCCATGATTGAAATGATTACCATGTTGATTTTGGTAATTGTTGTAATTGTTGGGAACATGGAAGTTGCTACCTTATTGATTAAAGTTGCTCCTTTGATAAGGAGGCATATATGGGGGCATCTTTGGAGGACCTTGGTTAAAGGGCCTTGTTGACTTTGATTAAATGGCCTCGGTTGACTCCCTTGGGCACGTGGCATCGAATTTTGAACATTTTGATTTCCATAAGAAAAATTAGGATGAAACCTTGTGCCGACATTGTAAGTATTAGAAAAGGGATCAAATTGAGGTCTTTGCCCATACACTTGTATAGCTTGGACTTCATTTGGCTCTTCAATACAAGTTTCTTCATTAGGAATACAAGAGCTAGAATCATAGTCATAATTGCCACAATGATCACATTGAACTTCCCATGTGAATTGTTTTGGAGGTAATGGTTGCCTTGGTGGAACACTCCCTTGAATTTGGTACATACCTCTAGGAGTAGGCTTAGAACTCATGACATCCATTCTCTTTTTCAATTCTTCAACTTCCGCTTGAAGTTTCAATTCATTAGAACTCTTGGATGAGTTCACTTCGACTTTCTTTCTAGAATCCCTCGATTGACCCATTCTAGAATCACTCCTTGCCATCTTCTCAATAAGATTCTTAGATGCCTCATCGGTAAGAGAAGAGAAGTCTCCTCCGGCGGTTGAATTGAGGTTTTCCTTGGTTCTCGATGAAAGGGTGTTATAAAATGTTTGAGTGGTTAGCCAATCTGGTATTCCATGATGTGGACATTTGCGCAATAAATCTCTAAATCTTTCCCAAGCCTCACTTAGGCTTTCAAATTCATCTTGCTTGAAGGTTTGTATCTCCATGCGATATTGGTTAGTCTTTGACGGCGGAAAATATTTTTCCAAGAAGGCATTAGACAATTGAGCCCATGTTGTGAATGTATTAGCGGGATGGCCTTGAAGCCATCTACGAGCTCCATCTCTCAAGGTCTTTGGAAATAATAAACGGTGCAATTGGCATGAAGTTAATTCATTGAGACAGGCTCCTACTAATTTTTCTTTAAATGAAGCGATGTGCTCTTGAGCATCTTCTTGAGAAAAACCGTAAAAAGTATCTTGTTGAACCGCGTTTGTCAAAGAGGCTTTCAATTCATAGTTCTCGGGAATCTCTCCGAAATCGACGGAAGAAGGTGTTTCTTCGTGCGTGAGTTAGGAATGGGAACCTAGGGTCCCCATTGGTTGGATTGGTGGTGATGATGGATTTGAATTTGGATGATTTAGAGGGGATGGATTTGAATTTGGTGGTGGAGTTCTCAGTGATGTAGTGGGGATGGTGGTGATTTTTGTGAAGTGGAAGGTATGGAAGGATTATTTGGAATGGGGTTATGTGATGTAGAAGGTGTAGAAGGCGTATGTGGTAGGATGGGATTAAGGTTAGGAGGTGATAATGAATGATGTGGAATTATGGTGGTTGAGTTATTTCCCCGAAAACGCAATGCTCTAAAAGTCCTTTTCAGCTCCGGATCGAACCACAAGGGCGATGACGTGTTCCTGGGCATAAAACTCAATTAAACGATGAGACTCCTAGCACCTAATGGTACTAGGGAAGAGGGAGAAGAGAAAAGAACCAAACACAATAACTAAAAACACAATAACTAGTCGTTCCCCGGCAACGACGCCATTTTAATGTGCACCCCAATCGGATCGGTCGTTTAGTGAAGGACGGGGGGTCAAACAATATTTATCGACTCGCTATAACACAAAAACTACTAGAGTAATCGTGGTAAGTCGAGGTCGGTCCACAGGGAATGGAACGTAGTATCGGGTTAAAAGCGACGTGTTTGGAATCTAGGGGGGGTCTAAGGGTCGAGTCTATACTAGTGATAAGTGTGTTATGTAGTGCTTTTTTCCTGTGTTTGGTCCCAGTTTCTCTTGTGGAATCGCTCTTTGGAGCGGTTTCGAGGCTACTTACGCTTCTTCTAGCTTGTTTTAGGTTCCTAAGGCCAATCTTGGAGAAATGGAACGATTCTGACTCGTTTCCGACACATTTGGAGCCAACAAAGAGAAGCGACGATCACTCGGTAGCTTAGACTCGATCCCGAGCCCTTGGGACCCAATACCGAGCACCGAGAATCGATAAGAAGCCTATGAAGAGCAAGTAGGGACCCATGAGATCATATTTGAGGCCTACATGACCCATCCCGGTCGGGATTACATCCATCACGACCGAGACGAAGTGCAACAACAAACAGGAGATTCTAGAGCATGCTCCCGGTCGGGACCATAGTCATCCCGGTCGGGAGCACTCCTTCCCGGTCGGGAAGACTCTCTTCTCGGTCGGGAAGGACCCAGTTCAGGGGTTCCGTCATTCCTTCAACTCCTTTGCTCGTGAAACCCTATATATACCCCCCCTCTTGTATTGTTTTAAGCATTTTTCATTACCCTACATTAGACTAAACCCTAGATAATTAGCTTAGTTTATCCTTAATCTTTCCTTAATCTTTTGTTAATCTTAGCTTAATCTAGATAGTTACTCTTGTATTAAGGAATTTCTTGAAGAATCCATTCAATCTTGACAACATTGGTGGAGGTTTTGAGTGTTCTTTATATACAAGTTTTCATATTTTCATTCTCTTGTTAGCTTGGTATAATCTTCCTCTTCTTTTTTTCTCTTAATCTTTCTTTGTTATTCAAGTTTTAATCTTTGTTCATTGTTCATTGTTCTTGCTAGTTTCATCTTCATAATGAATGTTTTGATGCTTGTGTTGATTTCTCTTGTTTATGTTAATGTTAGTTTAGATATGAGTGAGTAGACTTATTGTGGGGTTAGTAGGGGGATTAAGTGTTGATTATGGGTGATTAGGGTTTGATTGTGGGTAAAGGTGGATTCTTTGTCACTAGTCACTTGTTAAGCATACCATGTATTTGATGAATTGCTTGTTAGAGTAGTAGTGACCATACTTCTCTTGCTTATTTCATTCTTCTCATTGTTTGGTTGATTGGTGGTTGAATTCTTTTGTATTGGGTAGCATCTTGCATGAGTATTCGGGTTCGTCTTCGACGCGAGAGTGCGGACCGACCTTAGTGACTAGGTGAAACCCACACCCTCGATTTCCCAACTATCCTATGACATTTATGAACCCGACCTAACCCTACTCCTTCCCATTTTGATTTCTCCATCATATTAGCAATCATTCCTCTAGCTTGTTGTTCGTCTTAGTTCTAGTTGAATCATCGAGTCCTTAGTTCATAATCTTCGTTCTTTCATTTCATTGTCCTAGTTTGTTTATCCTTGTTTCCTAGCTTAGTGATTGTGTTAGTAATCAATTCTTGTCATTTCTCTTCCTCTTGTGTTTTTTTGTGACCTAGTCTTGCTTTTAGGTAGACCTTAGTCTAGACACCCATTACCGTCTCCGTGGATATCGACCCGACTTCCCTAGCTACTTGTTAGGAATAGTTGGTTTTATTTGTTGGTAGGATTGACGACAAATACCTCCCATCAACTAGAGAAATAACTACAAGAATAGCTAGAGGTGATTAATCTAGGAAAAGGTGTTAGGGGGAAGTCGGCATTCGGACATTGGAGTCTAAGAAGGTCGAGATCGAGTTTTTGTCGCAACATTGATAAAGGGAGAATGCCACCTTTCAGTTTCTTCACCCAACCCAACTAAAAACCCGCTTTCGCGGTAAAAAAGGGTAAGTCTCAAGTTAAGGTAATTTCTACCTCGAGTTTCCCCATATTGATAGAAATGAGTTAAGGTCGGTCTACTTGGCCGGACTAAAACAACAATGACACAACAACCATAAACAAGATAAAGAAAGCAACCCACCAACATCCCTTAATTCAAATAATTCAAGTCCTCATTCCTAAACCCCCCAACAAGAAATCTACTCACTAATTAATCATAATGGAAAACAACAAAACATTAACTAAGGAGGAAACAACTAAAGCATGCATACTAACTAAATCTAAAGAAACTAACAACAAAACGATAAGGAAACTACGATCTAACAACTACCCACTAAACTATGAAAGAGATACGATCTAACAAGATAAACTAGAGAATAATCTAGAACATCATAAATAAAATCTAGAGAAACTAACAACACTAAAATGATCTAAACAAGACAATAATGAGAGATCTATAAAATAAATCTAAATTAGAGATTAGAGAGTGGAAGAGAAATACACCAACTATGAAGATCTACAAGAAATAAGAAGATTGCATAAATAAAGATTGAATCTTTGATGAAGAGAATGAAGAACTTGTCACTAATTCTTCAATAATCCCCACAAATCTTCAAAATAAAACTTGGAATAACAATCTTCTACAAGCTTGGATGTAAATCTACAGAATTGTTGATGAAAACTAGGAAGATTTACTACTAAATTACTATGTAAACTACTAGAATTATGGAGAATTACTACTAGAATACTACTAGAAGGATCTACTAATGGATGGTGTAACTACATGACAGGCTAAAGTCGTATGCCTCAAATTACTAATTTATAATCACTTATAACCAACTAACTACTCCCTCCGGACACTATTTTTCGCCCCACTAGCCCAATATATGTGAGGAGTATTTTAATGAAGTGGGGCAAAAAATAGTGTCCGGAGGGAGTATAACAATAGTATAATGGAAATAAGGGTCGAACCCACAGAGAATTGGACTAATTATAAAGTTGTACTAATGTAGAACAATAACTAACTAATTAATTAAACAATAAGAAAGGAGGATTTTGAATAATTGTCTAATAACTAAAACTAATAAAGATGAAAACTTTAACTAAATCAAATGATTAAAAGGTCTCGGGTCAAGTACAAATCCACAACTTAATCACAATTGATCATCGAAATCCGGTTCAAATTATTATTTTTGACTACTTTATCGTGAATCGAAGATTCTAATTCTTCTTACGAATAACTAATTAAAACGTATCCCGTTCTTAATCAGCCATAACTGTTAAACAACCTAAACAATCCAGTTCTAGATTTAATTCAACAACAGCATTAATATATAGAGAATTCGATAAAGAGATAAATAATCACATACAATCCAGTTGTGCTATAAATCTATGATAATTGCTCCTAAGTCTTACTATCAACGAATCCCGTTCAATAATTAAGTCTTAGATGTTACTCAAGTCAAGTTAATCAACAAATCATGTTCAATTAACAAAACTAACAATAGAACGATGAAATAGAAAACTAGTTGATCACTCTAGAAATCAATAACAACATTCATAAAATTAAACCGAGCAATTAATCAATAATCAAGAATAAAGATTAAAACTTTCAAACGCACAACCGATAATTAAGCGTTTCAATGTCTTGAACCAAGAAGAAAAATTAGTTACACATAGTCTTGGAGAAAATTAGGGTTGAACGTTCCCTCGTCATCTAACGTAAAACTACCATATGAATAATAATAAGAATCTATATTAGTAGTAGTCTAATAATAATAGGAAATTCTCAAAATTACCAAAAGCTAATAATAAAATAATATAATATAATATAATAATCCTAATAAATACTAGGCTGTCACGGAACCTAAAGAGACTTAAATTTCGTCTTCAATTTCCGAGCTTGTTCTTCCGGTTCCTCGTTTGGGCTTGTTCTTCCAGATCTTTGTCTCAGGCCGAATCAACTAAATAATCATGTCGTACTCCAAAATCCTCAAATTAGCTCATATGATAACCGCACGGACATTACAAAAATACGACATAATAACACCAATTTAGTCAACCAAATTACACCTAAATCATCGTTATAACCGTGACTAAATATGGCCCATCAAATATCCCCACGCTTGAACCTTTACTCGTCCTCGAGTAAAACTCGAAGAACACAATAAACACAACCGTCACTGGTCTAAAATGTGCAGGAAAAACATTACACTCATGGCCCTCGCTCGTCATCTTCTAACTCCCTCAAAATACATGAGAAACAATGCAAGAGCAATTCCACACAAAAATTGGATATCCAACCAATTGCTCAAATGTATCCACACAACACGACGTCAAACTATTATCATCGGCTCAACTCATCAAAACAAAGGACATTAGCAAATAAAGATAAGCTAATACCAACTTCTAACGCCCCTTATTTCTCCAATCCTAAAACGGATCAGATGTGCTACAAATGTCACCGATGGTAAAATATGTATACCACAATACTCCACAACCCACACATGTGATATCAATCCTAAACGCCTCTAATGGTTCAACACACCAAATAAACATCACCAATCGCATAAAATATAGTGCTACGACTACACCGCACCGCGATTCTTCTCACCTTTACCACTAATCCTACCCGACCGACCTTCTATGTCACCCTTCTTATGACGCCAACACCAAGAACGGATAAAGTAAATGTGAGTTTTTTTTTTTTTTTTCCTAATTCCCTCATTTTGCCTAGAGTGTCCGCCCTTGCGGATTTTCACTCTAGCTTTTCATTTTTTTTTCAACTCACACTACTCTCGTGGCACGCAACTCGATTTTTCTTTTTACCCGGAGCGCCCTTTCGAGTTTTCACTCCGTCCTCGGCCACATTTCCCATTCTTGCCTAGGCGCCCTTTCGGGTTTTCACCTAGCCGGGTTTATTTTTTCTTTTTTCATTCAATCTTTTTTTTTCTTGAATTTTTTACCTTTTCTTTCATCATCTTTTTTTCTTTCAATTTACTGCACAAAAACGATTACAACGAGACAAAAAGACGATAAATATATAAATTCCTCCCCACGCTTATTCCGAGCATTGTCCTCAATGTGAGATCAAGGACATAAATAAAACCAATAAACGAGAAAAAGAACCTTGAATATCGAAAAACAACTCTTTGCGACCATCATAAAAGCATAAGACAGCAACCTAAATGCAGGTCAAGAGTATCAGTTGAACACCCGTCCCAAGCTCCCTTGCTAGCTTACTTCACCTTCGTTTATAGTTCTTGAGACAAAAACGCACCAAGTACTCTTAATTTGTGAGCAAACCCGACTCCAAAAAAACTACACAGTAAACCAAACAGAGGGCACCATCCAAAACTCCGTCCAACTAGATGAGGAAACACAACCGACAACAATGCTTACACTAGCAAACCAACAGCATAGCCGAAATCGACAATATAACCCAACCAGCAACAACAACTTGGTATCATTGAACTTGGCCAAACGGACACATCAATAACATAACCAGCTCACTCAGCCAAAAGAAAACCGACTACTAATCCGTCCACAACCAGCAATTAAATCGACGGTATGCCATAGCAACTACAACAAAGAATAATTCAAATCAGGGCATGACTTCAAGAAAAGGATGAGAGTTCGTACCCAAACCATGAAAATCTTTGAGTAACGTACATATGGCAACCATACACCACCCGACTTCAGATTTGGACTCGACCACCAGCGACGACAGCGGCCGGCAGCGCAGACGACCCACTCCTGGCTGAGACCGGCGACCCAGGCGAACCGGACTGGCCGACGACAAACGACACGACCGCGCAACCCTAGGCTGCGACGCAGATGACGGCACCGGCGAAGACTGAAGAGAGTCCGGTGATCCTCACAGTGTATTTTACAGAGGAAAGGGAGATCGATGATGGGATTAAGGGATGGAGATGAATGGAATGGAGTAGGAAATTGGAGGAAGGAATTTGGGGATTAAAAATTAAAAATAAAGGAGGTGAATAGAAAAAAGATGGGGAGGTCTGTTAAGTGTAGCGTGTTTTGTTTTTTGTTTTTTTTTTTTTAAATTAGGGGAAAAAAACTGACCTGCTTCATTACCGCAGCGCGCGACTCGCCCAAGGCCCGTGCGACTCGCACGGGTCGCTGGAATTTCGTCCTAAAAGACGATTTTCTCCAATTTTTCTTCGATATTTTTGGTACTTCGTCATACTAGTCGCCCCATCCTCATGCTAGTCGCACGGATTCCTGAAAAAGTCCACATTTCTCGTTCCTACAAGTACTAAAAATTAGAAAATACATAAAAGTAAAAATATAAATATAAACGACTCATCCTACAAAAAAAATACGATTACGATTATTAATCTAATATTATGAAATATGACCCATAATAAAATTTGGAAAAAAATAAAATAAAACATACCAGACACGGGTTGCCTTCCGGAAACGCTTTTGTTTAATGTCGTTAGCTCGACTTCTTGCAGAAAACTGACCCGAATTAAAATAGTACTAAATTACTTACCTCAACCGACAATGGAGTATGTAATCGAGTGAAGTGAATGTTACATTAGGCGCGGAACAACTCAACGCCCTTAGCAATTGATCAAAAATACTCGCAAATAGATTAGAATAGTGACGGTAAGAGATAAAAATCAATTGACACCACCTGTAAATAAGCACATCATAATAATCTTGCGATGAACGTCTTTCTGACCCTATATGCTCAAAAAATGAATTCATATCAATGTACTCCTCTTTATAAGATGGGTTTTTCATGGGTATAGTCAAATAGGCTCGAGGGTCGACATAAAACTTTCCCGGAATTAACACCAATGAAGACTCGAGAGGAATCGGTGGTGATTTTT
This sequence comes from Agrostemma githago, assembly GCA_958450325.1. NCBI lineage: Eukaryota > Viridiplantae > Streptophyta > Magnoliopsida > Caryophyllales > Caryophyllaceae > Agrostemma > Agrostemma githago. The sequence goes on along the minus strand of OY288258.1, from coordinate 53,773,580 downwards.
TCTTGTGAATATAAGATTTAGTAAATATACCTTCCGTTTCTCCCACCATCTCATCATTGTCGTTCATGCTAACTAATTCACTTCTCTTAGGGAAATCGTCTTTTGCCTCATCAAAAACAACTATATCTTCTTCTCCTACTCTAACTTCCGATGTCTCTTCAATGGTCACACTTGTATCCTCTTGCTCATTCTCAACCATCATAACTAGAGAATCCTCCAAGATAGAAATATCACTCGTATCATTGTGACTTAAGGAACTTTCCAAAACGTGTGTTTCATTAGTGCAAGAGGGATCAATATGTGTAGAAACAGTGGAAGAGGATGGGGAGTATATTGAATCATCATAGTCATCTTCCTCGTCATCCCAAAAACCATCATCACTATCAACATCACACTCTTTATAAGAGTGATATACCAAATTGGCTTCAAGGGGGAGAGTGTCATCAAACTCTATGTTCTCAATAACTCCAGACTCCTTAAAATTAAGAGAAAACTCATCATGTGTCTCAAGTCTATCATTAGATTCCGTTATTTGCACTGAATGACTCTCAAGGTTCTCGATACTACCATTGTTCTCTTGCCCGAATTGAGCCATACTAGCTTGAAGGGTCGTTTGAGGAATAATTAGGTCTCTAATCATGTCTTCCGTGGATATACGAGAATTATGTTGGGTGTTCAAATTTTTATTGAGACTCTTTGAAGGTATCCTAGAGCGTGAGTTTGCCAACTCCCATTCTTCAGTGTCACGAGCCAAGAACATGAAAAGATCCCACTTCTCCTCATAACTAAGTCCATCAACGAATCTCCCCTCACTTAAAGAATCAACATGCATCAAAGTTTCATCATTTAACCCATTGTATACCACATGACAGAGTTCCCAAATTTGATATCGGTGACGACATCTACAGACATACTCACTCAATCTATCAAAATATTTGTAAAATAGTTCATGCTCATATTGAGGAAAATATTTAGTCGCCATTTATCGGATAAACTAAAACACAATAAAAGATTCAACAAAAATTAAAATGAAACTAGACTCTAAAAAAAATAACGACTAAAAAAAACTAACTAACTAAAACTTAAAACATTTGCCAACCTGCAAATCAAAATCAATCGATAAAAATAATCATATTCAAAAATGGCATTATGGAAATTCGATCAGTGTGCACAAGGCTAGATTTGCACAAGGCTAGACTTTCACTAGGATAATACTGGAAACTAGCTTCGAGAACTGTAGACTTAACTCATAACAGAATCCAGTCTCTAACTAGGCAACTCAACTATAACAGGACTGCGTGTAGCGAGGTCCTGGTTTAAGTAGTGAATACCCCTCCTAGACAACAATTATGTCTAGTTCAGCTGACGGCGACTAACACGATGCGATATCTAGCTTAAGATCAAAACATACACTCTTCTGGGCGAAACTACGCCCAGTTCAAAGACCAAATGTACCCCAAATAGAAACACCGGCTTTATAGCTGATGGCAAAAACGTACATCCCAGACTATATTACTCTAACCCCACACTTGTCTTTATTCCATAACTCCAAACAAGCCATTATCGATATTCAAAAGTAAATATAATTAATATAAATGATATGGATAAAAGGAATAAACATTTTATATAAAAAGGAAAGCTTTCTATAAATAGAAACTTACTAATTTTAGAAACTTACTTAAAATAGAAAGTCTTATAGAAAATACGCAATTTATTAAAATAAGTGAAATGTATAAAAATAGAATTTCTAACGAAATTACCATTTTATTATTATCGTCGTTATCGTAACTTTAATATATTTCTAAATTTGTTACTCAAAATATAAATAAAATTTAATAAGTCAATATATAGTATTTTATAAATAATTTGGAAAACGAGTTAAAACTATGATTTTTAGAACATAGATGTTTTAAGAAAAACGATATCAAAATTAATTGAGTCAACGAGTTTTATAAATGAAATGAATTTTACAAAGGTTTCATATTATTTTTAGCAAATAGCTTTTATTAATAAATAATACGGATTTTACTAAAAATAGTCAATCGGAAATTATGAGTGAAAATAGTATCGACCAAAAATATATTTAAAACTAAATCGACTATTTTCTCATTTATTAGTATAAATCGTAAAGCGAAAATTAATTTATTGAACGAGTATACAAATCTTGATTATAATATAAAAAATACGATTGAGTTAAAAAATAGAAATTAACGAAATATGAAGAAAATATGAAATCGATATTCTTTAGTTACTAGTATTACGATAACTAACAATATATTATAACGATCGTAAAAAATTAAATTACTAACGATTTATAAATGATATCGAAAGTTGTAAAAATATTGATAACGCATACGATTTAAAATTTATATAATTAGCCATAATATATAGCTAAAATTAGAAAACCGAAATTAAAATATTTACTACATACTACTACTCAAACATACGATATAATACCGAGTAACGTCCTAAAGTTACCTTAAATCCGAGTCTGAGGCGAAAGATTCAATGTAGTCGCCCTCCGATTGGTCCAAGCTCTAAGTCTTCAATAGTAACGTCTTTAAACTCCAAATTGTAGAATCAATAGTCTTCTGAACAAGATTCACCATGACGATCGAGAAGACAAAGTAAAAGAATGAGACGAGGGTATACGACACAAGATGGAAGGAGAAATGAGCAGAAGAAGAATAAGAGACGAGACAGCAGCCGCGAGCAACAACAGTAGCAAAACGATGCAAAGTAAACAAGGATGACAGAAATGGGAGGGCAACAGTTCGGCAACAGCAAACGACAGTGGTTGTGGATAGCAGCAACAACAATAGAAAACAGGAAGAAGAATAGGACGAGGAACTGGCGAAAATAACAGCAAGAGCGTTGGCATCAAGTAGAAGCCGAAATGACAACTGGAAGAGTGACAGCGGCATCAGGAATGTAACGCCAAAAAAATAGCAGCAACCCACAACAATGGGATGACTAAGACAGCAGAGTCGGCACACAAAAGAGAATACGTAACAGAACAGAGAAGAACAAGGATCTGAAACAAAAAGAACCGCGAGACAGAAATAGAAGCAGCAACACGAAATGGCAGCAGCAAACGCATAACAGCAACAGTAGCAGTAAATAGAGCAGCGAAGAAGAAAGAAGGAGAAGAAAAACGGAGGAGAAATAACTGAGGAATAGCGATCGAGAAACAAAATCGAAAACGAGCAGGATAAGAGTAATAAATAGCGTATAACAACGTCAATAGCAGCAGTGAACACGCACAACATGACTTAAAAAAACAGAGGAAAAAGGGCGGAAGACAAGAGCAGCAATCGAGACCAATAACAGCCGCCAAAAAAAACGTGACAGCAGGACAAAAACGCAGCAGCCGAAGAATCGACACAAACAGCAGCACAAGTACAGAAACAGAGGCAACAACAAAAACAAAAGAGAGAAAAAAGAAAGAAAGAAAGCGGAAAGAAGAACAAGGAACGATGTGGCCGACACGCACGGAATCGAAGAGCAACAATACGAACGATGCAGGAGAAGAATAAGAAAAGAAGGACGAAAATTACCAACACAGGGACATACACAGAGGATGGAACACGGGCAGGGGTTCGACAACAGTAAACGCCGCAACAGCATTCAAATGGCGACGCAAAGTTGGACGAAGATGAGATGCTGAAAGGTTGATGCATGCTATTTATATATGATTATTCCGTCTTTTACGCACGCATTCCCGTGCTTATCGAGTAGTGAAAGCTACTATTTTCCCCTGAATTTGATACTTTGTGTTCAAGTTGCATATTATGCAGGTTTGAACCCGTGGACACATAAACAAGGCAAAAATCGTGCTTAAAGATGAAATCCTTTGCGAAATAAGAAAAGAGAATGATCGTTTCCAAACAGGTCTACTTAAAACGTAAATATCTTGAGTTCTACAATTTCTATTGAGCTGATTCTAGTTGCGTTGGAAAGCTCTCTCTCTTAGCTTTCCAACGGTATATTAAACGCTTGATTTGAAGCAGTAACAAAGAAATGGCAAGCCTTTGAAGTTGAGCGCGCAGTGCTGAGTACGGAAACATGTCAATAATAGTCGAACGACTATTCATAGTAGTCGACCGACTATTCTCGAGACTGAACGAAGACCGAGACTTTTCTAATTTGATGTTTAGGGTTAATTAGACTTTTGGGCTTTTGTTTTAGCTTAGTATTTAAGAAACTATTAGAGTAGAATACCCAACCTCTTCTTTTATGTTTTTACTTCTCTTTATATTACTCTTTAGATTTCTCTCTACCCTCAACATTTAGATCTAGATTTCTGAATTCGTTTCTTCTCTTCGTTTAGACTTGGTAATCTAATTCTCTCTTTGTTCTTCCTTAATTCTCTTTTTTTCTTAATTATTTCTCTCTTAATCTTATTAATTCTTTTATGCTTAATTTCTCTTTAGATTTATTCGCTATGCTTAATTTATTTATCATCTTTATTATTATTGTCGTAAATTTTTCTATGAGTAGATCATTTCTATTGCTAGGATTTAGGGGATCCATGAATTGAATATGATTACTAATTAGTTTATAGATCTGTCAATGATATTGCGTCTGAGTTGTTAATTGGAGCATTTAATTGAGATTAATTGATTAAGTTGACATAATTGATTAATTGATTTGGTAAACTCGAACCTAAGATCGGAAGTCTGGTAAGAGTTAGATCTGCTATAACACATTAGTTTGTCCTAATAAGATCGGAAGCCGTTAGAAGCATTCTAGGGTGAATAGCGGACCGGAAGAACCTTTTCACTACCCCTTAGACCATTATCAGCGATAGACCTGTGACCTAGACTGTGACCGTAGAAAATTCATGGTGAACCAACAATCCTAGTTTTCTCTCCTTATAAATTCGTCTTGACTCGTCTTAATTATTCTAGTTATTTCTTCCCCTTTAATTCTCTTTTCTTCACTACTTTTAGATTAGTCAAACAATCAAACAACCCCATATTTGGTTACTTAGACAAACTTAAGTTGCAAGTAGGATTTATTTGTCTCCCTGTGAAATCGATCCCGACTTCCCTAGCTATATTTTTAGTTGGACCGTTGTTGGTTATTTTTTATAGGTACACGACAACTAGCTTATCAGAGGTGACGAAGGCAAACGAAGGATATTGAATGAGTCGATGGAGATGAAGAGGATGGAGAGGAATGAATCAGGAGGTGGAACGGTGGAAAAATAAAACGGGAATAAACAAAGAGACAAGCGGGCTGTAGGTAAAACAAGTGGGGTGAATGATATTTATGAAAACAAATGAGGTGGCTGATACATGAAACCAAAATAGGTTAGAAAAACGGATTGATTAAATGAATCGGGTTAGATATACGGATTAAACAAATTCTGTATCGATAAGTTAGCTGACCCACGAATCGAATTAAACGAGTTAATAAAATTAATAAATAATCGGACAGTCAAATAAAATGAGTAAATAAAGTACTCGAGACAAAAACGAAGCTAATAGAAATAAATAATTAGACGATGAAATAGTATTTCCCGATAAATAATAAATCTTCGATAAAGTGAATTAAATTGATTTTTCGAGGAAACGTAATAAATGTTTAGACGAAACTTAATATAAATGAACTTCGAGTCAAAAATAGAAATTCGAGCTTCAAAATAAATAAATAACAAGAATTCAGAATTTAAATCGTCGAAATAGACTTTCGATGAATATTAGATTAAATGTATAAAATAAATCGAAACAGAATAAAAATATGTTTGAAATATAAGAAGAGTTTCCGAGACAAATAGAATTTTAGGAGTTTAAACGATTAAACGATAAATTCGTTTTATAATAATTTGAAAAATTACGAGTTAAATCGTAAAAAAAATAAAAATACGAACATAATTTTAAATTATTTTAATTTATAAAATCAGGGATGTTACAGAAATTTCACCCGGTGGGCGAAATTTTGCCCGGTCATTTCGCCCGCTGGAGAAGTCTCGGAAAATCTTCGGGGAGGCAAATTTACCGTCGGGCGAAACATCGCCCGGTGGTGTTTCATCGGGTGAAATTTCACCCAGTCCTTTTTCTGTCCTCTTTTCTTGTCTCATTCTTTGTCGTAGGATTGGATGGCTTTAAACTTTAAGTTGTGTGTTTTGCTCTTTGGACGGTATTCCCTTCTCTTGTGCTCGTGGAAGCTCGATCGTGATTTCAGTGCCAAATCCTATCAAAATTGATAGAAAAACTACAAAAAAACACGTAAAACGCACAAGAGGGACGCTAATGCGAGAAATACTCAAAATATGGCGATAATAGCACTCTAGACTCGCAAAACGAGGGAAAAATGGGTCTAGATGGGAAGAAAAAACGGTCTAAATTTAGCACACAACAATTACTGAAATGGACTTAGGTTGAAACTGGAAAGCCATGACAATGTGGAATTAGGGTTGGATTGGGAAAATACAGAACTATACTCTCTCATTTAATGAGGTTGGGGTTGTAACACTACTCTTTTAACTTCTTCAGTTGGAGAGGTGGTATGTGAGTAGGTTGCAAAAAATGGGGATTGTAAACTGTTGTAATATCTTTTGTTATGCCAACTCACAGCCACGTCAAATCCTAATAAGCGCTTAGTTGACATGCTAATGTGGATCAATGTGAGGTCTCTAAATGTTTTTGCGTTAATATATATACTCTGATACGGGTGATGCAATTACTACTGTTGGTAATGCTAATGCTAATGCTAATGTCATAAACAACAACAATATCACAGGCCACAGTAATGTTATTCTTCACCAGCTAAGAGTGACTACTGAAGGTATTGCAAGGAAGGGAAGGTACGGAAGGACAACACATGAGACTGCTAGCTCAGCATAATAATCATGAGACAATCATTTGAGGATCACAGTTACAACACTAAAATCCAATGCTAAATAACGGCTACTCCAGCTGCATTAGATTCTCTTTTTGTAGTCAATACTTATCTAGTAATCTAGCTTGGTCTCCAAGGCAATTTTCATCTATTTAAGCATCAAAACATGCAGTTATGGGCATGAATGAAGTTTGTAATCTCGCATATTCCCTATAATTCTCATTGTTCGTTTTGGCATCGAAATCAGGTGGTTTTCTATTTGTATCCACTGCATTTCCATGTTATTGTAGCCTATCTATTCTAAGGAATTGAACAACTTATTTGCTCTTTTTTATGTTAACAATGTCGATTTCTGTTCCCGATATTACATTGCATTAGTTGGTATCGGAGCGGTAGTTCCTCCTGACCTGTTTTTCCTTTATCACTAAAAATTAGAGAAAATCTCAGAAAAAATCCCCCCAAAAACAGGAATATTTTTAGTCCTTCTTTTGTACTCACATCTAGAAAAATCTCAAAAAATACAAAAAATACAAAAATTGTGACCATTATGTGTGATCCTGTACTTTCTGAAGAAGTAAAGCAGCTTAAGCTGCAGATGGAGACCCTGGTGCAAACTATTGCCACGCTGTCCCTGCAGGCTGGAAAGCATGGGAATAACCAGCACAGTATGGTAAGAGCCAGCATGGGAATAGCCAGCAAAATCAAATTCCCTATGTTCGATGGTAGTAACATAAAGGACTGGCTGTCTAAATGTGCTCAATTTTTTTTCTGTAACTGAAGTAGACGAGGCTACTAAGGTAACTTATGCTGCTATGCATTTAGAAACCAAGGCCTTAGCATGGCATCAGTCATATGTAAAGAATAGAGCCACCATAACCCCTTTACTATGGCAAGAGTATGAGAAGGTTGTTAAAGCTAGGTGTGGTGACACACAAGAAGATCCAATGTCTGAATTATTAATGCTAAAACAAACCAGCACTGTACAGTCTTACCATGATGATTTTGATGTCCTGATTAGTAAATTAAACCTCCAATCTGATTATGCCCTGAGTTGTTTCATAACTGGCCTTAATGAGAACATATCAGTAATGGTGAGAATGCTTAAACCCAAGACTATTGCTCATGCCTATGGGTTAGCAAAGTTACAGGAAGCATCGCTTAATTTACAACCCAAAAATACCTACAGGAACTCATCAACCCTTACTCACTCTCAAAAACCACCCTTGCTACCCACTCCTAAATCTCATATCCCCAACCAACAAAAACTCCCCTTCATGCCACAAAAAACCCCTTTTACACCTTACAAAAATTCCTCATAAATCCCACTCCGAGATACAGGCCCTTCAATGCTGAGATGGAGGAGAAAAAGGCCAAAGGGTTGTGCTTTTACTGTGATGAGAAGTTTACTGCACAACACGTTTGCAAGAACAAAAGGCAGTTTTTTGTGTTAGAAACTGAGGAGGAAGAAGTAATAGAAGAGGAGGAAGTTGAAGTAGAGGGAGAGGAGAAGATGACGGGACAGACGGCACAAATATCTGTCAATGCTTTGGCTTGGAAACCTCACTGTCAAACTATGCGAATTCCTGGTGTTATCGGAAAGAGGACCCTCAGTATTTCGGTGGATTCGGGTAGCACCCATAATTTTATAGATGTGACCATGGCCAAAAATTGATTCCCTTAGGAATAGAACCCATAATTTTATAGATGTCTCTCAGAATAGAACCCATGGCCAGCTTCAATATCTCTGTGGCAAACGGGGGAAAATTAATGTGTTCACAGCTGGTTTCTCAGCTCAAATGGAGGATCAGAAATACGGAGTTCGTAGCCGACTTCTATGTAAGTCCCTTAGGAAGTTGTGACGCCGAATTTTATGGATGTGACCATGGTCAAGAATTGATTCCCATAATTTTATAGATGTCTCTTAGAATAGAACCCATGGCCAGCTTCAATATCTCTGTGGCAAACGGGGGCAAATTAATGTGTTCACAGCTGGTTTCTCAGCTCAAATGGAGGATCAGAAATATGGAGTTCGTAGCCGACTTCTATGTAAGTCCCTTAGGAAGTTGTGACGCCGTCTTTTATGGATGTGACCATGGTCAAGAATTGATTCCCATAATTTTATAGATGTCTCTCAGAATAGAACCCATGGCCAGCTTCAATATCTCTGTGGCAAACGGGGGCAAATTAATGTGTTCACAGCTGGTTTCTCAGCTCAAATGGAGGATCAAAAATACGGAGTTCGTAGCCGACTTCTATGTAATTCCCTTAGGTTGCGTTTGGGTACTCGGAATTGATTTGAATATCAAGAATTCAATTTCTGTATTTGAATTTCTAGAATTCAAATCCAAATCCAAATCCAAAATGGTGTTTGGGTACCCTTGGATTTGGATTTGGATTTCGGGCGGGTGGAGTCGGGTCAAGGTCACCAATTTTTATTTTTTTAAAAATTTTCATTAGAAAAATGTAAATGTTCAATTACGAGAAAAAAATAAAGAAAAACAAATACTACGACAAGATTATGCGAAAAAACAAAGAAACGACAAGTGACGGAATTGAAATGACTACCCATATACTAGGGAATTTGAGAAAACCAAATTTGAACTAGGTTGGATTTGATCAAAATTTCAAATCCAAATCACAAGGCTTCCAAACGCTCAAAATATTTCAAATCCGGAATTCAAATCCAAATCCAAGTTCGCAAACATGTCATTAGGAAGTTGTGCCGCCGTATTGGGGATACAATGGCAGGAAACATTGGGGCCTATCACGTGGAATTTCAAGGAGCTCACAATGCAATTTACCTATGAAGGGAAGATGACAGGGGTTAGTCGTATCCCTAATCAAAGATACCCTAAGGTCACTAACTAATGTAGATAGCGAAGTCAGGAGTCGAACCACAAGGAGATGGGAATTCAATTATTTATCCTAAGAATTAGATTTTAGATTATAGGTCACAGTTTTAGTTAGTTTGGTAAACTAATAACTAATTACTGATAAATAAATCAATAAACACAAAGTCTAGGGTCTCAGGTTCACAATGAATATTACTCAGGTCAGGGAGTCAATTAACAGGTCAATAATCGAACTACCTAAGGTGCAAGTCCGGTCGGTACACTACAACCTTTAGATCTAAACTTAACCTGTGGTCGCTAGCATTAAGTCAGTCTACCCAAAATATCGTGACCTAATTAGTTCTTAACCCGGTCGACGAAAAGTTCTAATTTGCGATACTAATTAATTGAATTATGCATCAAACAACTAATCAGAATTAAAACGATATTCAGGTGATAGTTCATACGATTAGAAACATGTCAATTGACTATAACCCTAATAATACGCATCGATCCCCTCAAACCCTAGGTGAAATTTAGCTATGCATATTAAGTATAATTAAATTCACACATAACGGAAACGATACGAATTAATCTACGGAAAGCAATAATAAATCTACACTAGAAAACGATAAAGCAATATGAAGAATGAATTAAGACGGAAATTAAAGTGGAAACTGAAATTGAAATTGAAATTAAGAATTGCAACACCGAAGAATTCCAGATCTAGAATGAAGAGCAAGGTTCAATGTATCTCTCAAAGTAAACTAAACTAAGAAAACTAAATAATGAGAAGTGTGTAAGAAGATAAAAGAAAAAGTGTGGAATGAAAGTTACGGACGTTTGAAGTTGACCCTTGTATAGGCGATCATTCTTTCATCTCGTTTGATATCCTTTCCTTCTTTGATCTTTGTTTCTTCGTGTATTCCGCATCTTCTTCCTTTGATTCCGCGCTTAGATGTGAATTCTTCAATTATCGATTCCTTAATGCTCCGATTAGCTCCAAATGCATCCAAATCTACAAAATACACACAAATACGGAAGTATCGACGTTCAAAGCATATTGCATCATTATTAACGAGTTGAGCACGAAAACCGAGATAAAACTAACAATTAAGGGGATGGAAATATGTATATAAATAACATTCATCAAACTCCCCCAAACCAAGCCTTTGCTTGTCCTCAAGCAAACCACACATATGAATACAAGGGAGGACAAGTGATGAGAGCACGACTCATAGCCAACTTACATTCATTCTCCTAATCACTCAATTCGGCTAGAAAACACATAATGCCAAAAAATTTCAACCAAACCAATAATCATGCCATCCTTGAATAATTGACTGCCAAACTTTCAATCTTGCTAGACCATCAATGTCGGACTTCCTCGCGGTTATCACTCAACACTCATAAGAACGGGTGAGTATATAAATGTGAAGATAAGAAAGAATAAGAACACTACTCACTCGACTTATGAAACATGCATGCAATCGAATATGAAATCAATCTCCCCAATTAAATACGTGTTCCACCAATCAGGACCATAGTACATGTCAAAGACTTACAAAGGGTGGCTAAATGGGTAAGGGAAGAAAATGGATTGTGCCTAAGCACGTATGGGAATGTGGAGCTAAAACCGGGCCCAATCGCAGCTACACAATAAAAACTATCCATAAAAAAAACCCCAACAAATAACGTCGAACCACCAACTAGAGATATAAATTCAAGATTAGGTGTAAGAGGAATTTTGTTCATCCTCTCAATTAATCTCTAGTTTCAATCTTTTCGACCATTCCCCGAAATATTACAAGAAGCATATATGTTTTTCTTTTCTTTTTCTTGGAATTTTTCTTCTTTTTCTAATTCCATTTTCTTTCTTTCTTTCTTTTTCATGCTTCTATATTTTTCCCAATTTTTGAATAGGGGGAAGATGAATACAAAGTCGCAGAACAATATTACACACTAAGTACATGACCAAATAGTGAAGTAATTCCAATTAAATTCACTGCGACTGTCCCGACAGGGTAGGCTATTCTGAGTTGTGGCTAGTTAATATAGGCAATGAAAATCGGCTTACAACAACTGAAATGAGTTAAACAAAGGAAAATGACCTAAATCTACAAGGTAGTAAAAATGGGTCATTTTGGCTATGTGGAGCTCATCAAAAAATAGAAATGTCTTTCCTCATGTACCTCCTCCTCCTCAAACCAAACACGTATTCAATATCAAGAGACGTACGTCATATTTATGCAAATTGATATTACACATTCCATAAGGAGAAAATCACTCAATTCCTCAATAATAATGAGACCAGTTATGGATGTTACTGGCCTAGGAAGCTCTAAATCCTCAGAATTTTGTGGCTTGCCGACAAGTGGTCAAATCTACTCATTTGGCAATTAAAAGTCCAAATAGGCATATCATATCAATTTAATCAAATCTTAAGACAAAACATGTTTTCAGGCACGAAGTAAGCTGAAAATTAGGAGAAATCATGTTAAGAGCATAATCATCATCGTCGTTTTGCATGCTTCACATCAGAGACAACACACAAAAATCAAAATATTTTTAGATTTTTATGATTTTTTTCAAAAAAAATTTGGATTTTTATTTTTTTGAAAGCAGTAAAACACACGACGGAAAATAAAACACACAAAAGCACACAAACTCTCCCCCAAACCTAAATATCACAGTGTCCTCAATGTGACTCTACAGTAGATAAGACAGAAAATGCACAGCTAATCCTAAGGACAACTTGACCTAAGGGGAAGAAAAAATCTAAGAAAACATGAAAAACAAAAATAAAAAGGAAAGAAATTACCATATACAAGGGTAGCTCCCCCAAGCCAGCTGAAGAGTGGGGGTTCGTCTTATAGATAAGTTCTTCACAAAGAACCGTGATCAAAACAGCTTAAGGCTCTCAGGAGTAGATCAAACATCTGCGCATGTGCTACACAAAAGCATAAGTAGCACCAAGATATAAAAATGACAAACAGAGACAAAGTCAATGATCGTCTTAGCCTATCAGACGAGTTAGGCCAATCCTCAACGTGGTGGTCATAGTGCATAAGAAGAGTAAGAATGTCATTAGGCGGCTTGTAAGGTAAGACGTAGACACCAAATATCTCAAATTCGACCCACGGCTTATCATCGGGTATAGATTGCATAAAAGAAGAGTTAGAACTCTCAAGACCATTAAAAGGATCAATCTTACCGATCTCCGTGCAAGAATTATCACAATCCTCCCCACTAATCATAAGCTCAAATAAAGGCTTAAGAGAAATGTAATCAACACAATCAATAGGTGGAAGTGGTTCGTCCTCAATATAAGAGAAAAACTCAAATCTCTCTAAAATTGGTGTTTCAAAGAAATCATTCTCCCTATCCCATGTAGCCACACTTCTTCCACTCAAGGAATCGTCAAAAAGTGTAATCTTCTCTTCCCTTTGATTTTTCCTCTCAGGCTCAAGATCTTCTCTTTTGTTCAATTCTGTCTCCAAAACCTCATAATTAACATCAAATGAGACTCTCTCAAAATCACACAAATCAAAATCCTTAATGTTATCCTCAATTAAAAAAGCATCATTCAGAGCATCCAAACACACGTTTTCCTCAAAAAACACACATTCTAGCTCACAGTCATTCATGGCGGTTTGGTGATCTTGAATAGATTGAACATTATACCCATCATCATCATCATCAATTATGTTCACAAAAGATGGAGATAGAGTACTTACATGGAGGTTCTTCACTACTTCCATAAGCGTACCCGGTTGACTTTGTTGCTCTTGGCTTGCTAATTGGGCAATTTGATTGTCCAAGATTTCATAATGATCTAGCAATTGGCCTATTTGAGTATCTTGCTTTTGTCGAGCTTGCATGAATTGCAGCAACAAAGCCTCAATTTTCGCCTTGTCATTATTCCACCTCAACTCTAATTCAGCACTATTACGGGCTAAATATTTAAGGATTTTCAGTTGTTCCTCGTAAGAGATATAATTAGACATCCCTCCGCAATTTTCCTCAATTCTAGCCCGTGGCTCATCATCAACACCATTATATATCATATGACACATATCTCGTATATCAACATTAAAGCCATTTTGAATAATGAAAGACTCAAGTCTATCCCAATAATTATGGAGTGACTCGTGTTTGAATTGTGGGAAGTAAAAATTGGTCATAATGGTGAATGATAAAAAAAATTATATACAAAATATAACCTAGAACCTAAAAAAGATAAACAACTAAATAACACTGTCTCCCCGGCAACGGCGCCAAAATTTGACAGGGGTTAGTCGTATCCCTAATCAAAGATACCCTAAGGTCACTAACTAATGTAGATAGCGAAGTCAGGGGTCGAACCACAAGGAGATGAGAATTCAATTATTTATCCTAAGAATTAGATTCTAGATTATAGGTCACAGTTTTGGTTAGTTTTGTAAACTAATAACTAATTACTGATAAATAAATCAATAAGGGCAAAGTTTAGGGTCTCAGGTTCACAATGAATATTACTCGGGTAAGGGAGTCAATTAACAGGTCAATAATCGAACTACCTAAGGTGCAGGTCCAGTCGGTACACTACAACCTTTAGATCTAAACTTAACCTGCGGTCGCTAGCATTAAGTCAGTCTACCCAAAATTTCGTGACCTAATTAGTTCTTAACCCGGTCGGCGAAAAGTTCTAATTTGCGATACTAATTAATTTAATTATGCATCAAACAACTAATCAGAATTAAAACGATATTCAGGCGATTGTTCATACGATTAGAAACATGTCAATTGACTATAACCCTAATAATACGCATCGATCCCCTCAAACCCTAGGTGAAGTTTAGCTATGCATATTAAGAATAATTAAATTAACACAATACGAATTGCAATTAAACATAACGAAAACGATACGAATTAATCTACGGAAAGCAATAATAAATCTACACTAGAAAACGATAAAGCAATATGAAGAATGAATTAAGACGGAAATTAAAGTGGAAACTGAAATTGAAATTGAAATTAAGAATTGCAACACCGAAGAATTCCAGATCTAGAATGAAGAGCAAGGTTCAATGTATCTCTCAAAGTAAACTAAACTAAGAAAACTAAATAATGAGAAGTGTGTAAAATAAGATAAAAGAAAAAGTGTAGAATGAAAGTTATGGACGTTTGAAGTTGACCCTAGTATAGGCGATCATTCTTTCATCTCGTTTGATATCCTTTCCTTCTTTGATCTTTGATTCTTCGTGTATTCCGCATCTTCTTCCTTTGATTCCGCGCTTAGATGTGAATTCTTCAATTATCGATTCCTTAATGCTTCGATTAGCTCCAAATGCATCCAAATCTACAAAATACACACAAATACGGAAGTATCGACGTTCAAAGCATATTGCATCATTATTAACGAGTTAAGCACGAAAATTGAGATAAAACTAACAATTAAGGGGATGGAAATATGTATATAAATAACATTCATCAGAAGAAACACGTATTGAAGGGGGCACAACCAGCAAGCCTCAAACTACAAAAGAATATGGAGAAAACTTTTGAAGGAGGAGGGCAAGTTGCTTTGATGCAGCAACAAAACCAAAATGCACCAGAATTTTTCGCAATATAGCTCACTAGAACAGAAGAGGAGCAACAGGAGATTAAGGAGTTACTGGAGCAATTTTCTAAGGTTTTTGAGGAACCCACAGGTCTTCCTCCATTAAGAGAAGGACATAATCATACAATTTTGTTGAAGCCTGACTCTGAACCAGTAAATTCCAGACCTTATAGATATCCTATGATACAAAAGGACGTAATCGAATCAATGACCTAAGAATTACTGGAGGGAGGAGTGGTCAAACACAGCACCAGCCCGTATGCCTCTCCCGTCGTCTTGGTGAAGAAGAAAGATGGTACTTGGAGGATGTGTGTAGACTACCAAGCACTGAATAAACAAACGATCAAGGACAAGTTTCCAATTCCCTTAATTGAGGAGCTTCTCGATGAGTTGCAAGGTTCCAAGTACCAAGATGGATCTTAGGTCCGGGTTCCACCAGATAGGATGGTCGCAGAGGACGTGTTCAAAACAGCATTCAAAACCCATCACGGCCACTTCGAATACCTTATCATGCCGTTCGGGTTAACCAATGCACCGTCAACTTTGCAGAGTCTAATGAACAAAGTTGTGGACATGACATAGGTCCACCCCGACGCGGCCACGCACGGGTTTGGGGAGGCGAATGAATCTCCACATGAGAATGGATCGAATTGAAATTTAAATCGAAGTGGAGTCGCCACCGAACTTTGTGGGAGTTCGGGCCCGTTCGAACCCACTCTATGTCGTAGGGGGCCGTGTACGAAATACGGCCCATTTCCGATGTCAGAGTTTATCGGGTTCGTCCCTTTGCATTTGATACCGATACCGACTTGATTGGATATCGTGTATTGAATGACTCTCGTTACCAATGGTTTCGGACATCCGGAAACCGAGGTTCTGAGTAAGGGGTGAGGGTACGTGTTGGGAAGTTCACAAAGAACACCCAACCCCGCCCGCACATTAGCGGCCTCTACTAGGATATCGTTTGATTTTAAAATACGCGCGTTAGTAATACGATGAATGATATGCAAACATTGTTTTCCCTAAACATGCGAGGAATTGAATGGGTTGATAAGTCGGTTTAATGCATGAAAATTAACGTTAAAGTTGAATTTAGCATGTGAGATTCGTTTTAATATAATAAAACAAACGATGAAAAAGAATGAATTTGCTACAAAGGATAAACAAACGAATTAGTATCGATTGAATAAAAAATATAAATATGATAATATGCATGATTTTGAAAAGTTTACGACACGTGATGGATTAACACGTGTTGACCGAGGTCGAAAAATATTTGTCGAAATCTGAAAATATGTTGAGAAAGCCGTTGTTTTATGTAAGAAACGATGTAAAATAAAAAAGAGAAACGAGAAAAACGGGCCGCGGTTTCAGGATCCCGCGCGAGTCGCCCGGGAGGGGGCGCGACTCGCGTGGGTAGCTGTCTCGGTTCGGTTTTTTTTTTCGAAAATCGTTAATTTTAATAAATCGCGTGTAAATATGGATTAATTTACACTCGATTTGTATTTTCGATATTCGTCGTATTCGATAATCGATTATGAAATCGATATCAAATATTCGGAATGATTTTTAGAAAAAGTTTTTATAAAAATCATTTTGAAAAGAATTTGAACGAAGAAAAAAAAAAGAATGGTAATTCTCTCCGCGTTAAAATCGTCGTATTTTGTAAAAAAGATGTAACGATTTTTTAGCATCAACGAGATTTAATTTAGTTCTTGTTAGATACGATATTCGATTATACAGAATCGATATCGTATTTTTAAGAACGTTTGTTTTATAAAAATAGTTTTGTAGTATCGATATTAGAAATAAATAAAAAACGACGAACGACTCGTAATAAAAAATCGACCGACGACGGAAAAAAGGAAGAAAGGACGAGGAAGAGGAGAAGAGAGAAGAGAGAAATCGGGTTTGATTTTGCACCCTCAACCTACATGCTTTGTGTACTCGGATCGAGGCTCGTCGGAATGTGGCTAAGGCACGGGAGCGTCGAGTTAATGTCGGTGAGTTATGGTGGTTTGATTAGGACGTGTAAGGTAGGGCGAGGTGACCGGTTTCGTCGGGTGAGCTCGGCGTGGTCTCGGGTTGTATCGGTTCTTCGATGCTAAGTGTATGTATTTTTGTGTTGATGATAATGATGTGTAAAAAGTGTTGTATGATGAATCTTAGATGTTGTTAGATGTGTTGTGCAAGGGGCCTAATTTATAGGGAAGTTCCCGACCTTGGCTAGGAGAGGTGTTTGAGTGAGAACTACCGCTTAGGATAGGAAACGTAAGAGGCTGAGAATAACGAGAATTCCGTTTGCTTGGCGGAGAAGAAACGCACCTCGGCTGAAAATAGGCTGCTCGGCCGAGTATTTGATGCTCGGTCGAGTGTTTGATTCGATATTCGGATAGAATTCCTACTTGAGATCGAATTCCATCCTTAAGCGGATTTGTTTAATATTTTGTGAAGCTGATTTTTTGTAGTGTTTGAGCTCGAATCAGCCACGTGAGGTGTCACGGCTGGTCCGTGTGTCTCGAGAATATCTTTGACCGGGTTTTGACTCGGTCACTAAAAGACGGTTTTGCCCCTGGTGGCGGATTCGACCCAAATTAGTCTTATTTGACTCGAAACGACCCACTGGGCCTGAATTTGAGGTTGTTTTTGTGAGATTTGTACTCCGTAAAAAGCCCAAGCCAAATGCCAATGATTTTGAGCTCGTTTTCGAGTACGTTAAAGCATGTTTACGTCCGATCATCATCGGGTGTTTGTCGGAAACTACTATAGACACCTGGCGGTCAAAATGTGGGTGTCTACAGAGCCCCCACTCTGACTGAGGCTTGGACAAGGCGAAAGTCAGAGTAGCTACCAGGCCAATCAAAGATTAAGACCTGACAGACTTCCGGTCGGGTCGTTTATAGTCCAGTAGACTTGCGTAAAAGGGCTCGCCAGCCATAAGTTGGAAATCATACCTGGACTGATGATGCTAACTCCGTGGGGAATCGGACTTGTCGTATAAGTCTTGGGTGCGCCTATATGTGGGCCCATCCCGTTAAATGCCGCTGGGGAGTTATGTGAATTGCGCGGTCTTGAATTGTACCTGTATAAGTTACATAAAATTTTGCATGCAACATGTAGGTGAAACAAATATGACTCGCGCTGGGGAATAAAAATGATTTTTGCTTAGTTTTGAAATCGAAGTCTTGAAAGCAATTCACGTGCTAGGAAATAGGTTTTCAAAACTGAAATTTGACCTTGTCGAAAAGGATTTTCTCAAATGACTAAATTTTACAAATTTTAAAATGAGAATTGAAAAGAGAGGCTTGCCGACAGACTCGACTCTGGACGCCACAGGACGGGTTGACAGACACGACTGAACTCTCTAAGGGGTTGGATCGTGACTCGGTAGGGGGGTTGGGCCACCTAACAAGACTCTTTAGTTGCGCTATTCCGTAGCCTAGGCGAGTGGCAACATGGTCGAATCCTCAGGATGGGAAGGATGTGCTATGGGGGGATTGCGATAGTCTGTAATGAGACTGTTGTAGTCTAGTGCTCTCCTGGATTTTGATTTTAGGGTACATTTCCAAAGTGGGCATTGCCTAGAGTCCTGATAGATTCTTGTCTTTGACTGAGCCGAGTACTAGGATACACTACAGAAAGAAGGCTAGATTTTTTTGAATTTATCTGGATTTTGTGAGTGGATGAAGATTTTCTGCCTAAGAGAAGCCCCCAGGACGACAAAGCTAGCTGTTGAGAACATGATGGTGTCGTGATCGGAATGATGGCGCTTTTTGAATGTGTGTCAATGTGGGTGGTTGTGCCTCTGTTGAAAGGCTGCCTACGTATTCACGTGTAGTGAAATCAAACCATGCCGTAGTTTAGTGGATTGAAAGATATATTATGGTGCCTAGTCTAATAGGACTTTGTGTGTAACTAGCCATAACAATGGTGCAGGCTAGGTACATTCCCAATGATATCTTGATCAAAGGGCTAGAATGATTAGGATATTGATCCTGTGACTGTGAGCGTTCCCCGGGGTTGCCCCCAGAGGTGGTGTGAACTATTTGAGCATGTTCTATGCTGATCGCAAGTTGAGTTCCCGTGTTTGGGGTTGGTAACTGGTTTGGATGAGAAGAATTGGGATGGGATTTGACGAGTTCTGCTCTCGGGGATTTGACGAGTTCTGCTCTCGGGGATTTGACGAGTTTTGCTCTCGGGATTTGACGAGTTTTGCTCTCAAGGATTTGACGAGTTTTGCTCTCGGGAATTTGACGAGTTTTGCTCTCGGGATTGTGTATGATTAGGTAAGGGATTTGATGAGTTTTGCTCTCGGGTCTTTGATGAGTTTTGATCTCGGGTCTTTGATGAGTTTTGATCTCGGGTCTTTGACGAGTTTTGATCTCGGGTCTTTGTATGGTGATTGTGAATTTTGTTATGTCGAGGGGAAGTCGAGTAAAATGGCTCGAACTTTGATCGGGATAAGTTTTGATAATGCGAGATCTGGTTTCCATGTCTGGCCCTAATGGTTAGGAGTATCCTATGGAGCTTGAATCCTCAAAATTCTGGGTTGTCTCTAGCCTGGGTCTCGGGAAGGTCTTGAGGGTTGTAATGTGGGAATGCTAGATGTGGTGTTAGTTGACCAGCTTGATTGTTTCTCCCTTATTGGATGGTATGAGTATTGATAATTTTGAATTGACTGTTTTCACTACGGTCATGGGTTCTTGAATATTTTTTGGTTGACCTCTTAGCCCCGATCTTGGGATTCTTCACTTGGATTGACCATTTAACCTTGGTCATGGATGCCTTTTTTTTTTATGATGGTGGCCTGCTTTTTATTTTGACCTTTTGCTTTTTTTTTTCCTGGACTTTTTTTTGTTGGACCTTTTTTTTTGTTGGTCAGACTAAACACCTAAGATAGAGATGGTTGATCTTATTGGAGGTGTGTTTATTGTGGGAAATGGGCTTGCCTCCCGTCTTGAACCCAAACTAGGAGACTACCTAGATTCGTCATAGGATTCGATACCGCTCCTGCTAAGGGTAGTTTTGTGGCTTTCGATGTCAGACATAGAACAGGTAAAGGAAAACACGAGTCTCATTTCCTGCGGTCGTTATAGATGTGTCTGTAATAGTCACGTGCATGTGCTCACAGTGTATGATGGTGCTCATCATGTTCTCGGAAACACATAAGGAAAGTATATATGAGAAATAGAAAAGCTGATTTTATTGAATTTTGAAAAAGAGGACAGAATGCAAAAGACTCTGACTCTGATTTGGAAATGAGGATGTAGGGTATCCTAGACTCGGACTCATACTTAGACTCGAATCATATCCCGACTCGGATGCTCGGTTGGTTGTTTTTTTGGTAAGGTCTTTGATTGGAGAGAACGACGGGTGCTACGACTCGCCTAAACTCGGCTTTGCGCAAATGCAAGAGAAGGAGTCAAACTAGACACGGCCCGGGGTGACTGGAATGACTAGGATTCTCGGATCGGGATACCCGAACGATGGCCTAGAGGAGGTAATGACCCTGACTTGGACTCGACTATGAGACTCAAGCTGTACGAGGATAAGTCCGAAAATGGGGCGACCGTGTTTGACCGCGTCGCGTGCTTGGACCAACCGTGGTGACCTAATCCTAGGTGACTTGAGTGTTCGAAGCATAGGTACGACTCGAAGAAAGCATCATAAGGACGCCGGTGTAGGATGAATGTGGGGTACCCCTTAAGGTGACCGTAGTTGACTGCTCGGGTGGAGGACAACCCCCGAGTGAGACTAAAGACTCAGATAGGACTCAGATGGTGTGGCATCTAAGTGGCTCGAAAGTGGGGTGCGTAAGACACGTGTAAGACATGACCCTTAGAGCAACCGTGATTGACCGCTCTGATGAAGGGTAGCCCCCAAGTGGGATCGAAAATTTGGTTAAGACTCGAGTGTCGGACGAGTGACCCTTAGACGTAAGGGTCACGAACCTTTTGTTATAGGGCTATGCCTTGTAAAAGGCTGACTCGGAAAAGACTCCTAGACGGGTGACTTGTGAAAGGTGGGCCTCCCTTAGGAACCAGCTGTGTGGGCTGGGCCCTGTTCGAAAGGAGGTCCACGTGAGACGTTCCCCAGACTTTGGACTCGATTTGTGTAAACGGGCCAACCTTTATAGGAGTATGTCCTACGTAGGTGGGCCTTGCCTTAGTCAAATAAGGCGGACTGGGATAGGGAGGAAATCCGTGATATAATATCGACGAAGTTTCGACGCTAGAGACCTTGACGACTTAAGACACAACCCGACACTGCTAAATACGGGAAGTCATAAGAAGAGGAAGGTTTCGCAATATGATTTTTTTTTAAAAGCCCGAAAAAATTCGGGGAAAACCGGCCCTTTTCGGAAAAGAAAACGGAAAAGGCGGACCGGGCGACGGTTTTGAAAGTTCGAAAATATTTTCGAGTTTTGAAATGGGCAGAATACCGGCTAGAAATAGGCTATTTTGAGTAAAATCGTAAATCCTAAATTCGGTATAGGTCCCGGGTTTTGAAATTGGATATTATGAAAAGGATGCAATTTTGAAAATGACGGTTTTTGAAAACAGATGTCATGTAGATCAAGTAACATGTAGTCATGGAAACAGTATAACGACGCCATGTATGCTCTAATTAAGTCTCGGTCGGTCTATAAAGGGTCTATACCAGTGTACATAGCCTATCCGAGAATCGGGGCGGACTTCCTAAGTCGAGTTGAGCTTAGAACATGCCGTAAAACCCATACGAATCAACTAGTACACCTTTGACATATCCAATTTGGACTACATCAATAGTATAGTGGGACGTCGGTCACCAGTACCGGCCCGGGAAAATATGGGGTTATGCATGAACCGTAAAACTAAAACGCGTATTGTACTAGTCAAACGATTTCTATTCGAGTCTCACCCTGAGGATGCCGATGGTAAGTCACGCATCAGTTAATCCCCAGCGGAGTCGCCAAATTGTGGACATGACATAGGTCCACCCCGACGCGGCCACGCGCGGGTTTGGGGAGGCGAATGAATCTCCATATGAGAATGGATCGAATTGAAATTTAAATCGAAGTGGAGTCGCCACCGAACTTTGTGGGAGTTCGGGCCCGTTCGAACCCACTCTATGTCGTAGTGGGCCGTGTACGAAATACGGCCCATTTCCGATGTCAAAGTTTATCGGGTTCGTCCCTTTGCATTTGATGCCGATACCGACTTGATCGGATATCGTGTATTGAATGACTCTCATTGCCAATGGTTTCGGACATCCGGAAACCGAGGTTCTGAGTAAGGGGTGAGGGTACGTGTTGGGAAGTTCACAAAGAACATCCAACCCCGCCCGCACATTAGCGGCCTCTACTAGGATATCGTTTGATTTTAAAATACTCGCGTTAGTAATACGATGAATGATATGCAAACATTGTTTTCCCTAAACATGCGAGGAATTGAATGGGTTGATAAGTCGGTTTAATGCATGAAAATTAACGTTAAAGTTGAATTTAGCATGTGAGATTCGTTTTAGTATAATAAAACAAACGATGAAAAAGAATGAATTTGCTACAAAGGATGAACAAACGAGTTAGTATCGATTGAATAAAAAATATAAATATGATAATATGCATGATTTTGAAAAGTTTACGACACGTGATGGATTAACACGTGTTGACCGAGGTCGAAAAATATTTTTCGAAATCTGAAAATATGCCGAGAAAGCCGCTGTTTTATGTAAGAAACGATGTAAAATAAAAAAGAGAAACGAGAAAAACGGGCCGTTGTTTCAGGCTCCCGCGCGAGTCGCCCGGGAGGGGGCGCGACTCGCGTGGGTAGCTGTCTCGGTTCGGGTTTTTTTTCGAAAATCGTTAATTTTAATAAATCGCGTGTAAATATGGATTAATTTACACTCGATTTATATTTTCGATATTCGTCGTATTTGATATTCGATTATGAAATCGATATCAAATATTCGGAATGATTTTTAGAAAAAGTTTTTATAAAAATCGTTTTGAAAAGAATTTGAACGAAAAAAAAAAGAAAAAAGAATGTTAATTCTCTCCGCGTTAAAATCGTCGTATTTTGTAAAAAAAGATGTAACGATTTTTTAGCATCAACGAGATTTAATTTAGTTCTTGTTAGATACGATATTCGATTATAGAGAATCGATATCGTATTTTTAAGAACGTTTGTTTTATAAAAATAGTTTTGTAGTATCGATATTAGAAATAAATAAAAAAACGACGAACGACCCGTAATAAAAAATCGACCGACGACGAAAAAAGGAAGAAAAGACGAGGAGGAGGAGAAGAGAGAAGAGAGAAATCGGGTTTGATTTTGCACCCTCAACCTACATGCTTTGTGTACTCAGATCGAGGCTCGTCGGAATGTGGCTAAGGCACGGGAGCGTCGAGTTAATGTCGGTGAGTTATGGTGGTTTGGTTAGGACGTGTAAGGTAGGGCGAGGTGACCGGTTTCGCCGGGTGAGCTCGGCGTGGTCTCAGGTTGTATCGGTTCTTCGATGCTAAGTGTATGTATTTTTGTGTTGATGATAATTGATGTCTAAAAAGTGTTGTATGATGAATCTTAGATGTTGTTAAATGTGTTGTGCAAGGGCCCTATTTATAGGGAAGTTCCCGACCTTGGCTAGGAGAGGTGTTTGAGTGAGAACTACCGCTTAGGATAGGAAACATAAGAGGCTGAGAATAACGAGAATTCCGTTTGCTTGGCGGAGAAGAAACGCACCTCGGCTGAAAATAGGCTGCTCGGCCGAGTTTTGATGCTCGGTTGAGTGTTTGATTCGATATTCGGATAGAATTCCTACTTGAGATCGAATTCCATCCTTAAGCGGATTTGTTTAATATTTTGTGAAGCTGATTTTTTGTAGTGTTTGAGCTCGAATCAGCCATGTGAGGTGTCACGGCTGGTCCGTGTGTATCGAGAATATCTCTGACCGGGTTTTGACTCGGTCGCTAAAAGACGGTTTTGCCCCTGGTGGCGGATTCGACCCAAATTAGTCTTATTTGACTCGAAACGACCCACTGGGCCTGAATTTGAGGTTGGTTTTGTGAGACTTGTGCTCCGTAAAAATCCCAAGCCAAATGCCAATGATTTTGAGCCCGTTTTCGAGTACGTTAAAGCATGTTTGCGTCTGATCATCATCGGGTGTTTGTCGGAAACTGCTATAGACACCTGGCGGTCAAAATGTGGGTGTCTACAAAAGTATTTCAGCCATTTCTAAGAAGATTTGTGCTTGTATTTTTTGATGATATACTGGTATCAGTCAGGGGTGGAATGAACATCTGCATCATCTTAAATTGGTCCTAAAAGTCATGTTGGATAACCAGCTATATGCAAAGCAAAGCAAATGCTGCTTCGGAGCTCAGAAATTGGAATATCTCGGTCATATTCACTACTAGAATTAGTGGAAATTCCAACGGAATAATTCCTACGGATCTTGAAAGGCGTAGGAAAGTATATAGTTCGTACAGATATTTCCTACGGAATCCCTACCCGTCACTACTTTAAAGCAATCCTACGAAATTCCTACAGTCTTGTGGTAGGAAACATTTTAGGCTACGGAATGTTCCGTAGGAAAATTTGTAGCTCCAAAAATTTAGTTTCATGAATGATTTAGTTTTGTTCGATACTTAATTTCTACATTTACTTTTAAACTCGAATTTTAATTTTAGATTAGGCTCATTTTAATTAAACCTCGTCAAAGTATCTATTTTTCCCGGAGAAGTCATTTTAATTCATATTCATTGAATAGTCATTAACTTTTTTGTGAAACTTTATTTTTATCGCGAAAGATTATTTTATTCTCGAGATACACTTTATTTTTTATTCTTTTGAACTTATTATTTATTTTCCTAAGCTTCGTTTTGTCTCGGATATTTATATTAACCTCGAGATACCTTCATTATTTTTGATGTGTATATTTCTCACACTTTTTTGAGTTTTTCTGTAGTATTAGTGAAAACGGGATCAAAAATCGGTTCGGAAACCAGTTCAAAAAAGCAGTTATAAACATATTTTTAAAAAACTGGGTCATAAGAACCGGCTCGAGTTTAAACCGGTTCTGTTTTGCAATATGAAACAAAACTGGGTCTGTTTCGTATGCTTATTTTAATTTTGTTCGATTCTTAATGTATACATTTACTAAATAACTCGAATTTCTAATTTTAGATCAAGCTCATTTTAATTAAACCTCGTCAAAATATCTATTTTTCCCCGAGAAATCATTTTAATTCATTTTATCGAACATTCATTAATTTTCTCGTGAAACTTTATTTTTATCGCGAAGAAAGATTATTTTATTCTCGAGATACACTTTATTTTTTATTCTTTTGAACTCGAATTATTTTCCTAAGCTTCGTTTTGTCTCGGATATTTATATTAACCTCGAGATACATTCATTATTTAATTTTCGATATGTTTATTTCTCACACTTTTTTGAGTTTTTTTGTAGTATTAGTGAAAACGGGATAAAAAACCGGTTCGGAAACCAATTCAAAAAAGCAGTTTATAAGTAAGATAACCATATCTTTAAAAAACCGGGTCATAAAAATTCGCTCGATGAAGCTTTGAAATATGGAAAAATAACCGGACCCGGTTTAAACCGGGTCGGTTTCGGATAACAGTAATACGAGGATTGGAAATTGCTGGAAATTGAAAACTTAAGCGGCAAACACTTATTATTTTCAGTCCACCGCTGCTTACCTCTTAATTTTTTCCTAATTACCGCCCAACTCTCCCTCTTATTTCCTAAATTGTTCTGATGTATCTGTATATGAACCCCAGTATGAAGCCTTGGATACAGTTTCAGAACATACGATTATCGTCGCTGTTCCAGATTTACGTCGCTGTTCCAGATTTTCAAATCCCTAATTCGATCAAGGTCTGATTGTAACTCGATTTCTTTTGTTCTACTTTGTTTAAATTTGTTTTATTACTGTTATTTGCATACCAATTTCAGCAGTATTTGATTAGTTATTCTCAATTCGATGTAAATTTATAGTTGTTTAGGTTAGGGTTTAGATAAATTGAGTTGCGTTCACTTGTGTTGCTGCTTGAAACAGAAATTCGTGCAACAGATAATAAACAGAAAAAGATGAACTTGGAATTCCGTTGCTGTTGGTCCGTTACTGTTTTTGCTGTCAGTTTTTTGCTGTTCATTATTGATGGGGCGTTATTCACTTTATTGTACTGCTGCTGCTGCTGTCATATTTGCTGCTGCTGTCATATTTGCTGCTGTTTTTTGCTGTTGTTTTTTGCTGTTCATAATTCTAATGTTTTTGCTTTTTAATTATTTAATTTTCGATATTTAATTTTCGATATGTTTATTTCTCACACTTTTTTGAGTTTCGTGAATTGTTGCTGCTGCTGCCTACTAGAAATTAATCTGATTCATGTAATCTGTTGTTGCTCCTACTGCTGTATCGTCAATGTCTATCTGCTGCTGCTGTTCTTTTTTTTTTGATAAACTGTGAGCATTTATATCTGCTGCTGTTCTTTTTTGAGTTTCGTGAATTGCTGCTGCTGCTGCCTACTAGAAATTAATCCGATTCATGTAATCTATTGTTGCTCCTACTGCTGTATCGTCAATGTCTATCTGCTGCCGCTGTTCTTTTTTTTTTTGATAAACTGTGAGCATTTATATCTGCTGCTGCTGTTCTTTTTTGAGTTTCGTGAATTGCTGCTGCTGCTGCCTACTAGAAATTAATCCGATTCATGTAATCTATTGTTGCTCCTACTGCTGTATCGTCATGTCTATCAGCTGCTGCTGTTTTTTTTTTTTGATAAACTGTGAGCAATTATATAATCAATCGAGGAATAAATACACCAAAGAGTACCGGCAGCAATCTTATTGAATCATACTAGCCATCTTCTTTTAGTCGACAGTCTCGCTATGGGCCTAGCAGCAGCTGCTGTTTTTTTTTTTGGTGAATCTGTTAGTAGTATATCATTCACAAAAGAAGAAATTACAAGGAGACACAACCGACATCACAAGCTAGATAGTCGTTTCATTAATGTTGTTTCGTTAATGTCTCATTAATGTCTCTCTGCTGCTGTTATCGTTCTTGTTGTTGCGTGTCGTCTTTCATACCCTAATTATCCCTAATTATCTTCATCTTCTCCAGGCAATCGGCTCCGGTTACTGCTTGTGAATTGTACATTGTTGTTTCGTTTAATTGTTGTTTCGTTTATATACATCACTCAATAAGGTACGTTTAATTGCTTTTTATTGTGTAAATCTCTTTTAATTTGATTGCATCTCTATAAACTTCGGATTTATTGCCTATTGTTGCTCTATTGTTACTGCTACTGTCGTTTGGTTCGTCTCATGGTATAAATTTATACCATTGCCTAAATTTCCTACTTAGATTAGCACACTAGGAGCAACTAGCCTACTAATTTTAATACTAAGAATACCGATGATGATAATGATGATAATAATAATAATAATAATAATAATAATAATAATAATAATAATAATAATAATAATAATAATAATAATAATAATAATAATAATAATAATATTAACAACAACAACAACAACAACAACAACAATATAGGATTATTATATAACAACAATAAAGCGTCGGAAATGAAAGGAACGTGTTTGTACTGATAATTATAACTGTCCAGTATAGGATTATTATAAAAATAATTTGTGTACTAATAATGCTAATACTAATTGCAAATAATAATACTAACACCAATAATAATACAATGATAAAACCGTATTATATTTAAGTACTACTCCGTAGTACTTATTCAATAAAATTTACATATGTGGGACCATCTGTTTTTACAATTCCATGCATGATAGTATTACTAAATAATGTTCACTCTTATATATTTACATAGATTTGAAATGAAGAGATTAGAACGAGAATGGATGTACGACAGGGTGGATGGCAAAAAAAGACCTAAGATTGAGTTTATAAATGGGGTTGTTAAATTTCTTGAATATGCTAAACTTCAAGAGAGTTTTCGAGTGGAAAAAAAATTTCGATGTCCATGTGTAAAGTGCAAGAATATGAAATATTTAAATGAATTTGAGGTGAAATCTCATCTTATTAGCAAGGGGTTTTGTCCTCATTACTATGACTGGATTTGTCATGGTGAAGAATGTGTCCTAAATCAAGGAGAGTCTAGTGCATTACTGAATAACACTTACAAGGAAATGGTTACCGATGCGTTGGGTTCTAATGTGTTTGACACATTGGAGGAACCTCTAATCGATGAGGAAGAATCTCCGAACCCACAGACAAGATCATTGTTTGACATGATAAACACAGCATCAAAACCATTGTATGAGGGTAGCAAAGTCTCGTTACTAGAAGTAGCTGCAAGGGTGATAAATTTAAAGTGCGAGTACAATTTAGCTCATAGATGTACGGATGGGGTTGCATCTTTGGTTGAGGATGTTATCCCAGAGGACAATTTAATGACAAGAACTTTTTATAACACCAAAAAAATTCTTAAAAGTTTAGAACTTCCTCATCATAAAATTGACGCATGTCCAGAAGGATGTATGCTTTTTTGGAAAGAAGATGCACTTTTAGAGAAATGCAAGAAATGTCACTTAGATAGGTACAAACAAACTTCGAAACGAAAGCAGGTGCCACATAAAGTCTTAACTTATTTGCCCATTACACCACGATTGCAAAGGCTATATGCAACCAAACATATCGCAAAGGAAATGAGATGGCATAAGGAGAATCCTCGTGTTAGTGGAACAATGGCCCATCCTAGTGACGGTGAAGCTTGGAAGCATTTTGATTCAACTTATCCAGAATTTGCTATTGAGCCTCGTAACGTTCGACTTGGTCTTTGTACCGATGGTTTCGCACCTTTAGGCCAATTCGGGAAATCGTACTCGTGTTGGCCAGTAATGTTGACACCGTATAACCTACCACCTGGGTTGTGCATGAAGAAACAATTTATTTTCCTATCATTAATTGTTCCTGGTCCCAACAATCCAAAAAAAAACTTGGATGTATACTTGCAACCGTTGGTTGACGAGTTGAAACAATTGTGGGAGATCGGCGTACTTACGTACGATATCTCTAAGAAGCAAAATTTCTTGCTAAAAGCATCTCTTATTTGGACAATTAATGATTTTCCAGCTTATGGTATGCTATCTGGTTGGTCCACTGCCGGACATAAAGCATGTCCTTATTGCATGGAGAATGCTAAATCATTTCATCTCCCATATGGGAAGAAAGTGTGTTGGTTTGATTGTCATAGACAAGTTTTACCCATTGATCACCCTTTTAGGAAAAATAGAAATGCTTTCTTAAAGGATACCTTAGAAAATGATCATGCCCCTCCAAGATTATCGGGGGAAGAAATGTGGGAGCGGGTTTCAACCTTTCCAACCATAATCAATGGTACCGTCGAAGAGTTTAAGGAATTAAAAAAATTCAAAAACGGATGGTTGAAGCAAAGTATATTTTGGGAACTTCCTTATTGGAAATCATTACTAGTTAGACACAATCTTGATGTTATGCACATTGAGAAGAATTTCTTTGAGATTCTGATTAATACAGTGATGGATGTGAAAACAAAAACAACCGACACAATAAATTCTCGGAAAGACCTGCGTCGTTTTTGTCACCGTCCTAAATTGCATATCCGTAAAAGCGGCGACATGCCGAAAGCTCCTTTCACACTAGAGAAATCTCAAAGAAAGGAATTATGTGAGTGGGTATCTAATTTGAAGTTTCCAGATGGGTATGCATCAAATTTGAGTAGGTGTGTGGATCTAAAAGAATTTAAGCTTCATGGAATGAAAAGTCATGATTGTCATGTTTTTATGGAGCGTTTACTACCTGTTTCTCTCAAGCCTTTTCTCCCGACAAATGTGTGGAATGCAATAACTGAGATTAGTCAGTTCTTCAGAGATTTGTGTGCTTCAACTATCAAATCAAATGATATTTATGTTCTCGAGAACAATATTGCGGAGATAATATGCAAATTAGAAATGATTTTCCCCCCGTCTTTTTTCAACTCAATGGAACATTTGCCAATTCACTTGCCATATGAAGCGAAAGTGGGCGGACCTGTCCAATATAGGTGGATGTATCCTTTTGAGAGGTAAATTTTCAACGTATATTTTTTCAGAAAAAAATTATATTTATTAAGATACAAATTTATTATATTTTATTAATTTTTTAGGTTCCTAAGTCACTTGAAGCGTAAAATTGGTAACAAAGCTCGGGTTGAAGGTTCTATATGCAATGCTTATTTAACGGAAGAGATATCAAATTTTTGTTCTCTCTACTTTGAAGAGCATATAGACACAAAAACAAAAGATCTTGATATTGGCTTGAAAGAACAAACTGATTCAATATTACCCGAGCTTTTCCAACAACAAATAAAGGGTAAACCTACTTCAAAAGAAGGCAAAAGATACTTGGATGATTGTGAGTATGAACGTGCTCACATTTACGTCCTATCAAATTGTGATGTTTTGAAAAATTTTGAAGAGTAAGTTACTAGTTTATCTCAATAATAATTTCAAATGCAATGAATAAGATTCATTTGAGTTTATCCTAATAAATTCTACATGTCTATAAATTTCAGAAAATTTGAAAAATTTATACTTGAGCAACATCCTCAACTCTCCATGAATGATGTTTGGAGTAAATTTGATGTAGAATGGCCAATGTGGTTTAAATCTCAAGTAAGCGATAAACCTAAATATTCATTTACTAATAAATTTATAATGCTTACACAAACATTTTCTTATATACTTTCGTTTACTATAGGTGATTGATTTAGATATTGACAATGATTTTCTACGAGCTTTAGCAATGGGTCCATCCAAACTAGTTAAAACATGGACACGTTATTCGGTTAATGGGTTTAACTTTCACACATTCGCTTATGGAAAACATAAAGCTTCTTTAAACTATGGGGTATGTGTTAGTTCTGTTGAAGACACTGACTATTATGGAATCTTACAAGAGGTCATTGAGCTAAGCTATCCTGGAAATCAGGAGATTTATAAGACTGTCTTGTTCAAATGTGAGTGGATGGATAATTCTGCGAGGGGTATGAATGTGCATGACAAATATAGACTTGTAGAAGTTAATCCTTCTAAGAGACTTCAAAAGTATGATCCATTTATCTTGGCTCATCAAGCCGAACAAGTGTATTACACATCATATCCAAGCTTAAAAAAAATAATGAAAGTCAATGGTGGGCCGTGTTTAAGACCAAGGCTAGAAAACAAATTGACGCTCCGGTTGACTTAATTGTTTTTCAAGAAGATTCAGTCACAGAGCACCCAAATTTGTCAGTGATTGAAGTAGATGAATTAGAATATGGTCAGCCTGGAGAGGAGGAGGAGGAGCAGGAGCAGGAGCAGGAGGAAGAAGTAGAAGACGATAATGAAACTGAGGAGGAGGAGGAGGAGGAGGAGGAAGAAGAAGAAGAAGAAGTATAAGATGATGATGATGATGACGACGACGACGATGCGAAAGACACCGATGAAGACGGAGATATCGATGAAGTTGACTACTTAGATTAGATTTTATATTTGGACATTAGTTTTTCTTACAAAGTTACACATTTGTGTAGTAACTTTACACTTTGGTGTAGTTTTTATAAATTATAACCTACGTTGTTATCGTCTAGAAAATGTTTTATTAAAACTCAAACAACTATATCAATCTAATATCTTTCTTGAAAGAGTTTTGTCATTAGTTATGGCAAGTGGTCGAAAAAGAGTTATGTTGAGCACGCCGAGTGCTGAATCAAGTGCTCAAAATGAGGATGTTATGCTGGGAAAAACCAATTCTGGAATGAAAAAGCTTAGGAAGATCTTAGCCCCGAGGACAAGTGATGGCAAAATCATTTATCTACAGAAGAGAGCGTATGGTAAATGTATTTAAAATGTTCTTCGATATCTATGTTTCTTTATATATTCACGGGTGATTTTAATATCCATTTTATGCTTTATTAACAGGTTTGGTCATCCAAATGTATCTTCGTTGGTCGCAAATGCAATAAGGTCTAACTTCACTGTTTTTTGCCCAACTTGGAAAAAGACTCCTACAGAAGTTCGAGAGAAATGGTGGAATCACTTCCAGGTAAGTACATTACTGCTAAATCAACTTAAAAAATAATGATTTATTTTATTAACAGTTATCCACATTAATAATATACAACACTTCGCATGGTTATTATCGATCCAGGGTGAGGTTACATTTGTGTCTGATCCCGAGGTTGATGTTAAGAAGGCTTTTTTTGCGAAAGTCAAAGAGCGCCTTAGGGACATACTTTACTACATCGACACTGACGGTGATAAGCCTGATTGGATGCCGGCGACCTCTTTTAACCAACTAAAAACATATAGAAATAGTTCTGCGTTTAAAAAGATGTCTAATAGCGCAAAAGCCAACCGAGCAAAATATGCTGTCGATGGGAAAATTCCAGGAACTCATAACATGGGTTCTATTTCTAGCGTTGAGTTGGCTGAGCGAATGGTAAATCAGTACTCTATAGTATTTTTTATTTTATTTTATTTTATATCCAAAAATATAATAAATATTCATGTTCCAAAATTCCAATAATATTTGAAATTTAATTTTTCAGATTAGAGATGATGAAGAAGGGAAAATACCGACGGCTTTCGATTTATTCGTTCGTGTCCATTCCCACAATGGGAAGATTACGGATAAGAAGGCAGAAGAAATAAAGGTGAGAATGAAATATAAACATCAACATGTGACTGTTTAGTTTTAGAATTTATTTACAATTCTTTATATTTTGTTATTTTCAGAAACTTTTTGAGTCTCGAAAAGCACAAGCAATTGTGGAAGGGGGTGAATTTGATGAGGATGAACTTTTCGTCGAAGTTGTGGGTGGATTTCGGAAGGGACGATTGTATGACATAGGCAGTGCTCTTGATTATTATTTCAAGAAGGCGCCATCATATACATCTTTGCATACAGATATCGCCTCCAATTCTTATGCTGGTGTTGGGTTGCTAAGTAGGGTTCAAGTAAACAATGCTAAGGTGTTAGAGGATAATGCTAAAGTGCGAGAGGAGAATGCTAAGGTGCGAGAGGAGAATAAAAGAATGAATGAAACAATCCTGAAAATGCAAGAACAACTAGACACTCTAATGAAGATTTTCGATGCCTAGAAGTTTTGGAATGAAATACCTTTTGTTTTATTGTAATGTGATATCTGAGATTATTTCTTTTATGACAAATTTGAATTGCATTTTTGTATGACACATTTGTTTTGTGGAATTATGGCCTTCCGCTTTGCGGTGAAGTGTTAACGTATGTCGGTGATATTTGTAGGGTTTGCGTATACTAGGGACGATATTTGTTTTATCCTACAGAAGTTCTACGGTTTCCTACGGAAATCTGTAGCTCGAAATATTTAATAATATTTTTTTCTCAATCAATGCTTCCTACGGAAATATATTGTCCTACGGAATTTCCGTGGGAAGTTTGAACCCTTCCGACGATTTTCCGTAGGAACGAATTTTTTGTCAACAAATACTCGTCACCAGCCATTCCGACGGATATTCCGTAGGAAAGTTATTTCCTACGAAAAATGTCCTAGGAAAATTTTTTGTTTCCGACGAAGTATACCGACGGAATAGTTCCTACGAATTTTCCGTAGGAACGTGCTTATTCCGACGGAAATGGGCATGTTTCCTACGGATCGGGTCCGTAGGAATAAACGTTCTTTCTTGTAGTGATTATATCTAGGGAAGGGGTGGCCACAGAACCTTCTAAAATTAGGGCGGTTGCAAATTGGCCAGTACCTAAAAACCTAAAACAATTAAGGGGTTTTGTGGGACTGACAGGGTATTACAGGAGGTTTATAAGGGGATATGAGACCATAAGCAAGCCATTAACCAATTTGCTCAGGAAAGATGCCTTCAAATGGAACCTTGAAGCACAACATGCCTTTGAGGAACTCAAGGTTGTAATGACAACCGCACCTGTATTGGCCTTACCTAACTACACTAAGCCCTTCGTCATAGAAACAGATGCTTCAGGGGAGGGAATTGGGGCTTTGTTGATGCAAAATCGACATCCTATAGCCTATATTAGTAAATCCTTGCTCGCCATTTGTGGACATGACATAGGTCCACCCCGACGCGGCCACGCGCGGGTTTGGGGAGGCGAATGAATCTCCATATGAGATGGTCAAATTGAAATTTAAATCGAAGCTGGAGTCGCCACCGAATTTTATGGTTATTCGGAACCGTTCGAGCCTACTCTATGTCTTAGTGGGCCGTATACAAAATACGGCCCATTTCCGATGTCAGAGTTTATTGGGCTCGTCCCTTTGCAGTTTGATACCGATGCCGACTTGATCGGTTAATCGTATATTGAATGACTCTCGTTGCCAATGGTTTCGGACATCCGGAAACCACGGTTCTGAGTAAGGGGTGAGGGTACGTGTTGGGAAGTTCACCAAGAACACCCAACCCCGCCCGCACATTAGCGGCCTCTACTAGGATATCAAATGATTTTTTAATACGCGCGTTAGTAATACGATGAATGATATACAAACATTGTTTTCCTAAACATGCGAGGAATTGAATGGGTTGCTAAGTCGGTTTAATGCATGAAAATTAACGTCAAAGTTGAATTTAGCATGTGAGGTTCGTTTTAGTATAATAAAACAAACGATGAGAAAGATATGAATTTGCTACAAAGGATAAACAAACGAGTTAGTATCGAATTGTGAATAAATAATATAGCAAAAATAATAAATGTACGAGATCGAGAAAATATTAGTCGAAATCTGAAAAAATATCGTTAAAAGACGCTGTTTTGTATAAAAAACGAAGTTCGAAAAATGATAAAAAGAAAGCGAAACGAGCCGCGTTTTCAGCCAGCCGCGCGGCTCGCCCGGGACGCATACGACCCGCGTCCCGGTTTGTTTTCGAGACCGTTTTTTGAAAGTTCGATGCTTTTATTAAACCGCGTACGAATATTGCATAATTCGTACTCGACTTAATATTTTTGATATTCGCTATATTCGACAGCCGATTATGAAATCGATATCAAATACTCGGAATAGTTTTAGAAAAGATATAAATTTTTAGAAATCGTTTCGTAGAATAAATAAAAAGAATGAACGAAAAAGCCTAAAAAAGGGCGCGGGTTTCAGACTCGTACGCGAGTCGCCTGTGAGAAATTGGGTGCGGGCCTGTCCCAATTTCGCTCGTTGTTCGAAAATCGGGTGCGGGCCAGTCCCAATTTCGCTCGTTGTTCGAAAATCGTTAATTTTGATAAATCGCGTACAAATATGAATTAATTTATACTCGATTCATGTTTTCGATATTCGTCGTACCCGATATTCGATTATGAAATCGATATCGAGTATTCGGAATGAATTTTAGAAAAGGGTTTTGTAAAAAAAAGAATTTGAACGAAAAAGATGTTAATTCTCTCCGCGTTTGAAATCGTTGTATTTTGTATAAAAAAGATGTAACGATTTTCTTAGCTTCGACGAGATTTAATATAATTCTTTTTGATACGATATTCAACTATAGAGTTGATATCATATTTTTTTAAGAATGTTCGATGTATGAAAATAGTTTTTAGTAATATCGATATTAGAAAATAAAATAAAAAGCGACGAACGACCCGTAATAAAAAGGACCGACGACCCGTAATAAAAAATGACGAGAAGGAGAAGAGAAGGAGAAGGAGAAATCGGGTTTGGTACACCCTCAGCCTACATGCTTCTGTTTACTCGGATCGGGGCTCGTCGGGACGTGGCTTGGGCACAAGAGCGTCGAGTGGATGTCGGTGAATTATGGTGGCTCGGTTAGGTGGGACGTGTGAAGGGTGTCGGGTGTCGGGCCGGTTTCCTTCGGGTTTGTAATATCGGTTTCTCGTTGCTAAGTTTTTATGCTTATGAGTGTATGGGAATTATTCGTCATCGTATCGAAAGTGTTGTATGCAAGGGGCTATTTATAGGGAGTTCTCGACCTTGGCTAGGAGAGTTTGAACTACCGCTTAGGATAGGAAATACAGGAATTTGAGAGGAATGAGGATTCCACTTGCTTGTCGAGGAAGCAAAGAAATCCGGCTGGTATGTGCTGCTCGGCCGAGTATTTGCACTCGGTCGGGTGTTTGATTCGGTTTTCGGATAGAATTCCTACTTGAGATCGAATTCTATCCTTAAACGGATTTGTTTAATATTTTGTGAAGCTCATTTTTCATAGGATTGGAGTATGAATCAGCCGTGTGAGGTGTCACGGCTGACTCACGTGTCTCGAGAAAATCTTTGACCGGGTTTTGACTCGGTCGCTAAAAGACGGTTCTACCCCTGGTGTCGGAATCGACCCAAATTAGTCTTATTTGACTCGAAACGACCCACTGGGCCTTATTTTGAGGCTGGTTTTGTGAGATATGTACTCCGTAAAGAGCCCAAGCCAAATGCCAATGATTTTGAGCCCGTTTCTGAGTAATTAAAGCACGTTTGCGTCCGATCATCATCGGGTGTTTGTCGGAAATTGTTATAGACACCTGGCAGTCAAAATGTGGGTGTCTACAGAGCCCCCACTCTGACTGAGGCTTGGACAAGGCGAAAGTCAGAGTAGCTACCAGGCCAATCAAAGATTAAGACCTGGCAGACTTCCGGTCGGGTCGTTTATAGTCCAGTAGACTTGCGTAAAAGGGCTCGCCAGCCATAAGTTGGAAATCATACCTGAACTGATGATGCTAACTCCGTGGGGAATCGGACTTGTCGTATAAGTCTTGGGTGCGCCTATATGTGGGCCCATCCCGTTAAATGCCGCTGGGGAGTTATGTGAATTGCGCGGTCTTGAATTGTACCTGTATAAGTTACATAAAATTTTGCATGCAACATGTAGGCGAAACAAATATGACTCGCGCTGGGGGAATAAAAATGATTTTTGCTTAGTTTTGAAATCGATGTCCTGAAAGCAACTCACGTGCTAGGAAATAGGTTTTTAAAACTGAAATGGGTAGAAAAGAAATTTGCAATTTAAATAGACCAAAATGTGACCTTGTCGAAAAGGGTTTTCTCAAATGGCTAAGTTTTGCAAATTTTAAAATGAGAATTTGAAGAGAGAGGTATAACGACAGACTCGACTCTGGACGTGACCGGACGAGTTGACAGACACGACTGGACTCTCGAGGGGTTGGACCGTGAGTCGGTAGGGGGGTGGGCCACCTAACAAGACTCTTAAGTTGCGCTATTTCTTAGCCTAGGCGAGTGGCAACACGGTCGAACATCGAAATGGGATAGATATGCTATACGGGGTTGCAGTAGTCTGTAATGAGACTGTTGTAGTCTAGTGCTCTCCTGGATTTTTGATTTTTGGGTACATTTCCAAAGTAGGTATTGCTCCGAGTCCCGACAGATTCTTGTCTCCGACTGAGCCGAGTACTAGGTCACACTACAGAAAGGAGGCTAGATTTTTTTTGGATTTATCTGGATTTTGTGAGTGGATGGAGAACTTCTGCCTAGGAGAAGCCCCCGGGACAACAAAGCTAGCTGTTGAGAACATGATGGTGTTGTGACCGGAATGATAGTGCTTTTTTGAATGTGTGTCGATGTGGGTGGTTATGCCTCTGTTGAAAGGCTGCCTACGTATTCACGTGTAGTGAAATCAAACCATGCCGTAGTTTAGTGGATTGAAAGATATATTATGGTGCCTAGTCTAATAGGACTTTGTGTGTAACTAGCCATAACAATGGTGCAGGCTAGGTACATTCCCAATGATATCTTGATCAAAGGGCTAGAATGATTAGGATATTGATCCTGTGACTGTGAGCGTTCCCCGGGGTTGCCCCTAGAGGTGGTGTTAACTATTTGAGCATGTTCTATGCTGACCGCAAGTTGAGTTCCCGTGTTTGGGGTTGGTAACTGGTTTGGATGAGAAGAATTGGGATGGGATTTGACGAGTTTTGCTCTCGGGGATTTGACGAGTTCTGCTCTCGGGGATTTGACGAGTTTTGCTCTCGGGGATTTGACGAGTTTTGCTCTCGGGGATTTTAACGAGTTTTGCTCTCGGGATTGTGTATGATTAGGTAAGGGATTTGACGAGTATTGCTCTCGGGTCTTTGACGAGTTTTGATATCGGGTCTTTGTATGGTGATTGTGAATTTTGTTATGTAAAGGGGAACCCGAGTAAAATAATGGCTCGAACTTTGATCGGGATATGTTTGATGATGCGGGATCTGGTTTCCATGTCTGCCCTAATGGTTAGGGGTATCCTATGGAGCTTGAATCCTCAAAATTCCGGGCTGTCTTTAGCCTGGGTCTCGGGAAGGTCTTGAGGGTTGTAATGTGGGAAGGCTAAATGTGGTGTTAGTTGACCAGCTTGATTGTTGCTCCCCTATTTGATGGTATGAATATTGATCTTGAGTGGACCGTTGACCACGGTCATGAGCATTTGAATATTTTTTGTTGGTTGACCTCTTAGCCCTGGTCATGGGATCTTCATTTGTGTTGACCGTTCGGGTCATGGATGCTCTTTTTTATGATGGCCTGCTTTTTTGTTTTGGCCTTTTGCTTTTTTTTTCTTGGACTTTTGATTTTTTTTTTGTCCAGCTTTTTTTAAAAATTTTGCTTTTTTTTTTATGGCGAGACTAACACCTGAGGTAGGGATTGGTCGGTCTTATTGGAGGGGTGTTTATTGTGGGAAATGGGTTCGCCTCCCGTCTTTAACCCAAACTAGGAGACTACCTAGATTCGTCATTGGATTCGATACCGCTCCTGCTAAGTGTAGTTTTGTGGCTTCCTATGTCAGACATGGAACAGGTAAAGGAAAACACGGGTCTCGATTTCCTGCAGTCATTATAGATGTGCCTGTAATAGTCACGTGCATGTGCTCACAGTGTATGACGGTGTTCATCATGTTCTCGGAAACACATAAGGAAAGTATATATGAGCAATAGAAAAGCTGATTTTATTGAATTTTGAAAAAGATGACAGAATGCAAAGACTCTGACTCTGATTTGGAAATGAGGATGTAGGGTATCCTAGACTCGGACTCAGACTTAGACTCGAATCAAATCTGGACTTACGGATGCTCGGTTGTCAATTCAGCTTCTAAGGACTCAAACTGATGTCCAGCATAGCCTTCAGTAGAAGCTTCACCCAAATCTTCATTATGTCGAAGATCGTCTTCAATCCTAATGCCCATTTCGGTAAGCATCGTAAAGTTCGAAATGTCGGCGTACCTAAGATGGACGCGGTAGGAAGGTAGGAGGTTGTTGATGAACGCCTCCACTAGTGTCTTCTCGTTGGGCTTGTCTACCAACTTCACACTTTCGGCCCTCCATCTTTGAAGGTACATGGTGAAACCTTCTTTGGGCTCTTGGGCCATGACCTCCAGGGTGCGCATTGTGGTCTGGATCTCGGTATTATCAGCGTAATTCCGAGCGAACTCTGTTGCCACATCATCCCAAGTCTTGTTTTTCTTGGAATCGAGCCGGTAGTACCAGGCTTTTGGATGCTTCTCGAGGGAAGTAGCGAACAGGTGCTTAAACATAGTGGATTTTACCCCCTTGATAGCCATGAACTCCTTGAAAGCCCGAATGTGATGAACCGGGTCTTCAGTACCCTCAAACATCGGTATGCCCGTAAGGTTGAGGTTGGCGGGTAGCTCGTCATTCAGAGGCGAATAGGAACGAGCGTTTTCCGTATGGATCGAGTTATTTGTTGACAAATGGACCTGTTCTTCGAGTTTGCGAACGGCACGGACTAGTTCAGCTATGGGCCCAGTGGTTTCATTCCCGACCTTAGGAGTCCTTTGTTCCACGACACTCAAACGGGTGGCAATGGCGGTTTGGTCGGTCCTGATGGCTGTTAGTTGGGCCTCCATCTTAGCCAGTGAGGCGGTCAGTTGGTCCAAGGCTTCTTGCATTTTCTTGCGTCTGGTTACCGGTGGCCCGTCTGTAAGAATACAGTGTAATCAGAAGAGTTGCTTCGGAACTCAAGTACACCAAGGCATAGGAAATAGCGCGGGAGGAGAGACGACTCCAGTTTGACTCGGGTTAGACTCTCCTAAGACAAATGTGTAGGGTATGATCCTCGGAGTGGCCGTGATTAATTGCTCCGTCGGAGAATAGCCCCCAAGTGAGACTAAGGACTCAGATAGGACTCAGATGGTGTGGCATCTAAGTGGCTCGAAAGTGGGGTACGTGAGACACGTGTAAGACATGACCCTTAGAGCAACCGTGATTGACCGCTCTGATGAAGGGTAGCCCCCAAGTGGGATCGAAAATTTGGTTAAGACTCGAGTGTCGGACGAGTGGCCCTTAGACGTAAGGGTCACGAACCTTTTGTTATAGGGCTATGCCTTATAAAAGGTTGACTCGGAAAAGACTCCTAGACGAGTGACTTGTGAAAGGTGGGCCTCCTTTAGGATACAGCCGAGTGGGCTGGGCCCTGTTCGAAAGGAGGTCCACGTGAGACATTCCCCAGACTTTGGACTCGATTGTGAAGACGGGCCAACCCTTGTAGGAGTATATCCTACGTAGGTGGGCCTTGCCTTAGTCTAATAAGGCGGACTGGGATAGGGAGGAAACTCGTGATATAAGATCGACGGAGTTTCAACGCTAAAAGACCTTGACGACTTATGACACGACCCGACACTGCTAAATACGGGAAGTCCTAAGAAGAGGAAGGTTTCGAAATATGATTTTTTGAAAAGCCCGAAAAAAAATCGGGGAGAACCGGCCCTTTTTTCGAAAAACGGAAAAGGTGGGTCGGGCGACGGTTTTGAAAGTTCGAAAATATTTTTGTGTTTTGAAATGGGCATAATACCGGCTAAAAATAGGCTATTTTGAGTAAAATCGTGGATCCTAAATTCGGTATATGTCCCGGGTTTTGAAAATTGGATATTTTGAAAAGGATGCAATTTTTGAAAAAAATGACGGTTTTTGAAAAAGACTTGTAAATCAGGTAGCACGTAGTCATCGAAACAGTATAACGACGCCATGTATGCTCTAATTCTAAGTCTCGGTCAGTCTGTAAGGGTCTATACCAGTGTACACAGCCTATCGAGAATCGGGGCGGACTTCCTAAGTCGAGTTGAGCTTAGAACATGTCGTTAAACACATACGAATCGGCTAATGGACACCTTCGACATATCCAATTTGGACTACATCGATAGTATAGTGGGACGTCGGTCACCAGTACCGGCCCGGGAAAATATGGGGTTATGCATAAACCGTAAAACTAAAACGCGTATTGTACTAGTCAAACGATTTCTATTCGAGTCTCACCCTGAGGATGCCGATGGTCAGTAACACATCAGTTAATCCCCAGCGGAGTCGCCAAATTGTGGACATGACATAGGTCCACCCCGATGCGGCCACGCGCGGGTTTGGGGAGGTGAATGAATCTCCATATGAGATGGTCAAATTGAAATTTAAATCGAAGTTGGAGTCGCCACCGAATTTTATGGTTATTCGGAACCGTTCGAGCCCACTCTATGTCTTAGTGGGCCGTATACAAAATACGGCCCATTTCCGATGTCAGAGTTTATTGGGCTCGTCCCTTTGCAGTTCGATACCGATGTCGACTTGATCGGTTAATCGTATATTGAATGACTCTCGTTGCCAATGGTTTCGGACATCCGGAAACCACGGTTCTGAGTAAGGGGTGAGGGTACGTGTTGGGAAGTTCACCAAGAACACCCAACCCCGCCCGCACATTAGCGGCCTCTACTAGGATATCGAATGATTTTTTAATACGTGCGTTAGTAATACGATGAATGATATGCAAACATTGTTTTCCTAAACATGCGAGGGATTGAATGGGTTGCTAAGTCGGTTTAATGCATGAAAATTAACGTCAAAGTTGAATTTAGCATGTGAGGTTCGTTTTAGTATAATAAAACAAACGATGAGAAAGATATGAATTTGCTACAAAGGATAAACAAACGAGTTAGTATCGAATTGTGAATAAATAATATAGCAAAAATAATAAATGTACGAGATCGAGAAAATATTAGTCAAAATCTGAAAAATATCGTTAAAAGACGTTGTTTTGTATAAAAAAACGAAGTTCGAAAAATGATAAAAAGAAAGCGAAACGAGCCGCGTTTTCAGTCAGCCGCGCGGCTCGCCCGGGACGCATGCGACCCGCGTCCCGGTCTGTTTTCGAGACTGTTTTTTGAAAGTTCGATGCTTTTATTAAACCGCGTACGAATATTGCATAATTCGTACTCGACTTAATATTTTCGATATTCGTTATATTCGACAGCCGATTATGAAATCGATATCAAATACTCGGAATAGTTTTAGAAAAGATATAAATTTTTAGAAATCGTTTCGTAGAATAAATAAAAAGAATGAACGAAAAAGGCTAAAAAAGGGCGCGGGTTTCAGACTCGTACGCGAGTCGCCTGTGAGAGGCGCGACTCGCGTGCGGGCCTGTCCCAATTTCGCTCGTTGTTCGAAAATCGTTAATTTTGATAAATCGCGTACAAATATGAATTAATTTATACTCGATTCATGTTTTCGATATTCGTCGTACCCGATATTCGATTATGAAATCGATATCGAGTATTCGGAATGAATTTTAGAAAAGGGTTTTGTAAAAAAAAGAATTTGAACGAAAAAGATGTTAATTCTCTCCGCGTTTGAAATCGTTGTATTTTGTATAAAAAAGATGTAACGATTTTCTTAGCTTCGACGAGATTTAATATAATTCTTTTTGATACGATATTCAACTATAGAGTTGATATCATATTTTTTAAGAATGTTCGATGTATGAAAATAATTTTAGTAATATCGATATTAGAAAATAAAATAAAAAGCGACGAACGACCCGTAATAAAAAACGACGAGAAGGAGAAGAGAAGGAGAAGGAGAAATCGGGTTTGGTACACCCTCAACCTACATGCTTCTGTTTACTCGGATCGGGGCTCGTCGGGACGTGGCTTGGGCACAAGAGCGTCGAGTGGATGTCGGTGAGTTATGGTGGCTCGGTTAGGTGGGACGTGTGAAGGGTGTCGGGTGTCGGGCCGGTTTTCTTCGGGTTTGTAATATCGGTTTCTCGTTGCTAAGTTTTTATGCTTATGAGTGTATGGGAATTATTCGTCATCGTATCGAAAGTGTTGTATGCAAGGGGCTATTTATAGGGACTTCCCGACCTTGGCTAGGAGAGTTTGAACTACCGCTTAGGATAGGAAATACAGGA
This sequence comes from Agrostemma githago, assembly GCA_958450325.1. Lineage (NCBI taxonomy): Eukaryota > Viridiplantae > Streptophyta > Magnoliopsida > Caryophyllales > Caryophyllaceae > Agrostemma > Agrostemma githago. The sequence goes on along the minus strand of OY288258.1, from coordinate 53,730,141 downwards.
ATTTGAGAGGAATGAGGATTCCGCTTGCTTGTCGAGGAAGCAAAGGAATCCGGCTGGTATGTGCTGCTCGGCCGAGTATTTGCACTCGGTCGGGTGTTTGATTCGGTTTTCGGATAGAATTCCTACTTGAGATCGAATTCTATCCTTAAACGGATTTGTTTAATATTTTGTGAAACTGATTTTTCGTGGGATTGGAGTATGAATCAGCCGTGTGAGGTGTCACGGCTGACTCACGTGTCTCGAGAAAATCTTTGACCGGGTTTTGACTCGGTCGCTAAAAGACGGTTTTACTCCTGGTGTCGGAATCGACCCAAATTAGTCTTATTTGACTCGAAACGACCCACTGGGCCTGATTTTGAGGTTTGTTTTGTGAGATATGTACTCCGTAAAGAGCCCAAGCCAAATGCCAATGATTTTGAGCCCGTTTCTGAGTAATTAAAGCACGTTTGCGTCCGATCATCATCGGGTGTTTGTCGGAAACTGCTATAGACACCTGACAGTCAAAATGTGGGTGTCTACACCATTATACACGAAGTCACCAAGTGGAGCCAGTACTTATTGGAGAGGCCCTTTATAATCAAAACCGATCATCAGAGTTTAAAACATCTATTGAAACAAAGGATTTCCATCCAAACGCTGCATAAATGGCTAGCTAAATTGCTAGGTTATGATTATGTGATCGAAAATAAGAAGGGTAAGGAAAACAAGGTCGCGGATGCTCTTTCAAGAGTGCATAGCTCGGAATTATATCAGCTCTTGATTAATACCATCAGTACGGATCTCTACTCAAGGATCTAGAAAGATTGGCAGGAAGATACACAGTTAAGGGAATTCATTGAAGAGATAAAAGCTGATCCCAAATCTCATAAGCATTATACTTGGAGATTTGATCAGCTCAAGAGGAAGAGATGACTTGTGATTGGAGATAATGTAGACTTACAGCAGCAAATCATATCGTTGATGCACGACACTCCACAAGGGGGTCATTCAGGAATAGAAGCTACATACCAAAGGGTGAAACACAAATTCTACTGGAAGAAAATGAAGGATCATATCAGGGATTACATCAAAAGGTGTAATACTTACCAACAATGCAAATACGACAATGTTGCTTATCCGGGAAAACTTCAACCCCTCCCCATTCCTACTACAATTTGGACAGAGATCAGTATGGATTTCATAGACGGTCTTCCTCTTTCTATGAGAAACAATTCCATTTTGGTAGTAGTCGACAGATTAAGTAAATCAGGACACTTCATACCGTTGAAGCACCCTTATTCTGCTACAGAGGTCGCTCAAGCGTACTTAGATAATGTTTACAAATTACATGGTATGCTTGAGCAGATTGTGTCTGATCGAGATCCTACTCCCTCAAACCACTATGATTTACCCACTTATTATTTTAATCCCTCACATATGAATAAAAGTGGGTAAATCATTGTGGAGCGGAGGGAGTATTTGTTTTAGTAAATTCTGGCAGGAACTGTTTACCATTCAAGGGGTGACACTCAATCTGAGTTCAGCCTATCACCCACAGTCCGATGGACAGACCGATGTATTGAACAAGTGTTTGGAGACCTATTTGAGATGTTTTTGTCACGAGGAACCAAATGGTTGGTGCAAATGGTTACCCGTAGCTCAGTATTGGTACAACACCTCTTATCACACCTCTTTACAATGCTCTCCCTATGAGGTGTTATATGATCAACCTCCCCCTACACTTACCCTACCTTTCTGGGGAGAGCAAATTGGAGGCTGTGGAGAGAACACTACTGGAAAGAGAGGAAGCCCTACAAGTTATAAGATCCAACCTAGCCCGAGCTCAAAATCGAATGAAGCAACAGGCGGATAAGCATCGAAGTGAAAGGGAGTTTGAAGTCGGGGAATATGTGTTCCTCAAGTTGCAACCATACAGGCAAACTACTGTAGCTAGAAGGCCTAATCAGAAACTTTCTAAGAAGTACTATGGCCCTTACAAGATACTTGAGCGAATTGGTTCAGTCGCCTATAAGTTAGCCTTACCACCCAAAGCTAAAATCCACCATACTTTCCATGTGTCAATCCTAAAGAAATGCCATGGAGAGCCGCCTAACAATATCACCTTACCAGATACAGTAGCTCCACGAGAAGAACCGGAATTGATCATGGCTAGGAAACTGGTTAAACGAGGTCAGATTTCTGCAACTAAGGTCCCAGTCAAGTGGATTAATTCTCCCATTGAGGATGCCACTTGGGAATTTCTGTATGATTTACAACAGTCCTATCCGTCTTTTGATCCTTGGGGACAAGGATCCTTTCAAGGGAAGGTCATTGATACGGGTGATGCAATTACTACTGCTGGTAATGCTAATGCTACTGTCATAAACAACAACAACATCACATGCCACAGTAATGCTATTCTTCGCCAGCTAAGAGTGACTACTGAAGGTATTGCAAGGAAGGGAAGGTACAGAAGGACAGCACATGAGACTGCCAGCTCAGCATAACAATCATGAGACAATCATTTGAAGACCACAGTGACAGCATTAAAATCCAATGCTAAATAACGGCTACTCCAGTTGCATTAGATTCTGATCTCTTTTTGTAGTCAATACTTACCTAGTAATCTAGCTTGGCCTCCAAGGCAATTTTCATCTATTTAAGCATCAAAACATGCAGTTATGGGCATGAATGAAGTTTGTAATCTCTCCTATTCTCTTTAATTCTCATTGTTCGTTTTGGCGTCGAAATCAGGTGGTTTTCTATTTGTATCCACTGCATTTCCATGTTATTGTAAGCCTATCTATTCTAAGGAATTGAACAGCTTATTTGCTCTTTTTTATGTTAACAGAGTCGATTTTCGTTCCCGATATTACATCCCATTATACTCCCTCCATTCAAATCCAGAGGGTACGTTTCCCTTTTTGATACTATTCATAATTCAAGAGAATCGTTAATATTCACGACAATCTATGAGAGAAAGTATAGTCATGTGAGATCTTGTTTGATTCGTATTTATGAGTAGATTAAGAATATCGATTTTTTATAATTTTTGTTAATGTAAAACAAATCCAGAGGGTACGTTTCCCTTTTTGATACTATTCATAATTCAAGAGAATCGTTAATATTCACGACAATCTATGAGAGAAAGTATAGTCATGTGAGATCTTGTTTGATTCGTATTTATGAGTAGATTAAGAATATCGATTTTTTATAATTTTTGTTAATGTAAAACGAAAGATATTTATGATGTAAAACGTGTCTCGACAAGTGTGAAAAACCAAACGCACTATTTGGATTCGAACCGAGTAGTACAAGATATTTTAAGAAAAATTAAATAATACGGAGTAACCTATAAGTTTGGTCCGTCCAATCTAAACCGGGCTGGATAAAAAAAAAGGATGCGAATGGAATTGGATGGGAGGGAGCGGACCAAAATCTTGAAAAGTTGTTGGACCGGAATCTTTGGATGACATATCGGATCCGTTGTCAGTCCGCGGGGCGAGTAGCACGAACGTTGTAGAGACTAGAGAGTAGTAGTCCACTAGTCCGTAAGTTACAGGGAGTCAAAGAAGTGGTATAATCTTGACAGCGAGATTGTTACTAGCGTGAGAATGGAAGATACAGGAAGAGAAGGGCAGAAGAACTTGTGGAAAGCAGCAATCCCTCTTCTTGTTCATCTTCACGATTCTGAAATCACATCTCTTCCTCCTCCTAATCCTATTGTGGTTCGTCAATTGCCTTCCATCCTACATCTACTCGTATTCGTATGATTGATTGATTTTGAGTTGTTTCTTTGTAATATACTCATATGATATGATATGATATGATATGGTTGATTAGGGTTTCTGCTGACAAATTTTGACCTGTGATTGTTGTGTTGTCATGGCTGATCCCATTATTCATACTCCACATTTGCTGCTTCTCTGTCTTCTAACAATTCAATTCAAGTAGTCAAATTAAGTTCCCCATTCAGATAAACCGCTGACTGGAATTCTTCTGCTGATTCTTAGCTCTATCATTCCATCTGTTTACTTATGCAGATTCTTGCACCCCGCCTCGGTTATCTCCCACTAATTGCGCCCCAGCTAAAGTCTTGCTTCAGCAGCACACTTCCTCCCGGGGATGACACTGTTTGGTTTGACTACAAGGGGATTCCACTCAAATGGTATAATCTTTTGCTTCTTTTTCTAACATCATAACATCATTCTCATATATTTTGATTGCCGCAGCTCATTTTTCTGTGCTTATGCTAGCGTTCTACACAAATTCAAATTAACTTTGATTAGTGTCGGAATCTTGCACTTGCGTATAAACCTTAATCGTAGTAGTATACCTAAAAACAATGGACAAATAGTAGGGTCAGGCGTGTTAAAAAATTCTGTGTAAGATCAATATTTAACAAATAAAAAAACCCCATTCCTTTCCCCATCTCCATCTCCAGAAAGCGCAAGTCCATTACCGCCGCTTCCCCTGCTCTTTCTTCCATCAAGCACCAAAATCTTCTCCACGAACCATCATTCAATCTTCACTCCGCGGCCATAATCACCATCGTAGTTTTACCCCATCCCCAAAAGGGTTCACTGGATGTAATGGGATATGAGTGCCCTGGTAAAAGGATCAGTTGCATTGAAAAGTTGTCTCTTAAACACATATAAGTTCGCAATGAGGGATGTTAGGGAGGGTGGTTGTCCTCCTGAAAGGATGAGTTTTGCTGGCCAGAATCAGTGCTCCATATTATGGGGTGTAGGCTGGTGATGGTGGTGGGACAGAATTTTCAAATGTTTTCTTTTGATGTGAGTGAAAGGAATTTTGAATATTTGCAGAGCGAACAGTTAGGCGTGGGGCAAAGGGAAGGGGTAGCAAGTGGTCAGGGTTGAGAAAGCTGGTGATTGTGGGTTTCGAAGGTGTTGGAAAAGGTTGTCATGGAAAAGGACAGGGATAGGCGGTGTCGCCGTTTTCTTGGTGAGTTGGGTGGTGGCATCAGGGTTAGTGGTGCTGGCAGTGTGTGTGTGTGTGTGTGTGTGGAGGGTTTGGTTCTTAAGAAGTATGAGAAGAAGATGAGTGTTGTAGGGTGTTTACTTTAAGATGTGAAAATTAAAAGGGTCTTTTTGTATAAGACCATAAAGGGGCTTACCCTAGAACTTATACTCGTAATAGTGGATGAGTATGGATACTTATATCAACCTTAGATTGGTAGCAAGTTTGTTTATCTTGAGGGTGCATCCTTTGTTAGAAGATTGAAGATCTCTTGACGAGCCCACTTATCAGTACTCTCTTAAGTTGGAGTGTTATGCTACTTTGGACTGGTTGCAGTTTTCACAGATTTGCAGTCACTATATCTTTATCTTTTAGTGATGATAAGAAATGATTAGTGCGCAAGTCCTGAAGCTAATAAGCTGAATTCCCTGTGCCAGAGGATGTTAAAATCTCTAAATGATATTGCTTGCGTAATTCTCTAGGATGAGTAGTTTTGAACTGCATGTACAGATGGCAGTTTTGGTCTTCTTATCCTTTCCCCATGTAATGTTATGAATACCATATTAAAAGATACAGACCTGTGTTTATTATGGTTTCATTCTGCAATGCAGGTATATACCTACAGGGGTCCTCTTTGATCTTCTATGTGCAGAGCCTGAAAGTCCTTGGAAGCTAACTGTATGCCTTCTTTTATCTTGTAGCTAGATTCTTACCATGACAAGCAAATTGCATATGATATTGTTCCGTCTTAAAAATATGATAACAGTTGTAGAATTGCACATATATAATGCCTGGATAGTAGAGGCTTGGGATCTCATACAAGGGGATACCTACTTTCCTCTTGATGTTTTTCTTAGCCTAATTAGAAATGCCAAATTCTGCAGCCTAAACGCTGTTGCAGTGGTTGAATTAATTTAGATTCTATATAATATTTAAATGGTCGCTTAGTGGTATCTAGATGCTACTCACCGTCCAATCAAGAGGTTGAAGGCTGTAGGCAGATTACTCATCTCCTGATCTCTTTGATGGCAGGGTTATTATTTCATGCCCTGGATCTGGGGACAATGGAGTTTTCTAATTATGTCCTACAAAGCCAATTAGTGCCAAAAATAAGGTTAATGGTCTAGTCAAGAACATGTTAAAACTGTCGAACAGTGTACCATTGTGCTGAATGCCATTGTGCTGAATTTGATCATCGACCTTGAAGCTTAAAAGTTCAAATAAGGGGTCTATTTGCGCTGTGCTATACAGATAAGTAGTTTTCTCTTTCGCTTTGCATGATTTTTGAAAACTTTTTTCAGGTGCATTTTAGAGGATACCCAAGTGATAAACTGACACCATGTGAAGGGGAAGATGCTGTTAAGTGGAACTTCATCAATTCTCTCAAAGAGGTACATCAGCTATTAGAGTCACTTGCATCTTCTTTGCCGATTACTCTTATGCCGTGATTTCCAAATTTTCAGTACTGTATAGTTGGCAAACGTATTAACGACTAAATATGATTTGGGAGGGCAGATTTTTTCTGGTGTACTCCACGATTAACGACTCTTGTAAATAATTTGAAGAATAAAAAAACTACTAATCATTTCATGTAAATGATTGAGTATAAACTATATGGGGTACATTTATCTAAAATCATAAAGGTGCCGGAACCATTTAGTAAGTAGATTTTGGCTAGGATAAAAATAAATAATGTCATCATATTTTTATAAATGAAAGCGACTAATTATAAGCAATTGAACTCTCATTTATAATAAGTACTCTAGAAAACTGTTTATTTCAGTACATTGATCTCATTAATTAATGAGTATTAATTGGCCTCATTATATGTGCCAAGTGTTAATGAAAGGCTATAGAGAGCAAAAAAGTGGTGGGATTGAACCCACAAACTTAGCTACTATACAAGAACCTCTATGACCACATCATCAACCACTGGGCTGCATTAGCTCTACATTGAAGTTTTGTGGGGAAAATGATGATTTTAGATTCATAGGGGTGGGCAAGTGCCCACCCGCAGATCCGCCCCTGCCTAGAAGTCAGGTAGCATGTTGTGTGTGTGTGTACATGGTGGAAAATTTACTATACCTGTGGAGTACATGATAATACAAGGGCTCAAGGGGGAAGTGGTTCCTGCCATCCTTCTGTACATAGGTGACAAACCAACCTGTGACGACCATTGGTACCATAATAATATATTTTATGATTAGTACTCCCTCTAACTCTTTAAAATCGCCCCATTTTTCAAATTTCGTGATGGGGATTTTGAACAAATGGGGCTGTTTCAAAGAATAGGAGGGAGTACAATTTAAGCAAAGATGTGGAATAGTGGTTTCATGTAATCAAATGTTGTTTCTGTATGTTTATTGTTTCTTTTCATTTTGTTTCAGTTTTTTATTTTCTTAGAAGTTAGACTGCTATGCAGTGGCCTTTTTATTGATTGTATGACAACTATTAGTTCATGAGTTGACAGTGTCTGATTGCACATGCTTTTGCCAGGCTGCTTATATTATGAATGGGAATTGCAAAAGTATTATGAACATGTCTCAGTCAGATCAAGCAGCATTGTGGCATTCCGTTTTAGACGGTACAGATTCTTACTAATAGAATTAAGAAAAGAGTTTCGCTATTGATCCAATTGAATAGTTGACATTGTTTTTACTACATACATGGAATTCGTGTCAGACTGTCAGAGTTGACATAGTTGACACAATCAAATTGGGCCAATATAAATGTGGACCTGAACATGATCACTGTTCCGTGTTCACAAGCCCACAGAGGTCCAGGGGTCACTTATCGAGCTAAAAAAAAAGCCAAATATTTGGAATATTCCCAGTATGGTTCTCAATGTAGAATCATAGTGTCTGACACTTCAACGCCTTCGTCTTAATAGTGAACTAAAAAATTAAGGGAACATATATATGTAGTACTTCCTCTAGCCTTCTAATATCTTCCCACTTGATTATTTTATACCCTCTCAAATGAATATCTAATGGCTAGATAATGGATATTAAAAGGTTAGAGGAAGTATTTCTTTTGTATCTATACTCAGTAAGTCAGTATCACTGATTTTAGTAGAGTGTAATTTTTGTTTTCTTTTCACTTGTGTTATCGCTGTTCTATACTCATATTCTACCTTGTTGTATCAGGCAATTTGGAATGCTTCCTTAAGGTTACTTCAAAGCTAAAGCTAGGAGTTGCTGAAGACAAATACACATTTTACCCGTCATTCAGACCCCCGTCTGCTACTGGTAATATAGATAATGCAGACCTTTTCAAAGCAGGTGAATCTCATTACAATCATTTATTCACTTCATTCTGTATTCGTATTTTTACTACCTCCTCCGACTTTAAACTTTCACTGTCCTCTGTGATTGCCAGCATAGCCAATGCCACCAACAAGTTTGCTTCCACTGTGAAACTTGCTATAGTTAATTAATATTTGGCTCACCACTGACCCCCTCCACAGTTATATTAATCCGATTTGATCTTGGCGGTGAAACTATGTCGACATTGACAGATGTTTTCCCCCAATATAAATTGGGCTATTTGGCTACAGCTTTTAGAAATGCTTATATGAAAACTGTTGGGTTGATAAGTCAAACATGAATGTCAAATGGTCAAAGTTGGCATTGATTGATTCAGATGAGGACAATGTAGGGATGAAGCTAGCTGAATATAAGGAGTTTCCACCATGCTCTTGCCACTTTTATTTGATGTCTGTCTTTTGTAAACTTCAATCATATGCGAATATACATTATCAGAAAATGAGAGAGATACTTTATAAGTTTTTATCTCTGCCTTTTTGATTTCTTATTTTCTTATTTTCTGGTATATTAGGGACTTGGTATTTATTTATACTATGTGATAACCATGGAAACTGGGTGATATACAATCTCATTCAACCCCACTTGTAATGATGAACCTAAGATTTCCTTCCCAAATTTGTGAGTTCTTATCTGCTTGGATAATAGATAGTTACACAATACATATGTTTATAATTTCTGAGGTCCTTTATCCTGTGCTTTGTCTTATTTTCCTGCCAGTATTTTGTCACTCTCCGCCTTTTGCAGGCACTGACATTTTCATACTCAGTTATTTATTTTGTCTAATTATGACAGGCAAAATTCCTATTCGCTTGTACGTCAGGACTGTTTTGGATGTATTTGATGACTTGGAAAATGTGCCTGAGATCGACAGTTGGGAGAGTGTCTCTTGCGTGAACAGGCCCATTGAATTTGAAAAAGATGAAGGTAAGCTGAGTTTTATTTCAAAAGCTTGCATTAGATGCTCTGTGGACAATTGTCTATGTTACACTCTCAGAGAAGTGTTGGATAAGGGTGTCTGGTACACTGTCAAATACGGCTATTTTTTGAATTATTTTCATGTTTTTGGCTCAAAAGTGTCATATTATCATGTCTTAAGGAGTGTCACGTCGACACGTTACACAACCAAAAGGCAAATGTTGGAGTAACATGAACCATGCTCCACCCCGTTGTGACTTAACATGCTGACTATGATGTTTGCTGGCCACCCACCCCTTTGCTGGTTGTAATGAAACTACCCATTTGGTAAAAGGTATAAATAGAAGGTATCACGACTCACGACCATATTTAATACTCCCTTTATTTATAGGGTTTGTTCCCAGTTGACTTGAATTCATATATTGCCTTAATTTGGAAAATTTCAAAGATATAATTTTCTCTCACTAGGAGCGTCAAGGGGATGATAGGAGTGTGCCCCTTTAGACGAGAAATTCACTTTTTACTCTAGATATCGGGAAGACCAAAATATTTTGGGATGGACCAGCTGGACATTGAGGGGACAATATATGAGATGGAGGAACTACCATGCACTCATTTCAATTTGTTAGGTTAACCCCCCACCCCACCCCACCCCACCCCAACTCGTTGCTGCTCTTGCAACATAACAACTATCTGTCCGGCTCTATCCTCCACATCTCTTTTAATTTCACAAACCTGTCTCATAATGTACTCAGCTCATTGGCTCATTGCATAAACGCTAGTGATAATGAATCCTAACATTGCAGGGACATACATGACTCTAGGTGATGCTATGAAAACTCTCTTACCAGAGTACTTCAGCGATAGACCTAGAAACGATGAGGAAACAGCTAAAGATAAGGAGCCTAAAGAAAAGCAGTCTGAAGATCCTCCTATTGACACTGGAATTTCAGGAGAAGCGGTTGTTACTGATTCTTCAGAGTCTATTATACAAACATCATCTACAAATTTAAAAATAGGACTGATACGGATCCATCGCTGTGAGCCTCCCCTCAGTGCTCCTCTATCTTGGATAGTCAGCAATCTGATGTTCCCTGATCACTTCCTTCACATTTGTGTTTATTTGATCCATCAGAAATCCAGTTTCCGCCGTGTCATTGGTGGGCTTTTCGCTCCTTGACTTCTATCAACTTCGTGAACTGCATTCTTTATGTACATACATACATACATAGACACAATTAGATACAGTATGTAAAAATAGCTGAAATACTATTATGCCCCCATTAACCAATGTCTACGTATAACTGGATGATCCATTTTGCTCCCACGAGATTAATGAAATTGCTGATATTCTAGCAATCAGACAGCTGATTGGTTCGCGTTGTGCTGTTCATTTTATTATTCTGTCGTTCCTTTTTTTTAGTTAAATTTGCTTTTGTTTTTGTGAAACTCTTAAATACTTCTCTCCATGCACATCCATTCTTCACGTTTGTTTTTTTAGATATTTTTCACATTCTACTAAAAATATTTAAGTTTTACGCAGTACTCCGTTTGATTTTACACAATGTGTGACCAGAGACGTTAGAGTTTTAGAAAAATAAGAAGATTATACAACTACTTGTACATAACTCTATGTACAACTGATTTTATGATTTTGTGCTTTCTCACAAAGGTTTCGAGTTTTACTGTAATTTTTCTGAGCTTTAGTGTAAAGCTGTCGAGTTAAATCATATAAATGTTTAAGCTCGAAAACTTATAACCCAGCTCAGAATTTTATATAAGTTCGGTAAATATATACAAAAGTTCAATAGCTTTGCCTTGGTTATTGTACGTCTAGGTGTATAATCCTATTTTTCGTTTTAAAAAGTGTATTGGGATTTGTAACTCAAGACATTTGAATGTAATATTTTTATACTGAATTGCCCCAATTTTGATTAAATCCCCTAGCTTGGGTATATGTTAACTTTACCGAATCATATTTACCCAACTGCGAGCCGATCTTAAGCACATCAAAGCCGAGCTCGCTCAGCTCGACAATTTTACAAGCATGACTCTCCATTAATCATGATTTAGGATTCAAATCCCGTTAACATTAAGTCGTCCTTGTAGCTGGCTGGCTGGCTGGCTGGCTGGCTCTCCATGTACCTAAAAGACATGAGCAGTTAAGTTGTGTGGAACACTGCTTGACTTGACTGTCCCACAGAAAAAAAGTGAGAAGAAACAGATAAAAGCGAGAAGCTACATTTGGTTGTTAATCGGAGTAATGAAGTACTCGTATATAGTATCTGCCTACGTAGCTTTGATTGCTTTTAACATCCATCATCCAATAAGGCAATGTGAAGCCAATGAAATAAAAATCATTCTTTAGCACGCAGTCATTATTATTCATCAGACTTTATAATCGATCCTGTATAAATTGAAAGAAGATGCATGATATGGTTAGTTGAAGAGAACAATTCCACATGCCTAAGTTTTGCCTTTAATTCCCCTATCAACTCAACAAAGGACAAATCTCAAGTATGGGATCTATCTTGTTTTTTTTTTTTTGGATTTATTTACCTTACCTTTCATCACTTTAGCCTATGCCATGTCTCTTCTTAGAGAGAGTAGCTAGAAGAGCTTCAAGTAAAAGATTAGCTATATATCACTCATATAAAAATTACAAAGTAGTAGTAAGTGATAACTAGAATCATATTATCATATGTACATACTCCTATATGAGATTGTAGGAATAGTGCTCTAATTTAAAGGTGATAGATATTCCTATTCAAGAAATTCCGAATTGAAAAAACTAAATCACCTCCAACGAGATAATGAAATTTGTAGACGACGTTAGTCGAATATATATGAATCAGGATCGAATTGGTAAACATATAAGAGAAGACATATTAAGAAAGGAAAAACATGTCTAGATTAGTACAAACTATATAATATAATAGTAGTATAATAATTGCGTGATTACGAATGTATATATATTTGCAAATATACACAATAAAACTTTGAATTTTATTGATAGGACACTACTCCCTCCGCTCATTATTTATTGTCCCACTCACTTTTGCATGTAAAATAAGAAAGAAATATAAAATGATAAAAAAATGATGGTGGGGCAATGAAAATTGAATATAAAATGATAAAGAAATGAATGGTGGACCTTAAAGTGTAAATTCAATGAGATTTCTTGTAAATAAAGGATAGAAAAAAAAGGAGGGTATGGTAAAAGTGTAAGATATAAAAGGAAAGTGGAGAAGTGGGACAAAAAATAAAAACCTTCCAAATAAGGAAAGCAGGACAAAAAATAATGACCGGAGGGAGTACTATTTTAAATGTTTAAGTACAAATAACTCTTAGACTGTACTCCGTATTTAACATTAGTGCCAAATAACCTTATCGATCCAATTAATCTAAATTCTTCTTAATACATACTCTATTGATTGGTGTATTCATCATGTACACACATACAATGATACATTTGTAGGAGGGAGGGAGGTTGCTTTGGATATCTTTTCCTTTCTTTTTGTTTTTATGGATCCCAATTACTAGTACTAGTATTATTCTTCCCCCCCTTTCCTTCTCATTAACTTCATAAGTTGGACTATAAATATCATCAGAAATTCTCAACTTAAGCCTTCCCCCTCTTTCTCAGCTTTAATTTCCCCACTTCATTGTGTATGCATGCATGTGTTTGTGTGTAGTGTACCATTTAATTAAGTGTACGTACACCGACACTAGTACTAGTACTAGTTGATCTGAGAAGCTAAAAATTAAAGATATAGCTTAAGTACTGATCCGGATCGGAGTGTTAGGACGCACGCACGTACTTATATAAAATAATTAAATGGCACCGGTTGCATTGCCTCCGGGTTTTAGGTTCCACCCGACGGACGAGGAGTTGGTGGCATACTACCTGAAGAGGAAGATCAACGGCCACAAAATTGATTTGGAGATCATCCCTGAAATTGATCTCTACCAGTTTGAGCCTTGGGAGTTACCAAGTAATATACTCATACTCACTCCATTCTTCTTCCATCCTTAGCTTCTCACCTAAGCTACCTACCTACCTACAATAATTCTACTGCATGCATGCATGCATGCATGCTGCTCCGTATGTATATTACGCATTACGGGTGGATGATACGTGACCAATTTTTTATTCAAATGTGATAATTTAACATGATATGTTTTACATGCCGTAGGTGAAGTAAGCTTTATTATATTATTGATATTAATTTTAATCAATTGATAATGCATAAAGTTAAATAGCTAGGGTTAGTTGTATGCATAAATTAAATGTCTATGAATTATGAGGCTATATGATATGAAATGATATGATACGAATGATGAGAATTGTGATGCCATATGAATAATGGTATGAAACTTGTCTGGTGAATACATAATTTTGTACTCCCTAGCTAGTACATACTCATAGTATGTATTTACATTTGATATTGTGTACTATTAGCTAGCGAATCTTTCTACTACGAGGTACGAGTGAAAATAACAAGCATTTTGTTGCAATAATATTTTAGCATACGATCCATGCATGGTTGTAATAATAATAATAATAATAATAATAATAATAATAATAATAATAATAATAATAATAATAATAATAATAATAATAATAATAATAATAAACATTTGCGCATATATATAATACGATGCATGATTAAAAACATTGGGTCGATAATTAGGCGCTTCAAATATAGGCATTGTAAATCATCAAAATGAAAGTAGTACCCTGCAATATAATATTGTAAAATCGTCTTATAAAATATTTGATATAATACGGAGGAGTATAATATAAATGATTTAAAGAAATTGATGAGTCTGGTAATTAATCATTGTGGATCCTGTGCAAATTAAAGGGAGATTATAATCCAGCTTTTTAGTTACTACTAGTATGTAGTTAGTTGTTGAATATGCTTTGCTTCCTTGACTAAGCTTCCTTCTTAATGCTTCCATTTATATATCTTACTTTACTCTCACTCAACCTCTATGCATGCATGTCTTCTCCATATATTTTGATGATGATGCATGAAACTATATATTACGCACCTACGCCCTAATTTAAACGGTCGTCGAAATTCAACCGCATTTAATTTATTCAATCATCATTCATGCATGTATGTATGTATGTACGTGCGAAGATGATATTATTAATTCTAACTGACCACTTCTACAGCCTATTGATAGCTTTAATTTGGTTAAAACAAATATTGTTCCGTATAAAAAAAAACGACATTAAATAATCCTGGAAAGTGGAAACTTGAATTGACGTTTGTTTTGGTAATTTATCTTAGCTAATTAAATTGTGTATTATTTACTCATAATCAAGAATTCAAGATTCTAGGACAGCATTGCATGTAAAAAAGAACGAAACTACTGCTATACTCGTAGCTATTATTAAGCCGCTAACAAAGAGAAACGCATATGCAGGCAAATCACTATTGCCAAGCAATGATTTGGAATGGTATTATTTTAGTCCAAGGGATCGAAAGTACCCAAACGGATCAAGGACAAACAGAGCAACAAAGGCCGGGTATTGGAAGTCGACTGGAAAAGATCGAAAGGTGAGCTCTGAGATGAGGGAAGTTGGAATGAAGAAGACCTTGGTTTACTACCAGGGTCGAGCTCCCAATGGTCATCGCACTGACTGGGTCATGCATGAGTATCGCCTTGATCAAGCCCAATGTCAACTTAATTCTCGTTTCGAGGTATGCATTGTATTAACCTCCTACTATCACATACCATACGTACGGATCCATATATATGTTCTTATTTTCTGTGTGTTCGTCCATATATAATGTAGGAGGCGTATGCACTATGTCGAGTAATAAAGAAAAGTCCATCCACCATCTCCAAAATAACATCATCATCATCATCTCCTGATGTTTCAAATGAAAATTCATTAACAAACATGATGAATATAAGTACTGATCAAATGTCAAGTGAGCATGATCAGTCATCAAGCATCGAGATATACTCATCAGAGGGGCATGAAGGAAGATGTGACGATGTCGACCACAGTAGCTTCGATTTCTCAATCCCTATTATCGAAACATGTTCACCTACTACTTGTACTCAAGGCGCCGGTTTCTCTTCTTCATCGTCATCACTTTTTGAGGTTGTTGCAGATGGACAGTGGATGCAGTACTTGAATGAAGAAGAGCTCTGCTAGTGCTAATTCTATATATATATATATCTTCTTCATACACAGTGCTCATGCATACTGGATAAGCCAGCAAGTATGAAGCTTTTCTTACGTTTATTTGTTTGTATTCACTCGTGTCCGGTAAAGGTTTTGGATATGAAGAATTGTATCGCGTGTTAATTGAGACGATATTGAACATATGTACCTACTATCGATCTAGTACCCAACCATGTCGAAACTAGCTGGTCCTTGTACACGTGCATTGCATGGGTTTATGATTTTTTTTTTGAGTAAATCACGAATAACCCTTTTTATGTTGTATTTTTTTCGAAATTATCTCAAAAAAGTTTTTCGCAAAATTTTACCCCTTAAACTTCACCAAAAATTAGATTTTGTCTCCAACGCCCCTTTCTCTTATTTCCGGCGACTTCAGCGTGATTTCTTCCGATTTTCCCCTTCCCCCTATTAACATCCTCTCTCCTCTTCTTCCCTCATTCAATAATTCATACTTACTCATTCAACCCTAAAAAACCCCAAATCCCCAAAAAAATCCCCAAAATCTTACCCCTAACGAAGAACCCTAACGAAGACGACGAAGAATTTACCCATATTCGATCCAATTCGTCAGGTAATTACGCTTCATTTTCATAATTATTTCCAATTCCGCTTTATAATTAGGTTTACTCATTCAAAATTGAAATTTATGGGTTTAGACTCGCAAACAGTTGCGGTGATGGCGATAGAGAGAAGAAATGAAAGATAGTGAAGTTATCAGTTTCACTTTTGAGACGGGAAATCGAAGAGGATTTCTTGGCTATGGCGGGGGTTCGACCCGCCTTACGACCTAAGAAACGGGTCAAATCGGTTCAGAAGCAAATCGGCACAAGTAATTTCATCTTTTCACTCTTGAAATTGAGTTTAATTTGATGATTAATTACTGTTTACATTGAGTTAATTGTTTACGTTTTCGATTCACATACAGGCGATAGATGTCTCCTGGGTTTTGGTTGACGGAAATCATCGTCGCTACTCGTCATAGTCAACGACTCACCGACTTCTAGCGTCAGAAGCACCGTTGTAGCTGGAAGCTGGTCCAAATCAGAGAAACCCGGAATAAAACCATAAGTTGCGAAGAGAAATTGAAATAAGTGAGTCGATTTGAGTCGAGTTAGGGTTAGGGTTCTTAGTTTTTGGGATTTTTTTCTGAGTTTTTGGGTTTTTTTTTGGAGATTTTGGGTCGCCGGAAATAAGAGAGAAGAGGGGTTGGGGGCAAAATCTGATTTTTGGTGAAGTTTAAGGGGATAAAATTTCGCAAAAAATTTTTTTGGGGTAATTTTGAAAAAACGCAACATAAAATGAGGTTATTAGTGATTTACTCTTTTTTTTTCTTTTCTTTTGCATTCTTGCTATACTTATTTTTTTTCCGCAATTTGCTATCCGGTAACCCGACACACATGAAATAAGGTCTTGTTTGGCAAACAACAATAGCGGATTTGTAATATACTACAAGGAAACATGAATACATGATACGGCCGACTGAATATGAAGACGGCCCAAGTAGTCGTCCACATGGCGGCGACCCAAAAAAAAAACACTGACAACTGAAAACGGTCTCCATATTGGCGACAGTAGGCAACAATTTTTTTTAAAGGCAGTTGACCGCCATCGGTCGCCAATGACATCACTTGCGACCGCCTATTGCAACCGTTGTTGGTCGCCCGATGTGTCGATATTTTTTCACAGACGCACCTCCTTTCTCCTTACTTAATTCATTACATTCGCTTTCTTCCCCAAACCCCCCTATACCACGAAAATCCCCAACAAAATCAAAGTTTCATTGCCCAAAACTTATCGGAATCGTCAAAAATTATCGCTGAAAACCATCAAGAAGCAACGTATTCTTGTCGATTATCTTCTCTATTCCTGTAACTTTAATCAATTTAAGGTTATTGTTGTCCCTTTTAATTTGTCTTATCTAGTTTTTTTTTGTTATTAATTGTTGGTTTTAAATTGATTTGTGTAGTTAATGGTTACTGTTAAGTTGGTGTAGATATGTGTTATTAATTTTTTTTTTGGTATAGAATATTTACAGATTTCCTCTTCTTTTAATGATTTGTGCAGTAGTTACAGTTAAATTTGATTTTGTGACAGGTTCAGAAGAAAAAAAATGAGTACAAACAACAATGAATCAACTTTTTTTCGGTTCTCACCATCTCCTAACCTTGATTCAACTTCTACACCTTTAATCCATCCCCACCATTTTCAACTTCTCCTTCACCTAACTTGAGTCCACCATGTCACTTTAAACCTTCACCTCCAATTGTTTATCACCTTGTGGACGTCCAGCCGCACCGCCCGGCGGCGCCCCGCGCGTGCCCGCACGGGACCGACCCGATTTTTCAACGTGTGGCGGCGGCCACCCACGCGGCCCCCTCTCTGTCGGGGGCCGGTCCGATCTCGCGAACGGGGCGATGTTTCGGACCTCGATTCGGTTGACGATCCGGACTTGTACTAGACGGATGCAGGCACCCGTGTTTCCGTTTGGGAATCGATCGAGTCGTGGTTGTAAATGTTTAAAGGCCGATTTATTTGGTAAGGCGACCTTCTTAGTGAACTGAATTCATTGCCAATTTGAGGAGTCGCCACCGAGTCAATTATGGGGACTCGAAAGTCGTTCAAGTCAACTTTGATCCCTTGCCGGCTCACAGTTGAGTGGCACGGGACCTAAAGATAAAGACTTGTACCCTTAAGCACTCCATGCCTGGAATGACTCTCATTGCTAATGGTTTCAGACATCCGGAAACCGTCGATTCTGAGTAAGGGGTGAGGGTACGTATTGGGAAGCCAACATCCGATAGATGTCAACACCCAATCCCGCCCGCACTATAGCGGCCTCTACTAATCAATCGGTGGGCTGATAACCTAGTTCTTTTGTTGTGGTGGAAATACTGTAACATCCATTGTTTTCACCCTATATTTTTTGCTATGTCGGTTGTTTAAAGACAAGTAAGTTTTTTCGTCAAAGTAGTTGTGTTTAGATTCTTTGCATGCGATTTCACGTGACAAGCAGGCCATGAAAAGATGCACGTTGGAGAGTAGAGAGTACTAGTATTATACGTATTAGCAAATCAGTTTTAACGCAATAATACGGATATTAGTCATTCTCGTGGTATACCTTACCTGGTATTCTGCTTAAGATGCGTTAGTTCGGTATTAATAGGGATGCCTCGAACCTAATAAGGCGAGCACCCGGACTAATACGGAACCCGACCATCGCTTTGTTCAATTTTAGTTGTTTTACGTTTTGAATTCCGTGTTAGGTGATTTAGCATGCGATTATTAGGTCATAAAAGCAATAAATCATACGAAAAACTGTAAATGCGAATGTAAGTAAATCACATTGTGACGAGTTGCACCCTCGGAGTATACACTAAACGGTACACGATACATAGATAGTTTGACAACTGATCTCGGAATTATTCGGGTCTATTTAGTGTGTTTTAGTGTTTGCGGTTGAAGTTGAGACGTTACGTATTTTTAGTAGGTGTTTGTGGACCTAGCGTCCACATCTAGTGTTGTCGTAGTGCATAATAATAGAAAGTACGAATATGGAAAGTTTTCTTTAGATGGCAACCTAGTGACGACTCGACTTTAATAGGCGGATCCTCCTAGCTTGACCAGTGACTCTGGCAGAGCTCCGTTACCGTTGACCCTTCCTGCGGCTACTTCGGCAGAGCTTCGTTACTAATGGCCGATTCTGCAACTAATCCGGCACAGCTTCGCTACTAGTTTTGAGCTAGTCGAACACATGCACCTTGGTATCGAGTGGGGTGCTCGAAAGTGAGGAGTAGCGTCGATGTCGCTTTTTTATCAGAACTACGATCGAGTGGATCGTTTGCCTCGGGTGTCGGAGTGCGAGCCCTTAGCGAGAGATTAGAGGGAGAAGAGAAGATGAGATGTTGTGTGTCGAATGAATGAGGTGAAGGGGGGTATTTGTAGGTGTTTTCGGCCCTCGTCGCCCACATGAACGCTTGATCTGAGGCACACCGAGACTCAGGCGCCTGGGCCTAGGTGCGGGGAGACTAAGATGCGTGAGGTGGGGCGGTTGGAGTTTTGAAGATACAATTTTGATACTTTCCAAAACCGTGGGACGAGTGTATGATTCATATCTTAGGGCTTAAGGCTTCCGGTGTTTACCCTAGCGCCGTGAAGTTGGTGGGCCTCGGGTGTGCATCCTGAGGTTCACTTGGCGCGGTGTTGACTCGGCTCGAGTTTTGGGACCGACTCGGGGTCCCAGTGTCAGAATTGACTATAATTAGTGTCTAAGCGACCGTAACGACACGACTAAGGCTGCCATCATGTTAGTTTAATTTTCCCGAGTAATCTATTTGATCCGTTCTATAGAAAAACTACCTGAAACATCGCGAACTCGTGTCGCGTTGCAGTCCTATCGTCATTAGGTGTTTGTTGGGCACTTCTGTAGCCACCAGGTCCAAATCTAGGTGTCTACAGAAGCCCCCACTTTGACTGAGGCTTGGATAAGGCGAAAGTCAAAGTGTAGCCGCCAAGGTCAATCAAAGATTACGACCTGGTGGCTGTCCGATCGGGTCGTTTTAAGTCCATTAGACTGCGTGTTGAGGCTCGCCAGCCAAGGCTTAGAAGTCATACCTGACGTCTTCGCTTGCGGTTGCTTGCTTGGGCCCGGGCCGTTGCTGGTCATCTCGTTCTTGATTGTTTATGCACGCGCTTTGTCTTCTTCAGTTTATTTTAAGGTTTTGTTCAATTTTAAGTGTTTTCGTGCGTGTAGGTGACGCGTTAAGCGTGGGTGTAAGGAATGTTCGTATGTGTTGGCTTCCATTTTGAACAAACATTTTTGGGATGCTTGTGAACCCTTGATGTAATAAAACATTTGAGGACGTCAGTCTCCACTCGAGCGGCTTTCTTTGGGATGCTTGTGACCCCTTGGGCAAAATAAGGCTAAACAGAAATGTTCGAGGGCGTCAGTCTCCACTCGGGTAGCTATCTTTGGGGATGCTTTGACCCCTAGGACAAAATAAACCAAAATAAACTGCTCAAGGGCGTCAGTCTCCACTCGAGCAGTTGTCTTCGGGGATGCTCTGACCCCTAGGACTACTCGAGGGCATCAGTCTCCACTCGAGCAGCTGTCTTCAGGGATGCTCTGACCCCTAGGAAAAAATTGTTGTTGTAAACTACTCGAGGGCGTCAGTCTCCACTCGAGCAACTATCTTCGGGGATGCTCTGACCCCTAGGACAAAATAAACCATAATAAACTATTCGAGGGCGTCCGTCTCCACTTGGGTAGCTGTCTTTGGGGATGCTCTGACCCGTAGGACAAAATTGTTGTTGTTGTGCCTCCGGGATACTAACGTCCCTTGGGCAAAATTGCTGTTGTTGTGCCTCCGGGATACTAACATTCCTCGGGCAAAATTGTTGTTGTTGTGCCTCCGGGATACTAACGTCTCTCGGGCAAAACTGTTGTTGCTGTGCCTCGGGGATACTAACGTCCCTCGGGCAAAATTGCTATTGCTGTGCCTCCGGGATACTAACGTCCCTCGGGCAAAATTGTTGTTGATTTGCCTCCGGGATACTAACGTCCCTTGGGCAAAATTGCTGTGCCTCCGGGATACTAACGTCCCTCGGGCAAAATTGCTGTTGCTTGCCTCCGAGATACTAACGTCCCTCGGGCAAAATTGCTGTTGCTGTGCCTCCGGCATACTAACGTCCCTCGAGCAAAATTGCCGTTGCTGTGCCTCCGGGATACTAACGTCCCATGGGCAAAATTGTTGTGCCTCCGGGATACTAACGTCCCTCGGGCAAAATTGCTGTTTGTTTATTTGTTTTAGTTAAATTTTGTTTTGCAGGTTTGTCTTATCTTGTTCGGGTTTGTTCTTGCTTTTGTTTCGGTTTGTTTATGCATTTGAGTCTTGTTCAGAGTTCATTTAGATTAGTTCGAGTTGCTTTATTATGCGTTCGAGTGCAGCGTTTATGTTAGGTGCGGCTCTTATGCTTGTTTCATTATCGAGAGTGCGTTATCGATGTTGATTAGTAATTGCTCCGTTATTGTTATTTTGCTTGTCTTAAAGGTGCGTGTTTTTATGTGTATCGAGCTTCGAGCCTTGTTTGTTTTGCTTTAGTCTGTACCGGGCCGTTTAGACGCGCATCCGTCTGCGCCCTAAAATTCAGGCGCTTAGCCCCCCAGCGTGCTAGGACTCAGGCGCGTCACTTGGGGTAACAACCCGGATTTTCGGTGACTTAAATTAATAGATAATGCGGAAAGTTATCTAAGTTATTTAATTAAAATTATATCAGAGTGTAAATAAATCCGGATCGCTACGGATCCCTACAACAAACGACTATTAATTACATAGTCTTGATTCACTTAGTACTGAATATAAATTGTATTTATACAAACATATTATTAAATCTCTCTCGCTCGATTCCCCAATGTCTTAGACCTGCAAAAAATAAAATAAAACAGTGGACGTTGAGCGGGACAGCAACCAAGCCGTTCATCTAACATCACCTCGAACACATAAGACAATCATGTGAATAACAAATAATATGCTTACAAAAATATTAAAGGATAACATGTAACAGATAGTTTCCTTTATTCCAATCAACCAACATGTGAGGTGATGAAAACGATAAAGTTTAAAAGATGGGACATTGGCATCCATTTGATTTTAAAATCATTTTTTTCACGTAAACAAAGAATAAACACACGAGTCATGGCTCCTAGTATCACCGCTACATCCTATTGGCTTGCATCTCACCAATAGAAATAACCGTGTTACCGACTTGTAGACCGAACCGATCTTATGAGGTTTACATCTCACCCATAAGGCTCAATTGGGCCCGAACTTCTATTATCGTCGTTATCGTAACTTTAATATATTTCCAGATTCGTTACTCAGGATATAAATAAAATACAATAAGTCATTATATAGTATTTTATATATAATTAGGAAATCGAGTTAAAACTATAAATTTTAGAAAAGAGATGTTTTAAGAAAAACGATATCAAAATTAATTGAGTCAACGAGTTTTATAAATGAAATGAGATTTACAAGGATTTCAAATTATTCTTAACAAATAGCTTTTATTAATAAGTATTACGGATTTTACTAAAAATAGTCAATTGTAAACAAATAATAAATTATTAGTGAAAATAATCTCGATTAAAAATATATTTAAAGCAAAATCGACTATTTTCTCATTTATTAGTATAAATCGTAAAAAAAATTAATTTATTAAACAAGTATAAAAATCTCGATTATAACGTAAAAATACGATTTTGAGTTAAAATTATAATTTAACGGAATATGAAGAAAATATGAAATCGTTACTATTTAGTTACTAGTGTCACGATAACCAACAAAATATTATAAACGATCACAAATAATAAAATTACTAACGATTTATAAAACGATATCAAAAGTCGTAAAATATTTATAAGGCACAATTTAAAATAATATTTTTAGCAAATAATAAATAGCTAAAATTAGAAAATCAAAGTTAAAATATTTACTACATACTACTACTCAAACATATGATATAAAATCGAGTAACGTCCTAAAGTTACCTTAAGTCGACATCCAAAACGAACTCGTACTCATCCTTCTTGATCAATCCAAGCTTCAAATTAGTAGAAATGTCGTCTTTAAGCTCCAAGTAGAAGAACCGCTAGACATCGCGACAATAGAGAAGACAAAATAAAACAATGAGACAAGGGTAATCGACACAAGACTGAAAAAAAAGATCAGAAGATGGATATAAAATGAGTTGGAGGAAAGAATAGGTTTCGAAGTCGAGCAGAAAACGACAAGATTCTGACACAGCAACATCGACAACGAATAGAAGGAGGACAATGAGCAGAATACAAATTGACCCGAAAAGTAACAGCAGTAATCGAGTCCCAAACGGAACGAACTGAACATAAAACGCGAGACGTTAAGAGTAGTAATCAACGAAACGGCAGCAACCCAATATATAGAACGAAGAAGAAGAAGAAGAAGGGGAAGAGGACAGACGAGAAGAAACGATGAACTACAACAACAGGCGGTTAGCAACAATAACGAATCAACAGCACAACAGTAGCGATAGACAACAGCAGCAGCAACATATACAGCGATACTTTGACAAAGATTGTATCAACAGCACACAAACAGCCCACACAAGTAAGAAGAGGGAGAATAAGAAGAATGGGCATCGAACAGCAGCAGTAACACCACAGAAGCAGCCACAACGATAGTAACGGACTGACAACAGTACACGACGGAAAGAGACAAGGTAATAAACCACGGCCAACAGCCGCGTCTCAAAACCAAGATCGATAAAACGACAGGGAAACAAAAATAACGAGGTGAGACAGAGGAAGAAAAATGATAGGAAAATAATTAGAACAACGACAACAAGATTCAAGAAGCATTAAAAACGTGATGAAGAAAAGCAAACCAACAGTAGGAGCGCATCACAGCAGCAGTATAACGACAAGAGCAGCAGCAACAACACCTAAAAACGACATTGATGCAGAGGGGAAAAAGAAAGAAGAAGAAGAAAACAGAGAGGCTACCTCATGCTGAAAATAGAGACAAAACGGAGGGAAGACTAGGTTCGACACAGCAGGTACGCAGCAGCGAAGCACAGCAGCGGCAACAGCGCGCACAAGTAATAAAATGTAGCAGATGCGCAAGACAAATCGATCGGGAAGATTGAAGGTAAAGAGGAAGAAAAGGATGAGGGAATACGTGATGGAGGAAGACCAAAAGAAAGGGGGAAGAACGCGAGAACAAATAAGAAATGGGGAGATGAACACGTAAAAAAAAGGAAGACAAGAGGATTATGGAGGGAAGCATGAAGCGGTGGAGTTAAGGGAAAAAGAGGAGTGAATGTGCCAGTAAAGGGAGGTGTATGATTAATAATAAAGTGAGATTGAATACAATTCACGAAATTCCGAGACAAGAATAAGTTGTATAAGGATTGATTAATTGAATCGGGTAGGAGCCTAATTCCGTAATGATAAGTTGACTGACCCACGTATCGAATTAAAAACGAGTTAATAAAAATTAATAAATAATCGGACCGACAAATAAGATGAGGAAATAAGTTACTCGAGACGAAAACAAAGCTGATAGACATAAATAATTAGACGATGAAATAAAATTTCCCGATAAATAATAAATTTTCGATGAAGTGAATTGAATTGACTTTTTTCGAGGAAAGGTAATAGATGTTTTGACGAAATTCCAAATAAATGAACTTCGAGCCGAAAATAGAAATTCGAACTTAAATATAAATAAATAAAAAGGATTTAGAATTTAAATCGTCGAAATAGACTTTCGATAAGAATTAAATTAAATGTATAAAATAAATCGAAATAGAAATAAAAATATGTTTTAAATATAAGAAGAGTTTTCGAGAGACATAGAATTTTAGGAGTTTGAAACAATTAAACGATAAATTCGTTTTATAATAATTTTAAGAATTACGAGTTAAACCGTAAATAAAATAAAAATACAAATATAACTTTAAATTAATTTAATTTATGAAATCAGGGGTGTTACAGGTTGGACTATGACTCGGTAGGGGGTGGGCCACCTAAGATGACAAGACTCTTAAGTTGCGCTATGTCATAACCTAGGCGAGTGGCAACACGGTCAAACATCGAAATGGGATAGATGTGTTATAGTCTATAATGAGACTGTTTCTGCAGGACTCAGCAGTAGCAGTGTTGTAAACTAGTGCTCTTTTGAATTTTTGGTTTTGGGATACATTCCCAAAGTGGGTGTTGCTTCGAGTCACTGACAGATTCTTGTCTTCGACTGAGCCAAGTAATAGGACACACTATAGAAAGGAGGCTAGTTTTTGAAAGTCATTTGGATTATGTGGGTGGATGGAGAGCTTCTGTCTAATAGAAGCCCCCAGATGACAAGGCAAACTGTTGAGAACATGACAGTGTCGTGATAGGAATGATGGTGCTTTCTAAATTTGTGTCAAAGTTGGTGGTTGTGCCCTTGTTGAAGGGCTGCCTATGTATTCACGTGTAGTTAAATCAAACCAAGCCGTAGTTCAGTGGATTGGACGATATGTTATGGTGCCTAGTTTATTAGGGCTTTGTGTTTAACTAGCCATATTGACGATGTAGGCTAGGTGCATTCCCAGTGATGTCTTGATCAAAGGGTTGGAACAGTAAGGATGTTGATCCCGCGACCGTGAGCGTTCTCCGGGGTAGCCCCCAGAAGTGGTTTGAACTATTTGGGCATGTTCTATGCCGACCGCAGGTTGAGTTCCCATGTTTGGAGCTGGTAACTGGTTTGGATGTTTTTGGAAATGTGGTGCTAGGTAGTAAGTGGCTTTGATGATTTGAAATCTGGAGCTCGATTTTGTGGATCTAAGGCTTCGAGGGTAAGGTATTTTAATGTGGTAGGAAAGGAGGAAATCGAGTAAAAATGACTCGAACTTCGATTGGGGTAGGTTTGATAATGCGGGATCTAATTTCCATGTCTGGCCCTAATGGTTATGGGTATCCTATGGAGCTTGAATCCTCAAAATTTTGGGCTGTCTCTTAGCCTAGGTCTCGAGAAGGTCTTGAGGGTTGTACTGTGGGGAGGCTAGATGTGGTGTTAGTTGACCAGCCTAATTGTCACCCTTCTATTTGATAGTATAGGTATTGATAATTTTTGAATTGACCGTACCCCGGTCATGAGACTTTCACTTGAGTTGACTGCTGACCATGGTCATGGGTTTTTGAATTTTTTTTTTGGTTGACCTCTTAGCCCCGGTCATAGAATTCTTCATTTCGAGTTGACCGTGCCCCAGTCAAGGGATTGACCGTACTTTGGTTGAGGGAATGATCGTACCTGGTCGAGGGATGTTGAGAGTTCTTTTTTATCATAGCCAACTCTTTTATTTTGGCCTTTTGCTTTTTCCTTGGACTTTTGATTTTTTTTTTTGTCCAGCTTTTTTTTTCTTTTCTTTTTTTTTTCCGGCTATCCTCCCCTATGGTGTTGTGGGTGGATTTGGGGTTCGGCCCATCGGTTGAATTAGGCTTGTAGAGCTAAACCTTTGTAAGGTGTAAGCCTAGTTGGTGTTTATGTGAGTGCAACTCGCGATGGAGTACTCTACGGTAAGCATGATGGTTTGGATCTCGGGATTGTCAGCATAATTCCGAGCAAGTTTGGTGGAAACATCGTTCCAAGTTGGGTATTTTTGGCATCACGTCTATAGAGTCACGATGTTTCTTTTTTTCTTCTGGTCAGACTAATGCCTAAGGTGGGGATTGGTCAGTCTTATTGGAGGGATGTTTATTGTGGGAAATGGGCTTGCCTCCCTTCTTGAACCCAAACTAGGAGGCTACCTAGATTTGTCATAGGATTCGATACCGCTCCTGCTAGGGGTAGTTATGTGGCTTTCTATACCAGACATGGAACAGGTAAAGGAAAACACGGGTCTCGATTTCCTGCAGTCATTATAGATGCGCCTATAATAGTCACGTGCATGTGCTCACAGTGTATGATGGTGTTTATCATGTTCTCGGAAAAACTTAAGGAAAGCATATATGAGAGATAGAAAAGCTGATTTTATTGAATTGGAGAAAAATAGAGAATGCAACTAACTCTAACTCTGACTCTGACTTGGAAATGAGGATGTAAGGTACCTAGACTCGGACTAAGACTTAGACTCGAATCAAATCCGGACTTTGGATGCTCGGTTGGTTGTTTCTTTTTTGGTAAGGTTTTTGATTGGAGAGAACGACAGGTGGCGCGACTCGCCTAAACTCGGCTTTGCGCATATGCAAGAGAGGGAGTCAAACTAGACACGACCTGGGATGACGGGATGACAAAGTCTCTTGGACCTGGATACTCGAACGTAGACCCAAATAAGGTAACGACCCTGGCTTGGAATCGACCATGAGACTCAGATTGCATCAGGGTGAGTCCGAAAATGGGGTGACCATGTTTGACCGCGTTGCGTGCTCGGACCAACCATGGTGACCTAAACCTTGAGGAGACTCGAGTGTTCGTAGCATATGTACGACTTGAAGAAGGCATCATAAGGATGCCGGTGTAGGATGAACGTAAGGTACCCATGAAGTGACCGTGGTCGACTGCTCGGGTGGAGGATAGCCCCCGGTTGAGACTAAAGACTCTGATAGGACTCAGATGGTGTGACATCTAAGTGACTCGACGGTGGCGCACGTGAAACAATGCATGTAGGACATGACCCTTAGAGCAACCGTGATTGATCGCTCTGCTGAAGGGTAGCCCCCGAGTGGGATTGAAGACTTTGTTAAGACTCGAGTCTTTTTAGGGGTTGATTCGCTTCAAACAACCAAATATTCGGGGTGACGGGATAAGCGACTGGCAACATCGAGTGCAATACTCTCCTATTTGTGTTTCCTTATCCCATCATCCCTCATATTCGATACGTAATCGACGAATATTTTATTAGTGTTACGATAAGTAAAGTGCTAGCGACAAAAATTAAAAAATGCAAAATAAATAAAAAACAAAAAGGAGAAGAGAGGAAAGAGATGTCGGGATTTGAATTTACACCCTCAACCTACATGCTTTAGTCTTGGAATACGGCTCGTCTAGTAGCGGCAAAGGCGCGGAAGCGTCGAGATATGTAGGCAAGTTATGGTGTGTATGATTGGGGAGGGGATTTGACGAGTTTTGCTCTCGATCTTCGACGAGTTTTGATCTCGGGGTATCCTTGTATGTGTATGTGTAGGAGAAAGGATGTATGGAGGTTGAAAGAATGATTGAATGTGGTGAAATGTATGAAGCAATGACTGATTTTTCAAAGGTGGAAAAGTTGGAAAAAGTTGTGTGAATGAGTTGGGATGACGGGGTATTTATAAGGGTGACATCGATTTAGGGTCACTCGATCGAGTGCTGTAAACCGGATGGAGAGATTTTAGGAAAGGATTTTGACCCTTTTTTAAATGTGATTTGGTTGTTGGGCTGCTTCCAGAATCGCACTTGGCTGGTTTTTTGCATCGGATTCGACTTTGGCCGAGTTTTGACCCGGTCGTTAAAAGACGGTTTTATTTCAGGTGTCGTTTTGGCTCAAATTAGTCTTATTTGACTAGAACGACCCACTGGGCCTGAATTTGAGGTCGGTTTTGTGAGATTTGTACTCGACTAAAAGCCCATGCTAGATACTACTGATTCCGAGCCTATATTCGAGTGCGTTAAAGCACGTTTACGTCCTCATCGGGTATTTTTCGGAGACCGCTGTAGTCACTAGCAGCCAAATCCAGGTGTCTACAAAGTTAGCCTCCTCTGAAGTGGTAAAGGTCGGACCGGGCGAACTCACGTCTTCTCCATGCTTCAATTCTATTGATTTTTGTGATGTTCCTAGGCTATCTCCCGCTGGAATCTCCCTTTCTTGAACGGAGCTTGCTCTCAAGCTTATAGCTTTTTCTTCCTTAGACGCTTCACGGTATTGACTCGGATCTTCCATTTGGAGCACCTTGTGAACATCATGTCCTTCGACCTTACTTGCCTTTGGACCAATTCCTTCACCGACTTCACATGGACCATAGGCATTAGGCACGAGGTCACCTTTAGCCCCCTCGACATTCCCTCGAACCCCATGGCATCCATGCTCACTTCCTACCATGATGTTATAGGGATGGGCAGAGGCGTGTATGGACTAGCTTGGGACACCTCTTTGGTCACTAGGTTTGCCAAATAATTCCTTAATTCTAGTAGATCTCCTTCCAACACCTTAAGCCGAGGGAATTTTTGTTGCAAGGCCTCCAAAGCCTCTTGTATTTCAAGGTAATCTCCCATGTAGCGAGAGTTGGTTACTTGGAAGCCTAGACCCTCTCCTTGTTTGTTGATAATGGCAATTGTTGGTATGAACTCCACCCACCTAGTATCCTCATGTTCACGTTCATATTGCTTATTGTTGTTCTTCAATGGGTCTTGACTAGAATGGGGCGGGAGAGACTCAAACTCCGGGCACCCACTAACATCATATTTGACCTTAAAAAAGAGCTCAAAGTTTGGTAGACTTGAGATAGGCGTTTGATACCTAAATGCCTTCAATTCATTATTCACGGCATTGCGATCTTTGTCTATCCTTGTACCCTTCTTCTTTGGTTCTTCTTTGTAGCTCTTTTTGCACCCTTCCACTTCCTTGGATCGTTTTTGCTTGGGTTCTTTCATCACTAATGTTTCGGACAAGAACGAGACTCCCTTAGGCCCTTCATGTTGCTGAGAGCTACTAGCTAGTTTCCCTTGGTTTTATGGCAAAGGGGTTAGTGTCACCTTCTTGTTTCCAAACTCAAACTTATAGGTATTGTCCCTTCCATGTTGTGTAGTGTTGCGGTCAAATTCCTACCCAAAAGGAGATGACAAGCATCCATGGGCACAATGTCGCATAACACCTCATCTTTGTAAACACTACCAATGAAAAATGGAACCAAACATTGTCGATCAACCTTGACATCAACCCCCCTTTTCAACCATCTCAACTTGTATGGATTTGGATGCTCTTGTGTCTTCAAGTTTAGCTTGTTAACCATTATAGTAGAAGCGACATTTGTGCAACTTCCTCCATCAATAATGAGGTTACACACCCTCTCTTGCACGGTACACCGACTTCTAAAAACATGGTTCCTTTGGTCATCTTCTAATGGAACTTCTTGGGAGTGCATTACCCTACAAACAACCAAACTAAGACCCTCATCTGTTGTACGTACAATCGCATCTTGTTTGAACTCTTCCCTCTCAATAATTTCTTCCATGACCAAGCTTTCTTCAACCTCATACTCAACTAGCCCCTCCTTTTCCCAAGCTTCAACCTCCATGGTACTTAGAGCTCTCTTGGACGAACAATCTTTTTTAAAGTGCCCATAGCCTTGACATTGGAAACACTTGACTCGACTTTCGGCTATGGATGTATTTAATTGGATTGCTTCCCCCAACACTTTTGCTCTTATCCATAGGTGGAATGGGAATGGACTTAGAGATTTCAATCCTCTTAAGTGGGGTAAAGTATCTACCTTGATCGGTTTTAATGTTGGACTTAGGGATGATCTTAGGCTTCCCCATTTTTTCAACCCTTAAGGAAAAGCTCACAACATCATTAAAAAAACCACAAAGGTTGCATCCTAACCTTATTAACAATCCCTACATCAATCCCTTCAAGGAATCTAGCTATTCTTTGCTTGGATTTCTCATTATCTTCACATTGTAAGCTAAGTTGTTCAAAGTCTCAGCCTCAACCGGTCTCTCGTTTTGCTTTAACTTAGACAACTTCACAAACAAATCTTGAGTGTAATCTTTAGCAACAAACTTGTCAAGCAACTTCTTTTTAAGCTTATTCCAAGATTTAATGGGTTCCTTTCCATCTTTGTTCCTTTGGAACTATACGTTTTCATACCACAAGAAAGCACAACCTTTTAACTTAAGAATGGCGGTTTTGAAAGACTTAACATCATTATAGCTCTTAAACTCAGAGACTATTTCTACTTCCCTAATCCATTCTAACAAGTCATTTGGATTTAGAATACCATTAAAATTAGAAATTTCTATCTTAAGGTGATTGTCATACTCTTCACGCTCCTCCTCTTGTTGGCTCTCTTCTGAATCCGAGGATAGCTTGTTGAAAAGAACGGCTCCTCCACCCCTTCTTCCTCTACCACACCCACGGTCTCTCCCCCTAAAGCCTCCTCCAAGGTTACCCCCAACGTTAGTGGCTTGATCCATCAGGTGTTGATGGCTTGGACCATGACGTTTACGGTTTAAGCAATAGTGTCGACCTTGGTCTCGATGCTAGCTATCCTCTCTTCACTAATGTTCAAATTAAAGGTTGTTTCTTTTTTGTGTTTTTGAATGGGGTTAGGGGTTTTGTGAACTCATAAAGGCTAACCAAAGCTCTGATACCAAAATTGCAACACAAACTAGGGGGTTTGTGAAGAGCCAAGGAATCGAGGAAATATAGATGACACACTACCCTAAGCAACGCACAAGAAGTAATGGAACAAATTGGATTTTTTTACTCTCAAACTCACCCTCACCAAGCTAAGTACCAAGAGATTGAATGAGACTCACCACACACACTTAATCACATAAGCATCACACATCAATGACTAAGAGTATGCACTAGGTTGCTAATCTAACCCCTACAAGGTTAATCTAACTTAATCTAACAATCAAACAAGCTTGTTAAGATTTTTTTAGAAGGATATAACTTTTCAATTTCATTCATAAAAACATTCTAACTTGTTAGAAGCACAATGAGGTCCTTATATAGGCCCCTTAAGGTCACAAGTCGTCGAGCGTTTTACAAGAGGTTTGAACAATGTTAAAATAAAGAACCAAGTACTACAACCAATTAAGAGAACTTAGTACAAATGTCGGAGTAGGCATGCTTCATTTTAATGGTCTTTGTCTTATTTCTCTTGGGCACTTCAAGACGTGATAGGGACCTTAATTGACTTCCTTTGGAGCCTCCAAAACGCTGGCAGAAAGGGTAAAAGGAGCTTTATGCTTCCGCTTCTTAATGCCTCACCAAAAAGTGTAATGTCAATTTCGCACCCATTTTGCACTTGTCCGACTTGTAGATCGATTTCCTCTAATTCCCTTAAGCTTCAGCAAAAATTATCTTAGACTTTTATTTAGTAAATTAAGTCTATTTTAGGCTGTAATTGGATTTAAGTAAAAGAAGGATCGGTGTGAAAGTTAGCCTCCTCTAAAGTGGTAAAGGTCGGACCGGGCGAACTTAAGTCTTCTCCATGCTTCAAGTCTATTGAATTGATTCTTATGATGTCCCTAGGCTAGCTCCCATTGTAGGAAGGTGTGACCAAAGCAAAATATCTTCATTGTAATTAACTTATGTTTGGTACCACTAACAATGGGACATCACATCTTAAGGATCATATAACATAAATGTGTCTTAGAAAACACGTGACAGTTGATATACAACAACAAGTTTTAAACATTAACCGTAGAGGGGAAGGGTGGTTAAGTTAGAGAACACCAACTTTATTCAAGATGTTTCAAGGAAAGCGTTAAGTACAATGGTTGTTATGCATGACAACCCTTTGGCTATTGTTGATCACCTTGATTGAGTTTAGGAGTTTCGTAAGAAGTTTAAACCCAAACTTTAGAATTATAAGCCGAATGAAACACTTTGAAGTTTGACATTATGAAGATGTATGTGTATGAAAAAATACATCTAAAAAAGGGTTTGGAGAATAGTGTTTCAAGGATTGTCATTACCACCGATATGTGGACAACTTCTAATCAAAAGAAGGGATAAATGGCTGTCATGGCTCATTATATTGATGATCATCAATATAATGGGCCATGATGGAGTTTATGTCATTATTCCATAGTTTAAGTTTAGCGCTTATTTTTTTCTTTTATTTTCTGATATTTGATTAATGCGTAAACAGTGGTTTGCTTATGTACCTTGTCCACATACAAAAGAGACTCTTGCTTAGGTATTGTTAGATACATTAAATATGTTTGTTTGCCATTTATATTCATTGTGAGGAGTATTTTAATCAAAGGCAAATTAAACAAATGAATGGAACGGAGGGAGTATAACATTGATGAGAAGGTGCATGTCTTCTATTGTTGTGGATAATTGCTCTAGCCATGATGGAGTTTTTGAGACCTAAGTTTGACCGCAAATATGTTATGTTAAATGGTGAGTTTCTGCATATAAAGATGTAGTGCTCACATTTTGATTGTAAATTGTACAAGATGGTATGGATGTGATTGGTGGAGCGATTGAATATATTCGTGGTTAGGTTTCTTTTTGGATGACCACCCCAAAAAGGATTGAAATGTTTGAAAACAAGGTGCGGTCTTTGAAGCTTGATTTAACTAGGAAATTGGTTCTTCATTTTAAAACTCGGTGGAACTCCACTTTTCCAATGCTTGAAAGTGTTTTACCTTACAAAGATGTTTTCAATAGTTTAAAAATAAAAACTTAAAGCTGAAATTTGTTGTTCCGATGGTGAATGAGTGAGACTTGGCTGGAAAGGTGTGTGATAAGTTGAAAATATTTCACAATGCCACTGAAATTTTTTCAGGGAAGAAATATCCTACTGCCAATCTATTCTTCCGTCAAGTTTGTGAAATTAAAATTTCTACAAGTGCTCGGTTGTCAAATGATTTTGAAGTTATTAGAGACATGACATCAAAAATGATTGAAAAAATTGATAAGTATTGGAATACAATCAACAGTCTTTTAGACGTGACGGCTAACTTAGACCTAAGGAAAAAATTGGAGTGTGTTGGTTTTTATTTTGGTGAGATTTACGGTGATTATGTATTTGGTGGTTGAGAGGATCAAGGGTTTGTAATATGAACTAGTTTTGTACCCGTTCAATGCACAGACTTGTTTAATTATCGATCACCTAATTGTGTGTGTATTAAATTTATATTGTTGTTTCATATAAAGTATTATAATTTGTAGATAGAAATTTGGGTTTCTGCAAAGATATACACGACTTCCCTAAATAGATTTTGTATGTATGAGCAACAATGTCTTTTCATTTTTAATTTTTGTTTTCTAAAGTATTTATTTTTAAACATTCGTTGGTGAAGAACAATGTAATGAAAAAAATTAAGTGATATATTAAAAAATATGGAATAGATTAAATCAAAATTTGAGCTTGAAGACAAATACAAATTAAAAATTATAAGAAGAGTGACTAACTTTGAAACAAAAGAAATAATACTTAGAGATAAATGAAGTTTAAATAAGAAAATGTCAAAACCCTTTATTTCTTATAAACTATGCAAATTTGTTATGAGCCTACTTTTTGTTATAGTTAAAAAAAAGAATTAAAGCTAGGTATTATTAATCTCAAAAGACCAATAACTAATATTATAAACAATTCTAAGTGCGTTGATGTTGAATATATATATATATATATATATATATATATATATATATATATATATATATATATATATATATATATATATAGATTGCTCTAGAAATGAGGCATGTACTTCTAATTATGAAAATAGTGTACTAGGAAAACAAAAGGTTTCTCCCTCAAATAATGTTTGTGAAGAGGCTAGTGATAAATGAAGTCAAGTAAAAAGGACTAAGAAAAAAAAGTAAATGTAAGGTCCGAGTTGGATCATTATCTAGAGGAGAATGCCTTGCCGGAAAGTGTGCACTTTGATATTTAAAATTTTTGGAATATTGAACTTAAATATCCGACGCTACAAAAAATTACTAGAGATTTTCTTGCTATTCCCGCCTCTACCGCTATATTCCGATAGTGCATTTAGCATGAGGGTGGTCGAGTTGTGAGGCTACACCATTCAGGGATTCACTCAAACATTGTTGATGCATTGATGTGTATGCATAATTGGATGTAAGTCTTTTTATGAAACTATGTAAGGCTTTTTTGTGTAAGCAAAATAATTTTATGCTTAGATCTTTGATACTTATGTTTTCTTTGTTTGTGTTTTAGCTTACTTTATTGAAAATGCTCAATCCTGTGCTTCGATTTTAGAAGATGATGATGTTGTGGATGAAAGTTGCAATGAAGTAGTGGATGTTGTTTCCGCAAGTTTCATTACCTTACACTTTCTATTATGTTCTTTTAATTACGTTTGCCTAATCTTAATTTTTTTTGGTGAAAATGTAATTAATTATATTATAATGATCACCAATTACATGAGAGTATAGTTCCCTATACACCGATATCACTCAATCTATCTATCTATAAGGTTTTGATATTTGCTATTGACATTTTTACGTACATTCCGTATCCTAAGGCTTAATTCATTCTTAACCATAAGGAATATGTGGGACGATCTATAGAGAAAATGGGCAACTCGACATTGATTCCGCATCCACCATAAATGGTACCAAGTGCCAATAATTCCAGCTACTATAATTTGGCGAAAGAGCAAGGACTTGTGACGCCTGTTCTTCCACCATCTGACTGTGTCCACGGAAGGAATTTGGACCTCGAGCCACGGTGATAAATGGGCAAAACACTAATGGGTGTATTTGCAATGTGAGAATAAATGGTCATGAGTTTCATTCTCCAAACCACACAAAAAACAGTCTTGATTTTGAAGAAGTTGCATTCTAAGCATCCTGTCTTTTGTAAGTAGACGTTGGTGGCATATTAGCCAGGCTATATACCCATGTTTGGAATGCTGGCCCTATTCCATACCAATTTATCCCACTGGACTAATTGTCCCTGTTCCACCGGCCTATGATACCCGATAGCTGGGGTATACTCTTTACCTTGTGCCCTCAAGGATGTGAAGAGGTTGTTGTGAAAGTAATTGCTTGAATGAATAATTTCATTAACTGAGAACAGATATAAATACAGTTGTGAACAAGAGACTAACTACATCACATAGCCGTAACCTAGTATCTTTACAATTATACGGTTACCTAAATACTTAAGATATCAATCTTTACAACTAAGGAAAGTATAACAATACTATCCTATATCTAACTCTTTAGTATCTTTATCTCTAATAGTTGTTAGTATAGAAGATGTCCTTAACCCAACAAATCTTACGCCAAGACCAACTAGAGTTAAGTGACGGTGAATAATTTTCCCAATCCATCCCTTTTATATAAACACAATGAACCCATTTGACCCATAAATGTTTAGTCATGCTCGCTATCCACCAAGCATATTTCCCTATGCATGCTATGTTCCACAGGTGAATGTTCTTCAACCCAAGACCCCGTTTCTCTATTGGACTACAAACCGTGTCCCAAGCAACCAGGGGAGGGGAGTTATAGTGCTCACTACCTTGCCAAAGATAATTTCTACAAATGGAATTGAGTTGGTTAATGACAGCAGCAGGAAGTATGAAAACACGAGACCAGTACTGATGGATGGAGGTCAGTATTGATTGGACCACCACCAACCTTCCCTTATAGGAAAGTTTTCTTGCTCCCATACTTCTAATCCTACTTACTATCTTATCCGTAAGCATACGGCATTCCAGAACCGAGATTTTCTTAGGTGACATTGATATTCCTAGGTATTTAAAGGGGAGTTTACCCAACTGCATACCTGTAAGATCCATAATTCGAACTGCCTCTTCTGCATTGATTCCATTGTGAAAGACATTGGACTTGGCCTGATTCATTTTTAACCCAGAAGCTTCAGAAAAACTGGCAAAAGCATGTAGAATCCACTTTACTGAGCTAAAATTACCCTTGCAAAAAAACGTAAGGTTATCCTCGAAGCAAAGATTACTCAACTTGATGTTTTTGCAATTAGGATGGAATCTGTAATCTTCACTATCTTGTACAACATTAATAACTCGGCTCAAATATTCCATACATAGAGTAAATAGCAAAGGAGATAAAGGGTCCCCCTGACGTAGACCTCTCTTAGCTTTGAAGAAGCCAAAATTTTCCCCATTCATAGCTATGGTGTAGCTAGGAGACATTAGGCATTCCATGATCAGAGAAGTGAAGGCGGGGGGAAAGTCCAAGGCCTTAAGCATATCAGCAACAAAGCTCCATTCAATAGTATCATAGGCTTTTTGTAAATCAATTTTGAGGAGAATTCTAGGAGAACAATCTTTCCTATTGTAGAGACGAATGAGATCTTGGCATATAAGTATACTTTCAGCAATATCACGCCCTTTAATGAATGCACTTTGACTAGGACTGATTATAGTGGGCAGAATGAGGCTTAGTCTTTCACAAAGAATTTTAGACACACATTTATACACTGTATTGCAACAAGCAATAGGCCGGAATTGGCTCACATTATGCGGATTCTGGATCTTCGGAATGAAAGTAAGCGTTGTGTTACTCACCTGCTTTAAAAGTTTACCACTGGCAAAAACATCCTTAACAGCACAACATACTGCTCTTCCTGTAATGCCCCAAGTATCCTTAAAAAATTGGCTCGTGTAACCGTCAGAGCCCGGTGCTTTATTACCATGAATGCTATACATAGCCCTCTTGATATCAGCATCTGTGAATGGATTGAGCAAAAGACCTCGCTGCTGATCCCCTAATGTTGTACCTTGTCGAACAGTAGCAACATGAATAGGTATAACCTGTTTACTATCTCCCAGGATACTGGTGAAGTAGTCCACAAAAGCCAACTGAATCTGCTCGGGTGTAGTATGAGTGACCCCCTGTAGGTCCTGGATTTGAATTACTCTGTTCTGTGCTCTTCGTGTTTTGATAGAAGAGTGAAAATAGGCAGTGTTTTGGTCCCCTTGATCTAGCCAAACAGTCTTAGCCTTCTGCTGCGGGGAGGAGTATCGGGCTTTGTCTAGAATAGTATATTGTTTAGCTACAGCTGCTTCATTATAATTGTAACTGGAGTTGTATGCTATGAAGTGCCGTCTCCAATATATTAGCCATATTTTCCACATCTTGATAATGTTTTGCATTAAGTCTTCTAAAGGGGCCTTTTAATGACTTCAGTTTGCAAATGAGTTGAAACATTAGACTACCTTTATAGGGTACATTCCAATACGTCTGAACTATGCTTTTGAAGTCAGCAGCCATAGCCCACATGTTGAAATATTTGAAAGCTCCCCTTTTCTTACGTAGTTGAGCAGCCAAGCTAACCACACAGGGACAATGGTCAAACATCCCCTCCGGAAGGAAATTTGCAAATGAATCAGGATGCATCATCAACCAACCATCATTACAAAGGACTCTATCAATATGGCTGTACACTCTACTCCCTGGTTCCTGTTTATTATTCCAGGTAAAGTGTGCACCAATAGTCTTAAGTTCAGTAAGGCCACACACATTAATACAGTCGTTAAATGGCTTAATTTCAGCCAATGTGACAGGCGCTCCTCCAATTCTTTCCTCCGTGCGCATCACATTATTAAAATCCCCCATTAGGATCCATGCTCCTGCACTGTTAATAGCAATCTGTCGTAGATCACTCCATAAAGGTTCTCTCTGCCAACTTATTAAAACCATAGATTATAGTGCCCCAAAACCCACTACTTTCTCCATTTGGTGTTACTTTCAGGTGAATAAGTTGTTGCGTGACTTTCAATATGTCCACTTGGTAAGTGCTAGGATTCCACTTATCATTTATCGGGAAATATATTTTCATCGTCTAATTATCTATTTCTATCTACTTCGTTTTTGTCTCGAATACTTTAATACTCATTTTAATTGACGGCCCAATTATTCATTAGTTTTACTAACTCGTTTTAATTCGATTTGTGGGTCAGTCAACTTTTCGTTACGGAACTCGATTCATTTAATTTATCCGTGTTTTTAATCCACTACATTGTTGATGATTCAGCTCCCTTTTCATTTGCCATTCCACCGCTTCATTACATATCACATTCACTCCCCTTTCTTTTCATTTTAATTCCACCGTTTCCCTTCATCTCCTCCTCTCCGTTTCACCTTTTTCATCTCAGTTCTCCTTCTTTTGTTGTTATGCTATCTTTCCTCTCCTTCTTCTTCGTCATGTTTGTTCGATTTCTGTTGCTCTTGCTGCTATGGTCTTCGTCGATTCGGGTTCGATTTCGGCGGTCGTTTGTTGTTGCTGTTACTATTGATGCTGCTGCCACGCTGATGCTACTGCTGTTACGGTACTGCGGCTGCTTTTCCGCTCGATCTATTTCTTTTTCTGCTCTGATCTTTGTTCTTCTTCCTCTTTGTTGTTGTCGTGTTGTTGCCTGTCTGCTGCTGCTAGTCACGCTACTGCTACTGGTTGCGCTACTGCTGTTGCTGTTCTGCGGGCTGTCTTTTCTACGCCGATCCACGTAAGGTAGCCGCTCTCTTCCCTAATTCTGCTTGTGTTCCAGTTATTGCTGCGGTTTTTCGTCCCTTTCTTCCTCCTCTTTTCTTCTCCCCTCTTCTTCTTCTGTGATGTTGTCCATACTGTTGCTGCCATCGCTGTTTTGTCATAGTCTCTCTTGCTCTGATTTTTATTCGTCCTCTGTTCATTTTCGTGTTTCCCTCGCTGCTGTGCCTATGCGTTTCCCTTCTCAGTTTTCTTCTTCTTCTTCGTATTTGTTGCCATTCTCGTTGCTGTGGTTTGTGTCATTACTACTGCTGCATCTTATTGTTGTTCTGGCTACTGCCCTTCCTTCTTCTTTGTGTCGATGTCGTTTTGGGTTCTCGCTGATGTATGATGTTGTACTGTCGGTGATAGTACTGCTGCTGTTGCTCCTTTTACTCCCAATCTGTTGTTCGATTTCTGCCATTGTGTTGTTTCGCAGATGTCGTCTTTGGTACTGTCAATAATCTGCTATTCTTTCCTCTGTTCTATCTCGTTCTTAATCTTCTTTTTCCGTCATTTCTTGTTAGTGTTGCTGTTGGTTCGCATCTGCTGCTGTTTCGATTTCTTCCGCTGTGCGTTGTTAACGTTGCTGCTACTTATGTCCTCGTCTTATGACCGCTTTTATCGTGCCCCTATTCTTCATTCATCATTCATTTTCCTTTCCTCGAATCATGTTCATCTCTTTGTGTCGCCATGTTTACCAACCCGATTAAATTGGCCTCTATGTTTCTAATTCCCGCATATCATTTCTCCCTCCGTCTTGTGTCGAATACCCTCGTCTCATTCTTTTACTTTGTCTTCTCAATCGTCATGGTGAATCATGTTCAGAAGACAATCGATTCTACAATTTGGAGTTTAAAGACGTTACTGTTGAAGGTTTAGAGCTTGGACCAATCGGAGGGCGACTACTTTGAGTCTTTCGACTCGGACTTGGATTTAAGGTAACTTTAGGACGTTACTCGATTTTATATCGTATGTTTGAGTAGTAGTATGTAGTAAACATTTTAACTTCGGTTTTCTAATTTTAGCTATTTATTATTTGCTAAAAATATTATTTAATAAATCGTATGCTTTTTAAATATTTTATGATTTTCGATATAGTTTTATAAATCGTTAGTAATTTTATTATTTGCGATCGTTATAATATTTTGTCGGTTATCGTGATACTAGTAACTAAATAATATCGATTTCATATTTTCGTCATATTTCGTTAATTTCTAATTTTTAACTCCAAATCATATTTTCATATTATAATCGAGATTTGTATACTTGTTTAATAAATTAATTTTCGTTTTACGATTTATACTAATAAATGAGAAAATAGTCGATTTAGTTTTAAATACATTTTAGTCGAGACTATTTTCATCAATAATTTCCTATTTGTTTCCGATTGACTATTTTTATTAAAATTTGTATTATTTATAAATCAAAGCTATTTCTTAAAAATAATTTGAAACCTTTATAAAATTCATTTCACTTATAAAACTCGTTGACTCAATTAATTTTGATATCGTTTTTCTTAAAATATCTCTTTTCTGAAAATTTATAGTTTTAACTCGATTTCCTAATTATTTATAAAATATTATATATCGACTTATTATATTCTATTTATATTTTGAGTAACGGATTTAGAAATATAATAAAGTTACGATAACGACGATAATAATAAAATGTTTTTTTTGATAAAGGGTAAGTATATATATAGTGAAAAAATTTACAATGATATGACTACATCAGATTATGTAGCCATCGAGCGTCTTTAGCACTTAACGGATATTTGATCTTACAAATAATTCTACTTCTAACATCCAATTTGATCAAAATGGCAATATTCTCCGGCTGTTGAACTAGTCCTTCTATTCGATACACATTTCGTTGCCTCCATATGTGATAAATAGTCGCATTAGTTACAGCACGGAGAACATTACATTGTAATTTAGAACCCCTTACTTTAGTCGCCCAATCCAAGCTTCTAGTACTCGGAATCCTCTTCCTTGTCCAGTCACTCAAAAGATCAATAATCCGCATGCTCCAACAACATCCAAAGAAAAGATGTTCAAAAGTCTCAGCCTGCGCTTCACAAAAATAACAAAGATCTGAATCTGCCACCCCAAACCTCAATAACTTCGATCTCGTGTTTAGAGCCCCCTAAACACTAGCCAAGAAATAAAACTGTGTTTCGGAAGACTCCAATCACTCCAAACAAGCCGGCTCCAAGCAACCATCGGGACTCGATCACGAACCTTCTCGTAAGCCCTACAGATCGAGTACGTAGTGCAAGAGCCATGCCATAAACCATTCTCAAACATATCCTTGACTTTTTCCTTTGCATGACAGATCTTTCTCCAAGCCCACATGACATCAGCTTGAGGCTAATAATAAAATGTTAATTTCGATAGAAATGCTATTTTTAATACATTTCACTTATTTTGATAAATTACGTATTTTCTATAACGAAATTTCTATTTTAAGTAAGTTTCTAAAATAGTAAGTTTCTATTTATAGAAAGTTTTCCTTTTAATATAAAATGTTTATTCCTTTTATCTTCATATTATTTATAATGATTATATCTTTTGTATATATATCGATAATGACTGTTTTGGAGTTATGGAATAAAGACAAGTGTGGGGTTAGAGTAATATAGTCTGGGATGTACGTTTTTGCCATCAACTATATAGCTGGTGTGTCTGTGTTGAGACACATTGGTCGTTGAACTGAGCATGGTTTGTGTTCAGGAGGGTGTATGTTTTACCTTAAACTTAGATATCGCATCGTGTAAGTCGCGTCGGGTTGAACTGGATATGATTTGTATCCAGGAGGGGTGTGCACTACTTAAGCCAGGACCGCGCTGCACGCAGTCCTGTTATAGTTGAGTTGCCTAGTTAGAGACCGAGGTCTGATTTGTTTTGACTAAGTTCTCGAAGCTAGTTTAGTATTGTCCTAGTGAAAGTCTAGCCTTGTGCACACTGATCGAATATCCATAACGCCATTTTTGAATATTTATTATTATCGATTGATTTGATTTGCAGGTTGGCAAATGCTTTAAGTTTCACTGAAAACTTATTTTTATTATATCGTTTTAATGTTTTCCCTTTTTAAATAATTTGATATAGTAATACTATTATTTTTCCATATGATATAATATGGCTGGGAGAACGTCCGAGTTACTCCCCACTGACGTGGCTGTTATGTTTATAACATGACAGGTATTTGCTGCTGGGTTTTGGGTGTGAGCTAGCGAGTAGCGTGGATCCCACTCTTCTTCATTAATGTAATTTTTGGATTTGTGTAACCCGTTTGAAGAATTTTCTTTTTAGCCCTTTTGTAAAAAGAGGCCTTTGTATAGACTTACCATTTCTTTTAATAAGATAGAGTTTGTCAGTGTGTTTTAATCCCAACTCTACAGTGTTTCCGCCACTGTATTGCGTTAGATTTTCTAGGGGATTACAGTTGGTATCAGAGCATTGTTGCTCCCGACGCTCACACCTGATTTTAGGAAACATACCAGTAAACGATTTGAATATTAAAGAAATATTAGTGAGAGATGGGTAGAAATCAAATTAAGGACTTAACTGTTAGGTTTATATGTTCTTGTAACTCAATGATTAGCATTGAATATTTGTTGCTTTTGTCTGGAGAAGATGGATGAACAAGATGATGTCGTGATGCTGCTCCAGATCGGGACAAGACCTACTTAGAACTCTCAGCGCCTGCTGATTCGAGTGGACAACTTTGTGCTACAAGGAAGATACAATGGTGACCTTTCAGCCTAGATTTAGTTTGCTCAAGCTACAGGCTAGATGATCACGAGTAGATTCCTGTTCCATGATATTGCAGTAGATCCAGATGGAGTGACCCAAGACTTGTGTGCTCGTTCCTCTATAAGAAGATGAAGTAATCCATTTAGTTCCCTCGTGAACTCTGGAGGTCCGAAGATTCTCTCTCGTTTTAAATCATAGTATTTAGGATCATCGATTCTTTTCTTCCTTCCTCTACTTCTTCCGATTCTCCTCTTATATATTCCCGTCTTCTTTCTTGTGATAAATCTTTGATTAAATCTCTTATTTTACCATCTTCCCACTTAAGATTCTTTGGTGTGACCAATTCTGTCTTAGTAAACCCCGTGAGAGTTAAGTTATTGATGTTTGAGGTTTAGTAAACACTTGTTACCTGGTTTTGAGGATTGTGAGTCTACCCTATCTTCTAAGCAAGTAAGGAATTATTGAGAATTGATTTGAGTGACAATTGTTAATTGATGGAATTAGGATGATACCTTAGACACTGAACCTTGGGTTATAGGTTACTTTGATTATTTTGGAGTACTTAGAGTTGAATATATATTTGGAGTAGTAAGAATATATCATATTTGATGGATACCTAGTACCTAAACCAGAGTCGAACTAAGTGTAACAGATAATATTACTTTGGGATTCTTACCTGATGCTTATTGATGGATGCATCGTGAATATTTGGGATCTTAGAATATTGTTTAAAGTGTTAGCCTGAGTATTGTGGTACCCTTGAAGATTTTCATTAATATCGTCGGAAATTTTGGTTGACATAGGTTGCCCGTGTCTCTTAAGGATTGGATTAGATCGTTGATCGTTGTTTAAGGTTGTAACCTATGAACTTTTGAGTTGAGTGATCTAACTTGGATAAATTGTTGTTAACCTTGAAGAAGAGAACATATTGCACAATTAGAGGTTGAATTTATCGTATTGTTTTGAGGAATACTTAATGTGAATTATCTTGATGGATTTATAGTTCAGAACCCATTAACCAACGAG
Organism: Agrostemma githago; assembly: GCA_958450325.1. Taxonomy (NCBI): domain Eukaryota; kingdom Viridiplantae; phylum Streptophyta; class Magnoliopsida; order Caryophyllales; family Caryophyllaceae; genus Agrostemma; species Agrostemma githago. The sequence goes on along the minus strand of OY288258.1, from coordinate 53,686,227 downwards.
ATTGTGGCTTCGTTGAGTTAATAAATATTTCGGTGGTTTCACTAATACAATATGAAATTTGGTGGAATTCTCAGAAACCTTATTCGAAATACGTGTTTGAAGATGTGAGTGTTTGCGCCATTACCTATAGGTTTGAGCGTGTTTGAGGATTTATTGTGCTTTCCCTAGTTTCTGTACTGTTGACACTATAAATGGGTAGTGATCTTTTTGAGGATTTCGTACCCGAGCATTGTAAATTGGTGGATCTTGTTTAGTGTTCCTTATTCGAGAAACTTGGAATATACCTCGAGTTCAAACTTTAAGAGCTTTGGATTTAGGAACCTTGTCAATGGCAAGTTTGGGTGTGTTTTGTTGACCATTGGAATTTTAATTGATGAGATTAGATTGTAAAGCATTTGTGGGTTAGTATCGTGCCGATTGAACGATTGGATAATCACGTAAGACATTTTAGGAGATAGTGACTGAGTAGTGCCACCTAGCGCCTAATTTTGGACTTAACGTATTTGATGAAAATTAGGAGCCGTGTTGTGAGAGTCGTACCGGGAATCTCGAGATGGTTAACTTCTTCTGTATTTCCTTGAGAGCTCCGTTTGGCTCTCAATTTCGTTTCTCCCCTTTGCTTTTCTTAAAGCCTGCTACTCCTTCTTCGGCCGATCCCTGTGACTTCTTTATCGGGTTTGAAAATTTCTGTTTCGATTTGTCGTTGACTCTGACTCTGCTTATCCGATTACCTTTTTTCCCGAACCTTTGTTATGAAAAGTTTGACTAATTTTAAAATTTTGATTTTCATGAAATTTTAACATTTTGAGTTACAAATTTCGAAACATCGTTTTCGTATTCATTTTTGGATTATAACATATATTTAGTCCTGTTTCAAAATGTCTTGATACTTTATTTTAAAGTATTTCGAAATTGATTAAAATTTTAATTTTGATTTTCAAGTGATCGAGATTTTATGAAAACTTTCTTAATTACAAATACTTTGATTTCTATGAGATTATTATGTAAAACGAATTAATATTTTCGAAAAACTTCGTATGTCTAAATTTTGTTTTACTGTCGGAGAGTTTAAATCTATTATTGAAAATGTTTGTCGACTGACTTGATTCTCATTACTAACTACAAAACTTGATTTGTCAAATTTTTGTTTGGTTTTAAAACAAAGTATTGTCGAATTTCTTAATTAAAACGTTTTACTGTCGTTTTGAAGATATTTGAGTACTCTTCCCCCTCGAGTTCGTTTACAAATATTATTTCTCGTCATTATTTTATAAAATAATTTTTAACCTGCGATTTTATCAATTTAAACGCTTTTAAACTTCAGGAATTGACCCCAACCCTTCTTTAAATAAATTTTGTCTTTGATTTCGATTTCATATCACGTTTGAAGTTGTAAAATCTTGAAAAATCGAGATTGTGATGCAGGTTAAGCATTCTCATTTTGTTCAAGTGATATAACCTTGTTTTCCATTCTATTATTATATTTTTATTAGTTTCGAGGACGAAACTTCTTTTTAGTGGGGAACATTGTAACACCCGTGAATTTTATAAATTCAATTAAATTAAAATTTTTGTTCGTATTTTTATTTTTACGGTTTAACTCGTAATTCTTAAAATTATTATAAAACGAATTTGTCGTTTAATCGTTTCAAACTCCTAAAATTCTATTTGTCTCGAAAACATACTTTTATTTCTATTTCGATTTATTTTATACATTTAATTTAATACTTACCAAAAGTCTATTTCGACGATTGAAATTCTAAATTCTTTTTATTTATTTATATTCAAGCTCGAATTTCTATTTTGGCTAGAAATTCATTATTTTAAGTTTCGTCAAAATATTTATTCCATTTCCTCGAGAAATCAATTTAATTCACTCTATCGAAAACTTATCATTTATCGGGAAATATATTTTCACCGTCTAATTATCTATTTCTATCTACTTCGTTTTTGTCTCGAATACTTTAATACTCATTTTAATTGACGGCCCAATTATTCATTAGTTTTACTAACTCGTTTTAATTCGATTTGTGGGTCAGTCAACTTTTCGTTACGGAACTCGATTCATTTAATTTATCCGTGTTTTTAATCCACTACATTGTTGATGATTCAGCTCCCTTTTCATTTGCCATTCCACCGCTTCATTACATATCACATTCACTCCCCTTTCTTTTCATTTTAATTCCACCGTTTCCCTTCATCTCCTCCTCTCCGTTTCACCTTTTTCATCTCAGTTCTCCTTCTTTTGTTGTTATGCTATCTTTCCTCTCCTTCTTCTTCGTCATGTTTGTTCGATTTCTGTTGCTCTTGCTGCTATGGTCTTCGTCGATTCGGGTTCGATTTCGGCGGTCGTTTGTTGTTGCTGTTACTATTGATGCTGCTGCCACGCTGATGCTGCTGCCACGCTGATGCTGCTGCCACGCTGATGCTACTGCTGTTACGGTACTGCGGCTGCTTTTCCGCTCGATCTATTTCTTTTTCTGCTCTGATCTTTGTTCTTCTTCCTCTTTGTTGTTGTCGTGTTGTTGCCTGTCTGCTGCTGCTAGTCACGCTACTGCTACTGGTTGCGCTACTGCTGTTGCTGTTCTGCGGGCTGTCTTTTCTACGCCGATCCACGTAAGGTAGCCGCTCTCTTCCCTAATTCTGCTTGTGTTCCAGTTATTGCTGCGGTTTTTCGTCCCTTTCTTCCTCCTCTTTTCTTCTCCCCTCTTCTTCTTCTGTGATGTTGTCCATACTGTTGCTGCCATCGCTGTTTTGTCATAGTCTCTCTTGCTCTGATTTTTATTCGTCCTCTGTTCATTTTCGTGTTTCCCTCGCTGCTGTGCCTATGCGTTTCCCTTCTCAGTTTTCTTCTTCTTCTTCGTATTTGTTGCCATTCTCGTTGCTGTGGTTTGTGTCATTACTACTGCTGCATCTTATTGTTGTTCTGGCTACTGCCCTTCCTTCTTCTTTGTGTCGATGTCGTTTTGGGTTCTCGCTGATGTATGATGTTGTACTGTCGGTGATAGTACTGCTGCTGTTGCTCCTTTTACTCCCAATCTGTTGTTCGATTTCTGCCATTGTGTTGTTTCGCAGATGTCGTCTTTGGTACTGTCAATAATCTGCTATTCTTTCCTCTGTTCTATCTCGTTCTTAATCTTCTTTTTCCGTCATTTCTTGTTAGTGTTGCTGTTGGTTCGCATCTGCTGCTGTTTCGATTTCTTCCGCTGTGCGTTGTTAACGTTGCTGCTACTTATGTCCTCGTCTTATGACCGCTTTTATCGTGCCCCTATTCTTCATTCATCATTCATTTTCCTTTCCTCGAATCATGTTCATCTCTTTGTGTCGCCATGTTTACCAACCCGATTAAATTGGCCTCTATGTTTCTAATTCCCGCATATCATTTCTCCCTCCGTCTTGTGTCGAATACCCTCGTCTCATTCTTTTACTTTGTCTTCTCAATCGTCATGGTGAATCATGTTCAGAAGACAATCGATTCTACAATTTGGAGTTTAAAGACGTTACTGTTGAAGGTTTAGAGCTTGGACCAATCGGAGGGCGACTACTTTGAGTCTTTCGACTCGGACTTGGATTTAAGGTAACTTTAGGACGTTACTCGATTTTATATCGTATGTTTGAGTAGTAGTATGTAGTAAACATTTTAACTTCGGTTTTCTAATTTTAGCTATTTATTATTTGCTAAAAATATTATTTAATAAATCGTATGCTTTTTAAATATTTTATGATTTTCGATATAGTTTTATAAATCGTTAGTAATTTTATTATTTGCGATCGTTATAATATTTTGTCGGTTATCGTGATACTAGTAACTAAATAATATCGATTTCATATTTTCGTCATATTTCGTTAATTTCTAATTTTTAACTCCAAATCATATTTTCATATTATAATCGAGATTTGTATACTTGTTTAATAAATTAATTTTCGTTTTACGATTTATACTAATAAATGAGAAAATAGTCGATTTAGTTTTAAATACATTTTAGTCGAGACTATTTTCATCAATAATTTCCTATTTGTTTCCGATTGACTATTTTTATTAAAATTTGTATTATTTATAAATCAAAGCTATTTCTTAAAAATAATTTGAAACCTTTATAAAATTCATTTCACTTATAAAACTCGTTGACTCAATTAATTTTGATATCGTTTTTCTTAAAATATCTCTTTTCTGAAAATTTATAGTTTTAACTCGATTTCCTAATTATTTATAAAATATTATATATCGACTTATTATATTCTATTTATATTTTGAGTAACGGATTTAGAAATATAATAAAGTTACGATAACGACGATAATAATAAAATGTTTTTTTTGATAAAGGGTAAGTATATATATAGTGAAAAAATTTACAATGATATGACTACATCAGATTATGTAGCCATCGAGCGTCTTTAGCACTTAACGGATATTTGATCTTACAAATAATTCTACTTCTAACATCCAATTTGATCAAAATGGCAATATTCTCCGGCTGTTGAACTAGTCCTTCTATTCGATACACATTTCGTTGCCTCCATATGTGATAAATAGTCGCATTAGTTACAGCACGGAGAACATTACATTGTAATTTAGAACCCCTTACTTTAGTCGCCCAATCCAAGCTTCTAGTACTCGGAATCCTCTTCCTTGTCCAGTCACTCAAAAGATCAATAATCCGCATGCTCCAACAACATCCAAAGAAAAGATGTTCAAAAGTCTCAGCCTGCGCTTCACAAAAATAACAAAGATCTGAATCTGCCACCCCAAACCTCAATAACTTCGATCTCGTGTTTAGAGCCCCCTAAACACTAGCCAAGAAATAAAACTGTGTTTCGGAAGACTCCAATCACTCCAAACAAGCCGGCTCCAAGCAACCATCGGGACTCGATCACGAACCTTCTCGTAAGCCCTACAGATCGAGTACGTAGTGCAAGAGCCATGCCATAAACCATTCTCAAACATATCCTTGACTTTTTCCTTTGCATGACAGATCTTTCTCCAAGCCCACATGACATCAGCTTGAGGCTAATAATAAAATGTTAATTTCGATAGAAATGCTATTTTTAATACATTTCACTTATTTTGATAAATTACGTATTTTCTATAACGAAATTTCTATTTTAAGTAAGTTTCTAAAATAGTAAGTTTCTATTTATAGAAAGTTTTCCTTTTAATATAAAATGTTTATTCCTTTTATCTTCATATTATTTATAATGATTATATCTTTTGTATATATATCGATAATGACTGTTTTGGAGTTATGGAATAAAGACAAGTGTGGGGTTAGAGTAATATAGTCTGGGATGTACGTTTTTGCCATCAACTATATAGCTGGTGTGTCTGTGTTGAGACACATTGGTCGTTGAACTGAGCATGGTTTGTGTTCAGGAGGGTGTATGTTTTACCTTAAACTTAGATATCGCATCGTGTAAGTCGCGTCGGGTTGAACTGGATATGATTTGTATCCAGGAGGGGTGTGCACTACTTAAGCCAGGACCGCGCTGCACGCAGTCCTGTTATAGTTGAGTTGCCTAGTTAGAGACCGAGGTCTGATTTGTTTTGACTAAGTTCTCGAAGCTAGTTTAGTATTGTCCTAGTGAAAGTCTAGCCTTGTGCACACTGATCGAATATCCATAACGCCATTTTTGAATATTTATTATTATCGATTGATTTGATTTGCAGGTTGGCAAATGCTTTAAGTTTCACTGAAAACTTATTTTTATTATATCGTTTTAATGTTTTCCCTTTTTAAATAATTTGATATAGTAATACTATTATTTTTCCATATGATATAATATGGCTGGGAGAACGTCCGAGTTACTCCCCACTGACGTGGCTGTTATGTTTATAACATGACAGGTATTTGCTGCTGGGTTTTGGGTGTGAGCTAGCGAGTAGCGTGGATCCCACTCTTCTTCATTAATGTAATTTTTGGATTTGTGTAACCCGTTTGAAGAATTTTCTTTTTAGCCCTTTTGTAAAAAGAGGCCTTTGTATAGACTTACCATTTCTTTTAATAAGATAGAGTTTGTCAGTGTGTTTTAATCCCAACTCTACAGTGTTTCCGCCACTGTATTGCGTTAGATTTTCTAGGGGATTACAGTTGGTATCAGAGCATTGTTGCTCCCGACGCTCACACCTGATTTTAGGAAACATACCAGTAAACGATTTGAATATTAAAGAAATATTAGTGAGAGATGGGTAGAAATCAAATTAAGGACTTAACTGTTAGGTTTATATGTTCTTGTAACTCAATGATTAGCATTGAATATTTGTTGCTTTTGTCTGGAGAAGATGGATGAACAAGATGATGTCGTGATGCTGCTCCAGATCGGGACAAGACCTACTTAGAACTCTCAGCGCCTGCTGATTCGAGTGGACAACTTTGTGCTACAAGGAAGATACAATGGTGACCTTTCAGCCTAGATTTAGTTTGCTCAAGCTACAGGCTAGATGATCACGAGTAGATTCCTGTTCCATGATATTGCAGTAGATCCAGATGGAGTGACCCAAGACTTGTGTGCTCGTTCCTCTATAAGAAGATGAAGTAATCCATTTAGTTCCCTCGTGAACTCTGGAGGCCCGAAGATTCTCTCTCGTTTTAAATCATAGTATTTAGGATCATCGATTCTTTTCTTCCTTCCTCTACTTCTTCCGATTCTCCTCTTATATATTCCCGTCTTCTTTCTTGTGATAAATCTTTGATTAAATCTCTTATTTTACCATCTTCCCACTTAAGATTCTTTGGTGTGACCAATTCTGTCTTAGTAAACCCCGTGAGAGTTAAGTTATTGATGTTTGAGGTTTAGTAAACACTTGTTACCTGGTTTTGAGGATTGTGAGTCTACCCTATCTTCTAAGCAAGTAAGGAATTATTGAGAATTGATTTGAGTGACAATTGTTAATTGATGGAATTAGGATGATACCTTAGACACTGAACCTTGGGTTATAGGTTACTTTGATTATTTTGGAGTACTTAGAGTTGAATATATATTTGGAGTAGTAAGAATATATCATATTTGATGGATACCTAGTACCTAAACCAGAGTCGAACTAAGTGTAACAGATAATATTACTTTGGGATTCTTACCTGATGCTTATTGATGGATGCATCGTGAATATTTGGGATCTTAGAATATTGTTTAAAGTGTTAGCCTGAGTATTGTGGTACCCTTGAAGATTTTCATTAATATCGTCGGAAATTTTGGTTGACATAGGTTGCCCGTGTCTCTTAAGGATTGGATTAGATCGTTGATCGTTGTTTAAGGTTGTAACCTATGAACTTTTGAGTTGAGTGATCTAACTTGGATAAATTGTTGTTAACCTTGAAGAAGAGAACATATTGCACAATTAGAGGTTGAATTTATCGTATTGTTTTGAGGAATACTTAATGTGAATTATCTTGATGGATTTATAGTTCAGAACCCATTAACCAACGAGATTGTGGCTTCGTTGAGTTAATAAATATTTCGGTGGTTTCACTAATACAATATGAAATTTGGTGGAATTCTCAGAAACCTTATTCGAAATACGTGTTTGAAGATGTGAGTGTTTGCGCCATTACCTATAGGTTTGAGCGTGTTTGAGGATTTATTGTGCTTTCCCTAGTTTCTGTACTGTTGACACTATAAATGGGTAGTGATCTTTTTGAGGATTTCGTACCCGAGCATTGTAAATTGGTGGATCTTGTTTAGTGTTCCTTATTCGAGAAACTTGGAATATACCTCGAGTTCAAACTTTAAGAGCTTTGGATTTAGGAACCTTGTCAATGGCAAGTTTGGGTGTGTTTTGTTGACCATTGGAATTTTAATTGATGAGATTAGATTGTAAAGCATTTGTGGGTTAGTATCGTGCCGATTGAACGATTGGATAATCACGTAAGACATTTTAGGAGATAGTGACTGAGTAGTGCCACCTAGCGCCTAATTTTGGACTTAACGTATTTGATGAAAATTAGGAGCCGTGTTGTGAGAGTCGTACCGGGAATCTCGAGATGGTTAACTTCTTCTGTATTTCCTTGAGAGCTCCGTTTGGCTCTCAATTTCGTTTCTCCCCTTTGCTTTTCTTAAAGCCTGCTACTCCTTCTTCGGCCGATCCCTGTGACTTCTTTATCGGGTTTGAAAATTTCTGTTTCGATTTGTCGTTGACTCTGACTCTGCTTATCCGATTACCTTTTTTCCCGAACCTTTGTTATGAAAAGTTTGACTAATTTTAAAATTTTGATTTTCATGAAATTTTAACATTTTGAGTTACAAATTTCGAAACATCGTTTTCGTATTCATTTTTGGATTATAACATATATTTAGTCCTGTTTCAAAATGTCTTGATACTTTATTTTAAAGTATTTCGAAATTGATTAAAATTTTAATTTTGATTTTCAAGTGATCGAGATTTTATGAAAACTTTCTTAATTACAAATACTTTGATTTCTATGAGATTATTATGTAAAACGAATTAATATTTTCGAAAAACTTCGTATGTCTAAATTTTGTTTTACTGTCGGAGACTTTAAATCTATTATTGAAAATGTTTGTCGACTGACTTGATTCTCATTTACTAACTACAAAACTTGATTTGTCAAATTTTTGTTTGGTTTTAAAACAAAGTATTGTCGAATTTCTTAATTAAAACGTTTTACTGTCGTTTTGAAGATATTTGAGTACTCTTCCCCCTCGAGTTCGTTTATAAATATTATTTATCGTCATTATTTTATAAAATAATTTTTAACCTGCGATTTTATCAATTTAAACGCTTTTAAACTTCGGGAATTGACCCCAAACCTTCTTTAAATAAATTTTGTCTTCGATTTCGATTTCATATCACGTTTGAAGTTGTAAAATCTTGAAAAATCGAGATTGTGATGCAGGTTAAGCATTCTCATTTTGTTCAAGTGATATAACCTTGTTTTCCATTCTGTTATTATATTTTTATTAGTTTCGAGGACGAAACTTCTTTTTAGTGGGGAAGATTGTAACACCCGTGATTTTTATAAATTTAATTAAATTAAACTTTTGTTCGTATGTTTTTTTTTTCCGTTTAACTCGTAATTCTTAAAATTATTATAAAACAAATTTGTCGTTTAATCGTTTCAAACTCCTAAAATTCTATTTGTCTCGAAAACATACTTTTATTTCTATTTCGATTTATTTTATACATTTAATTTAATACTTACCAAAAGTCTATTTCGACGATTGAAATTCTAAATTCTTTTTATTTATTTATATTCAAGCTCGAATTTCTATTTTGGCTCGAAATTCATTATTTTAAGTTTCGTCAAAATATTTATTCCATTTCCTCGAGAAATCAATTTAATTCACTCTATCGAAAACTTATCATTTATCGGGAAATATATTTTCATCGTCTAATTATCTATTTCTATCTACTTCGTTTTTGTCTCGAATACTTTAATACTCATTTTAATTGACGGCCCAATTATTCATTAGTTTTACTAACTCGTTTTAATTCGATTTGTGGGTCAGTCAACTTTTCGTTACGGAACTCGATTCATTTAATTTATCCGTGTTTTTAATCCACTACATTGTTGATGATTCAGCTCCCTTTTCATTTGCCATTCCACCGCTTCATTACATATCACATTCACTCCCCTTTCTTTTCATTTTAATTCCACCGTTTCCCTTCATCTCCTCCTCTCCGTTTCACCTTTTTCATCTCAGTTCTCCTTCTTTTGTTGTTATGCTATCTTTCCTCTCCTTCTTCTTCGTCATGTTTGTTCGATTTCTGTTGCTCTTGCTGCTATGGTCTTCGTCGATTCGGGTTCGATTTCGGCGGTCGTTTGTTGTTGCTGTTACTATTGATGCTGCTGCCACGCTGATGCTGCTGCCACGCTGATGCTACTGCTGTTACGGTACTGCGGCTGCTTTTCCGCTCGATCTATTTCTTTTTCTGCTCTGATCTTTGTTCTTCTTCCTCTTTGTTGTTGTCGTGTTGTTGCCTGTCTGCTGCTGCTAGTCACGCTACTGCTACTGGTTGCGCTACTGCTGTTGCTGTTCTGCGGGCTGTCTTTTCTACGCCGATCCACGTAAGGTAGCCGCTCTCTTCCCTAATTCTGCTTGTGTTCCAGTTATTGCTGCGGTTTTTCGTCCCTTTCTTCTTCCTCTTTTCTTCTCCCCTCTTCTTCTTCTGTGATGTTGTCCATACTGTTGCTGCCATCGCTGTTTTGTCATAGTCTCTCTTGCTCTGATTTTTATTCGTCCTCTGTTCATTTTCGGGTTTCCCTCGCTGCTGTGCCTATGTGTTTCCCTTCTCAGTTTTCTTCTTCTTCTTCTTCTTCGTATTTGTTGCCATTCTCGTTGCTGTGGTTTGTGTCGTTACTACTGCTGCATCTTATTGCTGTTCTGGCTACTGCCCTTCCTTCTTCTTTGTGTCGATGTCGTTTTGGGTTCTCGCTGATGTATGATGTTGTACTGTCGGTGATAGTACTGCTGCTGTTGCTCCTTTTACTCCCAATCTGTTGTTCGATTTCTGCCATTGTGTTGTTTCGCAGATGTCGTCTTTGGTACTGTCAATAATCTGCTATTCTTTCCTCTGTTCTATCTCGTTCTTAATCTTCTTTTTCCGTCATTTCTTGTTAGTGTTGCTGTTGGTTCGCATCTGCTGCTGTTTCGATTTCTTCCGCTGTGCGTTGTTAACGTTGCTGCTACTTATGTCCTCGTCTTATGACCGCTTTTATCGTGCCCCTATTCTTCATTCATCATTCATTTTCCTTTCCTCGAATCATGTTCATCTCTTTGGGTCGCCATGTTTACCAACCCGATTAAATTGGCCTCTATGTTTCTAATTCCCGCATATCATTTCTCCCTCCGTCTTGTGTCGAATACCCTCGTCTCATTCTTTTACTTTGTCTTCTCAATCGTCATGGTGAATCATGTTCAGAAGACTATCGATTCTACAATTTGGAGTTTAAAGACGTTACTGTTGAAGATTTAGAGCTTGGACCAATCGGAGGGCGACTACTTTGAGTCTTTCGACTCGGACTTGGATTTAAGGTAACTTTAGGACGTTACTCGATTTTATATCGTATGTTTGAGTAGTAGTATGTAGTAAATATTTTAACTTCGGTTTTCTAATTTTAGCTATTTATTATTTGCTAAAAATATTATTTAATAAATCGTATGCTTTTTAAATATTTTACGATTTTCGATATAGTTTTATAAATCGTTAGTAATTTTATTATTTGCGATCGTTATAATATTTTGTCGGTTATCGTGATACTAGTAACTAAATAATATCGATTTCATATTTTCGTCATATTTCGTTAATTTCTAATTTTTAACTCCAAATCATATTTTCATATTATAATCGAGATTTGTATACTTGTTTAATAAATTAATTTTCGTTTTACGATTTATACAAATAAATGAGAAAATAGTCGATTTAGTTTTAAATACATTTTAGTCGAGACTATTTTCATCAATAATTTCCTATTTGTTTCCGATTGACTATTTTTATTAAAATTTGTATTATTTATAAATCAAAGCTATTTCTTAAAAATAATTTGAAACCTTTATAAAATTCATTTCACTTATAAAACTCGTTGACTCAATTAATTTTGATATCGTGTTTCTTAAAATATCTTTTTTCTGAAAATTTATAGTTTTAACTCGATTTCCTAATTATTTATAAAATATTATATATCGACTTATTATATTCTATTTATATTTTGAGTAACGGATTTAGAAATATAATAAAGTTACGATAACGACGATAATAATAAAATGTTAATTTCGATAGAAATGCTATTTTTAATACATTTCACTTATTTTGATAAATTACGTATTTTCTATAACGAAATTTCTATTTTAAGTAAGTTTCTAAAATAGTAAGTTTCTATTTATAGAAAATTTTCCTTTTAATATAAAATGTTTATTCCTTTTATCTTCATATTATTTATAATGATTATATCTTTTGTATATATATCGATAATGATTGTTTTGGTGTTATGGAATAAAGACAAGTGTGGGGTTAGAGTAATATAGTCTGGGATGTACGTTTTTGCCATCAACTATATAGCTGGTGTGTCTGTGTTGAGACACATTGGTCGTTGAACTGAGCATGGTTTGTGTTCAGGAGGGTGTATGTTTACCTTAAACTTAGATATCGCATCGTGTAAGTCGCGTCGGGTGAACTGGATATGATTTGTATCAAGGAGGAGTGTGCACTACTTAAGCCAGGACCTCGCTGCACGCAGTCCTGTTATAGTTGAGTTGCCTAGTTAGAGACCGAGGTCTTATTTGTTTTGACTAAGTTCTCGAAGCTAGTTTAGTATTGTCCTAGTGAAAGTCTAGCCTTGTGCGCACTGATCGTATATCCATAACGCCATTTTTGAATATTTATTATTATCGATTGATTTGATTTGCAGGTTGGCAAATGCTTTAAGTTTCACTGAAAACTTATTTTTATTATATCGTTTTAATGTTTTCCCTTTTTAAATAATTTGATATAGTAATACTATTATTTTTCCGTATGATATAATATGGCTGGGAGAACGTCCGAGTTACTCCCCACTGACGTGGCTGTTATGTTTATAACATGACAGGTATTTGCTGCTGGGTTTTGGGTGTGAACTAGCGAGTAGCGTGGATCCTACTCTTCTTCATTAATGTAATTTTTGGATTTGTGTAACCGTTTGAAGAATTTTCTTTTTAGCCCTTTTGTAAAAAGAGGCCTTTGTATAGACTTACCATTTCTTTTAATAAGATAGAGTTTGTCAGTGTGTTTTAATCCCAACTCTACAGTGTTTCCGCCACTGTATTGCGTTAGATTTTCTAGGGGATTACAGAAGTGGCAAGAATCGAGACTATGAAGCTTAGTATTTGTATCACTTGTTAGTTTGAGATTTTCTAACACTACTACAATTATAAGGAAATAGAACGTTTCTTAACCGATCTAAATAAGCAAAGGAATCGTTATCTAGGTGACGCGCACCCCAATCGGATCAGTCGTTTAGCGAAGGATGGAGGGTCAAACAATATTTATAGACTTGGAATAACACAAAAACTACTAGAGTAATCGTGGTAAGTCGAGGTCGGTCCACAGGGAACGAAACGTAGTATCGAGTTAAAAATGGCATGTTTGGAATCTAGAAGGGAGATTCTAAAGATCGAGTCTACACTATAGAAATAACTATAGAAATAGCTAAAGGTGATCAATCTAGGGAAGGTGTTAGGGGGAAGCCGGGATTTGGAACTTGGAGTCTAAGAAGGTCGAAATCGGGTTTTTGTCGTAACATTGATAAAGGGAGAATGTCACCTTTCGGTTTCTTCACCCAACCCACCTAAAAACCCGCTTTCGCGGCGAAGAAGGGTAAGTCTCTAGTTATGGTAATTTCTACCCGAGTTTTCCTATATTGATAGAAACGAGTCAAGGTCGGTCTAGTTGGCCGGACAAAAACAACAATGACACATCAACCATAAACAAGATAAACCAACAAGCAAGCAACCCACCAACATCCCTTAATTCAAATAATCTAAGTCCTCATCCCTAAACCCCCCAACAAGAAATCTACTCACTAATCATAATGGAAAACAACAAAACATTAACTAAGGAGAAAATAACTACAACATGCATAATAACTAAATCTAAAGAAACTAACAACAAAACGATAAGGAAACTACTATCTAACAATTACCCACTAAACTATGAAAGAGATACGATATAACAAAATAAACTAGAGAATAATCTAGAACAACATAAATAAAATCTAGAGAAACTAACAACACTAAGATGATCTAAACAAGACAATAATAAGAGAACTATATTAAATCTAAACTAGAGATTAGGGAGTGGAAGAGAAATATACCAACTATGAAGATCTACAAGAAATAAGAAGATTGCATAAATAAAGATTGAATCTTTGATGAAGAGAATGAAGAACTTGTCACTAATCCTTCAATAATCCCCACAAATCTTCAAATAAAATTTGAAATAATCTTCTACAAACTTGAAATCTAGAGAATTGTTGATGAAAATTAGGAAAATCTACTACTAGATTACTATGTAAACTACTAGAATTGCAGAGAATTACTACTAAAATACTACTAAATTACTCTACTAAAAGGATAGTGTAACTACACTAATGGTGGATGGAGAAGGATAGAATGGAGATGCCTTGGGCAACAAATTAGGGTAGACAAATATATAGTAACCTAAAACCTAAATCCAACTTTTTGCTCCATTAGTGAGACAATCACCCTTTAATCTTCATGAGGTGGAACTTCACCCTATCGTGCACGGACTAATACCACCGGGTGGTTTCACTCGGTTAACTTTTTCCAGTTTTGCAATTTTTAGACGCTTTCACCATCGGGCGAAATTTCACCCGGTGGGCGAAATTTCGCTCGGTCATTTCGCCTGGTGGAGAAGTCTCGGAAAATCTTCGGGGAGGCAAATTTACCGTCGGGCGAAACTTCGCCCAGTGGTGTTTCATTGGGTGAAATTTCACCCGGTCATTTTTTTGGCCTCTTTTCTTGTCTCATTCTTCGTCGTATGATTGGATGACTTTAAACTTTAAGTTGTGTGCTTTGCTCTTTGGACGATATTCCCTTCTCTTGTGCTCGTGGAAGCTCGATCGTGATTTCTGTTCCAAATCCTATCAAAATTGATAGAAAAACTATCAAAAACACGTAAAATGCACAAGAGGGCTGCTAATGTGAGAAACACTCAAAATATGGCGATAATCGCACTCTAGACTCGCAAAACAAGGGAAAAACGGGTCTAAATGGGAGGAAAAACAGTCTAAATTTAGCACACAACACTAGGTCGGCGTTCTATTTGTTAAACAAGAATGGTTCAAAAAAAGTCAAACAGTTCAATTATAAGAACAACAAACAGAACGGTTTAATGACGGACCCGTTCTGTTAGTGTAAGTAGAACGGTTTAGGTATGCAACCGTTCTATTTTTTTTTAGTCACCCACCCTATTAGTCTCTCAAATAGATCGCTTTACAAACAGACCGTCTATCTAACCGTCTTGTTTGTTAATAGTAGTCGCCCTTGTCTAATTTTTTTGTTTTACAAAGAGGACGCTACTTTTACACAACCGTTCTGTTTGTCTTTTTTTTAATATTGATTTTGTAATAAAAATATTACAATATTAAAATATTGATTTCCTTGATCTTCATCACAATCCCCTTACCAATAAAAGAATAACTTTATTCCAATTTTTTCCGCCTGAAGCTATCCACCATTAAAAAAAACGAAGAGAGAGAAAGAGAGAGCTATATGCAAATCGAACCCTTGAACTTAAGTATTTAGTACTTCTTCTCTACCACTACTCTCCAATAATTTACTGATTTAATTATCACTAAATTAACTCTAAAGCTATACACTCCAATATCTTAATTAAGGAAAATTAAGAAAGTAATTCGTTTTTAATGCTATTAAATTATTAATTAATCAAAATGTAACCAAATTATTCACTATTAGTCACTCATCAAAGTATAATATTTTTGTTTAAAGCTTGATTAAATGAACTAAGATTGATTTTCATTATTATAATAATCATGACTATAATAAAATTACAAGATTTCATCTTAAAATAAGACGATATCAAGTCATATTTGATTAGAATTAAGATATAAGATTGATATATAAGATTGTAATTAGAGTATATATATTACGGATATATACGATATTGTAGTACATATATATCTAATATAATTTGAAATGGTAACAATAATATTGAAAATAAATAATATTGATAGAAAGTAATATTTAAATAATCGAATCCAATCGAATATCACTACTATATTACTGAGACTTCGGTGCCACAAGGGGTCATCCTCAGAATGTGATAAACAATATAATATTGAAAATATATCCCTAATATACGAGATTGGAGAGGATTGAAAATAATATTCCGTATTAATCCTCTTGATTCTGTGCAAATGTCCATTATAACAAATTCAGTGTGATCCCCTTACTACGGAGTAAGAGATTAACTCCCCCTATTATTTTCTTGCCTATTCATATTAAACTCATGTTTGAGCCTTTGATGCTTTGGTTATGTACTACTAAAATTTAGTTAGCTTGACATGATCAAATCCACAGCTAATTAACCAAAATAATCGCACTATTTATCATTCGTGCAAATTAAAATATTTTAGTATAAATGAAAGACAACCATAATTTAGGAATGATTGACTAAATTAACGTGCAAATTGGAATATTTAAGTATAAATGAAAGACAACCATAATTTAGGAATGATATATGCACGAAAATGACTAAATTAACGTCTAAATGTAGTCTCATGACTGATATGGCAAGTATATTTTACAATCTCTATGATTTATATCAGTGTATACTAAATATCGAGAGTGTATATACCAGCGGAAATACATTTTATTTTTGTAATAATCATGACTGATATAAGATTGTAATTAAATATTATACTCCCTCCATTTTTTATGTGTCTTCCCGTTTCAATTAAATACTTTTCACAAACTTTAAAACACAAACACGGAAAGAAACATAAAAAAGCGAGTATTGTATCCTCTATTAGCTAAGAGAATAAAAATTCTCAAAACTTTTCTCACCTAAATTTTAAGCTCTCAATCTTGACAAAATCAATATAACAAATAAAGAAAGAACCACACTCAATTATCAATCATATCATATAAACAATACTTACGGGTTAAATATTTAAAAACTAATAATGGGTGTATTGATGAAAATAAATTGTATAAATATGGTTGCTTAAATTTCTAACAACAATTATGAACTATTTTTGTGAACAAATGATATATACTGAAATTATAGAGAATAACTACGTCTAAACATCAAGAGTATAAAATTATACTCTATTTGAAAATAAATTTAAAGTGAATATACATTTCACAATTTACACAAATTATTCATATATTAAGAAAAATATATAAAAGAGAAATTATTGTCTCGAGAAATATGAATGACAAATAAAACACTGAGGTAGTAATTTTTTGGACTACATATTTCATTATATTTGTTGAGGTCATTATCTTGATTAATTATGTAATTTAAAATTATTTTATTATATCCAAATACAATGATAAAAATCATGAAAAATTATCGGGTTTCTAATTCAAATCTATTTGTATAAATAATTAACTAAAAAAATTAATTTTTATAAATACCATACATACATGCACGAGGTTTATACTAGTGATTTTTAATTAATTAGTGCCACAAAAATTTCAAGTATAATCATCTATACAAAAGATCAATCTCTCTTATATCTTAAGCAAAAAAAAGGTTAAAAGTAATCTGTGTTACATGAACATGCTTTATCAAATTCAAGGTCAAAACATGTTTTTCATCACTAGTTCACTACTACAAACATGATCAAGTATTACCAAGTCAAAAAACAAATCTCTAACAATCAAGGGCGTCTCAAAATCAAATGAAGCCCAGTGCTCCACTAAAAAAAGAGGCCTAAGACCGTAAAGAAGAGGCCTAAAAATTTACAAATTAAAATTATGAGTATATATTTTTAATAATTCACGAAAACTTGCAATAAAAATGATTCAAACAATTACTTTGTAGATGAAATTATCGATAATCAGTATGGAGTAGTACAATATATACAAAAATACTCGGTACTCCATAAATTATGAATGACTAAAATATTAAGTTAAAATTGAAAATTAAAAATAAAAAGTGAAGGTACCAACATCAACCTACCTACAGAGTAATAAACTACTCTGAGTCACACAACATCACACCTTAGCACATTCATTCATCTTCTTCATCTTCAATTCTTCATTAACAATGAGTGAAACAGAAAAATAAATCCCACTCCTTTAATCCCAAGTATTTCATAACAAAAAAAAAACAAAATCTTAGGAACAAACTCCTTTATTAATCCTAGATTCCCACCCATGTATTCAACAAAAAAAAAATCAAATCTTTACCTAATTATTTAGATCTAAAATAGTTAAGAAAAATCAAAATAATCAAAGAAAGTCAAAGAAAGAAGGATCAACCCAGAAAAAAAACAAATTGAAAGAAAAATATTAGGAAAAATTTATAAAAGAAATTAGGAGTGAAAATTAATTGGGAGAAAAGAGAAAGTTTTGGTTTAATTATCTTGGGATTTTAAGTTAATTAATGAGATGAGAAATTGTACATTGGATGGATAGAGTACACTGAACACAGAAGTCAAGAAGTTGCAATTTTTTTTTTAAAGAAGAACAGTGATGAATTTGGGCCCAAATTTTAGAGGCCCGGTTCCCTTGCTCCTCCTGAACCGGGCCTGAGCCGCCACTGCTAACAATAATTCTTTAATTCTAGAGAATAAAAACATTCTGAATCCAAGTATGTAGCACACCGTTGTGTCATTCCAAGCCTACTTGCTCCCATTTCAAATTTTCACTTACATTTGCAAGTAGAAAGCATTAAGTAACATAAACAATCTTAACTTCTGAGCAACAAACTTGTGTACACAAGTTTGTACTCATTTCTCAGCTACTAGAAAGTTACAATGCATTAAAAAAATAACATTATACAAACCTTTGATATATACCAACAATCATGGTTTTTTAAACTTGAGAGCGTATTTAACCCAAATATCTTGCACCTCGTCAATTTGCTCAATCGAATATGTCTTCGGACCTCTTATCATAAACTAAGAACAAAATTAAACACGAGTGATTATGGTAATTGTGTCCATGGTGATGCATATATATTTAAATTATAGAAGCAAAAACATACATTTGGGACGACGACCATATATCTTCCTTTAATAAGTTCCAACATATATCGACAAACATAGTATCCATATAGGACGCTACCTATCGGCTGCATGGGACACTAAACTATTTACTCATTATTAAAGTCACATGCATATATCTAAAGTATATGAATGTGTTAATAAAATATTGACATTGAAAATACTTTAATTGTTCTCCAAAAAAAAAATTGGCCTCAAACCCAGCAAGTGGATCCATGTAGTTTCTTTCAGCAAATGCCCTGTATTAGGTACATAATTTTACACTATATGTTTAATACAAAGAGCTATTAACAAAGTGTTAACCTTAAGCATATTTATCAAAAATAAAATTAATACATTGAGCTTACATGGTGTGGACATGAAAAAGGTCCACCCCGACGCGGCCACGCGCGGGTTTGGGTAGGCGAATGAATCTTGTGGTAAGATTGTTCTCGGGTTCGAAATTTAAGTCAAAGATGGAGTCGCCACCGAATTTTGTGGTTATTCGGAACCATTCGAGCCCACTCTATGTCGTCATGGGCCGTACATAAAGTATGGCCCATTTCGATTTCAGAGTTTATGGGGCTCGTCCCTTTTGCATTGCAATACCGATAGCATCTGCACCGGTAATCGTGTATAGAATGACTCTCGTGCGCCAACGGTTTCGGGCATCCGGAAACCGAGGTTCTGAGTAAGGGGTGAGGGTACGTGTTGGGAAGCCCACTAAGGACACCCAACCCCGCCCGCACATGGCGGCCTCTAATAAGACATCCTTCGTGTTCGTGTACGCGCGCTAGTAAAATGACTAAATGATATGCAAACAGCGTTTTTTTGCTAAGCATGTGAGTTATTGGTTAACTACGTCATTTAATGCATCTAATTATGGTCGAAGTTGTTTAGCATGCGAGGTTCATTTATAAGGCGATAAACATCCAAAATAAACAAAACTCAAAAATAAATAATGTACAAAATACACGGGCGGAAATACAACCCGGCCAATACAAAAATTACAAATAATATAACAAACGGATTAAAAAGGCGATAAAAAGATAGAAACGGACTCGTATATAAACTAGACCGTGAATTGTGTAGATGGACAAACTCCGATTAAATACACATTATGTTGTGCAGTAAACGAAGGACGGAGACATAGGACCTAGGCGTGATGCTAGCCCGATCCCATGCCTCGATGCCTTGTCCCGACTTATCACGTCGAAAAATCGATCAAAGTCGTTCTAGTGAAGTGGTATGCATGAGTTTTAAAAATAAAATCACGTGATTGGCTTTACACGTGACGACTAAGTCATTTTAAAAAAGACGAGGCTCGGATGATAAGAAAAGCTCTCGGTTTTCTGGGCTACAGGACCCACTCGATCGAGTCGTGGTCTGACTCGGTCAAGTGTGTCCTCAAGGAGGCTACTGCCCTGGATTTGGGGTGCTACTCGATCGAGTAGCCTATGGTACTCGGTCGAGTGGCACCTGTACGAGGCATGGCTTGTCTCGTTTTTATGTTTGGAAATCGATGGTTGGCCGAGTTAAATAGAAATATCGCACGATTTAAATTTAACTCGGTTTCCGGTACTATAATCGTGTATGTATACGATTATAATACCGTTATCGGAATTTTATGAAAATGTTATCGTTAGATTGAAATTTTGGATTAGTGACGAAATTGTATCCCTCTACGTCACGACATCGATACTAATCCTTTCGGATTATGTGATGTCGGTTTTCGTATCAACGGGTTCCGTACTAATCGCAGAAATGGATCCATACGCGTTCAACTACGAATGACCATGATCACGTTACGCCCTTGAGTACATTGGGGCGGCGCTCCTCGAAAGGGTGCCACCTCCGTCGTTGCTCGTAAAGGGATTAAACGGACCTTAAATGGTCGTCGTAGTCAAACGTGTTTAGATCAGAGTTTTAATACTATTATATATGTACACGGTATATAATGTTAAGTAAGAAAAAGAAATTGAAAATGCAAAAAGAACAAAACGTTAGTGTTAGTATACTATTGCGATTACAATATAAAAAGCGAAAATATAAATAAAATGAGACGAGATAGTAAAGATTGAGACGGGGTTTACGACACCCTCAACATACATGCTTAGTAAAGGCCTCGAAAATAGACACATAATAGCGGCACGGACGCGGGAGTATCGAGGATGTACGTGAGTTATGGTGTGTGTGGGGGGGGGGGGATGATTCGTCGGTTTTTCGAGGGACGAATGGCTTGGTTTTTTTATTAGGGTTGCTAGGGTTTGAAGTGTAGGGTTGATGTAGAGTATTTAGAGTAGAAATGTAGGCTTTTTTGCATGGAAAAATCTGACTTTGTGAAGGGTTTGAGGAGGTATTTATAGAGTACACCCCTCGACCTAGGGTCACTCGATCGAGTGGCCCTAGTGCACTCGATCGAGTGCCTTTGAAAACGGGTCTGGTCCGGTTTTTGATGCTCCACTCGACCGAGTGGGTCAATCCACTCTATCGAGTGGATAAGGGTGGCGAGACATTTTAGGAAATGGTTGACTTTTGATTGTTTTTTGAAATTTGTATTTGGGCGCAATTTTCTAGAAACGTATCAGGCGGATTTGTGTGACGGATTAATCTTTGACCGGGTTTTGACCCGGTCGCCAAAAGACGGTTTTTATTTTTGTGTCGGTTTTGGCTCAAATTAGTCTTATTTTTCTCGGAACGACCCACTGGGCCTGAATTTGAGGTTGGTTTTGAGATATTTGTACTCCGCTAAATGTCCACGTCGGATATTATTGATTCTGAGCCCATATTCGAGTATACTAAGTTACGTTTGCGTCCGATCATCATCGGGTGTTTTGTCGGGAACTGCTATAGACACTAGCAGGCAAAATGCGAGTGTCTACAGAGCCCCCACTCTGACTGAGGCTTGGACAAGGCGAAAGTCAGAGTAGCTACCAGACCAATCGCAGATTACGACCTGGCAGCCTTCCGGTCGAGTCGTTTATAGTCCAGTAGACTTGCGTGAAGGGCTCGCCAGCCATAAGCAGAGGGTCATACCTGTCCTGATGATGGTAGCTCCGTGGGGAGTCAAACTTGCCTTTGAGGGTGTAGGTGTACCCGTATGCCGACACATCACATCTTGGATGTAGCATTCCGGGGGAAACATTGATTTACGCTGGGGAGTGAAATAGCTGCGCGAAGACTTGCTTCTGAAGTCTGGGGGTGTACCTGTATGCTGACACATAACAAATTGCATGTAACACATAGGCAAAACACCGACTCATGCTGGGGAAAATAAGATATTGATTTTTGAAAGTAGAAAAAAAAATTGAAAGATTTTTTTTATCACAATTTTTTAGAAATTTTTAGGAAAGCTCGGGACGACTTGATTCCTGTTCTAGGTTCTGAACTGCAATCAGGCCTGCGTGCGCGTAGGGCCCAGGTTTGCTGATGAGGCATGGTAGTTAGGGTTACAATTAGGGTTTCCTATTATAAATATAGGTCTCCCTGCTTCAACCTTTGCATCCCAAATGAAATTCTCCTTCTTCTCCTTAAAATCTCTCAGACTTTCGAGAAAATTCGAAATTTCTGTCATGGGCATCGATCATTTGACAGCAATGCTTTTTGCCTGGTCCCAATACTTTCGGGACGAGGAAAAGCTACAGTTGGCTCAAATGGGAATTGTCAGTCTGTTCCCATTTCAACGTCTGATAATCGACTCACACTTTTTGGACGCCTGCTTAACGTTTTGGGATACTACCCATCACGTCTTCGCGTTCCCGCGAGGAGAAATATGTCCTCTCCCTGAGAAGATCGCGGCTATAGGTGGTTGGAGCCCTATTGCTCGTCCTGCTGTCCCTCCGTTCTACCCGGATCCAAGAAGGAGGCTGAGGGATTTCTTGGGTCTGTCTCATACCGAGACAAATCGAATGGTGCGGGGAAATATTGTTTCCCTTTTCAACTTGGCTGACAAGTTTATGAACCTCCAAGACGTGAGGATCACTGCTGCCCATAGGCGTAGGGCTTTTGCCTTTTGCATGCTGCACCGCTCCGTCTTTGAGGGGATGATGGATGTTGACTCGTGCCTGGGTCAAATCAGGCTGATTGGTGTGGTTGACCAGATGGAGACTGGTCATAGCCCTGCTTGGCTAGCCACCGGGGAGATCATCATGGGTCTGGATGCTAGGCGTCTTGACCCGGACCGACAGCTGACGGGGAGTACCCGTATTCTGCAAGTATACAATCCACGATTTTTTTTTTCGAATTTCCTGATGTACGTAGGTCACTCGATCGAGTGGACCTGTCACTCGATCGAGTGACACTCTTAGCGAGCTACTGCCTGTTTTAGGAGGGCTTAATCGATCGAGTCAGCTGCTGTACTCGATTGAGTGGGCTGTAGCGGACCACTTACTTATGGATTCGTGTATACTTTCATATTTGGTTATCGGAACGTCTCTCGATTATAGAGTCCCCTCCGAGTATTCCCAATTACCGTAGCAGCCAAATCAGCTCGAGGAGGCGACGTATAAGCTCGAGTCATCATATAAACCGAGCTTATTGGGATGAGGAGCTGGTGTTCCATGGTGGTCCTTTGATTAGGTGGACCGTCGCTTGGTGGTGCCTTTCGAAGTTGACTGGATTGGCCAAGAGAGACCAAGCCCGCTACCTGATGATTCTGTCTCTCGACTGGATAGTTCACATTTACCCGGACCGCCTTCTGAGGCAGTTCGGTTCGTCTCAGCGCATTCCTGAGACTGAAGCCATCATTAGCGTCTCGCTCCAATTGACGGACGCTATGTGCGACACATGGTTGCAGAGGTGGTTTACCCGTCCCACGTGGACCATACCCAGCCCTTGCCAATCCGCTTGGGTTTCACGGGCTTACCAGAAGTGGACTTCCGAGGAGTCCGAGGAGGCTCGCAAAGCTTTGAAGGTTGACGAGGCCTTCGAATTAGTTCGCAGGGAGACGACGAAGGACAACAGGGATTCTTCGACGAGGGAGACACTCCTGCTACTTTAGTCCGATTGGAATCGGGTCTTAAGTCACAAACTAAGACTCGATCTAAGGAGGCCGGTGCTAGCAGCACGCGGGGGCAGCCAAGCCCCCAGACTGATTTGGAGAGATGATTGGGCCAAGACTGGCGGCCCGGGACCGACTAGGCCCGCGTGACCGGCTGCCTGAGCCTGTGAGGGCCCGACTCGGGACTGTCGAAGTGATCGAAGACTCGAGCTCAAAGAAGCGAGTCCGAGCTAAGGAGGTTCCCGTGATGATTCGGGAACGCTCCCCTCCACGTCGTCGTCAATGGACGGCCAAGGAGGCCAAGGACAAGGGGAAGGGCAAGATGCCCTGAATACCGAGTCCTTAGTTTTATTATTTGGATATTATTATTATTTTTGTTGTGTCGTGTGCTTTTTTTATTGCATTTTTGGATTCCTGCATTTTGTAATTTTCCGATTTTATTGGGATTTTTATGAATTAATAAAAGAAGTTTATTATTAAACCGTTCCTGTCTTTTCTCGATTGCACTGGTTGTACCCTTTTGAGGGGTTGCCTAATGCCTACGTATCCACAAATAGTGGAATCAAATCAAACGTAGTTCAAGCGCAGTAGATTTGCAATCTTGAATTACACCAAGACTATTGGTTCAAGATGCTTGTGACAGTAGAATAAATAATTCTAGCTCATTGACTTGCTTTTTGAAAAAAAAAATGATTTTGATAAAATTTGCTAATGACATTGAGAAAGGGCTAAGGGTAGTAACGCTTCAGCTGGTCCAGGTTGGTCGGGTTGACGAACTCATTCCCGTCCAGGTCTGTCAGCATCACTGCTCCTCCCGATAGGATCTTCTTTACCAAGTATGACCCAACCCAATTAGGTTGAATTTTCCCCTTGGGTCAACTGGTAATAAAGCTCGAACCGACTTAAGGACTAGATCCCCTTCCTTAATGTTCCTGGGCCTTACTCTTTTGTTGAAGGCCCATTGGATCCTCTTCTGGTAGATTTGATTGTTGTTTAAGGCACGAGATCGTCGTTCGTCTAATAGAACCAACGAGTCATACCGTGCTGGAACCCAGTCAGCTTCGGGTACTTGACTTTCTAACAGAATTCTGAGGGACGGTACCTCCAGTTCAACTGGTTGGACTGCCTCCATCCCATAAGTTAGGTAATACGGTGTCACCCCGGTTACGGTGCGAATTGACGTCCGGTATCCCCATAGGGCAAAAGGTATTTTGTCGGGCCAGTCCCGATAATTATCAGCCATCTTTTTTAGTATGGTGACAATTGTTTTATTGGCCGCCTCTACTGCTCCGTTCGTTTGGGGACGGTAGGGCGAGGACGTATGCCTTTGAATTTTATACTTGGTCAGCAGGGCCGCAGTCTCGGCTTGAAAATGGGTCCCGTGATCACTGATGAATTCATGCGGGATGCCATACCGACATATTATCTTGTTTTGGATAAACTTAGCGACATGTTTAGCATTGAGAATGCGATATGATTCAGCTTCGACCCATTTGGTGAAGTAGTCGATAGCTACCAAAATGAAACAGTGTCCGCCAGTACCAGAGAGATTTATTTTCCCGATTATGTCGATACCCCATGTCGAGAAGGGCCAAGGCGACGTCATGGTATAAAGCAATGATGACGGCAGGTGTTGCACATTGGCGAAGATCTGGCAGTTATGACAATGTTTGACATATAACTGACAGTCGGCTTCCATAGTATTCCAGTAATACCCGAGCCTCATGATTTTCCGGACCAGCATGTGAGCATTCATATGTGGGCCGTTTTCACCATCGTGTATTTCGGCCATGGTGAGCCCCCTGTGCTGTCTTTTTGTACAGTTGTCCGTCATCGGTACGGACGAATTGGGTAGCTAGCCTCCGTAAGGCTTTCTTGGCTCGACCTTCTATCCCGGGAGGATATTCTCCGTTTGTCAGGAATGTTAGTACAGCCTGATACCATGGTTCGGGATCAGTTATCTCAATATCTTCAATGTCGTGAATGTATGCCGGCTCGGACCGTCTTTCGACGCAAATTGGCATACTGGTCACGTGATCGGGAATGTTCAGTAAAGATGCCAATTTTGAGAGTGCATCTGCAAACTGATTTTCTTCTCGGGGCAGGTAGATGTATTCTACCATTTGGAATTGTTTCTCGAGATCCCTTACTCGTGCCTGGTAGGCCACGAGATTAGCATTCCGAGTCTTCCATTTTTGAAGTGCTTGGTTAATGACCAAGGATGAGTCACCATGTACCCGGAGATTTGTGATCCCCAGATTGGCGGCGGCTTGTAGCCCGTAGATGCATGCTTCGTACTCTGCTGCATTATTGGTAACATCAAAGTCCAGGTTGATGGAGACGGGAGTATATTCCCCTTTTGGTGAGATTAGGAGGATCCCGACTCCGAACCCTCGAAAATTGGATGCTCCATCGAAGTATAAATCCTATGTTTCAGTATCGGTATGGAAAATATCTTAGCTTCGTCTGGGAAGGACCAGGTGTCGGTGTGTCCTTCTTCGGTTACCGGGCTATCGGCGAGAAATTCAGCTACTACTCGACCTTTAATAGCCTTTAATGGCACAAACTTCAGGTTGAACTCTGCCAGCATTAGAGTCCATCTAGAAATTCGGCCGTTGAGAACGGGCTTTTCGAAGAGGTATTTGATTGGGTCCATCTTGGATAGCACATGGACCTCGTAGCTGAGCATATAGTGCCGGAGCTTCTTAGTGGCCCAAACCAGAGCCAATCACGTCTTTTCGAGCATGGTATATTTGCACTCATACTCTAAAAAATTTTTGCTGATGTAATAAATGGCTCGTTCTTCGGAGTCAACTGTCTGAGCCAGCATAGCCCCCATCGCTGTCTCGGTCATTGTTAAGTATAACGATAGAGGCAAACTGGGTTGAGGTGGCATTAGGACTGGCGGAGCAGACAGGATTTCCTTGATCTTGTCGAAAGCAGCTTGGCACTTGTTATCCCATAGTACCCGTTCCCCTATTTTCAGCTTCTTGAAAATTGGTTCACACACCATGGTTAGTTTGGAGATGAACCGACTGATGTACTGCACTTTCCCGAGAAATACCCTTATTTCTTTTTCGATTTTAGGAGGTTGCATCTCGGTAATGGCTTTGATTTTAGCTGGGTCGACTTCGATACCTCGTTGGCTAACGATATGACCCAGTCATTTGCCTGATGTTACCCCGAAACTGCACTTCTGAGGGTTTAGCCTCATGTTGTACTTGCGCAATCGGGTGAAGAATTTTCTTAGGGCGGTGATGTGACCGTCCCGTTCTTTGGATTTGACGATCATGTCGTCTACATAGACTTCTACTTCTTTATGCATCATATCATGCAGTAAGGTCGTAGCAGTCCGTTGATATGTGGCTCCGGCGTTAATGAGACCGAACGGCATGACGGTGTATCAGTAAGTACCCCAAGGTGTAGTGAAGGTAGTCTTACTCATATCTTCTTCCGCCATCTTGATCTGATTATACTCGGCATACCCATCCATGAATGATAAAAGGGCATGATCGGCCGTGTTATCCACCAGTATGTCGATGTGTGGCAACGGAAAATCATCCTTCGGGCTTGCCTTGTTAAGATCCCGAAAATCTACGCATACCCGCACCTTACCGTCCTTTTTAGGAACCGGCACGATGTTTGCAACCCAGTCCGGATATTTGGACACTTGTATGAAGCCAGCTTTGAACTGTTTGTCGACTTCTTCCTTTACCTTGAGAGACCACTCGGGCCTCATTCGGCGGAGCTTTTGCTTAACCGGTTTGCACCCGTCTTTAATCGGTATGTGGTGCTCGGCTATTTCCCGATCTATCCCCGGCATGTCCTTGTAGGACCATGCGAAGACATCTTTGAATTCTTGGAGGAGGTTTGTGAATTGTTGTTTCTCCTCGGGATCTAAAGATAACCCTATCTTAAGTATCTGGGGCTCTAAGGTTGTTCCCACATTAATAGACTCGGTCTCTTCGATCACCGGATTCCGAGATTCCCTTTGCTCTAGTTGCTCAATCAGATGCGGAGGTAAGGGCACCTGTTCGTCGGGTTTCTCAATGTCATTGCATAAAACATTTTTGAAAGCAGAATTTAAAAGAGACAAGTCGTAAGCAGAACGGTTGTTATTATTGATTGAGAATTTTGAAAATAGCTCGAAAAGAGCAGCCATCTGATCATTGGCCAGAGGCGGAATTGGTAAGGCACTCAGGACAAACCCCGAAGTGCCAGCAGCAGGAAACAAAAGGGAGAGGGGTTACAGGAGTGACTCTAGCACCGACTTCCCTAGACTCGACCTCAGACTCAGACTCAGACTCCAACTCAGACTCCGACTCAGACTCAGGCATGTCTCCCTCTCCGGTGACCAACTTGTAATTCTTTCCTTGACTGTCAGTCCACTTGACAATCTTCCTCCGAGCCCTGTTTTCCGTCTCGGAGCCAACATCCGAGATCAGCTTGGTCGGGTCAAACCTGTTGCTGCGGAGAATCAGGTTGACCAGGTCTTCCTTTGGAGTCGGGGCTATGGTGTTTTCCCCGAAGAGTAGCCCCAGTGCGGGCTCAGCATTTTCAGCTCCATCGGACTGGATGAGGGCGAACACATCCTCCGGGATGTAGTTGCAGTCTCGGGCCAATTGGGTCCCGAGGTGCACAGCATTGGGTTGGTATAGACCAACCTGAATAGCCCCAAACACTGGTGTGACAAAGTAGTCAGTCAACCGTGGGCTGTAAGGGCTCAAGTGGATACCCTTAATGATGTTGCAGGCCTTTTTGATTCCTGCTCGGACAACGTTGCCCGGAGTGGTGGTATAACCAAGGCCGAAGTGAGAGTCTTCGTCCTTGAGGACCTCGATAATCTTCCCAGCTGGAAGATCGGGTCGAGAGGTAGCCCCCGGAAAGTACCCTAGGTTTTGGAGCATCATGTCGATACTCGTAGTGAAGTAGGGCCTATAAAGGTACTCTTCCTCGATCATCCCCACAAAATCAAACCCCCAGAGGTCCGTGCGACCCGTGGCGTTACAGCTAGCCACGGTCATTGGGGTTGCCTCCAAAGTAATGACATTGTCGAGCAAAGGCATCTTGATCTTTCGATGGAGGGTGGAGGACACCGCTTTGACCGCATGAATCCACGACCTCCCTAGGAGCAGGTTGAAGGATGAGGTGACATCGATCACCTGGAACTCAAGCTCCTTTTCTATTGGGCCAGTTATAATGGTCAGCTTTATGGCCCCAGCTACCGACTTTGGACTCCCGTCAAAGGCCTGAATGGTCTGAGCAGTCGGAATATAATCGGCATCGGTAATGCCGAGGGCTTTGGCGATCCTTAAAGGAAGGACATTCACAGCAGACCCGTCATCAACTAGGGTCATCGGGAGGTATTTCCCTCGACAGATCACCGTAATATAGAGGGCAAGATTATGGGAGGCCCCGAACGGTGGTAGGTCGGCTTCTGAGAAAGTGATCATTGGGCCTCCTTCCTTAGCTTTGCCCTTTAGGTGGGGTAGTACCGTGGCTACCATTTCAGCAGGAGTAACCAAAGAGTCGATCTTGATTTGATCGAGAGCCTTAGTGAGTGCATCTCGATGTTCTTGTGAGCTAACTAAGAGTTGCCATATGGTGTGGTAAACTCGGGTCTTCTTCAGCTGCTTTACGAGGGCCGTTTCAGCAGTTGGCTCCTCGGGGGCGACTTCCGTCCTGAAGGGCTCAGTGACGGTTGTCGGGATAGGGGTGTCCCTAGAGCTAGTGGCTTGATAGGGACGACCAAGGTGGTTACTGGTTAGGACTTGGGATTAGTCCTTCGAATCTTCTCAGAGGTTATGGGGACAGCTTCCCCTTTGGCAAGGTAGACGTCATCCTCGTCGTCGAACCAGTTCCCGTTCACTTGCGGGATAAACGGAGAGATAAGGTGAGAGCAATCAATCACCTCCCCGGTAAAGATCGCGTGGGAGCTGAAAAGGTTCTCCTTGTTGCTGGGCTTATCTCCGGGTAGCGGGATTTTACCGCTTTCGATCAGGTCCTGGATCAAGTGCTTCAGCTTCCAGCACTTCTCGGTATCATGCCCATTGCCTCGGTGGTACTGGCAATAGGCTTGGGCATTGTAGTTCTTGGAGCGTCGCTCGACCGGAACTTCAGGAGTTGGGCCTATCGGTTGGATTAGGCCTTTTGAGGATAGCCTTTGTAAGGCATAAGTATAGGTGGTACCTATATCAGTGAAAACCCGAGGTAGGGTGTTCTTCTTAGACGGGGCATCCAGTAGATTAACCGCGTCAAAAATGTTGCGGGTTGCAGCCTGGGGCTTAGTAGTGGAAGAGGAAGCCCCTTGGTATCCCTTGCTAGAGGCCTTAGTGAGGCCCTCTAGTCTCAGGTCGTCTTCGATTCTCATACCCATTTCAGTAAGGGTGGTGAAATTGGGTATGACGGCGTACTGGAGATGAACCCGGTAGGAGGGGAGGAGATTCTTAACAAAAGCCTCCACCAAAGTCTTTTCACTGGGCTTATCGCCCAGTTTCACGCTCTCGACCCTCCAGCGTTGAAGGTACTTAGTAAAACCTTCCTTTGGCTCTTGGGTCATAACCTCCAGAAATCGCATTGTGGTTTGGATCTCGGTGTTGTCGGCATAGTTCCGAGCAAACTCGGTGGCCACATCATCCCAAGTAGGGTATTTTTTCGGGTCTAGCCTGTAGTACCAGGCCCGTGGGTGCTTCTCAAGGGATGCAGCGAAGAGATTCTTGAACATTGTAGAATCTACTCCCTTGATGGCCATGAATTCTTTGAAGGCCCGTACATGTAATAATGGGTCTTCAGTTCCCTCGAACATCGGTAGGCCCGTGAGGTTCAGGTTCGGGGGTAGCTTGTCGTTCACCGGGGCATACTCACGGCTGTTTTCCCGATGGATGTTGTTACTCCCAGCTAAGTGAACTTGTTCCTCTAGTCGGTGAACCGCACTAAGTAGCTCAGTCAGAGACCCATTGGTCTCGGTACTAAGAGTCCTTTGCTCCACTGCAGCCATACGAGCAATGATAGCCACTTGACCAACCCTCATTTCAGTCAGTTGGGCTTCAATGTCGGTCTGTTTGACGACCATGGCGTCCACGGAGGTCTTCAGACTGTTCAAAGCTGCTTCCATCTTGCGGGTGTGTCTGGTTGACGGCGGCCTGTCTGTAAGAACACCGTGTAATCAGAAACCGAACCCAGATCTTGGAATCATAAAAAGTACATCCCGAGCGACAAAAGGAAAGACTAAGTGAAAAAGACTCGAGGAGGACACCTAGACGGATGACTCGTGGGTGGTATAACTTCCTTAGGACTCGGCTTTGTGGGCCTAGTCCCGTTCGAAGGAAGGTCCACGTGAGACTTTTCCCCAGACTTTTTGACTCGAGTGCATGGACGGACTTTCCTTTGTAGGGGTATGCCCTACGCGGGTTGGTCGTGCCTTGACAGATAAGGCGGACTCGGGAAAGGGGGGAAACTCGTGATGTAAGATCGATGGAGTTTCGACTCTATAAACCTTCGACACACTATGCAGAGACCCGACACACGAATAGACGGTAGGTCCTATAATAAGGAAGATTTATTTTTGGAAAGTTGGATGTTTGAAATTTTGAAATTTGAATGCAGGAATGAACGAATTTCCGAATGTTTGAAAACCGAAAATGGAATTTCGAAAATCGAGATTAGAATTTTGAAAATTCAGAAAATCGAGGTGGTGGGGGGGGGGGGGGGTCGGAAATTCGAAAGTCAAAACAGGCAGCATGTCGACTAAAGAAAAGGATATTTTGAGTCAAATCGTTGATCCTAAATTTCGGCGGCATTCCGAGTTTTGAAAATTGGATATTTTGAAAAGACGGGTCCCGAAATGGGCAGCATTTCGGGTTTTTCAAAATGTGGTTTTGTTTGGAAAGAGGGGTCCCAAAACGGACAGTATTTCGGCCATATTGGAGGAAATTCGCAGGCGAAACTTCACCTTATGAAGATCCAAAGGGCAAAGTTACATTTCAAGGGCAAAGATTAGAATTGAGCTTTGTTTTAATGATCCATTAAGGCTTTGTATATATAGTTAACCCTAGATTTCTACCACCACACTCCATGATACACTCCATTACTATGCCTCATTAGATAGATCCCCATTTTAGTAGTAGCTTCCATTAGAAAAAACTCCATTAGATCTAGAAAACTCTCTTTAGCTTTAGATTATTTTACTC
Organism: Agrostemma githago; assembly: GCA_958450325.1. NCBI lineage: Eukaryota > Viridiplantae > Streptophyta > Magnoliopsida > Caryophyllales > Caryophyllaceae > Agrostemma > Agrostemma githago. Next base: position 53,654,353 of record OY288258.1, on the reverse strand, counting down.
TACATTTTGCAATCAAGCTATTACATTAGTCTAGATTTAGATTTTATTTGAAGATTGAAGAGTTTTGCAAGGATTGGGTGACAAAGTTTTTGTATTTCTTCTTCAAAATTCATTTTTATGTTAATCTTCATCTTCTTCATTGAGTTTTTCCTCCATTGTGGGTACTTTCTTCTCCTCTCTCTCCTCTCTAATTAGTTTCTTCTCTAGTTTTTCATCTAGTTTATTGTTTTTCTTGCTTTGTTATTATTTTTTCTAGTAGAGTTTGTTCTTGGTTTTATTTTTCTCTCACTTGTGTTAGATTAATTTCCCCTCTTTTTGTTAGTATGGATTGTTTTTGCCTAATTCCTTTATTAGTTGTTCTTGTTAGTTTTACCATGATTAGTGAGTAGATCTTTGTTAGGGGGTTAGGGGACGATGAATTTGGGTGACATGGATTAAGGGTTCTTGTGATTGAATGCACTTGGGTTGATTTGTCTATTTTGAAATTGTTGTATGCTTGTTGACTTTACTTGATCAATTTAGTTGACTCGTATTCACCCTCATCAATATGAGGAAACTCGGGGCTTGGGTAATTCTGACTTAGTGACCTAGATTCTTCGTCGCGAAAGTGAGTCTTAGTGAGGTCGGGTGTAGAGACCGAAAGGTGACCCATTCTTATCAATTGTGTATTGTTTGTTTGATTCCTTGTTTATGTATCCTGTTTCCGATTCCCCGTCTCCTACTAACACTTTTCCTATATTGACTTTCTTTTTAGCTATTAGACCGACCCACCTTAGTCTAGTTTAATTACCTCAAACCCCCCTTAGAACCCAAACGTATTTAGACTTTTACTCGACCGACTTTACAAAGACTGTCCCTTGGATCGATCCCGACCTACCACTACTACATTAGTTAGGTTTGTCGGTGTTTATAAATATTGTTTGACTGTGCGGGTCGCGACGCCCGCGCATCAGAGACTAAGGTCAAATTGAAGGAGTTTTTCATGTAGGGCATCAAAGGTAATTGGGGTGTCCCGAGCCTTGATGACATCAACAAACCAACGATAAATACCATAATGAAGGCCATTGATGACTTTTGCTATGACATCATCATCATCCATCTTTTTCCCAAGGTGTTGGAGTTCATCTACGCAAGATTTGATAGCTTGCATATATTTGGTGGCGGAAGATTTGCCCTTTGAGATCGAGTTTAGTCGATCTTTAATGGAAAGGATGTGACCCCTAGAAGGATTAACATAGGTGGAAGCATACTTCCAAATCTCACAAGAGGTTGTGGGATTGTTGAGCAAAAGGGTGATGGTGGAGGCGATAGTGCCTCAAAGTGCGCCACTAAGAAGACGATCTTGACGGAGCCAAGTGGAGTAGGCTGAATTTGGGATGGTCTTCTTGGATTCATCGGTGATGGTGGCTTCGGGACAAGGATGAGTCCCATCAACAAATTTGAAGAGATCGAAGCCAAAGAGGAGGTCTTCTACTTGTCTACACCAAGAACGGTTTGTGGGTGGTGTGAGTTCAATGTATTTGGTTAGGTTGATGACTACGAGGGGGACGAAAGGTTCGACCGGGTTGGGAAGCATGATGTCGGAGCCGTCCATTTAGGCGTGATTTGTTGTGGGGGGGGGGGGGGTTGAGGGTTTTTAATTTTGTGGTCGGTAAAGCTCTGATATATACCATGTAAAGTATTGTAAAAACTTGATTATTTCATTGAATAAACATGTGTATTTATACAAGGTAGATGCTTGGGAAGCAAGCAAGCAATCTACAGATCTAGTCTAACCTAAATACAAAAAATAGAATCCTAATAGTATAAACAGTTGAGGAAACTACTAAGACTAGGAAAGAGTACGGAATAGAAAATAATACATAGAGATTACAATCAATTAAACAAGTGTGAACAAGATATATTAAATATCTTTAACAATATACACCTCTTCATCCAAAAACCCATGTTGTAAACACCCACATTTTGACCGCCAGGTGTCTATAGTAGGTCCCACCAAACACCCAATGATGATAGGACGCAAACATGCTTTAATGGATTTAATGGACTCGGATATGGGCTCGAAATCATGGACATTTGGTTTAGGCTTATTACGGAGTACAAATCTTACAAAACCAACCTCAAATCCAGGCCCAGTGGGTCGTCTCGAGTCAAATGAGATTAATTTGGGTCGATTCCGACACCAGGGGTAAAACCGTCTTTTAGCGACCGAGTCAAAACCCAGTCAAAAATATTCTCGAGACACACGAGTCAGCCATGACACCTCACGCGGCTGATTCGGTCCCAAATACTACAAAAATCAGCTTCAAAAAATATTAAACAAATCCGTTTAAGGATAGAATTCGATCTCAAGTAGGAATTCTATCCGGAAACCGAATCAGTTCACAAACCGAGCTCAAATACTCGGCTAGAACTCCCCAAACAGCCGAAACACTCCCCTTTCAGCCGAGTTACTTGGCTTCCCCACCAAGAAACGAGACTTCCATTCCCTTTCGAACTCTCGCGTTTCTTATCCAAACCGGTATTTCTTGTCATACAAACAAGGTTACCTCCACTCCTATAAATAGGACCTCATATTCAACACAAAGGACACAGATTGAACCCGACCGAAATACACATTCACACATCTAACATACGTACATCCTCGATATCTAGTAAAAGCAATACAAAGCAAATCCCGACGTACTCCCGAAGAAGCCTCGAAATACCGACGAAACCACCCCCCATCCGGCCGAACCCATCATCCCACACGCATAAAAAACCGACACCTTAACTCTCCCACATCATCTCGACGCTCCCAAGTTTAAACCACTTTCCGACGAGCTCTGTACCGAGAAAATAAAGCATGTAGGTTGAGGGTGTAAATCAAACCCGATTCTCTCTTCTCTTTTCTCCTCCTCTTCGTCCTTTTCTCCTTTTTTTATTTTCGTCGGTCGTTTCATATTTTAATATGGGTCGTTCGTCACATATTTTCATTTTTATTTTTATTCTAATAATTGATACTATAAAACTATTTTTCATATAACGTTCTTAAAATACGATACCGATTCTCTAATCGAATATCGTATCTACAAGAACTAAATTAATTAATTCTCGTTGATGCTAATAAAATCGTTACATCTTTTTTAACAAAATTCGACGATTTTATACGCGGAGAGAATTAACATCTTTTTCGTTCAAAATTCTTTTTTTTACTTTTCGTTCAGAACAAACTTTTTTTTTTCAAAACCTTTTCTAAAATCATTCCGACTATTCGATATCGATTTCATAATCGAATATCGAATACGACGAAAATCGAAAATATAAATCGGGTATAAATTAATCCATATTTGTACACGATTTATCGAAATTAATAATTTTCGAAAAGCGAATCCGAGACAGCCACCCGCGCAAGTCGCGCCCCTCCCAGGCGAGTCGCGCGGGCTGCTGTAAGCCGCAGCTTTTTTTCGTTTTTTTTTCGATTTTTCCAGCATCGTCTTCTCACATAAAATAGCGGTTTTCTCGATATATTTTCAGATTTCGACAAGTATTTTTCGCGTGACCTAAATCTTTTCCAAAAATCATGCATATTATTTATTTACATCTTTATTCGATTTATTCACCGTTACTAACTCGTTTTCTCGTGTTTGTAGCAATTTACTTGTTTTTATCGTTTTATTAGACTAAAACGACTTCACATGCTAAAATAACTTTGACGTTATTAGTTTAACATGCATTAAACGACTTAGCAACCCATTTATTTTTTTCTCACATGTTTAGGGAAAATAATCTTTGCATATCATTCAACCGTCGAACTAACCCGTGTACACCAAAAACGAACGATATCTTAGTAAAGGCCACTAAGTGCGGGCGGGGTTGGGTGTTCTTAGTGAACTTCCCAACACGTACCCTCACCTTTTACTCATAACCATGGTTTCCGGATGTCCGAATCCATTGGCAACGAGAGTCATTCAATACACGGTATCCGATAATGTCGGTATCGGTATCGTAATGCAAAGGGACGAGCCCAATAAACTCTGACATCGGAAATGGGCCGTATTTTGTATACGGCCCACTACGACATAGAGTGGGCTCGAATGGTTCCGAATAACCACAAAATTCGGTGGCGACTCCTACTTCGATTTAAATTTCAATTTGACCATCTCATATGGAGATTCATTCGCCTCCCCAAACCCGCGCGTGGCCGCGTCGGGGTGGACCTATGTCATGTCCACAATTTGGCGACTCCGCTGGGGATCAACTGATGAGTCACTTACCATCGGCATCCGTAGGGTGAGACTCGAAAAGAAATCGTTCGAATAGTAATGTACACGTTTTAGTCCAATGGTTCATGCATAACCCAATCTTTCCCGGGCCGGTTACTTGTGACCGACGTCCCACTATACCATGGTGCGTTCCTAAATGGACCCACAAAAGACTTCGATGGCGGAACTCGCATGGGTTTTACGCCAGGTTCTAAGACCAACTCGGCTTAGGAAGACCGTCCTGATTTGCGAGAAAGCTATCGTCGTTGGTATAGACCCTATTCGACCGACCGAGACTTAGACTAAGAGCATACATGGCGTCATTATACTGTTTCCGTGACTACGTGCTACTTGATCCGTGTCTCGTCTTTTCAAAAACCGTCGTTTTCAAAAACTTGCATCTTTTTTCGAAAACTATCCATTTTTCAAACCCGGAAAGCTACCGAATTTAGGACTTATGATTTTGACTCAAAAAAGCCTATTTTCTAGCCGGTACGCTGTCCATACTTTTCAAAAAATTCAAAATCTCGGCCCGATAAACCTTTTTTCGATTTTCAAAAAAAAAAGTCGGGCCTTCCAATCCGACTTTGTTCAGGTTTTTCAAATCCAAATCCTCTTTTCAAAGCTTTCTTCTTAGGACTTCCCGTATTTAGCAGTGTCGGGTCTTGTCATAAGTTGTTAAGAGTCCATAGCGTCGAAACTCCGTCGATCTTATATCACGGGTTTCTACCCCATCCCAGTCCGCCTTATTTGTCAAGGCACGGCCCACCTACGTAGGACAAACTCCTACAAAGGGAAGCCCACATACACAATCGAGTCCAAAGTCTGGGGAATAGATCACACATAGGTCTTTCTTCACACGGGACTAAGCCCACTCCGCCAAAATCCTAAAGAAAGCCCACCGTCCTTTGAGTCACCCGTCTAGGAGTCGGTTTTTAGTCTTTTTTCGAGTCTAGTCGTTTCTTCTTCTTGCTCGGGATGCACTCTTCGATCTAAGTTCGATTCTGATTACGCGGTGTTCTTACAGACAGGCCACCTCACACCCGAACCATGACTAAGGACTCCATTGATCAAATGACCGCCACGCTGGCCAAGATCCAAGAACAACTCGACCGAATGAGGGGAGACCAAATCGCCATCGTTACCCGGGTAAGCGCTATATAGCAGGATAGGCCGAGGGGCGAAGATGAAACTCATGGGCCATTAGCCGAATTGACTAGCGCGGTCCTCAAGCTACAAGAGCAGGTCCATTTATCGACCCACAACTCGATGCATACGGAGAATGCTCGGACTTATGCACCCCTAACCGACGAATTGTTCGCCAATCTCAACCTGACGGGCCTCCCAATGTTCGACAGAACTGAAGACCCGGTATTACATATCCGGGCTTTCAAGGAATTTATGGCCTTAAGGGGGTTAAGTCAAACATGTTCAAACATTTGTTTGCCTCCTCGCTCGAGAAGCACCCGAAAGCCTGGTTCTATAGGCTCGATTCCAAGAAATACAAGTCTTGGGATGACGTGGCAACGGAATTCGCTCGGAACTACGCCGACAACACGGAAATCCAGACCACGATGCGCACCCTGGAGGTAATGGCCCAGGAACCAAAGGAAGGGTTTACGAAGTACCTTCAACGCTGGAGGGCTGAAAGCGTCAAACTGGTCGATAAGCCTAGTGAAAAAGTCCTAGTTGAAGCCTTTGTGAAGAATCTCCTGCCCGCCTACCGGATCCATCTCCGGTACGCCATCATACCTAGCTTCGCGGTCCTAACCAAGATGGGAACGAGAATCGAGGATGATCTAAGGTTGGAAAGCCTCACTAAGGCCTCCACCAAGGGATACCAAGGGGCCAGCTCGTCAACAAGCAAGCCCACATCCGCCGCTGCTACTCGTAGCATTTTTGACGAGGTAAATCTACTTGATACCCCGTCCAAGAAGAATACCACACCCCGTGTATTCACCGACATAGGTACTACCTATGCGAATTCCTTACAAAGGCTCTCATCGAAAGGCCTGATCAACCCGATAGGCCTAACACCTGAGCTTCCGGTCGAGCGCCGCTCCAAGTTCTATGACGTCAAAGCCTACTGCCAGTACCATCAGGGCAAGGGACATGATACCGAGAAATGCTGGAAGCTAAAACATCTTATCCAGGATCTCATCGAAAGCGGGAAAATCCCCTTACCTGGAGGCAAGCCCAACAACAAAGACAACCCGTTAGCCACTCACGCTATCTTCTCCGGGGAAGTCATGGACTGCTCACATCTCATTTCCCCGTTTATCCCGCAAATCAACGGGATCTGGTGCGACGATGAAGACGACGTCTATCTCACTAAGGGAGAAGTTGTCCCTATCACGCCCGAGGAGATCCAGAAGGTTAAGTCCAAGGCCTTAACCAACAGTCATGCCCTCATCATCACCGAGCCGCTACATAAAGCGGAGGTCGTCCCAGAAGAGCCGCCAACTACTGAAAAGGCTCTTGTGAAGCATCTGAGCAAGACTCGAGTTGACCTCTCTATATGGCAACTCCTAGTTAGCTCTCAGGAACATCGAGAGGCACTCACTAAGGCCCTCGACCAAGTCAAGATCGACTCTACGGCTACCCCAGCTGAAATGGTAACCACGGTTCTGCCCCACCTAAAGGAGAAAGCTAAAGAAGAAGGCCCACTCATCACCTTCTCCAATGCTGATCTGCCATCATTTGAGCCAGCCCACAACATGGCTCTCTACATCACGGTAATCTGCCGTGGAAAGTATCTGCCCATGACCCTAATCGACGACGGGTCCGCAGTCAACGTCCTCCCCTTGAGGACCGCCAAAGCCCTCGGTATCACCGAGGCCGACTTCATTCCTACAGCTCAAACCATTCAGGCTTTCGACGGAAGTCCAAAGTCAGTAGCCGGGGCCGTGAAGCTCACCATCATAACGGGCCCGATAGAGAAGGAGCTGGAATTTCAAGTGATCGACGTGACTTCTTCCTTTAACCTTCTTTTAGGAAGACCCTGGATCCACGCAACCAGGGCTGTGTCCTCCACCCTGCATCGGAAGATCAAGCTACCTTTGCACGATACCGTCATCACTCTAGAAGCCACCCCTATGACTGTGGCTAACTGCAACACCTCGGGCCGCACCGATCTTTGGGGGTTCGACTTCATAGGGGCCATCAAAGAAGAATACCTTTTCCGACCCTACTTCACGGTTAGCATCGACCGGATGTTGCAAAGTCTGGGCTTTCTACCGAGGGCTACATCAAGGCCCGATCTTCCCGCAGGAAAAATCCCCGAAGTTCTGGATAACGAGAGGATTCAAACCGGTCTGGGTTACACCCTGACCCCAGAAAATATGGGCCAAACCGGAGCCGGCAAAGTAATCTTCGTCACACCGGTGTTCGAGTCCGTCCAAACGGGCCTATATCGGCCCACAACAACGCGCCCTGGGACCCACTTGGCCCAGGTCTGCAACTACATACCAGACGACATCTTCGCCCTCGTCCAGTCCGAAAATGTTAAGAATGCTAAGCCCGCACTGGGGCTACTATTTGGAGAGGATCTGGCGGCCCCAACGTCGAAGGAAGAACTCGTCAGTCTCATTCTCCGCAGCCGCACCTTTGATCCATCCAAGCTGATCTCGGATGCTGGATCCGGGACAGGAAAGAGAGCCTGGAGGAAGACTGTCAAGTGGACTGACAGTCAAGGAAGGACTTTCAAGCTAATCACAGGGGAAGGAGAAATGCCAGAATCTGAGTCTGAGTCTGAGTCTGAGTCCGAGTCAGAGTCTGAGATTGAGTCTAGTGAGTCCGGTGCTAGGGTCAGTCCTATAACTCCCCCTCTCCCTTTAGCTTTTTCTGGTGCTTCGGGGTCTGTCCCGAGCACCCTACCTATCCCGCCACTGACTAGCGATCAGATGGCAGCTCTTTTCGAGCTATTTTCTCAATTCATGAATAATAACAACCGTTCTGCTTACGACTTGTCTCATTTTCAAAATTTCCTAAATTTTCAAAATTTTCTGTGCAATGACATTGAGAAACCCGACGAACAGGTATCCTTACCTCCACATCTGATCGAGCAACTAGAGCAAAGGGAATCCCGCAATCCGGTTATCGAAGAAACCGAATCCATCAACGTGGGAACAACCTTAGAGCCTCAGATGCTTAAGATAGGGTTATCTCTAGATCCCGGGGAGAAACAACAATTCATCAATCTCCTTCAAGAATTCAAAGACGTATTCGCATGGTCCTACAAGGACATGCCGGGGATAGACCGTGAAATAGCCGAGCACCATATACCGATCAAGGAAGAGTTCAAACCGGTTAAGCAGAAACTCCGACGCATGAGGCCCGAGTGGTCCCTCAAGGTCAAGGAAGAAGTCGACAAACAATTTAAGGCTGGGTTCATACGAGTCTCCGAGTATCCAGATTGGGTTGCGAACATCGTACCGATCCCTAAAAAAGACGGTAAAGTACGTGTCTGTGTAGACTTTCGGGATCTTAACAAGGCGAGTCCGAAAGACGATTTCCCGTTACCACACATCGATATACTGGTGGATAACACAGCTGATCATGCCCTTCTATCATTCATGGACGGGTATGCCGGGTACAATCAAATAAAAATGGCGGAGGAAGATATGGATAAGACCACCTTCATTACACCTTGGGGTACTTATTGCTATACCGTTATGCCATTTGGTCTCATCAATGCCGGGGCCACCTATCAACGAACCGCCACAACTTTATTACATGACATGATGCACAAAGAAGTGGAGGTTTATGTGGCCGATATGATCGTCAAATCCAAAGACAGGGACGGTCACAGCACCGCCCTAAGAAAGTTCTTCACCCGATTACGCAAATACAACATGAGGTTAAACCCTCAAAAATGCAGTTTCGGGGTAACATTTGGCAAATTACTAGGTCACATCGTCAGCCAACGCGGTATCGAAGTCGATCCAACCAAAATTAAGGCCATCACCGAGATGCAGCCTCCTAAGACCGAAAAGGAGATAAGAGGTTTTCTCGGAAAAGTCCAATACATCAGCAGATTCATTTCAAAGCTAACCATGGTGTGTGAACCAATCTTCAAGAAGCTGAAAATAGGGGAACGGTTACTATGGGACGACAAGTGTTAAGCAGCCTTTGACAGAATCAAAGAAATCTTGTCTTCACCACCGGTCCTGATGCCACCCCAACACGGTTTGCCTTTGTCACTGTACCTAACCACGACAGAGACAGCCATGGGGGCTATGCTAGCTCAAACGGTCAACTCCGAAGAGCGGGCTATATACTACATCAGCAAAAGGAGTACGAGTGTAAGTACACCATGCTCGAAAAAACGTGTTTGGCTCTGGTCTGGGCCACTAAGAAGCTCTGACATTACATGCTCAGCTATGAAGTACAAGTACTGTCAAGAATGGATCCGATCAAGTATCTTTTCGAAAAGCCCATTCTCAACGGCAGGATATCGAGATGGACCCTGATGCTGGCAGAATTCGATCTAAAGTCCGTACCATTGAAAGCCATTAAAGGCCGAATAGTAGCCGAATTTCTCGCCGACAGTCCCATAACCGAGGAAGGGCACACCGACACTTGGTCCTTCCCGGATGAAGATATTTTCCATACTGACACCGAAACGTGGGATTTATACTTCGACGGAGCATCTAACTTCCGAGGATTTGGAGTCGGAATCCTCCTAATCTCGCCGAGAGGGGAACATACTCCCGTGTCTATCAAATTGGACTTTGACGTCACCAATAACGCTGCTGAGTATGAAGCATGTATCCACGGGCTACAAGCCGCCGCTGATTTAGGGGTCACAAACCTCCGAGTACACGGCGACTCATCACTGGCCATTAACCAAGCACTCCAAAAATGGAAAACCCGAAATGCCAACCTCGTGGCCTACCAGGCACGAGTAAGGGATCTCGAGAAACAATTCCAAAGGGTAGAATATATATACCTACCTCGGGAAGAAAATCAGTTCGCAGATGCACTTTCAAAACTGGCATCTTTACTAAACATCCCCGATCATATGACCAGCATGCCAATCTGTGTCGAAAGACGATCCGAGCCAGCATATATCCACGACATCGAGGATATCGAGATACCCGATCCCGAGCCGTGGTACAAGGCGATCCAGACGTACTTGACAACCGGGGAGTATCCACCCGGGATTGACAATCGAGCCAAAAAGGCCTTACGTAGGCTAGCGACCCAGTTCATCCATACCGACGACGGACAACTTTACAAGAAGACACCACAGGGGGCTCTCCTTTTATGTGTCGATAAGGGTAACGCCGAAAAGGTCATGGCCGAAGTACATGAAGGCGAGTGTGGTCCTCACATGAACGCCCAGATGCTAGTCCGGAAGATCATGAGACTTGGATACTACTAGAACAGCATGGAAACCGATTGTCAAAACATTGCCATAATTACCAGATTTTCGCTAATGTGCAGCATATGCCGCCATCCCTGCTGTACACCATGACGTCACCCTGGCCGTTTTCAACCTGGGGAATCGATATAATCGGAAAGATAAACCCCTCGGGAACCGGAGGACACTGCTTCATTTTGGTAGCAATCGACTATTTCACCAAATGGGTCGAAGCGGAATCCTACCGTATTCTCAACGCCAGCCATGTTGCCAAATTTATCCAAAATAAGATAATATGCCGGTATGGAATCCCTCATGAATTCATCAGTGACCACGGGACCCACTTTCAAGCCGAAACGGCAACCTTGTTAGCCAAGTACAAGATCCAAAGACATACGTCTTCACCTTACCGGCCCCAAACCAATGGAGCGGTGGAAGCGGCTAACAAAACCATTGTCACCATACTCAAAAAGATGGCTGACAATTATCGGGATTGGCCCGACAAGATACCATTTGCCCTTTGGGGATATCAGACCTCGATTCGTACCGCGACCGGGGCAACACCGTATTACCTTACATACGGGATGGAAGCGGTCCAACTTGTTGAGTTAAAAGTACCGTCACTCAGAATCTTGCTCGAAAGTCAAGTACCCGAAGCCGATTGAGTCCGAGCACGATATGACTCGCTAGTCCTCTTAGACGAACGACGATCTCGTGCCCTCAATAACATACAGATCTATCAAAAAAGGATCCAACGGGCCTTCAACAAAAGGGTAAGGCCCAGGAATATCAAAGAAGGAGACTTAGTTCTCAAGTCTGTACGAGCTTTATTACCAGTAGACCCAAGGGGAAAATTCAAACCTAACTGGGCCGGACCATATCTGGTAAAGAAGATTCTAAAGGCGGAGAGGTAATGCTAACAGATCTGGACGGGAACGAGTTTGTCAACCCAACTAACCTGGACCAGCTGAAACGTTATTACCCTTAACCCGTTTCTCTCAATGTCATTTGCAAAAGTTTATAAAAAAAGAACATCTTTTCAAAAATAAACTTATAAAGACAAGTCAAAAAGTTAGAATTACTTATTCTACTGTTATAAACATCTTGAACCAATAGTCTTGATGTATTTCGAAATTGCAAATTAAGTCTGAACTACGTTTGGTTTGATTCCGCTATTTACGGATACGTAGGCAGCCCCTCAAAAGGGCACAACCACCGCAATCGAAAAAAACAGGAACGGTTTTTAATAAACTTCCTTTATTTATTTCAAAAAAATTCAATCACAAAAAAAAATCCAAAAAAAAACACACGAATAGTACTAATATTCAAATAATAAAAAAATTTAAGGCATTTTTCTCTTTCCCTTGTCCTTAGTCTCTTTCTCGGTCCACCGGCGTCGACGCGGAGGTGAACGCTCCTGAATCACTAGGGGAACCTCCTTAACCCGGGCTCGTTTCTTCGAACTTGACTCCCCGGTCACCTCGGTCGGCCCTAGCCGGGCCCTTACCCTCTCGGGTAACCGGTCCCGCGGCCCAAGTCTGTCTCGGACCGCCAGCTTTGGTCCGAGTCTTCTCTCCAAGTCACTAGCACCGGTCTCTTTAGCTCGAGTCTTAGTTTTTGATTTAGAACCCGACTCCGGCCGGATAAAGGTAGTTGGAGTTTCCTCGTCGTCAAAGAACCATCTATTATCTTTTACTGATTCTCTACGGGCTAGTTCAAAAGCCTCATCAGTCTTCAAAGCCTTACGGGCCTCTTCTGATTCTTCGGAAGTCCATTTGCGATATGATTCAGAAGCCCAAGTGGTTTGACAAGGGCGAGGTATAGTCCACATGACACGGGTAAACCAGCGTTGTAACCATGTGTCACACATAGCGTCCGTCAATTGGAGCGAAACGCTAATGATTGCTTCAGTTTCGGGGATCTGTTGGAACGAGCCAAACTACCTTAGAAGACGATCTGGGTAAATATGGACGGTCCAATCTAAGGAAAAGATCACCAGGTAACGGGCTTTATCTCTTTTAGCTAGGCCCGTCATCTTCGAGAGGAACCACCAGATCACGTTCCACCTAATCAAGGGCCCGGCATGGAATTTTAGCTCTTCATCCCAATACTTCCGATTTATGTGATGACTCGAACTTATTCGTCGGGACCGAGAGCCAATTTGACAGCTTCGATATCTGGATATTGTAGACACCCGCATTTTGACTGCCACGTGTCTATGGTAGTCTCCGAAAAACACCCGATGATGATCAGACGCAAACGTGACTTGGTATACTCGGACTTGAGCTCGGAATCAATAATATCCGACATGGACTTTTAACGGAGTAGAAATCTCACAAAACAGACCTCAAATTCAGGTCCAGTGGGTCGTTCCGAGTCAAATAAGACTAATTTGGGCCAAAACCGACACCAAAGATAAATCCCGTCTTTTGGCGACCGGGTCAAAACCCGGTCAAAGACGAAACCGTCTCATAAATCAGCCAAGTTCGGCTGGCGCACAAATCAAAATTCAAAAAAAACAATCAAAACAACAAGATCAATTCTTTCCTTATTTGTCTCGCCCACTTGATCCACTCGATCGAGTGGATAGACCCACTCGGTCGAGTGGAGCGCCGAAAACCGGGTTTGACCCGTTTGCAAGGGCACTCGATCGAGTGCACTAGGGCCACTCGATCGAGTGCCCCTATGTCGTGGGAAACGCCTATAAATACCGCTTCATCCCCATGCATTTCACAACTTTGGAGAAGACATTTTTAACCTACATTTTGCTCTACATTTCAGTCACAACTCACCTACATATTAAGCCTTTAGAAACCCTAAGCCAAACACACCAATCCCGAGCCCTTTGTCCCTCGGAAACCGACGCAACACACACACACACCACAACTCGCGTACATCCTCGATACTCCGGCGTCCCGTCGCTATTTACGAGTCCATTTCCGAGGCCTATACCTAGCATGTATGTTGAGGGTGTCCTAAACCCCATTTCGATCTCTATTACTTTGTCATTTTGTTTACTTTATCGTATTTTGTATTGTAATCATAATCGTAGTAACACTAACACTAACACTAACGTTTATACTTTTGCATCTTTATTTTTTTTATATCATCATTTTACTACTAACATTAATTATACCGTGTATACGTAAACTAGTATCAAAATCCGGTCTTAAATCCGTTTGACTACGATGTTCGCCTAAAGTCCGTCTAATCCCTTTACGAGTAACGACGGAGGTGGAGCCCTTTCGAGGAGCCCCGCCCCAATGTACTCAAGGGCGTGACGCGATTGCAAACGGTCGTAGTTGAATGTATTTAATCTCATTTCTATAATTGGTACGAAACCCGTTGACACAAAAAACCGACATCACATAACCCGAAAGGGTTAGTTTCGATGTCGTGACGTAGAGGGATATCTTTCGTTACTAATTCAAAATTTCTAAACTAGAGATAAAACATTTTCCTAAAACTCCGATAACGGTATTATAATCGTTCATACACGATTATAGTACCGGAGGCCAAGGTAAATACGAATCATGCGATATTCGTATTTGGTCTGACCGACCATCGATTTCAAATCATAAAACGAAACGAATTATCATTCGTACAGGGTCTACTCGACCGAGTACATATGCTACTCGATCGAGTAGCACCCATAAAAATGGGCAGTAGCCACGTAAAAGGCGCACTCGACCGAGTCATACCTCGACTCGGTCGAGTGGGTCCTGTAACCCATAAAATCAAGGGGTTTGACACACATTTCAAGCCCCCTCTTTTATCGACTTTGGTCATCACGTGTAAAGACAATCACGTGACCTTCCTATTTTCAAAACCATGCACATCACGACACGTAGAACGACTTCGATCAATTTTTGACATGATAAGTCGGGACAAGACTACGGGATATGAGATCGGGCTAGCAATACGCCACAATCTCATATTTCCGTCCTTCGTTTGGTACACGACATAATGTGTATTTAATCGGGGTAAGTCCATCTACATATTTCACGGCTTAGCTTACATACGGGTCCGTTTCTATCATCATATTGCGTTATTTTTATTCGTTTATTATTTTTTACGTAATGTTGTATTGTGAATTCCGGGTTGTATTTCCGCCCGTGTAACTTGCACGTTATTTTTTATTTCCTTTCGAGCTTTATTTATTTACTTGCTTTACGCTTTATAAATGAACCTCGCATGCTAAATCACTTCGACCATATTTAAGATGCATTAAATGACGTAGTTAATGCAAAATTCACATGCTTAGCCCGAAAACGCTGTTTGCATATCATTTAATTATTTTAATAGCGCACGCACACGAATACGAACGATGTCTTAGTAGAGGCCGCCATGTGCGGGCGGGGTTGGGTGTCCTTAGTGGGCTTCCCAACACGTACCCTCACCCCTTACTCAGAACCTTTCCGGATGTCCGAAACCCTTGGCGCACGAGAGTCAATTTATATACGAAAGCCGGTGTAAACGGTATCGATATAACAATGCAAAGGGACGAGCCCCATAAACTCTGAAATCGAAGTGGGCTTACTTTGTGTATAGCCCATGACGACATAGAGTGGGCTCGTATGGTTCCGAATAACCACAAAATTCGGTGGCGGCTCCATTTTGACTTAAATTTTGAACCCGAGAACAATCTCACCACGAGATTCATTCGCCTACCCAAACCCGCGTGTGGCCGCGTCGGGGTGGACCTACGTCATGTCCACAATTTGGCGACTCCGCTGGGGATACCTGATGTACCACATGTCATCGGGGTTCCTAGGGTGAGACTCGAAGAGAAATCGTTCGTAGATTAGTGTGCGCGCATTAGTTTAATGATTCATGAATAACCCAAATTTGCCCGGGCCGGTTACTTGTGACCGACGTCCCACTATACCACGGTGCATTCCTACATGGGTGCGCTAAAGACATCGATGGTGGAACTCGTCTCGGTTTCGCGGCATGTCCTAAGACCAACTCGGCTTAGGGAGTCCGTCCATCACACGAGAAAGCCATCGTTGTTGGTATAGACCCTATTTTGACCGACCGAGACTTAGTGTAAAGCATACATAAGCGTCGTTATAATGCTTGTTTGACTACATGTTGCTTGGTTTCCGTGTCAATTTTCAAAAAACCGTCATTTCAAAAATTGCATCTTTCCAAAAATACCCACCTTTCGAAAAACCCGAAATACTGTCTATTTCGGGACCCGTCTTTTCAAAACGCCCAAATTTAAAAGACCCGAAATGCTGCCCATTTCGGGACTCATCTTTTTCAAAATATCCAATTTTCAAAACTCGGAATGCCGCCGAAATTTAGGATCAACGATTTGACTCAAAATATCCTTTTTCTTTAGTCGGCATACTGTCCGTTTTAACTCTCGAATTTCTGACACCGTTTTGATTTTCTGAATTTTCTTCAAAATTCTAATCTTGGTTTTTGAAATTCCGCTTTCCATTTTCGAACTATCGGAAATTCACCCTTTACATATTCCAACTTCAAACCTCCAACTTTCCTAAAATAGACCTTCCCTATTATAGGACATATCGTCTATCCGTGTGTCAGGTCTTTGCATAGTACGTAGAGGGTTTATAGCGTCGAAACTCCGTCGATCTTATATCACGAGTTCCCCCCTTTCCTGAGTCCGCCTTATTGGTCAAGGCATGACCAACCCGCGTGGGGCATACCCCTACAAAGGAAAGTCCGTCCATACACTCGAGTCAAAAGTCTGGGAATAATCTCACGTGGACCTTCCTTCGAACGGGACTAGGCCCACTAGGCCAAAATCCTAAGGAAGTCATACCACCTACGAGTCATCCGTCTAAGTGTCTTTCTCGAGTCTTTTCCACTCAGTCCTTTTCTTTTGGGTCGCTCGGGATGTACTTTTTCCTATGGTTCCGAGATCTGGGTTCGGTTTCTGATTACGTGGTGTTCTTACAGACAGGCCACCGGCAACCAAACACACTCGCAGAATGGAAGCTACTTTAGGCAGTCTGAAAACCTCTGTGGACGCCATGGTCGACAAAAAGGCCGAGATCGAAGCCCAACTGAATGAAATGAGGGCTGGGCAAATTGCTATCATTACTCGTCTGGCTGCAGTGGAGCAAAGGACTCCAAATACGGGGTTACTGAACCTTTGGCTGAACTGGTTAGCTCGGTTCGCCGATTGGAAGAACAGGTTCACTTGACTGGAAGTAACAATATCCATCGGGAGAATAGTCGCGAGTATAACCCGTTAAGTGACAAGCTGCCCGCAAACCTGAACCTCACTGGTTTGCCCATGTTTGAAGGGACTGAAGACCCGTTACTACATGTACGGGCCTTCAAGGAGTTCATGGCCATCAAAGGGGTGGACTCTACCATGTTCAAGAACCTTTTTGCTGCGTCTCTTGGAAAGCACCCTCGGGCCTGGTACTACAGGCTAGACCCGAAGAAATACCCTACTTGGGATGATGTGGCCACCGAGTTCGCTCGGAACTATGCTGACAACACCGAGATCCAAACCACAATGCGATCTCTGGAGGTCATGGCCCAAGAACCGAAAGAAGGTTTTACCAAATACCTTCAACGCTGGAGGGCCGAGAGCGTGAAACTGGTCGATAAGCCCAGTGAGAAGACTTTGGTGGAGGCTTTTGTCAAGAACCTCCTCCCTTCCTACCGGGTTCACCTCCGATATGCTGTCATACCCAATTTCACCACCCTTACTGAAATGGGTATGAGGATCGAAGATGACTTAAGACTGGAAGGCCTCACTAAGGTCGCCGCCAAAGGTTACCAAGGGGCTTCTTCCTCCACTACCAAGCCTCAAGCTGCAACCCGCAGCATTTTCGACGCGGTTAATCTACTAGATGCCCCGTCCAAGAAGAACACCCCACCTCGGGTTTTTACTGATATAGGTACTACCTATACTTATGCCTTACAAAGGCTATCCTCAAAAGGCCTAATCCAACCGATAGGCCCAACTCCTAAAGTTCCGGTCGAGCGACGCTCCAAGAACTACAATGCCCAAGCCTATTGCCAGTACCACCGAGGCAATGGGCATGATACCGAGAAGTGCTAGAAGCTGAAGCACTTGATCCAGGACCTGATCGAAAGCGGTAAAATCCCGCTACCCGGAGATAAGCCCAGCAACAAGGAGAACCTTTTCAGCTCCCACGCCATCTTTACCGGGGAGGTGATTGATTGCTCTCACCTTATCTCTCCGTTTATCCCGCAAGTGAACGGGATCTAGTTCGACGACGAGGATGACGTCTACCTCGCCAAAGGGGAAGCTGTCCCCATAACCTCTGAGGAGATTCGAAGGACTAATCCCAAGTCCTAACCAGTAACCACCTTGGTCGTCCCTATCAAGCCACTAGCTCTAGGGACACCCCTATCCCGACAACCGTCACTGAGCCCTTCAGGACGGAAGTCGCCCCCGAGGAGCCAACTGCTGAAACGGCCCTCGTAAAGCAGCTGAAGAAGACCCGAGTTGACCTCACTATATGGCAACTCCTAGTCAGCTCACAAGAGCATCGAGAAGCACTTACAAAGGCTCTCGATCAAATTAAGGTTGACTCTTTGGTTACCCCTGCTGAGATGGTAGCCACGGTCCTGCCCCACCTGAAGGGCAAAGCCAAGGAAGGAGGTCCGATAATTACTTTCTCTGAGGCCGACCTACCACCATTCGGGGGCTCCCATAATCTGGCCCTCTACATTACGGTGGTTTGCCGAGGGAAATACCTCCCTATGACCCTGGTTGATGATGGGTCCGCTGTGAATGTCCTTCCACTAAGGACCGCAAAAGCCCTCGGCATTACCGAGGCCGATTACATCCCGACTGCTCAGACCATCCAAGCCTTTGATGGGAGCCCAAAGTCGGTAGCTGGGGCCGTGAAACTGACCATCATAACCGGTCCGATAGAAAAGGAGCTCGAATTCCAGGTGATCGACGTCACCTCGTCATTTAACTTGCTCCTAGGTAGGCCTTGGATCCACGCGGTCAAGGCGGTGTCCTCCACCCTCCACCGAAAGATCAAGATGCCTCTGCTTAACGATGTCATCACTTTAGAGGCAACGCCAATGACCGTGGCTAGCTGTAACGCCACGGGACGCACGGACCTCTGGGGGTTCGATTTTGTGGGGATGATCGAGGAAGAGTACCTCTTTAGGCCTTACTTCACTACGAGCATCGACACGATGCTCCAAAACCTAGGGTACTTTCCGGGGGCTACCTCTCGACCCGATCTTCCAGCTGGGAAGATCATCGAGGTTCTCAAAGATGAAGAATATCACTTTGGTCTCGGGTATGCCATAACCCCTGACAATGTTGTCCGAGCAGGAATTGAGAAGGCCTGCAACATTATTAAGGGTATCCACTTGAGCCCTTACACCCCACGGTTGGCTGACTACTTTGTCACACCGGTATTCGGGGCTGTTCAGGTTGGTCTGTACCAACCCAATGCTATGCAGCTCGGGACCCACTTGGCCCGGGACTGCAACTACATCCCGGAGGACGTATTCGCCCTCATCCAATCCAACGGAGCTGAAGATGCTGAGCCCGCGCTAGGGCTACTTTTCGGGGAAAACACCATAGCCCCAACTCCAAAGGAAGACCTGGTCAACCTGATTCTCCGCAGCAACAGGTTCGACCCGACCAAGCTGATCTCGGATGTTGGTTCCGAGACGGGAAACAGGGCCTGGAGGAAGACTGTCAAGTGGACTGACAGTCAGGGAAGGATCTACAAGCTGGTCACCGGAGAGGGAGACATGCCTGAGTCCGAGTCCGAGTCCGAGTCTGAGTCAGAGTCTGAGGTCGAGTCTAGGGAAGTCGGTGCTAGAGTCACTCCTGTAACCCCTCTCCCTTTTATCATTCCTGCTGCTGGCACTTCGGGGTCTGTCCCGAGTGCCCTACCAATTCCGCCATTGACCAATGATCAGATGGCTGCTATTTTTGAGCTGTTCTCCAAATTTTCAATCAATAATAACAACCGTTCTGCTTACGACTTGTCTCTTTTAAATTCTGCTTTCAAAAATGTTTTATGCTATGACATTGAGAAACCAGACGAACAGGTACCCTTACCTCCGCACCTGAGCGAGAAACTAGAGCAAAGGGAGTCCCGGAACCCGGTGATCGAAGAAACCGAGTCCATAAATGTGGGTACAGCCTTAGAGCCTCGGACACTTAAGATAGGGTTATCCCTAGATCCCGAGGAGAAACAACAGTTCATAAGCCTCCTCCAAGAGTTCAGGGATGTCTTCGCGTGGTCCTACAAGGACATGCCGGGGATAGACCGGTAAATAGCCGAGCACCACATACCAATCAAAGACGGGTGCAAACCGGTCAAACAGAAACTTCGCCGAATGAGGCCCGAGTGGTCTCTCAAGGTAAAGGAAGAAGTCGACAAACAGTTCAAAGCCGGCTTCATACAAGTGTCCGAATATCCGGACTGGGTTGCAAACATCGTGCCAGTTCCTAAAAAGAACGGTAAGGTGCTGGTATGTGTAGATTTTCGGGATCTTAACAAGGCAAGCCCGAAAGATGATTTTCCGTTACCACATATCGACATATTGGTGGATAACACGGCTGATCATGCCCTTCTATCATTCATGGACGGGTATGCGGGGTACAATCAGATCAAGATGGCGGAAGAAGACATGAGTAAGACTACCTTTACCACACCTTCGGGTACTTACTGCTATACCGTCATGTCGTTCGGTCTCATTAATGCCAGGGCCACATACCAAAGGACCGCTACCACTTTATTACACGACATGATGCATAAAGAGGTAGAAGTTTATGTAGACGACATGATCGTCAAATCCAAAGAACGGGACGGTCACATCACCGCCCTAAGAAAATTCTTCACCCGACTACGCAAGTACAACATGAGGCTAAACCCTCAAAAATGCAGTTTCGGAGTAACATCAGGCAAATTACTGGGTCATATCGTTAGCCAACGAGGTATCGAAGTCGATCCAGCTAAAATCAAAGCCATTACCGAGATACAACCTCCCAAAACCGAAAAAGAAATAAGGGGATTTCTCGGGAAAGTCCAGTATATTAGTCGGTTCATTTCCAAGCTGACCATGGTGTGCGAACCAATTTTCAAGAAACTGAAAGTGGGAGAACGGGTACCATGGCATGACAAGTGCCAAGCTGCTTTCGACAAGATCAAGGAAATTCTGTCTGCTCCGCCAGTCTTAATGCCACCTCAACCCGGTTTGCCTCTGTCGTTATACCTAACGACGACCGAGACAGCCATGGGGGCTATGCTGGCTCAGACGGTTGACTCCGAAGAAAGAGCCATTTACTACATCAGCAAGAAGTTCTTAGAGTATGAGTGCAAATATACCATGCTCGAAAAGACGTGTTTGGCTCTAGTCTGGGCCACTAAGAAACTCCGGCACTATATGCTCAGTTACGAGGTCCATGTGCTATCCAAAATGGACCCGATCAAATACATCTTCGAAAAGCCCGTTCTCAACGGTCGAATCTCTAGGTGGACTCTAATGCTGACAGAGTTCGACTTGAAGTTTGTACCGTTAAAGGCTATTAAAGGTCGAGTAGTAGCTGAATTTCTCGCCGACAGCCCGATAACCGAAGAAGGACACACCGACACCTGGTCCTTCCCTGACGAAGATATTTTCCATACTGATACTGAAACTTGGGACTTATACTTCGATGGAGCATCCAATTTTCGAGGGTTCGGAGTCGGGATCCTCCTAATTTCACCAAAAGGAGAGCACACTCCCATCTCCATCAAGCTGGACTTTGATGTTACCAACAATGCAGCAGAATACAAAGCATGCATTCACGGGCTACAAGCCGCCGCCCATCTGGGGATCACAAATCTCCGGGTACATGGTGACTCATCCTTGGTCATTAACCAAGCACTTCAAAAATGGAAGACTCGAAATGCTAATCTCGTGGCCTACCAGGCACGAGTAAGGGATCTCGAGAAACAATTCCAAAAGGTAGAGTACATATACCTGCCCCGAGAAGAGAATCAGTTTGCAGATGCCCTCTCAAAATTGGCATCTTTACTGAACATTCCCGACCACGTGACCAGTATGCCGATTTGCGTCGAAAGACGCTCCGAGCCGGCATACATCCACGACATCGAAGACATTGAGATAACCGATCCCGAACCATGGTATCAAGCTTTATTAACGTACCTGACAAACGGAGAATATCCTCCCGGGACGGAAGGTCGAGCCAAGAAAGCCTTACGGAGGCTAGCCACCCAGTTCATCTGTACCGGCGACGGTCAGTTATACAAAAAGACGGCATAGGGGGCTCTTCTCCTTTGTGTTGACAAGTATAAGGCTGAAAAGGTTATGACCGAAGTACATGATGGTGAAAACGGCCCACATATGAACGCCCACATGCTGGTCCGGAAAATCATGAGGCTCGGTTATTACTGGAATACCATGGAAGCCGACTGCCGGTCGTGTGTCAAACATTGTCATAACTGTCAAATCTTTGGCAATGTGCAACATATGCCGTCATCACTGCTGTATACCATGACGTCACCCTGGCCATTCTCAACATGGGGTATTGACATAATCGGGAAAATAAATCCCTCTGGTACCGGTGGGCATTGCTTTATTTTGGTAGCCATCGACTATTTCACCAAATGGGTCGAAGCTGAATCATATCGCATTCTCAATGCTAAGCATGTCGCCAAGTTTATCCAAAACAAGATAATATACCGGTATGGGATTCCGTCTGAATTTATCAGTGATCACGGGACTCATTTCCAAGCCGAGACTGCAGCCCTGATGACCAAGTATAAAATCCAAAGGCATACTTCCTCGCCTTACCGCCCCCAAACTAATGGAGCAGTAGAGGCGGCTAATAAAACAATTGTCACCATACTCAAAAAGATGGCTGATAATTACCGGGACTGGCCCGACAAAATACCTTTTGCCCTATGGGGATACCGAACGTCAATTCGCACCGCAACCGGGGCGACGCCGTATTACCTAACCTATGGGATGGAGGCAGTCCAACCAGTTGAGCTGGAGGTACCGTCCCTCAAAATTCTCCTAGAAAGCCAAGTACCCGAAGCTGACTGGGTCCGAGCACGATATGACTCCTTAGTTCTACTGGACGAACGACGGTCCCGTACCCTCAACAATATCCAAATTTATCAGAAGCGGATCCAACGAGCCTTCAACAAGAGGGTAAGGCCCAGACACATTAAAGAAGGTGAACTAGTCCTTAAGTCAGTTCGAGCTCTATTACCAGTCGACCCAAGAGGAAAATTCAAACCCAATTGGGCTGGACCATATCTGGTAAAGAAAATCCTATCAGGGGGAGCAGTGATGTTGACGGACCTGGACGGGAATGAATTTGTCAACCCAACCAACCTGGACCAGCTGAAGCGTTACTACCCTTAACCATTTCTCAATGTCATTAGCAAACTTTTTATCAAAATCATTTTTTACAAAAAGCAAGTCAATGAGCTAGAATTACTTATTCTACTGTCATAAACATCTTGAACCAATAGTCTTGGTGTAATTCGAGATTGCAAATTTCCTATGCCTGAACTACGTTTGGTTTGATTCTGCTAATCGCGGATACGTAGGCAACCCCTCAAAAGGGTACAACCAACGCAATCGAGAAAAGGCGGGAGCGGTTTATTAATAAACTTCTTTTATTAATTCAAAAAAAAAAATCCCCCCGATAAACTCGGGAAATTACAAAAGTGCAGGAATTCAAAAAATAAATACAAAAAAAAAGGGGCACACAATAAAAAATAATAATAATAATACTTAAATAATAATAAAGCTAAAGACTCGGCATTTAGGGCATCTTGCCCTTCCCCTTGTCCTTAGCCTCCTTGGCCGTCCACTGGCGACGACGCGGAGGGGAGCGTTCCCGAATCACCACAGGAACCTCTCTAGCTCGGGCTCGATTGTTTGAGCCCGACTCCTCTATCACATCAATAGGCCCAAGTCGGGCCCTCACGGGCTCAGGGATCCGGTCACGCGGACCTAATCGGTCCCGGGCCGCCAACCTCGGCCCAAGGCGTCTCTCCAAGTCAGTCTACCCCCGAGTGCTGCTAGAACCGACTTCCTTAGATCGAGTCTTAGTTTGTGACTTAAGACCCGATTCCTCCCGGACTGTAGCTTCAGGAATATCTCCACCGGTGAAGAAGTCCCTGTTGTCTTTCGCCGTCTCGCGGTGAACCAATTCAAAGGCCTCATCAAGCTTCAAGGCCTTGTGAGCTTCCTCGAACTCCTCAGAAGTCCATTTCTGATAAGCCCGTGACACCCAAGCGGATTGGCAAGGGCTGGGTATAGTCCATGTAGGACGAGTGAACCATCTCTGCAACCAGGTGTCGCACATAGCGTCCGTCAATTGGAGCGAGACGCTGATAATGGCTTCAGCCTCAGGGATGCGCTGAGACGAACCGAACTGTCTTAGGAGACGATCCGGGTAAATGTGAACTGTCCAGTCAAGGGACAAAATCACCAAGTAGCGAGCTTGGTCTCTCTTGGCCAGTGCAGCCAACTTCGAAAGAAACCACCAATCAACGGTCCATCTGATCAAAGGACCCCCGTGGAACACCAGCTCCTCATCCCAGTAAGCTCGATCTATCCGGTGACTCGAGCTTATCTTTCGCCTTCTTGAGCTAATCTGACTACTCCGATAATTGGGAATGCTCGGAAAAGTCTCTATGATTGACAGTCGCTCCGACAACCATATCTGAAAAGTATACACAAATTTTATAAGCAACGGAATGGTTCGCCAGGGTCCACTCGATCGAGTTAGCCCTCTGAAAGTAGGCAGTAGCTCGGTATGAGTGTCACTCGATCGAGTGACAGGTCCACTCGATCGAGTGACTTGCGTACTTCAGGTATTTCGCGTAAAAAAAATAAAAATAAAAATAATCGATATGCATACTTGCAGAATGCGGGTACTCCCCGTCAGCGTTCGAGTTGGGTCAAGCCGCCTGGCATCCAGACCCATGATGATTTCTCCAGTGGCTAGCCAAGCAGGGCTATGACCAGTCTCCATCTGGTCAACCACTCCAATCAGCCTGATTTGACCCCTGCATGAGTCAAGTTCCATCAGCCCTTCGAAAACATAGCAGTGCAGCATGCAAAAGGCGAATGCCCTACGCCTGTGAGCAGGGGTGGCCCTCACATCCCAGGGATTCATGAACTTGTCGGCCAGGTCAAACAGGGAAACGGTATCTCCCGGCACCATCCGATTTGTCTCAGCATGAGACAAACCCAAAAACTCCCTTAATCTCCTTATTGGATCCGGGTAGAACGGAGGAATAGCTGGCTGAACAGCAGGGCTCCAACCACCTATAGCCGCAACCTCCTCGGGTAAAGGGCATATTTCTCCCTGCGGGAACGCGAATACGTGATGGGTGGTGTCCCAAAACGACAAGCAGGCGTCCAGGAAATGCGAGTCGACTATTAGACGTTGGAAAGGGAATAAATTGACAATTCCCATCTAGGTCAATCGGACCTTTTCCTCATCCCGAAAATATTGGGACCATGCGAGAAGCATAGCTGTCAAGTGATCGATACCCATGACAGGAATTTTTAGCTTTCTTGAAAGTCTAAAAGATTTTGAGAAGAAAAAGAAGAATTTGAGTTAAGATGCAGAAAACTGAAGCAGGGATTCTCATATTTATAATGGGAAAACCTAACAGAAAACCTAACTACTCTGCCTCCTCAGCAAACTGGGCCCTATGCGCGCGCAGGCCTGATTTCAAACTAGAACCCCAGAATAGGAGTCAAGCCGTCCCGAGCTTTCCTGAGAGTCTCTAGAATTTTTCTGTGATAAAATTTCTCCGCGAAAATTTTTTTCCCTTCGAAAATTCAAATATTTTTAACTCCCCAGCACGAGTCAGTATTTTGCCTATGTGTTACATACAACTTGTCATGTGTCAGCATACAGGTACACCCCAGACTTCAGAAGCAAGTCCCCGCGAAACTATCAAATTCCCCAACGAAGTCAGCTTTTCCCAGGTATGCTACATCCAAGATGTGATGTGTCGGCATACGGGTACACCTACTCCCAAAAAGAGGCAAGCTTTACTCCCCACGGAGCATCATCATCAGCTCAGGTACGACTCAAGGCTTCAAAAGCAAGCACGTACAGCTCACATACTTCCCCAGCGGAACGCCCAAGGCGGCATTTTCCCCGAAATGGTACGGGATGGGCCCACATATAGGCGTGCCCAGGACTTATGCTACAAGTCTGACTCCCCGCGAAGCTATCATCGTCAGGACAGGTATGACCCTCTGCTTATGGCTGGCGAGCCCTTCACGGGAGTCCACTGGACTATAAGTGACCCGACCGGAAGTCTACCAGGTCTTAACGGGCTTGGTAGCTACTCTGACTTTCGCCTTATCCAAGCCTCAGTCAGGAGGGGCTCTGTAGACACCCGCATTTTGACTGCCACGTGTCTATGGTAGTCTCCGAAAAACACCCGATGATGATCGGACGCAAACGTGACTTGGTATACTCGGACTTGGGCTCGGAATCAATAATATCCGACATGGACTTTTAACGGAGTAGAAATCTCACAAAACAGACCTCAAATTCAGGCCCAGTGGGTCGTTCCGAGTCAAATAAGACTAATTTGGGCCAAAACCGACACCAAAGATAAATCCCGTCTTTTGGCGACCGGGTCAAAACCCGGTCAAAGACGAAACCGTCTCATAAATCAGCCAAGTTCGGCTGGCGCACAAATCAAAATTCAAAAAAAACAATCAAAACAACAAGATCAATTCTTTCCTTATTTGTCTCGCCCACTTGATCCACTCGATCGAGTGGATAGACCCACTCGGTCGAGTGGAGCGCCGAAAACCGGGTTTGACCCGTTTGCAAGGGCACTCGATCGAGTGCACTAGGGCCACTCGATCGAGTGCCCCTATGTCGTGGGAAACGCCTATAAATACCGCTTCATCCCCATGCATTTCACAACTTTGGAGAAGACATTTTTAACCTACATTTTGCTCTACATTTCAGTCACAACTCACCTACATATTAAGCCTTTAGAAACCCTAAGCCAAACACACCAATCCCGAGCCCTTTGTCCCTCGGAAACCGACGCAACACACACACACACCACAACTTGCGTACATCCTCGATACTCCGGCGTCCCGTCGCTATTTATGAGTCCATTTCCGAGGCCTATACCTAGCATGTATGTTGAGGGTGTCCTAAACCCCATTTCGATCTCTATTACTTCGTCATTTTGTTTACTTTATCGTATTTTGTATTGTAATCATAATCGTAGTAACACTAACACAAACACTAACGTTTATACTTTTGCATCTTTATTTTTTTTTATATCATCATTTTACTACTAACATTGATTATACCGTGTATACGTAAACTAGTATCAAAATCCGGTCTTAAATCCGTTTGACTACGATGTTCGCCTAAAGTCCGTCTAATCCCTTTACGAGTAACGACGGAGGTGGAGCCCTTTCGAGGAGCCCCGCCCCAATGTACTCAAGGGCGTGACGCGATTGCAAACGGTCGTAGTTGAATGTATTTAATCCCATTTCTATAATTGGTACGAAACCCGTTGACACAAAAAACCGACATCACATAACCCGAAAGGGTTAGTTTCGATGTCGTGACGTAGAGGGATATCTTTCGTTACTAATTCAAAATTTCTAAACTAGAGATAAAACATTTTCCTAAAACTTTGATAACGGTATTATAATCGTTCATACACGATTATAGTACCGGAGGCCAAGGTAAATACGAATCATGCGATATTCGTATTTGGTCTGGCCGACCATCGATTTCAAATCATAAAACAAAACGAATTATCATTCGTACAGGGTCTACTCGACCGAGTACATATGCTACTCGATCGAGTAGCACCCATAAAAATGGGCAGTAGCCACGTAAAAGGCGCACTCGACCGAGTCATACCTCGACTCGGTCGAGTGGGTCCTGTAACCCATAAAATCAAGGGGTTTGACACACATTTCAAGCCCCGTCTTTTATCGACTTTGGTCATCACGTGTAAAGACCATCACGTGACCTTCCTATTTTCAAAACCATGCACATCACGACACGTAGAACGACTTCGATCAATTTTTGACATGATAAGTCGGGACAAGACTACGGGATATGAGATCGGGCTAGCAATACGCCACAATCTCATATTTCCGTCCTTCGTTTGGTACACGACATAATGTGTATTTAATCGGGGTTAGTCCATCTACATATTTCACGGCTTAGCTTACATACGGGTCCGTTTCTATCATCATATTGCGTTATTTTTATTCGTTTATTATTTTTTACGTAATGTTGTATTGTGAATTCCGGGTTGTATTTCCGCCCGTGTAACTTGTACGTTATTTTTTATTTCCTTTCGAGCTTTATTTATTTACTTGCTTTACGCCTTATAAATGAACCTCGCATGCTAAATCACTTCGACCATATTTAAGATGCATTAAATGACGTAGTTAACGCAAAATTCACATGCTTAGCCCGAAAACGTTGTTTGCATATCATTTAATTATTTTACTAGCGCACGCACACGAACACGAACGATGTCTTAGTAGAGGCCGCCATGTGCGGGCGGGGTTGGGTGTCCTTAGTGGGCTTCCCAACACGTACCCTCACCCCTTACTCAGAACCTTTGGTTTCCGGATGTCCGAAACCCTTGGCGCACGAGAGTCATTTTATATACGAAAGCCGGTGTAAACGGTATCGATATAACAATGCAAAGGGACGAGCCCCATAAACTCTGGAATCGAAGTGGGCTTACTTTGTGTATAGCCCATGACGACATAGAGTGGGCTCGTATGGTTCCGAATAACCACAAAATTCGGTGGCGACTCCATTTTGACTTAAATTTCGAACCCGAGAACAATCTCACCACGAGATTCATTCGCCTACCCAAACCCGCGCGTGGCCGCGTCGGGGTGGACCTACGTCATGTCCACAGATATGTTCACCAGGGGCTCTATGATCGACAGGCGCTCGGATAACCAGATCTGCAAAATTTTCGAACAGTCAAAAACTTTCAAAAAAAAAATCAAAAAATTTCGAAAAAAATCAAAATTTTCGGAAATTCAAAAATTTTCGGAAAATTCAAAAAAAAAAAAAAAATCGGAAAATTCAAAAAAATTCGGAAATTCGGAAAAAAAAAATTCGGAAATCAAAATTAATTTTTCGGAAAATTTTCGAAAAAAAAGGGAAATGTCAAATACCTGCAGAAGACGAATACTGCCCGTTAATTGCCGATCTGGGTCAAGCCTCCTAACGTCAAGGCCCATGATAATCTCTCCAGTTATCAGCTAGGCTGGGCTATAACCTGCCTCCATCTGATCCACTATGCTGATCAGCCTGATTTCACCTAGACATGAGTCAGCATCCATCCGACCTTCGAAGGCGTATCGATGTAGCATACAGAAGGCAAAAGCTCTGCGCCTATGGATAGAAGAAATTCTGGCACCATTTGGCTCCATGAATTTTTCGGCCAAGTCAAACAGGGAAACAGAATTTCCCTTTACCATACGAGAAGTCTCAGCATGAGACAACCCAAGAAAATCCCTCAGTCTCCTCCTTGGATCAGGATAAAAAGGAGGAATAGCAGGATGAGCGTTTGGGCACCAACCCTCTACAGCGGCAATTTCTTCGGGAAGGGGACATATTTCTCCCCGGGGGAAAGCGAAAACATGGTGGGTAGTATACCAAAAAGCTAGGCAAGCATCCAAGAAATGTGCATCCACCTTGAGTCGCTGAAGCGGGAACAAAGCCACAATCCCCATCTGAGTTAGCTGAACCTTATCTTCATCTCGGAAATTCTGGGCCCACGCGTGAAGCATCGCAGTCAAATGTTCGATACCCATAGCAGAAAGTTTTGTTTTATCTTAAGAAGTCTAAAGGATTTTTAAGATAGAAGGAAATATTTGGGTTGGAATATGAGGAGATTAAGGGCAAGAACTCTCTATTTATAATAGAGAAACCCCTTCTCCTAGTCCCCCCTGGAATAGGGATTTTTATGATATTCCCTACTTCATCTAGGCATACAGGCCTAACCAGAAGATTTTAGCAGTCCGTGTCAGAATCCGATTAGGAATCAAGTCGTCCCAAGCATTCCTTTTTCCAAATTTTTTTCGGCATTTTCTATATTTTCAAAAAAAATCTCTCTCCAAAAAATCAATTTTCTTCCCCAGCGTGAGTCGGTATTTTATCTGAATATTACATGCAATTTACAGACAGATACCCAAGACTCCCGAAGGATTCTCAAAACTCTCCAGTGGAAAAATACAAGCGACATTTTTCTTGTTGGATGTATCTGTAGACAGGTACACCCGTAGCCTCTAATGCAGGCTCCCGCGTAATTCTAAGATGGGATGTGGCTGTAAACAGACACACCCATAGCTGCCAAGGCAAGCTCCCACGCAATTCGAAGATGGGACTGTCTGTAAACAGACATACCCAAGACTTTTTAAGAAAAGTCCCCGCGACATTATTGACATTTATCCAGGTATGATTTCTATCTAATGGCTGGCGGCCCTTCACGCAGGTCTAATGGACTCTAAACGACCCGATCGGAAGTCTGCCAGGTCTTAATCCCCGATTGGCCTGGTAGCTACTCTGACTTTCGCCTTGTCCAAGCCTCAGTCAGAGTGGGGGCTCTGTAGACACCCACATTTTGACCGCCAGGTGTCTATAGTAGGTCCCACCAAACACCCGATGATGATAGGACGCAAACATGCTTTAATGGACTCGGATATGGGCTCGAAATCATGGACATTTGGTTTAGGCTTATTACGGAGTACAAATATTACAAAACCAACCTCAAATCCAGGCCCAGTGGGTCGTTTCGAGTCAAATGAGACTAATTTGGGTCAATTCCGACACCAGGGGTAAAACCGTCTTTTAGCGACCGAGTCAAAACCCGGTCAAATATATTCTCGAGACACACGAGTCAGCCATGACACCTCACGCGGCTGATTCGGTCCCAAATACTACAAAAATCAGCTTCAAAAAATATTAAACAAATCCGTTTAAGGATAGAATTCGATCTCAAGTAGGAATTCTATCCGGAAACCAAATCAGTTCACAAACCGAGCTCAAATACTCGGCTAGAACTCCCCAAACAGCCGAAACACTCCCCCTTCAGCCGAGTTACTTGGCTTCCCCACCAAGAAACGAGACTTCCATTCTCTTTCGAACTCTCGCGTTTCCTATCCAAACCGTATTTCTTGTCATACAAACAAGGTTACCTCCACTCCTATAAATAGGACCTCATATTCAACACAAAGGACACAGATTGAACCCGACCGAAATACACATTCACACATCTAACATACGTACATCCTCGATATCTAGTAAAAGCAATACAAAGCAAATCCCGATGTACTCCCGAAGAAGCCTCGAAATACCGACGAAACCACCCCCCATCCGGCCGAACCCATCGTCCCACACGCATAAAAAACCGACACCTTAACTCTCCCACACCATCTCGACGCTCCCAAGTTTAAACCACTTTCCGACGAGCTCTGTACCGAGAAAATAAAGCATGTAGGTTGAGGGTGTAAATCAAACCCGATTCTCTCTTCTCTTTTCTCCTCCTCTTCGTCCTTTTCTCCTTTTTTTTATTTTCGTCGGTCGTTTCATATTTTAATATGGGTCGTTCGTCACATATTTTTATTTATTTCTAATAATCGATACTATAAAACTATTTTTCATATAACGTTCTTAAAATACGATACCGATTCTCTAATCGAATATCGTATCTACAAGAACTAAATTAATTAATTCTCATTGATGCTAATAAAATTGTTACATCTTTTTTAACAAAATTCGAGGATTTTATACGCGGAGAGAATTAACATCTTTTTCGTTCAAAATTCTTTTTTTTACTTTTCGTTCAAAACAAACTTTTTTTTTTCAAAACCTTTTCTAAAATCATTCCGACTATTCGATATCGATTTCATAATCGAATATCGAATACGATGAATATCGAAAATATAAATCGGGTATAAATTAATCCATATTTGTACACGATTTATCAAAATTAATAATTTTCGAAAAGCGAATCCGAGACAGCCACCCGCGCGAGTCGAGCCCCTCCTGGGCGAGTCGCGCGGGCTGCTGTAAGCCGCGGCTTTTTTTCGTTTTTTTTTTTCGATTTTTCCAGCATCGTCTTCTCACATAAAACATCGGTTTTCTCGATATATTTTCAGATTTCGACAAGTATTTTTCGCGTGTCCTAAATCTTTTCTAAAAATCATGCATATTATTTATTTACATCTTTATTCGATTTATTCACCGTTACTAACTCGTTTTCTCGTGTTTGTAGCAATTTACTTGTTTTTATCGTTTTATTAGACTAAAACGACTTCACATGCTAAAATAACTTTGACGTTATTAGTTTAACATGCATTAAACGACTTAGCAACCCATTTATTTTTTTTCTCTCACATGTTTAGGGAAAATAATCTTTGCATATCATTCAACCGTCGAACTAACCCATGTACACCAAAAACGAACGATATCTTAGTAAAGGCCGCTAAGTGCGGGCGGGGTTGGGTGTTCTTAGTGAACTTCCCAACACGTACCCTCACCCCTTACTCAGAACCATGGTTTCCGGATGTCCAAATCCATTGGCAACGAGAGTCATTCAGTACACGGTATCCGATAATGTCGGTATCGGTATCGTAATGCAAAGGGACGAGCCCAATAAACTCTGACATCGAAAATGGGTCGTATTTTGTATACGGCCCACTACGACATAGAGTGGGCTCGAATGGTTCCGAATAACCACAAAATTCGGTGGCGACTCCTATTTCGATTTAAATTTCAATTTGACCATCTCATATGGAGATTCATTCGCCTCCCCAAACCCGCGCGTGGCCGCGTCGGGGTGGACCTATGTCATGTCCACACATGTAAAAAGGCATTATTGATGTCAAGTTGATGCAAATACCAACCCTTAACAGCAACAACTACAATAAGAGTGTGTACTGTTGTCAATTTAGCAACAGGGCTAAATATGTGAGTATAGTCTTCTCCCTCTATTTGACTATATCCTTTAGCAACCAATCGAGCCTTGTATCTTTCAACCATTCCATCAGAATGAAACTTCACTTTGTATACCCATTTGGCTCCTATTGCTTTCTTCCCAGAAGGCAACTTTGTCAATACCCAAGTATGGTTCCGCTCAAGAGCAGCAAGCTCTTTGGACATTGCCTCAACCAAAAGAGGATCAGCTGCAGCCTGAGTATAACAAGATGGCTCATAAACTTGAAGAGCATTACAACAAGATCGTTGATAATCAGCAGAGTAGCCATCAAGCTGCAGAGACTAAGCAAGGAATGCATATGAGGGCGAAAAAACTAAGTTAACAGTAGACCTTGAAGGTACATCCTTGTATATAAAACCATCCAGTTTGGAAGATACATGACGAACCCTTGTAGATTTCTTTTAAGGAACAACAACCCCATTTCCAGACACAGTATGAGGAATAACAACACCTTCTGCAGGCACGCCATTATCACCAGCAAGATCTGAAGATGGAGTAATAATAAGAGACTGATTCTCATAGGAATCAACAGTGATTGGAGTCGAATCTGCATTCTCCAATGGTAAATGATCACCATCAATAATAGCAGGCATGTTCGAAGGAGGAGATGTGGAGATAAGCCCTGTATTATGCTTGTAATCTGGACGAAAGGGAAACATCGATTCCTGGAAAATTACATCTCTACTCACAAGAGTTTTGTGAGTTTCCAAACTATACAATCTATAGCCTTTCTGACCCATTGGATGTCCACGAAAAATGCACTTGAGAGCCCTTGGCTCAAACTTGTCACCATCCTTCTTAGCTGCATAACATAAGCAGTCTATCACCCTAAGATAAGAATAATCGGGCTTGGTATGAAATAGCTTCTCATGAGGAGACGACCAACCCAATACTTTGGAAGGCATGAGATTAATAAGGTGAGTGGCAGCAAGAATAAGCTCTCCCCAAAACTTCTTGGGCAGTGAACCCTGAATCCTTAGAGCCCTAGAAACCTCAAGCAAATGACGATGTTTTCTTTCTACTCTTCCATTTTGCTGAGGGTTTCCTGGAATAGATATCTGGTGTACAATTCCATTAGTAGAGAACAAGTTATGACATTCTTGTTGTACAATTTATTTCATTACCATTATCACTCCTGATCATTTTGATGGTGGAGTTAAACTGAGTAGTAACATAAGCAATAAAGGATTACAAGACTGCAGGAACTTGTTCTTTGCTTTTAAGCAAAAATGTCCATGTAGTTCTACTATAATCGTCAACAATTGTGAGGAAATAAGATGCTCCAGATATACTTTTAACTCTGTAAGGACCTCATAGGTCAATGTGAATTAGATCAAATGGAGAACTGGCAATGGTAGAACTAACAGGAAAAAGGGATTTATGATGTTTTGCCATAATACAAGTATCACAATGGAAAAGCTTGCTATTATCAATAGCAGGAATTACATGCTTAAGGGTACTTACAGAAGAGTGACCTAATCTGGAATGTAATAAGGCAACATCATTATCCTTTACAGAAACAGAAAGGGAAACTTTAGTACATTTATTGTCATGTAAACTTCGAGTACTTTGAAGAAATTGATATACTCCACCCCTCTTGCTGCCAGTGCAAAGGACCTCCTCAGTGGAAGGATCTTGTATTGTGCATGAATTGCGGTCAAATAGAGCAGTAAAATGATTATCACCCAATAAACGATCCAAAGAAAGCAAGTTATGCTTGAAATCAGGCAAGAATAAAACATTTTGCAGAGATAACTTTGCTGTAAGTGGTACAATTCCTGTATGAGTGTCAGTCTTTATTTGACCATTAGGAAGGTGAACAGCAAGTGGTTTGTTTAACACTGAGTATTTGCTAAACAATAGTAAGTCGAAACACATGTGGTCAGAAGCTCCTGAGTCGAGAATCCAAGTATGCAAAGGAATACAAGAACTACCAGCATCAGAATATGCAAGTACAGTACCTAGGCTACTTCATCAATGGAGGTCAAGCATACATCACACACAAGGGGTAAATAGAAGATGAATTTCTTATTGATTAAGTAAATGTTTGTGTGTTGTAATGAATTAACTTACAATGAATTTGTGTTTCTTCTTATTTATACACAAGAGTAGTAACAAACTCTAGTAACTAACTAACTAACTCGCCAGCTCAGCAATCCGTGTGACGAACAATGATTGGCTGACGGAGGATATGAAGAGTAGCAACTGAGCATCAACGCAGCAATTGTGCTATTATCACAATAATAGTTCCAACCTCAAATTCGCAAGGGAAATCTCTATAACATTTCTAATTTTATTGTGCAAGAAAACAAGGATATCTAAATAAAGAAGTAAGAGAAAATTCACAATCTATTCATTATCATTAATGGAAAAAAACTATGTAGAAATAAATTGACAAATTCGATAATGTGGTGTCATTAAATTTGTGACAAAATAACTTAATTTCTCTGGATTGCAATTTAATTTTCGATATGGGTTTTAATTTAATTTTAAAAAATATACAAAATACACTGTATATCGTTAAATTTCTTAGGAAAAAGTTCATGAATTATAGAGGAGGACAATCTCACTCATGAGACGATACATTTTGTGTAATTTCATGACATACTAAGTACGTACTACAAAAAAAAAAAGTTTCATTATCATTGATTTTTTAATAATTTTTTTTATACTTTTTACGGTATATTTGAAGATAAAAGTTAGTATCCTGAGTTACATGATGACATATACAGTATAAAAAAAATCGATATTATGTTCACTAAAATACATATTTAATGACATTTCAAGTACTAAATTATCTTGATTAGTTTTTTAATTTCAAAAATATTTTCTTATATCTGAATACACAATTTGAGTTGATAAATATAAAATTAAAATATTGGATTCTTAATTTTAAATTTGAAAATAAATATACTATAAAATAAATTTATTATTAATACCGGGCATAATTGAACGGGGTCTATACTAGTAAATAACTAGTACAAAACCCGTGCCTATGCACGATTTTTTAATTGATTTGTTTATTTAAATAGGTTAGTGACTTACAAAATTAATTATATTCCCTTCGTTTGAGTCAATAACTTACCCTTTTTTTGAGTGTTTAGTCGACTGTTCGCGTTTCTATTTTTAAAAGAAATTTACCTTTACTTTTTGTTTTTAAGCATAATAAAAAAAATTCTCATTATCTTTTTTTATGTATAGAGTAACATTTTATTATGATGAATTGAGTATTAAATAAGTCACTACATTGTCTTTCTATATAGAGTAAATAATCTATTTGGATGAAATAAGTACGTTGTATAAAATTAGTAATGGGGTCACTCATATAATAAATACGATATAATGTTCACGCTTTTTTTAATTATGAAAAAATATTTATAATTTTAGATCACATTCAACCTTACTATTTTTGTTATGTTTATTAATTATCGTACCTATATTAGAAAAGACTAAACAAAACTTTGTAAATTTAGCGTTTAGACAATAATGTTTAGTAGAATATTTCAAGGAAAATAATTTGTTTCTAAATTTTAGGGATTATGATTAGAAGTGGATTTTTAAATATATAGATCTGTAAAACTTTGACTCGACTCGTAAACTTGACCCACTATTTTAGATTCAAGAATAATACCTTAAATTTTGACCCGTGATCCGTTTAGCTTGAACCCAAAATGTTTCGTCAAAACCCGACCTGGATTATCCATGACGTGTCATTAAAATTATCATATATTATATTTTAAATGATAATAAAAAAATTATTAACTTTAATATTATAAATTATAAAAGTAATAAAAAATTATAATTTTAGATAAATTTTATAGCATTTAATAATAAACTATCTATCGAATAATATAGTGTTTTACGAGTTTTTACTTATAAAATTAGGTAATTATTTAATTTAATAACTTTAGTGATATTAAATACGATTAATACTAAAAAACTACTTGTATTTTTAATTGATAAAATGTAGGGCATCGAAAATTATATATGCGCAGTATTATGACCTTAACCTCAATGACATTTATTTGTCCCGATACGTAATTTTCTCATCCCGTATGACATAACCGATTCGACCCATTTGACATGTATATTAAAAAGTATGGAATAGATTTTTATTTATTATGTTACAATTATTTTTTTCTCCAATATATATGTGATAGATAGAATTGATAGAGATAATAAAGATTTTGATTATTGTATGAATAAATATTTAACAATTGGGCTTCTAAGAATTTGGACAAAAATTTATTTGTCAAGCCCAATTTAGATAATTAAGGAGTAGGATTTTGGCGGGAAAGTTGAAAAGACTATATTGCCCCTTGGTTTTTGTTTTAGTGAATAGGGGATTGAAGGACGAATAAATAATTGATTTTAAAAGTTCCAAAATGGAAATAGGGAAGATAATGCAAACTAGTGCCAATGAAAAAAGACGTAAGAAAACTTATAACTGGAGGGATTATATTAGAGGGAATAGAATAAGGGTTCGTTTGGTTGATGCGAAAAGTGCAAATTCATGGGAAGTAGAATATATGAGAAATGAATTTTTTTTTCTAATTCACGGCTTACCTATGTGGGAACTTAATTGATGCGAGAATGATAACTTAATTGATGCGGGGATGGTAAGTTACCAAGAGGGGGTTGGCATTTGGTAAGCAACTTCCTACGTTTACGTAGGAAGTCACTTCCATGGGAAGTTATACTTCCTCCCTTCTTGCAAATGTGAGCCAACCAAACAACCTCATTTTTTTTCAATTCATGAATGATTTTCTAAGAGCAACCAAATGACCCCTAATAGTGTAGTAAATAATTAAAAAAGGAATAAGGAAAGGGTATAGAAAACCTAACTAAACCTCGAAGAGGAAAGCAGGTAGAAAACGGAAATTAGGAATGAGACCAATATATGACATGAGACAGCCCAAACGAAAGCTATTCGAGTAGTATTTGTTCGTATTGCTTGAGTCGGATAACAAAAACCCTAGTTCTCTACATAATCTTTACTCTTTCATAAATAACAAAACGCACTCTCCTGCAACTTTTCCTTCCTTCAACCCTGCAACAACAATGGCGGTAGATTTCGAAGAGAGGGCAGCTGCCCTCGGTCTTGATTTGTCCCAAATTAATTGGGATTCAATCAAATTACCTCATGGCGAGGATTTCGGCATTAAAAGGTCTAATCTTTGTACCTTTTTACTCTCTGTTTGTTTGTTTGTTTGTTTTGATGTAGTTTTCCGTTTTAGTCCGTCAAATTGTCATCTTAATTCGTTTTTTACAATGTTTTGCAGCGATGATGAGGATCTTAGGGAAGAAGAGATTGAATTCGAGCAGGGCTTTGGAAATCTTATCGTTGTAGATAATTTACCCCAAGTTTTGCCGGAGAAATTTGATAAGCTTGAGGCTGTTATTCGTAAGATCTACAGTCAAATGGGTGTCATTAAAGAGAACGGATTTTGGATGCCTGTAGATGAGAAGACTGGGAAATCTCTTGGTTATTGTTTCATTGAGTTTAATACTCCTCAGGTACATCGCTTTATTTTAATGTTTGATTGATGTTTTAGCTTGAAATTTTATTGATTTTTCTATGTTTTTGCTGGGTGTTAGTACAATATTATGATTTTGATAATGGGTATGGAGCAAACATGTGTTCGATTTATCATGAATTTGTGTTATTTAGATTGTGAATAATTTATGGCAAAGCTGGATTATTTATATCAGGGAAATTTTACCATCAGTATTGAATCTGAAGTTCTTAAGTTCTGGTTATGCTGATTTTTGAGTATGTTGTTTGTCTAAATTTGAGCTGTCTGAGTTTGTGAGATCTGTATGGGATTTGGTATACCATGCTGCTGCATATTTTAGAAGGGGCGGAGGTGTTTTTGACGTGTTTTTCTAATTGGATTGTGCCGTTTGTCTGATACGGAGTATTATTTATTTCTGAGCTTGCAACATATTTGTGGTGTAATTTGTTTTTGATCTTCTGTTTTCAGGAAGCAGAGCTTGCTAAAGAAAAGACTCATGGATATAGATTGGACAAGGCACATCTATTTGCTGTGAATTTGTTTGAAGATATCGAAAAGTATATGAAAGTTCCTGATGAGTGGGCTCCTCCAGAAATCCAGCCATACAAACCAACAGTAATTTTAACTCCCATATTTTTGCCTGATACATTGTTAGTTAAATGCTAAAATGATTGTGCTGCATTATCCTTGATGTCAACAGTCGGATGTTATTATTAGCATGCTATTTCCATGGGTAATGTGGCGAAGTGATTTTCAATTACTTTGCAGCTACGTTGGTTTAGTAGTTACATTCATTGCTTTTGGATGATATGGTGTTATTTGCTCACTCTCACTTCTTAGACTACTCTGTGGCTGTTGAACCCTTATGATATTGTACCTATTTTAGATTGTAATATAGACGTGTAGGTATTGAAATATTTTAATTGATTTAAGCAAAAAACTTTCATCTACTGTTTTAGTCCTTGGTTTCACTGAAAATGATAAGTGACTTTTTTTTATTGATTTTGTTCCCAAGAAAATTCCTATTCTTGTTTTGGTTCTTCTGACTTTGTGATTGGTTGATCAATGGATGGATTTCTATAACAAAGCGATCTGTTTAGTCTTCTACTACATGATTTTTTTGAAAGAAAAAAAATGATTTTCAGTAGGCTGAAAGTAATGTTATGTTTACGACATATGAGTCCTTGAAAATTTTCAAGGTGTTTGCAAAGCTACCTTTGTTCTTAGCCATTTTGTAAAGTTGAAGGCATAACTCACGGTAGAAAGTGTTTGTGTACTTGAGCTTGTCTGCTTCATTCCCCTTTGTTATTGTGCACAGGATTTTATGTGGAATAGTGGGCATGTGATGTTATTTTCCTAGTGTATAAGTGTATCATACAGAGTACATAAAAATCTTCATAGAATTTTGCTGTAAGTTTGTCCATCTACTGATTATGATTGTTTCAGGAAAATTTGCAACATTGGCTGACTGATGCTAAAGCTCGAGATCAGTTCGTTATCCGTGCTGGGCAAGATACTGAAGTTTTATGGAATGATGCCAGACAGTTAAAACCTGATCCCGTTCACAAGCGTTCTGTATGGATATTTCCATGTTTCCTTTCTTTTGTTTTTGCTAAAAGTTTATTGCCAAAGAGCTGGTCAATATTCATTCTGCTTAATTCCTTGAAATTATTTATCTAAGCTGGTGAAAAATTTGCCATATGTCTGGCTCTTGCCTATGACTGTGTGAATGTAGAATCAGTACAAAACTATATATATTCATAGTATTTTTTTTTCATATTGGTTTCTTTTTCATTTGATCTGATATCTGTATCATTGAAATATTCAGTTTTGGACTGACGGCTATGTGCAATGGTCACCTTTGGGCACTTACTTGGCTACAATCCACCGTCAAGGTGCTGCTGTCTGGGGTGGGGCCTCAACTTTTGAACGTTTAATGCGTTATATTCATCCACAGGTCAGTTCTCCAGCTACCATTTGTTGTATATTGTTCATAGAAGTTACATTTTTTATTCCAATGTTAAGTAAATGTCCTTATTAATGCTAAATGGTGACCTTTGCAGGTTAAGCTGATCGACTTCTCTCCTGGAGAGAAGTTTATTGTTACGTACAGCAGTCAAGAACCAAGCAATCCTCGTGATACCCATGTAAGCTTATCCTTCCACTCAGCCTTGCCAAATAGATCATGATTTGGCAAATGGGGTTTCCTTTTTCTGTGATCATTTGGAATATGTCACGCCCTTTTTCTGATCTATATTTCCTGTTGTTACTAGAGGGTTGTCCTCAATATCTTCGATACAAGGACAGGAAAGGTGAAGAGAGACTTCAAAGGGAGTGCTGATGAGTTTGCAGTTGGAGGGGCAGGTGGTTTGACAGGGATCACTTGGCCCATTTTCAAGTAATGTCTTTTGACTTAGTCTGCTTCAAGTCTGGTGATTGCTGTGTTATTTGTTATGTTACTAATACTATGTTGTAGGGGTGAGCAAAATCGTATACCCGAAAGCGTATACAGTTTTATATCTCAAGTTTTTATTACCCAGTTAAACTGGGTACCCAGATTTCGCATACCCAATTAATATGCATATTTGGAATTTGGGTACCCGGATCCGGTTTTTTTGATTAAACTTTTGGTTGACCGAGGGATTCGGTGATTAACTTGCTAATGAGTGGTGAGAATAAGGACCGAGGCTGTGGGAGACCGTGAGGGTTGTGGATTGTAGTACGTCGTTTATGAACTATCTAAGGTTGTTTGTAAGAGACTTAGTGAAAACTATAGCGAGGAAGTAGGGTTGAATTGGTGGTTGATTGAGGAAGTTACTCATCGAAACGGGGTCAAGATTAAAAGAAAATGAACTTTTAGATTAGCCTTTAGGTTATAAGCCTATAAGCATTACACGAATGCGACTATTCATTAATTATCCGTGTCAAAAGCAGTACACCAGGTTTTGTTTTTGCCAGACCCCAATGTGGTATTAAACCGTGT
The DNA here is from genome assembly GCA_958450325.1 of Agrostemma githago. Taxonomy (NCBI): domain Eukaryota; kingdom Viridiplantae; phylum Streptophyta; class Magnoliopsida; order Caryophyllales; family Caryophyllaceae; genus Agrostemma; species Agrostemma githago. Next base: position 53,613,236 of record OY288258.1, on the reverse strand, counting down.
CGTTTATCCAGAAATCTATATCATATATATTGGAATTTATGTAATTGAAACCGTATGCCATATTGTATTCGTACCGAACAGTATAGTATAGTTTATTTTTGCTCTGCCCTATTATGATGGGGTTTTTTTAGATGACCAAATGGTTTTTTTTACGTGATCATTTTTTATGAAGTTACTTTTTTCCCCTTGATGCTTTGCTTTCATTAACAGTTTCTGCAATGTTTTATTTTTTGTTCATAGATGGGCTGGTGGAAGGGATGACAAATATTTTGCCAGAATCGGGAAAAATGTCGTGTCTGTGTATGAAACTGAAACCTTCACTCTTATTGATAAGAAGTCTATAAAGGTGGAAAATGTTATGGACTTCAGCTGGTCTCCCTCTGATCCGATATTGGCACTTTTCATTCCTGAGCTTGGTAACCAACCGGCAAAGGTATGAACGTTATGTCTATTTACTTTCTTGGCTAGTTGATTGTACTGTGGGATTCTGCGAATGTAATTAATTCCTGTAAAAAAATTCTCACTGAATTGCTCATGAAATTTGCACCCTCTCTCTACTACAGGTGAGTCTATATCAGATTCCTAGCAAAGTGGAGATACGCCAGAAGAATCTTTTCAGTGTCAGCGATTGCAAAATGTATTGGCAAAGTAACGGAGAGTATCTTGCTGTTAAAGTTGATAGATACACGAAAACAAAGAAAAGCACATACACTGGATTTGAGCTTTTCCGTATCAAGGAACGTGACATACCTATCGAAGTCTTGGAACTCGAAAATAAGAATGATAAAATCATTGCTTTTGCTTGGGAGCCCAAGGGGCACCGATTTGCAGTTATCCATGGTGATCACCCGAGGCCTGACATAAGTTTCTACTCAATGAAGACCACTCACCATACAAGCAGAGTCTCCAAGCTCACGACTCTCAAAGCTAAGTCGGCAAATGCTCTTTATTGGTCACCCAGTGGTCGTTATATAATATTAGCTGGATTGAAGGGGTTAAATGGCCAACTGGAATTTTTTAATGTTGATGAGCTTGAAACTATGGGTACGGCCGAGCATTTCATGTGTACTGATATTGAGTGGGATCCAACTGGAAGGTATTTGATCGTTTCCAATGTTGTATCAAGTATATTCTTAATTGTTCTTTTCCTCTTTTCCCCTTTTCTACTTATTAGACAATATTTCCAGGACTATTTAGTCTTGTTTCTTAATTTCTGTTTTGTTGCTTCGTTCCAGATATGTTGCAACTGTTGTCACTTCTGTTCACGAGATGGAGAATGGCTTCAACATTTGGTCCTTCAATGGGAAGCTTCTATACAGGATAATGAAGGATCATTTCTTCCAGGTAAAGTATTGGAATTTTTTGTATCTTTCTTTGTATTAAATGGTCTTACACTTTTAATGACACACCTACTACACAGTCAGATCCTAGTTGAACTCTCAAGCTTCAACTTTAAACTTAATTTGTTATTATTAGTATAAAGACTTAATGTATGGTGTGCCTATTAATGTAGCCGCAGGAAATCAAGTCACCGTATCTCTTCTTTGTTCACCTTCTTGTTTCCTTCTACAAAGCTTTTTTTTTTTTTGCATGGGTGTTGGTGTGTGATTGTGTTTTTTTTTTTTTTTATCGAGGGAGCGTTGTTGGCTTCAGGTTTATTAACCCGTGAAGAAGTTATTCTCCTCTGGTGGGGTTTTACTTTTGTCTAGTTTTCTAATTATCATACGGAGTACATTAAATTACTATGAGAAAAAGTATATATATCGAAAGCGTCACTCTTTCGAATTCGTTGGCTGAGATTGTCAATGAAATATTGTATTTCCTACCTGGTGATCTGGAAGATAAATAGTCTCAAATTGACAAGTCTGAAATAAACCTAGCCGGCAAGTCATTCGAGTCTGAGGATTACATGTGACAGTCAGCAGTCTTAATTCTTGCGCTGTTGGTGATTTAGGGTGATCTCTCAGTTCTTGTTGGAATTTCTGGTTTAGTGGTTGTATATCCAAGTCAATCAGAGGCTATTTTCTGTGCTTTTCTGGTTGTGGCTTTCATGTTTTTTCTTCAAAAGTAGTCATTTAGGGGTCAGTCGATTTCCTGTTAGTTTGATTCAGTTAGTTTCATGGTCGAGTTCGATTCAGTTTCTTATTATAGGGAGTCATGTTTTTTATTTTTTTGAACATGGGTGGTGGTGTCGTTTCAGTTTCAATGGCGGCCAAGGCCTCCAACGTTGTTAAATGCTGAGAAAGAGGAGGAAATAGCAAAGAACATAAAGAAGTACAGTAAGAAGTACGAAGCAGAGGACCAAGATGTATCATTGTTGTTGAGCGAGCAAGACCGTGAGAAGAGGCGACTATTAAAGGAAGAATGGGAGTCATGGCTGAACCAATGGAACAGATATCATGAAGAGGAGAGGGCGGAACGGGAGAGATTGAGAGGCGGTGAAGTCAGTGACGAAGAGGAGGAATACGAAGCAAAAGAAATTGAATACGAGGAAGTCATTGATGTCAAACAAGAAATTGTGTCTTTTGATTACGACCAGTAATAAAGCTAATACGCTGCCTTCTTGAGTTTATTCACTGTTGCACACCTTCTTGATTCCACCATTTAGATCCCAAGCAAAGTTCAGGAGAAGATTTGAAACTGCCTTGTTGAGTTGTCTCTCTTCTCCCCTTTTCTTTTAGCAATGAATGTTCCAAGGATACATAGAATTGACTGTTCTGTACTGCGTTTTGTTTGCTGGTTTGCTTCTGTCATAAGAGGTTTGTGTAATGACATTGCAACGCTATTTTATGTCTGTTACTTTGACACAAGTTTTAAGTTATTTGTATTGAATACTAGTGCAATACCCGTGGAAATTCATGGGGTTGAGACGTTATTTGGTATACAGAACATCATGTTTAAAGCATGGGTATCAACTATCAAACGTGGAAAAACAAGTAGACATACATGAAAAAATGAGCATGATAAACGAATATGTGATTTACCATAGGTTACTTGTGGGTAGAGGTAACTAGGTAAGTGAAAACGTGACATGAATACAAATAACGTAGGTCACATATATTAAATTACGTAAAAATGAGTAAGAAAGAGTATTTTTTGACGACTTGACAACTTATATATAAATTACAAATCGTGTAACATGAAAGAAATGTAGAAAATTATAGTGACATTAGAAACACTGTGTTTGGAAAATTACAAATGACAGTTAACTGAAAGATTATTTTCAAATGGAGATGTTTTAGGAAATGGCTTAGAAAAAAATCGCTAAACTAAAACCATTCTTATAATGGCTGAAATTTACTATGCTGGTCCTTACATTTTTGCACTTGCATGTATAGACTGCCCAAGTCGTGGCCAGAAGTTTCACAAGGGTGAAAAATTGTCTTGAGTCCATGAGCTACAAAGCTAGAGAATTAAGATTACGGGAGCATAACCAATTCGGTCAGATATAAATATAAAAAGCAAGTAAGAAACTACGTCTGGTTGCTTGAGAAATTTTTGTACAATTTGAACATATTTAGAATAATTAACGTATCCAACAGTCAATTAATTTAGAGTTATTAAGAGATAGAGACACATAATAAAGAAACCATAGACAACAAAAATTATTATTTTCTTCGGAGTGTAAATAATGCTCATATTAAGTAAGCCATGAATATGAACAACATTAAAGGACAAAAGAATCATACACACTAAATACCAAAATATAACAATCAACCAAAATAATCACACACTAACACCAAATACATGTAACTGCATTACGATAAAAAGGGTTGGAAGAATGGAAATCATACTTTTAAACCTTTTATATAGATAATATTGCATTACGCAGTAATTTTTCCCCCTGTCCTCCCCGAAATTTATAATCATAACGATGAAAGATTATATACAAAGTGATCGTATTTTATTATATGGTTCGTAATACTCTTGAAATGGAAATTTAAAGAGTCGTCAAATGGATTTAAGAGATTTTAGAGGGCATATGATCCATTAACTCCGTGGAGGGTGGAAAGGTCAAGTAGAAGTAATATGGAATTATTAAAAAATAACTTGCTAATATTTGTGTTGAAGGTTGTACTTGGTGTTGTTAAAAAGCACAAAAAAAAACTTGTTTTGGATTGACTTTTAATAATATATATAGATGACATAATTTGATTAAGTTTCTTATTTAACGAATGTACATCATCAATGTAAACCCGTGCAGTACACAAGCTTTAATCTAGTATCATAATACAATAAGTTGTCATTTACTCCTTGTGATCAAGATTTCTTTCTCTCAACAATGGAGTTAGCTTCACAAAAATACCAAGGCGGAAACAATATATGTATGTGACCGAATATTGTAAATCATGAAGTGTGACATTAATATACAACGGTATTGTTTAAATGAATCCATGTTAAAATGAGATGATACTCACCTTGTAGTTCTTTAACTTTATTGTTGAAAAAAGAGTAAATTAAAAATTACTCCTTTTAAGATATCAGTTTTTAAATTTATTCCCTTTTAAAATTTTTGTTATAAATAACTCCCAAAATCTATCAAAAATTCAAAAAATATTCAAAAATATAATTTTTGGACAAAAATGTCCCTAACTTTTTTATGCCATGTTACTCCACCTCAACCTCCAGTTAAGGGCATTTCCGTCCTAAAAGTAAATTTGGGAGCAATTTTCGAACTTTTGATAGATTTTGGTTGTTATTTTTGACAAAAATTTCAAAAGGGAGTAAATTTTAAAATTGGGATCTTAAAAGGGAGTAAACTTTTTAATTTACTCTTGAAAAAAAAAACCAATAAAAAGGGTTATTTTGTATTTGTTTGACTAATTAAAATGTCTAAATTACGCAAATAATATGTAGAATTATAAACTAAAAAAAGTCATAACTTTACCTACTTTGTACAATAATTTGAACGTCATATATAAAACATTGTGACACACTAACACGAGACAATAGTTTGACCTAGTCGTTAATGTTGTTTGAAGGGAAGGTACTATACTCTTTGTCACGTTTGTTTGAATTGCGCTGCTTATTTGCCTTTATATTTTGTTCTTATGATGATTGCAGCTTTAATTTACTATATTTGTAAATAAAATCAGGCTAGAGCTTATATATATACACTAGATTAAAGTCTATGTGCTGTACGGATTAGTTGACTTATTTACATTGAAAAAAATGTTATAGAGTAAAATTTATATTTACACTATGTCATCATTTGTTTATATTAAAATAAAAGACAATCATATAAAAATTAGAAAAAATATAAAAAATTTATACCTTAAATGATATCATTTTTCAAACTTTATACCTTGAATAAGTTTCTCTCAAATTAATATTTAATTAACAAATTTCACTATTGTGGAGATAATAATTAAAATTCATAATATCTCTCTTTAAGAAAATACTCGGTAAATATTTGGGTATTTAAAATCACAGTATCATCCGTTATGATAATCTTTTAATTTGGTAAAATTATATTACTTCCTCCTTCCGGAAGAAGTATATTTAATTTATACAAAGTAAATTTCACACAATGAGATTATTATTTTAACGTGACTCAAACCACCTAACTATAATCTATAACTATAAATAAAAGCATAATTTTTTGATTTGAGATAATTTTACTTAATTTTATAGTTTAAGGATCAAAATATTTTTGTTTGAAATCTAAAATTAAATGATTATTTTTATTTATAATATAGAAATTTATCACCTTATTTTTATGGGTTATTTCATGAGAATAATACCAACTATGCGTGTGCTTCTTAAATTAATACAAACTATACGTAATCTCATTTTAATACGAACTATGTCTTCATTAACCTCGCTTTGCTATGAGTGACCGACTACCTGTTGAACCTCCCTTATTCAAGTCTTTCTCTAACTCTTCTCCTTCTGATTTACATTTCGTGTTCATTTTCGGCCATTGAAAAAAAAAATTCCGAAAATTAATCTTCCATTTCTTTTTCAATAGTCTTATAGAAGCTATGAAAAAAAAATGTTTTTATTGTTATTTTGATTTTGAGGATGACTGCAACGGACCTAATAAAACCCTAGAAAGTTACAACAAGTCACTATGACCTGTAATAACAAGTCATAATTTCATACACAACAAAACGAGATTAATGAATGTGTAGTTCATATTAAAATGAGATTACGTATAGTTTGGATTATTTTAAGAAACACACATAGTTGGTATTATTCCCATGAAATAACCCTATTTTTATTATAATTTTCCGATGTGGGATAATTTTACTATTTTTATATGCAATATATTCATTACTTTTTTAGGCAAAATATGAAATTTATAACTTCATAATAATTTTTCAATGTGGGAATATTTTAAACACGTTTATAGTGTTAAGAGCCTTTTTAACACTCAAAAGGGATAATTTTAGTTAAGTTTTTTATAGTCTGAAAGTTTTTCTAGAACTCAAACAGATTTTGGTTGATATCTATAAAATTCATGACTTTATAATACTTTTTTGATGTGGGAATTTATAGTTTTAAGAAAATTTTCCAAGACTCAAAAGTGTGTAATAATTTTACTTAATTAAGTTTATGGCCTTAATTAAGAGCTCTTTTTAAGACTCAAAAGAGTTTGTTTTTCCATCTAAGTTATTAAGGACGGACAATCTATATAAAACAATAAAAAGTCATCCTTTTTTAGTTAATTGCGGTAGCAACTTCTCAGCGGCCGACACGTGGCAATCCATCCTAGCATTTTCAGAGTGACACATGGCATAATGAAATTGACCGTATACTTCTTGCAATTTTTACCAAAAAAAATAATAATTCATCACCAAAGTAACGTTCCCACCTCTTCACATTCATCTTCCTCTCACCATTACTGTCCGCCATTACTACGCCTCCTTAATAGCTCCGATCAAAAACGGTTTCAACCTCCCTGACTTCCCACTTATAAACATCTTAAAATGCCTTCTCGCTTCTACTTGCAACCATACGTCGCGGGGAACATCTAAATGAAGAAAAGTTAGTATTTTTTATTTTTTTGCTATGAATTTTTATTGATTTTGATGGGTAATTGATGAGGTTTAAAGTTCATATGAAAGAATTGAAACTTTTGTAGATTATGAGAATTTTTACCCAAAGGGGAAGAAGGAGATTCTGAAAGCAAATGTGGGCAGCGAGCATAAATCTGATTCCAAAGGTATACTATTGTGTTTGTATCTTGATTATTTGTGTTTGGATTGGATATCATTGAAGTTAGGAAGATGCTTTGTTTCTTCATCCATGCTAATAGGTAGTTTGATGGAACTTTTAACCCTCTGCATCTAAAGAACTATACTCTTTTCGAGTGAAATGGTGTAAGATCGAGTGTTAATTCTTTGTTGTAGCTACTGTAAGCGAAAAATGCTCTAATGCTTTGGATACATATATAGGTGCTGTAGTTTGAGGGAGAATAGAGGGAACAACTCAGGCCAACGTGTATTTGCTAACCATCATCCTCCACAATTCCACCGTATGCCTCGATTCCTTCACTTGCTGACTTCTTTTATTTATGTCCTAATTAGATGTATTCGTATATTAGGAGATTAATAATAATCCATACTTTTTATTTTTTTAAATCCACCTCCTCCGTTTAGTACATTCTGTATTCGTCTCAGTCACCCTCATAGCAAGTCTGCAAATAGCCACAGTTTCCGAGTCAGCGTATAACTTGGAAACAGTCCGTTCATTTCGTTTGGTTATGTTTTACAGGGTTCTAGATATACTTCTCCACTGCTCTCAATTACGTAAGCTCCGATTCGTGATTTAATATCATTTATTTTTATTCAATTTCAGTGATTTCGATTTCGTAATCTAGATTTAATTCTATTTTGATTTTGATATCAGCTCCTCCATCTGCCGGATAACAATCCCAAGTCCTAACGTTCCTAGGAAGTTCATTGAAACAAATAAAAAAAAGGTGATTATATTTCAACTGAGAAGTAATTGTTCGTTTACGTATTAATCGATGTGTTGACTATGGATTTTGATTTTGTAATACGATCATTGTGGATTTTGATTTTGTAATACGATCATTGTGGATAAAACTGATTGTTATGCGAGTTGTATGTTAGTAGTAGGTGATGCACTGCTAATCGGGTAGTAAATGCATTATGATGAGGTGCTTTAGATTTAGGATTATAGAAAAAAAAACATGCCTTCATATAATGCGGAGTACTCCCTCCATATCATATTTCTCATCCCCTTTATTTAATATATGTGAGAGGTATTTTAATGAAATACGATCCGACTACTTCGAGTAGCTAGATGCAGTAATTCTTAAAATCTGACGCCCACACAACGGACAACACCATATCTGGAACGGATGCTCAATTGTCATGCCTCTTCAAATTCTTACAGTGAAAATGGGCTTATTAGACAAGCTGTAGACCACATTTCAAAATTGTATCCTCCGAATAATGCAAATGCACAAGCCTACGTTTTAATTTTATCTATACGTATTCATTAACAAGTTTGTTTGTGCTACCTTAGCACAAATATACTCCTTGATGTGTTGTACCTCCTCCAATTCCTACAAAGCATATATTAATGTATTTGAATGCAGCAGCATGCATTTTTACATTTTACCAACTTTACTGTTGTTGTACATCTTGCAGAAACCAACGACTTAAAACTAGACTGAAGATGGATAACGTCATTGGCCACCTCATAGACAACCGACCTCCACCAGACTCGAGTCAAGCTAAAAAAAATAGACCGATAAGAAGATACATTTCTTTTTTTGGGTGACTATATAAGAACATTTCTAATGCAAGGTTTAAGTTGGTTATACTTTTAGTATTTATGATGATGACTATTTTGATGTGGTCGATATTGGAAGTTTAGACAACATCTTTACAAACCACGGAGTAATCATAATCAATTAATATATTATGTTCGCGACATCCCGTGCATTGCACGGGTCACAAAACTAGTTACTCTTATTTATCGTAACTACTTTTACCGTCGGCGCTTTACTTCTTACCGTCGGCGTTAATTACGTGAAATGACGACTTTGCCCCTACTATTTATTCTCGAAATAATATTACTTTTACATTTTATAGATTATCGATTTATTAAAACTCGATAACAAAATCGTCTTTTTCGATTATCGTAATAAACCAAAACCGACTTCCTATATAGTTAATATATGGAATTACGAGTTCTCCTTTGCAATTAATTCTCGAAATATTATCACATTTACATTTTATAGAGTATCGGTTTATTAGAACTTGATAATAAAACCGTTTTTTCGATTATTGTTACGCCTCCGATTTTAAACAGTTAATTAGATTAATTAACGACTTAGTACAATTTAATAAACGTAATTAACAAATACGAGTAATATGCAAACTAAATCCTAATTAATCTAAGACAAGTCGACAATCAATATTTATTATACAGATCGATGCAAATTAAAATAAAAAAATTCTGAAATGGGTCAGGTCAAGTGGGTTTTTCGACCCATCTAAGAGTCGTATTATTTTCTCTATAATACTTGAAAGTTTTGAGAAATAGTTTAAGTATAATGTAAATCTTCCAATGTTATAAGACAAAAAATATAAGGGGGTGAGATTGGTTACATTGATAACATTTACAAAATACTGCTGTTAATAAGGATTGAACCCCTGACCTATTGATTAGGAGGCAAATGACCAAACCACTACACCATTATCAGCAAACTAATATTTCAAATGGTTGAAACTATCTTAAAAGAGAAAAAAAACCCGGAAAAATGGCTTGGTCGAAAAAAACCGTCGACTACCAGGGGTTCGATCCTTGTTAACGGTGGTATTTTGTAACAAGGGGATTCGAACCCGAGGCATTTATATGAAATGTTATCAATGTAATCAATCTCACCACCTTATATTTCAAGTATTATAGAGAAAATAATACGACCCTTAGATGGGTCGAAAAACCCACTTGGCCTGACCCATTTCCGAATTTTTTTGTTTTAATTTGCATCGATATGTATAATAAATCTTGATTGTCGACTTGTCGTAGATTAATTATGATTTAATTTGCATATTACTCGTATTTGTTAATTACGTTTATTAAATTGTATTAAGTCGTTAATTAATCTAATTAACTGTTTAAAATCGGAGGCGTAACAATAATCGAAAAAACGGTTTTATTATCGAGTTCTAATAAACCGATACTCTATAAAATGTAAATGTGATAATATTTCGAGAATTAATTGCAAAGGAAAACTCATCATTTTGCGTAATTAACTATATAGGAAGTCGATTTTGGTTTATTACGATAATCGAAAAAGACGGTTTTATTATCGAGTTTTAATAAATCGATAATCTATAAAATGTAAAAGTAATATTATTTTGAGAATAAATAGCAAGGACAAAGTCGTCATTTCACGTAATTAACGCCGACAGTAAAAAGTAGTCCCCTTATTTATATAATAGAATTCGATCACCTTATTATAATTTTGACAAATGATTATTCTTATTTGTATAATAAGATTTTTTTCATCACCTTATTATAATTTTTCGATGTGAAATAATTTTACATAAGTTCTCAAACCATTTTTTAAGACTCAAAAGATTTTTGATTGATATCTTATCCATCATATTTTTGATGTACAATAATTTTGACTTAAGTTTAGATGTAGTCTCAAGAACTCTTGGGATACTTTTACTTGTGTTGATAGTTTTGGTAGATGTCTAACAAAGAATAATTAGTCATATTTATAATATAAAGTGTTATTTAACAGGAATACTTTTACTTGTGTTCATACATTCTTCTAAATCAAATTCTCTCTCCTAAACCTGCGTTTTAACTTATGGTTGGATCAACCTACGTTTTCAATCAAACCAATTAAAAAAGAACACTAATTGGACACTTAAACCCCAAACTAAACCAATAAGAAAACTCTAAGTTTACCTAGAAAAATCGAAAACCTAAGTTAAACCCAGAAAAATCGATTTGGGGGAAATGAAAAGAAAACTCACCGTTGACATTGCCGAACCACAAGATTGAGGAATGAAGTTGACAATACCCTTGAAAATTGATTTTCGACAAAATTAATGATAATCAATTATAAACACGGACGTAGAAAAGTCGGAGAAAGATAAACAAATAAAAGTTTCGTAAAAAATTACCTTCGACGAAGTGAATGATGAAGTGATGAGTTGATGAATTGACGATGAAGTGATGAAGATGAAGTGATTAGTTTGAAGTTTGAAGTTTGGGAATTAATGAAGTTAAAAGTGAATTGGTTACTTTATTGTCAGAGTGTCAGTAAACCTTGTATTAGTGATAATATTGACGGATGTAGGCGGTAACAGGTAAGCGTATTTCATTCTCGTATAATATGTCTCATACTTAGTTTTATTCCTGTATTAATTAAAGTTGGTTTTATTGATAGAATACCACCCAAAGTTGGTATTATTATTGTTAAATAACCCTAATAAATAAGAGTAATCATTCGTCCTTACATATCCACCAAAAAAAATTTGAGTCTTAAAGAGCTCTTAAGTTTATAAACCTTAAGTAATTATCCACATCGAAAAATTATGCTGAGGTTATGGAATTCTACATTATAAACAAGAGTAATCATTGATTTTAAATATCGACTAAAAAACTTTTGAGTTTTAAAATAACTCTTAATAAGACTACAAACTTAAAATTGACTCACATCGACGAAAAAATTAAAACATGATGATCTTATATTATACTCCCTCCTAGTTCTTAAGATCTTCCCTCTTTTTTTTGGCACAAAAATTAAGAAGGGAATACAGAATTGATTAAAGTAAAAAAAAATGTGGGGTATAAAGTAGAAATATGATTGGGTTTGTGAGTAAAAGAAAGAATAAAAAATTGAAGAAAGAATAAAGAAATGATTAAAGTATAACCCAAAAATGGAAAGAGAGAAGATGATTGAACTAGTGCCAGAAAGGAAATAGGAAGATCTTAGAAACTAGGAGGGAGTAAATAAGAGTAATCATGTGTTCCTTTGTCTTCAAAAGAGCTCTTAAGATAGTAAATTATCCCACATTGAAAAATTATAACAAGGTGATGAAATTCTATATTATAAAGGGTTATTTCATAACAATAATACCAATTATGAGGGTGCTTCTTATATTAATACCAACTATACGTAATCTCGTTTTAATATAAATCATCCCCTCATTAATCTCTCTTTATAACCAACACCTTTTTTACCTGTAAAAGTCGGTAATTGTGACCTTCTAGATTTTGGTGCGCCTCTTCTTCTTCTTCTTCTTCTTCTTCTTCTTCCTCCTCCTCCTCCTCCTCTTCCTCTTCCTCCCCTTTATCTTCATCAAATTAAAAGTCCTCCTCCATTATCAACCTTCAAAAACCTCATTGACAGGATGAGATGTGATTATTCATCTGAATCCTCCTCTAATTTGTGTCCTTCAAATGTCAGATTTTTTTTGCAAACGTCAGCTAAGATGCTCCAATCTATTTACTACAATTTCAAAGTAAGATGCTCCAATCTATTTACCTAATTTCAAAAAATTTAAGAAAAGCAATGGAGAGAGGAGATGTCGAGTTTAGCAATGGCGATGAGAGGAGAGTACGTACTAATTAACGAGGGATGAAGTGTACGGAGGATGGTGGGAGGGGGAACTGTAATTCAAAAAGAAATTAAAAGGAGAAGGGAACCGGCTCATCAGGTAGCCGGTAACTTGTTATAAGAAGAGATTAATGAGGGGATAATTCATATTAAAACGAGATTACGTATAGTTGGTATTAATATAAGAAGCACCCCAATAGTTGGTATTATTGTTATGAAATAACCTTATTTATTATACTTGTAATATAGAATTTCATCACCTTATTGATAAATTGTCAATGTGGGATACCTTTACTATTATTTATATACTTCGTAATAGAAATCCATCACCTTATTATAATTTGTCGATGTGGGATAATTATTGGTTGATGTCACCTTACTTGGGAGTTTGTTTAAGAGTCAAAAGATTGTTGGTTGATGTCCAAGGACGAATTATTATTAGTCTTATTTATAATATAAAATTCCGTCACTTTATTATAATTTTTACTTAGATGTATAGTCTTAAGAACTTTGATATTTTTTAGACTCAAAAGATTTTTGGTTAATATCTAAGTGCACATGATTACTCTTATTTATAATATAAAATTTCATTACCTTACTATAATTTTTCGATGTGGATGATTTTATGTTTGTAGACTTAGAGTAAAAGTTTTTTTAAGACTCAAAAGTTTTTTGGTCGATATTTAAAACTGAAATGATTACTACTCCCTCTGATTCTTTAGGTTCGCAACATTTACTATTCACACCAAAAATAAGAATAGTAAGCGTGGACCACTTATAAGTGATGTTATTGTGAGAATAAACAATATAATAATGGAAAAAAGTTAAATAGGTAAAAAGTTAGTGGATATTTTGGAATATAATAATGAAAAGTGAAGGGTAGGTTGGTCATTTCATAAGAAAAATAAAGCCCAAATTGGAAATGTAGCAAACCTAATGAATTTGCCAAATATGGAATATGTTTCGAACCTAAAGAATCGGAGGGAGTATTATTTATAATATAGAATTCCATGCATCACCCCATCATAATTTTTCTACGTGGAATAATTTAAAAGTTTTTCTTGATTGATATTTAATTATAATCGAATGATTACTCTTATTTATAATATGAAATCTCATCAGTCCATCATAATTTTTCGAAGTAGAATAATTTACTTGCGATTTATAGTCTTAAGAGCTTTCTTTTTGAAATTCAAAAGATTTTTGGTAGATATCTAACGACGAATGATTAATCTTATTTCTTAAGAGCTTTCTTTTTGAAATTCAAAAGATTTTTGGTAGATATCTAACGACGAATGATTAATCTTATTTATAATTTGTCGATGTAGGATAATTTTACAACTGTTATATGTAATAAATTGATCACATTTTTTTTCCAACAAATAATATGAAATTTATACTCTAATGAAAGCGTTTTCTACCACTAATCTAATTATTTCATTTTTATAAAAATTTTTAGGATTTTTTTTTTAAAAATAAACTTTAAAAGTTTTTACTTAAAAATTGTAAAAGATCACATTAATATAATAGATTAAATATATATTATAATAATTAAAAGATTCTCTAGTTGATTTTTTATTATAATTTATAATACTTTCTTAATTTGAGTTTTAATTAATGAGATTGCTCGAAAAAAGGTTTATATATATATATATATACATATACATATATATATACATATACATACATATATATATATATATATATATATATATATATATATATATATATATATATATATATATATATAGGTTCACATAAGGCCAACAACTCTTATAAGTTCATAAGTTCCAGTGTTAAAGTTACACAAAAAGTGCTTAAAGTTACACGAGATGAATGTTAAAGTTGCACTTTATCACTTGAAGTGATAACAGTGCTGAATGTTATAGTTACATATCAATCTTGAACAAATGCAACTTCAACGTATGTCAACTGTAACTTTAATATAGACTTAATTGCATGTGGTGAACTTATTTGATCCCTTCTCTCTCTCTCTCTCTCTCTCTCTCTCTCTCTATATATATATATATATATATATATATATATATATATATATATATATATAGGTAGGTTCAAATAAGGTCCACAATTTTTTTAAGTCTATATTGAAGTTACAGATGACATATGCTAAAGTTGCATTTGTTCAAAATTGATATATATACAAATGCAACTTTAGCGTATGTCATCTGTAACTTCAATATAGACTTAAAAAAATTGTGGACCTTATTTGAACCTACCTCTATATATATATGGCTCTTATGAGTCCTTTACTCTATATGAGTCCATAAGTCCTCATCTCATCCAATGGATGAGATGAGGATGGATTGACAAGATGTATCCATTTAAAAAAAAAGGGAAGATTTACGTTCCTAAAATAGCTCCCAAGAATTTAGGAAATAATAACTCCCTTTATTGATCACGTTCATTCATCATTCATCATTCATCACGTTCATTCATTCATTCAAACATGAGAAAAAAAAACCCTTTTCTTCATCACGTTCATTCAATCAATCATTATGTGCTCGAAATCCCGTTACAATGGATTCAATGACCGCGTCATCTTCTTCAACTGTTGATAAACAATTGATTGAGTATAACAATGGTGAGTTTCAATATTTCTTTCACGTCAATTTTCATTGTTGATATTGCTTTCATTGTTGCGTTACTTTTTAACGTCAATTTTAATGTTGATATTGCTTTCATTGTTATTTCATTCATCATAGTTTCCTATCAATGGTTAGTTACTCTCTTGATCTGTATAGATTTCAGGGTTTTATGTTTCTTATTTAGGTTTTCCATGATATACACTGATACTATTGCATTGTTTTATATTAATGCAGAAACATCATTGAAGTAACATACCTTCTGAGTTACAGTAACACTTAATTGCAATTACAGTAACACACTGAATGTTTAGAAAAAGGGTTTTGATGATGATGTTAAAGTAACGTAGTGTACTAGTTAGAGTAACACAACTTATGAATTGATATAACACATTTGTTGAATGGGTGTAACGTTGTTTAATTTTGTGCAAGTGGTATTGGCAAAGAAGCGAACGCATGGGACAGCAGTGGAAAAGGTGGAATTTTACTCATTTGATTAATCATGGGTTAATAACACTGGTTCATTGCTCTCGTTTTAGTATAGATCCCAGATTTAACGTACGCTTTACTGATATTATTGTTTTGTTTTATATTGAAGTAGACACGACGTTGAAGTAACATACGTTATGAATTACAGTAACACCTAAATTTAATTAGAGTAACACAAAACGGGTATCATTTTGTAACGAGTTTTAATTTTTTGCAGGTAGCATTTGCCAAGAACCGAATGCACAGAAATGGTGAGTTATTTTTTTCGTCATCACGTTCCGTCATTCATTCAATCGAATCGGAGTTCGAAATCCCGTTACCATGGATTCATTGAGCGCGACATCTTCATCAACTGTTGATAAGCAATTAATCGAGTATAACAATGGTGAGTTTTGATATTTTTTTCACGTTTTGCTTCAATTTTTATTCATGGATACGTCGTGCGTCAATTTGCGTTCTTTTTTTTCCGTCACTTTTCATGTTGATATTGCTTTCATTGTCATTTCATTCATCATAGATTCATATCAATGACTAATTGTTATAGATTCCAGAGTTTTATGTTTGTTATTTAGGTTTTCCATGATATACATCGATACTATAGATCCCAGATTTAACGTAAGCTTCACTGATACTATTGTTTTGTTTTCTGTTGAAGCAGACACGGCATTGAAGCTTCATTGATACGGAATTCTAAGGGCAGAAGACAAGGCAAATGTGAAAAGTTTGTGCGGATTAATTCGGGAGTTTAGGTTGCAGAGATAGCCGGTTTCTGGGGGGGGGGGGGATATTGGCAAAACATAAGAACTGGATTTTGTACACATTTTTTTACACATAGCACTGTGCTTCGTTGCAATTAACTATATATTTATTTAATACATGTGTATTTGGTTAGAGTAACATCTCATGTCTATTGGAGTAACACCATTCGTTAGTTACAGTAACAGACATAATGCATGAAAGTAACTGAGGACAGCAACGTTGTTTAAACAATTCATTACCAAAGTAACTGAGGATAACTTGGATTAGAACCATTCATTACCAAAGTAACAACATTAATTTTTGAAGAACCATATATAATGCGTAATTGATAATAGCATTGTTTAACCATGAGACAAAGAATAACATCATTAATAACTTAGAGTAACATCATTTGTTCATTAAAGTAACAGTTATAATGCATCAATGTAACACAATGATTATGAGACCACATTTGTATATTGGGTAAACTTCATTCATTCCCATAGTAACACCGGTCGTTAATTAGAGTGACATGAATAATTAGTCAGGGTAACAGAGTTTAACAGCGTTGTTCCATTGGTGATAATCAAAATACTAATGTACATAACAAGTTTCGAAAACGATACGAAGCATTATTCGTAATTAGAAAAAGATGACATAATTCGTTAGACAGGTTATTTTTTTCGACCCTTTGTTGGCTTGCTCTTGGGACCATCGATGATCTTTTGCCTAGCGTTCACATACTTATCTACGTTATCCAACAACCGCGATCGCACCTTGATTTGTCTCCTCCTTTTGCCATCTGAAAAGTACAATAATTATGTACAACTATTGTTACAGTTTAATCTGGTATATGAAATTAAAGTACAACTGATACGAGTGAAAGAAATACCATATGTACAGCTGATACGCGTTAAAGTAACACAAAGAAAGTGTTAGAGTAACATAGAGTGCAAATTAGAGTAACACGTCTACACAAATAAATGTACCAAATTACTAGCATTCAAAGTAACGCAAAGATGGGATTAAAAGTAACATGTCTTGTACATTACAGTAACACATGGTCGTCTTTAAAATAACATCATACATGTGTAACACTAACTGAACAACCCCTTACAGTAACACCTCAAGTTTATTACAGTAACTGAATATGTGCATTAGAGTAACATTCAATATATGTTAGACTAAGTATGAAGAGTAGAAGCATAGTAGAAGCATAGTATGAAGTAGGTGAATTCAATTAAACTCTACAGATGCATACCCAGATACCGCAACAATCTTTAGTGAAACCTATTAATTATAGGGCACAAACGCAGCAAATTAAATCTATCAATAATTAGCGAGAAAATTAATGAAATCAGATACGAATATAAACTAAACCTAGTTCTTTAGTACAACAATCGAGTATTAGCGAGTTACCTTGTATTATGCCGCCTGAAGATTATCTTTGCTGAAGTTAGAGAGTTGCTTCAATGTAGCCTTGCTTGAGTTGAAGACGGGAGGATGCGCGGGTGTGTTTTGAAAAGAAACGGAAGTCGAGCGATTGTGTTTGGGATGATGAAGGTGAAGGGTTTCAGTTAGGATGTGAATGAAAAAATTGAATGTGAGAAAAAAATTGAATGTGAGGAAGTAACGTGTATTGGTTGGAGATAATTAAGGGAGGAGAGAGGATTTGATTTTATTTTTACCAAAATATGTTATTTATTGCCTTAATTACTAGAATCAATCACAACCATCCATCCCACTCTAGATCAATGGTTGTAGATAGGACTCATGGACTCAAAAAATAAAATAAAAAGACTCACTTGATCTTTACTATATATATATATATATATATATATATATATATATATATATATATATATATATATATATATATATATATATATAGGGAGGATCAAGGGAGTTACTAACTCTTGGAGAGTTGCTTAGTGTTGATCCCCTCCATCCATTCATCCTAAGATGGATGGTGGATGGATAGGGTTCAATTTTTTTTTTAAAAAAAATAAAAATAAAATAAACTGACATAGCAGTAGTGGAGAGAGGGAAACATCTCCTCACCCAAATCAATCCCTACATTACTTCCCTCATACACTTCCCAATCCCCTCATTTTCAATTCATTTCTCAACTAAATTCATCTCTCTCTAACAAAAATCCAACAAATAATCACCATTAATAACTCCAACCATACTCCGTCAACTACTCCGACCATATTCCGTCAACTACTCCGACCATACTGCGTTACTTTGATCATCATACGAAGGTATGTTCATCTTCATCTTCATCTTCATGCTTCTTTTTCTTCATCATCTTCATCTTCATCTTCATCTTCATGCTTCTTTTTATTTTTCATATCTTTTTTTTTGTATTTATAAAATTATTCATCTTTATTATCCACAAAAAAAGAACAACTTCATCTTTAAGATGAAGTTTGAAGATGAAGTTGTTCTTTTTTTGTGGGATGAAAAGGTGAACAAGTTATTTAGTGCGTAATGTTCTTACAGAATTGCAAGACCACACACTTTCAATTGTATAGTCACACTCATTATGTTGTAGAATCACGCAGCTGTACATATTCAGTTGTATAGTCACAGTCATTATGCTGTATAGTCACACTCTTTATGTTGTAGAATCACTCAGCTGTAGAATACCTTCACAATCATTTCATCTTCATGCTTGTTTTACTTTTCATACCTTTTTTTTTGTATTTATAAAATTATTCATCTTCATTATCCAAAAAAAAATGAAGATTAAATATGGATTAAAATGAAGGTTGAATATGAATGAATTAAGGTTGAATATTTAATGAATGTTATAATTTAGTTGTATAGTCACAGAGATTATGTTGTATAGTCACAGAGATTATGTTGTATAGTCACACAGTTGAAGTAGTATAGTCATACTCGTTATGTTGTAGAATCATAGTCATTATGTTGTAGGATCACACCGTTTATGTTGTACAGTCACATAGTTAAAGTTGTATAGTCACACTCATTATGATGTACAATTATGCAGTTGTACAGTCATTGTAGTCACATATTCAGTTGTATGTGTGATTTAGATTGATTGTGTGTTTTGTTGTAGCGAAATGATTGGTGGAAAGAGAAATGTTGGTAAAAGGGGCGGTGGGAAGAAGAAGGTCGTGGAAGATACAACGATCGACCACGTAATTGGACAATGTATTATTGCGAAGATTAAAATGAAGGTTGAATATGAATGAATGAAGGTTGAATATTTAATGAATGTTTAAATAATTTGTTCTGAATCGTATGTATAATCATCTTTCTAATTATGAATGTGACTTTGCTAATGATGATTGAAGAATAATTGACTGTATGGCTTTTATTTTCCATTTTACGGTTTCAGTTTTGTAGTTACACACTTTAGGTTGTATAGTCACACTCATTATATTGTATAGTCACACTCATTATATTGTAGATCACACAAATTCTTGCAGTGATTAGTGTATGTAATCATCTTTGCTAATGATGATTGAAGTATAAATAAGTACAAGTATAATTTAGTTGTATAGTAACAAAGATTATGTTGTATAGTCACACAGTTGAAGTTGTATAGTCATACTTGTTATGTTGTAGGATCACAGTCATTATGTTGTAGGGTCACACAGTTTATGTTGTATAGTCACACAGTTAAAGTTGTATAGTCACACTCATTATGCTGTACAATCATGCATTTGTAGAGTCATTGTATTGTAGAATCACACAAATTCTTGCAGTGATTAGTGTATGTAATCATCTTTGCTAATGATGATTGAAGTATAAATAAGTACGAGTATAATTTAGTTGTATAGTCACAGAGATTATGTTGTATAGTCACACAGATAAGTGATTTTGCTATAGACCTCGCGTGATTAATTATGAAACCAGAAAATTGCGATGAAAATATATTTACATTGGACAAAGTCCATCTTTTACATATAATACGTCAAACATAAAAACATTCTAACCCACCAAACATCATTTACACATAGTACGTTCATCCTAAAGCAAATATTTTATCTCACATAAACACACAAGAGCTTAACGATGGTCTCCGGTACGTGCGCAACAATACATTGTCCAATTACGTGGTCGGTCGTTGTATCTTCCACGAACTTCTTCTTCGCACCGCCCCTTTTACCTACATTTCTCTTTCCACCAACTATTTCGCTGCAACAAAACACACAATCAATCTAAATCACACAACACAACTGAATATGTGACTACAATGACTCTACAACTGCATGATTGTACAACATAATGAGTGTGACTATACAACTTTAACTGTGTGACTATACAACATACTCTGTGTGATCCTACAACATAATGACTGTGATCCTACAACATAACGAGTATGACTATACAACTTCAACTGTGTGACTATACAACATAATCTCTGTGACTATACAACTAAATTATACTCGTACTTATTTATACTTCAATCATCATTAGCAAAAATGATTACATACACTAATCACTGCAAGAATTTGTGTGATTCTACAATATAATGAGTGTGACTATACAACCTAAAGTGTGTAACTACAAAACTGAAATCGTAAAATGGAAAATAAAAGCCATACGGTCAATTATTCTTCAATCATCATTATCAAAGTCACATTCATAATTAGAAAGATGATTATACATACGAATCAGAGCAAATTATTTAAACACTAGTGTGTTACTCGTGAAAAATTTCACGGGTTGTCCATTTTTATTGATATTTAAATATGAAGGAAGCGAGATTGGTTTTTTAATCACGCGAATGAGTGTGATCATCAATATGTGAATTAGTTTTTAAAACATAATCGTTTTAAAGATTAATTTTGTTGCCAGAATAAAACAATTTATTCTTTATTTCATACGTTACTAATTATATATAGTACAATTAAATCTACTCATAAACCAAACTAAAATAGTTAAATACTACTCCCTCCGAGTTCTTATTATTGTCCCACTTTCCTTTTTGGGCCGAGTGTGGTTCACAATTACTCTTCCATTTCTCTCTCTTCCCCCCTCTTTTTTTTGAGCCACTTATTTTTTCCCTCCTTATTTTCCACCCAAAAGTTTTTGGGTCAATAATAGGAACTCGGAGAGAGTATATCGTTTAACCCGTCTTAAATATAGTTTGATTATAGTGAAGTAGTTATAATGAATATTTTGACTTCGTTTGATTATAGTGAAATGTTACGTATAAGTAACATTTTAATGTTACTAAACCCGTATAAATGGAAGAGTAACATTTTTAATGAAATCCCGTATAAATCCAACCCGTATAATTAACGTTTTTAATGTGCGTTAATAAACCGTTTTGACCCTGAAATTCCCTTAAACCCAACTTGTATAAGTGATGTGATTAATATGCGTTAATAACTCGTAAATGCGATAATAACGCGTATATGACCTGAACCCCATCTCAAAATCCGTATAAACCCGACCCTTATATATAGTTAATATTTTTAACATGCGTAAACCATTTTTTCACCAAATCCCTTTAAACCCGGCCCGTAACCCATGTTTAACCCGAAAGCAAACCAAAACCGTGTAAATGCAATTTCATGTAACCCGTATTTGACCCGAATACGGTACTTATAGGTCAAGGATGAAAAATTGAGTTAGGTAAATGCAATTTCTTGTTTTCAAGGATTCTACTCCTAAATGAAAAATTGGGTTGTTTTTCTAAATAATTTCATTTTGTTTTTTTTTTCAAAGACTTCATTTATTATTACTCGTAAATTCAACCCGTATAATTAATGTTTTTAATGTGCGTTAATAAACCGTTTGACCCAAATTCCGTTTAAACCCGACTCGTATAATAAGTAATGTGATTAATATGCGTCATTAACCCATAAATGCGATAATAACGCGTATTTGACCTGCACCCCGTCTCATATCCGTATAAACCCGACCCTTATAGTTAATATTTCTAACATGCGTTAGTAAACCATTTTTTCACGAAATCCCTTTAAACCCAGCCCGTAACCCGTATTTGACCTGAAAGCAAACCAAAACCGTATAAATGCAATTTCATGTAACTCGTATTTGACCCAAAGACGGTACTTATATGTCAAGGATGAAGAGTTGGGTTATACTCCGTATAAATGTAATTTCATGTTTCCAAGGGTTCAACTCCCTATAATCAAGAATATGATTGTTTTTCTAGATAATTTAATATTCATATTGTTTTTTTTTTCAAATGTCTCATTTATTAGTTTTGCGTAAATCCAATCCGTATAATTAATGTTTTTAATTTGTGCATTAATATACCGTTTTGACCCGAAATCCCTTTAAACCCGAATCGTATAAGTAATGTGATTAATATGCAACCCGTAAATGCGATAATAACACGTATTTGACCCGAACCCCGTCTCAAAATCCATATAAACCCGATCCTTTAAACCCGGCCCGTAACCCTTATTTGACCCGAAAGCAAACCAGAACCATATAAATGCAATTTCATGTAACTCGTATTTGACCCGAAGACGATACTTATATGTCATGGATTAAGATTTGGGTTATATAAATGCAATTTCACGTTTTCAAGGGTTCTACTCCCTATAATCAAGAATTGAGTTGTTTTTCTAGATAATTTCATTTTTTTTTTCAAATGCTTCATTTATTAGTTTTGGGTAAATCCAGCTCGTATAATTAATGTTTTAATGTGTGTTAATAAACCGTTTAGACCCGAAATCCCTTTAAACCGACTCGTGTAAGTGATGTGATTAATATGCGTTAATAACCCGTAAATGTGATAATAACAAATATATAAAATAAAAGATGTATATGTATATGTATATATAGAATATATTATAATTCGAAATATATATAAATAAATAAATATATATATGATTAAACAAAAATATTTAGAAAATACATACCAAAAGATGAACAAAATAAATAATCTATATGCATTTGTTTCGATACACAAAATGAACAAATTAAGAAAATGAACAAATTAAGGCCTCACTGAACAAAATAAATTATCCATAAAACAAATAACGTACAAATTAAACAAATACGAAGATGAACAAATATGAACAAATTAATCCCTGAACAAATATGAACAAAATAAATAATCTATAAACAAATTAAACATACAACGTACAAAATGAAGATTATTATACACATTAAAAATGGAAAATAAAAGTCACTATTCATTAGCGAAAATCAAACGCTATTTTTTTTTAATATATAGAAAACTCTACTATGCGATTAATTAATTGAGAATTGCGTTTACCAACTAAATCCGGTGTCAATTTTTTTTTTAACTAAATATGCAATTAATTATTTGGTCTCGAAAATAAAAAGCCAATTACTTGTAGTCAATAACTCAAAAAATTCTACTATGCGATTAGTTACTTGATCTCCAAAATTAAATACCGAAATGCTATTTTTGTTTTCCTCATTTACCGTAAAAGTCAGCAGTACCTAATCCTGCAAAAACTTTCAAAAGATCCTACACAATTTATTAGAAAAATATTTATATATTTTTCGAAATATAAAATTCAATCCAAAAATATTAGAGCTATTATATAACAATTTGTAAATAAAATTCAATCCGAAAATAAATAAAATTATTTATAAATAATTTATCCGAAAATAAAATTCAATCTGAAAATACAAAATATTATAAATTATGTACAATTTATAAATCTAAAAAATTAGAAGATATAATTATAACTATTATATATTAATAAAAATGTTCAAAATTCAATCCAAAATATTATTTATATTAAACAAAAATATTTATATTATCTACGAATATATAAAATTAAAGATGAATATATATATATATATATATATATAAAATACAATATAATTCGAAATATATATAAATATAAATATAGTTATTTATTTATTTATATATGATTAAATAAAAATATGACAACATTACCTTGATCACCAACTCATCGCCTTCGTCAATTTCTGAGAACAATTCCAAAACAACAACATTTCTTTTTCCAATTAATACCTAAATTGCAGTAATTATGCGATGAACTCAAAATCAATACTTCAACAAATTAATTCAATCATATTAAAACTCTACCTCACTTCAGTTAACTCCAATTTTCCATATTTTTTTTGAACCGTTCATGTCAACAACTTTTTTTCCCCAATCACTCAATTAATACCAAAATTACAGTAATTAAGCGATAAACTCGAAAGTCAATGCTTCAAGAAATCAATTCAATTATACTAAAAGTATACCTCACTTCAAATTACTCCGATTTTTCCAGAAAATTCTTGAGAAATTCATATGAACAACTTTTCTTGAAAATTCACCAAACAATTTAAAAAACAAAATCATATTTCTGAAATATCAATTGACAATTATATTAATAAATCAGAAAAACTAAACGTACATTAGGTTTCAATCAGATTTCAGAAAAAATGACAATTTAAACGTACATCAGACATGATGAAATAATTAGCGACAAAACGATATGAAAATTGAAAAATAGAGATTGAAGTGAGAAAAGAGTAGATCAGATATGGTCGCTCGTTGAATTGGAAAATGACCGAACAACGAAGGTAATATATAGTAGATTGTTCGAAGTAATTGATGAAGGTAAAGCGGATTCAATGAGGCAGCCATTATGAAGCAAGTACAATTTTCAGAGCAGAATATGGGAGCACCATTTCCGGAGAAAGAAGTTAACGGCAATCGAGGAGGCATCAATGAGTATTTTGAATCAATAACTGGGGGATTAATCGATGATGAAGGAGGAAAAACAACTCATTAATTTTCCTAATTACCGATGAATGTGATTAATGATACTCGCAGCATTTAATGACACGGGTTGTTGGATTGAGGTGGTTGGGATTTGATTTCGCCAATTGTTGAATTGAAATTGGGTATAGGAATTGGAATTGAAATGGTAGAAATCTAATTGAGTAAAAATTGAGACTTATTTTGAAATGGTGGATGGAATTGCTCTTGAATACTGTGCTTTGGTTCTTGATTTAATATAAAGAAGATTCATTAAATATTCAACTTTATTTCATCCATATTCAACCTTCATTTTTTTTGTGAATAATGAAGATAAATAATATTATAAATACCAAAAAAAAGGAATGAAAAATAAAACAAGCATGAGGATGAAGATGATTAATTATTTTAAAGATGCTCTAAAAAGATAAAAACAAATACCTGAAAATCATCGAGGTTCGGAAGTAGGGATTTGACGAACGTGGAAACTTGAACGTAGATAAAAAAAATACCTGAAAAAGTCACACACTTTAAGTTGTATAGTCACACACTTTAAGTTGTACAGTCACACTCAGTATGTTGCATAGTCACACTCATTATGTTGTAGAATCACGCAGCTGTAGAATACCTTGGGATTAGGGTATCATGAGTTTAACCATCTTCATTTTCATGCTTGTTTTATTTTTCATACCTTTTTTTTGTATTTATAAAATTATTCATCTTCACTATCCACAAAAAAAATGAAAGTTGAATATATATGGATGAATGAACGACCATGACTTTAAAAAAATGAAAATATCTAAACATTCATTAAATATCCAACATTCATTCATCCATATTCAACCTTCATTTTTTTTAGATAATGAAGATGAATAATTTTATAAATACAAAAAAAAGTATGAAAAATAAAACAAGCATGAAGATGAAGATGATTCAACGAATGATACCTTAATCCCAAGGTATTCTACAGCTGCGTGATTCTACAACATAGCGAGTGTGACTATACAGCATAATGAGTATGACTATACAACTGAATATGTGACTACAATGAGTGTACAGCTGCGTGATTCTACAACATAATGAGTGCGACTATACAACATAATGAGTGTGACTTTGCAATTCTGCAAAAACATTACGCACTAAATGACTTGTTCATCTTCATCTTCATCTTCAAGCTCCATTCATCCCACAAAAAAAGAACAAGTTCATCTTCAAACATCATCTTAAAGATGAAGTTGTTCTTTTTTTTAGATAATGAAGATGAATAATTTTATAAATACCAAAAAAAGTAGATATTAAAAATAAAAAGAAGTTTGAAGAAGATGAAGATGATCGAAGATGAAGCTAAAAAAAATGAAGATGATCAAAATTTATGCATAAACACACCTTGGTATAATTATCCGTCATGTTGTGTTAAAAACGGAGTATGATCGGAGTTGTTGACGACGGAGTATGGTCGGAGTTATTAATGGATCTTATTTGATGGAGTTTTGTTAGGGAGAAATGGATTGAATTAGGGAAATGAATTGAAAATAAGAGGAGGGAAGTAATGAAGAAGGGAGAGTTTGATTGAGGAGAGGATGCTCTCATGCTCCCCTCTCTCCACTGCTGCGAAGTGTGATTGAGGGGAGGGTTGCTTCCCTCTCTCCACTGCTGCTTGTCAGTTTGTTGTCTCATTTCCTTTTTTTTACACATCATCCATCAAGCCATCCATTCAACCCAAGATCAAGGGCCAAAAACACAACTTCCCAACTTTTCACTTTTCACCAAACTCCCTTGATCATATATATATATATATATATATATATATATATATATATATATATATATATTAGAATATTATTTGACTATGTCAATAATATTCCTAGTATATATGTATATCTTGTATATCCGTAATTAGTGATTGTATTAACTTATTTAGTTATGATTCCCCACAATCATAGGCATAACTAGTGGGATTGTATAGCTAGTTATGGATAGGACACTTGTATATATGGATTGCTAGTCAATGAGAATAATCAAGGGATTGAATTCTTATATGGTATTAGTAACCTTTTTGATCCTCACCTTCCGCTCTCTTCCTCTTCCTCACCTAAATTCCTCCCTTCACCATGGCTAACGACACAACTCCCAAATCTTCCTCATTTCACCCTGCTTATTCTGTTTCCAATATCAAGAACTTTGTTCAAATCACCCTTGAGACGGAAAATGTCCATTACGCGTCATGGGCAGAACTCTTTCTCAATACCGCAAGTGCTTTCGACGTTCTTGATCATATTGCTCCTGCTGAGAACGCCACCATCAACAAAGACGCTCAGTGGAATCCCCTTGATGCCATTGTTAAGCAATGGATCTATAGTACCATTTCTATTGATCTGTTACACACGATCCTAGAACCTGGTGCTACTGCTCAGAATGCTTGGGACCGACTTAAGGATATATTCAATGACAACAAGAACTCTCGAGCCGTGATGTTGGAGCAGCAGTTCACGAATATCCATATGGATAATTACCCAAATGTGTCGTCATACAGTCAAGCTTTGAAGATGATCGCTGATCAATTGGCCAATGTTGGAGCACCTGTCTCCGACACCCGTCTTGTCCTACAACTCGTGACTCATGTGTCTGAGGGGTATGACGGGGTTGCCACCATCATCCAACAAAGCGATCCTCTTCCACCTTTCTACAGGCTTGATCCATGCTCGCTCTTGAAGAAAGCCGACGTGCTAAAACCTCTACTGGTTCCTCTGACTCTGCCCTGCTCACGTCCGGAACCGACACTGCTGATGACTCATCTCGTTCCTCGTCCTCTCGCTCAAACAACAAGGTTAAGGGTGGTCGCCACCAACATGGCAATCACAAAGAAAAGGGCACCGGTGGTGGAGGCCTCAATTCCAACAAAAACGGTGGCCGCTATGGACAGCAACAGTAGCAACAAGGCAAGTCAGTGGACAATTCTTCTACCTGGACATGGGTTCCCCTTAATCCGTGGCAGCAGCAGGGGTGGCAGGCCCCACCGTGCCCATACCCCACTTCCGGCTGGGCTCCTTCCCAGAATGCTCGTGCTCCGGGCATCCTTGGCCCACGGCCTCAACAGGCTTTTTTGGCTCAACCTACTACAGCCGAGACGTCTCAGGGTGCCTTTGTTCCCACCGATCTTGCCGTGGTTATGCAGTCTCTCTCACTTCAGCAGCCAGATGATAACTACTATATGGACACCGGAGCGTCATCACACATGACAGCCAATAACGGTACTCTCAATTCTTATTCTTCTTTGAGTGAAAAACGTCATATTGTAGTTGGAAATGACAGTCTGATTCCGATTGTTGGGTCTGGTCACTCCTCCTTACCCCCACCTCACCATTCATTCGTCTTAAATAATGTTCTTCACGTACCCAGTATCGTTAAAATTTGGTGTCAGTACGCAAATTCACTACTGATAATAATGTCTTGGTTGAGTTTGACCCACTTGGTTTTACTGTGAAGGATCTCAAGACGGGGACGCCAATTATGCGGAGCCACAGCACGGGTGACCTATACCCTTTACATTCATCTCCTCATGCCCTTATCGCAGTTCCTTCTCCTACCTGGCATGCCCGACTAGGACATCCCGGACCTGCAATTTTTAATTCAGTTTGTGCTAATAAAGACATCTCTTGTCGTCCCATTAAGCCTTTATTTGTGTGTCATTCGTGTCAATTGGGGAAACATATTAAGCTTCCATTTTCTGCTTCTTTATCAAGTACTATTAGCCCGTTTGACATTTTACATACGGATTTATGGACTTCACCCGTACTTAGTACTATGGGACACCGCTATTACATTCTGTTTTTGGACGATTTTACAAACTATTTATGGACCTTCCCTATCACAAACAAATCAAATGTTTACAATATTTTCACTAAATTTCACACCATGATTAAAACTCAATTTAATTGTCCTATCAAAACTCTACAATGTGATAACGGTCGAGAATTTGATAATTCTCCTCTTCATAAATTCTTTGCTAGCCAAGGCATGATTTTCCGGTTCTCCTGTCCACATACATCCTCACAAAACGGTAAGGCGGAGCGTAAAATTCGTACCATAAACAACATTGTTCGCACCCTCCTTATCCATGCTCATATTCCGCCCTCCATGTGGCACCACGCCCTTGCCATGGCTACCTATATTCATAATATTCTTCCTGGTAAGGCCAACCATAATACCTCCCCCACCTCTAGTCTGTACCAACGGGTCCCCACTTACGGTCACCTTCGCACTTTTGGGTGTCTCTGTTACCCACACACACCCTCTGCCACCATTCACAAGCTTGCACCCCGTGCTACACTGTGCGTCTTCATCGGCTACCCGTCTTTCCATCGCGGTTACAAATGCTTAGACTTAGCCACAAGGAAAGTCATCATAGCCCGCCATGTAACTTTTGATGAATCGGTCTTTCCTTTTGCGAGCCACACCACGGTCCCCCCTTCCTCATACGACTTCCTAACCAATGACCCATCCCCCTATCTGTTTCATCATCTCCATAATGACCAACCCCGTCTAACCGCGACAGAACCTGACAATGACACACCCAATTTCCCCGTGTCTCACTCTCCTTCATCGTCTGACGTCTCCTCCACCATTACGACCCCTACACCTCCACCTCCACCTCCACCACCACCTCACCGAATGGCAACCCGAGCCCAACATGGCATACACAAACACAAACCCGTTTTTGATTTATGCGCCACGACACCAATATCACCTCTACCTAAGTGTCCAAAAACAGCCCTTACCGACCCACATTGGAATCGTGCTATGAAAGATGAGTTTGACGCACTCATTAAGAATGAGACTTGGGTGCTCGTTCCGCGGCCTCCTCATGTCAATATCACACGTTGTCTATGGTTGTTTAAGCATAAATTTAAAGTTAACGGTGATTTGGAGCGTTATAAGGCTGGTCTTTTTGTCAATGGCAGGTCACAACAGGTAGAAGTCGACTGTGATGAGACATTTAGTCCCGTGGTCAAACTGGTCACTATTCGTACCGTACTCAGCTTAGCGGTATCTAAACGGTGGTCAATCCGTCAGCTCGATGTAAAAAATGCCTTCCTTCATGGACATCTAGCGGAGACGGTCTATATGCATCAACCACCCGGTTTTCGAGACCGTCACCACCCTGACTTTGTGTGCCTCCTCAAAAAGTCTTTATACGGTCTCAAACAAGCACCGCGAGCATGGTATCAACGTTTTGCCACGTATATGTCTACTATTGGGTTTCAACATAGCATATGTGACAACTCATTATTCATCTACAATAATGGTACCAATGTTGCTTATCTTCTTTTATACGTGGATGATATTATACTCACTACCTCCACTGAGTCTCTTCGGGTTCAAGTAATGGTGTAGACACCCGCATTTTGACCGCCAGGTGTCTATGGCAGTTTTCAAAAAACACCCGATGATGATCGGACGCTAACGTGTTTCTATGCGCTCGGATACAGGCTCAAATCCATTAATCGTTGGCTAACACACTTACAGAGTACAAATCTCACAAAACGGACCTCAAATCCAGGCCCAGTGGATCATTCCGAGTCAAACAAGACTAATTTGGGCCAAAACCGACACCGGAATTAAAACCGACTTTTCACGATTGGGTCAACCCCGGTCAAAGTCGTTTCCGAGACACACAAAACAGCCATACAATCCTCAAAAGTCCAAGTCAAACATAAAACCCATCAAACTCAAAGTCAAGGTCCAAAACAACGGACCCGTGCAACCAGACTGGGCTACTCGATCGAGTGACCCACCCACTCGATCGAGTGGGCGTGTTTCAAGCCCGACGGCAGGCTTCACGGGCCACTCGACCGAGTTACCCCCATACTCGGTCGAGTAACCCTAATCCGGGTGCCCTAGCCTTCCTATATATACCCCCCATGCAACACACATGCAACCAATCTTTTTACAACCCTTAAAAACCCTAGAGCAACCATACACACACATACTACGTTTTTTACAAACCCTAATCAAACCCTAGCAATTCTACACTAGCAAAAAACCCTAAACCTAGTTTTAGGAATCAATCCCGAGCCACCGCAACTTAACCTACATAAAACCTCGAAGACTCTTGTGTTAAAGCCACGGTTACGAGTCCGCACCGAGACAAGAACATGTAGGTTGAGGGTGTCAAAACCCTCTCTTTCTTCCCTTTCTCCCTTCGTCGTCTTCATCCTCCTTTTCGTACTTTTTTGTTCGTTTTTTATTATTTTGTTTGTCGCATCATAATATCGATAATATTACTAATATCAAAGTATTAAAATATTTATCAATTTGTGTCGAATAAGAAGGATACCGGGATAAGAAAAACCGCATATACAAGTGTACTGCACACGCGTCGTCGGTCGCTTATCCCGATATCCCGACTATTTGATTATTGAGATAAATTAACTTAAACAACAATTCGTTATTATTTCTCGTCATCATCATCATTAATCTTACATTCATCATTTTTTAAAATCAATTTTAATAAGGGTCGAAACCCGTTGACACGGATCCGACATCACAATCCCTAGGGATTTATTTCGATGTCGGAGAAGTCGAGGGAATCAAGTTCCTTTTTTTTTTATTCAAGTAAAGCGTCGATTTTAGATTCGATACCAATTCCATAATTGGATATCGAATCTAACAATCAAGTCACACGAATTAATTAACGTGATTTGTTCATATCACGATAATTAATTTAAAGCGACTAAAATTAATTTATCTTTTTTATTTCACTCTAACATCTCATATCGATTCAAGTAATCGAATATGGGATATAACGAGTACTTCAAATTTAGAATCGGGTATAAATTCATCAATATTTATATTCGGTTTAACAAAATCAACGATTTATAAAAACCCGAATCGAGCATAGGTCATGCAATACTTATGTCCAATTCGGTAAAACCGTCGATTCATCAAAAATCAAAAGCAATTTCAAAATCAACAATTAAATTGCAAACGAATCAAATTCGTACAGATGCCACTCGACCGAGTGCCTTAGTCACTCGATCGAGTGACATCACAAAATCGAGTCAGAATGCCTTTTACGACGCCTACTCGACCGAGTCTCACAGTGACTCGGTCGAGTGGCTACGTACTCGACCGAGTTGGTCAATAACTCGGCCGAGTACGGTCCATAACGCAAAGCAGAATCGTCTTTTACGGGTCTACTCGATCGAGTCCGTCGACCACTCGATCGAGTAGCCTCATAACGATTAACACAACGAGTCGTACATTATTCTATTTTCTAAATTCGGTAGTAATTTCTGATTTATGTCAACACGTGTATAATTAATCATATGTATTACTATCTTTTCAAACCATGGATCTCATATTTGCACCTTTTCATCTCATCTCATATTTGCACAAACCGTTATTATTCGTTATATTACTATATCGTTACTAATGCGTTTGTTGTTTCTTTTGTCAATTTAATTATTGTTCGTTTATTGTACTAAATGAACCCACATGCTAAAATTCCACTTTGACGTAGAATTAATTGCATTAAATTGACATAGAAACCCACTTTTCAAATTCATTCACATGCCTAGGAAAAACAATGTTTGCATAAGCATTTTTCCCGTTTTACTAACGCGCGTATTGTAAGTCATTCGAATTCTTAGTAGAGGCCGCTAATGTGCGGGCGGGGTTGG
The DNA here is from genome assembly GCA_958450325.1 of Agrostemma githago. NCBI lineage: Eukaryota > Viridiplantae > Streptophyta > Magnoliopsida > Caryophyllales > Caryophyllaceae > Agrostemma > Agrostemma githago. Next base: position 53,580,455 of record OY288258.1, on the reverse strand, counting down.
GTGTCCTTTGTGGGCTTCCCAACACGTACCCTCACCCCTTACTCAGAACCTCGGTTTCCGGATGCCCGAAACCGTTGGCGTACGAGAGTCATTCATACACGATATCCGATAATGTCGGTATCGGTATCACAATGCAAAGGGACGAGCCCAATAAACTCTGACATCGGAAATGGGCCGTATTTTGTATATGGACCACTACGACATAGAGTGGGCTCGAATGGTTCCGAATAACCACAAAATTCGGTGGCGACTCCACATAGACCTAAATTTCAATTCGATCCTTTCTCATATGGAGATTCATTCGCCTACCCAAACCCGCGCGTGGCCGCGTCGGGGTGGACCTATGTCATGTCCACAATTTGGCGACTCCGCTGGGGATTAACTGATGCGTGACTTACCATCGGCATCCTCAGGGTGAGACTCGAATAGAAATCGTTTGACAAATACAATACGCGTTTTAGTTTTACGGTTCATGCATAACCCATATTTTCCCGGGCCGGTACTCGCGACCGACGTCCCACTATACCGTTAATGTACTCCAATATGAATATGTCAAAAGGTGTCCATAGTCGATTCGAGTGGGTTTCGCGGCATGATCTAAGATCAACTCGACTTAGGAAGTCCGTCCCGATCAACGTCTAGACTATGTACACTGGTATAGACCCCTTATAGACTGACCGAGATTTAGTATAGAGCATACATGTCGTCGTTATAATGCTTGTGTGACTACGTGCTACTTGGTTTCCGAGTCGTTTTCAAAAACCGTCTTTTTTCTAAGATTGCGTCTTTTTTCAAACTATTCGATTTCAAAACCCGGGACGCATACCAAATTTAGGACTTATGATTTTATTCAAAATAGCTTATTTTCTAGACGGTATGCTGCCCAATTCAAAACTCGAAAATCATTTCGAACTTTCAAAACCCGTGGCCCAATGACTTTTCGTCCTCTTTTTCGGAAATTTGGGCCATTCACCGAGTCCACTCGGTCCTTTTTCAAAAATCATCAATTTTCAAAACTTTCCACTTCTAGGACTTCCCGTATTTAGCAGTGTCGGGTCGAGTCTTAAGTTGTCAAGGTCTTTAGCGTCGAAACTCCGTCGATCTTACATCACGAGTTTCTTCCCTATCCCAGTCCGCCTTATTAGACTAAGGCAAGGCCCACCTACGTAGAACATATTCCTACAAAGGAAGGCCCGTCTACACAATCGAGTCCAAAGTCTGGGGATGTCTCACGTGGACCTTCCTTCGGACAGGACTCGGCCCACATAGCCAAATCCTAAGGAAGGTCCACCTTTCACAAGTCACCCGTCTAGGTGTCTTTTCCGAGTCAACCTTTTACAGGGCATAGCCCTATAACAAAAGGTTCACGGTCCTTACGCCTAAGGGTCACTCGTCCCACACTCGAGTCTTAACAAAATTATCGACCCCGCTTGGGGGCTACCCTTTAGCAGGGCGATCAATCACGGTTGCTCTAAGGGTCATGTCTTACACGTGTCTCACATAACCCACTTTTGAGTCACTTAGATGCCACACCATCTGAGTCCTTAGTCTCACTTGGGGGCTATTCGTCGACGGAGCGATTAATCACGGTCACTCTGAGAATCGCACCCTACACATTCGGCTTATGAGGGTCTAACCCAAGTCAAACATGGTCGCCCCATTTTCGGACTCACCCTTCTGCGGCTCGAGTCTAATTTGCGGTCGTTACCTCGTCTAGGTCAACATTCAAGTATCCTGATCCGAGAGTCTTTGTCGACTCGTCACCCCGGGCCGTGTCTAGTTTGACTCTCTCTCTTGCGCAAAGCCGAGTTTAGGCGAGTTCTAACACCCGTCGTTTCTTCCGATCAGGGACCCTATGAACGAGACACTACCAAACCACAACAAACCCCACGCCGTCAAGAAAGGGGATATCCAGGGGAGTATGCTTATGCTATCTTGCTCCATTAACAACATCTTCTCGAAAATCAATACTGCCCTAGATAACCTAAGTTCCAGGGTAACCATCATTGAAGAAGACCTTGTAAGAACCCGATCTCGTCTAACACAGCTAGAGCGGGCAAGGCAGGCGATTACCCAACCGAGCCATTTGAAGGGTGAGCAATCTTACGAAACTGTCTGATGTCCTCAAGATGACAAGGCCGAGAGAGGTAACCCTCAAGTCACCTCTCCAAAAATCAAGAACCAGTCAAAGGAAAGGACATTTACCTACTTGGATATGTCCTACACCGTCGCTTTCCAGAGGTTGGTTCCGAAGGGCCTAGTGCTACCTATAGGCCCAACAGCCGACCCACCTGTGGAGAAACGTTCCAAAGCATGGAACGTCGAGCATTACTGCAAATTCCACACAAGGAGGGGACACGATACAGAACAATGCTGGAAGCTGAAACACCTCATTCAAGACTTCCTCGATGCCGGGAAGACTCCCGTTTTTGAAACATTGTCACTTGCAAAGCCCCTCGTGGACTACACAGGGCCCGATGACCGAAGCATCCAATCTACCTCTCATGCACCCAAGAGACCGGATTTGATTTAAGTCCGAGTCTGAGTCTGAGTCTAGGATGTTCTATTCCCATGTCAAAGTCGAAGTCAGAGTCAGAGTCAGTTGTATTCTGTCCTCTTTTTCAAAATTCAACAAAAATCAGCTTTCAATATTCTTTCTCATATATACTTTCCTTACGTGTTTCCGAGAACAGGATGAACACCATCATACACTGTGAGCACACACACGTGACTATTATAGGCACATCTATAATGACTGCAGGAAACCGAGCCCGTGTTTTCTTTTTACCTATTCCGTGTCTGGTATAGAAAAACCACATAACTACCCGTAGCAGGTGCGGTATCGAATCCTATGACAAATCTAGGTAATCTCCTAGTTTGGGTTCAAGACGGGAGGCAAGCCCATTTCCCACAATAAAACACCCCTCCAACAAGACTAACCAATCCCTACCTTAGGTGTTAGTTTGACCGGCAAAAAAAAAAAAACGAAACAGCACTGGACAAAAAAAATCAAAAGTATAAAAAAAAAGAAAAAAGAAAGGGCCAAAGCACAAAGAAGGCCATCAAAAAAAGAAAACTGGACAAAAAAAAAAGGCCAAAACAAAAAAAGCAGGCCATCATCAAAAAATTCAGAATACCCATGACCGTGGTCAACGGTTAATTCAAGTGAAAGCCCCACGACCAGGGTACGGTCAAAAAAAAAAAAAAATCAAATACCCATGACCGTGGTCAATGGTCAACTCAAGTGAAAATCCTTTGACCGTGGTACGGTCAAATTCAAAATTATCCATGCCATCCAATAGGGGAGTGACAACCAAGCTGGTCAGCTAATACCACACTCAGCCTTCCCACATTACAACCCTCAAGACCTTCCCGAGACCCAGGCCAGAGACAGCCCGGAATTTTGAGGATTCAAGCTCCATAGCATACCCCTAACAATTAGGGCCAGACATCAAAACCAGATCCTTCATTATCAAACCGGCTCTCGAAGCCTTAGCTCCACAGAACCGAGCTCCAGATTTCGAGTCGTCAAGGCCATTTACTTCATTATCAAACCGGCTCTCGAAGCCTTAGCTCCACAGAACCGAGCTCCAGATTTCGAGTCATCAAGGCCATTTACTTCATTATCAAACCGGCTCTCGAAACCTTAGCTCCACAGAACCGAGCTCCAGATTTCGAGTCATCAAGGCCATTTACTGCCAAGCACCACATTCCCAAATACATCAAATCCCGAGAGCAAAACTCGTTAAAATCCTCGAGAGCAAAACTCGTTAAAATCCCGAGAACAAAACTCGTTAAAATCCCGAGAACAAAACTCGTTAAAATCCCATCCAAACCAGTTACCAACCCCGAACACGGGAACTCAACTTGCAGTCGGCATAGAACATGCCCAAATAGCTCACACCACCTCTGGGGGCTACCCCAGAGAACGCTCACAGTCACAGGATTAATATCCTAACTATTCAAGCCCTTTGATCAAGACATCACTGGGAATGCACCTAGCCTACACCGTCATTATGGCTAGTTACACACAAAGTCCTATTAGAATAGGCACCATAATACATCCTCCGACATTGAACTACGGCTTGGTTTGATTTCACCACACGTGAATACGTAGGCAGCCTTTCAACAGAGGCACAACCACCCACATTGACACACATTCAAAAAGCGTCATTATTCCGGTCACGACACCATCGTGTTCTCAACAGCTAGCTTTGTTGTCCTGGGGGCTTTTCTTAGACAGAAGACCTTCATCCACTCGCAAAATCCAGATAAATCCAACAAAAAATCCAGCCTCCTTTCTGTAGTGTGTCCTAGTACTCGGCTCAGTCGAAGACAAGAATCTGTCAGGACTCGAGGCAATACCCACTTTGGAAACGTATCCTAAAATAGGAAATCCAGAAGGGCACCAGACTAAAACAGTCTCATTACAGGCTACTGCAATCCCCCCATAGCATATCTATCCCATTTCGATGTACGACCGTGTTGCCACTCGCATAGGCTACGGGATAGCGCAACTTAAGAGTCTCGTTAGGCGGCCCACACCCCTATCGAGTCACGGTCCAACCCTTAGAGAGTCCAGTCCGTGTCAGTCAACTCGTCCTGTCGTGTCCAGAGTCGAGTCTGTCGGTAGGTCCCTCTCTTCAAATTCCACTTTGAAATTTGCAAAATTTAGCCATTTGAAAAGAAGATTTTTTTCGACAAGGTCAGATTTCAGTCTATTTAAACTGCGAATTTCTTTTGTATCCCTTTCCATTTTGAAAACATTGCTCGTGATTGCTTTCAGGATTTCAAATTCAAAATTTCAAAAAACTTCAAAAATCATTTTCCCCAGCACGAGTCATTTTACTACCTACGTGTTGCATACATTTTTATGTGACTTATACAGGTACGACTCAAGCGAAGACATGCAAGTCATCAAATCTCCCCAGCAGCATTCTCCGGGATAGCACGGGATGGGACAACACACAGGCACACCCAGGGCTTACGCGACAAGCCCAAATTCCCCACGGAGTACAATCATCAAGCTCAGGTATGATTTCTATCTTGCGGCTGGCGAGCCCTTCACGCGAGTCCAACGGACTATAAACGACCCGACCGGAAGTCTACCAGGTCATAACGGGCTTGGTAGCTACTCTGACTTTCGCCTTGTCCAAGCCTCAGTCAGAGTGGGGGCTCTGTAGACACCCGCATTTCGACCGCCAGGTGTCTATGGCAGTTTCCAAAAAACACCCGATGATGATCGGACGCTAACGTGTTTCTATGCGCTCGGATACAGGCTCAAATCCATTAATCGTTGGCTAACACACTTACGGAGTACAAATCTCACCAAACGGACCTCAAATCCAGGCCTAGTGGATCATTCCGAGTCAAACAAGACTAATTTGGGCCAAAATCGACACCGGAGTTAAAACCGACTTTTCATGATTGGGTCAACCGCGGTCAAAGTCGTTTCCGAGACACACAAAACAGCCATACAATCCTCAAAAGTCCAAGTCAAACATAAAACCCATCAAACTCAAAGTCAAGGTCCAAAACAACGGACCCGTGCAACCCGACTGGGCTACTCGACCGAGTGACCCACCCACTCGATCGAGTGGGCGTGTTTCAAGCCCGACGGCAGGCTTCACGGGCCACTCGACCGAGTTACCCCCATATTCGGTCGAGTAACCCTAATCCGGGTGCCCTAGCCTTCTTATATATACCCCCCATGCAACACACATGCAACCAATCTTTTTACAACCCTAAAAAACCCTAGAGCAACCATACACACACATATTACGTTTTTTACAAACCCTAATCAAACCCTAGCAATTCTACACTAGCAAAAAACCCTAAACCTTGTTTTAGGAATCAATCCCGAGCCACCGCAACTTAACCTACATAAAACCTCGAAGACTCTTGTGTTAAAGCCACGGTTACGAGTCCGCACCGAGACAAGAACATGTAGGTTGAGGGTGTCAAAACCCTCTCTTTCTTCCCTTTCTCCCTTCGTCGTCTTCATCCTCCTTTTCGTACTTTTTTGTTCGTTTTTTATTATTTTGTTTGTCACATCATAATATCGATAATATTACTAATATCAAAGTATTAAAATATTTATCGATTTGTGTCGAATAAGTAGGATACCGGGATAAGAAAAACCGCATATACAAGTGTACTGCACACGCGTCGTCGGTCGCTTATCCCGATATCGCGACTATTTGATTATTGAGATAAATTAACTTAAACAACAATTCGTTATTATTTCTCATCATCATCATCATTAATCTTACATTCATCATTTTTTAAAATCAATTTTAATAAGGGTCGAAACCCGTTGACACGGATCCGACATCACAATTCCTAGGGATTTATTTCGATGTCGGAGAAGTCGAGGGAATCAAGTTCCTTTTTTTTTTATTCAAGTAAAGCGTCGATTTTAGATTCGATACCAATTCCATAATTGGATATCGAATCTAACAATCAAGTCACACGAATTAATTAACGTGATTTGTTCATATCACGATAATTAATTTAAAGCGACTAAAATTAATTTATCTTTTTTATTTCACTCTAACATCTCATATCGATTCAAATAATCGAATATGGGATATAACGAGTACTTCAAATTTAGAATCGGGTATAAATTCATCAATATTTATATTCGGTTTAACAAAATCAACGATTTATAAAAACCCGAATCGAGCATAGGTCATGCAATACTTATGCCCAATTCGGTAAAACCGTCGATTCATCAAAAATCAAAAGCAATTTCAAAATCAACAATTAAATTGCAAACGAATCAAATTCGTACAGATGCCACTCGACCGAGTGCCTTAGTCACTCGATCGAGTGACATCACAAAATCGAGTCAGAATGCCTTTTACGACGCCTACTCGATCGAGTCTCATAGGAGAAGGAGAAAGGAGAGGTTGAAGGAAATCATACGATCCACTACTCACCAACATTCCGATTACACGACCCGGATTCAAGACCGGGTTAATTGTTCCGTGACCGGAACAATTTGGCGTCGTCTGTGGGGAAGAGTAGGTTGTACCCACGAGATTACCCACAAAATCAACCATTCTAAAACGCGAAATTAACAAATTAACCAATTACAATCAAACATGCCTGGAATTTTCGACACCAGCTCGGTGGCAAATCCGCCCAAAGCCCCCCAATATGGCATGCCACCAGAAGTAACGCCCGCCGCCACGATTCCAGGCGTGGGGCGAGCCAGTCTCCAGGGAGCACCGGGTCAAGGGATAGCTGCCATGGTAGGGCAGGGGAACCATCCGAGGCAAGTTCTGAACCTCGCCCCTGCCCAGATGGTACAGACTGCGGCGTTCTTCTCAGCTATGTTGGATCAGGAATTTACTCCGGACGATCTGGTAGGCAGGGTCGCCACGACCCCCAGGTTGCTCCACTTTGAAAGTGGAGAAGGAACCGGGGGTACGAAGCGGACCGCCGCCAGAAATGTTCAGAGAAAAGCCAGGAAGACAGCTCAGGCGTATGCGCAGGTGCAAAGGCGAATCACGGAAGCCCGTCAGCAGCCACCTGCGCAGCAAGGGGTTGCAGGTACTGAGGAGGCATTCTCCATTCATACCACAGAATCCACGGCCGCTCGTGAAAGAAGGGGTTTATCCCAAGACCTGAGGAATCGAATGAGGCACAAGGAGCCGATGTCCAAGCGCCTGGGGGAGAAACAGGGAGATGTGTTCTCCAGGCTGACACCGGTCGAGGAAGTACCGCCTGCGCCAGGCTTGTCTCAGAGCCTGCAGTCCAGGCTTAACAATGGCCAGCCTCTGAGGTCCAGGCATCGCCAGGGTGATAACCTCGAACCTGCTCAGAAGAAGCGCTCACGGTATCATTCCCCTCCTAAAGACGACGAAGCGATAAGCAGGCGCCCACCAAGGTACCGCTCCCCTGAAAGTAGGAGACCGACCCCTGACAGAAGGGATGACCACGGTCACTATTCAGGCACGAGTAGGTCGAGAATGGTGGGCAGGCCAACCAAGACCCCGCTTCACCCTGAGGTGCAGGCGTATCCTATCCCGAAGATTAAGATGCCGACTGTAAAGTTCGACGGAACTACAGATCCGGAGGATCACCTGGCTGCGTACGAGAGTCATATTTGCATGTATGACGTCGACGACGCAGTCTGGTGCAAGATCTTCCCCACCACCCTGGTGGGCTTAGCCCAGGGTTGGTTCAGGGACCTCCCGCAAGGGTCAATCTCTTTCTTCATTGAACTGGCAGAAATGTTCCTGGACCAGTATGCTGGAAACAAAAGGCGACGTCTCACCCGTTTTGACCTGATGACCCTCAGGCAAAAGAAGGGTGAAACTGTCAGGGAATACCTAAAGAGGTTTGACTTATCATTCCAGCAGGTGAAAGAAATTGACTACCCGACAACAGCATATGCACTAACCAACTCCCTGCTCCCCGGCGAGATGAAAAACCAAATGATCAGGGCCCAGCCGGAGACCCTGGCCAAAGCCAGAAAGATTGTAGAGGGGTTTATGCTGCAAAAGGAGTTCCACAGCCTGCCGGAGACCCCCGCAGGCCCCACCAGGCAGCAGGGGGGACCGCAGGGTGGACGCGGTAGAAACGAATCCGGAAGGCAAAGAACTGAGGAAGGGGATACCCCTAAAAAGGAGCGCACTGTCTACCAGCCCAGGTTCAACAGTTACACAGCCCTCAACAAATCCAGGGCGGAGATCTTCGAACTGGAAAAGGAGACTGCTAAATGGAATCGCCCGAGCAAACCGCGTAGTCCAAAAGAGGACCCCAAGAAATTCTGCACTTTCCACGACTGCGTAGGCCACACCACCGAAGAGTGTCGCCACCTGAAAGACGAAATTGAGAAGCTGATCAGGAATGGTTGGTTGGCCAACTACGCAGCCAGGAGTAAATCTCAGAAAGAAGCGCCTGAAAAGCCCGAGGGCTCAGTACAGAATTGCCTGGTAATCCATGTGATATCAGGGGATGCAGAAGGCCAAATCAGCCGAAGAGGTCAGAAAAGGCAAATTCGTGAGCTAAGGAACCAAATCTGCTACGCTGAAAGAGCAGGAAGCCCGAAGGGAGTAACGCTGAGCATCACCCCCGAGGATGCAGGGCGGGTGGTGTATCCCCACAGCGATCCCTTGGTGCTATCCTTGGAAATCAGCAACCATATTGTGCGGAGATGCATGGTGGATACCGGTGCATACACATCTACTGTACAAAGACGCCATCGACAAAATGGGCCTGGAGAAAAGGCACCTACGACCTGCCCCTGGATCATTATATGGGTTCAGCGGGGCAGGCGTAATGCCCATGGGGATCATAGACCTACCTGTAACATTTGGGGAGGGGGCTACTGCCAGAAATGTCAGGGCATCATTCATTGTTGTGGATGCGAGGTCTGCTTACAACGCCCTGATCGGCAGGGCCACCCTGGACGAGATTGAGGCGGCCATATCAATCAGGGCCCTCACTATAGCCTATGTTACTGATTTTGGCCTAGAAGGAAAAGTACACGGAGACCAGGAGTCGTCCAGGCAGTGCTATTCCGTGGCCCTGAAAACTCACGAAAGTGAAAGAAAAGGAAAGAGAAAATCTGACAGTTCCCCCAGCAGGGAAGGCGAGATTCCAGCCGGTAATCAGGCGTCAGACCACCTGGAACCTGGGGGAGAAAGCATGCTGGTGGACCTGGAGCCAGGGAGGCAGGTCCTTATAGGGGCTGACCTGGAAGAGTCCTACCAGGCTGAACTGGTCAAGCTGTTGAAAGAAAACAAGGATGTATTCGCCTATTCGGCGGACGAAATGCCAGGGGTCGATCCAGCGTGTATCGTTCACAAGCTGAATGTAAGCGCGGACGCCCGCCCCGTGAAGCAGAAAAAGCGGAATATGTCCGCAGAGAAAGACGTGGCAATCAAGGAGGAAATTGAAAAACTTCTAAAAGCAGATTTTATCGAGGTTTGTGACTACCCAGAGTGGCTGGCGAATGTAGTCATGGTCAAAAAATCATCAGGCGCATGGAGAATGTGCGTGGACTTTACAAACCTCAACAAAGCCTGCCCGAAGGACTGCTACCCACTCCCCAGGATCGACCAACTGGTAGACGCTACCAGTGGATATACTATGCTGAGCTTCCTGGATGCCTTCTCAGGGTATCATCAGGTGTACTTATGGCAGCCGGACAGGGTGAAGTGCGCATTCACCACTAGTTCAGGCACCTACATGTACAAAATGATGCCATTCGGGCTTAAAAACGCAGGGGCCACGTACCAACGCCTGGTCGACAAGGTGTTCGAAGGTCAAAAGGGCAGGAACATAGAAGCCTATGTCGATGACGCCATTGTAAAGAGCAAAGGAGACAATGAGCACCTGGCAGACCTGCGGGAGACCTTCTCCTCCCTGCGCGCCTACAAAATGAAACTCAATCCAAAGAAGTGTACATTTGGGGTTCGTTCTGGAAAGTTCTTGGGTTTTTTGGTCAGCTCTCGAAGGATAGACGCCAACCCCGAGAAAGTTTAGGCTGTTCTGGACCTTCCTGAACCCAGGACCATCAGGAACATCCAACGTCTGACAGGCCGCATGGCCGCCCTGGCACGATTCATCGCCAGGTCAGCAGACAAGTCAACCCCATTCTTCAAAATACTGAAAGGCAACAAGCAATTCAAGTGGGAGGACGAGCAAAAAGAAGCATTCGGACAGTTGAAAGAGCATTTAAAGAAACTCCCACCCTAGCAAGGCCAGTGGCAGGGGAAAAATTCTTCCTCTACATCGCTGTAACTAATGTGACAGTCAGCGCGGTCATCTTGAGGGAGGAAGCAGGCGCTCAGCAGCCCATATATTTTGTAAGTCATGCCCTGGAGGCAGCAGAGAAAAATTATCCTATGGTCGAAAAAGCAGCTTATGCGGTTGTCATAGCAGCCAGAAAATTAAGGCCGTACTTCGACGCACACCCTGTCGTGGTATTGACAGACCAGCCCTTAGAAAAAGTGCTAGAGAAATTTGAAAAGTCAGGCAGGCTGCTAAAGTGGGCTGTTGAGTTAAGTGGACTGGGGATAACATACCAATCCAGGACAGCCATCAAAGCCCAAGCCCTGGCCGACTTCCTAGCAGAGTGCTCCCACTCTGAGGAGGATAGTCCAACCGCCAGCGAGTGGATAGTATACACCGATGGGTCCTCCATGGCTAATGGAGCAGGGGCCGGAGTCGTATTGACCAGCCCAGAGGGGACTGACTTTGAACACGCACTCAGATTTGTCTTCCCCGCGTCAAACAATGAAGCTGAGTACGAAGCAGTGCTCGCAGGCGTCAACCTAGCCAAAGCCACAGGCGCAGAGCGGATTGTCCTGGCAACAGACTCCCAGCTCATCGCCAACCAAATCAATGGAGAGTATGAGGCCAGGGACCAAACGATGGCCGCGTACCTGGAAATGGTGAAAAGAGAATTGTCAGGCCTGAAATCGTATGAAATCAGACAGATCCCTCGGTCCCAGAACAATCGGGCAGACGCCCTGTCAAAACTGGCTAGTTCCAGCCTGCAGGATATAAGGAGGTCGGTATGGGTGGACGTCATCCAGGAAAAATCTACCATCCCCTGCCAAACCGTCGGCGCTGTGGAGGAGGCAGGGCCTGGGGATTGTAGGACCCCCATCATCCTGTTCAAGAAACACGGAGTTTTACCGACTGACCCCGTACAAAAAAGGAAAATGCCGGCAAGAGCTGCATGGTTTATCTTAATAGGAGAAGATTTGTGCAAGAAATCTTTCTCGTCCCCCCTGCTCAGGTGCCTGGGGGCAGAGCAGGCGGCGGAGGTATTGGATGACATCCACTCTGGAATATGTGGCCTTCACATAGGAGGAACGTCACGGGCACACAAGGCCTTGAGGGCAGGATACTACTGGCCGACCCTGCTGGCCGACGCAAAAGACTTGACTCAAAAGTGCAGGAAATGTCAGTTTTTTGCCCCATCCATCCATGCTCCGGCCCAGGAACTCAGGCCAATCCTATCCCCCATCCCCTTCGCTCAGTGGGGGATGGACATACTAGGACCTTTTGCGGTGGCCACCGGGAGCAGAAAGTTCTTGATCGTGGCTATCGACTACTTCACCAAGTAAGTGGGTGGAGGCTGAGGCAGTGCCTAACATTACTGAGCCTGCAGTCAGGAAGGTGATATGGCGGAATATCATCACTAGGTTCGGCCTACCAAAAATGCTAGTGTTTGATCATGGAAGACAATTCGATAACGACCCCCTGAGAATCTGGCTGGAAGGCCATGGCGTCGCAGTTGCTTACTCTGCCGTCTGCCACCCTCAAACCAACGGACAGGCAGAAGCAGCCAACAAACAGATCTTGAATGGCCTTAAGAAGATGGTAGATGACCTCAAAGGCAGATGGGCCGACGAGCTCCCCAGCATACTCTGGTCAATCCGGACCACCCAAAAGGAATCTACAGGCCAGACCCCGTTCGGCCTGGTATACGGTGCAGAGGCTCTATTACCAATCGAGGCTAGGATCCCTTCCCTGCACTCCATACAATACGACCAGGCTGAGAATGAAGCAGCAATGGCTGAGGCCTTAGATCTGGTCAGTGAGATAAGGGAGGAAGCTAGTGCCAATATCGTCGCCTACCAGCAACGAATGAGGAAGGCGTACAATAAGAGAGTACATCAGAGAAATTTTCAGATGGGTGATCTAGTTCTCAGAAAAACACAGGCTGTGGGAAAATCAAGAGAGCACGACAAACTAAGTGCTAACTGGGAAGGTCCATACCAAGTAACTCAAATCTTAGGGCCAGGCACGTATAGAATCGCCAATCTTGAGGGCCAAGAGTTGAGTGCTCACTGGAACGCAGACACCCTGAAGAAATATTATGTCTAAGCAAAATCTTAAGATAGTTTTCGTTTCCTGGACTTTGGTCAAAGGCCAGGGACGGGCCAAATCAACAAGGACTGGGGGCAGGCTCCCCAACCTTGTATAAAAAACGCAAAACGCCTCCCTGCTTGCCTCTGGGCAGGCAGGGGGCAGGCCCTCTGGATTTTGATCAAAAGCCAGGGATAGGTCAAATGAACGAGGACTGGGGGCAGGTCCCCCAACCTTGTATAAAAAACGCACGAAAACCTCCCTGCCTACCTCTGGGCAAGCAGGGGGCCGGCCATACCTTATATGGAAAACAAAGCGAGCAGAAATAAAGGACAAATATTCATAAACCGATTCAGGAAAAAGGAACATTGTTTGAATAACACCCAAAACAAAGATCCAAAGAAGCCGGAGAATTACAGGCAAGCTGGCCATACTAAGGCTCAGCACAAGAGTTAAGAGTTATCATCAAAGAAAAAAGCCTAAGCATTAGGCGCATCCTGGCTGGGACCAGCAGTCTCCTTAGGGGCTCCAGCTGCCAGAACTTCATTCTTGGCAGCGTAAAGGTTCCGGAAAGCATCCACGTCAAAGACAGGAAACATTTCCTTGATCACCTCCATAACAAGCTCCAAGGATGAATTAGCCCCATTCTCAAAGCTCAAGTCTGAGGCAGCTTCAGCTTCCTTCAGGATGGCATCTTTCTCATCTTGCCACCCAGTCTGAGCCTGTTTGAAATCAGAGTTGGCCTTGGACAGTTCCTCCTCCAAATCAGATGCTTTCTTCTTGAAACGCTCCATCTCAGCCAGGGACATTGTAGCGCGCTCCACTGCCAGGCGGCTCTCCTTCAGTTCCACCTCCAGCTTGGACGCCTCCTTTACAGCCTTCTCCCCTTGGAGTTTCCACTGATTGGCCTGCCCCTTCGCTTCCTCCAGCTCGTTCTCCTGCTTGGTCAGCTTGTCCTTCAAGCTATAGATCAGGGCCACATCCCTTTCAACCATAGCTAGGCGATCAGGGGGAGGGGCCCCAGGGGTGACAGTCAGCTCCTCATCACTTAGGCGGCTGAGGGCCGCCAGCTCGGCAGAGGCCTGCAGCACCTTGGAAGTGCGCTGTATGTATTGAATCACTTGGTTGGAGGTAGTAGTTATAGACTTGGTAAGGCGGTCCGCCAAGACAGTACCAGAATCCGAAAGCAGGCCTGACACATCAACGCTGTCGCCTACAGTACAGTGAAACTCCACGTTTTCCTCCAAAAGGGAAGTGCCCGGGACGTCATGAGCAGGGCGTTTCGCCTAGGGGGTCTCCACATCAGCCTCCAAGTCAACCATAGGCACAGCCCCTGGGGTCTCCCTATTCCTCTTTCTTCTGTGAACCAAGGGAGCACTCTCTCCAGTCTGCTCAGAGTCCGCAGGGTGTGACCCCTGGGAAATGTGAGTCCCGGCAGGGGAACCACCCTGCCGGTGAGCATGGGAAGGGGTCGCCACATAAGTAACTTTAGCTTCCCCACCCTGGGCATTGGGGGAAGGAGCCGCCGGTTTTAGCCGTGGAGGAAAGGGGAGTCGTCGGCCAGAGGAAAATTCCTTCACAAACCTCATTAGGTTCTTCTCTCCTTTCTTGAAATTGGAAGGAAGAGAGGGGCACTTTGAAGTAACAATAAACTCCTCGGACAGGCCAAGCCTCCTCACCTGCTTCCTTGTCCAAAGGCGAGAAGCAGAACCTGCAAGGCGGGTAAACAGCCAGTTAAAGAAACAGGGATGGAAATCTCGAGAAAAATCAGGTCAATTGAAGCCCCTAAACTACCTTCAAGACCGGGAATCAGGCCCAGCGAGGTCAGATATTCATCCGTGGTAATGAGATCTACGTGAGGAAGCCAGAAAGCAGGCTCAATAGGGGGAGGCCCCTCAGTAACCTTAAACTTCTCGACTAAACTCTCGTCTGCCTGGCTCAACTTCACCTTTAGATCTTTCCCCCCGACGCCCGGATGGTATTCCTCACGAGTTTCCATACGGGTATGCACATGGTTCCTAAAATGCCTAGGGATCCGCCACCCTGAGGCACTATGTATATACAGAAAATTGTCCTTCCAGTCTTTCAGGCTGTTTAAAGCCGGCCAGACTAGAGCGTATCTCTTCGACTTTAAAATAGACCAGTACCCAGGGGAATCATCCCCCCTTGATGAAGACACCATTTGTAGCCAGGTCATGGCGCGCAGGGCATCAATAGAAGGCCCTTCCCCATGAAAGAGGCAAGTCCAGGCGTAGGCCACCAGCGTCCTAATCGCCGAAGCAGTCAGCTGAGCAATGGCCACGTTCATCCTCCTAAAAACTTCCTCCAAGAAGGGGTGTAGAGGGAATCGTAGGCCAAATTCCAGGCTCTTGTGGTAAACAGCCACACAGCCGTCGGGAGGGCAGCACACCGTGTCTCTCTCCCCGGAAATTATAATGGTGTATCCCTCCCCAAAGTGATAAAACTTCTCGATTTCCCCAGCAGCGTTGCTCTCCAAAATCAGGTCTCGATTCTTGGTCTCAGGGTAGGTTCTCAAAGGAACCAGGTATTTGCTTTTATCCAAGAAATACTTTTTCCCCTTTTCCCTGGGAACAAGGCCAGCAATGGTAGTGGGGTCTATCTCCAATGCATCATCGTCGGAGTCGACAACGTCAAAGGGAGCGGGTTCGGGTGAGTTGGCACCCTCATCTTCCTCAGGGCGGTTTCCCCCGTCGGGTCTAACCCCGGAGGAAGAGGCTAAGTCAGATCTCCCCCCTATCTTACCCTCCGTCCCTCCGGACGACGGACTAAAAGAAAGAGCGCGAGCGCGAGACATACTATTTCGTGAAGAAGTATGAGAAAAAGGAAGAAAAACGAAGAGTTGGAATCAAGATTCTGACCTAGAAAGATGATCGTCGCTGAAGAAAATCCGAAGTTAGGCGTTCCTCAAAGTCTTGAAAGGGTTATCAGAAGCAAGGAGAGTGAGGAAGTAGCAAAGGTTTGAGTTTCGAAAATGTTAGAAAGGGAATTAGGGGGAGGAGAATGGGCTTATATAGGTCTGGGCAACTGAAGGGTCACCTTTCTTTGCAAAGCTTCCCCCGCAAATTACCCCCCACGTGTCACACTTTTAACAAACCAACCACTCACCTCTTCCCAAGAAGAGCCTCGAGAAGGCAAATAGGCGTCAGGAAGATTTACCCTCTCAGTGATGTCATTCTCCCTCAAAAAAAAAAAAAAAAAACACAAGCAAATGATAATAATAAACCGCCTGATCTTTTCATTAAAAAACCCAAAAATGGGCAAGTTACAAGGCATAGCCATATTACAAAAAGAGCCAAGGAGCCTGGCTCAACCTGCCTGCCTGACAAAGGCAAGCCTAATCATCGTCAAAAGCTGGGGAATAATCCCCAGGGCTATTATACCCCCCTGCGTCGGAGCCCCAATCCCAGTCATCTGAGTCTTTAAAGGGGTCCGCAGACTTGTCGTCCTCATTCCAGCCAGAAGAGTAGCCCTGGCCGTCGCTGTCTCCGGAGTCACAACTGCTAACATCCCAATCCCTGCCATAGGGGACTGTCCGAGCATTATCGCAGGAACCACAGCCGACCTTCGTTAAGGGAGAGGAAGGGCCTGATTCCGGAGAAGAAGTTAGCTTCGAGCAATTGGGGTCAAACTGCTCAGGATGCAGCCAGGGGAAGCACTCATGGCATCCCCTGTCAGAGCAGCCCCCTCCCTGGGGGCAACGCTTGAACTTAGAAATAGCCGGCGAAGCCCTCTTGGGACGCTTACCTGCCCTGACACGCGCCTTCCTCCCGAGTTTCCTGCGAAGTCGGGTGCTGAATTGCCGGCTACGGCGAACGGCAAGGAAGGACACCCTGTGATACCTTAGTCTCTAACATCCCTTCCAGCGGCGGGTCACCACCCGGGCCCCGCGATGGAGGAGAATTTTTGTAATCCATGACATGTTTTCTTTGGAGAATAAGAAAGCTAAGAATGAATTATGAAGAATGGCAAGAGGAACGGAATTTATACAAGGAGCTAAGTCTGTGTATTAATGGCACTCCAACCACCCCTGTAAGAGGGAGCGACCAATCATAGGATCTGCGCGTTACCCGAGAATTCACTTTGCGAGAAGTAATCATTACTGAAGAACATTCCAGCATTCCTTGTCATAACCAATGCGCTTGGGCCTCCCACCTTGGGAACAAGCAACGCATTAAATGCAAGGGAGTCCAAACGTCAACTGCATCCCATCCCGTGAGACGCCTGCCAAGAGGAAGACCCTGCCTCCCTCTGGCCGACGTGGGCCAATTGATGGGAGTTAATTAAGTGCCACGGGTCGCCCGCCTGTGGCACCCTGGAATAATTCGCCCCCAGGGCGAACTGAGGGCTGCCCGGCAGGCCCGCTCTGCAAAAGACTACTGAAAGCACTCCAAGGCTTGCGCCTGCTCGGCAGGGTCTTGCTGTCGGCCGAGCAGGGCCACCAAGTCCCCTGCGTGCTGGTTTCCAGGGTGCCCAAACCCCCAGTACGAGCAGGGGAAACCGAGGGCCCATCCGTCATTCCGCCTCAGGTAAGGGAAAGTGGGTGGATGAAGCGAGGCCACGTGTTGTCCTCATGTCCACCCATTCTCCCGCCTTTTTCCCCCTCCTCCTCTCTCTCTTGTGGGAAGGTATAAATATCCAACCATTTCCCACTTGAAAGGGGTTGGATTTTGTCTCTCTAGACCCTCACTCCTAAAAACGTCGCCTAGTTCTCACGAGCTAGGTTCATCAAGGCATTTCACGGACTAACTTAGGCATCGGAGAGGGTTCCCTCGGACAACCTCCGGGGCCCTGTGCGTTCATTGTGCAGGGAGCAGGCCAACTCCGCCGGGAAGGTCCGATCATAGGAGAAGGAGAAATGAGAGGTTGAAGGAAATCATACGATCCACTACTCACCAACATTCCGATTACACGACCCGGATTCAAGACCGGGTTAATTGTTCCGTGACCGGAACAGTATCCATCACTTTCCGAGGGTCAAGCTTCACGAACTTTGACCGTAAATATCGTAAAAGTTAGAAACTTTTTCATGACGAAACTAATACTTTTAGATTTATAATGAAAAATTCTTTCATAAAATAATAAATTTTGTAAATAAATTACATATAAACGGAGAAAAAGACGGTCAAAGATGTGTAATGGATACAATAGATTGGATAGGAGAGAGTAGATGGTGCTCCGCCCTACCTTAATTATATGGCAACACGTTCTATGCTTAATTTGTTCACATGTTATGGTATCGTGCTTCGTGCATGCAACATTGCTACTAGGACGCTTGTTCTGTCGTCTGTAAGTCATCGTGCTCGTGCATCCCAACATCCATGAAAAGATGAAAGTATCATCAGAATATCTATCTAAGCTACCCATCATTTCCATCCCTTAATTGCTTGGCAATTAGAGTAACATTTTTCCAATCACTCCATCATCTTAATTACTCTCATCTCTTACGTCATACTTACTTAATTGGTTTAGGATGACCGTCGTCCTTACTAGCTCCTCCCCCATTCGGCCGCCCCAGGCTCAGCAGGGGTTAGCAGGTGCTTGGCGTCTATTAATGCGCAGTAGAACAACGGTCATCTTGCGGATCACTCTTCATTTCGGTTGCTATTGCCACCTTTCATCTTTCTCCTCATTACTTTCCGGCCTCCTTCTCCTTCTTCTTCTTCTTTAGTTGCTCTAGAGAATCATCGTGACTCATCTTGCATAATGTTAGTTGATGATATCCACTAGATGAATAACAGGACGGCTCTAAGCTAAGTAATAATAAGAAGAAGAAGTCAGGTGGTTATTGGAAATGGGATGAAAAGGCCGTAGCGGGCTGTGATATTCACAAAGTGAATAAGAGTGAGATGGGTGATATGTTTAAGGGGTCTTGGCTGATGGTGGCGGGTGACTCCCAAACTCGATATTTCATGATGAACTTCCTGGCACTAATATTGACGGAGGAAGAAATGTTGGATGTTAGCTGCGAGGTGAGGCACACTGATCATCGGTTTGAACTGAAACGACTCGGGTTGACGGTGGATTTCAAGTGGGCACCGTACGCTCGGGTTTTGACTCGGTTGGTTTTAGAATTAAGCAGTAACAAGACTAGGCCTGATGTGTTTGTCATGGGTTATGGAATATGGAGCATGCGATCTATCAGCAATTCAACAAAATATGGAGACTCCTTGCAGTCCTTGAATGAGGCCATAACATCATTCCTAGTTCAACTTCAACTTCGGCCGCCCAACAACTCCTCCTCCTCCTCAGGCTCAGGGCCGCCTTCTCCTCGTTTCTTCTGGTTGAACATACCCGTATTGGTAAATGAGAAGTTCAGGCAGCCGGACAAGAAGGCAAATATAACTGAGATAGTCAAGACTGAGTATTACGAGACCCTCAGAAACAGCCCGCTCTTAAACCGGCCTCACACTCCTTTTAGGGTCTTAGACCTAAACTCCTTGAGTGCGAATTGTGGGGAGGAGTGTACCAAGGACAGAGTACATATGATAAGCCTGTATATGAAGCTTCTATTCATATAATGCTAAATAAATATTCTCACCATCCAATCTAACCACAAATCATAGAAGCTAGCTAATAATAAGCTAGACATGAAAATGATCATGTTTATTGGACTTTGCAATGGGTATTACTTCTATACTTCACTATTCATTCATTCATACTCATCATTATTATAATTTCCGTAACTCTAGTTTATTTTTGAACTGTATTCTGGTTTAGCTTTCTAGTTTTTTTTCTTGAGTTATGCTTAGAAACATAGAGGAATGTATTTATGATTTTAATATTTTTGGTCATCTAATCTTTAATACATATAGTACACAAATTGTTTTTCACGTTAGAATTAGATGCTTTAAAAGAACATAATTTTGGTACAAGACTTCCACTCCGTGCTTCTTTTTTTTTTTTTGGTAAAAGGTAATTATATATATATATATATATATATATATATATATATATATATATATATATATATATATAAGTAAGATCTTTTACATTCTCTATTTTTTGTACAATTTACCTTCCATCCTAAGCCATTGGATTTTGTCAGATTAACGTCTCAGATTAGCTACTTACCCAATGTAAAACCCTATATTTTTCCCACTTCCTCCTCTTTACGTTTATTTGATCATTTAATTTCAAAGTTGCCATCTTTCATAAACACACTTTAATTTCTCAATTTTATTCTTTAATTTCTCTACCAAATCAGTTCTATTCAAGATTAAACTTTCTAATTTCACTCTCTGACTCTTAATTTTTTTCTTCAATTTTTCATCAAAATTAGTTTCCACTTAAGGGTTAAACTTTGAGGTTAATTTTCACTCTTTAACAGTTTAATTTCGTTCCTTTTTCTACTATGTTTGTTGATTTTGATTTTTGATTTTATCGAATTCAATATGATAGTAATTTTGTTCATTTTTTGATCTTGTTAATTTTGATGTTGTTATGATTAGAGATCTAGTTTTCATTCGATTTTTTGAGTTATTTTAGGGTTTGTGTGTTATTTTTACATGTTTTGATACATTATTTAAGTAACTTTTATATTTTTGATTACAACATTGAAAATCAAAATTATGAATATTACAATACTTGAATATGAGCAATAAAATACTTGAATATGAACATTTAAATAACTAGTACTACCTCCGTATCTATATGTTCGTCCACTTTCAATATAATACTCCACCCATATATTAAACAAAGTGGACGAACATATAGATACGGAGGGAGTATTATTTTAGAGTAGAATTTTTGTATTTTGATACATTATTATTTACTTGAAATACCCAGTTATTTTATTGTATTGTTCCAGTTATTTTAATACATCTGCATGATTATTGTATTTCAATTTTTCGTAGTTATTACTCTATTCTTGCAAAGCATGCTTTTATTCTCTACAAAAAAACTCAATTATTTTATAGTGTTATTACAATGATTCTAATACTACTTAATTGTGGTTTTAAATTTGATTAGTGACATAGTTACTTTCAACTAACCCCATCTTCTTCTTTTTTCCTGTCTTCCTGTGAAGTGCAAAAGAGCTAATTGGAAATCATGCGATGTTGTTACACAATGAATCAATGGTGTTGAAAGTTGAAACACATTTAAGATAACAGGGGTTATTCATTACAATAACCAAGTTTGTATATTGGAATAACAACATAAAATCAAATAACATTATTGTAAAATTGATTATATAGTAGTTTTATCTCAATAAAATAACACGAGTTATTCAATGCAATAACTGAATTTCTACATTAAAATAATTGCGTTTCTACATTAGGGTAACTATGTAAAATCAGATAACATTACTTCAAAATTGATTATATTTGTATTTCATCTCAACAAAATAACTCAACTTATTCAATACAATAACTGAGTTCCTACATTGGAATAACAACGTATCTACATGGGAATAACCAATAACACTAATCCTGACAAACAACTAAATTAACTATGAAATAATTATGTTTCTTCATTAAAATAATCATGTTTGTACATTGAAATAACTATGAAAACCTGAGGAAAAATGCTTTGAGCATTTAATGAGTTTTAATCTTAGCTCTTGATCATTGAGATCTAATTGCCACAATTAAAAGGTAAATTGTACCAAATATGACAAATGTACCTGATCCTGACAAATATATATATATATATATGAATTGTAATCAATGTACAAGTGTAGGCTACATCAACTTATGTAGCCATCTAGCATCTTTCGTACGAATCGGGTATCTAATCTTACACATTATTCTGTTCCTCACATCCATCTTAATCATTTTGACTACATACTGCGGTTGCTGTACTAATCCGTCAATTCTGCACACATTCCTCTGTCTCCAAATGTGGTAGACTGAAGCGTTAATCATCATCCGCAGTACATTGCATTGCAACTTCGAGCCTCTCAAACGCATTGCCCATGCCATTCCTCCATTACACGGAAATTTCCTCTTCACCCAATCCCCCAATAATTCCAAAACACGAGAACTCCAGTGACACCCAAAGAAGAGGTGCTCCAAGCTCTCCTCCTGCGACTCACAAAGATAGCAAAGGTCCGAATCAACAACTCCAAACCTCACTAATTTTTTCCGCGTGCTTAGAGCTCCCCTAAAAACCAGCCAAGAAATGAAACTGTGTTTAGGAATGCTCCATTCACTCCACACCAACCGGGCCCACAGAACTTTCGGCTTATGACACCGTAATTCCGTGTATCCCAAGGAAATCGAATAGTTGGTCATCGACCCATGCCAAATTCCATTATCATACAAGTGCTTAATCTTCTCCTTTGCCTGACAAATCTTCCTCCACGCCCTGGTAACATCAGTATTTGGCTGATAGTCACCCCAAGAGATCCCTTTCAAGTAGATGCTATTGACCCATCTAACCCATAACCGATCAGGCTGATCAAAAACCAATCATGCAGCAAGGTTAGCCACAGCCGCCTCATTCCAAACAGATAAATCTCTAATACCAAGCCCGCCTTCGTCCTTAGGATAGCAAATTTTCTCCCAACTCACCAAAGCCCGAGTTGTTCCTTCCACACCACCATCCCAGAGAAAATTGCGACAAATCGAACTAATTCGAGCCATGACATATTTAGGAATAATAAACACCATAGCCCAATAATTATGCAGCTGCTATAATACAGTCTGCACCAAAGTCAGCCTTCCAGCATATGATAACTTACGGGCTCCAATACTAGATATCCTCGAAATAATTGTCTCACATTTGAAAAATTACTTATTCATAACTAGATTTTGCTATGTTGTTATGTATGTATCTAATCTAATCCGTCAATACACACATTTGTAATCCCTATACATGTGCAAAAACAATATAGTAAATGGCAAGTAACAGGGTCGATTCGCAGAGAAGGAACTAAATTAACCTAGAAAAGTGCTAAGCTAGGCACAAAAGTTACGTTAACGTATGTAAGAAAAGGAAAAACTGGACACAATAATCCAGTCACTCCAAAACAACCACAAACCAAAAATCAAGTCAAACAAACAAACATATGATACAAGAGTTGAGGCCGAGAGATATGCAAAACGCACAAAAGCTGAAACACACGAAAGTAAGAACATAAACTATGACTAAACATTATAATGAAACATAACTACACCGCAGTAAACACATACAGGGGGTTTGGTTTGAACAGAACCTAAGAAAAGAAACAAGAATATATATGAAAATAGCTAGGCTAGACAAAAACACAAAGTAAACACTTGGTGAGCCAGAATTATATAATGAAGATTGTTGGTGTAACTTGCTCAACTCAACCCAAAATTTGACTCTTTTATCTTAATACTATCTACCCATAATTCATTAACACAAGATTAAATCATACAAGTTAATAATGACAAAGACCCCATTTTATCACTGATAACACCCTTTTATGTTCAGAATTTTACAAATTACCCCCAAAAAGTTTTTTTTAAAAAATATTACCCCCTTAAAGTTTTACAAAAATTAGAATTTACTCCCCGGCCCCCTTCTCTCCTCTTTCCGGCGACTTAAGCTTGTTTTCTTCCAGATTTGCCCCTCCCTTTAGTAACACTCTCTCTCCTCACTTTACCTCATTTTACCTCCCTCAAGCACACATTCCCCTCCCAAAACCCTCAAATTCCCCCAAATTTCCTAAAAATCAAGAACCCTAATCCTAATTGGCAAAATCGATGAGAAATCGAAGACGACAAACCATTCGCAATCAATCGACTCAATTCGTAAGGTAATTTCTCTTCTTTCCTCCTGCTATTTTCATTTGTCTTCGCAGTTAGGGTTTTTTTTCTAACAAATCTCGAATTTCTGGGTTCATTAAAAAACCATTCCCAATTTCTGGGTTTACATTTAGGGTTTAGGGTTGTTGTTTTCAATGGTAGTGATTCGAATGTCTGGGTTCATTAAAACCATTCCCAATTTCTGGGTTTTTATTTAGGGTTTAGGGTTGTTGTTTTCAATGGTAGTGATTCGAATTTATGTGTACGTAAATGTCATTGTTTCTGGGTTGTGTTAATGTCATTGTTTCTGGTTTCTTCGAGATAGTGACTTCTGTTAATTGCAGCCATGTCCATCCAAAGCGGGGTGCAGTCATCAGCTGGAGGCGAGAGATGTCACTTCGGCAATGAAGTTGCGCTGCTCACTTCTTGGAAACATAAGAATCCCATTCGACGCTTCAAGTGTTGCAAAGAATATAACAGGGTACTTGATACTCGTGGCTGTTTGTACTTCAAATGGGTTGACAAATGTCAAACTGAATGGCAAAGGGATGTAATTAGGCAATTGAAGATGGATAAGGAGTTTCTGGAATTGTAGAAGTCTGTTTTGGAAGTCACGAAGGACACTTTCTTGAACGGTATTCAGTTAACTGATATGAGGAATGATGACCTCAAGGCAATGTTGAGGTCGACAGCTAAGAGGGATGCTATTTTCAGAAATAACGACTTTCAAGCCTGACAAGTACTCCTTTCTTTGCACGGGTATTGGCAGCGAATCTGAAGAAGGCTGTCATTCTGTTGTCGGTGGTTTGTGCGATGCTTGTACTCGGTATCGTGTTTGCTTAGTGAAGTGACTATGTAGTAATGTATTGTAATGTAGGATAATGTATTGTAATGTACGTTCTACTAATGACCTGAATTTGCGGATTGTATGTAAGCTCTATATAATAGAGCTATTTTGTAAGATAATGAAATGAGGATTTTATTAGAAAATTTAGCAGTCGCCATTACGGTAGTTCGTACATTCCAACTAGCATTTATCCTGTCATTCCGTCTAAGGGTACAATGGCCTTACTATACTGTCTATTGCAGCACTTAAATTGACTGAGTCGTTTGCAGCTTCCATTTCCGCTAGACGTTGGTACATGTATGGTGCGGGTTCGTAAGTAGCATACCTGTCAAACATGACCCTGTCGACATGTGTAGCCACCCATGCATATGGTCAATGCTCACCCACCCCGTTGTTCCATTCCTCCTTCCCCCTTGACTTCAGCTGAAACATTGTTGCCAGCTTGAATGCCGACATGCATTCATCTACAGACCTCCCAAAAGTGAGCAACACAGTCCCACGAAACTCAGCGCGATTCCAGAGGGGTTTAACTGTCTTCAATTGGTACCCTTTGCGTTTGAGACAGTCCTTGACCCTACTGAATTTTCTGCTCACAAGTCGGCATTTCCGGACAGTAGATGGCATCCCTGCAAGCACAACCGTATAAGGACCGGTGTAGTACATTTCATTCATTGCCATATT
Source organism: Agrostemma githago (assembly GCA_958450325.1). Classification (NCBI taxonomy): domain Eukaryota; kingdom Viridiplantae; phylum Streptophyta; class Magnoliopsida; order Caryophyllales; family Caryophyllaceae; genus Agrostemma; species Agrostemma githago. Next base: position 53,555,357 of record OY288258.1, on the reverse strand, counting down.
TAGGTTAGGGTTTTAGGTCATCAATTTGTGGAGTTGTGGTTGTTGAGGATGCAATTGAGGGTCTTTTTATAGATTCAATTCCAGGGAGTCCTACTGCTGATAGGTTTAGGTTTTAGGCCAGCATTAATTGCTCTTACCAAACCCCTCTTTCATTGGTTAATCTAATCTACAACTTCAATTGGTAAGTAGCAAGTTTGACTGTGTGGTTGTTAGACAACAAATTAAATGACTTCATGAATCTCTAACTTATTAATGTCGAATGATGCCGGTGTAGTGATGGAAGAGTAACATTAGCCAATGTTTCAGCTTCCCTGTTTTCACCCTTAAATTTCTTTGTTCTTTAATATTACCCCTAAAACCTAATGTATCCATAAAATTAACCCCCAAAACCTATGTATCCATAAAATTAACCCCTAGAGTGGTGTAAAAATATTTGATTTTACCCCCCATTATACAAACGAATTGTCACCAATTTGTAAACAAAGACAATGAACAAATGTGAAATAACTGATCTGGAATTGTGCACCTGAAAACCAAATGCGCAATACTACATAGAAAATAGATCCAAAGTCATACAACCACAAGCAAAGTAGAGTTCTAAATCATAAACAAAGTAGGTTTCATAAGCACAATAGGAGATACATCCAAGAGTTCTAAATCATATTTCCAGTTAAAGTCGAAGCTTGACTAAGAAGTTCGATAAAGCTTGTTAGTGTCTGAGGTTGTCCACTGGGTACTTGATTTGATGTTGAAGGGTTGACGCTGCAGATGGAAGCCTGTGCAGTTGCTGCAGGTTGAGCTTGAGTAGCTTGAGCTTGAGTCTCTAAAATCAAATGTGCTCTTTGGACATTCCTTGCCTGCCTCTTCCTCCTTGTCTCTACAACCCACTCACTACCTCCCAAAGGCCTACCTCCAGGAGCCCTCTTTGATGCAGATGTAGAGGGTGCAGTTGGGTACTTGCATGTTCTTATACTGTGTCCACGGCCACCACAGTTGCTGCATTTGTTCACCTTCTTCCCCTTTCTAACCCGTTGCTCTTCGACTTCCCCAGCCTCTGTTCTTCTTTTCTTGGACTTAGGTCTTCCAGGTAACCTTCTGTGTGGTGGTGGGAGTGGCTCTGGCATACCAGTGTCCTCTCAATGTTTGACACCGGGCATAGGTGGGACTGGGGTTGAGCAAGCCAAAGTGTACCTCCCTATTGAGTAAACGTCGTCAACATAGTTGTATTGGTCCATCCTTTTCAATAGCAGGCAGCTCAAGGCATGAACACAAGGCAACGCGCTCAAACTACAATAGTTGCAAGAACATGTTCTAGCATTCAAGCTCACAGCTGCAGTGTCGTTCTTGTAGTCGACTTCAAACTGACCCACATATGACTGAACGACAGTGCAAAACCTAGCATCATTATTCTTAGTAAACTCGAGGTACTTCGTGACATATGACATCATCCTTCCCTCATATCTCTCCCCCATTTCTCTCCTCTGACAGAACCTGTTCATCACATATTTCCTCATCAACTCCATTTGTGTGAGAATTGGTTTGTCCCTGCACTCGTTCAAAACATTATTGAACACCTCACATATGTTGTTCAAGAGCATATCAGACTTACATTGGGTATCAAATGCATGTCTTGACCAATTTCTTGGAGAAATTTATTCCAAGAAAGCCCATGCTTCTTTAGAAAACAACTTCAGCCCCAACATTTCTTTGTTGAATTCTCCCTGCAAACAATCCAATACGTTAGCATTTCTAGGGATACAGTAAGAATAAATGTAAAGTTAATGGCATGTTACCTTAGTTAAGGCCCTTGCAGCATTCCAGAAGACAGCCTCGTACAACGGACCACCCTACCTTGTCTTGAAGCTGGCCCAAATATGTCTGACATAGTACCCTACGTTGCTCTTTGGGACCACATCAGAAAGAGCATCAACCAAGCCTTTATGCCTATCTTACATTATGGTCAGCCCTTCGCCATCAGGCTTCCCCAAGTCAGAAATGAGTAATTCTAAAAACCATGTCCAGGATTCCTTGTTCTCAACCTCCACCACTGCCCAAGCAATTGAGTATATGTTATTGTTACCATCAATCCCAACTGCAGTGAGGATCACGCCAGGGTACGCACCTCTCAAATGGCAACCATCAACACCCGAGATGGGCCTACAACCTTTACTGTAACCCTCTTTGCAAGCTTAGAGACAAATGTAAAGCCTCTTGAAGAGTGGTGGGGGTCTGTCAATACCATCGCAAACAACGAAGGATGATGGTCCTGCATTGTACTTCCTAATTGCAGCTGCATAGTCCCAAACCCTAGCATACCGATCATTCGCATTCCCATATATTATCAATTTTGCTCTACACCTTGTATACCAACACTTGCTGTAGCTTACAAAAACGCCCAAGTCCTTAACCACATGCCTTTGAAAAGATCTCAACTTCCAATCAATGTTTTCATTCCAGAACTCAATGTAATTCTCGGCTAAGTACTTAGCGAACACCTTCCTATTATTATAGCTACTCATGACACAGTTGTGTTTCAATTTGGAATGTTTTCTAGCATGAATGTGAAAAAGACAAGGGTTCTTTACACCTTAGGAACACTTACCGAGCTTAGACTTCTTGTTGTTCCACTCACAACTGCACTTGTTCTTGCACTTAGCAGTCACCCTCTCCCTTTCGTTGTGAGTGTAGTAGAAATCACATGAATTGGAAATGCTGTGATTTTTAATGCTTTCCTAAAAATGTCTATACTACGGAATTTCAAACTAACCTTCAACTGAATCGGTTTACCAAAGTCTGTTTTGGAGTTCAATGTAGGTGAAATGCATCCCTCATCATCATCACTGTCAGCCAAACTGCGTAGCTCATCATCGTCACACACAGTGTCCTCACCAGCAAATACATTCAAGTTGTCGAGACCAAATATGTCTCTATCCTTGCTCTGCTTGGAGGTTTCACCAAATGCCTCCTCCTCAGAGTTTCTGGCTTCTACTTCTGGACTTTATTCTAACAACTGGTCATCAAGATTCACACCCAACTCAAATTCATTCAAACCGTGATCTGAATCATCAGCACTACTGATTTCAAAATCAGTGAACTCATCATCATCCTCAGCGGCTTCTTTCCCCTTCCTTTTCTTCCCCTTACATCTACTCCCCTTAATTTTACTCCCCTTATTTTTACTCGCCTTACTTTCACTACCCTTACCTGTACTACCCTTACCTCTCTTACCCTTCACAGGCACAGAACCATCATCCTCATCCTCACCAACATGTACTCCACCTAAGCCATCCTCACTTTGAACAAAATCTTCATCACTTACTTCATCGTCACCACTGGACTCTGTCTCAGCCACAACCTGCTTCCCCTTCCTCTGACCACCACTTCTCAAGCTTCTCAAAGTTTCTGCTATGATTTTTTCAACTTCTTCCTCAGCCACCCCTTTCTTACTTTTTCTTTTACCTCTTTTTATTAAGGTGCTCAACAAAATATCTTCATCATCATCACCAACATTTCTCCTGTAATGTTGTTCATTCAAACAGTCCCCACCACCTAGATCTGTGCCTTGGTCAACCATATCTAAGGCCACAGCCTCAGATTCACTAGACTCTCCAAACACTAACTTCCTTTTGAATGGTAATTTCTGCCCTCTTTTGCCTTCATTTATCCCAACTAAATGCTCCAACGGCTTATTGACACCAATTAAATGGGGATATTTTTTGGCTGCTTCAAGTGAGCAAAGTGGTTGCTCTGTAGTGGGAATGGAGGGGTGACCGGAGGTGGTAGAGGTTCCCTTACTTATTCTAGGGCTTCTTCTCAAGGGTGAAGGTGAAGGGAGTTGTTTATTGTGAGTGGGTGGCTTTGTTGAGGGTGCTTTCAATATAGAAGATTCCCTTAAGGGGAAGTGGTCCCTTGGCATGTGCTGCTGGTTTTGTTCCACTAGGTCCATATTAGGACGTTTGGTCCTTGGAAGAGACACGTAATGTAACAGCCCTAAATTTTCGCGACCAAAATAAAATAATAAAATAGGAAAATTTAAAGCCGTTACTCCGCATTTAGCTCACAAGGCCAAATGCAAGGCAAAAGAATAGTATAAAAATTAAAAGAAATATAAATCCGTTAAATAATTAAATGAAAACGTTGCAGCGGAAGACTTAAGTCCCACAAAATTCAAAACGATTTAAAATAACTTCAAACCAAAATTCAACATAAATATAAATAGTTTGGAAGTAATCGTTAAATAATAAAATCCTTCCTTGCTCAGCATCCCGAACCAAATGCACCCATGCAACACATTAATTGTACCTATCAAAACTGTACCCAAAACACAAATAGGTACAGGTTCCAGCGGGGGAACGACCCAAAACAAAAGGACGTCAGCAAAGCTAAGTAAAATATATTATATTGAAAACGTACACAATAATTATAATTTGTAGTAACTGAAATCAGAGTTAAATATCATTGTCTCAATACCAACCAAAAGTACTGTGAAGACAGTAGTCAAAACCAAAACCAAAATATATTGTTTCCACCTGTGTGCCAAGGTCCTACCCTTTTGCACGATCTAGAGGTACCACCTATGCTTAGCTAGACTTACTATAGTGCGCACTACTCACATTTGGGCAGTCAGTAGGATGAGGCTGCCAAAGGAGGAAGTCTAACTACCTAGCAAGTGGGGACCGGAAAAACCCACTTAACACAACTCGGGCCAGGAGTTCAGTTTCGGGACGAAATCTCAGGGACGTCTCAGACGCACCTTAACCTCATAGACCAACAGAGCTCCCAGAGTCTGTTATAACCACCAAAAGAATTGTACCAAAATAATACCAATATGTGACTTGTGTCACAAAATTCCAATATCCAAAATATCACAAGAGTGTCATAAAAATTCAACGTTGACAAAATAATTATAAAATCGTTTCAAAAATATAATTTGAACCGAACATGCTCTTTACTTAAAGGTGAAAAGGTCAAAACGTCCTTACCTCTCGAGAGAGACAATCCAAGCTAATACTAATCCAAAAATTCTTTCTCCTTGAAATCACAAAAATATAGATGAATGAGGGAAAAGATCAAAGACCAACTTTACGACGACAGACAAGGTTGGAATCGGAACAAGAACAAGGGGAATGGGGTAGAGAGTGGTTTGCGGCAGAATTTAGGAAAGAAAACAGGGGATTGAAGAATTTGGGTGGGGGTTTCAGGGTTACGTGGGTTTTTATATAATTTAGGATTTTCCTTTTTTTTTGTTTATTGCGTTTCAATCAAATTCGAACCCGATACAAAGTCGGTTTATAAAATAACGTTCCACTTTTTAAAATAATCCAAGACCGATTTATAATAAGAAGGCCCAAGATACTTAAAATTTTATAGCAACATTAAAATATTTTTCCAACTTAAAAACCCGATTTAAATAAAAGTAGAAAAGTCAAGCTTTATAATTGACTCGGAAAATAACGGGGTGTTACACGTAATTTAACTTTTTTCTTACCGCCATGAATACCGTAATTGACCTCTCCTTTGTCATTGTCTTCAACAGATAGTCCACATCATGTGGACTGTCAACAATTGCCTTCCCCATGATCTGAGCAAGTCTAGGATCGACTCTAGTACAGTAAATTTTGAAGTCTCTCTCCTTCCCATTAAACGCTCTCCTAGATTTCTGAAGTATTGGACATCCACAGTTCGAGTATTTAACCCATATTCTAGATGCATTCCACCCCCAACATATTCAGTTCTACCATTAACTAGAGCAAAGTCACCACCAAAGAACGTTCGCAGATTGAACTCCATCCTAATCAGAATATAAACAAAATTACTTCAATTAACATTTCTTTCACAACACAACCGGACATTAGTTTTCAATTCTGAATGTGCAAAATAAACACAACTAAAATAGTGTTCAATTGAACCACGACATAAACACAAGTGCCCCCAAACAATAAACAATAGTGTTCAATTGAATTTCGAACCATAAACCCTAATTGGGAGCTTAAACCCAGAACTTTCAATTTGAATGTGCAAAATTGCTAAGAGAGATTGAAAATAGCAAGAGGAAAGAAGAGAAATTACCTTACGAATTGGGTCGATTGATTGCGAATGGTTCGTCGTCTTCGATTTCTCGGCAATTTGATTGGTCAATTAGGGTTAGGGTTCTTGATTTGGGGGAATTTGGGGTTTTGGGAGGGATCAATGTGTTTGAGGGAGGAAAAGTGAGGTAAAGTAAGGAGAGAGAGTGTTACTAAGGGGAGGGGCAAATATGGAAGAAAACAAGCATAAGTCGCCGGAAAGAGGAGAGAAGGGGGCCGGGGGGGTAAATTCTAATTTTTGTAAAACATTAAGGGGGTAATATTTTAAAAACAACTTTTTAGGGTAATTTGTAAAATTCTGAACATAAAAGAGGGTTATCAGTGATTTACTCTTATAATTTGTGTAACTCTAGTTTATTTTTGAACTGCATTCTGGTTTAGCTTTCTAGTTTTTTTTTCTTGAGTTATGCTTAGAAATATAGAGGAATGTATTTATGATTTTAATATTTTTGGTCATCTAATCTTTAATACATATAGTACACAAATTGTTATTGTAGACACCCGCATTTCGACCGCCAGGTGTCTATGGCAGTTTCCAAAACACACCCGATGATGATCGGACGCTAACGTGTTTCTATGCGCTCGGATACGGGCTCAAATCCATTAATCGTTGGCTAACACACTTATAGAGTACAAATCTCACAAAATCAACCTCGAATCCAGGCCCAGTGGATCGTTCCGAGTCAAACAAGACTAATTTGGGCCGAAACCGACACCGGAAATAAAACCGACTTTTTGCGATTGGGTCAACCTCGGTCAAAGTCGTTTCCGAGACACACAAAAACAGCCATACAACCATCAAAAGTCCAAGTCAAACACAAAACCCATCAAACACCCAAAGTCAAGGTCCAAAACAATGGACCCGTGCAACCCGACTGGGCCACTCGATCGAGTGACCCACCCACTCGATCGAGTGGGCTTGTTTTGAGCCCGGCTGCAGGCTTCACGGGCCACTCGACCGAGTTGGCCTCCTACTCGGTCGAGTAACCCTAATCCGGGTGCCCTAGCCTTTCCTATATATACCCCCCATGCAACACACATGCAACCAATCTTTTTTTGCAACCCTAGTACACCCTAGAGCAACCCTACACACACATACTACGTCTTTTACAAACCCTAATCAAACCCTAATCAAACCCTAGCAATTCTACACTAGCAAAAACCCTAAACCTAGTTTTAGGTATCAATCTCGACCCACCACAACTCAACCTTCATCTACCTCGAAGACTCTTGTGTTAAAGCCACGGTTACGAGACCGCACCGAGACAAGAACATGTAGGTTGAGGGTGTCAAAACCCTCTCTTTCCTTTCCTTTTTCTCTTCGTCGTCCGTCCCTTTTTCTCCGTCTTCTTTCGTTTTTTTTTTACTTATTTTCGTTGCATCATAATATCGATAATACTACTAATATCAAAGCATTAAAATATTTATCGATTTGTGTCGAATAAGAAGGATACCGGGATAAGGAAAACCGCATATACAAGTGTACTGCACACGCGTCGTCGGTCGCTTATCCCGGTACCCCAACTATTTGATTATTGAGATAAATTAACTTAAACAACAATTCGTTATTATTTCTCGTCATCATCATCATTAATCTTGCATTCATCAATTTTTAAAATCGATTTTAATAAGGGTCGAAGCCCGTTGACACGGATCCGACATCACAATCCCTAGGGATTTATTTCGATGTCGGAGAAGTCGAGGGAATCAAGTCCTTTTTATTCAAGTAAAGCGTCGATCTTAGATTCAATACCAATCCCATAATTGGATATCGAATCTAACGATCAAGTCACATAAATTAATTAACGTGGTTTGTTCATATCACGATAATTAATTTAAGACGACTAAAATTAATCTATTTTTTTCTATTTCACTCTAATATTCCATATCGATTCAAATAATCGAAAATGGGATACAACGAGTATTTAAGTTTAGAATCGGGTATAAATTCAACAATATTTATATTCGGTTCAACAAAATTCGCGATTTATAAAAAAGCCAAGTCGAACATAAATTGTGCAATATTTATGTCCGATTCGGTAAAACCGTTGAATTACCAAAAAATCAAAAGCAATTTCAAAATCAATAATTAAATTGCAAACGAACCAAGTTCGTACAGGTGCCACTCGACCGAGTGCCTTAGTCACTCGATCGAGTGACACCCTAAAATCGAGTCAGAATGCTAATTACGACCACCACTCGATCGGGTCTCACAGTGACTCGGTCGAGTGGCCATGTACTCGACCGAGTTGGTCAATAACTCGGCCGAGTACGGTCCATAACACAAAACAGAATCACTTCTTGCAGGTCTACTCGATCGAGTCCCTAGACTACTCGACCGAGTAGCCTCATCACGACCAAAACAAATGAGTCGTACATTCTTCTATTTTCAAACTCGATAGTATTTTACAACCTAGTCGACACGTGTTTAATCAATCATGTGTATTACTATGTTTTCAAACCATGCATCTCATATTTGCATCTCGTTTACATCATTCAATTCAATTCATCATTTGCACAAACCGTTATTATTCATTATATTATTACATCGTTACTAACGCGTTTGTTACTTCTATTGTCAATTTAATTATTGTTCGTTTATTATACTAAATGGACCCACATGCTAAATTCCACATCGACGTAAAATTAAATTGCATTAAATTGACTTAGAAACCCTTTTCAAATTCCATTCAAATGTTTAGGGAAAATAAATCTTTGCATATCATTTTCCCGTTTTACTAACACGCGTATTCGAATTCTTAGTAGAGGCCGCTAATGTGCGGGCGGGGTTGGGTGTCCTTTGTGGGCTTCCCAACACGTACCCTCACCCCTTACTCAGAACCTCGGTTTCCGGATGCCCGAAACCGTTGGCGCACGAGAGTCATTCATACACGATATCCGATAATGTCGGTATCGGTATCACAATGCAAAGGGACGGGCCCAATAAACTCTGACATCGAAAATGGGCCCTATTTTGTATACGGACCACTACGACATAGAGTGGGCTCGAATGGTTCCGAATAACCACAAAATTCGGTGGCGACTCCACTTCGACCTAAATTTCAATTCGATCCATTCTCATATGGAGATTCATTCGCCTACCCAAACCCGTGCGTGGCCGCGTCGGGGTGGACCTATGTCATGTCCACAATTTGGCGACTCCGCTGGGGATTAACTGATGCGTGACTTACCATCGGCATTCTCAGGGTGAGACTCGAATAGAAATCGTTTGACAAATACAATATGCGTTTTAGTTTTACGGTTCATGCATAACCCATATTTTCCCGGGCCGGTACTCGCGACCGACGTCCCACTATACCGATGATGTACTCCAATATGGATATGTCAAAAGGTGTCCATAGTCGATTCGAGTGGGTTTCACGGCATGTTCTAAGATCAACTCGACTTAGGAAGTCCGTCCCGATCAACGTCTAGACTATGTACACTGGTATAGACCCCTTATAGACCGACCGAGACTTAGTATAGAGCATACATGGCGTCGTTATAATGCTTGTGTGACTACGTGCTACTTGGTTTCCGAGTCATTTTCAAAAGCCGTCAATATTTCAAAATTGCATCTTTTTCAAACTATTCAATCTCAAAACCCGGGACACATACCGAATTTAGGACTTATGATTTTACTCAAAATAGCCTATTTCTAGCCGGTATGCTGCCCGATTCAAAACTTGAAAATACTTTCGAACTTTCAAAACCGAGGCCCGATGCACTTTCCGATTTTCTCGAAAAATCGGGCCTCTCCACCGAGTTATCTCGGAGTTTTCAAAACAATCAATTTTCAAAACCTTCTTCTTCTTAGAACCTCCCATATTTAGCAGTGTCGGGTCGTGTTTTAAGTTGTCAAGGTTCGTAGCGTCGAAACTCCGTCGATCTTACATCACGAGTTTCTTCCCTATCCCGGTCCGCCTTATTAGACTAAGGCAAGGCCCACCTACGTAGGACAAACCCCTACAAAGGAGGGCCCGTCAACACAATCGAGTCCAAAGTCTGGGGATGTCTCACGTGGACCTTCCTTCGAACAGGACTAGGCCCACCCGCCGAATCCTAAGGAAGGCCCACATTTCACAAGTCACCCGTCTAGGTGTCTTCTCTGAGTCAACCTTTTATAAGGCATAGCGCTATAACAAAAGGTTCACGGTCCTTACGTCTAAGGGTCACTCGTAAACAATCGAGTCTTAACAAAATCTTCAATCCCACTCGGGGCTACCTCTTAGCAGAGCGATCAATCACGGTTGCTCTAAGGGTCATGTCTTACACGTGTCTCACGTACCCCACTTTCGAGTCACTTAGGTGTCACACCATCTGAGTCCTTAGTCTCACTTGGGGGCTATTCTCCGACGAAGTGACTAATCACAGTCACCCCGAGAATCGTACCCTACACATTTGTCCTAGGGGAGTCTAACTCGAGTCAAACTGGGGCCGTCCCTCCTCTTGCGCTATTTCCTATGCCTTGGTGAGTCTGAGTTCCGAAGCAACCTCTCTGATTACGTGGTGTTCTTACAGACAGGCCACCCGTAACCAGACACCAACGCAAGATGGTCGATTTAAAAAACGCTCTGACCAAGATCGAGACTCAACTGGCTGCCATCCAGGCTAACCAAGCGACTTTATCCACACGCCTAAGCACCGTGGAGAAAACGGCCCCAGTTGAAGGAGCTGAGCCCACTGGGCCCATAGCCGAATTGATCAGTGTTGTTCGAAGGCTCGAAGAGCAAGTCCACTTATCGACAAACAACTCGATCCACACCGAAAATGCTCGTACTTATTCACCTTTGAATGACGAGCTACCTGCCAACCTCAACCTTACGGGAATTTCAATGTTTGAGGGTATTGGAGACCCGGTCCATCACATCCGGGCTTTCAAAGATTTCATGGCGATCCAGGGGGTAAAGTCCACCATGTTTAAGCACTTATTCCCTTCCTCCCTCGAGAAGCACCCCAAAGCCTGGTACTACAGGATCGATTCCAAGAAATACCCGACTTGGGATGACGTGGCAACGGAGTTCGCCCGGAACTACGCTGATAATATCGAAATCCAGACTACAATGCGTACTCTGGAAGTGATGGCCCAAGAGCCCAAAGAAGGGTTCACTAAATATCTTCAAAGATGGAGGGCCGAGAGTGTAAAGTTGGTAAACAAGCCCAACGAGAAGACACTAGTAGAGGCATTCATCAACAACCTCCTACCTTCTTACCGCGTCCATCTTAGGTATGCCGGCATTTCAAACTTTACCATACTTACCGAAATGGGCATTAGGATTGAAGACGATCTTCGACACAATGAAGATCTGGGTGAAGTTTATACTAAAGGCTATACTGGACATCAACTCGAGTCTTTAAAAGCCGACGACTAACGACAACATTATCCGAGAGTCCGGATCTGATTTGAGTCCGAGTCTGAGTCCGAGTCTAGGATGTACTATTCCCTTCGAAGTCAAAGTCAAAGTCAGAGTCAGAGTCAATTGTATTCTGTCCTCCTTTTCAAAATCCAATAAAATCAGTTTTCATGTTTCTCATATATACTTTCCTTATGTGTTTCCGAGAACATGATGAACACCGTCATACACTGTGAGCACATGCACGTGACTATTATAGGCACATCTATAATGACTGCAGGAAATCGAGCCCATGTTTTCCTTTTACCTATTCCATGTCTGGTATAGAAAAGCCACATAACTACCCGTAGCAGGAGCGGTATCAAATCCTATGACAAATCTAGGTAATCTCCTGGTTTGGGTTCAAGACGGGAGGCAAGCCCATTTCCCACAATAAAACACCCATCAAATAAAACTGACCAATCCCTACCTTAGGTGTTAGTCTGACTGGCAAAAAAAAAAAAATCAAAAGTAAAAAAAAAACGAAAAAAAAAAAAGAAAGGGCCAAAACAAAGGCCATAAAAAAAAGAAAACTGGACAAAAAAAAAAAATCAAAAGTCCATGAGAAAAAATGAAAAAAAAAAAAGCAAAAGGCCAAAACAAAAAAAGCAGGCCATCATCAAAAAATTCAGAATACCCATGACCGTGGTCAACGGTCAATTCAAGTGAGAGCCCCACGACCAGGGTACGGTCAAAATTATCAAAACCCATGATCGCGAGGTCAATCAAAAAATCAAATACTCAAGTGAAAATCCTTTGACCGTGGTACGGTCAAATTCAAAATTATCCATGCCATCCAATAGGGGAGTAACAATCAAGCTGGTCAGCTAACACCACACTCAGCCTCCCCACATTACAACCCTCAAGACCTTCCCGAGACCCAGGCCAGAGACAGCCCGGAATTTTGAGAATTCAAGCTCCATAGGATACCCCTAACAATTAGGGCCAGACATGGAAACCAGATCCCGCATTATCAAACCGGCTGTCGAAGCCTTAGCTCCACAGAACCGAGCTCCAGATTTCGAGTTATCAGGGCCATTTACTTCATTATCAAACCGGCTCTCGAAGCCTTAGCTCCACAGAACCGAGCTCCAGATTTCGAGTTATTAAGGCCATTTACTTCCTAGCACCACATCCCCAAATACATCAAATCCTCGAGAGCAAAACTCGTTAAAATCCCCGAGAGAAAAACTCGTTAAAATCCCCGAGAGCAAAACTCATTAAAATCCCCGAGAGCAAAACTCGTTAAAATCCCGTCCCAATTCTTCTCATCCAAACCAGTTACCAACCCCAAGCACGGGAATTCAACTTGCGGTCGGCATAGAACATGCCCAAGTAATTCACACCACCTCTGGGGGCTACCCCGGAGAACGCTCACAGTCACAGGATTAATATCCTCACCATTCAAGCCCTTTGATCAAGACATCACTGGGAATGCACCTAGCCTACACCATCGCTATGGCTAGTTACACACAAAGTCCTATTAGAATAGGCACCATAATACATCTTCCGCCACTGAACTACGGCTTGGTTTGATTTCACCACACGTGAATACGTAGGCAGCCTTTCAACAGAGGCACAACCACCCACATTGACACACATTCGAAAAGCATTATCATTCCAGACACGACACTGTCATGTTCTCAGTAGCTAGCTTTGTTGTCCTGGGAGCTTTTCTTAAACAAAAGACCTCCATCCACTAACAAAATCCAGATAAATACTTTCAAAATCTAGCCTCCTTTCTGTAGTGTGTCCTAGTACTCGGCTCAGTCGAAGACAAGAATCTGTCAGGACTCGAGGCAATACCTACTTTGGAAATGTATCCTAAAATAGGAAATCCAGAAGGGCACCAGACTAAAACAGTCTCATTACAGGCTACTGCAATCCCCCCATAGCATATCTATCCCATTTCGATGTACGACCGTGTTACCACTCGCCTAGACTACGGGATAGCGCAACTTAAGAGTCTTGTTAGGCGGCCCACACCCCTACCGAGTCACGGTCCAATCCTTAGAGAGTTCGGTCCGTGTCAGTCAACTCGTCCTGTCGCGTCCAGAGTCGAGTCTGTCGGTAGGCCTCTCTCTTCAGATTCCACTTTGAAATTTGCAAATTTTAGCCATTTGAAAAAAGATCTTTTTCGACAAGGTCAGATTTCAGTCTATTTAAACTGCGAATTTCTTTTATATCCCTTTCCATTTTGAAAACCTAGCTCGTGATTGCTTTCAGAATTTCAAATTCAAAATTTCAAAAATTTCAAAAAATCTTTTTCCCCAGCGCGAGTCATTTTACTACCTACGTGTTGCATGCAAGTTTTACCTGACTTATACAGGTACGACGCAAGCAAAAACATGCAAGCCATCAAATTTCCCCAGCAGCATTTTCCGGGATAGCACGGGATGGGCCAACACACAGGCACACCCAGGGCTTACGCGACAAGCCCAACGTCCCCACGGAGCGCAGGTATGATCTCTGCCTTATGGCTGGCGAGCCCTTCACGCGAGTCTAATGGACTATAAACGACCCGACCGGAAGTCTACCAGGTCTTAACAGGGCTTGGTAGCTACTCTGACTTTCGCCCTGTCCAAGCCTCAGTCAGAGTGGGGGCTCTGTAGACACCCGCATTTTGACCGCCAGGTGTCTATGGCAATTTCCAAAACACACCCGATGATGATCGGAAGCTAACGTGTTTCTATGCGCTCGGATACGGGCTCAAATCCATTAATCGTTGGCTAACACACTTACAGAGTACAAATCTCACAAAATCAACCTCGAATCCAGGCCCAGTGGATCGTTCCGAGTCAAACAAGACTAATTTGGGCCGAAACCGACACCGGAAATAAAACCGACTTTTTGCGATTGGGTCAACCCCGGTCAAAGTCGTTTCCGAGACACACAAAAACAGCCATACAACCATCAAAAGTCCAAGTCAAACAAAAAACCCATCAAACACCCAAAGTCAAGGTCCAAAATAATGGACCAGTGCAACCCGACTGGGCCACTCGATCGAGTGACCCACCCACTCGATCGAGTGGGCTTGTTTTGAGCCCGGCTGCAGGCTTCACGGGCCACTCGACCGAGTTGTCTCCTACTCGGTCGAGTAACCCTAATCCGGGTGCCCTAGCCTTTCCTATATATACCCCCCATGCAACACACATGCAACCAATCTTTTTTGCAACCCTAGTACACCCTAGAGCAACCCTACACACACATACTACGTCTTTTACAAACCCTAATCAAACCCTAGCAATTCTACACTAGCAAAAACCCTAAACCTAGTTTTAGGAATCAATCCCGAGCCACCACAACTCAACCTTCATCTACCTCGAAGACTCTTGTGTTAAAGCCACGGTTGAGAGTCCGCACCGAGACAAGAACATGTAGGTTGAGGGTGTCAAAACCCTCTCTTTCCTTTCCTTTTTCTCTTCGTCGTCCGTCCCTTTTTCTCCGTCTTCTTTCGTTTTTTTTTAACTTATTTTCGTTGCATCATAATAGCGATAATACTACTAATATCAAAGCATTAAAATATTTATCGATTTGTGTCGAATAAGAAGGATACCGGGATAAGGAAAACCGCATATACAAGTGTACTGCACACGCGTCGTCGGTCGCTTATCCCGGTAACCCGACTATTTGATTATTGAGATAAATTAACTTAAACAACAATTCGTTATTATTTCTCGTTATCATCATCATTAATCTTGCATTCATCAATTTTTAAAATCGATTTTAATAAGGGTCGAAGCCCGTTGACACGGATCCGACATCACAATCCCTAGGGATTTATTTTGATGTCGGAGAAGTCGAGGGAATCAAGTCCTTTTTATTCAAGTAAAGCGTCGATCTTAGATTCAATACCAATCCCATAATTGGATATCGAATCTAACGATCAAGTCACATAAATTAATTAACGTGATTTGTTCATATCACGATAATTAATTTAAGACGACTAAAATTAATCTATTTTTTCTATTTCACTCTAATATTCCATATCGATTCAAATAATCGAATATGGGATACAACGAGTATTTAAATTTAGAATCGGGTATAAATTCAACAATATTTATATTCGGTTCAACAAAATTCGCGATTTATAAAAAAGCCAAGTCGAACATAAATTGTGCAATATTTATGTCCGATTCGGTAAAACCGTTGAATTACCAAAAAATCAAAAGCAATTTCAAAATCAATAATTAAATTGCAAACGAACCAAGTTCGTACAGGTGCCACTCGACCGAGTGCCTTAGTCACTCGATCGAGTGACACCCTAAAATCGAGTCAGAATGCTAATTACGACCACCACTCGATCGGGTCTCACCGTGACTCGGTCGAGTGGCCATGTACTCGACCGAGTTGCTCAATAACTCGGCCGAGTACGGTCCATAACGCAAAACAGAATCACTTCTTGCAGGTCTACTCGATCGAGTCCCTCGACTACTCGACCGAGTAGCCTCATCACGACCAAAACAAATGAGTCGTACATTCTTCTATTTTCAAACTCGATAGTATTTTACGACCTAGTCGACACGTGTTTAATCAATCATGTGTATTAATATCTTTTCAAATCATGCATCTCATATTTGCATCTCGTTTACATCATTCAATTCAATTCATCATTTGCACAAACCGTTATTATTCATTATATTATTACATCGTTACTAACGCGTTTGTTACTTCTATTGTCAATTTAATTATTGTTCGTTTATTATACTAAATGGACCCACATGCTAAATTCCACTTCGACGTAGAATTAAATTGCATTAAATTGACTTAGAAACCCTTTTCAAATTCCATTCACATATTTAGGGAAAATAAATCTTTGCATAACATTTTCCCGTTCTACTAACGCGCGTATTGTAAGTCATTCGAATTCTTAGTAGAGGCCGATAATGTGCGGGCGGGGTTGGGTGTCCTTTGTGGGCTTCCCAACACGTACCCTCACCCCTTACTCAGAATCTCGGTTTCCGGATGCCCGAAACCGTTGGCGCACGAGAGTCATTCATACACGATATCCGATAATGTCGATATCGGTATCACAATGCAAAGGGACGAGCCCAATAAACTCTGACATCGGAAATGGGCCCTATTTTGTATACGGACCACTACTACATAGAGTGAGCTCGAATGGTTCCGAATAACCACAAAATTCGGTGGCGACTCCACTTCGACCTAAATTTCAATTCGATCCATTCTCATATAGAGATTCATTCGTCTACCAAACCCGCGCGTGGCCGCGTCGGGGTGGACCTATGTCATGTCCACAGTTATTCATGTTAGAATTAGATGCTTTAAAAGAACACAAAATGTTGGTACAAGACTTCCACTCCGTACTTCTTTAGATTATCTCACATTTGAAAAATTATTTATTTATAACTAGGTTTCTCTATGTTGTTATGTATGTTTCTAATCTAATCCGTCAATACACACATTTGTAAGCCTTATACATGCGCAAAAACAATATAGTAAATGGCAAGTAATAGGGTCGATTCGCAGAGAAGAAACTAAAATTAACCTAGAAAAGTGCTAAGCTAAGCACAAAAGTTACGTTAACGTATGTAAGAAAAGGAAAAACTGGACACAATAATCCAGTCACTCGAAAACAATCACAAACCAAAAATCAAGTCAAACAAACAAACATATGATACAAGAGCTGAGGCTGAGAGATATGCAAAACGCACAAAAGCTGAAACACATGAAAGTAAGAACATAAACTATGACTAAACATTATAACGAAATATAACTACACCGCACTAAACACATACGGGGGGTTTGGTTTGAACATAAACTAAGAAAAGAAACAAGAATATATAAGAAAAAAATAGCTAAGCTAGACAAAAACACAAAGTAAACACTTGGTGAGCAAGAATTATATAATGAAGATTGTTGGTGTAACTTGCTCAACTCAACCCAAAATTTGACTCTTTTCCATTTCTACTATCTACCCATAATCCATCAACACAATATTAAATCATACAAGTCAATAATGACAAAGACAACTAATCACATGATTAAGTCATGCAAGCTAGCTATAGATGTGAATTATCTAAATCATCAATTCCATCGAATACGAGGATTTGTTATAATAATCGTCGTTCTATCAATAAAAGTAGGGATATGCTAAATCATACCCAACTTTTTACTATTTCATACACGGCTTTCCCAAACTACCCTTCTCATTTACCCAATCAATTCATCCCCACTTTATTTTTTCCCTCTTTCTCTCTTTTCCTCCTATTAGCCAAGAATCAAATCGTTTCATAATTTATCCTCTTCCCATTAATCTTAACCCATATCTTCATCCTCTTCCATACATTGTGCGTATACTAGCCGTTATGTATATTCCCTTCCGTAAATATGTCAATTCCATTTATGTATACATACTAGGAATACCTCTTGTATTAACAGGTTGCAATTCATTAATATAATTATCAATATAATTATTCCCATTATCATCTCATAGTATGGTATCAGTATCAGGCTTTCTTATTCTCTAAATATTTTTTTCCCATCTCTGTTTTCTCTGTTATTCTCTCGACAATAATGACGAATTCCGACGATAAATCGAATGACTCGAAAAACACTCCCTCGTATCATCTTGTTCATGTCGAAAACCCCGGAGACAATATCATGCAAGTTGTCTTTAACGGGACTAATTACGATGAATGGTCTCGATCTTTTACTCTCGCTTTGCTTGCTAAATGCAAACTCGGTTACATAGATGGCACTATGCCAAAACCATCAGCTTTTGCTCCCGATTTCGAAACATGGCGGTCCACCAATGATTTGGTCATCGCTTGGATCTACACCACCATCGAACCCGGCCTTCAAAAATCAATATTGTATCATCCTGAGGCGAAACAACTCTGGGTTGATATCAAGAACCGGTTCTGCCAAGGAAATGATGCACGTGTTTATCGCCTAGAAGCCGAGCTACTTGCTTGTCGGCAGGGATCCGACGAGTCCTTGATGGCATACTACGGTCGGATTACCACTCTTTAAGATGAAGTACAAGAATACGATCCGCTCCCTTCCTGCTCCTGTAAATCATGCCCATGTGATTGGGTTGCTATCATGGATGCTCCGAGAGACAAGACACGGGTTAGGAATTTTTTAAATGGTCTCGATAATTACTATGAAAATGCTCGCTCACAAATTCTTGGTACCACTCCTCTTCCCAATTTAGATCTTATTTATAATCGTTCGTTACAGGAGGAGGGGGTTCGTAATCTGTCTCAAATAAAAAAGAGTTTTTCTATGGGATACCCCTCAACTATTGGCTTTTCCAGGTGGTACCCCCGCCTTTTTAGAATTACAAGGTGTACCCCTAAACTCTACTTATCACTCCATATCATAACCAAACTGATAAATATATTACGATTTTTTTGTAAATGAATAATTAACATATTAATCAATCCAATTTGATGCTTCAAACCACCTCTCTTTCTTTACCATTCACCAAGCCACCAAATGCCCACCACAACACACCTCTATTTTCGGTCGACGTCGACCTCTCCACCTCACTCTTTTAAATCCTTCAACCTCAATTCCTTCATCATCCCTATGTCGTAGTGTGGTGGAATGAAGTTTTTCTAGTAAAGGATACAAATTCAAGAAATATATCATGGTTGATGAAAGTCAATTAGGGAATAATCACTATTTACATCATCAATTGAGAAATTTTCATTGGAAAATTATAAATTCGGTTACAATATAGAGTAATTTACAATGTTTAGGGGTATACCATGTAATTCGAAAAAGGCGGGGGTACCACTTGGAAAAGTCAATAGTTGAGGGGTATCCCATAGAAAAACCCAATAAAAAATGAACCCAAACCCGATGTTATGGCATTCGCGACACGTGCCCATAATAATAATACTCGAACATCATGGGGGGGGCATGACAATAAAACTCGTGGTACATCTACTGAGTCCTCTAATAATACGTCTAAATACTACTGTATTGCATGTCAAAAGTCAGGACACTCACTTAAGTTTTGTTTTCGAGTTACGAAAAATTTTCCCGAATGGTGGGGAGATCGTCCACGTGACCGTATTTTTATCAACTCTAACGATACAAACCTTAGTAATGTTGTGACTGTCCCGGATGTGCGTGGACGAGCCCAATTTGACAAGAACAAACAATCATCTACAATTACTCCACGAGCAAATATGCTCTCTGCACAAGCTCCAGTTAATGCCCAGACTGCTCCGTCCTCATCATCATTGTCTAATTTGGATAATGTCGATCTTAATGCTCTTAACCCATCGGACATTGCTGAGTTAACCAGATTGTGGCAAAATCACAAGGCCGCTTCATCTGATCGTCTTCATGGTAATGTCACTTCTATTCCTTTATCTTCTTGGATTATTGACACGGGAGCTTCCCACCATATGTCAGGTTGTTTATCACAATTTTCCAATATTCATACCATTCCACCGTTGTTTGTTGGTTTACCAAACGATGACATTACTATTGCGACACAATCAGGTGAAATATGTTTGTCACCTCGATTAATTTTCAAAAACAATTTATACGCCGCTAATTTACATTGTCATTTAATATCCGTCTTTAACCTTCTTTTAGATCATACTTCAACTATTCAATTTTCTCAAAAACTTTGCTTAACTCAGGACCGTTCCTTGAAGACAGTGATTGCAGCGGGTGAGCAACATGAGGGGCTATAGTATTTGATGGGGGTTCGAGATGACAAGGTAAGAGCTTGTGCGGTAGGTTTCGTCGATTCCGTCGAATTATGGCATCGAAGGTTGAGATACCCATCCTCAAATATTTCAGTTTATTTACCTTTTATTTCTAAAGACTTGCTTTCTAATTCTCGTTTTCACAGTAAGACTTGTGATATTTGTCTCCGCCCGAAGCAAACGCGTGAACAATTCTCTTTAAGTTCGTATAAAGCCGACACTATTTTTGATTTAATACATTGTGACTTATGGGGGCCATACTCTGAAAATCACTACAAGGAAGACGACATTTAGCAACCGAGTAAATCGGTCAGGAAGATTAGAATTCGGTCGGTAAATAGAATTACCGACCGAATTTGAAATAATTCTGACCGAAATAATCTAGTCGAAAACTATAGTCGGAAACGCAACTCACCGACCGAAAATCCCGGTCGGTAAACCACCGACCGAAGTGCGGTCGGGAAAAAGCGGATTCGGTCGGTAAAAATAATTACCGATTGACGATGGCGGTCTGCAAAACCAGGAGTACCGACCGAATAGGCGGTCGGATAAACTAAAATGCGATCGGTGAATGTACTTATCGACTGTTATTTGCGGTCGGTAAGCGCTACCGACCAAACCTAAACCAGGAGCTCTTGGAAGATGTTTGGTCGGGAAAAAGTTATGGCGATCGGTAATGCGGTCGGTATATGTGCTTCTTACCGACCGCTACCATCGGTCGGTAATCCTTAACGACCGACGTTTGACAGTATCGTGGTCAGTTAGGGCAGTCGGTAACGAGGTGGGGCGGTCGGTAAGAACGTGTGTGCGGTCGGTAACGGTCGTGTTCGGTCGGTAAATTGAAAAAGGTCGGGGGGTCTAGTGGTTTTGTTGTCCTCCAATTTGCAACATACAAATCTGCATTATAACCATCATACCATTCAATTCTTCCAACTCATTCAAACTACAACATCATTCACTCCAACCTTCATTCATTAACTTCATCCAATTCATTCAGAATCCAACATCCCCACAATCCATTCACATAAAACCATTCGATATCATGGACATAACTTTCTAAAATGTTTAAACTACTTAAGAGAGTACTAATTAAAGTCTAAAGAGTCTATACAACTTGAAAGAGTAATCAAAGTTTACACAACTTAAAAGAGTAATCAATTAGAGATTCAAGCTACACCCGAAAACCGACCCCGGCTCCCCCAACTCCACCACCTCCCGAATTATCATCATTCGGATTACGAAAGTTAGTGAAGTTAAACGGATTACAATTATGAGTTTTCATTACCGTGGAAAGCGTTGACATGAGCTCCTGTTGTTGTTTCATGAGCTCCCGGGTCTCTTCTCTAAATCGCCTATTCTCTTCTTTCTCCTTCTCTAAGGCTTCCAAAATTTTGTTTTGAAATTCTTCTGCCCGTTTTTATTGTTGAACAAGAATACCGGGGTGATAAGAGCATGAATTGAAGCCTTCCCCTTATTCTGTGGAGGGGGGGGGGGGAAGTACAATGGGTCGCGGTTCCCACTCCGAATACGTGGCCCTTCTTGAAACCCTCAGCCGCTTCAAACCAAACTTCGTCGTCCGGTTTTTCTTTCCCCTCCTCCTCATTCTTCTTCTTCAGCTCTTTGAATCGGTCCTATTAGCAAACAGGGACAGGTAATGTTTAGGAACAAATTATAACTAATTCAATAAGGAATTTTAAGATAATCTCTATAATTAACTAAATTAATACTTACAAAGGTTGCCTTCGCCTTCTGACTAGTAAAAACCCTTTTACCGTCTACTTCCTTGCTATGTATGGCTTGTGCAAGCTCGGGCGCACTGGGCCTCCTACCACCCAGTTGCTCCATCTAAAAAGACAAATTAGAACTTACTATGCCTAAACTTGGATAAATTATTACTATCATCTTAAAAAAATATTAATAAAAATATTATGCAACATTTTAATATATTTGGTCATAACCAGCCTGGAAGCATGTTTAGTTGCCTTGATCGACCCCCCATGGTGTGTAGGGCCAGGCTGAGCACAAGCTTTATTGGCCGCCGCTGTCTTAGATTTCTTTAGAAATGCCTTTGTCTTCCGTCTCTCTAGTAAGTCCTTGTACACTTGCGGCACCATCCACCCTAGGCAAGCCTTGTTCTTGCCATTCTGTTGTTCGCAGATGTCGTTGATGGTATCCTTTAGCCGTTTTCGTGCTTCAACGTCGTAGTTGGTTCTAACTTGCTGTTCGTCCTCGGGCTTCCATGAGCAGTAGCCCTGACATTGTGACAGATCATAATTTAATAATTACATATTAAGAAAAAATTCAAATAACAATTATAAGTGCATATATATATATATATATATATATATATATATATATATATATATATATATATATATATATAGTTAGCAATATACTCATATAAAATAAAGTGAATGTATACCCTAAAATTGTTGAACCATTTATCTTTGATCGTCTTCGGGTTCTCCCGGTAGTTCATATGAGGTTCATGGTAGAAACCCTTGAATGACTTTGTTACTCTTCTTACCACAGCGGAGTCATCAAACCTTAATCAACACATATGCAAGAAATTATATTTTTGTATAAAAATATATTATATACTACATCAACTTCGATAAGGATAGAATAAGCAATACCATCTCCCTTTGGGTTCTATCGCAATTATGGGCAGATTATCGTGTTGTTGTTGTTGTTGTTGCTGCTGTTGTTGTTGGTCCTCCTGCTCGTGCTCGTCGACCTCCAACAGTTCTCCACGTCCGCGTCCACGTCCGCGTCCACGTCGACGTCCAACCATCTTTCAGATATGATCTGTTGAATGACAAAACAAACAAACATATGCAAATAACACTTACCAAACGCAATCCAAGAAAACATTTAACAAATAATATCACCTTGCCTAAAACCAAACAAACATATACAAATAACTAGAGTTATCCATGAGTGTTGATCGACAACTATTTCATTAACTAAACAAATACAAGTTAGCAATCATCGTCATCATCATCATCATCATCATCATCGTCATCTTCTTCTTCTTCTT
The DNA here is from genome assembly GCA_958450325.1 of Agrostemma githago. Lineage (NCBI taxonomy): Eukaryota > Viridiplantae > Streptophyta > Magnoliopsida > Caryophyllales > Caryophyllaceae > Agrostemma > Agrostemma githago. The sequence goes on along the minus strand of OY288258.1, from coordinate 53,532,142 downwards.
CTTCTTCTTCTTCTTCTTCTTCTTCTTCTTCCTCCTCCTCCTCCTCCTCCTCCTCAAATTCATCTTCAAATTCCTCCTCCTCATCAATGTTATCATCTTCGAAAACCACGTCATCACCCATCTCATTCATCTCTTCCATGTCCTCCCCTTCACTAAAACTTTCTAAGACGTCATCGTCGACAATACTAGATAATAATGAAGTACATGTCACATCTTCTTGAAATACCGTGACATCCACTGGTGCATTAAATTGTGACTTTGCCCGATCCTTAAAAACAGCCCACCAATGATCTCTATCCTTCTTTAGGTTTGGGTATGGAGCATAATAAACTTGACTAGCTTGATGGGCAAGTACAAAAGGATCATATTTACCATATTTCTTCCTACTATTAACTTCTACTAGTTTATAAAGGCCATGAACACTTTGAAAGGTATGTCTGCCCCACTAAAAGTTTTCTTCTTGTATCTATCTTTTCCACACTTTTTACATTTATCAAGCATGGAGTCTTCTTTCCAAAATAGCATGCATCCGTTCTGACATGAATGGATCCTATGATGGGGCATTTGAAGGCCTCTAAGCAACTTTTTAGTGTCATAAAATGTGCGAGTCATCAGATTATCTCGTGGAATGATATCCTCAATCAAAGCAGCAATCTTGTCTAAACTTCTTTCCGGTAAGTTGTCCTCACATTTAATGTTAATCATCCTAGAAGCTACTTCTAGCAATGACGACTCACATCCATGATACAAAGGTTTCTCGTCGGCCTCTAACATTTCAAAAAATTCTTTCAGATCAGGGTGGGGGCTTTCTTCTTCATCCAAAGGAGAATCCTCAACACGGCCGAACATTATGTCTCCAAATGCATCTACTACCATCTCCCGATAAGGTTGGTCGATGAAAGCATTAGTGTTTGTTGAAGTAGTAGGATTACTAATAAAAAAAAAGGGTTCTCCGTGGTACACCCAATTAGTGTAACCAGGCTTAAACCCTTTGCTAATGAGATGGGCCTTCACCGTAAACTCATTCAAGTACTTCAAATTTTGGCACTTCACACATGGACATCTAAGAATCTGATGTGTCTTGTATTCTTCTTGTTCCTTAGCATATAGAATAAAATCATCCACCCCAAGTATAAACTCATACTTAACTTTGTTTCTATCGTCTACCCTTTCGTACATCCATTTTCTTTCAATATTCGTCATTATTAGATTTTCTATAAAAGGAACAAAAACTTATTTAAATAACATATAAAAATGGAGTAAGGGGTAGACATAAATAGCCATGAGTTTACTCTAGTTAGTTCAGAAACAATAATCGAATGTAATTAGTGTAGGGGTTGATACGTTTACTCTAATTACACAAATTTAACTCCCATGATCCCATCTCATTCTTACCCCCTTCATTATTTAATTAAGTTTTCACATCTACCCTTAGTTTAATATATAAACTAAAATTCTTAGTATTATTTATTGAATTTGTTTGAGTCATATAACATCATATTGTATCTAGTTGGCCTAAAAACATTTGACAAATAAGAGGTTCATGTCTAAAAACTTTGAATTCGGCGGTCCAAGTAGAACTAAACTTAGAATATTTCACTATTATTCTAGAACACTAAACCATACTAAGCTAGAACTATTAGGCTAAAGAGAAAAAAAAAACTCATTCATCCCGACCAAGCTACAACTATTGTAGTAGTTTATTAATTAACTTAATTGATGCATTAAACTTGATGATTGATGAAGTAATAAGCTTGCAATGCTTATTACTAGTATTATAAAAATAATAATAATTGCAATGTTCCTCCTCCTCCCATTCAACAAAATAATAGGAATATTAGTACTAGTATTATTCCTCCACCTTCTTCTTCTTACACCCAAATTGCTCTTAATTCCCAACAAACTCCCTCGCTTACTAAGCACCCAACTGTCATGGGTGCAACTCTATTCAACTCCGACACACAAACACAATCTCCAAATCACCTCTTTCTTCCATATTCAGATTATTTTATAATCACCTTTTTTAACCTTAAATAACAACTGCGGAGTTATAAACCGTTACTCTCCCTTATGACGGAATTACCTATCGTATTTTTGTAACGGGTTACTCTCCCTTACAAAAAAAGTCACTCCTTCCTACCACCCCCACCCCACTTAACTTCGACCTTAACTTTGATAACCTAAACCAAACTAGACAGAACTAAATAATGAATGGAGTTGATGATTTGGAATCAAAAGAAAAACACCAAAGAAACTGATGATAGAGCATTGACTATACATCTATAAGAGTCTTCTTAATTATTACTTAAATTCAAACCCCCCAACTAAATAGTAAGTATTATTTGTTGATTTTTCAACATCCCAAAAAAATATAAATCATTTCGATTAATTTCACTCTTCTCATACTTAATCCCTCAAAAATAATTAACAATAATAACACCCAATATTTAATTTCAACACCCCAAAAAAATATTCAAACCTCGACTAAATATTATTTGTTGAATCTTCAACACCCTAAATAAACATCATTTCACTGATTCACTCTTCTCATACTCTATACCTCCAAGGCTCAAATCAACCAGCAAAATTCAAAAATTACTATAGGGAGAGCTATACTAATCTTACTAAACTATACTACACAATTTTTCATCTAATTTAACCCTAAATTAAACTAAAATTCAATTTCACCCTAAATCTAATTTAACCCTAATCTGGTTGTAACTTTAACCACCATTTCCCTCACCTTAACTCCAACCAGCACCCCTAATTAGGGTTTAAGTAGAGAAAAAAAATCAATAGTATAACATCTAATTCAATGACTATATTAAAAAGAAAATTATTAATAAAAACAATAGACTTAATTGTCTCAAATATAAATTATGATTTGTTAGGTCTTAATCTAATTTGGACTTAATTAGAAATTAAATAAAAACTATGGTTTTCTAAAGAAATTGAATACAAAGTTAATCAATAAAAACAAAGTTTATTAATAATAACAAAATTAGGCTTAATCGAATACAAAAGTGAAATTATTATTAAAAACAACAAAATTATTACTTGTCTTACGTGTGTAAATTATGATCCAGAATCATAAAGTTACTGAAGAATTTAGTTAGTTTTCGAGAGGTTGAGAAAAGAAGCAAAGTGTTAGGTTTTGAGAGACGAGAAAAGGGTAGTGAAGAGAAAATTAATGAAAAATTGGGTATGAATAGTAAAACCTGGGTATAATTTAGCAACTACGTAAAACGATTGAGGATAAAGATACTGACTAACTCCATTCCTATTTTCATGTTATCTTTACCTTACTTGTAGATATTATTTACTGATATTTAGGTAAAAATATACATTGTAATCTTTGAATTGTTAGGATGTTGATATCTCGTAGATACTAGGTTATAGCTTGTGACGGTTTAGCCTCTTGTGTTTAGCTTGTATTAAATACCCCTTTCACCTGTTAATAGAATTATCTTTCCAATCATACATACTCTATATGGTATCAGAGCTATATATCGCTCCAACCCCAAACTCTAAAATCTCTTTCCTGCAAACACCACCAAAATCGCCACCATGCTTGGTTCGGCCACCAATTTTTGCAACCCTCATGACGAGTCAACACCTTTCATTGATGTTAAACTTGCTACTCTCACAAAACTTACGCCCCTGACCTATTGTGGATGGTCTCGAAAAATATCGGATCTTCTTTTTAGGTTTGATCTCATCAAATATCTGGATGGGACATCCCTGTGCCCTTCTATAACTGTCACCTCCATAGGCGCTGATGAGAAACCTGTCACTACCACTAATCCGCCGTACAGCACCTAGCTGCGTCAGGCTTCGCTTCTCAAAGCCGCCCTCCGTGCCACTGTCTGTGAGACCATAGCCCCGTTTCTCACTTCATGTGCTAACTCTGATGAAATTTGGACTACTCTCAGCACCACCTATGTCAATCCGTCTCACGGACAAATTATGAAAATTAAGGGTCGTCTTAATTCCACTGCCAAAGACGATATTTCCACTACTGAATATATGCAGACCATTCGTACTAGCGTGGATGAATTAGCCAATTTGGGAAAGGCCATGGATAACAAAGTTGTCATTACTAAGGTCCTCCACCGGCTCGATTATGCTAAATATCGCCCGCTTATTGAAGTTGTGAAGGATGGGGACACTCCTATGTCTTTCGATGCTCTTCATGAGCGTCTTATCCAATTAGATTTATCCTTAAAACATAATACCCAAGCCTTGTCAACCCACCGACCAACCTCTGCTCATGTTATCTATCACAATAAACAGCAACAACAGCCTCCCCGCAACAACCTTGCCACTGCTTTACTTCCCCTTCCAACTGATGCCTCCCTATCTCCCTTCAAAGGCAAGTGCCAGTGGTGTACACCACTGGTCACTTCTTTCGTAACTGCCCAAATTTTAAGAACCTTCACCCACATATTGTTGTCCCACTCCGCACAACCAGTCACCCTCCCAGTGCTAATTTAGTCGCTGCTGACCCTGCTCTGTCCTCCTCACTGTGGATTATTGATAGTGGCGCCTTCCACCATATTACTAGTGATCTCCATAACCTTGCTCTTCATGCCCCATATGATGGGATAGATGATAACTTCATTATTGACCACTTCTTATATATACCTACTAGACGTCTATTTAGCCTCTATTTATTGCATATTTCACTATATTTAGCTCCATTTTAGCTTGTCTCGTAAATAAATCGTGTTATGCGAGTCTTGGTTGTTTTCTCATATTTCCAGGCATTACCGATCGAAAGGGTCGATATTCGAGCAAGCACAAGTAGAGAGGAAACCCATGGACCAAGCATTACAAGCCCAAACAAACACGTAAAAGGTCAGAAAACAAGGAAAAAAAGGGAAAAGTGTTATAGAATAATATGTGGATGTCCATCGGGCTTATAGCCCATTATGATGTAACCCTAGGATGTAGCATGTACTATATATATACCCCTTGATGGGAGGAATAAACTAGCTCTCTGATTTCTCTCATTCTCTTATCTTTCTAATTTCTCTCCTCTTTTCCTTTCACAATACGTTATCAGCACGAGTCTCTAACTCTAAATTTTTTTTATTATTTCTTTTTTATTTTTACAAGTAAGGTATCATAATTTCATATGATAACCGATTAGTTTCTGTTCGTCAATTATATGATAACCGACTTCTTTTAGTGCGGTGATTCATTAACAATACGTACAAGTCTTTACCCAATTTTTTTATTAGGTATTCACGTGAGGTGCATATTCACGTCTAAATTTGTTTTGATCTTAATTCCCCAATTTAAATACTATGTATTTGTCTTAGTGTGTAATGCACTGTTTCCCTATTTTGTACATATATGTGCATCCTTTATCTAATTATTTTATTTCAAGTTTTATGATTATTTGATAGTTTGTGTAAATTATCTTGCGTCAATTTCTTTATCTTTCGTATTATTCAATACCATATACCCTTTATTACTCATAACCGACTTATTGGTACGGTGTTTCATTATATTAGTATATTATGATAACCGACTTATTTGATGCAATGATTCATAACACTCATATATAATTTCTTTGGTTAATGCGATTATTAATGAATGATGATGATAGATCATTCATGCAATTGATGATAGAATATTATTATTATTATTATTATTATTATTATTATTATTATTATTATTATTATTATTATTTATTCGTTATATGTAATATCCGCATTGTTCTAATTATTTTGAATTTTTGTTGGTTTAATTATCTCGAATTTGGAACAACTTGAATTTATTTTCAAGAATATCATGCTATGATTTATTTATATATAATATATTGGTTGAATTATATTTCGATCTTGATTGATTATCAAGAGGAAAAGATATCGCAAAAAGCCAAAGATATGATTCTTCTTCTTTTAATAGAAGATGTTCTATGGATATGTCTTCTAAGATTGTATTATATAAATGTATCTATTTTGGAGACAATAATCCAAAATGCGAGGAATTCATATGAGGATACGACGTTTTTCTATCCTTCATCAACTCTTTGCGGGTTACAGTTGTCCCCGGCAACGGCGCCAAAATTTGATACGTGTCGTTACCGTACTCAAATTAGTGATTTTTATAAACCTATCTTAACCTCAAAAATATAGATAATAGTAAAGGATAAGTAGGGTCGATCCCACAGAGAGATTGGAAAAACTCGTTATCTATTAATATGTATACACTAACTCACGTATTAACTAGTTATTAACATATTTACGGAAGGGGGGTATTTGCGAATTAAACTAAACTAAAATTTTATTCAAACATTACTACTATATAATAGTGAGGCCAAGCGTCCAACTAAGCTCAAAGTAAATATATCCGGCCGATCGACCAACTCAATTCGATTAATTCCTCTTACTCATTCAGCCTGGTTAATGTTAAGAATTTTAATAGTAAAATCTCCTTACTTAGCCTCTTGTAATCTGTTCCGGTCACAGAATCAATTAACCCGACTTCGGATTCGGGTCCTTAGAATGTGATGTTGCTTATGTAACAATCGCTTGATTTCCTTTGATCTCTCCTTCCCCTCACTCCGACGATCGGACTTCCCCGGCGAAGACGGCCTGCTCTCTGCACAGTAAACGCACAGGGCCTCGGAGGTTTCCGAGGGAACCCTCTCCGATGCCTAAGTCAGTCCGTGAAATGCCTTAATGAAACTAGTTCGTGAGGAGCTAGGTGGCGGTTTAGAGTGAGAGTCTAGAGAGAGAAAATCCAACCTTTTGTATGTGGGAGGAGGGGAAGTATTTATACCTTCCCCCAAGAGAGAGAAAAGAGAAGGAGAGAGAGGGAGAATGAGTGGATGACGAAGTTACACGTGGATCCGTCTTGTCCACTCATTCTCCTTTACCTTAGGCGAAATGATGGAGGGGTCCCTGGTTTCCCCTGGCCCTGCCTGGGGGAGAGTGCCCCGGAGACAGGTAGGCAGGGTCTTGGTTGCCCTGCTCGACAGGCGGCATGGCCATACCGGGCAGCCGAGTGACTAAGGTCGCCCACTTGGGGGTTCTTTCAGTGATCTCGCTTGGTGGCCTGCTGAGCAGGCTCTCTTTTATTCTTGGGCTGGGCCGTCCCGGGGCCCAATAGACGGGCGACCCGTGGCAGGCTACCGACCTCCATCAATTGGCCCTCGCCGGCTGGGGGGAAGCAGGCCTTCCCCTCGGCAGGCGACTTCTTGATTTGGATGGCGGAGGTTAACCTTTTGAGCTCCATCTTTTGCATTTAATGCATCGCATGTTCCCAAGGGGAAGAACTCAACCGTACTGGGCATGCAAAGAGTTGGAATGTCTATCCTCATGATTACTTTTCTCGTAAAGCGATCTCTTTGAGTAGTACAGTGTGCCAGATTGATGATTGGCTTTCCTTCTTGCAGAGATGGTTGGGACGTCATTAATGCTCTGTGTTTGCTTTTGTATAAATTTCGACTTCCTTCACCATTTTCACAACCCATCTTCACTTTTCTTCTACACTTCTCTTTAAAGAAAAATGTCTTGGATCAAGAAAACGGTTTTTCGTTGTGGAGTCTACGTGGACGTTCTTTGTTTCAGGGGGCGTCGGAGACTGAAGTACTCCAGGGCGGCTTTTCTGGCCCTGCGTCGCAGTAGGCGGTCTCACTCTCGCTCTTCATGGAATGCCAGGAGAGCTTCCGTCAGGGCGGGCAATCGCCCTGAAAAGTCCTCATCTCCAAGTGGGCCCACGCCCAGGCGTTGCTCCTAGGTGGGAGGCTGTTTTTACAGGGGATGCCACAAGTGCTTTCCTTGGTTGCATCCAGAGCAATTTGACCCCAATTGCCCTGAACTGAAATCTTCCCTTGAGTCGGGCCCTTTCTCTCCTCTGATGAGGAAGGTGGGATGTGGCTCTTCAGATGGCGTCAGGGCAGTCCCTTATGGCAGGGACTGGGACGTAAGCAGCCACGACTCCGAAGACAATGAAGGCCAGGGCTACTCCTCTGGTAGGAATGAAGAAGAAGACCCTGATGATCCATTCAAGGATTCTGATGACTGGGACTGGGGGTCCGATGTCGGCGGCTATGATAGCCCTGGGGACTATTCTCCAGGTTTTGACGATGATTAGGTTTACCCTGCGTATGCAGGCTGGTTGAGCCAAACTGTCAGGCTCTTTTTGTAATCTATTTTTCTTTCCTGCCCAGTTTGTAACTTTTGGCCATTTTCGGGCCTTTTCTATTAACGGAAAATCAGGCAAGCTTTTTCATTTGTGTTTTTTTCTTGAATGAATGAACGAATGAATGACGTCATGCAATGATTATCCTCTGACCTCTGTTGCCTTTTCGAGGTTTCTTGGGAAGTAATGGGTAGTTGGGTTTTTTTTGAAAGTGTGACACGTGGAGGCTTTTTTCGGGGAAGTCCTCAGGATGGGCGACCCTTCGTTTGTTCTTGCCTATAAAAGCACTCCTACTCCTCCCATTTCCCCCTTTTACACTTTTGAAAACCCAGAAAACCCTTTCTCACAATCTTTCTTCGCTAAAACGCTTTAGACTGAAGAACTCTTTTCTTGCACCTTCATCCGGTCGGCCATCAATTTAGGTCAGAATCCTTTCCTTAGTTTTCATCTTTTCATTTCTTCGCTTTTTCTTCTCCTTATTCATCATGGGCGGCCGCCGTGCTCGCATTCTTACTTTCACTGACCCTTCGGCTGAAGAGCCGGGGGTAGGGATAGGATTAGAACTGACCTTGCCTCCTCCTCTAGGGGGCCTAGCGTTAGAACAGCCGAGGAGGACCGCTCGGAGGGGAGTGGAGGCGCCAATTCTCCTGACCCTGCCCCCTTTGACGTCATTGATTCTGATGACGAGGCGATGGAGATTGATCCTTCCACAATCGCCGATCCACTCATCCCCAGGGAGTCGGGGAGGACCTATTATTTAGACAAGACTAAGTACAAAGTTCCCCTGAAAACCTACCCGGAGCCCAAGAACCGGGACTTGATTTTAGAGACCAACGCTGCCGGGGCCATCGAACGATTTTATAATTTCGGGGAAGGGTACACAGTCATTGTCCCTGGAGAGAAGGACACTGTGTGCTGCCCTCCTGACGGCTGCATTGCCGTCTATCATAAGTGTTTGGAGTTTGGTCTGCGCTTTCCTCTGCACCCTTTCTTGGAGGAGACTTTCAGGCGAATGAATGTGGCCATTGCTCAGTTGACCACCGTGGCGGTCAGGTCGTTGATAGCTTATACATGGACCTGCTTATTCCATGGTGAGGGACCCTCAATCGATGCTTTGAGATTCATGGCCGGCCTGCAGATGGTGTCCTCTTCTGGGGGTGAGGGTTCCCCTGGATATTTTTCTATCCTCAGGCAGAAGGGATACTCTTTGGTCTGGCCAGTTTTAAATAGTCTGAAGGACTGGAAAACCAATTTCTTGTATGTGCACAGCGCCACAAGGTGGAGGATTCCTCGTCACTTCAGGAATCATGTTCATACTCGATTGGAAACCCGCCAGGAGTATCACCCTGGCGTTGGGGGGAAGGCCCTCGAGGTGAAATTGACTGACAAGGACCTGGACCTGGTTAAGAAGTTCGCCGCTTCTATAGACAAATCAGGCGTATTTGGCCCTGACTTCTGGCTCCCTCATGTGGAGCTCATAGCCACTAATGAATATTTGACCAGAGTGGGTCTAACTCCCGGCCTCGGAGGAGGTAGCTCAGGGACATTATTGACATTTTGTCTTCTTTCAGCCTTATCTTTCTATATTTTCCTGACTGACTTTCCTTTGCCCTGCAGAACTCGCCACCTGTCTCTGGTTGAAGAACGAGGTGAGGGACCTCGGACTAGACAGTGACTTCACCATCGTCGTAAAACGTCCCTCCCTTCCTTCCGGCTATAAGAAAAGTGGGGAAAATCTGATGAAGTACGTGAAGAGTATTTCTGCCAACTGAGCGAGACTTCCTCTTCCTCCCAGGTTAACGCCTGCAAGGCTGGCGGCCCCTCCTTCTTCCGCCCATGGCGCGGATTGGGAGGTTGCCTCAGAGGCCACTCCCTCCCCTGCCAGCAAACAAGGAGGCTCTCCTGTAGGGACTCACCCTCCCTTAGGATCAAAGACTGCCTGCTCTGAGGAAACTGGGGAGAGCACTCCCCTGGCGAGTAGGAAGAGGAGAAACAGGGAACCCACAGATACTACACAAGTGGTAGACCTAGAGGCTGACGCCAATACGCCTGACCCCAAGCGCCCTGCTCACGACGTTCCATGCACTCTCTTCTCAGAGGAGAATACCGAGTTCCATTATTCTGCCGGCGACAGTCTTGATGTCTCTGCCCTGCTTTCTGACTCTAGCGCTGTATTGGCGGATCACCTTACTAAGTCCATGACTTCCACTACTAATCAGGTGATTCAGTATATTTAGCGCACTTCCAGGGTGTTCCAGGCTTCTGCAGAGTTGGCAGCCCTCAGCCGTTTGAGCGATGAGGAGTTAGTCGCTACTCCTGGGCTCCCTCTCTCTGATCGTCTGGCAATGGTTGAGAGGGATATTACCCTTATCACCAGCTTAAAGGACCAGCTGGCAAAATGCGAGGGCGACCTGGGGGAGGTCCAGGACCAGGCAGCGCATTGGAAGGCTCAGAGCGAACGGACTGTGAGGGAGGTGGCTGGCCTGGAGGCAGAGCTGGAAAAGGCAAAGAAAGCGGTCGCCGAGCTGGAGGAGGCTAAGAAGGCGGTTGCTGAGTTAGAGCAATTTAAGAAGAAAACTGCTGAGCCAGAAGATCGCCATACTAAGGCTAACTCGGACCTCCAGAAGGCGCAGGACGATCTGAAGGCGCAGGGCGAGAAGTGGCAGGAAGAGAAGGATGCCATCATTCAGGAGGCCAACGCTTCAGTGGATACGAACTTTGCTGCTGGAGCCTCTTCCTCTTTAAAGTTTGTTATGGAGGTTATTAGGGAGATGCTTCCGAACTTTGATGAGGACGCTTTTCGGGACCTTTATGCAGCCAAGAATGAGGCCCGGGCCAACAGATCGCCTTAGGAGGCTAATGATCCTGATCAAGATGCCCCCAATGCTTAACATGCGGGGTAGTCGTCCTCTGAGGGCTCTTGCCCGTATCCTGCTGCGCCTTTGTTTCCTTGCTAGTATTTTAATCTTTTTGTGCGCAGGGCCCTGATGTGACCGGCTGCCGGTTTGATGTAATATTCTAATTTTCTCGTGCCTGGATTTTTGTTCATCCTCGTTAAACTCTGCTGGATTCGTTATGAATGTACCTTTTTTCTCTTTGTTTTACTTGCTTGTTTTTCTTTCGAGGTTAGGCCTGGCCCTGGCTCGTCTGTTGGAGTCCAGGGACCTGCCCCCTGCCTGCCCAGGGGTAGGTAAGGGGACTTAGCGTTTTTTATACAAGGTTGGGGGATGTCCCTCAGTCCTTGTTTGTTCGGAGCGTGTGGCCTAGCCTGACCCCGGCTTCTGGTCGAAGTCCAGGGGGCCTGCCCCCGACTGCCCAGGGGTAGGCAGGGGGACCTAGCATTTTTTATACAAGGTTTGGGAATGCCCCCAGTCCTTGTTCATTCGGCACGTGGGGCCCGGCCTGACCCTGGCTTCTGGTCGAAGTCCAGGGGGCCTGCCCCCTGCCTGCCCAGAGGTAGGCAGAGGGACTTATGTTTTTTATACAAGGTTGGGGGATGCCCCCAGTCCTTGTTCATTCGACACGTGGGGCCCGGCCTGACCCCGGCTTCTGGTCGAAGTCCAGAGGGCCTGCCCCCTGCCTGCCCAGAGGTAGGCAGAGGGACTTAAAATTTTGTTGGGGGGTCCATTTTCCTTGGTTCTGGCAACAGGGGGGCCTCCCCCTATTATTGCCCCCTGCTCGTCTGTGTGTGAAAATGCAAGTTTGAACAGACAACGAGTATAAACTTCAGATTTTTCATTTCTTGTAAAAATAACTCGTTAAAATAATTGTGGTCGGAGCCGTCGACATTTCGTGTTGATCGTCCTCCGCCAATTTTTCTGAAATAAAAAATTCCTTTGTTTCTTAGTGCTAGAAATAGTATTTCTTTAGAGTGTCCGCGTTCCAGTGGGCAGCCAACTCCTGGCCTTCAAGATTAGCAATTCTGTAGGTACCTGGCCCCATGATCCGGGTTACCTGATACGGGCCTTCCCAATTGGCACTCAGTTTTCCATGCTCTTTTGACCTTCCCACCGCCTGCGTTTTCCTCAAAACCAGGTCCCCTACTTGGAAACTTTTTCGTTCACCTTTTTGTTTTACGCTTTCCTCATCCGCTGATGGTAGGCGGCGATATTAATGTCGGCCTCTTGCCTTACCTCACTGACTAGGTCCAGGGCCTCGGTCATTGCTGCTTCATTATCTGCCTTGTCATACTGTTGGGATCGAAGGGTGGGAATTCGCACCTCAATTGGCAGCAGGGCCTCCGCTCCGTAGACCAGGCCGAAGGGGGTCTGACCCGTGGATTCTTTCCGGGTGGTCCTGATTGACCAAAGCATGCCTGGCAATTCATTTGCCCACCTGCCTTTAAGCTCATCCACCATCTTCTTAAGCCCATTCAGAATTTGTTTGTTGGCAGCCTCAGCCTGCCCGTTAGTTTGTGGATGGCAAACAGCAGAGTAGGCGACTGCTATGCCATGACCCTCCAACCAGGCCCTTAAAGGGTCGTTATCAAATTGTCTTCCGTGGTCGAACACCAGCATCTTCGGCAGGCCGAACCTAGTTATGATATTTCTCCAAATCACCTTCCTGACTGCAGGCTCGGTGATGTTTGGGACTGCTTCGGCTTCGATCCACTTGGTAAAATAATCGATCCCTACTACCAAAAACTTCCGCCCTCCCGTTGCCACAGTGAAGGGTCCCAATATGTCCATCCCCCACTGTGCGAAGGGGGTGGGAGACAAAATTGGTTTGAGTTCCTGGGCTGGGGCGTGAATTGATGGGGCGAACAGCTGGCATTTTCTGCACCTTCGAGTTAGATCTCTTGCATCAGCTAGCAGGGTTGGCCAATAGTAGCCTACTCTCAGGGCTTTGTGGGCTAGTGACCTCCCTCCTATGTGGTGGCCGCATATCCCTGAGTGGATATCATCTAGGACTTCAGCGGCCTGCCCTGCCCCCAGGCATCTGAGCAGGGGTGAGGAGAATGACTTTTTGTACAGCTCTTCTACGATTAGTATGAACCATGTTGCCTTCGCTGGCATTTTTCTTTTTTGCACAGGGTCAGATGGAAGGATTTCGTACTTCTTGAACAGAATGATTGGGGTCATCCAATCTCTAGGCCCTGCCTCTTCAATGACACTGACTGGCTGGCAGGGGGTGGTGGATTTTTCTTGGACTACGTCCACCCAGACTGACCTTCTTATGTCTTGCAGGCTAGAGCTGGCCAGCTTTGACAGGTCATCTGCTCGGTTATTCTGGGATCGGGGAATTTGTCTGACCTCATAATATTTCAATCCTGATAACTCTTGTTTCACCCTTTCAAGGTAGGCGGCCATAGTCTAGTCTCTGGCTTCGTACTCTCCATTAACCTGATTGGCGATGAGCTGGGAGTCTGTCGCCAAGATGAGTCTCTCGGCCCCTGCCGTTTTGGCTAGATTGATGCCTGCTAGTACGGCCTCGTACTCGGCCTCGTTGTTCGATGCAGGGAAGGTGAACCTGAGCGCATGCTCGAAGTCTATTCCTTCAGGGCTGGTCAGCACAATCCCTGCCCCCGCACCGTTTGCTTTCGAGGACCCGTCAGTGTATACCACCCATTCTCCAGCGGGTGGATCATCCTCCTCTGAATGAGAACACTCGGCCAGAAAATCCGCCAACGCTTGCGCCTTGATGGCTGTCCTGGACTGGTATGATATTCCCAATCCGCTCAGTTCTATGGCCCATTTTAACAATCTTCCCGACTTTTCAAATTTTTCCAGCACCTTCTCCAGGGGTTGGTCAGTTAGTACTACAACAGGGTGGGCGTCAAAGTATGGCCTGAGCTTTCTGGCTGCGATGACGACTGCGTAGGCTGCCTTTTCCACCACTAAGTAGTTCTTCTCTGCTGCCCCCAGGGCATGACTCACGAAATATATGGGCTGCTGGGATCCTGCTTCCTCCCTTAGAATTACCGCGCTAACTGTTGTGTTTGTCACAACGATATAAAGGAAAAGCGTCTCCTCTGCCACTAGTCTTGCCAGGGTGGGCAGCTTCTTCAAATGCTCCTTCAGCTGTTCGAAGGCTTCTTTTTGCTCGTTTTCCCATTTAAACTGCTTGTTGCCTTTCAAGATCTTGAAGAAAGGTGTTGATTTATCGGCTGACCTGGCGATGAACCGCGCTAGGGCAGCCATCCTGCCTGTCAGGCACTGGATGTCTCTTATGGTCCTTGGCTCAGGGAGATCTAAGGCGGCCTGGATTTTTTCAGGGTTTGCGTCTATTCCTCTGGCGCTGACCAAGAAACCTAGGAATTTTCCGGATCGAACTCCAAATGTGCATTTCTTGGGGTTAAGCTTCATCTTGTAAGTGAGCGGGGAGGAGAAAGTCTCCTGCAAGTCCTTTAAGTGCTCAGCATCCCCTTTACTTTTTACAATCGCGTCATCTACGTAGGCCTCTAGATTTCTGCCTTTCTTTTTTTCGAAGACTTTGTCCACCAACCGCTGGTAGGTGGCGCCTGCGTTTTTTAGCCCAAATGACATCATTTTATACATATAAGTTCCGGCGCTAGTGATGAATGCGCATTTTACCTTGTCCGGCTGCCAGAGGTAAACTTGATGGTACCCTGAAAAAGCGTCCAAAAAGCTGAGCGTGGTATACCCGCTGGTGGTGTCCACCAACTGATCAATCCTCGGGAGGGGATAACAGTCTTTTGGTTAGGCTTTGTTAAGGTTCGTAAAGTCCACGCACATTTGCCATGCTCCTGAAGACTTTTTTACCATCACCACGTTGGCTAACCACTCAGGGTAGTCGCAAATCTCTATGAAATCGGCCTTCAAAAGTTTTTCGATTTCTTTCTTGATGGCCTGGTCCTTCTCTTCAGACATGTTCCTCTTTTCTACTTCACAGGGCGAGCTTCTGGGTTTACGTTCAGCTTGTGAATGATATATGCTGGATCGACCCCTGGCATCTCTTCTGCCGAGTAGGCGAACACGTCCCTGTTATCCTTCAAGACCTTGATCAGCTCTTCGCGGTAAGGATTTACTAGGTCAGCCCCTATGATGACCTGTCTTCCAGGATCCAGATCCACCAGCATGCTTTCTCCCCCAGGTTCAAGGTGGTCAGCAGTTTGCTGGCCAGCTGGAATCTCTCCTTCCCTGCTAGGGGAGCTGTCAGCCTTTCGCTTTCCTTTCCTCTCGGTCTCGTGGGTCTGTAGGGCTACGAAATAGCATTGTCTGGCAGACTCCTGGTCGCCGTGCACCTTTCCTTTCATGCCGAAGTCTGTGACATACGTAATGGTCAAGGCCCTGATGGATATGGCGGCTTCGATTTCGTCTAAGGTAGCCCTGCCTATCAGGGCATTGTATGTGGATTTCGCATCTACGACGACGAATGACGCCCTGATATTCCTGGCAGAAGCTCCTTCTCCGAAAGTCACAGGTAGATCAATAATCCCCATGGGAACCACACCAGCCCCGCTGAACCCATATAGCGATCCAGGGGCTGGCTTGAGGTGTCTCTTCTCTAAATTCATTTTGCCGGAAGCATTCCTGTACAACAAATTGGTATAGGCTCATGTGTCCACCATGCATCTTCTAACGATATGATTGCTGATAACAAGGGACAACACCATGGGGTCGCTGTGAGGGTATATCACCCGCCTTGCATCTTGGGGGGTGATACTCAGGGTCAGGCCCCTGGGACTCCCTGCTCTCTCAGCGTAGCATATCTGATTCTGTAATTCTCGGATCTGTCTTTTCTGGCCTCTCTTGCTCGTCTGACCTTCTGCATCCCCCGATACTACAGGGATTATTAGCCGATTTTGCGCCGACCCCTCGGGCTTATCCGCCGTTTCCTTCTGGTTTTTGTTTCTGGCAGCATAGTTGCTCAGCCAACCATATCTGATGAGTTTTTCAATCTCGTCTTTTAGGTGGCGGCATTCTTCGGTGGTATGTCCTACACAGTCGTGGAACGTACAAAATTTCTTAGGATCACCCTTTGGGCTGCGCGGCTTGCTCGGGCGATTCCATTTGGCTGTTGAGATTGGGCGATTCCATTTTCTAGCTCGAAGATTTCGGCCCTGGACTTGTTGAGAGCTGTATAGCTATCAAATCTGGGCTGGTAAGCTATGCGCTCTTTTCTGGGGGTGTCTCCCTCCTCAGCTCTCTGCTTCCCTGCTTCGGTTCTGCCGTGCCCACCCGGCGGTCCCCCCTGCGGCATAGCAGGTCCTACGTGGGTATCCGGCAGGCTGTGGAACTTCTCCTGCAGCATGAAACCTTCCGCAATTTTTCGAGCTTTGGCCAGGGTTTCAGGCTGGGCTCTAATCATTTGACTCTTCATTTCTCCAGGGAGCAGGGTGTTGGTCAATGCATATGCCGTTGTCGGGTCATCTATTTCCTTGACCTGCTGGAAGGATAGATCGAACCTTTTTAAATACTCCCTGACAGTTTCGCCCTTCTTCTGTCTGAGGGTCATTAGATCAAAGCGGGTGAGACGGCGTCTTTTGTTCCTAGCGTACTGGTCCAGAAAAGCTTCGGCCAGTTCAATAAAGTAATTGATCGAACCCTGTGGTAGATCCCTGAACCACCCCTGGGCCAGACCCACCAGGGTGGTGGGAAAGATTTTACACCAGAGCGCATCTTCGTCATCGTACATACCCATGTGACTTTCATACGCAGCCAGATGATCCTCCGGGTCGGTGGTTCCGTCGAACTTGACGGATGGCATCTTGATTTTCGGAATGGGATACCCCTGCACTTCCGGGTGAAGCGGGGTTTTGGTAGGTCTGCCTGCCATTCTTGACCTGCTCCCGACGGAGTGGTAACCGTGGTCGTCCCATTTGTCAGGGGTCAGTTTCCTACTGCCGGGGGAGCGGTGCCTGGGCGGCTGCCTACTTACTGCCTCATCATCCCTGGCAGGGGAGCGATATCGCGGGCTTTTTTTTTGAGGAGCAGGCTCAAGTTTATCACCCTGACGGTGTCTTGATCCCAGGGGCTGCCCATGGTTGAGTCTAGATTGTAGGCTTTGAGACAGTCCTGGTGCTGGCTGCGGCTCTGCCGCAGACGTCAACCTGGAGAAGACATCACCTTGCTTTTCCCCCAGACGTTTGGACGCAGGCTCTCTGTGTTTCATTCGATCCTGGAGATCTCGGGACAAACCCCTTTTTTCGAGGGCAGACGTGGACTCAGTGGTGTGTATGGAGAATGCTTGCTGTTGAGCAGGCTGCTCCTGGTTGCCTGCTGTAATGCGCTTCTGCACTTGCGCATACCCTTGTGCCATTTTTCTTGCTTTCCTTTGGATGTTCCTGGCGGCGGTCCGCTTCGTGCCCCCAGCTCCTTCCCCACTTTCAAAGTGAAGTTGCCTGGGGGTCGTCGCAACCCTGCCCACCAGGTCCTCCGGAGTGAACTCTTGGTTGAGCATCGCCGAGAAGAAGGCTGCTGTTTGTGCCATCTGAGCAAGGGTGAGGTTCAAGTTGTGCCTCGGATGTCCCACCTGCCCTGTTGTGACAGCGGTGTCCTTACCGGGTGCTCCCTGAAGACTAGCCCGCCCTACCCCTAGAATTGTGGCAGCGGGCGTTTTCTCCGGCAACGGCATGCCATATAGGGGGGGTCACCGGTGGTACCGTCGGACCCGCCCCAGAACTGGCGTCAGCAATTTCAGGCATTACTGTTTAACTGGTTTATTTTTTGTGGGTTACTCGTGAGCCCAACCGAATCTTCCCCACAGACGGCCCCAAATTGTTCCGGTCACGGAATCAATTAACCTGACTTCGGATTCGGGTCCTTAGAATGTGATGTTGCTTATGTGACAATCGCTTGACTTCCTTTGATCTCTCCTTCCCCTCACTCCGACGATCGGACTTCCCCGGCGAAGACGGCCTGCTCCCTGCATAGGAAACGCACAGGGCCTCGGAGGTTTTCGACGGAACCCTCTCCGATGACTAAGTCAGTCCGTGAAATGCCTTGATGAACCTAGTTCGTGAGGAGCTAGGTGGCGGTTTTAGAGTGAGAGTCTAGAGAGAGAAAATCCAACCTTTTGTATGTGGGAGGAGGGGAAGTATTTATACCTTCCCCCAAGAGAGAGAAAAGAGAAGGAGAGAGAGGGAGAATGAGTGAATGGCGAAGTTACACGTGGATCCGTCTTGTCCACTCATTCTCCTTTACCTTAGGCTAAATGACGGAGGGGTCCCTGGTTTCCCCTGGCCCTGCCTGGGGGAAGAGTGCCCCGGAGACAGGTAGGCAGGGGGCTTGGTTGCCCTGCTCGACAGGCGACATGGCCATACCGGGCAGCCGAGTGACTAAGGTCGCCCACTTGGGGGTTCTTTCAGTGATCTCGCTTGGTGGCCTGCTGGGCAGGCTCTCTTTTGTTCTTGGGTCGGGCCGTCCCGGGGCCCAATGGACGGCGACCCGTGGCAGGCTACCGACCCCCATCATAATCCAATTCCAAAACTCACCTTGACTAGGCCAAGAGTCATTCTAAGACAATTTAATCTAGAAAACTTGACTTCATTATACTAGATAAAAATGGGATTAGGATTAGCTAATTATGTAGTAGCTCGAAATTAGCCCTTACTTATCGATCTCTATGCATACTAGAACACACGAATTACAGATAAGTAGGTATAAGACCGATTAACCAACGTCTATTACGACACATAGATGTCAAAATGAACGAAACCAAGTTATATTCTAATCCAAATTATTACTATATCGCAAGACTTAACTCCGATTAGCTGCTACTTTTTTAGACAATATTTAGTTTAGGCTAAATAAAGCTCTTAGCTATGAACCACACCAAAATTTATCCATGGATAGCAACTGAAAAATATGGAGTGATTAATACTCATCCCAAATATAACTTGATAAACCGAATGAATATGAAATTAAACAAATCTCAATGATAATCAGACAAAATGTTTCCAATCAAGTTCATCATTTAAAGAGACAAAATTACAATTAAAAATAAAGGGAGAAAAGGGAAGAGAAAAACTTATAATATAGCCCTGAAATCACAGCCCCATGTTGGCTTTGATACCTCGATTGTTACCTGATTCCCGTTTTTCTTGTGGTGTAGATAGCTACCCACTCGAACTCGTCTTTCTACAACCCAAAATCCTTCACTTGTACTAGTAATTTCACTCTTGATTCCCTCGTATTTTTCGTGATATTGCTTGCCTTCCTTACTGAGATGACAGTCGGGGTTTAAATAGGGAGAATAGTTGAATGACTGACCCCAAATTACTGCCATGGATTCAATATAATTGCTCCTCTGATCAATTGCATTCATGGTTACATTCAAGAGAAACGGATGTAATTGAATCAATATAATTCTCTTGCCGTTACTTTTTTTTATGAGCTTTGCACCTTCCTGCAATTAATATTGCAATTTTATCCATGGAGAAACGAAAGGTTGTGAGTCAAAATAATTCCCATCTTTTTATTGATTACAAGAGGCGGTTAATGAGGAGTTTCTTCACACTTCGTTTAGCTGCTTGTTGTAGGCCAAGAGGTAGGTGTAACGGACTGATTATGATTAGTCCTGATTATACGTAATAGTTGGCCTATTTTACTTTTATGTCATCCTTAAGTACGAAACTTGTCGGTCTCGATCCCATTTGAGTAAGCTCGTTATATTTTTGACTGAATAAGGTATGACCCAAATATAGAAGTATAACCTGTCAACAAAATAAGACGATAATTAATCTTTTAGGCCCAAAATAATATTCAACTTATAAAAGCTCAAAATGTTGGGATATAGGTACAATAGCTCAAATGGTATGAAAAACGACTCCAAGTGTATAAAAATAACTAATAAATATGTGTATAAATATGCACTTATCATTTAATTATCTCGAATTTGGAAGAACTTGAATTTATTTTCAAGAATATCATGCTATGATTTATTTATATATAATGTATTGGTTGAATTATATTTCGATCTTGATTGATTATCAAGAGGAAAAGATATCGCAAGAAGCCAAAGATATGATTCTTCTTCTTTTAATAGAAGATGTTCTATGGATATGTCTTATAAGATTGTATTATATAAATGTATCTATCTTGGAGACAATAATCCAAAATACGAGGAATTCATATGAGGATATGACGTTTTTCTATACTTCATCAACTCTTTTTTTAAAGGTGTTATTATTTAATTCAGTCAGGTAGACTTCATAAATATCTATGGATCAATTTCAATGTTAAAAATCCATATGATAAAAGCTCATATTATATTCGAACTGAAATTCTAAAACTATTTAAGTTTTAATTATGAGCAGTGAAAATAATATTATCCTGTATGGTGACAAATATTTTTGGAGATAAGTTCCATAAAAGAAATTGTATACACGAAGTATACACGATTATTTTGGGTGATAAATATGCTAATACAGCTATCCCAAAATATACGATATCACGGAAATAAAATAGCCTCAAAGGCATCGTATCGTGAAATATATACTCTGGGTGAGTAGTACATCAAATTGTACCAAGATAAATGCGTACAATCCATGGTTAAAATTGAGCTCATGGTCCACTTAGTGGATGTATAGGTCCACAAATTTCATATCAATTTCAAATTGAAATAAAAATTATGTGGGAGAAAAAGTACAATTGTACTATATTTAATACCACTTATTATTGTCCTGAAGACAAGATATCGTGAAGAGAGGTCGTGAGAAATCCTCTGAATTAATTTAATGTTCATCCGAAGTTGAACAGAATAATATAATATAATTAATATTGAAAGACCACAAATCTCTTTCAATTGGATGAGTCCATTCCCTGAAGTGAATGTGACATTCGATAAAGACTCTATCAGAAGCAGATGTCGAGAACATGGCAGAGAAATAAGCCAAATGTTGTGACCTTAATTGAGCCTAATGATAATGCGGCCTTAATTGAGCCTGATTCGGTTAATTAAAGTACATCGCTCATGAAAAATCATGTGACCCTCATGTACACGAAGTTCGATATGAGAGGAAGAAAAATTATATACGAATTGGAATTTTAACACGTACACTATGACCTGAAATTCATAGTGCTTACATATACTGAACCTATGACGAGAAATCATAGTGTTGAATTGTTGATTTGCGTGTAGCGAATATTATATTAAGTATCAAAATTAAGAATAAACTTGATGTTTATTCACAGATGTTTGCAAAGTATGAGATACTTTTAACAATTGATATTCGTATCAAAATAATATAAACCATTTTCTAAAGCGAATGGCATTATCATATTTTCATGATGTAATACTCGTATATTTTATTTTCATACAAATTATGCAGTCGTAAAGACACATTATTTTGAAAATGGCTTAAAGAAATTATGCGTGATGTCTCGTATCCGCATGTCATGGTTGAGCAAATTAATGGTTGAGAAAATCGTGAGTCTCGTATAGGTGATTAATAGTCATTTTTCCTGGTAATGGATATGACGTGAACAAAATATTCGATTAACGACCATTATTTCGTGAAACGAATATGGCATCGAATAAAATATTGATTAAGTGATGAAAATTATGTCACTGACACTGAATAAGTGAAAGAAGGTGAATATTTTAATTATGTTTTTTATTTAAAAACTCAACTATTTTAATTACCGGAAACAGTATACTCCGTAAAGATCACAATATCTTGCGAAGACAATGTGATAATGCGATCATGTATTTTGTATGGTGAAATAAATGATCAGTTGATTAATGATCAATTTACAGTTATTATCACATGGAATTAAATTACTCTAAGAGTAATATATATAGTCATATTCCGGGAAAGAATATTGACGAATCTTGCCTATTGTATTAGACACCAATTGTGTCATGTCACTACCATTTGCTATGGCCATATGACCAAATAAAATTAGTGTGCACATATGATTGAATGTAGCTAAACAGAAGTTTAGCAGGATGAGAATCGGTTAACAGATACAATTAACACGAAAATATTAAAGATGTGACAAATTGAGGTCATTCGGGTTCTTCTTACACCCGTTTCGATAAACCCGACGTTTATCTTGAAAGAATTTAATGGCGTGCTGATCAAACTCTCTAGTGTACCATTAATTTTATATTTAAGGCAAGATAATACACTGAGATTGAGTATGTGAAATATTGGAGATCTAAATACTACTCGTAGATAGTTGGATAACGGAGATGAACATCCATATCCGATTGACCTTAACTTTAAGATTTTAATTATGTGACTTATAGTCGTCACAAACAATTTTACGAGTAGTTCATGTAATCAAAGTTTACAATGTAAATATTATGTGAATATGGTGATCTCCCGAATGAGCAATTTTAATTCAGCACGTGGAAAACCAACTGCGTTAAGTTGACCTCCCAAATATATTATTTTACTGAAGAGAATCAGTTGATAAAGTCCTTGAAATATGAGACGAATTCTAAAGTGGATATTGCCCCTTAAATCTATCAAGTAATGATAATTTTTACCACCTTAGGAGGAGATTGATAAGGACAAGCTGGTAAAAACAAATAAGTAATGTTGATCCCAACTGAACCAGATGTTTAGAGACTTGTTTTGAATATGAAATACATCAATTAGAGGTTCATGAAATATGAATAATGATTCGATCATTGTGTTATGATGATGTATATGATGATATATCAGCTTGATTACTTATCTTATTAAATATGTTATACATTGAAATTTATGATTTGACTATAAACAGATTCACCCTCCTTGTGTTGTAGCGAGTTACAGATCAGTCATGGATAGTAGATGAAATGAACATTTAGATTCTTTCCAAGTTTTCGATAATCACACGTGATATAGTGTGGGGGTCTTATTCGGTTCATTTGTTATAAGAAAATGGCAAGCATGTGCACTTGGCACTCGTAAAGAGTAATCAAATTGAATGTCCCGAAGTGGCAAGAAAATTATTCATGTATGATTTCTCATACGCTCAACTTCGAGTTGAGACAATGAAACTGTGCATTCATACCATATCACATGCATGTTGAATGCTTTCATAAATACACTTACGTAGAGGTTCATATATACTTAATCACGAGTCCTTCAGGAACTCATTCGATCAACCACTGTCATGTGCTGATCATTTATAATATAAGCTCCTTCCCGGAGTACTTATCAATCTACTTTTAAACATATAAAAAATAATAATAACAATAATAATCTCGTGCATGCATGTAATACGAACAATGTCCTATGGTGTATATGTTCTAATACAATGATGTAGTCTTAACTAATATGCAATGATAAAACAACTATATTACATGCACATGAGACTCAAATGCAAACTGTACAATATATA
This sequence comes from Agrostemma githago, assembly GCA_958450325.1. Taxonomy (NCBI): domain Eukaryota; kingdom Viridiplantae; phylum Streptophyta; class Magnoliopsida; order Caryophyllales; family Caryophyllaceae; genus Agrostemma; species Agrostemma githago. The sequence goes on along the minus strand of OY288258.1, from coordinate 53,508,743 downwards.
TCCACAAATATTCATAATTGGATTAACTTTATGTCAATACGTGAACTTTAAGTCCATGAGCTCAATCTTAACCATATATTGTACACATTTCTGGATTGAAATAAAAATTCGAATAATACGCATTTATGTCAATATGTGTACTTTAAGTCCATGAGCTCAATCAAAATTAAGAATAATATTCGAATATTATTTCCCTAACATTTCTGGAAAGGATACAAGGTGATATTTGTGGATATATACATCCACTAAGTGGACCATTTCGTTACTTTATGGTTCTAATTGACGCATCTACTAGATGGTCACATATGTCCTTGTTATCAACCCGCAACCTTGCGTTTGCGCGATTAATGGCTCAATTGATAAGATTAAGAGATCACTTTCCAGATTATCCCATTAAGGCTATTCGTTTTGACAATGCGGGTGAATTCAATTCACAAACTTTTGATGATTATTGTATGTTTATTGGGATAGGTGTTGAACACCCTGTAGCACATGTTCATACTCAAAATGGCCTTGCCGAATCATTAATTAAACGCATTCAGTTGGTTGCGAGACCAATGCTTATGAGATCTAAATTAACTACTACCGCATGGGGACATGCAGTTTTGCACGCAGCATCATTAATTCGCATTAGACCAACAAGTTATCATACATCATCCCCCCTAAAATTGGTCTTTGGTCAAGAACCAAATGTTTCTCATCTAAGAATTTTTGGTTGTGCGGTGTTTGTTCCAATTAACCCGCTACAATGTACAAAGATGGGACCTCAAAGAAGGTTGGTATATGTCGGGTATGAATCTTCATTGATTATCAAGTATTTAGAACCATCTACAGGTGATCTATTTACAGCCCGCTTCGCTGATTGTCATTTTGATGAATCAATTTTCCCGACATTAGGGGGAGATAATAAACAGTTGGACAAAGAGATAAGTTGGAATGAATTATCACTATCTCATTTAGATCCTCGTACCAAACAATGTGAACTCGAAGTTCAAAAGATAATTCATTTACAACGATTGACAAATCAATTACCCGATGCTTTCACTGATCCGAAAGGTGTGATTAAATCTCATATACCAGCTGTAAATGCTCCAGCTAAAATTGTAGTCCCGGAAGCGTGGTAGACCCATTGGTTCCAAAGATAAAAATCCTTGAAAACGTAAAGGAGCAAAATCCGAGGAAGAAGTGACTTTTGAAAAGTCCCGGAAAAGTCTGACGACATGACTGAGAATATGTCTCCAAAAGAGACCCAGGTACCTGAAAATGATTAAGAGATCTCAATAAATTATATCATGTCTAGAAAAATATGGAACCGAAATACAATCGATGTCGATGATGGTGTTTTTGCATTTAATGTAGCGCTGGATATCATGCATGAAAATGAGGATCATGAACCAAAGTCTGTTGATCAGTGCAGATATAGAATTGATTGGCCAAATTGGAAAGATGCCATTGAGGCTGAGTTAAAATCATTGGCCAAACGTGATGTGTTTGGACCCGTAATTCGCACACCCGACGGAGTAAAACCGGTGGGTTATAGATGGGTGTTTGTGCAAAAAAAACGAAAAGGGCGAAATAGTCAGATATTCAGCTCGATTAGTTGAACAAGGCTTTTCACAAAGACCTGGTATTGACTATGAGGAGACATACTCTCCGGTAATGGATGCAACTACATTTCGTTATCTAATAAGCCTCGCGATGAGGGAGGGACCTGATTTACGCCTCATGGACGTTGTTACAGCCTATTTGTATGCCTTACTTGATAATGAGATACACATGAAACTTCCTGAGGGTCTTAAGCTACCTGAAAAGATGAAATCAAGTCCTCATGAGCAATATTCAATCAAACTAAACAGGTCACTATAGATTGGAATCTAGAACTCGGCAAATATCTTATCAGCCTGGGGTTTACTCAATCGAAGTATGATTATTCCCTTTTCCCAAGGTTTAATGGCAAAACGAAGTGATTTCTTGTTGCTCTAGTCTATGTAGATGATGTCCTCATCACCGGAGATTTGCTCCGAGACATTGAAGAGCTCAAACAACAGCTACATAGTAAATTCACTATTAAGGATTTGGGAGCAGCACGTTTTTTTTGGGACTTGAGGTTGCCAGAAATAACAATGGTCTTGTAGTTAATCAACGAAAATATATTCTTGATATCTTGAAAGATTCTGGATTTGAAGATTGCATTCCTGCTGAGTTTCCTATGCAAAAGAATCTCAGGCTTTCGATTGATCAAGGGGATGTATTGCAGGACCCTGAATCTTACCGTCGTTTAGTGGGCAGGCTGTTATATTTGAACATAACCAGACCTGATCTTTCTTATAGCGTCCAACATTTATCGTAGTTTTTGAGCCAACCTCGTGAGTCACATCTTCTTGCTTCCCATCATGTTCTCATGTATCTCAAAGGCACGGTCAATGTCGGTCTCTTTTATCCCTCTGGTGGTGGTTCTTCTCTACAAGCCTATCCTAGAAAACAAAGAAGCAGATCACCGTCAGCAAAAGTTCAGCTGAGGCTGAATACAGGAGTCTCTCATTTATGGCTAGCGAGATGGTTTGGTTGAAGAACATTCTCCAAGAGTTGTAAGGTTTAGTTCCTTTACCAATTCCTCTGTTCTACGACAATACAGCAGCTGAGCATTTGGCCAAAAATCCCGTCTTCCATGAGAGAACGAAACACCTTAACATGGACTGTCAATTTGTGCGTGACAAACATCTCGAAGATTTTCTCGACATACACACAACATATCAGCAGTTCCAATCAACTTGCAGACTTAATGACCAAAGCCCTTGGACAAAGAGAGCATCATCAATTAGCAACCAAGCTGGGTGTAATCGTTCACCCCATTCCAGCTTGAGGAGGAGATATGAACTAACCAAGTTACATGGACTAAGATTGTTATAAGTTAGTTAGGTAGTTGTGAGTTAGTTAGCATGATAGCATCATTATATATACCCAAATATATACATTGTACAAACACTTTTGATCAATATAATTCATCTATTTTCTTCTCTACAATCTTACATAATAAGATTTAATACTAACTATTTGGGATCACAAGTAGAAAAATTTCAAAGCGTAAATGGTTATTTGATTTGCGTATCTAATCCTCTACAGCAAGTCAGCAACAGCAATGAGAAATACCTTCATTATTGCATTTCTCCACAATTACAAAGATCTTGGTCAATACTAAAAACATTTACTGGGCATAGGAATTTGACAATGAGGACATTCCAGTACTCTATCAAGCAAAAAAAATTACAATTTCACTACTACGCCCATACTGTACATTCAATAGTCGATACCAATGCATATGAATCTAATTTTTCAACCTTAAAGCCTTATGCACATACTCTCTGGTTTAAACCGACGCTCCACCAGTGAGAATATTTAGTTGAATTGTTTTCCCTCAAAAGTTTGGCCGAAAACCCATCTCTTAGGGGCAACATTATAAGAAATGAGAGTAGCTCCATCACTAGTAGTCACCTCAAATGAAAGAGGATGTTTCTTCAAATCAGCATTTATGATCCAGTTTTGACCCCAACTCCTGGACATCGGAAGCCATCCAGTCAGCGATCCCTTAATGTTTACCCCGACAATGTCACCCGCACCTGCCACATTGCTGATAAGCACTGACATAAACACACCTGAACCATCTATTGCAAATCGAATTCCTCCTTCCTTTCTGCATTTTATCCTATTTTTGTTATAAAAAAACAAAAAAAACAAAAAAAAAAAAAACAAGAGCAAACATTCAGTAACCGAGTTTTATCGACTTGAAGTTAAGGATATTCTAGGCAACTATATTGTACTACATTATTGCTACTTGCTTTCTCATTTCCCATGTAACAAACTCCATATTACACACTCATAAACCTTGTTCGTCCACCGAAGTTTCCCTAAGTTGTATAGTGGAACTTTTCCTAAGTTTCGTTTGGGTACTCAGAATTATTTGAATATCATAAATTGAATTCTTGTATTTGAATTTCTAGAATTTAAATCCAAATCCAAATTAAAATTGTGTTTGGGTACCCTTAGATTTAGATTTCAGGCGGGTAGAGTCGGGTAAAGGTCACCAATTTTTTTTTAAAAAAAAACTTTTCATTAAAAATATGTAAGCTTTCAAATACGGAAAAAATAAAATAAAGAAAAATATATTCTAATCTCTAAGTTACCGAAAACTTGAAATATTTCAAATCCAAAATTTAAATCCAAATTTAAGTTCCCAAACATGTCACTCGTGTTTCCTAGTGGACAAGGCCATTCATTGCGTGCATTTCAATAATCATTGTACAATTTCTAGGAGTAGGGATTTGAGAGCTCAACAATGCTGCTACTCCGCTAACCGGAAATCAAGGAGGAGGTTTCATCTCAACATCAATTGATAATACAACAAAAAGTAGTAGATCAACTTATTGTATTGCAGGAGTAAGTTGTAACCCCTGCTACCAAGATGCATGTGTGAATAATAGAGTAATTGTTACTGTAGAAATGTAGAGTGCTCCCCTTATTCCAATTACAAAACTCGGTATAAATACCGAACCCTTACAACAAGATTCGATGAACCTACATAAGTCATACAAATGATGGGAAGATGTAAAGTTATGCACTAATGCTATACTAATGACATGCTAATGAATGTCTTCACTAACACGCCCCCTCAGACAAAACGGTAGTTTACGGACGCTTTCACTGAACCAACAGATAATTGTAAATGCCGTTGAAGATGAACCAAGTCGACCTTTTGATGCCGGAACCGCAGCTATGTCCCTTGTGTATGTCTAGAATTTTCGCGCATGCCGAAAATAAAATAAAAACGCTAACAAAACTAATGGTGCACGAGGCCGAAGCGGCAGGTCGTGACACTCTTAAAAAGAAAATGGTGTACGGGCGCGTGGCAACCCGTAAGGCACCACAAACTGGAGCAAAGCTCAACAGTGTAAAAAAAAGGAAAAAAAATAGTGTACGGGAGCGTGACATCCTGTAAAGCACCACAAACTGGAGCAAAGCTCAACAGTACAAATTAAAAGAGAAAAAAAATGACTAAACCAAAACATAAAACACCCGACCGGGCTCTTCGATCCAGTGTCGGCTGGTTGACCATGCGGGTCGTTGCCGGCGGAGTCAAACCACCCGGCCCGTGGGGCAGGTGTGGTTGCTGGGGCGAACCTGAGACGGACACGGAGAAGGCGATGATGGGACGGGGTGGAGGTTTTGTAACACCTGCAAATTTCCTAACTTTGTTATCTGTTCCGTTACGATTATATGATAACTCTATAATATTTCGTCAACTACATTTTTCCCATTTCGAGGTCTCTTTCATTACCGAGCCTAAAATTATTTATTTTCGTAAAAGGATTTTAATTATTCTATTCGAAAATCCATTTATTTCTTTTCATCGCAAGTATGTTTAATTATTTTTTAGATATCATATTTTCTATGAACAATAGTTTTAAAATAAAGTTTGAACTATTTATTTTTCTAAAAATGTTCGATTATATTTATAATGGTTTTTAACTCAAAATTATTTATTTTAAAAAAAAAATGGCTGTTTAATTATTTTACTACGCAATTTCATAAATAATTATTTTCTAACGCGTTTTAATCCGATTTCTTTGTAAACGCTTATATTATTTTACGAACCTTCTTTTATCAACACTACATATTATTATTATCCTATCTATTTTAATTCTTATCCTCGTATTTACTTTAATAGGAAACTTATCACTTCGATTTGTTGCTTGTTCTTTCCATCTCAACCATCTCGTTTCCTAGTTGAGTTGAGTCCTTGTGACTTGATTATTCCTAACTTTTAGCTTCCTAATTTCTCTTTATATATATTCTCTTTCATTCTAGTCTATCTTATTCACAACACAAGTCTCCTTTTCTTCTCTATGTTTCACATTAAACTTCATCCTTTCGTTCATCATCAGTCCGAGCGTAATTCGTCTCTAATTCTTTCCGATCTCGAGGGTAATTAATTACTCTTATTCGTTCTTCATCTCGCTTTCTTCTTTGTATTCACTTATAATGTGGTTTTAATACCATATGTTTATGTATTTCATAGGCTATCGTGCTAGATCCGACGGAGACGGTTATTTATTTGATTCGAATCACGATTAAGGTAACATTGACACGTTACTCGGTATTATGTGATATTATTGTTGTAGTTGCATGTATAAAAACTAGATTTTTGTTAGACAATATATTTATGTCTCGTTTTAATAACAAAATTGTAGACACCCGCATTTTGACTGCCAAGTGTCTATGGCAGTTTCCAAAAAACACCCGATGATGATCGGATGCAAACGTGTTTCTACCCGCTCGGACATGGGCTCGAAACCATTAGTTGTTGGCTTAAGCACCTATGGAGTATAAATTTCACAACTGACCTCAAATTCAGGCCCAGTGGGTCGTTTCCAATCAAATAAGGCTAATTTGTGTCAAAACCGACACCGGAAATAAAACCAACTTTTAGCGATTGGGTCAACCCCGGTCAAAGCCGTTTCCGAGACACATAACAAAAGCCACATAAACATCAAAAACTCAGCCCAAATACAAAACCCATCTCGAGGTCCAAAACATTAGACCCGTGCGACCAAGCTGACCCACTCGATCGAGTGGGCCCTCATTCAAGCCCGGCTGCAGACGCTTGGGCCACTCGACCGAGTCAAGGGGCTACTCGGTCGAGTAACCCTAACCGGAGGAGCATAGCTATGCCTATATAAACACCTCCATGCACACACTTCAAGACATCTTTTTCAATCTTTTTCAACCCTAATAAAACACTAATCAATACTACACTCAAACCCTAACCCTAGTATCTAGGAATCCAAAGCCTAATCACCATAACTTAGCCTACATACTCGATACTCCCGTGCTAGCCACAACTACGAGTCCCGTCCGAGAACAAGAACATGTAGGTTGAGGGTGCAAAAACCCCTTTCTTCTCCTTTCTATTCTTCCTCGCGTCATCCGTCGTCGTTGTCATCGTTCTTTTTTTTTATTTTGATTGCGTCTATAATATCGTTAATAATTAACAGTATTAAAAGCATTAAAATGCTTGTGGATTTGTGTCGAGTGCGAAGGATGTCGGAATAAGAAAACCCGAATATACAACGGTATTGCACCCAGCGTTGCCGGTCGCTTATCCCGACACCCCTAGCACTTGATTATTGAAGCAAGTCAACATAAACGTTAACTCTCTTTACTTTTGTAAAACAATAAACTTTTTTCTAAATAAACGTTAACCCAACAATAAACTTTTTTCTAAAACAAATACCTTTTTTTTTTATAAGGGTCGAAACCCGTTGACGTGGATCCGACATCACATAATCCTTGAGGATTTATTACGATGTCGGGAAGCCGAGGGAATCAAGTCTTTCAATTCAAAGCAAAAGGGTCAATCTATTAGATTCGATACCAATTCAATAATTGGATGTTGAATCTAAACGATTTAGTCAAATAAATTAAATAGCGCGGTTTTCGTTGATGCTAAAATAGTTGTCATATAATTCGTTAGAATTACGACACTATGAACGCGGAGGAAATCCATACCGCCTTATTTAATTTTAAAACAATTTATATTATTTTATTTAAGTTATCACTCTAATATTCCATATCGGTTCAATAATCGAATGTGGGATATGACGAGTATTGAAGTTAAGACCGGGAATAAATCTTACAATATTTACGCTCGGTTCAACAAAGTCATCGATTTACCAAAATCAAAAGGTAATTTCGAAATCAATAACAAATAGCAAAGCGAACCCTAGTTCGTACAAGGGGCACTCGACCAAGTGCCTATTCCACTCGATCGAGTGGCACCCCTAAAACCGAAACAGAATGCTTTTTCGACCTCCACTCGGTCGAGTCTCACGATGACTCGGTCGAGTGACAGCGTACTCGGTCGAGTTCGCCAATAACTCGATCGAGTAGGGTCTAAAATACGGGACAGAAGAGTTTTCAGAGGTCCACTCGTTCGTGTCCTTCAATGACTCGATCGAGTGGCCCTTTATCACGACAAAACCGTGAGTCCTACACCATCTTCAAGTTTCGGTAATACTTTTTTATGACTTAGGTCGACACGTGTCAAATCAATCACGTGGAACATCACTTTCAAAATCATGCATCATTCTATTTACATCATTCCATATTACATTATCCGCAAACCGTTATTATTGTTATACCGTTACTAACAAGTTTGTTATTTTTCTTGTCAATTTACTTTGCTTATTTTATTGTACTAAAATAAACCTCGCATGCTAAATATAACTTCGACGTTAGTTTTAGTTGCATTAAATCGACATAGAAACCCATTTAATTCTCGCATGTTTAGGGAAATAATGTTTGCATATCATTTTCATCGTTCTACTAACGCGCGTATTAGAAAGTCATTCGATATCTTAGTAGAGGCCGCTAATGTGCGGGCGGGGTTGGGTGTTCTTTGTGAACTTCCCAACACGTACCCTCACCCCTTACTCAGAACCTCGGTTTCCGGATGTCCGAAATCGTTGGTGCACGAGAGTCATTCAATACACGATATCCGATAACGTCGGTATCGGTATCAAATGCAAAGGGACGAATGAACCCAATAAACTCTGACATCGGAAATGGGCCATACTTTGTGCATGGCCCACTACGACATACAGTGGGTTCGAACGGGCCCAAACTCCCACAAAGTTCGGTGGCGACTCCACTTCGATTTAAATTTCGATTCGATCCATTCTCATATGGAGATTCATTCGCCTCCCCAAACCCGCGCGTGGCCGCGTCGGGGTGCAGTGGACCTATGTCATGTCCACAATTTAGCGACTCCGCTGGGGATTAACTGATGCGTGACTTACCATCGGCATCCTCAGGGTGAGACTCGAATAGAAATCGTTTGAGTAGTACAATACGCGTTTTAGTTCTACGGTTCATGCATAACCCCATATTTTCTCGGGTCGGTACTCGCAACCGACGTCCCACTATACCGTGATGTACTCCAATATGGATATGTCAAAGGTGTTCATAGTCGATTCGAGTGGGTTTCGCGGCATGTTTTAAGCTCAACTCGACTTAGAAAGTCCGTCCCGATCAACGTCTAGACTATGTACACTGGTATAGACCCTTTATAGACCGACCGAGACTTAGTGTAAAGCATACATGGCGTCGTTATAATGCTTGCGTGACTATATGCTACTTGGTTTTCGTGTCATTTTCAAAAACCGTCTTTTCAAAAATTGCATCTTTTCTCAAAATATCCAATTTCAAAACCCGGGACGTATACCGAATTTAGGACTTATGATTTTTACTCAAAATAGCCTATTTCTAGCCGGTATTCCGCCCATTTCAAAACTCGAAAATATTTTCGAACCTTCAAAACTGAGGCCCGATACATTTTTCCGATTCTCGAAAAATCGGGCCCCTCTACCTTTTTTCGGATTTTTTTTCTAAAAGTCCATTTCAAAACTTTCCTCTTCTTAGGACTTCACGTATTTAGCAGTGTCAAGTCGTGTCTTAAGTCGTCGATATCTCTAGCGTCGAAACTCTGTCGATCTTACATCACGAGTTTCTTCCCTATCCCAGTCCGCCTTATTAGACTAATGCAAGTCCCACCTACGTAGGACATAATCCTACAAAGGAAGACCCGTTTACACAATCGAGTCCAAAGTCTGGGGATGTCTCACGTGAACCTTCCTTCGAACAGAACTCGGCCCACCTGCCGATTCCTAAGGAAAGCCCACCTTTCACAAGTCACCCGTCTAGGCGTCTTTTCCGAGTCATTTCCCTTTTCAGTCTTGTTTGGGATGTACTTTCTATTCCGGGATTTGGGCTAGTTTCTGATAACGCGGTGTTCTTACAGACAGGCCACCCGAGACCAGATATCAATGCAAGATGGACGAACTGAAAGCCACGCTGGCCAAGATCATGACTCAATTGACTACCATCCAGACTAACCAAGCAACTTTAGCCACCCGTGTGAGCGCCGTAGAGAAGGTGGCCCCTGTTGAAGGATCTGAGCCCACTGGGCCCATAGCTGAACTAATCAGCGTTGTTCGCAGGCTCGAAGAACAGGTTCACCTGTCAACGAACAACTCGATCCACACTGAAAATGCTCGTTCCTACTCACCTTTGAATGACGAGCTACCTGCTAACCTCAACCTTACGGGAATTCCAATTTTTGAGGGTACTGAAGACCCGGTCCACCACATCTGGCTTTCAATGATTTCATGGTGGTCAAAGGGGTGAAGTCCACCATGTTTAAGCACTTATTCCCTTCCTCCCTTGAAAAGCATCCCAAGGCCTGGTACTACAGGCTCGATTCCAAAAAATATAAGACTTGGGATGATGTGGCGACTGAATTTGCTCGGAATTACACCGATAATACCGAGATCCAGACTACAATGCGTACTCTGGAAGTAATGGCCCAAGAGCCCAAAGAAGGGTTCACCAAATATCTCCAAAGATGGCGGGCCGAAAGTGTAAAGCTGGTTGATAAGCCAAGCGAAAAAGTGCTAGTGGAGGCTTTTGTCAAGAATCTCCTCCCATCCTACCGGGTTCTTCTCCGGTATGCTATCATCCCCAATTTTGCCGCCCTTAGTGAAATGGGCACAAGAATCGAGGATGACTTAAGGTTAGAGAGCCTGACTAAGGCCTCTACCAAGGGCTATCCAGGGGCCAGTTCATCTGTAAACAAGCCCACACTTGCAGCTGCAACTCGCAGAATCTTCGATGAGGTCAATCTGCTAGACACCTCATCCAAAAAGAATACACCAAATTGGGTATTCACGGATATAGGGACTACCTATACCTACGCCTTACAAAGGCTATCGTCAAAGGGCCTAATCCAACCGATAGGCCCAACTCCGGAAGTTCCCGTGGAGAAAAGGCCCAAAAGCTACAATGCCCAAGCCTACTGTCAATATCACCGAGGTAATGGGCATGACACGGAGAAATGCTGGAAACTGAAGCATCTGATCCAAGATCTGATTGAAAGCGGGAAAATACCGTTGCCCGGAGACAAGCCGAGCAACAAGGAAAACCCGTTCACTGCCCATGCTATATTCACCGGTGAGGTAATCGACTGCTCACACCTCATCTCCCCTTATATCCCGCAAATTAACGGGATATGGTTCGATGACGAGGATGATGTGTACTTAGCCAAAGGGGAAGCTGTCCCCATCACCAGTGAAGAAGTTCGAAAAGCTAAGTCCAAGGCCTTAGCCACCAACCACCTCGCTACCGCTAGGCGCTCTACTCCAACAACCGTCACTGAACCTGCCAGGACGGAATCTACCCTTGACGAACCAAGCAACGACACGGCCTTGGTCCAACAATTGAAGAGGGTTCGAGCTGACTTGACCATATGGCAACTTCTGGTTAGCTCGCAAGCACATCGAGAAGCACTGACTAAGGCTCTCGATGAAATCAAGGTCGACTCACAGGTTACCCCCACTGAAATGGTAGCCACTATCATGCCCTATCTCAAGGGAAAATCCAAGAAAGAAGGCCCACTCATAACCTTCTCTGAGTCCGATCTTCCACCATTTGGGGCAGCCCATAACCTGGCCCTCTACATCATGGTCATTTGCCGAGGGAAATACCTCCCAATGACCCTAATTGACGATGGATCCGCCGTGAATGTCCTACCTCTAAGGACCGCTAAAGCCCTCGGCATCACTAATGCCGATTATCTAACGACGGCATAGACTATCCAGGCTTTCGACGGAAGCCCAAAATTGGTTGCTGGGGCCGTTAAGCTGACAATAATAACGGCCCCAATCGAAAAAGAATTGGAGTTTCAGGTGATCGATGTCACCTCATCCTTCAACCTGCTACTAGGAAGGCCTTGGATCCATGCAGTCAAGGCCGTATCCTCTACCCTCCACAGAAAAGTCAAGATGCCACTTCAAGACAGTGTCATCACACTGGAGGCAACCCCCATGACTGTGGCTAGCTGCAATGCCACAAGCCGAGCCGAACCATGAGGATTCGATTTCGTGGGTATGATCGAAGAGGAATATCTCTTCAGGCCTTACTTCACTACTAGCATCAACACGATGCTACAAAACTTGGGTTACCTACCCGGAACCACTTTGAGGCCACATCTCCCGGCTGGGAAAGTTATCAAGGTCCTAAACAACGAAGGGTCTCGATTCGGTTTGGGATACACTATGAGCCCGGAAAATGTGGGTCGGGCAAATATAATCAGTTTGTCACTCCATTATTTGGGGCAATCCAAGTGGGCCTTTACCCACCCACTATCACATATCCCGAGACCAAAATGGCTCGGGAATGCAATTTCATCCCTGATGACATATTCGCCCTTGTCCAAGTAGAATCCAAAAGAGGGCGCCGACAACTCCGAGCCCGTGCTGGGGCTCCTATTTGGAGAAGACATGGACATCCCCGCTCCTAAGGAGGATCTGGTCAATCTCATCCTTCGTAGCAACCGGTTTGACCCAACAAAGCTGATCTCCGAAGTGGGTACGCACACCGAGAAAAGGGCCTGGAGGAAGACCATCAAATGGACCGACAGCCAAGGACGGGTCTAGAAGCTAACCACCGGCGAGAGAGACATGTTGGATACCGAGTCCGAGTCTGAGTCTGAGTCAGAGTCGGAGTCTGAGTCCAAGTCTAGAGGGTCTGGTGCTAGAGTCCAATCTGTAACCCCTCTTCCCTTAGCCATTGGAGTCTCGGGGCCTGTCCCGAGAGCACTCCCTATCCCGCCACTGACCAACGATCAGATGGCCGCTATATTCGAGCTTTTCTCAAAATTTGCCATTAATAATAATAACGAAAATCGTTCTGCTTACGACTTGTCTTATTTTCAAAATTCTTTCAATTTCAAAAATTTTATATGCAATGACATTGAGAAACCCGACGAACAGGTACCTCTGCCTCCGCATCTGATTGAGCAGCTCAAACAAACAGAGTCCCGAGATCCGGTAATTGAAGAAACCGAGTCCATTAACGTGGGAACCACTTTAGAGCCCCAGATGGTTAAGTTGGGCCTATCCTTAGATCCCGAGGAGAGAAAACAATTCACAGACCTCCTCCAAGAGTTCAAGGATGTCTTCGCATGGTCCTACAAGGACATGCCGGGGATAGATCGGGAAATAGCTGAACACCGTATACCAATCAAAGATGGGTGTAAGCCGGTAAAACAAAAACTCCAAAGAATGAAGTCCGAATGGTCTCTCAAAGTCAAATAAGAAGTAGACAAACAATTCAAGGCGGGCTTTATACAAGTGTCTGAATATCCAGACTGGGTCGCAAACATCGTGCCGGTACCCAAGAAGGACGGCAAGGTGCGGGTATGTGTGGACTTCCGGGACCTTAACAAGGCTAGCCCAAAAGACAATTTTCCGTTACCACACATCGACATACTGGTGGATAACACGGCCGATCATGCCCTTCTATCATTCATGGACGGGTATGCCGGATACAATCAAATCAAAATGGCAGAAGAAGATATGAGTAAGACCACTTTCATTACACCTTGGGGTACTTACTGCTACACCGTTATGCCATTTGGGCTTATTAACGCCGGGGCCACTTATCAACGGACCCCCACTACTTTATTACATGATATGATGCACAAAGAAGTGGAGATCTACGTGGACGACTTGATCGTCAAGTCCAAAGATCGAAGCGGGCACATTGCGGCCATAAGAAAATTCTTTACCCGACTGCGCAAATACAATATGAGGCTAAACCCTCAAAAGTGTAGTTTCGGGGTAACATCAGGCAAGTTACTGGGTCATATCGTTAGCCAACGCGGCATCGAGGTCGACCCAGCTAAAATCAAAGCCATCACCGAGATGCAACCACCCAAGACCGAAAAAGAAATAAGGGGGTTTCTCGGGAAAGTTCAATACATCAGCCGGTTTATTTCAAAGTTAACCATGGTATGCGAGCCCATTTTCAAAAAACTGAAGATAGGAGAACAGGTACTATGGGACGATAAATGTCAAACGGCTTTTGACAAAATCAAGGAGATTCTGTCTGCTCCGCCAGTATTAATGCCACCTCAACCTGGTTTGCCTCTATCGTTATACCTAACAACGACCGAGACAACCATGGGGGCTATGCTGGCCCAGACTGTCGAATCAGAAGAGCGGGCTATTTACTACATCAGTAAAAAGTTCCTAGAATACGAATGCAAGTACACAATGCTCGAGAAAACGTGCCTAGCTTTGGTTTGGGCCACTAAAAAGCTCCGACATTACATGTTCAGTCACGAGGTACATGTATTATCCAAAATGGATCCTACCAAGTACCTGTTCGAGAAGCCCATCATCAATGGCAGGATGTCCAGATGGACTTTAATGTTAGCTGAGTTCGACCTCAAGTTTGTACCATTAAAAGCCATCAAAGGCCGGGTAGTAGCCGAGTTCCTCGCCGATAGCCGGATATCTGAAGAAGGGCATACCGATACTTGGGCTTTTCTAGATGAAGACATATTCCATACCGATACTGAAACATGGGATTTGTATTTTGATGGAGCATCCAACTTCCGAGGATTTGGGGTTGGAATTCTGTTGATCTCACCACAAGGGGAACACACCCCGTTATCCATCAAATTGGACTTTGACGTGACCAACAACGCAACCGAATACGAAGCATCCATTCACGGGTTGCAAGTCGCCGCTGATTTAGGGGTAATGAATCTCCGGGTCCACGGTTACTCATCACTGGTCATCAATCAAGCACTCCAAAATTGGAAAACACGGAACGCCAATCTCGTAGCTTACCAAGCACGGGTAAGGGTTCTAGAGACACTATTACAAAACCCTTGGTTTCTTGACGCTTTAAAGGTGGGTTCTCGACGTTTTAAAGTGTCGCAAATTTAATTCTCGACGCTTCCAGAAAGCGTGGAGATTTTGGGCGTCAGGAATTCTCGACGCATTTTTATGTCGCCATTGTCGACGCATTAAAACGTGAATATTTTATTCAAGACGCTTTTTTGTGTCACTACGTGGTACACTAAATTATGCAACCTCGACGCTTTTCTATGTTGCGATTTTTTTTCCCGGCCAAATTTTTTTCAAAGCGCGAAACTTTCTACTATTAAAAGAGTCGAGAAATAATAATATAAAATTTAGTCATCGACACTTTGATATCATAAAAGCGTCGGGAATCTTATCATAAAGAAATAATAATAATTATATATTTCCAACAACTGGGTACTGACTGCGATTACATATTTATGTTGTCTAAAAAGCAGGACTCCACATTTACTGAATTGATATCAATAATACACAAAGATCGAGTTGGTCGTTCAGAAAACAAACACTTAATTAGAATAATCTCCATATATATATATATATATATATATATATATATATATATATATATATATATATATATATATATATATATATATATATATATATATATAGAGAGAGAGAGAGAGAGAGAGAGAGAGAGAGAGAGAGAGAAGATCAAGTGAGTCCCTTTTTCTTTTTTGAGTCCATGAGTCCTATTCTTAGCCATTGATCTAAAGATGATGAATGGTTGAGATTGCATGTAGTAATTAAGGTAGTAACTACCATATTTTGGAAATAATATGAGAAAATCCTCTCTCCTCCCTAGATTACCGCCAACTGATATCTTCTTCTCTCTCATCTCATTCATTTTTTTCATTCAAACACCCGCCTAACACAAAAAGCCTTCACCTTCATCATCTCTCATCTCATTCAATTTTTTCGCTCAACTCAAGCACACCCGAGCACTCAATCGCTCAACTCAACTCAATCGCTCACCTTCAACTCGAGCAAGGTTATATTGAAGCAGCTTTCTAACTTTAGCAAACATAATGAACAAGGTGCGATCGCGATTGTTGGAAAACGTAGACAAGTATGCGGACGCTAGACAAAAGATCATCGACGCTCCCAAGAGCAAGCCAACAAAGGGCCGAAAAAAATAACGTGTTTACTGAATCATGTCATCTCTTTTCTAACTATGAATTAATGGTTTGTATTCTTTAGTTACCTGTCTAATTACATTGGTATTTTGACTATCACCAATGCATTGAAGCTGTTAAACTCTGTTACGCTGCCTAGCTGTACCTGTTACTCTAATTTACTGCTGGTGTAACTATGGGGATTACTAAAGTTAACCCAATTTTCTTTGGTCTCACAATCCGTGTGTTACACCGAAGCACTGTAAATGTTACTTTAATGAACAATTTATGTTACTTTAAGTTATTAATGGTGTTTGTACAATGATATTGCAATCAATTCCTCTGACGCATTATATATTGTTTTTTGAAGAACAAATGTTGATACTTTGTCAATGAATGGAACCAATCCAAGTTATCCCCAGTTACTTTGGCAATGATTTGGTCTAAACAACGTTGTTGTCTTCAGTTACTTCAATGCATTGTTTCTGTTACTATAACAGACGAATAGTGTTACTGTGACACACATGAGATGTTACTCTAACCAAAAACACATGTATTAAATAAATATAGTGTTAAATGCACCGTAACACAGCGCTATGTGTAAAAAAAATTCTACAAAATTAGTTTTTCGTGTAAACCAGAAAAAAATAAAAAATTCTTATAATGACAAAAAAACACGAGTATTCTCAAAACACTTATTCATCCTCCTCGTCTTCCTCGGTGTCTTCTTCAGTTTTCTCTCCATCGATGTCTTCATCTACTTTATTCTTGTCATCCTCATCATTGGTTGGCTTAGTAGGCTGTTTAGGCGGTCGTGCTGCGTACGGATTCGGACAGTTTCGTTTGGTTGACTTAGTATACTTTCTCACATCAAATCCGCAAGCCAGCGCGTAGATTTTGTAAAATTCCACTGCCTCATCAATTGTTCCGAATACTTGCTCCATGTACGGAGTGAAAACCTCACCCACATCTCTGCACCATTCCTGTGCATTCGGTTCTTTGCCAATGCTTCCTGCAAGAAATTAAAAAATGTCACGCCCATGGACATAAGTGTTACTTCAACTCATAAGTTGTGTTACTTTAAATCTTAAAGGATGTTACTCCAACGTCAGCGCCAAAAACCCTTTTCAGTTTTACGTGTTTGTGTTACTCTAATTAGAATTAGATATTACTGTAATTCATAACTTGTGTTACTTCAACGCCATGACTGCTTCAACATAAAACAAAACAATAATATCAGTGAAACAATAATATCAATGAACCATTGTTATTAATCCATGATTGATCAAATGAATCAAATTCTACCTTTTCCAGTGTTGTCATGTGCGTTCGCATCTTTGGCAAAACCACCTGCACAAAATCAAACAGCGTTACACCCATGCAAATAATGTGTTACTACAATTCCTAAGTGGTGTTACTCTAACGCGTACAATACGTTACTCTAACATCATCATCAAAACACTTTTTCTGAACGTTCATTTGTGTTACTGTAATTGCAAGTAAGTGTTACTTTAATGCAGAAGGCATGTTACTTCAACGATGTTTATGCGTTAATTGAAATCAAAACAATAGTATCAATGGATATCATGGAAAATCTGAATAAAAAGCATAAAGCCCTGTAATCTATAAAGATCGAGAGAGCAAATAACCATTGATACGAAACTGTGATATCAAAACGCAATGACATAAAAAAAACGCAAATTGATACGAAACTGTGATACGAAATGACAATGAAAGCACTATAAACATGAAGATCGACGTAAAAACAAACGCAATTTGACGCGATAAACCATTGATGTTAAAACGCACATTGAAAGCAATATGACCATCGAAATCCATGAATAAAAATTGAATCAAAACGTGAATGTAATACCGAAACTCACCATTGTTATACTCGATCAGTTGCTTATCAACCGTTGAAGACGATGACGCGGTCATTGAATCCATTGTAACAGAATTCCGAGTACAAAATTGATGACTGAACGTGAATGAAGAAAGGGTTTTTTTTGCTGTTTGAATGAACGTGAAATGATGAATGAACGTGAATGATGAATGAATGTGATAGGGAGTTATTGTTTCCTAAATTCATGGGAGCTATTTTAGGAACGTAAATCTTCTTTTTTTTTTTTTTTAATGGATGCATCTTGTCCATCCAACCTCATCTCATCCAATGGATGGGATGAGGACTTAGGGACTCACAAAGAGTAAAGGACTCATAAGAGCCTTACTCTCTCTCTCTCTTTCTCTCTCTTTCTATATATATATATATATATATATATATATATATATATATATATATATATATATATATATATATATATATATATATAGGCAGGATCTGGTACAATTTACCTTTTAATGACAGCCATTAGATTTCATGGGATCAATGGCTAAGATGTAAGTATTTTACATTAATGAGGTTTGTATTTTCTATATATATATTTAGGTTCATGTGAGAACCACTCCTTCAATGAGAACCACGAGAACCATAATATAAGCCATTAGATCATAGTGTTCAATCTCATTCGTTGGATCCTTCAAAATTCTTCAATCCCATCAATTAATCACAATTGCTTGAGCCTTCAACCCGTAAGGTCGTAACTCCTCCTTCTACAAAATTCTTCGACCCCTAATCCCTTAATCCATAATTCTTCAATCGACCATTGAATCCGATTTTCAATCCATCAATTTTTCAATCGACTTTTCTTCAATCCATCAATTCATCACAATTGGTTATTGAACCCCAACAACCTAAGTAACTTTTAATTTTTTTTTAAAATTATTTATTTTATGAGTTAACTTATTCGATTAAATTCATTATTTCATTATAATAGTAATAGTATTATTATCGGCAAATATAATTGCAATAATCTCAGCTATCGTTTTTTTTTTTCCAAATTTCCTCATTGATTTAAGAGTTCATCTAAAATATTGTCCTTTAATTTCCTTTTGTACGGATTTTATGTGGAATACAACATTTCTTCTTCAAGCCCTACTCGATTTAATTTCCTTTTTCAATTTTAGCGTATCATTTTTCAATTTTATCATACCATTGTCGTACACTCTCTTTAATTATGGTGTATCACTTTTCAATTTTAGCGTACCCTTTCTTAAATTTATCTTACCCTTTTTAAATTTCAGCGTATCCTTTTTCAATTTCAATTTTAGTGTATCCTTTTTCAATTTTAGCTTATCCTTTTCAAATTTTAGCGTACTCTTTTTCACTTTTAGCGTACTTTTTTTCAATTTCAATTTTAGCGTACCCTTTTTCACTTTTAGTGTACCCTTTTTCTATTTTAGCGTACCCTTTTTCAATTCAGTTTTGGCGTACCCTCACTTTTGAATTTTAGCGTACATTTTTTAATTTTGGTGTACCACCTTCTCAATTTTAGCGTACCCGTTTTGGTGTACCCTTTTTGAATTTTAAGAAGAAATGTGGCTACATCGATCCAATCTTTAATTGTGAAAAGCCGAAAAGTTATTACTCCCTACATAACATTGAGGTGCTACTTAAACTATAATTGAATAATTGTAGTCCGTAAGATATATAGAATGAATACAGTAGTTTATAGGTGGACCGATCTTACTAATAACTTATGTTATTAGCAATTCTCCCTCAACAATTTTCCACTTCTGTGTCTGCTAATAACTTCATTCTCTTCAAATACTACTTGTTGCTATTAATAAATTTAAAATAAAATAAAATATTGCCATATATGTACACACTAAACACACTATATATGTTGCTCTATATATGTACACACTAAACACCTAATTTAGTGAAGTGAAGCTAAGTCATTATTGCATTGTGAGGCTCAAGTGTGGAGAATGGTGAGGTTATTGATAATTGCATTATTCAGCGTGTGGCTATTGCTATGCCAATGTCAATGCATCATGATCAGCATGCAAACTACTACTGCCAACTTCACTACTCCTCGTACTATTAATTATACAGAGTCGTCGTCGTCCTCAATTAGTCGTGGTGGGGGTAGGGTGGGGGAGGAGGTGGGTTTGCGTGGGGGTGGGGTGGAGGCGGTGGCGGGGGTGGGGATGAGGGCGGGGGTGGAGGTGGGTTTACATGGGGGTGGGGTGGAGGCGGTGTAGGGGGTGGAGGATGGGGGTAGGGAGGTGGGTGGAGGAAGTGAGGGCCATGCGGCAGTCGTGGCGGCGGGGGAAGAAGAAACAAAATATATGGCAGGGGAGATATGGCGGCAGTTGTAAATGGTTCTCATAGTTCACATTGAGGGATAGGTTCTCACCCGATCTTGACTATATATATATATATATATATATATATATATATATATATATATATATATATATATATATATATATATATATAGAGAGAGAGAGAGAGAGAGAGAGAGAGAGAGAGAGAGAGAGAGAGAGAGAGAGGGAGAGAGAGGGGATCAAATAAGTTCACCATATGTAATTAAGTCTATATTAAAGTTATAGATGACATACGTTAAAGTTGCATTTTTTAAGAATTGATATGTAACTATAACATTCAGCTCTTTTATCACTTCAAGTGATAAAGTGCAATTTTAACACTCATCTCGTGTAATTTTAAGCACCTTTTGTGTAACTTTAACACTGGAACTTATGAACTTATAAGAGTTGTTGGCCTTATGTGAACATATCTCTCTCTCTCTCTCTCTCTATATATATATATATATATATATAGAGAGAGAGAGAGAGGAGGGTTCTTATGAGTCCTTCTATATATTTGAGTCCCTAAGTCCTTCTACCATCCATTGGATGATAATACAATGGATGGATGAGATTGATTGAGATTTTGTATAAAAAAAACAAGATATTGTTTCCTAATTTGAAGGAGTGTAACATCCAACAAAATAGGAAACACAATTAGTATTTCAATAATTTTGTGTAAGGCGTATTTATTAGAGTAACACGTCTGTAACATTGAAGTAACACAAAGTATCTATTAGAATAACACGTTTGTAACGTAGTAACACAAAGTATCTATTAGAGTAACACGTTTCTAACGTTGGAGTAACACAAAGTATCTATTAGAGTAACACGTTTGTAACGTAGTAACACAAAGTATCTATTAAAGTAACACGCTTCTAACGTTGGAGTAACACAAAGTATCTATTAAAGTAACACGCTTCTAACGTTGGAGTAACACAAAGTATCTATTGGAGTAACACGTTAGTAACGTTGGAGTAACATTATTATTCATATGTTGAGTTAATAATTATGTTTAGTGTTGGGGGTATATAACTCTGAAATCAATTTAAGCATATTTGCATGATCTTCGTTAGAGTAACACCAAACATTAACCAGAGTAACAGTTCTATACAATAAGAGTAGCACAAAATAAATTAAGGACAGGAGAAAATATGCGATAAATTATTATTTTTAGTTCTATATAATAACAATTTAATTTTTTTTAAATGAAAATCTTAATTGTGAATGAATATGTGTGTGAGAGACGGTAATTATTTTTTTATAGAAGAGATATTAAATGATAAGTAAATTAAGGAGAGAAAGATATTTACCAAATATAGTCACTTGCTTTAATTACTCAAACAAATCACAACCATCAATCTCTTTCTAATCCAAGAGATGTGGTGAGGACTCACGGACTCAATTTTAAAAGATGGACTCACTTGATCCTTCCTCTCTCTCTCTCTCTCTCTCTCTCTCTCTATATATATATATATATATATATATATATATATATATATATATATATATATCGCAATCAAATAGAGTTTCATAAGTCGAACACCTAGAATAATCTCCATCCAATCATATATTTCGCAATCCAAAGTAAAATAAAAAAATTACTAAAAAACAACAGTATTATTTAGAAAGATACGTGTTTTCCTCCGTAAAAACATTGAATTTAATGATCAAGTTCAAAAACAGTGAGCCGATTTTGTCATCCATCAATTCCGTCATCATCTCCCTTTTGCACAACCATAGCCATCAATTTTTGTTTGAATCCATTCATTTATCACAAATGGGCGTGTTGCATGGATCATATACTTGATAGAAAACTTGTAAATATATGCAAATCCAGACCATAGTATAAGCTTTCATCAGAAAAGTCCAGAACTGTAAGTCTGCAAGTAAAAATATTACTGTAGTATGTATGGTAATAATTCAAAAAATAGTATTCAAATGAGTGTCATAAATGCTGTCATAACACACCTCACAACCTGCAAGTGTAAGCAATACTTTTCCAAGACCTCCAGCAGTCAGCCATTTTTGTGTAGAGAAACCCAATAGATCCATGAATAATGAAATAACAGCTACCCACACCGCAGTATACACAACTTTTCCAGCAAATTGGAAACCCATCTGTCAAAATATGTGTAAGATTCGACTTAGACGCCAATGGGAAAATAGCACGCACCTTGGGCCAAATCTAAAACGAAGACCAAAAATAATCATGTGTCCCATATCCAGCATCAAGACATACATTTCTAGAATCAAAGGGAATGTTACTCTTCATGAAATACTTCTGAGTTTGTTGAGTCCCACTGTAATAGATTGGTTGCTTGTTAATCACAAGAATTGATGATTGTCAAGATAAAATAGCAACTTGTGGAAAGTTAAAACAAGTAACATCAAAGTTCTAGGGAAAAAAAGATACTCCCTCCATTCAAATCCAAGCGCCTCAGTTCTATGTTTACTATGAGTAGGATTTTGAATTTATGGGGAATATGAATTCAAGAGAGAGTATATCAACAATAGATAGCAATAGAAGACTAGAATGTGAATTTATAAGAAGCCCTTAGTGACTAGGGTTGATATCACGTATCCGAAAACTAGCTGTTCGCCCTGTCAATCCCCCGACGAACGCCCCCCGATTAGTGGAATTGGGGATTCCATTTTCGAGTACCATGACCAAAATGAAAAATGGTTCGGGAAGAATCTCTGAAGTAAATGGAGATTTGAAATCCCCTTGTATATGAAAGATGAAAAGAGGAGAGAACAATCGAAGACTAGGATGTGCCCATTCTTTCACATACGGAACAATAGCATAACATGAATCAGTATAGAATAGAAGCAATAGACTTGATCAGTGTTTGTAACACAAATGAACAGATGAAATGAACAAGAGGTAATACAAATAATAAATAAATAAATAAATGTAGTTGTAATACATGAATACTTGAAAATAATTACAATGCAGGATAGTAACAAATGGAAAAATATAATAACCTGGACAAACAGAAGGAAACTGCCACACAGTTGAAAGTGACTTCACAAATTTAGAAGTCTTTGCTTCACAACATGGCTAGATTCATAAGGCATGAGTACTGGATCCAAAGTCCTGCACTCAAAGGATGTCATCATCAACCAGAGCCACCAGCAAGCAGTAATATCCATAGCACAGAAACAAGCATTCATAACTGTACGGAAAATATTCAAGGCTAGAGCCAACTTAAAACATGAAACTAATGGATGAGAAAGTTTCAGTATTCAACCTGCATACAAGGATTGCTGCGGTCCACAACAATATAAGTTGCAGATAAGAGGCTGTGATATAGTTGGTCGTACTTTTCTTCCAACTGCTATCACTTTTCTACACAGCAAAAAATTATGATTGCCAAGCACTAGAATAAACAGAAAATAGAAATGCATATTGGAGGGGAAACAAAACGAAATGGAAGAGATAATGTAAATCAATGAAAACAAAACGAAATGACATAACACTACTCTATTAAATAAACACCTCTTGCTAATACAAACCTTCATTTTCTAAAATACCATAAAACCAAAGTAGTGCACTTAAAATCAACATCAATCCTCAATTTAATTTAGTAAAAGGCAAATTGACAGTACATAGGACGTAACATATACATACCTAATAGAAAAAAGATTTTTATGCTATTCTGGTTAAGAGGAACAAAAGTAAATTGCAGGAGCTACATTTAAGCTAACCAAAAGTATAAAGAATTCGGAGTAAAAAAAAATAAAAGGCCTCGTGTGTCAGAAGAGTCCACAGCTAAGCAAACTGAAAGTACATACACTGCTATAAAACTACACTAAGCAGATCAAAAGTAAAAAGAACTCAGAATATGACGACAAAAGTAATGATACCGATATCTGGCTATCATAGTAAAAAGAGGTTGGAAGTGCAGTAAAAAAAAAGGGCAAATATTTATCCGAGCTCATATATAACAATAGTAGAAGAAGCATGAAGCCAACCATCAAGGCTCATGTTACTTGGAGGAGATGTTCCAGCTACATTTTCATGTTGCTACAAATATATTTTATAATCAATTGAATAAAGACACTAGTTAGAAATAAGGCATCCCTATGATTATTTTTATAGATATAGATACATAGCCAAAGTCATTTACATGTTCTTGAACATTGTAGTCAAATAAGTGAAGGTCGTCCTTCAGATCAAATAAGCATGTCAGGTATTCAACCAAAAAAACATATGATGTAGGAGAACAAAGTATCTTTCGCTTCCCTGATATAAATAATAAACCACCTAAAATCTCAAAAGCGTAAACCAACACCAAACCTGATAAAAAAATATACAATAATCAACGAAGTGGTGCTTAGACAAGTGAAGGAACTCGGAATAGTCCAGTTCTCCTTCCTTTGTTTTATGCAATTGCAATACTAACGGCCTTCGCATCACAATCCCTAAAACGACAAAAGGAAAGCTAGCTTCAGCAACAAACATGCCTCCTCTTTCAAAATTTAAACCTATTCCAAACATAATTATTCCTAAATTTTAGATAATTCAACTTAAATCATGCAATTCCACTTAATTCAGTTTACTGGCTAACGCAAACTAGTCTAATTTCATCTAAACAGATGACGATTACGATTAACAAAGTCCAAAGCAATCATTTAGTACAACTTCAAGTAAAATAACACCTAATTCTGCAAACTGCTAAATGAAAAAAAAAAAAAAAAAAAAAAATTCAAAGTTATAGAACTGACCAGATCCTCTCCGATATAAGTCACGACCGACGGTACTATCAAAAATCGACGATTTCCTGAACTCCGTCAAATTTTCACACATTATCAGATAATACACAAAAACTCGAGACTGATATATACTGTACTCTAGGTGATCGATGCACGATAGTCAATAGCGGCCCCTGCTTGTCCATCTGCACTTTCGTCGTCTTCTCTAACCAGACTGGGCCGCCATCAAGCCTCCGTGCGCGACTAACTTCGCCATCGTCTTCTCAAACCACACCAGGCCACCTTATTCTTCACCATTGTGAAAGTAATGAAAAAGAGATTGAAAGTAATGATAATCAGGATAATTGATTGAAGATTTGATAATTTAAGAAGGTGAATTCAATAGAGCAGTTTAGAATTAGGGTTAGAATATTGCATAGAGCAGTTTTTAATTAGGGTTAGAATGTGTAGAGCGCTAGATTGAAATGTTTGTTTCTGAGAAAAGTTGTAAATTGAAATCATGGGTAGGCGTGTTTAGTGGGTTTTTAGTCTTTAGTTAATAAATTAGGAATAAGAGGCTTATAGGTGAATTGTGTGTAGGAGATTGGTCGACGCTTATAAAAGCGTCGACGTTAAAGCGTCTGCCTCGGGAAGAAAATCAATTCGCAGATGCACTTTCCAAATTAGCGTCCCTGCTAAATATCCCGGAGCATCTAACTAGCATGCCAATCTGCGTTGAAAGACGGTCCGAGCCGGCCTATATCCATGACATCCAGGATATAGAGATAACTGACCCAGAACCTTGGTATCAAGTCGTCCTAACCTACTTGACAACGGGAGAGTATCCCCCAGAAACTGAGAACCGGGCCAAGAAGGCCTTGCGAAGATTGGCGACCCAATTTATTCGTACAGACGACGGACAATTATACAAAAAGACAGCACATGGGGCTCTTCTTCTATTTGTTGACAAAGCACAAGCCGAGAAGGTTATGGCTGAGGTACATGACGGCGAAAATGGCCCACATATGAATGCCCATATGTTAGCCCGGAAAATCATGAGGCTTGGATACTATTGGAACACCATGGAAACAGACTGTCAGTTATATGTCAAGCACTGCCATAACTGTCAGATCTTTGCCAACGTACAGCATATGCCATCTTCCCTATTATATACCATGACATCACCATGGCCATTTTCGACGTGGGGTATTGACATAATTGGAAAGGTGCACCCTTCCGGGACGGGAGGTCATTGCTTCATTTTAGTGGCCATCGACTATTTCACCAAATGGGTCAAAGCCGAGTCATATCGTGTCTTGAACACCAAGCACGTGGCCAAATTCATCCAGAATAAGATCATTTGCCGATATGGGATCCCACACGAGATTCAGAGGCATACATCAAGAGTGATCACGGGACCCACTTCTAAGCTGAAACCGCTGCATTGCTAGCAAAATACAAGATTCAGAGGCATACATCTTCACCTTATCGTCCCCAAACAAATGGAGCGGTAGAGGCGGCTAATAAAACGATTGTCACCATACTTAAAAAGATGGCTGAGAATTATCGGGACTGGCCCGACAAGACACATTTTGCCTTATGGGGGTATCGAACGTCAATTCGCACCGCGACCGGAGCAACTCCATATTACCTGAGATATGGAATGGAAGCGGTCCAACCGGTCGAGCTAGAAGTGTCATCCCTCAGGATTTTACTTGAAAGGCAAGTGCCTGAAGCAGATTGGGTCCAAGCCCGATACGATTCGCTTGTCCTTTTAGACGAACGGCGATCCCGGACCCTCAACAATATCCAAATATATCAAAAGAGGATCCAACGGGCTTTCAACAAAAGGGTTAGGCCCAGGAACATCAAAGAAGGGGATTTAGTCCTAAAATCGGTTCGTCCTTACTACCGGTTGACCCAAGAGGAAAATTTAAACCCAATTGGGCTGGGCCATACTTAGTCAAGAAGGTCCTATCAGGAGGAGCGGTGATGCTGACAGACTTGGACGGGAACAAATTTGTCAACCCAACCAACTTGGACCAGTTGAAGCGCTACTACCCATAAACCTTATCTCAATATCATTTGCAAAAATTTATAAAAATTTGTCTTTTTGTAAATTTTCAAAATTATAGACAAGTCAATAAGTTAGAATTAACTATTCTACTGTCGCACATCTCGAATTAATAATCTTGATGTATTTCGAAAATTGCAAAAAAATCATACTTTTGAACTACGTTTGGTTTGATTCTGCTAATTGTGGATACGTAGGCAACCCCTCAAAAGAGTACAACCACTGCAATAACGAAAAGACGGGAACGGTATTCACTAATATGTCTTTTATTTAAAACCGATAAACTCGAGAATCCCAAAATTACACCACACACACGTAAAAAAGAAATAAATAAATAAATAAATAAATCGGGAAATCAAAGGAAGATCCGAGATACCTGCAGCAAGCGGGTGCTTCTGGTAAGACGAACCGACGAATCTCTCTTACGGTTGTCTAAACCCTGGATAATCTCACCCGTAATCAGCCAAGTCGGGCTGTGCTCCGTCTCCATCAAATCAACCATGGTCAAGAGGCGGGCGTCTCCCATGCATGACAATAAATCCATGTGACCTTCAAAAGCATAGACATGGAGCATACAGAAAGAAAAAGCCCTGCGGCTGTGAACAGGTCTGACCCGTACATCGTGAGGATTCATAAATTTCTCAGCCAAGTCGATCAGAGAAATATTACCATCCTCCATCATGCGGGATACTTCATTATGGGAAAGTCCCAAAAATTCTCTAAGCTTCCTCCTCGGGTCATAAACTGAATACGGGACGGCAGAACGAAGTATCGGGTTCCACCCTCCCACAGCATCAATCTCCTCAGGTAAAGGGCAAACTTTTCCCCGGGGAAAGGCAAAGACATGATATATGTCGTCCCAATAGGACAAACAAGCATCAAGGAAGTAGCGATCAACTTGCATCTGACGGAATGGATACAGCTGAGTAATACCCGTCTGATTGAGAGCCACCCTATCCGTGTCCCTAAAGCGTCGGGACCATTCCTGCAACAGCACGGTCAATCGATCGATTCCCATGGTTAAAATTCTTGAAAGGAATAAACAAACTTTCTTTTTGAGGATGGATGAATTATGAGGAGGTTGTGAAGAAAATCAAAGACAAGGGAGGGCTATATATAGCATCAACCTTACAACCCTCTTTCCATATCACTTTTCCATGAAAAGTTTCCTAATTCTAACGGAATCAACATACAGGCCCCGTCTCGAGATTCCCTAATCTTAGCCCGGGAATTAGTCATCCCGAACTTTCCTAAATTTCTTTAGGAGTCAAAAAATTTCAAAATTTCAAAATTTTAAAAATTTTCTAAAATTCAAAAATCTTTTACCCCAGCGCGAGTCATATTTGTTTCACCTACGTGTTGCATGCAAAAATTTATGTAACTTATACAGGTACAATTTAAGACCGCGCAATTCACGTATCTCCCCAGCGGAAGCCCAAGGCGACATTTTCACGAGATGGGCCCACATATAAGCGCACCCGGGACTTACGCGACAAGTCCAAGTTTCCCACGGAGGTATTATCATCAGCTCAGGTATGATTTCTGTCTTATGGCTGGCGAGCCCTTCACGCAAATCTAATGGACTATAAACGACCCGACCGGAAGTCTGCTAGGTTTCAATCCTCGATTGGCCTGGTAGCTACTCTGACTTTCACTTTGTCCAAGCCTCAGTCAGAGTTGGGGCTTTGTAGACACCCGCATTTTGACTGCCAGGTGTCTATGGCAGTTTCCAAAAAACACCCGATGATGATCGGACGCAAACGTGTTTCTACCCGCTCGGACATGGGCTCGAAACCAATAGTTGTTGGCTTAAGCACCTATGGAGTATAAATTTCACAAAACTGACCTCAAATTCAGGCCCAGTGGGTCTTTTCCAATCAAATAAGGATAATTTGGGTCAAAACCGACACCGGAAATAAAACCGACTTTTAGCGATTGGGTCAACCCCAGTCAAAGCCGTTTCCGAGACACATAACAACAGCCACGTAAACATCAAAAACTCAGCCCAAATACAAAACCCATCTTGAGGTCCAAAACATTGGACCCGTGCGACCCAGCTGACCCACTCGATCGAGTGCTCAGTCCACTTGATCGCGTGGGCCCTCATTCAAGCCCGGCTAAAGACGCTTGGGCCACTCGACCGAGTCAAGGGGCTACTCGGTCGAGTAACCCTAACCGGAGGAGCATAACTATGCCTATATAAACACCTCCATGCACACACTTCAAGACATCTTTTTCAATCTTTTTCAACCCTAATAAAACCATAATCAATACTACACTCAAACCCTAACCCTAGTATCTAGGAATCCAAACCCTAATCACCATAACTTAGCCTACATACTCGATACTCCCGTGCTAGCCACAACTACGAGTCCCGTCCGAGAACAAGAACATGTAGGTTGAGGGTGAAAAAACCTCTTTCTTCTCCTTTCTCTTCTTCCTCGCGTCATCCGTCGTCGTTGTCATCGTTCTTTTTTTTTATTTTGATTGCGTCTATAATATCGCTAATAATTACCATTATTAAAAGCATTAAAATGCTTGTGGATTTGTGTCGAGTGCGAAGGATGTCGGAATAAGAAAACCCGAATATACAAGGGTATTGCACCCAGCGTTGCCAGTCGCTTATCCCGACACACCAAGCACTTGATTATTGAAGCAAGTCAACTTAAACGTTAATCTCTCTTTACTTTTGTTCGCGCCATCATTCATCGCATATCCCGTCAATTTCAAAACTTTTTTCTAAAACAAATACCTTTTTTTTATAAAGGTCGAAACCCGTTAACGTGGATCCGACATCACATAATCCTTAGGGATTTATTATGATGTCGGGAAGCCGAGAAAATCAAGTCTTTCAATTCAAAGCAAAAGGGTCAATCTATTAGATTTGATACCAATTCAATAATTGGATGTTGAATCTAAACGATTTAGTCAAATAAATTAATTAGTGTGGTTTTCGTTGATGCTAAAATAGTTGTCATATAATTCGTTAGAATTACGACACTATGAACGCGGAGGAAATCCATATAGCCTTAGTTAATTTAAAAACGACTTATATTATTTTCTTTAAGTTATCACTCTAATATTCCATATCGGTTCAATAATCGAATATGGGATATGACGAGTATTGAAGTTAAGAATCGAGAATAAATCTTACAATATTTACGCTCGGTTCAACAAAGTCATCGATTTACCAAAATCAAAAGGCAATTTCGAAATCAATAACAAATAGCAAAGCGAACCCTAGTTCGTACAGGGGGCACTCGACCGAGTGCCTAGTCCACTCGATCGAGTGGCACCCCAAAAACTGAAACAGAATGCTTTTTTGACCTCCACTCGGTCGAGTCTCACGATGACTCGGTCGAGTGGCAGCGTACTCGGTCGAGTTTAACTCGATCGAGTAGGGTCTAAAATACGGGACAAAAGCGTTTTCAGAGGTCCACTCGGTCGAGTCCTTCAATGACTCGATCGAGTGGCCCTTTATCACGACAAAACCGTGAGTCCTACACCATCTTCAACTTTCGGTAATACTTTTTTATGACTTAGGTCGACACGTGTCAAATCAATCACGTGGAACATCACTTTCAAAATCATGCATCATTCTATTTACATCATTCTATATTACATTATCCGCAAACCGTTATTATCATTATACCGTTACTAACAAGTTTGTTATTTTTCTTGTCAATTTACTTTGTTTATTTTATTGTACTAAAATAAACCTCGCATGCTAAATATAACTTCGACGTTAGTTTTAGTTGCATTAAATCGACATAGAAACCCATTCAATTCTCGCATGTTTAGGGAAATAATGTTTGCATATCATTTTCATCGTTCTACTAACGCACGTATTAGAAAGTCATTCGATATCTTAGTAGAGGCCGCTAATGTGCGGGCGGGGTTGGGTGTTCTTTGTGAACTTCCCAACACGTACCCTCACCTCTTACTCAGAACCTCGGTTTCCGGATGTCCGAAACCGTTGACGCACGAGAGTCATTCAATACACGATATCCGATAATGTCGATATCGGTATCAAATGCAAAGGGACGAACCCAATAAACTCTGACATCGGAAATGGGTCATACTTTGTGCATGGCCCACTACGACATAGAGTGGGTTCGAATGGGCCCGAACTCCCACAAAGTTCGGTGGCGACTCCACTTCGATTTAAATTTCGATTCGATCCATTCTCATATGGTGATTCATTCGCCTCCCCAAACCCGCGCGTGGCCGCGTTGTGGTGGACCTATGTCATGTCCATAAAAATCTTTAAAATCTTAAATTTTCACATGTTTCTTTATTTTAAATCGTTTTTACGAGATTTGCAAATAATTCGTTCTTTTAATTATTAAAAAGTATTATAAGGCCGAGACTAAAACATACACCTAATAATTTAATTTTATAATTTTCGTGATTTTAAAATATGAATTATCAAATGGAAAGTTTTATTGTTTTTAATAAAGTTACAGCATGTTTCAGAATCTAATAGCGTTTTTTTACGAATTAATAATTTATTTTAAAGACTTTATTTTTGAAAACTTTGAAAAGATACTACTATTTATTTTAAGTCTAATTTATGCCTATTTAGTTTCGTAAAATAATTCCAAGTGGTTTGGCCACAATAAAATTTTTATGAACAGGTGTCAAACTAATCCGCGATTCTGTCTGTTGTGATAAAATCTAAATTGAAAGATATTTTAAACTTTTTATTTAATATTGGTAATTTACGTACAGAAACTATTAGGAGTCTAGTTAATATTTCCAATTGGATTTTATTTAAAATCAATTTTTAAACGTCTTTTATTAAGGAAATACAATCGAATGTCTAATTCTGACAGTTTTTAAATATAACCAATAAAAACACATGTTTTATTTCGAATTTGGGTTTTCTCCTGAAAAAGAAGTTGTAGCTAAGTTTCTAAAGTTTTCAAACCCCATTGATCTTACGTTGTTTTGATTTTTAATGATTTAATTACGATTTTTATAGTAAGACAGTGCAAATCTGGAAAATCTATCAATTTGTTATTTAAATACTTTTAATTATTTAAACTTCAACCTTATTAAAAATAATTATGATTTTGACTTTAGTTGACTTTTAATCATGAATTATCCATTTATATAATAAATATAATGTTTACGTCTCGAGGCCTAATATTAACTATTTTATATAACTCTTATTTTAATCGATTTCTATTTATATAATATTACCTACTTTTGGAAGTTATTATTTTAAGAAAGTTTATATTTTTATAAATTTTTCTCTTTTGAAGAACAAACTATATTTTTATTGAATTCTGATAATGGCTTTATTTGGGAGTTATGGAATGAGGATAGTGTACGGGTAGAGTAATACAGTCTAGAGTATACGTTTTGCCATCAGCTCTAAGGCTAGTGTATCCGAGCGGGATGCATTGGTTGTTGAACTGGCATGTTCTTATCCAGGAGTGTATGTTCATTTTGACCTTAAGCTCGTACCTCGCATGTAAGACGCCGTCGGGTTGAACTGGGCACACTTGGTGTTCCAGGAGGGGTGTGCATATTTACTTAAGCTAGGACCTCGCATTGATAAGTCGCCGTCCTATTATGGTTGAGTAGCCTAGTTAGAGATCGAAGTTTGATTTGTTTGAACTAAGTTCTCGAAGCTAGTTTAGTATTCTCCTAGTGAAAGTCTATTCGGTTGCACTGATTCGTATCCATAACGCCATTATTATTATTGATTGATATTGACTTGAAAGTTGGCAATCATTTTAAATTATTTTACTATATCGTTTTAAACGTTTTCCATTTTGAACTATTTTGATATAACAGTAATTATGCTTTAATGTCTTGTAATATGGCTGGGAGAACGTCGTCGTTACTCCCCACTGAATTATGGCTGTTATGTTTATAACATGATAGGTATTTTGCTGCTGGGTTGGGTGTGAGCTAGCAAGTAGCATGGATCCTACTCTACTTCATTTATATTAATTTTTGGATTGTTAAACCCATTTGGAGATTTTTTCTTTTTAGCTCTTTTGTGAAAAGTGACATTTTTATTGACTGACCGTTCTTTTTGTAAAGTATAGAACATCAGTGTGTTTTAATCCCACATCTACAGTGTTTCCGCCACTGTATTGCGTTAGAATTTATAGGGAATTACATGTTTAGTGAGGCGGCGGTTGTCGAAACAACATGATAAAGAAACAACGACAAGGATAGGAGTGGTATCGGCGAGGATCAAGTCAACGGAGAACACTTCCGAGGGACAAAGACAAAGTATACTAGGTTGGATGGGATGCATTTTTATTTAGTTTTCACGAAGGTTGCTGCTTCTTTAGAATCGGTTTTCTCCTTGACTCGTCGACAGGTGGCTTTGTGGAAGTCTCTGCAGGGTGCTCACACGTCTGACTGGTTGCGCGCGGTACCTATCTTCGGGCTGGGACAGACCATGAATGGGAGGACTTATCGCTCTATCCTTAGCTATCGGTTGGGTGTCCCTTTGTTCCCGGTACCTAAGCCCTGCTCGGCTTGTTCCCGAGTTTTTGAGGGGGACATTTTTGGAGATCATGCTGTGTCGTGCGATGGTACCGTTGGTATTAAGCATAGACATAACCTGGTTCGTGACACCCTTTTGGATATCTGCTTGCGATCTGGCATTTCGGCCGGTAAGAAGGTAGATGTCGGTTTGATTGATGGGCACGACAGGCCCCTACGCCCGGCGGATTTGCTTCTTTATTCCTGGGATAGGAGCCGTGATGTGTGTGTTGATTTGACAGGGTCGTCCCCTTTGACTCAGTCCGCGATGTCTGATTTTCTGCCTGGTCGCGCGGTCGCTGATGCTGCTCAGCGCAAGTGCGCCAAGTATGGAGATTTGTGCACCAAGACTGGGTATGGGTTCCTACCTTTATCTTTCTCTTCTCTAGGGGAGCTCGACGCGGAGGCAGCTGCTTTGCTCAAGCAGATTCAGAAATTCTCTATCTCTTAGAACGCGGGAGCTCGCGCAGCTGCTTTTATTTTTACTCGTCTTAGTTTTTCTATCGCTAAGGGAGTGGGTGCCCAGATAGTATCTCGGCTACCCACTAACTTCTTGTAATTTGTTTCGTTATTAATGCAAGCTCCGGTTTTTATAAAAAAAATTTAAAAAAAATAAAAAATAAAAATATAATAATAATAATAATAATTATAATAATAATAATAATAATAATAGTAGGATAACGCTAGTATATGAGGCCAATAATTACCCGCCGGAGATGGAAAAAAAAGATGGTCATCTCCGGTCGGCGGCTAAGTCACGAAGTTGTAGCGAATGGAAGGAATTTTGAGGAAATCGATTTAGGCTGATACCATGTAGAAATGTAGAGTGCTCCCCTTATTCCAATTACAAAACTCGGTACAAATACCTGTAGACACCCACATTTTGACCGCCAGGTGTCTATAGTAGTTTCCGACAAACACCTGATGATGATCGGACGCGAACATGCTTTAATGGACTCGGATATAGGCTCGAAATCATGGACATTTGGTTTAGGCTTTTTATGGAGTATAAACCTCACAAAATCAACCTCAAAATCAGGCCCAGTGGGTCGTTCCGAGTCAAATAAGACTAATTTGGGTCGAATCCGACAGTAGGGGCAAAACCGTCTTTTAGCGACCGGGTTAAACCCGGTGAAAGATTTTTTTTTTTGAGACACACGGACCAGCCGTGTCACCTCACGAGTTCGGCCTAGGCTCGAATACTACAAAAAAATCAGCTACGACAAGTATTAAACAATTCCGTTGAGGATAGAATTCGATCTCAAGTAGGAATTCTATCCGGATACCAAATCAAAACTCGACCGAGCATCAAATACTCGGCCGAGCAGCCTCGTTCCAGCGAGATGTCGTGACTTCCCCACCAAGAAAGGGAGTTCTCGTTCCTCTCGACTTCTTACTTTTCCTATCTAAAGCGGTATTTCTCATCCAACCACCTCTCCTAGCCAAGGTCGGGAGTTCTCCTATAAATAGGCCCCTTGCACACACAATTATACATTGATCATCTATCATTGATACACTTTTTACATCAATCATAACTACAAAAAATACCGACGTTCATAACACCGAATAATCGTTATTGCAACCCGGAAACTCCGACACCCCAAAAACCGGCCACAACCCGACTCTTCACACGCACCAAACGCACCACCTTAACTCACTGACATCACCTCGACGCTCCCGTGCCTAAGCCACTTTCCGACTAGCCTTATTCCGAGAAAACAAAGCATGTAGGTTGAGGGTGTAAAATCAAAACCCGACTTCTTCTTTCTCTCTTCCTTCCTCTCGTTTTTTTTTCTCCTTCGCGTCGTCATCGGTCGTTTTTTAAGGGTCGTCGTCACATCGTCTTTTTTTTTCTCCATAATATCGATACTAAGAATTATTTTCATATAAAACAACGTTCTGAAAACACGATATCGACTCTTTAGTCAAACATCATATCTAACAAGAACTACATTAATCTCGTTGATGCTAAATAATCGTCACAAGCAAAATACGACGATGTTAACGCGGAGAGAATTAACATTTTTTTTCTCTTTTCGTTCAATTTCTTTTTTCAAAACAAGCTTTACAAAACTTTTTCTAAAAATCATTCCGACTATTTGATATCGATTTCATAATCGAATATCGAATACGACGAATATCAAAAATATAAATCGAGTATAAATTAATCCATATTTGTACGCGATTTATCAAAATTAACTATTTTCGAGAAAAGCCAACCCGAGACAGCCACCCGCACGAGTCGCGCCCCTCCCGGGCGAGTCGCGCAGGGGCCTGAAAACGAGACCCTTTTTTTTCGTTTTCTCGTTTTCTCAATTTTTTTTAACATCGTTGTTTTACATAAAACAGCGACTCTCTCGGCATATTTTCAGATTTCGACAAATATTTTTTCAACCTCGATCAACACGTGTTTAGTCCATCACGTGTCACAAAACTTTTCGAAATTATGCATATCATCGCATTTACATTCTTATTTAATTTACAAACCGTTACTAACTTGTTTGCTCATGTTTGTAACGATTTATTTTCATCTTTTGTTTTATTAGACTAAAACGAATTTCATATGCTAAAAAATAACTTTGACGTTTTAGTTTAAGATGCATTAAACGACTTAGCAACCCATTTAATTTTTCTCACATGCTTAGGGAAAATAATGTTTGCATATCATTCAACCGTCGAACTAACGCGTGTACACCAAAAACGAATGTTATCTTAGTAAAGGCCACTAAGTGCGGGCGGGGTTGGGTGTTCTTAGTGAACTTCCCAACACGTACCCTTACCCCTTACTCAGAACCATGGTTTCCGGATGTCCGAATCCATTGGCAACGAGAGTCATTCAATACACGATATCCGATAATGTCGGTATCGGTATCATAATGCAAAGGGACGAACCCAATAAACTCTGACATCGGAAATGGACCGTATTTTGTACACGGCCCACTACGATATAGAGTGGGTTCGAACGGGCCTGAACTCCCACAAAGTTCGGTGGCGACTCCTACTTCGATTTAAATTTCAATTTGACCATCTCATATGGAGATTCATTCGCCTCCCCAAACCCGCGCGTGGCCGCGTCGGGGTGGACCTATGTCATGTCCACAATTTGACGACTCCGCTGGGGATCAACTGATGAGTCACTTACCATCGGCATCCTCAGGGTGAGACTCGAAAAGAAATCGTTCGAATAGTAATGTACACGTTTTAGTTCAATGGTTCATGCATAACCCAATTTTTCCCGGGCCTGTTACTTGTGACCGACGTCCCACTATACCACGGTGCGTCCCTAAATGGGCGCGCTAAAGACTTCGATGGCGGAAATCGCATAGGTTTTACGGCAGATTCTAAGACCAACTCGGCTTAGGAGGACCGTCCTGATTTGCGAGAAAGCTAGCGTCGTTGGTATAGACCCTCTTTCAACCGACCGAGACTTAGACTAAGAGCATACATGGTGTCATTATACTGTTTCCATGACTACGTGCTACTTGATCTATTTATCGTCTTTTCAAAAACCGTCATTTTCAAAACTTGCATCTTTTCACAATCATCCATTTTCAAAACCCGGAAAGCTACCGAATTTAGGACTTATGATTTTGACTCAAAATAGCCTATTTTTAGCCGGTATGCTGCCCAAACTTTACCAAAATTTCCGAAAATCCGGCCCGATAAGACTTTTTGGTTTTCAAAAAAATCGGGCCATCCGATCCAACTTTTTCGGGTTTTTCTAAATCCAAATTTCCCTTTTCAAAACCTTCCTCTTCTTAGGACTTCCTGTATTTAGCAGTGTCGGGTTTTGTCGTAAGTCATAAGAGTCTATAGCGTCGAAACTCCGTTGATCCTATATCACGAGTTTCCTCCTCATCCCAGTCCGCCTTATTTGTCAAGGCACGGCCCACTCGCGTAGGACGAACTCCTACAAAGGCGGGCCCATTTACACATTCGAGTCCAAAGTCTGGGGAATTCACACATGAATCTTCCTTCGAACGGGACTAGGCCCACTTTGCCAAATCCTAAGGAAAGCCCATCGTCCACGAGTCACCCGTCTAGGAGTCGGTTTCTCAGTCTCTTTTCTAAGTCTAGTCTTTCCTTGCTCGGGATGCACTATCTGGGTCCGTTTCTGATTACACGGTGTTCTTACAGACAGGCCACTCTTCACCCGAACAATGACGAAAGAAGCCATTGATGAGTTGACAGCTTCATTGACTAAGCTACAAGATCAACTGACACAGATGAGGCAGGACCAGATCACCATCCTCACGCGGGTAAGCGCAGTCGAACAAGGAACTCCTAGTGGTGGAGTTGAGACCAATGGGCCGTTACCTGAACTGGCCAGCGCAGTCCACAAACTGCAGGAACAGGTCCATCTGTCGACCCAAAACTCAATTCATACGGAGAATGCTCGGGCCTATGCACCCCTAACCGACGAGTTGCCTGCCAATCTCAACCTGACGCGCCTCCCAATGTTCGACGGAACTGAAGACCCGGTATTACATATCCGGGCCTTCAAGGAATTCATGGCCCTTAAGGGGGTTAAGTCAAACATGTTCAAACACCTGTTTGCCTCTTCCCTCGAAAAGCACCCGAGAGCCTGGTTCTACAGGCTCGATTCCAAGAAATACAAGTCTTGGGATGATGTGGCGACAGAATTCGCTCGGAACTATGCCGACAACACCATAATCCAAACCACGATGTGCACCCTGGAAGTAATGGCCCAGGAACCAAAGGAAGGATTTACAAAATACCTTTAACGCTTGAGGGCTTAAAGCATCAAACTGGTCGATAAGCCCAGCGAGAAAGTGCTGGTAGAAGCCTTCGTGAAGAACCTCCTTCCCGCCTACCGGGTCCATCTCCGATACGCCATCATACCCAACTTCGCTGCCCTAACTGAAATGGGCACGAGAATTGAAGATGATCTAAGATTGGAGAGCCTCACTAAGGCCTCTGCCAAGGGTTACCAAGGGGCCAGCTCATCCACGAGCAAGCCCACATCTGCTACTGCTGCTCGTAGCATTTTTGACGAGGTTAATCTACTTGATACCCCGTTCAAGAAGAATACCACACCTCGGGTATTCACCGACATAGGTACCACCTATGCAAATGCCTTACAAAGGCTATCATCGAAAGGCCGGATCAACCCGATAGGCCCAACACCCGAAATCCCGGTCGAGCGTCGCTCCAAGGCCTAGGACATCCAGGCCTATTGCCAGTACCATCGTGGCAAGGGACATGATACCGAGAAATGCTGGAAGCTAAAGCATCTTATCCAGGATCTCATCGAAAGTGGAAAGATCCCTTTACCTGGAGACAAGCCCAACAACAAGGATAATCCGTTGGCCACTCACGCCATCTTCTCCGGGGAAATAGTCGATTACTCACACCTCATTTCTCCATTTGTCCCGCAAATAAACGGGATCTGGTGCGACGATGAAGATGACGTCTATCTTACTAAGGGGGAAGCTGTTCCCATCAAGCCCGAGGAGATCCGGAAGGTTAAATCCAAAGCTTTAGCCAGTAATCACGCCCTTATCATCGCCGAGCCATCCAGGTTGGAGGCCGCCCCAGAGGAGCCAACCACCGAAAAGGCTCTCGTGAAGCAGCTAGACAAGACTCGAGTTGACCTCTCTATATGGCAACTCCTAGTTAGCTCACAGGAACATCGGGAGGCACTCACTAAGGCCCTCGATTAAGTCAAGATCGACTCCATGGCTACTCCAGCTGAAATGGTGGCCACAGTCCTGCCCCATCTAAAGGGCAAAGCTAAGGAAGAAGGCCCACTTATTACCTTCTCCAACGCTGATCTACCACCGTTCGGGCCTACCCACAACATGGCCCTCTACATTACGGTGATCTGCCGTGGAAAGTACCTTCCCATGACCCTGATCGATGATGGGTCCGCAGTTAATGTCCTCCCCTTAAGGACCGCTAAAGCCCTCGGCATCACTGAGGCCGACTACATTCCTACAGCTCAAACCATTCAGGCCTTCGATGGAAGTCCAAAGTCAGTAGCTGGGGCCGTAAAACTTACTATCATAACAGGCCCGATAGAGAAGGAGCTGGAATTTCAAGTGATCGACGTGACTTCTTCCTTTAACCCTCTCTTAGGAAGACCTTAGATCCACGCGACCAGGGCAGTATCCTCCACTCTACATCGAAAAATCAAGCTGCCTCTGCACGATACCATCATCACCTTAGAAGCCACACCTATGACTGTGGCTAATTGTAACACCTCAGGCCGCACCGATCTCTGGGGGTTCGACTTCATAGAGGCAATCGAGGAAGAGTATCTTTTCCGGCCCTACTTCACGGTTAGCATCGACCGGATGCTGCAAAATCTGAGGTATCT
This sequence comes from Agrostemma githago, assembly GCA_958450325.1. NCBI lineage: Eukaryota > Viridiplantae > Streptophyta > Magnoliopsida > Caryophyllales > Caryophyllaceae > Agrostemma > Agrostemma githago. The sequence goes on along the minus strand of OY288258.1, from coordinate 53,469,014 downwards.
ACCGGGGGCTACATCAAGGCCCAATCTCCCCGCAGGGAAAATTATCGAGGTTCTAGATAACGGGAGGTCTCAAACCGGCTTGGGTTACACCATAACCCCGGAAAATATGGGCCAAACCGGAGCCAGCAAAGTCACCTTTGTCACTCCAGTATTCGAACCCGTCCAGACAGGCCTATATAGGCCCGACGCCACGCGCCCGGGGACCCACTTGGCCCAAGACTGCAACTTTATACCAGATGACATCTTCGCTCTCATCCAGTCCGAAGATACTAAAAATGCTGAGCCCGCACTGGGACTACTTTTTGGAGAAGAACTCATGGCCCCAGCGCCGAAGGAAGAGCTGGTCAATCTCATTCTCCGAAGCCGCAACTTTGATCCATCTAAGCTGATCTCGGACATAGGATCCGAGACGGAAAAAAGAGCCTGGAGGAAGACTGTCAAATGGACTGACAGTCAAGGAAGGACCTACAAGCTGATCGCGGGAGAAGGAGAAATGCCAGAGTTTGAGTCTAAGTCCGAGTCGGAGTCCGAGTTAGAGTCTGAGTTTGAGTCTAGTGAGTCCGGTGCTAGGGTCAGTCCTATAACTCCCCCTCTCCCTTTAGTCATTCCTGGTGTTTCGTGGTCTGTCCCGGACACCCTACCTATCCCGCCACTGACTAGCGATCAGATGGCAGCTCTTTTCGAGCTCTTTACTAAATTTATGAGCAATAATAACAACCGTTCTGCTTACGACTTGTCTCATTTTCAAAATTTTCTTAATTTCAAAAATATTCTGTGCAATGACATTGAGAAACCCGACGAACAGGTATCCTTACCTCTACATCTGATCGAGCAGCTAGAGCAAAGGGAATCCCGCAGTCCGGTAATCGAAGAAACCGAACGTGGGAACAACCTTAGTACCTCAGATGCTTAAGATAGGGTTATCCTTAGATCCCGAGGAGAAACAACAATTCATGAATCTCCTTCAAGAATTGAAAGACGTCTTCGCATGGTCCTACAAGGACATGTCGGGAATTGACCGCGAAATAGCCGAGCACCATATACCAATCAAGGAAGGGTTCAAACCGATTAAGCAGAAACTCCGTCGCATGAGGCCCGAATGGTCCCTTAAGGTCAAAGAAGAAGTCGACAAACAATTCAAAGCCGACTTCATACAGGTTTCCGAGTATCCAGATTGGGTTGCAAACATCGTGTCGGTTCCTAAAAAGGACGGTAAGGTGCGTGTATGTGTAGACTTTCGGGATATTAACAAGGCGAGCCCGAAAGACGATTTCTCGTTACCACACATCGACATACTGGTAGATAACACAGCTGATCATGCCCTTCTATCATTTATGGATGGGTATGTCGGGTACAACCAGATAAAAATGGCCACCGAGGATATGGATAAGACCACCTTCATTACACCTTGGGGTACTTATTGCTATACTATTATGCCATTTGGCCTCATCAATGCCGGGGCCACCTATCAACGAACCGCCACAACTTTATTACATGACATGATGCATAAATAAGTGGAAGTTTACGTGGACGATATGATCGTCAAATCTAAAGACAGGGACGGTCACATCACCACCCTGAGAAAATTCTTCACCCGATTACGCAAATACAACATGAGGTTAAACCCTCAGAAATGCAGTTTCAGGGTAACATCTGGCAAATTACTGGGTCATATCGTTAGCCAACACGGTATCGAAGTCGATCCAGCCAAAATCAAGGCCATCACCGAGATGCAACCCCCTAAAACCGAAAAGTAGATAAGAGGGTTTCTCGGAAAAGTCCAATACATTAGCAGGTTTATTTCAAAGCTAACCATGGTGTGTGAACCGATCTTCAAAAAACTGAAAATAGGGGAACGGTTACTATGGGACGATAAGTGTCAAGCAGCCTTTGATAGAATCAAAGAAATCTTGTCTTCACCGCCAGTCCTGATGCCACCTCAACCCGGCTTACCTTTGTCAGTATACCTAACGACGACAGAGACAACCATGGGGGCTATGCTAGCTCAAACGGTCAATTCCGAAGAACGAGCTATATACTATATCAGCAAAATGTTTTTACAGTACGAGTGTAAGTACACTATGCTTGAAAAAACGTGTTTAGCTTTGGTCTGGGCCACCAAGAAGCTCCGACATTACATGCTCAGTTACGAGGTACAAGTACTATCTAGAATGGATCCGATCAAGTACCTTTTCGAAAAGCCCATTCTCAACGGCAGAATATCAAGATGGACCCTAATGTTGGCAGAATTCGACCTAAAGTTCGTACCATTGAAAGCCATCAAAGGCCGGATAGTAGCCGAGTTTCTCGCCGACAGTCCCATATCCGAAGAAGGACACACCGACACTTGGTCCTTCCCGGATGAAGATATTTTCCATACCGTCACCAAAACGTGGGACTTATACTTTGACGGGGGATCCAATTTCCGAGGATTTGGAGTCGGGATTCTCCTAATCTCGCCAAGAGGGGAACATACTCCCGTGTCTATCAAATTAGACTTTGATGGCACTAATAATGCCGCTGAGTATGAAGCATGTATCCACAGGCTACAAGCCGCCGCCGATTTAGGGGTCACAAACCTCCGAGTACACGGCGACTCATCTCTGGTCATTAATCAAGCGCTCCAAAAATGGAAAACCCGAAATGCTAACCTTGTGGCCTACCAGGCACGAGTAAGACATCTCGAGAAACAATTCCAAAAGGTAGAGTATATATACTTACCTCTGGAGGAAAATCAGTTCGCAGATGCACTCTCAAAACTGGCATCTTTATTAAACATTCCCGACCTTGTGACCAGCATGCCAATCTGTGTCAAAAGACGATCCGAGCCAGCGTATATCCACGACATCGAAGACATCGAGATACCTGATCCCGAGCCGTGGTATAAGGCTATCCAAGCATACTTGACGACCGGGGAGTATCCACCCGGGGCCGACAATCGAGCCAAAAAGGCCTTACGTAGGCTAGCGACCCAGTTCATCCGTACCGACAACGGGCAACTTTACAAAAAGACACCGCAAGGGGCTCTCCTTTTATGTGTTGATAAAACTAACACCGAAAAGGTTATGGCCGAAGTACATGACGGCGAATACGGTCCACACATGAACGCCCAAATGCTAGTCCGTAAGATCATGAGACTCGGATATTACTGGAATAGCATGGAAACCGATTGCCAGCTATATGTCAGACATTGCCATAATTGTCAAATTTTCGCTAATGTACAGCATATGCCGCCATCCCTGTTATATACCATGACGTCACCTTGGCCGTTTTCAACATGGGGAATCGATATAATCGGAAAGATAAACCCCTCGGGAATCGGAGGACACTGCTTCATTTTGGTAGCAATCGACTATTTCACCAAATGGGTCGAAGCTGAGTCTTATCGTATTCTCAACGCCAGTCATGTCGCCAAATTTATCCAAAATAGGATAATATGCCGGTATGGGATCCCTCATGAATTCATCAGTGACCACGGGACCCATTTTCAAGCCGAGGCGGCAGCCCTTTTAGCTAAATACAAGATTCAAAGGCATACGTCTTCACCTTACCGACCCCAAACCAATGGAGCGGTAGAAGCGGCTAATAAGACAATTGTCACCATACTAAAAAAGATGGCTGATAATTACCGGGACTGGCCCGATAAGATACCATTTGCACTTTGGGGATATCGGACGTCAATCCGTACTGCGACCGGGGCAACACCGTATTACCTTACATACGGGATGGAAGCGGTCCAACCCGTTGAGTTAGAGGTGTCGTCCCTCAGAATCTTACTCGAAAGTCAAGTACCCGAAGCCGATTGGATTCAAGCACGATATGACTCGCTAGTCCTTTTAGATGAATGACGATCTCGTGCCCTCAATAATATACAAATATATCAGAAGAGGATCCAACGGGCCTTCAACAAAAGGGTAAGGCCCAGAAACATCAAAGAAGGTGATTTGGTTCTCAAGTCTATTCGAGCTTTATTACCAGTAGACCCAAGGGGAAAGTTCAAACCTAACTGGGCCGGGCCATATTTGGTAAAGAAGATTCTATCAGGCGGAGCAGTGATGCTAACGGATCTGGACGGGAATGAGTTTGTCAACCCAACTAACCTGGACCAGGCTGAAGCGTTACTACCCTTGACCCGTTTCTCTCAATGTCATTAGCAAAGTTTATAAAAAAATCATTTCCAAATAAACTTTCAAAGAGCAAGTCAAAAGCTAGAATTACTTATTCTACTGTTATAAACATCCTGAACCAATAGTCTTGATGTATTTCGAAATTGCAATTTAGCCTGAACTACGTAGGCAGCCCCCCAAAAAAAAAGGGGGCACAACCACTACAATCGAAAAAAACAGGAGCGGTTTTTAATAAACTTCCTTTATTTATTTCAAAAAAAAATCCGATAAACTCGGAAAATTACAAATTACAAAAAATTCCAAAAAAAAGGCACACGACACAGAATAAATAGTACTAATACTTAAATAATAAAAACTAGGGCCTAGGCGTTCAGGGCACCTTGCCCTTTCCCTTGTCCTTAGCTTCCTTTTCCGTCCACTAGCGACGACGTGGAGGTGAGCGCTTCCGGATCACCAAGGGAACCTCCTTAGCCCGGACTCGTTTCCTTGAGCTCGAATCCTCGGCCACCTCAATCGGTCCTAGTCGGGCCCTCACCTTTTCGGGTAACCGGTCTCGCGGGCTGATGGGAGGGATTTTGTCATGGAATCCCGACCGTCAATAATATAACCGGCTATTCCTACGGTAGATAGGGCAAGTCGGGTCGAATCCACGGGGACGGTAATGTATAGCCTAGACTAGGTCGACCCAAATACTAGACTAAGTCAACGAGCTAAGCTAAACTAGAGAATGAGAAGGAGGGGAGAAAACTAGACTAAGACTAAGGCTAAGGAGAAACAACTAAGGGAAACGGGCTAGAGTTAGGTCGGGGTCAAAGGGGTAACGGAATGGTCAAGGGAGAACTAGAGCGAAGGAGGTAGTAGGGTAATCTAGGTATAGTCCGGGCTCTCGCAACTTAGACCGACGTAGAGGTTTCACCTAAATCCCATCTCGGCGATACACATGACAAACGGGGTTCTAACGTGCTATAGTGGCCTAGGTCGCATCCGGGCTCTCGCTACTTAGACCGACCTAGGGGTCGTCCTCACCGGGCTCTCGCAACTTAGTGAGGGAACCGAACCCACAAACAAACTATCACCCATAAGAGAAAGGCAAGAAGAACAAGCATATGCATCTACTAGTCATTCAAGCATTTCAACAAACATGTGATGTGCACCAAACCAAGAGGAAACCCAAATCTTCCACCAACATCTCTAACAAACCCTTAATCACCCAATCAACACCCTAATCACCCTACTAACCCTAGCAAGAACACTACTCTAACATATCTAACCTAAAACTAACACTAACAAGAAGAATCAAAACAAACAACAAAACTATCATAATGGAACTAGTGAAACAATGAACAATCAACAAAACAAACAACAAAGATGCAAACTTTAATGAACAAACAAGATTAAGAGTAAAAAGGAAGGAAGGATTATACCATACTAGTGAAGAATGAAAAGAAGAACACTTGTATAGAAGAAAACCCAAATAATTCCACCAAGGTTGTCAATCTTGGATGGATTCTTCAAGAGATCCAATAATACAAGAGTAAACTAGGATTAAGGACTAATTACCGACTAATCTACACTAATCTAATCTAATCTAACCTAAAGTAGTCTAGGGTTTAATGTCTAATGAAGTGCATAAGCTTTACATAACAAGGGAAGGGTATATATAGTGTTTAAGAATGAAAGGAGAAGAAAGAAAGCAAAGCACGGCAGCAGCACGCCCGTCCCGGCCGAGACGGGGTGGTCCCGGTCGGGATGGGGTCGGTCCCGGCCGGGAAGACCTGCTCCCGGTCGGGATGGGCAGTCAGTATGCTCATCTTCGTTTCCTCCTTCATCCCGGACGGGATGAGGCCATACCCGTTCGGGATGAGCCTTGTAGGCCTCCAATATGAACTTTTTGGTCCCTCATTGCTTCTCATGGGCTTCCCATCGATTCTCGGGACTCGGGATCGGGTCTCGGAGGCTCGGGATTGGGTCCCAAGGTCTCGGGGTCGATTCCAAGGCATCGAATCATCGTTCCTTTACTCCGTTGGCTCCAAAATGTGTATGTATAGAGTCGGAATCGCTCCAACTCTTCCAAATCGGTCTCGGGAACCTGAAACGAACTAAAGGAAGCATAAGAAGCACCTAAACCGCTCCCAAGGAGCGATTCTACAAGGGAAATGGGACCAAAACACTACGAAATAGGCACTACAAATGGCACTTATCAACTTCCCACACTTAACCCTTACTCGCCCTCGAGTAAGCACATACTACTACTAAACTAACCGAGTGGGTATTAGCGCACCCTAAGCCCCTTCAACTCACGCGAGTGCACTTAGAGGACAAGTGCACTCCGCAAGGCAAGTTGGGTCTTGCTACAAAACCGCGGATGCAACCGGACACAAAACACACAAACAAACAAACACACAAACAAACACTTAGATGGTTGCACCCAAAATAAAAGAAATACCGCTTCCCTCTAAAAGCGGTGAAAGAAGCACCGGTTTAGGACTCGAGGTAAGTGACAACGTTCCCAAGCTAGCAATACAAACCAAGGTGGACTAAACCCTAATAGTATGACGATAAGGCAACAAAAACGTTGGTAACTTACCTAGATCCTCCTAACTTTCTAAAAACGTACTACGGGACGATCGGCGGAGTGGAAAAGTGAAGAACCACGGTGTTAGTCGACACTGTAGGTAAGTGAGACCCCGCTCCCTTTAGCGTGAGCCAAGAGGGTCGTCCCGTGTCCAAGACCGCCTAACTAGTCCAAGTAAAAAGGTGGAAAACATGCAAAATGAGGGAAGACCGACTAATGCCGCTATCATCCTTCCTCGGAACTCGGTCCTTTGGTAGGCTCTTCACGGCAAAAGTCGGAAAAAGGCTTATTTTTGTGGGGATTTCTTTTTGTGAGACGGGTTTTCTTTTGGCATTTTCTTTCTTTTCGACCTTTTGATTTGTTTGTTGTCATGCCATTTCTTTTTCTTCTTTTCTATTTTCTTTTTGGCTTTTGTGCCTTTTCTTTTTCTTCATTTTTTTTTCTTTCTTTCATTTTTCTTTCTTTTCTTTTCTTTGCCCTTTTTTTGGCAAGATTTGGCTTTTTGGCATTTCTCGACAATCAAGAAAGAGAGAATCAACAAATTGCATTTTATTGTGTGTGTATGTGAGGAACGTAGGGTAATGGGTAAGTCGGGGGTCGCGATTTCCCTTCAAACCCACAAAAAGTGGAGAACTTGGACTAATCAAACAATCCTAAACACGGTCACCTAGGGGACGAGACTCGGTAACCAAGGCCTTTTCACACCGTGGGCGGTCATAATGGTCAAAAGTGCAAATCACGTAGTAAATCCCTAGTAAGCTAGGTGGACTCAAGGTCAAGGATCAACGAACTCATTGATTTAGGGTCATTCTACTAGATTAAAGTCCAGAACTCGATTTATACAACTAGGAAGGGAAAATAGACACTCACACTCTAGCCTCTAAACCGGGTTTTCGAAAACGGTTTACGCACAAGACACACAACACAGCACAAAACAAAGACACGACGAAAACGAACGAAAGAAAAAGAAGCAAAAGCAACAAAACAAAAACAAGATGAAACAAACACATGAACAAATAAACACCACCCCAAATTTCCAAACAAGCCACCAAATCAACCACAAGTATGTACAAGCTCCACCCGAGCACACCACATCACAATCTCCTCCAAACTTCGCAAGAGACCAAGAAGGAAAAGGGATAGAAAATGTTACCGGACATCATGAAAGCTCTCCAAAATTAGCGGTGATTCAAGCAACCTATAAGGAAAAGAGGGCAAACACACAACAAAACAAACAACACGACACAAAGACACAAAGGGAAAACACACAAAAGAAAAATCTTTTTGTTTTTTGTGAAAATTTTTCAAATTTTTAGGGATTTTTAAGATTTTTTCGAAAAACTAAGAAAATAAAACTAACTATACTAGAATATTGCTCCCCCACACTTAAATCGAGCCATGTCCTCATGCTCGATCGTAGGGTGCGGAGAGACAAAAGAAAAAGAAAAGAAACTACGAAAATAAAGCTAAAAATCAAAAATAAAGTGAAGAAAAGGGTAGAAGGTGTCCGGCCGGGGTGTAGTCAAGTCACCATGGGCCGAGACGAGAAAACGATATGGAAGGGGGAAGAAATAAAAGAAGGAAATAAAAGGAAATGGGAGGGGAGGGCTAGGTGTAATCAAGTCACCTAGCCCGGATTCCACCTAAATCCGACTAAATCCTCAAAAAGAAAGAGTGAAAAACTTGTAAAATTTGGATTTTGGAATGACTCTCGATGTAGTCACGTCATCGAGAGTCGGGAGCAACCACTACTAAGGCCTTGAAGGCCACTAAGATACCATGACTCAAGGGGAAGGGAATAAACAAAGGAAAACAAGCAATAAAAGACGGAAAAGTAAGGATAGTTACCCAAACCAATCGGCTAGTAACTCACTCGCTCCATCGTCTCAATGATCATTATAGGCACAAAGCTTGTCTTCATCATTGCTATCCCGTTTCAAGCTCGATAATACCGCATGGTAGAGGTGGTAAAGATGTGAGGGGGGGTGGGATTTGATGTGGATCTCGGTGTAAAGTGAGGTGTATGGGTCATATGATAGGAACAGGGAGGAGTAGGGAGGTTGGGAGGGGGTATAATGGATGGGTGGAGTCAAACGCCCAAGAAAAAGGCTCAAAAGGGAGGAAGGGGACCATCCCGGTCGGGATGAATGGTCCCGATCGGGTTGATAAACCCTTCCCGATCGGGAAGCTCTCGTCCCGGTCGGGAATGCACTCCAGTGAGTCTGAATTTTTGTACCTTCATCCCGATCGGGATGGCTCCTTCCCGGTCGGGATTCCTCATCCTTCCCGGTCGGGAAGCCCTCTTCCCGGTTGGGATGAGTCTTCTTTGCTTCCCCAAGCCCAAAACCTTATCATAAGCTTCAAAAACCGACTTCCTCGCTCGCAAACCAAACTCCATCATCAACCATTCCTTTCTAGGAATCACCTTCACTTCACCTATCACAATAAACTCAAAGTACACATCAAATTCGCTCCCTCACATCGCTCATCAAAATACCAAAACAATTACAAGAATCCCACAAAAACAAAAGAGTCCAAGAAACAAAAACTACACAAATACAAACACAAGTATTCTAAAGAAGAGGAGAGGGGAATATACAACATGACGGTTCTTTAGGAACTCCGTCAAACCTAGGATGGTGGATTCTTCTTCAACCGTAGCCCTCAAGGGCATGGAGGAGCAAGTCGAACGCGCTACCGACATCATAGTGAAGGCCCAAGAAGCGCTCGAGCTTAACCGACCTCCACGGCCTCCAAGGAGGAGGCAAGAAGTAGGAATCCCAAGACCCGACATCATCTTTCATGTCATCACCGGGGTCTATCCATCCTACGAGCTTCACCGACCTCTTCCTCCCTAAGCATTGCCTCCAATCACAAGCAAGCTTCATCTCCAAGAAACAAGGCACAAAAAGCGGTTTTGGCCTCATCTCCTCAATGCACACCCCCACACTTTCCTCAAGTTGTGGTTCCCCATCTTCATCACTCGGCCCCACATCATCTTGGAGGAGAGGATCGAAACTTCTACCGGCGGTTTCAATCTCTTCCAAACCATCTCTCGGTGTACTAGCAAGGGGCTCTTGATGCTTGTCCAAATTATCGCACAAGGGCAACTCGAGGCTAACAATTTCACCCAACATCCTCACAAATTCCACCAACCCATCCAACTCACTATCCTCCTCCAATTCCTCACCAAGAATGCCTTCACCAAGAGTCACATCCTCATTCGTCTCTTTTTGGGTAGACGATTGAGGTTCTTCAAAGCAAACTTCTCTATCAAAGGGAACTACATTGGCAGCTTCATGGTTAGGATACTCCTCTTTCTCAAGTGGGCACCCTTCATCTAAATGTGATGCTCGGGATTAAGACATTACGGTTCGAACCGATAATGCATTTAAATGAGCATTCCTCGCCTCGTTTCCCCTTCGAATTTGGGCCATTAATTCCTCTTGTTCTTTTCGCAATTGAATGGCCGTTTCTTGGATGCTCCTTTGCATTTGAAGCATCGATTGATGAAACTCCAAGCTCGGCAATTGGTGGTCATTGGGGTCTTGTAAAGCTCCTTGATAATCTTGATGATGCCCAAGGGGTGGGGCATCATATTGTTGGTAGCTAGGTTGGGGTGATTGGTAGTATTGTGGGTCATAGGGTTCATATTGTGGTTGGGGTGGAGGGTAATATTGTGGGTCTTGGGGGTATTGACTTCCATATGGTGAATCTTGATTGAACATGGTGGGTTCACAATCATAACTCGAGTAATAGCCACCATGATCGTAGGAGTGATAGTCATTCACTTGTTGGTAGCCATTTCCATAATCTTGAAGATCATACCCATCTTGATTACCCCAAGAAGCTTGATTATGGTAGTGGGACGTCATGTCATACCCTTGGTTCAAAGAAGAAGAGGGGTAGCTCATATCGGCTCCCGAGTGTGTGGAGTTTAGATCAAACCCCATGCTCGCTCGAAAATCGTAGCTCATACCCGGTTGGAAACCACTCATTCTAGCAACCGTCCGTTAAAGCGGCTCTAAGTTGCAAGAAGAAGATAGTCACCACCTCTAAGCATAAACTGTAGACTAAGAACAAACGTGAGAAGTCTAGTGCTTTTTGGGCACTAGACAAGAGAGAAATAAACCACACACACACAAGAAGCAAAGTAACAATGAAGAAGAAAACACAAACACAAAGACAAAGTCAAGCAAATAGGAAAACAAAGTCTAAACTAGCACCGTCTCCGGCAACGGCGCCAAATTGATGGGAGGGATTTTGTAGTGGAATCCCGACCGTCAATAATATAACCGGCTATTCCTACGGTAGATAGGGCAAGTCGGGTCGAATCCACGGGGACGGTAATGTATAGCCTAGACTAGGTCGGCCCAAATACTAGACTAAGTCAACGAGCTAAGCTAAACTAGAGAATGAGAAGGAGGGGAGAAAACTAGACTAAGACTAAGGCTAAGGAGAAACAACTAAGGGAAACGGGCTAGAGTTAGGTCGGGGTCAAAGGGGTAACGGAATGGTCAAGGGAGAACTAGAGCGAAGGAGGTAGTAGGGTAATCTAGGTATAGTCCGGGCTCTCGCAACTTAGACCGACCTAGAGGTTTCACCTAAATCCCATCTCGGCGATACACATGACAAACGGGGTTCTAACGTGCTATAGTGGCCTAGGTCGCATCCGGGCTCTCGCTACTTAGACCGACCTAGGGGTCGTCCTCACCGGGCTCTCGCAACTTAGTGAGGGAACCGAACCCACAAACAAACTATCACCCACAAGAGAAAGGCAAGAAGAACAAGCATATGCATCTACTAGTCATTCAAGCATTTCAACAAACATGTGATGTGCACCAAACCAAGAGGAAACCCAAATCTTCCACCAACATCTCTAACAAACCCTTAATCACCCAATCAACACCCTAATCACCCTACTAACCCTAGCAAGAACACTACTCTAACATATCTAACCTAAAACTAACACTAACAAGAAGAATCAAAACAAACAACAAAACTATCATAATGGAACTAGTGAAACAATGAACAATCAACAAAACAAACAACAAAGATGCAAACTTTAATGAACAAACAAGATTAAGAGTAAAAAGGAAGGAAGGATTATACCATACTAGTGAAGAATGAAAAGAAGAACACTTGTATAGAAGAAAACCCAAATAATTCCACCAAGGTTGTCAATCTTGGATGGATTCTTCAAGAGATCCAATAATACAAGAGTAAACTAGGATTAAGGACTAATTACCGACTAATCTACACTAATCTAATCTAACCTAAAGTAGTCTAGGGTTTAATGTCTAATGAAGTGCATAAGCTTTACATAACAAGGGAAGGGTATATATAGGGTTTAAGAATGAAAGGAGAAGAAAGAAAGCAAAGCACGGCAGCAGCACGCCCGTCCCGGCCGAGACGGGGTGGTCCCGGTCGGGATGGGGTCGGTCCCGGCCGGGAAGACCTGCTCCCGGTCGGGATGGGCAGTCAGTATGCTCATCTTCGTTTCCTCCTTCATCCCGGACGAGATGAGGCCATACCCGTTCGGGATGAGCCTTGTAGGCCTCCAATATGAACTTTTTGGTCCCTCATTGCTTCTCATGGGCTTCCCATCGATTCTCGGGACTCGGGATCGGGTCTCGGAGGCTCGGGATTGGGTCCCAAGGTCTCGGGGTCGATTCCAAGGCATCGAATCATCGTTCCTTTACTCCGTTGGCTCCAAAATGTGTATGTATAGAGTCGGAATCGCTCCAACTCTTCCAAATCGGTCTCGGGAACCTGAAACGAACTAAAGGAAGCATAAGAAGCACCTAAACCGCTCCCAAGGAGCGATTCTACAAGGGAAATGGGACCAAAACACTACGAAATAGGCACTACAAATGGCACTTATCACGGGCCCAGCCTATCTCGGACCGCTAGTCTCGGTCCAAGTCTTCTCTCCAAGTCGCTAGCACCGGTCTCTTTAGCTCGAGTCTTAGTTTTTGACTTAAGACCCGACTCCAGTCGGACGAGAGTAGCAGGAGTTTCTCCTTCATCAAAGAACCACCTGTTATCTTTCACTGTCTCCCTGCGAACCGAGTCAAAGGCCTCATCAGTCTTCAAGGCTTTACGGGCCTCTTTAGATTCTTCGGAAGTCCATTTGCGATATGCTTCTGAGACCAAAACAGATTGGCAGGGGCGAGGTATGGTCCATATAACACGGGTAAACCAACGTTGTAGCCACGTGTCACACATAGCGTCCGTCAATTGGAGCGAAACGCTAATGATTGCTTCAGTCTCGGGGATCTGCTGAAACGAACCGAACTGCCTCAAAATACGGTCTGGGTAGATGTGGACGGTCCAATCCAAGGACAGGATCACTAAGTAGCGGGCTTTGTCTCTTTTAGCTAACCCCGTCAGTTTTGAGAGGAACCACCAGATGACAGTCCATCTAATCAAGGGCCCACCATGGAATTTTAGCTCTTCATCCCAATAATTCCGATTTATGTGATGACTTGAGCTTATTCGTCGTGTCTGTGAACCAATCTGACAGCTGCGGTATCTGGATATGCTCACCGGGGGGCTCTATGATCGACAGGCGCTCGGATAACCAGATCTGTCAAAAAAAAATCGGAAAAATTTCGGAAAAAAAAGTTTTCAAAAAAATGTTCAAAAAAAAATTTCGGAAATTTTTTTTAAAAAAAAAGAAAGAAAAAAATCGAAAATCGGGAAATTCGAAAAAATAAAAAAAAAGCGCAGTCCGATACCTGTAAAAGTCGAATGCTTCCCGTCAATTGTCGATCTGGGTCAAGTCTTCTAGCATCAAGACCCATAATAATCTCCCCAGTTATCAGCCAAGTTGGGCTGTGACATGTCTCCATCTGGTCAACTATGCTAATTAGCCTGATTTCGCCTAAGCACGAGTCAGCATCCATTCGACCTTCAAAGACATATCGATGCAGCATGCAAAAAGTAAAAGCCCTACGCCTGTGGGTAGAAGTAACTCTTGTGCTGTTGGAGTTCATAAATTTATCAGCTAGGTCAAATAAAGAGACGGAGTTTCCCTTTACCATACGGGCTGTCTCAGCATGTGACAAACCAAGAAAATCCCTCAGTCTCCTCCTTGGGTCAGGATAAAAAGGAGGAATAGCAGGACGAGCATTAGGGCACCAACCCCCTATGGCTGCAATCTCTTCAGGAAGGGGACATATTTCTCCCCGAGGAAAGGCAAAAACGTGATGGGTAGTATCCCAAAAGGATAGGCAAGCATCCAAAAAGTGTGAATCTACCCTTAGTCGCTGAAGCGGGAATAAAGCGACAATTCCCTTTTGATTTAGCTGAACTTTATCTTCATCTCGAAAGTTTTGAGCCCATGCCTGAAGCATCGCGGTCAGATGTTCAATACCCATGGGAAGAATCGTTTTGTCTTAAAAGTCTAAGGGATTTTAAGATAGGAGAGAAGATTTGGGTTGGAATATGAAAAATTAAGAGAAAGAACCCTCTATTTATAATAGAGAAAATACTTTTCTTAGTCACCTTAGGAATAGGGATCTTTATCATGTTCCCCACTTCATCTAGGCATACAGGCCTAACCAGAGAATCTTAGGAATCCGTGTCAGAAACTGATTAGGAATCAAGTCATCCCAAGCATTCCCATTTCAAAAAAATTTCGAAATCTTTCGGCATTTTGCAGAAAATCAAAAATCATTTCTTCCCCAGCGTGAGTCGGTGTTTCGCCTAAATGTTACATGCAAATTGTTATGTGTCAGCATACAGGTACACCCAAGACTCCAGAAGAAATTTCACTGCGAAAAAAACTCCCCAGCAGAAGCCCTATGTAGCATTTCTATTAGAAAACAAGGGATGTGTCTGCAAACAGACACACCCAAGACTTTTTAGGCGAAGTCCCCACGGAATTATCGGCATCTATCCAGGTATGATTTCTATCTTATGGCTGGCGAGCCCTGTTACGCAAGTCTAATGGACTATAAACGACCCGATCGGAAGTCTGCTAGGTCTTAATCATCGATTGGCCTGGTAGCTACTCTGACTTTTGCCTTGTCCAAGCCTCAGTCAGAGTGGGGGCTCTGTAGACACCCACATTTTGACCGCCAGGTGTCTATAGTAGTTTCCGACAAACACCCGATGATGATCGGACGCGAACATGCTTTAATGGACTCGGATATAGGCTCGAAATCATGGACATTTGGTTTAGGCTTTTTATGGAGTATAAATCTCACAAAATCAACCTCAAAATCAGGCCCAGTGGGTCGTTCCGAGTCAAATAAGACTAATTTGGGTCGACTCTGACACCAGGGGCAAAACCGTCTTTTAGCGATCGGGTCAAACCCGGTCAAAGATATTTTTTTTCGGGAAACACGGACCAGCCGTGTCACCTCACGAGTTCGGCCTAGGCTCGAATACTACAAAAAATCAGCTACGACAAGTATTAAACAATTCCGTTGAGGATAGAATTCGATCTCAAGTAGGAATTCTATCCGGATACCAAATCAAAACTCGACCGAGCATCAAATACTCGGCCGAGCAGCCTCGTTCCAGCGAGATGTCGTGACTTCCCCACCATGAAAGGGAGTTCTCGTTCCTCTCGACTTCTTACTTTTCATATCCAAAGCGGTATTTCTCATCCAACCACCTCTCCTAGCCAATGTCGGGAGTTCTCCTATAAATAGGCCCCTTGCACACACAATTATACATCGATCATCTATCATTGATACACTTTTTACATCAATCATAACTACAAAAAATACCGACATTCATAACACCGAATAATCGTTATTGCAACCCGGCAACTCCGACACCCCAAAAACCGGCCACAACCCGACTCTTCACACGCACCAAACGCACCACCTTAACTCACCGACATCATCTCGACGCTCCCGTGCCTAAGCCACTTTCCGACGAGCCTTATTCCGAGAAAACAAAGCATGTAGGTTGAGGGTGTAAAATCAAAACCCGACTTCTCCTTTCTCTCTTCCTTCCTCTCGTTTTTTTTCTCCTTCGCGTCGTCGTCGGTCATTTTTTAAGGGTCGTCGTCACATCGTCTATTTTTTTTTCTCCATAATATCGATACTACGAATTATTTTCATATAAAACAACGTTCTTAAAACACGATATCGACTCTTTAGTAAAACATCGTATCTAACAAGAACTACATTAATCTCGTTGATGCTAAACAATCGTTGTAGACACCCGCATTTTGACCGCCAGGTGTCTATGGCAGTTTCCAAAAATCACCCGATGATGATCGGACGCTAACGTGTTTCTACGCGCTCGGATACGGGCTCAAATCCATTAATCGTTGGCTAACACACTTACGGAGTACAAACCTCACCAAACAGACCTCAAATCCAGGCCCAGTGGATCATTCCGAGTCAAACAAGACTAATTTGGGTCGAAACCGACACCGGGAATAAAACCGACTTTTAGCGACCAGATTAAAACCCGGTCAAAGCCGTTTCCGAGTAGCTCACCCACGGTCCGCCTCCAAACGGGCCATCAAATCAAGTCCGTCAAGGCACAAAACCCTAGACACCAAGGTGCCCTAGCTTTGCCTATATAAGCAACCCCATGCAACACAATTACACAACTTCTCACAACCCTAAAAACCCTAGTACACTCTAGGACAATCATCTTACACATCTACACATCATCTAAAAACCCTAATCTCTTACACCTCTTTACAACCTTAGCAATCTACAACCCTAATCTTACACATCTACAAAAACCCTAGACAAACCATAGGCAAAACCCTAGCAAATCGACATCAAAAAACCCTAAACCTAGCTTTAGGAATCCAACCCGAGCCACCACAACTTAGCCTCCATACACCTCGAAGACTCCCGTGCCATAACCACGATAACGAGCATTAGTCCGAGACTGAAACATGTAGGTTGAGGGTGACAAACCTCCATCTTCTCTCCTTTCTCCTTTTTTTCGTTTTTTTTACGTATTATTATTATTATTATTATTATTATTACGTATTATTATTATTATTATTATTATTATTATTATTATTATTACTACGTATTATTATTATTATTATTACGTATTATTATTATTATTATTATTATTACGTATTATTATTATTATTATTATTATTACGTATTATTATTATTATTATTATTATTATTATTATTATTACTACGTATTATTATTATTATTATTATTATTATTATTATTAATATTACGGTTATTTTTATTTTATCGCGCATTCATCTTTTTTTCAAGTAATTATTTCTTAAGGGTCGAAACCCGTTGACGCGGATCCGACATCACAATCCCTAAGGATTTATTCGATGTTGGAGAAGCCGAGGGAATCAAGTTTTTATTCGTTCTTTTTTATTTTTGTTTCTAGTACATCGACCTACTAAATTAATTAAAATCAATTCAAAACTCTATTTCCGTTGAGGCTAAAATAATTGTCAAAACGATTCATTAGAATCATGACATTATTGAACGCGGAGGAAATTCAATTTTATTGCAATAATCGACATAAAACGGTTTTAAACGACTTTTGAAACAAACACTATTTTCGTTGATGCTAAATAATTGTCAAAACAATTCTCTCGAATTATGACATTATTAACGCGGAGAAAATTTTATTATATCACAACAATCAATTCAAAGCAATTTCAAACGATTACAAAATCAACACGATTTTGTACACGATTTCTTAATCGCATAGAGGGCACTCGACCGAGTGCCTGATCCACTCGGTCGAGTGGCACCTCAAAATCAAGTCAGAATGCTAATCACGATCACCACTCGATCGAGTCTCACAGTGACTCGGTCGAGTGGCCATGTACTCGACCGAGTTGGTCAATAACTCGGCCGAGTACGGTCCATAATGCAAAACAGAATCCCTTTTTACAGGCCTACTCGATCGAGTCCATCGACCACTCGATCGAGTAGCCTCATAACGACTAAAACGCAAGTCGTACATTATTCTATTTTTCAAACTCGATAGTATTTTACGACTTAGGTCAACATGCGTATAATTAATCACATGTATACTATCTTTTCAAATCGTGCATCCTCATATTTGCATCTTTTCAATTCAATTC
Organism: Agrostemma githago; assembly: GCA_958450325.1. Classification (NCBI taxonomy): domain Eukaryota; kingdom Viridiplantae; phylum Streptophyta; class Magnoliopsida; order Caryophyllales; family Caryophyllaceae; genus Agrostemma; species Agrostemma githago. The sequence continues at coordinate 53,451,255 of OY288258.1, read as the reverse complement.
AATAGTTGCAAACCGTTATTATTCGTTTCTTTACATCGTTTACTAACGCGTTTTTTTGTTTCTTTTGTCAATTTAATTATTATTCGTTTATTGTACTAAATGAACCCGCATGCTAAAATACAACTTCGACGTTAATTTTAGTTGCATTAAATTGACATAGAAACCCACTTTTCAATTCCATTCGCATGATTAGGGAAAGTAAATCTTTGCATATCATTTTCCCGTTTTACTAGCACGCGTATTAGAAAGTCATTCGAGTTCTTAGTAGAGGCCGCTAAAGTGCGGGCGGGGTTGGGTGTCCTTTGTGGGCTTCCCAACACGTACCCTCACCCCTTACTCAGAACCTCGGTTTCCGGATGCCCGAAACCGTTGGTGCACGAGAGTCATTCAATATACGATTAACCGCTCAAGTCGGCATCTATATCGCAATGCAAAGGGACGAGCCCAATAAACTCTGACATCGGAAATGGGCCGTATTTTGTATACGGCCCACTACGACATAGAGTGGGCTCGAACGGTTCCGAATAACCATAAAATTCGGTGGCGACTCCACGTAGACCTAAATTTCAATTCGATCCTTCTCATATGGAGATTCATTCGCCTACCCAAACCCGCGCGTGGCCGCGTCGGGGTGGACCTATGTCATGTCCACAATTTGGCGACTCCGCTGGGGATTAACTGATGCGTGACTTACCATCGGCATCCTCAGGGTGAGACTCGAATAGAAATCGTTTGACAAATACAATACGCGTTTTAGTTCTACGGTTCATGCATAACCCATATTTTCCCGGGCCGGTACTCGCGACCGACGTCCCACTATACCGTTGATGTACTCCAATATGGATATGTCAAAAGGTGTCCATAGTCGATTCGAGTGGGTTTCGCGGCATGTTCTAAGATCAACTCGACTTAGGAAGTCCGTCCCGATCAACGTCTAGACTATGTACACTGGTATAGACCCCCTATAGACCGACCGAGACTTAGTATAGAGCATACATGACGTCGTTATAATGCTTGTGTGACTACATGCTACTTGGTTTCCGAGTCGTTTTCAAAAACCGTCAATTTTTCAAAATTGCATCTTTTTCAAACCATTCAATTTCAAAACCCGGGACACATACCGAATTTAGGACTTATGATTTTACTCAAAATAGCCTATTTTCTAGACGGTATGCTGCCCAATTCAAAACTCGAAAAGCATTTCGAACTTTCAAAACCCGTGGCCCAATACCCTCTTCGTTTTTTCGAAAATTGGACCCTCAACCGAGTTTTCTCGGACCCTTTCCAAAAACAATCAATTTTCAAAACCTTCTTTTCCTTAGGACTTCCCGTATTTAGCAGTGTCGGGTCGCGTCTTAAGTTGTCAAGGTCTTTAGCGTCGAAACTCCGTCGATCTTACATCACGAGTTTCTTCCCTATCCCGGTCCGCCTTATTAGACTAAGGCAAGGCCCACCTACGTAGGACAAACTCCTACAAAGGAGGGCCCGTTTACACAATCGAGTCAACCTTCCTTCGGACAGGACTAGGCCCACATAGCCGAATCCTAGGGAAGGCCCATCTTGCACAAGTCACCCATCCAAGTGTTTTTTCCGAGTCAACCTTTTACAAGGCATAGCCTTATAACAAAAGGTTCACGGTCCTTACGTCTAAGGGTCACTCGTCCGACACTTGAGTCTTAACAAAATTATCGATCCCATCCGGGCTACCCCTTAGCAGGGCGATCGATCACGGTTGCTCTAAGGGTCATGTCTTACACGTGTCTCACATACTCCACTTTCGAGTCACTTAGATGCCACACCATCTGAGTCCTTAGTCTCACTTGGGGGCTATTCTCCGACGGAATGACTAATCACAGTCACTCCGAGAATCGTACCCTACACATTTGTTTTAGGAGGGTCTATCCCGAGTCAAACATGGTCGCCCCATTTTCGAAATCACCCTTCTGCAGTTCGAGTCTAATTTACGGTCGTTACTTCGTCTAGGTCAACATTCAAGTATCCCGGTCCGAGAGTCTTTGTCGACTCGTCACCCCGGGCCATGTCTAGTTTGACTCTTGTACTTGCGCAAAGCCGAGTTTAGGCGAGTCATGGCACCCGTCGTTCTCTCCAATCAAAGACTTTACCAAAAAAAAAAACAACCAACCGAACATCCGAGTCCGGATTTGATTCGAGTCTAAGTCTGAGTCCGAGTCTAGGATACCCTACATCCTCATTTCCAAATCAGAGTCAGAGTATTTTGCATTCTGTCCTCTTTTTTTTTTTTTTTTTTTTTTCAAAATTCAATAAAATCAGCTTTCAATATTCTTTCTCATATACACTTTCCTTATGTGTTTCCGAGAACATGATGAACACGATCATACACTGTGAGCACATGCACGTGACTATTATAGGCACATCTATAATGACTGCAGGAAACCAAGCCCGTGTTTTCCTTTTACCTATTCCATGTCTGGTATAGAAAAGCCACATAACTATCCATAGCAGGAGCGGTATCGAATCCTATGACAAATCTGGGTAGTCTTCTAGTTTGGGTCTGAGACGAGAGGCAAGCCCATTTCCCACAACAAACACCCATCCGATAAGATCAACCGATCCCTACCTTTGGTGTTAGTCTGACCAACAAAAAACTGGACGAAAAAATAAAAAAAAAACCATGACCGGGGCTGAGAGGTCAACCAACATTCAAAAAAAACCCATGACCGGGGCTGAGAGGTCAATCAAAAGTCAAAAAAAAAGAAAGGGCCAAAGCAAAAAGAAGGCCATCAAAAAAAAAATCAAAAGTCAAAAAAAGAAAGAGCCAAAGCAAAAAGAAGGCCGTCAAAAAAAAATCGAAAGTCCATGAGAAAAAAAAAGCAAAAGGCCAAAACAAAAAAGCAGGCCGTCATCAAAAAATTCAGAATACCCATGACCGTGGTCAACGGTCAATTCAAGTGAAAGCCCCACGACCATGGTACGGTGAAAATTATCAAAACCCATGATTGCGAGGTCAATCAAAAAATCAAATACCCATGACCGTGGTCAACGGTCAACTCAAGTGAAAATCCTTTGACCGTGGTACAGTCAAATTCAAAATTATCAATACCATCCAATAGGGGAGTGACAATCAAGCTGGTCAGCTAACACCACATCTAGCCTTCCCACATTACAACCCTCAAGACCTCCCCGAGACCCAGGCCAGAGACAGCCCGGAATTTTGAGGATTCAAGCTCCATAGGATACCCCTAACCACTAGGGCCAGACATGGAAACCAGATCCCGCATTATCAAACCGGCTCTCGAAGCTTTAGCTCCACAGAACCGAGCTCCAGATTTCGAGTTGTCAAGGCCATTTCCCGCATTATCAAACCGGCTCTCGAAGCCTTAGCTCCACAGAACCGAGCTCTAGATTTCGAGTCATCAAGGCCATTTACTTCATTATCAAACCGGCTCTCGAAACCTTAGCTCCACAGAACCGAGCTCCAGATTTTGAGTTATCAAGGCCATTTACCTCATTATCAAACCGGCTCTCGAAGCCTTAGCTCCACAGAACCGAGCTCCAGATTTCGAGTTATCAAGGCCATTTACCTCATTATCAAACCGGCTCTCGAAGCCTCAGCTCCACAGAACCGAGCTCCAGATTTCGAGTCATCAAGGCCACTTAATCCCTAGCACCACATTCCCAAAAACATCAAATCCCGAGAGCAAAACTCGTAAAAATCACATCCCAATTTTTCACATCCAAACCAGTTACCACCCCCGGACACGGGAACTCAACTTGCAGTCGGCATAGAACATGCCTAAATAGTTCACACCACCTCTGGGGGCTACCCCGGAGAACGCTCACAGTCACAGGATTAATATCCTAATCATTCAAGCCCTTTGATCAAGACATCACTGGGAATGCATCTAGCCTACACCATCGCTATGGCTAGTTACACACAAAGTCCTACTAGCTTAGGCACCATAATATATCTTTCAATCCACTGAACTACGGCTTGGTTTGATTTCACCACACGTGAATACGTAGGCAGCCTTTCAACAGAGGCACAACCACCCACATTGACACACATTCAAAAAGCACTATCATTCCGGGCACGACACTGTCATGTTCTCAGTAGCTAGCTTTGTCGTCCTGGGGGCTTTTCTTAGACAGAAGACCTCCATCCACTCACAAAATCCAGATAAATACTTTCAAAATCTAGCCTCCTTTCTGTAGTGCGTCTTAGTACTTGGCTCAGTCGAAGACAAGAATCTGTCAGGACTCGAGGCAATACCCACTTTGGAAATGTATCCTAAAATAGGAAAAGTGCACCAGACTAAAACAGTCTCATTACAGGCTACTGCAATTCCCCCATAGCATATCTATCCCATTTCGATGTGCGACCGTGTTGCCACTCGCCTAGGCTACGGGATAGCGCAACTTAAGAGTCTTGTTAGGCGGCCCACACCCCACCGAGTCGCGGTTCAACCCTTAGAGAGTCCAGTCCGTGTCAGTCAACTCGTCCTGTCGTGTCCAGAGTCGAGTCTGTCGGTAGCTCCCTCTCTTCAAATTCCACTTTGAAATTTGCAAAAATTTAGCCATTTGAAAAAAAAGATCTTTTTCGACAAGGTCAGATTTCAGTCTATTTAAACTGCGAATTTCTTTAATATCCCTTTCCATTTTGAAAACCTAGCTCGTGATTGCTTTCAGGATTTCAAATTCAAAAATTCAAGAATCATTTTCCCCAGCACGAGTCATTTTACTACCTACGTGTTGCATGCATTTTTATGTAACTTATACAGGTATGACTCAAGCAAAGACATGCAAGTCATCAAATCTCCCCAGCAGCATTTTCCGGGATAGTACGGGATGGGCCAACACACATGCACACCCAGGGCTTACGCGACAAGCCCGAATTCCCCAAGGAGCACAATCATCCAGCGCAGGTATGATCTCTGTCTTATGGCTGGCGAGCCCTTCACGCGAGTCTAATGGACTATAAACGACCCGACCGGAAGTCTACCAGGTCTTAACAGGCTTGGTAGCTACTCTGACTTTCGCCTTGTCCAAGCCTCAGTCAGAGTGGGGGCTCTGTAGACACCCGCATTTTGACCGCCAGGTGTCTATGGCAGTTTCCAAAAATCACCCGATGATGATCGGACGCTAACGTGTTTCTACGCGCTCGGATACGGGCTCAAATCCATTAATCGTTGGCTAACACACTTACGGAGTACAAACCTCACCAAACAGACCTCAAATCCAGGCCCAGTGGATCATTCCGAGTCAAACAAGACTAATTTGGGTCGAAACCGACACCGGGAATAAAACCGACTTTTAGCGACCAGATTAAAACCCGGTCAAAGCCGTTTCCGAGTAGCTCACCCACGGTCCGCCTCCAAACGGGCCATCAAATCAAGTCCGTCAAGGCACAAAACCCTAGACACCAAGGTGCCCTAGCTTTGCCTATATAAGCAACCCCATGCAACACAATTACACAACTTCTCACAACCCTAAAAACCCTAGTACACTCTAGGACAATCATCTTACACATCTACACATCATCTAAAAACCCTAATCTCTTACACCTCTTTACAACCTTAGCAATCTACAACCCTAATCTTACACATCTACAAAAACCCTAGACAAACCCTAGGCAAAACCCTAGCAAATCGACATAAAAAAACCCTAAACCTAGCTTTAGGAATCCAACCCGAGCCACCACAACTTAGCCTCCATACACCTCGAAGACTCCCGTGCCATAACCACGATAACGAGCCTTAGTCCGAGACTGAAACATGTAGGTTGAGGGTGACAAACCTTCATCTTCTCTCCTTTCTCCTTTTTTTCGTTTTTTTACGTATTATTATTATTATTATTATTATTATTATTATTATTATTATTATTATTACTACGTATTATTATTATTATTATTATTATTATTATTACTACGTATTATTATTATTATTATTACGTATTATTATTATTATTATTACTATTATTACGTATTATTATTATTATTATTATTATTATTATTATTACGTATTATTATTATTATTATTATTATTAATATTACGGTTATTTTTATTTTATCGCGCATTCATCTTTTTTTCAAGTAATTATTTCTTAAGGGTCGAAACCCGTTGACGCGGATCCGACATCACAATCCCTAAGGATTTATTCGATGTCGGAGAAGCCGAGGGAATCAAGTTTTTATTCGTTCTTTTTTATTTTTGTTTCTAGTACATCGACCTACTAAATTAATTAAAATCAATTCAAAACTCTATTTCCGTTGAGGCTAAAATAATTGTCAAAACGATTCATTAGAATCATGACATTATTGAACGCGGAGGAAATTCAATTTTATTGCAATAATCGACATAAAACGGTTTTAAACGACTTTTGAAACAAACACTATTTTCGTTGATGCTAAATAATTGTCAAAACAATTCTCTCGAATTATGACATTATTAACGCGGAGAAAATTTTATTATATCACAACAATCAATTCAAAGCAATTTCAAACGATTACAAAATCAACACGATTTTGTACACGATTTCTTAATCGCATAGAGGGCACTCGACCGAGTGCCTGATCCACTCGGTCGAGTGGCACCTCAAAATCAAGTCAGAATGCTAATCACGATCACCACTCGATCGAGTCTCACAGTGACTCGGTCGAGTGGCCATGTACTCGACCGAGTTGGTCAATAACTCGGCCGAGTACGGTCCATAATGCAAAACAGAATCCCTTTTTACAGGCCTACTCGATCGAGTCCATCGACCACTCGATCGAGTAGCCTCATAACGACTAAAACGCAAGTCGTACATTATTCTATTTTTCAAACTCGATAGTATTTTACGACTTAGGTCAACATGCGTATAATTAATCACATGTATACTATCTTTTCAAATCGTGCATCCTCATATTTGCATCTTTTCAATTCAATTCAATAGTTGCAAACCGTTATTATTCGTTTCTTTACATCGTTTACTAACGCGTTTTTTTGTTTCTTTTGTCAATTTAATTATTATTCGTTTATTGTACTAAATGAACCCGCATGCTAAAATACAACTTCGACGTTAATTTTAGTTGCATTAAATTGACATAGAAATCCACTTTTCAATTCCATTCGCATGATTAGGGAAAGTAAATCTTTGCATATCATTTTCCCGTTTTACTAGCACGCGTATTAGAAAGTCATTCGAGTTCTTAGTAGAGGCCGCTAAAGTGCGGGCGGGGTTGGGTGTCCTTTGTGGGCTTCCCAACACGTACCCTCACTCCTTACTCAGAACCTCGGTTTCCGGATGCCCGAAACCGTTGGTGCACGAGAGTCATTCAATATACGATTAACCGCTCAAGTCGGCATCTATATCGCAATGCAAAGGGACGAGCCCAATAAACTCTAACATCGGAAATGGGCCGTATTTTGTATACGGCCCACTACGACATAGAGTGGGCTCGAACGGTTCCGAATAACCATAAAATTCGGTGGCGACTCCACATAGACCTAAATTTCAATTCGATCCTTCTCATATGGAGATTCATTCGCCTACCCAAACCCGCGCGTGGCCACGTCGGGGTGGACCTATGTCATGTCCACAATCGTCACAAGCAAAATACGACGATGTTAACGCGGAGAGAATTAACATTTTTTTCTCTTTTTGTTCAATTTCTTTTTTCAAAACAAGCTTTACAAAAATTTTTCTAAAAATCATTCCGACTATTTGATATCGATTTCATAATCGAATATCGAATACGACGAATATCGAAAATATAAATCGAGTATAAATTAATCCATATTTGTACGCGATTTATCAAAATTAACGATTTTCGAGAAAAGCCAACCCGAGACAGCCACCCGCGCGAGCCGCGCCCCTCCCGGGCGAGTCGCGCAGGGGCCTGAAAACCGAGACCCTTTTTTTTTCGTTTTCTCGTTTTCTCTATTTTTTTTAACATCGCTTTTTTTACATAAAACAGCGACTCTCTCGGCATATTTTCATATTTCGACAAATATTTTTTCAACCTCGATCAACACGTGTTTAGTCCATCACGTGTCACAAAACTTTTCGAAATTATGCATATCATCGTATTTACATTCTTATTTAATTTACAAACTGTTACTAACTTGTTTTGCTCATGTTTGTAGCGATTTATTTTCATCTTTTGTTTTATTAGACTAAAACGAATTTCATATGCTAAAAAATAACTTTGACGTTTTAGTTTAAGATGCATTAAACGACTTAGCAACCCATTTATTTTTTCTCACATGCTTAGGGAAAATAATGTTTGCATATCATTCAACCGTCGAACTAACGGGTGTACACCAAAAACGAACGATATCTTAGTAAAGGCCGCTAAGTGCAGGCGGGGTTGGGTGTTCTTAGTGAACTTCCCAACACGCACCCTCACCCCTTACTCAGAACCATGGTTTCCGGATGTCCGAATCCATTGGCAACGAGAGTCATTCAATACACGATACCCGATAATGTCGGTATCGGTATCATAATGCAAATGGACGAACCCAATAAGCTCTGACATCGGAAATGGGCCGTATTTTGTACACGGCCCACTACCACATAGAGTGGGTTCGAACAGGCCCGAACTCCCACAAAGTTCGGTGGCGACTCCTACTTCGATTTAAATTTCAATTTGACCATCTCATATGAATATTCATTCGCCTCTCCAAACCCGCGCGTGGACATGTCGGGGTGGACCTATGTCATGTCCACAATACCGAACCCTTACAACAAGATTCGATGAACCTACATAAGTCATACTAATGACGGGAAGAAGTAAAGTTATGCACTAATATTGTACTAATGACATGCTAATGAATGTCTTCACTAACAATTACTCCTAAATGTTTTTTTATATTGTTCTTATAATGATTGTAGCTCTAATTTACTACGAGTATATTTGACTATTCGTAAATAAAATCAGGATGGAGCTTGTTAATTATTTGGCAACACGTTCTGTGCTTAATCTATTTGTTCACCTACAGTATTATCGTATCGTGCATGCAACATTACTCCTACGCTGCAGGATCCGTCGTCTGTAAGTGTAAGTCGTACGTCGTGCATCCCAACATCCATCCATGAAAATATATACTACAGTAGTATGAGTTTTCAAGCACCTACCTAGCTACCTTCCTCCCCTTTTTATCCCCACTTATTATTATATCTATCTATCCTTTCCATCCCTTCATTGCTTCGCAACATTTTTCCAATCACTCTCTTACCACATATATATACTTGCTTGATTTCGAACGAACGAACGAACGACGACACCAATTAAAGGATAATGACCGTCGTCGTCCTTACTAGCTCCTCTGTTCCGCCGCAGGGATTAGCAGCTGCTTGGCGTCTAGTAAGGCCGAGAAGAAGAACGCTCATCTTATGCGGATCACTCTTTATTTCGCTTGCTATTGTTGCCGCCTTTCATCTTTCTCCTTACTTTCCTTATTCCCTTTACGACTTCTTTCCTACTTCACTCGTACCCTCATCATCATCATCCTGCATAAAGTTAGTTGACGATATCCACTGGATGAATAACAAGATGGCTCTAAATAATAATTCATCATCTGAGGATGAAGATCCTTGGAAATGGGATGAAAACGTAGCAGCGGCCTGTGATATTCATAAAGTGAATAGGAGTGAGATGGGTGATATGTTTAACGGGTCTTGGCTGATGGTGGCGGGTGACTCCCAAACGCGACATTTCGTCAACAACTTCTTGTCATTGATACTGACCGACGAAGAAATGGTGGATGTTAGATTTGATGCGAAGCACAGAGATTATCGGTTTGTCGTGGATCGACTTGGCTTGACGGTCGATTTCAAGTGGGCACCCTATGCCCGGGTTTTGACTCGATTAGTATTAGAGTTAAGTAGGAATAAAACGAGTCCGGATGTGTTTGTCATGGGTTGTGGGATATGGAGTATGCAGTACATCAGCAAAGCAGGAAAATTTGGAGAAGCCTTGGGGTCATTGAATGAAGCCATAACATCATTCATGGTTGAACTTCCGCCCAACTACTCACGGCCGCCTCGTTTCTTCTGGTTGAACCTACCCATATTGGTGAATGACAAGTTCATGCACAAGGTCAAGAAGGAAAACATAACAGAGATTGTGAAACGCGAGTATGACGAGACGCTGAGTAAAAGCGAGCTGTTAAACCGGGCTGACCCTCCTTTTATGGTGTTAGACCTCAAGTCCTTGAGTAGGAATTGTGGGGAAGAGTGTACGCATGACGGAGTACATTATGATAAGCCTGTATATGAAGCTTCTATTCATATCATGCTAAATATTCTCATCATCCAATCTTACCACAAACCATAGTCCATAGAACAAGATATACTCGTATATGAATTGGGACGCCGGGTCCCTTCAAGAATTCGAAATATTAAATCTGTTTGTATGTCTTTGCTGTAACTAGCTAAATCTTAAAAATCGAGTTTCTTAAAATGTGTGGTAGCGATAATACGGCTGAGAACTAACTCGATCATTTTCTCTTTAACTACTACTAATGCCCTTAATATCTGTTTGGAATTTCTTAGCAGTTTGTAGTTTTATTTTGAGTTAAGCAATTAAGATACGTAGTGGAATGTAATACAGTAAGAATTACCTCCATCATACTAAGAATTACCAGGCATAGGAATTTGACAATTAGGAGATTCCAATACTCGATCAAGCCAAAGATTTCTGTACATACATTCAGTAGTCAATACTAATGCTGCATATGAATCTAATTTTTCAACCTTAAAAATGCCCTATGCTGCTATGCACATATTCTCTGGTTTAAACCGATGCTCCAGCCGTGAGAATATTTAGTTGAATTGTTTTCCCTCAAAAGTTTGGCCGAAAACCCAGCTCTTAGGGGCAACATTGTAAGAAATGAGAGTAGCTCCATCACTAGTAGTCACCTCAAATGAAAGAGGATGTTTCTTCAAATCAGCATTTATGATCCAGTTTTGACCCCAACTCCTGGACATCGGAATCCATCCAGTCAGCGATCCCTTAATGTTTACCCCGACAATGTCACCCGCACCTGCCACATTGCTGATAAGCACCGACATAAACACACCTGAACCATCTATTGCAAAACGAATTCCTCCTTCCTTTCTGCATTTTATCCTGTTTTTGTTAAAAAAAAACAAGAGCAAACACATTCAGTAACCGAGTTTTATCGCCTGTTTTGAAGTTAAGGAAATTCTAGGCAACTATATTGTACATTATTGCTACTTGCTTTCCCATTTCCCTTGTAATATGTAATTGCTCACTCATACACCTTGTTCCTCCACCGATTATTGCAAACTTGTATAGTGGAACTTTCCCTACATTATTGTGTTTCCTGGTGGCCATGGCCATTCATTCCGTGCATTTCAATAATCATTGTGCAATTTCTAGGATTATGAATCTGAGAGCTCAACAATGCTGCTACTCTGCTGACCGGAAATCAAAGAGGAGGTTTCATCTCAACATCAATTGATAATACAACAATAAGTAGTAGATGCATGTGTGAATAATAATTGTTACTCCTCCGTCTCGTTCAATGTTTTTTTTATATTATTTTAATAGGATAACAAATAACCAAGACTGAAAAAGAGATACAAGAAGAAGAAGAAGAAAGAAAGCATACCTTCGAAAGTGAAGAGCCACATTGGCGGCCTTCCAAACCGCAATCTTCCGAAATGAGTCGAGGGGCAGCACAAAATGTTTGTTAGGAGGATTACAGTGACCACCAGCATCAGCGGCGAACCCAAAATTAGGGGCGCAATAATCGGTAACGGTAACAATAAGGGTAGTTGCCGAAATGCAGTAGTTACGGGAATCCTCCTTCAGTTCCACACACCTCATCTCATAACAGGCGCCGCAAGCTTCACCCTTTTCAAACAACGCCCTGCTCACCCCGGCTGTCGCCTTCCCGTACCCGCTTCGCTCAAGGTCACCATACCCGCACGCGCCACCCACCCTCTCACTGCTACCCTGAAAGCTCGCCCGCCCGCTCCACCATTCACTGCTGCTGGGTGGGAGTGAGCTAAGGAGAGTGACGATTATGAAAATGTCACTCAGCTCAACTGGGGTTCTGCCCATTTTTATATCTCGGAATTTATGTTTGGGTTTGGTAGAGACAAAGGATTCACAATCAAAGATCCAAAATCACTTTTCCAAGATATTGTTGGGTAATTAGCCCACATTTTTTTGACTTAGAGTGACTCAACTGAATTAACTAAACTTAATTGGAATAAATAAATAAATAAGTAATAATAATAATTAATAATAATTGTTATTATTATTATTATTATTATATTATAATAATACTAAATATTATTATTAATGATAAATAATAATAATAATAATAATAATAATAATAATAATAATTAATAAATAATAGAAATAAATAATAATAAATAATAGTATTCCCTCCGTCCATAATTTATCGTCCCGCTTTCCTTTTTGGGTATGTTATTATTTATTGCCTCATTCCCTCACTTTCCTTTTTCATCCTATCTTTTTTACCCAACTATCCTTGTGGCCCACCATCCTCACTTTCAATACTACACTTAACCTACATTAATTAATTAATATATTACCCATTAATTGTGGTCCATCATCATTTCTTTAACATTATATACATTTTTCTTATTTTTTGTGCATAATGGTGTGGGGCGATAAATTATGGACGGAGGGAGTAATAATTATTAATATAAATAATCATAATAATGATTAATTATTATTATTATTATTATTATTAATGATTAATAGTTTTAATATTCAATAAAAAATACCATTAATAATATTAATAGTTAATAATAAAATTAATAATAAAATTAATTAATTAATCAAATAATATTAATATTAATTATTATTAATTATAATAATAATTAATAATTAATAATAATAATAATAATAATAATGATAATTATTATTATTATATTTCTCTAGAATTCTCTCCCTCCATAACCGTTTTTCTTGCGATACGCCATGATCAAGCGAGGTCTTGGACGCCTACCCAAGAAAAGCAATACACCATTGCCACCAAACCCAAAGGTCCACTCAGCTACAGGTTCTGAGGAAAATGGTGAAGAAATGATGGAGAAAAGTGAAACCCGGAGTCTACCGCCTCAAGCTACACTTAATGATGCAATCTTTGAAGCCATGGCTTCTTCTGGTATAATTACTCCTTCTGCTACTAATACTACGGAAAAACCGATTATAACAAATGCTAAAGATAATATGGAATTGCAGAAAGAAAACCCTGTTTACCGAATACTGACATGGATAAACCCAAACCTGCTTGGAATAAAGTAGTTAAAAACCCGACTATTATGGGTATGAATTTACATTTCTGTGAAGAGTCTTTGGATGCTTCAGAAATCGACAGTGATACTGCTGATTTTGCTGATGAATTGAAACTTTGGGACAATACATTAATGGGTAATGTAATTGGGTCCAAACCTACTCTGGCTGACATTAAGAAATTTGTTCATGATAATTAGGGTCCATTTGATGCACCAATGGTCCATTACTACAAAAAGGGATGGTTCTCCTTTAAATTTAAGTCTAAAAGTGATATGGAGGGTGTTCTTAGAAGAGGCCCATGGAAGTTGGGGGTTTACACTCTTGTTTTGAAGCAATGGTCACCTTCATTCTCTTCTGAGATGGACAAAATTGTAATTGTACCTATTTGGGTGTTGTTTCCTGATCTTGATCCCTTCTTATGGTCGGATGTTGTGCTTAGCAAAATGGCTAGTAAGATTAGACAACCCCTTTGTGCTGATTTAGCAACAACTTGCAAGACCAAGCTCTCTTTTGCAAGGGTTTTGGTAGAAGCTGATGTATCTAAGGATCTTCCAGATCATGTTGTGATCAATACTCCTTTTTGTGAGCACTCAGTACAAAATATTAGATATGAATGGATCCCTTACTATTGTAAGGGATGTGGTAAGCTGGGTCACACCATTTCGTCTTGTAAATGGGAGAAAAAGAAGCTAGCTATACAGGCTGCTAAGGTGATTAATGTGGAAAAGGGGCTAGGTGGTACCTCAGGGCTCAATGGAGATAGTAAGGCAGGCAATGGGGACCCTGGATGCCTGAAGGATCATGGAATTCTCCAGCCTGTGTTGAACCCTTCCATTGATGCTGCTGTAAAGCACTCAGGATCCCCTTCACCTTTTACATAGGATGATTCATTCTATTCTGTGTCTAAAAAGAAGTCTTCCTCAAATAAGACCATAAAGGCTGTTGAATTTGAGCCTATGCCTTTGAAGAATGCTTTTAACTGCATTTCTGAGCCTCATGAGGGCCAAGATGATATGAATCACGAAGAGATACTAGGTGCAGGGTTAGAAGGATTGGTGCATAGCACCAATGCCTCACCTGTTCACTACTACAAATCATACAAAACATTACGGTTGAAAATCGTCCTAAAATAAGATAGTAACCGTCATATAAGTCACCGTGATCGTTGATAATCAATCACGGTTTAAAGTAAGTCAAACCGTCATTGTTGTTATTCTTGCAGAGCACAGTTAGGCTACATGACCGTCAATGTTGTTATCCTTGCACAGCACGGTTGAGACACATGACCGTCATTGTTGTTATTCTTAGTAGAGGACGCTTTCTTCTACCAACCGTGATCTTTGTTAATCCTCTGAGATTACACTTGAAATACATGACCGTCATTGTTGTTATTCTTGGCAAAGCACACTTTCTTCTACCAACCGTGATCAACCGTCATCTTTGTAAAAGAAAATATGTACCGTGCGTACCAAAAATCACGGTTGGTCTGTATGAGAAAACAGTTACATATTTTATTTCCAATACATCCTACAATCTAAAAGAACCCAACATTGCATTTCGACAAATAACGCTACTAAAGAAACTGTGATTCCATGAATTTCAATATATTACAAACAGTAGGACCGATTCCATCAACTACAATATATTACAAAGAGTAAGAATTCGACAAAAGAAACATCATACACATGAAGGTTGCAAGAACATCAATATTTACAAACAAAATACATATTCTTGCATAAACAAATCAAAATACATCATAATAGCAACTTGTAATTGCATGGTCTTCGCAAATCAGTGAATGCTAACCAAGTCAATCCACTCCAAGTGCCTGATGACTTCGTGTAAACATTACGGATACGCGGTAGAATGACGTAAAACCAAGAATGAAAGCTTGTCATTACTTGCCATATACAGAGTAGTTTTTATAAGTTCCACTTGAAAGTACTAAGTAAACATCACAAAACTACAAGTCAACCTAATTTAAAGTTTAAACACACAATTATTAATCCACCATATAAGTCAAATTTAATCTTTAAAACATGAACTCTGAATAGAATTGGTACTCTGAATAGAATTCATTTAGGCTAACCTGAACTTCAGTAACACTTTTTACTGCTTGAATTGGAGTACATACTTAGCCCAAATATCACTCACCTCTTCAATTTGTTGATCCGAATACGTCTTTGGGGATCCAATTATAAACTGATATATAACAACGAAATTAAGCAACGAGAATAATATATGTATGATATATAGAGTAAAAGTTAGAAAAGAAAGTATCTAACAAGAATAATATACGTATCTTCTGAGATACTTGTGGACAGAGTAACATATATAGGGGTAGGGTAACCATTGAAATAACGGAAATAGAGCACACCGGGAAAGAAAATAACTTGCCTCATCTTCGGTTTCCTCCAGTAACCTGTTCAATTTTCAAAGACGGAGATATTAGAAGTTAAACATTATAATGAAGTGTTATCTTTAAAGGCCTACGTTCCGCAGTAAGATGATATATCCTTAGAATGTGCTTTGGCTTCTTGTTTGTCTACAAAAGTACATATAATCAATCGGTCAATGATCTTCGTAAAATTCTACGGATTGAGATCCTCGGTTTGACTTGATTAGAAGGGGAAAAAAAAAGGAGAAATCGAGTAAGGATCTTCTACACTTTCTATGATTTTCTACAAAGTAATTGAGCTCGAAAGTAAAATAACATGTACTGATCGAGAGGTTCTCCGTGTCGACTTTAACCCATTCTTTTCTTTCGGAATCAATTTGCAAAATAAAAGCGGTGGAATGAGCCTTATTCAGTTAAGGCCATGTTCTTTTTCAGCTTAGTTTCGTTCCGTTCATCTTCATTCAGTACAATTCAGTTAAGTTCAATTACCACTTCCCGAGAAAAAAAAAATCATTTTTCATTCTGGTAGTAAATCTCATCTAATGGTTTGTGACTTAAAGCTTGGAATTGGTTGTTGTTATGTCTTGATCTCGGTTGGGGCAACCTCCAAAACCCTAATAACTCGGTTGAGATGCAGTTGGTCATGATTAACACTTGCTAAAACGTTTGATATTAAAAGTTATTAGGGACAAATTTATTTGAAAATGAATGAAAGATAAATAGGAAACACGGGTTTTACCTTCTCTAAGGTGTAATCTTGCATCTTATCACAAAGGCCGTCGAGTAGCTCAACCACTCTCAGCTCGCTAACTCTCCAAAGAATCCAACAAGAACAACAACATTAGGAGTCTTAGTACCAAAAAGATTTGGGGTCGGTTAACATGAATCGGTATCTGAAATCGCCAGAATACTTTCAATCAAGGGTGACATCAAACTATGTTAAATAGAAGAATGAGTGAAAGAAATCTGAAAACGAGAAGGATAAGATGCATGCAATCATACCGGTAATCAATCACTTTCCTTCTACGTTGTCCTTTTGAATCCAAACGATTTCTCAAGTCCAAATGATTCCTCGGTTTTTCCTGGATTTACAGTCGTACAGAGATACACAACTTAAAAAAATTGGTGCTTTTCAAAGAAGAAATAATGACCACAATCCATGCTAAGCCGCAGATAACAAAAGCAGCAAATTATCAATGATATATGCCAAATCCAAACTTTATAATTTGGTTTAAATCCCTTGATAATTAAATGTGCACGTAGCTCATTTACACACTTCAGCTTCTTCACATTGTAACATATGCAGATATGCTACATGGGCACATTATCAAATTACCATTCCCTTCTTGTATATGGTGCTCGAGTGCCCGATTAATAAATTCTTCAAGTTTTCGACAAAATTCAATATCTCTCCGTCCATACATCCAACTTCAATCCATTTATACAATCTAATAATTAATACACACGAATATGACAATTAATTCCAAGGCAATGTGATGCGGTTAATAATTAGGGAGAAAATTCTCACACTTGGGACAACGTAACAACCTCAGTTTTGAGGGTTATGTCATTTTCAATACTAGGAGTATCGTTTAATTATAGTAATTAATTAAAAGCATAGGTTAAACATTAATTAAAGTAGAATCAGTGATCACCGATCTAGGCAACTTCATTAAAAATAAGAAAGAACAATTTTTAGCACTTGAAAGGGAGTATTTCATACTGTACTCACTAACCACATTTACAATTTATAGTAACTATATGATCAAATCAAATCACATAATTAATTCAAAATTTAAAAAATCAAGTTAAAATTACTACAAGATGGTGAACACAATATTAACGTGAGATGGTCGTACAAGGGACGGGATTAAATTACGAGAATACGAGATCATCTTAATAGAAAGAACAAATTTATATATTTAATCAATCATTTGAATGGGATCTTTAGTAGGAGGAGATGGAAAATGTGAACAAATCAGTCATTCCACCCAATCCCCACGCACTCCCTCCTCACCTCAATCGATCATTATTTGTGAATTCACTATTGATTATACTCCTTAGTCTTTGCCCTCTTAAGTTTGGGAATTCACTATTGATTATACTCCTTAGTCTTTGCCCTCTTAAGTTTGCAAATTGTTGTTGCAACGACTAAGTATGAAAATTATAGTTTGATCAACATCTTCCAATAACTATGGGATGTAATTAACCTAAGATGGTGTGATTATTATAAACTTTTTGTTAATGCATTTAAAACGAATATCTGCACTACTAGTCTACTAGTACTGCATAGAGCCCCCAGCCCACTAATCGATCTACAAATAGGACTACTAAATCAAATAATGCAAATTAAATACTCCAATGAGATCTCAAAACTCATTCACAGCAGAAGGGTGAGCGATATTCACCTCTCAACAGAAGGGAAGAAAATTGAGCATAAAGTCACAATATCCAGATGTAGAGCTTCACAGCGAACTGTATTAAGCTCAAACAATGAAAACTTCAAAAAACAAACATTTCATATCATTTTCAAGCTAAACTCACTAACTCAATCGATTCCAACAACAAAAAAATGATCAATCGAAGCACAAAAATTGAAAAAAAAAACAGAAAAACAGAGAAAATTACCGAAAAAAGCGGAGAATCGACGAGAACTCCATAGTAGAGTAAACAGAAGAAGCTGAAATGCAATTAAAAGGCAGAGTGATATGAATTAGAAAACAAATTAGGGTACCTTCGTGTTTAGGGTTCGTCTGTGCGTCTTCTTCTTCTTCTTCTTCTTCTTCTTCTTCTTCTTCTTCGTGTCTTCGTCTTCTTCTTCGTGTCGTCCGTTTAGGGTTCTTCGTTCTTCAATTCTTCTGGGTTCTTCGTTCTTCAATTCTTCTGGGGATTGGGTTCTTCGTTCTTCGTGGGTAGGGTTCTTCGCTAGGTTCTATTGTGTGTTTTCTATTTCTAAGTGTTCTGTTTTTTATTTTGTCCTAGGTTCTATTGATAAGGTTTTTGGAAATAAAATATTATTATTTTCATTTATGTCGCTTTAAAGAATCAAGCGACCTCATTGTCTATCATAGAGGTCGCTTCTCCATCCAAACCGGTTTCTTAAGTAATAGAGGTCATTTTGTTTGACCAACCGTCCTCTTTGTTGTACATAAGATCTCACTTTTCCACCAAAACCGTCATAATTGATAAAAAAAATTCCCGCCAAATACCAAATGTACCTAGAGCACGGTTTCGTGTGTGACCGTCATCTTATAAGCGTCATGGTAGGCTAAAATTGTAGTAGTGGTTAGACACCAAGAATGTATATTGGAGAGTAGGTTTTGGGAGAAGGTGAATCCTCCCGTTCCCCCTGATAAAGCTACATGAAGATTTCTTCTTGGAACGTTCGAGGGTTCAATGACCCTGTGAAACATAGTGAGGTTAAAAAGTTTATCTACTCCAATAATCTGGATATTCTTGCGGTTCTAGCGACTAGAGTGAAAGGAAATAAGGCTGGTAAAATCATTCGTAATAGTTTTCCCCAGATGAAGGTGATTACTAACTATGAGCATCACTTTAATGGTCGGATTTGGCTCTTCTATAATCCAAAAACTGTTGGTTTCACTCCTATACTGAGTGCAGCTCAACACATTACTGGCAGGTTCACCCATTTTGAAACTAATAAAACCTTTATACTTAGTGTTGTTTATGCTTTCAATGAAGGGAGTCTTAGGCTTCCACTTTGGGAGGATTTAGTAAATGTCTCTCCTCAGCTTCCTTGGATGGCTCTGGGAGATTTCAATGTCATTAGACATCCTGATGAGAAATTAGGCAATAACCCCCCTTCATTGAGGGATATGTGGGATTTTAATAAATGTCTGTTCACCTGTCAATTGGATGATATTGCCAGTACTGGTGGGTGCCTTACGTGGAATAATAAGCATGACCCTGACTCTAGGGTCTGGTCTAAGCTGGATAGAGCGTTGGCTACTCCTTCTTGGAAGGCCCTTTCCCTACTGCTTATGTGGCTTATGGAGAACCTAAGATTTCTGATCATTCATCTATTATTGTTCATGCCTCTGCAGATAAGAAATTTTGTAAGAGATTCTGTTTCTTAAATAGCTGGGCTACTCGTCCCGAGTTTCTAAATGTTATAAATCAGGCTTGGAAGGCAGGGGTTCCTGGATCCCCAATGTTTTGCCTATTCCAAAAACTTAAGAGGGTTAAAATTGCCCTTAAATCTTTTCATAAACATCACTTTTTGAATATTTCTTCTCAAGTTTCTGATACTAAGGAGGCATTAGAGCATTGTCAGGAGAAGCTAAGACTCCAGCCTTTTTCTGCCTCTCTTATGGTTGAAGAGAAGGGACTTATAGCTAAGTACTATGAATAGAAGAATGCTGAACTGAGCATGCTGCAACAAAGGGCAAAAATTAAACATATTCAACTTGCTGATTGCTCTTCACAGTATTTTTTCTCTAAAATTGCTGAGAGACGGCATCAACAAGTTTTGGGGGCTATAAAAGATTTATCTGGTGTCATTAGAGTTGGTCCTGAAGCTGTCACATCAGCATTCCAAGATTATTATAAAGGCCTTTTAGGGAAAAGCAAGCACATTGCTGGTGATATTGTATCAGGATCTTTAACTGATGAGGCTGCTAATTTTCTCACAACACCTTTCTCTTCTGCTGATATTAAGAATGCTATTTTCAGCATTGATCCTAACAGCAGTCCAGGAATAGACGGGTTCTCATCTGGTTTTTTCAAAGCTGCTTGGTCTATTGTGGAGACTGATGTCTGCAAGGCTGTTCAGAGCTTCTTCAAGACAAGTGATACGCCTAAGCAGGCTAACTCCACATTGATAACCCTAATTCCTAAGAAAAAAGATGCAGGCTCGGTGATGGATTTTCGTCCTATCTCTTGTTGCACAGTCATATATAAGGCTATATCGAAATTGATTGCTAGTAGGCTGAAACAATTATTACCTGATCTGATTGGAGAAGAGCAGGCTGCTTTCATAACTGGTCGAAATATTTTTGATAACACTTTATTATCTCAAGCTTTAGTAAAGGGTTATACTAGGAAATTCCTCACTCCTAGATGTCTAGTAAAAGTAGACATTAGGAAAGCTTTTGATTCTTTACAATGGAATTTTATATCAAAAATGCTTAATGCTTTTGGGTTTCCTCGTAAGTTCAGTGCTTGGATTATGGGATGCATTAGGAGCCCTTGGTACTCTTTCAATATGAATGGAGGAGTTTCGGGGTTTTTTCAAGGGAAGAGTGGGATTCGACAAGGAGATACCTTATCTCCTTATCTGTTTGTAATGAGCATGGAAATCCTGTCCAGGAATCTCAGAACAATATGCAATCAGAAGCAAGTTTCATATCACCCCAAATGTTGCAAGCTACAATTAATTCACTTAGTATTTGCAGATGATCTTATGATTTTTTACTAGGGGAGATGTGCCATCTGTAGTGGCTGTTCAGGAATGTCTTCAATATTTTGCTGCATTATCTGGCCTTCATGCTAATGTGGATAAAACATCCATTTACTTCGGGGGTGTGGCAAAGGAGATCCAAGGAGAAATATTGCAGGCAACTGGATTTGCTAAGGGCTCTTTCCCTTTTCGATATCTTGGCATTCCACTTACTGATACTAGGATGAGCATTAACCTCTTTGATGGCCTTTTCCTTAAAATTCAGCAGGCTGTTAGTCACTGGTCCACCAATTTTCTCTCATATGCAGGAAAAGCACGGCTGATTAATTCTGTTTTGTTTGGAGTTGAAAATTTTTGGTGCTCTAGTATTCTTTTACCTAAGCCAGTGACTAAGAAAATTAATAAAATTAGTAAGGATTTCTTTTGGGGAATAGAAGATGGCAAGAGAAGGTTAGTGTTTAAGAAATGGAGTGATATTTGTTCTCCTTGGAGTGCGGGTGGATTAAATATCAAAGACCTAAGGATTTGGACTGAAGCCCTCTTGATTAAATGGATTTGGGTGCTTTCAAAGGAACCTGATTCCATTTGGAGTAACTGGTGCAAGGCTTATATTTTGGGAGAGGAATCAATTTGGTCCATTAGATGCAAGGAGTATTTCCCTACTGGCATTAAAAACATTCTGGCCATTAGGGATAAGCTTAGCTTATAGATGACAGGGGTCTCTCCCAAGCTGTTATTTTTGTTGATAGCTGCTGCATAGGATCTAAATTCAAGGTGCACAAAGCTTATCAGGCTATGAAGGCTTGGCAACCTAAGTATTGGGCAAAGGTGATGAATTCTGTTGTACATCAACCGAGCAGCAAGGTTATTTTATCGTTTGTCATCCAACATCAGCTGCCTACTGTTGATATGTTCAGGAAAAGAGGATTCAATATGGTTAACAAGTGTATATTATGCAAAGAAGAGGAGGAAACTCATGATCATCTCTTTTTCCAATGCTCCTATTCAAAGGGGTTATGGAATGCTATTCTTTCATGGTTACAAACCACAAATGTGAAATACTGCTTGAAGGGAATTATTAAATGGCTACTGCACAAATCTCATAAATCACATTGGAAACAAGTTTGGTTGAGTGTCTCATTGAGCACTGCGGTTAATCTTATTTGGAAAGAACGTAAAAAGTGTATCTTCTTGGAGCAGGAGAGTACTGTTGAGACGGTTTATAGTAATGTCAAATTCATTGTTGTAAATAGATTCTCCTATCATAAATCAAATCCTAGGTATAGTAGGATACTAGCTAATCTTCTTCTTGGGGCTTAAGACCCTTCTAGTGTGATAGAACTTTTTTGCAACATTGTAATTTCCTTCCCTCGTGAAATGAAATGATATCTTTTTTGCAAAAAAAATAAAAATAAAAATAAAAATAAAAATAATAATAACAATAATAATAATAATAATAATAATTATTATTATTATTACTATTATTATTATTATTATTTAATAATATTGATATTATTATAAATATTAAGTATTAAAAAGAATATTATTATTAATTATTATAATATTTATATTAATATTTAATAATATTAATATTATTATAAATATTAGGTATTATTATTAATAATATTATTATTAATTATTATAATAAAAATAATAATAAAATTAATTAATATTAATATTAATATTAATTAATAATTAATAATATTTAATATTATTATAAATATTAAGTACTCGTAATAGTAATAATAATAATATTATTATTATTATTATTATTATTATTATTATTATTATTAGTTATTAATTAAAATAATAATAATAATTAATAATATTAACATTATTATAAATATTAAGTATTAATAATAATGATAATAATAATAATATTATTATTACTATTAATTATTAATTATTAATTACTATTAATTATTAATTATAATAATTAATATTAATATTATTATTATTACTATTAATTATTAATAATAATAATATAATCATCTTTATATATTAAAGCAGAAACATTTCGAGGCCTCACATTCATCCACCTCAGCATGTTACATGACAATGATATGGCATCGACGTGGCATGCCTATGTGGCAATAAACTATTTTATTTTTATTTTTATTTTTGGATGCTAACTATTTTCTTTTTACTGAATTAACCGTCTCCAATAAAACTATAGCAGTTTTAAGTGACAGTTTTTGAAGCAACACACCCATTACTCTAAAACCAACTTTCACTGTAACAAAAAAATTCAAAATTGAAAACAACCATATGATAGTTAGTTTTCAAATAATCAACCTTTGCTCCAAAAAAGTAATCATCTTCTTCTTTCTTTGATCTGGGATTCTCATTTTAATCACCAAAAACCTAGCCTCTTATGAACTTCATGGAATTTAATTGATAGTAATTATATTTTTCATGAGGTATGTTCCGTTTATGTTTGATTCAATTTGTTGAATTATTAATTTTTTCGTTTTTTTCCAGTAATTTTTAATGTGCAATTAGTCCTAATCTAATCTGATACGATACACATTGAACGTTCTTTTTTTTACCGTTGTTTTGGCTTAGCAAGCACGAATGTTTAGTGACAGTACACTGTCTATCTTCTGATTAGAAGAAACAACCGCTTATTATTGTAAATATTCTAATTATTTTTTTATGTCAGAATCATACGAATGTATATATATTTGGTAGCTTTCATTCATATCAATGTCAAAACAACCACTCAATTTGAAGTTTGTGTCTTTCGTTTGATTATCGGTACATCGTAATTTATTTCTTCGTAATTTATTGTTCTATATAAGGATTTATCTTTATTGTCACACTACAGATGCGCCAGTTACAAGGGAGAGGTTGTTGTTGAACCGAAAAAAATGGCATCGGTGTTGAAGATGGTGAGGAAATTGGAGGTGGTCTCGCCGGTTCCGGCAGAAATTGATATAGCTAGCTAATTCGGTGAATATGATGGTGAAGATGAAATAAGTTGTCCAAGTTGGAAATTTTGTAATCTTATATTTTCAACTTTTATCTAGAAAATAAAGAGTGTATATGGTTTCTCCTTTTATTTTGGTTTTAAAACTCATTTCTCATTTCTTTTATGACGGAAAGATACCAAGAATCAAGTGAATTGAAATAAAGGATTTGGTTAAACACTCATTAATTTATAACTATAGTATATCCATAGTACATCAAGGCAGCAGTAGAGACAATTGTCATTGTTGCTTTGCATATGAAATCGTCATCCCTTTTTTCTCTAAGTAAAACCGTACCATCACTAGAAGAACTATAGTACAACCATCAGTAGGAGAACTATAGTATACAGAGTTATAATATAACAACAGTCTAACTAATGTATAATTTACTCTACATCCATGCGCTAAAATCTTTAATAAGGAGCTCTCTAATTGAAAACAAACACCGCTTCATGCCTCTTAAGGGCGTGAATAATTTTTTTTTTGCAATAATTATGTCTCTACATCAATGGAGTACTACTCAATATCCTTTTTAGGCTTTTACGATTAAGGTATGAGCTATAGGTATATGTTTTTAACTATTAACTATACTTGATCCTATGCTTTGAAAAAGAGTGTCTGAGCCAACTGAGTCAATGGGATAAAAGAAAGATATACAGAGTATTTGTTACGGAGTATTTTCTATGTATAACTTTTCTCCCGCATATTATTAGATATAAATTGTTGTATCATTACACCTCTTATTTTCTTAATCTTTGTGACAAAACCGATGATAATAATGTTGGAGTTTGGAGTTACCCCCCCTATTATGAAGTATAGAAATCTACATGTGCTTTGAATTTTGGCTTGATTAGTTACTAATATTAAACTCTCAATAACCTCATGGTGGCATGAACGTGTAAGTCGGGAATCAAGATGTGCAAAGTGTGAAAGGTT
Organism: Agrostemma githago; assembly: GCA_958450325.1. Lineage (NCBI taxonomy): Eukaryota > Viridiplantae > Streptophyta > Magnoliopsida > Caryophyllales > Caryophyllaceae > Agrostemma > Agrostemma githago. The sequence continues at coordinate 53,426,272 of OY288258.1, read as the reverse complement.
TAAGTGAGTTTATTTATACGCTCGAGCTGATAGATTCGGTGCAAGGGTTAGACTTTCGAAAGTATGTGAGCAATTTGATTAATGACTGATGAGAAATACGTTGTTTATGTTTTACAAGTATAAAGTATTGGTTACAAGATTTTTTTTGGGGAAGAGTGGTTACTAAAGCTTTTTTTTTAAAAGGTTTAACTAATGGTTATTTGTTATTGAGCTAATGATTTGTATGTTTGCCAATATTTTGAGGTATTCACACGAGTATATTACGATTAAAATGAGTCAATTAATATTTCATATGTTAAGATAGGACATAATTTTTTCCCCATTTTCATATGCTTCACCATGACGATTAACAAAATCCAAGGTCAATATAATCGTTGTCTCACGCTGGTCTTTTATTTCCCCAAGCCCGTGTTCACCCATGGTCAACTATATGTTGCTTAATCAAGAGTCACCCATGGTCAACTATATGTTGCTTTAACAAGAGTGGATTGAAAATTCTTATTTATGATAGCAATAAACGCACTTCTAACACTACTACTAATGTTGTGTATCAAGAAGTATTCCAATATTTGTGATTTCATATTGTATATTCGCGTAAATATTTTCTTTTGTCAGTTCTTTCTATAGTTTTACATTTTCATGTGCATACCATTCTCAATTTATAAAATCTGGCACTCTCAATTTATAATTACTTACTTCTCCACTGAATTTCTATAGTTCTTTCTATTTGTTATTTTGTCATTGACTTTGTCACGTGTTTGTTAATGCCACCGTGCAATTTGCACGGATTTTAACCTAGTAATATTAATAATACACAACTTCTCTCTCTTCTTTTTTTCTCTCTCTAGGGAACGAATTTCCCTCTCGAATTGGTGCCATCTCCGATGGCTTCAACGGCGGGAACGGGCAGAGGAAGAGGAAGACCGCCAAAGAACAAAGCGAAAAATGATCCTCCACCTACCGGAGAATCATCAGGTGCGATTGGAAGGAATGATCAGGGGAATTTTGAAGAACATAAGTAAACTCCGATGGAAAAACATAGCCAGCCACTGATCAATGATCTAATCACGGAAGCGCTCAAATCAGTTCTTAAATCTCATGGGACATGTATGAATCCTATGACAAACACTGAAATTCCCATTACTGAACTAAATATTGGGTTGGAGAAAACTGCTGAAGTGGGGAAGACGGATCAGATTATTGAAGGGGAAGATAAGGGGAACAAAGACACATGGGCTAGTAAAACTAAAGAAAAGAAGATAGGAATGCCACTATTCTTTGATCAGAATAGTGCTGATTCTATGGAAGTAGACATTGAGATAGATGATTTTGTTCATGAGTTAAAACTGTGGAAATTCACGTTAATGGGGAATGTCTTAGGGGCGAAACCTACCTTGAAGCAGATGAACGATTTTGCTAGTAAGAATTGGAATTCTGTATCACCTGTGGTACAATATTATAAAAAAGGTTGGTTCTCATTTCGATTCAATAGTCAGAAGGATATGGATCAAGTCTTAAGAGGAGGTCCATGGTTGGTGGGACGGAATTCATTAATCTTAAAGCAATGGAGCCCTTGCTTTTCGCAGGAGATGGATAGAATTTTGATTGTGCCTGTCTGGATTCTCTTTCTTGACTTGGATCCGTATTTGTGGTCAGAGAATGTGCTAAGCAAGATGGCGAGTAAGGTGGAAACCCACTGTATGCGGACACTACAACCACATACAAAGAGAGACTTTCATTTGCTAGGGTGATGGTTGAAGTAGATGTTTCAGCAGAATTGCTTGAATACATCACTGTTAACATTCCAATGATGGGAAAGTCAGTGCAAAAAATTGAATACGAGTGGCTTCCATATTATTGTCATCGATGTGGAAAGTTGGGGCATGAAATTCAGCATTGTAAGAAAGAGAAGCTTAAAGCTAATAAGGAGAAGGGTGTATCCCAATTGCAAAGATACACGCCTAAGAAGATGAGCTCTTAAAGGCTAGGTGGTACCTCAGAGGATGGGACTTTAGCTCCTAATCCTGCTGTAACGCATCAAGGATCCTTTGAGAAAGAGTCTATTGGAGGCCTGATTATCACTGGCTCAGAACCCCCAGTGCTAGGCGGTAATTCAATAGGTATATCTCAGAGTTCAGACCAGTCTAAGGCTGCAGAAGTCTCAGAATGCTTAAGGCTAGGCCTGGAAGCTTATATTGGTTCTGACAATGAGTTTATTCTTGTTGTAAGGCGCTCAGGATGCACGGGGATAGGCCTTAAGGTGAAAGGCTCCAATAATGACTATAATGAGGGTAAGCATGATGAATTGGACACACTACACTCCCCAAATAGGTTTGAACTTCTTCAGGATTCTGCAGGTATCACAGTTATTTTGCAGAAGGAAGGAGACTTGTACCCACCAGTAGAGGATGGAATTCCACCTGACATTAACTAATGAATATTGCCTCCTGGAATATAAGAGGCTGCAATGAACCCCTGAAACAGAATGAAATATTGAAGCTTATGAGGGGTAAGGGGATGAATTTGATTGGCATAATGGAAACTATAATTAAAGAAAATAAGGCTAATAATATCATTAGGAATAAGTTCAGAGGGTATAAGGTAGTGACTAATTATAATAATCACTATAATGGAAGGACTTGGGTTATTTGGAATCCGAGTACTGTCAATATTACTAATAATGTTGAGACTCATAATCAGCTTATTCATTGTCAGGCTGAGCATTATGCTACTAATAAGAGGATGGAGATTACTTTTGTTTATGGGTTTAATAATGCTCTTAGTAGGGAGGATTTGTGGATTAAATTAGAGGAAATTAGCAGGCATGTTCAACAGTGGATTGTTCTTGGTGATTTCAACATTATAAGAAGTAGTGATGAAAAGATTGGAGGGGTAGACGATATAGGGGAGATGCAAGATTTTAATGACTGTATTAATAACTGCAATTTGCAGGAACTAAATGGGCAAGGATGTGATTATACTTGGACGAATAAACAAGAGGCTGATGAAAGAGTTTGGACTCGACTTGATAGGGTTTTGGTTAATCTGAATTGGTCTAATATGTTCCCTGATGCATATGTGAATTACCTAAGTCCTGGGATTTCTGATCATTCACCTGTATGGGTGAAAGTTTTAAATTCTAAGAAAAGGATTAAGAGGTTTAGTTTCTTCAACTGTTGGGTTGAGCACCCCAACTACCAGAAGATTATTCAAAGGGCTTGGGGTAAAAGAGTTTATGGAACTGCTGGTTATAGGTTGTTCTCTAAACTTAAAAATGTTAAAGAAGGCCTTAAAGAACTGGACAAGAATAATTACTCAGAAGTGGGTAGCAGGATTAAGGAATTAGAACAAAAGATGGAGCAATGTCAGCAGAAGTTACAAAGGGGTCCCTTCTCTTGTGGCTTAATTGCTGAGGAAAAAGGGATTATTGAGGAATGACAAACACTCAAAAGGGCAGAGATGGGCATTAACAGACAGCGAGCTAAAATGGATAATATAGCTATGGATGATGCAGCTACAACTTACTTCCATGCTCGCATTAAGGAGAGGACACACCAGCAAATTGTGGGGAGCATTACTGATCATAAGGGCAGATACATTGAAGGGATGGAGGAGGTGGCTACAAGTTTTATTGACTACTATAAGCACTTACTTGGAGAAAACAAGGAGACAATACCTCTTGATGTTAATGGAATCAGGAAGGGAAATATTATTCAGGAGGAAGATTGGGAACACCTTTTGCAGCATCCAATTGAGGAGGAAATTAGGAAAGTTGTTTTTTCTATTGGTTCAAATAAGAGCCCGGGACCAGATGGTTTTTCATCAGGTTTTTTTAAGGCTTCTTGGCAGATTATTAGGGAAGATTTCTGTGGGGCGGTCATGGAATTTTTCCAAAAAGGGAAGTTGATTAAGCAGTCTAATACTACGCTTATTTCACTCATTCCTAAGAAGCAGGTCTGCTTTACTGTCATGGACTATAGACCTCTGTCTTGTTGTTATGTTTTGTATAAGACTATCAGCAAAATTCTGACTAGGAGAATGCATCTGGTTATACATAAGATTGTGGGGTCAAAGCAAGCGGCTTTCATAAGAGGAAGAAGTATTCATGAGAATATTGCAATTTCTCAGGCACTCATAAAAAATTATTACAGGAAATACATCACCCCTCGATGTCTTATGAAGATTGACTTAAGAAAGGCTTTTGATTCTTTACAATGGAGATTTATTGATGATATGATGGGGGCTTTTAACTTTCCTAAAAGGTTTGTTAATTGGATTAAGACTTGCATACAAGGCTCATGGTTCTCGATAAAAGTGAATGGTTCTTCTCATGGGTTTTTCAAAGGGGAGAGTGGAATTAGGCAAGGTGACCCTTTGTCACCCTATATGTTTGTGCTCAGTATGGAAGTCCTCTCAAGGCATTTCAGGCAGAGTTCTAGCATGCCTAATGTCTCATTTCATCCAAAGTGCAGTAAGCTTAAACTAAATCACCTTATTTTTGCAGATGACCTCATGGTTTTTACCAGAGGTGATGTACCATCTGTTAGGGCCATTACTGCTGATTTGGAGAGATTTAGTAGGGAATCGGGTTTGCAAGTTAATAGAGACAAAACTGATATTTATTGTGGAGGGATACACCCTGAGATTGAAGAGCAAATTCTGCAAGAAACTGGGTTTAAGATGGGCAGGTTTCCTTGCAAATACCTTGGAATACCGCTGAATGGTGTTACTAATAGACTTGAGCACTATTCGAGTTTGATTGGTAAAGTCAATAATTGCATCATAGGATGGGCTTCTAACTCTTTGACTTACATGGGGAGGATTGAGCTTATTAACTTAGTGATATTTTGGATTATGAACTACTGGAGTGTTAATACTTTATTACCTAATAATGTGATTCAAAAGGTTGAAAAACTTTGCAGGTCGTATTTCTGGAGTGGAGCAGGAGATAAGAGAAGTATGCAGTTTAAAAGTTGGAAGAGTGTATGCTCACCTTGGATTGAAGCAGGATTTGGAATTAAAGACCTCACTGCCTGAAATAAAGCAATGATATGTCAGTGGATTTGGAAGAATATTAAGGATGAGAAAGGGATTTGGCTTGACTAGACAAAGCATTACATTCTTGGAGCTAGATCAATCTGGGAGGTTCATAAGGAAGAAAAGCACACTTCAACAATGAAAAGTATTATCAAAATTAAACAGGAGCTGATGGAAGCTACAGGTAATATAGAAGAGTTGCAGATTCTGATGCAGAGCTGGCAGACTAATGGGAAATTTCAGGTTCAGAAATCTTATGAATGGTTCAGGAAGAATTTGCCTCAAAAACGATGGCTGAAAGGGTTACAGGGACAGGGGGTTATGCCAAAACATGGGTTTATCACTGCTATGGCGGTGCAAAGGAAACTTGCAACAATTGATAACTTGCAAAAGAGAGGAATGCTAATGATTAATAGGTGTTCTTTAAGCCAAAATGCTATTGAAGATCACGACCATCTGTTTTTTAACTTTAACTATGCTAAGATGATATGGGATGCAATGAAGGAATGGATGCAAATTAGAGGAAGAAGCTGTGACGTAAGGACAGAACTACATTGGAGCATAGGCAGAAGGAAAATGAAGCATTGGAAGAATAGTTGGTTCCATGCTGCAATTGCTGCTACTGCATATCATGTGTGGATTGAACGAAATGCTAGGATATTTAATAATGCTCATAGATCGATCAATATTATTGTTAATCAAATTAAGTTTGAAGTTGTGGTTAGATTGAGAAGTAGAGGTATTCAACTAAGGCATTAATGTAGTCTGAAAATTGTAGAGGATGATACTTTGTAAGATCGGTCTCGAGTTTACCCTTATGGATGAATAAGAGGCATAACCTTCTTGCAAATAATAATAATAATAATAATAATAAATAATAATAATAATAATAATAATAATAATTATTATTGTTATTATTTATTATCATTATTATTATTATTATCATTATTATTTTTTAATGAATGAGAATTTTATTGATGAATCAAAACGCAGATTACAAAAAATTGGTGGGTAGCCGAGACACAATCTGGGCCCTCACCCCCTTATCTATAGCAAAGGCAAGTCTAGTAAAAATAAAAGAAGCAGCGCGTGCTCCGGCATCCTGTGCTATCGAAAATTTTTGAATCCTCTTGAGTAAGCCGATAGCATCCGCCTCCAATTCCCCCAGTGAAGAAAAGGAAAAAGGCAAAAACTCATACCCAAGCTCCGTGCATAGGCCCCTGTACTTAGCGCATTTGGGCCGAGCAGCGTCGCCCACAACACGGCCTAGCGCGAAATCAAAGAGCCCGAACTGAGTCAAAGGAGAAGACCCGGTAAGATCTACGCAAACGTCACGCCCCCTGTCCCACGAATAAAGAAGCAAATCTGCAGGACGCAAGGATCTGTCACGATCATCAATCAAGCCAATATCGACCTCCTTACCCACCGAGATCCCAGAACGGAGACAGATATCCAAAAGAGTGTCATGAACAAGGTTATGTCGATGTTTAATACCGACAACTCCCGCGCAAGACACGACATGGTCCCCAAAAATATCGCCGCCAAAAACCCGAGAGCAGGCTGAACACGGCCTAGGCTGAGCAGGCACGGAAAATAAAGGAACGCCCACTAGTACAAAAAGCACTTGTAGGTTCGGTTAAAAAGGACATAAGGCTACGGTTAAGTGGGCGTAGTAAATCAAGGCGTAGCATTAACTCTATCAGTTGTGGCTTCGGTTATGATACAGAGATTTATGGAAACCGAAGCCAAAAACAAAGTAAAGACTTCGGTTCTTAAGCTGAACCGAAGCAAAAAGTAGGTTAAGGCTTCGGTTGTAAAGAAAACCGATGCTAAAAGTTGGAAAAAGGCCCACCAACGTGAGGAAGAGGCTTCGGTTTTTACCATAGAACCGAAGCCAAAAGTCAATTACAGGCTTCGATTTTTAGTATAGAACCGAAGCCATTTCCAAATTAAAAAATCAAAAAAAAAATATACAAAAAAATTAATACTATATTTTTTAGATATCCTCCATGACTAATATTATTTACAAAAACATTAATCTATAGTAGTAATTAAAAGCACTCATACAAAATTTTTAACACTTTAAAATAATATTCCAATATGTGCCAGCTATGAGTGCATCGGAAGAAGAAGTATAGCATCGATCATCCATGTAGCATGCAACATCGTCATTTGAGGATACATGCATACAATAGTATAACATCGATCAAAATAAGGTCAGCCTTGTCAAGCAACGAACAAAAGTGTGCACCCGTAACGACTAATACCGCCGACAAACAATGGCCTACAAATTACAACAAAAATGAAGCAACAAAAGATATACATGAGGTAGAAATCATTCCATTAGTAGTTTCCGGAATAAGATCTCGTCGGCTATGTTAGAGAAATACAAATCAACCACTTTAAATTTACAAGCAATACACATCAAAGACACAGTGAAACTTTACATCTCAGTCTATTAATTCTAGTAGTGAAAACGGTAAATTCTAGTGCACAGGATCACAAAGAACAATCAAGCAATCACAACTTTTAAACTTCATTTAGAACCACACTAGTAAAATTATAAAAGTAATGACAACCACAATATAAAAAATTTAAAAAGAGTGAGTCACCCATGTTGTTTAGTCAATCATATACTAATGTCATTAGTTTGGTATTAACTTATTTAAAAAAAGGAAAAGTCATCGGCTAAGCTATAGTATAGACGAACTTGACCAAGAACATAAACTCGTATTTGACCCAAAATTTGACTTGTATAAAACCATATTTTTAAACCTGAAATACATCCGACCTATATTTCATCTGAAAACTAGAAGCCTGACCACCCGATACGTTTGAAAGTTGTAAGTGTGAGGCTAGAAAAGTTATATTAGGAAACATGAGCTTACCTCTCTATGGTGACGATTGTTCAAGGAATGAACATCAAGCTTTTTATTATGTTGTGGAATCAACATTGATGCATGTGATGGCCGGTCTTCAATTTTCTTCATAAAAAAAAATATAGTACGAATACAGAAGCCAATATGAAAGCATAAAGAGCATTCATCTCTATGCCAAATAAATTGCACTCACAAAAAAGTCAACTGCATCCACGCAGTAGATAGAACATCACGTGAGTAATTGAGAAAGAACACAGGTGTAGATACGTTCATAATAGACATACCCTATCCTTTCTATTATAGTACCCGAGGATCTGGAGGGGTTTCATTTTGTCTCGAAATCTACAATTTGGGGAGAATCAATAGATTCTTTTTCGTGTTCGAAATCTCGCTTATCAAACTTGGGGGGGGGGGGGGGGGGTCTGTTAAATGTTGTGCATGAGTGCCATACTCACGTCGGTGTGTTGATGAGTGTCTTGACTTGTGTACGTGAGGTAAATATCGAAGAGTCTGGGCAACATAGCATTTTTGTTTGTATAAGCAGTATACAAGAAGCTTACACCAACTACTGGCAATAGACATAATGCCTTAATAACCAGGATCAACGAGCAAAAGAAGCTTGAAATAGAGGGCTGAGGATTGTGATGTCCCCAGCTGTTGGCAATAGACATAATGCCTTAATAACCAGGGTCAACAAGCAAAAGAAGCTTGAAATAGAGGGCTGAGGATTTTGATGTCCAACAAATTGCAAAATGTTTCAGAATGAGAAATCAACAACTACTTTCTTAAGCTTCCATTCAGCAGCAAATTGTGCCGAAAGAAATAACAACATATGCCCTCCACCTTTGACCCCATTTCATGTTGCTCAAACTTGAATGCTATACTTTGACCATCTTTGCCCAATTTACGCACTCCCTCCTATTTTATGTTTTTTCCCATATTTCCTTACTGAGCATGATCACTTTTTCTCCATGTTTCTTTTTTGGACATATAATTGCACAACGATGGACAAGAATACGCTCAATACACACCCCTTCACAAATGACAAGTTGACAACATATTCCCTCAATATCTCATCCATCGTCTATTAGAATAATCAAAATAAAACACATACACCATGGGCTTTTGACCACCTGGCCGCGATAATGATGTGAAGCATTTTGAGATGAACGCCTAAATTTTGTAACCGGCTTCAACCCCTGGCCTAAAACTTGTAACCAACAACAAGAACATGAATAAATACGAAGCAACAACTATGAATTTCAATTTGGGAACCGCAAACAAGAGAGAAAATTTAATAATAAGGACAAAATCCTCGTTGGCTAAAAATGAACTTTCTAGCCACCAACATTCAAACTAATGTCTGAGTGTCAAGTAACGTGCATAGTAACGTAAAACGATAAGACGAGTTGGAGTAAGACACATAACTATAAGTTTCAGATGTGTTTTTCAAGATAAGGAAAAAGATATAGACATATTCTTACCTCTTTCTGTGTAAAACATTAATCGGCATCCGCCTTATCATCTATTCCTGATGTACGCTAATATAAAAAAATATAGACCGTATATAAAGAAAGAAAAAAGCAAACAGAAATCAATCAAATATGGAATAGATTTTAGTATTTATTCCATCATCTCCGTAATCCTTGATCTTTTGAATCAATTGCAGCGAGGCCACCGTTCAATTACAATGAACACTACTAAGACAAAGCAATAAAAATGAAATTCGAATCAATTACAGCTACAACAAAGAGAATTGGAAGGAACAAAGCAAAATAAGAAGTAGAAACCTCAAATAGTAGCAACCCTGCTACAAAGAGTAAACAAGCCTGCTTCTATCTCGAATCTTTGGTCTGTATACGTTTTATTAAGTTAAAGAGAACAACAATATTGCACCATCCAAAACAGCAGCTATTAAATGACTATTACAATTAACAAGTACGGAGTACAGTTAGATTAACAACAAAATATTTAATCAACAAAAAAGATTTAGAACAAAGTCAACCATCATCTAAATGGAATCAATTGACGAAGGCTGCAAAAGAATCAATTAACAAGTACAATTAAAATCAAACCATAGCAAGAAGTTCAGAAATATTAAGTCCAAAAAAACAGAATAGGAGACGACCATGGAATAAGAAGCTAGCTCTAGTATTCAAAAACCTAACAGGAAATCGATTCTAATAAGGGAACATATTGATATTGTTTTAGTGGAGGGAAATCGATTTGCCCTATTTGATTGCTAAAACAAAGAGCGAAAATCACCTGGCAGCGACGATGACGGTTTTGAATGAAAGACGAGAACTGCTGAGTGGGTCGACGAACGGGGATAGCTAGATAAGGTAGCAGGTATGCATAGGTAAATCGGGTGATAGTGGTGCGGGGTGAATGATGGGTGTTCATTAGAATAAATCTGTAGAAGGTGAACTGGAGATTAGGATGAATGATGAGGGTTAATGAAAACGAATTGAGGACAAGATATGGGCAAAGATTTAATAGAGGGCCTAGATCCGTTTCTTTGATTGGCGAGTATGGAGTTTTCCAGTTCACACGTCAATGTCAAGTTTTTTTAGGGTAAGGGTCCTTCGATTTACAATGGAGAAATGAGGGAAAAAAAAGAGTAACGAGAGATTGGGGACGGCCTTTATAAATGCGTTTGACTTAGCTTCTATCTGGAACCGTAGCCATTTGTTTTTGGCTTTGGTTGTCAAAAACAACCAAAATCTTTTATACATACTGTTGGCTTCAGTTTTACTAGGGAACCGTAACCATTTATTTTTGGCTTCGGTTGTATAAAAACAACCGTAGTCATTTTATAAATCCAATTCTATCCATATAAAAGGCTACGATTATTAACCACAACCGAAGCCTTTTCTATTAGCCAAATCTACTTTTTCTACTAGTGACCCAACCGATAGCTAAGTACACATCGATATGTACGACCGTTCATAGTCTGACCCAACCCAGAAATAGGGACAGCGCGGAGCCAATCTAAAGCATGACTACCTAGCTGAGACTTCCATAACGCAACCTGACGGGGGGTCAAAGAGAAATCCGATTCCGCAGTAGCCACAACCCTCGTGAAATACATATCTGCCAAAGACTTCATAAGTTTAGGGGCAGCGATCTCACTTGGGTTAAACACAACAGAACCTAAAGCCTCATTAAGCCTGCACAATGCCGCATCGAAAGCCAGACCAGGGATCAATACGCCCGGAGCACGAAGCAGCGTACTCTGCAAACCCGCAGATTGCAGCCGAGATGCCACAAAAGCATAATGTAGGACATCTCCAGCGGTATATACCCCAAGCCCCCCAAAGGAAAAAGGAAGGGTGGCAAGGCGCCACTGCCAATCCCCAAACCCCGGTCCAGATGCATTAACAATACGTTCTAAATGAGAACGAAGAGTCGCGTCAAAAGCAAGCTGAGCCGATTCAAAAACAGTCGGTGGGCAAGTACGCAAAGAAAATAAAGTTTGGAGATACCAGTACAGGCCCGGATCAACAGCAACTCACACTGCGGATCATCAAGCAGAGCGACGGAATCCATAAGCGCGATAGTTCTGGTCACTCTACTCATTACGAGTTCACTGCTGAAATCATGACTCGCACTAAAAGGCCCACCAAGGATTTTGACACCACGCAACGGTTTGGCGATTGTAGGGGGGAAGACACACAAGGGAGCCTGCTCCTAGGATCTTTCGAAGGCCAAAAAACCTCGGTTGTACTGACATTAAGATGAAGTCCCGAACGAGGACCATCATCCATAATCAGCTCCAAAACCTTCCCCAAAATCAAGGTATCCCCGACGAGAGTGCCATCATCCAAGTACCAAGCCTGCAGCCTCAAATCAAAAGAGTCCCGGATCTTACAAACCAAGGGATGTAACACCAAAGAAAAAAGCAAAGGACCTAAAGGATCCCCTTGCTGGACCCCCAGACAAGACCGCAAGCTATGCTCACCGTAATATAACCGAGCAGAACTAGAATAACAAAATTCCACCCACTGGGAGAGAACTAGACAGTGAATACGAACCTCCCGTAACATAATTTCCCGATCGACCATGTTAAAAGCATTCTGAAAATTCACTAAGAGCATGGAAAGGCCAACCTCACCACCCTGGTCCTCAACAAGCCGGTTCAAGGCATGCAAGATAGCCTCACCCCCAGCAGACACCCCAACTCCGAACTGAAGACCAGAAAAATAGCCATTCAGCGACGGACCGATCAGGAAAGCACCAACCTTAGAGACAAGCCGTCTCCAAATTGTGCCAACAACAATAGGACGAATACCGCTGCCTGGCTTAACAAGCGAGGTTAGTGGAGCACTAGCAATGTACTCCCCGAGGGCCTGCGGGCAACTGCCCTCGAGAAAGAGATTAACCACCCGAGTGACAGATGCGATCAAATTGTCCGAAACAGCAACTGCAGCACCACCCAAACAATCCAAAAGGTGCTGGGCACGAAAACCGTCTCTCCCACAGGAAGTGCCACGCGGAAAACCTCTAATCATATCCAGAACCACTGACGCGAACGCGGTGAGGGAATGGTGATTACCAGGTAAAGGAGGCAAAGCGAGAGAAGGGACGACGGGGTGCTTATCCCTCAAAGCCACTAGAGTATCATCGGTGTAAGGAGCAACCCCAGAAGAAGAAAGTACACGAACAACAGCAGTGTAATGCCCGTCACAAATCTTCCTCCGACATTACCTAATGTTGAGCTCACTCAAGTCCAGGTCCACATTCACACTAAAAGGAGGAGCAACCTCAGGCGGAGTATCCTGCAGAAGCAACAAACGACCACCCGGCTCATCCCAACAACGGATGGCGCTAGAAATACTCTCCTTCTGACGCTGCCGTCGAATAACAGATCGACACTCAAGGTTACTCCGAGGGGAGAAAGTCTTAAGTATGCAAAGAGGCAACGCAAGCAAGGTGACCCAACACGTGAGATCACGTGGAGAGGCAACCACATAATCAAGAGCCCCCCGAAAAACCCGAGAAAACCCTAAACGACACTTTGGAGGGATGGATTTAATTAACAGTACGTAACCCCTTAGCCAACAAGTGATCAAGAGAAGTCACGTTAAACCCAACAACCGGGGGATCAACAATACCACTAGATGACGAAACTGTAGGGGCAGATGGTCGGGGAAAACCGTAAAGAACAAAGCGGATAACACCATCGCCACAATTAGGGGCCTCGATAAAAGACTCCGCCTCGTGCCGACAGCCTTTGCTGTGAGTATGAGTCCGAAAACAAACCCCACACAGCCAAATACCCATCCGACAAATAGTAGACTCAACAGCCAAAAAAACAGGCAAAGAAGTAAGAAATTGACTCATGTTGTCCCGGGCAACCCCCTTACAATGATGATCACGGAGATGGATAAGCAGAGAATTTTTAACAAAACCCTTACCCCATCTATTCCTACACCGATCGAGACCTACAAAAGGGCAGTGGAACCGCACAAGGTCGGGCATGACGGGACAAACCAAAAAAGGAAACCTAACGGAAAACAAAAAAGGCAAACAACGGAATCGAGAGAAAACCGAGAACGAAAAAGAAACAAAATGAGCAAAAAGATCTAAACCCGGGACGGAGGTGGACCGCAGCAGTCGGAAGCAAACCGTAACAGCCTGAAAACAACCCGAACACCAAGTCGGCAAACCCACTTACATGACCCCGAAACTACTACAAACCGAACCCACGTCGGCAGCCCAAGTACTCGCTGAAAACACGCACCCAGACCTGGCCTGGCACCGGCGACGACTTGGCACCGGCGAATCAGTCGTGGCACCGGCGACAACGTGCCCCGGCGAAGAGCAGCAGCAAGCAGCGTGACAAGGAGGCAGAAACTCTCTCTCGCGCTCACAAAATCCGATGACCGGCGACATGAGGTCTGGTGGCCATCTGGTGATGGTGGTGGCGTGAGGCCGACTGGGAGAGGAAGGTGGAATTGGGCGCACGGTAGGGTGGCAGATGCCCTAAACGCAATTATTATTATTATTATTATTATTATTATTATTATTATTATTATTATTATTATTATTATTATTATTATTATTATTATTATTATTATGAGAAAAATTTTAAGTGAATCAAAAAGCAGTTTACAAAAAATTGGTGGGTAGCCGAGATACAATCTGGGCCCCCACCCCCTTAGCTATAGCAAAGCTAAGTTTGGTAAAAATAAAACGAGCAGCGCGTGCTCCGGCATCCTGTGCTATCGAAATTTTTTGAATCCTCTTTATAAGCCGATAGCATCCGCCTCCAATTCCCCCAGCAAAGAAAAGGAAAAAGGCACAAACCCATACCCAAGCCCTGAGCATAGACCCATGTACTTAGTGCATTTGCGCCGAGCATCGTCGCCCACCGCACGGCCTGGCGCGAAATCAGAGAGCCCGGACTGAGTCAAAGGAGAAGACCCGGTAAGATCTACGCAAATGTCACGCCCCCTGTCCCACGAATAAAGAAGCAAATCTGCAGGACGCAAGGATCTGTCATGATCATCAATCAAGCCAATATCGATCTCCTTACCAGCCGAGACCTCGGAACGGAAACAGATATCCAAAAGAGTGTCATGAACGAGGTTATGTCGATGTTTAATTCCGACAACCCCCGCGCAAGACACGGCATGGTCTCCAAAAATTTCGTCGCCAAAAACCCGAGAGCAGGCAGAACACAGTCCAGGCACAGAAAACAAAGGAATGTCCAACCGATAGCTAAGCACACATCTGTACGTCCGACCGTTCATAGTCTGACCCAGTCCAGAAATAGGGACAGCGCGAAGCCAATCAGAAGCATGACGGCCTTGCTGAGACTTCCATAAGGCAACCTGACGGGAGGTCAAGGAGAAATCCAATTCCACAGTAGCCACAACCCTCGTGAAATATATATATCTGCCAAAGACTTCATAAGTTTGGGGGCAGCGATCTCACTAGGATTACACTCAACAGAACCCAGAACCTCCTTAAGCCTACGCAAGGCCACATCGAAAGCCGGGCCCGGGGTCAGTACGCCCGCAGTACGAAGCAGCGTAGCTTGTAAACCTGCAGATTGCAGTCGGGATGCCACAAAAGACATCTCCAGCGGCATACACCCCAAGCCCCCCAAAGAAAAAGGGAAGGGTGGCAAGCCGCCACTGCCAATCCCCAAACCTAGGCCCAGACGCAACAACAACACGCTCTAAATGAGAACGAAGTGCCGAGTCAAAAGCAAGCTGAGCCGACTCAAAAAAAGTCGGTGGACAAGTACGCAAAGCAAAATAAAGTTTAGAGATACCAGTACAGGCCCGGAGCAACAGCAACTCACACTGTGGATCATCAAGCAGAGCCACGGAACCCATAAGCGCGATAGTTCTGGTCACCCTACTCATCCCGAGCTCACTGCTGAAATCATGACTCGCACTAACAGGTCCACCAAGGACTTTGACACCACGCATCGGTCTGGCGATAGTAGGGGGGAAGACACCGGGGAGCCTACTCCTAGGATCTTCCGAAGGCCAAAAAATCTCGGTTTTACTGACATTTAGATGAAGTCCCGAACGAGGACCATCATCCAAAATGAGCTCCAGAACCTTCCCCAAAATCAAGGTGTCCCCAACTATGATGCCATCATCCAAGTACCAAGCCTGCAGTCTCAGATCAAAAGAGTCCCGGATCTTACAAACCAAGGGATGTAACACCAGAGAAAAAAGCAGAGGACCCAAAGGATCACCTTACCGGACCTCCTGACAAGACCACAAGCTGTGCTCACCATAATATAAATGGGCAGGACTAGAATAACAAAATTCCACCCACCGGGAGAAAACAGAGCAGTGGTAACGAACCTCTCGTAACATGATTTCTCGATCGACCATGTTAAAAGCGTTCTGAAAATCCACCAAGAGCATGGAGAGACCCACCTCATCACCCCGGTCCTCAACAAGCCGGTTCAAGGCATGCAAAATAGCCTCGCCTCCCCCAGAGACCCCAACTCTAAACTGAAGACCAGAAAAATAACCACTCAGCGATGGACCGATCAGAAAAGCACCAACCTTAGAGACAATCCGTCTCCAAATCGTACCAACAACAATTGGACGAATACTGTCACCTGGCTTAACAAGCGGGGTAAGCGACGCACTAGCAATGTACTCCCCGAGGACCTGAGGGCAGCTGCCCTCGAGAAAGAGATTAACCACCTGAGTGACAGATGCGATCAAATCCTCCGAAACAGCAACTGCGGCACCACTTAAACAATCCAAAAGATGTTGAGCACGAAAACCGTCCCTCCCACAAGAAGTGCCACGAGGGAAACCTCTAATCATATCCAAAACCACCGACGCGGAGGCGACGAGGGAGTGATGATTACCGGGCAAGGGTGGCAGAGCGGGAGAAGGGACGACGGGGTGCTTATCCTTCAAAGCCACAAGAGTATCATCGGTATAAGGAGCAACACCAGAAGAAGAAAGCACACGAACAGCAGCAGTATAGTGCCCGTCGCAAATCTTCCTACGACACTGCGTAACATTAACCTCACTCAAGTCGAGATCCTCGTCCACATTAAAAGAAGGAGCAACCTCAGCCAGAGTATCCTGTAGGAGCGACAACCGACCACCCGACTCATCCCAACAACGAATGGCACTAGAAATACTCTCCTCCTGCCGCTGCCGCCGAATAACAGATCGACACTCAAGGTTACTCCGAGGGGAGAAAGTCTTAAGTATGCACAGCGGCAACGCAAGCAAGGTGACCCAACACGTGAGGTCACGAGGAGAGGCAGCCACATCATCAAGAGCAGCCCGAAAAACCCGAGAAAACCCTAAACGACACTTTGGAGGGATGGATTTAACAGTACGTAACCCCTTAGCCAACAAGTGATCAAGAGAGGTCACATTAAACCCAACAACCGGGGGATCAACAACACCACTAGAGGACGAAACTGTAGGGGCAGATGGTCGGGGAAAACCATAAAGAACATAGCGGATAACACCATCACCACAATTAGGGGCCTTAACAATAGGCTCTGCATCGTGTCGACAGCCTTTGTTATGAGTATGTGTCCGAAAGCAAACCCCACACAGCCAAACACCCATCCGCCGAAAAGTAGACTCAGCAGCCAAAAAAATAGGTAAAGAAGCAAGAGATTGCCGCGTGAGGTCCCGGGCACCTTCCTTATAGTGATGATCACGGAGATGGACAAGTAGAAAATTTTTAACAAACCCCTTACCCCAACCATCTCTACACTTACCGAGGCCCACAAAAGGACAGTGGAACCGCACAAGGTCAGGCATGCCGAGACAGAAGCAAATCCGAAACGCAGAAGCAACCTAGGGAAAAAAAGGAACCCAAGCAAACGAAAATCAAAAACCGAAAACAAAAAAGGAAACAAAAACCTAACCACACCGAAAAGACCCGCGTAAACTCCGGCAAGGAACGAACCCGAAATGCCCGGGGCTCACCGGTGCCGACAGAAGCAAAAAACCTGCCACACGACGAACGCAGCAAAAAGCGGCATATCCGGCGGCCCAAAACGCTCAAGCCAAGCCCCGAAAAGCAGCAGCAGCAGGCCGGAAAACACCAGCAGTGGCAAGGGTCAACAAATCGGCGAGAATCCCAGAAAGCAGCGAACAGAGGGAGCCAGCCTAACGTGAAATCCGGCGTTTTCTGGCGAACCCGGCAACACAGCAACCAGCCGAAAACAGAGAATTCCGGCGAGACTCCCTGAATTCTGGCAGGAGGTCTGGTGGCCGACGAATTCTGGTGGTGGCGTGTGATCGGTGGAGGTCGAAGGCGGAGACAACACACAACCCGCAAACACCAGCAACCCACAACGCTCCCTCACAAAACACTACTCTCTCCCCTCACGCTGCACCGTCGACTGAACTTAATGTGTCTGAACTGAACTTAACTGAACTGAATGTGTCTGAACTGAACTGAACTAAACTGAAAGTGTCTGAATTGAACTAAAATTGTTTGAATACAAGTCCAAGATAACAGGACCTTATTCAAGAGTGAATTGGAATTGTTATGAAATAATATGTGGATGTCCATCGGGCCTTATAGCCCATTACGATGTAACTCTAGGATGTAGCATGTACTATATATACCGCTTGATGGGATGAATAAACTACCTCTCTGATTTCTCTCATTCCTATTATCTCTTTAGTTTCTCTTCTCTCTTACTTTCACAACACGTTATCAGCACGACTATAACCCTAAATTTAATTTTTTTATTTTTACGAGGAAGTTGTAACAATTTTGACGGCCGAATTTTTTATTTTCCATTGTATTTGCAATGTCGGCCGATTTTTTTTTTCATTCCACCTCCTTGGTTCCTTGTATGGCATGACTCACATGTCATATTGTCGTTCAATCCCATGACATAATTCATGCATATAGTTCATGATAAATATGCATCTATGTCATATTTATTTTTAATCGGATTGGTGTGTTGTTTCATCATAACATCCATACACGAGTCTTTAAACTAATTTCATTGTTTTTATTTTCAAGTTTATTGTTTTTATTTTTCGGATAAGTCGTGATTATCATACCCACTCTCCAAATTAAGTTCAATTTTATTGTTTTTATTTTCCGGATAAGTCGTGATTATCATACACACGCTCCGATTTAAGTTCAATTTTAATTGTTTTATGGTAACCGTGGTTTAATTATTAAAGTACTTTAATTCCTACTCTATATAAATACACTTTAATTCCTACTCTATATATGTTGAGAGGCGATAAGTACAAAAACTGAGTACAGATAGTAGTTGTGTGTGCAGATTGTCGGTTGAGTTGGAGGAATTAAGGCATTTGTGCCGCAATTCTTAAGTCTTGATTTGATATGGCAAAACACAAAAAAACAAATTATTGATCTCGATAAGAATATCGAGAGAAAATATGTCATATTCACAAGAAATGACGGATATGATGAGTTTCTATCCCACTCACAATAATCCAAGGATATGATAGTTTTCTATCCTTAAACCTTTTTAAAAGATGTTTATTATTTAATTTCATGGATATGATGATTTTCTATCCTTCAACCTTTTTAATAAAAGGTATTTTATTTAATTCAGTCATGTAGACTGCATATATATCTATGGATCAATTTCAATCCATATGATGAAAGCTCATATTATATTTGAACTGAAGTTCCAAAACTATTTAATTTTTAATTATGAGCGGTGAAATAATGTTATCCTGTATGGTGACAAATATTTTGGACAGGTCTTTCATAAAAGATTGTATACCTGAAGTATACACGATCGATTATTTTGAATTGGATGATAAATATGTTAATACAGCTGTCCCAGAAAATATGTTATCATGATATCGCAGAAATAAAGTAGCCTCAAAGGCATTGTATCATGAAAAATATATTCCGTGTGAGTACGTACATGAAATTGTACCGAGATAAGTATCACTTCAAAGTTGAAGTTGATAAAATTTGTGAGTAAAGTACATGAAATTGTACCATTTTCATATCAATTTCAAATTGAAATTAAAACTATTTGGGAGAGAAAGTACATGAAATTGTACCGTGTTTAATATCACTTATTATCTTCACGATATCGTGAAGAGAGGTCATGAGAAATCCTCTTAATTAATTTAATGTTCATCCGAAGTTGAACAGAATAATATAATATAATTAATATTGAAAGACGAGGAATCTCTTTCAATTGGATGAGTCCATTCCCTGAAGTGAATGTGACATTCGATAAAGACTCTATCAGAAGTAGATGTCGAGAACATGGCAGAAAAATAAGCCAAATGTTGTGGCCTTAATTGAGGCTAATGATAATGCGGCCTTAATTGAGCCTGATTCGGTCAATTTAAGTACATAGCTCATGAAAAATCAGGTGACCCTCATATACGCGAAGTTCGATATGAGAGGAAGAAAAATTATATACGAGTTGGAATTTTGACACGCACACTATGACCTGAAATTCATAGTGCTTACATATACGGGACCTATGATGAGAAATCATAGTGTTGAATTGTTGACCAATATTGAAACATTGACGTGAAATTCACGGTGTCTTACAAATTTTCGTTTTGCGTGTAGCGAATATTATTTTAAGTATCAAAATTAAGAATAAACTTGTTGTTTATTCACGGATGTTTGCAAAGTATGAGATACTTCTAAAAGTTGATATTTGTATCAAAATAAACCATTTCCTGAAGCGAATGATATTATCATATTTTCAAGAGGTAATACTCGTATATTTTATTTTCGTACAAATTATGTAGTCGTAAAGACACATTATTTTGAAAATGGCTTAAAGAAATTATGTGTGATGTCTCGTATCTGCATGTCATGGTTGAGCAAATTAATGTGATATTAAAATCGTGAGTCTCGTATAGGTGATTAATAGTCATTTTTCCTGGTAATGGATATGACATGAACAAAATATTCGATTAATGACCATTATTTCGTGAAACAAATGAGGCATCGGACAAATTATTGATTAAGTGATGAAAATATCTTGTGAAGGCAATGTGATAATGCGATCATATATTTATATGGTGAAATAAATGATCAGTTGGTTAATGATCAATTTATAGTTATTATCATGGAATTGAATTACTCTAAGAGTAATATATATAATCATATTCCGGGAAGGAATATTGACGGGTCTTGTGTATTATATTAGACACCAGTTGTGTGTCATGTCACTATCATTTGTTATGCATGCACATATGATTAAATATGACCATATGACTAAATAAAATCAGTGTGCACATATGATTAAATGTAGCTAAACAGAAGTTTAGCAAGATGAGAATCTGTCAGCTGGTAAAGTTGACACGAAAATATTAAAGATGTGACAATTTGAGATGTAACAATTTGAGGTCATCCGGGTTCTTTTTACACCCGTTTCGATAAACCTGATGTTTATCTTGAAGGAAATATAATGATGGGCTGAAACTCTCGTGTATCATTAAAATTATATTTGAGGCAAGACAATACACTGAGATGAAATATTATATTGGAGATCTAAATATTACTCGTAATTGGATAATGAACATGAACGTCCATATCCAGTTGACTTTTAAGTCTTTATTTACGTGACCTGTGGTCACACTGAATTTTACGAGTAGTCCATGTAATTAGAGTTCACAATTTGATTATTATGTGAACATGATGATGATCTCTTGAATGGGCAATTTTAATTCAGCACGTAAAAACCAACTGCGTTAATAGTTGATAACTCCCAAATATGTTATTTTACTGAAAAGAATCAGTTGATAAAGTCTATGAAATATGAGACGAATTCTAAGGTGTATTGCCCTTTAAATCTATCAGGTAATGATAGTTTTTACTACCTTAGGGGGAGATTAATAAGGATAAGCTGGTAAAAACAAACAAGTAATGTTGATCCCAACTGAACCTGGAGTTCAGAGATTTGTGTTGGATATGAAATACATCAATTAGAGGTTCATGAAATATGAATAATGATTCGATCATTGTGTTATGATGATGTATATGAAGATATATCAGCTTGATTACTTATCTTATTAAATATGTTATACATCAAAATTTATGATTTCACTATAGACAGATTCACCCTCCTTGTGGTGTAGCGAGCTATAGATTAGTCATGGATAATAGATGTAATGAACATTGAGATTCTTGCCAAATTTTTAATAATCACACACGATATAGTGTGAGGGTCATAATCGGTTCATTTGTTATAAGAAAATGGCAAACATGTGCAGTTGGTACTCGTAAAGAGTAATGAAATTGAATGACCCAAAGTGGCATAGATATCTGATGATAATAGATGGCCTACATAAAAAGATTGGTACCACATACATTCAGATTCAGATATCAATAATCAGTACTGATGATAGGAGATTATATCGATATATTAATTTGTGGAACCGAATAATAGTTGCGCGCATTCGACCCTAATAGAGATCTTATATAAAAATCCATTTTGATTGTTGACGTACAATCTATGGTTAAGATTGAGCTCATGGACTTAAAGTCCACATATTGACATGAAGTCAATCCAATTATGAATATTGGTGAATATACTGTACGGTTTGCATTTGAGTCTCATATGCATGTAATATAGATATTTTATCATTGCATATTAGTTAAGATTACATCATTGCATTAATTTAGAATATATACACTATAGGGCATTGTTCGTATTACATGCATGCACGAGATGTTATTATTGTTATATATTGCAGGATATACGTTTAAAAGGAGATCATACTGCTAGATTGATAAGTACTCCGGGAAGGAGCTTATATTATAAATTATCAGCACATGACAGTGGTTGATCGAATGAATTCCTGAAGGACTCGTGATTAAGTATATATATATGAACCTCTACACGTAAGTGTATCTATGAGAGCATTCAACATGCATGTGATATGGTGTGAATGCACGGTTTCATTGTCTCAGCTTGAAGTTTGAGCGTATGAAAGATCATACATGATTAAATTTCTTGTCATGTGAAAATACTTAATGGTCCAGAAGCGCCATAATAGTTGGAAAATAAGGTAGTGGAATGCTACAATGAGTATGTTAATCCGTACAATGACAAGAAATCAATTATTATTTAAGATAAATCGGATTGATTGATAATTCTCCTGAAGGTCGATAATCAGTTGAGAAATAATGTTAGCTACACTCTTTTTCCCTTCGACTAGGTTTTTTTTCCCAACGGGTTTTTCCTAGCAAGGTTTTTAACGAGATAGCACTATAGACGTGTTAATACGCTATAGTTATGATCATCATAATTTTGAGATGACGAGATACATATTTGGTAATGCATTGAAGAGTCATGATTGACGATGTTCGAAGAAAAATGATTATCACGGATTCCTATTGATTGAAGATACCAAGTTTGTTGGTTACGACAAATCTATTTCAACGCCTTACAGTTACATGAAGACGTGAAGTATTCAAGAAATATCAAGTTATGTAATCATCAGGGGGAGTAAGCACGTGTAACGTGTTGTACTCTTTTTCCTAAGCCATGGTTTTGTCCCATTGGGTTTTCCATGGAAAGGTTTTAACGAGGCAACCTGTTATGCGTGTTTGAAGATCTATGTACTCCTTTTCCTTTACTAGTTTTTTTTCCCACCGGGTTTTTTTAGTCAAGGTTTTAACGAGGCAGGTTCGTCAGTGATGTACATCCAAGGGGGAGTGTTATGAAATAATATGTGGATGTTCATCGGGCCTTATAGCCCATTACGATGTAACCCTAGGATGTAGCATGTACTATATATACCCCTTGATGGGATGAATAAACTACCTCTCTGATTTCTCTCATTCCTATTATCTCTTTAGTTTCTCTTCTCTCTTACTTTCACAACAGGAATAGATTTATTCCATTCCCTTGTTTGTTGGGTCTTTTTCGATGGAGTGGAAACCCCTAGTAAATACGTTACAACCCCTAAAATCACAATCTCTCCCCGTATCCGTGATTCTAACTCCATACTCAAGTTCACACATTATAATCCAATTACAATTCATCAAAGAATCGAACTAAATAGCCATTAATAAGTTGAGGTTTTAATTCTATCCCTCTTCTCTATCTATATATATATATATATCATTGAATGCGTCCCTGCTGACGTGGCAGCATGTATGCACTCCTTTGATGACGTGGCAGCATGATATGCATTTTAAGAGCATTAGCAATAAGGAGTTCGTGAGGGAAGTTTGTAAAGACGAACGTTTGTGCGTTATTGTTTGTTGTTGTTTCTTTCCGTTCTTTCGTAGGAGTTCCAAACAACAAATGCATTTGTTGAGTGATTTCAAGTGGGGCCTCCCTTCAAAATGTGCACATTGCACACTCCTTTTCCTATTGTTTTCAGCATGTGCACACTCCCCTTGTTTTGAGCATGTAATTTTTCATTACTAATTAAAACAATTAATCATTAATCATTACTAATTAAAACAAGTATTATACAAATAAATATAAAAATACGTTAATACTAAACAATCGAAGTGTTAATTTTTTTAGATTGTTAAATTATTAAAAATAATGTAATTTAAATTAAGATTTGGTGTTTTGTATAATAAATTTTATTAACTTTTCGATAAAAAAAATAGTGGAATATAACTTCAGCGGGCCACAAATGACACGACCCGAAAACACGATACGTAATTAATGGGTTCTGCTTGAGGGTTCATAACCCATTTATGTAATTGGGTCGACACGAGATTCAATTGGGTCGGGCTTGGGTTGAGGTCCCGAAACACGAACCCAACACGAATAACCTGTTTAGTAAATTAGTCGATTTTTTTTAACCATTTCTGTGGACATGACGTAGGTCCACCCCGACGCGGCCACGCGCGGGTTTGGGTAGGCGAATGAATCTCGTGGTAAGATTGTTATCGGGTTGAAATTTAAGTCAAAGTTGGAGTCGCCACCGAATTTTATGGGAATTTGGAACCGTTCGAACCCACTCTATGTCGTCGTGGGCCGTACACAAAATACGGTCCATTTCGATTTCAGAGTTTATAGGGCTCGTCCCTTTGCATTGCGATACCGATACCGTCTCTACCGGTTATCGTGTTTAGAATGACTCTCGTGCGCCAACGGTTTTGGACATCCGGAAACCGAGGTTCTGAGTAAGGGATGAGGGTACGTATTGGGAAGCCCACTAAAGACACCCAACTCCGCCCGCACTTAGCGGCCTCTACTAAGACATCGTTCGTGTTCGTGTACGCGCGCTAGTAAAATGACAAAATGATATGCAAACAGCGTTTTCGGGCTAAGCATGTGAATTATATGTGAACTACGTCATTTAATGCATCTAATCATTGTCGGAGTAGTTTAGCATGTGATGTTCATTTAAATAAATAAATGGCAAACATCAAAAATAGAAAACTTGTAAATAAATTACAAATTACATGGGCGGAATACAACCCGGAATTCACAATACAACGAGCAATAAAATAGAATAATTGAATTATAAGCAGCAAATGTTAACTAGAAACGGACCCGTATATAATAAATATAAACTAGACCGTAAGTTGTGCAAATGGACGAACTTCGATTAATTACGCATTATATTGCGTATTAAGCGAAGGACGGAGATATGGAACCTAGGCGTGGTGCTAGCCCGATCCCGAATCCCGATGCCTTGTCCCGACTTATCACATCGAGGAATAGAGTCTAAATTAATCATGTGTCGGATACGACTAAAGAGTCGTCGACACAAGATTAATAGTGCGAGACCGTCGATCAAAGTCGTTTATGTGAAGTGATATGCATGAGTTTTGAAAAAGGAGATCACGTGATTGACTTTACACGTGTCGACTAAGAGTCGTAAAAAGACGAGTCTCGAAATATGCATTAAAGCTCTCAGTTTTCTTGGGCTATAGGCCCCACTCGATCGAGTCATGGCATGGACTCGGTCGAGTGTACCCTTAAGGTGGCTACTGCCCGATTTTTGGGGGGCTACTCGATCGAGTGGCCCATGGCACTCGGTCGAGTGCCCCCTGTACGAGGCATGGCTCGTTTCGTTTTTTATGTTTAAAAATCGATAGTTGGCCGAGTTAAATAAAAAATATTGCATGATTTTAATTTAACTCGGCTTCCGGTGTTTTAATCGTGTACTTATATGACTATAATACCGTTATCGAAATTTTATGAAAATGATGTTATGAGATTGAAAAGAATTAATTAGTGACGAAATTGTAGTCCTCCGCGTCACGACATCGATACTAATCCTAGCGGATTATGTGATGTCGGTTTTCGCATCAACGGATCTCGCACTAATCTTAGAAATGGAGTCCTACGCGTTCGACTATGAGCGACCACGATCTCGTTATGCCCTTGAGTGCGTGGGGCGGCGCTCCTCGAAAGGGCGCCACCTCCATTGCGGCTTGTAAAGGGATTAAACGGACTTTGGATGGTCGTCATAGTCAAACGGGTTAGGATCCGAATTTTAGTACTAGTACGTATATATACACGGTATATAAATGTTGGTAACGAAAGGATAAAAATTAGTAAATGATAAAATTAAATGTTAGGTGTTAGATACAATAAATAAAAAATGTTATATTGCGATAAATAAAAGTGTTAGATTAGAGAGTTAGTATACACGAAATTAAAATGTTAGTGTTAGCGGTTAGTAGTAGTAGTAGTAGTAGTAGTAGTAGTAGTAGTAATAATAATAATAATAATAATAATAATAATAATAATAATAATAATAATAATAATAATAATAATAATAATAATAATAATAACAATAATACAAATATGTATATATATAATCAAAAAGAAAAGAGAAAGGAGAAAGGGATGTCGGGATTTGAATTGCACCCTCAACCTACATGCTTAATCTCGGAAACGAACTCGTAACTAAGCGGCGTGTGCGCGGAAGTGTCGAGAATGTAGGAGGAGTTATGGTGTGATTGGTTTGGGAGAGGTTGCTTTCGGGTCTTTGACGAGTTTGATCTCAGGATTTTTGTATGTGTTGATTGTGTATAAATGCATATGTATGAATCTGATGACTGAAAGGTGGTAATGTGTAGAGATTTATAAGTTGGCTGAATGTGTTGCTTAAGGTTTTTGTAAATGTTGTGTAAAGTTAGAAATGTGAAGAGCATGGGGGAGTATATATAGAGAACGTCTCCCGACCTAGGGTCACTCGATCGAGTGGCCCTAGTGCACTCGACCGAGTGGCCCATAAAGGCGCCTGATCGGGGTTTTGAAGCTGCACTCGATCGAGTGTGGTCAGGCCACTCGATCGAGTGGATCAAGTTGGTGAGCTATTTTAGGCAAGGGTTGACCTTTTTGAATTTTTGAATTAGGTGGTTGAGCGCAATCTTCTAGAAGCTCACTTGGCTGTTTTTTGTGTCGGAGTCGTCTTTGACCGGGTTTTAACTCGGTCGCTAAAAGACAATTTTATTTTCGGTGTCGGTTTCGATCCAAATTATTCTCATTTTATTGGAAACGGCCCACTGGGCCTGGATTGAGGTCGGTTTTGAGAGATTTGCACTCCGCCAAATGCCCACGTCGGATACTATTGATTCCGAGTCCGTATTCGAGTGTATTAAGTCACGTTTGCGTCCGATCATCATCGGGTGTTTTGTCGGGAACTGCTATAGACACTAGCAGGCAAAATGCGGGTGTCTATAGAGCCCCCACTCTGACTGAGGCTTGGACAAGGCGAAAGTCAGAGTAGCTACCAGGCCAATCGAGGATTACGACTTGGCAGCCTTCCGGTCGGGTCGTTTATAGTCCATTAGACTCGCGTGAAGGGCTCGCCAGCCATAAGAAAAGGGTCATACCTGTCCTGATGATGATAGCTCCGTGGGGAGTCGGACTTGCCTTTGAAGTCCTAGGTGTACCTGTATTGGCACGTAATATCTAGGTGAAACACCGAGTCATGCTGGGGAGTAAAGTAGCTGCGCGGGGACTTGCTTCTAAAGTCTTGGGTGTACCCGTATGCCGACACATCACATCTTGGATGTAGCATTCCAGGAGAAACACCGCCTTTGTTGTTCCGTTGGGAAGCACTAGCTGGTACCTGAAATGTTAGATACATAGGCAGAAATAGCAGGCATAGTATATAGCAAGATAGCACATAGGAAATGTAGTTAACATCTATAGACTGGCTTGCGCTGGGGAAAATGGTTTTTGCTTCATTTTGAAATCGAAGTCCTGAAAGCAACTCACGTGCTAGGAGATAGTTTTCAAAATTGAAAGGGGTAGAAAAGAAATTTGCAGTTGAAATAGACTGAAAAATTTGACCTTGTCGAAATGGATTTTCTCAAATGGCTAAGTTTTGCAAATTTTTAAAATGAGAATTTGAAGAGAGAGGTATACTGATAGACTCGACTCTGGACGTGACAGAACGAGTACAGACACGACTGGACTCTTGAGGGGTTGGACCGTGACTCGGTAGGGGGGTGGGCCACCTAAGATGACAAGACTCTTAAGTTGCGCTATTCCGTAGCCTAGGCGAGTGGCAACATGGTCGAACATCGAAATGGAAAAGATATGTAGTAGTCTGTAATGAGACTGTTTCTGCAGGACTTAGCAGTAGCAGTGCTGTAGACTAGTGCTCTTTTGAATTATTGGTTTTGGGGTACATTCCCAAAGTGGGTGTTGCTTCGAGTCCCTGACGGATTCTCGTCTTCGATTGAGCCGAGTACTAGGACACACTATAGAAAGGAGGCTATTTTTGAAAATTTTAGGATTTTGTGAGTGGAAGGAGAACTTCTGTCTAAGAGAAGCCCCTAGGACGACAAAGCTAGCTGCTGAGAACATGACAGTGTCGTGATAGGAATGATGATGCTTTTTGAATTTGTGTCAATGTGGGTGGTTGTGCCGTTGTTGAAAGGCTGCCTACGTATTCACGTGTAGTGAAATCAAACCAAGCCGTAGTTCAGTGGATTGGAAGATATGTTATGGTGCCTAGTTTATTAGGGCTTTATGTGTAACTAGCCATAATGATGGTGTAGGCTAGGTGCATTCCCAATGATGTCTTGATCAAAGGGCAAGAATAGTTAGGATGTTGATCCTGTGACTGTGAGCGTTCTCCGGGGTAGCCCCCAGAGGTGGTGTGAACTATTTGGGCATGTTCTATGCCGACCGCAGGTTGAGTTTCCATTTTTGGGGCTGGTAACTGGTTTAGATGTTTTTGGAAATGTGGAGCTAGGTCGTAAGTGGCTTTGATGCTTCGAAATCTGGAACTCGATTTTGTGGAGCTAAGGCTTCGAGGGTAAGGTATTGTAATGTGGTAGGAAAGGGGGAAGTCGAGTAAAAATGACTCGAACTTCGATCAGGATAAGTTTGATAATGTGGGATCTGATTTCCATGTCTGGCCCTAATGGTTTGGGTTAGACCTGTCAAACGGGTCGGGCGGTCGGGTTTCGGGTTCGGTCAATACGGGTTCGGGTAAAATACGGGTCGGGTGTATTTCGGGTTTGAAAAATACGGGTTTTATACGGGTCGGGTTTATACGGGTTTCGGGTCGGGTTTCGGGTCAAATACGGGTTATTAACGCACTTTGAAAACAATAATTTTCTTTACTTTTTTTTATCATAAATACAATTTTATTCTTAATTTTTTTAATCATCTCATTTAATATATGATATTAGTGTGAATAAACATGTTTTATTTAATATATTTTTTAATATAATTGTTATTTTATTTTTACAGGAAGTACGAATATATATGACGAAGTTTGACTCGATTTATTGATTTTTTTTCCTCATTATAATAAGCATGTGATAAAAATATGATTTTAAAGATATATATAAATATTATTTCTTAAAACTTTGAAAATAAAAAAATATTTCTTAGTGTTTTTGAGAAACTTTTGTGTATAATAGCAATAATTTTTTAATTTATCTATTTTCGGGCGGGTAACGGGTTCGGGCGGGTTTTGACCCAATATATTCGGGTTATATCGGGTCGGGTCACTTTCGGGTTTCGGTCATTTTCGGGCGGGTTTTTTCGGGTTTTTTTCCGGGCGGTTTCGGGTCGGGTTTTCGGGTCGGGTCAGTTTTTGACAGGTCTAGTTTGGGTGTATCCTATGGAGCTTGAATCCTCAAAATTCCGGGCTGTCTCTTAGCCTAGGTCTCGGGAAGGTCTTGAGGGTTGTAATATGGGAAGGCTAAATGTGGTGTTAGCTAACCAGCTTGATTGTCTCTTCCCTATTTGATGGTATGGGCATCGATAATTTTGAATTGACCGTACCCCGGTTAAGGGACTTTCACTTGAGTTGACCGTTGACCACGGTCATGTGTATTTGATTTTTTTTGTTTTTGTTTTTGTTTTTGTTTTTGCTATCCTCCCTTATGGTGTTGTGGGTGGATATGGGGGTGGGCCCATCCGTTGGACTTGGCTTGTGGAGCTAAACCCTTGTAAGGTGTAAGCCTAGTTGGTGTTTGTGTGAGTGCAACTCGCGGTGGAGTACTCTACGGTAAGCATGGTGATTTGGATCTCGGTATTGTCATCATAATTTCGAGCAGGCTTAGTGGGAGCATCGTCCCGAGTTGGGTATTTTTGGCATCAAGTCAGACTAACGCCTAAGATAGGGATTGGTTAGTCTTATTGGAGGGGTGTTTATTGTGGGGAGATGGGCTTGCCTCCCGTCTTGAACCCAAATTAGGAGACTACCTAGATTTTTCATAGGATTCAATACTGCTTCTACTAGGGGTAGTTATGTGGCTTTCTATACCAGACATGGAACAGGTAAAGGAAAACACGGGCCTCAGGTCCTGCAGTCATTATAGATGTTCCTATAATAGTCACGTGCATGTGCTCACAGTGTATGACGGTGTTCATCATGTTCTCGGAAACACATAAGGGAAGCATATATGAGAAATTGAAAAAAAGCTGATTTTATTGGATTGAAAAAAGAGGACAGAATACAGTTGACTCTGACTCTGACTTTTTAATTGAAAGAAATAGAACATCCTTGACTCGGACTCAGACTCGTACTCAAATCAAATCTGGACTTACGGACGCTCGGTTGGTTGTTTCTTTTTTTGGTAAAGTCTTTGATTGGAAAGAACGACAGGTGCCACGACTCGCCTAAACTCGGCTTTGCGCAAATGCAAGAGAGGGAGTCAAACTAGACACGGCCCGGGGTGACGAGTCGACAAAGACTCTTGGACCGGGATACTCGAACGTTGACCTAGACGAGGTAACGAGCCTGGCTTGGACTCGACGATGAGACTCAAGCTGCACGAGGGTGAGTTCGAAAATGGGGCGACCGTGTTTGACCGCGTCACGTGTTCTGATCAACCGTGGCGAGCTAAACCTTTAGGAGACTCGAGATGTTCGTAGCATAGGTACGACTCGAAGAAGGCATTATAAGGACGCCGGTGTATGATGAACGTAAGGTACCCCTTAAGGTGACTGTGGTCGAATGCTCGGGTGGAGGACAGCTCCCAAGTGAGACTAAAGACTCTACAGGATTCAGATGGTGCGGCATCCGAATGACTCGAAAGTGACACACCACGTATAGGACATGACCCTTAGAGCAACCGTGATTGATCGCTCTGCTGAAGGGTAGCCCCCGAGTGAGACCGAAGGTTTCTAATGGGATTCAGATGGTGTGGCATCTAAGTGACTCAAAAGTGGGGTACGTGAGACAACACGTGTAAGACATGACCTTTAGAGCAACCGTGATTGATCGCTCTGCTGAAGGGTAGCCCCCGAGTGAGATTGAAGGTTTTGTTAAGACTCGAGTGTCGGACGAGTGACTCTTAGATATAAGGACCACAAACCTTTTGCAACATGGCTATGCCTTGTAAAAGGTTGACTCGGCCTCGAGGAAAGGCAGACGAGGTAAGGGAAGAAACTTGCGATGTAAGATCGGCAGAGTTTCGACGCTAGAGACCCTTGACTTGACTTGACTTGAATAAGGATAGACCCTGTGATTAGGGTAGACCCTTAAGTTAAAGGATTTGAATTAGGATTACTCGACTAACGGATTGAAAGACGGGCGAAATTCCCTCAGGAAAGGTCGTGGGGACCATCCTGTCAGAGGAAAAAATCGCGTGGGGCTTTGTAGTTAGGACTCGAGTGTTTAGGTGAACCTTCCATTTACGAGTGTACGACTAGTGTTGGTCGGTTATGCCTTTAGAAAAAAGGCGGACTGGGATGGGGAAGAAACTCGTGATGTAGGATCGACGGAGTTTCGACGCTAATGACCTTCGACAAATTATGAAAAGACCCGACACACGGATTACGGTAGGTCCTATAATTAGGAAGGTTTTTGAAAAATTATTGAATTTTGAAAATTGAGAAAACGGTCCTGAAATTGGTAGAAGACCAATAGAACCGGGCATTTTGAGATGTTAGAATGGTTGCGAGTAATTTTGCATTTTTGAAAAATTGGGAGACGGTCCCGCGAAATTGGCAGCATGCCGACAGGACCGAGTTTTTTGAAAAGTTGAATATTTGGAATTTTGAAAATAAATTTCCGAAAATTTGAAAATCAAAAATAAGATACCGAAGATTTGAAAATCGAAAATGGTATCTCGGAGATTTGAAAATCGAGAATGGTATCTCGAAGATTTGAAAATCGCGAAGGGCATCACGAAGATTTGTAAATCGAGATTCGCATCTCGGAGATTTGGAAATTGAATTTGGATTTTGAAAATTCGAAAATCGAAAGGGAATCGAAAATTCGAAATTTGAAATGGGAAGCATGCCGGCTAAAAGTAGGCTATTTTGAGTCAAATCGTAAGTCTAAAATTTGGCAGCATTCCGAGTTTTTGAATTTGAATATTTTGAAA
The DNA here is from genome assembly GCA_958450325.1 of Agrostemma githago. Lineage (NCBI taxonomy): Eukaryota > Viridiplantae > Streptophyta > Magnoliopsida > Caryophyllales > Caryophyllaceae > Agrostemma > Agrostemma githago. The sequence goes on along the minus strand of OY288258.1, from coordinate 53,394,131 downwards.
AGATGAGTCCCGAAACGAACGGTATTTCGGGTTTTTCAAAATTTGGTGTTTTTGGAAAGATGCATTTTTTGAAATAACGGTTTTTGAAAAATGACACGGAAACCAAGTAGCACGTAGTCAAACAAGCATTATAATGACGCTTATGTATGCTTTACGCTAAGTCTCGGTCGGTAAAAAAAGGGTCTATACCAACAGCTATGGATCTCTCGTAAATCAGGACGAAATCTCTAAGCCGAGTTGGTCTTAGGACATGCCGCAAAACCCATACGAGTTCGGCCATAGAAGTTTTTAGCGCACCCATTTAGGAATGCACCGCGGTATAGTGGGACGTCGGTCACAAGTAACTGGCCCGGGCAAAAACGGGTTATGCATGAATCATTAAACTAATGCGCGTACATTAATATTCGAACGATTTCTTTTCGAGTCTCACCCTAGGAACCCCGATGACTAGTGGTACATCAGGTATCCCCAGCGGAGTCGCCAAATTGTGGACATGATGTAGGTCCACCCCGACGCGGCCACGCGCGGGGTTGGGTATGCGAATGATTCTTGTGGTAAGATTGTTCTCGGTTGAAATTTAAGTCAAAGTTGGAGTGGCCACCGAATTTTATGGGAATCCGGAACCGTTCGAGCCCACTCTATGTCGTCGTGGGCCGTACACAAAGTACGGCCCATTTCGATTTCAGAGTTTATAGGGCTCGTCCCTTTGCATTGCGATACTGTGGACATGACATAGGTCCACCCCGACGCGGCCACGCGCGGGTTTGGGGGAGGCGAATGAATCTCCATATGAGATGGTCAAATTGAAATTTAAATCGAAGTTGGAGTCGCCACCGAATTTTATGGTCATTCGGAACCGTTCGAGCCCACTCTATGTCGTAGTGGGCCGTATACAAAATACGGCCCATTTCCGATGTCAGAGTTTATTGGGCTCGTCCCTTTGCAGTTCGATACCGATGCCGACTTGATCGGTTAATCGTATATTGAATGACTCTCGTTGCCAATGGATTCGGACATCCTGAAACCACGGTTCTGAGTAAGGGGTGAGGGTACGTGTTGGGAAGTTCACTAAGAACACCCAACCCCGCCCGCACATTAGCGGCCTCTACTAGGATATCGAATGATTTTTTAATACGCGCATTAGTAATACGATGAATGATATGCAAACATTGTTTTCCTAAACATGCGAGGAATTGAATGGGTTGCTAAGTCGGTTTAATGCATGAAAGATTTAACGTCAAAGTTGAATTTAGCATGTGAGATTCGTTTTAGTATAATAAAACAAACGATGAAAAGATATTAATTTGCTACAAAGGATAAACAAACGAGTTAGTATCGAATTGTGAATAACAATATAGCAAAAATAATAAATATACGAGATCGAAATCTGAAAATATTGCTAAAAGACGTTGTTTTGTATAAAAAACAAAGTTCGAAAAATAATAAAAAAAAGAAAGGGTGCGTCGTGTGACAGCCGGCCGCATGGCTCGCCCGGGATGCCGGCGGGTCGCGTGACGGCCTGTTTTTGAAATCGGTTTTTTTGAAAATTCGATGCTTTTATTAAATCGCGTACAAATATCGCATAATTTGCACTCGATCTAATATTTTGGATATTCGTTATATTCGATAATTGACTACGAAATCAATATCAAATATTCCGAATAGTTTTAGAAAAGATATAAATTTTAGAAATCGTTTCGTAGAATAAATAATGAAACGAACGAAAAAGCTAAAAAAAAGGGTTCGGGTTTCAGGCCCGTGCGCGAGTCGCCTGAGAGGGGCGCGACTCGCGTGCGGGTCTGTCCCGGTTCCGTTGTTGTTCGAAAATTGTTAATTTTGATAAATCGCGTATAAATACGAATTAATTTATACTCGATTTATGTTTTCGATATTCGTCGTATCCGATATTCGATTATGAAATCGATATCGAATATTCGGAATGAATTTTATAAAAGGTTTTGTAAAATTGTTTGAAAAAAAGAGTTTGAACGAAAAAGATGTTAATTCTCTCCGCATTTAAAATCGTTGTATTTTGTAAAAAAAAGATGTAACGATTTTCTTAGCATCGACGAGATTCGATTTAATTCCTTTAATATATTCAACTATAGAGTTGATATTATATTTTTAGGAATGTTTGTTATACGAAAATAGTTTTAATAATATCGATATTAGAAATAATAAAAAGCGATGAACAACCCGTAAAAAAAAAGAATGACGCACGACCCATAAGAAAAAAAAGACGGACGACGAGAAGGAGAAGAGAAGAAGAAAGAGAAATCGGGTTTGGTACACCCTCAACCTACATGCTTCTGTTTACTCGGATCGGGGCTCGTCGGGACGTGGCTTGGGCACAAGAGCGTCGATTGGATGTCGGTGAGTTATGATGGCTCGGTTAGGTGGGACGTGTGAAGGGTGTCGGGTGTCGGGCCGGTTTCCTTCGGGTTTGTAATATCGGTTTCTCGTTGCTAAATTTTTATGCCTATGAGTGTATGGGAATTATTCGTTGGGTATATGAATATTTCTGAATGTTGATGAATGATCTGTGTGTTGTATGCAAGGGGCTATTTATAGGGAGTTCCCGACCTTGGTTAGAAGAGGTGCTTCGGGTTTGAACTACCGCTTAGGATAGGAAACGTAAGAAGCTGAAAGGCATGAGAATTCTGCTTGCTTGTCCAAGAAGCAAGGGAAGCCGGCTGGTTGTTTAGCTTGGCCGAGTATTTGCACTCGGTCGGGTGTTTGATACGGTTTTCGGATAGAATTCCCACTTGAGATCGAGTTCTATCCTTAAACGGATTTGTTTAATATATTGTGAAGCTGATTTTTCGTAGGATTGGAGTATGAATCAGCCGTGTGAGGTGTCACGGCTGACTCACGTGTCTCGGGAAAATCTTTGACCGGGTTTTGACTCGGTCGCTAAAAGACGGTTTTACCCCTGGTGTCGGAATCGACCCAAATTAGTCTTATTTGACTCGAAACGACCCACTGGGCCTGATTTTGAGGTTGGTTTTGTGAGATATGTACTCTATAATAAGCCCAAGCCAAATGCCAATGATTTTGAGCCCGTTTCTGAGTATGTTAAAGCACGTTTGCGTCCTATCATCATCGGGTGTTTGTCGGAAACTGCTATAGACACCTGACGGTCAAAATGTGGGTGTCTACAGAGCCCCCACTCTGACCGAGGCTTGAACAAGGCGAAAGTCAGAGTAGCTACCAGGCCAATCAAAGATTAAGACCTGGCAGACTTCCGGTCGGGTCGTTTAAGGTTCATTAAACCTGCGTAAAGGGCCCGCTGATGATGATAACTCCGTGGGGAATGTACTTGAGTTGATGATGATAACTCCGTGGGGAATCGGACTTGTCGTATAAGTCTATGCCGCTGGGGAGTTATGTGAATTGCGCGGTCTTGAATTGTACCTGTATAAGTTACATAAAATTTTGCATGCAACATGTAGGTGAAACGAATATGACTTGCGCTGGGGAATAAAAAATGATTTTTGCGTAGTTCTGAAATCGAAGTCCTGAAAGCAACTCACGTGCTAGGAAATAGGTTTTCAAAACTGAAATGGGTAGAAAAGAAATTTGCAATTTAAATAGACCGAAATTTGACCTTGTCGAAAAGGGTTTTCTCAAATGGCTAAGTTTTGCAGATTTTAAAAAAATGAGAATTTGAAGAGAGAGACCTATCGACAGACTCGACGCTGGGCGTGACCGGACGAGTTGACAGACACGATTGGACTCTCAAGGGGTTGGACCGTGACTCGGTAGGGGGTGGGCCACCTAACAAGACTCTTAAGTTGCGCTATTTCGTAGCCTAGACGAGTGGCAACATGGTCGAACATCGAAGTGGGATAGATATGCTATACGGGGTTGCAGTAGTCTGTAATGAGACTGTTGTAGTCTAGTGCTCTTCTGGATTTTTGATTTTAGGGTACATTTCCAAAGTGGGTATTGCCTCGAGTCTTGACAGATTCTTGTCTTCGACTGAGCTGAGTACTATGACACACTACAGAAAGGAGGCTAGATTTTTTGAATTTATATGGATTTTGTGAGTGGATGGAGGTTTTCTGCCTAAGAGAAGCCCCCAGGACGACAAAGCTAGCTGCTGAGAACATGACGGTGTCGTGACCGGAATGATGACGCTTTTTGAATGTGTGTCAATGTGGGTGGTTGTGCCTTTGTTGAAAGGCTGCCTACGTATTCACGTATAGTGAAATCAAACCATGCCGTAGTTCAGTGTCGGAAGATATATTATGATGCCTAGTCTAATAGGACTTCGTGTGTAACTAACCATAGCAATGGTGTAGGCTAGGTGCATTCCCAGTGATGTCTTGATCAAAGGGCTAGAATGGTTAGGATATTGATCCTGTGACTGTGAGCGTTCTCCGGGGTAGCCCCCAGAGGTGGTGTGAACTACTTGGGCATGTTCTATGCCGACCGCAAGTTGAGTTCCCGTGCTTGGGGTTGGTAACTGGTTTTGATGAGAGGAATTGGGATGGGATTTTAACGAGTTTTGCTCTCGGGAATTTTAACGAGTTTTGCTCTCGGGGATTTTAACGAGTTTTGCTCTCGGGGATTTGACGAGTTTTGCTCTCGGGATTGTGTATGATTAGGTAAGGGATTTGACGAGTTTTGCTCTCGGGTTTGCATATGGTGATTGTGAATTTTGTTATGTAAAGGGGAAGCCGAGTAAAATGGCTCGAACTTTGATCGGGATATGTTTGATGATGCGGGATCTGGTTTCCATGTCTGACCCTAATGGTTAGGGGTATCCTATGGAGCTTGAATCCTCAAAATTCCGGGCTGTCTTTAGCCTGGGCCTCGGGAAGGTCTTGAGGGTTGTAATGTGGGAAGGCTAAATGTGGTGTTAGTTGACCAGCTTGATTGTTTCTCCCTTATTGGATGGTATGAGTATTGATCTTGAGTGGACCGTTGACCACGGTCATGGGCATTTGAATATTTTTTGTTGGTTGACCTCTTAGCCCCGGTCATGGGATCTTCATTTGTGTTGACATTTCTGGTCGTGGATGCTCTTTTTTATGATGGTCTGCTTTTTTGTTTTGGCCTTTTGCTTTTTTTCGTTTTTCATGGACTTTCGATTTCTTTTATTTTTTTGTCCAGTTTTTTGTCTTCTTTTTTGTTGGTCAGACTAACACCGTAGGTAGGTATGGTTGATCTTGTCGGAGGGGTGTTTATTGTGGGAAATGGGCTTGCCTCCCGTCTTGAACCCAAACTAGGAGACTACCTAGATTCGTCATTGGATTCGATACCGCTCCTGCTAAGTGTAGTTTTGTGGCTTCCTATGTCAGACATGGAACAGGTAAAGGAAAACACGGGTCTCGATTTCCTGCAGTCATTATAGATGTGCCTATAGTCACGTGCATGTGCTCACAGTGTATGACGGTGTTCATCATGTTCTCGGAAATACATAAGGAAAGTATATATGAGCAATAGAAAAGCTGATTTTATTGAATTTTGAAAAAGAGGACAGAATGCAAAAGACTCTGACTCTGACTTTGACTTTGACTTTGGAAGAAATAGCACATCCTAGACTCGGACTCAGACTCGGACTTAAATCAAATCCGGACTCTCGGATGATGTGGTCGATTCAGCTTCTAAGGGCTCAAGCTGATGCCCAGTATAGCCTTCAGTAGAAGCTTCACCCAGATCTTCATTATGTCGAAGATCGTCTTCAATCCTAATGCCCATTTCGGTAAGCACTGCAAAGTTGGAAATGCCGGCATACCTAAGATGGATGCGGTAGGAAGGTAGGAGGTTATTGATGAACGCCTCCACTAGTGTCTTCTCGTTGGGCTTGTCTACCAACTTCACACTCTCGGCCCTCCACCTTTGAAGGTACTTGGTGAAACCTTCCTTGGGCTCTTGGGCCATGATTTCTAAAGTACGCATCGTGGTCTGGATCTCGGTATTATCGGCATAATTCCGAGCGAATTCCGTCGCCACGTCATCCCAAGTCTTGTACTTCTTGGGGTCAAGCCTGTAGTACCAGGCTTTCGGGTGCTTCTCGAGGGAGGAAGCAAACAGGTGCTTGAACATGGTTGACTTCACTCCTTTGATGGCCATGAATTCTTTGAAAGCTCGGATATGTAATACCGGGTCTTCAGTCCCGTCGAACATTGGTAGGCCTGTCAGGTTGAGGTTAGCGGGCAGCTCGTCGATCAAAGGTGAATAGGAACGAGCATTTTCCGTATGGATTGAATTGTTTGTTGACAAATGGACCTGTTCTTCGAGTTTGCGAACGGCGCGGACCAGTTCAGCTATGGGCCCAGTTGTTTCATTTCCGACCTTAGGAATCCTTTGTTCCACGACACTCAAACGGGTGGCAATGGCGGTTTGATCGGTCCTAATAGCCGTCAGTTGGGCCTCCATCTTAGCCAGTGAGGCGGTTAGTTGGTCCAAGGTTTCTTGCATTTTCTGGCATCTGGTTACCGGTGGCCCGTCTGTAAGAATACCGTGTAATCAGAAAAGTTGCTTCGGAACTCAAGTACACCAAGGCATAGGAAATAGAGCGGGAGGAGAGACGACTCCAGTTTGACTCGGGTTAGACTCTCCTAAGACAAATGTGTAGGGCATGATCCTCGGAGTGGCCGTGATTAATCGCTCCGTCGGAGAATAGCCCCCAAGTGAGACTAAGGACTCAGATAGGACTCAGATGGTGTGGCATCTAAGTGGCTCGAAAGTGGGGTACGTGAGACACGTGTAAGACGTGACCCTTAGAGCAACGGTGATTGACCGCTTTGATGAAGGGTAGCCCCCAAGCGGGATGAAAGATTTTGTTAAGACTCGAGTGTCGGACGAGTGACCCTTAGACGTAAGGGTCACGAAGCTTTCATTATAGGGCTATGCCTTGTAAAAGGTTGACTCGGAAAAGACACTTAGACGGGCGACTCGTGAAAGGTGGGCCTCCT